>JARUHQ010000010.1:3662447-6589431 GCA_029955515.1 Chrysomela aeneicollis
TATAATTTTATCACAAACATACAAACCAAATAAACAATCTTTTTGTACAACGGAATGGAAAACTTTCACTGATTTACTGAAACGAGCATTGGACAATTTTTTCTACGAGAAGTTATCAACCCACCAAGATGAATATGAGCCAGTAACGATTCCATGTGGAGATTTCTGCAAAGTATCACAATTGGTGTTTGATGGGATCAAATGTCTACTCGTCAAAAAACATGATGTCGAGTTCCTTATCGATGTCGAGGATGCTACGCAGATCCTTCAAGTTCATCGAAGTTTAGTGGGCCATCGGGTGGTTTTACTGGAAAACATGAACTTCTGTACTTTTTATAATAATATTTTGAATTTGATTAAATCGATTTTCAATAAAGATGCTGGTTATATTGATTATTTTGAAACTCTGTATTCATTTTGAGAAATATCAAATGACAGTTTAGTAAGTAATGCACTCAGGAAATATTTGTTCCTTCATAAAATAAATGTATTGAGAGATTTGAATAATGTGTAAGAAATATATATAAAAATCTATAATTCTTCGTTTTTATTTTTCCTCTAGGAATTATTATGTATAACATTCACCAAATTATAAAGATGAAAGTGGATTATTTTTTTAGTTTTTATAAAATGATTATTGTTACCACCAGATCCATTTAATGAATTTGCGAATTTCTTGAAAACTTGAAAAAAAAAGTGTGACCTAGCAAACGATCCTCTTCCACATTCATGAAGCTTACTCGATCGTAAACCTGAGTCTAACGTCTTACGCACGTCTCAGACGTCGCGTATGATGTCAGGTTCTACGGCATGTATGACGTTAGGTTTGATGTTATTCCATTTACTACCATTCCTGAATCGATCATTATATTGATATCGAGGCTTTTCAACTAAGTGTATGGTTTTTTCATTGAGGGTGAAATCTGTTGGTGAATTATTGTAGAAGTGGTGGTGAAAAATGATTCATTATACATATTTCATTACATAGATCAGCTTGAATTTGGAAGCAATAATGAAATGAATATAGTCTTGATGTATCATGTCACATACTGTCCTATTTTCATGTAACCATAATTTAACGAATTCAAAACTGATGTTAATAATTATAATTGAAGTTATAAACATAGCTATTCGGTCAGATACCACACCCATATGTGTATGTGGAAATTTTGTTTACGTCCTCTTCATACAAATACACGTAGATCTTCCGCCATCCGGAAGTGAATATTCCATGTCATGATTCATTGAGAATTTTGTATCACCCTGTATCATAATAATCTGGTTTCAACACCGAGTCATTCGTCTATGACTCACTCACTCCTATCGACCCTATCGTCGAATCTGTCAATTACTCGCCTTTCTTGCTTCTAGTACGCTTTGTCGTCTGTCGTTGAATTTTTCAATGACATCCCTACAATTTTCGTGTAGTCGATATTTATAATCTTCATAAAAAAATCCGTTGAAGTATTACATGAAATTCATTTTAACGTTGATATGTCACCCATCAAATGTCGTTCGGGGGTATACCACTCCTACAGTATGCCCCAGTCGTTGAAATGTCACACCTAGTACGTTACTCTCATTGATATATCACACGTTTAATTTTATCAGTCGAATTGAGATATCTCCACGTGAGCTTGATCTTAGTGGTTCGATTGTAATGATAAATCTGTCATATGATATTTCTCGTTTAAATAATCTGAACATACTGAATTTTTCATTTATTGATTTTTGAATTTATTTATGTTTGATTTCTAAGTTTGATTGAGGTGTGAAATTGTATGAATGTTGTATAAATTTTTGTCAATTTTAATAATTGCATCTGAAAGTCGTACTTCAGAAGGCTTATGCGATGTTTACATCGGTATGTACGTCGCATTTTCGACGAATGTACGACGCATACGTGATGTTTTTTCAATGGATGAGTGACGTTTATCAGATTCATTAATCGTTTTGAACGTTTTCACACGTTGTTTGATTGATTTTTGACAAGGACACGACGTCGATGCAATGTATGTATGACTCAAGCCTGACGTTTCGTCATGCTATCAATTGGTTTTAAATTCTTATACGTTCTTTGATAGATTTTTGATGAAGGCACGACTTCTGCGCGGTGTATGTACAATGTATGTACGACGAATGCGTGAAGTTTTTTTTTTAATATTCAATGTTATTCGATGAATGCTGTCTTGTCATGCTTCTTATCATATCAAGGTTTTTACACGTTGTATCATGGATTTTCGACGTAGGCGCGACGTTTTAACGACGTATTTATGACGTATGCGCTTCGTATGCACGACGTATGCGGCATGTTTTTTTTCAACGTTTTCGACGTTCTTCAATGATTGTCCTATGTTTTGAAATTCTCATCATCGCTTCAATTTTTTTTTAACTTTTAATTATTGACTGAACGAATGGTTGAATTTTAATTATATTTATATCTACAACGTTATGTTGGTAAACTACGGAAATCTTAGTACGTCAAATGTTGGGACACCAAATGTCAGATGCCAGATGCAAATCTTCAACAGCTACCATTCTTTATTTGCGATGTCAGTACGTTTTTATGGGGTTTTCACACGTTGTTTGATAGATTTTCGACGAGGTGTGACGTTTGTACGACGAATATTCGACGCATTTGTGTTGTATGCGTGACTTTTAAGTGATGAATTTTGATGTTTTCTACTTGTTTTCGATGAATGCGTGACGTTTTCTTATGGAAATCATCGTATTCAAAGTTTTTAGATGGCGTTGTTTGATAGATGTTCGACGGATACACGACGTCAGTATGATGTATGTAAGACGCATGCGTGACTTTTCGTCGTGCCATTATTCGTTTTCGACACTTTTCTGATAAGAATGCGACGTCTGCGCGTGTTTTGTATTTGCGAGACATATGTGTGCTGTATTCGTTACGTTTGTCATTGTTATCGAATGTTTATCAATAAATAACAACTTGTTTATATACCGCAAGCCTTAAGACTCAGAATATATGCAAGTTGACTTTTTGAAATGTCCGTGAAAAATCATTCTTCTGAATTACCCATATAACATTGTTCACTGGAAAAATGGTGACACCGGAAGTAAAACCAAAAGTTTGTGCTCTTTTCATCATGAGGATCATAAATGTATGATTTATTTTCTCCTATATTAGAATACTTTTTCAATAATTCATCGATATAAAATTCATTTCGTCACTGATCATAATATAACTATAACCATCCTCACGTGACCAAGGCTCTCAAGTTCCAGTCGTTGAGCATCAACTATCAAATTCTACCTTTCAAACGTATCTGTACCAGTCAGTATATTTGTATTTTTTCGAACGGTACACCTATTCAAAACACTAAGTATCATTTCTTATACACCCAGTATATTTCTTCCAGAATAGATAGTTTTTACATCCCTGTATTTTATCATTCTGTTGGTTCCATTGTTGGAGCTATCGAAAATATTGTGTATGAAAACATTGATTTCTGCAGACGTTAACACATATTCTCTCTGCTGAAAGAGCAATCCTAATTATAGAAAAGTATATTTGTATCGAGACATATTTTTTGAGGTGATTAATGATTGAAGTATCTGGCTTCAATATAATTTGATCTGAATAGTTATACAGTCTTGGAATTTATAACTATACCTTGATCAGAGCTCCGTTTTTGAGATGTCAATAATTCTTTGACCTTGAAACATACACCTCGAGATTTCCGATTATGTTCCATGTGTTGTCGATGCTGGAAGTGCAGTCCTGAATAAAGAAAATTATATCTGTTTCGAGACATATTTTTTGAGAAGATTAATGATTGAAGTATCTGGTTCCAATATAATGTGATCTCAATAGTTATATAGCCTTTGAATATATAAACATACCTTGATCATAGTTATTTTTTTGGAGATTTTGATAACTCTATGATCTTAAAACATTCACCTTGAGATTTCCGATTATATTCCATGTGTTATTGATTACCTCAAAATTTATAATCGATTTTCTTCTTATCATTTTACCTAGAAGGGTTTCAGAATGGTGTGAATGGCGTTTTTTGATATGAGTTGTACAAAAATTATAGTCTCCTACTAGCATATTGATTGAAAAGATGGAAACATGAGTTAACCGTGGACTCAAATCGACTCTTCATTGTACTTTCTCGCGTATAACAGTGTTGTTTAGATTATTCCACCAATTTCCGTTGATATCTCGAAAACCTTGTATATAGGTAAGTTGATATATTCGGGATGTCCGTGAGAAATTATTTTCTCAAAGTACCTACATGGCTCTGTTTACTGAAAAAATTGTAACCGGAAGTGAAACCGGAAGTTGTTGTTTAGATGTCCGAACGTTATGAGGATCACGAACATCTCATTATTTTCCCTTTATCTCGCTACTTTACGAACTGGAAGAGGATATATTTCGATAATTCATCAAGAAGATGAATCAGTTAGAAAAGTGATAATCAAAGAGATGATTTGCAGTTTTATTTGTTTTTTTCATTATTTCGATACATTTTGATTGATATCTCGCAAACCTTTGGACTTTGTATATAGGTAAGTTAATATATTCGGAATGTACGTGAAATATCCTTTTCAATGAGTACCCACATGAACCTGTTTACTGACAAAATGGAAACCGGAAGTGAAACCGGAAGTTGATGTTTTTGGAATCTAAACGTCATGGGGATCACGAATATACCATTAGTGTTTCTCTATATCGTTTTTTAATGAACGGAAAGTGAATATTTCGTGATAATTCATCGAGAAGCTGGATCGACCAGAAAATCATTACACGAAGAGATTGTGAATTGTTTGCATAGATTTTTTTTATTATTCCGATTAATTTTGATTGATATCTCTTTAACCTTGAGACTTTGTACATAGGTAAAATGATATATTCAGAATGTCCGTGAAAAATCCTTCTCTCAGAGTACCCATATGACTATGTCAAGTAGAAAAATGGAAACCGGAAGTGAAACCGGAAGTTGATGTTTTTGAAGTCTACACGTCATAGGGATTACGAATAAAACATTAGTTTTTCTCTATTTCGATTTTTGATAAACCGGAAATGAATATTTTTTGATAATTCGTCGAGAAAATGAATCATTCTGTCATTGACATCTTCACATTCACGAGTTTATGGATTCTGCCACGTTGATATAAATGCTGTGGTTCGGATTCTACCTGTGTAAGATGTAGGTATATTTACTTTATAACACGAAAATTACTAAACAGTTGATAACCTTGTGATGTCGGGGGCCATTTTGAAATGTTAACGTCATACGTCAAATGTCAGACGCCTGACTTCAGGCAGCCACACCCTGTCATACGTTATCCATCAATTTAAGGTATTCACACGTGGTCGTTCGGATTCTACTTGTGTAAGCTGTAGGTGCATTATGGTATATTTCCAGATATTTTCAAACGTCTGGCATCAATGCCTAATTTTTTCAAACGTCTGGCAACAGTGTCAGTCGCTTTGTCGTCTCTTATCTTTGTAACGTCACGCGAAATATTGTATCATGTTGAATCATCAATGGAATGCAGCGAACCTGACCTTGAATGCGATTATGTCTATCAATACACTGATATTTAATGAATGAATAAGCCATTGTTCGTTTCCCTGCTTCCCGCTTGCCGAGGTTGCTACGTTCTCTTATCTTTGGGACGGATCTGCTCGACTACGTCACGCTGTGCGATAACGTTGCATCGACATTGACTGCAATTAAATTACATTTGACATTTGACATTTGACATTTGACATTTGACATTTGACATTTGACATTTGACATTTGACATTTGACATTTGACATTTGACATTTGACATTTGACATTTGACATTTGACATTTGACATTTGACATTTGACATTTGACATTTGACATTTGACATTTGACATTTGACATTTGACATTTGACATTTGACATTTGACATTTGACATTTGACATTTGACATTTGACATTTGACATTTGACATTTGACATTTGACATTTGACATTTGACATTTGACATTTGACATTTGACATTTGACATTTGACATTTGACATTTGACATTTGACATTTGACATTTGACATTTGACATTTGACATTTGACATTTGACATTTGACATTTGACATTTGACATTTGACATTTGACATTTGACATTTGACATTTGACATTTGACATTTGACATTTGACATTTGACATTTGACATTTGACATTTGACATTCGACATTCGACATTCGACATTTGACATTTGACATTTGACATTTGACATTTGACATTTGACATTTGACATTTGACATTTGACATTTGACATTTGACATTTGACATTTGACATTTGACATTTGACATTTGACATTTGACATTTGACATTTGACATTTGACATTTGACATTTGACATTTGACATTTGACATTTGACATTTGACATTTGACATTTGACATTTGACAGTTGGCTGCCGAACGTTAGATGTCAGACACCTAACTTCGGGCAGCCACACCCCGTTATCCATCAAGTATCCACGTGGTGGTTCAGATTCTACTTTGGTAGGTACGTTATGGGATATCTTCAGATATTTTCGAACGTCTGGCATCAATGCATTATATTTTCAAACGTCTGGCAACAGTGGCAGTCGCTTTGTCGTCTCTTATTTTTGTAACGTTACGCGAAATATTGTATCATGTTGAATCATCAATGGAATGCAGCGAACCTGACCTTGAATGCAATTATGTCTATTAATACACTGATGTTTATTGAATGAATAAGCCATTGTTCCTTTCCCTGCTCCATGGATCTGCTCGAATACATCACGATGTTGCATCATGGCGTGATATGTTGAGTCATCATTGGAATGCAGCGAACCTGACCTTGAATGCGATTATCTCTATTCATACACTGATGTATAATGAATAAATAAGCCATTGTTCGTTTCCCCTGCTCCCCGCTTGCCGAGGTTGCTACGTTCCACGAAGCACAAATAACCGCATCGATTTATTTTTAGAAATGTTAATTGATATGTCCCGCAGTGGCCGCGTGGACGAAGCGTTTGGTCTTGAAACTTTGCACCGTATTGGTGCGGGTTCGAATCCCGATTGTACTGGCTTTTTTTAAATGGAATATGACGTCACAAGATGTCTTCGGATTGCGCAGCGCTAAGGGTCCAAAGGAAGGTACAGCGTAAAAGGCCTAAGGGGGTAGTGTCAGTTGAGGGTGTGGTCTGCAAGATGTCTTCAGATAGAAGATGTCTTCAGATCGAAGATGTCTTCAGATTGAAGATGTCTTCGTGACCTTCACTAGACCCCCCTACTGTATGGTCACTGCTGATGGACATGCCATCCACGGGGTTACTTGAGGTCAAAGTGAGCTGGTGGCGGCTTAGCTCTACTACTGTCCTGTTCTCCAGTGTAACCAAACGCTAACTGCTATGTAGCCCCCTGGTAGGGTTGAGTACTATGTCCACTCTTTCCACCGTTTGTTCAAGGAAAAAGCGAATGTTTTGATCACTATCACTAGTTGATTGAGATATGCTGTCCTGTTTGTGTGTTTTGAGATTTGTTATCTCTTGTTACTGGAAGTGTTTCCCTCCACTGTAAAAGTTGTTTTGCTACACACTTTGTGCAAACCACTTCGTCGCCATAAAAATGTGGTATTATTGGGTTCTGAGGTGACCAAAGCAAAACATAAATCTTGAAACTGTTCTTCCGTTTTACATACAAGCGACCGAATCGAGCAGAAGCTTAAACTTAGTATAGATTGAACAATCATCGTATCTGGGTTGTATTCGATTATGTTTATATAGCTATACTCACCAGGTAACTGTTCTTCCGTTATACATACAAGCGACTGAATCGAACAGAAGGTTGAATGGATAGACTAAACAATAATCGTATCTGGGGTTGTATTCGATTATATCTTGATGATGTTCATATAGTTATACTCACCAGGAAACTGTTCTCCAGTTATACATAAGAGCGACTGAACTGAACAGAAGGTTGAATGGATAGGCTGAACATTCATCGTATCTGGGTTGTATTTGATTATATCGTGATTATTATCATATAGTATGTCTAACCAGGTAACAGTTCTTCCGTTATACATTCGAGCAACCGAATCGAACATAAGGTTGGATGGATAGATTGAACAATCATTGTATCTGGGTTGTCTCCGATTATATCGTTATGCTGTATATTTAGTTACACCTACCATGTAACGGTTCTTTCGTTACACATACGAGCGTCTGAATCGAACATAGATAGATAGATAGATAGATAGATACTTTATTGTCTAAGAATAACTTCTTATTGACAAAGTGTCATAAATAATCATTAAACTAATGAAAGTACAAAATACAAGTAAAGTATAAAGTGGATGTATGAAAATTAGTCGAGACAAATGAGATGAGATAAGATTGAGGTGTATAAACAAATAAATCACAAAAAAAGTAAAAACAAGTATAACAAAAAGTAAAAACAAAAAGAAAAAACATGCGTCCAAGGCGCTCATCAGTCTACTATACAAAACTATAAGGTAAATACAAGACAACAAAGACAAAGCATTAGTTTTACACTTAAAGCGAATCGTTAAAAAACTCATCCAAAGTGTAGTATGCCTTATCAAACAGTAACTCTTTGACACTTTTCCTAATTTTTCTTTCTGAATTTAGATTCTTGATATTCTGAGGTAAATGATTGGAACCTTTTTTTGAGTTATAAATCAGTGAATTCTTAACTTGTGTTATGCTGTGTATATAGTTATACACATAAGGTGACGGTATTCCCGTTTTACATACGAGTGACCGAAACGAACAGAAAGTTGAATGGATAGACTGAACAATCAATGTATCTGGGTGGTATCCGAGTATATCGCAATACTGTAGATATAGTGATACTCACCAGGTGACGGTACTTCCGTTACACATGCTAGCGACTGAATCGAACAGAAGGTTGAATGGTTAGCCGAAACGATAATTGTATCTCTGAGTTGTATTCGATGATATCGTGATGATGTTTATATAGCAATACTCACCAGGTAACTGTTTTTCCGTTTTACATACAAGCGACCGAATCGAGCAGAAGCTTAAATTTAGTATAGATTGAACAATCATCGTATCTGGGTTGTATTCGATTATGTTTATATAGCTATACTCACCAGGTAACTGTTCTTCCGTTATACATACAAGCGACTGAATTGAACAGAAGGTTGAATGGATAGACTAAACAATAATCGTATCTGGGGTTGTATTCGATTATATCTTTGTGGTATTATTGGGTTCTGAGGTGACCAAAGCAAAACATAAATCTTGAAAACCACATTTTCACTAAATTTTATTTTAACTTTATCTTAACAAAAGTAAAGGATAATTCTTGTCACATAACCAAGTATTGTTGACACCTGACACTTGACACCGCGCCAAAAACATAAAGTAGTCCCTATCATAGACACGCTGTCAATTGTCATTTATGAATACTGATACGGAACATAAAACAACATGAAACCCAGAGAATAGAATAATTGCAGTGATGCCACATTTTCTCCCCCACGAAGAAATTCAAGTCTGGTATCGAGCTAGGACTCTCCTTTCTCGATGTGGATTCCTCCTTGGGTCGGAAATCGGCGTAGGGATATCGGCAATAACCTCCGCAGCATTCATAGGCTCGATGGAGGCGGGCACTTCTAAAGTGGTCGACTGTTGTCTAGGGCGGCTAGGGCTGCTGACGGGTGTTGTCTCCATTCTGGGTCGTTCAATCTCTTGATATTCTTCAGATTGGTTGGGCAATGATACGGGTTCAGTCTGAAGTGGTGAAAATCCTTCTTCTGGAATGGTTGATCTGGGTCGCAGTTGATCTCCATGTTTTCTTTTTAAACTTTGCACCGTATTGGTGCGGGTTCGAATCCTGATTGTACTGGCTTTTTTTAAATGAAATATGACGTCACAAGATGTCTTCGGATTGCGCAGCGCTAAGGGTCCAAAGGAAGGTACAGCGTAAAAGGCCTAAGGGGGTAGTGTCAGTTGAGGGTGTGGTCTGCAAGATGTCTTCAGATCGAAGATGTCTTCAGATCGAAGATGTCTTCAGATTGAAGATGTCTTGACGTTGTATTCGATTATATCTTGATGATGTTCATATAGTTATACTCACCAGGAAACTGTTCTCCAGTTATACATAAGAGCGACTGAACTGAACAGAAGGTTGAATGGATAGGCTGAACATTCATCGTATCTGGGTTGTATTTGATTATATCGTGATTATTATCATATAGTATGTCTAACCAGGTAACAGTTCTTCCGTTATACATTCGAGCAACCGAATCGAACATAAGGTTGGATGGATAGATTGAACAATCATTGTATCTGGGTTGTCTCCGATTATATCGTTATGCTGTATATTTAGTTACACCTACCATGTAACGGTTCTTTCGTTACACATACGAGCGTCTGAATCGAACATATATAGATAGATAGATAGATAGATAGATAGATAGATAGATAGATAGATAGATAGATAGATAGATAGATAGATAGATAGATAGATAGATAGATAGATAGATAGATAGATAGATACTTTATTGTCTAAGAATAACTTCTTATTGACAAAGTGTCATAAATAATCATTAAACTAATGAAAGTACAAAATACAAGTAAAGTATAAAGTGGATGTATGAAAATTAGTCGAGACAAATGAGATGAGATAAGATTGAGGTGTATAAACAAATAAATCACAAAAAAAGTAAAAACAAGTATAACAAAAAGTAAAAACAAAAAGAAAAAACATGCGTCCAAGGCGCTCATCAGTCTACTATACAAAACTATAAGGTAAATACAAGACAACAAAGACAAAGCATTAGTTTTACACTTAAAGCGAATCGTTAAAAAACTCATCCAAAGTGTAGTATGCCTTATCAAACAGTAACTCTTTGACACTTTTCCTAATTTTTCTTTCTGAATTTAGATTCTTGATATTCTGAGGTAAATGATTGGAACCTTTTTTTGAGTTATAAATCAGTGAATTCTTAACTTGTGTTATGCTGTGTATATAGTTATACACATAAGGTGACGGTATTCCCGTTTTACATACGAGTGACCGAAACGAACAGAAAGTTGAATGGATAGACTGAACAATCAATGTATCTGGGTGGTATCCGATTATATCGCAATACTGTAGATATAGTGATACTCACCAGGTGACGGTACTTCCGTTACACATACTAGCGACTGAATCGAACAGAAGGTTGAATGGTTAGCCGAAACGATAATTGTATCTCTGAGTTGTATTCGATGATATCGTGATGATGTTTATATAGCAATACTCACCAGGTAACTGTTTTTCCGTTTTACATACAAGCGACCGAATCGAGCAGAAGCTTAAATTTAGTATAGATTGAACAATCATCGTATCTGGGTTGTATTCGATTATGTTTATATAGCTATACTCACCAGGTAACTGTTCTTCCGTTATACATACAAGCGACTGAATTGAACAGAAGGTTGAATGGATAGACTAAACAATAATCGTATCTGGGGTTGTATTCGATTATATCTTTGTGGTATTATTGGGTTCTGAGGTAACCAAAGCAAAACATAAATCTTGAAAACCACATTTTTACTAAATTTTATTTTAACTTTATCTTAACAAAAGTAAAGGATAATTCTTGTCACATAACCAAGTATTGTTGACACCTGACACTTGACACCGCGCCAAAAACATAAAGTAGTCCCTATCATAGACACGCTGTCAATTGTCATTTATGAATACTGATACGGAACATAAAACAACATGAAACCCAGAGAATAGAATAATTGCAGTGATGCCACATTTTCTCCCCCACGAAGAAATTCAAGTCTGGTATCGAGCTGGGACTCTCCTTTCTCGATGTGGATTCCTCCTTGGGTCGGAAATCGGCGTAGGGATATCGGCAATAACCTCCGCAGCATTCATAGGCTCGATGGAGGCGGGCACTTCTAAAGTGGTCGACTGTTGTCTAGGGCGGCTAGGGCTGCTGACGGGTGTTGTCTCCATTCTGGGTCGTTCAATCTCTTGATATTCTTCAGATTGGTTGGGCAATGATACGGGTTCAGTCTGAAGTGGTGAAAATCCTTCTTCTGGAATGGTTGATCTGGGTCGCAGTTGATCTCCATGTTTTCTTTTTAGACGTCCATCGATGTCAACAACATAGGAATAAGGTCCCGTCCGTTCCACAACTTCTCCTGAAGATGATCCTTTTCCAAGTGGATTGTTCACCCAAACTAGTTGGTTTTCTTGAAATTCCTGGTAACGAGCTCCCTTGTCATGTAGCCTTTTCTGGTTCAATTTAGCTTTGTCCATATTTCTGAAAATATCGGGTTTCAGCTGGTCGAATAAAGATCTCAAAGGTCGACCAAAAAGCAATTCACTTGGTGCCCTTTCAGTTGAACGCTGTATCGTGTTGCGATAATTGAATAAGAAACTGTATAAACGATCTTCTTGGTTTCTTCCATCATCGCTAGCTGTCATGCGTTCCTTGAAGGTTTTAACAGCACGTTCTGCAAGGCCATTTGTCTTCGGATGATACGGTGTTGTACGAACATGAGTTATTCCGAATTTCTTGCAAAACATCTTGAATTCCTCGGACGTTAATTGAGGACCATTATCGGATACTACAATTTTAGGATAGCCCATTCTAGAGAAAACTTCGCGCAATGCTGATAATGTCACTGAAGTTGTAATGTTTTTCATAGGAATGACTTCAAGCCATTGCGTATACGCGTCCATGACGATAAACCACATTTTACCTTCAAAAGGTCCGGCAAAGTCAATGTGCACTCGCGACCACGGTTCGGTTGGCGGACTCCAAGGATATAAAGGTAGTTTCTTCTCATTTTGTTTAGATTCTTGGCACGATAAACACGATTTAACATGTTCAATAATGTCATTGTCTATATTTGGCCAATATACATGTAGTCGCGCACTCGATTGCATCGCTGATATACCGGGATGTCCGTCGTGAAGCATCAGTAAAATATTTTGTCTCAAAGCTTCTGGTATACATATTCTCCCCTTCCAAAGAAGAATATTCTCTTCAAAAGAGAGTTCATCACGTTTTTCGTAAAATGATAACAATTCACTAGGAATTTGTCTTTTATCCGGCCAGTAAGTTCTCAAACACCTGATGATTTTCAGAAACGTCTTGTCGCTGGATGTTTTCTCTTGCAATAGTCTTTTCGTGATGGGCAGATGATGGAGTCTGAGATTCAATAAGTGACCTCTCTTTGGTAATCCTATTTCCTCAGATGGTGAGACATATGTGTCAGGTAAAGTTAATCGTGACAATACATCAGCTGGTGCGTTCTCCTTACCAGGTTGATATGAAATGGTAAAATCGTAACTGTTCAAAATCATGGCCCATCTTAACAGTCTATTGCTTGCAATTTTTGGTGTTTCCCTATCCTTGCTGAAAATTCGTTCCAACGGCTTATGGTCTGTGAGCAATGTGAAATGACGCCCATAAACATAATGGTGGAACTTAGTTACTGCAAACACAATTCCTAGCGCTTCTTTATCAATTGTAGAGTAGCGCATTTCGATGTCGTTAAAAGTGCGTGAAGCGAAAGCGATAGGTTTAAGGCTACCGTCTGTGAATTTATGGAAAAGTACGGCTCCTGCTCCTTTCTCACTTGCATCACTTGTCAGAATCAAAGGTAATGTTTGGTCATAGTGCACCAATGTGTCGGATGAAGTTAGTATATTCTTAAGCTGTCTAAATAAAGACTCGTCATCATTGGTCCATGTGAAGGTATTACCTTTTTTCAGATGTCAAATTCATTCAGTGGTCCTGGCAACAAATGGTCGTATTTTAAGTCGCTCTGAGAAAAACTGCTGAAAGTTGGTGAAAAAGTGAGTTTATTGAGTAATTGTATGGCATATAAACTACTGGAAAAGTGGCTTCGAAGCACATAACATTCTTGAGAAAAATCATCGCAAAACAAGGTGAAATAATCTTTGAAATCTCGTGCAGGCACACGCTGAGGTTTAGTACATGAGCAAACTGAAATGGAGGATGATAAGATGACCCAAAATAAGGAATACACTCTAGAAATTATTTATGAAGAACTTATCAAGACTAGAACTGAATTGAAAACCATTTTTGAGGCAAGTGAAACAAGGCTACAACTTAATATAGAAATTGTAAAAAATCAAGCCACCAGATTGGAAGAGGAAAACAAAGAATTGAAAGCAAAGGTTGAACAATTGGAAAGAGAGAAAAGGAAGAAAAATATTGTGATTTTCGGATTGAATAAGGTACCAAGTGAGAGAAGTATACAATATATATGTGACAACATTAAACAGTTACTTGACGTCAACGTGGAGGAGAGTGATATAAGTAATATTTTCTCACTTGGTAGCTCGGAAAATTCACCTTTGAAACTAGAACTTGTGTCAGAACTGAAGAAGAAAACAATATTGAAGAACGGATATAAGCTGAAGAACACGGGAATTACAATTACCAGCGACCAAACAGAGACACAGAGAGAAGAACATAAAATCCTAAGAAAACACCTGAATCAAATTAGAGCTGAGACATCTGAAAAAAGCTATATCAGAGGAAACAAACTTTACATTGGAAACAGAGGATACACAATCGAGGAATTAGAAGATATAGACACCGTCAATAGACCCCATAGTGCCCCACCAACACCAACTGTACACGAAGAAACAAATCTCCAATTGTCGTATGGAAAAAAAGAAAAGAAGAGAGATACCCAATCTAAGAGTGAATCCAACGAAGGAAAAACAGGGAAGAATATAGTTACAGAGGGGAAAGAAACTCCAAAAAATAAATCTGTGAATACCAGATCAGGCAATACCAAAGGACGTAAGAACTTCTTATCACACAGAAAATAGATACTATACTTATAATATTTTATTAATAATATATCCCACAGACTATTTCAACACTCCGGTCACAGAATCTATTCCCTTTATCTTATCTTATCTGGTCTTATCAGTATTTTTTTTTCCTATCAATTATCTACTATTTCCTGATCTTTATCAACTGTTTTTTATTATATAAGTGATGAATTCAATGATTTTATAGTACACAACAAAATAATAAATAAACTATCACGGTATATACAGTGAGATTGAAATTTATACTGCTGAATGATCGAATATACTGTATTATAAATTTGCTTTACATAATATAAGTATTTATCATATAATTATAAGCTTTGGTTCCATAACTATAAACTGTGTATTCGCAAATGGACGATCAATTCATCAGAAATTTCAGTGAAAGGAAAATAAACACCATTGAAATAGATGATGTTCAACAATTGGATGAACTCACTAAAACTACTAATTTTCAGAGTACTTTTATGGTAGGTCATATAAATATAAGAAGCATCCAAAAAAACTTCGAAGAATTTGAGTTATTTATATCACAAATTAAAACATTCAGCTGCATCATTCTGACTGAAACCTGGAAAATAAAGGATAAGAATCTTTACCATATTGATGGATACGTATTGATTTACACTGAAACTAGATTCAATCAGAATGATGGTGTTTTGATATATATTAGAGAGGAAGTACAGTATGATTTTCAGTATATCAATATTGATTTGACAAACGGAATCAAATTAAATATGAACTTGAAGAACTCAAAAATCAGCATATTTGCAGCATATAGATCTCCTAGTACAGATGAATCTGATTTCATTGAAGCCCTTTCAGTCATCTTGAATCAACATAATTATAATGAATATGAATACACTCTTATTGTTGGAGATCTGAATATCGATATCCTGGATAGGAGCAGCGAAATAGATGACTATCTTAACATGCTTTATGGAAAAGGATTTGTATCGTTAATAAATAAATGCACCAGAGTCACTTCACAATCAGCATCTTGTTTGGACCACATGTTCGTTAAGGGAAAAAGGGACAATTATGAAGAAACAATGCTACCCTCGATTCTAAAATTATCTATTACGGATCATTACCCAGTTATATTAGCGATAAAAAATATGGAGTGTCCCCAAGAAAGTGAGCCCTTCCATTCTTTTCGCAAAATTGATGAAGATAAACTTCTCAGATTACTGAGGAATGAGAAATGGGAAACTGTATTCGACTCGCGGGATCCTGAAACTGCCTTCAAAAATTTTTTTAGTAAGTTCAATTCATCAGTTGAGCAAGCAGCGAAGAACATCAAAATAAAAAGAAAAAATAAAAAAAAACCTTGGATTACTTTAGGTCTAGTAAACTCCATCAAAACTCGGGATAAATTATTCCAAAAACATGTTAAATGCCCAAATGATGAGGAACTTAATATGAAGTACACCCAGTACAAAAATAAATTGAATAAGCTACTCAAAAAAGCAAAATGCCATCACTTCAAATCAGAAATCCAAAAAAATGAAGGTTCGCCCAGAAATATGTGGAAAGTAATAAACAATTTCACAAACAACTATAAAGCAGAAACAAAAACAATAAAAAAAATAATTTTAGAAAACGGAACTGCACTAACTAATAATGAAGAAATAGCAAAAAACATAAATATGTACTTCTCACGAGTAGGTGTGAATCTTGCAGCAAAAATAAACAATCAAAACCAAAACGACGCGGCCCCTAACAACCATTGTACCCATTCTATGTTTTTGCAGCCAGTAACCATCAATGAAGTCAAAGAATTAATTTTATCCTTGAAAAATAACAAATCGCCAGGTCCAGATGGAATCAAAAACGAGACAATTAAGAGAACATCAAATCTCATCGCAGAGCCACTATGTCATATATTTAACATTTGCATGCAAAACGGCATAGTACCCAATCATTTCAAGGAGGCACATATAATCCCTGTATATAAGAGTGGCGATAAAACAAATATGTCTAATTATAGGCCAATTTCCTTAACATCTGCCTTTTCGAAATTGTTTGAGAGAATGATCAAAAGTCGCTTAATGCTATATCTTCAAAAATATAATATTATCTCCGACAGACAATATGGTTTTAGAGAGAACCTAAGTACTCAGGATGCGATAGCACATTTAACATCAATAATTTATAATGCCGTCGATAGTAAACTCGCCTGCCTTGGTGTGTTTGTCGATCTGGCAAAGGCATTTGACACTGTGAGTCATGGGCTTTTGCTGGATGGACTTGAACAACTGGGCGTGCGAGGAGTGGTGCTAGATCTCTTCAAGAGCTTTCTTAAAGGGCGAAAACAAAGGGTCAAACTGAACGGAATCTTGAGCACTGAAGAAAATGTATTATGTGGAGTGCCACAGGGAACAGTATTAGGCCCCATTCTTTTTATAATATATCTCAATAGGCTACTCACTAGAGAATCTCCTGGAACAATAATATCCTTTGCTGATGACACGGTCATTTTGTACATCGGGAAATCTTGGAATGATGTGAGAGAAATGGCAGAACAGGACTTGGAAAACATCACTAAGTGGTTCAACTTTAACCTTCTAACTGTCAACGTTAACAAAACAAAAATGATTCCTTTCACATCGTATGAGAATCACTTACCTACCTTCGAACATATTCAGATGGAAAACCAGAACGTTAAATTATCCTTGAGTACAAACTATCTTGGAATACATTTAGACTCATTTTTAAGGTGGGATGTTCAAATAGAAAAACTGAAAAATAAAATTAGATCTATAACTTATAAGTTCTTTCAATGCCGGCAAATACTACCCCTAAAAAAATTGAAGTCTATATACTATACGCTTGTAGATCCTTTACTGAGCTATGGTATAATTGGATGGGGAGGGGTAAGGAAAACCATTCTGAAACCCTTGGAAGTGATTCAAAAGAAAATTCTCAAGATAATGTCCTTCAGACCGACTCGATATCCCTCCAACACATTGTATACAGATTTGAAAATATTTGATATCAGACAAATTTATGCTAATACAATATTAGTGTTCACGTTCAAAAAAACCAAATATCTGAAAAAAATTGAATATGTATATCAAACAAGATCAAGTAGAGAAACTCGAATGATAATACCTAGAACAAATAAATCCATTGGTGAAAGGACATTCACTTTCCTGGTTCCCAAACTATACAATAAAGTCCCCGAAGATGTGAAATCAGTAACTGCGAAACATTTGTTTAAAAAAAAAATCAAGATGTGGATAGCGAATCATGATCGAACATTTTTTCATGATATCATTGATCCTGTCTAGGGTATCTATATATCAAACCATTCAATATATCTGAGACATCCAACTGCGAATAATTCTATCTTTTACTTATTAATTGTACTATCTACTATTTTTTTTCTTTTCTCCTTCAACGTTAATTATTCTTTTGAAATATAATAAAAATTGTTATTGTTAAGAAGAATTTTGTGTATGTATTTAGAAATTTTACTTGCAAATAATCAAACTTTGCCATAGACAGGCTCTGAAAGAGCCTAAATGGTTTAAATTCTGATGTATTGCAAATTATTTTGTAAATTATTTATGTGCTTGATGATGTAAAGTTTTTCTTTTTGCAATAAATTATTATTATTATTATTATTATTATATAGAGGTGTACAAATAACGTGTAAGTCTCTGATGAATCTACCATAATAGGTGAGCCTAAAAAAGATCTAAGTTCTGATACATTTCTTGGTCTTGGCATGTTTTGAATAGCTGTCAAATGCTCGGTTGTAGGATGTAATCCCTGTTCATCTATTAGGTGTCCTAAAAAGGTGACACTTTTTTGCAACCATTTACATTTAGATTTCTGTGTTCTTACACCGGCATTTTTCAATCTTCCAAGCACTTGCTCAAGCCTCTTCAAATGAATTTCTTCATTTGGTGCTGTTATCAGAATATCATCAATATAGCACACGGTCCCATCGATTCCAGAAAGTAATTGGTCCATGGTGCGTTGAAAAAGAGATGGAGCAAAGTTTACCCCAAAAGGTAGTATTTTGTACCGATAATAACCCTTATGAGTACAAATAACTAAGTACTTTCTTGAATCAGGTTCCACTTCAAGTTGTAAATATGCATCCTTCAAATCCACTTTTGAAAAATGCTTGCCACCACTCAGCTTTGCCATAATATCTTCGAATCGTGGCAGAGGGTAATCATCTTTTATTACATGTGGGTTGATCGAGACTGAGAAATCTCCACAGATTCGTATACTCCCGTTTGATTTTATAGCAAGTACTATGGGTGTCGCCCATTCTATAGGTGTTATGGTGGTGTCAACATGCTCTAGTACATTTTCTTTAACTAACCTATCCAATTCTGCAGCTACTTGTTCTTGTAAAGCTATTGGTACTGGTCTAGGTCTGAATGTCTTGGGAATTGAATCATTTTTCATATGTATTTTTGCTAAATGCCCTTTTATAGATCCTATATGTCCAGTGAAAAGTTCATCATATTTGGATAATAGTGAATTTATGTCCAGAAAAGAGCTTGTCTTGTTGACATTCACTAGTTTGTTCGATTCATTCTGTGTTGTAGTGGTACCTGCATTTACCTGACATAATCTTGCCCCAGGTGGAAATGGTAGATTAAAAGCTATACACCAGTCAAGGCCGAATAAAGGAATATCATTTGTTTTTGTGACATAAAGGGGTAAACTTAGAGAATTTTGAAAAGCCTCAACATTCACCTCTGCGATACCCAGAGTTTCTATTTCGACCTCTGTATAAGCTACCAAATTTGCAGTTTTCTTTAAATTTGGACTACCTATTTCTTTCCACAGCTTTTTACCGATTACGCAATGTGCTGCCCCTGGATCATATAACATTTCTATGTTTCTGTTGTTTATTTTTGTTGTTAGCATAATTTTATTCGATGAGTGTATGTTATGTATTTTTGATGTATCTGTAGAGCTGTAACTGTGATCACTAACATTGTGATCTTCTTCAGTTTCACCCTCACGAACATGTCGGGTACTGTTTTTTGTTCCTTGTCTGTTCTGATTCAAAATCCGTGCATTTCCAGCTGAAATACATACTTTTGAAAAATGGTTCAAAGCACCACAAGCTAAACATTTTTTATTTTTAGCTGGGCATTGCTCTTTTTGCTTGTGACGTGTATTTCCGCACATTAAACACTCTTTTTCTGCGTCTAGAACTTTTGTTTTGTTTGTTTGCTTGTGTTCATGTGGTTTTTGTTTGTGATGTTGGTTGAATCTGGATGATTGCTCAGATGAATGTTTGTTCGAAAATGAACCTACTCTGTTTGTATGGTTTCTATCCCATTGCCCTTGAGAAAGTGATGAAAGTCTTTTAGATTGTAAAACTGCTTGTTCTAAAATTAAAGCAGAAGCTTCAATTTCCTCCAATGTTGCTGTATTTTTGGGGTGCAATCTAATCAATTCTTGTTGCCAAGCTGAATTGTTTATGCCAATCACAAATTGATCCCTAAGGCGTTCTTTCAAATTATCCCCAAATTCACAATTTCCTGCAAGTCCCCTTAAGATATTCAGAAATTGGTTTACAGTTTCATCAGCATTTCTATATCTCAAAGCAAATGCAACACGCTCAGACAGAATGTATGTTGTTTTGCCATAATACTTGTTCAGTACCTGGACTAAATCATCAAAAGACTTTGTTGACACATCCTCTGGTTTGAAATGGTCAACTAAAAGTTTAAAAGCATCAGGGCCTACCTTGCTCAAGAGTAAGTTCCTTCTTTTTTTCTGTGTTACCAGATCTTCTTTGTCCAAATCATATATTTGAAGTTCCATCTTGAAACGCTGTATATAATACTCCCAACCTTCCTTTTCAGGTGCAAACCGCTCGAACTGAAACGATTTCAAGTACTCGTTGTTCATCCTGGTGGTGTTTGTCCTGTTCTCCAGTGTAACCAAACGCTAACTGCTATGTAGCCCCCTGGTAGGGTTGAGTACTATGTCCACTCTTTCCACCGTTTGTTCAAGGAAAGAGCGAATGTTTTGATCACCATCACTAGTTGATTGAGATATGCTGTCCTGTTTGTGTGTTTTGAGATTTGTTATCTCTTGTTAATGGAAGTGTTTCCCTCCACTGTAAAAGTTGTTTTGCTACACACTTCGTGCAAACCACTTCGTCGCCATAAAAATGTGGTATTATTGGGTTCTGAGGTGACCAAAGCAAAACATAAATCTTGAAACTGTTTTTCCGTTTTACATACAAGCGACCGAATCGAGCAGAAGCTTTAATTTAGTATAGATTGAACAATCATCGTATCTGGGTTGTATTCGATTATGTTTATATAGCTATACTCACCAGGTAACTGTTCTTCCGTTATACATACAAGCGACTGAATTGAACAGAAGGTTGAATGGATAGACTAAACAATAATCGTATCTGGGGTTGTATTCGATTATATCTTGATGATGTTCATATAGTTATACTCACCAGGAAACTGTTCTTCCGTTATACATACGAGCGACTGAATTGAACAGAAGGTTGAATGGATAGACTGAACATTCATCGTATCTGGGTTGTATTTGATTATATCGTGATTATTATCATATAGTATGTCTAACCAGGTAACAGTTCTTCCGTTATACATTCGAGCAACCGAATCGAACATAAGGTTGGATGGATAGATTGAACAATCATTGTATCTGGGTTGTCTCCGATTATATCGTTATGCTGTATATTTAGTTACACCTACCATGTAACGGTTCTTTCGTTACACATACGAGCGTCTGAATGGAACATAGATAGATAGATAGATAGATAGATAGATAGATAGATAGATAGATAGATAGATAGATAGATAGATAGATAGATAGATAGATAGATAGATAGATAGATAGATAGATAGATAGATAGATAGATAGATAGATAGATAGATAGATAGATAGATAGATAGATAGATAGATAGATAGATAGATAGATAGATAGATAGATAGATAGATAGATAGATAGATAGATAGATAGATAGATAGATAGATAGATAGATAGATAGATAGATAGATAGATAGATAGATAGATAGATAGATAGATAGATAGATAGATAGATAGATAGATAGATAGATAGATAGATAGATAGATAGATAGATAGATAGATAGATAGATAGATAGATAGATAGATAGATAGATAGATAGATAGATAGATAGATAGATAGATAGATAGATACTTTATTGTCTAAGAATAACTTCTTATTGACAAAGTGTCATAAATAATCATTAAACTAATGAAAGTACAAAATACAAGTAAAGTATAAAGTGGATGTATAAAAATTAGTCGAGACAAATGAGATGAGATAAGATTGAGGTGTATGAACAAATAAATCACAAAAAAAGTAAAAACAAGTATAACAAAAAGTGAAAACAAAAAGTAAAAACATGCGTCTAAGGCGCTCATCAGTCTACTATACAAAACTATAAGGTAAATACAAGACAACAAAGACAAAGCATTAGTTTTACACTTAAAGCGAATCGTTAAAAAACTCATCCAAAGTGTAGTATGCCTTATCAAACAGTAACTCTTTGACACTTTTCCTAATTTTTCTTTCTGAATTTAGATTCTTGATATTCTGAGGTAAATGATTGAAAACTTTTTTTGAGTTATAAATCAGTGAATTCTTAACTTGTGTAGTGTTGGGCTTAGGAAGATCCAAATTACCCATCTATCTAGTCAGGAAACGAGGGCTTCTTATGGTGTTTCTATTTAACTTATGTTTTTTAAACATCAAACACACCGTCTCTAGTATGAATATGCAGGTAAGGGTCATTATTCTATGTGATTTGAATAGTAGACGACATGAATCTCTGAAGCCAGCCCTACAAACATACCGGACAGCTCTTTTTTGGAGCTTAAATATCATATTGATTGATGCTCTGTCGGAGTTTCCTCAGTAGCAGATCCCATATCTCAGGTGTGACTCTATAACTGCAAAATATGTTGTTCTTGCAATGGTCGGGTCGAGTTCCTTAGATATGACTCTAAGTGCATAACAGCCTTCAGCTAGTTTGGTACATAAACTTGAGATATGTTCCTTAAACGTCAACTTATTATCAATAAATATCCCAAGGAATTTAGCCAAAGAGGACTCTTGTAGACATTTATCACCTATTGAAATGGGGTTTAATAAACATTTAAATGTGAGAATGTGGGTTTTATTCACATTGAAGGACAACAGATTGGCGTCGCACCATTTCTTGACCTTGTAAATGTCATTTTCTATTATTGCATTCAAATGATGAGTGTCTTTATTATGCCAAAAAATGGTAGTATCATCTGCAAAAATTGTAAATCTACCCGCAATATCCAAGAGTGCAAGATCATTCACGTAAAGCAGGAATAGTAAGGGGCCCAAGACAGAGCCCTGTGGTACTCCACAATCCACCAAAGACTCATGAGAGGTTAGACCATTAGAGTAGACCACCTGTCTACGTTTATAGAGATAGGACTTGAACCATTTCAGGGCCACATCACGGAAACCATATCTCTCCAACTTTCCCAGTAGTATTCTGTGATTCACACAGTCAAAAGCCTTTGACAAGTCGCAGAACACCACTGCCGCGGCTTCATTGTCATTGAGCTTGAGGTATAGATGCTCGAGTAGTTCAAATGTGGCATCAGAGGTGGATTTGTTACGTTGGAAACCAAATTGGGTCGTCGATATTATATTGTTTTTATTTATGAATGATATAAATCTTCTTTTAACAAGTTTTTCGATGACTTTGGAGAGAGCAGGTAGGATAGAGATAGGTCTAAAGTTACTAGGGTCATTATGATTGCCCCCTTTATATATTGGAATAATAACAGAGTTTTTCAAGCAGTCTGGGAACATGCCTTTCTCAAAAGATATGTTAATTGCCTCAGCCAGAGCATCCAATGCAATTATTGGTAGCTGTTCTAAAATTTTTATAGATATTTTATCCCAACCAGATGCTTTCTTGTTTTTTATTTCAGCAATTACTTCTTTCAATTCATGGCGGTCTGTGGGACTAAAGAAGAAGGTGTCATGGACTGTTACATTTCCCATATAGTTCATGGGGTCTTCCGTGACTGCAATGTTTTTAGACAGATTCAAGGCGACTGTACTATAATATTTATTCAGCTCATTACAAGACGGTATGCTGATGTGGGTTGAAGCAGTATTTACTCCTCTTAGGTCATTAATTATTGCCCAGCTATCCTTTTGTTTATTTCTAGATTCCGTTAATCTGTTATTGAAATACCTTTTTTTAGCTTCAAGAATAATAGTTCTATATAAAGTTCTGTATTTACTAAAGTAAGAGGGAAACCAATTATTTGGCGAAACGAATTTTCTGATATTATGAAGGGACCGTATGTTCTTAGATGAGATTCGTAGACCTTTAGTTATCCAAGGTTTTCTGTGCTTTTTATTTTTAATGAGGCGACAAGGGAAAGCTTTATTGAAGTTATGCACCAGGTTGGTGTGGAAATCAGTCAAAGGATCGTTGTGATTAAGTATAGTGTTCCATCGGGTGGCGGAGTTCAAAGTTTCGAATTTGATGTAGTTACTCGTGGAGTAAATACGACCAGAGTGTTTCGCCACTTTATCTTCTGTTCCTAAAACCGGGAATGTGAATAGGACAGCCTCATGGTCGGATATACCAGCCATTACCACATTGCAAGAAGTGTTGGCGATATTAGAACATACATAATCAATAATAGAAGAAGAATACTGGGAATATCTTGTCGGAGCATGTACATGCATTGTAAGATTTAGAGAAACAAGTAAATTTTTTATGGATGAACTAAGCGGACAACTGGTATTTCCGAAATTTATGTTGAAATCACCCGTTAATATCAAAGAAGTTTTGGAAGTAAATTTAATTAAGAGGAGTTCTAGTCTATCTATGAAAATGTGAACATCGGTTTGGGGAGAACGATATAAGCATAGTATTACCAAAGCTAGTTTTTTGCTGGATATTATACAGAATTCGAATTCTTTTTCAACTACCATATCGTTGTGATTGTCAAGGCTAACAAAGTCTGAGGTTCTGAGTAACTCTTCATGAGCAAGAATCATAGTACCGCCATGAGAGAAGTTCTTTCTGCAAAAGCTTGTCAGAATGTGGTAATTGGGTATGTGGATTATATCGTCAACTTTTAGCCAGTGTTCAGTTAGCAGAACAAGTCTAGGCGAACTGAGACTATCCAAAAGTACAGTTAGTTCATCGGCCTTGTTGCGAAGAGATTGTACGTTGAGTAACATTAAGGATAAGTTTGCTTTATTTGGGTTATCTCCAAAAAAGGGGGTGATGAATTTGCTTCAAAAGAGATGCTACTTCCATCAAGATCATGAGTATCAGCAGTTGCATTTTTGGGGAGCTCAGAGTATTTGGGAGTAGGGGGTGGATCCAATATACTAGTCGTTTTTACAAAAGTGAGACATTTGACATTGTTCCAGCTGCGTTTAACTTCGCTAGCAATTCGTTCAGCAATTACATTATTACCTATTTTAGAGCCGCGGGCATTATTTATGTTCACTAGAGATATGTATTGCTCAGAGAAGTTGTTCACCTTAGAAAGGAAGTCGTGAAGTCGCATGTTGAACTTACTAATGATATTGAAATGTTTCCTACTAACTGTAGGGCAAGAGAGAAAAATGATATTAGTATGTAAGCAGTTTTTGATTTTGCTCCATATGTTTTTGACTTTTGGGATTTTGTTACTTTCGAAATCGCCACGGCCAGCAAGAACAACAATAACATCTTTTTGGGTGTAATCTTTAGATAATAAATTTACACTTTCAAGTATGTCAGCAAATTTACCTCCTGGTTTGTGTATAGACTCAATAATAAAGTTAGTCAAGTTGTTACAGTTGGATAAGGCTTTACATAAATGCCTACCACTGTCGTCAGATAAGAGCAACATTTTTCTCTTAGAACTAGAAAAAGAGTTATTAGGTCTAAGTTGAGAGGTAAGAACACTATGAAGAGGGATGCTCTGGTTCACAGGGATGCTCTGGTTCGCAGAGTTGTCATTAAATGTCGAAACGTCACGATAACATTTGGGTACTGAGTTTACTTGGTTTTCAGGTACTGTATTATCACGTGGTGTTTCAAGTTCAATTTGAAGACATTTATTATCGGTCTCGAGGGTAGAAATTACAGAAAGCATGCTCCTTTGTAGTCTATCGAATTCATGCTTGTCCTTAACTAAGCTTTGTATATATTCTTCATTGCGGGCAATTACCTTCAGTAGCTCATCGTACTCAAGTTTGATGTCTTGTAGCTTTTTTTGTAGACCGTCAATGATGCTTTTTGATTCGTCAAGTTTAGTTACCAATTCTTGTTCTGATTCGAGAGCCATGTCCTCAAAGTCTCGAGTTCGTCTTCTATACTTATAACTGAATCCTTTTCTCTAAGAAGACCAGTTAGTGATGTTACTTGATCATTCAGGTCTGACACTATTCCCTCGTTCGATTCAAATATGGTGTGACACTCGGTTGAACAAAGAATTTTGTGTTGCTTGATCTTGACAAATCCATTTTTCCTTTCAAGGCAGCTTGGATGATATATATCAAAGCACACAATGCAGATGTAATTACCAAAGTCTTTTTTTGAACAGCATTTAAATTTATGTAGCATTTTGATCCAAGTTCAAATTCAAATTTCAGAAATATTGACGAATGCCCAAGTTTTCCTGGACTAATAAGTGAACTTATAAAAAGTGTTTCCTTTTTTGCGTCTGCAGACTTTTTATCTGCGCTGGTCCTCAATTAGATTAATTATTGATCTTATAGTTTATGGGTATATGCACCTTGTAACTAGATGTTTCACAATTTGGAAGATAATTCCGAATTCACCAGATTTAGCACTTCGCACTGGTATAAGTCTTATGAGATATATTTCGTTGGTATCACGTTAAAACTGGGTTTTGACGGAGCGATACACAACACGATACACAACGTAGAGCAGATTTCATCTGGTTGGATGGTTAGACGGAACAATAATTGTAACTGAGTTGTATTCGATTATATCGTGGTGATGTTTATATAGTAATACTCACCAGGTGACTGTTCTTGCGTTATACATACGAGCGACCCAATCGAACAGAAGGTTGGATGGATAGACGGAATGATCATTGTATCTGAGTTGTATTCGATTATATCGTGATGACGTTCATATAGAAATACTCACCAGGTTACTGTTCTTTCGTTATACAAACGAGCAACCGAATCGAACAGAAGGTTGAATGGATAGTATCTGGGTTGTATTCGATTATGATAATATGCTGTGTATATAGTTATACACATAAGGTGACGGTATTCCCGTTTTACATACGAGCGACCGAAACGAACAGAAAGTTGAATGGATAGACTGAACAATCAATGTATCTGGGTGGTATCCGATTATATCGCAATACTGTATATATAGTGATACTTACCAGGTGACGGTACTTCCGTTACACATACTAGCGACTGAATCGAACATAAGGTTAAATGGTTAGACAAAACGATTGTTGTATCTGAGTTGTATTCGATGATATCGTGATGATGTTTATATAGCAATACTCACCAGGTAACTGTTCTTCCGTTTTACATACAAGCGACCGAATCGAGCAGAAGCTTTAATTTAGTATAGATTGAACAATCATCGTATCTGGGTTGTATTCGATTATGTTTATATAGTTATACTCACCAGGTAACTGTTCTTCCGTTATACATACGAGCGACTGAATTGAACAGAAGGTTGAATGGACAGACTAAACAATAATCGTATCTGGGGTTGTATTCGATTATATCTTGATGATGTTCATATAGTTATACTCACCAGGAAACTGTTCTCCAGTTATACATAAGAGCGACTGAACTGAACAGAAGGTTGAATGGATAACCTGAACATTCATCGTATCTGGGTTGTATTTGATTATATCGTGATTATTATCATATAGTATGTCTAACCAGGTAACAGTTCTTCCGTTATACATACGAGCAACCGAATCGAACATAAGGTTGGATGGATAGATTGAACAATCATTGTATCTGGGTTGTCTCCGATTATATCTTTATGCTGTATATTTAGTTACAACTACCATGTAACGGTTCATTCGTTACACATACGAGCGTCTGAATCGAACATAAGATTGGATGGTTAGACGGAACGATAATTGTATCTGAGTTGTATTCGATAATATCGTGATGATGTTTATATAGCAATACTCACCAGGTAACTGTTCTTCCGTTTTACATACAAGCGACCGAATCGAGCAGAAGGTTGAATTCAGTATAGATTGAACAATCATCGTATCTGGGTTGTATTCGATTATGTTCATATAGTTATACTCACCAGGTAACAGTTCTTCCGTTACACATACGAGCGTCTGAATCGAACATAAGATTGGATGGTTAGACGGAACGATAATTGTAACTGAGTTTTATTCGATTATATCGTGGTGATGTTTATATAGTAATACTCGCCAGGTGACTGTTCTTGCGTTATACATACGAGAGACCCAATCGAACAGAAGGTTGGATGGATAGACGGAATGATCATTGTATCTGAGTTGTATTCGATTATATCGTGATGACGTTCATATAGAAATACTCACCAGGTAACTGTTCTTCCGTTTTTTATACAAGCGACCGAATCGAGCAGAAGCTTAAATTTAGTATAGATTGAAAAATCATCGTATCTGGGTTGTATTCGATTATGTTTATATAGTTATACTCACCAGGTAACTGTTCCTCCGTTATACATACGAGCAACCGAATCGAACAAAAGTTTGAATGGATAGATTGAAAAATCATTGTATCTGGGTTGTCTCCGATTATATCGTTATGCTGTATATTTAGATACACCTACCATGTAACGGTTCTTTCGTTACACATACGAGCGTCTGAATCGAACATAAGGTTGGATGGTTAGACGGAACGATAATTGTAACTGAGTTGTATTCGATTATATCGTGGTAATGTTTATATAGTGATACTCACCAAGTGACTGTTCTTCCGTTATACATACGAGCGAATGAATTGAACAGAAGGTTGAATGGATAGTATCTGTGCTGTATTCGATTATGATGTTATGCTGTGTATATAGTTATACACATTAGGTGACGGTATTCCCGTTTAACATACGAGCGACCGAAACGAACAGAAAGTTGAATGGATAGACTGAACAATCAATGTATCTGGGTGGTATCCGATTATATCGCAATACTGTATATATAGTGATACTTACCAGGTGACGGTACTTCCGTTACACATACTAGCGACTGAATCGAACAGAAGGTTAAATGGTTAGACGAAACGATAATTGTATCTCTGAGTTGTATTCGATGATATCGTGATGATGTTTATATAGCAATACTAACCAGGTAACTGTTCTTCCGTTTTACATACAAGCGACCGAATCGAGCAAAGCTCAAATTTAGTATAGATTGAACAATCATCGTATCTGGGTTGTATTCGATTATGTTTATATAGTTATACTCACCAGGTAACTATTCTTTTGTTATACATACGAGCGACTAAATTGAACAGAAGGTTGAATGGATAGACTAAACAATAATCGTATCTGGGGTTGTATTCGATTATATCTTGATGATGTTCATATAGTTATACTCACCAGGAAACTGTTCTCCAGTTATACATAAGAGCGACTGAACTGAACAGAAGGTTGAATGGATAGACTAAACAATGATCGTATCTGGGGTTGTATTCGATTATATCGTGATGATGTTTATATAGTTATACTCACCAGGTAACTGTTCTCCAGTTATACATAAGAGCGACTGAACTGAACAGAAGGTTGAATGGATAGACTGAACAATCATCGTATCTGGGTTGTATTCGATTATTTCGTGATGATTATTATATATTATGTTTAACCAGGTAACTGTTCCTCCGTTATACATACCAGCAAACGAATCGATCATAAGGTTGAATGGATAGATTGAACAATCATTGTATCTGGGTTGTCTCCGATTATATCGTTATGCTGTATATTTAGATAAACCTACCATGTAACGGTTCTTTCGTTACACATACGAGCGTCTGAATCGAACATAAGGTTTATCAAGGTTTATCTATTCAACCTTCTGTTCAGTTCAGTCGCTCTTATGTATAACTGGAGAACAGTTTCCTGGTGAGTATAACTATATGAACATCATCAAGATATAATCGAATACAACCCCAGATACAATTATTGTTTAGTCTATCCATTCAACCTTCTGTTCAATTCAGTCGCTCGTATGTATAACGGAAGAATAGTTACCTGGTGAGTATAACTATATAATAATCGAATACAACCCAGATACGATGATTGTTCAATCTATACTAAATTTAAGCTTCTGCTCGATTCGGTCGCTTGTATGTAAAACGGAACAACAGTTACCTGGTGAGTATTGCTATATAAACATCATCACGATATCATCGAATACAACTCAGAGATACAATTATCGTTTCGTCTAACCATTTAACCTTCTGTTCGATTCAGTCGCTAGTATGTGTAACGGAAGTACCGTCACCTGGTAAGTATCACTATATATACAGTATTGCGATATAATCGGATACCACCCAGATACATTGATTGTTCAGTCTATCCATTCAACTTTCTGTTCGTTTCGGTCGCTCGTATGTTAAACGGGAATACCGTCACCTAATGTGTATAACTATATACACAGCATAACATCATAATCGAATACAACACAGATACTATCCATTCAACCTTATGTTCAATTCAGTCGCTCGTATGTATAACGGAAGAACAGTCACCTGGTGAGTATTACTATATAAACATTACCACGATATAATCGAATACAACTCAGTTACAATTATCGTTTCGTCTAACCATCCAACCTTATGTTCGATTCAGACGCTCGTATGTGTAACGAAAGAACCGTTACATGGTAGGAAATCTAAATATACAGCATAACGATATAATCGGAGACAACCCAGATACAATGATTTTTCAATTTATCCATTCAAACTTTTGTTCGATTCGGTTGCTCGTATGTATAACGGAGGAACAGTTACCTGGTGAGTATAACTATATAAACATCACCACGATATAATCGAATACAACTCAGTTACAATTATCGTTCCGTCTAACCATCCAATCTTATGTTCGATTCAGACGCTCGTATGTGTAACGAAAGAACCGTTACATGGTAGGTGTAACTAAATATACAGCATAAAGATATAATCGGAGACAACCCAGATACAATGATTGTTCAATCTATCCATCCAACCTTATGTTCGATTCGGTTGCTCGTATGTATAACGGAAGAACTGTTACCTTGTTAGACATACTATATGATAATAATCACGATATAATCAAATACAACCCAGATACGATGAATGTTCAGTCTATCCATTCAACCTTCTGTTCAGTTCAGTCGCTCTTATGTATAACTGGAGAACAGTTTCCTGGTGAGTATAACTATATGAACATCATCAAGATATAATCGAATACAACCCCAGATACGATTATTGTTTAGTCTATCCATTCAACCTTCTGTTCAATTAAGTCGCTCGTATGTATAACGAAAGAACAGTTACCTGGTGAGTATAACTATATAAACATAATCGAATACAACCCAGATACGATGATTGTTCAATCTATACTAAATTTAAGCTTCTGCTCGATTCGGTCGCTTGTATGTAAAACGGAAGAACAGTTACCTGGTGAGTATTGCTATATAAACATCATCACGATATCATCGAATACAACTCAGATACAATTATCGTTTCGTCTAACCATTTAACCTTCTGTTCGATTCAGTCGCTAGTATGTGTAACGGAAGTACCGTCACCTAGTAAGTATCACTATATATACAGTATTGCGATATAATCGGATACCACCCAGATACATTGATTGTTTAGTCTATCCATTCAACTTTCTGTTCGTTTCGGTCGCTCGTATGTAAAACGGGAATACCGTCACCTAATGTGTATAACTATATACACAGCCTAACATCATAATCGAATACTACCCAGATACTATCCATTCAACCTTCTGTTCGATTCGGTTGCTCGTATGTATAACGGAAGAACAGTTACCTGGTGAGTATAACTATATAAACATAATCGAATACAACCCAGATACGATTATTGTTCAATCAATACTGAATTCAACCTTCTGCTCGATTCGGTCGCTTGTATGTAAAACGGAAGAACAGTTACCTGGTGAGTATTGCTATATAAACATCTTCACGATATCATCGAATACAACTCAGATACAATTATCGTTTCGTCTAACCATTCAACCTTCTGTTCGATTCAGTCGCTATTATGTGTAACGGTAGTACCGTCACCTGGTAAGTATCACTATATATACATTATTGCGATATAATCAGATACCACCCAGATACATTGATTGTTCAGTTTATCCATTCAACTTTCTGTTCGTTTCGGTCGCTCGTATGTAAAACGGGAATACCGTCACCTAATGTTTATAACTATATACACAGCATAACATCATAATCGAATACAACCCAGATACTATCCATTCAACCTTCTGTTCGATTCGGTAGCTCGTATGTATAACGAAAGAACAGTTACCTGGTGAGTATTTCTATATAAACGTCATCACGATATAATCGAATACAACTCAGATACAATGATCATTCCGTCTATCCATCCAACCTTCTGTTCGATTGGGTCGCTCGTATGTATAACGGAAGAACAGTCACCTGGTGAGTATTACTATATAAACATCACCACGATATAATCGAATACAACTCAGTTACAATTATCGTTCCGTCTAACCATCCAACCTTATGTTCGATTCAGACGCTCGTATGTGTAACGAAATAACCGTTACATGGTAGGTGTAACTGAATATACAGCATAAAGATATAATCGGAGACAACCCAGATACAATGATTGTTCAATATCCATCCAACCTTATGTTCGATTCGGTTGCTCGTATGTTTAACGGAAGAACTGTTACCTGGTTAGACATACTATATGATAATAATCACGATATAATCAAATACAACCCAGATACGATGAATGTTAAGTCTATCTATTCAACCTTCTGTTCAGTTCAGTCGCTCTTATGTATAACTGGAGAACAGTTTCCTGGCGAGTATAACTATATGAACATCATCAAGATATAATCGAATACAACCCCAGATACGATTATTGTTTAGTCTATCCATTCAACCTTCTGTTCAATTCAGTCGCTCGTATGTATAACGAAAGAATAGTTACCTGGTGAGTATAACTATATAAACATAATCGAATACAACCCAGATACGATGATTGTTCAATCTATATTAAATTTAAGCTTCTGCTCGATTCGGTCGCTTGTATGTAAAACGGAAGAACAGTTACCTCGTGAGTATTGCTATATAAACATCATCACGATATCATCGAATACAACTCAGAGATACAATTATCGTTTCGTCTAACCATTTAACCTTCTGAAAAAAAAAAAATGTATTAGCCATAAATTGGAAAAAAATTTTGAGAGAAAAAAATAGTCTATCCAATTAAAAATATCAAACATAGTTTGAAATGAAGGTCTGGTAGACTACGAGCAGAAAACAACTACTTTCCTGGTAAATACCACGCAGAACATTGAATTATATCTGTTCGTAGTCCATGCAACGATTCACACTATGAATGCAGATCGCAAATGTTTCTTTCTTCTTAAGACGTGACAAATTCACATCGAGACAGGCACGCCTAACAACCTACAGACCGGTTTCGGGCTTATTGGCCCTCATCAGTGCAGGGTAGTTATCCGAGTAGAGACCGTAAGATCTCAACTCGAAGCGTTGCCTGTCCCAATGCATTTTTGTCGCGTCTATTTGACCGCACCGAGCCGCGTTCCAACAGACAATTGAAAGTGGCGACATCATGCGGCAGAAGAAAGAAACACTCCAGAACCGAATCTCCCAAGTTTTACAGAACTTGTTGAGATCTTACGGTCTCTACTCGGATAACTACCCTGCACTGATGAGGGCCAATAAGCCCGAAACCGGTCTGTAGGTTGTTAGGCGTGCCTGTCTCGATGTGAATTTGTCACGTCTTAAGAAGAAAGAAACATTTGCGATCTGCATTCATAGTGTGAATCGTTGCATGGACTACGAACAGATATAATTCAATGTTCTGCGTGGTATTTACTAGGAAAGTAGTTGTTTTCTGCTCGTAGTCTACCAGACCTTCATTTCAAACTATGTTTGATATTTTTAATTGGATAGACTATTTTTTCTCTCAAAAATTTTTTCCAATTTATGGCTAATCCATTTTTTTTTCATTTATTGAGCTTAGTCGAGCTCTCAGCCACTTCCAAGTTCTGTAAAACTTGGGAGATTCGGTTCTGGAGTGTTTCTTTCTTCTGCCGCATGATGTCGCCACTTTCAATTGTCTGTTGGAACGCGGCTCGGTGCGGTCAAATAGACGCGACAAAAATGCATTGGGACAGGCAACGCTTCGAGTTGAGATCTTACGGTCTCTACTCGGATAACTACCCTGCACTGATGAGGGCCAATAAGCCCGAAACCGGTCTGTAGGTTGTTAGGCGTGCCTGTCTCGATTTGAATTTGTCACGTCTTAAGAAGAAAGAAACATTTGCGATCTGCATTTATAGTGTGAATCGTTGCATGGACTACGAACAGATATAATTCAATGTTCTGCGTGGTATTTACCAGGAAAGTAGTTGTTTTCTGCTCGTAGTCTACCAGACCTTCATTTCAAACTATGTTTGATATTTTTAATTGGATAGACTATTTTTTTCTCTCAAAAATTTAACCTTCTGTTCGATTCAGTCGCTAGTATGTGTAACGGAAGTACTATATATACAGTATTGCGATATAATCGGATACCACCCAGATACATTGATTGTTCAGTCTATCCATTCAACTTTCTGTTCGTTTCGGTCGCTCGTATGTTAAACGGGAATTCCGTCACCTAATGTGTATACACAGCATAACATCATAATCGAATACAACACAGATACTATCCATTCAACCTTCTGTTCAATTCAGTCGCTCGTATGTATAACGGAAGAACAGTCACCTGGTGAGTATAACTATATAAACATTACCACGATATAATCGAATACAACTCAGTTACAATTATCGTTCCGTCTAACCATCCAACCTTATGTTCGATGTAACGAAAGAACCGTTACATGGTAGGTGTATCTAAATATACAGCATAACGATATAATCGGAGACAACCCAGATACAATGATTTTTCAATCTATCCATTCAAACTTTTGTTCGATTCGGTTGCTCGTATGTATAACGGAAGAACAGTTACCTGGTGAGTATAACTATATAAACATAATCGAATACAACCCAGATACGATGAATGTTCAGTCTATACATTCAACCTTCTGTTTAGTTCAGTCGCTCTTATGTATAACTGGAGAACAGTTTCCTGGTGAGTATAACTATATGAACATCAACAAGATATAATCGAATAAAACCCCAGATACGATTATTGTTTAGTCTATCCATTCAACCTTCTGTTCAATTCAGTCGCTCGTATGTATAACGGAAGAACAGTTACCTGGTGAGTATAACTATATAAACATAATCGAATACAACCCAGATACGATGATTGTTCAATCTATATTAAATTTAAGCTTCTGCTCGATTCGGTCGCTTGTATGTAAAACGGAAGAACAGTTACCTGGTGAGTATTGCTATATGAACATCATCACGATATTATCGAATACAACTCAGAGATACAATTATCGTTTCGGCTAACCATTCAACCTTCTGTTCGATTCAGTCGCTAGTATGTGTAACGGAAATACCGTCACCTGGTGAGTATCACTATATATACAGTATTGCGATATAATCGGATACCACCCAGATACATTGATTGTTCAGTCTATCCATTCAACTTTCTGTTCGTTTCGGTCGCTCGTATGTGAAACGGGAATACCGTCACCTTATGTGTATAACTATATACACAGCATAACATCATAATCGAATACAACCCAGATACTATCCATTCAACCTTCTGTTCGATTCGGTTGCTCGTATGTATAACGAAAGAACAGTAACCTGGTGAGTATTTCTATTTGAACGTCATCACGATATAATCGAATACAACTCAGATACAATGATCATTCCGTCTATCCATCCAACCTTCTGTTCGATTCGGTCGCTTGTATGTAAAACGGAAGAACAGTTACCTGGTGAGTATTGCTATATAAACATCATCACGATATCATCGAATACAACTCAGATTCAATTATCGTTTCGTCTTACCATTCAACCTTAAGTTCGATTCAGTCGCTAGTATGTGCAACGGAAGTACCGTCACCTGGTAAGTATCACTATATATACAGTATTGCGATATAATCGAATACCACCCAGATACATTGATTGTTCAGTCTATCCATTCAACTTTCTGTTCGTTTCGGACGCTCGTATGTAAAACGGGAATACCGTCACCTAATGTGTATAACTATATACACAGCATAACATCATAATCGAATACAACCCAGATACTAACCATTCAACCTTCTGTTCGATTCGGTTGCTCGTATGTATAACGGAAGAACTGTTACCTGGTTAGACATACTATATTATAATCATCACGATATAATCAAATACAACCCAGATACGATGATTGTTCAGTCTATCCATTCAACCTTCTGTTCAGTTTATACGCTCTTATGTATAACTGGAGAACAGTTTCCTGGTGAGTATAACTATATGAACATCATCAAGATATAATCGAATGCAACCCCAGATACGATTATTGTTTAGTCTATCCATTCAACCTTCTGTTCAATTCAGTCGCTCGTATGTATAACGGAAGAACAGTTACCTGGTGAGTATAACTATATAAACATAATGGAATTCAACCCAGATACGATGATGATGATTGATGATTGTCGGTTCGCGGGCGGTCAGAACCATAAGCATGTAGGCCACTCAGTTGGGCCCGTTATGCACCCGCCATCTCTGGGAATTGGTTCAGTCTTGGAGGTAACCTATTTCGCGGGCGAATTTGGCTATCTTTCTGACCGATACCTTTCTCACACTCTTCGGGTCCAAGATAATGCTCCCGAGATGCTCCTCCCTTATTGTTGCCACTGCTGGGCACTCTGTGAGGATGTGGGTAGCTGTCTCCTCATCCTCCAAGCACCACCTGCACTCGGTATCGTCAGTGATGCCCATAGTGTTTAGGTGTTTGCTCAGGTGGCAGTGTCCCGTAAGAAGTCCTACCACTATTCTGATCTCATTTCTGCTCAGTGTGAGCAAGGCTTTGGTCCCTCTACTAGAGGGGCCTTCGATGTGGAGTTTCGATTGTCTCATGCCAGGTGCCTCTTTCCATGCATTCTGGAATTTTGCATCCAGAATTGTCTTCATGGTTGGGATACTCCATGATCTCGAAACTCCTAGGATTGGTTCTGGTCCGATCGCTGAGCTACTCGCACCCCGTCTGGCCAGATAGTCGGCCCTTTCGTTTCCGGGTACTCCAGTATGACCAGGAACCCAAAGTAATTTTACCTTATTGGTCGTAGCAAGCCTTTGCAAATCATCAATGCATTCCGACACCAGCAGCGAACTGACTCTGTATGATGTTAGGGCCTTCATCGCCGCTTGGCTGTCGGTACATATCATGATTTGCTGGCCGTGATAGCCTCTGTTTATGTTTTCTCGCACACAGGCGAGTATGGCGAATACTTCTGTTTGAAATACTGTGGCAAATTTTCCCAACGGGTAGTATAGTTCCACTTTTGGGGATTGCCCATATACACCAGCGCCAGCTGATTCACCCATCTTGGAGCCATCCGTGTACCAGATGATCCCGTTGTTGGGGATTAGGAGGTGCCCAAACTGCTCCCAGTCCTCCCTGATGGGAATGACGGACTGTGGCCTTTTGCTGAATCTTATGACAGTTGTCATGCTGTCCCCTGGGAATTCAAGTAGGGAACATTCACTCACCGTCTGATTCCATAATCGAGAATGACCATACAACCCCTCGCTCCACCATTGGTTGGAGCTTCTCAATCGAGCAATGGCTTTAAGTGCCTCGTGTTCTATGAGGAGATGCAGAGGAGGCAACCCTAACAGTGTCTCCAATGCTCTTGTGGGTGCCGTCCTCATTGCACTCGTTATCGCTAGACAGGAAAGTCTTTGAACCCTATCTAATTGTGTTTTTGCTCTGCCGGCTACTGTGCCTTGCCACCATACAATGGCTCCGTACGTAATCATTGGGCGTATGAGAGTCGTGTAGATCCAGTAGAGAATCTTGGGACTGAGCCCCCACGTGCTGCCAAACGCCCTTCTGCATGCCCAGAACGCAGCTGTGGCTTTCTGGGCTTTATATTCGATATGCTCGTGCCAGTTTAGCTTGGAGTCTAGGATTACCCCAAGATACTTGACCGAGCTTTTGTATTGTAGGGGCCTCCCTCTGAGTTCGACGTTTGGGAGGTCTCCTGGTTTGCGTTTCCTAGTGAAAAGTACTAGTTCCGCCTTCTCAGGGTTCACACTCAGCCCTACTGCTTCACACCATTCATCTACCCCATTGAGGGCCCTTTGAATCGTGGCCCTGATGAGGCCTGATCCCTGGTCATCGACCAGGATGACTATGTCATCAGCGTAGGCCTGAGTGTAGTAACCCAAATCTTTAATTTTGGTTATCAAGCCATCCACTACTAGGCACCATAGCAGCGGGGATAGGACTCCCCCCTGCGGGCAGCCCCTTATGGGTATGGCCTCGCTGGAGCTACTTCTTAAGGTTGCTTTAGCTATTCTTTGGGACAGCATGACATGAATCCACCTTGTTATGGTTGGATTCACACCCCTTTCCCTTGTTGCTTGACATATTGAGTCATATGAAGTATTATCAAATGCTCCTTCTATGTCAATAAATATACCTAAGGTGGCGCTGCCACGGTCTAGCCTACCTTCGACCCTGTGAACGAGTCGATGGAGTGCTGTATCCGTGCCTTTACCACTCTGGTACGCGTGCTGAAGATCACTTAGCGGATTAAGTTTTAGAACCTCCTTTCTGATGTATCTGTCCACCAACCTCTCAGTAGTCTTAAGAAGGAAAGACGTGAGGCTGATGGCCCTGAACGACTTTGCCTGGGTGTAATCACTTTTTCTAGGCTTTGGAATGAAGATAACTTTGGCTGTCCTCCATGCTTTAGGGACGAATCCGTGTGCGAGGCAGCTCCAGAATATCTTCAGTAGATGTGGGATTAGGATGTCCTTACCCTTTTGTAGTAGGGCTGGGAATATTCCATCTACCCCCGGAGATTTGAAAGGGGAAAATGACTCAATGGCACAATTCACCCTTTCGTAAGTTACAATATCAGCAGCCATCTTGTAGTCTACCCTGGTTTTGGGTGGTACAGTTGTCTGTGGCCTATGTATAGCAGTATCACTGCCCGGAAAATGAACTGAGAGCATGTGTTGGAGTGTTTCCTCATCCGAGGCAGTGTATCTACCTTCGGACAGGGTCAGCGCCTCCAGCCTCGCTCCTGGATCTTTGGATAATACCTTGTTGAGTCTTGCTGCCTCTGGTAAAGTGCTTATGCCTTGACAGTAGTTTCTCCAAGTTTCCCTCTGTGCGTCTCGAATACTCTTTTTGTATTCCCTTTGTGCTGACTTATAGTCTTCCCAGTGTGTGGGGTGTTCCGTCCGTTTGGCTTTATTGAGAAGTTTGCGGACTTTCTTGCGGTGGGATTGTATTTGTGAGTTCCACCATGGAGTTTTGCCTGCCTTGTCTACCCTTTTCAAGGGACAGCTGGCTTCATAGGATGAGATGATGGCATCATTGAGACATTCAGCAAACGTCTCAATTTCCGCCTCCGATCCATAACGTGTGGGCATAGGCCTGAGTTTCTCCTTCAGTTCCTCTTCGTATAGGTTCCATCGGGTGGCTCTGGGATTTCTATACTCACCGTTGTCTGCATGGCTGTTGCCTGCTAAGGTAAAGAGTATGTGCCGGTGGTCCGCTAAGGATTCTTCCGTCGACACATACCAGTTGCCGATGCTCTCCGTCAATACTGAAGAACATAACGTAAGGTCAACAATTGTTTTAGCCAAAGGCGTGAAGTAAGTGGGCACTGATCCTCTGTTGAGAATTTCCAGTTTACTGGAACTTAGGAATTCCAGGAGTGCTCTTCCTCTCGGGTTCACGTCGCGATTACCCCACACTGTGTGGTGAGAGTTAGCGTCGCAACCCAACAGAAGGGGCACCCCCCTCTCCTCGCAGTGTCTTATCAATGATAACACCTCTTGTGGAGGGTTGTCTGTTTTATAAGGAAAGTACGCGGAGCCTACTATGATTTCTTGTACCTTCCTTTTTGTTTCATCGACCATCTTAATCTTCACCGCTACCAGGTCTCTATAACAGAAGTTCGGTAGCGGAGTGACGTCGACACCTTTCGCGTGAATGCATGCTCTGGGCCTTGTTTCGGAGGTGCAGTAGTACAGCGAACCTCCGGCTTGGCCCATACCTCTTATCCTACCTTGGTAAGCCCACGGTTCTTGGATAAGAGCTATGTTTATATCGAGCTCCCTTAGCCTCCTGCAAAGAAGAGCCGTAGAGTCCCTTCCGTGTTGGATGTTGGCTTGCAGGAGCCTCAGGGGTCCGGAGGAGTAGGAAGAGGAGACCGCCATTAACGCGGCCTAGTCCTCTTCTTGTCTGGGGCTGTCAGGGCCACTTACGTTACCCTGTTCACCCCCTTCCTGACCAGACTCTGACTGAATATCGTTCCGATCGTCCGTCAGAGTCCCGTCCTCTGAGTCGAGGATATCTGCCATTACAGCAGACTCCTCCGTTGTTTGGCTCGGCTCCGCAGGAGGTGGAGTGGGGACTCCTACAGCGGGTATCGAGCCGTCGGACACTACAGTCTCCATTGGAGTGTCTGTCGCAGGGAAAGGAGAGTCATCCCAGCTTATCGCCGCCTTGGTGGCACCGAAAAACAGGGATCCGTTAGCCGCCCTGATGTTGTTGACGGACTCGGTATCCATCCCCACCACCAGGCTGAGGCCACGCTTCTCCTCCCTCCTGCTCCAAACCCTCCATTGCTGGGTTGATAGCCCTGGGTTCTGTCTTTCCAGGGCATTGAAGATGACCTGGTTTGACGGTCTTATTGGGATCCAGATTACCGTTCTTCGTAATCTGAACCTTTCTGGATCAACCGATATGAGGTTGATGTCTTCCCAGGGTCTGATGTTTATCAGTTCCCTGAGAAGCCATTCCCTCGTCTCTGCATTAGCTGCAGTGACTAGATACGATGATTGTTGAATCTATACTTAATTTAACCTTCTGCTCGATTCGGTCGCTTGTATGTAAAACGGAAGAACAGTTACCTGGTGAGTATTGCTATATAAACATCATCACGATATCTTCGAATACAACTCAGATACAATTATAGTTTCGTCTAACCATTTAACCTTCTGTTCGATTTAGTCGCTAGTATGTGTAACGTTTTACATACGAGCGTCCGAAACGAACAGAAAGTTGAATGGATAGACTGAACAATCAATGTATCTGGGTGGTATTCGATTATATCGCAATACTGTATATATAGTGATACTTACCAGGTGACGGTACTTCTGTTGCACATACTAGCGACTGAATCGAACTCAAGGTTAAATGGTGAGACGAAACGATAATTGAATCTGAGTTGTATTCGATGATATCGTGATGATGTTTATATAGCAATACTCACCAGGTAACTGTTCTTCCGTTTTACATACAAGCGACCGAATCGAGCAGAAGGTTAAATTAAGTATAGATTGAACAATCATCGTATCTGAGTTGTATTCGATTATGTTTATATAGTTATACTCACCAGGTAACTGTTCTTCCGTTACACATACTAGCGACTGAATCGAACAGAAGGTTGAATGGTTAGACGAAACGATAATTGTATCTGAGTTGTATTCGATGATATCGTGATGATGTTTTTATAGCAATAATCACCAGGTAACTGTTCTTCCGTTTTACATACAAGCGACCGAATCGAGCAGAAGGTTAAATGGATAGATTGAACAATCATCGTATCTGAGTTGTATTCGATTATGTTTATATAGATATACTCACCAAGTAACTGTTCTTTCGTTTAACATAGGAGCGACTGAATTGAACAGAAAGTTGAATGGATAGACTAAACAATGATCGTATCTGGGGTTGTATTCGATTATATCGTGATGATGTTTATATAGTTATACTCACCGGGTAACTGTTCTCCAGTTATACCTAAGAGCGACTGAACTGAACAGAAGGTTGTATGGATAGACTGAACAATCATCGTATCTGGGTTGTATTCGATTATTTCATGATGATTATTATATATTATGTCTAACCAGGTAACTGTTCTTCCGTTATACATACGAGCAACCGAATCGAACATAAGGTTGAATGGATAGATTGAACAATCATTGTATCTTGGTTGTCTCCGATTATATCGTTATGCTGTATATTTAGATACACCTACCATGTAACGGTTCTTTCGTTACACATACGAGCGTCTGAATCGAACATAAGGTTGGATGGTTAGACGGAACGATAATTGTAACTGAGTTGTATTCGATTATATCGTGGGAATGTTTATATAGTAATACTCACCAGGTGACTGTTCTGCGTTATACGTACGAGCGACCGAATAGAACAGAAGGTTGAATGGATAATATCTGAGTTGTATTCGATTATGATGTTATGCTGTGTATATAGTTATACACACTAGGTGACGGTATTCCCGTTTTACATACGAGCGACCGAAACGAACAGAAAGTTGAATGGATAGACTGAACAATCAATGTATCTGGTTGGTATCCGATTATATCGCAATACTGTATATATAGTGATACTTACCAGGTGACGGTACTTCCGTAACACATACTAGCGACTGAATCGAACAGAAGGTTAAATGGTTAGACGAAGCGATAATTGTATCTGAGTTGTATTCGATGATATCGTGATGATGTTTATATAGCAATACTCACCAGGTAACTATTCTTCCGTTTTACATAAAAGCGACCGAATCGAGCAGAAGGTTAAATGGATAGATTGAACATTCATCGTATCTGGGTTGTATTCGATTAGGTTTATATAGTTATACTCACCAGGTTACTGTTTTTCCGTTATACATAAGAACGACTGAATTGAACAGAAGGTTGAATGGATAGACTAAACAATAATCGTATCTGGGGTTGTATTCGAGTATATCGTGATGATTATCATATAGTATGTCTAACCAGGTAACAGTTCTTCCGTTAAACATACGAGCAACCGAATCGAACATAAGGTTGGATGGATATTGAACAATCATCGTATCTGGGTTGTCTCCGATTATATCTTCATGCTGTATATTCAGTTACACCTACCATGTAACGGTTATTTCGTTACAGATACGAGCGTCTGAATCGAACATAAGGTTGGATGGTTAGACGGAACGATAATTGTAACTGAGTTGTATTCGATTATATCGTGGAGATGTTTATATAGTAATACTCACCAGGTGACTGTTCTTGCGTTATACATACGAGCGACCAAATCGAACAGAAGGTTGGATGGATAGACGGAATGATCATTGTATCTGAGTTGTATTCGAATATATCGTGATGACGTTTATATAGAAATACTCACCAGGTAACTGTTCTTTCGTTATACATACTAGCGACTAAATCGAACAGAAGGTTGGATGGATAGTATCTGGGTTGTATTCGATCATGATGTTATGCCGTGTTATGCTCTGTTTGATTGGGTCGCTCGTATGTATAACGCAAAAACAGTCACCTGGTGAGTATTACTATATAAACATCACCACGATATAATCGAATACAACTCAGTTACAATTATTGTTTCGTCTAATCATCCAACCTTATGTTCGATTCAGACGCTCGTATGTGTAACGAAAGAACCGTTACATGGTAGGTGTAACTAAATATACAGCATAACGATATAATCGGAGACAACCCAGATACAATGATTGTTCAATCTATCCATTCAACCTTATGTTCGATTCAGTCGCTAGTATGTGTAACGGAAGTACCGTCACCTGGTGAGTATCACTATATATACAGTATTGCGATATAATCGGATACCACCCAGATACATTGATTGTTCAGTCTATCCATTCAACTTTCTGTTCGTTTCGGTCGCTCGTATGTAAAACGGGAATACCATCACCTTATGTGTATAACTATATACACAGCATAACATCATAATCGAATACAACCCAGATACTATCCATTCAACCTTCTGTTCGATTCGGTTGCTCGTATGTATAACGAAAGAACAGTAACCTGGTGAGTATTTGAACGTCATCACGATATAATCGAATACAACTCAGATACAATGATCATTCCGTCTATCCATCCAACCTTATGTTCGATTCAGACGCTCGTATGTGTAACGAAAGAACCGTTACATGGTAGGTGTAACTAAATATACAGCATAACGATATAATCGGAGACAACCCAGATACAATGATTGTTCAATCTATCCATCCAACCTTATGTTCGATTCGGTTGCTCGTATGTATAACGGAAGAACTGTTACCTGGTGAGTCATACTATATGATAATAATCACGATATAATTGAATACAACCCCAGATACGATTATTGTTTAGTCTATCCATTCAAACTTCTGTTCAATTCAGTCGCTCGTATGTATAACGGAAGAACAGTTACCTGGTGAGTATAACTATATGAACATTATCGAATACAACCCAGATACGATGATTATTCAATCTATACTAAATTTAAGCTTCTGCTCGATTCGGTCGCTTGTATGTAAAACGGAAGAACAGTTACCTGGTGAGTATTGCTATATAAACATCTTCACGATATCATCGAATACAACTCAGATACAATTATCGTTTCGTCTAACCATTCAACCTCCTGTTCGATTCAGTCGCTAGTATGTGTAACGGTTGTACCGTCACCTGGTAAGTATCACTATATATACATTATTGCGATATAATCAGATACCACCCAGATACATTGATTGTTCAGTCTATCCATTCAACTTTCTGTTCGTTTCGGTCGCTCGTATGTAAAACGGGAATACCGTCACCTAATGTGTATAACTATATACACAGCATAACATCATAATCGAATACAACCCGGATACTATCCATTCAACCTTCTGTTCGATTCGGTTGCTCGTATGTATAACGAAAGAACAGTTACCTGGTGAGTATTTCTATATGAACGTCATCACGATATATTCGAATACAACTCAGATACAATGATCATTCCGTCTATCCATCCAACCTTCTGTTCGATTTGGTCGCTCGTATGTATAACGCAAGAACAGTCACCTGGTGAGTATTACTATATAAACATCACCACGATATAATCGAATACAACTCAGTTACAATTATCGTTTCGTCTAACCATCCAACCTTATGTTCGATTCAGACGCTCGTATCTGTAACGAAATAACCGTTACATGGTAGGTGTAACTGAATATACAGCATAAAGATATAATCGGAAACAACCCAGATACGATGATTGTTCAATATCCATCCAACCTTATGTTCGATTCGGTTGCTCGTATGATTAACGGAAGAACTGTTACCTGGTTAGACATACTATATGATAATCATCACGATATACTCGAATACAACCCCAGATACGATTATTGTTTAGTCTATCCATTCAACTTTCTGTTCAATTCAGTCGTTCTTATGTATAACGGAAAAACAGTTACCTGGTGAGTATAACTATATAAACCTAATCGAATACAACCCAGATACGATGAATGTTCAATCTATCCATTTAACCTTCTGCTCGATTCGGTCGCTTTTATGTAAAACGGAAGAACAGTTACCTGGTGAGTATTGCTATATAAACATCATCACGATATCATCGAATACAACTCAGATACAATTATCGCTTCGTCTAACCATTTAACCTTCTGTTCGATTCAGTCGCTAGTATGTGTTACGGAAGTACCGTCACCTGGTAAGTATCACTATATATACAGTATTGCGATATAATCGGATACCAACCAGATACATTGATTGTTCAGTCTATCCATTCAACTTTCTGTTCGTTTCGGTCGCTCGTATGTAAAACGGGAATACCGTCACCTAGTGTGTATAACTATATACACAGCATAACATCATAATCGAATACAACTCAGATATTATCCATTCAACCTTCTGTTCTATTCGGTCGCTCGTACGTATAACGCAGAACAGTCACCTGGTGAGTATTACTATATAAACATTCCCACGATATAATCGAATACAACTCAGTTACAATTATCGTTCCGTCTAACCATCCAACCTTATGTTCGATTCAGACGCTCGTATGTGTAACGAAAGAACCGTTACATGGTAGGTGTATCTAAATATACAGCATAACGATATAATCGGAGACAACCCATATACAATGATTGTTCAATCTATCCATTCAACCTTATGTTCGATTCGGTCGCTTGTATGTAAAACGGAAGAACAGTTACCTGGTGAGTATTGCTATATAAACATCTTCACGATATCATCGAATACAACTCAGATACAATTATCGTTTCGTCTAACCATTCAACCTTCTGTTCGATTCAGTCGCTAGTATGTGTAACGGTTGTACCGTCACCTATATACATTATTGCGATATAATCAGATACCACCCAGATACATTGATTGTTCAGTCTATCCATTCAACTTTCTGTTCGTTTCGGTCGCTCGTATGTAAAACGGGAATACCGTCACCCAATGTGTATAACTATATACACAGCATAACATCATAATCGAATACAACCCGGATACTATCCATTCAACCTTCTGTTCGATTCGGTTGCTCGTATGTATAACGAAAGAACAGTTACCTGGTGAGTATTTCTATATGAACGTCATCACGATATATTCGAATACAACTCAGATACAATGATCATTCCGTCTATCCATCCAACCTTCTGTTCGATTTGGTCGCTCGTATGTATAACGCAAGAACAGTCACCTGGTGAGTATTACTATATAAACATCACCACGATATAATCGAATACAACTCAGTTACAATTATCGTTTCGTCTAACCATCCAACCTTATGTTCGATTCAGACGCTCGTATCTGTAACGAAATAACCGTTACATGGTAGGTGTAACTGAATATACAGCATAAAGATATAATCGGAGACAACCCAGATACGATGATTGTTCAATATCCATCCAACCTTATGTTCGATTCGGTTGCTCGTATGTTTAACGGAAGAACTGTTACCTGGTTAGACATACTATATGATAATCATCACGATATACTCGAATACAACCCCAGATACGATTATTGTTTAGTCTATCCATTCAACCTTCTGTTCAATTCAGTCGTTCTTATGTATAACGGAAAAACAGTTACCTGGTGAGTATAACTATATAAACCTAATCGAATACAACCCAGATACGATGAATGTTCAATCTATCCATTCAACCTTCTGCTCGATTCGGTCGCTTTTATGTAAAACGGAAGAACAGTTACCTGGTGAGTATTGCTATATAAACATCATCACGATATCATCGAATACAACTCAGATACAATTATCGCTTCGTCTAACCATTTAACCTTCTGTTCGATTCAGTCGCTAGTATGTGTTACGGAAGTACCGTCACCTGGTAAGTATCACTATATATACAGTATTGCGATATAATCGGATACCAACCAGATACATTGATTGTTCAGTCTATCCATTCAACTTTCTGTTCGATTCGGTCGCTCGTATGTAAAACGGGAATACCGTCACCTAGTGTGTATAACTATATACACAGCAACACATCATAATCGAATACAACTCAGATATTATCCATTCAACCTTCTGTTCTATTCGGTCGCTCGTACGTATAACGCAGAACAGTCACCTGGTGAGTATTACTATATAAACATTCCCACGATATAATCGAATACAACTCAGTTACAATTATCGTTCCGTCTAACCATCCAACCTTATGTTCGATTCAGACGCTCGTATGTGTAACGAAAGAACCGTTACATGGTAGGTGTATCTAAATATACAGCATAACGATATAATCGGAGACAACCCAGATACAATGATTGTTCAATCTATCCATTCAACCTTATGTTCGATTCGGTTGCTCGTATGTATAACGGAAGAACAGTTACCTGGTTAGACATAATATATAATAATCATCATGAAATAATCGAATACAACCCAGATACGATGATTGTTCAGTCTATCCATACAACCTTCTGTTCAGTTCAGTCGCTCTTATGTATAACTGGAGAACAGTTACCCGTTGAGTATAACTATATAAACATCATCACGATATAATCGAATACAACCCCATATACGATCATTGTTTAGTCTATCCATTCAACCTTCTGTTCAATTCAGTCGCTCCTATGTTAAACGAAAGAACAGTTACTTGGTGAGTATATCTATATAAACATAATCGAATACAACTCAGATACGATGATTGTTCAATCTATCCATTCAACCTTATGTTCGATTCGGTTGCTCGTATGTATAACGGAAGAACAGGTACCTGGTGAGTATTACTATATAAACATAATCGAATACAACTCAGATACGATGATTGTTCAATCTATCCATTTAACCTTCTGCTCGATTCGGTCGCTTGTATGTAAAACGGAAAAACAGTTACCTGGTGATTATTGCTATAAAAACATCGTCACGATATCATCGAATACAACTCAGATACAATTATCGTTTCGTCTAACCATTCAACCTTCTGTTCGATTCAGTCGCTAGTATGTGTAACGGAAGAACAGTTACCTGGTGAGTATAACTATATAAACATATAAAAATGGGAATTCCACAGGGTAGTATAATTGGTCCAATAATATTCATCTTATATATAAATGATTTGCCAAACTCTATCACGAATATAAATTGTTTTTTAAGTAATTATGCTGATGATACCAACATTTTAATAACTGCACAGGATTTTGGTACTATACTCGATAACACAGAAAATATTTTTTCAACAATGTCAGGGTGGATTTCGAATGAGAAGCTACTATTGAATGAAAAAAAGACAAATTGTCTAATGTTCAAAACAAATAGGTCGCAGTTAGTATATCCAAAAAGCATTCGGTTGAATGAAGCTGAAATCAATATAAGTACAGAAACGAAGTTTCTAGGAGTAACTATAAATGAAGTTCTGTCATGGGAAAGTCATATAGGAGAACTCGCGAAAAAATTAAACTCTGTCTGCTATACATTGAGGGTTATGTCACAGTACTTAAGTGAAGATGGTCTGAAAGTAATTTATTTTTCAAATTTTGAATCTCTTGTTAGATATGGTTCAATTTTTTATGGTAGTAGTAATTCTGTAGAAAAAATATTTATATGCCAGAAAAGAGCACTGAGAACAATAAAAAAACTTAGTTTTAGAGCTTCTTGCAGAGGCATTTTTAAAACTAACAAGATTTTAACTGTTGCAGCAATATACATTGAAGAGTGTCTAATGTTTTTATTCAATAATGAGGATTTTTTTAAAGCAAATTTACCAACACATTCATACAATAGTAGAGACAGGTTTTACACATATCCTATTCACAGACTGACTGTTACAGAAAAGGGTGCCAAATATTCTTGTATGAAATTGTTCAATAAATTACCTCGGAATATTAGACTGATAGAAAGTCGAAAGCTTTTCAAAATTGCTATACGAAAAATTCTAGTAGATAGTGAACCCTATACAGTACAAGATTATTTAAATGCCTCTTTTTAAATATTTAAATATAATTAGTTTTGACGAATATTTCGTTCTGAATGTGTATGTAATCTTTGTTATTTATATGTGATTTTCGAAATAAATATTATTATTATTATTATTATTATTATTATAATCGAATACAACTCAGATACGATGATTGTTCAATCTATACTAAATTTAACCTTCTGCTCGATTCGGTCGCTTGTATGTAAAACGGAAGAACAGTTACCTGGTGAGTATTGCTATATAAACATCATCACGATATCATCGAATACAACTCAGATTCAATTATCGTTTCGTCTCACCATTTAACCTTAAGTTCGATTCAGTCGCTAGTATGTGCAACGGAAGTACCGTCACCTGGTAAGTATCACTATATATACAGTATTGCGATATAATCGAATACCACCCAGATACATTGATTGTTCAGTCTATCCATTCAACTTTCTGTTCGTTTCGGACGCTCGTATGTAAAACGGGAATACCGTCACCTAATGTGTATAACTATATACACAGCATAACATAATAATCGAATACAACCCAGATACTATCCATTCAACCATCTGTTCGATTCGGTTGCTCGTATGTATAAAGAAAAAACAGTAAACTGGTGAGTATTTCCCAGATACAATGCTTGTTCAATCTATCCATTCAACCTTATGTTCGATTCGGTTGCTCGTATGTATAACGGAAGAACTGTTACCTGGTTAGACATACTATATTATAATCATCACGATATAATCAAATACAACCCAGATACGATGAATGTTCAGTCTATCCATTCAACCTTCTGTTCAGTTTAGACGCTCTTATGTATAACTGGAGAACAGTTTCCTGGTGAGTATAACTATATGAACATCATCAAGATATAATCGAATGCAACCCCAGATACGATTATTGTTTAGTCTATCCATTCAACCTTCTGTTCAATTCAGTCGCTCGTATGTATAACGGAAGAACAGTTACCTGTTACCAGTTACCAAGTAACTGTTCTTCCGTTATACATACGAGCATTCGAATCGAACAGAAGGTTGAATGGATAGTACCTGGGTTGTATTCGATTATGATGTTATGCTGTGTATATAGTTATACACACTAGGTGACGGTTTTCCCGTTTTACATACGAGCTACCGAAACGAACAGAAAGTTGAATAGATAGACTGAACAATCAATGTATCTGGGTGGTATCCGATTATATCGCAATACTGTATATATAGTGATACTTACCAGGTGAAGGTACTTCCGTTACACATACTAGCGACTGAATCGAACAGAAGGTTAAATGGTTAGACGAAATGATAATTGTATCTCTGAGTTGTATTCGATGATATCGTGATGAAGTTCATATGGAAATACTCACCAGGTTACTGTTCTTTCGTTATACATACGAGCATTCGAATCGAACAAAAGGTTGAATGGATAGTATCTGGGTTGTATTCGATTATGATGTTATGCTGTGTATATAGTTATACACACTAGGTGACGGTTTTCCCGTTTTACATACGAGCTACCGAAACGAACAGAAAGTTGAATAGATAGACTGAACAATCAATGTATCTGGTTGGTATCCGATTATATCGCAATACTGTATATATAGTGATACTAACCAGGTGACGGTACTTCCGTTACACATACTAGCGACTGAATCGAACAGAAGGTTAAATGGTTAGACGAAGCGATAATTGTATCTGAGTTGTATTCGATGATATCGTGATGATGTTTATATAGCAATATTCACCAGGTAACTGTTCTTCCGTTTTACATAAAAGCGACCGAATCGAGCAGAAGGTTAAATGGATAGATTGAAAATTCATCGTATCTGGGTTGTATTCGATTATATCGTGATGATGTTTATATAGTTATACTCAACAGGTAACTAATCTCCAGTTATACATAGGAGCGACTGAACTGAACAGAAGGTTGCATGGATAGACTGAACAATCATTGTATCTGGGTTGTATTCGATTATATCGTGATGATTATCATATAGTATGTCTAACCAGGTAACAGTTCTTCTGTTACACATTCGAGCAACCGAATCGAACATAAGGTTGAATGGATAGATTGAACAATTATTGTATCTGGGTTGTCTCCGATTATATCGTTATGATGTATATTGAGTTACACCTACCATGTAACGGTTCATTCGTTACACATACGAGCGTCTGCATCGAACATAAGGTTGGATGATTAGACGGAACGATAATTGTAACTGAGTTGTATTCGATTATATCGTGGTGATGTTTATATAGTAATACTCACCAGGTGACTGTTCTTGCGTTATACATACGAGCGACCCAATCGAACAGAAGGTTGGATGGATAGACGGAATGATCATTGTATCTGAGTTGTATTCGATTATATCGTGATGACGTTCATATAGAAATACTCACCAGGTTACTGTTCTTTCGTTATTCATACGAGCAACCAAATCGAACAGAAGGTTGAATGGATAGTATCTGGGTTGTATTCGATTATGATGTTATGCTGTGTATATAGTTATACACATTAGGTGACGGTACTCCCGTTTCACATACGACCGCCCGAAACGAACAGAAAGTTGAATGGATAGACTGAACAATCAATGTATCTGGGTGGTATCCGATTATATCGCAATACTGAATATATAGGGATACTTACCAGGTGACGGTACTTCCGTTACACATACTAGCGACTGAATCGAACAGATGGTTAAATGGTTAGACGAAACGATAATTGTATCTGAGTTGTATTCGATGATATCGTGATGATGTTTATATAGAAATACTCACCAGGTAACTGTTCTTCCGTTTTACATACAAGCGACCAAATCGAGCAGAAGGTTGAATCTAGTATAGATTGAACAATCATCGTATCTGGGTTGTATTCGATTATGTTCATATAGTTATACTCACCAGGTAACTGTTCTTCCGTTATACATACGAGCGACTGAATTGAACAGAAGGTTGAATGGATAGACTAAACAATAATCATATCTGGGGTTGTATTCGATTATATCTTGATGATTGTATCTTAGTTGTATTCTATTATATCGTGATGACGTTTATATAAAAATACTCACCAGGTTACTGTTCTTTCGTTACACATTCGAGCAACCGAATCGAACATAAGGTTGAATGGATAGATTGAACAATCATTGTATCTGGGTTGTCTCCGATTATATCGTTATGATGTATATTTAGTTACACCTACCATGTAACGGTTCATTCGTTACACATACAAGCGTCTGCATCGAACATAAGGTTGGATGATTAGACGGAACGATAATTGTAACTGAGTTGTATTCGATTATATCGTGGTGATGTTTATATAGTAATACTCACCAGGTGACTGTTCTTGCGTTATACATACGAGCGACCCAATCGAACAGAAGGTTGGATGGATAGACGGAATGATCATTGTATCTGAGTTGTATTCGATTATATCGTGATGACGTTCATATAGAAATACTCACCAGGTTACTGTTCTTTCGTTATTCATACGAGCAACCGAATCGAACAGAAGGTTGAATGGATAGTATCTGGGTTGTATTCGATTATGATGTTATGCTGTGTATATAGTTATACACATTGGGTGACGGTACTCCCGTTTTACATACGAGCGACCGAAACGAACAGAAAGTTGAATGGATAGACTGAACAATCAATGTATCTGGGTGGTATCCGATTATATCGCAATACTGAATATATAGGGATACTTACCAGGTGACGGTACTTCCGTTACACATACTAGCGACTGAATCGAACAGATGGTTAAATGGTTAGACGAAACGATAATTGTATCGGAGTTGTATTCGATGATATCGTGATGATGTTTTTATAGAAATACTCACCAGGTAACTGTTCTTCCGTTTTACATACAAGCGACCGGATCGAGCAGAAGGTTAAATTTAGTAAAGATTGAACAATCATCGTATCTTGGTTGTATTCGATTATGTTTATATAGTTTTACTCACCAGGTAATTGTTCTTCCGTTTTACATACGAGCGACTGAATTGAACAGAAGGTTGAATGGATAGACTAAACAATAATCATATCTGGGGTTGTATTCGATTATATCGTTATGCTGTATATTTAGTTACACCTACCATGTAACGGTTCTTTCGTTACACATACGAGCGTCTGAATCGAACATGAGGTTGGATGGTTAGACGGAACGATAATTGTAACTGAGTTGTATTCGATTATATCGTGGTGATGTTTATATAGTAATACTCACCAGGTGACTGTTCTTGCGTTATACATACGAGCGACCCAATCGAACAGAAGGTTGGATGGATAGACGGAATGATCTTTGTATCTGAGTTGTATTCGATTATATCGTGATGACGTTCATATAGAAATACTCACCAGGTTACTGTTCTTTCTTTATACATACGAGCAACCAAATCGAACAGGAGTTTGAATGGATAGTATCTGGATTGTATTCGATTATGATGTCATGCTGTGTATATAGTTATACACACTAGGTGACGGTATTTCTGTTTCACATACGAGCGACCGAAACGAACAGAAAGTTGAATGGATAGACTGAACAATCGATGTATCTGGGTGGTATCCGATTATATCGCAATACTGTATATATAGTGATACATACCAGGTGACGGTACTTCCGTTACACATACTAGCGACTGAATCGAACAGAAGGTTTACTCACCAGGTTACTGTCCTTTCGTTATACATACGAGCAACCGAATCGAACAGGAGGTTATATCGTTATATCGTTATAGACCGAACAATCAATGTATCTGGGTGGTATCCGATTATATCGCAATACTGTATATATAGTGATACTTACCAGATGACGGTACTTCCGTTACACATACTAGCGACTGAATCGAACAAAAGATTAAATGGTTAGACGAAACGATAATTGTATCTGAGTTGTATTCGATGATATCGTGATGATGTTTATAGCAATACTCACCAGGTTACTGTTCTTCCGTTTTACATACAAGCGACCGAATCGAGCAGAAGGATGAATAGATAGCTTGAACAATCATCGTAACTGGGTTGTTTTCGATTATGTTTATATAGTTATACTCACCAGGTAACTGTTCTTCCGTTATACATACGAGCGTCTGAATTGAACAGAATGTTGAATGGATAGACTAAACAATGATCGAATCTGGGGTTGTATTCGATTATATCGTGATGGTTATCATATAGTATGTCTAACCAGGTAACAGTTCTTCCGTTGAACATACGAGCTACCGACTCGAACATAAGGTTGGGTGGATAGATTCAACAATCATTGTATCTGGGTTGTCTCCGATTATATCGTTATGCTGTATATTTAGTTACACCTACCATGTAACGGTTCTTTCGTTACACATACGAGCGACTGAATCGTAGAGAAGGGTGAATGGATAGACTGAACAATCATCGTATCTGGGTTGTATTCGATTATTTCGTGATGATTTTTACATATTATGTCTAACCAGGTAACTGTTCTTCCGTTATACATACGAGCAACCGAATCGAACATAAGGTTGAATGGATAGATTGAACAATCATTGTATCTGGGTTGTCTCCGATTATTTCGTTATGCTGTATATTTAGTTACACCTACCATGTAACGGTTCTTTAGTTACACATAAGAGCGTCTGAATCGAACATAAGGTTGGATGGTTAGACGGAACGATAATTGTAACTGAGTTGTATTCGATTATATCGTGGTGATGTTTATATATAAATAAAGGAAACAGTAGGACTATGTGGAAGTCACTGAAAGGTTTACTAAAGGGAAACAGAAAACAAGAGTTCAAAGGTATAAAATTTGATAGTGTTCTCATAACAAATGAAGCAAAAGTAGCAGGATATTTTAATTCATTTTTCGTTGAAACTTTGAAAGACCTTACTAATAGTATAGTACCAATAAATGATTATAATCATGTTCTCAGTTATATTATACCAACAAATGAGACACTTGGGGAATTTGAAACATTGAATATGTGCGATTTAAAAAAGATAATTTTTTCCCTCACGAAAAATAATACAGATGATAATGGAATTAATCTGAATATAATTAAGTTAACATTTGAAATAGTGGGTAATCGGTTTTTGGACTTGATTAATTTATCGTTAACCACTGGAACATTTCCTGACGGTTGGAAAATTGCCACCATTGTTCCTATTGAAAAAATTACAAACGCCTTTTTAGGATCTGATTTTAGACCCATAAATACCCTACCAATATATGAGAAAATATTGGAAATTATAGTGAAAGATCAATTAATGAAATTTATAGCGAAACATAATATTTTGATTAAAGAACAGTCTGGATTTAGGCAATCCCATTCATGTGAAACTGCACTGCAATTCCTAATCTCTTCATGGAAAGTTGACCTATCTAAAAAACGTATCATAGGTGTTGTCTTTTTGGATTTCAAAAGAGCATTTGAGACGGTCAACTTAGAGTTACTTTTGAGGAAATTAAATAAGTATGGACTAGATCATAGTGTATTAAAATGGTTCACTAATTACCTCACATATCGGAAGCAGTTAGTTAAATATAATCAAGTGACATCCAGTACTTCAAATATAATTTCAGGAGTTCCTCAAGGGTCAGTATTGGGTCCACTGCTATTCTTGCTGTACATAAATGACATTGTGGTGCATGTTAAAAGGTGTAAGATAAAACTGTTTGCCGACGACACTATGTTGTATTGTTCTGGGTCACCTAATGAAATATCTGAATGTTTGAATGAGGATCTATCAAATATAAACGAGTGGTTTTGTGACAACGGCCTCAAGTTGAATGTTAATAAAACAAAATGCATGTTAATAGGTAGCAAATATCGTTTAAGACAACTGCAAGATGAACAGCTGTCATTGAATATCCATATTAATAATGTCATCATTGAGAGGGTTGCAACATTCAAATATTTGGGAGTGGTAATAGATCAAGAATTGAACCTCAATGCGCACTGTAGTTACATTCAGAAAAAAATAGCCACGAAAATTCATCTTTTATATAGATTGAAAAATAAAATAAGTAAATATGCAAAATTAACAATATATAAATCAATAATAGCACCCCACTTTGACTATTGCAGTACATTGCTCTATTTTGTAAGCAATGAAAATCTTGACAGACTACAGAAGCTCCAAAACAGATCCATGAGGGCAATACTAAGTTGTAATAAACGCACATCTGTGAAATACATGTTGGAAACACTGTCTCTTATGTCTGCTAAACAAAGAATTACACTGAATATGCTATAATTTATATTTAAAATTAAACACAATATGTTGCCAAATTATCTGAGTGATCAGTTAACCTACACAAGTAGTATTCATACACACTCCACTAGAAACAGAATAGGAAATTTTTATATCAACAGAGAGCATATAGGTTGTGACTCTTTGTATAGTTATGGTCTGATTGCATTCAATAATTTGCCTGGTCATATAAAAAGCTGTGATTCAATAAATTCATTCAAAAGAAAATGTATCGAATATATTTCAAGTGATAGTCATCAATAATTTGTCTTGTTTTCTTGTTTCTTGTTTTTAAAATGTGACTTGTCTCCATTTTTATATTTTTTTGTTTTGTATTTTCAAGTGACTGACTGTACTATGAAGAGCATTATTTGCTAATAAAGAGTGATATATATATATAGTAATACTCACCAGGTGACTGTTCTTGCGTTATACATACGAGCGACCCAATCGAACATAAGGTTGGATGGATAGACGGAATGATCATTTTATCTGAGTTGTATTCGATTATATCGTCATGACATTCATATAGAAATACTCACCAGGTTACTGTTCTTTCGTTATACATACGAGCAACCGAATCGAAAAGAAGGTTGAATGGATAGTATCTGGGTTGTATTCGATTATGATGTTATGCTGTGTATATATTTATACATACTAGGTGACGGTATTCCCGTTTTACATACAAGCGACCGAAACGAACAGAAAGTTGAATAGATAGACTGAACAATCAATGTATCTGGGTGGTATCCGATTATATCGCAATACTGTATATATAGTGATACTTACCAGGTGACGATACTTCCGTTACACATACTAGCGACTGAATCGAACAGAATGTTGAATGGTTTGACGAAACGATAATTGTATCTGAGTTGTATTCGATGATATCGTGATGATGTTTATATAGCAATACTCACCAGGTAACTCTCCTTCCGTTTTACATACAAGCGACCGAATCGAGCAGAAGGTTAAATGGATAGATTGAACAATCATCGTATCTGAGTTGTATTCGATTATGTTTATATAGTTATACTCACCAGGTACCTGTTCTTTCGTTATACATACGAGCAATCGAATCGAACATAAGGTTGAATGGATAGATTGAACAATCATTGTATCTGGGTTGTCTCCGATTATATCATTATGATGTATATTTAGTTACACCTAACATGTAACGGTTCTTTCGTTACACATACGAGCGTCTGAATCGAACATAAGGTTGGATGGTTAGACGGAACGTTAATTGTAACTGAGTTGTATTCGATTATATCGTGGTAATGTTTATATAGTAATACTCACCAGGTGACTGTTCTTGCGTTATACGTACGAGCGACCCAATCGAACAGAAGGTTGGATGGATAGACGAAATGATCATTGTATCTGAGTTGTATTCGATTATATCGTGATGGAGTTCATATAGAAATACTCACCAGGTTACTGTTCTTTCGTTATAGATACGAGCAACCGAATCGAACAGAAGGTTGAATGGATAGTATCTGGGTTGTATTCGATTATGATGTTATGCTGTGTATTTAGTTATACACACTAGGTGACGGTATTCCCGTTTTACATACGAGCGACCGAAACGAATAGAAAGTTGAATAGATAGACTGAACAATCAATGTATCTGGTTGGTATCCGATTATATCGCAATACTGTATATATAGTGATACTTACCAGGTGAAAGTACTTCCGTTACACATACTAGCGACTGAATCGAGCAGAAGGTTAAATGGATAGATTGAAAATTCATCGTATCTGGGTTGTATTCGATTATGTTTATATAGTTATACTCACCAGGTAACTGTTCTTCCGTTATACATAGGAACGACTGAATTGAACAGAAGGTTGAATGGATAGGCTAAATAATAATCGTATCTGGGATTGTATTCGAGTATAAAGTGATGATGTTTATATAGTTATACTCACCAGATAACTGTTCTCCAGTTATACATAAGATTGGCTGTAATTTTAATACAGGAGGGCACGTCGAGATAGGGCACTGCTTTAACTTGCCATCAGTTTGCTGAGAACCGGGTTCCCTTTGTTATTTGGAATATATTGGGTGTTAAGTAACTTTGATTCTTTATTTCTATTGGTATATAGTATACAAACGGGAAGGAATAACTAAGTGGGCCTCTTAGATATTCTGCCCGTTCGAGGGTTACTTTTCGTTATCTATGCGAATTTCTTACTAGCGTTCAATCATTATTCATACTACATATCTCTTCAAAATTTTATCTCAATACATATTTCATTATAATTAAATTGCTGTTACTTATTTTAGTTTTGTTCAGTTTTGTTAGTTTTTTTAATAAAAGTTATAAAGGTTTTCTCTTGGTTTATATTGGTAGTTTGTTTGTGGAAAACTCCCTAGCCCTTTCACAAGAGGATTCTAAAGTCTACGCATTTGAGAAGCCGTAGCCGGACCTAACCCTCCTAGAGCTATAACCTGGTGGAGGAATAGAACCAGTGAGCCTGAGAATTGAGTTAGTTTTAGTTGTCTATACTCTAGGGTTGCCTAATACATGATCTGTTTGGTTAGAGCAGATCTAAAACCTAATTCTGACCTGGTGGCAGCGGCTATACTACCATAATAAAAATATCTGTGGGTCCGGCAACTCTAGGGGTTGACTATTCGGTGTCAACCAAGAGAGTACGAGCGACCGAAACGAATAGAAAGTTGAATAGATAGACTGAACAATCAATGTATCTGGTTGGTATCCGATTATATAGCAATACTGTATATATAGTGATACTTACCAGGTGAAAGTACTTCCGTTACACATACTAGCGACTGAATCGAGCAGAAGGTTAAATGGATAGATTGAAAATTCATCGTATCTGGGTTGTATTCGATTATGTTTATATAGTTATACTCACCAGGTAACTGTTCTTCCGTTATACATAGGAACGACTGAATTGAACAGAAGGTTGAATGGATAGGCTAAATAATAATCGTATCTGGGATTGTATTCGAGTATAAAGTGATGATGTTTATATAGTTATACTCACCAGATAACTGTTCTCCAGTTATACATAAGAGCGACTGAACTGAACAGAAGGTTGAATGGATAGACTGAACAATCATCGTATCTGGGTTGTATTCGATTATATCGTGATGATTATCATATAGTATGTCTAACCAGGTAACAGTTGTTCCGTCAAACATACGAGCATCCGAATCGAACATAAGGTTGGATGGATAGATTGAACAATCATTGTATCTGGGTTGTCTCCGATTATATCGTTATGCTGTATATTTAGTTACACCTACCATGTAACTGTTCTGTCGTTACACATACGAGCGTCTGAATCGAACATAAGATTGGATGGTTAGACGGAAAGATAATTGTAACTGAGTTGTATTCGATTATATCGTGGTGATGTTTATATAGTTATACTCACCAGGTGACTGTTCTTGCGTTATACATACGAGCGACTTTATCGAACAGAAGGTTGGATGGATAGACGGAATGATAATTGTAACTGAGTTGTATTCGATTATATCGTGGTGATGTTTATATAGTAATACTCACCAGGTTACTGTTCTTTCGTTATACATACGTGCAACCGAATCGAACAGAAGGTTGAATGGATAGTATCTGGGTTGTATTCGATTATGATGTTATGCTGTAACACCCTGTAGGTGTTAGGAATACTATTTAATATAGGATTATATTATGTGACATTTTTGGTTTTCATATATGAACAAAGGTAACAAAGGGAACTTCGAAAAGTTGAAATTCAAATTTCCAATTATATTGGAAATTGCACCTCCGTTGAAGAATATTATTTATTTGCCATCATTCGATGTGAATAAAATAGGCATTGTCAATTCAGACACTTGCAGGTTTTCTTCGAAATCAATAATCGTTAACGAAGTCAGCGTCTACGAGAGATAAGACTTCCTGAGAACGAGATTTGAGCCAAAATTGTTACATTGTGTCAAATGTAACCAGAGCAAACAAAATTCAGAGGATTAACGCGAGAAATCTGCATACTAGCGACATCTCAAGTTTTGATTGGAACTAACAAAATCACGATTTATAACCGCATGTGGTACGAGATCTGCAGAATTTCTAAGCGTTTCGGTACTTTGTCGGTAGAGGGACATACTGGTACCATATCTAAAATTTAAGTTTGATTAACTTGGGGCGTTATGATTGGTTGAATTGAATTTGCGCTCAGCCAAAAACTCAAAAATCAGCATTTCAGGGGATGCGGAGGAAAAATATCGCGAAAGAGGGAGTCGGTCCTGGGACTTCGGGAAGTCCGGTTTGAAGTGTCGCGCGCGATATATTTTAGGAAGGTTTTGGTGATTTTTTTTTTTTTGAGATTTTTTTTTTGTTTCGAGTGAGAAGTTTTGGTGGCTCCAGTACTAGTAAGGGTGAGTGACTTCAGTTAGTAGAATTTTGGCTGTAATTTTAATACAGGAGGGCACGTCGAGATAGGGCACTGCTTTAACTTGCCATCAGTTTGCTGAGAACCGGGTTCCCTTTGTTATTTGGAATATATTGGGTGTTAAGTAACTTTGATTCTTTATTTCTATTGGTATATAGTATACAAACGGGAAGGAATAACTAAGTGGGCCTCTTAGATATTCTGCCCGTTCGAGGGTTACTTTTCGTTATCTATGCGAATTTCTTACTAGCGTTCAATCATTATTCATACTACATATCTCTTCAAAATTTTATCTCAATACATATTTCATTATAATTAAATTGCTGTTACTTATTTTAGTTTTGTTCAGTTTTGTTAGTTTTTTTAATAAAAGTTATAAAGGTTTTCTCTTGGTTTATATTGGTAGTTTGTTTGTGGAAAACTCCCTAGCCCTTTCACAAGAGGATTCTAAAGTCTACGCATTTGAGAAGCCGTAGCCGGACCTAACCCTCCTAGAGCTATAACCTGGTGGAGGAATAGAACCAGTGAGCCTGAGAATTGAGTTAGTTTTAGTTGTCTATACTCTAGGGTTGCCTAATACATGATCTGTTTGGTTAGAGCAGATCTAAAACCTAATTCTGACCTGGTGGCAGCGGCTATACTACCATAATAAAAATATCTGTGGGTCCGGCAACTCTAGGGGTTGACTATTCGGTGTCAACCAAGAGAGTACGAGCGACCGAAACGAACAGAAAGTTGAATGGATAGACTGAACAATCAATGTATCTGGGTGGTATCCGATTATATCGCAATACTGTATATATAGTGATACTTACCAGGTGACAATACTTCCGTTACACATACTAGCGACTGAATCGAACAGAAGGTTGAATGGTTAGACGAAACGATGATTGTATCTGAGTTGTATTCGATGATATCGTGATGATGTTTATATAGCAATACTCACCAGGTAACTGTTCTTCCGTTTCACATACGAGCGACCGAATCGAGCAGAAGATTGAATTCAGTATAGATTGAACAATCATCGTATCTGGGTTGTATTCGATTATGTTTATATAGTTATACTCACCAGGTAACTGTTCTTCCGTTATACATACGAGCGATTGAATTGAACAGAAGGTTGAATGGATAGTATATGGGTTGTATTCGATTATGATGTTATGCTGTGTATATAGTTATACACACTAGGTGACGGCATTCCCGTTTTACATACGAGCTACCGAAACAAAAAGAAAGTTGAATGGATAGACTGAACAATCAAAGTATCTGGGTGGTATCCGATTATATCGCAATACTGTATATATAGTGATACTTACCAGGTGACGGTACTTCCGTTACACACACTAGCGACTGAATCGAACAGAATGTTGAATGGTTTGACGAAACGATAATTGTATCTGAGTTGTATTCGATGATATCGTGATGATGTTTATATAACAATACTCACCAGGTAACTCTCCTTCCGTTTTACATACAAGCGACCGAATCGAGCAGAAGGTTAAATGGATAGATTGAACAATCATCGTATCTGAGTTGTATTCGATTATGTTTATATAGTTATACTCACCAGGTACCTGTTCTTTCGTTATACATACGAGCAATCGAATCGAACATAAGGTTGAATGGATAGATTGAACAATCATTGTATCTGGGTTGTCTCCGATTTTTTCGTGATGATTATTATATATTATGTCTAACCAGTTAACTGTTCTTCCGTTATACATACGAGCAACCGAATGCGAACATAAGGTTGAATGGATAGATTGAACAATCATTGTATCTGGGTTGTCTCCGATTATATCGTTATGCTGTATATTTAGTTACACCTAACATGTAACGGTTCTTTCGTTACACATACGAGCGTCTGAATCGAACATAAGGTTGGATGGTTAGACGGAACGTTGATTGTAACTGAGTTGTATTCGATTATATCGTGGTAATGTTTATATAGTAATACTCACCAGGTGACTGTTCTTGCGTTATACGTACGAGCGACCCAATCGAACAGAAGGTTGGATGGATAGTCGGAATGATCATTGTATCTGAGTTGTATTCGATTATATCGTGATGGAGTTCATATAGAAATACTCACCAGGTTACTGTTCTTTCGTTATAGATACGAGCAACCGAATCGAACAGAAGGTTAAATGGATAGTATCTGGGTTGAATTCGATTATGATGTTATGCTGTGTATTTAGTTATACACACTAGGTGACGGTATTCCCGTTTTACATACGAGCGACCGAAACTAATAGAAAGTTGAATGGATAGACTGAACAATCAATGTATCTGGTTGGTATCCGATTATATCGCAATACTGTATATATAGTGATACTTACCAGGTGACGGTACTTCCGTTACACATACTAGCGACTGAATCGAGCAGAAGGTTAGATGGATAGATTGGAAATTCATCGTATCTGGGTTGTATTCGATTATGTTTATATAGTTATACTCACCAGGTAACTGTTCTTCCGTTATACATAGGAACGACTGAATTGAACAGAAGGTTGAATGGATAGACTAAATAATAATCGTATCTGGGATTGTATTTGAGTATAAAGTGATGATGTTTATATAGTTATACTCACCTGGTAACTGTTCTCCAGTTATACATAAGAGCGACTGAACTGAACAGAAGGTTGAATGGATAGACTGAACAATCATCGTATCTGGGTTGTATTCGATTTTTTCGTGATGATTATTATATATTATGTCTAACCAGGTAACTGTTCTTCCGTTATACATACGATCAACCGAATGCGAACATAAGGTTGAATGGATAGATTGAACAATCATCATATCTGGGTTGTATTCGATTATGTTTATATAGTTATACTCACCACGTAACTGTTCTCCAGTTATACATAAGAGCGACTGAACTGAACAGAAGGTTGAATGGATAGACCGAACAATCATCGTATCTGGGTTGTATTCGATTTTTTCGTGATGATTATTATATATTATGTCTAACCAGGTAACTGTTCTTCCGTTATACATACGAGCAACCGAATGCGAACATAAGGTTGAATGGATAGATTGAACAATCATTGTATCTGGGTTGTCTCCGATTATATCATTATGATGTATATTTAGTTACACTTAACATGTAACGGTTCTTTCGTTACACATACGAGCGTCTGAATCGAACATAAGGTTGGATGGTTAGACGGAACGTTAATTGTAACTGAGTTGTATTCGATTATATCGTGGTAATGTTTATATAGTAATACTCACCAGGTGACTGTTCTTGCGTTATACGTACGAGCGACCCAATCGAACAGAAGGTTGGATGGATAGACGAAATGATCATTGTATCTGAGTTGTATTCGATTATATCGTGATGGAGTTCATATAGAAATACTCACCAGGTTACTGTTCTTTCGTTATAGATACGAGCAACCGAATCGAACAGAAGGTTGAATGGATAGTATCTGGGTTGTATTCGATTATGATGTTATGCTGTGTATTTAGTTATACACACTAGGTGACGGTATTCCCGTTTTACATACGAGCGACCGAAACGAATAGAAAGTTGAATAGATAGACTGAACAATCAATGTATCTGGTTGGTATCCGATTATATCGCAATACTGTATATATAGTGATACTTACCAGGTGAAAGTACTTCCGTTACACATACTAGCGACTGAATCGAGCAGAAGGTTAAATGGATAGATTGAAAATTCATCGTATCTGGGTTGTATTCGATTATGTTTATATAGTTATACTCACCAGGTAACTGTTCTTCCGTTATACATAGGAACGACTGAATTGAACAGAAGGTTGAATGGATAGACTAAATAATAATCGTATCTGGGTGTGTATTCGAGTATAAAGTGATGATGTTTATATAGTTATACTCACCAGGTAACTGTTCTCCAGTTATACATAAGAGCGACTGAACTGAACAGAAGGTTGAATGGATAGACTGAACAATCATCGTATCTGGGTTGTATTCGATTATATCGTGATGATTATCATATAGCATGTCTAACCAGGTAACAGTTGTTCCGTCAAACATACGAGCAACCGAATCGAACATAAGGTTGGATGGATAGATTGAACAATCATTGTATCTGGGTTGTCTCCGATTATATCGTTATGCTGTATATTTAGTTACACCTACCATGTAACTGTTCTGTCGTTACACATACGAGCGTCTGAATCGAACATAAGATTGGATGGTTAGACGGAAAGATAATTGTAACTGAGTTGTATTCGATTATATCGTGGTGATGTTTATATAGTTATACTCACCAGGTGACTGTTCTTGCGTTATACATACGAGCGACTTTATCGAACAGAAGGTTGGATGGATAGACGGAATGATAATTGTAACTGAGTTGTATTCGATTATATCGTGGTGATGTTTATATAGTAATACTCACCAGGTTACTGTTCTTTCGTTATACATACGTGCAACCGAATCGAACAGAAGGTTGAATGGATAGTATCTGGGTTGTATTCGATTATGATGTTATGCTGTAACACCCTGTAGGTGTTAGGAATACTATTTAATATAGGATTATATTATGTGAAATTTTTGGTTTTCATATATGAACAAAGGTAACAAAGGGAACTTCGAAAAGTTGAAATTCAAATTTCCAATTATATTGGAAATTGCACCTCCGTTGAAGAATATTATTTATTTGCCATCATTCGATGTGAATAAAATAGGCATTGTTAATTCAGACACTTGCAGGTTTTCTTCGAAATCAATAATCGTTAACGAAGTCAGCGTCTACGAGAGATAAGACTTCCTGAGAACGAGATTTGAGCCAAAATTGTTACATTGTGTCAAATGTAACCAGCGCAAACAAAATTCAGAGGATTAACGCGAGAAATCTGCATACTAGCGACATCTCAAGTTTTGATTGGAACTAACAAAATCACGATTTATAATCGCATGTGGTACGAGATCTGCAGAATTTCTAAGCGTTTCGGTACTTTGTCGGTAGAGGGACATACTGGTACCATATCTAAAATTTAAGTTTGATTAACTTGGGGCGTTATGATTGGTTGAATTGAATTTGCGCTCAGCCAAAAACTCAAAAATCAGCATTTCAGGGGATGCGGAGGAAAAATATCGCGAAAGAGGGAGTCGGTCCTGGGACTTCGGGAAGTCCGGTTTGAAGTGTCGCGCGCGATATATTTTAGGAAGGTTTTGGTGATTTTTTTTTTGAGATTTTTTTTTTGTTTCGAGTGAGAAGTTTTGGTGGCTCCAGTACTAGTAAGGGTGAGTGACTTCAGTTAGTAGAATTTTGGCTGTAATTTTAATACAGGAGGGCACGTCGAGATAGGGCACTGCTTTAACTTGCCATCAGTTTGCTGAGAACCGGGTTCCCTTTGTTATTTGGAATATATTGGGTGTTGAGTAACTTTGATTATTTATTTCTATTGGTATATAGTATACAAACGGGAAGGAATAACTAAGTGGGCCTCTTAGATATTCTGCCCGTTCGAGGGTTACTTTTCGTTATCTATGCGAATTTCTTACTAGCGTTCAATCATTATTCATACTACATATCTCTTCAAAATTTTATCTCAATACATATTTCATTATAATTAAATTGCTGTTACTTATTTTAGTTTTGTTCAGTTTTGTTAGTTTTTTTAATAAAAGTTATAAAGGTTTTCTCTTGGTTTATATTGGTAGTTTGTTTGTGGAAAACTCCCTAGCCCTTTCACAAGAGGATTCTAAAGTCTACGCATTTGAGAAGCCGTAGCCGGACCTAACCCTCCTAGAGCTATAACCTGGTGGAGGAATAGAACCAGTGAGCCTGAGAATTGAGTTAGTTTTAGTTGTCTATACTCTAGGGTTGCCTAATACATGATCTGTTTGGTTAGAGCAGATCTAAAACCTAATTCTGACCTGGTGGCAGCGGCTATACTACCATAATAAAAATATCTGTGGGTCCGGCAACTCTAGGGGTTGACTATTCGGTGTCAACCACGAGAGTACGAGCGACCGAAACGAACAGAAAGTTGAATGGATAGACTGAACAATCAATGTATCTGGGTGGTATCCGATTATATCGCAATACTGTATATATAGTGATACTTACCAGGTGACAATACTTCCGTTACACATACTAGCGACTGAATCGAACAGAAGGTTGAATGGTTAGACGAAACGATGATTGTATCTGAGTTGTATTCGATGATATCGTGATGATGTTTATATAGCAATACTCACCAGGTAACTGTTCTTCCGTTTCACATAGGAGCGACCGAATCGAGCAGAAGATTGAATTCAGTATAGATTGAACAATCATCGTATCTGGGTTGTATTCGATTATGTTTATATAGTTATACTCACCAGGTAACTGTTCTTCCGTTATACATACGAGCGATTGAATTGAACAGAAGGTTGAATGGATAGTATATGGGTTGTATTCGATTATGATGTTATGCTGTGTATATAGTTATACACACTAGGTGACGGCATTCCCGTTTTACATACGAGCTACCGAAACGAAAAGAAAGTTGAATGGATAGACTGAACAATCAAAGTATCTGGGTGGTATCCGATTATATCGCATTACTGTATATATAGTGATACTTACCAGGTGACGGTACTTCCGTTACACATACTAGCGACTGAATCGAACAGAATGTTGAATGGTTTGACGAAACGATAATTGTATCTGAGTTGTATTCGATGATATCGTGATGATGTTTATATAGCAATACTCACCAGGTAACTCTCCTTCCGTTTTACATACAAGCGACCGAATCGAGCAGAAGGTTAAATGGATAGATTGAACAATCATCGTATCTGAGTTGTATTCGATTATGTTTATATAGTTATACTCACCAGGTACCTGTTCTTTCGTTATACATACGAGCAATCGAATCGAACATAAGGTTGAATGGATAGATTGAACAATCATTGTATCTGGGTTGTCTCCGATTTTTTCGTGATGATTATTATATATTATGTCTAACCAGTTAACTGTTCTTCCGTTATACATACGAGCAACCGAATGCGAACATAAGGTTGAATGGATAGATTGAACAATCATTGTATCTGGGTTGTCTCCGATTATATCGTTATGCTGTATATTTAGTTACACCTAACATGTAACGGTTCTTTCGTTACACATACGAGCGTCTGAATCGAACATAAGGTTGGATGGTTAGACGGAACGTTGATTGTAACTGAGTTGTATTCGATTATATCGTGGTAATGTTTATATAGTAATACTCACCAGGTGACTGTTCTTGCGTTATACGTACGAGCGACCCAATCGAACAGAAGGTTGGATGGATAGACGGAATGATCATTGTATCTGAGTTGTATTCGATTATATCGTGATGGAGTTCATATAGAAATACTCACCAGGTTACTGTTCTTTCGTTATAGATACGAGCAACCGAATCGAACAGAAGGTTAAATGGATAGTATCTTGGTTGAATTCGATTATGATGTTATGCTGTGTATTTAGTTATACACACTAGGTGACGGTATTCCCGTTTTACATACGAGCGACGGAAACTAATAGAAAGTTGAATGGATAGACTGAACAATCAATGTATCTGGTTGGTATCCGATTATATCGCAATACTGTATATATAGTGATACTTACCAGGTGACGGTACTTCCGTTACACATACTAGCGACTGAATCGAGCAGAAGGTTAGATGGATAGATTGGAAATTCATCGTATCTGGGTTGTATTCGATTATGTTTATATAGTTATACTCACCAGGTAACTGTTCTTCCGTTATACATAGGAACGACTGAATTGAACAGAAGGTTGAATGGATAGACTAAATAATAATCGTATCTGGGATTGTATTTGAGTATAAAGTGATGATGTTTATATAGTTATACTCACCAGGTAACTGTTCTCCAGTTATACATAAGAGCGACTGAACTGAACAGAAGGTTGAATGGATAGACTGAACAGTCATCGTATCTGGGTTGTATTCGATTTTTTCGTGATGATTATTATATATTATGTCTAACCAGGTAACTGTTCTTCCGTTATACATACGATCAACCGAATGCGAACATAAGGTTGAATGGATAGATTGAACAATAATCATATCTGGGTTGTATTCGATTATGTTTATATAGTTATACTCACCACGTAACTGTTCTCCAGTTATACATAAGAGCGACTGAACTGAACAGAAGGTTGAATGGATAGACCGAACAATCATCGTATCTGGGTTGTATTCGATTTTTTCGTGATGATTATTATATATTATGTCTAACCAGGTAACTGTTCTTCCGTTATACATACGAGCAACCGAATGCGAACATAAGGTTGAATGGATAGATTGAACAATCATTGTATCTGGGTTGTCTCCGATTATATCATTATGATGTATATTTAGTTACACCTAACATGTAACGGTTCTTTCGTTACACATACGAGCGTCTGAATCGAACATAAGGTTGGATGGTTAGACGGAACGTTAATTGTAACTGAGTTGTATTCGATTATATCGTGGTAATGTTTATATAGTAATACTCACCAGGTGACTGTTCTTGCGTTATACGTACGAGCGACCCAATCGAACAGAAGGTTGGATGGATAGACGAAATGATCATTGTATCTGAGTTGTATTCGATTATATCGTGATGGAGTTCATATAGAAATACTCACCAGGTTACTGTTCTTTCGTTATAGATACGAGCAACCGAATCGAACAGAAGGTTGAATGGATAGTATCTGGGTTGTATTCGATTATGATGTTATGCTGTGTATTTAGTTATACACACTAGGTGACGGTATTCCCGTTTTACATACGAGCGACCGAAACGAATAGAAAGTTGAATAGATAGACTGAACAATCAATGTATCTGGTTGGTATCCGATTATATCGCAATACTGTATATATAGTGATACTTACCAGGTGAAAGTACTTCCGTTACACATACTAGCGACTGAATCGAGCAGAAGGTTAAATGGATAGATTGAAAATTCATCGTATCTGGGTTGTATTCGATTATGTTTATATAGTTATACTCACCAGGTAACTGTTCTTCCGTTATACATAGGAACGACTGAATTGAACAGAAGGTTGAATGGATAGACTAAATAATAATCGTATCTGGGATTGTATTCGAGTATAAAGTGATGATGTTTATATAGTTATACTCACCAGGTAACTGTTCTCCAGTTATACATAAGAGCGACTGAACTGAACAGAAGGTTGAATGGATAGACTGAACAATCATCGTATCTGGGTTGTATTCGATTATATCGTGATGATTATCATATAGTATGTCTAACCAGGTAACAGTTGTTCCGTCAAACATACGAGCAACCGAATCGAACATAAGGTTGGATGGATAGATTGAACAATCATTGTATCTGGGTTGTCTCCGATTATATCGTTATGCTGTATATTTAGTTACACCTACCATGTAACTGTTCTGTCGTTACACATACGAGCGTCTGAATCGAACATAAGATTGGATGGTTAGACGGAAAGATAATTGTAACTGAGTTGTATTCGATTATATCGTGGTGATGTTTATATAGTTATACTCACCAGGTGACTGTTCTTGCGTTATACATACGAGCGACTTTATCGAACAGAAGGTTGGATGGATAGACGGAATGATAATTGTAACTGAGTTGTATTCGATTATATCGTGGTGATGTTTATATAGTAATACTCACCAGGTTACTGTTCTTTCGTTATACATACTTGCAACCGAATCGAACAGAAGGTTGAATGGATAGTATCTGGGTTGTATTCGATTATGATGTTATGCTGTAACACCCTGTATGTGTTAGGAATACTATTTAATATAGGATTATATTATGTGAAATTTTTGGTTTTCATATATGAACAAAGGTAACAACGGGAACTTCGAAAAGTTGAAATTCAAATTTCCAATTATATTGGAAATTGCACCTCCGTTGAAGAATATTATTTATTTGCCATCATTCGATGTGAATAAAATAGGCATTGTTAATTCAGACACTTGCAGGTTTTCTTCGAAATCAATAATCGTTAACGAAGTCAGCGTCTACGAGAGATAAGACTTCCTGAGAACGAGATTTGAGCCAAAATTGTTACATTGTGTCAAATGTAACCAGCGCAAACAAAATTCAGAGGATTAACGCGAGAAATCTGCATACTAGCGACATCTCAAGTTTTGATTGGAACAAACAAAATCACGATTTATAACCGCATGTGGTACGAGATCTGCAGAATTTCTAAGCGTTTCGGTACTTTGTCGGTAGAGGGACATACTGGTACCATATCTAAAATTTAAGTTTGATTAACTTGGGGCGTTATGATTGGTTGAATTGAATTTGCGCTCAGCCAAAAACTCAAAAATCAGCATTTCAGGGGATGCGGAGGAAAAATATCGCGAAAGAGGGAGTCGGTCCTGGGATTTCGGGAAGTCCGGTTTGAAGTGTCGCGCGCGATATATTTTAGGAAGGTTTTGGTGATTTTTTTTTTGAGATTTTTTTTTTGTTTCGAGTGAGAAGTTTTGGTGGCTCCAGTACTAGTAAGGGTGAGTGACTTCAGTTAGTAGAATTTTGGCTGTAATTTTAATACAGGAGGGCACGTCGAGATAGGGCACTGCTTTAACTTGCCATCAGTTTGCTGAGAACCGGGTTCCCTTTGTTATTTGGAATATATTGGGTGTTGAGTAACATTGATTCTTTATTTCCATTGGTATATAGTATACAAACGGGAAGGAATAACTAAGTGGGCCTCTTAGATATTCTGCCCGTTCGAGGGTTACTTTTCGTTATCTATGCGAATTTCTTACTAGCGTTCAATCATTATTCATACTACATATCTCTTCAAAATTTTATCTCAATACATATTTCATTATAATTAAATTGCTGTTACTTATTTTAGTTTTGTTCAGTTTTGTTAGTTTTTTTAATAAAAGTTATAAAGGTTTTCTCTTGGTTTATATTGGTAGTTTGTTTGTGGAAAACTCCCTAGCCCTTTCACAAGAGGATTCTAAAGTCTACGCATTTGAGAAGCCGTAGCCGGACCTAACCCTCCTAGAGCTATAACCTGGTGGAGGAATAGAACCAGTGAGCCTGAGAATTGAGTTAGTTTTAGTTGTCTATACTCTAGGGTTGCCTAATACATGATCTGTTTGGTTAGAGCAGATCTAAAACCTAATTCTGACCTGGTGGCAGCGGCTATACTACCATAATAAAAATATCTGTGGGTCCGGCAACTCTAGGGGTTGACTATTCGGTGTCAACCAAGAGAGTACGAGCGACCGAAACGAACAGAAAGTTGAATGGATAGACTGAACAATCAATGTATCTGGGTGGTATCCGATTATATCGCAATACTGTATATATAGTGATACTTACCAGGTGATAATACTTCCGTTACACATACTAGCGACTGAATCGAACAGAAGGTTGAATGGTTAGACGAAACGATGATTGTATCTGAGTTGTATTCGATGATATCGTGATGATGTTTATATAGCAATACTCACCAGGAAACTGTTCTTCCGTTTCACATACGAGCGACCGAATCGAGCAGAAGATTGAATTCAGTATAGATTGAACAATCATCGTATCTGGGTTGTATTCGATTATGTTTATATAGTTATACTCACCAGGTAACTGTTCTTCCGTTATACATACGAGCGATTGAATTGAACAGAAGGTTGAATGGATAGTATATGGGTTGTATTCGATTATGATGTTATGCTGTGTATATAGTTATACACACTAGGTGACGGCATTCCCGTTTTACATACGAGCTACCGAAATGAAAAGAAAGTTGAATGGATAGACTGAACAATCAAAGTATCTGGGTGGTATCCGATTATATCGCAATACTGTATATATAGTGATACTTACCAGGTGACGGTACTTCCGTTACACATACTAGCGACTGAATCGAACAGAAGGTTGAATGTTTAGACGAAACGGTTATTGTATCTGAGTTGTATTCGATGATATCGTGATGATGTTTAAATAGCAATACTCACCAGGTAACTGTTCTTCCGTTTTACATACAAGCGACCGAATCGAGCAGAAGGTTGAATGGATAGATTGAACAATCATCGTATCAGGGTTGTATTCGATAATGTTCATATAGTTATACTCACCAGGTAACTGTTCTTCCGTTATACATACGAGCGACTGAATTGAACAGAAGTATGAATGGATAGACTAAACAATAATCGTATCTGGGGTTGTATTCGATTATATCGTGATGATGTTTTTATAGTTATACTCACCAGGTAACTGTCCTTTCGTTATACGTAAGAGCGACCGAATCGAAGAGAAGGTTGAGTGGATAGACTGTACAATCATCTTTTCTGGGTTGTATTCGATTATATCGTGATGATTATCATATAGTATGTCTAACCAAGTAACAAATCTTCCGTTATACATACGAGCAATTGAATCGAACATAAGGTTGAATGGATAGATTGAACAATCATTGTATCTGGGTTGTATCCGAATATATCGTTATGCTGTATATTTAGTTACACCTACCATGTAACGGTTCTTTCGTTACACATACGAGCGACTGAATTGAACAGAAGGTTGAATGGTTAGAATAAACAATAATCGTATCTGGGGTTGTATTCGAGTATATCGTGATGATGTTTATATAGTTATACTCACCAGGTAACTGTTTCCCAGTAATACATAAGAGCGACTGAACTGAACAGAAGGTTGAATGGATAGACTGAACAATCATCGTATCTGGGTTGTATTCGATTATATCGTGATGATTATCATATAGTATGTCTAACCAGGTAACAGTTCTTTCGTTAAACATACGAGCAACCGAATCGAACACAAGGTTGGATGGATAGATTGAACAATCATTGTATCTGGGTTGTCTTCGATTATATCGTTATGCTGTATATTTAGTTACACCTACCATGTAACGGTTCTTTCGTTACACATACGAGCGTCTGAATCGAACATAAGGTTGGATGGTTAGACGGAACGATAATTGTAACTGAGTTGTATTCGATTGTATCGTGGTGATGTTTATATAGTAATACTCACCAGGTGACTGTTCTTGCGTTATACATACGAGCGACCCAATCGAACAGAAGGTTGGATGGATAGACGGAATGATCATTGTATCTGAGTTGTATTCGATTATATCGTGATGACATTCATATAGAAATACTCACCAGGTTACTGTTCTTTCGTTATACATACGAGCAACCGAATCGAACAGAAGGTTGAATGGATAGTATCTGGGTTGTTTTCGATTATGATGTTATGCTGTGTATATAGTTATACACATTAGGTGACGGTATTCCTGTTTTACATACGAGCGACCGAAACGAACAGAAAGTTGAATGGATAGACTGAACAATCAATGTATCTGGGTGGTATCCGATTATATCGCAATACTGTATATATAGTGATACTTACCAGGTGACGGTACTTCCGTTACACATACTAGCGACTGAATCGAACAGAAGGTTAAATGGTTAGACGAAACGATAATTGTATCTGAGTTGTATTCGATGATATCGTGATGATGTTTATATAGCAATACTCACCAGGTAACTGTTCTTCCGTTTTTTATACAAGCGACCGAATCGAGCAGAAGGTTGAATTCAGTATTAATTGAACAATTATCGTATCTGGGTTGTATTCGATTATATTCATATAGTTATACTCACCAGGTAACTGTTCTTCCGTTATACATACGAGCAACCGAATCGAACAGAAGGTTGAATGGATAGTATCTGGGTTGTATTCGATTATGATGTTATGCTGTGTATATAGTTATACACATTAGGTGACGGTATTCCCGTTTTACATACGAGCGACCGAAATGAACAGAAAGTTGAATGGATAGACTGAACAATCAATGTATCTGGGTGGTATCCGATTATATCGCAATACTGTATATATAGTGATACTTACCAGGTGACGGTACTTCCGTTACACATACTAGCGACTGAATTGAACAGAAGGTTAAATGATTAGACGAAACGGTAATTGCATCTGAGTTGTATTCGATGATATCGTGATGATGTTTATATAGCAATACTCACCAGGTAACTGTTCTTCCGTTTCACATACAAGCGACCGAATCGAGCAGAAGGTTGAATGGATAGATTGAACAATCATCGTATCTGGGTTGTATTCGATAATGTTTATATAGTTATACTCACCAGGTAACTGTTCTTCCGTTATACATACGAGCGACTGAATTAAACAGAAGGTTGAATGGATAGACTAAACAATAATCGTATCTGGGGTTGTATTCGATTATATCGTGATGATGTTTTTATAGTTATACTCACCAGGTAACTGTCCTTTCGTTATACGTAAGAGCGACCGAATCGAAGAGAAGGTTGAGTGGATAGACTGTACAATCATCCTTTCTGGGTTGTATTCGATTATATCGTGATGATTATCATATAGTATGTCTAACCAAGTAACAAATCTTCCGTTATACATACGAGCAACCGAATCGAACATAAGGTTGAATGAATAGATTGAACAATCATTGTATCTGGGTTGTATCCGAATATATCGTTATGCTGTATATTTAGTTACACCTACCATGTAACGGTTCTTTCGTTACACATACGAGCGACTGAATTGAACAGAAGGTTGAATGGTTAGAATAAACAATAATCGTATCTGGGGTTGTATCCGAGTATATCGTGTTGATGTTTATATATTTATATTCACCAGGTAACTGTTCTCCAGTTATACTTAAGAGCTACTGAACTGAACAGAAGGTTGAATGGATAGACTGAACAATCATCGTATCTGGGTTGTATTCGATTAAATCGTGATGATTATCATAAGTAGTTAAACAACAGGGCTAGTACCATAGGTATAGGAAAAACCATGTGTTAGAGAGAGAACATGGGGATATCCATGTGTTAGAGAGAGAAGGTATCAAATATGATGCGTTAGAGAGAGAGAGTACTAGAGGAAGATGGCACGTGATTTGATGTGTCAGACACAGATAATGTCGGAACTCGAATATGATGGAAAATGACGTAATCAACGTCAGCGCTTGCTGAATCTGATTAATTAAAAAAAGTATAATCAGACTGGGAATAGAACCGTGGACCTGTCGTTTTTGGATCGCGCATCTTGTGCACTACGCCACCGTTCCCACAAGTATTTGCATTGATGTTATTGATAGGAGTGCGTACATTGTGATCAACAAATGAGCACTTATGTCTCAGTTTCGATACAAAATCCATGTCTATGGTTGTAGAAGTATATGAACAAGAATCGACTCAATAATATACATATTTTCTACATGCTTTCAGAAATGATAAACAATAAAAGTTAACCGACGTAGATTCTGCTCTGCCATCGAATGAATAATGATTCAGCTGTCTCGCGGCCCGCTGCGAAATAATACCATTGAGTTTATGTAGGTATATATATACGGGGGGCGCATGAATATTTTTAGCGTTAGCAATCATGGTTTCTGAGGCTGTGAAAACATATCATTGATAGAAATCTGTGTAGAGTGTTCGTAAAAAACAGGTGCATACGAGTTACATATACAGGTAACATAAAAAACAACTAATTGATGACATATTAGGTATCTTGTCTGATGGAGTAGAAATGATTGGCCATAGCGATATTATGAATGTGATTTCCAGCGACAGGGCAGAGGTGATCTACGTGGTAGCTAACAAAAAAAAATGACTATGTAGATGATATAAGTTCATCATGATATTGTTCATTCAGAAGAAAAATGATTGAATGCAAGAAATTCAATGGTACTTTCAGATACGGGTGGGTCAGAGGTTATCCTCGTGGAAGCAAATATGATGTGTGGATGAAATATGTATAATATAATTATTGTTTATTCAAAGAATAATAAGTATAATCGGTCTTTCTCAATATGGAGGTGACTTTCAGAGACGGGTGGGTCAGAGGTGATCCTCGTGGAAGCAAATATGATATGTACATGAGATGATTATGATATGATATTGTTTCTTGAAAAAATAATTGAACGCAGAAATTACAATTGGACTTTTAATAACCGATGTCATTGCTGACATGGAATATCAAGTGACATTGACACAAGTTTGACCTGATGATTCAGGAATGCTTAAATCTACGTTTCTATGGAAGATGCATTATAAACAATGATTCTTTATCACGTGGTGATGGTAAGAAAACCATATTTAAAGGCGAGTAAAGCAACTAGAACATCATTCTGCAACCTGCATTCGAATCTGTGTTGTTGTGGTTGGTGTTCTGAAAACTGAAAAGTGAGTACTTTTTTTTAATAATCATCTCCCCATTCCCGAATTCACATATCATGCTTTGCAAGTGTAACAATATTATTTTGAATTTACTGGTGAAGATAAATGTACAGTTTGACCTTATTATTAATTTGTTTCTTTAATTATCATGAATCATGAAAATTGCTGTTATGTGGTATTTCGTTCTTCGTTTTAGATGAATCTGTCAGAACTAAATAAAGTTTCTTTGATAGAGGAGAAAAAACCAATAGCCAAGTTGGTTGATCTACCGATAGGACAACCGCATATCATCAAGGGGGCCAAACAAGTCAACACGAAGTTTGGGAAGACTATTCTGATAGAATTAGAGGAATTCGTTGTGTTCCTACCCTGTCGAGTTCTGCAGACATACGCCCCCTATGTTGATCAGTTCTCGAACGAGAAATTCTCACTAGTGTTCCGGGGAACGCGAGAAGTTGGAAAGCAAAATCCGGCAGCATCATTTGAAATAATCGAAAACTGAAGAAAATATAGTTGGTGAGAATATTATTTTTTTAATCGTACTTACATCCCATATAATGAAAACTGATAATATTGTGAAACAATCTGAAAATCTCATATTAGCTATTAGAAAACAAAAGAAAATCCTTTTCGATAGTTTCACAGCTAGAGATATTGGAATTTGGTTGAATCGCTTGCAATCACAAATAAGGTCATGCAGCAAATTGCTTCATAAATGTAATAATTTGAATTTGTCGATTGGTATGATAAGAAAACTTCAGACTAACATTGGACATTTAAAACACTTCAAGAGTTTAATGCTGAATAATCATATTGGATCGGGATTACATTTTGATCTGAGACATAGAGTGAAATGGGTAAATGTGGTCTCATGTTTCTCTGGTAGAGTCAAAACAGGTTCGATAGTGAATTTGAAACATAAGGATTTGGGCTCATTTTTATCAGATGCATTTATTGTTTTCAAAAGCAAAATCAACGAAGTTTTGAAAAAACTTCCAATGATTAAGGTTAATTTAAATTTTTGTGGAGAATTCATCAAGAAATGTGGAGATAGCGAAATCACAGATTTAAAATATTTCAATACTAGAAATACTATTATAGACGTAGCGACAGACATTAAACATTGGTTTACTGATAATGTACGTGATAAAATTATAACTAAATTATCGGAATTCCAAGAACGAGGTTCTGGGTGGGCATTAAATAAAGTTATTTCTTTAGAGGTGAATATCAATAAATTTGAGATGGGAAACGGCTCATCTTTCATTAAGCTTCCAGAACAAATCAAAAAGAAACATGCTTGTATAAATATCAAGAATACTGACCAAGCTTGTTTTTATTGGTCGATCGTAAGTTCTATGTATCCCGCTAAGACGAATACAGAGCTCACTTCTTCATATCCATACTACAGTACAGTTCTAGATACAGTGGATTTGGAAGAACCAATGCCGCTACACAAAATTTCCAAGTTTGAAAAATCAAATAATATTTCTGTCAATGTTTTCGCTCTGGAATTGGAAGAAACTTCAAATGAATCTACTTTTTACAAGGTAGTTCCAGCTAGATTAACAAAAAACAAATTGGATCGACATGTCAATTTGCTTTTGATTCAAAATATTTACTTCCCCAAACTAAACGATTACGAAGCTCCTCCAGTGGATGATGATGATTCAGAAATTAAATTTCATTATTGTTGGATAAAAAATATGTCTGGATTATTCAGTGGACAATTGAATAGAATGAAGAATAAAAAATTTTTGTGTGATAGGTGCATAAACTATTTCTCATGTGAATCTAAATTGAAGGAACATGAGAAATTGTGCTCAGAACTCAATGATTATAAATTTTCTTTTCCAAAATATGATCGAGTAGAATTCAGAAATTTCGTTTATAAACAAACAACTCCGTTCGTAATATTTGCTGATTTTGAATGTATGCTGAAGAATTTCGATGATACCAACTCAAAACCTATAAAAACTAAGAAATATCAACAGCATATAGCTTATAGCGCTGGATACTATGTCAAATGCAGTTTCGATGATAACTTGTCTTCTTTCAAAAGCTTTCGTGGTGAAAATTGTATGGATTGGTTTTCAAACGAGATGTCGAATGTTGCTAAATCAATTCAATCAAGAATCAAAAATATAAAGCCATTAACCGAATTTCCTGAAAAGGTTGGTGTTAGACATTGTCATATATGTGAGAAACCATTTAAGGACAAGGAAACAATCGTCAAAGACCATTGCCATTTCACGGGAACTTTTAGGGGGTGGGCGCACCAAGCATGCAATTTGAATTTCAAAAAATTGTTCGTTGTGCCAGTCATTTTCCACAACCTCAGTGGTTATGATTCTCATTTTATGATTTCTAGTTTATGTAAAAAAGGTCGTTTGAGCATACTTCCCGTGAACAAGGAAAAATATATATCCTTCACTCTGTTTGACGAACATACTGATATAAAATTCAGATTTATAGACTCATTTCGGTTCATGGGTACATCTTTAGATCAATTAGCTTCTCTCATGTCACCAAATGATTTCGTAATATCAAAGAGGGAATTCAATTCTGTAGATGATGAGAAATTCAAATTATTAACCATGAAAGGTGTATTCTGTTATGATTATATAGATAGTTTGGAAAAATTGAATGAGAATTCACTGCCTCCCATAGATTGCTTCTATAATAAACTGAATGATGAAAATATCAGTGAAGATAAGTATACCCATGCGCAGAACGTTTGGCATGCATTTCAAATTGAAAATTTAGGATTATACTCGGATTTGTATTTGAAAACAGATATCTTGATTTTGGCTGATGTATTCGAACAATTTAGAAAAAAATGTTCTGCAACTTATGGCCTAGACCCAGCATGGTATTTCACAATGCCGGGATATGCCTGGGATTGCATGCTCAAGTACACCAAATGTAAATTAGAATTATTGCATGATGTAGATATGATAATGTTTATAGAAAAAGCAATCCGTGGTGGAATTTCCGTTTGTAGTAGCAGATTTTCAGAAGCTAACAATAAACACATGATTGAGTATGATCATAGCAAACCTTCCAAGTATCTGATGTATCTTGATGTTAATAATTTATATGGGTGGGCAATGTGTGAACCTCTACCCTACAGAGACTTCGAATGGGTTGATGACATCACTAATTTCGATATAATGTCAATTCACGATGATTCTCCCGAAGGTTATATATTACAAGTGGATTTGGAGTACCCTCATAATTTACATGATTTGCATAAAGATTTTCCATTCGCTGCCGAACACCGCATACCTCCGGGGTCAAAATTACCAAAATTAATGACAACTCTGTACGATAAGAAAGAATATACGACACATTATCGGAATTTAAAACAAATGTTAGCTAATGGAATGATATTAACTAGAATTCATAAAATTCTCAAATTCAAACAATCAGCGTGGTTGAAATCCTATATCGACCTAAACACGAAATTACGAAAAGCCGCCGAAAATGATTTCGAGAAAAATCTGTACAAGCTGGCAAATAACTCGGTGTTCGGCAAAACCATGGAAAACATCAGAAAACATCGGGTAGTGAAGTTGGTCAATTCTTGGAATGGACGCTATGGAGCTAAAAATTTGATATCTAGTTTTAGATTTCATAGTCGTACAATTTTCGATCATGATTTGATGGCTATTGAACTGAAAAAAACTGAACTGATATTCAACAAACCTTTATATGTGGGAATGGTAGTCCTAGATCTTTCCAAATTATGCATGTACAATTTTCATTATGATCATATGATGACCAAATTAGGTCCCGAAAAATGTAAACTCATGTACATGGATACTGACAGTTTCATATATGAACTGAATTGTGATGATGCTTATGAAGAAGTGATAAAAGCTGATCTTGCAAAATTTGATACTTCAGATTATCCTGAGAATAACCGCTATAATATTCCTCGAGTAAATAAAAAAGTTCTGGGCATAATGAAAGACGAGGCAAAAGGTACAGTCATCACCCATTTTGTTGGATTGAGATCCAAAATGTACACTTATAAATTGGAAGTGACAGATGAAGATAGGAGAAATAAGAAAACATGTTTGAAGCTAAAGAAATTAAGTAGGGATAGGATAGACTTTGAATTGAATGATATGGGTGTAATCAAAAAATCCAAAGGTATCAAACACAATGTGGTGAAGAACAAAATCACTTTTGAAGATTATGTGAATTGCTTGAAGGATTTTAAAAGCCAAACTGCAAAACAACGCTGTATTCGTTCGTATGCTCACGATGTTTTCAGTATCGAACAAACAAAAATTAGCTTGAGTCCTCATGATGACAAACGGTATTTATTGCCTGGGATCATCGATACTCTTCCTTGGGGTCATTATAGTTTAAATGAAAATAATATTACTGTTTTTCAGCCTAGCACATCTCTATAGTTAAAGGAATGAATAGTTTGAAGGAATTTTGTATCAAAGCAATTTGTGAAAAAATGCAGAGAGTCACAACTCTTATATTGTTCTCTCCTCTACCATGGACTTTAACAAAAGAAGTCATCAAAAGTTATAGCAAATATAAGTGGCTTCAAATTTTACAGGAATCATTAGAATATGATGATTTCAACCTCCTAGATTTCGAGTATGAATATGATATTTCACCAGAAATTAGGAGAGCTCTAATAGGTATTGATTGCTTGGAACCATTCACTCATAATGATTCTTATTGTGTTTGGGAAAGTTATTTCAAGATACACAATTATAACCTCATTTTATGTAAGCATTGCTTTTCATACTTTCGAGAACTTTTATCTGAAAAAAATAAAAATGTGATTGCGAGTCATGATCACTATCACCAATTTTTGTGGGCTCATCAGTTATCGCAAATTTATAGAAAAAAATCCTCTTGGTGTCATAATGGATTTCATACAGTCCTGTTCGATCTTAAAGAAAGATACGACTGTGATCATGACTTACACAGTAGTAATAAGAAAATGAGATTTTCAGATTGAAAAAAAAATCATATTCTCCATGTCTATCTTGTAATACATCTTCATGTATATGTAACATTGTGATAATAACAGAATAATATTTTCAAATTGAGAAATTGTACGATTGAAGAAATCATATTCTCCATGTATATCTTGAAATACATATTTATGTTTATATATATTTTTAATGAATATGTTCAAATATATTTCAATAAAGAAAACAATGTATTTATTTTTTTCATTATGATCATTCGAAAATATGATGCATGAATTTTTTGTATTCGAAACGTGTATGAAAATACGTCAAATGTTTGAGATGTGTGTCGAACGTTACTTCCAAAAATAATTGAAACGAAAGGATATTCATCCATTTCCTTTATTTAAGATTAAAATATTTCAGAACATTGCTTTTATGGAAAAACAAATATTCTCTCAATGCATTACCTAATAAGCTACAATTGGACATCTCACAAAATGCATGAAGTACATCTAAACGACTATTTTCATCATCATGGAAACTAGATCTAATTAAATCTACAATATTATGAAAATAAGCACTAAAGTTCATGTCCTCCAGCATGGCCACCCGATGAATCACTACACCTCGATGAACTTCGAGGATTTGATTGGCATCCTTATCATCGATGTAGAAGTCGACACCAAATTTGCTCACCATTAGAAATTTCACTTCGCCGTACACCATCTGTGTAACTTTACAGTAATCACCACATGGAAACATGACAGCTTCACACTCTTGGCTGGTTGGTACATTGAAGAATTTTTCCAATTGTTGTTGCAGCAAATCAGTGAATACAGACCACTCCATCAATCCAAAAGATATTCTGTTTGATGCACATGTTAGAATAATGGCTGGACTAAATGATCTGGCTGGGCTTAAACCAACCCCGATATTGAAACAACCTGACGAGAATGATGTGTGGAGTAGGTAATACATCTCTTCTTTGGTTGCATTCTCGAACATTTCCAACAGCTCGTCCAGTTCTCCATCAGATTCTTCTGTACTGAATGATGCTGTTGGTGGTGGCGGTGGTGTCATCTCGACGTCACTTACATCTAACATACTAGCGTAACCACTATCTTGACTTGACATAGCTGAATACAAACTTGACCGAGACTGAAATCAACTTCATGCAGATATTTATATCCCCCTCCTACTCTCGCAGACTTATCCGAACTTGAACTGTGATTCTGTTCTTGATGATGCAGATGAAAAGGCCCCCATGACTGCAGAATTTTGTGCGTGTTTTCCATAAGATTCTATACCAAATCGACGTCTTCTATCCAACTATTATGTTTTTTGTCGAGTCCTAACCACTTGACGTACATTTTCTTTCCCTTTCTTCTCAATACTTTTTCTATGAGGTAAATGTCAGGATTTTTGGTTTTCTGCAATTCCTCCTCATAGAAAGCACCGCTGATTGGCTGACCATGCATGTCTTCGAGTAAGTATGTTACAGGATTGGTTATTTTAACTTTAATGATTTTGAATAACTCTGTCGTCCAATTTGGCGTGTACCCTTTTTCGAAAATATGTTTAGACTTGGATATCCGCACGATATCACCAACTTTGAGCTTACGTGGACCAGCAATTTTCAAATGACTATATCTCTGACGTAAAATCTCTTTCTCGTTAGACTTGTTCACTTCAGAAGGTTTCAATCTAGTCCTACTGTGCTTGGTGTCATTATATTGTTTGGTAATTTTTGGCAATACATCAATCCATCTGTATTTTCCATTCAGACTGAAATACTTGTAGAGTTTATTTTTGAGTGTTCTTATCACCCGTTCAGCAATGGCAGCCTTTTTCACAGTGAATGTATTATAGTGGTTTATATTATATTTTTTCATCAAGGTCTGGAATTTAATATTGAAAAATTCTGTTCCTTGATCTGATTGCAGATTTTTTGGTATACGATTAGCTTGGTGCAGTATATCCGCAAAAGATTTAGTGATCTCTTCACCCGTCTTAGTTTTGAGTGGGCGTGTCCATAGGTATTTAGAAAAGCAGTCGATGACTACTAAAATCATTTTGAAACCTTTATTTTGGTGTGCATATGGTCTCATTTCAGCCAAGTCAATTTGCCATAAATCATCTAAGCCCTTGATGATGGTTCGTCGTCTAGGGTAAGTTTTGCGGGCTGATGCATGAAGCTCATCAACGAGTTGAATCTTGTCTGTTGAAGCCATACTATCAATTTTTACTATTGAGTCTATTTATTGATCCTTCGATATTTTTTAAGGCATTGATCATTTGATTTTGTAGTACATCGATGCGGTTTGTGGTACTGTTTGCGTGACTACTGATTCTTTCATCAAGTTTCGTATTGAGCTTATCAATTTCAACTTTACTCACTTTTCCATCGAGTACCCCTCGCACTTTTTTGGTATAATTATCAATGGCCATCTTGAAATCAAATTTAATTTGTGAAATCACATCATCTACATACTTTTTTGTTGACATATGTTCACTGGCCGTCGGAGGGTTCCTCGAAATGAATTCTTCAAATTTATCTATTTTGTTGTCAATCAAATTCAATGCATCAGTTGAATTCTTTATCATAATATCATGTGATACAAATTGTTTTTTCAAATGAGTCAATTCAATTCTGTTATTGCTACCTTCATGTGGAGCATATCTGTGTCCGAACTTGTTCAGACTCATTGTTCAAATGACTCATCATTATCAGTGTTATCAATATATATAGCCAGCTTCCCGTAGTTCATTGATTATGGAAACTATTTCATTATCGAGGGAGGTGTTTCCAGCTGCCTTGGAAGCTATCAACAGCTTCAGACGATCAACGAGTTCATTTGGATCATCCCAATAAATATACTCCACCGGTTTCTCATTGTACGTTAATTTCAAACCATTACCAGTCGTTGAACGTCTTCTACCTTTTCGCAACTCTATTATGAGTGGTTTTATGATTTCTGTGTATTTCCATCTCGTAGAACCTTTAAGTCTTCCATCTTTATTGATATAGCGATCACTCAATTTCAATAGCTCCTTGTAAGCTTGCACATCTTCTTCGTTAAAATCCGTAGAATCATCATAGAAGATGAGCTTATACAGTCCTGGAGTTCCTCGTATCTGTTTACCACCAATCTTAATGAAGCCAGTCCTTTTATCAAAGTCAATTTCTTGTGTTCCTAGATGCCATTTCGATGTTTGAGGATCATATGTTGGTCCATACATTGTATCTATTTTTTCACTATATGACCAATGATCTTTGATATATGGATGTGACATGACTGGATATTGATCTAGATATTCATCCATAACATTATCAGAAATATTTTGTTCAGGTATATTTTCGTGAAATACTTCATCATCATCATCTCGTCCACTCGTGTTCGCACTTATTCTGCCTACTTCTTTCATTGGGAGAAATTGTGTTTGTTCATGTCTTCCTCTTTTCTTTTCTTCTACCTCTTCTTCTTCCTTAAGTTCAGGTGATTCTTCTTTCTTTATGCTTTTCAATGAATTAGTGATCTTCGAGGATTTGACAATCTCATGTAGTGGCTCCGAAATGGGTTTGAACATTCTGATGAGCGATTCATCTTTTTCCGATCTACCCAGTTTCAATGCCAAGTACTTTTTCCTAATGGAACGGGTGAGCTCTGCAATTTTGCGTTTGCGTGCAGCTATTTGATCGTCTATGTTCAAATCAGTGGGGGACGCAGCACGTTTAATCAGTTTGCTGCGCTTTTTGTGTGTGCCAACACGACTTGATGACATCATGATGGGAAATGATGTGATGATGATAGATACTTATATTTTTATATATTTATCAAACCCTTGACGATATCTACCATCATTCATATCGAAATCTTTGACGATCACAAAAGTACCATATGCAACATTCCAACATTTCGAACACAGACGTTTAAAGTCTTCGAAACTCAAGTCTGGAGATACGTGTTCATCAAATACGTGCTTCAAATTGATTTCATCTTGTTTGAATAATACAATCAGGTTACAGTTGTCTCGTATGAGCTGTTTAGGTATTTTTGAGTAGGTCTGACAAAGGTAGGCAGCATCAATATCTTTGTGTCTACACATTGAGAAATATTCCCGGATTTTCTGTTGGGAATCACACGCTACATCATCGAATAGGAATATAGAGTTGGGTTTTGCATCTGATGGACTTATAATCTCATCATTATCCTTGAATGGGAAGTAGCCAACCTCTTTCACTCCATTCAATACCTCTTGGAGTAGTTGATATTTCGGTTGATACAATGACTTGGAGTACACGTAAACATTTTCAAATTTCGCACCATTTGGATTGAAAATTAGTGACAACATGACGTTCGTCTTACCACAACCACTCGGCCCACATACTATTGCCCGAAATGAATTGGGTAATAATTTACCATGTTTACCAAGGGGCGTTGATGATGTGTGAAAATCTAAATTTTCAATAGGTAACGACTGTTCTTGTTGAATGACCTTCATCTTGTGACATTGTTACGGCCACATAATGAATAAAAGTTTTGTAGGTCAAATCGTAGGTTTTCTATATTAAAAGTAACAAACAACATTCAAAAGGGTTACTCACAATTTATTTAACATTTCCTCATACAGCTTCAGCGCAAAACATAACAGTATCACATTGCAACACACACACTATAACGACGAAAGGTACTACTCGGTTAATTTTTATTCCATTCTCCATACTTCGGTCAACTATCTTGTGGTTTTGAACTAGAGACGATCAAAATGCATGTCAGTGGAAGCTCACTAACACTATAAAATCCTCGTTTTCCTCGATCAATTTCCCCAATGTTGACATTCTGAATCGAACCTAAAAATAAAGTAGACATCTTAAAGATGAACAAACCCTACGGGGAAGGGTATACTTACCATATTTTAAGTCGTTTCCTTTTATCTCGAAGTCGCAGGTCAACTAATCGATCAAGTAGTTGTAACAAATTGTTATTGTTTTGGTTCGCTGAAATTCCAGGTTATGATGTTCGACAAAAGGCTCGACGTATGACAGCAAATTTTTGGCACGTTAGGCATTAGGCCGAAGGGACATTGGAGCAGACACTTGAAGTTGGCCACTGACCACTGAGAATACTAACCGTGACCTCATCGACCGCTGGCTGGACCTACTGACGTCAGTAGCGTTGCAAGGGGTTCAATAAAATAAATTATTATTTTTTTTTGCATAGGAATGTTTTGAAAGTTATTGAAATGCAATTTTGGGAGCATTATGATGAGATTCAAGGGTATATAGTGAGATTCGATTTGGAACGAAACTATTCGTCAATTTGTTTGATTTAAGATTTGGTAGGTACGTCTATGTCTTTTGGCATTTTCTAGAAAAGTCTCGATGCTTTCAATTGGAGCGACTAACAGGTGCTGCCACTAGTTGCTACCGTCAAAAAAAAGATTGGTTTGGCTGCTTGTTTTCTCCGGATTGTGATCAATTCTTTTAAAGAAATTGCCCTTATTTGTGGGATTAAATTCTCGTGAGAGAAAGTCAAGGTGTGAAGAGTTGTTGGGAGATTCGGCGATAAATATCCAGCTGATATTTTGATGTATTTTCACACCTACGCCTTGTGCGGACTCGACCGGCAGACCAGCCATTTTGGTAGCCTTTCTGTCTGAACACTCTTCAGACAGCTTCTTCAAAGCCACTCATCATCAACGTAAGTAACACCCTTACTAGAGTTATTGGATTTCATCATGGTAATTCCATTGGTAGGGCTTTTAACTTAGGGATTCACCTTCCACCGAGGATCTCGTTCCCCTGTATGGAGTCCTGCTGGCCCCCTATAGGGCTTCTTGGGGTAGTCTTGCTACACCTGTGTGCAGTTTTCCAAGTGAAGAGGCCCCATCATGCCCGGTTCACGTCCATTACCCGAGCGACCTGCTGCCAGGTGTCAGGCTGTTCTGGATTGACAGGAGCCTGCTCAGGACCAGGACCTTACTATCCATCACCCACGCCAAGATTAGTGGTTTAGAGGAGCCAGCTAAGTGGTCACCATATTTCCAATTGATTTACCCTATGACCCATCATATATATTTTTTTTTCATTGGTATTTCACTTTGAGGAATGTACCCTTATGGCAAATGCTCCATGAATAATTCTATTGTGTAAGACCCAAGAGAGATCTCCCTTGCGCCCTTTTCAGTTCATGTTACCTTGTCTTTATTGGTTAAAATATCATTTGGGTATTAGGGGTATACTTGATGGTATAACTTCATTGATTAAATTTTTATTCTAAGTGATTAAATGTCCAGGCTTTGAGATATTGTTGGCTTTTATTAGAGGAACCCAAGGGCTATTATACAGAGAACCCACGATAGTCAGGCCGTGTGCTAATACCTCCTTATGTAACTGGGCAATTTTGGTGCACGTTAAATACTTTCTTGTTAGTTCCTTTTCCGTCAGATTTTGAGCTAATATCTGTGCAATTAAATACATGAATAATATCGAAAGGGAGGAACATTAGTTCCCTACAAAAGTCCCAGTAGAATTGAAACCTAACAACATGATTGACGTTTATGTTAGCCTATAAATATAGGTGTAACAGTTCCACTTTATCAGTTTCGATGTCTTCGTACAAGGGAGAAGGTGTTTTGAATTCCCTGATAAACAAATTACCTTTTGAGCTCCATTTACCTGGAGGCTATCAGTATTGTGGGCGTAAGTCGGATTACTATAGACAATGTGAACGATAACCAACATTTCATTTATTTTACAGCTGGAACTAAACTACAAAAACGATTGGCTCGTGGAGATCCTGGCATTAATCCTCTAGACGCTGCATGCAAACAACACGACATTGCATACTCGCAGCACAAGTCTCTGGAAGATCGTCACAAAGCCGATTCAGTATTGGAAGACGCTGCTTGGCAACGAGTGAAATCAGCAGACGCCAAGTTTGGTGAGCGTGCTGCAGCCTTATTAGTTACTTCCGGAATGAAAGCGAAGCGTAAGCTTGGTATGGGATGCTCATTCCAAAGACACATTGTGGGTAAAATTGGAAAATCTTTGAAGAAGAATCCCCCGACCAATCTGAAGAAGACTGCTTCGATTGCTCTGAAAGCTGCTAGACTTGTCATCAAGCAAGCTGGTGGAAAAAAGAAAATTAGAATACCACGCATCATACCTTTCGATGCGAAATCTGGAGGTATTCTACCACTATTACCAATTTTTGCAGCCCTTGGTGCTCTCGGTAGCATTGCAGGGGGAAGTGGTGCGATAGCGAAGACAATTATCGATGCAAAGAATGCGAAAAAGAAATTAGAAGAAGATCATCGACACAATAAAGCCATGGAAGCTATTGGTAAAGGACTGTACTTGCGTAAAAACGCCAAAGGAGGCTTTGGTTTATATTTAAAAAAACAAAAAAACTCCCAATGAAGCTACCCAATAGACCGTTGTACGATACCGAGTTGTTAGAGTATGTGAAATGCTTGAAGATACCATATTTTCGAGGTGTTTTCATGCGAGACAATTTGCCAAGCAGTGGTCCTCGTCAACGTGAAACTGCAATTCTAAATTTAGATGTGTCGAAGAATCAAGGCACTCATTGGGTAGCTTATAGAAAGATAAATGATGTCGTTGAATATTTTGATTCATTTGGGTGTCTGAAACCACCGAAAGAACTTGTCCGATATCTAGGTAAAATCAAACTATACTACAATAACGACCAGTTTCAAAACTATAATCAGTTCAACTGTGGACATCTCTGCTTGAAGTTTTTGTACAATAATGGAAGCCGTTTTAGCATTTCTACATAGTGAGAAGAGGTTGCAAGACTTTTCCGAAGATGAATTGAAAGAATTTCCAATCAAATATTTGATACAACATGCTAGACCATGGGAGCTGTTGAATGTTTGGCATAAATTACCAAACGATTATCAGTGTAATTTCGATTTGAGAATTCGTCTACCATGTTACATTCATTATAATAGGCCAGATGCTCAAACACATGTGGATGGCCCTGTCAGTTCACAGTACGATTGTCACGGTTGTAATTATTTTTTGAAATGTAGAGGGGCCGTAATCTATTAATAAATAATATGAGGTTACATCGATGATGGTTTTATTATAAATATTCCTGTACCACTGGTAATGCCATCAGTCATGTCTCAGCTGCTCACGCTGACTAGTACTACCAACGAGTTCTCTTTCACCCCTTCCACACCGATCATACTACATCCTAGGAAAAGTTATCACATAGCTGTACTAGGCTTTCACACTTACCATTCCATACCAAACATCGACGGTGAAAAATTTTACTACTACGAAAATAATAATCGTTCAATATTGAAGGAAATCAAGCTGCCAACAGGTTGTTATGAGATTGAGAACATTGAAAGTTATATTCAAGAGCATTTGAATAATACAGATTTCTCATTGAAACCAAACAATAACACCTTAGAGTGTGAAATCTATAGTCGATTGCACGCCATCAGTTTCGAAAACGATAATAGTTTTGGAGAATTATTAGGATTTTCGAAAAGGATCTTGGAGCCTGGTATAGTGCACTCTTCAGATCGACCAGTGAATATTCTCAAAGTATCCAGCTTACATTTCGATTGCAACATTACCGAAGGAGCCTTCTACGGGAACAGACCGGCCCATACTATATTGAGCTTTCCCATTACAGTCGATCCTGGATACGCAATCAACGAACGTCCCAATACCCCCATCTATTTACCTGTGAGAAGTAACTTGACAGAGATCACCAACATCAGTGTTAGAGTATTGGATCAAGATCTCGGACCTGTGAATTTTCGAGGAGAGAAAAGTACTTTGCACTTGGACTTGAAAGAACGTTGAATGGGTTTGGTAATTCAGCATTAAAGGGTGCCACCCACCTCAAACCTATCAGTATCATCGAGTTCTTCCAAGCGACGTGACCAGCTCTCCCCAAAAAATATAATTTTTCTCCGATCTGTTGGATTAAAAGTTAGAGATGGTAAAACGCAAGTACGTTCATTCTGAGCAATCACCGACAACATCTGCAGCATCGTTCAATCAAATAAGGATGAACCCAATTTTCGATATTTACCGTCGACCTCAATATGATGAAACTATCCGGAAGGAAGAGTATCGATCCTACATCCCGTACGTGAAATCATTCGATAACAATGATATGGTGGAGATTAATGTGAATCAAGCAGATGCATTTTTCGCAATGCATGAATCTTTGTTGGAAATCAAAGGAAAATTAGATATTGACGGAGCTGGTAACGTGTCATTGGCTCCCAATTGTGGAGCGTTTCTTTTCGATTCGTGCACTTATGTGCAAAGTGCCAGAGAGATAGAAGTGATTAGAGATCCTGGAATTATTAGTACTGTACGAGGATTCCTCTGCTGTAAACCTGAGGACTCTAAACATTTGGCGACGGCTGGATGGACGTACCCCGAAAAACCGTTCCTGAATGCTGTGGATAAGTCGTTCAGTTTGTTGATACCTCTCAAGCACATTTTCAACGTATTCAATGACTACACTTCAATTGTCTACGGAAGACAAACAATTCGTCTAGTTCGAGCACGTGACGATAAAGATAGCGTAATTGTCAAGGAACTTACCAATGCTGGTGTAACGACTGCTACGAAAGTCAAAGTTTTGATAGATAGTATGATACTGAAGGTCAAGCATATATTTCCCAACGATGAAATCAAACTACAATTGATGCAACCTATCAAGAACGATATACCAATAATGATTCCATTCAGAAAATGGAGTCTCAGCGAATTACCTGCGCTCACAAAAAGTGCAAAGAATGAAATTTGGGCAGTTAAAACCAGCGCCGCAGTGGAACGCCCACGTTACGTCATCGTTTGTTTCCAAAAGAATATACGCAATAAACTCGACAGTGATGTCACCACCTTTGATAACATTAACATATCTAGCATCAGGCTATCATTGAATGGAGAATATTGGCCAAACGAAAGGATGCAGATGGATTTCGATAGAAACGATTATGTCACTGCTTACTACAACTATACCAGTTTCTACTCGAGCTATACACATTCCACACAAGTTCATCCAATTTTGGACTACTCAGCATTCAAAGATCATACATTATTCGTGATTGATTGCTCGAAGCAGGAAGATAGCATGAAATCATCGACAGTGGATATTAAGCTGGAGATTGAGTCTACTAAAGGATTTCCTGCTGATACTAAGGCCTATTGCATCATCGTGCACGATTGTCTGCTAGAGTACTTCCCTCTGACGGAGGTTGTGAAAAGTATAATATAAGTGGCCGAGTACCGTTCGTGCTCGCCATTTCACCGTTGACCATCATGAGAATCGCATTCGTTGACATTCAAGGTTTCACGCTCGATGGCGTCTTCCATCCAAAAGAATTGACTATTCAGATTGGTCGTCAAAGATCCAACTTTTTGTTCAAGCCTCCTACACCTTATACTGATGTGAGCGGAAAAGATAAAAAAACTACACAATACTTGGAAAAATATGTTCATGGAATATCATATCATTCTGGAGATATTGACTATAGTGAAATGAATGCCATTTTGGAGAAATATCTACTACATTCAGTTGAGTGCATTTATGTTAGAGGAAATCAGAAGGCTGACTTTTTGAAAACAAAGTGTGCTGAGCTTGCAGTGTATCCAACCATTTACGATGTGACGCTGTATGATGACTCATCGTTGACTACGGAAAACTTCCAGCCCACCATTACGTATTGTCCTAACCACGCCAATGGAAAATTCATGTGCACCCAACGAAATGTTGATCAATTACACCAATGGTTTACATATGTTGTATTACCCAAGTAGAAAAATATTGTAAATTTTTGTTTTTTCAATAAATATATTATTATTCTAATTATTGAGTTTTATTAAAACACCACGTATATCTGTTTAATTGTTTATTTTCTCATGTACTACAAGATGATCTATACTTTTTCATAGTTTTAATGAAAAAATTAATTATTGAAATGATTATAGTTGCTAATATTAAATATAGTATTGAAAACATTTTATAAATTTCATTCTGTATGTTTGCATCTGTTGTCTTCTTGAAAGGTGTAGCTTGCCATTCTCTTTCCTCTTGAGTTCCATCTTCGAATAAGAATTTCATTTTGTAGAATGAGTTATTTTCTTCTGGTATCTCCTTGTAAAACACCGGTAGTCGTCCGTCATTCAAAACCTTATGTTTCATTATTGCCCATGATGATTGACTGCAGTTTTTTCTTGTATCATCGAAGCATATCTTTGGAATTCTGATATCAGTGGGTACGTTTGTATAGAATACATTATTCAAAACGGCTGTCAGAATGATTAGTGATAGTCGTGACATCTTCAGAGTTGTTATCTATATTTGATACAGGTACTTCTGGTGATGGTCTTCTGCTCTGGCAACTGAAAACTTTATCCCACAAACTCAGATTCTCCAAATGCTTCAATACTCTGTTTTTTTCTTCGTAGAAAGTTATATCTCTACTCAGCTGACCGACACGTTCACCGAATTCTTCTAGTTTCCTTCTGTACTCGTCTGAAGTCATTGTGATACTGATGATTAAATCACCATAGTTCATGTTCTTATAGCTTTGTTAATACGTCATTTGTGAATAATTTTTTCAATGCCCCTGTATATGTACTCGTATACACTTGCATTTTTTGAACACTCTACACAGATATCTATCAATGATATTTCTTCACAGCCTCAGAAACTATGATTGCTAACGCTGAAAATGTTCATGCGCCCCCGTATATATACCTATCTATCTATCTTATTTCACAGCGGTCAGCGAGCGCGATACAGTTACGCATCCCGGCCTTGACCCTACCTTCAGAGATATATATCGTCTAAAAGCTGAATAAGGAATCTCCTCATTGTTCATATAATTTTCTGCTTAGTTTTTATTCTATGTTTATAATCTCATTCTAGTAGTTTCCTATGAAAGCAAAATGATCCCATGTTATAATAATTATAAGCTTCCACTGAATAGAATACGTTTACCAACAAAACTAGACCGTGGACCGTTATTCATTCGATGGCAGAGCAGAATCTACGTCGGTTAACTTTTATTGTTTATCATTTCTGAAAGCATGTAGAAAATATGTATATTATTGAGTCGATTCTTGTTCATATACTTCTACAACCATAGACATGGATTTTGTATCGAAACTGAGACATAAGTGCTCATTTGTTGATCACAATGTACGCACTCCTATCAATAACATCAATGCAAATACTTGTGGGAACGGTGGCGTAGTGCACAAGATGCGCGATCCAAAAACGACAGGTCCACGGTTCTATTCCCAGTCTGATTATACTTTTTTTAATTAATCAGATTCAGCAAGCGCTGACGTTGATTACGTCATTTTCCATCATATTCGAGTTCCGACATTATCTGTGTCTGACACATCAAATCACGTGCCATCTCCCTCTAGTACTCTCTCTCTCTAACGCATCATATTTGATACCTTCTCTCTCTAACACATGGATATCCCCATGTTCTCTCTCTAACACATGGTTTTTCCTATACCTATGGTACTAGCCCTGTTGTTTAACTACTATCATATAGTATGTCTAACCAGGTAACAGTTCTTCCGTTAAACATAAGAGCAACCGAATCGAACACAAGGTTGGATGGTTAGATTGAACAATCATTGTATCTGGGTTGTCTTCGATTATATCGTTATGCTGTATATTTAGTTACACCTACCATGTAACGGTTCTTTCGTTACACATACGAGCGTCTGAATCGAACATAAGGTTGGATGGTTAGACGGAACGATAATTGTAACTGGGTTGTATTCGATTGTATCGTGGTGATGTTCATATAGTAATACTCACCAGGTGACTGTTCTTGCGTTATACATACGAGCGACCCAATCGAACAGAAGGTTGGATGGATAGACGGAATGATCATTGTATCTGAGTTGTATTCGATTATATCGTGATGACATTCATATAGAAATACTCACCAGGTTACTGTTCTTTCGTTATACATACGAGCAACCGAATCGTACAGAAGGTTGAATGGATAGTATCTGGGTTGTATTCGATTATGATGTTATGCTGTGTATATAGTTATACACATAAGGTGACGGTATTCCCGTTTTACATACGAGCGACCGAAACGAACAGAAAGTTGAATGGATAGACTGAACAATCAATGTATCTGGGTGGTATCCGATTATATCGCAATACTGTATATATAGTGATACTTACCAGGTGACAATACTTCCGTTACACATACTAGCGACTGAATCGAACAGAAAGTTGAATGGTTAGACGAAACGATAATTGTATCTGAGTTGTACACTAGGTGACGGCATTCCCGTTTTACATACGAGCTACCGAAACGAAAAGAAAGTTGAATGGAGAGACTGAACAATCAATGTATCTGGGAGGTATCCGATTATATCGCAATACTGTATATATAGTGATACTTACCAGGTGACGGTACTTCCGTTACACATACTAGCGACTGAATCGAACAGAAGGTTAAATGTTTAGACGAAACGATAATTGTATCTGAGTTGTATTCGATGATATCGTGATGATGTTTATATAGCAATACTCACCAGGTAACTGTTCTTCCGTTTTACATACAAGCGACCGAATCGAGCAGAAGGTTGAATGGATAGATTGAACAATCATCGTATCTGGGTTGTATTCGATAATGTTCATATAGTTATACTCACCAGGTAACTGTTCTTCCGTTATACATACGAGCGACTGAATTGAACAGAAGGTTGAATGGATAGACTAAACAATAATCGTATCTGGGGTTGTATTCGATTGCTTGTTTTTTTTTTCATAGAATCCATTTCTCCGATCGAAAAAACCGAAATCGAAAAAGAAAATGCATCAAAGGGGGTCCCCTTGGAACTTTTTCGAATTCTTCAGATCGCCATAACATTCGAACGGGTGGACCGATTTTCAACTTCGCGCATACCAATTTGCTTGTTTTTTTTTATAGAATCCATTTCTCCAATCGAAAAAACCGAAATCGAAAATGAAAATGCATCAAAGGGGGCCCCTTTGGTACTTTTTCGAATTCTTCAGATCGCTTTAACATTCGAACGGATGGACCGATTTTCAACTTCGATCATACCAATCTGCTTGTTTTTTTCCATAGAATCCATTTCTCCAATCGGAAAAACCGAAATCTAAAGAAAAATTGCATCAAAGGGGGCCCCCTTGGAACTTTTTCGAATTCTTCAGATCGCCTTAGCTTCCGAACGGATGGACCGATTTTCAACTTCGATCATACCAATTCAATCGAAAAAACCGAAATCGAAAAAAAAAAAAAAGCATCAAAGGGGGCCCCCTTGGAACTTTTTCGAATTCTTCAGATCGCCTTAACTTCCGAACGGATGGACCGATTTTCAACTTCGATCATACCAATCTGCTTTTTTTTTCATAAATTCCATTTCTCCAATCGAAAAAACCGAGATCGAACAAAAAATGCATCAAAGGGGGCCCCCTTGGAACTTTTTCGAATTCTTCAGATCGCCTCAACTTCCGAACGGATGGACCGATTTTCAACTTCGATCATACCAATCTGCTTGTTTTTTTTCATAGAATCCATTTCTCCAATCGAAAGAACCTAAATCGAGAAAAGTTGCATCAAAGGGGGTCCCCTTGGAACTTTTTCGAATTCTTCAGATCGCCTTAACTTCCGAAAGGATGGACCAATTTTCAACTTCGATCATACCAATCTGCTTGTTTTTTTTCATAGAATCCATTTCTTCAATCGAAAAAACCGAAATCGAAAAAAAAAAATGCATCAAAGGAGGCCCCCTTGGAACTTTTTCGAATTCTTCAGATCGCTTTAACTTCCGAACGGATGGACCGATTTTCAATTTCGCGCATACCAATCTGCTTGTTTTTTTTCATAGAATCCATTCTCCAATCGAAAAAACCGAAATCGAAAAAAAAATGCATCAAAGGGGGCCCCCTTGGAACTTTTTCGAATTCTTCAGATCGCTTGAACTACCGAACGGATGGACCGATTTTCAACTTCGCGCATACCAATCTGCTTGTTTTTTTTCATAGAATCCATTTCTCCAATCGAAAAAATCGAAATCGAAACAAAAAATGCATCAAAGGGGGCCCCCTTGGAACTTTTTCGAATTCTTCAGATCGCCTTAACTTCCGAACGGATGGACCGATTTTCAATTTCGCGCATACCAATTTCCTTTTTTTTGTTTCATAGAATCCATTTCTCCAATCGAAAAAACCGAAATCGAAAAAAAAAATGCATCAAAGGGGGTCCCCTTGGATTTTTTTCGAATTCTTCAGATCGCCTTAACTTCCGAACATATGGACCGATTTTCAACTTCGATCATACCAATTTGCTTGTTTTTTTCATAGAATCCATTTCTCCAATCGAAAAAACCGAAATCGAAAAAAAACATGCATCAAAGGGGGCCCCCTTGGAACTTTTTCGAATTCTTCAGATCGCCATAACATTCGAACGGATGGACCGATTTTCAACTTCGCGCATACCAATCTGCTTGTTTTTTTTTCATTGAATCCATTTCTCCAATCGAAAAAACCGAAATCGAAAAAAAAATGCATCAAAGGAGGTCCCCTTGGAACTTTTTCGAATTTTTCAGGTCGCCTTGACTTCCGAACGGATGGACCGATTTTCAACTTCGATCATACCAATCTGCTTCTTTTTTTTCCATAGAATCCATTTCTCCAATCAAAAAAACCGAAATCTGAAAAAAAATTGCATCAAAGGGGGCCCCCTTGGAACATTTTCGAATTCTTCAGATCGCCTTAACTTCCGAACGGATGGACCGATTTTCAACTTCGATCATACCAATTCAATCAAAAAAACCGAAATCGAAAAAAAAAGCATTAAAGGGGGCCCCTTTGGAACTTTTTCGAATTCTTCAGATCGCCTTAACTTCCGAACGGATGGACCGATTTTCAACTTCGATCATACCAATCTGCTTGTTTTTTATCATAGAATCCATTTCTCAGATCGATAAAACCGAAATCGAAAAAAAAAACTTGCATCAAAGGGGGCCCTCTTGGAACTTTTTCGAATTCTTCAGATCGCCTTAACTTCCGAACCGATGGACCGATTTTCAACTTCGATCATAACAATCTACTTGTTTTTTTTCATAGAATCCATTTCTTCAATCGAAAAAACCGAAATCGAAAAAAAAAAATGCATCAAAGGGGGCCCCCTTGGAACTTTTTCGAATTCTTCAGATCGCCTTAACTTCCGAACGGATGGACCAATTTTCAACTTCGATCATACCAATCTGCTTGTTTTTTTTCATAGAATTCATATCTCCAATAAACCGAAATAAAAAAAAATGCATTAAAGGGGCCCCCCTTGGAACTTATTCGAATTCTTCAAATCGCCACAACATTCAAACGGATGGACCGATTTTCAACTTCGCGCATACCAATTTCCTTGTTTTTCTTCATAGAATCCATTTCTCCAATCGAAAAAACATAAATCGAAAAAAATTGCATCAAAGGGGGTCCCCTTGGAACTTTTTCGAATTCTTCAGATCGCCTTAACTTCCGAAAGGATGGACCAATTTTCAACTTCGATCATACCAATCTGCTTGTTTTTATTCATAGAATCCATTTCTCCAATCAAAAAAACCGAAATCGAAAAAAAAATGCATCAAAGGAGGCCCCCTTGGAACTTTTTCGAATTCTTCAGATCGCTTTAACTTCCGAACGGATGGACCGATTTTCAATTTCGCGCATACCAATCTGCTTGTTTTTTTTCATAGAATCCATTTCTCCAATCGAAAAAACCGAAATCGAAAAAAAAATGCATCAAAGGGGGCCCCCTTGGAACTTTTTCGAATTCTTCAGATCGCTTGAACTACCGAACGGATGGACCGATTTTCAACTTCGCGCATACCAATCTGCTTGTTTTTTTTCATAGAATCCATTTCTCCAATCGAAAAAATCGAAATCGAAACAAAAAATGCATCAAAGGGGGCCCCCTTGGAACTTTTTCGAATTCTTCAGATCGCCTTAACTTCCGAACGGATGGACCGATTTTCAATTTCGCGCATACCAATTTCCTTTTTTTTGTTTCATAGAATCCATTTCTCCAATCGAAAAAACCGAAATCGAAAAAAAAATGCATCAAAGGGGGTCCCCTTGGATTTTTTTCGAATTCTTCAGATCGCCTTAACTTCCGAACGGATGGACCGATTTTCAACTTCGATCATACCAATTTGCTTGTTTTTTTCATAGAATCCACTTCTCCAATCGAAAAAACCGAAATCGAAAAAAACATGCATCAAAGGGGGCCCCCTTGGAACTTTTTCGAATTCTTCAGATCGCCATAACATTCGAACGGATGGACCGATTTTCAAATTCGCGCATACCAATCTGCTTGTTTTTTTTCATAGAATCCATTTCTCCAATCGAAAAAACCGAAATCGAAAAAAAAATGCATCAAAGGAGGTCCCCTTGGAACTTTTTCGAATTTTTCAGGTCGCCTTAACTTCCGAACGGATGGACCGATTTTCAACTTCGATCATACCAATCTGCTTGTTTTTTTTTCATAGAATCCATTTCTTCAATCAAAAAAACCGAAATCGAAAAAAAAATGCATCAAAGGAGGCCCCCTTGGAACTTTTTCGAATTCTTCAGATCGCTTTAACTTCCGAACGGATGGACCGATTTTCAATTTCGCGCATACCAATCTGCTTGTTTTTTTTCATAGAATCCATTTCTCCAATCGAAAAAACCGAAATCGAAAAAAAAATGCATCAAAGGGGGCCCCCTTGGAACTTTTTCGAATTCTTCAGATCGCTTGAACTACCGAACGGATGGACCGATTTTCAACTTCGCGCATACCAATCTGCTTGTTTTTTTTCATAGAATCCATTTCTCCAATCGAAAAAATCGAAATCGAAACAAAAAATGCATCAAAGGGGGCCCCCTTGGAACTTTTTCGAATTCTTCAGATCGCCTTAACTTCCGAACGGATGGACCGATTTTCAATTTCGCGCATACCAATTTCCTTTTTTTTGTTTCATAGAATCCATTTCTCCAATCGAAAAAACCGAAATCGAAAAAAAAAATGCATCAAAGGGGGTCCCCTTGGATTTTTTTCGAATTCTTCAGATCGCCTTAACTTCCGAACGGATGGACCGATTTTCAACTTCGATCATACCAATTTGCTTGTTTTTTTCATAGAATCCATTTCTCCAATCGAAAAAACCGAAATCGAAAAAAACATGCATCAAAGGGGGCCCCCTTGGAACTTTTTCGAATTCTTCAGATCGCCATAACATTCAAACGGATGGACCGATTTTCAACTTCGCGCATACCAATCTGCTTGTTTTTTTTTCATAGAATCCATTTCTCCAATCGAAAAAACCGAAATCGAAAAAAAAATGCATCAAAGGAGGTCCCCTTGGAACTTTTTCGAATTTTTCAGGTCGCCTTAACTTCCGAACGGATGGACCGATTTTCAACTTCGATCATACCAATCTGCTTGTTTTTTTTTCATAGAATCCATTTCTCCAATCAAAAAAACCGAAATCGAAAAAAAAATGCATCAAAGGGGGCCCCCTTGGAACTTTTTCGAATTCTTCAGATCGCTTTAACTTCCGAACGGATGGACCGATTTTCAATTTCGCGCATACCAATCTGCTTGTTTTTTTTCATAGAATCCATTTCTCCAATCGAAAAAACCGAAATAAAAAAAATGCATCAAAGGGGGCCCCCATGGAACTTTTTCGAATTCTTCAGATCGCTTGAACTTCCGAACGGATGGACCGATTTTCAACTTCGCGCATACCAATCTGCTTGTTTTTTTTTCATAGAATCCATTTCTCCAATCGAAAAAACCGAAATCTAAAAAAAAATTGCATCAAAGGGGGCCCCCTTGGAACTTTTTCGAATTCTTCAGATCGCCTTAACTTCCGAACGGATGGACCGATTTTCAACTTCGATTATACCAAGTCAATCGAAAAAACCGAAATCGAAAAAAAAAGCATTAAAGGAGGCCCCCTTGGAACTTTTTCGAATTCTTCAGATCGCCTTAACTTCCGAACGGATGGACCGATTTTCAACTTCGATTATACCAAGTCAATCGAAAAAACCGAAATCGAAAAAAAAAGCATTAAAGGAGGCCCCCTTGGAACTTTTTCGAATTCTTCAGATCGCCTTAACTTCCGAACGGATGGACCGATTTTCAACTTCGATCATACCAATCTGCTTGTTTTTTTATAGAATCCATTTCTCCGATCGATAAAACCGAAATCGAAAAAAAAACTTGCATGAAAGGAGGCCCTCTTGGAACTTTTTCGAATTCTTCAGATCGCCTTAACTTCCGAACGGATGCACCGATTTTCAACTTCGATCATAACAATCTACTTGTTTTTTTTTCATAGAATCCATTTCTCCAATCGAAAAAACCGAAATCGAAAAAAAAAATGCATCAAAGGGGGCCCCCTTGGAACTTTTTCGAATTCTTCAGATCGCCTTAACTTCCGAACGGATGGACCAATTTTCAACTTCGATCATACCAATCTGCTTTTTTTTTATAGAATTCATATCATCAATCGAAAAAACCGAAATCAAAAAAAAATGCATTAAAGGGGGCCCCCTTGAAACTTATTCGAATTCTTCAAATCGCCACAACATTCAAACGGATGGACCGATTTTAAACTTCGCGCATACCAATTTGCTTGTTTTTCTTCATAGAGTCCAATTCTCCAATCAAAAAAACCTAAATCGAAAAAAAATTGCATCAAAGGGGGTCCCCTTGGAACTTTTTCGAATTCTTCAGATCGCCTTAACTTCCGAAAGGATGGACCAATTTTCAACTTCGATCATACCAATCTGCTTGTTTTTTTCATAGAATCCAATCCTCCGATCAAAAAACCGAAATCGAAAAAAAAATGCATCAAAGGGGGCCCCCTTGGAACTTTTTCGAATTCTTCAGATCGCTTTAACTTCCGAACGGATGGACCGATTTTCAATTTCGCGCATACCAATCTGCTTGTTTTTTATTATAGAATCCATTTCTCCAATCGAAAAAACCGAAATAAAAAAAAATGCATCAAAGGGAACTTTTTCGAATTCTTCAGATCGCTTGAACTTCCGAACGGATGGACCGATTTTCAACTTCGATCATACCAATCTGCTTGTTTTTTTTTTATAGAATCCATTTCTCCAATCGAAAAAACCGAAATCGAAAAAAAATGCATCAAAGGGGGCCCCCTTGGAACTTTTTCGAATTCTTCAGATCGCCTTAACTTCCGAACGGATGGACCGATTTTCAACTTCGATCATACCAATCTGCTTGTTTTTTTTCATAGAATCCATTTCTCCAATCGAAAAAACCGAAATCGAAAAAAAAAAGCATCAAAGGGGGTCCCCTTGGAACTTTTTCGAATTCTTCAGATCGCCATAACATTCGAACGGATGGACCGATTTTCAACTTCGCGCATACCAATTTGCTTGTTTTTTTTATAAAATCTATTTCTCCAATCGAAAAAACCGAAATCGAAAATGAAAATGCATCAAAGAGGGCCCCCTTGGTACTTTTTCGAATTCTTCAGATCGCTTTAACATTCGAACGGATGGACCGATTTTCAACTTCGATCATACCAATCTGCTTGTTTTTTTCCATAGAATCCATTTCTCCAATCAAAAAAACTGAAATCTGAAAAAAATTGCATCAAAGGGGGCCCCCTTGGAACTTTTTCGAATTCTTCAGATCGCCTTAACTTCCGAACGGATGGACCAATTTTCAACTTCGATCATACCAATCTGCTTGTTTTTTTTATAGAATCCATTTCTCCAATCGAAAAAACTGAAATCGAAAAAAAAAATGCATCAAAGGGGGCCCCCTTGAACTTTTTCGAATTCTTCAGATCGCCTTAACTTCCGAACGGATGGACCGATTTTCAATTTCGCGCATACCAATCTGCTTGTTTTTTTTTTCATAGAATCCATTTCTCCAATCGAAAAAACCGAAATCGAAAAAAAAATTCATCAAAGGGGGCCCCCTTGGAACTCTTTCGAACTCTTCAGATCGCTTTAACTTCCGAACGGATGGACCGATTTTCAATTTCGCGTATACCAATATGCTTGTTTTTTTTCATAGAATCCATTTCTCCAATCGAAAAAACCGAAATCAAAAAAAAATGCATCAAAGGGGGCCCCCTTGGAACTTTTTCGAATTCTTCAGATCGCTTGAACTTCCGAACGGATGGACCGATTTTCAACTTCGCGCATACCAATCTGCTTGTTTTTTTTTCATAGAATCCATTTCTCCAATCGAAAAAACCGAAATCGAAACGAAAAATGCATCAAAGGGGGATCCCTTGGAACTTTTTCGAATTCTTCAGATCCCCTTAACTTCCGAACGGATGGACCGATTTTCAACTTCGATCATACCAATCTGCTTGTTTTTTTTTCATAAAATCCATTTCTCCAATCGAAAAAACCGAAATCAAAAAAAAAATTCATCAAAGGGGGTCCCCTTGGAACTTTTTAGAATTCTTCAGATCGCCTTAACTTCCGAACGGATGGACCGATTTTCAACTTCGATCATACCAATCTGCTTGTTTTTTTCATAGAATCCATTTCTTCAATCGAAAAAACCAAAATCGAAAAAAAAATGCATCAAAGGGGGCCTCCTTGGAACTTTTTCGAATTCTTCAGATCGCCATAACATTCGAACGGATGGACCGATTTTCAACTTCGCGCAAACCAATTTGCTCGTTTTTTTTTCATAAAATCCATTTCTCCAATCGAAAAAACCGAAGTCGAAAAAGAAAATGCATCAAAGGGGAACTTTTTCGAATTCTTCAGATCGCCATAACATTCGAACGGATGGACCGATTTTCAACTTCGCGCAAACCAATTTGCTTGTTTTTTTTTTAGAATCCATTTCTTCAATCGAAAAAACCGAAATCGAAAATGAAAATGCATCAAAGGGGGCCCCCTTGGTACTTTATCGAATTCTTCAGATCGCTTTAACATTCGAACGGATGGACCGATTTTCAACTTCGATCATACCAATCTGCTTGTTTTTTTCCATAGAATCCATTTCTCCAATCGAAAAAACCGAAATCTGAAAAAAAATTGCATCAAAGGGGGCCCCCTTGGAACTTTTTCGAATTCTTCAGATCGCCTTAACTTCCGAACGGATGGACCAATTTTCAACTTCGATCATACCAATCTGCTTGTTTTTTCATAGAATCCATTTCTCCAATCGAAAAAACTGAAATCGAAAAAAAAATGTATCAAAGGGGGCCCCCTTGGAACTTTTTCAAATTCTTCTGATCGCCTCAACTTCCGAACGGATGGACCGATTTTCAACTTCGTTCATACCAATCTGCTTGTTTTTTTTCATTGAATCCATTTCTCCAATCGAATAAACCGAAATAGAAAAAAAAATGCATCAAAGGGGGCCCCCTTGGAACTTTTTCGAATTCTTCAGATCGCCTTAACTTCCGAACGGATGGACCAATTTTCAACTTCGATCATACCAATCTGCTTGTTTTTTCATAGAATCCATTTCTCCAATCGAAAAAACTGAAATCGAAAAAAAAATGTATCAAAGGGGGCCCCCTTGGAACTTTTTCAAATTCTTCAGATCGCCTCAACTTCCGAACGGATGGACCGATTTTCAACTTCGATCATACCAATCTGCTTGTTTTTTTTCATTGAATCCATTTCTCCAATCGAATAAACCGAAACAGAAAAAAAAATGCATCAAAGGGGGCCCCCTTGGAACTTTTTCGAATTCTTCAAATCGCCATAACATTCGAACCGATGGTCCGATTTTCAACTTCGCGCATACCAATTTGCTTATTTTTTTCATAGAATCCATTTCTCCAATCGAAAAAACCGAAATCGAAAAAAAAGTTGCATCAAAGGGGGTCCCCTTGGAACTTTTTCGAATTCTTCAGATCGCCTTAACTTCCGAACGGATGGACCGATTTTCAATTTCGCGCATACCAATTTGCTTGTTTTTTTTCATAGAATCCATTTCTCCAATCGAAAAAACCGAAATCGAAACAAAAAATGCATCAAAGGGGGCCCCCTTGGAACTTTTTCGAATTCTTCAAATCGCCATAACATTCGAACGGATGGACCGATTTTCAACTTCAAGCATACCAATCTGCTTGTTCTTTTTCATAGAATCTATTTCTTCAATCGAAAAAACCGAAATCGAAAAAAAAAATGCATCAAAGGGGGCCCCCTTGAAACTTTTTCGAATTCTTCAGATCGCTTTAACATCCGAACGGATGGACCGATTTTCAACTTCGCGCATACCAATTTGCTTTTTTTTTTCATAGAATCCATTTCTCCAAACGAAAAAACCGAAATCGAAAAAAAATTTTCAACTTCGATCATACCAATCTGCTTGTTTTTTTTCATAGAATACATTTCTCCAATCGAAAAAACCGAAATCGAAAAAAAAATTGCATCAAAGGGGGTCCCCTTGGAACTTTTTCGATTTCTTCAGATCGCCTTAACTTCCGAACGGATGGACCGATTTTCAACTTCGATCATACCAATCTGCTCGTTTTTTATTCATAGAATCCATTTCTCCAATCGAAAAAACCAGAATCGAAAAAAAAAAAGGCATCAAAGGGGGCCCCCTTGGAACTTTTTCGAATTCTTCAGATCGCCATAACATTCGTACGGATGGACCGATTTTCAACTTCGCGCAAACCAATTTGCTAGTTTTTTTTTCATAGAATCCATTTCTCCAATCGAAAAAACCGAAATCGAAGATGAAAATGCATCAAAGGGGGCCCACTTGGTACTTTTTCGAATTCTTCAGATCGCTTTAACATTCGAACGGATGGACCGATTTTCAACTTCGATCATACCAATCTGCTTGTTTTCTTCCATAGAATCCATTTCTCCAATCGAAAAAACCGAAATCTAAAAAAAAAAGCATCAAAGGGCGCCCCCTTGGAACTTTTTCGAATTCTTCAGATCGCCTTAACTTCCGAACGGATGGACCGATTTTCAACTTCGATCATACCAATTCAATCGAAAAAACCGAAATCGAAAAAAAAAGCATTAAAGGGGGCCCTCTTGGAACTTTTTCGAATTCTTCAGATCGCCTTAACGTCCGAACGGATGGACCGATTTTCAACTTCGATCATACCAATCTGCTTGGTTTTTTTCATAGAATCCATTTCTCCAATCGAAAAAACCGAAATCGAAAAAAAAACTTGCATCAAAGGGGGCCCTCTTGGAACTTTTTCGAATTATTCAGATCGCCATAACATTCGAACGGATGGACCGATTTTCAACTTCGCGCATACCAATTTGCTTGTTTTTTTTTATAGAATCCATTTCTCCAATCGGAAAAACCGAAATCGAAAAAAAAAATGCATCAAAGGGGGCTCCCTTGGAACTTTTTCGAATTCTTCAGATCGCCTTAACTTCCGAACGAATGGACCGATTTTCAACTTCGATCATACCAATTCAATCGAAAAAACCGCAATCGAAAAAAAAAAGCATTTAAGGGGGCCCCCTTGGAACTTTTTCGAATTCTTCAGATCGCCTTAACTTCCGAACGGATGGACCGATTTTCAACATCGATCATACCAATCTGCTTGTTTTTTTTAAAGAATCCATTTCTCCAATCGAAAAAACTGAAATCGAAAAAAAAAATGCATCAAAGGGGGCCCCCTTGGAACTTTTTCGAATTCTTCAGATCGCCTTAACTTCCGAACGGATGGACCGATTTTCAACTTCGATCATACCAATCTGCTTGTTTTTTTTCATAGAATCCATTTCTCCAATCGAAAAAACTGAAATCAAAAAAAAATGCATCAAAGGGGGCCCCCTTGGAACTTTTTCGAATTCTTCAAATCGCCATAACATTCGAACCGATGATCCGATTTTCAACTTCGCGCATACCAATTTGCTTATTTTTTTTCATAGAATCCATTTCTCCAATCGAAAAAACCGAAATCGCAAAAAAAATTGCATCAAAGGGGGTCCCCTTGGAACTTTTTCGAATTCTTCAGATCGCCTCAACTTCCGAACGGATGGACCGATTTTCAATTTCGCGCATACCAATCTGCTTGTTTTTTTTTTCATAGAATCCATTTCTCCAATCGAAAAAACCGAAATCAAAAAAAAATGCATCAAAGGGGGCCCCCTTGGAACTTTTTCGAATTCTTCAGATCGCTTGAATTTCCGAACGGATGGACCGATTTTCAACTTCGCACATACCAATCTGCTTGTTTTTTTTCATAGAATCCATTTCTCCAATCGAAAAAACCGAAATCGAAACAAAAAATGCATCAAAGGGGGCTCCCTTGGAACTTTTTCGAATTCTTCAGATCGCCTTAACTTCCGAACGGATGGACCGATTTTCAACTTCGATCATACCAATCTGCTTGTTTTTTTTCATAGAATCCATTTCTCCAATCGAAAAAACCGAAATCGAAAAAAAAATGCATCAAAGGGGGTCCCCTTGGAACTTTTTAGAATTCTTCAGATCGCCTTAACTTCCGAACGGATGGACCGATTTTCAACTTCGATCATACCAATCTGCTTGTTTTTTTTCATAGAATCCATTTCTTCAATCGAAAAAACCAAAATCGAAAAAAAAATGCATCAAAGGAGGCCCCCTTGGAACTTTTTCGAATTCTTCAGATCGCCATAACATTCGAACGGATGGACCGATTTTCAACTTCGCGCAAACCAATTTGCTCGTTTTTTTTTTCATAGAATCCATTTCCCCAATCGAAAAAACCGAAGTCAAAAAAGAAAATGCATCAAAGGGGAACTTTTTCGAATTCTTCAGATCGCTATAACATTCGAACGGATGGACCGATTTTCAACTTCGCGCAAACCAATTTGCTTGTTTTTTTTCATAGAATCCATTTTTCAATCGAAACAACCGAAATCGAAAATGAAAATGCATCAAAGGGGGCCCCCTTGGTACTTTATCGAATTCTTCAGATCGCTTTAACATTCGAACGGATGGACCGATTTTCAACTTCGATCATACCAATCCGCTTGTTTTTTTCCATAGAATTCATTTCTCCAATCGAAAAAACCGAAATCTAAAAAAAAATTGCATCAAAGGGGGCCTTCTTGGAACTTTTTCGAATTCTTCAGATCGCCTTAACTTCCGAACGGATGGACCGATTTTCAACTTCGATTATACCAAGTCAATCGAAAAAACCGAAATCGAAAAAAAAAGCATTAAAGGGGGCCCCCTTGGAACTTTTTCGAATTCTTCAGATCGCCTTAACTTCCGAACGGATGGACCGATTTTCAACTTCGATCATACCAATCTGCTTGTTTTTTTATAGAATCCATTTCTCCGATCGATAAAACCGAAATCGAAAAAAACACTTGCATGAAAGGAGGCCCTCTTGGAACTTTTTCGAATTCTTCAGATCGCCTTAACTTCCGAACGGATGGACCGATTTTCAACTTCGATCATAACAATCTACTTGTTTTTTTTTCATAGAATCCATTTCTCCAATCGAAAAAACCGAAATCGAAAAAAAAATGCATCAAAGGGGGCCCCCTTGGAACTTTTTCGAATTCTTCAGATCGCCTTATCTTCCGAACGGATGGACCAATTTTCAACTTCGATCATACCAATCTGCTTTTTTTTTTATAGAATTCATATCATCAATCGAAAAAACCGAAATCAAAAAAAAATGCATTAAAGGGGGCCCCCTTGAAACTTATTCGAATTCTTCAAATCGCCACAACATTCAAACGGATGGACCGATTTTAAACTTCGCGCATACCAATTTGCTTGTTTTTCTTCATAGAATCCATTTCTCCAATCAAAAAAACCTAAATCGAAAAAAAATTGCATCAAAGGGGGTCCCCTTGGAACTTTTTCGAATTCTTCAGATCGCCTTAACTTCCGAAAGGATGGACCAATTTTCAACTTCGATCATACCAATCTGCTTGTTTTTTTCATAGAATCCAATTCCTCAATCAAAAAAACCGAAATCGAAAAAAAAATGCATCAAAGGGGGCCCCCTTGGAACTTTTTCGAATTCTTCAAATCGCCATAACATTCGAACCGATGGTCCGATTTTCAACTTCGCGCATACCAATCTGCTTGTTTTTTATTATAGAATCCATTTCTTCAATCGAATAAACCGAAATAGAAAAAAAAATGCATCAAAGGGGGCCCCCTTGGAACTTTTTCGAATTCTTCAAATCGCCATAACATTCGAACCGATGGTCCGATTTTCAACTTCGCGCATACCAATTTGCTTATTTTTTTTCATAGAATCCATTTCTCCAATCGAAAAAACCGAAATCGAAAAAAAAGTTGCATCAAAGGGGGTCCCCTTGGAACTTTTTCGAATTCTTCAGATCGCCTTAACTTCCGAACGGATGGACCGATTTTCAATTTCGCGCATACCAATTTGCTTGTTTTTTTTCATAGAATCCATTTCTCCAATCGAAAAAACCGAAATCGAAACAAAAAATGCATCAAAGGGGGCCCCCTTGGAACTTTTTCGAATTCTTCAAATCGCCATAACATTCGAACGGATGGACCGATTTTCAACTTCAAGCATACCAATCTGCTTGTTCTTTTTCATAGAATCTATTTCTTCAATCGAAAAAACCGAAATCGAAAAAAAAAATGCATCAAAGGGGGCCCCCTTGAAACTTTTTCGAATTCTTCAGATCGCTTTAACATCCGAACGGATGGACCGATTTTCAACTTCGCGCATACCAATTTGCTTTTTTTTTTCATAGAATCCATTTCTCCAAACGAAAAAACCGAAATCGAAAAAAAAATGCATCAAAGGGGGTCCCCTTGGAACTTTTTCGAATTCTTCAGATAGCCTTAACTTCCGAACGGATGGACCGATTTTCAACTTCGATCATACCAATCTGCTTGTTTTTTTTCATAGAATACATTTCTCCAATCGAAAAAACCGAAATCGAAAAAAAAATTGCATCAAAGGGGGTCCCCTTGGAACTTTTTCGATTTCTTCAGATCGCCTTAACTTCCGAACGGATGGACCGATTTTCAACTTCGATCATACCAATCTGCTCGTTTTTTTTTCATAGAATCCATTTCTCCAATCGAAAAAACCAGAATCGAAAAAAAAAAGGCATCAAAGGGGGCCCCCTTGGAACTTTTTCGAATTCTTCAGATCGCCATAACATTCGTACGGATGGACCGATTTTCAACTTCGCGCAAACCAATTTGCTAGTTTTTTTTTCATAGAATCCATTTCTCCAATCGAAAAAACCGAAGTCGAAAAAGAAAATGCATCAAAGGGGAACTTTTTCGAATTCTTCAGATCGCTATAACATTCGAACGGATGGACCGAGTTTCAACTTCGCGCAAACCAATTTGCTTGTTTTTTTTTCATAGAATCCATTTCTCCAATCGAAAAAACCGAAATCGAAAAAGAAAATGCATCAAAGGGGGTCCCCTTGGAACTTTTTCGAATTCTGCAGATCGCCATAACATTCGAACGGATGGACCGATTTTCAACTTCACGCATACCAATTTGCTTGTTTTTTTTTATAGAATCCATTTCTCCAATCGAAAAAACCGAAATCGAAAATGAAAATGCATCAAAGGGGGCCCACTTGGTACTTTTTCGAATTCTTCAGATCGCTTTAACATTCGAACGGATGGACCGATTTTCAACTTCGATCATACCAATCTGCTTGTTTTCTTCCATAGAATCCATTTCTCCAATCGAAAAAACCGAAATCTAGAAAAAAAAGCATCAAAGGGCGCCCCCTTGGAACTTTTTCGAATTCTTCAGATCGCCTTAACTTCCGAACGGATGGACCGATTTTCAACTTCGATCATACCAATTCAATCGAAAAAACCGAAATCGAAAAAAAAAGCATTAAAGGGGGCCCTCTTGGAACTTTTTCGAATTCTTCAGATCGCCTTAACTTCCGAACGGATGGACCGATTTTCAACTTCGATCATACCAATCTGCTTGTTTTTTTCATAGAATCCATTTCTCCAATCGAAAAAACCGAAATCGAAAAAAAAACTTGCATCAAAGGGGGCCCTCTTGGAACTTTTTCGAATTATTCAGATCGCCATAACATTCGAACGGATGGACCGATTTTCAACTTCGCGCATACCAATTTGCTTGTTTTTTTTTATAGAATCCATTTCTCCAATCGGAAAAACCGAAATCGAAAAAAAAAAATGCATCAAATGGGGCTCCCTTGGAACTTTTTCGAATTCTTCAGATCGCCTTAACTTCCGAACGAATGGACCGATTTTCAACTTCGATCATACCAATTCAATCGAAAAAACCGCAATCGAAAAAAAAAAGCATTTAAGGGGGCCCCTTTGGAACTTTTTCGAATTCTTCAGATCGCCTTAACTTCCGAACGGATGGACCGATTTTCAACATCGATCATACCAATCTGCTTGTTTTTTTTAAGAATCCATTTCTCCAATCGAAAAAACTGAAATCAAAAAAAAAATGCATCAAAGGGGGCCCCCTTGGAACTTTTTCGAATTCTTCAGATCGCCTTAACTTCCGAACGGATGGACCGATTTTCAACTTCGATCATACCAATCTGCTTGTTTTTTTTCATAGAATCCATTTCTCCAATCGAAAAAACCGAAATCAAAAAAAAATGCATCAAAGGGGGCCCCCTTGGAACTTTTTCGAATTCTTCAAATCGCCATAACATTCGAACCGATGGTCCGATTTTCAACTTCGCGCATACCAATTTGCTTATTTGTTTTCATAGAATCCATTTCTCCAATCGAAAAAACCGAAATCGCAAAAAAAATTGCATCAAAGGGGGTCCCCTTGGAACTTTTTCGAATTCTTCAGATCGCCTCAACTTCCGAACGGATGGACCGATTTTCAATTTCGCGCATACCAATCTGCTTGTTTTTTTTTTCATAGAATCCATTTCTCCAATCGAAAAAACCGAAATCGAAAAAAAAATTCATCAAAGGGGGCCCCCTTGGAACTTTTTCGAATTCTTCGGATCGCTTTAACTTCCGAACGGATGGACCGATTTTCAATTTCGCGCATACCAATCTGCTTGTTTTTTTTTCATAGAATCCATTTCTCCAATCGAAAAAACCGAAATCAAAAAAAAATGCATCAAAGGGGGCCCCCTTGGAACTTTTTCGAATTCTTCAGATCGCTTGAATTTCCGAACGGATGGACCGATTTTCAACTTCGCGCATACCAATCTGCTTGTTTTTTTTCATAGAATCCATTTCTCCAATCGTAAAAACCGAAATCGAAACAAAAAATGCATCAAAGGGGGCTCCCTTGGAACTTTTTCGAATTCTTCAGATCGCCTTAACTTCCGAACGGATGGACCGATTTTCAACTTCGATCATACCAATCTGCTTGTTTTTTTTCATAGAATCCATTTCTCCAATCGAAAAAACCGAAATCGAAAAAAAATGCATCAAAGGGGGTCCCCTTGGAACTTTTTAGAATTCTTCAGATCGCCTTAACTTCCGAACGGATGGACCGATTTTCAACTTCGATCATACCAATCTGCTTGTTTTTTTTCATAGAATCCATTTCTTCAATCGAAAAAACCAAAATCGAAAAAAAAATGCATCAAAGGGGGCCCCCTTGGAACTTTTTCGAATTCTTCAGATCGCCATAACATTCGAACGGATGGACCGATTTTCAACTTCGCGCAAACCAATTTGCTCGTTTTTTTTCATAGAATCCATTTCTCCAATCGAAAAAACCGAAGTCAAAAAAGAAAATGCATCAAAGGGGAACTTTTTCGAATTCTTCAGATCGCTATAACATTCGAACGGATGGACCGATTTTCAACTTCGCGCAAACCAATTTGCTTGTTTTTTTTCATAGAATCCATTTCTTCAATCGAAACAACCGAAATCGAAAATGAAAATGCATCAAAGGGGGCCCCCTTGGTACTTTATCGAATTCTTCAGATCGCTTTAACATTCGAACGGATGGACCGATTTTCAACTTCGATCATACCAATCTGCTTGTTTTTTTCCATAGAATCCATTTCTCCAATCGAAAAAACCGAAATCTGAAAAAAATTGCATCAAAGGGGGCCCCCTTGGAACTTTTTCGAATTCTTCAGATCGCCTTAACTTCCGAACGGATGGACCAATTTTCAACTTCGATCATACCAATCTGCTTGTTTTATTATAGAATCCATTTCTCCAATCGAAGAAACTGAAATCGAAAAAAAAATGTATCAAAGGGGGCCCCCTTGGAACTTTTTCGAATTCTTCAGATCGCCTTAACTTCCGAACGGATGAACCGATTTTCAACTTCGATCATACCAATCTGCTTGTTTTTTTCATAGAGTCCATTTCTCCAATCGAAAAAACCGAAATCGAAAAAAAAATGCATCAAAGGGGGCCCCCTTGGAACTTTCGAATTCTTCAAATCGCCATAACATTCGAACCGATGGTCCGATTTTCAACTTCGCGCATACCAATTTGCTTATTTTTTTTCATAGAATAAATCTCTCCAATCGAAAAAACCGAAATCGAAGAAAAAATTCATCAAAGGGGGCCCCCTTGGAACTTTTTCGAATTCTTCGGATCGCATTAACTTCCGAACGGATGGACCGATTTTCAATTTCGCGCATACCAATCTGCTTGTTTTTTTTTCATAGAATCCATTTCTCCAATCGAAAAAACCGAAATCAAAAAAAAAATGCATCGAAGGGGGCCCCCTTGGAACTTTTTCGAATTCTTCAGATCGCTTGAATTTCCGAACGGATGGACCGATTTTCAACTTCGCGCATACCAATCTGCTTGTTTTTTTTCATAGAATCCATTTCTCCAATCGAAAAAACCAAAATCGAAAAAAAAATTCATCAAAGGGGGTCCCCTTGGAACTTTTTCGAATTCTTCGGATCGCTTTAACTTCCGAACGGATGGACCGATTTTCAATTTCGCGCATACCAATCTGCTTGTTTTTTTTTTCATAGAATCCATTTCTCCATTCGAAAAAACCGAAATCAAAAAAAAATGCATCAAAGGGGGCCCCCTTGGAACTTTTTCGAATTCTTCAGATCGCTTGAATTTCCGAACGGATGGACCGATTCTCAACTTCGCGCATACCAATCTGCTTGTTTTTTTTTCATAGAATCCATTTCTCCAATCGAAAAAACCGAAATCGAAACAAAAAATGCATCAAAGGGGGCTCCCTTGGAACTTTTTCGAATTCTTCAGATCGCCTTAACTTCCGAACGGATGGACCGATTTTCAACTTCGATCATACCAATCTGCTTGTTTTTTTTTCATAGAATCCATTTCTCCAATCGAAAAAACCGAAATCGAAAAAAAAAATGCATCAAAGGGGGTCCCCTTGGAACTTTTTAGAATTCTTCAGATCGCCTTAACTTCCGAACGGATGGACCGATTTTCAACTTCGATCATACCAATCTGCTTGTTTTTTTTCATAGAATCCATTTCTTCAATCGAATAAACCAAAATCGAACAAAAAATGCATCAAAGGGGGCCCCCTTGGAACTTTTTCGAATTCTTCAGATCGCCATAACATTCGAACGGATGGACCGATTTTCAACTTCGCGCAAACCAATTTGCTTGTTTTTTTTCATAGAATCCATTTCTCCAATCGAAAAAACCGAAGTCGAAAAAGAGAATGCATCGAAGGGGAACTTTTTCGAATTCTTCAGATCGCTATAACATTCGAACGGATGGACCGATTTTCAACTTCGCGCAAACCAATTCGCTTGTTTTTTTTCATAGAATCCATTTCTTCAATCGAAAAAACCGAAATCGAAAATGAAAATGCATCAAAGGGGGCCCCCTTGGTACTTTATCGAATTCTTCAGATCGCTTTAACATTCGAACGGATGGACCGATTTTCAACTTCGATCATACCAATCTGATTGTTTTTTTCCATAGAATCCATTTCTCCAATCGAAAAAACCGAAATCTGAAAAAAATTGCATCAAAGGGGGCCCCCTTGGAACTTTTTCGAATTCTTCAGATCGCCTTAACTTCCGAACGGATGGACCAATTTTCAACTTCGATCATACCAATCTGCTTGTTTTTTTATAGAATTCATATCTCCAATCGAGAAAACTGAAATCGAAAAAAAAATGTATCAAAGGGGGCCCCCTTGGAACTTTTTCGAATTCTTCAGATCGCCTTAACTTCCGAACGGATGGACCGATTTTCAACTTCGATCATACCAATCTGCTTGTTTTTTTTCATAGAATCCATTTCTCAAATCAAAAAAACCGATATCGAGAAAAAAAATGCATCGAAGGGGGCCCCCTTGGAACTTTCGAATTCTTCAAATCGCCATAACATTCGAACCGATGGTCCGATTTTCAACTTCGCGCATACCAATTTGCTTATTTTTTTTCATAGAATCCATTTCTCCAATCGAAAAAACCGAAATCGAAAAAAAAATTGCATCAAAGGGGGTCCCCTTGGAACTTTTTCGAATTCTTCAGATCGCCTTAACTTCCGAACGGATGGACTGATTTTCAATTTCGCGCATACTAATTTGCTTGTTTTTTTTTCATAGAATCCATTTCTTCAATCGAAAAAACCGAAATCGAAACAAAAAATGCATCAAAGGGGGCCCCCTTGGAACTTTTTCGAATTCTTCAAATCGCCATAACATTCGAACGGATGGACCGATTTTCAACTTCACGCATACCAATCTGCTTGTTTTTTTTTTCATAGAATTCATTTCTTCAATCGAAAAAACCGAAATCGAAAAAAAAAATGCATCAAAGGGGGCCCCCTTGGAACTTCTTCGAATTCTTCAGATCGCTTTAACTTCCGAACGGATGGACCGATTTTCAACTTCGCGCATACCAATTTGCTTTTTTTTTTCATAGAATCCATTTCTCCAAACGAAAAAACCGAAATCGAAAAAAAAAATGCATCAAAGGGGGTCCCCTTGGAACTTTTTCGAATTCTTCAGATCGCCTTAACTTCCGAACGGATGAACCGATTTTCAACTTCGATCATACCAATCTGTTGTTTTTTTCATAGAATCCATTTCTCCAATCGAAAAAACCGAAATCGAAAAAAAAATGCATCAAAGGGGGCCCCCTTGGAACTTTCGAATTCTTCAAATCGCCATAACATTCGAACCGATGGTCCGATTTTCAACTTCGCGCATACCAATTTGCTTATTTTTTTTCATAGAATCCATTTCTCCAATCGAAAAAACCGAAATCGAAAAAAAAATTCATCAAAGGGGGCCCCCTTGGAACTTTTTCGAATTCTTCGGATCGCATTAACTTCCGAACGGATGGACCGATTTTCAATTTCGCGCATACCAATCTGCTTGTTTTTTTTTCATAGAATCCATTTCTCCAATCGAAAAAACCGAAATCGAAAAAAAAATGCATCAAAGGGGGCCCCCTTGAAACTTTTTCGAATTCTTCAGATCGCTTGAATTTCCGAACGGATGGACCGATTTTCAACTTCGCGCATACCAATCTGCTTGTTTTTTTTCATAGAATCCATTTCTCCAATCGAAAAAACCAAAATCGAAAAAAAAATTCATCAAAGGGGGTCCCCTTGGAACTTTTTCGAATTCTTCGGATCGCTTTAACTTCCGAACGGATGGACCGATTTTCAATTTCGCGCACACCAATCTGCTTGTTTTTTTTTCATAGAATCCATTTCTCCATTCGAAAAAACCGAAATCAAAAAAAAATGCATCAAAGGGGGCCCCCTTGGAACTTTTTCGAATTCTTCAGATCGCTTGAATTTCCGAACGGATGGACCGATTCTCAACTTCGCGCATACCAATCTGCTTGTTTTTTTTCATAGAATCCATTTCTCCAATCGAAAAAACCGAAATCGAAACAAAAAATGCATCAAAGGGGGCTCCCTTGGAACTTTTTCGAATTCTTCAGATCGCCTTAACTTCCGAACGGATGGACCGATTTTCAACTTCGATCATACCAATCTGCTTGTTTTTTTTTCATAGAATCCATTTCTCCAATCGAAAAAACCGAAATCGAAAAAAAAAATGCATCAAAGGGGGTCCCCTTGGAACTTTTTAGAATTCTTCAGATCGCCTTAACTTCCGAACGGATGGACCGATTTTCAACTTCGATCATACCAATCTGCTTGTTTTTTTTTCATAGAATCCATTTCTTCAATCGAAAAAACCAAAATCGAACAAAAAATGCATCAAAGGGGGCCCCCTTGGAACTTTTTCGAATTCTTCAGATCGCCATAACATTCGAACGGATGGACCGATTTTCAACTTCGCGCAAACCAATTTGCTTGTTTTTTTTCATAGAATCCATTTCTCCAATCGAAAAAACCGAAGTCGAAAAAGAGAATGCATCAAAGGGGAACTTTTTCGAATTCTTCAGATCGCTATAACATTCGAACGGATGGACCGATTTTCAACTTCGCGCAAACCAATTCGCTTGTTTTTTTTCATAGAATCCATTTCTTCAATCGAAAAAACCGAAATCGAAAATGAAAATGCATCAAAAGGGGCCCCCTTGGTACTTTATCGAATTCTTCAGATCGCTTTAACATTCGAACGGATGGACCGATTTTCAACTTCGATCATACCAATCTGCTTGTTTTTTTCCATAGAATCCATTTCTCCAATCGAAAAAACCGAAATCTGAAAAAATTTGCATCAAAGGGGCCCCCTTGGAACTTTTTCGAATTCTTCAGATCGCCTTAACTTCCGAACGGATGGACCAATTTTCAACTTCGATCATACCAATCTGCTTGTTTTTTTATAGAATTCATATCTCCAATCGAAAAAACTGAAATCGAAAAAAAAATGTATCAAAGGGGGCCCCCTTGGAACTTTTTCGAATTCTTCAGATCGCCTTAACTTCCGAACGGATGGACCGATTTTCAACTTCGATCATACCAATCTGCTTGTTTTTTTTCATAGAATCCATTTCTCCAATCAAAAAAACCGATATCGAGAAAAAAAATGCATCGAAGGGGGCCCCCTTGGAACTTTCGAATTCTTCAAATCGTCATAACATTCGAACCGATGGTCCGATTTTCAACTTCGCGCATACCAATTTGCTTATTTTTTTTCTAGAATCATAGAATCTGCTTGTTTTTTTTCATAGAATCCATTTCTCCAATCGAAAAAACCGAAATCGAAAAAAAAATTGCATCAAAGGGGGTCCCCTTGGAACTTTTTCGAATTCTTCAGATCGCCTTAACTTCCGAACGGATGGACTGATTTTCAATTTCGCGCATACTAATTTGCTTGTTTTTTTTTCATAGAATCCATTTCTCCAATCGAAAAAACCGAAATCGAAACAAAAAATGCATCAAAGGGGGCCCCCTTGGAACTTTTTCGAATTCTTCAAATCGCCATAACATTCGAACGGATGGACCGATTTTCAACTTCACGCATACCAATCTGCTTGTTTTTTTTTTCATAGAATTCATTTCTTCAATCGAAAAAACCGAAATCTAAAAAAAAAATGCATCAAAGGGGGCCCCCTTGGAACTTCTTCGAATTCTTCAGATCGCTTTAACTTCCGAACGGATGGACCGATTTTCAACTTCGCGCATACCAATTTGCTTTTTTTTTTCATAGAATCCATTTCTCCAAACGAAAAAACCGAAATCGAAAAAAAAAATGCATCAAAGGGGGTCCCCTTGGAACTTTTTCGAATTCTTCAGATCGCCTTAACTTCCGAACGGATGGACCGATTTTCAACTTCGATCATACCAATCTGCTTGTTTTTTTTCATAGAATCCATTTCTCCAATCGAAAAAACCGAAATCGAAAAAAAAAAATGCATCAAAGGGGGTCCCCTTGGAACTTTTTCGATTTCTTCAGATCGCCTTAACTTCCGAACGGATGGACCGATTTTCAACTTCGATCATACCAATCTGCTTGTTTTTTTTTCATAGAATCCATTTCTCCAATCGAAAAAACCAGAATCGAAAACAAAAATGCATCATAACATTCGAACGGATGGACCGATTTTCAACTTCGCGCATACCAATTTGCTTGTTTTTTTTATAGAATCCATTTCTCCAATCGAAAAAACCGAAATCGAAAATGAAAATGCATCAAAGGGGGCCCACTTGGTACTTTTTCGAATTCTTCAGATCGCTTTAACATTCGAACGGATGGACCGATTTTCAACTTCGATCATACCAATCTGCTTGTTTTCTTCCATAGAATCCATTTCTCCAATCGAAAAAACCGGAATCTAAAAAAAAGTTGCATCAAAGGGGGCCCCCTTGGAACTTTTTCGAATTCTTCAGATCGCCTTAACTTCCGAACGGATGGACCGATTTTCAACTTCGATCATACCAATTCAATCGAAAAAACCGAAATCGAAAAAAAAAGCATTAAAGGGGGCCCCCTTGAAACTTTTTCGAATTCTTCAGATCGCCTTAACTTCCGAACGTATGGACCGATTTTCAACTTCGATCATACCAATCTACTTGTTTTTTTTTCATAGAATCCATTTCTCCAATCGAAAAAACCGAAATCGAAAAAAAAATGCATCAAAGGGGGCCACTTGGAACTTTTTCGAATTCTTCAGATCGTCTTAACTTCCGAACGGATGGACCGATTTTCAATTTCGCGCATACCAATTTGCTTGTTTTCTTCATAGAATCCATTTCTCCAATCGAAAAAACCGAAATCGAAAAAAAAATGCATCAAAGGTTGCCCCCTTGGAACTTTTTCGAATTCTTCAGATCGCCATAACATTCGAACGGATGGACCGATTTTCAACTTCGAACATACCAATCTGCTTGTTTTTTTTTCATAGAACCCATTTCTCCAATCGAAAAAACCGAAATCGAAAAAAAAAATGCATCAAAGGGGGCCCCCTTGGAACTTTTTCGAATTCTTCAGATCGCCTTAACTTCCGAACGGATGGACCGATTTTCAACTTCGATCATACCAATCTGCTTGTTTTTTTTTAAAGAATCCATTCCTCCAATCGAAAAAACCGAAATCGAAAAAAAAATGCATCAAAGGGGGCCCCCTTGGATTTTTTTTCGAATTCTTCAGATCGCCTTAACTTCCGAACGGATGGACCGATTTTCAACTTCGCGCATACCAATTTGCTTGTTTTTTTTTCATAGAATCCATTTCTTCAATCGAAAAAACCGAAATCGAAAAAAAAATTGCATCAAAGGAGGCCCCCTTGGAACTTTTTCGAATTCATCAGATCGCCTTAACTTCCGAACGGATGGACCGATTTTCAACTTCGATCATACCAATCTGCTTGTTTTTTTTCATGGAATCCATTTCTCCAATCGAATCGAAAAAAAAATGCATCAAAGGGGGCCCCCTTGGAACTTTTTCGAATTCTTCAGATCGCCTTGAACTTCCGAACGGATGGACCGATTTTCAACTTCGATCATACCAATCTGCTTGTTTTTTTTTATAGAATCCATTTCTCCAATCGAAAAAACCGAAATCGAAAAGAAATGCATCAAAGGGGGCCCCCTTGGAACTTTTTCGAATTCTTCAGATCGCCTTAACTTCCGAACGGATGGACCGATTTTCAACTTCGATCATACCAATCTGCTTGTTTTTTTTTCATAGAATCCATTTCTCCAATCGAAAAAACCGAAAACAGAAAAAAAATTGCATCTAAGGGGGCCCCCTTGGAACTTTTTCGAATTCTTCAGATCGCCTTGAACTTCCGAACGGATGGACCGATTTTCAACTTCGATCATACCAATCTGCTTTTTTTTTTTCATAGAATCCATTTCTCCAATCGAAAAAACCGAAATCGAAAAGAAATGCATCAAAGGGGGCCCCCTTGGAACTTTTTAGAATTCTTCAGATCGCCTTAACTTCCGAACGGATGGACCGATTTTCAACTTCGATCATACCAATCTGCTTGTTTTTTTTTTTCATAGAATCCATTTCTCAAATCAAAAAAACCGAAATCGGAAAAAAAATTGCATCTAAGGGGGCCCCCTTGGAACTTTTTCGAATTCTTCAGATCGCCTTAACTTCCGAACGGATAGACCGATTTTCAACTTCGATCATACCAATCTGCTTGTTTTTTTTTTCATAGAATCCATTTCTCCAATCGAAAAAACCGAAATCGAAAAAAAAATGCATCAAAGGAGGCCCCCTTGGAACTTTTTCGAATTCTTCAGATCGCCTTAACTTCCGAACGGATGGACCGATTTTCAACTTCGATCATACCAATCCGCTTGTTTTTTCATAGAATCCATTTCTCCAATCGAAAAAACCGAAATCGGAAAAAAAATGCATCAAAGGGGGCCTCCTTGGAACTTTTTCGAATTCTTCAGATCGCCTTAACTTCCGAACGGATGGACCAATCTTCAACTTCGATCATAACAATCTGCTTGTTTTTTTTCATAGAATCCATTTATCCAATCGAAAAAATCGAAATCGAAAAAAAAATGCATCAAATTGGGCCCCCTTGGAACTTTTTCGAATTCTTCAGATCGCCTTAACTTCCGAACGGATGGACCGATTTTCAATTTCGCGCATACCAATTCGCTTGTTTTTTTTCATAGAATCCATTTCTCCAATAGAAATAACCGAAATCGAAGAAAAAATTGCATCAAAAGGGGCCCCCTTGGAACTTTCTCGAATTCTTCAGATCGCCTTAACTTCCGAACGGATGTACCGATTTTCAACTTCGATCATACCAATCTGCTTGTTTTTTTTTTCAAAGAAATCTATTTCTCCAATCGAAAAAACCGAAATCGAAAAAAAAATGCATCAAAGGGGGCCCCCTTGGAACTTTTTCGAATTCTTCAGATCGCCTTGAACTTCCGAACGGATAGACCGATTCTCAACTTCGATCATACCAATCTGCTTGTTTTTTTTCATAGAATCCATTTATCCAATCGAAAAAACCGAAATCGAAAAAAAATGCATCAAAGGGGGCCCCCTTGGAACTTTTTCGAATTCTTCAGATCGCCTTAACTTCCGAACGGATGGACCGATTTTCAACTTCGATCATACCAATCTGCTTGTTTTTTTTTCATAGAATCCATTTCTCCAATCAAAAAACCGAAATCGGAAAAAAAATTGCATCTAAGGGGGCCCCCTTGGAACTTTTTCGAATTCTTCAGATCGCCTTAACTTCCGAACGGATAGACCGATTTTCAACTTCGATCATACCAATCTGCTTGTTTTTTTTTCATAGAATCCATTTCTCCAATCGAAAAAACCGAAATCGAAAACAAAATGCATCAAAGGGGGCCCTCTTGGAACTTTTTCGAATTCTTCAGATCGCCTTAACTTCCGAACGGATGGACCGATTTTCAACTTCGATCATACAAATCTGCTTGTTTTTTTTCATAGAATCCATTTCTCCGATCGAAATATCTGAAATCGAAAAAAAAAATTGCATCAAAGGGGGCCCCCTTGGAACTTTTTCGAATTCTTCAGATCGCCTTAACTTCCGAACGGATGGACCGATTTTCAACTTCGATCATACCAATCTGCTTTTTTTTTCATAGATTCCATTTCTCCAATCGAAAAAACCGAGATCGAACAAAAAATGCATCAAAGGGGGCCCCCTTGGAACTTTTTCGAATTCTTCAGATCGCCTCAACTTCCGAACGGATGGACCGATTTTCAACTTCGATCATACCAATCTGCTTGTTTTTTTTTCATAGAATCCATTTCTCCAATCGAAAAAACCGAAATCGAAAAAAAAAACAACAAAGGGGGCCCTCTCGGAACTTTTTCGAATTCTTCAGATCGCCATAACTTCCGAACGGATGGAACGATTTTCAACTTCGATGATACCAATCTGCTTGTTTTTTTTCATAGAATCCATTTCTCCAATCGAAAAAACCGAAATCGAAAGAAAACTGCATCAAAGGGGGCCCCCTTGGAACTTTTTCGAATTCTTCAGATCGCCTTAACTTCCGAACGGATGTACCGATTTTCAACTTCGATCATACCAATCTGCTTGTTTTTTTTTTTTCATAGAAATCCGTTTCTCCAATCGAAAAAACCGAAATCGAAAAAAAAAATGCATCAAAGGAGGCCCCCTTGGAACTTTTTCGAATTCTTCAGATCGCCTTGAACTTCCGAACGGATGGACCGATTTTCAACTTCGATCATACCAATCTGCTTGTTTTTTTTTATAGAATACATTTCTCCAATCGAAAAAACCGAAATCGAAAAAAAATGCATCAAAGGGGGCCCCCTTGGAACTTTTTCGAATTCTTCAGATCGCCTTAACTTCCGAACGGTTGGACCGATTTTCAACTTCGATCATACCAATCTGCTTGTTTTTTTTCATAGAATCCATTTCTCCAATCGAAAAAACCGAAATCGGAAAAAAAATTGCATCTAAGGGGGCCCCCTTGGAACTTTTTCGAATTCTTCAGATCGCCTTGAACTTCCGAACGGATGGACCGATTTTCAACTTCGATCATACCAATCTGCTGGTTTTTTTTCATAGAATCCATTTCTCCAATCGAAAAAACCGAAATCGAAAAGAAATGCATCAAAGGGGGCCCCCTTGGAACTTTTTCGAATTCTTCAGATCGCCTTAACTTCCGAACGGATGGACCGATTTTCAACTTCGATCATACCAATCTGCTTGTTTTTTTTTCATAGAATCCATTTCTCCAATCGAAAAAACCGAAATCGGAAAAAAAATTGCATCTAAGGGGGCCCCCTTGGAACTTTTTCGAATTCTTCAGATCGCCTTAACTTCCGAACGGATAGACCGATTTTCAACTTCGATCATACCAATCTGCTTGTTTTTTTTCATAGAATCCATTTCTCCAATCGAAAAAACCAAAATCGAAAAAAAAAATGCATCAAAGGGGGCCCCCTTGGAACTTTTTCGAATTCTTCAGATCGCCTTAACTTCCGAACGGATGGACCGATTTTCAACTTCGATCATACCAATCTGCTTGTTTTTTTTTTCATAGAATCCATTTCTCCAATCGAAAAAACCGAAATCGAAAAAAAATGCATCAAAGGGGGCCTCCTTGGAACTTTTTCGAATTCTTCAGATCGCCTTAACTTCCGAACGGATGGACCAATCTTCAACTTCGATCATAACAATCTGCTTGTTTTTTTTCATAGAATCCATTTATCCAATCGAAAAAACCGAAATCGAAAAAAAAATGCATCAAATGGGGCCCCCTTGGAACTTTTTCGAATTCTTCAGATCGCCTTAACTTCCGAACGGATGGACCGATTTTCAACTTCGATCATACCAATTCAATCGAAAAAACCGAAATCGAAAAAAAAAGCATTAAAGGGGGCCCCCTTGAAACTTTTTCGAATTCTTCAGATCGCCTTAACTTCCGAACGTATGGACCGATTTTCAACTTCGATCATACCAATCTACTTGTTTTTTTTTCATAGAATCCATTTCTCCAATCGAAAAAACCGAAATCGAAAAAAAAATGCATCAAAGGGGGCCACTTGGAACTTTTTCGAATTCTTCAGATCGTCTTAACTTCCGAACGGATGGACCGATTTTCAATTTCGCGCATACCAATTTGCTTGTTTTCTTCATAGAATCCATTTCTCCAATCGAAAAAACCGAAATCGAAAAAAAAATGCATCAAAGGTTGCCCCCTTGGAACTTTTTCGAATTCTTCAGATCGCCATAACATTCGAACGGATGGACCGATTTTCAACTTCGAACATACCAATCTGCTTGTTTTTTTTTCATAGAACCCATTTCTCCAATCGAAAAAACCGAAATCGAAAAAAAAAATGCATCAAAGGGGGCCCCCTTGGAACTTTTTCGAATTCTTCAGATCGCCTTAACTTCCGAACGGATGGACCGATTTTCAACTTCGATCATACCAATCTGCTTGTTTTTTTTTAAAGAATCCATTCCTCCAATCGAAAAAACCGAAATCGAAAAAAAAATGCATCAAAGGGGGCCCCCTTGGATTTTTTTTCGAATTCTTCAGATCGCCTTAACTTCCGAACGGATGGACCGATTTTCAACTTCGCGCATACCAATTTGCTTGTTTTTTTTTCATAGAATCCATTTCTCCAATCGAAAAAACCGAAATCGAAAAAAAAATTGCATCAAAGGAGGCCCCCTTGGAACTTTTTCGAATTCATCAGATCGCCTTAACTTCCGAACGGATGGACCGATTTTCAACTTCGATCATACCAATCTGCTTGTTTTTTTTCATGGAATCCATTTCTCCAATCGAATCGAAAAAAAAATGCATCAAAGGGGGCCCCCTTGGAACTTTTTCGAATTCTTCAGATCGCCTTGAACTTCCGAACGGATGGACCGATTTTCAACTTCGATCATACCAATCTGCTTGTTTTTTTTTATAGAATCCATTTCTCCAATCGAAAAAACCGAAATCGAAAAGAAATGCATCAAAGGGGGCCCCCTTGGAACTTTTTCGAATTCTTCAGATCGCCTTAACTTCCGAACGGATGGACCGATTTTCAACTTCGATCATACCAATCTGCTTGTTTTTTTTTCATAGAATCCATTTCTCCAATCGAAAAAACCGAAAACAGAAAAAAAATTGCATCTAAGGGGGCCCCCTTGGAACTTTTTCGAATTCTTCAGATCGCCTTGAACTTCCGAACGGATGGACCGATTTTCAACTTCGATCATACCAATCTGCTTTTTTTTTTCATAGAATCCATTTCTCCAATCGAAAAAACCGAAATCGAAAAGAAATGCATCAAAGGGGGCCCCCTTGGAACTTTTTAGAATTCTTCAGATCGCCTTAACTTCCGAACGGATGGACCGATTTTCAACTTCGATCATACCAATCTGCTTGTTTTTTTTTTCATAGAATCCATTTCTCAAATCAAAAAAACCGAAATCGGAAAAAAAATTGCATCTAAGGGGGCCCCCTTGGAACTTTTTCGAATTCTTCAGATCGCCTTAACTTCCGAACGGATAGACCGATTTTCAACTTCGATCATACCAATCTGCTTGTTTTTTTTTTCATAGAATCCATTTCTCCAATCGAAAAAACCGAAATCGAAAAAAAAATGCATCAAAGGAGGCCCCCTTGGAACTTTTTCGAATTCTTCAGATCGCCTTAACTTCCGAACGGATGGACCGATTTTCAACTTCGATCATACCAATCTGCTTGTTTTTTTTCATAGAATCCATTTCTCCAATCGAAAAAACCGAAATCGGAGAAAAAATGCATCAAAGGGGGCCTCCTTGGAACTTTTTCGAATTCTTCAGATCGCCTTAACTTCCGAACGGATGGACCAATCTTCAACTTCGATCATAACAATCTGCTTGTTTTTTTTCATAGAATCCATTTATCCAATCGAAAAAATCGAAATCGAAAAAAAAATGCATCAAATTGGGCCCCCTTGGAACTTTTTCGAATTCTTCAGATCGCCTTAACTTCCGAACGGATGGACCGATTTTCAATTTCGCGCATACCAATTCGCTTGTTTTTTTTCATAGAATCCATTTCTCCAATAGAAATAACCGAAATCGAAGAAAAAATTGCATCAAAAGGGGCCCCCTTGGAACTTTCTCGAATTCTTCAGATCGCCTTAACTTCCGAACGGATGTACCGATTTTCAACTTCGATCATACCAATCTGCTTGTTTTTTTTTTCAAAGAAATCTATTTCTCCAATCGAAAAAACCGAAATCGAAAAAAAAATGCATCAAAGGGGGCCCCCTTGGAACTTTTTCGAATTCTTCAGATCGCCTTGAACTTCCGAACGGATAGACCGATTCTCAACTTCGATCATACCAATCTGCTTGTTTTTTTTCATAGAATCCATTTCTCCAATCGAAAAAACCGAAATCGAAAAAAAATGCATCAAAGGGGGCCCCCTTGGAACTTTTTCGAATTCTTCAGATCGCCTTAACTTCCGAACGGATGGACCGATTTTCAACTTCGATCATACCAATCTGCTTGTTTTTTTTTCATAGAATCCATTTCTCCAATCAAAAAACCGAAATCGGAAAAAAAATTGCATCTAAGGGGGCCCCCTTGGAACTTTTTCGAATTCTTCAGATCGCCTTAACTTCCGAACGGATAGACCGATTTTCAACTTCGATCATACCAATCTGCTTGTTTTTTTTTCATAGAATCCATTTCTCCAATCGAAAAAACCGAAATCGAAAACAAAATGCATCAAAGGGGGCCCTCTTGGAACTTTTTCGAATTCTTCAGATCGCCTTAACTTCCGAACGGATGGACCGATTTTCAACTTCGATCATACAAATCTGCTTGTTTTTTTTCATAGAATCCATTTCTCCGATCGAAATATCTGAAATCGAAAAAAAAAATTGCATCAAAGGGGGCCCCCTTGGAACTTTTTCGAATTCTTCAGATCGCCTTAACTTCCGAACGGATGGACCGATTTTCAACTTCGATCATACCAATCTGCTTTTTTTTTCATAGATTCCATTTCTCCAATCGAAAAAACCGAGATCGAACAAAAAATGCATCAAAGGGGGCCCCCTTGGAACTTTTTCGAATTCTTCAGATCGCCTCAACTTCCGAACGGATGGACCGATTTTCAACTTCGATCATACCAATCTGCTTGTTTTTTTTTCATAGAATCCATTTCTCCAATCGAAAAAACCGAAATCGAAAAAAAAAACAACAAAGGGGGCCCTCTCGGAACTTTTTCGAATTCTTCAGATCGCCATAACTTCCGAACGGATGGAACGATTTTCAACTTCGATGATACCAATCTGCTTGTTTTTTTTCATAGAATCCATTTCTCCAATCGAAAAAACCGAAATCGAAAGAAAACTGCATCAAAGGGGGCCCCCTTGGAACTTTTTCGAATTCTTCAGATCGCCTTAACTTCCGAACGGATGTACCGATTTTCAACTTCGATCATACCAATCTGCTTGTTTTTTTTTTTTCATAGAAATCCGTTTCTCCAATCGAAAAAACCGAAATCGAAAAAAAAAATGCATCAAAGGAGGCCCCCTTGGAACTTTTTCGAATTCTTCAGATCGCCTTGAACTTCCGAACGGATGGACCGATTTTCAACTTCGATCATACCAATCTGCTTGTTTTTTTTTATAGAATACATTTCTCCAATCGAAAAAACCGAAATCGAAAAAAAATGCATCAAAGGGGGCCCCCTTGGAACTTTTTCGAATTCTTCAGATCGCCTTAACTTCCGAACGGTTGGACCGATTTTCAACTTCGATCATACCAATCTGCTTGTTTTTTTTCATAGAATCCATTTCTCCAATCGAAAAAACCGAAATCGGAAAAAAAATTGCATCTAAGGGGGCCCCCTTGGAACTTTTTCGAATTCTTCAGATCGCCTTGAACTTCCGAACGGATGGACCGATTTTCAACTTCGATCATACCAATCTGCTGGTTTTTTTTCATAGAATCCATTTCTCCAATCGAAAAAACCGAAATCGAAAAGAAATGCATCAAAGGGGGCCCCCTTGGAACTTTTTCGAATTCTTCAGATCGCCTTAACTTCCGAACGGATGGACCGATTTTCAACTTCGATCATACCAATCTGCTTGTTTTTTTTTCATAGAATCCATTTCTCCAATCGAAAAAACCGAAATCGGAAAAAAAATTGCATCTAAGGGGGCCCCCTTGGAACTTTTTCGAATTCTTCAGATCGCCTTAACTTCCGAACGGATAGACCGATTTTCAACTTCGATCATACCAATCTGCTTGTTTTTTTTTCATAGAATCCATTTCTCCAATCGAAAAAACCAAAATCGAAAAAAAAAATGCATCAAAGGGGGCCCCCTTGGAACTTTTTCGAATTCTTCAGATCGCCTTAACTTCCGAACGGATGGACCGATTTTCAACTTCGATCATACCAATCTGCTTGTTTTTTTTTTCATAGAATCCATTTCTCCAATCGAAAAAACCGAAATCGAAAAAAAATGCATCAAAGGGGGCCTCCTTGGAACTTTTTCGAATTCTTCAGATCGCCTTAACTTCCGAACGGATGGACCAATCTTCAACTTCGATCATAACAATCTGCTTGTTTTTTTTCATAGAATCCATTTATCCAATCGAAAAAACCGAAATCGAAAAAAAAATGCATCAAATGGGGCCCCCTTGGAACTTTTTCGAATTCTTCAGATCGCCTTAACTTCCGAACGGATGGACCGATTTTCAATTTCGCGCATACCAATTCGCTTGTTTTTTTCATAGAATCCATTTCTCCAATCGAAATAACCGAAATCGAAAAAAAAAAATTGCATCAAAAGGGGCCCCCTTGGAACTTTTTCGAATTCTTCAGATCGCCTCAACTTCCGAACGGATGTACCGATTTTCAACTCCGATCATACCAATCTGCTTGTTTTTTTTTCATAGAAATCCATTTCTCCAATCGAAAAAACCGAAATCAAAAAAAAATGCATCAAAGGGGGCCCCCTTGGAACTTTTTCGAATTCTTCAGATCGCCTTGAACTTCCGAACGGATGGACCGATTTTCAACTTCGATCATACCAATCTGCTTGTTTTTTTTCATAGAATCCATTTCTCCAATCGAAAAAACCGAAATCGAAAAAAAATGCATCAAAGGGGGCCCCCTTGGAACTTTTTCGAATTCTTCAGATCGCCTTAACTTCCGAACGGATGGACCGATTTTCAACTTCGATCATACCAATCTGCTTGTTTTTTTTCATAGAATCCATTTCTCCAATCGAAAAAAACGAAATCGGAAAAAAATTGCATCTAAGGGGGCCCCCTTGGAACTTTTTCGAATTCTTCAGATCGCCTTAACTTCCGAACGGATAGACCGATTTTCAACTTCGATCATACCAATCTGCTTGTTTTTTTTTCATAGAATCCATTTCTCCAATCGAAAAAACCGAAATCGAAAGAAAAATGCATCAGAGGGGGCCCCCTTGGAACTTTTTCGAATTCTTCAGTTCGCCTTAACTTCCGAACGGATGGACCGATTTTCAACTTCGATCATACCAATCTGCTTGTTTTTTTTTCACAGAATCCATTTCTCCAATCGAAAAAACCGAAATCGAAAAAAAAAAATGCATCAAAGGGGGCCCTCTTGGAACTTTTTCGAATTCTTCAGATCGCCTTAACTTCCGAACGGATGGACCGATTTTCAACTTCGATAATACCAATCTGCTTGTTTTTTTTCATAGAATCCTCCGATCGAAATATTTGAAATCGAAAAAAAAAATTGCATCAAAGGGGGCCCCCTTGGAACTTTTTCGAATTCTTCAGATCGCCTTAACTTCCGAACGGATGGACCGATTTTCAACTTCGATCATACCAATCTGCTTTTTTTTTCATAGATTCCATTTCTCCAATCGAAAAAACCGAGATCGAACAAAAAATGCATCAAAGGGGGCCCCCTTGGAACTTTTTCGAATTCTTCAGATCGCCTCAACTTCCGAACGGATGGACCGATTTTCAACTTCGATCATACCAATCTGCTTGTTTTTTTTTTCATAGAATCCATTTCTCCAATCGAAAAAACCGAAATCGAAAAAAAAAACAACAAAGGGGGCCCTCTCGGAACTTTTTCGAATTCTTCAGATCGCCTTAACTTCCGAACGGATGGAACGATTTTCAACTTCGATGATACCAATCTGCTTGTTTTTTTTCATAGAATCCATTTTTTAAATCGAAAAAACCGAAATCGAAAAAAAACTGCATCAAAGGGAGCCCCCTTGGAACTTTTTCGAATTCTTCAGATCGCCTTAACTTCCGAACGGATGGACCGATTTTCAACTTCGATCATACCAATCTGCGTGTTTTTTTTCATGGAATCCATTTCTCCAATCGAATCGAAAAAAAAATGCATCAAAGGGGGCCCCCTTGGAACTTTTTCGAATTCTTCAGATCGCCTTAACTTCCGAACGGATGGACCGATTTTCAACTTCGAACATACCAATCTGCTTGTTTTTTTTCATAGAATCCATTTCTCTAATCGAAAAAACCGAAATCGAAAAAAAAAATTGCATCAAAGGGGGCCCCCTTAGAACTTTTTCGAATTCTTCAGATCGCCTTAACTTCCGAACGGATGTACCGATTTTCAACTTCGATCATACCAATCTGCTTGTTTTTTTTTTTCATAGAAATCCATTTCTCCAATCGAAAAAACAAAAATCGAAAAAAAATGCATCAAAGGGGGCCCCCTTGGAACTTTTTCGAATTCTTCAGATCGCCTTAACTTCCGAACGGATGGACCGATTTTCAACTTCGATCATACCAATCTGCTTGTTTTTTTTTCATAGAATCCATTTCTCCAATCGAAAAAACCGAAATCGAAAAAAAAATGCATCAAAGGGGGCCCTCTTGGAACTTTTTCGAATTCTTCAGATCGCCTTAACTTCCGAACGGATGGACCGATTTTCAACTTCGATCATACCAATCTGCTTGTTTTTTCTCATAGAATCCATTTCTCCGATCGAAATATTTGAAATCGAAAAAAAAAAATCCAATCTGCTTTTTTTTTTTCATAGATTCCATTTCTCCAATCAAAAAAACCGAAATCGAAAGAAAAATGCATCAAAGGGGGCCCCTTGGAACTTTTTCGAATTCTTCAGATCGCCTTAACTTCCGAACGGATGGACCGATTTTCAACTTCGATCATACCAATCTGCTTGTTTTTTTTTCACAGAATCCATTTCTCCAATCGAAAAAACCGAAATCGAAAAGAAATGCATCAAAGGGGGCCCCCTTGGAACTTTTTCGAATTCTTCAGATCGCCTTAACTTCCGAACGGATGGACCGATTTTCAACTTCGATCATACCAATCTGCTTGTTTTTTTTTCATAGAATCCATTTCTCCAATCGAAAAAACCGAAATCGGAAAAAAAATTGCATCTAAGGGGGCCCCCTTGGAACTTTTTCGAATTCTTCAGATCGATTTGAACTTCCGAACGGATGGACCGATTTTCAACTTCGATCATACCAATCTGCTTGTTTTTTTTTATAGAATCCATTTCTCCAATCGAAAAAACCGAAATCGAAAAAAAAATGCATCAAAGGGGGCCCCCTTGGAACTTTTTCGAATTCTTCAGATCGCCTTAACTTCCGAACGGATGGACCGATTTTCAACTTCGATCATACCAATCTGCTTGTTTTTTTTTCATAGAATCCATTTCTCCAATCGGAAAAACCGAATTCGGAAAAAAATTGCATCTAAGGGGGCCCCCTTGGAACTTTTTCGAATTCTTCAGATCGCCTTGAACTTCCGAACGGATGGACCGATTTTCAACTTCGATCATACCAATCTGCTTGTTTTTTTTTCATAGAATCCATTTCTCCAATCGAAAAAACCGAAATCGAAAAGAAATGCATCAAAGGGGGCCCCCTTGGAACTTTTTCGAATTCTTCAGATCGCCTTAACTTCCGAACGGATGGACCGATTTTCAACTTCGATCATACCAATCTGCTTGTTTTTTTTTTCATAGAATCCATTTCTCCAATCGAAAAAACCGAAATCGAAAAAAAAAATGCATCAAAGGGGGCCTCCTTGGAACTTTTTCGAATTCTTCAGATCGCCTTAACTTCCGAACGGATGGACCGATTTTCAACTTCGATCATACCAATCTGCTTGTTTTTTTTTCATAGAATCCATTTCTCCGATCGAAATATTTGAAATCGAAAAAAAAAAATCCAATCTGCTTTTTTTTTTTCATAGATTCCATTTCTCCAATCAAAAAAACCGAAATCGAAAGAAAAATGCATCAAAGGGGGCCCCTTGGAACTTTTTCGAATTCTTCAGATCGCCTTAACTTCCGAACGGATGGACCGATTTTCAACTTCGATCATACCAATCTGCTTGTTTTTTTTTCACAGAATCCATTTCTCCAATCGAAAAAACCGAAATCGAAAAGAAATGCATCAAAGGGGGCCCCCTTGGAACTTTTTCGAATTCTTCAGATCGCCTTAACTTCCGAACGGATGGACCGATTTTCAACTTCGATCATACCAATCTGCTTGTTTTTTTTTCATAGAATCCATTTCTCCAATCGAAAAAACCGAAATCGGAAAAAAATTGCATCTAAGGGGGCCCCCTTGGAACTTTTTCGAATTCTTCAGATCGCCTTGAACTTCCGAACGGATGGACCGATTTTCAACTTCGATCATACCAATCTGCTTGTTTTTTTTTATAGAATCCATTTCTCCAATCGAAAAAACCGAAATCGAAAAAAAATGCATCAAAGGGGGCCCCCTTGGAACTTTTTCGAATTCTTCAGATCGCCTTAACTTCCGAACGGATGGACCGATTTTCAACTTCGATCATACCAATCTGCTTGTTTTTTTTTCATAGAATCCATTTCTCCAATCGAAAAAACCGAAATCGAAAAAAAAATGCATCAAAGGGGGCCCTCTTGGAACTTTTTCGAATTCTTCAGATCGCCTTAACTTCCGAACGGATGGACCGATTTTCAACTTCGATCATACCAATCTGCTTGTTTTTTCTCATAGAATCCATTTCTCCGATCGAAATATTTGAAATCGAAAAAAAAAAATCCAATCTGCTTTTTTTTTTTCATAGATTCCATTTCTCCAATCAAAAAAACCGAAATCGAAAGAAAAATGCATCAAAGGGGGCCCCTTGGAACTTTTTCGAATTCTTCAGATCGCCTTAACTTCCGAACGGATGGACCGATTTTCAACTTCGATCATACCAATCTGCTTGTTTTTTTTTCACAGAATCCATTTCTCCAATCGAAAAAACCGAAATCGAAAAGAAATGCATCAAAGGGGGCCCCCTTGGAACTTTTTCGAATTCTTCAGATCGCCTTAACTTCCGAACGGATGGACCGATTTTCAACTTCGATCATACCAATCTGCTTGTTTTTTTTTCATAGAATCCATTTCTCCAATCGAAAAAACCGAAATCGGAAAAAAAATTGCATCTAAGGGGGCCCCCTTGGAACTTTTTCGAATTCTTCAGATCGATTTGAACTTCCGAACGGATGGACCGATTTTCAACTTCGATCATACCAATCTGCTTGTTTTTTTTTTATAGAATCCATTTCTCCAATCGAAAAAACCGAAATCGAAAAAAAAATGCATCAAAGGGGGCCCCCTTGGAACTTTTTCGAATTCTTCAGATCGCCTTAACTTCCGAACGGATGGACCGATTTTCAACTTCGATCATACCAATCTGCTTGTTTTTTTTTCATAGAATCCATTTCTCCAATCGGAAAAACCGAATTCGAAAAAAAATTGCATCTAAGGGGGCCCCCTTGGAACTTTTTCGAATTCTTCAGATCGCCTTGAACTTCCGAACGGATGGACCGATTTTCAACTTCGATCATACCAATCTGCTTTTTTTTTTCATAGAATCCATTTCTCCAATCGAAAAAACCGAAATCGAAAAGAAATACATCAAAGGGGGCCCCCTTGGAACTTTTTCGAATTCTTCAGATCGCCTTAACTTCCGAACGGATGGACCGATTTTCAACTTCGATCATACCAATCTGCTTGTTTTTTTTCTCATAGAATCCATTTCTCCAATCGAAAAAACCGAAATCGGAAAAAAAATTGCATCTAAGGGGGCCCCCTTGGAACTTTTTCGAATTCTTCAGATCGCCTTAACTTCCGAACGGATAGACCGATTTTCAACTTCGATCATACCAATCTGCTTGTTTTTTTTTCATAGAATCCATTTCTCCAATCGAAAAAACCGAAATCGAAAAAAAAATGCATCAAAGGGGGCCCCCTTAGAACTTTTTCGAATTCTTCAGATCGCCTTAACTTCCGAACGGATGGACCGATTTTCAACTTCGATCATACCAATCTGCTTGTTTTTTTTTCATAGAATCCATTTCTCCAATCGAAAAAACCGAAATCGAAAAAAAAAATGCATCAAAGGGGGCCTCCTTGGAACTTTTTCGAATTCTTCAGATCGCCTTAACTTCCGAACGGATGGACCGATTTTCAACTTCGATCATACCAATCTGCTTGTTTTTTTTTCATAGAATCCATTTCTCCGATCGAAATATTTGAAATCGAAAAAAAAAAATCCAATCTGCTTTTTTTTTTCATAGATTCCATTTCTCCAATCAAAAAAACCGAAATCGAAAGAAAAATGCATCAAAGGGGGCCCCTTGGAACTTTTTCGAATTCTTCAGATCGCCTTAACTTCCGAACGGATGGACCGATTTTCAACTTCGATCATACCAATCTGCTTGTTTTTTTTTCACAGAATCCATTTCTCCAAACGAAAAAACCGAAATCGAAAAGAAATGCATCAAAGGGGGCCCCCTTGGAACTTTTTCGAATTCTTCAGATCGCCTTAACTTCCGAACGGATGGACCGATTTTCAACTTCGATCATACCAATCTGCTTGTTTTTTTTTCATAGAATCCATTTCTCCAATCGAAAAAACCGAAATCGGAAAAAAATTGCATCTAAGGGGGCCCCCTTGGAACTTTTTCGAATTCTTCAGATCGCCTTGAACTTCCGAACGGATGGACCGATTTTCAACTTCGATCATACCAATCTGCTTGTTTTTTTTTATAGAATCCATTTCTCCAATCGAAAAAACCGAAATCGAAAAAAAATGCATCAAAGGGGGCCCCCTTGGAACTTTTTCGAATTCTTCAGATCGCCTTAACTTCCGAACGGATGGACCGATTTTCAACTTCGATCATACCAATCTGCTTGTTTTTTTTTCATAGAATCCATTTCTCCAATCGGAAAAACCGAATTCGGAAAAAAATTGCATCTAAGGGGGCCCCCTTGGAACTTTTTCGAATTCTTCAGATCGCCTTGAACTTCCGAACGGATGGACCGATTTTCAACTTCGATCATACCAATCTGCTTTTTTTTTTTCATAGAATCCATTTCTTCAATCGAAAAAACAGAAATCGAAAAGAAATGCATCAAAGGGGGCCCCCTTGGAACTTTTTCGAATTCTTCAGATCGCCTTAACTTCCGAACGGATGGACCGATTTTCAACTTCGATCATACCAATCTGCTTGTTTTTTTTCACAGAATCCATTTCTCCAATCGAAAAAACCGAAATCGAAAAAAAAAATGCATCAAAGGGGGCCCTCTTGGAACTTTTTCGAATTCTTCAGATCGCCTTAACTTCCGAACGGATGGACCGATTTTCAACTTCGATCATACCAATCTGCTTGCTTTTTTTTCATAGAATCCATTTCTCCAATCGAAAAAACCAAAATCGAAAAAAAAATGCATCAAAGGGGGCCCCCTTGGAACTTTTTCGAATTCTTCAGATCGCCTTAACTTCCGAACGGATGGACCGATTTTCAACTTCGATCATACCAATCTGCTTGTTTTTTTTTTCATAGAATCCATTTCTCCAATCGAAAAAACCGAAATCGAAAAAAAATGCATCAAAGGGGGCCTCCTTGGAACTTTTTCGAATTCTTCAGATCGCCTTAACTTCCGAACGGATGGACCAATCTTCAACTTCGATCATAACAATCTGCTTGTTTTTTTTCATAGAATCCATTTATCCAATCGAAAAAATCGAAATCGAAAAAAAAATTCATCAAATGGGGCCCCCTTGGAACTTTTTCGAATTCTTCAGATCGCCTTAACTTCCGAACGGATGGACCGATTTTCAATTTCGCGCATACCAATTCGCTTGTTTTTTTCATAGAATCCATTTCTCCAATCGAAATAACCGAAATCGAAAAAAAAATTGCATCAAAAGGGGCCCCCTTGGAACTTTTTCGAATTCTTCAGATCGCCTCAACTTCCGAACGGATGTACCGATTTTCAACTTCGATCATACCAATCTGCTTGTTTTTTTTTTCATAGAAATCCATTTCTCCAATCGAAAAAACCGAAATCAAAAAAAAAATGCATCAAAGGGGGCCCCCTTGGAACTTTTTCGAATTCTTCAGATCGCCTTGAACTTCCGAACGGATGGACCGATTTTCAACTTCGATCATACCAATCTGCTTGTTTTTTTTTTCATAGAATCCATTTCTCCAATCAAAAAAACCGAAATCGAAAAAAAATGCATCAAAGGGGGCCCTCTTGGAACTTTTTCGAATTCTTCAGATCGCCTTAACTTCCGAACGGATGGACCGATTTTCAACTTCGATCATACCAATCTGCTTGTTTTTTTTCATAGAATCCATTTCTCCAATCGAAAAGAACGAAATCGGAAAAAAATTGCATCTAAGGGGGCCCCCTTGAAACTTTTTCGAATTCTTCAGATCGCCTTAACTTCCGAACGGATAGACCGATTTTCAACTTCGATCATACCAATCTGCTTGTTTTTTTTTCATAGAATCCATTTCTCCAATCGAAAAAACCGAAATCGAAAGAAAATTGCATCTAAGGGGGCCCCCTTGGAACTTTTTCGAATTCTTCAGATCGCCTTAACTTCCGAACGGATAGACCGATTTTCAACTTCGATCATACCAATCTGCTTGTTTTTTTTTCATAGAATCCATTTCTCCAATCGAAAAAACCGAAATCGAAAGAAAAATGCATCAGAGGGCCCCCTTGGAACTTTTTCGAATTCTTCAGATCGCCTTAACTTCCGAACGGATGGACCGATTTTCAACTTCGATCATACCAATCTGCTTGTTTTTTTTCATAGAATCCTCCGATCGAAATTGCATCAAAGGGGGCCCCCTTGGAACTTTTTCGAATTCTTCAGATCGCCTTAACTTCCGAACGGATGGACCGATTTTCAACTTCGATCATACCAATCTGCTTTTTTTTTCATAGATTCCATTTCTCCAATCAAAAAAACCGAGATCGAACAAAAAATGCATCAAAGGGGGCCCCCTTGGAACTTTTTCGAATTCTTCAGATCGCCTCAACTTCCGAACGGATGGACCGATTTTCAACTTCGATCATACCAATCTGCTTTTTTTTTTTTTCATAGAATCCATTTCTCCAATCGAAAAAACCGAAATCGAAAAAAAAAACAACAAAGGGGGCCCTCTCGGAACTTTTTCGAATTCTTCAGATCGCCTTAACTCCCGAACGGATGGAACGATTTTCAACTTCGATGATACCAATCTGCTTGTTTTTTTTCATAGAATCCATTTTTTAAATCGAAAAAACCGAAATCGAAAAAAAACTGCATCAAAGGGAGCCCCCTTGGAACTTTTTCGAATTCTTCAGATCGCCTTAACTTCCGAACGGATGGACCGATTTTCAACTTCGATCATACCAATCTGCTTGTTTTTTTTCATGGAATCCATTTCTCCAATCGAATCGAAAAAAAAAATGCATCAAAGGGGGCCCCCTTGGAACTTTTTCGAATTCTTCAGATCGCCTTAACTTCCGAACGGATGGACCGATTTTCAACTTCGATCATACCAATCTGCTTGTTTTTTTTCACAGAATCCATTTCTCCAATCGAAAAAACCGAAATCGAAAAAAAAATGCATCAAAGGGGGCCCTCTTGGAACTTTTTCGAATTCTTCAGATCGCCTTAACTTCCGAACGGATGGACCGATTTTCAACTTCGATCATACCAATCTGCTTGCTTTTTTTTCATAGAATCCATTTCTCCAATCGAAAAATCCAAAATCGAAAAAAAAATGCATCAAAGGGGGCCCCCTTGGAACTTTTTCGAATTCTTCAGATCGCCTTAACTTCCGAACGGATGGACCGATTTTCAACTTCGATCATACCAATCTGCTTGTTTTTTTTTTCATAGAATCCATTTCTCCAATCGAAAAAACCGAAATCGAAAAAAAATGCATCAAAGGGGGCCTCCTTGGAACTTTTTCGAATTCTTCAGATCGCCTTAACTTCCGAACGGATGGACCAATCTTCAACTTCGATCATAACAATCTGCTTGTTTTTTTCATAGAATCCATTTATCCAATCGAAAAAATCGAAATCGAAAAAAAAATGCATCAAATGGGGCCCCCTTGGAACTTTTTCGAATTCTTCAGATCGCCTTAACTTCCGAACGGATGGACCGATTTTCAATTTCGCGCATACCAATTCGCTTGTTTTTTTCATAGAATCCATTTCTCCAATCGAAATAACCGAAATCGAAAAAAAAATTGCATCAAAAGGGGCCCCCTTGGAACTTTTTCGAATTCTTCAGATCGCCTCAACTTCCGAACGGATGTACCGATTTTCAACTTCGATCATACCAATCTGCTTGTTTTTTTTTTCATAGAAATCCATTTCTCCAATCGAAAAAACCGAAATCAAAAAAAAAATGCATCAAAGAGGGCCCCCTTGGAACTTTTTCGAATTCTTCAGATCGCCTTGAACTTCCGAACGGATGGACCGATTTTCAACTTCGATCATACCAATCTGCTTGTTTTTTTTTCATAGAATCCATTTCTCCAATCGAAAAAACCGAAATCGAAAAAAATTGCATCAAAGGGGGCCCTCTTGGAACTTTTTCGAATTCTTCAGATCGCCTTAACTTCCGAACGGATGGACCGATTTTCAACTTCGATCATACAAATCTGCTTGTTTTTTTTTCATAGAATCCATTTCTCCAATCGAAAAGAACGAAATCGGAAAAAAATTGCATCTAAGGGGGCCCCCTTGGAACTTTTTCGAATTCTTCGGATCGCCTTAACTTCCGAACGGATAGACCGATTTTCAACTTCGATCATACCAATCTGCTTGTTTTTTTTTTCATAGAATCCATTTCTCCAATCGAAAAAACCGAAATCGAAAGAAAATTGCATCTAAGGGGGCCCCCTTGGAACTTTTTCGAATTCTTCAGATCGCCTTAACTTCCGAACGGATAGACCGATTTTCAACTTCGATCATACCAATCTGCTTGTTTTTTTTTCATAGAATCCATTTCTCCAATCGAAAAAACCGAAATCGAAAGAAAAATGCATCCGAGGGCCCCCTTGGAACTTTTTCGAATTCTTCAGATCGCCTTAACTTAACTTAACTTAAATGATTTTTTTTATCATATGGAACCTACAACATGTATTCTATTTGCTGATGATTCTTCGTTGATACATTCGAATCCCATCAATAATTGCTCTAAACATTTAATTCTAGCTTCAGAGAAGAGGGCGGAAAACTGGTTCTCTGCTAATAGTTTGAAACTCAATGATGATAAAACCAATCGCATCAGCTTTTCGTCAAACGTGCACCATGGTAACACTGTTAAACTTCTGGGGGTTACGCTCGACGATTCATTAAATTGGTCAGAACACATAAAAATACTCTGCTCTAAACTTTCCAGTTCAATATTCATCATAAGGCAACTAAGAAGAGTAATCAGTTCAGATGTTCTTTTAACCATATATTATGCATTCTTTCATTCCCATATAACATACGGAATAATTTTATGGGGTAATTTTTCGGACTCATTAAAAGTCTTCAAATTACAAAAAAGGGCTGTAAGAATTCTCGCAGTTGCTGGGTATAGAGACCACTGCAGGCCCATATTCCAACAATATGGTATTATGTCATTACCTTCCCTTTATATATACTACCAAGTGCTAGAAATCCATAATAATAAAAATGAATTACAACTGAATTCCCATTTCCATGACTATCATACTCGAGGTGCATGTCAACTCAGGCCTCTCCGATATAGATTGGAAAAATCTTCAAAAAATTCCCTCAACATAAAGTTATATAATCATTTACCTATTGAAGTCACAAATCTGAATCAAATTGACTTCAAAAAATGGATAAGACAATTTCTGACAGAATCATGTTTTTATTCTGTAGCAGAATATATAGATACCCCTTCCTCACATATGACACTTGATAGAATTTCTCCACCTGGCCTTAGCTAGAAAATGTATACATCGTCGTGATTTAACTTAGTGAAGTATATGTTATGTTGAAGTTTGTGAAACTAAATGTTTTTTTCGTTAGTTCTATACAATGTTTTGAAAAAATTTTTTTTTGTAACCCTGACTTGCTATAAACCATCTTCTGTATGTGTAACATAGTTAAATAAATAGTTAAATAAATATATACTATATACTATACTATACTTCCGAACGGATGGACCGATTTTCAACTTCGATCATACCAATCTGCTTGTTTTTTTTCATAGAATCCTCCGATCGAAATTGCATCAAAGGGGGCCCCCTTGGAACTTTTTCGAATTCTTCAGATCGTTTTAACTTCCGAACGGATGGACCGATTTTCAACTTCGATCATACCAATCTGCTTTTTTTTTCATAGATTCCATTTCTCCAATCGAAAAAACCGAGATCGAACAAAAAATGCATCAAAGGGGGCCCCCTTGGAACTTTTTCGAATTCTTCAGATCGCCTCAACTTCCGAACGGATGGACCGATTTTCAACTTCGATCATACCAATCTGCTTGTTTTTTTTTTCATAGAATCCATTTCTCCAATCAAAAAAACCGAAATCGAAAAAAAAAACAACAAAGGGGGCCCTCTCGGAACTTTTTCGAATTCTTCAGAACGCCTTAACTCCCGAACGGATGGAACGATTTTCAACTTCGATGATACCAATCTGCTTGTTTTTTTTCATAGAATCCATTTTTTAAATCGAAAAAACCGAAATCGAAAAAAAACTGCATCAAAGGGAGCCCCCTTGGAACTTTTTCGAATTCTTCAGATCGCCTTAACTTCCGAACGGATGGACCGATTTTCAACTTCGATCATACCAATCTGCTTGTTTTTTTTCATGGAATCCATTTCTCCAATCGAATCGAAAAAAAAATGCATCAAAGGGGGCCCCCTTGGAACTTTTTCGAATTCTTCAGATCGCCTTAACTTCCGAACGGATGGACCGATTTTCAACTTCGAACATACCAATCTGCTTGTTTTTTTTCATAGAATCCATTTCTCTAATCGAAAAAACCGAAATCAAAAAAAAATTGCATCAAAGGGGGCCCCCTTAGAACTTTTTCGAATTCTTCAGATCGCCTTAACTTCCGAACGGATGTACCGATTTTCAACTTCGATCATACCAATCTGCTTGTTTTTTTTTTTCATAGAAATCCATTTCTTCAATCGAAAAAACCGAAATCGAAAAAAAATGCATCAAAAGGGGCCCCCTTGGAACTTTTTCGAATTCTTCAGATCGCCTTAACTTCCGAACGGATGGACCGATTTTCAACTTCGATCATACCAATCTGCTTGTTTTTTTTTCATAGAATCCATTTCTCCAATCGAAAAAACCGAAATCGAAAAAAAAATGCATCAAAGGGGGCCCTCTTGGAACTTTTTCGAATTCTTCAGATCGCCTTAACTTCCGAACGGATGGACCGATTTTCAACTTCGATCATACCAATCTGCTTGTTTTTTTTTCATAGAATCCATTTCTCCGATCGAAATATTTGAAATCGAAAAAAAAAAATCCAATCTGCTTTTTCTTTTTCATAGATTCCATTTCTCCAATCAAAATAACCGAAATCGAAAGAAAAATGCATCAAAGGGGGCCCCTTGGAACTTTTTCGAATTCTTCAGATCGCCTTAACTTCCGAACGGATGGACCGATTTTCAACTTCGATCATACCAATCTGCTTGTTTTTTTTTCACAGAATCCATTTCTCCAATCGAAAAAACCGAAATCGAAAAGAAATGCATCAAAGGGGGCCCCCTTGGAACTTTTTCGAATTCTTCAGATCGCCTTAACTTCCGAACGGATGGACCGATTTTCAACTTCGATCATACCAATCTGCTTGTTTTTTTTTTCATAGAATCCATTTCTCCAATCGAAAAAACCGAAATCGGAAAAAAAATTGCATCTAAGGGGGCCCCCTTGGAACTTTTTCGAATTCTTCAGATCGCCTTGAACTTCCGAACGGATGGACCGATTTTCAACTTCGATCATACCAATCTGCTTGTTTTTTTTTATAGAATCCATTTCTCCAATCGAAAAAACCGAAATCAAAAAAAAATGCATCAAAGGGGGCCCCCTTGGAACTTTTTCGAATTCTTCAGATCGCCTTAACTTCCGAACGGATGGACCGATTTTCAACTTCGATCATACCAATCTGCTTGTTTTTTTTTTTCATAGAATCCATTTCTCCAATCGGAAAAACCGAATTCGGAAAAAAATTGCATCTAAGGGGGCCCCCTTGGAACTTTTTCGAATTCTTCAGATCGCCTTGAACTTCCGAACGGATGGACCGATTTTCAACTTCGATCATACCAATCTGCTTTTTTTTTTTCATAGAATCCATTTCTCCAATCGAAAAAACCGAAATCGAAAAGAAATGCATCAAAGGGGGCCCCCTTGGAACTTTTTCGAATTCTTCAGATCGCCTTAACTTCCGAACGGATGGACCGATTTTCAACTTCGATCATACCAATCTGCTTGTTTTTTTTTCATAGAATCCATTTCTCCAATCGAAAAAACCGAAATCGGAAAAAAAATTGCATCTAAGGGGGCCCCCTTGGAACTTTTTCGAATTCTTCAGATCGCCTTAACTTCCGAACGGATAGACCGATTTTCAACTTCGATCATACCAATCTGCTTGTTTTTTTTTCATAGAATCCATTTCTCCAATCGAAAAAACCGAAATCGAAAAAAAAATGCATCAAAGGGGGCCCCCTTGGAACTTTTTCGAATTCTTCAGATCGCCTTAACTTCCGAACGGATGGACCGATTTTCAACTTCGATCATACCAATCTGCTTGTTTTTTTTTCATAGAATCCATTTCTCCAATCGAAAAAACCGAAATCGAAAAAAAAAATGCATCAAAGGGGGCCTCCTTGGAACTTTTTCGAATTCTTCAGATCGCCTTAACTTCCGAACGGATGGACCAAACTTCAACTTCGATCATAACAATCTGCTTGTTTTTTTTCATAGAATATATTTATCCAATCGAAAAAACCGAAATCGGAAAAAAAATTGCATCTAAGGGGGCCCCCTTGGAACTTTTTCGAATTCTTCAGATCGCCTTAACTTCCGAACGGATAGACCGATTTTCAACTTCGATCATACCAATCTGCTGGTTTTTTTTCATAGAATCCATTTCTCCAATCGAAAAAACCGAAATCGAAAAAAAAATGCATCAAAGGGGGCCCCCTTGGAACTTTTTCGTATTCTTCAGATCGCCTTAACTTCCGAACGGATGGACCGATTTTCAACTTCGATCATACCAATCTGCTTGTTTTTTTTCATAGAATCCATTTCTCCAATCGAAAAAACCGAAATTGAAAAAAAATGCATCAAAGGGGGCCTCCTTGGAACTTTTTCGAATTCTTCAGATCGCCTTGACTTCCGAACGGATGGACCGATTTTCAACTTCGATCATACCAATCAGCTTGTTTTTTTTCATAGAATCCATTTCTCCAATCGAAATAACCAAAATCGAAAAAAAAATTGCATCAAAAGGGGCCCCCTTGGAACTTTTTCGAATTCTTCAGATCGCCTTAACTTCCGAACGGATGTACCGATTTTCAACTTCGATCATACCAATCTGCTTGTTTTTTTTTCATAGAAATCCATTTCTCCAATCGAAAAAACCGAAATCGAAGAAAAAATGCATCAAAGGGGGCCCCCTTGGAACTTTTTCGAATTCTTCAGATCGCCTTAACTTCCGAACGGATGGACCGATTTTCAACTTCGATCATACCAATCTGCTTGTTTTTTTTCATAGAATCCATTTCTCCAATCGAAAAAACCGAAATTGAAAAAAAATGCATCAAAGGGGGCCTCCTTGGAACTTTTTCGAATTCTTCAGATCGCCTTGACTTCCGAACGGATGGACCGATTTTCAACTTCGATCATACCAATCAGCTTGTTTTTTTTCATAGAATCCATTTCTCCAATCGAAAAAACCGAAATCGGAAAAAAAATTGCATCTAAGGGGGCCCCCTTGGAACTTTTTCGAATTCTTCAGATCGCCTTAACTTCCGAACGGATAGACCGATTTTCAACTTCGATCATACCAATCTGCTGGTTTTTTTTCATAGAATCCATTTCTCCAATCGAAAAAACCGAAATCGAAAAAAAAATTCATCAAAGGGGGCCCCCTTGGAACTTTTTCGAATTCTTCAGATCGCCTTAACTTCCGAACGGATAGACCGATTTTCAACTTCGATCATACCAATCTGCTTGTTTTTTTTTCATAGAATTCATTTCTCCAATCGAAAAAACCGAAATCGAAAGAAAAATGCATCAAAGGGGGCCCCCTTGGAACTTTTTCGAATTCTTCAGATCGCCTTAACTTCCGAACGGATGGACCGATTTTCAACTTCGATCATACCAATCTGCTTGTTTTTTTTTCACAGAATCCATTTCTCCAATCTAAAAAACCGAAATCGAAAAAAAAATGCATCAAAGGGGGCCCTCTTGGAACTTTTTCGAATTCTTCAGATCGCCTTAACTTCCGAACGGATGGACCGATTTTCAACTTCGATCATACCAATCTGCTTGTTTTTTTTCATAGAATCCTCCGAACGAAATATTTGAAATCGAAAAAAAAAATTGCATCAAATGGGGCCCCCTTGGAACTTTTTCGAATTCTTCAGATCGCCTTAACTTCCGAATGGATGGACCGATTTTCAACTTCGATCATACCAATCTGCTTTTTTTTTTCATAGATTCCATTTCTCCAATCGAAAAAACCGAGATCGAACAAAAAATGCATCAAAGGGGGCCCCCTTGGAACTTTTTCGAATTCTTCAGATCGCCTCAACTTCCGAACGGATGGACCGATTTTCAACTTCGATCATACCAATCTGCTTGTTTTTTTTTCTCATAGAATCCATTTCTCCAATCGGAAAAACCGAAATCGAGAAAAAAAAAAACAACAAAGGGGGCCCTCTTGGAACTTCTTCGAATTCTTCAGATCGCCTTAACTTCCGAACGGATGGAACGATTTTCAACTTCGATGATACCAATCTGCTTGTTTTTTTTCATAGAATCCATTTCTCCAATCGAAAAAACCGAAATCGAAAAAAAACTGCATCAAAGGGGGCCCCCTTGGAACTTTTTCGAATTCTTCAGATCGCCTTAACTTCCGAACGGATGGACCGATTTTCAACTTCGATCATACCAATCTGCTTGTTTTTTTTCATGGAATCCATTTCTCTAATCGAAAAAACCGAAATCGAAAAAAAAATTGCATCAAAGGGGGCCCCCTTAGAACTTTTTCGAATTCTTCAGATCGCCTTAACTTCCGAACGGATGTACCGATTTTCAACTTCGATCATACCAATCTGCTTGTTTTTTTTTTCATAGAAATCCATTTCTCCAATCGAAAAAACCGAAATCGAAAGAAAAAATGCATCAAAGGGGGCCCCCTTGGAACTTTTTCGAATTCTTCAGATCGCCTTGAACTTCCGAACGGATGGACCGATTTTCAACTTCGATCATACCAATCTGCTTGTTTTTTTCATAGAATCCATTTCTCCAATCGAAAAAACCGAAATCGAAAAAAAATGCATCAAAGGGGGCCCCCTTGGAACTTATTCGAATTCTTCAGATCGCCTTAACTTCCGAACGGATGGACCGATTTTCAACTTCGATCATACCAATCTGCTTGTTTTTTTTCATAGAATCCATTTCTCCAATCGAAAAAACCGAAATCGGAAAAAAAATTGCATCTAAGGGGGCCCCCTTGGAACTTTTTCGAATTCTTCAGATCGCCTTGAACTTCCGAACGGATGGACCGATTTTCAACTTCGATCATACCAATCTGCTTGTTTTTTTTTCATAGAATCCATTTCTCCAATCGAAAAAACCGAAATCGAAAAGAAATGCATCAAAGGGGGCCCCCTTGGAACTTTTTCGAATTCTTCAGATCGCCTTAACTTCCGAACGGATGGACCGATTTTCAACTTCGATCATACCAATCTGCTTGTTTTTTTTTCATAGAATCCATTTCTCCAATCGAAAAAACCGAAATCAGAAAAAAAATTGCATCTAAGGGGGCCCCCTTGGAACTTTTTCGAATTCTTCAGATCGCCTTAACTTCCGAACGGATAGACCGATTTTCAACTTCGATCATACCAATCTGCTTGTTTTTTTTTCATAGAATCCATTTCTCCTATCGAAAAAACCGAAATCGAAGAAAAAATGCATCAAAGGGGGCCTCCTTGGAACTTTTTCGAATTCTTCAGATCGCCTTAACTTTCGAACGGATGGACCAATCTTCAACTTCGATCATAACAATCTGCTTGTTTTTTTTCATAGAATCCATTTATCCAATCGAAAAAACCGAAATCGAAAAAAAAATGCATCAAATGGGGCCCTCTTGGAACTTTTTCGAATTCTTCAGATCGCCTTAACTTCCGAACGGATGGACCGATTTTCAATTTCGCGCATACCAATTCGCTTGTTTTTTTTTCATAGAATCCATTTCTCCAATCGAAATAACCGAAATCGAAAAAAAAATTGCATCAAAAGGGGCCCCCTTGGAACTTTTTCGAATTCTTCAGATCGCCTTAACTTCCGAACGGATGTACCGATTTTCAACTTCGATCATACCAATCTGCTTGTTTTTTTTTTCATAGAAATCCATTTCTCCAATCGAAAAAACCGAAATCGAAAAAAAATGCATCAAAGGGGGCCCCCTTGGAACTTTTTCGAATTCTTCAGATCGCCTTGAACTTCCGAACGGATGGACCGATTTTCAACTTCGATCATACCAATCTGCTTGTTTTTTATCATAGAATCCATTTCTCCAATCGAAAAAACCGAAATCGAAAAAAAATGCATCAAAGGGGGCCCCCTTGGAACTTTTTCGAATTCTTCAGATCGCCTTAACTTCCGAACGGATGGAACGTTTTTCAACTTCGATCATACCAATCTGCTTGTTTTTTTTTTATAGAATCCATTACTCCAATCGAAAAAACTGAAATCGGAAAAAAAATTGCATCTAAGGGGGCCCCCTTGGAACTTTTTCGAATTCTTCAGATCGCCTTAACTTCCGAACGGATAGACCGATTTTCAACTTCGATCATACCAATCTGCTTGTTTTTTTTTCATAGAATCCATTTCTCCAATCGAAAAAACCGAAATCGAAAGAAAAATGCATCAAAGGGGGCCCCCTTGGAACTTTTTCGAATTCTTCAGATCGCCTCAACTTCCGAACGGATGGACCGATTTTCAACTTCGATCATTCCAATCTGCTTGTTTTTTTTCATAGAATCCATTTCTCCCATCGAAAAACCGAAATCGAAAAAAAAATGCATCAAAGGGGGCCCTCTTGGAACTTTTTCGAATTCTTCAGATCGCCTTAACTTCCGAACGGATGGACCGATTTTCAACTTCGATCATACCAATCTGCTTGTTTTTTTTCATAGAATCCATTTCTCCGATCGAAATATTTGAAATAAAAAAAAAATTGCATCAAAGGGGGCCCCCTTGGAACTTTTTCGAATTCTTCAGATCGCCTTAACTTCCGAACGGATGGACCGATTTTCAACTTCGATCATACCAATCTGCTTTTTTTTTATAGATTCCATTTCTCCAAACGAAAAAACCGAGATCGAACAAAAAATGCATCAAAGGGAGCCCCCTTGGAACTTTTTCGAATTCTTCAGATCGCCTCAACTTCCGAACGGATGGACCGATTTTCAACTTCGATCATACCAATCTGCTCGTTTTTTTTTTCATAGAAATCCATTTCTCCAATCGAAAAAACCGAAACCGAAAAAAAAATGCATCAAAGAGGGCCCCCTTGGAACTTTTTCGAATTCTTCAGATCGCTTTAACTTCCGAACGGATGGACCGATTTTCAACTTCGATCATACCAATCTGCTTGTTTTTTTTTCATAGAATCCATTTATCCAATCGAAAAAACCGAAATCGAAAAAAAAAATGCATCAAATGGGGCCCCCTTGGAACTTTTTCGAATTCTTCAGATCGCCTTAACTTCCGAACGGATGGACCGATTTTCAATTTCGCGCATACCAATTCGCTTGTTTTTTTTTTCATAGAATCCATTTCTCCAATCGAAATAACCGAAATCGAAAAAAAAAATTGCATCAAAAGGGGCCCCCTTGGAACTTTTTCGAATTCTTCAGATCGCCTTAACTTCCGAACGGATGTACCGATTTTCAACTTCGATCATACCAATCTGCTTGTTTTTTTTTTCATAGAAATCCATTTCTCCAATCGAAAAAACCGAAATCGAAAAAAAATGCATCAAAGGGGGCCCCCTTGGAACTTTTTCGAATTCTTCAGATCGCCTTGAACTTCCGAACGGATGGACCGATTTTCAACTTCGATCATACCAATCTGCTTGTTTTTTATCATAGAATCCATTTCTCCAATCGAAAAAACCGAAATCGAAAAAAAATGCATCAAAGGGGGCCCCCTTGGAACTTTTTCGAATTCTTCAGATCGCCTCAACTTCCGAACGGATGGAACGTTTTTCAACTTCGATCATACCAATCTGCTTGTTTTTTTTTTATAGAATCCATTTCTCCAATCGAAAAAACTGAAATCGGAAAAAAAATTGCATCTAAGGGGGCCCCCTTGGAACTTTTTCGAATTCTTCAGATCGCCTTAACTTCCGAACGGATAGACCGATTTTCAACTTCGATCATACCAATCTGCTTGTTTTTTTTTCATAGAATCCATTTCTCCAATCGAAAAAACCGAAATCGAAAGAAAAATGCATCAAAGGGGGCCCCCTTGGAACTTTTTCGAATTCTTCAGATCGCCTCAACTTCCGAACGGATGGACCGATTTTCAACTTCGATCATACCAATCTGCTTGTTTTTTTTCATAGAATCCATTTCTCCCATCGAAAAACCGAAATCGAAAAAAAAATGCATCAAAGGGGGCCCTCTTGGAACTTTTTCGAATTCTTCAGATCGCCTTAACTTCCGAACGGATGGACCGATTTTCAACTTCGATCATACCAATCTGCTTGTTTTTTTTCATAGAATCCATTTCTCCGATCGAAATATTTGAAATCGAAAGAAAAAATTGCATCAAAGGAGGCCCCCTTGGAACTTTTTCGAATTCTTCAGATCGCCTTAACTTCCGAACGGATGGACCGATTTTCAACTTCGATCATACCAATCTGCTTTTTTTTTATAGATTCCATTTTTCCAATCGAAAAAACCGAGATCGAACAAAAAATGCATCAAAGGGGGCCCCCTTGGAACTTTTTCGAATTCTTCAGATCGCCTCAACTTCCGAACGGATGGACCGATTTTCAACTTCGATCATACCAATCTGCTCGTTTTTTTTTCATAGAATCCATTTCTCCAATCGAAAAAACCGAAATCGAAAAAATACTGCATCAAAGGGGGCCCCCTTGGAACTTTTTCGAATTCTTCAGATCGCCTTTACTTCCGAACGGATGGAACGATTTTCAACTTCGAACATACCAATCTGCTTGTTTTTTTTCATAGAATCCATTTCTCTAATCGAAAAAACCGAAATCGAAAAAAAAATTGCATCAAAGGGGGCCCCCTCGGAACTTTTTCGAATTCTTCAGATCGCCTTAACTTCCGAACGGATGTACCGATTTTCAACTTCGATCATACCAATCTGCTTGTTTTTTTTTTCATAGAAATCCATTTCTCCAATCGAAAAAACCGAAACCGAAAAAAAAAAATGCATCAAAGAGGGCCCCCTTGGAACTTTTTCGAATTCTTCAGATCGCCTTGAACTTCCGAACGGATGGACCGATTTTCAACTTCGATCATACCAATCTGCTTGTTTTTTTTATAGAATCCATTTCTCCAATCGAAAAAACCGAAATCGAAATAAAATGCATCAAAGGGGGCCCCCTTGGAACTTTTTCGAATTCTTCAGATCGCCTTAACTTCCGAACGGATGGACCGATTTTCAACTTCGATCATACCAATCTGCTTGTTTTTTTTTTATAGAATCCATTTCTCCAATCGAAAAAACCGAAATCGAAAAAAAAATACATCAAAGGAGGCCCCCTTGGAACTTTTTCGAATTCTTCAGATCGCCTTAACTTCTGAACGGATGGACCGATTTTCAACTTCGATCATACCAATCTGCTTGTTTTTTTTTCATCGAATCCATTTCTCCAATCGAAAAAACCGAAATCGAAAAAAAAATGCATCAAAGGGGGCCCTCTTGGAACTTTTTCGAATTCTTCAGATCGCCTTAACTTCCGAACGGATGGACCGATTTTCAACTTCGATCATACCAATCTGCTTGTTTTTTTTCATAGAATCCATTTCTCTGATCAAAATATTTGAAATCGAAAAAAAAAATTGAATCAAAGGGGGCCCCCTTGGAACTTTTTCGAATTCTTCAGATCGCCTTAACTTCCGAACGGATGGACCGATTTTCAACTTCGATCATACCAATCTGCTTTTTTTTTTCATAGATTCCATTTCTCCAATCGAAAAAACCGAGATCGAACAAGAAATGAATCAAAGGGGGCCCCCTTGGAACTTTTTCGAATTCTTCAGATCGCCTCAACTTCCGAACGGATGGACCGATTTTCAACTTCGATCATACCAATCTGCTTGTTTTTTTTCATAGAATCCATTTCTCCAATCGAAAAAACCGAAATCGAAAAAAAAATGCATCAAAGGGGGCCCTCTTGGAACTTTTTCGAATTCTTCAGATCGCCTTAACTTCCGAACGGATGGACCGATTTTCAACTTCGAACATACCAATCTGCTTGTTTTTTTTCATAGAATCCATTTCTCCGATCAAAAAAACCGAAATCGAAAAAAAAATTGCATCAAAGGGGGCCCCCTTGGAACTTTTTTGAATTCTTCAGATCGCCTTAACTTCCGAACGGATGGACCGATTTTCAACTTCGAACATACCAATCTGCCTGTTTTTTTTCATAGAATCCATTTCTCCAATCGAAAGAACCGAAATCAAAAAAAAATGCATCAAAGGGGGTCCGCTTGGAACTTTTTCGAATTCTTCAGATCGCCTTAACTTCCGAACGGATGGACCGAATTTCAACTTCGATCATACCAATCTGCTTGTTTTTTTTTCATAGAATCCATTTCTCGAATCGAAAAAACCGAAATCGAAATAAAAATTGCATCAAAGGGGGTCCCCTTGGAACTTTTTCGAATTCTTCAGATCGCCTTAACTTCCGAACGGATGGACCGATTTTCAACTTCGATCATACCAATCTGCTTTTTTTTTCTCATAGATTCCATTTCTCCAATCGAAAAAACCGAAATCGAAAAAAAAATTGCATCAAAGGGGGCCCCCTTGGAACTTTTTCGAATTCTTCAGATCGCCTTAACTTCCGAACGGATGGACCGATTTTCAACTTCGATCATACCAATCTGCTTGTTTTTTTCCATAGAATCCATTCCTCCGATCGAAAAAAACCGAAATCGAAAAAAAAATTGCATCAAAGAGGGCCCCCTTGAAACATTTTCGAATTCTTCAGATCGCCTTAACTTCCGAACGGATGGACCGATTTTCAACTTCGATCATACCAATCTGCTTGTTTTTTTCATAGAATCCATTTCTCCAATCGAAAAAACCGAAATCGAAAAAAAAATGCATCAAAGGGGGCCCCCTTGGAACTTTTTCGAATTCTTCAGATCGCCTTAACTTCCGAACGGATGGACCGATTTTCAACTTCGATCATACCAATCTGCTTGTTTTTTTTATAGAATCCATTTCTCCAATCGAAAAAACCGAAATCGAAAAAAAAATGCATCAAAGGGGGCCCCCTTGGAACTTTTTCGAATTCTTCAGATCGCCTCAACTTCCGAACGGATTGACCGATTTTCAACTTCGATCATACCAATCTGCTTGTTTTTTTTCATAGAATCCATTTCTGCAATCGAAAAAACCAAAATCGAAGAAAAAAATTGCATCAAAGGGGGCCCCCTTTGAACTTTTTCGAATTCTTCAGATCGCCTTAACTTCCGAACGGATAAACCGATTTTCAACTTCGATCATACCAATCTGTTTGTTTTTTTTCATAGAATCCATTTTTCCAATCGAAAAAACCGAAATCGAAAAAAAAAAATGCATCAAAGGGGGCCTCCTTGAAACTTTTTCGAATTCTTCAGATCGCCTTAACTTCCGAACGGATGGACCGATTTTCAACTTCGAACATACCAATCTGCTTGTTTTTTTTCATAGAATCCATTTCTCTAATCGAAAAAACCGAAATCGAAAAAAAAATTGCATCAAAGGGGGCCCCCTTGGAACTTTTTCGAATTCTTCAGATCGCTTTAACTTCCGAACGGATGGACCGATTTTCAATTTCGCGCATACCAATCTGCTTGTTTTTTTTCATAGAATCCATTTCTCCAATCGAAAAAACCGAAATCGAAAAAAAAATGCATCAAAGGGGGCCCCCTTGGAACTTTTTCGAATTCTTCAGATCGCTTGAACTACCGAACGGATGGACCGATTTTCAACTTCGCGCATACCAATCTGCTTGTTTTTTTTCATAGAATCCATTTCTCCAATCGAAAAAATCGAAATCGAAACAAAAAATGCATCAAAGGGGGCCCCCTTGGAACTTTTTCGAATTCTTCAGATCGCCTTAACTTCCGAACGGATGGACCGATTTTCAATTTCGCGCATACCAATTTCCTTTTTTTTGTTTCATAGAATCCATTTCTCCAATCGAAAAAACCGAAATCGAAAAAAAAAATGCATCAAAGGGGGTCCCCTTGGATTTTTTTCGAATTCTTCAGATCGCCTTAACTTCCGAACGGATGGACCGATTTTCAACTTCGATCATACCAATTTGCTTGTTTTTTTCATAGAATCCATTTCTCCAATCGAAAAAACCGAAATCGAAAAAAAACATGCATCAAAGGGGGCCCCCTTGGAACTTTTTCGAATTCTTCAGATCGCCATAACATTCGAACGGATGGACCGATTTTCAACTTCGCGCATACCAATCTGCTTGTTTTTTTTTCATAGAATCCATTTCTCCAATCGAAAAAACCGAAATCGAAAAAAAAATGCATCAAAGGAGGTCCCCTTGGAACTTTTTCGAATTTTTCAGGTCGCCTTAACTTCCGAACGGATGGACCGATTTTCAACTTCGATCATACCAATCTGCTTGTTTTTTTTCATAGAATCCATTTCTCCAATCAAAAAAACCGAAATCGAAAAAAAATGCATCAAAGGGGGCCCCCTTGGAACTTTTTCGAATTCTTCAGATCGCTTTAACTTCCGAACGGATGGACCGATTTTCAATTTCGCGCATACCAATCTGCTTGTTTTTTTTCATAGAATCCATTTCTCCAATCGAAAAAACCGAAATAAAAAAAAATGCATCAAAGGGGGCCCCCTTGGAACTTTTTCGAATTCTTCAGATCGCTTGAACTTCCGAACGGATGGACCGATTTTCAACTTCGCGCATACCAATCTGCTTGTTTTTTTTCATAGAATCCATTTCTCCAATCGAAAAAACCGAAATCGAAAATGAAAATGCATCAAAGGGGGCCCCCTTGGTACTTTTTCGAATTCTTCAGATCGCTTTAACATTCGAACGGATGGACCGATTTTCAACTTCGATCATACCAATCCGCTTGTTTTTTTCCATAGAATTCATTTCTCCAATCGAAAAAACCGGAATCTAAAAAAAAATTGCATCAAAGGGGGCCCCCTTGGAACTTTTTCGAATTCTTCAGATCGCCTTAACTTCCGAACGGATGGACCGATTTTCAACTTCGATTATACCAAGTCAATCGAAAAAACCGAAATCGAGAAAAAAAGCATTAAAGGGGGCCCCCTTGGAACTTTTTCGAATTCTTCAGATCGCCTTAACTTCCGAACGGATGGACCGATTTTCAACTTCGATCATACCAATCTGCTTGTTTTTTTATAGAATCCATTTCTCCGATCGATAAAACCGAAATCGAAAAAAAAACTTGCATGAAAGGAGGCCCTCTTGGAACTTTTTCGAATTCTTCAGATCGCCTTAACTTCCGAACGGATGGACCGATTTTCAACTTCGATCATAACAATCTACTTGTTTTTTTTTCATAGAATCCATTTCTCCAATCGAAAAAACCGAAATCGAAAAAAAAATGCATCAAAGGGGGCCCCCTTGGAACTTTTTCGAATTCTTCAGATCGCCTTAACTTCCGAACGGATGGACCAATTTTCAACTTCGATCATACCAATCTGCTTTTTTTTTATAGAATTCATATCATCAATCGAAAAAACCAAAATCAAAAAAAAATGCATTAAAGGGGGCCCCCTTGAAACTTATTCGAATTCTTCAAATCGCCACAACATTCAAACGGATGGACCGATTTTAAACTTCGCGCATACCAATTTGCTTGTTTTTCTTCATAGAATCCATTTCTCCAATCAAAAAAACCTAAATCGAAAAAAAATTGCATCAAAGGGGGTCCCCTTGGAACTTTTTCGAATTCTTCAGATCGCCTTAACTTCCGAAAGGATGGACCAATTTTCAACTTCGATCATACCAATCTGCTTGTTTTTTTCATAGAATCCAATTCTCCAATCAAAAAAACCGAAATCGAAAAAAAAATGCATCAAAGGGGGCCCCCTTGGAACTTTTTCGAATTCTTCAGATCGCCTTAACTTCCGAACGGATGGACCGATTTTCAACTTCGATCATACCAATCTGCTTGTTTTTTTTCATGGAATCCATCTCTCCAATCGAATCGAAAAAAAAATGCATCAAAGGGAGCCCCCTTGGAACTTTTTCGAATTCTTCAGATCGCCTTTACTTCCGAACGGATGGACCGATTTTCAACTTCGAACATACCAATCTGCTTGTTTTTTTTCATAGAATCCATTTCTCTAATCGAAAAAACCGAAATCGAAAAAAAAAATTGCATCAAAGGGGGACCCCTCGGAACTTTTTCGAATTCTTCAGATCGCTTTAACTTCCGAACGGATGTACCGATTTTCAACTTCGATCATACCAATCTGCTTGTTTTTTTTTTCATAGAAATCCATTTCTCCAATCGAAAAAACCGAAACCGAAAAAAAAATGCATCAAAGAGGGCCCCCTTGGAACTTTTTCGAATTCTTCAGATCGCCTTGAACTTCCGAACGGATGGACCGATTTTCAACTTCGATCATACCAATCTGCTTGTTTTTTTTCATAGAATCCATTTATCCAATCGAAAAAACCGAAATCGAAAAAAAAATGCATCAAATGGGGCCCCCTTGGAACTTTTTCGAATTCTTCAGATCGCCTTAACTTCCGAACGGATGGACCGATTTTCAATTTCGCGCATACCAATTCGCTTGTTTTTTTTTCATAGAATCCATTTCTCCAATCGAAATAACCGAAATCGAAAAAAAAAATTTCATCAAAAGGGGCCCCCTTGGAACTTTTTCGAATTCTTCAGATCGCCTTAACTTCCGAACGGATGGACCGATTTTCAACTTCGATCATACCAATCTGCTTGTTTTTTATCATAGAATCCATTTCTCCAATCGAAAAAACCGAAATCGAAAAAAAATGCATCAAAGGGGGCCCCCTTGGAACTTTTTCGAATTCTTCAGATCGCCTCAACTTCCGAACGGATGGAACGTTTTTCAACTTCGATCATACCAATCTGCTTGTTTTTTTTTATAGAATCCATTTCTCCAATCGAAAAAACTGAAATCGGAAAAAAATTGCATCTAAGGGGGCCCCCTTGGAACTTTTTCGAATTCTTCAGATCGCCTTAACTTCCGAACGGATAGACCGATTTTCAACTTCGATCATACCAATCTGCTTGTTTTTTTCATAGAATCCAATTCTCCAATCAAAAAAACCGAAATCGAAAAAAAAATGCATCAAAGGGGGCCCCCTTGGAACTTTTTCGAATTCTTCAGATCGCTTTAACTTCCAAACGGATGGACCGATTTTCAATTTCGCGCATACCAATCTGCTTGTTTTTTATTATAGAATCCATTTCTCCAATCGAAAAAACCGAAATAAAAAAAAATGCATCAAAGGGAACTTTTTCGAATTCTTCAGATCGCTTGAACTTCCGAACGGATGGACCGATTTTCAACTTCGATCATACCAATCTGCTTGTTTTTTTTCATAGAATCCATTTCTTCAATCAAAAAAATCAAAATCGAAAAAAAATGCATCAAAGGGGGCCCCCTTGGAACTTTTTCGAATTCTTCAGATCGCCATAACATTCGAACGGATGGACCGATTTTCAACTTCGCGCAAACCAATTTGCTTGTTTTTTTTCATAGAATCCATTTCTCCAATCGAAAAAACCGAAATCGAAAAAAAAATGCATCAAAGGGGGTCCCCTTGGAACTTTTTCGAATTCTTCAGATCGCCATAACATTCGAACGGATGGACCGATTTTCAACTTCGCGCATACCAATTTGCTTGTTTTTTTTTATAAAATCTATTTCTCCAATCGAAAAAACCGAAATCGAAAATGAAAATGCATCAAAGAGGGCCCCCTTGGTACTTTTTCGAATTCTTCAGATCGCTTTAACATTCGAACGGATGGACCGATTTTCAACTTCGATCATACCAATCTGCTTGTTTTTTTCCATAGAATCCATTTCTCCAATCAAAAAAACTGAAATCTGAAAAAAAATTGCATCAAAGGGGGCCCCCTTGGAACTTTTTCGAATTCTTCAGATCGCCTTAACTTCCGAACGGATGGACCAATTTTCAACTTCGATCATACCAATCTGCTTGTTTTTTTTATAGAATCCATTTCTCCAATCGAAAAAACTGAAATCGAAAAAAAAATGCATCAAAGGGGGCCCCCTTGGAACTTTTTCGAATTCTTCAGATCGCCTTAACTTCCGAACGGATGGACCGATTTTCAACTTCGATCATACCAATCTGCTTGTTTTTTTTCATAGAATCCATTTCTCCAATCGAAAAAACCGAAATCGAAAAAAAATGCATCAAAGGGGGCCCCCTTGGAACTTTTTCGAATTCTTCAAATCGCCATAACATTCGATCCGATGGTCCGATTTTCAACTTCGCGCATACCAATTTGCTTATATTTTTTTCATAGAATCCATTTCTCCAATCGAAAAAACCGAAATCGAAAAAAAAATTGCATCAAAGGGGGTGGTCCCCTTGGAACTTTTTCGAATTCTTCAGATCGCCTTAACTTCCGAACGGATGGACCGATTTTCAATTTCGCGCATACCAATCTGCTTGTTTTTTTTTTCATAGAATCCATTTCTCCAATCGAAAAAACCGAAATCGAAACGAAAAATGCATCAAAGGGGGATCCCTTGGAACTTTTTCGAATTCTTCAGATCCCCTTAACTTCCGAACGGATGGACCGATTTTCAACTTCGATCATACCAATCTGCTTGTTTTTTTTTCATAGAATCCATTTCTCCAATCGAAAAAACCGAAATCGAAAAAAAAAAATGCATCAAAGGGGGTCCCCTTGGAACTTTTTAGAATTCTTCAGATCGCCTTAACTTCCGAACGGATGGACCGATTTTCAACTTCGATCATACCAATCTGCTTGTTTTTTTCATAGAATCCATTTCTTCAATCGAATAAACCAAAATCGAAAAAAAAATGCATCAAAGGGGGCCTCCTTGGAACTTTTTCGAATTCTTCAGATCGCCATAACATTCGAACGGATGGACCGATTTTCAACTTCGCGCAAACCAATTTGCTTGTTTTTTTTTCATAAAATCCATTTCTCCAATCGAAAAAACCGAAGTCGAAAAAGAAAATGCATCAAAGGGGAACTTTTTCGAATTCTTCAGATCGCCATAACATTCGAACGGATGGACCGATTTTCAACTTCGCGCAAACCAATTTGCTTGTTTTTTTTCATAGAATCCATTTCTTCAATCGAAAAAACCGAAATCGAAAATGAAAATGCATCAAAGGGGGCCCCCTTGGTACTTTATCGAATTCTTCAGATCGCTTTAACATTCGAACGGATGGACCGATTTTCAACTTCGATCATACCAATCTGCTTGTTTTTTTCCATAGAATCCATTTCTCCAATCGAAAAAACCGAAATCTGAAAAAAAATTGCATCAAAGGGGGCCCCCTTGGAACTTTTTCGAATTCTTCAGATCGCCTTAACTTCCGAACGGATGGACCAATTTTCAACTTCGATCATACCAATCTGCTTGTTTTTTTTCATTGAATCCATTTCTCCAATCGAATAAACCGAAATAGAAAAAAAAAATGCATCAAAGGGGGCCCCCTTGGAACTTTTTCGAATTCTTCAAATCGCCATAACATTCGAACCGATGGTCCGATTTTCAACTTCGCGCATACCAATTTGCTTATTTTTTTTCATAGAATCCATTTCTCCAATCGAAAAAACCGAAATCGAAAAAAAAGTTGCATCAAAGGGGGTCCCCTTGGAACTTTTTCGAATTCTTCAGATCGCCTTAACTTCCGAACGGATGGACCGATTTTCAATTTCGCGCATACCAATTTGCTTGTTTTTTTTCATAGAATCCATTTCTCCAATCGAAAAAACCGAAATCGAAACAAAAAATGCATCAAAGGGGGCCCCCTTGGAACTTTTTCGAATTCTTCAAATCGCCATAACATTCGAACGGATGGACCGATTTTCAACTTCAAGCATACCAATCTGCTTGTTCTTTTTCATAGAATCTATTTCTTCAATCGAAAAAACCGAAATCGAAAAAAAAAATGCATCAAAGGGGGCCCCCTTGAAACTTTTTCGAATTCTTCAGATCGCTATAACATCCGAACGGATGGACCGATTTTCAACTTCGCGCATACCAATTTGCTTTTTTTTTTCATAGAATCCATTTCTCCAAACGAAAAAACCGAAATCGAAAAAAAAAATGCATCAAAGGGGGTCCCCTTGGAACTTTTTCGAATTCTTCAGATAGCCTTAACTTCCGAACGGATGGACCGATTTTCAACTTCGATCATACCAATCTGCTTGTTTTTTTTCATAGAATACATTTCTCCAATCGAAAAAACCGAAATCGAAAAAAAAAATGCATCAAAGGGGGTCCCCTTGGAACTTTTTCGATTTCTTCAGATCGCCTTAACTTCCGAACGGATGGACCGATTTTCAACTTCGATCATACCAATCTGCTCGTTTTTTTTTCATAGAATCCATTTCTCCAATCGAAAAAACCAGAATCGAAAAAAAAAAGGCATCAAAGGGGGCCCCCTTGGAACTTTTCGAATTCTTCAGATCGCCATAACATTCGTACGGATGGACCGATTTTCAACTTCGCGCAAACCAATTTGCTAGTTTTTTTTTCATAGAATCCATTTCTCCAATCGAAAAAACCGAAGTCGAAAAAGAAAATGCATCAAAGGGGAACTTTTTCGAATTCTTCAGATCGCTATAACATTCGAACGGATGGACCGAGTTTCAACTTCGCGCAAACCAATTTGCTTGTTTTCTTTTCATAGAATCCATTTCTCCAATCGAAAAAACCGAAATCGAAAAAGAAAATGCATCAAAGGGGGTCCCCTTGGAACTTTTTCGAATTCTTCAGATCGCCATAACATTCGAACGGATGGACCGATTTTCAACTTCGATCATACCAATCTGCTTGTTTTTTTTTCATAGAATCCATTTCTCCAATCGAAAAAACCGAAATCGAAAAAAAAATGCATCAAAGGGGGCCCCCTTGGAACTTTTTCGAATTCATCAGATCGCCTTAACTTCCGAACGGATGGACCGATTTTCAACTTCGATCATACCAATTCAATCGAAAAAACCGAAATCGAAAAAAAAGCATTAAAGGGGGCCCTCTTGGAACTTTTTCGAATTCTTCAGATCGCCTTAACTTCCGAACGGATGGACCGATTTTCAACTTCGATCATACCAATCTGCTTGTTTTTTTCATAGAATCCATTTCTCCAATCGAAAAAACCGAAATCGAAAAAAAAACTTGCATCAAAGGGGGCCCTCTTGGAACTTTTTCGAATTATTCAGATCGCCATAACATTCGAACGGATGGACCGATTTTCAACTTCGCGCATACCAATTTGCTTGTTTTTTTTTATAGAATCCATTTCTCCAATCGGAAAAACCGAAATCGAAAAAAAAAAATGCATCAAAGGGGGCTCCCTTGGAACTTTTTCGAATTCTTCAGATCGCCTTAACTTCCGAACGAATGGACCGATTTTCAACTTCGATCATACCAATTCAATCGAAAAAACCGCAATCGAAAAAAAAAAGCATTTAAGGGGGCCCCCTTGGAACTTTTTCGAATTCTTCAGATCGCCTTAACTTCCGAACGGATGGACCGATTTTCAACATCGATCATACCAATCTGCTTGTTTTTTTTAAAGAATCCATTTCTCCAATCGAAAAAACTGAAATCGAAAAAAAAATGCATCAAAGGGGGCCCCCTTGGAACTTTTTCGAATTCTTCAGATCGCCTTAACTTCCGAACGGATGGACCGATTTTCAACTTCGATCATACCAATCTGCTTGTTTTTTTTCATAGAATCCATTTCTCCAATCGAAAAAACCGAAATCGAAAAAAAAATTCATCAAAGGGGGCCCCCTTGGAACTTTTTCGAATTCTTCAAATCGCCATAACATTCGAACCGATGGTCCGATTTTCAACTTCGCGCATACCAATTTGCTTATTTTTTTTTCATAGAATCCATTTCTCCAATCGAAAAAACCGAAATCGCAAAAAAAATTGCATCAAAGGGGGTCCCCTTGGAACTTTTTCGAATTCTTCAGATCGCCTCAACTTCCGAACGGATGGACCGATTTTCAATTTCGCGCATACCAATCTGCTTGTTTTTTTTTCATAGAATCCATTTCTCCAATCGAAAAAACCGAAATCGAAAAAAAAATTCATCAAAGGGGGCCCCCTTGGAACTTTTTCGAATTCTTCAGATCGCTTGAATTTCCGAACGGATGGACCGATTTTCAACTTCGCGCATACCAATCTGCTTGTTTTTTTTTCATAGAATCCATTTCTCCAATCGAAAAAACCGAAATCAAAAAAAAAAATCCATCAAAGGGGGCCCTCTTGGAACTTTTTCGAATTCTTCAGATCGCTTGAATTTCCGAACGGATGGACCGATTTTCAACTTCGCGCATACCAATCTGCTTGTTTTTTTTCATAGAATCCATTTCTCCAATCGAAAGAACCGAAATCGAAACAAAAAATGCATCAAAGGGGGCTCCCTTGGAACTTTTTCGAATTCTTCAGATCCCCTTAACTTCCGAACGGATGGACCGATTTTCAACTTCGATCATACCAATCTGCTTGTTTTTTTTCATAGAATCCATTTCTCCAATCGAAAAAACCGAAATCGAAAAAAAAAATGCATCAAAGGGGGTCCCCTTGGAACTTTTTAGAATTCTTCAGATCGCCTTAACTTCCGAACGGATGGACCGATTTTCAACTTCGATCATACCAATCTGCTTGTTTTTTTTCATAGAATCCATTTCTTCAATCGAAAAAACCAAAATCGAAAAAAAATGCATCAAAGGGGGCCCCCTTGGAACTTTTTCGAATTCTTCAGATCGCCATAACATTCGAACGGATGGACCGATTTTCAACTTCGCGCAAACCAATTTGCTTGTTTTTTTTCATAGAATCCATTTCTCCAATCGAAAAAACCGAAGTCAAAAAAGAAAATGCATCAGAGGGGAACTTTTTCGAATTCTTCAGATCGCTATAACATTCGAACGGATGGACCGATTTTCAACTTCGATCATACCAATCTGCTTGTTTTTTTTCATAGAAATCCATTTCTCCAATCGAAAAAACCGAAATCTGAAAAAAAATTGCATCAAAGGGGGCCCCCTTGGAACTTTTTCGAATTCTTCAGATCGCCTTAACTTCCGAACGGATGGACCAATTTTCAACTTCGATCATACCAATCTGCTTGTATTTTCATAGAATCCATTTCTCCAATCGAAAAAACTGAAATCGAAAAAAAAATGTATCAAAGGGGGCCCCCTTGGAACTTTTTCAATTTCTTCAGATCGCCTCAACTTCCGAACGGATGGACCGATTTTCAACTTCGATCATACCAATCTGCTTGTTTTTTTTCATTGAATCCATTTCTCCAATCGAATAAACCGAAATAGAAAAAAAAAATGCATCAAAGGGGGCCCCCTTGAAACTTTTTCGAATTCTTCAAATCGCCATAACATTCGAACCGATGGTCCGATTTTCAACTTCGCGCATACCAATTTGCTTATTTTTTTTCATAGAATCCATTTCTCCAATCGAAAAAACCGAAATCGAAAAAAAAGTTGCATCAAAGGGGGTCCCCTTGGAACTTTTTCGAATTCTTCAGATCGCCTTAACTTCCGAACGGATGGACCGATTTTCAATTTCGCGCATACCAATTTGCTTGTTTTTTTTCATAGAATCCATTTCTCCAATCGAAAAAACCGAAATCGAAACAAAAAATGCATCAAAGGGGGCCCCCTTGGAACTTTTTCGAATTCTTCAAATCGCCATAACATTCGAACGGATGGACCGATTTTCAACTTCAAGCATACCAATCTGCTTGTTCTTTTTCATAGAATCTATTTCTTCAATCGAAAAAACCGAAATCGAAAAAAAAAATGCATCAAAGGAGGCCCCCTTGAAACTTTTTCGAATTCTTCAGATCGCTTTAACATCCGAACGGATGGACCGATTTTCAACTTCGCGCATACCAATTTGCTTTTTTTTTCATAGAATCCATTTCTCCAAACGAAAAAACCGAAATCGAAAAAAAAAATGCATCAAAGGGGGTCCCCTTGGAACTTTTTCGAATTCTTCAGATAGCCTTAACTTCCGAACGGATGGACCGATTTTCAACTTCGATCATACCAATCTGCTTGTTTTTTTTCATAGAATACATTTCTCCAATCGAAAAAACCGAAATCGAAAAAAAAAATGCATCAAAGGGGGTCCCCTTGGAACTTTTTCGATTTCTTCAGATCGCCTTAACTTCCGAACGAATGGACCGATTTTCAACTTCGATCATACCAATCTGCTCGTTTTTTTTTCATAGAATCCATTTCTCCAATCGAAAAAACCAGAATCGAAAAAAAAAAGGCATCAAAGGGGGCCCCCTTGGAACTTTTCGAATTCTTCAGATCGCCATAACATTCGTACGGATGGACCGATTTTCAACTTCGCGCAAACCAATTTGCTAGTTTTTTTTTCATAGAATCCATTTCTCCAATCGAAAAAACCGAAGTCGAAAAAGAAAATGCATCAAAGGGGAACTTTTTCGAATTCTTCAGATCGCTATAACATTCGAACGGATGGACCGAGTTTCAACTTCGCGCAAACCAATTTGCTTGTTTTCTTTTCATAGAATCCATTTCTCCAATCGAAAAAACCGAAATCGAAAAAGAAAATGCATCAAAGGGGGTCCCCTTGGAACTTTTTCGAATTCTTCAGATCGCCATAACATTCGAACGGATGGACCGATTTTCAACTTCGATCATACCAATCTGCTTGTTTTTTTTTTCATAGAATCCATTTCTCCAATCGAAAAAACCGAAATCGAAAAAAAAAATGCATCAAAGGGGGCCCCCTTGGAACTTTTTCGAATTCTTCAGATCGCCTTAACTTCCGAACGGATGGACCGATTTTCAACTTCGATCATACCAATTCAATCGAAAAAACCGAAATCGAAAAAAAAGCATTAAAGGGGGCCCTCTTGGAACTTTTTCGAATTCTTCAGATCGCCTTAACTTCCGAACGGATGGACCGATTTTCAACTTCGATCATACCAATCTGCTTGTTTTTTTCATAGAATCCATTTCTCCAATCGAAAAAACCGAAATCGAAAAAAAAACTTGCATCAAAGGGGGCCCTCTTGGAACTTTTTCGAATTATTCAGATCGCCATAACATTCGAACGGATGGACCGATTTTCAACTTCGCGCATACCAATTTGCTTGTTTTTTTTTATAGAATCCATTTCTCCAATCGGAAAAACCGAAATCGAAAAAAAAAAAATGCATCAAAGGGGGCTCCCTTGGAACTTTTTCGAATTCTTCAGATCGCCTTAACTTCCGAACGAATGGACCGATTTTCAACTTCGATCATACCAATTCAATCGAAAAAACCGCAATCGAAAAAAAAAAGCATTTAAGGGGGCCCCCTCGGAACTTTTTCGAATTCTTCAGATCGCCTTAACTTCCGAACGGATGGACCGATTTTCAACATCGATCATACCAATCTGCTTGTTTTTTGTAAAGAATCCATTTCTCCAATCGAAAAAACTGAAATCGAAAAAAAAATGCATCAAAGGGGGCCCCCTTGGAACTTTTTCGAATTCTTCAGATCGCCTTAACTTCCGAACGGATGGACCGATTTTCAACTTCGATCATACCAATCTGCTTGTTTTTTTTCATAGAATCCATTTCTCCAATCGAAAAAACCGAAATCGAAAAAAAAATGCATCAAAGGGGGCCCCCTTGGAACTTTTTCGAATTCTTCAAATCGCCATAACATTCGAACCGATGGTCCGATTTTCAACTTCGCGCATACCAATTTGCTTATTTTTTTTTCATAGAATCCATTTCTCCAATCGAAAAAACCGAAATCGCAAAAAAAATTGCATCAAAGGGGGTCCCCTTGGAACTTTTTCGAATTCTTCAGATCGCCTCAACTTCCGAACGGATGGACCGATTTTCAATTTCGCGCATACCAATCTGCTTGTTTTTTTTTCATAGAATCCATTTCTCCAATCGAAAAAACCGAAATCGAAAAAAAAATTCATCAAAGGGGGCCCCCTTGGAACTATTTCGAATTCTTCGGATCGCTTTAACTTCCGAACGGATGGACCGATTTTCAATTTCGCGCATACCAATCTGCTTGTTTTTTTTTCATAGAATCCATTTCTCCAATCGAAAAAACCGAAATCAAAAAAAAAAATCCATCAAAGGGGGCCCTCTTGGAACTTTTTCGAATTCTTCAGATCGCTTGAATTTCCGAACGGATGGACCGATTTTCAACTTCGCGCATACCAATCTGCTTGTTTTTTTTCATAGAATCCATTTCTCCAATCGAAAGAACCGAAATCGAAACAAAAAATGCATCAAAGGGGGCTCCCTTGGAACTTTTTCGAATTCTTCAGATCCCGTTAACTTCCGAACGGATGGACCGATTTTCAACTTCGATCATACCAATCTGCTTGTTTTTTTTCATAGAATCCATTTCTCCAATCGAAAAAACCGAAATCGAAAAAAAAAATGCATCAAAGGGGGTCCCCTTGGAACTTTTTAGAATTCTTCAGATCGCCTTAACTTCCGAACGGATGGACCGATTTTCAACTTCGATCATACCAATCTGCTTGTTTTTTTTCATAGAATCCATTTCTTCAATCGAAAAAACCAAAATCGAAAAAAAATGCATCAAAGGGGGCCCCCTTGGAACTTTTTCGAATTCTTCAGATCGCCATAACATTCGAACGGATGGACCGATTTTCAACTTCGCGCAAACCAATTTGCTTGTTTTTTTTCATAGAATCCATTTCTCCAATCGAAAAAACCGAAGTCAAAAAAGAAAATGCATCAGAGGGGAACTTTTTCGAATTCTTCAGATCGCTATAACATTCGAACGGATGGACCGATTTTCAACTTCGCGCAAACCAATTTGCTTGTTTTTTTTCATAGAATCCATTTCTTCAATCGAAACAACCGAAATCGAAAATGAAAATGCATCAAAGGGGGCCCCCTTGGTACTTTATCGAATTCTTCAGATCGCTTTAACATTCGAACGGATGGACCGATTTTCAACTTCGATCATACCAATCTGCTTGTTTTTTTCCATAGAATCCATTTCTCCAATCTAAAAAACCGAAATCTGAAAAAAATTGCATCAAAGGGGGCCCCCTTGGAACTTTTTCGAATTCTTCAGATCGCCTTAACTTCCGAACGGATGGACCGATTTTCAATTTCGCGCATACCAATTTGCTTGTTTTTTTTCATAGAATCCATTTCTCCAATCGAAAAAACCGAAATCGAAACAAAAAATGCATCAAAGGGGGCCCCCTTGGAACTTTTTCGAATTCTTCAAATCGCCATAACATTCGAACGGATGGACCGATTTTCAACTTCAAGCATACCAATCTGCTTGTTCTTTTTCATAGAATCTATTTCTTCAATCGAAAAAACCGAAATCGAAAAAAAAAATGCATCAAAGGAGGCCCCCTTGAAACTTTTTCGAATTCTTCAGATCGCTTTAACATCCGAACGGATGGACCGATTTTCAACTTCGCGCATACCAATTTGCTTTTTTTTTCATAGAATCCATTTCTCCAAACGAAAAAACCGAAATCGAAAAAAAAAATGCATCAAAGGGGGTCCCCTTGGAACTTTTTCGAATTCTTCAGATAGCCTTAACTTCCGAACGGATGGACCGATTTTCAACTTCGATCATACCAATCTGCTTGTTTTTTTTCATAGAATACATTTCTCCAATCGAAAAAACCGAAATCGAAAAAAAAAATGCATCAAAGGGGGTCCCCTTGGAACTTTTTCGATTTCTTCAGATCGCCTTAACTTCCGAACGAATGGACCGATTTTCAACTTCGATCATACCAATCTGCTCGTTTTTTTTTCATAGAATCCATTTCTCCAATCGAAAAAACCAGAATCGAAAAAAAAAAGGCATCAAAGGGGGCCCCCTTGGAACTTTTCGAATTCTTCAGATCGCCATAACATTCGTACGGATGGACCGATTTTCAACTTCGCGCAAACCAATTTGCTAGTTTTTTTTTCATAGAATCCATTTCTCCAATCGAAAAAACCGAAGTCGAAAAAGAAAATGCATCAAAGGGGAACTTTTTCGAATTCTTCAGATCGCTATAACATTCGAACGGATGGACCGAGTTTCAACTTCGCGCAAACCAATTTGCTTGTTTTCTTTTCATAGAATCCATTTCTCCAATCGAAAAAACCGAAATCGAAAAAGAAAATGCATCAAAGGGGGTCCCCTTGGAACTTTTTCGAATTCTTCAGATCGCCATAACATTCGAACGGATGGACCGATTTTCAACTTCGATCATACCAATCTGCTTGTTTTTTTTTTCATAGAATCCATTTCTCCAATCGAAAAAACCGAAATCGAAAAAAAAAATGCATCAAAGGGGGCCCCCTTGGAACTTTTTCGAATTCTTCAGATCGCCTTAACTTCCGAACGGATGGACCGATTTTCAACTTCGATCATACCAATTCAATCGAAAAAACCGAAATCGAAAAAAAAGCATTAAAGGGGGCCCTCTTGGAACTTTTTCGAATTCTTCAGATCGCCTTAACTTCCGAACGGATGGACCGATTTTCAACTTCGATCATACCAATCTGCTTGTTTTTTTCATAGAATCCATTTCTCCAATCGAAAAAACCGAAATCGAAAAAAAAACTTGCATCAAAGGGGGCCCTCTTGGAACTTTTTCGAATTATTCAGATCGCCATAACATTCGAACGGATGGACCGATTTTCAACTTCGCGCATACCAATTTGCTTGTTTTTTTTTATAGAATCCATTTCTCCAATCGGAAAAACCGAAATCGAAAAAAAAAAAATGCATCAAAGGGGGCTCCCTTGGAACTTTTTCGAATTCTTCAGATCGCCTTAACTTCCGAACGAATGGACCGATTTTCAACTTCGATCATACCAATTCAATCGAAAAAACCGCAATCGAAAAAAAAAAGCATTTAAGGGGGCCCCCTTGGAACTTTTTCGAATTCTTCAGATCGCCTTAACTTCCGAACGGATGGACCGATTTTCAACATCGATCATACCAATCTGCTTGTTTTTTGTAAAGAATCCATTTCTCCAATCGAAAAAACTGAAATCGAAAAAAAAATGCATCAAAGGGGGCCCCCTTGGAACTTTTTCGAATTCTTCAGATCGCCTTAACTTCCGAACGGATGGACCGATTTTCAACTTCGATCATACCAATCTGCTTGTTTTTTTTCATAGAATCCATTTCTCCAATCGAAAAAACCGAAATCGAAAAAAAAATGCATCAAAGGGGGCCCCCTTGGAACTTTTTCGAATTCTTCAAATCGCCATAACATTCGAACCGATGGTCCGATTTTCAACTTCGCGCATACCAATTTGCTTATTTTTTTTTCATAGAATCCATTTCTCCAATCGAAAAAACCGAAATCGCAAAAAAAATTGCATCAAAGGGGGTCCCCTTGGAACTTTTTCGAATTCTTCAGATCGCCTCAACTTCCGAACGGATGGACCGATTTTCAATTTCGCGCATACCAATCTGCTTGTTTTTTTTTCATAGAATCCATTTCTCCAATCGAAAAAACCGAAATCGAAAAAAAAATTCATCAAAGGGGGCCCCCTTGGAACTATTTCGAATTCTTCGGATCGCTTTAACTTCCGAACGGATGGACCGATTTTCAATTTCGCGCATACCAATCTGCTTGTTTTTTTTTCATAGAATCCATTTCTCCAATCGAAAAAACCGAAATCAAAAAAAAAAATCCATCAAAGGGGGCCCTCTTGGAACTTTTTCGAATTCTTCAGATCGCTTGAATTTCCGAACGGATGGACCGATTTTCAACTTCGCGCATACCAATCTGCTTGTTTTTTTTCATAGAATCCATTTCTCCAATCGAAAGAACCGAAATCGAAACAAAAAATGCATCAAAGGGGGCTCCCTTGGAACTTTTTCGAATTCTTCAGATCCCGTTAACTTCCGAACGGATGGACCGATTTTCAACTTCGATCATACCAATCTGCTTGTTTTTTTTCATAGAATCCATTTCTCCAATCGAAAAAACCGAAATCGAAAAAAAAAATGCATCAAAGGGGGTCCCCTTGGAACTTTTTAGAATTCTTCAGATCGCCTTAACTTCCGAACGGATGGACCGATTTTCAACTTCGATCATACCAATCTGCTTGTTTTTTTTCATAGAATCCATTTCTTCAATCGAAAAAACCAAAATCGAAAAAAAATGCATCAAAGGGGGCCCCCTTGGAACTTTTTCGAATTCTTCAGATCGCCATAACATTCGAACGGATGGACCGATTTTCAACTTCGCGCAAACCAATTTGCTTGTTTTTTTTCATAGAATCCATTTCTCCAATCGAAAAAACCGAAGTCAAAAAAGAAAATGCATCAGAGGGGAACTTTTTCGAATTCTTCAGATCGCTATAACATTCGAACGGATGGACCGATTTTCAACTTCGCGCAAACCAATTTGCTTGTTTTTTTTCATAGAATCCATTTCTTCAATCGAAACAACCGAAATCGAAAATGAAAATGCATCAAAGGGGGCCCCCTTGGTACTTTATCGAATTCTTCAGATCGCTTTAACATTCGAACGGATGGACCGATTTTCAACTTCGATCATACCAATCTGCTTGTTTTTTTCCATAGAATCCATTTCTCCAATCTAAAAAACCGAAATCTGAAAAAAATTGCATCAAAGGGGGCCCCCTTGGAACTTTTTCGAATTCTTCAGATCGCCTTAACTTCCGAACGGATGGACCAATTTTCAACTTCGATCATACCAATCTGCTTGTTTTATTATAGAATCCATTTCTCCAATCGAAGAAACTGAAATCGAAAAAAAAATGTATCAAAGGGGGCCCCCTTGGAACTTTTTCGAATTCTTCAGATCGCCTTAACTTCCGAACGGATGGACCGATTTTCAACTTCGATCATACCAATCTGCTTGTTTTTTTCATAGAATCCATTTCTCCAATCGAATAAACCGAAATCAAAAAAAAAATGCATCAAAGGGGGCCCCCTTGGAACTTTTTCGAATTCTTCAGATCGCTTGAATTTCCGAACGGATGGACCGATTTTCAACTTCGCGCATACCAATCTGCTTGTTTTTTTTCATAGAATCCATTTCTCCAATCGAAAAAACCAAAATCGAAAAAAAAATTCATCAAAGGGGGTCCCCTTGGAACTTTTTCGAATTCTACGGATCGCTTTAACTTCCGAACGGATGGACCGATTTTCAATTTCGCGCATACCAATCTGCTTGTTTTTTTTTCATAGAATCCATTTCTCCAATCGAAAAAACCGAAATCGAAACAAAAAATGCATCAAAGGGGGCTCCCTTGGAACTTTTTCGAATTCTTCAGATCGCCTTAACTTCCGAACGGATGGACCGATTTTCAACTTCGATCATACCAATCTGCTTGTTTTTTTTCATAGAATCCATTTCTCCAATCGAAAAAACCGAAATCGAAAAAAAAAATGCATCAAAGGGGGTCCCCTTGGAACTTTTTAGAATTCTTCAGATCGCCTTAACTTCCGAACGGATGGACCGATTTTCAACTTCGATCATACCAATCTGCTTGTTTTTTTTCATAGAATCCATTTCTTCAATCGAAAAAACCAAAATCGAACAAAAAATGCATCAAAGGGGGCCCCCTTGAAACTTTTTCGAATTCTTCAGATCGCCATAACATTCGAACGGATGGACCGATTTTCAACTTTGCGCAAACCAATTTGCTTGTTTTTTTTCATAGAATCCATTTCTCCAATCGAAAAAACCGAAGTCGAAAAAGAGAATGCATCAAAGGGGAACTTTTTCGAATTCTTCAGATCGCTATAACATTCGAACGGATGGACCGATTTTCAACTTCGCGCAAACCAATTCGCTTGTTTTTTTTCATAGAATCCATTTCTTCAATCGAAAAAACCGAAATCGAAAATGAAAATGCATCAAAGGGGGCCCCCTTGGTACTTTATCGAATTCTTCAGATCGCTTTAACATTCGAACGGATGGACCGATTTTCAACTTCGATCATACCAATCTGCTTGTTTTTTTCCATAGAATCCATTTCTCCAATCGAAAAAACCGAAATCTGAAAAAAATTGCATCAAAGGGGGCCCCTTTGGAACTTTTTCGAATTCTTCAGATCGCCTTAACTTCCGAACGGATGGACCAATTTTCAACTTCGATCATACCAATCTGCTTGTTTTTTTATAGAATCCATATCTCCAATCGAAAAAACTGAAATCGAAAAAAAAATTTATCAAAGGGGGCCCCCTTGGAACTTTTTCGAATTCTTCAGATCGCCTTAACTTCCGAACGGATGGACCGATTTTCAACTTCGATCATACCAATCTGCTTGTTTTTTTTCATAGAATCCATTTCTCCAATCAAAAAAACCGATATCGAGAAAAAAAATGCATCGAAGGGGGCCCCCTTGGAACTTTCGAATTCTTCAAATCGCCATAACATTCGAACCGATGGTCCGATTTTCAACTTCGCGCATACCAATTTGCTTATTTTTTTCATAGAATCCATTTCTCCAATCGAAAAAACCGAAATCGAAAAAAAATGCATCAAAGGGGGCCTCCTTGGAACTTTTTCGAATTCTTCAGATCGCCTTAACTTCCGAACGGATGGACCAATCTTCAACTTCGATCTTAACAATCTGCTTGTTTTTTTTCATAGAATCCATTTATCCAATCGAAAAAACCGAAATCGAAAAAAAAATGCATCAAATGGGGCCCCCTTGGAACTTTTTCGAATTCTTCAGATCGCCTTAACTTCCGAACGGATGGACCGATTTTCAATTTCGCGCATACCAATTCGCTTGTTTTTTTCATAGAATCCATTTCTCCAATCGAAATAACCGAAATCGAAAAAAAAAATTGCATCAAAAGGGGCCCCCTTGGAACTTTTTCGAATTCTTCAGATCGCCTCAACTTCCGAACGGATGTACCGATTTTCAACTTCGATCATACCAATCTGCTTGTTTTTTTTTTTCATAGAAATCCATTTCTCCAATCGAAAAAACCGAAATCAAAAAAAAAATGCATCAAAGGTGGCCCCCTTGGAACTTTTTCGAATTATTCAGATCGCCTTGAACTTCCGAACGGATGGACCGATTTTCAACTTCGATCATACCAATCTGCTTGTTTTTTTTTCATAGAATCCATTTCTTCAATCGAAAAAACCGAAATCGAAAAAAAATGCATCAAAGGGGGCCCCCTTGGAACTTTTTCGAATTCTTCAGATCGCCTTAACTTCCGAACGGATGGACCGATTTTCAACTTCGATCATACCAATCTGCTTGTTTTTTTTTCATAGAATCCATTTCTCCAATCGAAAAAAACGAAATCGGAAAAAAATTGCATCTAAGGGGGCCCCCTTGGAACTTCTTCGAATTCTTCAGATCGCCTTAACTTCCGAACGGATAGACCGATTTTCAACTTCGATCATACCAATCTGCTTGTTTTTTTTTCATAGAATCCATTTCTCCAATCGAAAAAACCGAAATCGAAAGAAAAATGCATCAGAGGGGGCCCCCTTGGAACTTTTTCGAATTCTTCAGTTCGCCTTAACTTCCGAACGGATGGACCGATTTTCAACTTCGATCATACCAATCTGCTTGTTTTTTTTTCACAGAATCCATTTCTCCAATCGAAAAAACCGAAATCGAAAAAAAAAATGCATCAAAGGGGGCCCTCTTGGAACTTTTTCGAATTCTTCAGATCGCCTTAACTTCCGAACGGATGGACCGATTTTCAACTTCGATCATACCAATCTGCTTGTTTTTTTTCATAGAATCCTCCGATCGAAATATTTGAAATCGAGAAAAAAAAATTGCATCAAAGGGGGCCCCCTTGGAACTTTTTCGAATTCTTCAGATCGCCTTAACTTCCGAACGGATAGACCGATTTTCAACTTCGATCATACCAATCTGCTTTTTTTTTCATAGATTCCATTTCTCCAATCGAAAAAACCGAGATCGAACAAAAAATGCATCAAAGGGGGCCCCCTTGGAACTTTTTCGAATTCTTCAGATCGCCATAACATTCGAACGGATGGACCGATTTTCAACTTCGCGCAAACCAATTTGCTTGTTTTTTTTCATAGAATCCATTTCTCCAATCGAAAAAACCGAAGTCAAAAAAGAAAATGCATCAGAGGGGAACTTTTTCGAATTCTTCAGATCGCTATAACATTCGAACGGATGGACCGATTTTCAACTTCGCGCAAACCAATTTGCTTGTTTTTTTTCATAGAATCCATTTCTTCAATCGAAACAACCGAAATCGAAAATGAAAATGCATCAAAGGGGGCCCCCTTGGTACTTTATCGAATTCTTCAGATCGCTTTAACATTCGAACGGATGGACCGATTTTCAACTTCGATCATACCAATCTGCTTGTTTTTTTCCATAGAATCCATTTCTCCAATCTAAAAAACCGAAATCTGAAAAAAATTGCATCAAAGGGGGCCCCCTTGGAACTTTTTCGAATTCTTCAGATCGCCTTAACTTCCGAACGGATGGACCAATTTTCAACTTCGATCATACCAATCTGCTTGTTTTATTATAGAATCCATTTCTCCAATCGAAGAAACTGAAATCGAAAAAAAAATGTATCAAAGGGGGCCCCCTTGGAACTTTTTCGAATTCTTCAGATCGCCTTAACTTCCGAACGGATGGACCGATTTTCAACTTCGATCATACCAATCTGCTTGTTTTTTTCATAGAATCCATTTCTCCAATCGAATAAACCGAAATCAAAAAAAAAATGCATCAAAGGGGGCCCCCTTGGAACTTTTTCGAATTCTTCAGATCGCTTGAATTTCCGAACGGATGGACCGATTTTCAACTTCGCGCATACCAATCTGCTTGTTTTTTTTCATAGAATCCATTTCTCCAATCGAAAAAACCAAAATCGAAAAAAAAATTCATCAAAGGGGGTCCCCTTGGAACTTTTTCGAATTCTACGGATCGCTTTAACTTCCGAACGGATGGACCGATTTTCAATTTCGCGCATACCAATCTGCTTGTTTTTTTTTCATAGAATCCATTTCTCCAATCGAAAAAACCGAAATCGAAACAAAAAATGCATCAAAGGGGGCTCCCTTGGAACTTTTTCGAATTCTTCAGATCGCCTTAACTTCCGAACGGATGGACCGATTTTCAACTTCGATCATACCAATCTGCTTGTTTTTTTTCATAGAATCCATTTCTCCAATCGAAAAAACCGAAATCGAAAAAAAAAATGCATCAAAGGGGGTCCCCTTGGAACTTTTTAGAATTCTTCAGATCGCCTTAACTTCCGAACGGATGGACCGATTTTCAACTTCGATCATACCAATCTGCTTGTTTTTTTTCATAGAATCCATTTCTTCAATCGAAAAAACCAAAATCGAACAAAAAATGCATCAAAGGGGGCCCCCTTGAAACTTTTTCGAATTCTTCAGATCGCCATAACATTCGAACGGATGGACCGATTTTCAACTTTGCGCAAACCAATTTGCTTGTTTTTTTTCATAGAATCCATTTCTCCAATCGAAAAAACCGAAGTCGAAAAAGAGAATGCATCAAAGGGGAACTTTTTCGAATTCTTCAGATCGCTATAACATTCGAACGGATGGACCGATTTTCAACTTCGCGCAAACCAATTCGCTTGTTTTTTTTCATAGAATCCATTTCTTCAATCGAAAAAACCGAAATCGAAAATGAAAATGCATCAAAGGGGGCCCCCTTGGTACTTTATCGAATTCTTCAGATCGCTTTAACATTCGAACGGATGGACCGATTTTCAACTTCGATCATACCAATCTGCTTGTTTTTTTCCATAGAATCCATTTCTCCAATCGAAAAAACCGAAATCTGAAAAAAATTGCATCAAAGGGGGCCCCTTTGGAACTTTTTCGAATTCTTCAGATCGCCTTAACTTCCGAACGGATGGACCAATTTTCAACTTCGATCATACCAATCTGCTTGTTTTTTTATAGAATCCATATCTCCAATCGAAAAAACTGAAATCGAAAAAAAAATTTATCAAAGGGGGCCCCCTTGGAACTTTTTCGAATTCTTCAGATCGCCTTAACTTCCGAACGGATGGACCGATTTTCAACTTCGATCATACCAATCTGCTTGTTTTTTTTCATAGAATCCATTTCTCCAATCAAAAAAACCGATATCGAGAAAAAAAATGCATCGAAGGGGGCCCCCTTGGAACTTTCGAATTCTTCAAATCGCCATAACATTCGAACCGATGGTCCGATTTTCAACTTCGCGCATACCAATTTGCTTATTTTTTTCATAGAATCCATTTCTCCAATCGAAAAAACCGAAATCGAAAAAAAATGCATCAAAGGGGGCCTCCTTGGAACTTTTTCGAATTCTTCAGATCGCCTTAACTTCCGAACGGATGGACCAATCTTCAACTTCGATCTTAACAATCTGCTTGTTTTTTTTCATAGAATCCATTTATCCAATCGAAAAAACCGAAATCGAAAAAAAAATGCATCAAATGGGGCCCCCTTGGAACTTTTTCGAATTCTTCAGATCGCCTTAACTTCCGAACGGATGGACCGATTTTCAATTTCGCGCATACCAATTCGCTTGTTTTTTTCATAGAATCCATTTCTCCAATCGAAATAACCGAAATCGAAAAAAAAAATTGCATCAAAAGGGGCCCCCTTGGAACTTTTTCGAATTCTTCAGATCGCCTCAACTTCCGAACGGATGTACCGATTTTCAACTTCGATCATACCAATCTGCTTGTTTTTTTTTTTCATAGAAATCCATTTCTCCAATCGAAAAAACCGAAATCAAAAAAAAAATGCATCAAAGGTGGCCCCCTTGGAACTTTTTCGAATTATTCAGATCGCCTTGAACTTCCGAACGGATGGACCGATTTTCAACTTCGATCATACCAATCTGCTTGTTTTTTTTTCATAGAATCCATTTCTTCAATCGAAAAAACCGAAATCGAAAAAAAATGCATCAAAGGGGGCCCCCTTGGAACTTTTTCGAATTCTTCAGATCGCCTTAACTTCCGAACGGATGGACCGATTTTCAACTTCGATCATACCAATCTGCTTGTTTTTTTTTCATAGAATCCATTTCTCCAATCGAAAAAAACGAAATCGGAAAAAAATTGCATCTAAGGGGGCCCCCTTGGAACTTCTTCGAATTCTTCAGATCGCCTTAACTTCCGAACGGATAGACCGATTTTCAACTTCGATCATACCAATCTGCTTGTTTTTTTTTCATAGAATCCATTTCTCCAATCGAAAAAACCGAAATCGAAAGAAAAATGCATCAGAGGGGGCCCCCTTGGAACTTTTTCGAATTCTTCAGTTCGCCTTAACTTCCGAACGGATGGACCGATTTTCAACTTCGATCATACCAATCTGCTTGTTTTTTTTTCACAGAATCCATTTCTCCAATCGAAAAAACCGAAATCGAAAAAAAAAATGCATCAAAGGGGGCCCTCTTGGAACTTTTTCGAATTCTTCAGATCGCCTTAACTTCCGAACGGATGGACCGATTTTCAACTTCGATCATACCAATCTGCTTGTTTTTTTTCATAGAATCCTCCGATCGAAATATTTGAAATCGAGAAAAAAAAATTGCATCAAAGGGGGCCCCCTTGGAACTTTTTCGAATTCTTCAGATCGCCTTAACTTCCGAACGGATAGACCGATTTTCAACTTCGATCATACCAATCTGCTTTTTTTTTCATAGATTCCATTTCTCCAATCGAAAAAACCGAGATCGAACAAAAAATGCATCAAAGGGGGCCCCCTTGGAACTTTTTCGAATTCTTCAGATCGCCTCAACTTCCGAACGGATGGACCGATTTTCAACTTCGATCATACCAATCTGCTTGTTTTTTTTTTCATAGAATCCATTTCTCCCATCGAAAAAACCGAAATCGAAAAAAAAAACAACAAAGGGGGCCCTCTCGGAACTTTTTCGAATTCTTCAGATCGCCTTAACTTCCGAACGGATGGAACGATTTTCAACTTCGATGATACCAATCTGCTTGTTTTTTTTCATAGAATCCATTTTTTAAATCGAAAAAACCGAAATCGAAAAAAAACTGCATCAAAGGGAGCCCCCTTGGAACTTTTTCGAATTCTTCAGATCGCCTTAACTTCCGAACGGATGGACCGATTTTCAACTTCGATCATACCAATCTGCTTGTTTTTTTTCATGGAATCCATTTCTCCAATCGAATCGAAAAAAAAATGCATCAAAGGGGGCCCCCTTGGAACTTTTTCGAATTCTTCAGATCGCCTTAACTTCCGAACGGATGGACCGATTTTCAACTTCGAACAAACCAATCTGCTTGTTTTTTTTCATAGAATCCATTTCTCTAATCGAAAAAACCGAAATCGAAAAAAAAAATTGCATCAATGGGGGCCCTCTCAGAACTTTTTCGAATTCTTCAGATCGCCTTAACTTCCGAACGGATGTACCGATTTTCAACTTCGATCATACCAATCTGCTTGTTTTTTTTTTCATAGAAATCCATTTCTCCAATCGAAAAAACCGAAATCGAAAAAAAATGCATCAAAGGGGGCCCCCTTGGAACTTTTTCGAATTCTTCAGATCGCCTTAACTTCCGAACGGATGGACCGATTTTTAACTTCGATCATACCAATCTGCTTGTTTTTTTTTCATAGAATCCATTTCTCCAATCGAAAAAACCGAAATCGAAAAAAAAATGCATCAAAGGGGGCCCTCTTGGAACTTTTTCGAATTCTTCAGATCGCCTTAACTTCCGAACGGATGGACCGATTTTCAACTTCGATCATACCAATCTGCTTGTTTTTTTTCATAGAATCCATTTCTCCGATCGAAATATTTGAAATCGAAAAAAAAAATCCAATCTGCTTTTTTTTTTTCATAGATTCCATTTCTCCAATCAAAAAAACCGAAATCGAAAGAAAAATGCATCAAAGGGGGCCCCTTGGAACTTTTTCGAATTCTTCAGATCGCCTTAACTTCCGAACGGATGGACCGATTTTCAACTTCGATCATACCAATCTGCTTGTTTTTTTTTCACAGAATCCATTTCTCCAATCGAAAAAACCGAAATCGAAAAGAAATGCATCAAAGGGGGCCCCCTTGGAACTTTTTCGAATTCTTCAGATCGCCTTAACTTCCGAACGGATGGACCGATTTTCAACTTCGATCATACCAATCTGCTTGTTTTTTTTTCATAGAATCCATTTCTCCAATCGAAAAAACCGAAATCGGAAAAAAAATTGCATCTAAGGGGGCCCCCTTGGAACTTTTTCGAATTCTTCAGATCGCCTTGAACTTCCGAACGGATGGACCGATTTTCAACTTCGATCATACCAATCTGCTTGTTTTTTTTTATAGAATCCATTTCTTCAATCGAAAAAACCGAAATCGAAAAAAAATGCATCAAAGGGGGCCCCCTTGGAACTTTTTCGAATTCTTCAGATCGCCTTAACTTCCGAACGGATGGACCGATTTTCAACTTCGATCATACCAATCTGCTTGTTTTTTTTCATAGAATCCATTTCTCCAATCGGAAAAACCGAATTCGGAAAAAAATTGCATCTAAGGGGGCCCCCTTGGAACTTTTTCGAATTCTTCAGATCGCCTTGAACTTCCGAACGGATGGACCGATTTTCAACTTCGATCATACCAATCTGCTTTTTTTTTTCATAGAATCCATTTCTCCAATCGAAAAAACCGAAATCGAAAAGAAATGCATCAAAGGGGGCCCCCTTGGAACTTTTTCGAATTCTTCAGATCGCATTAACTTCCGAACGGATGGACCGATTTTCAACTTCGATCAAACCAATCTGCTTGTTTTTTTTTCATAGAATCCATTTCTCCAATCGAAAAAACCGAAATCGGAAAAAAAATTGCATCTAAGGGGGCCCCCTTGGAACTTTTTCGAATTCTTCAGATCGCCTTAACTTCCGAACGGATAGACCGATTTTCAACTTCGATCATACCAATCTGCTTGTTTTTTTTTCATAGAATCCATTTCTCCAATCGAAAAAACCGAAATCGAAAAAAAAATGCATCAAAGGGGGCCCCCTTGGAACTTTTTCGAATTCTTCAGATCGCCTTAACTTCCGAACGGATGGACCGATTTTCAACTTCGATCATACCAATCTGCTTGTTTTTTTTTCATAGAATCCATTTCTCCAATCGAAAAAACCGAAATCGAAAAAAAAAATGCATCAAAGGGGGCCTCCTTGGAACTTTTTCGAATTCTTCAGATCGCCTTAACTTCCGAACGGATGGACCGATTTTCAACTTCGATCATACCAATCTGCTTGTTTTTTTTCATAGAATCCATTTCTCCGATCGAAATATTTGAAATCGAAAAAAAAAATCCAATCTGCTTTTTTTTTCATAGATTCCATTTCTCCAATCAAAAAAACCGAAATCGAAAGAAAAATGCATCAAAGGGGGCCCTTTGGAACTTTTTCGAATTCTTCAGATCGCCTTAACTTCCGAACGGATGGACCGATTTTCAACTTCGATCATACCAATCTGCTTGTTTTTTTTTCACAGAATCCATTTCTCCAATCGAAAAAACCGAAATCGAAAAGAAATGCATCAAAGGGGGCCCCCTTGGAACTTTTTCGAATTCTTCAGATCGCCTTAACTTCCGAACGGATGGACCGATTTTCAACTTCGATCATACCAATCTGCTTGTTTTTTTTATAGAATCCATTTCTCCAATCGAAAAAACCGAAATCGGAAAAAAAATTGCATCTAAGGGGGCCCCCTTGGAACTTTTCCGAATTCTTCAGATCGCCTTGAACTTCCGAACGGATGGACCGATTTTCAACTTCGATCATACCAATCTGCTTGTTTTTTTTTTATAGAATCCATTTCTCCAATCGAAAAAACCGAAATCGAAAAAAAATGCATCAAAGGGGGCCCCCTTGGAACTTTTTCGAATTCTTCAGATCGCCTTAACTTCCGAACGGATGGACCGATTTTCAACTTCGATCATACCAATCTGCTTGTTTTTTTTTTCATAGAATCCATTTCTCCAATCGGAAAAACCGAATTCGGAAAAAAATTGCATCTAAGGGGGCCCCCTTGGAACTTTTTCGAATTCTTCAGATCGCCTTGAACTTCCGAACGGATGGACCGATTTTCAACTTCGATCATACCAATCTGCTTTTTTTTTTTCATAGAATCCATTTCTCCTATCGAAAAAACCGAAATCGAAAAGAAATGCATCTAAGGGGGCCCCCTTGGAACTTTTTCGAATTCTTCAGATCGCCTTGAACTTCCGAACGGATGGACCGATTTTCAACTTCGATCATACCAATCTGCTTTTTTTTTTCATAGAATCCATTTCTCCAATCGAAATAACCGAAATCGAAAAAAAAATTGCATCAAAAGGGGCCCCCTTGGAACTTTTTCGAATTCTTCAGATCGCCTCAACTTCCGAACGGATGTACCGATTTTCAACTTCGATCATACCAATCTGCTTGTTTTTTTTTCATAGAAATCCATTTCTCCAATCGAAAAAACCGAAATCAAAAAAAAAATGCATCAAAGGGGGCCCCCTTGGAACTTTTTCGAATTCTTCAGATCGCCTTGAACTTCCGAACGGATGGACCGATTTTCAACTTCGATCATACCAATCTGCTTGTTTTTTTTTCATAGAATCCATTTCTCCAATCGAAAAAACCGAAATCGAAAAAAAATGCATCAATGGGTGCCCTCTTGGAACTTTTTCGAATTCTTCAGATCGCCTTAACTTCCGAACGGATGGACCGATTTTCAACTTCGATCATACCAATCTGCTTGTTTTTTTTTCATAGAATCCATTTCTCCAATCGAAAAAAACGAAATCGGAAAAAAATTGCATCTAAGGGGGCCCCCTTGGAACTTTTTCGAATTCTTCAGATCGCCTTAACTTCCGAACAAATAGACCGATTTTCAACTTCGATCATACCTATCTGCTTGTTTTTTTTTCATAGAATCCATTTCTCCAATCGAAAAAACCGAAATCGAAAGAAAATTGCATCTAAGGGGGCCCCCTTGGAACTTTTTCGAATTCTTCAGATCGCCTAAACTTCCGAACGGATAGACCGATTTTCAACTTCGATCATACCAATCTGCTTGTTTTTTTTTCATAGAATCCATTTCTCCAATCGAAAAAACCGAAATCGAAAGAAAAATGCATCAGAGGGGGCCCCCTTGGAACTTTTTCGAATTCTTCAGATCGCCTTAACTTCCGAACGGATGGACCGATTTTCAACTTCGATCATACCAATCTGCTTGTTTTTTTTTCATAGAATCCTCCGATCGAAATATTTGAAATCGAAAAAAAAAATTGCATCAAAGGGGGCCTCCTTGGAACTTTTTCGAATTCTTCAGATCGCCTTAACTTCCGAACGGATGGACCGATTTTCAACTTCGATCATACCAATCTGCTTTTTTTTCATAGATTCCATTTCTCCAATCGAAAAAACCGAGATCGAACAAAAAATGCATCAAAGGGGGCCCCCTTGGAACTTTTTCGAATTCTTCAGATCGCCTCAACTTCCGAACGGATGGACCGATTTTCAACTTCGATCATACCAATCTGCTTGTTTTTTTTTCATAGAATCCATTTCTCCAATCGAAAAAACCGAAATCGAAAAAAAAAACAACAAAGGGGGCCCTCTCGGAACTTTTTCGAATTCTTCAGATCGCCTTAACTCCCGAACGGATGGAACGATTTTCAACTTCGATGATACCAATCTGCTTGTTTTTTTTCATAGAATCCATTTTTTGAATCGAAAAAACCGAAATCGAAAAAAAACTGCATCAAAGGGAGCCCCCTTGGAACTTTTTCGAATTCTTCAGATCGCCTTAACTTCCGAACGGATGGACCGATTTTCAACTTCGATCATACCAATCTGCTTGTTTTTTTTCATGGAATCCATTTCTCCAATCGAATCGAAAGAAAAATGCATCAAAGGGGGCCCCCTTGGAACTTTTTCGAATTCTTCAGATCGCCTTAACTTCCGAACGGATGGACCGATTTTCAACTTCGAACATACCAATCTGCTTGTTTTTTTTCATAGAATCCATTTCTCTAATCGAAAAAACCGAAATCGAAAAAAAAAATTGCATCAAAGGGAGCCCCCTTAGAACTTTTTCGAATTCTTCAGATCGCCTTAACTTCCGAACGGATGTACCGATTTTCAACTTCGATCATACCAATCTGCTTGTTTTTTTTTCATAGAAATCCATTTCTCCAATCAAAAAAACCGAAATCGAAAAAAAATGCATCAAAGGGGGCCCCCTTGGAACTTTTTCGAATTCTTCAGATCGCCTTAACTTCCGAACGGATGGACCGATTTTCAACTTCGATCATACCAATCTGCTTGTTTTTTTTTCATAGAATCCATTTCTCCAATCGAAAAAACCGAAATCGAAAAAAAAATGCATCAAAGGGGGCCCTCTTGGAACTTTTTCGAATTCTTCAGATCGCCTTAACTTCCGAACGGATGGACCGGTTTTCAACTTCGATCATACCAATCTGCTTGTTTTTTTTCATAGAATCCATTTCTCCGATCGAAATATTTGAAATCGAAAAAAAAAATCCAATCTGCTTTTTTTTTTTCATAGATTCCATTTCTCCAATCAAAAAAACCGAAATCGAAAAAAAAATGCATCAAAGGGGGCCCCTTGGAACTTTTTCGAATTCTTCAGATCGCCTTAACTTCCGAACGGATGGACCGATTTTCAACTTCGATCATACCAATCTGCTTGTTTTTTTTTCACAGAATCCATTTCTCCAATCGAAAAAACCGAAATCGAAAAGAAATGCATCAAAGGGGGCCCCCTTGGAACTTTTTCGAATTCTTCAGATCGCCTTAACTTCCGAACGGATGGACCGATTTTCAACTTCGATCATACCAATCTGCTTGTTTTTTTTTCATAGAATCCATTTCTTCAATCGAAAAAACCGAAATCGGAAAAAAAATTGCATCTAAGGGGGCCCCCTTGGAACTTTTTCGAATTCTTCAGATCGCCTTGAACTTCCGAACGGATGGACCGATTTTCAACTTCGATCATACCAATCTGCTCGTTTTTTTTTATAGAATCCATTTCTCCAATCGAAAAAACCGAAATCGAAAAAAAAATGCATCAAAGGGGGCCCCCTTGGAACTTTTTCGAATTCTTCAGATCGCCTTAACTTCCGAACGGATGGACCGATTTTCAACTTCGATCATACCAATCTGCTTGTTTTTTTTTCATAGAATCCATTTCTCCAATCGGAAAAACCGAATTCGGAAAGAAATTGCATCTAAGGGGGCCCCCTTGGAACTTTTTCGAATTCTTCAGATCGCCTTGAACTTCCGAACGGATGGACCGATTTTCAACTTCGATCATACCAATCTGCTTTTTTTTTTTCATAGAATCCATTTCTCCAATCGAAAAAACCGAAATCGAAAAGAAATGCATCAAAGGGGGCCCCCTTGGAACTTTTTCGAATTCTTCAGATCGCCTTAACTTCCGAACGGATGGACCGATTTTCAACTTCGAACATACCAATCTGCTTGTTTTTTTTCATAGAATCCATTTCTCTAATCGAAAAAACCGAAATCGAAAAAAAAAATTGCATCAAAGGGAGCCCCCTTAGAACTTTTTCGAATTCTTCAGATCGCCTTAACTTCCGAACGGATGTACCGATTTTCAACTTCGATCATACCAATCTGCTTGTTTTTTTTTTTCATAGAAATCCATTTCTCCAATCGAAAAAACCGAAATCGAAAAAAAATGCATCAAAGGGGGCCCCCTTGGAACTTTTTCGAATTCTTCAGATCGCCTTAACTTCCGAACGGATGGACCGATTTTCAACTTCGATCATACCAATCTGCTTGTTTTTTTTTCATAGAATCCATTTCTCCAATCGAAAAAACCGAAATCGAAAAAAAAATGCATCAAAGGGGGCCCTCTTGGAACTTTTTCGAATTCTTCAGATCGCCTTAACTTCCGAACGGATGGACCGATTTTCAACTTCGATCATACCAATCTGCTTGTTTTTTTTTCATAGAATCCATTTCTCCAATCGAAAAAACCGAAATCGGAAAAAAAATTGCATCTAAGGGGGCCCCCTTGGAACTTTTTCGAATTCTTCAGATCGCCTTGAACTTCCGAACGGATGGACCGATTTTCAACTTCGATCATACCAATCTGCTTGTTTTTTTTTATAGAATCCATTTCTCCAATCGAAAAAACCGAAATCGAAAAAAAATGCATCAAAGGGGGCCCCCTTGGAACTTTTTCGAATTCTTCAGATCGCCTTAACTTCCGAACGGATGGACCGATTTTCAACTTCGATCATACCAATCTGCTTGTTTTTTTTCATAGAATCCATTTCTCCAATCGGAAAAACCGAATTCGGAAAAAAATTGCATCTAAGGGGGCCCCCTTGGAACTTTTTCGAATTCTTCAGATCGCCTTGAACTTCCGAACGGATGGACCGATTTTCAACTTCGATCATACCAATCTGCTTTTTTTTTTTCATAGAATCCATTTCTCCAATCGAAAAAACCGAAATCGAAAAGAAATGCATAAAAGGGGGCCCCCTTGGAACTTTTTCGAATTCTTCAGATCGCCTTAACTTCCGAACGGATGGACCGATTTTCAACTTCGATCATACCAATCTGCTTGTTTTTTTTTCATAGAATCCATTTCTCCAATCGAAAAAACCGAAATCGGAAAAAAAATTGCATCTAAGGGGGCCCCCTTGGAACTTTTTCGAATTCTTCAGATCGCCTTAACTTCCGAACGGATAGACCGATTTTCAACTTCGATCATACCAATCTGCTTGTTTTTTTTTCATAGAATCCATTTCTCCAATCGAAAAAACCGAAATCGAAAAAAAAATGCATCAAAGGGGGCCCCCTTGGAACTTTTTCGAATTCTTCAGATCGCCTTAACTTCCGAACGGATGGACCGATTTTCAACTTCGATCATACCAATCTGCTTGTTTTTTTTTTCATAGAATCCATTTCTCCAATCGAAAAAACCGAAATCGAAAAAAAAAATGCATCAAAGGGGGCCTCCTTGGAACTTTTTCGAATTCTTCAGATCGCCTTAATTCCGAACGGATGGACCAATCTTCAACTTCGATCATAACAATCTGCTTGTTTTTTTTCATAGAATATATTTATCCAATCGAAAAAACCGAAATCGAAAAAAAAATGCATCAAATGGGGCCCCCTTGGAACTTTTTCGAATTCTTCAGATCGCCTTAACTTCCGAACGGATGGACCGATTTTCAATTTCGCGCATACCAATTCGCTTGTTTTTTTTCATAGAATCCATTTCTCCAATCGAAATAACCAAAATCGAAAAAAAAATTGCATCAAAAGGGGCCCCCTTGGAACTTTTTCGAATTCTTCAGATCGCCTTAACTTCCGAACGGATGTACCGATTTTCAACTTCGATCATACCAATCTGCTTGTTTTTTTTTCATAGAAATCCATTTCTCCAATCGAAAAAACCGAAATCGAAGAAAAAATGCATCAAAGGGGGCCCCCTTGGAACTTTTTCGAATTCTTCAGATCGCCTTAACTTCCGAACGGATGGACCGATTTTCAACTTCGATCATACCAATCAGCTTGTTTTTTTTTCATAGAATCCATTTCTCCAATCGAAAAAACCGAAATCGGAAAAAAAATTGCATCTAAGGGGGCCCCCTTGGAACTTTTTCGAATTCTTCAGATCGCCTTAACTTCCGAACGGATAGACCGATTTTCAACTTCGATCATACCAATCTGCTGGTTTTTTTTCATAGAATCCATTTCTCCAATCGAAAAAACCGAAATCGAAAAAAAAATGCATCAAAGGGGGCCCCCTTGGAACTTTTTCGAATTCTTCAGATCGCCTTAACTTCCGAACGGATAGACCGATTTTCAACTTCGATCATACCAATCTGCTTGTTTTTTTTTTATAGAATTCATTTCTCCAATCGAAAAAACCGAAATCGAAAGAAAAATGCATCAAAGGGGGCCCCCTTGGAACTTTTTCGAATTCTTCAGATCGCCTTAACTTCCGAACGGATGGACCGATTTTCAACTTCGATCATACCAATCTGCTTGTTTTTTTTTCACAGAATCCATTTCTCCAATCTAAAAAACCGAAATCGAAAAAAAAATGCATCAAAGGGGGCCCTCTTGGAACTTTTTCGAATTCTTCAGATCGCCTTAACTTCCGAACGGATGGACCGATTTTCAACTTCGATCATACCAATCTGCTTGTTTTTTTTCATAGAATCCTCCGATCGAAATATTTGAAATCGAAAAAAAAAAAATTGCATCAAAGGGGGCCCCCTTGGAACTTTTTCGAATTCTTCAGATCGCCTTAACTTCCGAATGGATGGACCGATTTTCAACTTCGATCATACCAATCTGCTTTTTTTTTTCATAGATTCCATTTCTCCAATCGAAAAAACCGAGATCGAACAAAAAATGCATCAAAGGGGGCCCCCTTGGAACTTTTTCGAATTCTTCAGATCGCCTTAACTTCCGAACGGATGGACCGATTTTCAACTTCGATCATACCAATCTGCTTTTTTTTTCATAGATTCCATTTCTCCAATCGAAAAAACCGAGATCGAACAAAAAATGCATCAAAGGGGGCCCCCTTGGAACTTTTTCGAATTCTTCAGATCGCCTCAACTTCCGAACGGATGGACCGATTTTCAACTTCGATCATACCAATCTGCTTGTTTTTTTTTCATAGAATCCATTTCTCCAATCGAAAAAACCGAAATCGAAAAAAAAAAACAACAAAGGGGGCCCTCTCGGAACTTTTTCGAATTCTTCAGATCGCCTTAACTCCCGAACGGATGGAACGATTTTCAACTTCGATGATACCAATCTGCTTCTTTTTTTTCATAGAATCCATTTTTTAAATCGAAAAAACCGAAATCGAAAAAAAAAACTGCATCAAAGGGAGCCCCCTTGGAACTTTTTCGAATTCTTCAGATCGCCTTAACTTCCGAACAGATGGACCGATTGATTTTCAACTTCGATCATACCAATCTGCTTGTTTTTTTTCATGGAATCCATTTCTCCAATCGAATCGAAAAAAAAATGCATCAAAGGGGGCCCCCTTGGAACTTTTTCGAATTCTTCAGATCGCCTTAACTTCCGAACGGATGGACCGATTTTCAACTTCGAACATACCAATCTGCTTGTTTTTTTTCATAGAATCCATTTCTCTAATCGAAAAAACCGAAATCGAAAAAAAAAAATTGCATCAAAGGGGGCCCCCTTAGAACTTTTTCGAATTCTTCAGATCGCCTTAACTTCCGAACGGATGTACCGATTTTCAACTTCGATCATACCAATCTGCTTGTTTTTTTTTTTTCATAGGAATCCATTTCTCCAATCGAAAAAACCGAAATCGAAAAAAAATGCATCAAAGGGGGCCCCCTTGGAACTTTTTCGAATTCTTCAGATCGCCTTAACTTCCGAACGGATGGACCGATTTTCAACTTCGATCATACCAATCTGCTTGTTTTTTTTTCATAGAATCCATTTCTCCAATCGAAAAAACCGAAATCGAAAAAAAAATGCATCAAAGGGGGCCCTCTTGGAACTTTTTCGAATTCTTCAGATCGCCTTAACTTCCGAACGGATGGACCGATTTTCAACTTCGATCATACCAATCTGCTTGTTTTTTTTCATAGAATCCATTTCTCCGATCGAAATACTTGAAATCGAAAAAAAAAATCCAATCTGCTTTTTTTTTTCATAGATTCCATTTCTCCAATCAAAAAAACCGAAATCGAAAGAAAAATGCATCAAAGGGGGCCCCTTGGAACTTTTTCGAATTCTTCAGATCGCCTTAACTTCCGAACGGATGGACCGATTTTCAACTTCGATCATACCAATCTGCTTGTTTTTTTTTCACAGAATCCATTTCTCCAATCGAAAAAACCGAAATCGAAAAGAAATGCATCAAAGGGGGCCCCCTTGGAACTTTTTCGAATTCTTCAGATCGCCTTAACTTCCGAACGGATGGACCGATTTTCAACTTCGATCATACCAATCTGCTTGTTTTTTTTCATAGAATCCATTTCTCCAATCGAAAAAACCGAAATCGGAAAAAAAATTGCATCTAAGGGGGCCCCCTTGGAACTTTTTCGAATTCTTCAGATCGCCTTGAACTTCCGAACGGATGGACCGATTTTCAACTTCGATCATACCAATCTGCTTGTTTTTTTTTTATAGAATCCATTTCTCCAATCGAAAAAACCGAAATCGAAAAAAAAATGCATCAAAGGGGGCCCCCTTGGAACTTTTTCGAATTCTTCAGATCGCCTTAACTTCCGAACGGATGGACCGATTTTCAACTTCGATCATACCAATCTGCTTGTTTTTTTTTCATAGAATCCATTTCTCCAATCGGAAAAACCGAATTCGGAAAGAAATTGCATCTAAGGGGGCCCCCTTGGAACTTTTTCGAATTCTTCAGATCGCCTTGAACTTCCGAACGGATGGACCGATTTTCAACTTCGATCATACCAATCTGCTTTTTTTTTTTCATAGAATCCATTTCTCCAATCGAAAAAACCGAAATCGAAAAGAAATGCATCAAAGGGGGCCCCCTTGGAACTTTTTCGAATTCTTCAGATCGCCTTAACTTCCGAACGGATGGACCGATTTTCAACTTCGAACATACCAATCTGCTTGTTTTTTTTCATAGAATCCATTTCTCTAATCGAAAAAACCGAAATCGAAAAAAAAAATTGCATCAAAGGGAGCCCCCTTAGAACTTTTTCGAATTCTTCAGATCGCCTTAACTTCCGAACGGATGTACCGATTTTCAACTTCGATCATACCAATCTGCTTGTTTTTTTTTTCATAGAAATCCATTTCTCCAATCGAAAAAACCGAAATCGAAAAAAAATGCATCAAAGGGGGCCCCCTTGGAACTTTTTCGAATTCTTCAGATCGCCTTAACTTCCGAACGGATGGACCGATTTTCAACTTCGATCATACCAATCTGCTTGTTTTTTTTTCATAGAATCCATTTCTCCAATCGAAAAAACCGAAATCGAAAAAAAAAATGCATCAAAGGGGGCCCTCTTGGAACTTTTTCGAATTCTTCAGATCGCCTTAACTTCCGAACGGATCATACCAATCTGCTTGTTTTTTTTTCATAGAATCCATTTCTCCAATCGAAAAAACCGAAATCGAAAAAAAAATGCATCAAAGGGGGCCCCCTTGGAACTTTTTCGAATTCTTCAGATCGCCTTAACTTCCGAACGGATGGACCGATTTCCAACTTCGATCATACCAATCTGCTTGTTTTTCTTTTCATAGAATCCATTTCTCCAATCGAAAAAACCGAAATCGAAAAAAAAAATGCATCAAAGGGGGCCTCCTTGGAACTTTTTCGAATTCTTCAGATCGCCTTAACTTCCGAACGGATGGACCGATTTTCTATTTCGCGCATACCAATTCGCTTGTTTTTTTTCATAGAATCCATTTCTCCAATCGAAATAACCAAAATCGAAAAAAAAATTGCATCAAAAGGGGCCCCCTTGGAACTTTTTCGAATTCTTCAGATCGCCTTAACTTCCGAACGGATGTACCGATTTTCAACTTCGATCATACCAATCTGCTTGTTTTTTTTTCATAGAAATCCATTTCTCCAATCGAAAAAACCGAAATCGAAGAAAAAATGCATCAAAGGGGGCCCCCTTGGAACTTTTTCGAATTCTTCAGATCGCCTTAACTTCCGAACGGATGGACCGATTTTCAACTTCGATCATACCAATCAGCTTGTTTTTTTTTCATAGAATCCATTTCTCCAATCGAAAAAACCGAAATCGGAAAAAAAATTGCATCTAAGGGGGCCCCCTTGGAACTTTTTCGAATTCTTCAGATCGCCTTAACTTCCGAACGGATAGACCGATTTTCAACTTCGATCATACCAATCTGCTGGTTTTTTTTCATAGAATCCATTTCTCCAATCGAAAAAACCGAAATCGAAAAAAAATGCATCAAAGGGGGCCCCCTTGGAACTTTTTCGAATTCTTCAGATCGCCTTAACTTCCGAACGGATAGACCGATTTTCAACTTCGATCATACCAATCTGCTTGTTTTTTTTTCATAGAATTCATTTCTCCAATCGAAAAAACCGAAATCGAAAGAAAAATGCATCAAAGGGGGCCCCCTTGGAACTTTTTCGAATTCTTCAGATCGCCTTAACTTCCGAACGGATGGACCGATTTTCAACTTCGATCATACCAATCTGCTTGTTTTTTTTTCACAGAATCCATTTCTCCAATCTAAAAAACCGAAATCGAAAAAAAAATGCATCAAAGGGGGCCCTCTTGGAACTTTTTCGAATTCTTCAGATCGCCTTAACTTCCGAACGGATGGACCAATTTTCAACTTCGATCATACCAATCTGCTTGTTTTTTTTCATAGAATCCTCCGATCGAAATATTTGAAATCGAAAAAAAAATTGCATCAAAGGGGGCCCCCTTGGAACTTTTTCGAATTCTTCAGATCGCCTTAACTTCCGAATGGATGGACCGATTTTCAACTTCGATCATACCAATCTGCTTTTTTTTTTCATAGATTCCATTTCTCCAATCGAAAAAACCGAGATCGAACAAAAAATGCATCAAAGGGGGCCCCCTTGGAACTTTTTCGAATTCTTCAGATCGCCTTAACTTCCGAACGGATGGACCGATTTTCAACTTCGATCATACCAATCTGCTTTTTTTTTCATAGATTCCATTTCTCCAATCGAAAAAACCGAGATCGAACAAAAAATGCATCAAAGGGGGCCCCCTTGGAACTTTTTCGAATTCTTCAGATCGCCTCAACTTCCGAACGGATGGACCGATTTTCAACTTCGATCATACCAATCTGCTTGTTTTTTTTTTCATAGAATCCATTTCTCCAATCGAAAAAACAGAAATCGAAAAAAAAAACAACAAAGGGGGCCCTCTCGGAACTTTTTCGAATTCTTCAGATCGCCTTAACTCCCGAACGGATGGAACGATTTTCAACTTCGATGATACCAATCTGCTTCTTTTTTTTCATAGAATCCATTTTTTAAATCGAAAAAACCGAAATCGAAAAAAAAAACTGCATCAAAGGGAGCCCCCTTGGAACTTTTTCGAATTCTTCAGATCGCCTTAACTTCCGAACGGATGGACCGATTGATTTTCAACTTCGATCATACCAATCTGCTTGTTTTTTTTCATGGAATCCATTTCTCCAATCGAATCGAAAAAAAAATGCATCAAAGGGGGCCCCCTTGGAACTTTTTCGAATTCTTCAGATCGCCTTAACTTCCGAACGGATGGACCGATTTTCAACTTCGAACATACCAATCTGCTTGTTTTTTTTCATAGAATCCATTTCTCTAATCGAAAAAACCGAAATCGAAAAAAAAAAATTGCATCAAAGGGGGCCCCCTTAGAACTTTTTCGAATTCTTCAGATCGCCTTAACTTCCGAACGGATGTACCGATTTTCAACTTCGATCATACCAATCTGCTTGTTTTTTTTTTCATAGAAATCCATTTCTCCAATCGAAAAAACCGAAATCGAAAAAAAATGCATCAAAGGGGGCCCCCTTGGAACTTTTTCGAATTCTTCAGATCGCCTTAACTTCCGATCGGATGGACCGATTTTCAACTTCGATCATACCAATCTGCTTGTTTTTTTTTTCATAGAATCCATTTCTCCAATCGAAAAAACCGAAATCGAAGAAAAAATGCATCAAAGGGGGCCCTCTTGGAACTTTTTCGAATTCTTCAGATCGCCTTAACTTCCGAACGGATGGACCGATTTTCAACTTCGATCATACCAATCTGCTTGTTTTTTTTCATAGAATCCATTTCTCCGATCGAAATATTTGAAATCGAAAAAAAAAATCCAATCTGCTTTTTTTTTTCATAGATTCCATTTCTCCAATCAAAAAAACCGAAATCGAAAGAAAAATGCATCAAAGGGGGCCCCTTGGAACTTTTTCGAATTCTTCAGATCGCCTCAACTTCCGAACGGATGGACCGATTTTCAACTTCGATCATACCAATCTGCTTGTTTTTTTTTCACAGAATCCATTTCTCCAATCGAAAAAATCGAAATCGAAAAGAAATGCATCAAAGGGGGCCCCCTTGGAACTTTTTCGAATTCTTCAGATCGCCTTAACTTCCGAACGGATGGACCGATTTTCAACTTCGATCATACCAATCTGCTTGTTTTTTTTTTCATAGAATCCATTTCTCCAATCGAAAAAACCGAAATCGGAAAAGAAATTGCATCTAAGGGGGCCCCCTTGGAACTTTTTCGAATTCTTCAGATCGCCTTGAACTTCCGAACGGATGGACCGATTTTCAACTTCGATCATACCAATCTGCTTGTTTTTTTTTATAGAATCCATTTCTCCAATCGAAAAAACCGAAATCGAAAAAAAATGCATCAAAGGGGGCCCCCTTGGAACTTTTTCGAATTCTTCAGATCGCCTTAACTTCCGAACGGATGGACCGATTTTCAACTTCGATCATACCAATCTGCTTGTTTTTTTTTCATAGAATCCATTTCTCCAATCGGAAAAACCGAATTCGGAAAAAAATTGCATCTAAGGGGGCCCCCTTGGAACTTTTTCGAATTCTTCAGATCGCCTTGAACTTCCGAACGGATGGACCGATTTTCAACTTCGATCATACCAATCTGCTTTTTTTTTTTCATAGAATCCATTTCTCCAATCGAAAAAACCGAAATCGAAAAGAAATGCATCAAAGGGGGCCCCCTTGGAACTTTTTCGAATTCTTCAGATCGCCTTAACTTCCGAACGGATGGACCGATTTTCAACTTCGATCATACCAATCTGCTTGTTTTTTTTCATAGAATCCATTTCTCCAATCGAAAAAACCGAAATCGGAAAAAAAATTGCATCTAAGGGGGCCCCCTTGGAACTTTTTCGAATTCTTCAGATCGCCTTAACTTCCGAACGGATAGACCGATTTTCAACTTCGATCATACCAATCTGCTTGTTTTTTTTTCATAGAATCCATTTCTCCAATCGAAAAAACCGAAATCGAAAAATAAATGCATCAAAGGGGGCCCCCTTGGAACTTTTTCGAATTCTTCAGATCGCCTTAACTTCCGAACGGATGGACCGATTTTCAACTTCGATCATACCAATCTGCTTGTTTTTTTTCATAGAATCCATTTCTCCAATCGAAAAAACCGAAATCGAAAAAAAAAATGCATCAAAGGGGGCCTCCTTGGAACTTTTTCGAATTCTTCAGATCGCCTTAACTTCCGAACGGATGGACCAATCTTCAACTTCGATCATAACAATCTGCTTGTTTTTTTTCATAGAATATATTTATCCAATCGAAAAAACCGAAATCGAAAAAAAAAATGCATCAAATGAGGCCCCCTTGGAACTTTTTCGAATTCTTCAGATCGCCTTAACTTCCGAACGGATGGACCGATTTTCAATTTCGCGCATACCAATTCGCTTGTTTTTTTTCATAGAATCCATTTCTCCAATCGAAATAACCAAAATCGAAAAAAAAATTGCATCAAAAGGGGCCCCCTTGGAACTTTTTCGAATTCTTCAGATCGCCTTAACTTCCGAACGGATGTACCGATTTTCAACTTCGATCATACCAATCTGCTTGTTTTTTTTTCATAGAAATCCATTTCTCCAATCGAAAAAACCGAAATTGAAAAAAAATGCATCAAAGGGGGCCTCCTTGGAACTTTTTCGAATTCTTCAGATCGCCTTAACTTCCGAACGGATGGACCGATTTTCAACTTCGATCATACCAATCAGCTTGTTTTTTTTTTATAGAATCCATTTCTCCAATCGAAAAAACCGAAATCGGAAAAAAAATTGCATCTAAGGGGGCCCCCTTGGAACTTTTTCGAATTCTTCAGATCGCCTTAACTTCCGAACGGATAGACCGATTTTCAACTTCGATCATACCAATCTGCTGGTTTTTTTTCATAGAATCCATTTCTCCAATCGAAAAAACCGAAATCGAAAAAAAAATGCATCAAAGGGGGCCCCCTTGGAACTTTTTCGAATTCTTCAGATCGCCTTAACTTCCGAACGGATAGACCGATTTTCAACTTCGATCATACCAATCTGCTTGTTTTTTTTTCATAGAATTCATTTCTCCAATCGAAAAAACCGAAATCGAAAGAAAAATGCATCAAAGGGGGCCCCCTTGGAACTTTTTCGAATTCTTCAGATCGCCTTAACTTCCGAACGGATGGACCGATTTTCAACTTCGATCATACCAATCTGCTTGTTTTTTTTTCACAGAATCCATTTCTCCAATCTAAAAAACCGAAATCGAAAAAAAAATGCATCAAAGGGGGCCCTCTTGGAACTTTTTCGAATTCTTCAGATCGCCTTAACTTCCGAACGGATGGACCGATTTTCAACTTCGATCATACCAATCTGCTTGTTTTTTTTCATAGAATCCTCCGATCGAAATATTTGAAATCGAAAAAAAAAATTGCATCAAAGGGGGCCCCCTTGGAACTTTTTCGAATTCTTCAGATCGCCTTAACTTCCGAATGGATGGACCGATTTTCAACTTCGATCATACCAATCTGCTTTTTTTTTTTCATAGATTCCATTTCTCCAATCGAAAAAACCGAGATCGAACAAAAAATGCATCAAAGGGGGCCCCCTTGGAACTTTTTCGAATTCTTCAGATCGCCTCAACTTCCGAACGGATGGACCGATTTTCAACTTCGATCATACCAATCTGCTTGTTTTTTTTCTCATAGAATCCATTTCTCCAATCGGAAAAACCGAAATCGAAAAAAAAAAAAAACAACAAAGGGGGCCCTCTCGGAACTTCTTCGAATTCTTCAGATCGCCTTAACTTCCGAACGGATGGAACGATTTTCAACTTCGATGATACCAATCTGCTTGTTTTTTTTTCATAGAATCCATTTCTCCAATCGAAAAAACCGAAATCGAAAAAAAAACTGCATCAAAGGGGGCCCCCTTGGAACTTTTTCGAATTCTTCAGATCGCCTTAACTTCCGAACGGATGGACCGATTTTCAACTTCGATCATACCAATCTGCTTGTTTTTTTTCATGGAATCCATTTCTCTAATCGAAAAAACCGAAATCGAAAAAAAAGTTGCATCAAAGGGGGCCCCCTTAGAACTTTTTCGAATTCTTCAGATCGCCTTAACTTCCGAACGGATGTACCGATTTTCAACTTCGATCATACCAATCTGCTTGTTTTTTTCATAGAATCCATTTCTCCAATCGAAAAAACCGAAATCGAAAAAAAATGCATCAAAGGGGGCCCCCTTGGAACTTATTCGAATTCTTCAGATCGCCTTAACTTCCGAACGGATGGACCGATTTTCAACTTCGATCATACCAATCTGCTTGTTTTTTTTCATAGAATCCATTTCTCCAATCGAAAAAACCGAAATCGGAAAAAAAATTGCATCTAAGGGGGCTCCCTTGGAACTTTTTCGAATTCTTCAGATCGCCTTGAACTTCCGAACGGATGGACCGATTTTCATCTTCGATCATACCAATCTGCTTGTTTTTTTTTCATAGAATCCATTTCTCCAATCGAAAAAACCGAAATCGAAAAGAAATGCATCAAAGGGGGCCCCCTTGGAACTTTTTCGAATTCTTCAGATCGCCTTAACTTCCGAACGGATGGACCGATTTTCAACTTCGATCATACCAATCTGCTTGTTTTTTTTTCATAGAATCCATTTCTCCAATCGAAAAAACCGAAATCAGAAAAAAAATTGCATCTAAGGGGGCCCCCTTGGAACTTTTTCGAATTCTTCAGATCGCCTTAACTTCCGAACGGATAGACCGATTTTCAACTTCGATCATACCAATCTGCTTGTTTTTTTTTTTCATAGAATCCATTTCTCCAATCGAAAAAACCGAAATCGAAAAAAAAATGCATCAAAGGGGGCCCCCTTGGAACTTTTTCGAATTCTTCAGATCGCCTTAACTTCCGAACGGATGGACCGATTTTCAACTTCGATCATACCAATCTGCTTGTTTTTTTTTCATAGAATCCATTTCTCCTATCGAAAAAACCGAAATCGAAGAAAAAATGCATCAAAGGGGGCCTCCTTGGAACTTTTTTGAATTCTTCAGATCGCCTTAACTTCCGAACGGATGGACCAATCTTCAACTTCGATCATAACAATCTGCTTGTTTTTTTTCATAGAATCCATTTATCCAATCGAAAAAACCGAAATCGAAAAAAAAATGCATCAAATGGGGCCCCCTTGGAACTTTTTCGAATTCTTCAGATCGCCTTAACTTCCGAACGGATGGACCGATTTTCAATTTCGCGCATACCAATTCGCTTGTTTTTTTTTCATAGAATCCATTTCTCCAATCGAAATAACCGAAATCGAAAAAAAAAATTGCATCAAAAGGGGCCCCCTTGGAACTTTTTCGAATTCTTCAGATCGCCTTAACTTCCGAACGGATGTACCGATTTTCAACTTCGATCATACCAATCTGCTTGTTTTTTTTTTCATAGAAATCCATTTCTCCAATCGAAAAAACCGAAATCGAAAAAAAATGCATCAAAGGGGGCCCCCTTGGAACTTTTTCGAATTCTTCAGATCGCCTTGAACTTCCGAACGGATGGACCGATTTTCAACTTCGATCATACCAATCTGCTTGTTTTTTATCATAGAATCCATTTCCAATCGAAAAAACCGAAATCGAAAAAAAATGCATCAAAGGGGGCCCCCTTGGAACTTTTTCGAATTCTTCAGATCGCCTTAACTTCCGAACGGATGGAACGTTTTTCAACTTCGATCATACCAATCTGCTTGTTTGTTTTTTATAGAATCCATTTCTCCAATCGAAAAAACTGAAATCGGAAAAAAATTGCATCTAAGGGGGCCCCCTTGGAACTTTTTCGAATTCTTCAGATCGCCTTAACTTCCGAACGGATGGACCGATTTTCAATTTCGCGCATACCAATTCGCTTGTTTTTTTTCATAGAATCCATTTCTCCAATCGAAATAACCAAAATCGAAAAAAAAATTGCATCAAAAGGGGCCCCCTTGGAACTTTTTCGAATTCTTCAGATCGCCTTAACTTCCGAACGGATGTACCGATTTTCAACTTCGATCATACCAATCTGCTTGTTTTTTTTTCATAGAAATCCATTTCTCCAATCGAAAAAACCGAAATTGAAAAAAAATGCATCAAAGGGGGCCTCCTTGGAACTTTTTCGAATTCTTCAGATCGCCTTAACTTCCGAACGGATGGACCGATTTTCAACTTCGATCATACCAATCAGCTTGTTTTTTTTTATAGAATCCATTTCTCCAATCGAAAAAACCGAAATCGGAAAAAAAATTGCATCTAAGGGGGCCCCCTTGGAACTTTTTCGAATTCTTCAGATCGCCTTAACTTCCGAACGGATAGACCGATTTTCAACTTCGATCATACCAATCTGCTGGTTTTTTTTCATAGAATCCATTTCTCCAATCGAAAAAACCGAAATCGAAAAAAAAATGCATCAAAGGGGGCCCCCTTGGAACTTTTTCGAATTCTTCAGATCGCCTTAACTTCCGAACGGATAGACCGATTTTCAACTTCGATCATACCAATCTGCTTGTTTTTTTTTCATAGAATTCATTTCTCCAATCGAAAAAACCGAAATCGAAAGAAAAATGCATCAAAGGGGGCCCCCTTGGAACTTTTTCGAATTCTTCAGATCGCCTTAACTTCCGAACGGATGGACCGATTTTCAACTTCGATCATACCAATCTGCTTGTTTTTTTTCACAGAATCCATTTCTCCAATCTAAAAAACCGAAATCGAAAAAAAAATGCATCAAAGGGGGCCCTCTTGGAACTTTTTCGAATTCTTCAGATCGCCTTAACTTCCGAACGGATGGACCGATTTTCAACTTCGATCATACCAATCTGCTTGTTTTTTTTCATAGAATCCTCCGATCGAAATATTTGAAATCGAAAAAAAAAATTGCATCAAAGGGGGCCCCCTTGGAACTTTTTCGAATTCTTCAGATCGCCTTAACTTCCGAATGGATGGACCGATTTTCAACTTCGATCATACCAATCTGCTTTTTTTTTTTCATAGATTCCATTTCTCCAATCGAAAAAACCGAGATCGAACAAAAAATGCATCAAAGGGGGCCCCCTTGGAACTTTTTCGAATTCTTCAGATCGCCTCAACTTCCGAACGGATGGACCGATTTTCAACTTCGATCATACCAATCTGCTTGTTTTTTTTCTCATAGAATCCATTTCTCCAATCGGAAAAACCGAAATCGAAAAAAAAAAAAACAACAAAGGGGGCCCTCTCGGAACTTCTTCGAATTCTTCAGATCGCCTTAACTTCCGAACGGATGGAACGATTTTCAACTTCGATGATACCAATCTGCTTGTTTTTTTTTCATAGAATCCATTTCTCCAATCGAAAAAACCGAAATCGAAAAAAAAACTGCATCAAAGGGGGCCCCCTTGGAACTTTTTCGAATTCTTCAGATCGCCTTAACTTCCGAACGGATGGACCGATTTTCAACTTCGATCATACCAATCTGCTTGTTTTTTTTCATGGAATCCATTTCTCTAATCGAAAAAACCGAAATCGAAAAAAAAGTTGCATCAAAGGGGGCCCCTAAGAACTTTTTCGAATTCTTCAGATCGCCTTAACTTCCGAACGGATGTACCGATTTTCAACTTCGATCATACCAATCTGCTTGTTTTTTTCATAGAATCCATTTCTCCAATCGAAAAAACCGAAATCGAAAAAAAATGCATCAAAGGGGGCCCCCTTGGAACTTATTCGAATTCTTCAGATCGCCTTAACTTCCGAACGGATGGACCGATTTTCAACTTCGATCATACCAATCTGCTTGTTTTTTTTCATAGAATCCATTTCTCCAATCGAAAAAACCGAAATCGGAAAAAAAATTGCATCTAAGGGGGCTCCCTTGGAACTTTTTCGAATTCTTCAGATCGCCTTGAACTTCCGAACGGATGGACCGATTTTCATCTTCGATCATACCAATCTGCTTGTTTTTTTTTCATAGAATCCATTTCTCCAATCGAAAAAACCGAAATCGAAAAGAAATGCATCAAAGGGGGCCCCCTTGGAACTTTTTCGAATTCTTCAGATCGCCTTAACTTCCGAACGGATGGACCGATTTTCAACTTCGATCATACCAATCTGCTTGTTTTTTTTTTCATAGAATCCATTTCTCCAATCGAAAAAACCGAAATCAGAAAAAAAATTGCATCTAAGGGGGCCCCCTTGGAACTTTTTCGAATTCTTCAGATCGCCTTAACTTCCGAACGGATAGACCGATTTTCAACTTCGATCATACCAATCTGCTTGTTTTTTTTTTCATAGAATCCATTTCTCCAATCGAAAAAACCGAAATCGAAAAAAAAATGCATCAAAGGGGGCCCCCTTGGAACTTTTTCGAATTCTTCAGATCGCCTTAACTTCCGAACGGATGGACCGATTTTCAACTTCGATCATACCAATCTGCTTGTTTTTTTTTCATAGAATCCATTTCTCCTATCGAAAAAACCGAAATCGAAGAAAAAATGCATCAAAGGGGGCCTCCTTGGAACTTTTTTGAATTCTTCAGATCGCCTTAACTTCCGAACGGATGGACCAATCTTCAACTTCGATCATAACAATCTGCTTGTTTTTTTTCATAGAATCCATTTATCCAATCGAAAAAACCGAAATCGAAAAAAAAATGCATCAAATGGGGCCCCCTTGGAACTTTTTCGAATTTTTCAGATCGCCTTAACTTCCGAACGGATGGACCGATTTTCAATTTCGCGCATACCAATTCGCTTGTTTTTTTTTCATAGAATCCATTTCTCCAATCGAAATAACCGAAATCGAAAAAAAAAATTGCATCAAAAGGGGCCCCCTTGGAACTTTTTCGAATTCTTCAGATCGCCTTAACTTCCGAACGGATGTACCGATTTTCAACTTCGATCATACCAATCTGCTTGTTTTTTTTTCCATAGAAATCCATTTCTCCAATCGAAAAAACCGAAATCGAAAAAAAATGCATCAAAGGGGGCCCCCTTGGAACTTTTTCGAATTCTTCAGATCGCCTTGAACTTCCGAACGGATGGACCGATTTTCAACTTCGATCATACCAATCTGCTTGTTTTTTATCATAGAATCCATTTCCAATCGAAAAAACCGAAATCGAAAAAAAATGCATCAAAGGGGGCCCCCTTGGAACTTTTTCGAATTCTTCAGATCGCCTTAACTTCCGAACGGATGGAACGTTTTTCAACTTCGATCATACCAATCTGCTTGTTTTTTTTTTATAGAATCCATTTCTCCAATCGAAAAAACTGAAATCGGAAAAAAAATTGCATCTAAGGGGGCCCCCTTGGAACTTTTTCGAATTCTTCAGATCGCCTTAACTTCCGAACGGATAGACCGATTTTCAACTTCGATCATACCAATCTGCTTGTTTTTTTTTCATAGAATCCATTTCTCCAATCGAAAAAACCGAAATCGAAAGAAAAATGCATCAAAGGGGGCCTCCTTGGAACTTTTTCGAATTCTTCAGATCGCCTCAACTTCCGAACGGATGGACCGATTTTCAACTTCGATCATTCCAATCTGCTTGTTTTTTTTCATAGAATCCATTTCTCCCATCGAAAAACCGAAATCGAAAAAAAAATGCATCAAAGGGGGCCCTCTTGGAACTTTTTCGAATTCTTCAGATCGCCTTAACTCCCGAACGGATGGACCGATTTTCAACTTCGATCATACCAATCTGCTTGTTTTTTTTCATAGAATCCATTTCTCCGATCGAAATATTTGAAATAAAAAAAAAAATTGCATCGAAGGGGGCCCCCTTGGAACTTTTTCGAATTCTTCAGATCGCCTTAACTTCCGAACGGATGGACCGATTTTCAACTTCGATCATACCAATCTGCTTTTTTTTTATAGATTCCATTTCTCCAATCGAAAAAACCGAGATCGAACAAAAAATGCATCAAAGGGGGCCCCCTTGGAACTTTTTCGAATTCTTCAGATCGCCTCAACTTCCGAACGGATGGACCGATTTTCAACTTCGATCATACCAATCTGCTCGTTTTTTTTTCATAGAATCCATTTCTCCAATCGAAAAAACCGAAATCGAAAAAAAACTGCATCAAAGGTGGCCCCCTTGGAACTTTTTCGAATTCTTCAGATCGCCTTAACTTCCGAACGGATGGACCGATTTTCAACTTCGATCATACCAATCTGCTTGTTTTTTTTCATGGAATCCATCTCTCCAATCGAATCGAAAAAAAAATGCATCAAAGGGAGCCCCCTTGGAACTTTTTCGAATTCTTCAGATCGCCTTTACTTCCGAACGGATGGACCGATTTTCAACTTCGAACATACCAATCTGCTTGTTTTTTTTCATAGAATCCATTTCTCTAATCAAAAAAACCGAAATCGAAAAAAAAATTGCATCAAAGGGGGCCCCCTCGGAACTTTTTCGAATTCTTCAGATCGCCTTAACTTCCGAACGGATGTACCGATTTTCAACTTCGATCATACCAATCTGCTTGTTTTTTTTCATAGAATCCATTTATCCAATCGAAAAAACCGAAATCGAAAAAAAAATGCATCAAATGGGGCCCCCTTGGAACTTTTTCGAATTCTTCAGATCGCCTTAACTTCCGAACGGATGGACCGATTTTCAATTTCGCGCATACCAATTCGCTTGTTTTTTTTTCATAGAATCCATTTCTCCAATCGAAATAACCGAAATCAAAAAAAAAAATTGCATCAAAAGGGGCCCCCTTGGAACTTTTTCGAATTCTTCAGATCGCCTTAACTTCCGAACGGATGTACCGATTTTCAACTTCGATCATACCAATCTGCTTGTTTTTTTTTCATAGAAATCCATTTCTCCAATCGAAAAAACCGAAATCGAAAAAAAATGCATCAAAGGGGGCCCCCTTGGAACTTTTTCGAATTCTTCAGATCGCCTTGAACTTCCGAACGGATGGACCGATTTTCAACTTCGATCATACCAATCTGCTTGTTTTTTATCATAGAATCCATTTCTCCAATCGAAAAAACCGAAATCGAAAAAAAATGCATCAAAGGGGGCCCCCTTGGAACTTTTTCGAATTCTTCAGATCGCCTTAACTTCCGAACGGATGGAACGTTTTTCAACTTCGATCATACCAATCTGCTTGTTTTTTTTTATAGAATCCATTTCTCCAATCGAAAAAACTGAAATCGGAAAAAAAATTGCATCTAAGGGGGCCCCCTTGGAACTTTTTCGAATTCTTCAGATCGCCTTAACTTCCGAACGAATAGACCGATTTTCAACTTCGATCATACCAATCTGCTTGTTTTTTTTTCATAGAATCCATTTCTCCAATCGAAAAAACCGAAATCGAAAGAAAAATGCATCAAAGGGGGCCCCCTTGGAACTTTTTCGAATTCTTCAGATCGCCTCAACTTCCGAACGGATGGACCGATTTTCAACTTCGATCATACCAATCTGCTTGTTTTTTTTCATAGAATCCATTTCTCCCATCGAAAATCCGAAATCGAAAAAAAAATGCATCAAAGGGGGCCCTCTTGGAACTTTTTCGAATTCTTCAGATCGCCTTAACTTCCGAACGGATGGACCGATTTTCAACTTCGATCATACCAATCTGCTTGTTTTTTTTCATAGAATCCATTTCTCCGATCGAAATATTTGAAATCGAAAAAAAAAATTGCATCAAAGGGGGCCCCCTTGGAACTTTTTCGAATTCTTCAGATCGCCTTAACTTCCGAACGGATGGACCGATTTTCAACTTCGATCATACCAATCTGCTTTTTTTTTATAGATTCCATTTCTCCAATCGAAAAAACCGAGATCGAACAAAAAATGCCTCAAAGGGGGCCCCCTTGGAACTTTTTCGAATTCTTCAGATCGCCTCAACTTCCGAACGGATGGACCGATTTTCAACTTCGATCATACCAATCTGCTCGTTTTTTTTTTCATAGAATCCATTTCTCCAATCGAAAAAACCGAAATCGAAAAGAAACTGCATCAAAGGGGGCCCCCTTGGAACTTTTTCGAATTCTTCAGAACGCCTTAACTTCCGAACGGATGGACCGATTTTCAACTTCGATCATACCAATCTGCTTGTTTTTTTTCATGGAATCCATCTCTCCAATCGAATCGAAAAGAAAATGCATCAAAGGGAGCCCCCTTGGAACTTTTTCGAATTCTTCAGATCGCCTTTACTTCCGAACGGATGGAACGATTTTCAACTTCGAACATACCAATCTGCTTGTTTTTTTTCATAGAATCCATTTCTCTAATCGAAAAAACCGAAATCGAAAAAAAAATTGCATCAAAGGGGGCCCCCTCGGAACTTTTTCGAATTCTTCAGATCGCCTTAACTTCCGAACGGATTTACCGATTTTCAACTTCGATCATACCAATCTGCTTGTTTTTTTTTTTCATAAAAATCCATTTCTCCAATCGAAAAAACCGAAACCGAAAAAAAAAATGCATCAAAGAGGGCCCCCTTGGAACTTTTTCGAATTCTTCAGATCGCCTTGAACTTCCGAACGATGGACCGATTTTCAACTTCGATCATACCAATCTGCTTGTTTTTTTTATAGAATCCATTTCTCCAATCGAAAAAACCGAAATCGAAATAAAATGCATCAAAGGGGGCCTTGGAACTTTTTCGAATTCTTCAGATCGCCTTAACTTCCGAACGGATGGACCGATTTTCAACTTCGATCATACCAATCTGCTTGTTTTTTTTTTCATAGAATCCATTTCTCCAATCGAAAAAACCGAAATCGAAAAAAAAATGCATCAAAGGAGGCCCCCTTGGAACTTTTTCGAATTCTTCAGATCGCCTTAACTTCTGAACGGATGGACCGATTTTCAACTTCGATCATACCAATCTGCTTGTTTTTTTTTCATCGAATCCATTTCTCCAATCGAAAAAACCGAAATCGAAAAAAAAAATGCATCAAAGGGGGCCCTCTTGGAACTTTTTCGAATTCTTCAGATCGCCTTAACTTCCGAACGGATGGACCGATTTTCAACTTCGATCATACCAATCTGCTTGTTTTTTTTCATAGAATCCATTTCTCTGATCAAAATATTTGAAATCGAAAAAAAAAATTGAATCAAAGGGGGCCCCCTTGGAACTTTTTCGAATTCTTCAGATCGCCTTAACTTCCGAACGGATGGACCGATTTTCAACTTCGATCATACCAATCTGCTTTTTTTTTTCATAGATTCCATTTCTCCAATCGAAAAAACCGAGATCGAACAAAAAATGAATCAAAGGGGGCCCCCTTGGAACTTTTTCGAATTCTTCAGATCGCCTCAACTTCCGAACGGATGGACCGATTTTCAACTTCGATCATACCAATCTGCTTGTTTTTTTTCATAGAATCCATTTCTCCAATCGAAAAAACCGAAATCGAAAAAAAAATGCATCAAAGGGGGCCCTCTTGGAACTTTTTCGAATTCTTCAGATCGCCTTAACTTCCGAACGGATGGACCGATTTTCAACTTCGAATATACCAATCTGCTTGTTTTTTTTCATAGAATCCATTTCTCCGATCAAAAAAACCGAAATCGAAAAAAAATTGCATCAAAGGGGGCCCCCTTGGAACTTTTTCGAATTCTTCAGATCGCCTTAACTTCCGAACGGATGGACCGATTTTCAACTTCGAACATACCAATCTGCCTGTTTTTTTTCATAGAATCCATTTCTCCAATCGAAAGAACCGAAATAAAAAAAAAATGCATCAAAGGGGGTCCCCTTGGAACTTTTTCGAATTCTTCAGATCGCCTTAACTTCCGAACGGATGGACCGAATTTCAACTTCGATCATACCAATCTGCTTGTTTTTTTTCATAGAATCCATTTCTCGAATCGAAAAAACCGAAATCGAAATAAAAATTGCATCAAAGGGGGTCCCCTTGGAACTTTTTCGAATTCTTCAGATCGCCTTAACTTCCGAACGGATGGACCGATTTTCAACTTCGATCATACCAATCTGCTTTTTTTTTCTCATAGATTCCATTTCTCCAATCGAAAAAACCGAAATCGAAAAAAAAATTGCATCAAAGGGGGCCCCCTTGGAACTTTTTCGAATTCTTCAGATCGCCTTAACTTCCGAACGGATGGACCGATTTTCAACTTCGATCATACCAATCTGCTTGTTTTTTTCCATAGAATCCATTTCTCCGATCGAAAAAAACCGAAATCGAAAAAAAAATTGCATCAAAGAGGGCCCCCTTGGAACTTTCTCGAATTCTTCAGATCGCCTCAACTTCCGAACGGATTGACCGATTTTCAACTTCGATCATACCAATCTGCTTGTTTTTTTTATAGAATCCATTTCTCCAATCGAAAAAACCGAAATCGAAAAAAAAATGCATCAAAGGGGGCCCCCTTGGAACTTTTTCGAATTCTTCAGATCGCCTCAACTTCCGAACGGATTGACCGATTTTCAACTTCGATCATACCAATCTGCTTGTTTTTTTTCATAGAATCCATTTCTGCAATCGAAAAAACCAAAATCGAAGAAAAAAATTGCATCAAAGGGGGCCCCCTTTGAACATTTTCGAATTCTTCAGATCGCCTTAACTTCCGAACGGATAAACCGATTTTCAACTTCGATCATACCAATCTGTTTGTTTTTTTTCATAGAATCCATTTTTCCAATCGAAAAAACCGAAATCAAAAAAAAATGCATCAAAGGGGGCCTCCTTGAAACTTTTTCGAATTCTTCAGATCGCCTTAACTTCCGAACGGATGGACCGATTTTCAACTTCGAACATACCAATCTGCTTGTTTTTTTTCATAGAATCCATTTCTCTAATCGAAAAAACCGAAATCGAAAAAAAAATTGCATCAAAGGGGGCCCCCTTGGAACTTTTTCGAATTCTTCAGATCGCCTTAACTTCCGAACGGATGTACCGATTTTCAACTTCGATCATACCAATCTGCTTGTTTTTTTTTTCATAGAAATCCATTTCTCCAATCGAAAAAACCGAAATCGAAAAAAAAAATGCATCAAAGGGGGCCCTCTTGGAACTTTTTCGAATTCTTCAGACCGCCTTGAACTTCCGAACGGATGGACCGATTTTCAACTTCGATCATACCAATCTGCTTGTTTTTTTTTATAGAATCCATTTCTCCAATCGAAAAAACCGAAATCGAAAAAAAATGCATCAAAGGGTGTTCGAAATTGAAATATTTGAAGTTCAATGATGCTGGTTATTTTGATATGAAAATCGAATTTATGATCGTTGGAAATAGCCTTTGAGATTAGGTTTATGATTTGATTCGAGAGAGAGAGAGAGAGAGAGAGAATGAAAGAGAGAGCGACTCGAAGGACCATGTTCGAAATTGAAATATTTGAAGTTCAATGATGCTGGTTATTTTGATATGAAAATCGAATTTATGATCGTTGGAAATAGCCTTTGAGATTAGGTTTATGATTTGATTCGAGAGAGAGAGAGAGAGAATGAAAGAGAGAGCGACTGTGATTTCTTACCTTGGAGAAAACTGTAGAACTCTTGGAGGATGCACTATGATTGGAGGATGCACTACGATTACGCGACCGGCCGGTGCAAGAGAGAGACGAGAGCGCGGTAAAAAAGGCACTTTTGTTCGTAATGAACGAATTATTCGACCCAGCAAAATTAGTGTGCTCGTGTCTGGTTTTCGAATGTCTTCTTTCTTCTTCTTCTTCCTTGATTCTCTCATAGTGGGGATAGAAATCACAGAGGAATCGCGAAACAATAAAAAAGACATGAGCGTAGTTGAGGGTTTTGAAAAGGAATTTTAAATATTAATTACTAAATTGATAAACTTAAATTTAACTAATACTAATTTGATGAGCGGAAACTGTACATAACCGCCCACCTAAAATGTTGTGACATTTTATACAAGAGGTGAACTGTCCACTGGTAAGACGCATAATTTGACCAATGGACGCTTGAATACTCCTTGTTTGGTTTTCACCGTGGCAACCCTGACGACTCCATCAAGACCCGGATGAGTTTCTGTTACACGACCGAGTAACCATTGAAGAGGGGGTGAGTTATCATTTTTTATGAGTACCAAAGTACCAGGTTCAAGAGTAGATGCTTTTTTCGTCCACTTGGATCGTTGGTGAAGGGTATGTAAATATTCCTTTGACCAACGAGCCCAGAAATCTTGGTGGAGCCGTTGTACGAGCTGCCATCGGCCCAACCGATTCAACTGAATATGCTTGAGGTCTGCATCAACGAGTGCATTCAGAGGCTCAAGGGTGAGAAAATGCCCTGGGGTCAAAACTGACAAATCATTGGGATCGGCACTGATGGGACATAGGGGTCGTGAATTCAAGACAGCTTCAATTTGGACAACAAGGGTCTCGAGCTCGTCATATGTGAGAACTTGCTCACCGATGACGCGAAAAATATGTGTTTTGAGGGACTTCACCCCTGCTTCCCATAGCCCACCAAAGTGAGGGCTGCTCGGTGGGTTAAAATGCCAAGTGAGATTCTCACAAGATGCAGCTTCAGCCATGAGTTTAATTTGATTAGAAGCTCCAACGAAATTGGTGCCGCAGTCACTGAATATGTAACTACACCTACCACGTCTCGAGATAAAACGTCTCAGTGCTGCTAAGAATGCATCAGAAGATAAATCTCTAACTACCTCAAAGTGTAGAGCCTTCGTGGCAAAGCAAACAAAAACACAAATGTATGTCTTGTACTGTCTTGCATTTTTATATTTTCCTTGAGTGATCAAAAACGGACCACAAAAGTCGACACCAACTGCAGAAAATGGCTTTATTTGAGAAATCCTCAATGAGGGTAGATTTCCCATTGGAGGTTGAAGAGGAGTGGGGTTGAGTTTCCAACACCTATGACAATTTGATAGTACTCTACGAATAGTTTTCTTATGAGATAGTATCCAATATCTCTGGGACAGTAAAAATTGCATTGTTTGTACTCCTGGATGTAAGAATTGTTTATGCGTGAACTCGATCATCAAGAATGTTAAGCGGTGAGAGTTAGGAAGGAGAATGGGGAATTTTTGATCGTAAGATAAAGTTGAGTATGTGAGCCTACCGCCCACCCTCAAGAGACCCGTTTCGTCTATAAACGGACTAAGCTTCCTCAGAACCTTGGGAATAGGTTTTTTCGCTTGTATAAGCGAAAACTCTTCAGCAAAAGTTTGACTTTGAACTTGTTTGATGAGAACAAGCAGAGCTGAATGTAGTTCAATGTCACATAGGGGGGAAATTATTTTCTCAGTAGGGTTTCGGATGTTTTTAATAAACCGTCGAATATATGCAACTATCCGCTGTATTTTGAGCAAAGATGAAGTATCATTGATGAGAGTATCAAGAAAATTAGGAGATGAAGTTAGCGTTGTCAAGACGAAACGTTTTTCCTCTTCTAATATAGATTTATCCGAAACAAGAACCTCGGGAGGAATTGGCCAATTACATTCAGCTGATTTCAACCATGGAGGCCCCGCCCACCATGACGGATTTTCCAAGAATTGGGAGGCGGTCATGCCTCTCGAAGCACAATCGGCAGGATTTTCTTCGGAGGGGACATAATGCCAAATCGAAGGAGGAAACTTATCATGTATGGAACTTATTCGATTACTGATGAATGTCTTGTGCTTGTGGGGAGATGAACCTATCCAATGAAGGGTGACTGTTGAATCAGTCCAAGCAAAGATACGATGAAACTGGAGATTTTCCTTGAAACTTTCGACGACTGAAGATAAAAGACTCGATAATAGCACCGCCGCGCAAAGTTCAAGTCGCGGAATAGATACCACTTTCACAGGGGCTACCTTAGACTTTGAACAAACAAAAAATGTTGATATATCTTCATCCGAGTGGATAACCCTAAGGTAAACAACACCAGCGTAACCTTTTTTTGAAGCATCCGCGTATCCGTGGAGCTCTATGGATTCATAAGGGGTAGAGAGAATGTGACGAGGAATTGAAATCTCAGAAATTCTTTGTAAGTCGGACTGGTATATTTTCCAACTATGTAAAATATCAGGAGGGGGTGTATCATCCCAATTGAGGCCATGAGACCAAAGGTCTTGAATGAGGATTTTTGCATATAATGTGAGTGGTGACAGAAACCCCAATGGATCGAAAACACGTGCCAACTCTGACAGAATGGTTCTCTTGGTACAATATGAGTTATTTGGATTTACCTGGAATGAAAATGTGTCGAGAGAGGAATTCCATTGGAGACCAAGTACTTTGACTGTGGTGGGATTATCTAAATCGAGTGATACAGATTTTGAAATTGAATTTGTAACTACTAATGAGTGTATATTGCTTCCCCACTTGTGAAGTTCGAATCCTCCGCTTTGCAGTAACGAAATGAGTTCTGTTTTTAGAGCATGAGCAGCTTCAAGAGAATCACAAGATGTAACTACGTCATCCACATACATGGAAGATTTCAGACATTTGGAGGCTAACGGAAAAAAATCAGCTTGTATTTCAGCTAAATAGAGAATAGTTCGAATCGCGAGGAATGGAGAAGATGAAAGGCCATAAGTGACTGTATTGAGAACATATTCTTGGATAGGATCTTCCTGAGTGAATCTCCAGAGAATTTTTTGATAAACACGATCAGCTTCTGTAAGATTGATCTGTCTGAACATCTGCCGTATATCCCCAATAAGAGCTACTGGACGAAGGCGAAAATTTAAAAGAATGGTGGGAAGATCTCTCTGGAGTTTGGACCCGATAAGAAGAGTATCGTTGAGCGACATTCCATTTGAAGACTTGCAGGAAGCATCGAATACCACCCTGAGTTTGGTGGTTGAGCTGTTGGGATTAACCACACAGTGGTGGGGAATATAGTAGGACCTATCAGAGACGATTTGTGATTTTAATGGAGACATATGTCCACTGTCTAAGTAATCTCTCATAAATTCGCAATATTGTTTGTGGAGTAGAGGGTTAACTAATAATCTGCGTTCTAAGGAAATGAAACGACGTTCCGCGATTGATCGAGAGTGGGGAAATGTTGGCTGTTTTATACGAAACGGGAGAGAGACGGTGAACCTGCCGGTAGTGTCCCTCCGAACATTGTCGAGAAATAATTTTTCGCATAGCTCATCTTCGGGGGAAATACTAATCTTCCGAGGTACTTCCTCCAGTTCCCAGAATCGTTTCAAAGTTTTTTCGATGGATAGATCACAAGAACAAAAAAATGAGTTTGATACAGCTGAAGAGGAATTACAGCTGACAGTTCCCATGAGAATCCATCCAAAAGTAGTATTGACAGCAGTCGGTTCGTTATTTTTTCCAGAGAGTTTACCAGGTTGGAGAATCTGTGAAAATATATCTACCCCTAAGAGCATATCAATTGCCTTGGGAACATGAAAATCGGGATCAGCCAACTTGAGAGTCGAGATATGTGACCACGCGTCACGAGAGAGGGGGAATCTAGGCATGTCATCACAGATTCGTGGAAGAACGACAGCCTCAATTGTAATGAGAGGATCTGGAGTTAGACGTGGGCGCAGAGTGAGTGAAACTGCTTTCGATGCAGTTGAGTTCATATGAGTTAAGCCTTGAATTGATAAAGTAATGTTGTGGCGCGATAAACCTAGTTTATTACAAAATCTTTCGGAGACGAAGTTGGCTTGACTTCCACTGTCAAGCAATATACGAGCTACGTGAAAATTTCCTTGAGGGTCTCGCACCTCAATGAGAGCAGTAGATAGGAGTACTAAGTTTGAAGAAGGCACTAAATTCGTGAGCGAAGTGACTGGGTGGTGAGAAGATGGGTTGTTATTGGGAGATGAATCACTGGAAGCAACGTTCTGATCGTTAGGGGGGTAGGTGAAATGAAGAAGACTATTATGCTTCATTTTACAAAGAGAACATCTCACTGATGAGGAGCAATCCTTGTATTGGTGTTTATTTCCAAGACAATTAATGCACCATTTATTATTTTTTGCTATATTATAACGTTCTTGTGGAGAATGTGATGAAAACTTTGGACATTTGTAGATTGAATGATCCTGTTTGCAATAAAAGCAAATGGGAGCCGGCTTGGTATGAACCATGAACGAGGAACTTGGGCGCTGATAACTTGGGGGGTTTTGACGGGAATCGCGAGAGACATTTTTAGATTTCGAGATTTCAAATTTATGAGAATTTTTCGAACTACTATTAACCGATTTGTCAAGCGCATCACACTGTTTGAGAACAAATTCTTTTAAATCAGAATAAACTGGAATTTCATTTGAACCAAACTCAATTTCAAATCTCGACACCGTATTTGAATCTAATTTTCGAAGAAGCATGTTGAAAATCAAAAAATCCCATTTGTCTGTTTCAAATTCCAAGTTTTTGAGCGCTGCCAAGTTCTCTTCAAAGGTATCCACGAGTTGACGCAAATTTTGGGGTGTAGCAGTATTGTCAGTTAATTTTGGAGCATTTTCTAACTCTCGATAGTGAGCCGTTGCCAAAGCACGTTTATTATCATACCTCGCTTTTAGAGCATTATAAGCAATGATATAATTTGCATCTGTTAAGCGATTGCATTTGACTATAGTTAGTGGTGGTCCATTCAGGGAAGCTAACAAATAATTAAATTTTTCCACATTTGACAATTCATTATTTTCGTGAACAAGAGAATTAAACATATCAAAAAATGTATTCCAATCTTTTGGATTCCCATCAAATTTGAACAAATCAATTTTAGGTAACCGAACATTGCTCGATTTTCCACTGGATGAAACATTCTGTTGATTATCAAATAATTGAAATTCAATTGCTTTTATGGCATAATAGGTATCATCGAAACCTTTACAGATAACACTTTCACCAGCTAAATCATGAGCATCAACTGTAGAGACAATAGTTAAAAGAGCTGCATGTTGTTCATCGAAATCATGTTTTATTCGTTCAAGAGATGGGATCCGAGCTTTGAACTGCACATGAAAATTTTCATTTTGTAATGCAGCGTCTGCTATTATTTTCAAATCTGATAATCGATCCACACAGTTTTGACGTAACGCTTGGATTTGTTTTATTTTGTTAGCTTGACTCATAATGGAGAGACAAAATGATAATACTCAATGAATTTTCAGGACCACACTGTATATAATCAATAAATGGAGAAATAATTTAATCGAATTATTTAATTCAGTTATTTTTAACCTTATTATACCACACTGTATGAATGGAAAACTTCTCAGATGCAAATCATTTTTATCAAAGCGAACGATCAAGTTTCGATACTGATATTTGAACAAATGAGAGAGTACTGAAAGAAATCAAAATAGTATGTGTAAGAAAGAGGTTTTATCATTTATAGGAATACTTATACTGAAAATACTTATATTTTTTTTATAAAGAAATACTTTCACCGATAAATAAATCAATAAAGTATTGTTGTATTGTTGAATCGCCGAGAACTTTGGCGCAAAAAACGTCCAGGAGCAAAAAGTCTTATCAGTTTATCAGTTCACCTGCTATGATCGAGAAACGAATTTAAAATTCTCTTTCAGCACCAACTGGATGAATGGAAATTTCCCACAACCAGAATCGATGAAAATATCAAATTACAGCACATCCGGCTCGACAGGACCATGTTCGAAATTGAAATATTTGAAGTTCAATGATGCTGGTTATTTTGATATGAAAATCGAATTTATGATCGTTGGAAATAGCCTTTGAGATTAGGTTTATGATTTGATTCGAGAGAGAGAGAGAGAGAGAATGAAAGAGAGAGCGACTCGAAGGACCATGTTCGAAATTGAAATATTTGAAGTTCAATGATGCTGGTTATTTTGATATGAAAATCGAATTTATGATCGTTGGAAATAGCCTTTGAGATTAGGTTTATGATTTGATTCGAGAGAGAGAGAGAGAGAATGAAAGAGAGAGCGACTGTGATTTCTTACCTTGGAGAAAACTGTAGAACTCTTGGAGGATGCACTATGATTGGAGGATGCACTACGATTACGCGACCGGCCGGTGCAAGAGAGAGACGAGAGCGCGGTAAAAAAGGCACTTTTGTTCGTAATGAACGAATTATTCGACCCAGCAAAATTAGTGTGCTCGTGTCTGGTTTTCGAATGTCTTCTTTCTTCTTCTTCTTCCTTGATTCTCTCATAGTGGGGATAGAAATCACAGAGGAATCGCGAAACAATAAAAAAGACATGAGCGTAGTTGAGGGTTTTGAAAAGGAATTTTAAATATTAATTACTAAATTGATAAACTTAAATTTAACTAATACTAATTTGATGAGCGGAAACTGTACAAAGGGGGCCCCCTTGGAACTTTTTCGAATTCTTCAGATCGCCTTAACTTCCGAACGGATGGACCGATTTTCAACTTCGATCATACCAATCTGCTTGTTTTTTTTTCATAGAATCCATTTCTCCAATCGAAAAAACCGAAATCGGAAAAAAAATTGCATCTAAGGGGGCCCCCTTGGAACTTTTTCGAAATCTTCAGATCGCCTTAACTTCCGAACGGATAGACCGATTTTCAACTTCGATCATACCAATCTGCTTGTTTTTTTTCATAGAATCCAATTCTCCAATCGAAATAACCGAAATCGAACAAAAAATGCATCAAAGGGGGCCCCCTTGGAACTTTTTCGAATTCTTCAGATCGCCTTAACTTCCGAACGGATGGACCGATTTTCAACTTCGATCATACCAATCTGCTTGTGTTTTTCCATAGAATCCATTTCTCCAATCGAAAAAACCGAAATCGAAAAGAAATGCATCAAAGGGGGCCCTCTTGGAACTTTTTCGAATTCTTCAGATCGCCTTAACTTCCGAACGGATGGACCGATTTTCAACTTCGATCATACCAATCTGCTTGTTTTTTTTCATAGAATCCTCCGATCGAAATATTTGAAATCGAAAAAAAAAAATTGCATCAAAGGGGGCCCCCTTGGAACTTTTTCGAATTCTTCAGATCGCCTTAACTTCCGAATGGATGGACCGATTTTCAACTTCGATCATACCAATCTGCTTTTTTTTTTCATAGATTCCATTTCTCCAATCGAAAAAACCGAGATCGAACAAAAAATGCATCAAAGGGGGCCCCCTTGGAACTTTTTCGAATTCTTCAGATCGCCTTAACTTCCGAACGGATGGACCGATTTTCAACTTCGATCATACCAATCTGCTTTTTTTTTTCATAGAATCCATTTCTCCAATCGAAAAAACTGAAATCGAAAAAAAAATGCATCAAAGGGGGCCCCCTTGGAAATTTTTCGAATTCTTCAGATCGCCTTAACTTCTGAACGGATGGACCGATTTTCAACTTCGATCATACCAATCTGCTTGTTTTTTTTTTCATAGAATCCATTTCCCCAATCGAAAAAACCGAAATCGAAAAAAAAATTCATCAAAGGGGGCCCTCTTGGAACTTTTTCGAATTCTTCAGATCGCCTCAACTTCCGAACGGATGGACCGATTTTCAACTTCGATCATACCAATCTGCTTGTTTTTTTTTCATAGAATCCATTTCTCTGATCGAAATATTTGAAATCGAAAAAAAAATTGCATCAAAGGGGGCCCTCTTGGAACTTTTTCGAATTCTTCAGATCGCCTCAACTTCCGAACGGATGGACCGATTTTCAACTTCGATCATACCAATCTGCTTTTTTTTTCATAAATTCCATTTCTCCAATCGAAAAAACCGAGATCGAACAAAAAATGCATCAAAGGGGGCCCCCTTGGAACTTTTTCGAATTCTTCAGATCGCCTCAACTTCCGAACGGATGGACCGATTTTCAACTTCGATCATACCAATCTGCTTGTTTTTTTCATAGAATCCATTACTCCAATCGAAAAAACTGAAATCGAAAAAAAAATGCATCAAAGGGGGCTCCTTTGGAACTTTTTCGAATTCTTCAGATCGCCTTAACTTCCGAACGGATGGACCGATTTTCAACTTCGATCATACCAATCTGTTTGTTTTTTTTCTCATAGAATCCATTTCTCCGATCGAAATATTTGAAATCGAAAAAAAAAATTGCATCAAAGGGGGCCCCCTTGGAACTTTTTCGAATTCTTCAGATCACCTTAACTTCCGAACGGATGGACCGATTTTCAACTTCGATCATACCAATCTGCTTTTTTTTATAGATTCCATTTCTCCAATCGAAAAAACCGAGATCGAACAAAAAATGCATCAAAGGGGGCCCTCTTGGAACTTTTTCGAATTCTTCAGATCGCCTCAACTTCCGAACGGATGGACCGATTTTCAACTTCGATCATACCAATCTGCTCGTTTTTTTTTCATAGAATCCATTTCTCCAATCGAAAAAACCGAAATCGAAAAAAAACTGCATCAAAGGGGGCCCCCTTGGAACTTTTTCGAATTCTTCAGATCGCCTTAACTTCCGAACGGATGGACCGATTTTCAACTTCGATCATACCAATCTGCTTTTTTTTTTCATGGAATCCATCTCTCCAATCGAATCGAAAAAAAAATGCATCAAAGGGAGCCCCCTTGGAACTTTTTCGAATTCTTCAGATCGCCTTTACTTCCGAACGGATGGACCGATTTTCAACTTCGAACATACCAATCTGCTTGTTTGTTTTCATAGAATCCATTTCTCTAATCGAAAAAACCGAAATCGAAAAAAAAAATTGCATCAAAGGGGGCCCCCTCGGAACTTTTTCGAATTCTTCAGATCGCCTTAACTTCCGAACGGATGTACCGATTTTCAACTTCGATCATACCAATCTGCTTGTTTTTTTTTTCATAGAAATCCATTTCTCCAATCGAAAAAACCGAAACCGAAAAAAAAATGCATCAAAGAGGGCCCCCTTGGAACTTTTTCGAATTCTTCAGATCGCCTTGAACTTCCGAACGGATGGACCGATTTTCAACTTCGATCATACCAATCTGCTTGTTTTTTTTTATAGAATCCATTTCTCCAATCGAAAAAACCGAAATCGAAATAAAATGCATCAAAGGGGGCCCCCTTGGAACTTTTTCGAATTCTTCAGATCGCCTTAACTTCCGAACGGATGGACCGATTTTCAACTTCGATCATACCAATCTGCTTGTTTTTTTTTTCATAGAATCCATTTCTCCAATCGAAAAAACCGAAATCGAAAAAAAAATGCATCAAAGGAGGCCTTCTTGGAACTTTTTCGAATTCTTCAGATCGCCTTAACTTCTGAACGGATGGACCGATTTTCAACTTCGATCATACCAATCTGCTTGTTTTTTTTTCATCGAATCCATTTCTCCAATCGAAAAAACCGAAATCGAAAAAAAAATGCATCAAAGGGGGCCCTCTTGGAACTTTTTCGAATTCTTCAGATCGCCTTAACTTCCGAACGGATGGACCGATTTTCAACTTCGATCATACCAATCTGCTTGTTTTTTTTTCATAGAATCCATTTCTCTGATCAAAATATTTGAAATCGAAAAAAAAAATTGAATCAAAGGGGGCCCCCTTGGAACATTTTCGAATTCTTCAGATCGCCTTAACTTCCGAACGGATGGACCGATTTTCAACTTCGATCATACCAATCTGCTTTTTTTTTTCATAGATTCCATTTCTCCAATCGAAAAAACCGAGATCGAACAAAAAATGAATCAAAGGGGGCCCCCTTGGAACTTTTTCGAATTCTTCAGATCGCCTCAACTTCCGAACGGATGGACCGATTTTCAACTTCGATCACACCAATCTGCTTGTTTTTTTTCATAGAATCCATTTCTCCAATCGAAAAAATCGAAATCGAAAAAAAAATGCATCAAAGGGGGCCCTCTTGGAACTTTTTCGAATTCTTCAGATCGCCTTAACTTCCGAACGGATGGACCGATTTTCAACTTCGAACATACCAATCTGCCTTTTTTTTTTCATAGAATCCATTTCTCCAATCGTAAGAACCGAAATCAAAAAAAAATGCATCAAAGGGGGTCCCCTTGGAACTTTTTCGAATTCTTCAGATCGCCTTAACTTCCGAACGGATGGACCGATTTTCAACTTCGATCATACCAATCTGCTTTTTTTTTTTCATAGATTCCATTTCTCCAATCGAAAAAACCGAAATCGAAAAAAAAATTGCATCAAAGGGGGCCCCCTTGGAACTTTTTCGAATTCTTCAGATCGCCTTAACTTCCGAACGGATGGACCGATTTTCAACTTCGATCATACCAATCTGCTTGTTTTTTTCCATAGAATCCATTTCTCCGATCGAAAAAAACCGAAATCGAAAAAAAAATTGCATCAAAGAGGGCCCCCTTGGAACTTTTTCGAATTCTTCAGATCACCTTAACTTCCGAACGGATGGACCGATTTTCAACTTCGATCATACCAATCTGCTTGTTTTTTTCATAGAATCCATTTCTCCAATCGAAAAAACCGAAATCGAAAAAAAAATGCATCAAAGGGGGCCCCCTTGGAACTTTTTCGAATTCTTCAGATCGCCTTAACTTCCGAACGGATGGACCGATTTTCAACTTCGATCATACCAATCTGCTTGTTTTTTTTATAGAATCCATTTCTCCAATCGAAAAAACCGAAATCGAAAAAAAAATGCATCAAAGGGGGCCCCCTTGGAACTTTTTCGAATTCTTCAGATCGCCTCAACTTCCGAACGGATTGACCGATTTTCAACTTCGATCATACCAATCTGCTTGTTTTTTTTCATAGAATCCATTTCTGCAATCGAAAAAACCAAAATCGAAGAAAAAAATTGCATCAAAGGGGGCCCCCTTTGAACTTTTTCGAATTCTTCAGATCGCCTTAACTTCCGAACGGATAAACCGATTTTCAACTTCGATCATACCAATCTGTTTGTTTTTTTTCATAGAATCCATTTTTCCAATCAAAAAAACCGAAATCGAAAAAAAAAAAAAATGCATCAAAGGGGGCCTCCTTGAAACTTTTTCGAATTCTTCAGATCGCCTTAACTTCCGAACGGATGGACCGATTTTCAACTTCGAACATACCAATCTGCTTGTTTTTTTTCATAGAATCCATTTCTCTAATCGAAAAAACCGAAATCGAAAAAAAAATTGCATCAAAGGTGGCCCCCTTGGAACTTTTTCGAATTTCTCAGATCACCTTAACTTCCGAACGGATGGACCGAACTTCAACTTCGCGCATACCAATTTGCTTGTTTTTTTTCATAAAATCCATTTCTCCAATCGAAAAAACCGAAATCGAAAAAAAAATTGCATCAAAGGGGGCCCCCTTGGAACTTTTTCGAATTCTTCAGATCGCCTTAACTTCCGAACGGATGGACCGATTTTCAACTTCGATCATACCAATCTGCTTGTTTTTTTTTCATAGAATCCATTTCTCCAATCGAAAAAACCGAAATCGGAAAAAAAATTGCATCTAAGGGGGCCCCCTTGGAACTTTTTCGAAATCTTCAGATCGCCTTAACTTCCGAACGGATAGACCGATTTTCAACTTCGATCATACCAATTTGCTTGTTTTTTTTTCATAGAATCCATTTCTCCAATCGAAAAAACTGAAATCGAAAAAAAAATGCATCAAAGGGGGCCCCCTTGGAAATTTTTCGAATTCTTCAGATCGCCTTAACTTCTGAACGGATGGACCGATTTTCAACTTCGATCATACCAATCTGCTTGTTTTTTTTTTCATAGAATCCATTTCTCCAATCGAAAAAACCGAAATCGGAAAAAAAATTGCATCTAAGGGGGCCCCCTTGGAACTTTTTCGAAATCTTCAGATCGCCTTAACTTCCGAACGGATAGACCGATTTTCAACTTCGATCATACCAATCTGCTTGTTTTTTTTTCATAGAATCCATTTCTCTGATCGAAATATTTGAAATCGAAAAAAAAATTGCATCAAAGGGGGCCCTCTTGGAACTTTTTCGAATTCTTCAGATCGCCTTAACTTCCGAACGGATGGACCGATTTTCAACTTCGATCATACCAATCTGCTTTTTTTTTCATAAATTCCATTTCTCCAATCGAAAAAACCGAGATCGAACAAAAAATGCATCAAAGGGGGCCCCCTTGAAACTTTTTCGAATTCTTCAGATCGCCTCAACTTCCGAACGGATGGACCGATTTTCAACTTCGATCATACCAATCTGCTTGTTTTTTTTCATAGAATCCATTTCTCCAATCGAAAAAACCGGAATCGAAAAAAAAAATGCATCAAAGGGGGTCCCCTTGGAACTTTTTCGAATTCTTCAGATCGCCTTAACTTCCGAACGGATGGACCGATTTTCAACTTCGATCATACCAATCTGCTTGTTTTTTCCATAGAATCCATTTCTCCAATCAAAAAAAACCGAAATCGAAAAAAAAATTGCATCAAAAGGGGCCCCCTTGGAACTTTTTCGAATTCTTCAGATCGCCTTAACTTCCGAACGGATGGACCGATTTTCAACTTCGATCATACCAATCTGCTTGTTTTTTTCATAGAATCCATTACTCCAATCGAAAAAACTGAAATCGAAAAAAAAATGCATCAAAGGGGGCCCCTTTGGAACTTTTTCGAATTCTTCAGATCGCCTTAACTTCCGAACGGATGGACCGATTTTCAACTTCGATCATACCAATCTGTTTGTTTTTTTTCTCATAGAATCCATTTCTCCGATCGAAATATTTGAAATCGAAAAAAAAAATTGCATCAAAGGGGGCCCCCTTGGAACTTTTTCGAATTCTTCAGATCACCTTAACTTCCGAACGGATGGACCGATTTTCAACTTCGATCATACCAATCTGCTTTTTTTTTTATAGATTCCATTTCTCCAATCGAAAAAACCGAGATCGAACAAAAAATGCATCAAAGGGGGCCCTCTTGGAACTTTTTCGAATTCTTCAGATCGCCTCAACTTCCGAACGGATGGACCGATTTTCAACTTCGATCATACCAATCTGCTCGTTTTTTTTTCATAGAATCCATTTCTCCAATCGAAAAAACCGAAATCGAAAAAAAACTGCATCAAAGGGGGCCCCCTTGGAACTTTTTCGAATTCTTCAGATCGCCTTAACTTCCGAACGGATGGACCGATTTTCAACTTCGATCATACCAATCTGCTTTTTTTTTTCATGGAATCCATCTCTCCAATCGAATCGAAAAAAAATGCATCAAAGGGAGCCCCCTTGGAACTTTTTCGAATTCTTCAGATCGCCTTTACTTCCGAACGGATGGACCGATTTTCAACTTCGAACATACCAATCTGCTTGTTTGTTTTCATAGAATCCATTTCTCTAATCGAAAAAACCGAAATCGAAAAAAAAAATTGCATCAAAGGGGGCCCCCTCGGAACTTTTTCGAATTCTTCAGATCGCCTTAACTTCCGAACGGATGTACCGATTTTCAACTTCGATCATACCAATCTGCTTGTTTTTTTTTCATAGAAATCCATTTCTCCAATCGAAAAAACCGAAACCGAAAAAAAAAATGCATCAAAGAGGGCCCCCTTGGAAATTTTTCGAACTCTTCAGATCGCCTTGAACTTCCGAACGGATGGACCGATTTTCAACTTCGATCATACCAATCTGCTTGTTTTTTATTATAGAATCCATTTCTCCAATCGAAAAAACCGAAATCGAAATAAAATGCATCAAAGGGGGCCCCCTTGGAACTTTTTCGAATTCTTCAGATCGCCTTAACTTCCGAACGGATGGACCGATTTTCAACTTCGATCATACCAATCTGCTTGTTTTTTTATTCATAGAATCCATTTCTCCAATCGAAAAAACCGAAATCGAAAAAAAAATGCATCAAAGGGGGCCCTCTTGGAACTTTTTCGAATTCTTCAGATCGCCTTAACTTCCGAACGGATGGACCGATTTTCAACTTCGATCATACCAATCTGCTTGTTTTTTTTCATAGAATCCATTTCTCTGATCAAAATATTTGAAATCGAAAAAAAAAATTGAATCAAAGGGGGCCCCCTTGGAATATTTTCGAATTCTTCAGATCGCCTTAACTTCCGAACGGATGGACCGATTTTCAACTTCGATCATACCAATCTGCTTTTTTTTTTCATAGATTCCATTTCTCCAATCGAAAAAACCGAGATCGAACAAAAAATGAATCAAAGGGGGCCCCCTTGGAACTTTTTCGAATTCTTCAGATCGCCTCAACTTCCGAACGGATGGACCGATTTTCAACTTCGATCACACCAATCTGCTTGTTTTTTTTCATAGAATCCATTTCTCCAATCGAAAAAACCGAAATCGAAAAAAAAATGCATCAAAGGGGGCCCTCTTGGAACTTTTTCGAATTCTTCAGATCGCCTTAACTTCCGAACGGATGGACCGATTTTCAACTTCGAACATACCAATCTGCCTGTTTTTTTTCATAGAATCCATTTCTCCAATCGTAAGAACCGAAATCAAAAAAAAATGCATCAAAGGGGGTCCCCTTGGAACTTTTTCGAATTCTTCAGATCGCCTTAACTTCCGAACGGATGGACCGAATTTCAACTTCGATCATACCAATCTGCTTGTTTTTTTTCATAGAATCCATTTCTCGAATCGAAAAAACCGAAATCGAAATAAAAATTGCATCAAAGGGGGTCCCCTTGGAACTTTTTCGAATTCTTCAGATCGCCTTAACTTCCGAACGGATGGACCGATTTTCAACTTCGATCATACCAATCTGCTTTTTTTTTTTCATAGATTCCATTTCTCCAATCGAAAAAACCGAAATCGAAAAAAAAATTGCATCAAAGGGGGCCCCCTTGGAACTTTTTCGAATTCTTCAGATCGCCTTAACTTCCGAACGGATGGACCGATTTTCAACTTCGATCATACCAATCTGCTTGTTTTTTTCCATAGAATCCATTTCTCCGATCGAGAAAAACCGAAATCGAAAAAAAAATTGCATCAAAGAGGGCCCCCTTGGAACTTTTTCGAATTCTTCAGATCACCTTAACTTCCGAACGGATGGACCGATTTTCAACTTCGATCATACCAATCTGCTTGTTTTTTTCATAGAATCCATTTCTCCAATCGAAAAAACCGAAATCGAAAAAAAAATGCATCAAAGGGGGCCCCCTTGGAACTTTTTCGAATTCTTCAGATCGCCTTAACTTCCGAACGGATGGACCGATTTTCAACTTCGATCATACCAATCTGCTTGTTTTTTTTATAGAATCCATTTCTCCAATCGAAAAAACCGAAATCGAAAAAAAAATGCATCAAAGGGGGCCCCCTTGGAACTTTTTCGAATTCTTCAGATCGCCTCAACTTCCGAACGGATTGACCGATTTTCAACTTCGATCATACCAATCTGCTTGTTTTTTTTCATAGAATCCATTTCTGCAATCGAAAAAACCAAAATCGAAGAAAAAAATTGCATCAAAGGGGGCCCCCTTTGAACTTTTTCGAATTCTTCAGATCGCCTTAACTTCCGAACGGATAAACCGATTTTCAACTTCGATCATACCAATCTGTTTGTTTTTTTTCATAGAATCCATTTTTCCAATCAAAAAAACCGAAATCGAAAAAAAAAAATGCATCAAAGGGGGCCTCCTTGAAACTTTTTCGAATTCTTCAGATCGCCTTAACTTCCGAACGGATGGACCGATTTTCAACTTCGAACATACCAATCTGCTTGTTTTTTTTCATAGAATCCATTTCTCTAATCGAAAAAACCGAAATCGAAAAAAAAATTGCATCAAAGGGGGCCCCCTTGGAACTTTTTCGAATTCTTCAGATCGCCTTAACTTCCGAACGGATGTACCGATTTTCAACTTCGATCATACCAATCTGCTTGTTTTTTTTTTCATAGAAATCCATTTCTCCAATCGAAAAAACCGAAATCGAAAAAAAAAATGCATCAAAGGGGGCCCCCTTGGAACTTTTTCGAATTCTTCAGACCGCCTTGAACTTCCGAACGGATGGACCGATTTTCAACTTCGATCATACCAATCTGCTTGTTTTTTTTTATAGAATCCATTTCTCCAATCGAAAAAACCGAAATCGAAAAAAAATGCATCAAAGGGGGCCCCTTGGAACTTTTTCGAATTCTTCAGATCGCCTTAACTTCCGAACGGATGGACCGATTTTCAACTTCGATCATACCAATCTGCTTGTTTTTTTTTCATAGAATCCATTTCTCCAATCGAAAAAACCGAAATCGGAAAAAAAATTGCATCTAAGGGGGCCCCCTTGGAACTTTTTCGAATTCTTCAGATCGCCTTAACTTCCGAACGGATAGACCGATTTTCAACTTCGATCATACCAATCTGCTTGTTTTTTTTTCATAGAATCCATTTCTCCAATCGAAAAAACTGAAATCGAAAAAAAAAATGCATCAAAGGGGGCCCCCTTGGAACTTTTTCGAATTCTTCAGATCGCCTTAACTTCTGAACGGATGGACCAATTTTCAACTTCGATCATACCAATCTGCTTGTTTTTTTTTCATAGAATCCATTTCTCCAATCGAAAAAACCGAAATCGAAAAAAAAATTCATCAAAGGGGGCCCTCTTGGAACTTTTTCGAATTCTTCAGATCGCCTTAACTTCCGAACGGATGGACCGATTTTCAACTTCGATCATACCAATCTGCTTGTTTTTTTTTTTCATAGAATCCATTTCTCTGATCGAAATATTTGAAATCGAAAAAAAAATTGCATCAAAGGGGGCCCTCTTGGAACTTTTTCGAATTCTTCCGATCGCCTTAACTTCCGAACGGATGGACCGATTTTCAACTTCGATCATACCAATCTGCTTTTTTTTTTCATAAATTCCATTTCTCCAATCGAAAAAACCGAGATCGAGCAAAAAATGCATCAAAGGGGGCCCCCTTGGAACTTTTTCGAATTCTTCAGATCGCCTCAACTTCCGAACGGATGGACCGATTTTCAACTTCGATCATACCAATCTGCTTGTTTTTTTTCATAGAATCCATTTCTCCAATCGAAAAAACCGGAATCGAAAAAAAAAATGCATCAAAGGGGGTCCCCTTGGAACTTTTTCGAATTCTTCAGATCGCCTTAACTTCCGAACGGATGGACCGATTTTCAACTTCGATCATACCAATCTGTTTGTTTTTTTTTCATAGAATCCATTTCTCCAATCGAAAAAACCGAAATCGAAAAAGAAAATGCATCGAAGGGGGCCCCCTTGAAACTTTTTCGAATTCTTCAGATCGCCTTAACTTCCGAACGGATGGACCGAACTTCAACTTCGCGCATACCAATTTGCTTGTTTTTTTTCATAAAATCCATTTCTCCAATCGAAAAAACCGAAATCGAAAAAAAAAATTGCATCAAAGGGGGCCCCCTTGGAACTTTTTCGAATTCTTCAGATCGCCTTAACTTCCGAACGGATGGACCGATTTTCAACTTCGATCATACCAATCTGCTTGTTTTTTTTCCAATCGCAAAAACTGAAATCGAGAAAAAAAATGCATCAAAGGGGGCCACCTCGGAACTTTTTCGAATTCTTCAGATCGCCTTAACTTCCGAACGGATGGACCGATTTTCAACTTCGATCATACCAATCTGCTCGTTTTTTTTTCATAGAATCCATTTCTTCAATCGAAAAAACCGAAATCGAAAAAAAAATGCATCAAAGGGGGCCCCCTTGGAACTTTTTCGAATTCTTCAGATCGCCTTAACTTCCGAACGGATGGACCGATTTTCAACTTCGCGCATACCAATTTGCTTGTTTTTTTTTCATAGAATCCATTTCTCCAATCGAAAAAACTGAAATCGAAAAAAAAATGCATCAAAAGGGGCCCTCTTGGAACTTTTTCGAATTCTTCAGATCGCCTTAACTTCCGAACGGATGGACCGATTTTCAACTTCGATCATACCAATCTGCTTGTTTTTTTTTCATAGAATCCATTTCTCTGATCGAAATATTTGAAATCGAAAAAAAAATGCATCAAAGGGGGTCCCCTTGGAACTTTTTCGAATTCTTCAGATCGCCTTAACTTCCGAACGGATGGACCGATTTTCAACTTCGATCATACCAATCTGCTTGTTTTTTCCATAGAATCCATTTCTCCAATCGAAAAAACCGAAATCGAAAAAAAAATTGCATCAAAAGGGGCCCCCTTGGAACTTTTTCGAATTCTTCAGATCGCCTTAACTTCCGAACGGATGGACCGATTTTCAACTTCGATCATACCAATCTGCTTGTTTTTTTTATGGAATCCATTACTCCAATCGAAAAAACTGAAATCGAAAAAAAAAATGCATCAAAGGAGGCCCCTTTGGAACTTTTTCGAATTCTTCAGATCGCCTTAACTTCCGAACGGATGGACCGATTTTCAACTTCGATCATACCAATCTGTTTGTTTTTTTTTTCTCATAGAATCCATTTCTCCAATCGAAAAAACCGAAATCGAGAAGAAAAAATGCATCAAAGGGGGCCCCCTTGGAACTTTTTCGAATTCTTCAGATCGCCTTAACTTCCGAACGGATGGACCAATTTTCAACTTCGATCATACCAATCTGCTTGTTTTTTTTTCATAGAATCCATTTCTCCAATCGAAAAACCGAAATCGAAAAAAAAATGCATCAAAGGGGGCCCCCTTGGAACTTTTTCGAATTCTTCAGATCGCCTTAACTTCCGAACGGATGGACCGATTTTCAACTTCGATCATACCAATCTGTTTGTTTTTTTTTCATAGAATCCATTTCTCCAATCGAAAAAACCGAAATCGAAAAAGAAAATGCATCAAAGGGGGCCCCCTTGAAACTTTTTCGAATTCTTCAGATCGCCTTAACTTCCGAACGGATGGACCGATTTTCAACTTCGATCATACCAATCTGCTTGTTTTTTTTCATAGAATCCATTTCTCCAATCGAAAAAACCGAAATCGAAAAAAAAAAATGCATCAAAGGGGGCCCCCTTGGAACTTTCTCGAATTCTTCAGATCGCCTTAACTTCCGAACGGATGGACCGATTTTCAACTTCGATCATACCAATCTGTTTGTTTTTTTTTCATAGAATCCATTTCTCCAATCGAAAAAACTGGAATCGAAAAAAAAAATGCATCAAAGGTGGCCCCCTTGGAACTTTTTCGAATTCTTCAGATCACCTTAACTTCCGAACGGATGGACCGAACTTCAACTTCGCGCATACCAATTTGCTTGTTTTTTTTCATAAAATCCATTTCTCCAATCGAAAAAACCGAAATCGAAAAAAAAAATTGCATCAAAGGGGGCCCCCTTGGAACTTTTTCGAATTCTTCAGATCGCCTTAACTTCCGAACGGATGGACCGATTTTCAACTTCGATCATACCAATCTGCTTGTTTTTTTTTCATAGAATCCATTTCTCCAATCGCAAAAACTGAAATCGAAAAAAAAAATGCATCAAAGGGGGCCACCTCGGAACTTTTTCGAATTCTTCAGATCGCCTTAACTTCCGAACGGATGGACCGATTTTCAACTTCGATCATACCAATCTGCTCGTTTTTTTTTCATAGAATCCATTTCTTCAATCGAAAAAACCGAAATCGAAAAAAAAATGCATCAAAGGGGGCCCCCTTGGAACTTTTTCGAATTCTTCAGATCGCCTTAACTTCCGAACGGATGGACCGATTTTCAACTTCGCGCATACAAATTTGCTTGTTTTTTTTTTTCATAGAATCCATTTCTCCAATCGAAAAAACTGAAATCGAAAAAAAAATGCATCAAAAGGGGCGCCCTTGGAACTTTTTCGAATTCTTCAGATCGCATTAACTTCCGAACGGATGGACCGATTTTCAACTTCGATCATACCAATCTGTTTGTTTTTTTTCATAGAATCCATTTCTCCAATCGAAAAAACCGAAATCGAAAAAAAAATGCATCAAAGGGGGGCCCTTTGGAACTTTTTCGAATTCTTCAGATCACCTTGACTTCCGAACGGATGGACCGATTTCCAACTTCGATCATACCAACCTGCTTGTTTTTTTTTTCATAGAATCCATTTCTTCAATCAAAAAAACCGAAATCGAAAAAAATATGCATCAAAGGGGGCCCCCTTGGAACTTTTTCGAATTCTTCAGATCGCCTTAACTTCTGAACGGATGGACCGATTTTCAACTTCGATCATACCAATTTGCTTGTTTTTTTTTTTCATAGAATCCATTTCTCCAATCGAAAAAACCGAAATCGAAAAAAAAAATTGCATCAAAAGGGGCCCCCTTGGAACTTTTTCGAATTCTTCAGATCGCATTAACTTCCGAACGGATGGACCGATTTTCAACTTCGATCATACCAATCTGCTTGTTTTTTTCATAGAATCCATTACTCCAATCGAAAAAACCGAAATCGAAAAAAAAAATGCATCAAGAGGGGCCCCCTTGGAACTTTTTCGAATTCTTCAGATCGCCTCAACTTCCGAACGGATGGACCGATTTTCAACTTCGATCTTACCAATCTGTTTTTTTTTTTCATAGACTCCATTTCTCCAATCGAAAAAACCGAAATCGAAAAAAAAAATGCATCAAAGGGGGCCCCCTTGGAACTTTTTCGAATTCTTCAGATCACCTTAACTTCCGAACGGATGGACCGATTTTCAACTTCGCGCATACCAATTTGCTTGTTTTTTTTTCATAAAATCCATTTCTCCAATCGAAAAAACCGAAATCGAAAAAAAATTGCATCAAAAGGGGCCCCCTTGGAACTTTTTCGAATTCTTCAGATCGCATTAACTTCCGAACGGATGGACCGATTTTCAACTTCGATCATACCAATCTGCTTGTTTTTTTCATAGAATCCATTACTCCAATCGAAAAAACCGAAATCGAAAAAAAATGCATCAAAGGGGGCCCCCTTGGAACTTTTTCGAATTCTTCAGATCGCCTTAACTTCCGAACGGATGGACCGATTTTCAACTTCGATCATACCAATCTGTTTGTTTTTTCTTCATAGAATTCATTTCTCCAATCGAAAAAATCGAAATCGAAAAATAAAATCATCAAAGGGGGCCCCCTTGGAACTTTTTCGAATTCTTCAGATCGCCTTAACTTCCGAACGGATGGACCGATTTTCAACTTCGATCATACCAATCTGCTTGTTTTTTTATCATAGAATCCATTTCTCCAATCCAAAAAACCGGAATCGAAAAAAAAAAATGCATCAAAGGGGGCCCCCTTGGAACTTTTTCGAATTCTTCAGATCGCCTTAACTTCCGAACGGATGGACCGATTTTCAACTTCGATCATACCAATCTGTTTGTTTTTTTTCATAGAATCCATTTCTTCAATCGAAAAAACCGAAATCGAAAAAAAAAATGCATCAAAGGGGGCCCCCTTGGACCTTTTTCGAATTCTTCAGATCACCTTAACTTCCGAACGGATGGACCGATTTTCAACTTCGCGCATACCAATTTGCTTGTTTTTTTTTCATAAAATCCATTTCTCCAATCGAAAAAACCGAAATCGAAAAAAAAATTGCATCAAAGGGGGCCCCCTTGGAACTTTTTCGAATTCTTCAGATCGCCTTAACTTCCGAACAAATGGACCGATTTTCAACTTCGATCATACCAATCTGCTTGTTTTTTTTTATAGAATCCATTTCTTCAATCGCAGAAACTGAAATCGAAAAAAAAATGCATCAAAGGGGGCCCCCTTGAAACTTTTTCGAATTCTTCAGATCGCCTTAACTTCCGAACGGATAGACCGATTTTCAACTTCGATCATACTAATCTGTTTGTTTTTCTCATAGAATCCATTTCTCCAATCGAAAAAACCGAAATCGAAAAATAAAATGCATCAAAGGGGGTCCCCTTGGAACTTTTTCGAATTCTTCAGATCGCCTTAACTTCCGAACGGATGGACCGATTTTCAACTTCGATCATACCAATCTGCTTGTTTTTTTCAATAGAATCCATTTCTCCAATCGAAAAAACCGTAATCGAAAAAAAAAATGCATCAAAGGTGGTCCCCTTGGAACTTTTTCGAATTCTTCAGATCGCATTAACTTCCGAACGGATGGACCGATTTTCAACTTCGATCATACCAATCTGCTTGTTTTTTTCATAGAATCCATTACTCCAATCGAAAAAACCGAAATCGAAAAAAAATGCATCAAAGGGGGCCCCCTCGGAACTTTTTCGAATTCTTCAGATCGCCTTAACTTCCGAACGGATGGACCGATTTTCAACTTCGATCATACCAATCTGTTTGTTTTTTTTTCATAGAATCCATTTCTCCAATCGAAAAAACCGAAATCGAAAAAAAAATGCATCAAAGGGGGCCCCTTTGGAACTTTTTCGAATTCTTCAGATCGCCTTAACTTCCGAACGGATGGACCGATTTTCAACTTTGATCATACCAATCTGCTTGTTTTTTTTTTTCATAGAATCCATTTCTCCAATCGAAATAACCGAAATCGAAAAAAAAAATGCATCAAAGGGGGCCCTTGTTACGCCCCAAATTATGTAACGACAAATTTTCAGCAATTTATTCAGAACGGAATGCGGTAAGCGCGTATCTAAATGCTCGGCGCTCAGCCAGAGAGTAGGCTGGGTTGAAAACACGAAATGATAATTGAAAATAAATATCTGATAAATGGGCACCACCAGTTTATGACCGCAGATTGAAACTGGAAACCTCCACCTGTTTTGGAGACCGCCCTGTATTATAAATCACATTCGATTATTGACGACAACCTAGAAATTCGTTCAGCATACGTGGAAATGGGAGATTGAGAATAAATAGCTAGCTATACCCTGAACCCCTTCCTTTTTATTGTTATTTATGACAAAAAGATGTGTTGGTATGTAAACGTAGAAACAGGTTATTTATTAAAGATTGTTTTTACAAATTGATTGAATGTCACGATGCTACCACTGAAATTGATTATTCCCCTGTATACCCTTGTAGATATAAATTTCGCAACAAACAAAGGGGGTATAGTCAAATAATTATTCATCTACTGAACGTGCGCACGTAAAGTTTACACTTTAAATTAGAGATAACATGAAAAATATGGGTAGTCTGTGGTTTTAGATGTGGCTTCGCACTTTTGAACAATCTAATACAATAACCCTGTTTGGAGGGCAAATGAGATATTTGAGAAGTATCGGACAGTCACAAACATCAATCATGCATCTTATCTGCGACTGTCTTGAGGTTCAGTGGTGGTATAACGGCTACTAGGCTTCAATCTCGGACTCCATAACCGAGGAAAAAAATGTGTACATTCTCCATACTACTGAAGCAATAAAATACTTATAGGGCTGTGTTTAGGATAATATTTCAAATGGCTTCGACTGAGACTATCCAACGATACAAATTTTAGCCCGATACTACGACCCTAAAATGATTATAGTGCATAGAAGGCATCATCAGGTACAAAAAAAATACAACATACCTCTAGATGGAGGGTCGGTCACACAAGGCGTGAAACGGAAGATAACAACGACGTTATTACGTTGTGGAAAGATTTGCCTGAAAGGATGATTCGCTATCGAGTCTCCGAAATTGCATAATATACTAGTTACTTACATATATGAACGATGACGTGAACGAATATAAATCCTTCAAGGCACTAGTTTCGCAAAGAAAAATAACTAGAAACGTTACTGACCCACACAAACTGAAACTAGAATTTCATAAGCTTCACGAAGAAAAATCCCACTAATGGATGAGAAAACACTCAACTCTTCGTGAATCATTCGCCACGTTCATTCAATCGACTCTTTTTAGTCTCACCATCCAAATCAACCAGTATAGATCCGATAAAAAGGTATTGTTTTTTGCGATACTCGGATTTACGATATACGAATCATGGATCGATTTATTGCCAAGTGATAGGCAACCAGTATTTCGTAGATGAACTCACAGGGTGGTACATCTATCATAGAGATTTTCGCGAATTTGTGTTGTAACGCCAAACTAGCCGTTACAAATTCCACCTGAACCTCCCAAAAAAAAAAGTTTATATATATATATATATATATATATATATATATATATGGAAGGGAAGTCGTTGCTGACCAGTCAGAGATAAAACTAGACACTTAGTGGGGATTGCAGCACAGGTAAAGTATACTCTTTCAAGTTTGCTCCAAGCTTTCGAAAAATTTTTTATTTTCATCATCAGGGAAGTCTACAATAGCAATGAAAAACATTTATAAAGATTATTATTTGGTCAAAAAGATGGAAAAAAAAAATAGTACTTACAACTTGGGTGAGGTTGAAACCATTGGTGTTAGGAAAAAACCAACGAAACATTGAGAAAACATTGAAAAAACGGTTAAAAAGTATAAAATGTATCAAAATTTACTAAAATACATAATTGTTGTATATTACATATAGAATTGTCTTCAGATAAACGTGAAAGCAAGCCTTGGAAAAAGGTTAGCGTCAGTTATGTTTTTTTGAACTGAAAAAACTTGGGAACTGCAAAACGCTCTTCTTTTTCTGAACGAGGAATTATGTTGATGTTAGACTATGTCTTTGAGGATGAAGTGAGGATTTGCTAAGTGCCAGAATAATAATCTTTATAAATGTTTTTCATTGCTATTGTAGACTTCCCTGATGATGAAAATAAAATTTTTCGAAAGCTTGGAGCAAACTTGAAAGAGTATACTTTACCTGTGCTGCAATCCCCACTAAGTGTCTAGTTATATATATATATATATAAAACTACTAGTATTGGGGCTTGCAGCAATGTCAGTGATTTACTCTTTTATATTAATCCAAGCTTTCGGAAATGTTTATTTCCATCATCAGGGAGACTACAAAAGTTATTAAAATGGTAAAATGTAACAGATTAAAATTCATGAAAAAGGTTACTTACAACAAATATGAGATTGACGACAAACAGGTTGTTATAAAATATGACAAACAGTAAATAACATTGTGAAGAACAATTGTACATGGATAAATTACATCTTAAAATTTGATTTAGGTTTGAAAAAACTCAATGTAAAACATCGAAATTGCAACAAGAAATTATTTCATCATTACGATGTGCACAAATGGAGGGAAAACGACTAACAGTGAGGTTAAATGTTCTCTTCTTCCTCTCACTCTCGCCATTCAAGCCACGTCAGTACCATAATTCAAAAGGTTGTTGGACTTTATGGTCCAGATGTTATATTCTGATTTAGCAAGAATAAATGAGAATGAGAAACGGAAGCGGAGTCCACTGTTTAACCTCAGCTAAATTTGGAAACCAAGATCATTGCCATCTAAATGAATTGGGGGTTGACGATTATTCCTACATTCAGCATCCATCATGAGAAGGTAAGAATAAATCTCACTTAAATGTTTAATGTCTGTTTTTTTATTCATGTTATTTTCTTCCTGATAGATAAAGGACATCTCCAGAAAAGATCTCTTAGCAAAATTCGGTTCTGTAGCTAAAATTCTCACAGACTGGAAATCCATTCTATGGTCAAGACGGTTAACATGGTCTGCCAGAGCACATCTCTCTGGGTGAAGTCTACAATCACTCCTATGCAAGGTAATTCGGTTTTCAATCGATCTTTTGGATTGTCCAATGTATTTTTTATTACAGTTTGCACAGGGGATACTGTAGACCACTCCCGAGCGAGACATCAGGGGCACTACATCTTTAACCTTAGAATAAATGGATTTTATTGATAGAACTGTTTTATTTGCTATTTTAGTGTTTGAAAATCTATTAAATATTCTTTCAAGATTAGGTGTAATCTCCTTAATGTAAGGAAGAGATGTATATAGAGTTTGAATTGGAACAACCTCAGGTATGGAATTATTCATAATTATTTGTTGAGTGTTAACTCTCCTATGTTCAACATCATCTGTCATGGGAGTATGAAACAAAATTTTATTGACTAATTTAATGGGATATGAATTATTTATAAATAAAGATTGTAATATTTTTAAGTTCTTTTGTTGGAAAGAGATATCCGAAAGTTGTAAGACTCTGTTCCTCATTTGCTTGATAAGATTAATTTTCATCCTGTGTTTGTGGTAAGAGTTGTAGTTAAGATATCTACCTGAACTACAGGGTTTTCTGTACCAATCCACTAATATGGTGTTTTCCTCTGTTCTTTGGAGTATTGTATCTAAGAATGGAACTTGCCTATGTTCATTTTCCTTTTCTATTGTGAACTGGATATAGGGGTCGTAGCTGTTAAATGTCTCTACTAACTCAACGATACCTCTTTCAGGGAGGGCCACTATGAGGTCATCAACATACTTCTTGATAAAGAAAAGGTCAAACGATAATACGGAAATAACTGTATCTAATATCTCGTCCATGACATATGATGCTAAAATAGGTGAGATGGAAGCCCCCATTGGGGTACCGAAAGTTTGTTTATAAAATTTTTTGTTAAAAGAGAAATATGTACTATCAAAAAGGAAAGCTATTAAGTCAAGAAAAGTATTTTTTTCTATTTTGCAATGGGTACTGATGTTGTTCCAATTTTTATCTATTACTCTGAGGCATGCTTCTAAATAAACATTACTAAATAAGGACACTACATCCAAGCTGGCAAGAACATGATCCTCTGGTATTTTCATTTTATTAAACAATTTGGGAACTTCGAAAGAGTCTTTGATGAAATATAGGTTGTCAGAATTGTAAGCTTTGGTGAGGATTTCTGTGAGAAAAGCAGCAATGGGTTCAGTTGGGGTACCAATTGATGCCACTATTGGTCTCATAGCTAATACAGGTTTATGGACTTTTGGTAACGCATAGAATTTTGGACTGACACTATCATATCTGGTGAGTCTCCTTCTAACCGTCTCATCTATTTGTTTGGAGTCATATAAGGATTTAACAAGATTATTACATTTTCTTTGAATGGAGGAAGTTGGATCTCTTTGTAAGAGAACATAAGAATTATTATCATTGATTATATTTTCTGAAAGTTCTAAATATTGTTGGTTGTTCATTATAACAGTGACGTTACCTTTATCTGATTGGATGAGAGTTAAATTGGGATTATCTTTTAAGAATTTTCTACTGGAGATGAGAAGACTGTGAAAAAGAGACCCATTCATTTTAGTATTTTGAATATGGTTAGTGATAACATTAGTAGCTTGTGCTGTACAAATATTTCTATGCATTGTATTGGAAATTGAGGAAGTGATGTAATCAATATCTGCCAAGACATTTTTTATGGGAATGTCCCTGCATAGAACCCCTGATAGGTAGGGACATCCCCATAAAAAATGTCTTGGCAGATATTGATTACATCACTTCCTCAATTTCCAATACAATGCATAGAAATATTTGTACAGCACAAGCTACTAATGTTATCACTAACCATATTCAAAATACTAAAATGAATGGGTCTCTTTTTCACAGTCTTCTCATCTCCAGTAGAAAATTCTTAAAAGATAATCCCAATTTAACTCTCATCCAATCAGATAAAGGTAACGTCACTGTTATAATGAACAACCAACAATATTTAGAACTTTCAGAAAATATAATCAATGATAATAATTCTTATGTTCTCTTACAAAGAGATCCAACTTCCTCCATTCAAAGAAAATGTAATAATCTTGTTAAATCCTTATATGACTCCAAACAAATAGATGAGACGGTTAGAAGGAGACTCACCAGATATGATAGTGTCAGTCCAAAATTCTATGCGTTACCAAAAGTCCATAAACCTGTATTAGCTATGAGACCAATAGTGGCATCAATTGGTACCCCAACTGAACCCATTGCTGCTTTTCTCACAGAAATCCTCACCAAAGCTTACAATTCTGACAACCTATATTTCATCAAAGACTCTTTCGAAGTTCCCAAATTGTTTAATAAAATGAAAATACCAGAGGATCATGTTCTTGCCAGCTTGGATGTAGTGTCCTTATTTAGTAATGTTTATTTAGAAGCATGCCTCAGAGTAATAGATAAAAATTGGAACAACATCAGTACCCATTGCAAAATAGAAAAAAATACTTTTCTTGACTTAATAGCTTTCCTTTTTGATAGTACATATTTCTCTTTTAACAAAAAATTTTATAAACAAACTTTCGGTACCCCAATGGGGGCTTCCATCTCACCTATTTTAGCATCATATGTCATGGACGAGATATTAGATACAGTTATTCCCGTATTATCGTTTGACCTTTTCTTTATCAAGAAGTATGTTGATGACCTCATAGTGGCCCTCCCTGAAAGAGGTATCGTTGAGTTAGTAGAGACATTTAACAGCTACGACCCCTATATCCAGTTCACAATAGAAAAGGAAAATGAACATAGGCAAGTTCCATTCTTAGATACAATACTCCAAAGAACAGAGGAAAACACCATATTAGTGGATTGGTACAGAAAACCCTGTAGTTCAGGTAGATATCTTAACTACAACTCTTACCACAAACACAGGATGAAAATTAATCTTATCAAGCAAATGAGGAACAGAGTCTTACAACTTTCGGATATCTCTTTCCAACAAAAGAACTTAAAAATATTACAATCTTTATTTATAAATAATTCATATCCCATTAAATTAGTCAATAAAATTTTGTTTCATACTCCCATGACAGATGATGTTGAACATAGGAGAGTTAACACTCAACAAATAATTATGAATAATTCCATACCTGAGGTTGTTCCAATTCAAACTCTATATACATCTCTTCCTTACATTAAGGAGATTACACCTAATCTTGAAAGAATATTTAATAGATTTTCAAACACTAAAATAGCAAATAAAACAGTTCTATCAATAAAATCCATTTATTCTAAGGTTAAAGATGTAGTGCCCCTGATGTCTCGCTCGGGAGTGGTCTACAGTATCCCCTGTGCAAACTGTAATAAAAAATACATTGGACAATCCAAAAGATCGATTGAAAACCGAATTACCTTGCATAGGAGTGATTGTAGACTTCACCCAGAGAGATGTGCTCTGGCAGACCATGTTAACCGTCTTGACCATAGAATGGATTTCCAGTCTGTGAGAATTTTAGCTACAGAACCGAATTTTGCTAAGAGATCTTTTCTGGAGATGTCCTTTATCTATCAGGAAGAAAATAACATGAATAAAAAAACAGACATTAAACATTTAAGTGAGATTTATTCTTACCTTCTCATGATGGATGCTGAATGTAGGAATAATCGTCAACCCCCAATTCATTTAGATGGCAATGATCTTGGTTTCCAAATTTAGCTGAGGTTAAACAGTGGACTCCGCTTCCGTTTCTCATTCTCATTTATTCTTGCTAAATCAGAATATAACATCTGGACCATAAAGTCCAACAACCTTTTGAATTATGGTACTGACGTGGCTTGAATGGCGAGAGTGAGAGGAAGAAGAGAACATTTAACCTCACTGTTAGTCGTTTTCCCTCCATTTGTGCACATCGTAATGATGAAATAATTTCTTGTTGCAATTTCGATGTTTTACATTGAGTTTTTTCAAACCTAAATCAAATTTTAAGATGTAATTTATCCATGTACAATTGTTCTTCACAATGTTATTTACTGTTTGTCATATTTTATAACAACCTGTTTGTCGTCAATCTCATATTTGTTGTAAGTAACCTTTTTCATGAATTTTAATCTGTTACATTTTACCATTTTAATAACATTTGTAGTCTCCCTGATGATGGAAATAAACATTTCCGAAAGCTTGGATTAATATAAAAGAGTAAATCACTGACATTGCTGCAAGCCCCAATACTAGTAGTTTTGTTCCTCACTGGTCAGCAAAGGCTTCCCTCCTATATATATATATATATATAGTGGAAGAGGAAGTCGTTGCTGGCTTGTTAGGATACAAACTGAGAAATATGCAATTCCCCACTATATTTCTCAGTTTGTATATATATATATATATTATTTTAACCAAAACTCAAACTGAATAAAAAAAAATAGAGAAACCCGAAACCACTCATAACAACCCCAAAGAATAATTATTACCATGTCAAGTATCGGCCCATTGATCAGGATGACGGTTTCAGGTCTTTGGCATGCCAAGTGCCTCTAAATCTTCCGTCCGAATCCTGCAGTTCATAGGTCCAGGTTGATACCTTTTTAGAAATAACAAATGGTCCTACGAATCTTGGGGCCAGCTTCGCAGAATAGTGCTTAGCAGCATCTGATAACACATAATTTTTCCGGTAAACACGATCACCACATTCGTAAGTAACAGGACGGTGACGCAAATCGTAATAACGTTTGCTTCTTTCCGCAGCCCTTATAAGCCGCTTCTTAACATCAGTATGGAGATCACTAAACATTTTTTTCCTATCGCGTGCGAGATTGTTGCCTTCGAATCGAGGACTTGGTGATTCATCTGACTGGACAAACATATTCGACGGCATTTCTCGCCCGAACACAATGTAGTATGGGGTATGTCCCGTGGATTCGTGGACTTGAGTGCGAATCGCACAAGCTAATTCGAAAATATGCTTGTCCCATTCTTTATGGTTATCTGAGATATAACAACGAATCATTGTTTCTAAGGTTTTATTAACGCGTTCGGTAGGGTTAGCTTGAGCGTGATAGTGGGCTGTGAATACCTGTTTGACGTTATATGATTTGAGCAGCTGTTGGAATTCCTTGGATTTCAATTGTGGGCCGTTGTCACTGATGAGCACTTCAGGTTGACCGAACAATAAGAATAAATGTTCTTCAATGGCTGTACAAAGTAATCTAGAGGTCGCGTTCCGAAGTGGAATTACAAGGGTAAACTTACTAAGGCTATCTACAATTACTAGGATGAAACGAAATCCTCGAATAGACCTAGGGAGAGGGCCTATTAGATCGCAGGAAACGATTTGAAATGGTTTGTCAGCTATTTTACGGGGAACAAGTAAGCCAGCAGGCTTCCTCTGATCGGGTTTGTTCTGACAGTAAACTTCACACTCACGCACATACTTAGCAATGTCCGACTTCATTTTTGGCCAATAAAAGTGGCGCGCAACACGACGAAAGGTTTTGAAAATACCAGGGTGTCCCGACATCGGGTCGTCGTGGCACTTTTCCAATGTAGCCCTTCGGCTACTCTTTGGTAGTACACGTTTCCAACTATCTCCTTCATCAGACAACTCGAAAAATCTACCTTTATTATCGACATACTAATACAAAATCGAACCCACGACACGCCATCCAGGAAATCTGAGTGGGTTTTTGGTGACGTTCTCAACCATTTTTGAGTACCATTTGTCGCACTTCAATTCACCCATATCTTCTGTGACATCATCGCTAGGTCCGCTGATGGTATCTACTACGGGAACAGATCTAGATAGCATATCTGGGACGACGTGTTCTTTACCTTTGCGATGGACCAAAGTAAAATTATATTGTTGGAGCTTCAAAGCCCATCTTGCTAAGCGGGTCTTTCAAATTATTCAGCCAACATAAAGACCAGTGGTCAGTAATGACCGTGAAGTGAGTCCCCTCAACATATGGTCGCAATTTTTCGATGCTCCACAATACTGCCAGACACTCACGTTCTGTTGTGGAGTACTTCCTTTCTTGTTTAGTTAGCGATCTGGAGAGGTAACATACGACCTTTTCACCAACGTCAGGATGAGTTTGTGTCAATACCGCCCCAATGCCGTAGGCACTCGCATCGGTTTGTATGACAAACTCCAAGTCAAAATCGGGGCATGATAATACAGGTGCGGATATCAAACGCTCCTTTATGAGTTTTAGGGCATCCTCTTGCCGATCAGACCAGCAAAATTTAACATTCTTTTTTAAAAGTTCCGTAAGAGGTTGAATAAGAGATGAGAAATTCGGAATGAACCTCCGATACCAGGAGGCGGTTCCTATAATACTACGAACATCAGACACCTTGGTGGGCGAGGGAATTTTCAGAATGGCCTGAACCTTTTCGGGGTCCACGTGGAGACCATTAACATCAACAACATATCCAAGATAGCGTAATTCAGGGAGACAGAATTGACACTTCGCCTGACTGAGTGTTAGACCAGACCAGCAGCCATCAGCCTATCGAAAATCTTCGAGAGAACCTCGACATGTTTTTCGAAAGTTTGAGAAACAATAACAATGTCGTCTAGATATACGAAGGCGTATGATTCAAGATCTACCCCTAGAACTCTGTCGATGAGCCGTTGCCAGGTGGCAGGCGCAGTATGCAGACCGAAAGGTAACCGCTTGAATTGGAAAAGTCCCCTCCCCGGGACAGTGAAGGCTGTGTACTGACGAGAATTTTCCGCAACTGGTATTTGCCAGTAGGCCGATTTTATGTCTAGGCTTGACAAAAATCGGGCGTCTCGGAGGCGGTCCAAAATATTTGTGACGAAAGGAAGTGGATAAGCATCTCGCTTTGTCACGCTGTTAACCTTTCGATAATCGACACAGAAGCGATATGAATCATCCTTCTTGCGAACCATTACAACTGGACTACTCCATGGGCTACAGGATGGCTCGACAACATCTAATTCGATCATTTTCTTCAATTCCTCATCCATAAGTTTCATAAGGGTCGGAGATAAAGGATAGAAACGTTGTTTTATCGGCTGTACATCCTTGAGGATTTCTATAGTATGCTCCACAATTGTGGTACATCCTATTCCATCACCCATTTTCCTAAAAGTCCTAGCTATCAAATCGTTAAGTACTTTGGTCTGCTCCGAACTCAGTGAGTCTAGAGGGTGCAGAGCTTCTCTAACTGCAGGGGTGTCAATTGCATCAATCATACCAAATTTCCATTCATTCGAACGTAAGTCTGGAATAATTCCCATACGCATCCAAAAATCAATTCCCAGTATCAAAGTGTGGTTTAAGTCTGGAACTACAAGAATATCGATAATTTTCTCTTCCTCGCGAAGTTTTATGGGGGCCCTAAGGATTCCCAAACATTTACAATCGTCCCCATTAGCCACCGTTATGGATGGTACTTCGGAAGGCATGAGATCAACCAACCCAATTCCCTCGAGTATTTTCCAACCCTTACTCCCAACAATAGTTCTACTGGCTCCAGAGTCTAGTAGACCAAGTAAATTTTTCCCAAATATTGACACAGTCACATAAGGTCTCTCATCGCCATTTGCGTGAGACAATACATAATCTAAAACGAACTTAAGCGAATTACCAACAGAGCTACCTAAATTTTCGACCAAATTTTCCCTTCGAGACGTGGGCTGGCCTTTACCTAACGTCTCGATCGATCGTTTCCCGAAGTACTATTGCACCGAGGGCAGTTACGCACCGTCACATCTTGGCGTCCACATTTGTAGCAATAACGTTTTGAGGTTGGCGGCAATCAGTCGATAAGTGTCCTGATGCACCACAGTTCCAACAGCGCCGCCGATCAGTTCCAGAATCACGATTACTTACAACATTGTTTGCCAGTCCATCCACTGAAGCAGAGGCTAGTCTACGACACGGATCGCCTGATGATGAAGAATTTGAGCCGGTTGAAGCATATGCTAATTCCGGTATCAGGCTCTTACTCCTGTGCGGGGGAGGAATATAGGACATGGCTAGGTTCCTTTTGACATCCAGTCTCCGGCAGGCGTCCAGAAGCTCAGTTATAGTAGTTATGGTACCAAACGCTAGAAAAGGGTGGTAATAGGGATCGATTCTTTCAAGGATAATCTCGAGTTGAGCTTCCTCCGAGACAGGATTCCTCATTTTCTTAAAGAGTCCTTTCATACTTGCAATGTACAAGCCAATATTCTCATTGGTCCCCTGTGTACGTCGCTTGATTTCCTCGAAGAGGTCCCGATCAAAATTTTCAGGCAGAAACTGCTCACGCATCAAGTCCACCAAAGATTCCCAATCGGTAGCCCATTCCTTGACCATATTATACCAAGTGTATGCATCACCTTCAAAAAGATCGACAGCATCCCGCAATAAAATTGCTCGCGAAATACCGCGAGAGCGCCTACGCTCCTCAACTCTTTCCAGAAAAGTACTGAAAGACATATCTCCTTTTTTCCCAGTGAATTTCAGTCCCCAATCGCGTACAGGAACTGGCTTCATCCTCACCGTTGAATCTTCTTCTTCGCTACTTTCATCATCTAGATCCACAGCCGAGCTTTGAGCCCCGGGGTTACCAAGAGCAGCGCGCATAACAGACAAATCAAAAACAGCGGATTCTCTACCCTTTTTATGTTTCTTAGTCTTTTCGACCAATTTATCGAAGGCTAATAGCAGTTTGAGACGAATATCAGATATCGACTTCTTCTCGTTTTCGTCATTTGGTAGTGCACGCTTTGCACGACCGAGAGAATGAGCGATTTTCGAAGTTATGCTCTTATATTTTCCATCCTGCTCGTTGCCCACAAAATCGTTGATGGCTACTTCGATGTTATCCAAGTTGATGTTGAGAGATTCCAAGTCCTGTTCAAAAGTAAAGGGATGTGCTGGGTTCTTAGTCGCTAGAGAAGTTTTCTCCACTTGTAGGGCATTGCGAAATAGTGCTCTCAAGTCCGATACCACGAGATCGACTCCGTCGAGACCACGGACCTTTAATTCATATAACAGTTCGTCTTTCGAGAGCCGATTTGGGTCTATCTTGATTTTTGAGGTTGTCATGATTGGTATGACGAGAAGAAAATTGGCCCCAAATGGACGGATAATCAAAATAAGTCCAAATCAGATGGAATTAGCAAAACGACAGTCGGCGTCGGTGGCGTCGAGACGCTAAAACAACCTATACGTATCAGGAAATCGAGACAATTCAGAATACGCTGAAATAAAACAATCGACGCTCGGCGTCGTTAGGCGTCGGGACGCTAATAACAACTAGCGCGTATCAGGGAATCGAGACAACTCAAAATACACTAAAATCAGAGGATCGACGCTCGGCGTCGGTAGGCGTCGGGACGCTAGAAACAACTAGCGCGTATCAGGGAATCGAGACAACTTAAAATCCACTAAAATCAGAAGATCGACGCTCGGCGTCGGTAGGCGTCGGGACGCTAGAAACAACTAGCGCGTATCAGGGAATCGAGACAACTTAAAATCCACTAAAATCAGAAGATCGACGCTCGGCGTCGGTGGGCGTCGGTGGGTCAAAAAGGAGGAAAAAAAATGTTTCCACGTGAATCACCAAATCAGATTAATTTCCTATAACTATACCTACTGAAAATACAAATCGACGATCGGCGTCGGGACGTTAAACAGTGTCGACAAAAAAAATATGTTGCATAAAATACCACAAAAATTATAACAAAAAAAAAGGATGTCTCAGTCAGGCCCCACGTTGGGCGCCAAAATTATGTTACGCCCCAAATTATGTAACGACAAATTTTCAGCAATTTATTCAGAACGGAATGCGGTAAGCGCGTATCTAAATGCTCGGCGCTCAGCCAGAGAGTAGGCTGGGTTGAAAACACGAAATGATAATTGAAAATAAATATCTGATAAATGGGCACCACCAGTTTATGACCGCAGATTGAAACTGGAAACCTCCACCTGTTTTGGAGACCGCCCTGTATTATAAATCACATTCGATTATTGACGACAACCTAGAAATTCGTTCAGCATACGTGGAAATGGGAGATTGAGAATAAATAGCTAGCTATACCCTGAACCCCTTCCTTTTTATTGTTATTTATGACAAAAAGATGTGTTGGTATGTAAACGTAGAAACAGGTTATTTATTAAAGATTGTTTTTACAAATTGATTGAATGTCACGATGCTACCACTGAAATTGATTATTCCCCTGTATACCCTTGTAGATATAAATTTCGCAACAAACAAAGGGGGTATAGTAAAATAATTATTCATCTACTGAACGTGCGCACGTAAAGTTTACACTTTAAATTAGAGATAACATGAAAAATATGGGTAGTCTGTGGTTTTAGATGTGGCTTCGCACTTTTGAACAATCTAATACAATAACCCTGTTTGGAGGGCAAATGAGATATTTGAGAAGTATATTATAAAGTATCGGACAGTCACAAACATCAATCATGCATCTTATCTGCGACTGTCTTGAGGTTCAGTGGTGGTATAACGGCTACTAGGCTTCAATCTCGGACTCCATAACCGAGGAAAAAAATGTGTACATTCTCCATACTACTGAAGCAATAAAATACTTATAGGGCTGTGTTTAGGATAATATTTCAAATGGCTTCGACTGAGACTATCCAACGATACAAATTTTAGCCCGATACTACGACCCTAAAATGATTATAGTGCATAGAAGGCATCATCAGGTACAAAAAAATACAACATACCTCTAGATGGAGGGTCGGTCACACAAGGCGTGAAACGGAAGATAACAACGACGTTATTACGTTGTGGAAAGATTTGCCTGAAAGGATGATTCGCTATCGAGTCTCCGAAATTGCATAATATACTAGTTACTTACATATATGAACGATGACGTGAAGGAATATAAATCCTTCAAGGCACTAGTTTCGCAAAGAAAAATAACTAGAAACGTTACTGACCCACACAAACTGAAACTAGAATTTCATAAGCTTCACGAAGAAAAATCCCACTAATGGATGAGAAAACACTCAACTCTTCGTGAATCATTCGCCACGTTCATTCAATCGACTCTTTTTAGTCTCACCATCCAAATCAACCAGTATAGATCCGATAAAAAGGTATTGTTTTTTGCGATACTCGGATTTACGATATACGAATCATGGATCGATTTATTGCCAAGTGATAGGCAACCAGTATTTCGTAGATGAACTCACAGGGTGGTACATCTATCATAGAGATTTTCGCGAATTTGTGTTGTAACGCCAAACTAGCCGTTACACCCTCTTGGAACTTTTTCGAATTCTTCAGATCGCCTTAACTTCCGAACGGATGGACCGATTTTCAACTTCGATCATACCAATCTGTTTGTTTTTTTTTCATAGAATCCATTTCTCCAATCGAAAAAACCGGAATCGAAAAAAAAAAATGCATCAAAGGGGGCCCCCTTGGAACTTTTTCGAATCCATCAGATCACCTTAACTTCCGAACGGATGGACCGATTTTCAACTTCGCGCATACCAATTTGCATGTTTTTTTTCATAAAATCTATTTCTCCAATCGAAAAAACCGAAATCGAAAAATAAAATGGAATCAAAAGGGGCCCCCTTGGAACTTTTTCGAATTCTTCAGATCGCATTAACTTCCGAACGGATGGACCAATTTTCAACTTCGATCATACCAATCTGCTTGTTTTTTTCATAGAATCCATTACTCCAATCGAAAAAACCGAAATCGAAAAAAAAAAATGCATCAAAGGGGGCCCCCTTGGAACTTTTTCGAATTCTTCAGATCGCCTTAACTTCCGAACGGATGGACCGATTTTCAACTTCGATCATACCAATCTGTTTGTTTTTTTTTTCATAGAATCCATTTCTCCAATCGAAAAAACCGAAATCGAAAAAAAAAATTCATCAAAGGGGGCCCCCTTGGAACTTTTTCGAATTCTTCAGATCGCCTTAACTTCCGAACGGATGGACCGATTTTCAACTTCGATCATACCAATCTGTTTGTTTTTTTTTTCATAGAATCCATTTCTCCAATCGAAAAACCCGAAATCGAAAAAAAAAAATGCATCAAAGGGGGCCCCCTTGGAACTTTTTCGAATTCTTCAGATCACCTTAACTTCCGAACGGATGGACCGATTTTCAACTTCGCGCATACATATTTGCTTGTTTTTTTTTCATAAAATCCATTTCTCCAATCGAAAAAACCGAAATCGAAAAAACAAAAATTGCATCAAAGGGGGAACTTTTTCGAATTCTTCAGATCGCCTTAACTTCCGAACGGATGGACCGATTTTCAACTTCGATCATACCAATCTGCTTGTTTTTTTTCATAGAATCCATTTCTCCAATCGCAAAAACTGAAATCGAAAAAATAATGCATCAAAGGGGGCCACCTTGGAACTTTTTCGAATTCTTCAGATCGCCTTAACTTCCGAACGGATGGACCGATTTTCAACTTCGATCATACCAATCAACTTGTTTTTTTTTTTCATAGAATCCATTTCTTCAATCGAAAAAACCGAAATCGAAAAAAAAAAAATGCATCAAAGGGGGCCCCCTTGGAACTTTTTCGAATTCTTCAGATCGCCTTAACTTCCGAACGGATGGACCGATTTTCAACTTCGATCATACCAATCTGCTTGTTTTTTTTTTCATAAAACCCATTTCTCCAATCAAAAAAACCGAAATCGAAAAAAAAAATGCATCAAAGGGGGCCCCTTTGGAACTTCTTCGAATTCTTCAGATCGCCTTAACTTCCGAACGGATGGACCGATTTTCAACTTCGATCATACCAATCTGCTTGTTTTTTTCATAGAATCCATTTCTCCAATCGAAAAAACCGAAATCGAAAAAAAAATGCATCAAAGGGGGCCCCCTTGGAACTTTTTCGAATTCTTCAGATCGCCTTAACTTCCGAACGGATGGACCGATTTTCAACTTCGATCATACCAATCTGCTTGTTTTTTTTCATAGAATCCATTTCTCCAATCGAAAAAACCGAAAAAGAAAAAGAAATTGCATCAAAGGGGGTCCCCTTGGAACTTTTTCGAATTCTTCAGATCGCCTTAACTTCCGAACGGATGGACCGATTTTCAACTTCGATCATACCAATCTGCTTGTTTTTTTTCATAGAATCCATTTCTCCAAACGAAAAAACCGAAATCGAAAAAAAAATTGCACCAAAGGGGGTCCCCTTGGAACTTTTTCGAATTCTTCAGATCGCCTTAACTTCCGAACAGATGGACCTATAAATAGAGAAAAAAGTCTATCCAATTAGAATATCAAACATAGTTTGAAATGAATGTCTGGTAGACTACGAGCAGAAAACAACTACTTTCCTGGTAAATACCACGCAGAATATTGAATTATATCTGCTCGTAATCCATGCAACGATTCACACTGTGAATGCACATCGCAAATGTTTCTTTCTTCCTAAGACGTGACAAATTCACATCGGGACATGGTGTCGCCACTTCCAATTGTCTGTTGGAACGCGGCTCAGTGCGGTCAAATAAACGCGACGAAGGTGAATTGGGACAGGCAACGCTTCGAGTGGAGATCTTACGGTCTCTACTCGGATATTTACCCTGCACTGATGAGGGCCAATAAGCCCGAAACCGGTCTGTAGGTTGTTAGGCGTGCCTGTCCCGATGTGAATTTGTCACGTCTTAGGAAGAAAGAAACATTTGCGATCTGCATTCACAGTGTGAATCGTTGCATGGATTACGAGCAGATATAATTCAATGTTCTGCGTGGTATTTACCAGGAAAGTAGTTGTTTTCTGCTCGTAGTCTACCAGACATTCATTTCAAACTATGTTTGATATTCTAATTGGATAGACTATTTTCTCTTTCTAAAATTGTAGTCCAATTTATGGCTTTTCCATTTTTCAGATGGACCTATTTTCAACTTCGATCATACCAATCTGCTTGTTGTTTTCATAGAATCCATTTCTCCAATCGAAAAAACCGAAATCAAAAAAAAAATTGCATCAAAGGGGGTCCCCTTGGAACTTTTTCGAATTCTTCAGATCGCCTTAACTTCCGAACGGATGGACCGATTTTCAACTTCGATCATACCAATCTGCTTGTTTTTTTTTCATAGAATCCATTTCTTCAATCGAAAAAACCGAAATCGAAAAAAAAATTGCATCAAAGGGGGCCCCCTTGAAACTTTTTCGAATTCTTCAGATCGCCTTAACTTCCGAACGGATGGACCGATTTTCAACTTCGATCATACCAATCTGCTTGTTTTCTTCATAGAATCCATTTCTTCAATCAAAAAAAAATGCATCGAAGGGGGCCCCCTTGAAACTTTTTCGAATTCTTCAGATCGCCTCAACTTCCGAACGGATGGACCGATTTTCAACTTCGATCATACCAATCTGCTTGTTTTTTTTATAGAATCCATTTCTCCAATCGGAAAAACCGAAATCAAAAAAAAATGCATCAAAGGAGGCCCCCTTGGAACTTTTTCGAATTCTTCAGATCGCCTTAACTTCCGAACGGATGGACCGATTTTCAACTTCGATCATACCAATCTGCTTGTTTTTTTTTCATATAATCCAATTCTCCAATCGAAATAACCGAAATCGAACAAAAAATGCATCAAAGGGGGCCCCCTTGGAACTTTTTCGAATTCTTCAGATCGCCTTAACTTCCGAACGGATGGACCGATTTTCAACTTCGATCATACCAATCTGCTTGTGTTTTTCCATAGAATCCATTTCTCCAATCGAAAAAACCGAAATCGAAAAGAAATGCATCAGAGGGGGCCCCCTTGGAACTTTTTCGAATTCTTCAGATCGCCTTAACTTCCGAACGGATGGACCTATTTTCAACTTCGATCATACCAATCTGCTTGTTGTTTTCATAGAATCCATTTCTCCAATCGAAAAAACCGAAATCAAAAAAAAAAATTGCATCAAAGGGGGTCCCCTTGGAAATTTTTCGAATTCTTCAGATCGCCCTAACTTCCGAACGGATGGACCGATTTTCAACTTCGATCATACCAATCTGCTTGTTTTTTTTTTTCTTAGAATCCATTTCTTCAATCAAAAAAACCGAAATCGAAAAAAAAATTGCATCAAAGGGGGCCCCCTTGAAACTTTTTCGAATTCTTCAGATCGCCTTAACTTCCGAACGGATGGACCGATTTTCAACTTCGATCATACCAATCTGCTTGTTTTCTTCATAGAATCCATTTCTTCAATCAAAAAAATAATGCATCGAAGGGGGCCCCCTTGAAACTTTTTCGAATTCTTCAGATCGCCTCAACTTCCGAACGGATGGACCGATTTTCAACTTCGATCATACCAATCTGCTTGTTTTTTTATAGAATCCATTTCTCCAATCGGAAAAACCGAAATCAAAAAAAAATGCATCAAAGGAGGCCCCCTTGGAACTTTTTCGAATTCTTCAGATCGCCTTAACTTCCGAACGGATGGACCGATTTTCAACTTCGATCATACCAATCTGCTTGTTTTTTTTCATAGAATCCAATTCTCCAATCGAAATGACCGAAATCGAACAAAAAATGCATCAAAGGGGGCCCCCTTGGAACTTTTTCGAATTCTTCAGATCGCCTTAACTTCCGAACGGATGGACCGATTTTCAACTTCGATCATACCAATCTGCTTGTGTTTTTCCATAGAATCCATTTCTCCAATCGAAAAAACCGAAATCGAAAAGAAATGCATCAGAGGAGGCCCCCTTGGAACTTTTTCGAATTCTTCAGATCGCCTTAACTTCCGAACGGATGGACCGATTTTCAACTTCGCGCATACCAATTTGCTTTTTTTTTTCAAAGAATCCATTTCTCCAATCGAAAAAACCGAAATCGAAAAAAAAATTGCATCGAAGGGGGCCCCCTTGGAACTTTTTCGAATTCTTCAGATCGCCTTAACTTCCGAACGGATGGACCGATTTTCAACTTCGATCATACCAATATGCTTGTTTTTATTTCATAGAATTCATTTATCCAATCTAAAAAACCGAAATCGAAGGAAAAATTGCATCAAAGGGGGCCCCCTTGGAACTTTTTCGAATTCTTCAGATCGCCTTAACTTCCGAACGGATGGACCGATTTTCAACTTCGATCGTACCAATCTGCTTGTTTTTTTTCATAGAATCCATTTCTCCAATCGAAAAAACCGTTAACTTCCGAACGGATGGACCGATTTTCAACTTCGATCATACCAATCTGCTTGTTTTTTTCATAGAATCCATTTCTCCAATCGAAAAAACCGAAATCGAAAAAAAAAAATTGCATCAAAGGGGGTCCCCTTGGAACTTTTTCGAATTCTTCAGATCGCCTTAACTTCCGAACGGATGGACCGATTTTCAACTTCGATCATACCAATCTGTTTGTTTTTTTTTCATAGAATCCATTTCTCCAATCGAAAAAACCGAAATCGAAAAAAAAAATGCATCAAAGGAGGCCCCCTTGGAACTTTTTCGAATTCTTCAGATCGCCTTAACTTCCGAACAGATGGACCGATTTTCAACTTCGCGCATACCAATTTGCTTAGTTTTTCTCATAAAATCCATTTCTCCAATCGAAAAAATTGGAATCAAAAAAAATTGCATCAAAGGGGGTCCCCTTGGAACTTTTTCGAATTCTTCAGATCGCCTTAACTTCCGAACGGATGGACCGATTTTCAACTTCGATCATAACAATCTGCTTGTTTTTTTTTCAAAAAATCCATTTCTCCAATCGAAAAAACCGAAATCGAAAAAAAAAATGGATCAAAGGGGGCCCCCTTGGAACTTTTTCGAATTCTTCAGATCGCCTTAACTTCCAAACGGATGGACCGATTTTCAACTTCGATCATACCAATCTGCTTGTATTTTTTCATTGAATCCATTTCTTCAATCAGAAAAACCGAAATCGAAAAAAAAAATGCATCAAAGGGGGCCCCCTTGGAACTTTTTCGAATTCTTCAGATCGCCTTAACTTCCGAACGGATGGACCGATTTTCAACTTCGATCATACCAATCTGTTTGTTTTTTTTTTCATAGAATCCATTTCTCCAATCGAAAAAACCGAAATCGAAAAAAAAATGCATCAAAGGGGGCCCCCTTGGAACTTTTTCGAATTCTTCAGATCGCCTTAACTTCCGAACGGATGGACCGATTTTCAACTTCGCGCATACCAATTTGCTTGTTTTTTTTCATAGAATCCATTTCCCCAATCGAAAAAACCGAAATCAAAAAAAAAATGCATCAAAGGGGGTCCCCTTGGAACTTTTTCGAAATCTTCAGATCAACTTAACTTCCGAACGGATGGACCGATTTTCAACTTTGTACATGCCAATTTGCTTGTTTTTTTTTTCATAAAATCCATTTCTCCAATCGAAAAAACCGAAATCGAAAAAAAATTGCATCAAAAGGGGTCCCCATGGAACTTTTTCGAATTGTTCAGATCGCCTTAACTTCCGAACGGATGGACCGATTTTCAACTTCGATCATACCAATCTGTTTGTTTTTTTTCATAAAATCCATTTCTCCAATCGAAAAAACCGAAATCGAAAAAAAATGCATCAAAGGGGGCCCCCTTGGAACTTTTTCGAATTCTTGATCGCCTCAACTTCCAAACGGATGGACCGATTTTCAACATCGATCATACCAATCTGCTTGTTTTTTTTCATTGAATCCATTTCTCCAATCGAAAATACCGAAATCGAAAAAAAATTGCATCAAAGGGGGCCCCCTTGGAACTTTTTCGAATTCTTCAGATCGCCTCAACTTCCAAACGGATGGACCGATTTTCAACTTCGATCATACCAATCTGCTTGTTATTTTCATAGAATCAATTTTTCGAATCGAAAAAACCGAAATCGAAAAAAAAAATTGCATCAAAGGGGGCCCCCTTGGAACTTTTTCGAATTCTTCAGATCGCCTCAACTTCCAAACGGATGGACCGATTTTCAACTTCGATCATACCAATCTGCTTGTTTTTTTCATTGAATCCATTTCTCCAATCGAAAAAACCGAAATCGAAAAAAAAAACGAATCAAAGGGGGCCCCCTTGGAACTCTTTCGAATTCTTCAGATCGCCTCAACTTCCGAACGGATGGACCGATTTTCAACTTTGATCATACCAATCTGCTTGTTTTTTTCATTGAATCCATTTCTCCAATCGAAAAAACCGAAATCGAAAAAAAAAAATGCATCAAAGGGGGTCCTCTTGGAACTTTCTCGAATTCTTCAGATCGCCTTAACTTCCGAACGGATGGACCGATTTTCAACTTCCATCATACCAATCTGCTTGTTTTTTTTTCATGGAATCCATTTCTCCAATCAAAAAAACCGATATCGAAAAAAAAATGCATCAAAGGGGGCCCCATTGGAACTTTTTCGAATTCTTCAGATCGCCTTAACTTCCAAACGGATGGACCGATTTTCAACTTCGATCATACCAATCTGCTTGTTTTTTTTCATTGAATCCATTTCTCCAATCGAAAAAACCGAAATCGAAAAAAAAAATGCATCAAAGGGGGCCCCCTTGAAACTATTTCGAATTCTTCAGATCGCCTTAACTTCCGAACGGATGGACCGATTTTCAACTTCGATCATACCAATCTGCTTGTTTTCTTCATAGAATCCATTTCTTCAATCAAAAAAAAATGCATCGAAGGGGGCCCCCTTGAAACTTTTTCGAATTCTTCAGATCGCCTCAACTTCCGAACGGATGGACCGATTTTCAACTTCGATCATACCAATCTGCTTGTTTTTTTTATAGAATCCATTTCTCCAATCGGAAAAACCGAAATCAAAAAAAAATGCATCAAAGGAGGCCCCCTTGGAACTTTTTCGAATTCTTCAGATCGCCTTAACTTCCGAACGGATGGACCGATTTTCAACTTCGATCATACCAATCTGCTTGTTTTTTTTTCATAGAATCCAATTCTCCAATCGAAATAACCGAAATCGAACAAAAAATGCATCAAAGGGGGCCCCCTTGGAACTTTTTCGAATTCTTCAGATCGCCTTAACTTCCGAACGGATGGACCGATTTTCAACTTCGATCATACCAATCTGCTTGTGTTTTTCCATAGAATCCATTTCTCCAATCAAAAAAACCGAAATCGAAAAGAAATGCATCAGAGGGGGCCCCCTTGGAACTTTTTCGAATTCTTCAGATCGCCTTAACTTCCGAACGGATGGACCTATTTTCAACTTCGATCATACCAATCTGCTTGTTGTTTTCATAGAATCCATTTCTCCAATCGAAAAAACCGAAATAAAAAAAAAATTGCATCAAAGGGGGTCCCCTTGGAACTTTTTCGAATTCTTCAGATCGCCTTAACTTCCGAACGGATGGACCGATTTTCAACTTCGATCATACCAATCTGCTTGTTTTTTTTTTCATAGAATCCATTTCTTCAATCAAAAAAACCGAAATCGAAAAAAAAATTGCATCAAAGGGGGCCCCCTTGAAACTTTTTCGAATTCTTCAGATCGCCTTAACTTCCGAACGGATGGACCGATTTTCAACTTCGATCATACCAATCTGCTTGTTTTCTTCATAGAATCCATTTCTTCAATCAAAAAAAAATGCATCGAAGGGGGCCCCCTTGAAACTTTTTCGAATTCTTCAGATCGCCTCAACTTCCGAACGGATGGACCGATTTTCAACTTCGATCATACCAATCTGCTTGTTTTTTTATAGAATCCATTTCTCCAATCGGAAAAACCGAAATCAAAAAAAAAAATGCATCAAAGGAGGCCCCCTTGGAACTTTTTCGAATTCTTCAGATCGCCTTAACTTCCGAACGGATGGACCGATTTTCAACTTCGATCATACCAATCTGCTTGTTTTTTTTCATAGAATCCAATTCTCCAATCGAAATAACCGAAATCGAACAAAAAATGCATCAAAGGGGGCCCCCTTGGAACTTTTTCGAATTCTTCAGATCGCCTTAACTTCCGAACGGATGGACCGATTTTCAACTTCGATCATACCAATCTGCTTGTGTTTTTCCATAGAATCCATTTCTCCAATCGAAAAAACCGAAATCGAAAAGAAATGCATCAGAGGGGGCCCCCTTGGAACTTTTTCGAATTCTTCAGATCGCCTTAACTTCCGAACGGATGGACCGATTTTCAACTTCGCGCATACCAATTTGCTTTTTTTTTTTCAAAGAATCCATTTCTCCAATCGAAAAAACCGAAATCGAAAAAAAAATTGCATCGAAGGGGGCCCCCTTGGAACTTTTTCGAATTCTTCAGATCGCCTTAACTTCCGAACGGATGGACCGATTTTCAACTTCGATCATACCAATATGCTTGTTTTTATTTTATAGAATCCATTTCTCCAATCGAAAAAACCGAAATCGAAAAAAAAAAATGCATCAACGGGGGCCCCCTTGGAACTTTTTCGAATTCTTCAGATCGCCTTAACTTCCGAACGGATGGACCGATTTTCAACTTCGATCGTACCAATCTGCTTGTTTTTTTTCATTGAATCCATTTCTCCAATCGAAAAAACCGTTAACTTCCGAACGGATGGACCGATTTTCAACTTCGATCATACCAATCTGCTTGTTTTTTTTCATAGAATCCATTTCTCCAATCGAAAAAACCGAAATCGAAAAAAAAAAAAATTGCATCAAAGGGGGTCCCCTTGGAACTTTTTCGAATTCTTCAGATCGCCTTAACTTCCGAACGGATGGACCGATTTTCAACTTCGATCATACCAATCTGTTTGTTTTTTTTTCATAGAATCCATTTCTCCAATCGAAAAAACCGAAATCGAAAAAAAAAAATGGATCAAAGGGGGCCCCCTTGGAACTTTTTCGAATTCTTCAGATCGCCTTAACTTCCGAACGGATGGACCGATTTTCAACTTCGATCATACCAATCTGCTTGTTTTCTTCATAGAATCCATTTCTTCAATCAAAAAAAATGCATCGAAGGGGGCCCCCTTGAAACTTTTTCGAATTCTTCAGATCGCCTCAACTTCCGAACGGATGGACCGATTTTCAACTTCGATCATACCAATCTGCTTGTTTTTTTATAGAATCCATTTCTCCAATCGGAAAAACCGAAATCAAAAAAAAATGCATCAAAGGAGGCCCCCTTGGAACTTTTTCGAATTCTTCAGATCGCCTTAACTTCCGAACGGATGGACCGATTTTCAACTTCGATCATACCAATCTGCTTGTTTTTTTTCATAGAATCCAATTCTCCAATCGGAATAACCGAAATCGAACAAAAAATGCATCAAAGGGGGCCACCTTGGAACTTTTTCGAATTCTTCAGATCGCCTTAACTTCCGAACGGATGGACCGATTTTCAACTTCGATCATACCAATCTGCTTGTGTTTTTCCATAGAATCCATTTCTCCAATCGAAAAAACCGAAATCGAAAAGAAATGCATCAGAGGGGGCCCCCTTGGAACTTTTTCGAATTCTTCAGATCGCCTTAACTTCCGAACGGATGGACCGATTTTTAACTTCGCGCATACCAATTTGCTTTTTTTTTTTCAAAGAATCCATTTCTCCAATCGAAAAAACCGAAATCGAAAAAAAAATTGCATCGAAGGGGGCCCCCTTGGAACTTTTTCGAATTCTTCAGATCGCCTTAACTTCCGAACGGATGGACCGATTTTCAACTTCGATCATACCAATATGCTTGTTTTTATTTTATAGAATCCATTTCTCCAATCGAAAAAACCGAAAACGAAAAAAAAAATGCATCAACGGGGGCCCCCTTGAAACTTTTTCGAATTCTTCAGATCGCCTTAACTTCCGAACGGATGGACCGATTTTCAACTTCGATGATACCAATCTGCTTGTTTTTTTTCATAGAATTCATTTATCCAATCGAAAAAACCGAAATCGAAGAAAAAATTGCATCAAAGGGGGCCCTCTTGGAACTTTTTCGAATTCTTCAGATCGCCTTAACTTCCGAACGGATGGACCGATTTTCAACTTCGATCGTACCAATCTGCTTGTTTTTTTTCATAGGATCCATTTCTCCAATCGAAAAAACCGTTAACTTCCGAACGAATGGACCGATTTTAAACTTCGATCATACCAATCTGCTTGTTTTTTTTCATAGAATCCATTTCTCCAATCGAAAAAACCGAAATCGAAAAAAAAAAAATTGCATCAAAGGGGGTCCCCTTGGAACTTTTTCGAATTCTTCAGATCGCCTTAACTTCCGAACGGATGGACCGATTTTCAACTTCGATCATACCAATCTGTTTGTTTTTTTTTTCATAGAATCCATTTCTCCAATCGAAAAAACCGAAATCGAAAAAAAAATGCATCAAAGGAGGCCCCCTTGGAACTTTTTCGAATTCTTCAGATCGCCTTAACTTCCGAACAGATGGACCGATTTTCAACTTCGCGCATACCAATTTGCTTGTTTTTTCTCATAAAATCCATTTCTCCAATCGAAAAAATTGGAATAAAAAAAAATTGCATCAAAGGGGGTCCCCTTGGAACTTTTTCGAATTCTTCAGATCGCCTTAACTTCCGAACGGATGGACCGATTTTCAACTTCGATCATAACAATCTGCTTGTTTTTTTTTTTCATAGAATCCATTTCTCCAATTGAAAAAACCGAAATCGAAAAAAAAAATTGCATCAAAGGGGGTCCCCTTGGAACTTTTTCGAATTCTTCAGATCGCCTTAACTTCCGAACGGATGGACCTCTTTTCAACTTCGATCATACCAATCTGCTTGTTTTTTTCATAGAATCCATTTCTCCAATCGAAAAAACCGAAATCAAAAAAAAAATTGCATCAAAGGGGGTCCCCTTGGAACTTTTTCGAATTCTTCAGATCGCCTTAACTTCCGAACGGATGGACCGATTTTCATCTTCGATCATACCAATCTGCTTGTTTCTTTTTATAGAATCCATTTCTTCAATCGAAAAAAACCGAAATCGAAAAAAAAATTGCATCAAAGGGGGCCCCCTTGAAACTTTTTCGAATTCTTCAGATCGCCACAACTTCCGAACGGATGGACCGATTTTCAACTTCGATCATACCAATCTGCTTGTTTTTTTTCCATAGAATCCATTTCTCCAATCGAAAAAAAATGCATCAAAGGGGGCCCCCTTGGAACTTTTTCGAATTCTTCAGATCGCCTCAACTTCCGAACGGATGGACCGATTTTCAACTTCGATCATACCAATCTGCTTGTTTTTTTTCATAGAATCCATTTCACCGATCGGAAAAACCGAAATAGAAAAAAAAATTGCATCAAAGGGGGCCTCCTTGGAACTTTTTCGAATTCTTCAGATCGCCTTAACTTCCGAACGGATGGACCGATTTTCAACTTCGATCATACCAATCTGCTTGTGTTTTTCCATAGAATTCATTTCTTCAATCTAAAAAACCGAAATCGAAAAAAAAAAAATACATCAAAGGGGGCCCCCTTGGAACTTTTTCGAATTCTTCAGATCGCCTTAACTTCCGAACGGATGGACCGATTTTCAACTTCGATCATACCAATCTGCTTGTTTTTTCCATAGAATCCATTTCTCCAATCGAAAAAACCGAAATCGAAAAGAAATGCGTCAGAGGGGGCCCCCTTGGAACTTTTTCGAATTCTTCAGATCGCCTTAACTTCCGAACGGATGGACCGATTTTCAACTTCGCGCATACCAATTTGCTTGTTTTTTTTTTCAGAGAAACCATTTCTCCAAGCGAAAAAACCGAAATCGAAAAAAAAATTGCATCGAAGGGGGCCCTCTTGGAACTTTTTCGAATTCTTCAGATCGCCTTAACTTCCGAACGGATGGACCGATTTTCAACTTCGATCATACCAATATGCTTGTTTTTATTTCATAGAATACATTTCTCCAATCGAAAAAACCGAAATCGAAAAAAAATGCATCAAAGGGGGCCTCCTTGGAACTTTTTCGAATTCTTCAGATCGCCTTAACTTCCGAACTGATGGACCGATTTTCAACTTCGATCATACCAATCTGCTTGTTTTTTTTCATAGAATCCATTTATCCAATCGGAAAAACCGAAATCGAAGAAAAAATTGCATCAAAGGGGGCCTCCTTGGAACTTTTTCGAATTCTTCAGATCGCCTTAACTTCCGAACGGATGGACCGATTTTCAACTTCGATCATACCAATTTGCTTGTTTTTTTTCATAAAATCCATTTCTTCAATCGAAAAAACCGAAATCGAAAAAAAAATTGCATCAAAGGGGGTCCCCTTGAAACTTTTTCTAATTCTTCAGATCGCCTTAACTTCCGAACGGATGGACCGATTTTCAACTTCGATCATACCAATCTGCTTGTTTTTTTTTCATAGAATCCATTTCTTCAATCAAAAAAACCGAAATCGAAAAAAAAATGCATCAAAGGGGGCCTCCTTGGAACTTTTTCGAATTCTTCAGATCGCCTTAACTTCCGAACTGATGGACCGATTTTCAACTTCGATCATACCAATCTGCTTGTTTTTTTTCATGGAATCCATTTATCCAATCGAAAAAACCGAAATCGAAAAAAAAATTGCATCCAAGGGGGCCCTCTTGGAACTTTTTCGAATTCTTCAGATCGCCTTAACTTCCAAACGGATGGACCGATTTTCAACTTCGATCATACCAATCTGCTCGTTTTTTTTCATAGAATCCATTTCTCCAATCGAAGAAACCGAAATCGAAAAAAAAATGCATCAAAGGGGGCCTCCTTGGAACTTTTTCGAATTCTTCAGATCGCCTTAATTTCCGAACGGATGGACCGATTTTCAACTTCGATCATACCAATTTGCTTGTTTTTTTTTATAAAATCCATTTCTTCAATCGAAAAAACCAAAATCGAAAAAAAAATTGCATCAAAGGGGGTCCCCTTGAAACTTTTTCTAATTCTTCAGATCGCCTTAACTTCCGAACGGATGGACCGATTTTCAACTTCGATCATACCAATCTGCTTGTTTTTTTTCATAGAATCCATTTCTTCAATCAAAAAAACCGAAATCGAAAAAAGAATTGCATCAAAGGGGGTCCCCTTGGAACTTTCTCGAATTCTTCAGATCGCCTTAACTTCCGAACGGATGGACCGATTTTCAACTTCGATCATACCAATCTGTTTGTTTTTTTCATAGAATCCATTTCTCCAATCGAAAAAACCGAAATCGAAAAAAAAACTGCATCAAAGGGGGTCCCCTTGGAACTTTTTCGAATTCTTCAGATCGCCTTAACTTCCGAACGGATGGACCGATTTTCAACTTCGCGCATACCAATTTGCTTGTTTTTTTTTTCAAATGGATTCTATGAAATAAAAAAGCAGATTGGTATGATCGAAGTTGAAAATCGGTCCATCCGTTCGGAAGTTAAGGCGATCTGAAGAATTCGAAAAAGTTCCTAGGGGACCCCCTTTGATGCAATTTTTTTTCCGATTTCGGTTTATTCGATTCGAGGAATGGATTCTATGAAAAAAACACAAGCAGATTGGCATGATCGAAGTTGAAAATCGGTCCATCCGTTCGGAAGTTAAGGCGATCTGAAGAATTCGAAAAAGTTCCTAGGGGACCCCCTTTGATGCAATTTCTTTTTCGATTTCGGTTTTTTCGATTCGAGAAATGGATTCTATGAAAAAAAACAAGCAGATTGGTATGATCGAAGTTGAAAATCGGACCATCCGTTCGGAAGTTAAGGCGATCTGAAGAATTCGAAAAAGTTCCAAAGGGACCCTTTGATGCAATTTTTTTTTTCGATTTCGGTTTTTTCGATTGGAGAAATGGATTCTATGAAAAAAAAACGAGCAGATTGGTATGATCGAAGTTGAAAATCGGTCCATCCGTTCGGAAGTTAAGGCGATCTGAAGAATTCGAAAAAGTTCCAAGGCGACCCCCTTTGATGCAATTTTTTTTTCGATTTCGGTTTTTTCGATTGGAGAAATGGATTCTATGAGAAAAAACAAACAGATTGGTATGATCGAAGTTGAAAATCGGTCCATCCGTTCGGAAGTTAAGGCGATCTGAAGAATTCGGCCCCCTTAGATGCATTTTTTTTTTTCGATTTTGGTTTTTTCGATTGGAGAAATGAATTCTATGAAAAAAAACAAACAGATTGGTATGATCGAAGTTGAAAATCGGTCTATCCGTTCGGAAGTTAAGGCGATCTGAAGAATTCGAAAAAGTTCCAAGGGGGCCCCCTTTGCTGCATTTTTTTTTCGATTTCGATTTCGGTTTCTTCGATTGGAGAAATGGATTCTATGAAAAAAAACAAGCAGATTGGTATGATCGAAGTTGAAAATCGGTCCATCCGTTCGGAAGTTAAGGCGATCTGTAGAATTCGAAAAAGTTCCAAGGGGGCCCCCTTTGATGCAATTTTTTTGTCGATTTCGGTTTTTTTGATTGGAGAAATGGATTCCATGAACTTCTATTATTCTATTTGGGTGGTATCCGATTATATCGCAATACTGTATATATATAGTGATACTTACCAGGTGACGGTACTTCCGTTACACATACTAGCGACTGAATCGAACAGAAGGTTAAATGGTTGGACGAAACGATGATTGTATCTGAGTTGTATTCGATGATATCGTGATGATGTTTATATAGCAATACTCACCAGGTAACTGTTCTTCCGTTTTACATACAAGCGACCGAATCGAGCAGAAGGTTAAATGGATAGATTGAACAATCATCGTATCTGGGTTGTATTCGATAATGTTTATATAGTTATACTCACCAGGTAACTGTTCTTCCGTTATACATACGCGCGACTGAAATGAACAGGAGGTTGAATGGATAGACTAAACAATAATTGTATCTGGGGTTGTATTTGATTATATCGTGATGATGTTTTTATAGTTATACTCACCAGGTAACTGTCCTTTCGATATACGTAAGAGCGACCGAATCGAAGAGAAGGGTAAGTGGATAGACTGTACAATCATCCTTTCTGGGTTGTATTCGATTATATCGTGATGATTATCATATAGTATGTCTAACCAGGTAACAGTTCTTCCGTTATACATACGAGCAACCGAATCGAACATAAGGTTGAATGAATAGATTGAACAATCATTGTATCTGGGTTGTATCCGAATATATCGTTATGCGTTATATATCGTATATTTAGTTCAGCCTACCATGTAACGGTTCTTTCGTTACACATACGAGCGACTGAATCGTAAAGAAGGGTGGATGGATAGACTGAACAATCATCGTATGGTTACTGTTCTTTAGTTATACATACGAGCAACCGAATCGAACAGAAGGTTTAATGGATAGTATCTGGGTTGTATTCGATTATGATGTTATGCTGTGTATATAGTTATACACACTAGGTGACGGTATTCCCGATTTACATACGAGCGACCGAAACAAACAGAGAGATGAATGGATAGACTGAACAATTATTGTATCTGGGTTGTCTCCGATTATATCGTTATGCTGTTTATTCAGTTACACCTACCATGTAACGGTTCTTCGTTAAACATACGAGCGTCTGAATCGAACATAATATTGGATGGATAGACGGAACGATAATTGTAACTGAGTTATTGTATTCGATTATTTCGTGGTGATGTTTATATAGTAATACTCACCAGGTGACTGTTCTTGCGTTATACATACGAGCGACCCAATCGAACAGAATGTTGGATGGATAGACGGAATGATAATTGTATCTGAGTTGTATTCGATTATTTCGTGGTGATGTTTATATAGTAATACTCACCAGGTTACTGTTCTTTCGTTATACATACGAGCAACCGAATCGAACAGAAGGTTGAATGGATAGAATCTGGGTTGTATTCGATTATGATGTTATGCTGTGTATATAGTTATACACACTAGGTGAAGGTATTCCCGTTTTACATACGAGCGACAGAAACGAACAGAAAGTTGAATGGATAGACTGAACAATCAATGTATCTGGGTGGTATCCGATTATATCGCAATACTGTATATATAGTGACACTTACCAGGTGACGGTACTTCCGTTACACATACTAGCGACTGAACCGAACAGAAGGTTGAATGGTTAGACGAAACGATAATTGTATCTGAGTTGTATTTGATGATATCGTGATGATGTTTATATAGCAATACTCACCAGGTAACTGTTCTTCCGTTTTACATACAAGCGACCGGATCGAACAGAAGGTTAAATGGATAGATTAAACAATCATCGTATTTGGGTTGTATTCGATAATGTTTATATAGTTATACTCACCAGGTAACTGTCCTTTCGTTATACGTGAGAGCGACCGAATCGAAGAGAAGGTTGAGTGGATAGACGGTACAATCATCCTTTCTTGGTTGTATTCGATTATATCGTGATGATAATCATATAGTATGTCTAACCACGTAACAGTTCTTCCGTTATACATACGAGCAACCGAATCGAACATAAGGTTGAATGGATAGATTGAACAATCATTGTATCTGGGTTGTATCCGAATATATCGTTATGCTGTATATTTAGTTTAGCCTACCATGTAACGGTTTTTTTGTTTCACATACGAGCGACTGAATCGTAGAGAAGGGTGAATGGATAGACTGAACAATCATCGTATCTGGGTTGTATTCGATTATTTCGTGATGATTATTATATATTATGTCTAACCAGGTAATTGTTCTTTCGTTATACATACGAGCAACCGAATCGAACATAAGGTTGAATGGATAGATTGAACAATCATTGTATCTAGGTTGTCTCCGATTATATCGTTATGCTGTATAATTAGTTACACCTACCATGTAACGGTTCTTTCATCACACATACGAGCGTCTGAATCGAACATAAGGTTGGATGGTTAGACGGAACGATAATTGTAACTGAGTTGTATTCGATTATATAGTGGTGATGTTCATATAGTTATACTCACCAGGTAACTGTTCTTCCGTTTCACATACAAGCGACCGAATCGAGCAGAAGGTTGAATGGATAGATTGAACAATTATCGTATCTGGGTTGTATTCGATAATGTTTATATAGTTATACTCACCAGGTAACTGTTCTTCCGTTATACATACGAGCGACTGAATTGAACAGAAGGTTGTATGGATAGACTAAACAATAATCGTATCTGGGGTTGTATTCGATTATATCGTGATGATGTTTTTATAGTTATACTCACCAGGTAACTGTCCTTTCGTTATACGTAAGAGCGACCGAATCGAAGAGAAGGTTGAGTGGATAGACTGTACAATCATCTTTTCTGGGTTGTATCCGATTATATCGTGATGATTATCATATAGTATGTCTAACCAGGTAACAGTTCTTCCGTTATACAAACGAGCAACCGAATCGAACATGAGGTTGAATGGATAGATTGAACAATCATTGTATCTGGGTTGTATCCGAATATATCGTTATGCTGTATATTCAGTTAAGCCTACCATGTAACGATTCTTTCGTTACACATACGAGCGTCTGAATCGAACATAAGGTTAGATGGTTAGACGGAACGATAATTGTAACTGAGTTGTATTCGATTATATCGTGGCGATGTTAATATAGTTATACTCAGCAGGTGACTGTTCTTGCGTTATACATACCAGCGACCCAATCGAACAGAAGGTTGGATGGATAGACGGAATGATAATTGTATCTGAGTTGTATTCGATTATATCGTGATAACGTTCATATAGAAATACCCACCAGGTAACTGTTCTTTCGTTATACATACGAGCAACCGAATCGAACAGAAGGTTGAATGGATAGTATCTGGGTTGTATTCGATTATGATGTTATGCTGTGTATATAGTTATACACACTAGTCGACGGTAATCCCGATTTACATACGAGCGACCGAAACGAACGGAAAGTTGAAAGGATAGACTGAACAATCAATGTATTTGGGTGGTATCCGATTATATCGCAAAACTGTATATATAGTGATACTTACCAGGTGCCGGTACTTCCGTTACCCATACTAGCGACTGAATCGAACAGAAGGTTAAATGGTTAGACGAAACGATAATTGTATCTGAGTTGTATTCGATGATATCGTGATGATGTTTATATGGCAAAACTCACTAAGTAACTGTTCTTCCGTTTAACATACAAGCGACCGAATCGAGCAGAAGGTTAAATAGATGGATTGAACAATCATCGTATCTGGGTTGTATTCGATAATGTTTATATAGTTATACTCACCAGGTAACTGTTCTTCCGTAATACATACGAGCGACTGAATTGAACAGAAGGTTGAATGGATAGACTAAACAATAATCGTATCTGGGTTTGTATTCGATTATATCGTGATGTTGTTTTTATAGTTATACTCACCAGGTAACTGTCCTTTCGTTATACGTAAGAGCGACCGAATCGAAGAGAAGGTTGAGTGGATAGACTGTACAATCATCTTTTCTGGGTTGTATCCGATTATATCGTGATGATTATCATATAGTATGTCTAACCAGGTAACAGTTCTTCCGTTATACATACGAGCAACCGAATCGAACATAAGGTTGAATGGATAGATTGAACAATCATTGTATCTGGGTTGTATCCGAATATATCGTTATGCTGTATATTCAGTTAAGCCTACCATGTTACGGTTCTTTCGTTACACATACGAGCGCCTGAATCGTAGAGAAGGGTGAATGGATAAACTGAACAATCATCGTATCTGGGTTGTATTCGATTATTTCGTGATGATTATTATATATTATGTCTAACCAGTTAACTGTTCTTCCGTTATACATACGAGCAACCGAATCGAACATAAGGTTGAATGGATAGATTGAACAATCATTGTATCTGGGTTGTCTCCGATTATATCGTTATGCTGTATATTCAGTTACACCTACCATGTAACGGTTCATTCGTTACACATACGAGCGTCTGAATCGAACATAAGGTTGGATGGTTAGACGGAACGATAATTGTAACTGAGTTGTATTCGATTATATCGTGGCGATGTTTATATAGTTATACTCACCAGGTGATTGTTCTTGCGTTATACATACGAGCGACCCAATCGAACAGAAGGTAAGATGGATAAACGGAATGATAATTGTATCTGAGTTGTATTCGATTATATCGTGATGACGTTCATATAGAAATACCCACCAGGTTACTGTTCTTTCGTTATACATACGAGCAACCGAATCGAACAGAAGGTTGAATGGATAGTATCTGGGTTGTATTCGATTATGATGTTATGCTGTGTATATAGTTATACATACTAGGTGACTGTATTCCCGTTTCACATACGAGCGACCGAAACGAACAGAAAGTTGAATGGATAGACTGAACAATCAATGTATTTGGGTGGTATCCGATTATATCGCAATACTGTATATATAGTGATACTTACCAGGTGACGGTACTTCCGTTACACATACTAGCGACTGAATCGAATAGAAGGTTAAATGGTTAGACGAAACGATAATTGTATCTGAGTTGTATTCGATGATATCGTGATGATGTTTATATAGCAATACTCACCAGGTAACTGTTCTTCCGTTTAACATACAAGCGACCGAATCGAGCAGAAGGTTAAATTTAGTATAGATTGAACAATCATCGTATCTGGGTTGTATTCGATAATGTTTATATAGTTATACTCACCAGTTAACTGTTCTTCCGTTATACATACGCGCGACTGAAATGAACAGAAGGTTGAATGGATATACTAAACAATAATTGTATCTGGGGTTGTATTTGATTATATCGTGATGATGATTTTATAGTTATACTCACCAGGTAACTGTCCTTTCGATATACGTGAGAGCGACCGAATCGACGAGAAGGTTAAGTGGATAGACTGTACAATCATCCTTTCTGGGTTGTATTCGATTATATCGTGATGATTATCATATAGTATATCTAACCAGGTAACAGTTCTTCCGTTATACATACGAGATTCCGAATCGAACATAAGGTTGAATGAATAGATTGAACAATAATTGTATCTGGGTTGTATCCGAATATATCGTTATGCTGTATATTCAGTTCAGCCTACCATGTAACGGTTCTTTCGTTACACATACGAGCGACTGAATCGTATAGAAGGGTGAATGGATAGACTGAACAATCATCGTATGGTTACTGTTCTTTAGTTATACATACGAGCAACCGAATCGAACAGAAGGTTTAATGGATAGTATCTGGGTTGTATTCGATTATGATGTTATGCTGTGTATATAGTTATACACACTAGGTGACGGTATTCCCGTTTTACATACGAGCGACCGGAACAAACAGAAAAATGAATGGATAGACTGAACAATCATTGTATCTGGGTTGTCTCCGATTATATCGTTATGCTGTTTATTTAGTTACACCTACCATGTAACGGTTCTTTCGTTATACATACGAGCGTCTGAATCGAACATAAGGTTGGATGGATAGACGGAACGATAATTGTAAGTGAGTTGTATTCGATTATATCGTGGTGATGTTTATATAGTAATACTCACCGGGTGACTGTTCTTGCGTTATACATACGAACGACCCAATCGAACAGAAGGTTGGATGGATAGACGGAATGATAATTGTATCTGAGTTGTATTCGATTATATCGTGATGACGTTCATATAGAAATACTTACCAGGTTACTGTTCTTTCGTTATACATACGAGCAACCGAATCGAACAGAAGGTTGAATGGATATTATCTGGGTTGTATTCGATTATGATGTTATGCTGTGTATATAGTTATACACACTAGGTGACGGTATTCCCGTTTTACATACGAGCGAACGAAACGAACAGAAAGTTGAATGGATAGACTGAACAATCAATGTATCTGAGTGGTATGCGATTATATCGCAATACTGTATATATAGTGATACTAACCAGGTGACGGTACTTCCGTTACACATACTAGCGACTGAATCGAACAGATGGTTGAATGGTCAGACGAAACGATAATTGTATCTGAGTTGTATTCGATGATATCGTGAAGATGTTTATATAGCAATACTCACCAGGTAACTGTTCTTCCGTTATACATACGAGCAACCGAATCGAACAGAAGGTTGAATGGATAGTATCTGGGTTGTATTCGATTATGATGTTATGCTGTGTATATAGTTATACACACTAGGTGACTTTAATCCCGTTTTACATACGAGCGACCGAAACGAACAGAAAGTTGAATGGATAGACTGAACAATCAATGTATTTGGGTGGTATCCGATTATATCGCAATACTGTATATATAGTGATACTTACCAGGTGACGGTACTTCCGTTACCCATACTAGCGACTAAATCGAACAGAAGGTTTAATGGTTAGACGAAACGATAATTGTATCTGAGTTGTATTCGATGATATCGTGATGATGTTTAAATAGCAATACCCACCAGGTAACTGTTCTTCCGTTTTACATACAAGCGACCGAATCGAGCAGAAGGTTAAATGGATAGATTGAGCAATCATCGTATCTATGTTGTATTCGATAATGTTTATATAGTTATACTCACCAGGTAACTGTTCTTCCGTTATACATACGCGCGACTGAAATTAACAGAAGGTTGAATGGATAGACTAAACAATAATTGTATCTGGGGTTGTATTTGATTATAGCGTGATGATGTTTTTATAGTTATACTCGCCAGGTAACTGTCCTTTCGATATACGTAAGAGCGACCGAATCGAAGAGAAGGTTAAGTGGATAGACTGTACAATCATCCTTTCTGGGTTGTATTCGATTATATCGTGATGATTATCATATAGTATGTCTAACCAGGTAACAGTTCTTCCGTTATTCATACGAGTAACCGAATCGAATATAAGGTTGAATGAATAGATTGAACAATCATTGTATCTGGGTTGTATCCGAATATGTCGTTATGCTGTATATTTTGTTACACCTACCATGTAACGGTTCTTTACACATACGAGCGTCTGAATCGAAAATAAGGTTGGATGATTAGACGGAACGATAATTGTAACTGAGTTGTATTCGATTATATCGTGGTGATGTTTATATAGTAATACTCACCAGGTGACTGTTCTTGCGTTATACATACGAGTGACCCAATCGAACAGAAGGTTGGATGGATAGACGGAATGATAATTGTATCTGAGTTGTATTCGATTATATCGTGATGACATTCATATAGAAATACTCACCAGGTTACTGTTCTTTCGTTATACATACGAGCGACTGAATTGAACAAAAGGTTGAATGGATAGACTAAACAATAATCGTATCTGGGGTTGTATTCGATTATATCGTTATGCTGTATACTTAGTTAAACCCACCATGTAACGGTTCTTTCGTTACACATACGAGCGTCTGAATCGAACATAAGGTTGGATGGACGGAACGATAATTGTAACTGAGTTGTATTCGATTATATCGTGGTGATGTTTATATAGTAATACTCACCAGGTGACTGTTCTAGCGTTATACATACGAGCGACCCAATCGAACAGAAGGTTGGATGGATAGACGGAATGATAATTTTATCTGAGTTGTATTCGATTATATCGTGATGACGTTCATATAGAAATACTCACCAGGTTACTGTTCTTTCGTTATACATACGAGCAACCGAATCGAACAGAAGGTTGAATGGATAGTATCTGGGTTGTATTCGATTATGATGTTATGCTGTGTATATAGTTATACACACTAGGTGACTTTAATCCCGTTTTACATACGAGCGACCGAAACGAACAGAAAGTTGAATGGATAGACTGAACAATCAATGTATCTGGGTGGTATCCGATTATATCGCAATACTGTATATATAGTGATACTTACCAGGTGACGGTACTTCCGTTACACATACTAGCGACTGAATCGAACAGAAGGTTAAATGATTAGACGAAACGATAATTGTATCTGAGTTGTATTCGATGATATCGTGATTATGTTTAAATAGCAATACTCACCAGGTAACTGTTCTTCCGTTTTACATACAAGCGACTGAATCGAGCAGAAGGTTTAATGGATAGATTGAACAATCATCGTATCTGGGTTGTATTCGATAATGTTTATATAGTTATACTCACCAGGTAACTGTTCTTCCGTTATACATACGCGCGACTGAAATGAACAGAAGGTTGAATGGATAGACTAAACAATAATTGTATCTGGGGTTGTATTTGATTATAGCGTGATGATGTTTTTATAGTTATACTCGCCAGGTAACTGTCCTTTCGATATACGTAAGAGCGACCGAATCGAAGAGAAGGTTAAGTGGATAGACTGTACAATCATCCTTTCTGGGTTGTATTCGATTATATCGTGATGATTATCATATAGTATGTCTAACCAGGTAACAGTTCTTCCGTTATACATACGAGCAACCGAATCGAACATAAGGTTGAATGGATAGACTAAACAATAATTGTATCTGGGGTTGTATTTGATTATAGCGTGATGATGTTTTTATAGTTAAACTCGCCAGGTAACTGTCCTTTCGATATACGTAAGAGCGACCGAATCGAAGAGAAGGTTAAGTGGATAGACTGTACAATCATCCTTTCTGGGTTGTATTCAATTATATCGTGATGATTATCATATAGTATGTCTAACCAGGTAACAGTTCTTCCGTTATACATACGAGCAACCGAATTGAACATAAGGTTGAATGAATAGATTGAACAATCATTGTATCTGGGTTGTCTCCGATTATATCGTTATGCTGTATATTCAGTTACACCTACCATGTAACGGTTCATTCGTTACACATACGAGCGTCTGAATCGAACATAAGGTTGGATGGTTAGACGGAACGATAATTGTAACTGAGTTGTATTCGATTATATCGTGATGTTGTTTTTATAGTTATACTCACCAGGTAACTGTCCTTTCGTTATACGTAAGAGCGACCGAATCGAAGAGAAGGTTGAGTGGATAGACTGTACAATCATCTTTTCTGGGTTGTATCCGATTATATCGTGATGATTATCATATAGTATGTCTAACCAGGTAACAGTTCTTCCGTTATACATACGAGCAACCGAATCGAACATAAGGTTGAATGGATAGATTGAACGATCATTGTATCTGGGTTGTATCCGAATATATCGTTATGCTGTATATTCAGTTAAGCCTACCATGTTACGGTTCTTTCGTAACACATACGAGCGCCTGAATCGTAGAGAAGGGTAAATGGATAAACTGAACAATCATCGTATCTGGGTTGTATTCGATTATTTCGTGATGATTATTATATATTATGTCTAACCAGTTAACTGTTCTTCCGTTATACATACGAGCAACCGAATCGAACATAAGGTTGAATGGATAGATTGAACAATCATTGTATCTGGGTTGTCTCCGATTATATCGTTATGCTGTATATTCAGTTACACCTACCATGTAACGGTTCATTCGTTACACATACGAGCGACCCAATCGAACAGAAGGTAAGATGGATAAACGGAATGATAATTTTATCTGAGTTGTATTCGATTATATCGTGATGACGTTCATATAGAAATACCCACCAGGTTACTGTTCTTTCGTTATACATACGAGCAACCGAATCGAACAGAAGGTTGAATGGATAGTATCTGGGTTGTAATCGATTATGATGTTATGCTGTGTATATAGTTATACATACTAGGTGACTGTATTCCCGTTTCACATACGAGCGACCGAAACGAACAGAAAGTTGAATGGATAGACTGAACAATCAATGTATTTGGGTGGTATCCGATTATATCGCAATACTGTATATATAGTGATACTTACCAGGTGACGGTACTTCCGTTACACATACTAGCGACTGAATCGAATAGAAGGTTAAATGGTTAGACGAAACGATAATTGTATCTGAGTTGTATTCGATGATATCGTGATGATGTTTATATAGCAATACTCACCAGGTAACTGTTCTTCCGTTTAACATACAAGCGACCGAATCGAGCAGAAGGTTAAATTTAGTATAGATTGAACAATCATCGTATCTGGGTTGTATTCGATAATGTTTATATAGTTATACTCACCAGTTAACTGTTCTTCCGTTATACATACGCGCGACTGAAATGAACAGAAGGTTGAATGGATATACTAAACAATAATTGTATCTGGGGTTGTATTTGATTATATCGTGATGATGATTTTATAGTTATACTCACCAGGTAACTGTCCTTTCGATATACGTGAGAGCGACCGAATCGACGAGAAGGTTAAGTGGATAGACTGTACAATCATCCTTTCTGGGTTGTATTCGATTATATCGTGATGATTATCATATAGTATATCTAACCAGGTAACAGTTCTTCCGTTATACATACGAGCTTCCGAATCGAACATAAGGTTGAATGAATAGATTGAACAATAATTGTATCTGGGTTGTATCCGAATATATCATTATGCTGTATATTCAGTTCAGCCTACCATGTAACGGTTCTTTCGTTACACATACGAGCGACTGAATCGTATAGAAGGGTGAATGGATAGACTGAACAATCATCGTATGGTTACTGTTCTTTAGTTATACATACGAGCAACCGAATCGAACAGAAGGTTTAATGGATAGTATCTGGGTTGTATTCGATTATGATGTTATGCTGTGTATATAGTTATACAAACTAGGTGACGGTATTCTCGTTTCACATACGAGCGACCGAAACAAACAGAAAAATGAATGGATAGACTGAACAATCATTGTATCTGGGTTGTCTCCGATTATATCGTTATGCTGTTTATTTAGTTACACCTACCATGTAACGGTTCTTTCGTTATACATACGAGCGTCTGAATCGAACATAAGGTTGGATGGATAGACGGAACGATAATTGTAAGTGAGTTGTATTCGATTATATCGTAGTGATGTTTATATAGTAATACTCACCAGGTGACTGTTCTTGCGTTATACATACGAGCGACCCAATCGAACAGAAGGTTGGATGGATAGACGGAATGATAATTGTATCTGAGTTGTATTCGATTATATCGTGATGACGTTCATATAGAAATACTTACCAGGTTACTGTTCTTTCGTTATACATACGAGCAACCGAATCGAACAGAAGGTTGAATGGATATTATCTGGGTTGTATTCGATTATGATGTTATGCTGTGTATATAGTTATACACACTAGGTAACGGTATTCCCGTTTTACATACGAGCGACCGAAACGAACAGAAAGTTGAATGGATAGACTGAACAATCAATGTATCTGAGTGGTATGCGATTATATCGCAATACTGTATATATAGTGATACTAACCAGGTGACGGTACTTCCGTTACACATACTAGCGACTGAATCGAACAGATGGCTGAATGGTCAGACGAAACGATAATTGTATCTGAGTTGTATTCGATGATATCGTGAAGATGTTTATATAGCAATACTCACCAGGTAACTGTTCTTCCGTTATACATACGAGCAACCGAATCGAACAGAAGGTTGAATGGATAGTATCTGGGTTGTATTCGATTATGATGTTATGCTGTGTATATAGTTATACACACTAGGTGACTTTAATCCCGTTTTACATACGAGCGACCGAAACGAACAGAAAGTTGAATGGATAGACTGAACAATCAATGTATTTGGGTGGTATCCGATTATATCGCAATACTGTATATATAGTGATACTTACCAGTAGACGGTACTTCCGTTACCCATACTAGCGACTGAATCGAACAGAAGGTTAAATGGTTAGACGAAACGATAATTGTATCTGAGTTGTATTCGATGATATCGTGATGATGTTTAAATAGCAATACCCACCAGGTAACTGTTCTTCCGTTTTACATACAAGCGACCGAATCGATCAGAAGGTTAAATGGATAGATTGAGCAATCATCGTATCTGGGTTGTATTCGATTATATCGTGATGATTATCATATAGTATGTCTAACCAGGTAACAGTTCTTCCGTAATACATACGAGCAAACGAATCGAACATAAGGTTGAATGAATAGATTGAACAATCATTGTATCTGGGTTGTATCCGAATATATCGTTATGCTGTATATTTAGTTCAGCCTACCATGTAACGGTTCTTTCGTTACACATACGAGCGACTGAATCGTAAAGAAGGGTGGATGGATAGACTGAACAATCATCGTATGGTTACTGTTCTTTAGTTATACATACGAGCAACCGAATCGAACAGAAGGTTTAATGGATAGTATCTGGGTTGTATTCGATTATGATGTTATGCTGTGTATATAGTTATACACATTAGGTGACGGTATTCCCGATTTACATACGAGCGACCGAAACAAACAGAAAGATGAATGGATAGACTGAACAATTATTGTATCTGGGTTGTCTCCGATTATATCGTTATGCTGTTTATTCAGTTACACCTACCATGTAACGGTTCTTCGTTAAACATACGAGCGTCTGAATCGAACATAATATTGGATGGATAGACGGAACGATAATTGTAACTGAGTTATTGTATTCGATTATTTCGTGGTGATGTTTATATAGTAATACTCACCAGGTGACTGTTCTTGCGTTATACATACGAGCGACCCAATCGAACAGAATGTTGGATGGATAGACGGAATGATAATTGTATCTGAGTTGTATTCGATTATTTCGTGGTGATGTTTATATAGTAATACTCACCAGGTTACTGTTCTTTCGTTATACATACGAGCAACCGAATCGAACAGAAGGTTGAATGGATAGAATCTGGGTTGTATTCGATTATGATGTTATGCTGTGTATATAGTTATACACACTAGGTGACGGTATTCCCGTTTTACATACGAGCGACAGAAACGAACAGAAAGTTGAATGGATAGACTGAACAATCAATGTATCTGGGTGGTATCCGATTATATCGCAATACTGTATATATAGTGACACTTACCAGGTGACGGTACTTCCGTTACACATACTAGCGACTGAATCGAACAGAAGGTTGAATGGTTAGACGAAACGATAATTGTATCTGAGTTGTATTTGATGATATCGTGATGATGTTTATATAGCAATACTCACCAGGTAACTGTTCTTCCGTTTTACATACAAGCGACCGGATCGAACAGAAGGTTAAATGGATAGATTAAACAATCATCGTATTTGGGTTGTATTCGATAATGTTTATATAGTTATACTCACCATGTAACTGTCCTTTCGTTATACGTGAGAGCGACCGAATCGAAGAGAAGGTTGAGTGGATAGACTGTACAATCATCCTTTCTTGGTTGTATTCGAATATATCGTGATGATTATCATATAGTATGTCTAACCACGTAACAGTTCTTCCGTTATACATACGAGCAACCGAATCGAACATAAGGTTGAATGGATAGATTGAACAATCATTGTATCTGGGTTGTATCCGAATATATCGTTATGCTGTATATTTAGTTTAGCCTACCATGTAACGGTTTTTTTGTTTCACATACGAGCGACTGAATCGTAGAGAAGGGTGAATGGATAGACTGAACAATCATCGTATCTGGGTTGTATTCGATTATTTCGTGATGATTATTATATATTATGTCTAACCAGGTAATTGTTCTTTCGTTATACATACGAGCAACCGAATCGAACATAAGGTTGAATGGATAGATTGAACAATCATTGTATCTAGGTTGTCTCCGATTATATCGTTATGCTGTATATTTAGTTACACCTACCATGTAACGGTTCTTTCATCACACATACGAGCGTCTGAATCGAACATAAGGTTGGATGGTTAGACGGAACGATAATTGTAACTGAGTTGTATTCGATTATATAGTGGTGATGTTCATATAGTTATACTCACCAGGTAACTGTTCTTCCGTTTCACATACTAGCGACCGAATCGAGCAGAAGGTTGAATGGATAGATTGAACAATCATCGTATCTGGGTTGTATTCGATAATGTTTATATAGTTATACTCACCAGGTAACTGTTCTTCCGTTATACATACGAGCGACTGAATTGAACAGAAGGTTGTATGGATAGACTAAACAATAATCGTATCTGGGGTTGTATTCGATTATATCGTGATGATGTTTTTATAGTTATACTCACCAGGTAACTGTCCTTTCGTTATACGTAAGAGCGACCGAATCGAAGAGAAGGTTGAGTGGATAGACTGTACAATCATCTTTCCTGGGTTGTATCCGATTATATCGTGATGATTATCATATAGTATGTCTAACCAGGTAACAGTTCTTCCGTTATACAAACGAGCAACCGAATCGAACATGAGGTTGAATGGATAGATTGAACAATCATTGTATCTGGGTTGTATCCGAATATATCGTTATGCTGTATATTCAGTTAAGCCTACCATGTAACGATTCTTTCGTTACACATACGAGCGTCTGAATCGAACATAAGGTTAGATGGTTAGACGGAACGATAATTGTAACTGAGTTGTATTCGATTATATCGTGGCGATGTTAATATAGTTATACTCAGCAGGTGACTGTTCTTGCGTTATACATACCAGCGACCCAATCGAACAGAAGGTTGGATGGATAGACGGAATGATAATTGTATCTGAGTTGTATTCGATTATATCGTGATGACGTTCATATAGAAATACCCACCAGGTAACTGTTCTTTCGTTATACATACGAGCAACCGAATCGAACAGAAGGTTGAATGGATAGTATCTGGGTTGTATTCGATTATGATGTTATGCTGTGTATATAGTTATACACACTAGTCGACGGTAATCCCGATTTACATACGAGCGACCGAAACGAACGGAAAGTTGAAAGGATAGACTGAACAATCAATGTATTTGGGTGGTATCCGATTATATCGCAATACTGTATATATAGTGATACTTACCAGGTGCCGGTACTTCCGTTACTTATACTAGCGACTGAATCGAACAGAAGGTTAAATGGTTAGACGAAACGATAATTGTATCTGAGTTGTATTCGATGATATCGTGATGATGTTTATATGGCAAAACTCACTAAGTAACTGTTCTTCCGTTTTACATACAAGCGACCGAATCGAGCAGAAGGTTAAATAGATGGATTGAACAATCATCGTATCTGGATTGTATTCGATAATGTTTATATAGTTATACTCACCAGGTAACTGTTCTTCCGTAATACATACGAGCGACTGAATTGAACAGAAGGTTGAATGGATAGACTAAACAATAATCGTATCTGGGTTTGTATTCGATTATATCGTGATGTTGTTTTTATAGTTATACTCACCAGGTAACTGTCCTTTCGTTATACGTAAGAGCGACCGAATCGAAGAGAAGGTTGAGTGGATAGACTGTACAATCATCTTTTCTGGGTTGTATCCGATTATATCGTGATGATTATCATATAGTATGTCTAACCAGGTAACAGTTCTTCCGTTATACATACGAGCAACCGAATCGAACATAAGGTTGAATGGATAGATTGAACAATCATTGTATCTGGGTTGTATCCGAATATATCGTTATGCTGTATATTCAGTTAAGCCTACCATGTTACGGTTCTTTCGTTACACATACGAGCGCCTGAATCGTAGAGAAGGGTGAATGGATGAACTGAACAATCATCGTATCTGGGTTGTATTCGATTATTTCGTGATGATTATTATATATTATGTCTAACCAGTTAACTGTTCTTCCGTTATACATACGAGCAACCGAATCGAACATAAGGTTGAATGGATAGATTGAACAATCATTGTATCTGGGTTGTCTCCGATTATATCGTTATGCTGTATATTCAGTTACACCTACCATGTAACGGTTCATTCGTTACACATACGAGCGTCTGAATCGAACATAAGGTTGGATGGTTAGACGGAACGATAATTGTAACTGAGTTGTATTCGATTATATCGTGGCGATGTTTATATAGTTATACTCACCAGGTGATTGTTCTTGCGTTATACATACGAGCGACCCAATCGAACAGAAGGTAAGATGGATAAACGGAATGATAATTGTATCTGAGTTGTATTCGATTATATCGTGATGACGTTCATATAGAAATACCCACCAGGTTACTGTTCTTTCGTTATACATACGAGCAACCGAATCGAACAGAAGGTTGAATGGATAGTATCTGGGTTGTATTCGATTATGATGTTATGCTGTGTATATAGTTATACATACTAGGTGACTGTATTCCCGTTTCACATACGAGCGACCGAAACGAACAGAAAGTTGAATGGATAGACTGAACAATCAATGTATTTGGGTGGTATCCGATTATATCGCAATACTGTATATATAGTGATACTTACCAGGTGACGGTACTTCCGTTACACATACTAGCGACTGAATCGAATAGAAGGTTAAATGGTTAGACGAAACGATAATTGTATCTGAGTTGTATTCGATGATATCGTGATGATGTTTATATAGCAATACTCACCAGGTAACAGTTCTTCCGTTATACATACAAGATTCCGAATCGAACATAAGGTTGAATGAATAGATTGAACAATAATTGTATCTGGGTTGTATCCGAATATATCGTTATGCTGTATATTCAGTTCAGCCTACCATGTAACGGTTCTTTCGTTACACATACGAGCGACTGAATCGTATAGAAGGGTGAATGGATAGACTGAACAATCATCGTATGGTTACTGTTCTTTAGTTATACATACGAGCAACCGAATCGAACAGAAGGTTTAATGGATAGTATCTGGGTTGTATTCGATTATGATGTTATGCTGTGTATATAGTTATACACACTAGGTGACGGTATTCCCGTTTTACATACGAGCGACCGAAACAAACAGAAAAATGAATGGATAGACTGAACAATCATTGTATCTGGGTTGTCTCCGATTATATCGTTATGCTGTTTATTTAGTTACACCTACCATGTAACGGTTCTTTCGTTATACATACGAGCGTCTGAATCGAACATAAGGTTGGATGGATAGACGGAACGATAATTGTAAGTGAGTTGTATTCGATTATATCGTGGTGATGTTAATATAGTAATACTCACCGGGTGACTGTTCTTGCGTTATACATACGAGCGACCCAATCGAACAGAAGGTTGGATGGATAGACGGAATGATAATTGTATCTGAGTTGTATTCGATTATATCGTGATGACGTTCATATAGAAATACTTACCAGGTTACTGTTCTTTCGTTATACATACGAGCAACCGAATCGAACAGAAGGTTGAATGGATATTATCTGGGTTGTATTCGATTATGATGTTATGCTGTGTATATAGTTATACACACTAGGTGACGGTATTCCCGTTTTACATACGAGCGAACGAAACGAACAGAAAGTTGAATGGATAGACTGAACAATCAATGTATCTGAGTGGTATGCGATTATATCGCAATACTGTATATATAGTGATACTAACCAGGTGACGGTACTTCCGTTACACATACTAGCGACTGAATCGAACAGATGGTTGAATGGTCAGACGAAACGATAATTGTATCTGAGTTGTATTCGATGATATCGTGAAGATGTTTATATAGCAATACTCACCAGGTAACTGTTCTTCCGTTATACATACGAGCAACCGAATCGAACAGAAGGTTGAATGGATAGTATCTGGGTTGTATTCGATTATGATGTTATGCTGTGTATATAGTTATACACACTAGGTGACTTTAATCCCGTTTTACATACGAGCGACCGAAACGAACAGAAAGTTGAATGGATAGACTGAACAATCAATGTATTTGGGTGGTATCCGATTATATCGCAATACTGTATATATAGTGATACTTACCAGGTGACGGTACTTCCGTTACCCATACTAGCGACTGAATCGAACAGAAGGTTAAATGGTTAGACGAAACGATAATTGTATCTGAGTTGTATTCGATGATATCGTGATGATGTTTAAATAGCAATACCCACCAGGTAACTGTTCTTCCGTTTTACATACAAGCGACCGAATCGAGCAGAAGGTTAAATGGATAGATTGAGCAATCATCGTATCTATGTTGTATTCGATAATGTTTATATAGTTATACTCACCAGGTAACTGTTCATCCGTTATACATACGCGCGACTGAAATTAACAGAAGGTTGAATGGATAGACTAAACAATAATTGTATCTGGGGTTGTATTTGATTATAGCGTGATGATGATTTTATAGTTATACTCGCCAGGTAACTGTCCTTTCGATATACGTAAGAGCGACCGAATCGAAGAGAAGGTTAAGTGGATAGACTGTACAATCATCCTTTCTGGGTTGTATTCGATTATATCGTGATGATTATCATATAGTATGTCTAACCAGGTAACAGTTCTTCCGTTATTCATACGAGTAACCGAATCGAATATAAGGTTGAATGAATAGATTGAACAATCATTGTATCTGGGTTGTATCCGAATATGTCGTTATGCTGTATATTTTGTTACACCTACCATGTAACGGTTCTTTACACATACGAGCGTCTGAATCGAAAATAAGGTTGGATGATTAGACGGAACGATAATTGTAACTGAGTTGTATTCGATTATATCGTGGTGATGTTTATATAGTAATACTCACCAGGTGACTGTTCTTGCGTTATACATACGAGTGACCCAATCGAACAGAAGGTTGGATGGATAGACGGAATGATAATTGTATCTGAGTTGTATTCAATTATATCGTGATGACGTTCATATAGAAATACTCACCAGGTTACTGTTCTTTCGTTATACATACGAGCGACTGAATTGAACAAAAGGTTGAATGGATAGACTAAACAATAATCGTATCTGGGGTTGTATTCGATTATATCGTTATGCTGTATACTTAGTTAAACCCACCATGTAACGGTTCTTTCGTTACACATACGAGCGTCTGAATCGAACATAAGGTTGGATGGACGGAACGATAATTGTAACTGAGTTGTATTCGATTATATCGTGGTGATGTTTATATAGTAATACTCACCAGGTGACTGTTCTAGCGTTATACATACGAGCGACCCAATCGAACAGAAGGTTGGATGGATAGACGGAATGATAATTTTATCTGAGTTGTATTCGATTATATCGTGATGACGTTCATATAGAAATACTCACCAGGTTACTGTTCTTTCGTTATACATACGAGCAACCGAATCGAACAGAAGGTTGAATGGATAGTATCTGGGTTGTATTCGATTATGATGTTATGCTGTGTATATAGTTATACACACTAGGTGACTTTAATCCCGTTTTACATACGAGCGACCGAAACGAACAGAAAGTTGAATGGATAGACTGAACAATCAATGTATCTGGGTGGTATCCGATTATATCGCAATACTGTATATATAGTGATACTTACCAGGTGACGGTACTTCCGTTACACATACTAGCGACTGAATCGAACAGAAGGTTAAATGATTAGACGAAACGATAATTGTATCTGAGTTGTATTCGATGATATCGTGATGATGTTTAAATAGCAATACTCACCAGGTAACTGTTCTTCCGTTTTACATACAAGCGACTGAATCGAGCAGAAGGTTTAATGGATAGATTGAACAATCATCGTATCTGGGTTGTATTCGATAATGTTTATATAGTTATACTCACCAGGTAACTGTTCTTCCGTTATACATACGCGCGACTGAAATGAACAGAAGGTTGAATGGATAGACTAAACAATAATTGTATCTGGGGTTGTATTTGATTATAGCGTGATGATGTTTTTATAGTTATACTCGCCAGGTAACTGTCCTTTCGATATACGTAAGAGCGACCGAATCGAAGAGAAGGTTAAGTGGATAGACTGTACAATCATCCTTTCTGGGTTGTATTCGATTATATCGTGATGATTATCATATAGTATGTCTAACCAGGTAACAGTTCTTCCGTTATACATACGAGCAACCGAATCGAACATAAGGTTGAATGGATAGACTAAACAATAATTGTATCTGGGGTTGTATTTGATTATAGCGTGATGATGTTTTTATAGTTAAACTCGCCAGGTAACTGTCCTATCGATATACGTAAGAGCGACCGAATCGAAGAGAAGGTTAAGTGGATAGACTGTACAATAATCCTTTCTGGGTTGTATTCAATTATATCGTGATGATCATCATATAGTATGTCTAACCAGGTAACAGTTCTTCCGTTATACATACGAGCAACCGAATCGAACATAAGGTTGAATGAATAGATTGAACAATCATTGTATCTGGGTTGTCTCCGATTATATCGTTATGCTGTATATTCAGTTACACCTACCATGTAACGGTTCATTCGTTACACATACGAGCGTCTGAATCGAACATGAGGTTGGATGGTTAGACGGAACGATAATTGTAACTGAGTTGTATTCGATTATATCGTGAAGTTGTTTTTATAGTTATACTCACCAGGTAACTGTCCTTTCGTTATACGTAAGAGCGACCGAATCGAAGAGAAGGTTGAGTGGATAGACTGTACAATCATCTTTTCTGGGTTGTATCCGATTATATCGTGATGATTATCATATAGTATGTCTAACCAGGTAACAGTTCTTCCGTTATACATACGAGCAACCGAATCGAACATAAGGTTGAATGGATAGATTGAACAATCATTGTATCTGGGTTGTATCCGAATATATCGTTATGCTGTATATTCAGTTAAGCCTACCATGTTACGGTTCTTTCGTTACACATACGAGCGCCTGAATCGTAGAGAAGGGTGAATGGATGAACTGAACAATCATCGTATCTGGGTTGTATTCGATTATTTCGTGATGATTATTATATATTATGTCTAACCAGTTAACTGTTCTTCCGTTATACATACGAGCAACCGAATCGAACATAAGGTTGAATGGATAGATTGAACAATCATTGTATCTGGGTTGTCTCCGATTATATCGTTATGCTGTATATTCAGTTACACCTACCATGTAACGGTTCATTCGTTACACATACGAGCGTCTGAATCGAACATAAGGTTGGATGGTTAGACGGAACGATAATTGTAACTGAGTTGTATTCGATTATATCGTGGCGATGTTTATATAGTTATACTCACCAGGTGATTGTTCTTGCGTTATACATACGAGCGACCCAATCGAACAGAAGGTAAGATGGATAAACGGAATGATAATTGTATCTGAGTTGTATTCGATTATATCGTGATGACGTTCATATAGAAATACCCACCAGGTTACTGTTCTTTCGTTATACATACGAGCAACCGAATCGAACAGAAGGTTGAATGGATAGTATCTGGGTTGTAATCGATTATGATGTTATGCTGTGTATATAGTTATACATACTAGGTGACTGTATTCCCGTTTCACATACGAGCGACCGAAACGAACAGAAAGTTGAATGGATAGACTGAACAATCAATGTATTTGGGTGGTATCCGATTATATCGCAATACTGTATATATAGTGATACTTACCAGGTGACGGTACTTCCGTTACACATACTAGCGACTGAATCGAATAGAAGGTTAAATTTAGTATAGATTGAACAATCATCGTATCTGGGTTGTATTCGATAATGTTTATATAGTTATACTCACCAGTTAACTGTTCTTCCGTTATACATACGCGCGACTGAAATGAACAGAAGGTTGAATGGATATACTAAACAATAATTGTATCTGGGGTTGTATTTGATTATATCGTGATGATGATTTTATAGTTATACTCACCAGGTAACTGTCCTTTCGATATACGTGAGAGCGACCGAATCGACGAGAAGGTTAAGTGGATAGACTGTACAATCATCCTTTCTGGGTTGTATTCGATTATATCGTGATGATTATCATATAGTATATCTAACCAGGTAACAGTTCTTCCGTTATACATACGAGCTTCCGAATCGAACATAAGGTTGAATGAATAGATTGAACAATAATTGTATCTGGGTTGTATCCGAATATATCATTATGCTGTATATTCAGTTCAGCCTACCATGTAACGGTTCTTTCGTTACACATACGAGCGACTGAATCGTATAGAAGGGTGAATGGATAGACTGAACAATCATCGTATGGTTACTGTTCTTTAGTTATACATACGAGCAACCGAATCGAACAGAAGGTTTAATGGATAGTATCTGGGTTGTATTCGATTATGATGTTATGCTGTGTATATAGTTATACAAACTAGGTGACGGTATTCCCGTTTCACATACGAGCGACCGAAACAAACAGAAAAATGAATGGATAGACTGAACAATCATTGTATCTGGGTTGTCTCCGATTATATCGTTATGCTGTTTATTTAGTTACACCTACCATGTAACGGTTCTTTCGTTATACATACGAGCGTCTGAATCGAACATAAGGTTGGATGGATAGACGGAACGATAATTGTTAGTGAGTTGTATTCGATTATATCGTAGTGATGTTTATATAGTAATACTCACCAGGTGACTGTTCTTGCGTTATACATACGAGCGACCCAATCGAACAGAAGGTTGGATGGATAGACGGAATGATAATTGTATCTGAGTTGTATTCGATTATATCGTGATGACGTTCATATAGAAATACTTACCAGGTTACTGTTCTTTCGTTATACATACGAGCAACCGAATCGAACAGAAGGTTGAATGGATATTATCTGGGTTGTATTCGATTATGATGTTATGCTGTGTATATAGTTATACACACTAGGTAACGGTATTCCCGTTTCACATACGAGCGACCGAAACGAACAGAAAGTTGAATGGATAGACTGAACAATCAATGTATCTGAGTGGTATGCGATTATATCGCAATACTGTATATATAGTGATACTAACCAGGTGACGGTACTTCCGTTACACATACTAGCGACTGAATCGAACAGATAGTTGAATGGTCAGACGAAACGATAATTGTATCTGAGTTGTATTCGATGATATCGTGAAGATGTTTATATAGCAATACTCACCAGGTAACTGTTCTTCCGTTATACATACGAGCAACCGAATCGAACAGAAGGTTGAATGGATAGTATCTGGGTTGTATTCGATTATGATGTTATGCTGTGTATATAGTTATACACACTAGGTGACTTTAATCCCGTTTTACATACGAGCGACCGAAACGAACAGAAAGTTGAATGGATAGACTGAACAATCAATGTATTTGGGTGGTATCCGATTATATCGCAATACTGTATATATAGTGATACTTACCAGGTGACGGTACTTCCGTTACCCATACTAGCGACTGAATCGAACAGAAGGTTAAATGGTTAGACGAAACGATAATTGTATCTGAGTTGTATTCGATGATATCGTGATGATGTTTAAATAGCAATACCCACCAGGTAACTGTTCTTCCGTTTTACATACAAGCGACCGAATCGAGCAGAAGGTTAAATGGATAGATTGAGCAATCATCGTATCTATGTTGTATTCGATAATGTTTATATAGTTATACTCACCAGGTAACTGTTCTTCCGTTATACATAAGCGCGACTGAAATGAACAGAAGGTTGAATGGATAGACTAAACAATAATTGTATCTGGGGTTGTATTTGATTATAGCGTGATGATGTTTTTATAGTTAAACTCGCCAGGTAACTGTCCTTTCGATATACGTAAGAGCGACCGAATCGAAGAGAAGGTTAAGTGGATAGACTGTACAATCATCCTTTCTGGGTTGTATTCAATTATATCGTGCTGATTATCATATAGTATGTCTAACCAGGTAACAGTTCTTCCGTTATACATACGAGCAACCGAATCGAACATAAGGTTGAATGAATAGATTGAACAATCATTGTATCTGGGTTGTCTCCGATTATATCGTTATGCTGTATATTCAGTTACACCTACCATGTAACGGTTCATTCGTTACACATACGAGCGTCTGAATCGAACATAAGGTTGGATGGTTAGACGGAACGATAATTGTAACTGAGTTGTATTCGATTATATCGTGGCGATGTTTATATAGTTATACTCACCAGGTGACTGTTCTTGCGTTATACATACGAGCAACCGAATCGAACAGAAGGTTGAATGGATAGTATCTGGGTTTTATTCGATTATGATGTTATGCTGTGTATATAGTTATACACACTAGGTGACGGTATTCCCGTTTTACATACGAGCGACCGAAACGAACAGAAAGTTGAATGGATAGACTGAACAATCAATGTATCTGGGTGGTATCCGATTATATCGCAATACTGTATATATAGTGATACTTACCAGGTGACGGTACTTCCGTTACACATACTAGCGACTGAATCGAATAAATGGTTAAATGGTTAGACGAAACGATAATTGTATTTGAGTTGTATTCGATGATATCGTGATGATGTTTATATAGCAATACTCACCAGGTAACTGTTCTTCCGTTTTACATACAAGCGACCGAATCGAGCAGAAGGTTAAATGGATAGATTGAACAATCATCGTATCTGGGTTGTATTCGATAATGTTTATATAGTTAAACTCACCAGTTAACTGTTCTTCCGTTATACATACGAGCAACCGAATCGAACAGAAGGTTGAATGGATAGTATCTGGGTTGTATTCGATTATGATGTTATGCTGTGTATATAGTTATACACACTAGGTGACGGTAATCCCGTTTTACATACGAGCGACCGAAACGAACAGAAAGTTGAATGGATAGACTGAACAATCAATGTATTTGGGTGGTATCCGATTATATCGCAATACTGTATAAATAGTGATAATTACCAGGTGACGGTACTTCCGTTACCCATACTAGCGACTGAATCGAACAGAAGGTTAAATGGTTAGACGAAACGATAATTGTATCTGAGTTGTATTCGATGATATCGTGATGATGTTTAAATAGCAATACTCACCAGGTAACTGTTCTTCCGTTTTACATACAAGCGACCGAATCGAGCAGAAGGTTTAATGGATAAATAGTGATAATTACCAGGTGACGGTACTTCCGTTACCCATACTAGCGACTGAATCGAACAGAAGGTTAAATGGTTAGACGAAATGATAATTGTATCTGAGTTGTATTCGATGATATCGTGATGATGTTTAAATAGCAATACTCACCAGGTAACTGTTCTTCCGTTTTACATACAAGCGACCGAATCGAGCAGAAGGTTTAATGGATAGATTGAACAATCATCGTATCTGGGTTGTATTCGATGATGTTTATATAGTTATACTCACCAGGTAACTGTTCTTCCGGTATACATACGCGCGACTGAAATGAACAGAAGGTTGAATGGATAGACTAAACAATAATTGTATCTAGGGTTGTATTTGATTATAGCGTGATGATGTTTTTATAGTTATACTCACCAGGTAACTGTCCTTTCGATATACGTAAGAGCGACCGAATCGAAGAGAAGGTTAAGTGGATAGACTGTACAATCATCCTTTCTGGGTTGTATTCGATTATATCGTGATGATTATCACATAGTATGTCTAACCAGGTAACAGTTCTTCCGTTATTCATACGAGTAACCGAATCGAACATAAGGTTGAATGAATAGATTGAACAATCATTGTATCTGGGTTGTATCCGAATATGTCGTTATGCTGTATATTTTGTTACACCTACCATGTAACGGTTCTTTACACATACGAGCGTCTGAATCGAAAATAAGGTTGGATGATTAGACGGAACGATAATTGTAACTGAGTTGTATTCGATTATATCGTGGTGATGTTTATATAGTAATACTCACCAGGTGACTGTTCTTGCGTTATACATACGAGTGACCCAATCGAACAGAAGGTTGGATGGATAGACGGAATGATAATTGTATCTGAGTTGTATTCGATTATATCGTGATGACGTTCATATAGAAATACTCACCAGGTTACTGTTCTTTCGTTATACATACGAGCGACTGAATTGAACAGAAGGTTGAATGGATAGACTAAACAATAATCGTATCTGGGGTTGTATTCGATTATATCGTTATGCTGTATACTTAGTTAAACCCACCATGTAACGGTTCTTTCGTTACACATACGAGCGTCTGAATCGAACATAAGGTTGGATGGACGGAACGATAATTGTAACTGAGTTGTATTCGATTATATCGTGGTGATGTTTATATAGTAATACTCACCAGGTGACTGTTCTAGCGTTATACATACGAGCGACCCAATCGAACAGAAGGTTGGATGGATAGACGGAATGATGATTTTATCTGAGTTGTATTCGATTATATCGTGATGACGTTCATATAGAAATACTCACCAGGTTACTGTTCTTTCGTTATACATACGAGCAACCGAATCGAACAGAAGGTTGAATGGACAGTATCTGGGTTGTATTCGATTATGATGTTATGCTGTGTATATAGTTATACACACTAGGTGACGGTAATCCCGTTTTACATACGAGCGACCGAAACGAACAGAAAGTTGAATGGATAGACTGAACAATCAATGTATCTGGGTGGTATCCGATTATATCGCAATACTGTATATATAGTGATACTTACCAGGTGACGGTACTTCCGTTACACCGACTGAATCGAACAGAAGGTTAAATGATTAGACGAAATGATAATTGTATCTGAGTTGTATTCGATGATATCGTGATGATGTTTAAATAGCAATACTCACCAGGTAACTGTTCTTCCGTTTTACATACAAGCGACCGAATCGAGCAGAAGATTAAATGGATAGATTGAACAATCATCGTATCTGGGTTGTATTCGATAATATTTATATAGTTGTACTGACCAGATAACTGTTCTTCCGTTATACATACGAGAGACTGAACTGAACAGAAGGTTGAATGGATAGACTGAACAATCATCCTTTCTGGGTTGTATTCGATTATATCGTGATGATTATCATATAGTATGTCTAACCAGGTAACAGTTCTTCCGTTATACATACGAGTAACCGAATCGAACATAAGGTTGAATGAATAGATTGAACAATCATTGTATCTGGGTTGTATCCGAATATATCGTTATGCTGTATATTTGGTTCAGCCTACCATGTAACGGTTCTTTCGTTACACATACGAGCGATTGAATCGTATAGAAGGGTGAATGGATAGACTGAACAATCATCGTATCTGGGTTGTATTCGATTATTCCGTGATGATTATTATATATTATGTCTAACCAGGTAACTGTTTTTTCGTTATACATACGAGCAACCGAATCGAACATAAGGTTGAATGGATAGATTGACCAATCATTGTATCTGGGTTGTCTCCGATTATATCGTTATGATGTATATTTTGTTACACCTACCATGTAACGGTTTTTTACACATACGAGCGTCTGAATCGAAAATAAGGTTGGATGATCAGACGGAACGATGATTGTAACTGAGTTGTATTCGATTATATCGTGGTGATGTTTATATAGTAATACTCACCAGGTGACTGTTCTTGCGTTATACATACAAGTGACCCAATCGCACAGAAGGTTGGATGGATAGACGGAATGATAATTGTATCTGAGTTGTATTCGATTATATCGTGATGACGTTCATATAGAAATACTCACCAGGTTACAGTTCTTTCGTTATACATACGAGCGACTGAATTGAACAGAAGGTTGAATGGATAGACTAAACAATAATCGTATCTGGGGTTGTACTCGATTATATCGTTATGCTGTATACTTAGTTAAACCCACCATGTAACGGTTCTTTCGTTACACATACGAGCGTCTGAATCGAACATAAGGTTGGATGGTCAGACGGAACGATAATTGTAACTGAGTTGTATTCGATTATATCGTGGTGATGTTTATATAGTAATACTCACCAGGTTACTGTTCTTTCGTTATACATACGAGCAACTGAATCGAACAGAAGGTTGAATGGATAGTATCTGGGTTGTATTCGATCATGATGTTATACTGTGTATATAGTTATACACACTAGGTGACGGTATTCCCGTTTTACATACGAGCGACCGAAACGAACAGAAAGTTGAATGGATAGACTGAACAATCAATGTATCTGGGTGGTATCCGATTATATCGCAATACTGTATATATAGTGATACTTACCAGGTGACGGTACTTCCGTTACACATACTAGTGACTGAATCGAACAGAAGGTTGAATGGTTAGACGAATCGATAATTGTATCTGAGTTGTATTCGATGATATCGTGATGATGTTTATATAGCAATACTCACCAGGTAACTGTTCTTCCGTTTTACATACAAGCGACCGAATCGAGCAGAAGATTGAATGGATAGATTGAACAATCATCGTATCTGGGTTGTATTCGATAATATTTATATAGTTGTACTGACCAGGTAACTGTTCTTCCGTTATACATACGAGCGACTGAATTGAACAGAAGGTTGAATTGATAGACTAAACAATAATCGTATCTGGGGTTGTATTCGATTATATCGTGATGATGTTTTTATAGTTATACTCACCAGGTAACTGTCCTTTCGTTATACGCAAGAGCGACCGAATCGAAGAGAAGGTTGAGTGGATAGACTGTACAATCATCCTTTCTAGGTTGTATTCGATTATAACGTGATGATTATCATATAGTATGTCTAACCAGGTAACAGTTCTTCCGTTATACATACGAGCAACCGAATCGAACATGAGGTTGAATAAATAGATTGAACAATCATCGTATCTGGGTTGTATCCGAATATATCGTTATGCTGTATATTAAGTTTAGCATACCATGTAACGGTTCTTTCGTTACACATACGAGCGACTGAATCGTAGAGAGGGGTGAATGGATAGACTGGACAATCATCGTATCTGGGTTGTATTCGATTATTTCTTGATGATTATTATATATTATGTCTAACCAGGTAACTGTTCTTCCGTTATACATACGAGCAACGGAATCGAACATAAGGTTGAATGGATATATTGAACAATCATTGTATCTGGGTTGTCTCCGATTATATCGTTATGCTGTATATTTAGTTACACCCACCATGTAACGGTTCTTTCGTTACACATACGAGCGTCTGAATCGAACATAAGGTTGGATGGTTAGACGGAACGATAATTGTAACTGAGTTGTATTCGATTATATCGTGGTGATGTTTATATAGTAATACTCACCAGGTTACTGTTCTTTCGTTATACATACGAGCAACCGAATCGAACAGAAGGTTGAACGGATAGTATCTGGGTTGTATTCGATTATGATGTTATGCTGCGTATATAGTTATATACACTAGGTGACGGTATTCCCGTTTTACATACGAGCGACCGAAAAAAACAGAAAGTTGAATGGATAGACTGAACAATCTATGTATCTGGGTGGTATCCGATTATATCGCAAAACTGTATATATAGTGATACTTACCAGGTGACGGAAAAAACCGAAATCGAAAAAAAAAATTGCATCGAAGGGGGCCCCCTTGGAACTTTTTCGAATTCTTCAGATCGCCTTAACTTCGGAACGGATGGACCGATTTTCAACTTTGATCATACCAATCTTCTTGTTTTTTTTCATAGAATCTATTTCTCCAATCGAAAAAACCGAAATCGAAAAAAAAAAATGCATCAAAGGGGGCCCCCTTGGAACTTTTTCGAATTCTTCAGATCGCCTTAACTTCCGAACGGATGGACCGATTTTCAACTTCGATCATACCAATCTGCTTGTTTTTTTTCATAGAATCCATTTCTCCAATCGAAAAAACCGAAATCGAAAAAAATGCATCAAAGGGGGCCTCCTTGGAACTTTTTCGAATTCTTCAGATCGCCTTAACTTCCGAACGGATGGACCGATTTTCAACTTCGATCCTACCAATCTGCTTGTTATTTTCATATAATCCATTTCTTCAATCGAAAAAACCGTAATCGAAAAAAAAATGCATCAAAGGGAGCCCCCTTGGAACTTTTTCGAATTCTTCAGATCGCCTTAACTTCCGAACGGATGGACCGATTTTCAACTTCGATCATACCAATCTTCTTTTTTTTTTCATAGAATCCATTTCTCCAATCGGAAAAACCGAAATCGAAAAAAAAAATTGCATCAAAGGGAGCCCCCTTGGAACTTTTTCGAATTCTTCAGATCGCCTTAACTTCCGAACGGATGGACCGATTTTCAACTTCGATCATACCAATCTGTTTGTTTTTTTTCATAGAATCCATTTCTCCAATCGAAAAAACCGAAATCGAAAAAAAAAATGCATCAAGGGAGGCCCCCTTGGAACTTTTTCGAATTCTCCAGATCGCCTTAACTTCCGAACGGAGGTGAAAAGACGTTCAAATATCAGTTGAAAAGTTATTTAACGAACTTATGTCCATATAACATGAATGAATTTTTCATGGGAAAGAAGTGATTTTTTAAATAGATTTGACAATATTTTATTTGCTTTTGTTTTTTTTATATATATATGTATAAGTAATTAGTAATTTTACTCGCCTTAATACACTTCTACAATGACTTTTTCTTATACAATGTATATTGTCCAAAAAGAAATAAAGAACTTTTGGATGGACCGATTTTCAACTTCGCGCATACCAATTTGCTTGTTTTTTTTCATAAAATCCATTTCTCCAATCGAAAAAACCGAAATCGAAAAAAAATTGCATCAAAGGGGGTCCCCTTGGAACTTTTCCGAATTCTTCAGATCGCCTTAACTTCCGAACGGATGGACCGATTTTCAACTTCGATCATACCAATCTGCTTGTTTTTTTCATAGAATCCATTTCTCCAATCGAAAAAACCGTAATCGAAAAAAAAATGCATCAAAGGGGGCCCCCTTGGAACTTTTTCGAATTCTTCAGATCGCCTTAACTTCCGAACGGATGGACCGATTTTCAACTTCGATCATACCAATCTGCTTGTTTTTTTTCATAGAATCCATTTCTCCAATCGAAAAAACCGAAATCGAAAAAAATGCATCAAAGGGGGCCTCCTTGGAACTTTTTCGAATTCTTCAGATCGCCTTAACTTCCGAACGGATGGACCGATTTTCAACTTCGATCATACCAATCTGCTTGTTATTTTCATATAATCCATTTCTTCAATCGAAAAAACCGTAATCGAAAAAAAAATGCATCAAAGGGAGCCCCCTTGGAACTTTTTCGAATTCTTCAGATCGCCTTAACTTCCGAACGGATGGACCGATTTTCAACTTCGATCATACCAATCTTCTTTTTTTTTTATAGAATCCATTTCTCCAATCGGAAAAACCGAATTCGAAAAAAAAAATGCATCAAAGGGAGCCCCCTTGGAACTTTTTCGAATTCTTCAGATCGCCTTAACTTCCGAACGGATGGACCGATTTTCAACTTCGATCATACCAATCTGTTTGTTTTTTTTTCATAGAATCCATTTCTCCAATCGACAAAACCGAAATCGAAAAAAAAAATGCATCAAGGGAGGCCCCCTTGGAACTTTTTCGAATTCTTCAGATCGCCTTAACTTCCGAACGGAGGTGAAAAGACGTTCAAATATCAGTTGAAAAGTTATTTAACGAACTTATGTCCATATAACATGAATTAATTTTTCATGGGAAAGAAGTGATTTTTTAAATAGATTTGACAATATTTTATTTGCTTTTGTTTTTTTTATATATATATGTATAAGTAATTAGTAATTTTACTCGCCTTAATACACTTCTACAATGACTTTTTCTTATACAATGTATATTGTCCAAAAAGAAATAAAGAACTTTTGGATGGACCGATTTTCAACTTCGCGCATACCAATTTGCTTGTTTTTTTTCATAAAATCCATTTCTCCAATCGAAAAAACCGAAATCGAAAAAAAATTGCATCAAAGGGGGTCCCCTTGGAACTTTTCCGAATTCTTCAGATCGCCTTAACTTCCGAACGGATGGACCGATTTTCAACTTCGATCATACCAATCTGCTTGTTTTTTTCATAGAATCCATTTCTCCAATCGAAAAAACCGAAATCGAAAAAAAATTGCATCAAAGGGGGTCCCCTTGGAACTTTTTCGAATTCTTCAGATCGCCTTAACTTCCGAACGGATGGACCTATTTTCAACTTCGATCAAACCAATCTGCTTGTTTTTTTCATAGAATCCATTTCTCCAATCGAAAAAACCGGAATCAAAAAAAAAATTGCATCAAAGGGGGTCCCCTTGGAACTTTTTCGAATTCTTCAGATCGCCTTAACTTCCGAACGGATGGACCGATTTTCAACTTCGATCATACCAATCTGCTTGTTTTTTTCATATAATCCATTTCTCCAATCGAAAAAAAAAATGCATCAAAGGGGGCCCCCTTGGAACTTTTTCGAATTCTTCAGATCGCCTCAACTTCCGAACGGATGGACCGATTTTCAACTTCGATCATACCAATCTGCTTGTTTTTTTTTCATAGAATCCATTTCTCCAATCGAAAAAACCGAAATCAAAAAAAAATTGCATCAAAGGGGGCCCCCTTGGAACTTTTTCGAATTCTTCAGATCGCCTTAACTTCCGAACGGATGGACCGATTTTCAACTTCGATCATACCAATCTGCATGTGTTTTCCATAGAATCCATTTCTCCAATCAAAGAAAAAAGAAATCGAAAAAAAAAAAATGCATCAAATGGGGCCCCCTTGGAACTTTTTCGAATTCTTCAGATCGCCGTAACTTCCGAACGGATGGACCGATTTTCAACTTCGATCATACCAATCTACTTGCTTTTTTTCATAGAATCCATTTCTCCAATCGAAATAACCGAAATCGAAACAAAAATGCATCAAAGGGGGCCTCCTTGGAACTTTTTCGAATTCTTCAGATCGCCTTAACTTCCGAACGGATGGACCGATTTTCAACTTCGATCATACCAATCTGCTTGTTTTTTTCATAGAATCCATTTCTCCAATCGAAAAAACCGGAATCAAAAAAAAATTGCATCAAAGGGGGTCCCCTTGGAACTTTTTCGAATTCTTCAGATCGCCTTAACTTCCGAACGGATGGACCGATTTTCAACTTCGATCATACCAATCTGCTTGTTTTTTTCATATAATCCATTTCTCCAATCGAAAAAAAAAATGCATCAAAGGGGGCCCCCTTGGAACTTTTTCGAATTCTTCAGATCGCCTCAACTTCCGAACGGATGGACCGATTTTCAACTTCGATCATACCAATCTGCTTGTTTTTTTTCATAGAATCCATTTCTTCAATCGGAAAAACCGAAATAAAAAAAAAATTGCATCAAAGGGGGCCCCCTTGGAACTTTTTCGAATTCTTCAGATCGCCTTAACTTCCGAACGGATGGACCGATTTTCAACTTCGATCATACCAATCTGCTTGTGTTTTCCATAGAATCCATTTCTCCAATCAAAGAAGAAAGAAATGAAAAAAAAAAATGCATCAAATGGGGCCCCCTTGGAACTTTTTCGAATTCTTCAGATCGCCGTAACTTCCGAACGGATGGACCGATTTTCAACTTCGATCATACCAATCTGCTTGTTTTTTTCATAGAATCCATTTCTCCAATCGAAAAAACCGAAATCGAAAAAAAATGCATCAGAGGGGGCCCCCTTGGAACTATTTCGAATTCTTCAGATCGCCTTAACTTCCGAACGGATGGACCGATTTTCAACTTCGCGCATACCAATTTGCTTGTTTTTTTTCAAAGAATCCATTTCTCCAATCGAAAAAAACCGAAATCGAAAAAAAAATGCATCAAAGGGGGCCCCCTTGGAACTTTTTCGAATTCTTCAGATCGCCTTAACTTCCGAACGGATGGACCGATTTTCAACTTCGATCATACCAATCTGCTTGTTTTTTTTTCATAGAATCCATTTCTCCAATCGGAAAAACCGAAATCGAAAAAAAAATTGCATCAAAGGGGGCCCCCTTGGAACTTTTTCGAATTCTTCATATCGCCTTAACTTCCGAACGGATGGACCGATTTTCCAACTTCGATCATACCAATCTGCTATATTTTTTTCATAGAATCCATTTCTCCAATCGAAAAAACCGAAATCGAAAAAAAAATGCATCAAAGGGGGCCCCCTTGGAACTTTTTCGAATTCTTCAGATCGCCTTAACTTCCGAACGGATGGACCGATTTTCAACTTCGATCATACCAATCTGCTTGTTTTTTTTCATAGAATCCATTTCTTCAATCAAAAAAACCAGAATCGAAGAAAAAAATGCATCAAAGGAACCCCCTTGGAACTTTTTCGAATTCTTCAGATCGCCTTAACTTCCGAACGGATGGACCAATTTTCAACTTCGATCATACCAATCAACTTGTTTTTTTCTTTCATAGAATCCATTACTCCAATCGAAAAAACCGAAATCGAAATAAAAATGCATCAAAGGGGGCCATCTCGGAACTTTTTCGAATTCTTCAGATCGCCTTAACTTCCGAACGGATGGACCGATTTTCAACTTCGATCATACCAATCTGCTTGTTTTTTTTTCATAGAATCCATTTCTCCAATCGGAAAAACCGAAATCGAAAAAAAAAAATTGCATCAAAAGGGGTCCCCTTGGAACTTTTTCGAATTCTTCAGATCGCCTTAACTTCCGAACGGATGGACCGATTTTCAACTTCGATCATACCAATCTGCTTGTTTTTTTTCAAAGAATCCATTTCTCGAATCGAAAAAACCAAAATCGAGAAAAAAATTGCAGCAAAGGGGGTCCCCTCGGAACTTTTTCGAATTCTTCAGATCGCCTTAACTTCCGAACGGAGGGGGCCCCCTTTGATGCATTTTTTTTTTATTTCGGTTTTTTCGATTGGAGAAATGGATTCTATGAAAAAAAACAAGCAGATTGGTATGATCGAAGTTGAAAATCGGTCCATCCGTTCGGAAGTAAACGCGATCTGAAGAATTCGAAAAAGTTCCAAGGGGACCCCCTTTGATGCAATTTTTTTTTCGATTTTGGTTTTTTCGATTGTAGAAATGGATTCTACGATAAAAACAAGCAGATTGGTATGATCGAATTTGAAAATTGGTCCATCCGTTCGGAAGTTAAGGCGATCTGAAGAATTCGAAAAAGTTCCAAGGGGGCCCCCTTTGATGCATTTTTTTTTATTTCGGTCATTTTGATTGGAGAAATGGATTCTATGAAAAAAAATAAGCAGATTGGTATGATCGAAGTTGAAAATCGGTCCATCCGTTCGGAAGTTAAAGCGATCTGAAGAATTCGAAAAAATTCCAAGGGGACCCCCTTTGATGCATTTTTTTTCGATCTCGGTTTTTTCGATTGGAGAAATGGATTCTATGAAAAACAACAAGCAGATTGGTATGATATAAGTTGAAAATCGGTCCATCCGTTCGGAAGTTAAGGCGATCTGAAGAATTCGAAAAAGTTCCAAGGGGACCCCCTTTGATGCAATTTTTTTTTCGATTTCGGTTTTTTCGATTGGAGAAATGGATTCTATGAAAAAAACAAGCAGATTGGTATGATCGAAGTTGAAAATCGGTCCATCCGTTCGGAAGTTAATGCGATCTGAAGAATTCGAAAAAGTTCCAAGGGGGGGGGCCCCTTTGATGCATTTTTTTTTCGATTTCGGTTTTTTCGATTGGAGAAATGGATTCTATGAAAAAAAAGCAGATTGGTATGATCGAAGTTGAAAATCGGTCCATCCGTTCGGAAGTTATGGCGATCTGAAGAATTCGAAAAAGTTCCTAGGGGACCCCCTTTGATGCAATTTTTTTTTTCGATTTCGTTATTTTCGATTCGAGAAATGGATTCTATGAAAAAAAAACCAGCAGATTGGTATGATCGAAGTTGAAAATCGGTCCATCCGTTCGGAAGTTGAGGCGATCTGAAGAATTCGAAAAAGTTCCTAGGGGACCCCCTTTGATGCAATTTTTTTTTCGATTTCGGTTTTTTCGATTCGAGAAATGGATTCAATGAAAAAAAAACAAGCAGATTGGTATGATCGAAGTTGAAAATCGGTCCATCCGTTCGGAAGTTAGGGCGATCTGAAGAATTCGAAAAAGTTCCAAGGGGACCCCCTTTGATTCAATTTATTTTTTCGATTTCGGTTTTTTCGATTGGAGAAATGGATTCTATGAAAAAAAAAACAAGCAGATTGGTATGATCGAAGTTGAAAATCGGTCCATCCATTCGGAAGTTAAGGCGATCTGAAGAATTCGAAAAAGTTCCCAAGGGACCCCCTTTGATGCAATTTTTTTTTCGATTTTGGTTTTTTCGATTGGAGAAATGGATTCTATGAAAAAAAAACAAACAGATTGATATGATCGAAGTTGAAAATCGGTCCATCCGTTCGGAAGTTAAGGCGATCTGAAGAATTCGAAAAAGTTCCAAGGGGGCCTGCTTTGCTGCATTTTTTTTTCGATTTCGGTTTTATCGATTGGAGAAATGGATTCTATGGAAAATACAAGCATATTGGTATGATCGAAGTTGAAAATCGGTTCATCCGTTCGGAAGTTAAGGCGATCTGTAGAATTCGAAAAAGTTCCAAGGGGGCCCCCTTTGATGCATTTTTTTTTTTCGATTTCGGTTTTTTCAATTGGAGGAATGGATTCCATGAACTTTTATTATTCTATTTGGTTGGTATCCGATTATATCGCAATACTGTATATATAGTGATACTTACCAGGTGACGGTTCTCCCGTTACACATACTAGCGACTGAATCGAACAGAAGGTTGAATGGTTAGACGAAACGATAATTGTATCTGAGTTGTATTCGATGATATCGTGATGATGTTTATATAGCAATACTCACCAGGTAACTGTTCTTCCGTTTTACATACAAGCGACCGAATCGAGCAGAAGGTTAAATGGATAGATTGAACAATCATCGTATCTGGGTTGTATTCGATAATGTTTATATAGTTATACTCACCAGGTAACTGTTCTTCCGTTATACATACGCGCGACTGAAACAGAAGGTTGAATGGATAGACTAAACAATAAGTGTATCTGGGGTTGTATTTGATTATATCCTGATGATGTTTTTATAGTTATACTCACCAGGTAACTGTCCTTTCGATATACGTAAGAGCGACCGAATCGAAGAGAAGGGTAAGTGGATAGACTGTACAATCATCCTTTCTGGGTTGTATTCGATTATATCGTGATGATTATCATATAGTATGTCTAACCAGGTAACAGTTCTTCCGTTATACATACGAGCAACCGAATCGAACATAAGGTTGAATGGATAGATAGAACAATCATTGTATCTGGGTTGTATCCGAATATATCGTTATGCTGTATATTTAGTTCAGCCTACCATGTAACGGTTCTCACGTTACACATACGAGCGACTGAATCGTAAAGAAGGGTGAATGGATAGACTGAACAATCATCGTATGGTTACGGTTCTTTCGTTACACATACGAGCGTCTGAATCGAACAGAAGGTTAAATGGTAAGACGAAACGATAATTGTATCTGAGTTGTATTCGATGATATCGTGATGATGTTTATATAGCAATACTCACCAGGTAACTGTTCTTCCGTTCCACATACAAGCGACCGAATCGAGCAGAAGGTTAAATGGATAGATTGAACAACCATCGTATCTGGGTTGTATTCGATAATGTTTATATAGTTATACTCACCAGGTAACTGTTCTTCCGTTATACATACGAGCGACTGAATTGAACAGAAGGTTGAATGGATAGACTAAACAATAATCGTATCTGGGGTTGTATTCGATTTGATCGTGATGATGTTTTTATAGTTATACTCACCAGGTAACTGTCCTTTCGTTATACGTAAGAGCGACCGAATCGAAGAGAAGGTTGAGTGGATAGACTGTACAATCATCTTTTCTGGGTTGTATCCGATAATATCGTGATGATTATCATATAATATGTCTAACCAGGTAACAGTTCTTCCGTTATACATACGAGCAACCGAATCGACCATTAGGTTGAATGGATAGATTGAACAATCATTGTATCTGGGTTGTCTCCGATTATATCGTTATGCTGTTTATTCAGTTACACCTACCATGTAACGGTTCTTTCGTTGAACATACGAGCGTCTGAATCGAACATAAGGTTGGATGGATAGACGGAACGATAATTGTAACTGAGTTGTATTCGATTATTTCGTGGTGATGTTTATATAGTAATACTCACCAGGTGACTGTTCTTGCGTTATACATACGAGCGACCCAATCGAACAGAAGGTTCGATGGATAGACGGAATGATAATTGTATCTGAGTTGTATTTGATTATATCGTGATGAAGTTCATATAGAAATACTCACCAAGTTACTGTTCTTTCGTTATACATACGAGCAACCGAATCGAACAGAAGATTGAATGGATAGTATCTGGGTTGTATTCGATTATGATGTTATGCTGTGTATTTAGTTATACACACTAGGTGACGGTATTCCCGTTTTACATACGAGCGACCGAAACGAACAGAAAGTTGAATGGATAGACTGAACAATCAATGTATCTGGGTTGTATTCGATTATTTCGTGATGATTATTATATATTATGTCTAACCAGGTAACAGTTTTTTCGTTATACATACGAGCAACCGAATCGAACATAAGGTTGAATGGATAGATTGACCAATCATTGAATCTGGGTTGTCTCCGATTATATCGTTATGCTGTATATTTTGTTACACCTACCATGTAACGGTTCTTGACACATACGAGCGTCTGAATCGAACATAAGGTTGGATGGTTAGACGAAACGATAATTGTAACTGAGTTGTATTCGATTATATCGTGGTGATGTTTATATAATAATACTCACCAGGTGACTGTTTCTGCGTTATACATAAAAGCGACCCAATCGAACAGAAGGTTGGATGGATAGACGGAATGATAATTGTATCTGAGTTGTATTTGATTATATCGTGATGAAGTTCATATAGAAATACTCACCAAGTTACTGTTCTTTCGTTATACATACGAGCAACCGAATCGAACAGAAGATTGAATGGATAGTATCTGGGTTGTATTCGATTATGATGTTATGCTGTGTATTTAGTTATACACACTAGGTGACGGTATTCCCGTTTTACATACGAGCGACCGAAACGAACAGAAAGTTGAATGGATAGACTGAACAATCAATGTATCTGGGTGGTATCCGATTATATCGCAATACTGTATATATAGTGATACTTACCAGGTGACGGTACTTCCGTTACACATACTAGCGACTGAATCGAACAGAAGGTGAAATGGTTAGACGAATCGATAATTGTATCTGAGTTGTATTCGATGATATCGTGATGATGTTTATATGGCAATACTCACCAAGTAACTGTTCTTCCGTTTTACATACAAGCGACCGAATCGAGCAGAAGATTAAATGGATGGATTGAACAATCATCGTATCTGGGTTGTATTCGATAATGTTTATATAGTTATACTCACCAGGTAACTGTCCTTCCGTTATACATACGAGCGACTGAATTGAACAGAAGGTTGAATGGATAGACTAAACAATAATCGTATCTGGGTTTGTATTCGATTATATCGTGATGATGTTTTTATAGTTATACTCACCAGGTAACTGTCCTTTCGATATACGTAAGAGCGACCGAATCGAAGAGAAAGTTGAGTGGATAGACTGTACAATCATCCTTTCTGGGTTGTATCCGATTATATCGTGATGATTATCATATAGTATGTCTAACCAGGTAACAGTTCTTCCGTTATACATACGAGCAACGGAATCGAACATAAGGTTGAAAGGATAGACTGAACAATCATTGTATCTGGGTTGTATCCGAATATATCGTTATGCTGTATATTCAGTTAAGCCTACCATGTAACGGTTCTTTCGTTACACATACGAGCGACTGAATCGTAGAAAAGGGTGAATGGATGAACTGAACAATCATCGTATCTGGGTTGTATTCGATTATTTCGTGATGATTATTACATATTATGTCTAACCAGGTAATGTTCTTCCGTTATACATACGAGCAACCGAATCGAACATAAGGTTGAATGGATAGATTGAACAATCATTGTATCTGGGTTGTCTCCGATTATATCGTTATGCTGTATATTTGGTTACACCACCCATGTAACGGTTCTTTCGTTACACATACGAACGTCTGAATCGAACATGAGGTTGGATGGTAAGACGGAACGATAATTGTAACTGAGTTGTATTCTATTATATCGTGGTGATGTTTATACAGGCTGTCCATATTTCGAGTGCCACTATGGGGATCTCGCTTATCTTAACAGATACGAATTTAGTTAAATTGGGGCAAAGTTGCGCATTTCAGTGCTGAATAATTATCTGAAGAGAAATTTGAAATATCTATGATAGTTTTGAAAATATCGCCAAAAAACGAAAATTTCTGTTTTTCATTTTTAATTTTTTGATAGTAAACCAATAATGCAAGACATTTCTAACTAAAACATTGTTCAGACACTTTTTCATGGAGAATTCGAATATGGCATCGTATTCTTGATAATTTTCAAGATGGCGGAGAAACACCTGTCAACTTCATTTTTTCTTACGGACGCCATTTTGGATTTTAACATTTTTGAATTCCTTTTTTGTTTCTCTTTATAGCGATGTCTCACACATGGTGTTCCAATATCACATTTTTGCCACAAATCAAATTTTTCACTTTTTGTGAAGAGTGCTTTGGAAAAAACAAACTATTCTTCTGTCGCGAACAATATTTTGACAGTTTGATTTATCTGTTTGGTGGCGAGTTGCCAGTTGAATCAGACCATATGACAGTATTTAGGAAATTTGGATTTTCCTGGATCTGATTATTTACAAACATGCAGAAAGCTACCCGTCGTTCATGATCTCCGGGATGAAGCGTTTGAGAAATATGAACTGCCCAAGGCCGATATTTGTGTTTTTAAGAGTTCTCCAAACAACTTGATGTGATGGCAAATTGAGCTGGGCTGCAACTTCTCTTGTGGAGACCGATGGATTATCCTGCACCTGATGATTCAATATTTAATCATTAATATTTTGGTATTTGTAATCATGTAAAATTTTTACCGCTTGCAAAATTCCCTGCTCATATTCATTGGGCATATCATCGTCTAGGTTCTCGAAATGAACCATATTGGCCCAAGTTTCTGTGCAGCAAAGAAAAATACCTCAAGCTAGGTTGTTGCCGCTCTAGATAACGCTGAAAATACGCTGCCGCAGCCATGTGGGCATTTCGATGTGAGGTATAGTAAATTTTAATCATTTCTCTTTGTTCTTCACTTGAGAAATGCATTTTTGCGATGAAACTAGCACAAACGTAAATGACACGACTCGAGATAGATCAAACTGTCAAAATATTGTTCGCGACAGAAGAATAGTTTGTTTTTTTCAAAGCACTCTTCACAAAAAGTGAAAAATTTGATTTGTGGCAAAAATGTGATATTGAAACACCATGTGTGAGACATCGCTATAAAGAGAAACAAAAAAGGAATTCAAAATTGTTAAAATCCAAAATGGCGTCCATAAGAAAAAATGAAGTTGACAGGTGTTTCTCCGCCATCTTGGAAATTATCCAGAATACGATGCCATATTCGAATTCTCCATGAAAAAGTGTCTGAACAATGTTTTAGTTAGAAATGTCATTGGTTTACTATCAAAAAATTAAAAATGAAAATCAGAAATTTTCGTTTTTTGGCGATATTTTCGAAACTATCATAGATATTTCAAATTTCTCTTCAGATAATTATTCATCACTGAAATAGGCAACTTTTCCCCAATTTAACCAAATTCGTATCTGTTAAGATAAGCGAGATCCCCATAGTGGCACTCGAAATATGGACAGCCTGTATAGTAATACTCACCAGGTGACTGTTCTTGCGTTATACATACGAGCGACCCAATTGAACAGAAGGTTGGATGGATAGACGGAATGATCATTGTATCTGAGTTGTATTCGATTATATCGTGATGACGTTCATATAGAAATAATAATAATAATAATAATAATAATAATAATAATAATAATAATAATAATAATAATAATAATAATAATAATAATAATAATAATAATAATAATAATAATAATAATAATAATAATAATAATAATAATAATAATAATAATAATAATAATAATAATAATAATAATAATAATAATAATAATAATAATAATAATAATAATAATAATAATAATAATAATAATAATAATAATAATAATAATAATAATAATAATAATAATAATAATAATAATAATAATAATAATAATAATAATAATAATAATAATAATAATAATAATAATAATAATAATAATCCCCTCAGGGGCTCACAACTTGTGAGTACGGGAGTGGCAAACCCGAGGCACCCTAGCTGAATACTCACCTTTCTTCAACTTGTCTGGGGTGATATTCCTACTTTCACTTTTCTATCGGTCTCTCTTGACCAACTCTTGTTTTTCCGATTCCTGATGGCTATTAGGGTATCCGAGGGTACAGGGGTCTCTTTCAATATTTCAACTACATCTCTCCAGGATGGAGCTCACCAGCCAAAAAAAAGCCGAAATTCAAGGTGTTAGCAACCGTGCTGATGAATGCGTGGCCATACGGACATGGTCGATAACGGTGCCTCCGGGATACCTGGCGTCCTCCCGCCGTACATAGCCTTTCTGTGGTATCCAGTGCTCTGCTACAGGTGACTTTTATTTCCTGGCTACTCGTGGGATCTTGATGAGTACTTCCAATTCAAAAAATTTCCCAGTGGTTTCCGCGTCCACCCATAAGGATGCTGGCGCGACTCAGGAGAAGGTGGCTGTTCCCCGGTTCCTGGTCGTGAAAAGAACTGATGGAGATTTCTCCAAAGTAAGTCCGTTTGTTTTTGAAAAAAGCCTATATGGATTGATTGGTGAAGTGAAAAACGTGAAGAAAACAAAAGATGGTCTGCTCGTAGAAACTGTATCAGCTGTACAATCGAAGAGACTGATGAATATAAAAAGAATGTGTGAAATGGATGTTGAAGTTTTTGCGCATAAAACGATGAACGTTGCAAGAGGTGTTATATACCACAAAGATTTGCTCAATAGTACAATTGAAGAAATAGCTGAGAATTTGAAAGATCAGGCAGTTATCGAAGTCAGACGTATCCGTACTAAGCACAATGGAGAACTGAAAGATACAGCGAACCATGTCCTAACATTTGATAGACCCATTCTACCCGATAAAGTTAAGGTTGCCTTCTACCGCTTAAATGTTAGACTATACATACCATCACCAATGCGCTGCTTCAGATGTCAGAAATTTGGTCATACATCTACCAGATGTAGTGGTGATCAGGTGTGTGTTTGTGGAAAGCCTCTACACGAAGGATCCCCGTGTGACGAGCCGATTACCTGCATTAACTGTAAGGGAAATCACTCGGCACGATCGCGAATGTGTCCAATTTTCAAAAAAGAGAGTGCTATTCAAGAGGTCAAAGCGAAAGACAACATCTCATATTTTGAGGCGAAAAAGAAAGTAGAGATTCAGACTCCTACTACTGGTGTTTCATATGCCAATGCTACTTCGAACTCTCCCAATAATGATTTAGATAAGATTATGAAAGAATTAGTACCTTCGCTGGTTACTGCTTTGAAAGATGTATTTGCAGTCAAAGTTCCCACTAAGAAACCTGAATTTATTCGTCCACTTCTCCCTCATCCTAGACCCAACATCGGATCAGATGCTCATCAAATCCCTACTATTTCAGATACAGGATCTGAAAATCGCAAAAGGGATAGGAACAAAAAAGACCTCTCCTCGTCTGAGGAGGATAGTCTAAGCTCTGTCTCTCAAGAAAGGGAGACAAAGAAAACCAAAGGTTGGCCAAAAGGAAAGCCCCGAAAGGGCACATCCTAATGGCCTGTGATAACTATCTGTGATAACTATCTGTGATTTACACTTCTCAATTTTTAATTATTTTATACATTTATTTATTTGTACGTTCATTTTCTTCATCTTGTTTTTTTTTTATTCTATTCTTTTATGGACTCAATAATTCAATGGAATTGTAATGGTTGTGTTCTTCATCATTGTGAACTCAAGTTACTTTTGACTGAGTTTGACCCAATTTGTATTTGTCTTCAGGAAACACATTTCAAACCGAACCAACCGTATTCCATCAAGGGGTACGATATCTTCCGAAAGGACGTAAATCCCGAAATACGGGCAAAAGGCGGTGTTGCTGTTCTTATACGAAAAAACGTGCCTCACTCTCTGTTCCACCTAAATACTGCCTTACAGGCGGTTGCTGTTCGAATTGTCGCTCCCATAACCATAACTATATGCAGCTTATACCTCCCTAATGCTAACTGGAGGAAAGAAGACTTGGAGAATCTGATATCGCAACTACCCAGCCCATTTCTGCTGGTTGGCGATTTTAATTCTCACAACCCACTTTGGGGTTCCCGACGACGTGATGCTCGTGGAGATATTCTCGAGCAGTTATTGGAAAGGGATGATTTGGCCCTGTTGAATTCTGGTGCGATGACTTACTTCAATGCCAGATCTAGAGATTTCAGTGCAATCGATCTATCTTTTTCATCACCTAGAATTGCCCCTCGTTTATCCTGGAGGATTTCAGATGATCTTCATAACAGTGATCATTTTCCGATTATAATTTCCACTGATGTCCCAAGAAGTCGAATATCCTTGCCTCCCAAATGGCTAATAGACAAAGCTAACTGGCTTGCTTTTGAACGGAATCTTGAAATTCCTGACGAGTCTGATAACATACACCAAGAGGTTGTCAAGCTCACTCATAGCATCACGGCTGCAGCTGAGAAAGCGATACCTATAAGAACGCAAATTCCAGACAAACGTGTAGTTCCTTGGTGGAATGATCAAGTGAGGGAGGCTATACGGACGAAGAAGAGAGCACTCAATGTATTCAAAAGAAATTCCACACTCGAAAATTTGATATCGTTCAAAAAAGCTAGAGCGATGGCTCGCCGCCTCGTTTTACAGAGTAAACGATCTTCTTGGAATACATATGTGTCATCGATATCTCCGAATACGCCAATTTCAGAGGTCTGGCGAAGAGTTAAAGCGGTTTCTGGTAGTAGCTTCTCACCACCAGTCAAATATTTGCGCACAGAAGATGATGAAATCACTGATTCTCCACGGATAATAGTAGAAAATATGGCAGATCATTATTGTGCTGCAAGCAGCAACCAAAACTATGAACAAGAATTCATTCAATTAAAAGCTCAACAAGAGCTTTCCCTTGACTTCTTCACACCAGAAGATTTTGATTATAACTCACCATTCACCGCTTCTGAATTTGAATACGTCCTTTCTCGTACTAAACCATCATCTCCAGGTCCAGATTCATTAAGCTATGAAATGATCAAGCATCTATCATCTGATTTCAAAATATCACTATTGAGCTTATACAATAAAATATGGTTATCGAACACTTACCCATCCCAATGGAAAGAAGCTATCATTGTTCCGATACTGAAAGAAGGAAAGGATCCTCTACTTGCCTCCAGTTACAGGCCTATTAGCCTCACTTGCTGTATGGGAAAAATCCTAGAAAAAATGGTGAACAACAGACTGGTCTGGTTTTTGGAATCACGGGGGTATTTGGTCGATCACCAGGCAGGTTTCAGGAAGCATCGTTCTACCACGGACCAACTCGTCTATCTTGAGCAAATCATTCAGGAATCTTTCAGGAAGCGAGAACATACGGTAGCTGTGTTTTTTGACCTCGAAAAAGCCTATGATATGACCTGGCGATATGGAATTCTGAATAAACTTCATGAGTGGGGTTTGCGTGGTAATTTGCCATTATTCATATGTTCATTTCTATCGGAGAGAACTTTTAGCGTCAGAGTAGGTAATTCTTCATCCTCGCTTAGACTACTGGAAAATGGTGTGCCGCAAGGTTCCACTCTGAGCGTGACAATGTTTGCTATAGCAGTGAATGATATTGCCTCTTCAGTTGACCCAACAGTTGAGATATGTTTGTATGTTGATGATCTGATGATAGTTACGTCTGCACCTACGGTTGAATCTGCTACAAGGAAGCTACAAAGATCCATTGATCAAATTGTTCGAAACGCCAGAAATGTTGGTTACAAGTTTAGTAGAGGAAAAACGTGTTGCACCCACTTTTGTAGACTGCGTAGACCTCACTATGATCCTTTATTATATATCGACGATACTTTAATCGAATGCAGGGAATCCATAAGATTCCTTGGATTAATATTCGATTCAAAACTCACCTGGCGAAATCATATAGAAAATTTGGTAGTCCGATGTAAACTCTCACTGAATATTATAAAATGCCTCGCTAGCACAAGCTGGGGAGCAGACACAGATACTTTATTGAATATTTACCGGTCTCTGGTGCTTTCGAAGATGGATTACGGTTCCATAGTTTACTCCTCGGCGCGAAAATCTATCCTCAAATTACTTGATCCGATACATAATGCTGGAATAAGGTATTCAATAGGCGCCTTTCGGACCACTCCAATCACAAGTATTTGCAGCGAAACAGGTTTTCCACCATTACGATTACATCGTCAAAAATTACTGGCGAACTACATCTGCAATATGCGAGCACAACCCAATCACCGAAATTTCAAAATTCTATTCGAAAATCACAACGAATATGTCAATAGACCAACTATAACAAGACCAGTAGGAATAAGAGCACAAGAGTCACTGCCGCGTCTAGAATGGTATGATCTAAACGTTCTTCCAGTTAACAATTTCGAGGTTCCGCCCTGGCTATTTCCGAAAATTTCTATCCGTCTAGACTTGAATTCTCTTTCTAAAAGTTCTACTGCCCCGCTGGTTTATCGCCAACTATTCATGGAGATCCTACAGGAGTTTCATCTTTCCACAATTATATATACAGACGGATCTAAAACGGCCACTGGAGCCGGCTGTGCTCTATCAGTTGATGATGTTACATACTCATGGTCTCTCTCTCCATATATATCCATATATACAGCTGAACTTTATGCTATTTGGCAAGCTCTCCAACTTTGCAATGTAACAGATAATAATCCAGGAATTGTTATCATCTGCGACTCTCTCAGTGTCCTCAAGACAATTTCGAACCCATTTTCTGAAGATCCACTTGTGAAAAATATATTATTTGCTATTCACCATCTGCACGATAATGGGAAAAATGTTGAATTTATTTGGGCACCAAGTCATGTTGGCATAAAAGGGAACGAAAATGTTGATAGAGCTGCACGTGATGCGGCTGATTTCGAAACAGTCGATGTCAAGATAGTCAGAGGAGATGATATGAAAGTGCAATACAAATCAAAACTAATGGGAATATGGCAGCATGAATGGGATCAGGTAGATAACAACTTGAAGAGACTCAAACCCTCTATCAAGCCATGGCGGCTTCCTGTGGCCTTGGGTAGGTCAGATAGGGTTAAAGTACACCGTTTGAGGTTTGGACACACGGCCTTAACACATGCTTTTCTTTTAGAGGGACAAGAACGTCCTATATGTGACCATTGTGATGAAACGATCACAGTATTACATATCATCTGTGATTGTCAAAGATACAGGAATATGCGGCAGCTTTTCAATATATCTGTGGATATTTCAGAAAATTTCAAGGATGCCCTGATGATCACAAATTTGCTCAATTTCCTGAAAGCTACTAATCTTTACAAGAATATTTAGTATAAATGAATAAATTTTATTGGTGACATGAATCGCATAATATAGGAAACAGGTGCTAATGATCTCAGCAATCGATGCACCCAAATGTTAAAAAAAAAAAAAAAAAAAAAAAAAAAAAAAATAATAATAATAATAATAATAATAATAATAATAATAATAATAATAATAATAATAATAATAATAATAATAATAATAATAATAATAATAATAATAATAATAATAATAATAATAATAATAATAATAATAATAATAATAATAATAATAATAATAATAATAATAATAATAATAATAATAATAATAATAATAATAATAATAATAATAATAATAATAATAATAATAATAATAATAATAATAATAATAATAATAATAATAATAATAATAATAATAATAATAATAATAATAATAATAATAATAATAATAATAATAATAATAATAATAATAATAATAATAATAATAATAATAATAATAATAATAATAATAATAATAATAATAATAATAATAATAATAATAATAATAATAATAATAATAATAATAATAATAATAATAATAATAATAATAATAATAATAATAATAATAATAATAATAATAATAATAATAATAATAATAATAATAATAATAATAATAATAATAATAATAATAATAATAATAATAATAATAATAATAATAATAATAATAATAATAATAATAATAATAATAATAATAATAATAATAATAATAATAATAATAATAATAATAATAATAATAATAATAATAATAATAATAATAATAATAATAATAATAATAATAATAATAATAATAATACTAATACTCTGGTTCCTTCAAACAGAGGACAGGGCCCCCACAACCGATCCCACTCGGATAGGGATCAAAGGCAAGGTGGTGGGGCCCAACAGGACGGACAGCCTGACGACGACCGCGAAGAAAATGGACGCTTTGAGTGGACCGATGATCTCAGGGACGACCTTCTGCAATGCTACGAGAGCAGCGAGCCTGCGCGTAGAGGATACATGAGGCGAATGCATGCTCTGTGGCTTCAACTTCACCCAGAGCATGCAGCCTTCTCGGCACAAAATCTTCGAGATTATGTATCCCACCTACGCGTTAGGCAGTATGTCAGAGTCCCTTCCCGGCAGAACGACGAGGCGGAGGAACATCAAATTCCGCCCGTCCTGCCGAACAACGAGGAAAGGGACCAAGTACCAGAGGTGAGCCAGATCGGGAATCGCAGGAGCCTACTCAACATCAAGGCCCTGCGAAAACAAGATCTGACTAGAATGGATGAATCACTTCGTGATACACTTCCAGAAAATGCTGAAATCTGGCACATCAATTGTGCCGTGTACGATGCCGTTCGGTCCTCTCAGCCGAGGAGACCAGTAGAATCGGCCTCCCCGGTCGAGAGGGCAGAACGACGCGTACGAAAGATGGAAGCGAAGATCCAGTCGGCGAGACAACACACTTCCCGTATCCAGTGTGTGATGGATTATGTGGAGGCCAACAGGCCATTCACGTCAAAAGTGCGACGAATAGCCACCACATTACGGCGCACTCATCACACACTGAACCTGGCAGTGCTAACTGTCATCAAACAGCACTGCCTGGAGAGGATACGGATGTTAGTGGCTGCCAAGCAGTCACTGAAGAGGCGAGCGAGAGGGTTGGCGGAAAATAAACTTTTTCGCGAAAAGCCCTCTCGTTTATTCCAACCGCCTCCTAGTGTAGTTGAGAATCCGCCGACTGTTGATCAGGTGGAAACCTTCTGGAAGGGTATCTATGAGGTGAGGCATCCATTCAACAGACATACTCCAGCCCTGACGCAGTTCGGAGCCTTTTGTGAAAGGTTCCGATAGCCTGAGCCCGAATTGCTGCGTCAATCGATTACCACCGAGGAGGTTCGGAGAGCCCTAACGGGTTCTAAGAACTTTGCTGCTCGGAAAAAGTTATCCTCTACCCACCACCATTTAGCCAGAATATTCAATCTCTGGCTAAATGGAGAACAGCAAATTCCGGAGTGGTTTATCGAGGGGCGAACCGTGCTTCTCCCCAAGAAAGGAGATTTGTCCAACCCGAAGAATTACAGACCAATAACCTGTTTAAACGCATGCTACAAGCTGTTTACACGCATCTTGTACATGCGTATGCTCCTAGTGGTAGACCCGGTTTATCAACGGATATATGAGCAACGAGGGTCGAAGAGGGGTGTCGCTGGCTGCAAGGAGAACCTGCTGATAGATAGATTCATAACGCAGGACTCCGTGCAGTACAAGCGAAACCTCTCTATGGCCTGGATAGATTATCGAAAGGCATTTGATACAACGTCGCACGAATTACTCGTGTACTTGCTCAAGTGCCTTTCGGTACCCGATCCGATAGTGAGATGCATTGAACAACTGATGCCGCTCTGGCGGACTCGCTTCACCATAACATCGGGGAATGCGAAAGTCCAGACAGAGCCGGTCATCATCAAGAGAGGGGTTTTCCAGGGAGACTCCCTCAGCCCTCTCTTATTTTGTATCTCATTGTTGCCGTTATCCGTTGAGCTCAGAAGAACCAAGGGCTACTACTGCGGACCACCCAGTCAACGGAGGCATAAGGTCACCCACTTATTCTATGTGGATGACCTTAAACTCTATGCTTCCGGTGAGAGGGACTTAGACCAATCCCTCAGGGTGGTACAGGAATATACACGGGAGAGACGTACACCTACCTAGGTGTGGAGGAAAGCCACATCCAGGAAACACAAATGGTGAAAGACGCTCTCCGCAGCAAGTATCGGCAGCGACTTCGACAGATCTGGTCTTCAGAACTGTCTGGAAAGAATAAAGTCGCTGCTACTAACATGCTTGCTGTTCCGATCCTACTATACTCCTTTGGAGTATTCAAGTGGACACTAGCTGAGCTGCGCCAACTTGACGTTAGTACTCGCAAGATGATGCACCTTAATAGAAGCCTTCATCCAACATCGTCCGTTCCACGGTTATATCTCCCAAGAGATCAGGGAGGCCGTGGACTCTTAAGTTTGGAGTATCTCCATAACAGAATGGTTCTGGATAATGCCTGCAAGGTCATCAGGAGTTCGGACCCTTTCCTGCAAATGGTCAAAAGCCATGAGAATGCAGGAGTAGGAGCATTTCTATTCAAGGCAGCACATCGAGCAGCCGATGAGCTCTCTCTGATTTTCGATTCCGAGCGTGGAGCCCGTGACTTCGTCACTGAGCTCGACCACGCTCGGAGGAAAGCCCGCATCAAAGCTGCAGAAGTTAATAAAACTCTGCAGCTTCACATGGATAAACCTCTACATTCTGTCTTCTTCAACAACATTGAAGACAGGGGTTTATCCAAAGAGCTGACCTTTGCATTCCTAAGGTCAGGCGGGCTGAAATCGGAAACAGAGGGGTTCATAATGGCATGCCAGGATGGAGTTTTCAACACGTTGCATTACCGAAGCCGAGTCATGGGTATAGAGGTCCCTGATGTAAGATGCAGGGCCTGCCGTAGGGCGCCGGAAACGCTGATGCACCTGCTTTCATCATGCACGGTGTATGCAGTTTCGGTCTATATCCATCGACACAATGCGGCATTACGAGTGCTATATTACCATCTGAGGCACTCGTACGGTATTGATGAGACTCCAGTGCTGCCTTATGCTCCGGGGGATATTGAGTCCGTTGTGGAGAATGAGAGGTGCCGAATTTATTGGAACTTCTCATTCCCCACCCTCAGGCAGATACAAGCTAATAAGCCTGATGTAGTCCTCCTCGACCATCAAACGAAAGCGATGTTCGTGATCGAATTCTCGGCACCAGCCGAACCGAACATCGTTTTGAAGGAGGAGGAAAAACGGACGAAATATAGAGATCTTCTCTACGAACTCCGCAGACTTTATCCAGACCATTCTGTCGAACTAGTCATCCTGATTATAGGCTCTCTTGGTGGTACACGACATACGCTGCTCTCAGAACTCCAGAAAATTCCAGCTTGCCGACAAAAGGCAAGCGTTTTAGCTGGAGCCATGCAGAAGGCCGTCATCCTGGGATCATTGCGTTTACTCAGGGCACACGATTCTCGGTCCCAGTGATCACTTACCTCACGGCGTGGGGAGTGGTCACTGGTTTTTCTCCAGCTCGACTCTGCGTGGTGTCGGAGACCGCAGAGTCGTGACTGGAATTGATTAAATTCAAATTTTCTAATAATAATAATAATAATAATAATAATAATAATAATAATAATAATAATAATAATAATAATAATAATAATAATAATAATAATAATAATAATAATAATAATAATAATAATAATAATAATAATAATAATAATAATAATAATAATAATAATAATAATAATAATAATAATAATAATAATAATAATAATAATAATAATAATAATAATAATAATAATAATAATAATAATAATAATAATAATAATAATAATAATAATAATAATAATAATAATAATAATAATAATAATAATAATAATAATAATAATAATAATAATAATAATAATAATAATAATAATAATAATAATAATAATAATAATAATAATAATAATAATAATAATAATAATAATAATAATAATAATAATAATAATAATAATAATAATAATAATAATAATAATAATAATAATAATAATAATAATAATAATAATAATAATAATAATAATAATAATAATAATAATAATAATAATAATAATAATAATAATAATAATAATAATAATAATAATAATAATAATACCCCTCAGGGGCTCACAACTTGTGAGTACGGGAATGGCAACCCCGAGGTACCCTAGCTGAATACTCACCTTTCTTCAACTTGTCTGGGGTGATATTCCTACTTTCACTTTTCTATCGGTCTCTCTTGACCAACTCTTGTTTTTCCGACCCCTGGTGGCTATTAGGGTATCCGAGGGTACAGGGGTCTCTTTCTATTTTTCAAACTTTCAATTTCCTATCTCGAATGGATGGAGCTCACCAGCCGTAAAAAAGCCGTAATTTTAAGGTGTTAGCAACCGTGCCGATGAATGGGTGGCCACACGGACGTGGTCGTGAACGGTGCCTTTGGGATACCTGGCGACCTCCCGGAGTAAGAAGCCTTTCTGTAGTACGGGTGCACTGCTGCAGTTGACCGATTTCTTCAGCCCTACTCGTGGGAAAGAAATGAATACAAATATTTCTTCAACCAATATTGGTTTGCCTGTTACCATGAACACGGGCTGTGGTGGAGGAACACATAAAACACCTTCAGAACTTCCTTCTAGGAAGCACAGGAATGGTACTCAGGTACCTGTAGCGTTAAGTCAAGGAACAACGGATATACTGCCGAAGTTCTTGATAGTGAAAAGAAAAGAAGGAGACTTTACGAAAGTAAGCCCCTTTCTGATAGAAAAGTCATTATCCAATGCTGTTGGAAATGTCAAGTCAATTAGAAAAATGAAGGATGGGCTGCTCATTGAAACAAATAACCATACCCAAAGTCAGAAATTACTTGCCTTGAAACAACTGCATGAATTTGATGTCGAAGTGAGCCCTCACCTATCTCTGAACTATAGTAAGGGAGTTATTACTTGTAGAGACCTGCTGAACTGTTCTGTTACAGAAATACTAGAAAATCTGGAAGACCAAGGTGTTATAGACGTGAAACGAATCAATACAAAAAAAGAAGGTGCCACTATTGAAACAGCATCTTTAATACTCACATTCAACAAACCAAAACTACCGGATAAGATAAGAGCTGGAATTTATTACTCACTTTCAGTGAGACCATACATACCTGCTCCACTCAGATGTTTTAGATGTCAGAAATTCGGTCACTCCTCTGCAAATTGTACCAAAGAGCAAATATGTGTATGTGGTAAAGCACTTCATCAAGGCACGTCATGTGAAGATCCTGTAACTTGTGTGAATTGTAATGGGAATCACTCAGCCAGATCTAAGAACTGCCCCATTTTCAAGGAAGAAGCTGCTATTCAGAAAATAAAATGTTTAGAAAAAATTCCGTACGCCGAAGCAAGAAGAAAAGTAAGAGCAAACGCCCCTCCACTCACATCATCGTATGCCAGAGTAACAGCCACGCCTTCAGTGCAATCAACTGACATCAAGAAGATAATAGCTGACATGATCCCAGAAATAGTGAAAATATGCACCGCCTTGATCGAAAACAACACTCAAAATTATTCGAAACCCCCAGAGTCAAACAAAGTGTTTTTCACAGCTCCAACTGGTGCTGAACTAGTGAATCCTATTAAAGAGAAATTGCGTTCGTATGCTTCAGATTCCTCTACTCAAAGTAAAGGAAAAAGGAAAGCGAGTAAATCACCTCCCGTACAATCAGAAGATGAAACCGACGAAAGTCAATCATCCCACACACAAGAGTCTGCATTTCAGACCCAGAAACGCGGTAAAAGAAAACCTGGATGGCCGAAGGGGAAAACAAGAATCCCCACAAACACAGAAGTTAAGTAAACAAACATCACTAAAACCTAATCATTAGTAAATGATAAAACTGATGAACAATAATTCGAAATAAAATATAAATATATATAATAAGCTCTATACCTTGTCAGCCATTTTCTGATAAAATCTACTCCTATGTCTTCGAAATATTGATGGAAAATTTAGTCCAATGGAACTGTAACGGATGTAAAAATAATTATACAGAGCTGAAAAGTATTATTAACGAAAAATCCCCCTATAGTATCTGCCTGCAAGAAACCCACTTCAAACCTCAAGAGAAATTTGAACTGAGAGGATACACTTCATATAGAAAAGATGTTATTCCAGATCAAAGAGCCAGAGGTGGCGTTGCAATCTTCATCAGGAATAATATTCCAAGTCAACGGATTCCGATTCGAACTAGTTTACAAGCTGTGGCCACAAAAATTGATTATCCATTAAAACTCACTATTTGTAATGTGTATCTCCCTGACTTCACTTGGACTGTTGATGACCTGAATGAGCTGGTTGTCCAACTTCCGACTCCATATCTAATGGTAGGTGACTTCAACGCGCATAATCCACTTTGGGGTTCTACTAGACTCGACGCTCGTGGGAGACTTATCGAAACTTTTATCGATGAAAACGATCTAGTTATACTGAACAGTGGTGATGGCACATACTTGAATTCAAGATCAAACGACTTCTCATGTCTGGATTTAACTATCTGCAGCCCAATACTCGCCCCATCACTTCAATGGACCAGCCTTGGCGAACATCAGTCAGATCACTTTCCAATCTCGATCGAGTGTGCGAGTCGATTTATACCTCAACTACTTCCTAAACGATGGCAATTGGAAAAAGCTGATTGGCAGAAATACAGAAATGAGATACGAATGATCGATGAAGTTGAAATAGAACGCAAAAATGTAGACGAAGTCACAGCTGCAATAACAACCATAATAATAAATGCAGCTGAAACATCTATCCCCTTATCCAAAGGTTTCAAGAGCAAGAGATGCGTTCCTTGGTGGAATGATCAAATAGCTGCTGCTGTAGTGGAGAAGAAACGAGCATTCAACACATTCAAACGATTTCCAAACACTGCTAACTTGATTTCATTTAAAAAAGAACGAGCAAAAACCAGACGTCTGATTATCGATGGTAAACGAAAATCGTTCGAAGAATACGTATCTTCCATCACATCAGAAACATCATCAACAGATGTGTGGAAGAAAATCCGTTCAATAATGGGAAAAAAATTCTTGCCATCCTCGCAAGTGCTAGAAGTTGACGGTAATGTGATTGATGACGGTCTTGAAATAGCTGAAACACTAGCGAACCACTTCAGTGATTCCAGTAGTTCTGATAATTATGCTATAGCATTCATTCCACATAAAGAGCAAACAGAAACCCACCTAGACTTTGAAGACCTTTCTATACCAAACTATAATATACCATTCTCTATGATTGAATTTGACCATGCCCTTTCAGAAGTGAACAATTCTGCCCCTGGACCAGACCGGATTCCCTATGAGTTCATTCGCCAATTGGCACCAGACACGAAAATAATTGTTTTGAAATTATTCAATAAGATATGGGACTCGGGAAACTACCCTGATACTTGGCGGGAAGCTGTTATTATTGCCGTACCTAAAATGGGGAAAGACATCAAATCACCAACAAACTATCGTCCTATATCGCTTACATGTTGTCTTAGCAAACTCATGGAGAAAATGGTCAGTGTTCGTCTCATTTGGTACCTAGAAAGCAAAAATCTACTTTCACCAGCTCAGGCAGGATTCAGGAGTAATAGATCAACACTCGACCAGCTGTCCTACCTAGAAGAAAAAATTCAAAAGAGTTTCGCTGAAAGAAAACACCTTGTAGCTGTATTTTTTGACTTGGAGAAAGCTTTCGATATGACCTGGCGATTCAATATCCTTCGATCATTACACGATTGGGGTATGAAGGGAAACCTCCCTAAATTTATTCGAAGTTTTTTACAGGACAGAAAATTCAGTGTGAGAAATGGTCAATTCAACTCTCACGTTCACCAACTAGAAAACGGTATTCCACAAGGTTCCACATTGAGTGTTATATTATTTGCTATTGCTGTCAACAGTCTTACGGATACCCTCAGACCCTCGATTGGCAGAAGCCTCTATGTAGATGACTTGGCAATCTTCTACTCATCATCAGATATAGATGACATAGAGTGTAAACTTCAGGAAGCCATAAATAACTTGACAAATCAAGCTCGACGAATAGGCTTTCGTTTTTCGTCGTCAAAGACTCATTTTGTACACTTTTGTCGATTACGAACAATACATAGGGATCCCAACCTGAAACTCTATGATAGAGATATAGAATGTAAACCATCAGTGAGGTTTCTAGGACTCATTTTCGATAAGAAACTAACTTGGGACCCACATATCCATGATCTTGCTACGAAGTGTAAAAATGCAATCAACCCGCTCAGAACACTATGCAGTATAAATTGGGGATGCGATAGAGAAGTTCTCCTAAGCCTTTATAAGTCACTGATAATGTCGAAACTAGATTACGGTTGCATTATTTATGCATCCGCCAGGCCATCTCGATTGAAGATACTGGACTCAATTCATGGAACTGCCCTCAAGTTAGCCTTGGGAGCATTCCGCACGAGTCCACATATCTCACTTTGCTGTGAAGCAGGCATACCACCACTTGGATATAGACGGCAACAACTACTAATGAGTTACAGCTCGAATATCTGGGCTCAACCTAATCATGCTAATTACTCCTTCTTACACAACCCCGATGGATTAACCGTATACGAGGAAAGACCAACAATTACTAGACCAGCTGCAATGCGCCTGAGAGATTTATTACGCTCCATGAATATAGAACTGAGAACAGTATTCAATATCTCACCTAATGAAGTACCTCCCTGGAAACTCACACCTCCTCAGGTTCACCTAGAATGCTTGCAATATAACAAGAAAGATACAAATCCGATTCTGATCAAGGCAGAGTTACAGCAAATCATAAATACATATCCCAACTGTCATGTTATCTTTACCGATGGATCCAAAACAGAACAGGGTACTGGAAGCTCTTTCAGCGCTGGGGAGACCTGCTGCTCTTGGAGTTTGCCACGAGAGGCAAGTGTTTTCACAGCGGAACTCTTCGCAATCAAACAAGCCTTATGTTATATCGAAATTTGTAACCACACTACATACCTCATTTGCTCAGACTCGCTCAGCTCTATACATGCGATCGTTGATACCTATAATAAAGACCCATTAGTACAAATGATCCTTGCATTGATATATTGGATACAAACACAAGGCAAATGTTTGAAATTCGTATGGATTCCAAGCCATATTGGAATCGCGGGCAACGAAAAAGCTGACGCGAATGCAAGAAGAGCAGCAGACTTAGGAATCCATGAAGACATACCAATTCGTCATGATGATATCAGAAATGACATGAAGCAGAGAGTATGGAAAAGCTGGCAAAATCAATGGAATGAAACCCAGACTAAGCTTAAATCAATCAAACCAAAAGTATGGCCTTGGAGCTATCAAGGGAACATGCCTAGGCGAGAACAAGTAGTCATAACCCGTCTCAGGATTGGTCATACTAACATAACTTCTATGTTTATGCTCAGAGGAGAGAGAAAACCTAGATGCCAGCTATGTAATGTGGAGTTGACTGTCCCACATATTCTTATTGATTGTCCACAGTACCATGCAATGAGACAACAACATGATATCCCGAACAATTTGAGTTTGTGTCTGAGAGATTGGCCCACTATATTGACGAAAGTCGTAGAATATCTTAAATCTATTGGGATATTCAAAAAAATTTGATTTATTTTCGTTATAGAAGAATGATCTGTGATAATTCAAAGTGAAAGTCTGTGATATTTTTAATTCTCTAGTTAATTTTGATATTCTTAAATCTATTGGGATATTCAAAAAAATTTGATTGATTTTCGTTATAGAAGAATGATCTGTGATAATTCAAAGTGACAGTCTGTGATATTTTTATTTCTCTAATTGATTTTGATATTCAAGAGCAATATTTTCGTTTATTAACATTCTCGAATTATTCATTTGCTCCCAATTACTACGATTCAATGAAAAAATGAACCACCATATATTAAATCAAGGCTAATGACCATTAGCAGTCGATGCCTTTGAAGCAAAAAAAAAAAAAAAAAAAAAAAAAAAAAAAAAATAATAATAATAATAATAATAATAATAATAATAATAATAATAATAATAATAATAATAATAATAATAATAATAATAATAATAATAATAATAATAATAATAATAATAATAATAATAAGTGAGATGCATTGAACAACTGATGCCGCTCTGGCGGACTCGCTTCACCATAACATCGGGGAATGCGAAAGTCCAGACAGAGCCGGTCATCATCAAGAGAGGGGTTTTCCAGGGAGACTCCCTCAGCCCTCTCTTATTTTGCATCTCATTGTTGCCGTTATCCGTTGAGCTCAGAAGAACCAAGGGCTACTACTGCGGACCACCCAGTCAACGGAGGCATAAGGTCACCCACTTATTCTATGTGGATGACCTTAAACTCTATGCTTCCGGTGAGAGAGACTTAGACCAATCCCTCAGGGTGGTACAGGAGTATACACAGGCTATTGGGATGGAATTCGGGATGGACAAATGTGCACTGGTTCATCTTAAGAGAGGACGATGCGAGGACTACGACAAGGACGCGCAGCTAGTGGACGGAAGCATCCTACACCACTTGGATGCCGGAGAGACGTACACCTACCTGGGTGTGGAGGAAAGCCACATCCAAGAAACACAAATGGTGAAAGACGCTCTCCGCAGCAAGTATTGGCAGCGACTTCGACAGATCTGGTCTTCAGAACTGTCTGGAAAGAATAAAGTCGCTGCTACTAACATGCTTGCTGTTCCGATCCTACTATACTCCTTTGGAGTATTCAAGTGGACACTAGCTGAGCTGCGCCAACTTGACATTAGTACTCGCAAGATGATGCACCTTAATAGGAGCCTTCATCCAACTTCGTCCGTTCCACGGTTATATCTCCCAAGAGATCAGGGAGGCCGTGGACTCTTAAGTTTGGAGTATCTCCATAACAGAATGGTTCTGGATAATGCCCTCCTGCAAATGGTCAAAAGCCATGAGAATGCAGGAGTAGGAGCATTCCTATTCAAGGCAGCACATCGAGCAGCCGATGAGCTCTCTCTGATTTTCGATTCCGAGCGTGGAGCCCGTGACTCAGTCACTGAGCTCGACCACGCTCGGAGGAAAGCCCGCATCAAAGCTGCAGAAGTTAAAAAAACTCTGCAGCTTCACATGGATAAACCTCTACATTCTGTCTTCTTCAACAACATTGAAGACAGGGGTTTATCCAAAGAGCTGACCTTCGCATTCCTAAGGTCAGGCGGGCTTAAATCGGAAACAGAGGGGTTCATCATGGCATGCCAGGATGGAGTTTTCAATACCCTACATTACCGAAGCCGAGTCATGGGTATAGAGGTCCCTGATGTAAGATGCAGGGCCTGCCGTAGGGCGCCGGAAACGCTGATGCACCTGCTTTCAGCATGCACGGTGTATGCAGTTTCGGCCTATATCCATAGACATAATACGGCATTACGTGTGCTCTATTACCATCTTAGACACACGTACGGTATTGATGAAACTCCAGTGCTGCCTTATGCTCCAGGGGATATTGAGTCCGTTGTGGAGAATGAGAGGTGCCGAATTTATTGGAACTTCTCATTCCCCACCCTCAGGCAAATACAAGCTAATAAGCCTGATGTAGTCCTCCTCGACCATCAAACGAAAGCGATGTTCGTGATCGAATTCTCGGCACCAGCCGAACCGAACATCGTTTTGAAGGAGGAGGAAAAACGGACGAAATATAGAGATCTTCTCTACGAACTCCGCAGACTTTATCCAGACCATTCTGTCGAACTAGTCATCCTGATTATAGGCTCTCTTGGTGGTACACGACATACGCTGCTCTCAGAACTCCAGAAAATTCCAGCTTGCCGACAAAAGGCAAGCGTTTTAGCTGGAGCCATGCAGAAGGCCGTCATCCTGGGATCATTGCGTTTACTCAGGGCACACGATTCTCGGTCCCAGTGATCACTTACCTCATGGCGTGGGGAGTGATCACTGGTTTTTCTCCAGCTCGACTCTGCGTGGTGTCGGAGACCGCAGAGTCGTGACTGGAATTGATTAAATTCAAATTTTCAAATAATAATAATAATAATAATAATAATAAATGCTTTTATTGACTGCAATCATGGTTACATAAAGATGTAGCATATGTGATATATCATGTGCAGTCAAAAGGCAGAGTTAACGCTTATTCATTCCTGGGGGGACTGTACTTACCAGGTGACGGTACTTCCGTTACACATAATAGCGACTGAATTGAACAGAAGGTTGAATGGATAGACTAAATAATAATCGTATCTGGGGTTGTATTCGATTATAACTTGATGATGTTTATATAGTTATACTCACCAGAAAACTGTTCTCCAGTTATACATAAGAGCGACTGAACTGAACAGAAGGTTGAATGGATAGACTGAACAATCATCGTATCTGGGTTGTATTTGATTATATCGTGATGATTATCATATAGTATGTCTAACCAGGTAACAGTTCTTCCGTTATACATACGAGCAACCGAATCGAACATAAGGTTGAATGTATAGATTGAACAATCATTGTATCTGGGTTGTATCCGAATATATCGTTATGCTGTATATTTAGTTCAGCCTACCATGTAACGGTTCTTTCGTTACACATACGAGCGACTGAATCATAGAGAAGGGTGAATGGGTAGACTGAACAATCATCGTATCTGGGTTGTATTCGATTATTTCGTGATGATTATTACATATTATGTCCGACTAGGTAACTGTTCTTCCGTTATACATACGAGCAACCGAATCGAACATAAGGTTGAATGGATAGTATCTGGGTTGAATTCGATTATGATGTTATGCTGTGTATATAGTTATACACATAAGGTGACGGTATTCCCGTTTTACATACGAGCGACCGAAACGAACAGAAAGTTGAATGGATAGACTGAACAATCAATGTATCTGGGTGGTATCCGATTATATCGTAATACTGTATATATAGTGATACTCACCAGGTGACGGTATTTCCGTTACACAAACTAGCGACTGAATCGAACAGAAGGTTAAATGGATAGACTGAACAATCATCGTATCTGGATTGTATTCGATTATATCGTGATGATTATCATATAGTATGTCTAACCAGGTAACAGTTCTTCCGTTATACATACGAGCAACCGAATCGAGCAGAAGGTTAAATGGATAGATTGAACAATCATCGTATCTGGGTTGTATTCGATTATATCGTGATGATTATCATATAGTATGTCTAACCAGGTAACTGTTCTTCCGTTATACATACGAGCGACTGAATTGAACAGAAGGTTGAATGGATAGACTGAACAATCATCGTATCTGGGTTGTATCCGAATATATCGTTATGCTGTATATTTAGTTACACCTACCATGTAACGGTTCTTTCGTTACACATACGAGCGTCTGATTCGAACATAAGGTTGGATGGTTAGACGGAACGATAATTGTAACTGAGTTGTATTCGATTATATCGTGGTGATGTTTATATAGTAATACTCACCAGGTGACTGTTCTTGCGTTATACATACGAGAGACCCAATCGAACAGAAGGTTGGATGGATAGACGGAATGATAATTGTATGTGAGTTGTATTCGATTATATCGTGATGACGTTCATATAGAAATACTCACCAGGTTACTGTTCTTCCGTTTTACATACGAGCAACCGAATCGAACAGAAGGTTGAATGGATAGTGTCTGGGTTGAATTCGATTATGATGTTATGCTGTGTATATAGTTATACACATAAGGTGACGGTATTCCCGTTTTACATACGAGCGACCGAAACGAACAGAAAGTTGAATGGATAGACTGAACAATCAATGTATCTAGGTGGTATCCGATTATATCGCAATACTGTGAATATAGTGATACTTACCAGGTGACGGTACTTCCGTTACACATACTAGCGACTGAATCGAACAGAAGGTTAAATGGATAGACTGAACAATCATCGTATCTGGGTTGTATTCGATTATAATGTTATGCTGTGTATATAGTTATACACACTAGGTGACGGTATTCCCGTTTTACATACGAGCGACCGAAAATAACAGAAAGTTGAATGGATAGACTGAACAATCTATGTATCTGGTTGGTATCCGATTATATCGCAAAACTGTATATATAGTGATACTTACCAGGTGACGGTACATCCGTTATACATACTAGCGACTGAATCGAACAGAAGGTCAAATGGTTAGACGAAACGATAATTGTATCTGAGTTGTATTCGAAGATATCGTGATGATGATTATATAGCAATACTCACCAGGTAACTGTTCTTCCGTTTTACATACAAGCGACCGAATTGAGCAGAAGGTTGAATGGATAGATTGAACAATCATCGTATCTGGGTTGTATTCGATAATGTTTATATAGTTATACTCACCAGGTAACTGTTCTTCCGTTATACATACGAGCGACTGAATTGAACAGAAGGTTGAATGGATAGACTAAACAATAATCGTATCTGGGGTTATATTCGATTATATCTTGATGATGTTTATATAGTTATACTCACCAGGAAACTGTTCTCCAGTTATACATAAGAGCGACTGAACTGAACAGAAGGTTGAATGGATAGACTGAACAATCATCGTATCTGGGTTGTATTTGATTATATCGTGATGATTATCATATAGTATGTTTAACCAGGTAACAGTTCTTCCGTTATACATACGAGCAACCGAATCGAACATAAGGTTGAATGGATAGATTGAACAATCATTGTATCTGGGTTGTATCCGAATATATCGTTATGCTGTATATTCAGTTTAGCCTACCATGTAACGGTTCTTTCGTTACACATACGAGCGACTGAATCGTAGAAAAGGGTGAATGGGTAGACTGAACAATCATCGTATCTGGGTTGTATTCGATTATTTCATGATGATTATCACATATTATGTCCAACTAGGTAACTGTTCTTCCGTTATACATACGAGCAACCGAATCGAACATACGGTTAAATGGATAGATTGAACAATCATTGTATCTGGGTTGTCCCCGATTATATCGTTATGCTGTATATTTAGTTACACCTACCATGTAACGGTTCTTGCGTTATACATACGAGCGATCCAATCGAACAGAAGGTTGGATGGATAGACGGAATGATAATTGTATGTGAGTTGTATTCGATTATATCGTGATGACGTTCATATAGAAATACTCACCAGGTTACTGTTCTTTCGTTATACATACGAGCAACCGAATCGAACAGGAGGTTGAATGGATAGTATCTGGGTTGTATTCGATTATGATGTTATGCTGTATATATAGTTATACACACTAGGTGACGGTATTCTCGTTTTACATACGAGCGACCGAAACGAACAGAAAGTTGAATGGATAGACTGAACAATCAATGTATCTGGGTGGTATCCGATTATATCGCAATACTGTATATATAGTGATACTCACCAGGTGACTGTTCTTGCGTTATACATACGAGCGACCCAATCGAACAGAAGGTTGGATGGATAGACGGAATGATCATTGTATGTGAGTTGTATTCGATTATATCGTGATGACGTTCATATAGAAATACTCACCAGGTTACTGTTCTTTCGTTATACATACGAGCAACCGAATCGAACAGGAGGTTGAATGGATAGTATCTGGGTTGTATTCGATTATGATGTTATGCTGTATATATAGTTATACACACTAGGTGACGGTATTCTCGTTTTACATACGAGCGACCGAAACGAACAGAAAGTTGAATGGATAGACTGAACAATCAATGTATCTGGGTGGTATCCGATTATATCGCAATACTGTATATATAGTGATACTCACCAGGTGACTGTTCTTGCGTTATACATACGAGCGACCCAATCGAACAGAAGGTTGGATGGATAGACGGAATGATCATTGTATCTGAGTTGTATTCGATTATATCGTGATGACGTTTATATAGAAATACTCACCAGGGTACTGTTCTTTCGTTATACATACCAGCAACCGAATCGAACAGAAGGTTGAATGGATAGTATCTGGGTTGTATTCGATTATGATGTTATGCTGTGTATATAGTTATACACATTAGGTGACGGTATTCCCGTTTTACATACGATCGACCGAAACGAACAGAAATTTGAATGGATAGACTGAACAATCAATGTATCTGGGTGGTATCCGATTATGTCGCAATACTGTATATATAGTGATACTAACCAGGTGACGGTATTTCCGTTACACATACCACCGACTGAATCGAACAGAAGGTTAAATGGTTAGACGAAACGATCATTGTATCTGAGTTGTATTCGATTATATCGTGATGACGTTCATATAGAAATACTCACCAGGGTACTGTTCTTTCGTTATACATACCAGCAACCGAATCGAACAGAAGGTTGAATGGATAGTATCTGGGTTGTATTCGATTATGATGTTATGCTGTGTATATAGTTATACACATTAGGTGACGGTATTCCCGTTTTACATACGAGCGACCGAAACGAACAGAAAGTTGAATGGATAGACTGAACAATCAATGTATCTGGGTGGTATCCGATTATATCGCAATACTGTATATATAGTGATACTTACCAGGTGACGGTACTTCCGTTTCACATACCAGCGACTGAATCGAACAGAAGGTTAAATGGTTAGACGAAACGATAATTGTATCTGAGTTGTATTCGATGATATCGTGATGATGTTTATAAAGCAATATTCACCAGGTAACTGTTCTTCCGTTTAACATACAAGCGACCAAATCGGACAGAAGGTTAAATTCAGTATAGATTGAACAATCATCGTATCTGGGTTGTATTCGATTATGTTTATATAGTTATACTCACCAGGTAACTGTTCTTCCGTTATACATACGAGCGACCGAATTGAACAGAATGTTGAATGGATAGACTAAACAATAATCGTATCTGGGGTTGTATTCGATTATATCGTTATGCTGTATATTTAGTTACACCTACCATGTAACGGTTCTTTCGTTACACATACGAGCGTCTGAATCGAACATAAGGTTAGATGGTTAGACGGAACGATAATTGTAACTGAGTTGTATTCGATTATATCGTGGTAATGTTTATTTAGTAATACTCACCAGGTGACTGTTCTTGCGTTATACATACGAGCGACCCAATCGAACAGAAGGTTGAATGGATAGATAGAATGATCATTGTATCTGAGTTGTATTCGATGATATCGTGATGATGTTTATATAGCAATACTCACCAGGTAACTGTTCTGACGTTTTACATACAAGCGACCGAATTGAGCAGAAGGTTGAATGGATAGTATCTGGGTTGTATTCGATTATGATGTTATGCTGTGTATATAGTTATACACACTAGGTGACGGTATTTCCGTTTCACATACGAGCGACCGAAACGAACAGAAAGTTGAATGTATAGACTGAACAATCAATGTATCTGAGTGGTATCCGATTATATCGCAATACTGTATATATAGTTATACTCACCAGGAAACTGTTCTCCAGTTATACATAAGAGCGACTGAACTGAACAGAAGGTTGAATGGATAGACTGAACAATCATCCTATCTGGGATGTATTTGATTATATCGTGATGATTATCATATAGTATGTCTAACCAGGTAACAGTCCTTCCGTTATACATACGAGCAACCGAATCGAACATAAGGTTGAATGTATAGATTGAACAATCATTGTATCTGGGTTGTATCCGAATATATCGTTATGCTGTATATTTAGTTCAGCCTACCATGTAACGGTTCTTTCGTTACACATACGAGCGACTGAATCGTAGAGAAGGGTGAATGGATAGACTGAACAATCATCGTATCTGGGTTGTATTCGATTATTTCATGATGTTTATTACATATTATGTCCAACTAGGTAACTGTTCTTCCGTGATACATACGAGCAACCGAATCGAACATAAGGTTGAATGGATAGATTGAACAATCATTGTATCTGGGTTGTCTCCGATTATATCGTTATGCTGTATATTCAGTTACACCTACCATGTAACGGTTCTTGCGTTATACATACGAGCGACCCAATCGAACAGAAGGTTGGATGGATAGACGGAATGATAATTGTATGTGAGTTGTATTCGATTATATCGTGATGACGTTCATATAGAAATACTCACCAGGTTACTGTTCTTTCGTTATACATACGAGCAACCGAATCGAACAGGAGGTTGAATTGATAGTACCTGGGTTGTATTCGATTATGATGTTATGCTGTGTATATAGTTATATACACTAGGTGACGGTATTCTCGTTTTACATACGAGCGACCGAAACGAACAGAAAGTTGAATGGATAGACTGAACAATCAATGTATCTGGGTGGTATTCGATTATATCGCAATACTGTATATATAGTGATACTCACCAGGTGACGGTACTTCCGTTACACATACTAGCGACTGAATCGAACAGAAGGTTAAATGGATAGACTAAACAATCATCGTATCTGGGTTGTATTCGATTATATCGTGATGATTATCATATAGTATGTCTAACCAGGTAACAGTTCTTCCGTTATACATATGAGCAACCGAATCGAGCAGAAGGTTAAATGGATAGATTGAACAATCATCGTATCTGGGTTGTATTCGATTATATCGTGATGATTATCATTATAGTATGTCTAACCAGGTAACTGTTCTTTCGTAATACATACGAGAGAATGAATTGAACAGAAGGTTGAATGAATAGACTCAACAATCATCGTATCTGGGTTGTATTCGATTATATCGTGATGATTATCATATAGTATGTCTAACCAGGTAACAGTTCTTCCGTTATACATACGAGCAACCGAATCAAACATAAGGTTGAATGGATAGATTGAACAATCATTTTATCTGGGTTGTATCCGAATATATCGTTATGCTGTATATTTAGTTTAGCCTACCATGTAACGGTTCTTTCGTTACACATACGAGCGTCTGAATCGAACATAAGGTTGGATGGTTAGACGGAACTATAATTGTAACTGAGTTGTATTCGATTATATCGTGGTGATGTTTATATAGTAATACTCACCAGGTGACTGTTTTTGCGTTAGACGTACGAGCGACCCAATCGAACAGAAGGTTGGATGGATAGACGAAATGATCATTGTAACTGAGTTGTATTCGATTATATCGTGATGAAGTTCATATAGAAATACTCACCAGGTTACTGTTCTTTCGTTATATATACGAGCAACCGAATCTAACAGAAGGGTGAATGGATAGTATCTGGGATGTATTCGATCATGATGTTATGATGTGTATATAGTTATACACACTAGGTGACGGTATTCCCGTTTTACATACGAGCGACCGAAACGAACAGAAAGTTGAATGGATAGACTGAACAATCAATGTATCTGGTTGGTATCCGATTATATCGCAATACTGTATATATAGTGATACTTACCAGGTGACGGTACTTCCGTTACACATACTAGCGACTGAATTGAACAGAAGGTTAAATGGTTAGACGAAACGATAATTGTATCTGAGTTGTATTCGATGATATCGTGATGATGTTTATATAGCAATACTCACCAGGTAACTGTTCTTCCGTTTTACACCGTTCTTCCGTTTTACACCGACCGAATCGAGCAGAAGGTTAAATGTATAGATCTATACTAAATTCAACCTTCTGCTCGATTCGGTCGCTTGTATGTAAAACAGAAGAACAGTTACCTGGTGAGTATTGCTATATAATTGTCATCACGATATCATCGAATAAAACTCAGATACAATTATCGTTTCGTCTAACCATTTAACCTTCTGTTCGATTCAGTCGCTAGTATGTGTAACGGAAGTACCGTCACCTGGTGAGTATCACTATATATACAGTATTGCGATATAATCGGATACCACCCAGATACATTGATAGTTCAGTCTATCCATTCAACTTTCTGTTCGTTTCGGTCGCTCGTATGTAAAACGGGAATACCGTCACCTAATGTATATAACTATATACACAGCATAACATCATAATCGAATACAATCCAGATACTATCCATTCAACCTTCTGTTCGATTGGGTCGCTCGTATGTATAACGCAAGAACAGTCACCTGGTGAGTATTACTATATAAACATCACCCCGATATAATCGAATACAACTCAGTTACAATTATCGTTCCGTCTAATCATCCAACCTTATGTTGGATTCAGATGCTCGTATGTGTAACGAAAGAACCGTTACATGGTAGGTGTGACTAAATATACAGCATAACGATATAATCGGAGACAACCCAGATACAATGATTGTTCAATCTATCCATTCAACCTTATGTTCGATTCGGTTGCTCGTATGTGTAACGGAAGAACTGTTACCTGGTTAGACATACTATATGATAATCATCACGATATAATCGAATACAACCCAGATACAATGATTGTTCAGTCTATCCATTCAACCTTCTGTTCAGTTCAGTCGCTCTTATGTATAACTGGAGAACAGTTACCTGGTGAGTATAACTATATAAACATCATCACGATATAATCGAATACTACCCCAGATACGATCATTGTTTAGTCTATCCATTCAAATTTCTGTTCAATTCAGTCGCTCGTATTTATAACGGAAGAACAGTTACCTGGTGAGTATAACTATATGAACATAATCGAATACAACCCAGATACGATGATTCTTCAATCTATACATTTAACCTTCTGCTCGATTCGGTCGCTTATATGTAAAACAGAAGAACAGTTACCTGGTGATTATTGCTATATAAACAACATCACGATATCATCGAATAAAACTCAGATACAATTATCGTTTCGTCTAACCATTCAACCTTCTGGTCGATTCAGACGCTCGTATGTGTAACGAAAGAACCGTTACATGGTAGGTGTAACTAAATATACAGCATAACGATATAATCGGAGACAACCCAGATACAATGATTGTTCAATTTATCCATTCAACCTTATGTTCGATTTTGTTGCTCGTATGTATAACGGAAGAACTGTTACCTGGTTAGACATACTATATGATAATCATCACGATATAATCAAATACAACCCAGATACGATGATTGTTCAGTCTATCCATTCAACCTCCTGTTCAGTTCAGTCGCTCTTATGTGTAACTGGAGAACAGTTTCCTGTTGAGTACAACTATATAAACATCATCAAGATATAATTGAATACAACCCCAGATACGATTATTGTTTAGTCTATCCATTCAACCTTCTGTTCAATTCAGTCGCTCGTATGTATAACGGAAGAACAGTTACCTGAAGAGTATAACTATATAAACATAATCGAATACAACCCAGATACGATGATTGTTCAATTTATCCATTTAACCTTCTGCTCTATTCGGTCGCTTGTATGTAGAACGGAAGAACAGTTACCTAGTGAGTATTGCTATATAAACATTATCACGATATCATCGAATACAACTCAGATACAATTATCGTTTCGTCTAACCATTAGACCTTCTGTTCGATTCAGTCGCTAGTATGTGTAACGGAAGTACCGTCACCTGGTAAGTATCACTATATATACAGTATTGCGATATAACCGGATACCACCCAGATACATTGATTGTTCAGTCTATCCATTCAACTTTCTGTTCGTTTCGGTCGCTCGTATGTAAAACGGGAGTACCGTCACCTAGTGTGTATAAATATATACACAGCATAACATCATAATATAATACAACCCAGATACTATCCATTCAACCTTCTGTTCGATTGGGTCGCTCGTATGTATAACGCAAGAACAGTAACCTGGTGAGTATTTCTATATGAACGTCATCACGATATAATCGAATACAACTCAGATACAATGATCATTCCGTCTATCCATCCAACCTTATGTTCGATTGGGTCGCTCGTATGTAAAACGCAAGAACAGTCACCTGGTGAGTATTACTATATAAACATCACCACGATATAATCGAATACAACTCAGTTACAATTATCGTTCCGTCTAACCATCCAACCTCATGTTCGATTCAGACGCTCGTATGTGTAACGAAAGAACCGTTACATGGTGAGTATTACTATATAAACATCACCACGATATAATCGAATACAACTCAGTTACAATTATCGTTCCGTCTAACCATCCAACCTCATGTTCGATTCAGACGCTTGTATGTGTAACGAATGAACCGTTACAAGGTAGTCTAAACTAAATATACAGCATAACGATATATTCGGATACAACCCAGATACAATGATTGTTCAATCTATTCATTCAACCTTTTGTTCGAATCGGTTGCTCGTATGTATAACGGAAGAACTGTTACCTGGTTAGACATACTATATGATAATCATCACGATATAATCGAATACAACCCAGATACGATGATTGTTCAGTCTATCCATTCAACCTTCTGTTCAATTCAGTCGCTCGTATATATAACGGAAGAACAGTTACCTGGTGAGTATAACTATATAAACATAATCGAATACAACCCAGATACGATGATTGTTCAATCTATCCATTTAACCTTCTTCTCGATTCGGTCGCTCGTATGTGAAACGAAAAAACGGTTACCTGGTGAGTATTGCTATATAAACATCATCACGATATCATCGAATACAACTCAGATACAATTATCGTTTCGTCTAACCATTCAACCTTCTGTTCGATTCAGTCGCTAGTATGTGTAACGGAAGTACCGTCACCTGGTAAGTATCACTATATATACAGTATTGCGATATTATCGGATACCACTCAGATACATTGATTGTTAAGTCTATCCATTCAACTTTCTGTTCGTTTCGGTCGCTCGTATGTAAAACGGGAATACTGTCACCTAGTGTGTATAACTATATACACAGCATAACATCATAATCAAATACAACCCAGATACTATCCATTCAACCTCCTGTTCAATTCGGTTGCTCGTATGTATAACGAAAGAACAGTAACCTGGTGAGTATTTCTATATGAACGTCATCACGATATAATCGAATACAACTCAGATACAATGATCATTCCGTCTCTCCATCCAACCTTATGTTCGATTGGGTCGCTCGTATGTATAACGCAAGAACAGTTACCTGGTGAGTATTACTATATAAACATCACCACGATATAATCGAATACAACTCAGTTACAATTATCGTTCCGTCTAACCATCCAACCTAATGTTCGATTCAGACGCTCGTATGTGTAACGAATGAACCGTTACATGGTAGGTGTAACTAAATATACAGCATAACGATATCATCGGAGACAACCCAGATACAATGATTGTTCGATCTATCCATTCAACCTTATGTTCGATTCGGTTGCTCGTATGTATAACGGAAGAACAGTTACCTGGTTAGACATTATATGTAGTAATCATCACGAAATAATCGAATACAACCCAGATACGATGATTGTTCAGTCTATCCATTCACCCTTCTATATGATTCAGTCGCTCGTATGTGTAACGAAAGAACCGTTACATGGTAGGCTAAACTAAATATACAGCATAACGATATATTCGGATACAACCCAGATACAATGATTGTTCAATCTATCCATTCAACCTTTTGTTCGATTCGGTTGCTCGTATGTATAACGGAAGAACTGTTACCTGGTTAGACATACTATATGATAATCATCACGATATAATCGAATACAACCCAGATACGATGATTGTTCAGTCTATCCATTCAACCTTCTGTTCAATTCAGTCGCTCGTATATATAACGGAAGAACAGTTACCTGGTGAGTATAACTATATAAACATAATCGAATACAACCCAGATACGATGATTGTTCAATCGATCCATTTAACCTTCTTCTCGAGTCGGTCGCTTGTATGTAAAACGAAAAAACAGTTACCTGGTGAGTATTGCTATATAAACATCATCACGATATCATCGAATACAACTCAGATACAATTATCGTTTCGTCTAACCAATCAACCTTCTGTTCGATTCAGTCGCTAGTATGTGTAACGGAAGTACCGTCACCTGGTAAGTATCACTATATATACAGTATTGCGATATTATCGGATACCACTCAGATACATTGATTGTTCAGTCTATCCATTCAACTTTCTGTTCGTTTCGGTCGCTCGTATGTGAAACGGGAATACCGTCACCTAGTGTGTATAACTATACACACAGCATAACATCATAATCGAATACAACCCAGATACTATCCATTCAACCTCCTGTTCAATTCGGTTGCTCGTATGTATAACGAAAGAACAGTAACCTGGTGAGTATTTCTATATGAACGTCATCACGATATAATCGAAAACAACTCAGATACAATGATCATTCCGCCTATCCATCCAACCTTATGTTCGATTGGGTCGCTCGTATGTATAACGCAAGAACAGTCACCTGGTGAGTATTACTATATAAACATCACCACGATATAATCGAATACAACTCAGTTACAATTATCGTTCCGTGTAACGAAAGAACCGTTACATGGTAGGTGTAACTAAATATACAGCATAACGATATAATCGGAGACAACCCAGATACAATGATTGTTCAATCTATCCATTCAACCTTATGTTCGATTCGGTTGCTCGTATGTATAACGGAAGAACAGTTACCTGGTTAGACATTATATGTAATAATCATCACGAAATAATCGAATACAACCCAGATTCGATGATTGTTCAGTCTATCCATTCACCCTTCTATACGATTCAGTCGCTCGTATGTGTAACGAAAGAACCGTTACATGGTAGGCTGAACTAAATATACATCATAACGATATATTCGGATACAACCCAAATACAATGATTGTTCAATCTATCCATTCGACCTTATGTTCGATTCGGTTGCTCGTATGTATAACGGAAGAACAGTTACCTGGTTAGACATAATATATAATAATCATCACGAAATAATCGAATACAACCCAGATACGATGATTGTTTAGTCTATCCATTCAACCTTCTGTTCAGTTCAGTCGCTCTTATGTATAACTGGAGAACAGTTACCTGGTGAGTATAACTATATAAACATCATCACGATATAATCGAATACAACCCCAGATACGATCATTGTTTAGTCTATCCATTCAACCTTCTGTTCAATTCAGTCGCTCGTATCTATAACGGAAAAACAGTTACCTGGTGAGTATAAATATATAAACATAATTGAATACAACCCAGATACGATGATTGTTCAATCTATCCATTTAACCTTCTGCTCGATTTGGTCGCTTGTATGTGAAACGGAAGGACCGTTACCTGGTGAGTATTGCTATATAAACATCATCACGATATCATCGAATACAACTCAGATACAATTATCGTTTCGTCTAACCATTTAACCTTCTGTTCGATTCAGTCGCTAGTATGTGTAACGGAAGTACCGTCACCTGGTTAGTATCACTATATATACAGTATTGCGATATAATCGGATACCACCCAGATACATTGATTGTTACGTCTATCCATCCAACCTTATGTTCGATTGGGTCGCTCGTATGTATAACGCAAGAACAGTCACCTGGTGAGTATTAGGTACTATATGAACATCACCACGATATAATCGAATACAACTCAGTTACAATTATCGTTCCGTCTAAACATCCAACCTAATGTTCGATTCAGACGCTCGTATGTGTGACGAAAGAACCGTTACATGGTAGGTGTAACTGAATATACAGCATAACGATATATTCGGATACAACCCAGATACAATGATTGTTCAGTCTATCCATTCAACCTTCTGTTCAGTTCAGTCGCTCTTATGTATAACTGGAGAACAGTTACCTGGTGAGTATAACTATATAAACATCATCACGATATAATCGAATACAACCCCAGATACGATCATTGTTTAGTCTATCCATTCAAATTTCTGTTCAATTCAGTCGCTCGTATTTATAACGGAAGAACAGTTACCTGGTGAGTATAACTATATGAACATAATCGAATACAACCCAGATACGATGATTCTTCAATCTATACATTTAACCTTCTGCTCGATTCGGTCGCTTATATGTAAAACAGAAGAACAGTTACCTGGTGATTATTGCTATATAAACAACATCACGATATCATCGAATAAAACTCAGATACAATTATCGTTTCGTCTAACCATTCAACTTTCTGGTCGATTCAGACGCTCGTATGTGTAACGAAAGAACCGTTACATGGTAGGTGTAACTAAATATACAGCATAACGATATAATCGGAGACAACCCAGATACAATGATTGTTCAATTTATCCATTCAACCTTATGTTCGATTTTGTTGCTCGTATGTATAACGGAAGAACTGTTACCTGGTTAGACATACTATTTGATAATCATCACGATATAATCAAATACAACCCAGATACGATGATTGTTCAGTCTATCCATTCAACCTCCTGTTCAGTTCAGTCGCTCTTATGTGTAACTGGAGAACAGTTTCCTGTTGAGTACAACTATATAAACATCATCAAGATATAATTGAATACAACCCCAGATACGATTATTGTTTAGTCTATCCATTCAACCTTCTGTTCAATTCAGTCGCTCGTATGTATAACGGAAGAACAGTTACCTGAAGAGTATAACTATATAAACATAATCGAATACAACCCAGATACGATGATTGTTCAATTTATCCATTTAACCTTCTGCTCTATTCGGTCGCTTGTATGTAGAACGGAAGAACAGTTACCTAGTGAGTATTGCTATATAAACATTATCACGATATCATCGAATACAACTCAGATACAATTATCGTTTCGTCTAACCATTAGACCTTCTGTTCGATTCAGTCGCTAGTATGTGTAACGGAAGTACCGTCACCTGGTAAGTATCACTATATATACATTATTGCGATATTATCGGATACCACCCAGATACATTGATTGTTCAGTCTATCCATTCAACTTTCTGTTCGTTTCGGTCGCTCGTATGTAAAACGGGAATACCGTCACCTAGTGTGTATAACTATATACACAGCATAACATCATAATCGAATACAACCCAGATACTATCCATTCAACCTCCTGTTCGATTCAGTTGCTCGTATGTATAACGAAAGAACAGTAACCTGGTGAGTATTTCTATATGAACGTCATCACGATATAATCGAATACAACTCAGATACAAAGATCATTCCGTCTATCCATCCAACCTTATGTTCGATTGGGTCGCTCGTATGTATAACGCAAGAACAGTCACCTGGTGTGTATTACTATATAAACATCACCACGATATAATCGAATACAACTCAGTTACAATTATCGTTCCGTCTAAACATCCAACCTAATGTTCGATTCAGACGCTCGTATGTGTGACGAAAGAACCGTTACATGGTAGGTGTAACTGAATATACAGCATAACGATATATTCGGATACAACCCAGATACAATGATTGTTCAATCTATCCATTCAACATTTTGTTCGATTCGGTTGCTCTTATGTATAACGGAAGAACTGTTACATGGTTAGACATACTATATGATAATCATCACGATATAATCGAATACAACCCAGATACGTTGATTGTTCAGTCTATCCATTCAACCTTCTGTTCAATTCAGTCGCTCGTATGTATAACGGAAGAACAGTTACCTGGTGAGTATAACTACATAAACATTATCGAATACAACCCAGATACGATGATTGTTCAATCTATCCATTTAACCTTCTTCTCGATTCGGTCGCTTGTATGTAAAACGAAAGAACAGTTACCTGGTGAGTATTGCTATATAAACATCATCACGATATCATCGAATACAACTTAGATACAATCATCGTTTCGTCTAACCATTCAACCTTCTGTTCGATTCAGTCGCAATATGTGTAACGGAAGTACCGTCACCTGGTAAGTATCACTATATATACATTATTGCGATATTATCGGATACCACCCAGATACATTGATTGTTCAGTCTATCCATTCAACTTTCTGTTCGTTTCGGTCGCTCGTATGTGAAACGGGAATACCGTCACCTAGTGTGTATAACTATATACACAGCATAACATCATAATCGAATACAACCCAGATACTATCCATTCAACCTCATGTTCGATTCGGTTGCTCGTATGTATAACGGAAGAACAGTTACCTGGTTAGACATTATATGTAATAATCATCACGAAATAATCGAATACAACCCAGATACGATGATTGTTCAGTCTATCCATTCACCCTTCTATACGAGTCAGTCGCTCGTATGTGTAACAAAAGAACCGTTACATGGTAGGCTGAACTAAATATACATCATAACGATATATTCGGATACAACCCAAATACAATGATTGTTCAATCTATCCATTCGACCTTATGTTCGATTCGGTTGCTCGTATGTATAACGGAAGAACAGTTACCTGGTTAGACATAATATATAATAATCATCACGAAATAATCGAATACAACCCAGATACGATGATTGTTCAGTCTATCCATTCAACCTTCTGTTCAGTTCAGTAGCTCTTATGTATAACTGGAGAACAGTTACCTGGTGAGTATAACTATATAAACATCATCACCATATAATCGAATACAACCCCAGATACGATCATTGTTTAGTCTATCCATTCAACCTTCTGTTCAATTCAGTCGCTCGTATCTATAACGGAAAAACAGTTACCTGGTGAGTATAACTATATAAACATAATTGAATACAACCCAGATACGATGATTGTTCAATCTATCCATTCAACCTTATGTTCGATTCGGTTGCTCGTATGTATAACGGACGAACAGGTACCTGGTGAGTATAACTATATAAACATAATCGAACACAACTCAGATACGATGATTGTTCAATCTATCCATTTAACCTTCTGCTCGATTCGGTCGCTTGTATGTGAAACGGAAGGACCGTTACCTGGTGAGTATTGCTATATAAACATCATCACGATATCATCGAATACAACTCAGATACAAATATCGTTTCGTCTAACCATTTAACCTTCTGTTCGATTCAGTCGCTAGTATGTGTAACGGAAGTACCGTCACCTGGTAAGTATCACTATATATACAGTATTGCGATATAATCAGAAACCACCCAGATACATTGATTGTTCAGTCTATCCATCCAACCTTATGTTCGATTGGGTCGCTCGTATGTATAACGCAAGAACAGTCACCTGGTGAGTATTAGGTACTATATGAACATCACCACGATATAATCGAATACAACTCAGTTACAATTATCGTTCCGTCTAAACATCCAACCTAATGTTCGATTCAGACGCTCGTATGTGTGACGAAAGAACCGTTACATGGTAGGTGTAACTGAATATACAGCATAACGATATATTCGGATACAACCCAGATACAATGATTGTTCAATCTATCCATTCAACCTTTTGTTCGATTCGGTTGCTCTTATGTATAACGAAAGAACTGTTACCTGGTTAGACATACTATATGATAATCATCACGATATAATCGAATACAACCCAGATACGTTGATTGTTCATTCTATCCATTCAACCTTCTGTTCAATTCAGTCGCTCGTATGTATAACGGAAGAACAGTTACCTGGTGAGTATAACTACATAAACATAATCGAATACAACCCAGATACGATGATTGTTCAATCTATCCATTTAACCTTCTTCTCGATTCGGTCGCTTGTATGTAAAACGAAAGAACAGTTACCTGGTGAGTATTGCTATATAAATATCATCACGATATCATCGAATACAACTTAGATACAATCATCGTTTCGTCTAACCATTCAACCTTCTGTTCGATTCAGTCGCTAGTATGTGTAACGGAAGTACCGTCACCTGGTAAGTATCACTATATATACATTATTGCGATATTATCGGATACCACCCAGATACATTGATTGTTCAGTCTATCCATTCAACTTTCTGTTCGTTTCGGTCGCTCGTATGTGAAACGGGAATACCGTCACCTAGTGTGTATAACTATATACACAGCATAACATCATAATCGAATACAACCCAGATACTATCCATTCAACCTCCTGTTCGATTCGGTTGCTCGTATGTATAACGAAAGAACAGTAACCTGGTGAGTATTTCTATATGAACGTCATCACGATATAATCGAATACAACTCAGATACAATGATCATTCCGTCTATCCATCCAACCTTATGTTCGATTGGGTCGCTCGTATGTATAACGCAAGAACAGTCACCTGGTGTGTATTACTATATAAACATCACCACGATATAATCGAATACAACTCAGTTACAATTATCGTTCCGTCTAACCATCCAACCTAATGTTCGATTCAGACGCTCGTATGTGTAACGAAAGAACCGTTACATGGTAGGTGTAACTGAATATACAGCATAACGATATATTCGGATACAACCCAGATACGATGATTGTTCAATCTATCCATTCAACCTTATGTTCGATTCTGTTGCTCGTATGTATAACGGAAGAACTGTTACCTGGTTAGACATACTATATGATAATCATCACGATATAATCGAATACAACACAGATACGATGATTGTTCAGTCTATCTATTCAATCTTCTGTTCAGTTCAGTCGATCATATGTATAACTGGAGAACAGTTACCTGGTGAGTATAACTATATAAACAGCATTACTAGCGATCGTTGTGTAGTGCGAACGTGTGTCAGCTATCTCCTGTTAAATATCGATCAAACTTGGTAATCTGTGCTCAGTTTGTTATGAAAAGTGAGAAGACTTACGTCTGAATCGAGAGTAAGTGAAATATCATTGTGGAATTTCCATAAGTTCTCCTAAAACTACATAAAACGCAATCAACATCATGCCCCTCACAAGAGAACAGCAGAACGAGATAAAAAATGTTGCTGACGTGGTAATAAAGCAACTCTGTAAAGAGCAAACCTTCATTAACATATTAGTCGAGAAAGTATCAGCCGGCGTGGAGGCACTTTTAAATATACAGCATAACGATATAATCGGAGACAACCCAGATACAATGATTGTTCAATTTATCCATTCAACCTTATGTTCGATTTTGTTGCTCGTATGTATAACGGAAGAACTGTTACCTGGTTAGACATACTATTTGATAATCATCACGATATAATCAAATACAACCCAGATACGATGATTGTTCAGTCTATCCATTCAACCTCCTGTTCAGTTCAGTCGCTCTTATGTGTAACTGGAGAACAGTTTCCTGTTGAGTACAACTATATAAACATCATCAAGATATAATTGAATACAACCCCAGATACGATTATTGTTTAGTCTATCCATTCAACCTTCTGTTCAATTCAGTCGCTCGTATGTATAACGGAAGAACAGTTACCTGAAGAGTATAACTATATAAACATAATCGAATACAACCCAGATACGATGATTGTTCAATTTATCCATTTAACCTTCTGCTCTATTCGGTCGCTTGTATGTAGAACGGAAGAACAGTTACCTAGTGAGTATTGCTATATAAACATTATCACGATATCATCGAATACAACTCAGATACAATTATCGTTTCGTCTAACCATTAGACCTTCTGTTCGATTCAGTCGCTAGTATGTGTAACGGAAGTACCGTCACCTGGTAAGTATCACTATATATACATTATTGCGATATTATCGGATACCACCCAGATACATTGATTGTTCAGTCTATCCATTCAACTTTCTGTTCGTTTCGGTCGCTCGTATGTAAAACGGGAATACCGTCACCTAGTGTGTATAACTATATACACAGCATAACATCATAATCGAATACAACCCAGATACTATCCATTCAACCTCCTGTTCGATTCAGTTGCTCGTATGTATAACGAAAGAACAGTAACCTGGTGAGTATTTCTATATGAACGTCATCACGATATAATCGAATACAACTCAGATACAAAGATCATTCCGTCTATCCATCCAACCTTATGTTCGATTGGGTCGCTCGTATGTATAACGCAAGAACAGTCACCTGGTGTGTATTACTATATAAACATCACCACGATATAATCGAATACAACTCAGTTACAATTATCGTTCCGTCTAAACATCCAACCTAATGTTCGATTCAGACGCTCGTATGTGTGACGAAAGAACCGTTACATGGTAGGTGTAACTGAATATACAGCATAACGATATATTCGGATACAACCCAGATACAATGATTGTTCAATCTATCCATTCAACATTTTGTTCGATTCGGTTGCTCTTATGTATAACGGAAGAACTGTTACATGGTTAGACATACTATATGATAATCATCACGATATAATCGAATACAACCCAGATACGTTGATTGTTCAGTCTATCCATTCAACCTTCTGTTCAATTCAGTCGCTCGTATGTATAACGGAAGAACAGTTACCTGGTGAGTATAACTACATAAACATTATCGAATACAACCCAGATACGATGATTGTTCAATCTATCCATTTAACCTTCTTCTCGATTCGGTCGCTTGTATGTAAAACGAAAGAACAGTTACCTGGTGAGTATTGCTATATAAACATCATCACGATATCATCGAATACAACTCAGATACAATCATCGTTTCGTCTAACCATTCAACCTTCTGTTCGATTCAGTCGCAATATGTGTAACGGAAGTACCGTCACCTGGTAAGTATCACTATATATACATTATTGCGATATTATCGGATACCACCCAGATACATTGATTGTTCAGTCTATCCATTCAACTTTCTGTTCGTTTCGGTCGCTCGTATGTGAAACGGGAATACCGTCACCTAGTGTGTATAACTATATACACAGCATAACATCATAATCGAATACAACCCAGATACTATCCATTCAACCTCATGTTCGATTCGGTTGCTCGTATGTATAACGGAAGAACAGTTACCTGGTTAGACATTATATGTAATAATCATCACGAAATAATCGAATACAACCCAGATACGATGATTGTTCAGTCTATCCTTTCACCCTTCTATACGAGTCAGTCGCTCGTATGTGTAACAAAAGAACCGTTACATGGTAGGCTGAACTAAATATACATCATAACGATATATTCGGATACAACCCAAATACAATGATTGTTCAATCTATCCATTCGACCTTATGTTCGATTCGGTTGCTCGTATGTATAACGGAAGAACAGTTACCTGGTTAGACATAATATATAATAATCATCACGAAATAATCGAATACAACCCAGATACGATGATTGTTCAGTCTATCCATTCAACCTTCTGTTCAGTTCAGTAGCTCTTATGTATAACTGGAGAACAGTTACCTGGTGAGTATAACTATATAAACATCATCACCATATAATCGAATACAACCCCAGATACGATCATTGTTTAGTCTATCCATTCAACCTTCTGTTCAATTCAGTCGCTCGTATCTATAACGGAAAAACAGTTACCTGGTGAGTATAACTATATAAACATAATTGAATACAACCCAGATACGATGATTGTTCAATCTATCCATTCAACCTTATGTTCGATTCGGTTGCTCGTATGTATAACGGACGAACAGGTACCTGGTGAGTATAACTATATAAACATAATCGAACACAACTCAGATACGATGATTGTTCAATCTATCCATTTAACCTTCTGCTCGATTCGGTCGCTTGTATGTGAAACGGAAGGACCGTTACCTGGTGAGTATTGCTATATAAACATCATCACGATATCATCGAATACAACTCAGATACAAATATCGTTTCGTCTAACCATTTAACCTTCTGTTCGATTCAGTCGCTAGTATGTGTAACGGAAGTACCGTCACCTGGTAAGTATCACTATATATACAGTATTGCGATATAATCAGAAACCACCCAGATACATTGATTGTTCAGTCTATCCATCCAACCTTATGTTCGATTGGGTCGCTCGTATGTATAACGCAAGAACAGTCACCTGGTGAGTATTAGGTACTATATGAACATCACCACGATATAATCGAATACAACTCAGTTACAATTATCGTTCCGTCTAAACATCCAACCTAATGTTCGATTCAGACGCTCGTATGTGTGACGAAAGAACCGTTACATGGTAGGTGTAACTGAATATACAGCATAACGATATATTCGGATACAACCCAGATACAATGATTGTTCAATCTATCCATTCAACCTTTTGTTCGATTCGGTTGCTCTTATGTATAACGAAAGAACTGTTACCTGGTTAGACATACTATATGATAATCATCACGATATAATCGAATACAACCCAGATACGTTGATTGTTCATTCTATCCATTCAACCTTCTGTTCAATTCAGTCGCTCGTATGTATAACGGAAGAACAGTTACCTGGTGAGTATAACTACATAAACATAATCGAATACAACCCAGATACGATGATTGTTCAATCTATCCATTTAACCTTCTTCTCGATTCGGTCGCTTGTATGTAAAACGAAAGAACAGTTACCTGGTGAGTATTGCTATATAAATATCATCACGATATCATCGAATACAACTTAGATACAATCATCGTTTCGTCTAACCATTCAACCTTCTGTTCGATTCAGTCGCTAGTATGTGTAACGGAAGTACCGTCACCTGGTAAGTATCACTATATATACATTATTGCGATATTATCGGATACCACCCAGATACATTGATTGTTCAGTCTATCCATTCAACTTTCTGTTCGTTTCGGTCGCTCGTATGTGAAACGGGAATACCGTCACCTAGTGTGTATAACTATATACACAGCATAACATCATAATCGAATACAACCCAGATACTATCCATTCAACCTCCTGTTCGATTCGGTTGCTCGTATGTATAACGAAAGAACAGTAACCTGGTGAGTATTTCTATATGAACGTCATCACGATATAATCGAATACAACTCAGATACAATGATCATTCCGTCTATCCATCCAACCTTATGTTCGATTGGGTCGCTCGTATGTATAACGCAAGAACAGTCACCTGGTGTGTATTACTATATAAACATCACCACGATATAATCGAATACAACTCAGTTACAATTATCGTTCCGTCTAACCATCCAACCTAATGTTCGATTCAGACGCTCGTATGTGTAACGAAAGAACCGTTACATGGTAGGTGTAACTGAATATACAGCATAACGATATATTCGGATACAACCCAGATACGATGATTGTTCAATCTATCCATTCAACCTTATGTTCGATTCTGTTGCTCGTATGTATAACGGAAGAACTGTTACCTGGTTAGACATACTATATGATAATCATCACGATATAATCGAATACAACACAGATACGATGATTGTTCAGTCTATCCATTCAATCTTCTGTTCAGTTCAGTCGATCATATGTATAACTGGAGAACAGTTACCTGGTGAGTATAACTATATAAACAGCATTACTAGCGATCGTTGTGTAGTGCGAACGTGTGTCAGCTATCTCCTGTTAAATATCGATCAAACTTGGTAATCTGTGCTCAGTTTGTTATGAAAAGTGAGAAGACTTACGTCTGAATCGAGAGTAAGTGAAATATCATTGTGGAATTTCCATAAGTTCTCCTAAAACTACATAAAACGCAATCAACATCATGCCCCTCACAAGAGAACAGCAGAACGAGATAAAAAATGTTGCTGACGTGGTAATAAAGCAACTCTGTAAAGAGCAAACCTTCATTAACATATTAGTCGAGAAAGTATCAGCCGGCGTGGAGGCACTTTTAAATGAGAAACTGAACACTCTCGAGAAAACAGTGAACGATCTAAAAACTGAAATTGTTGAAATAAAGAACAGTCATGAAAAGAAGATAACGGAATTAGAAAAACATATAAATGACTCAAGTAAAACAAATGGTACTTCTTTAAACCCAACAGAAATCATCACTGAACTGAACGAAATGAGACGTCGTGAAAAAAACATCCTTCTTTTTGGAATCCCCGAAAATGAACCAAATCTTGAAAACTTTATACAGGGTGTATTCAGCTTGGTCGATTCCACGATGGTAATGAACAATATGAATTTCAGTAGGATGGGAAGATCACCTCCTAATGATCCCAACAAATGTCGTCCCGTGAAAGTCGTATTACCTGATGCTTCCCACGTTCTGTCCTTGCTCAAGAGGAACAAAAAATTACAAACCAACAGGAAATATCAAGACATCTATTTACGTGCAGATCAGACCGTTAAACAACGCGAGCATTTCTTAAAAACTCGTCAGGAACTCAACGAGAGAGAGCGCAACGGAGAAACAAATTTAGTTATCAAATACAAGAATGGGTTTCCCACAATTTGTTCAAAAAATGCTTAAATACATCCAGTAGCTCCTCAAAATCTCAAGATACTTTAGTATTATGTTATCAAAACTGCCGTGGCCTCAATACGAAGACTCACACTTTCTTTAAAAACGTTTGTGAAAATAATCATAACGTAATTGCTATTACTGAAAGTTGGCTCAGAAGTGACGTTGTCAATGATAGTGAACTTTTTCCCGAAAACTTTTCTGTATATCGTAAGGACCGTAGTTACGGATCTCGTGGAGGTGGTGTACTTCTAGCAGTAGACAAGGACCGATTCAACTCAGAGGAGTTTCCATTAACGTGTTCCATAGAAAAAATTGATATATTAGGAGTTGAAATTTTCAGAAAACGAACTACATCTGTTATTATTCTCATAGTCTACATACCACCGAATATCTCTTATGATGAATATGACGAGTTATTCGAATTTTTTGAGAACTTCCAAGATAATCACAAAACTATCATCATTGGTGATTTTAATATAAGCGAGCTACATGACCTTGAGAATTCAGATCACCAATCCAATCTTGTCTCACGCTTCAACACATTTCTGAATTATTGCGATTATACTCAACATAATAAAATTTGTAATGTCAATAATCGGATGCTCGATTTAATTATCTTCCCAAGTGATTATCCCCTTGAAGTGTCACGAGATGAAAATCCACTGGTTCCCATCGACTCGCATCACCCAGGACTCCTAGTGAACACTCTTTTTGAATGTGAAAAAATTCCTGCTTTCTCATCAAATTTGCAACGTTTCAACTTCAAGAAAGCAAATATTCAAAAACTGTCACAACTGTTTGGTGAAGTGAACTGGTGCGAGTTATCAAATTTCCCAGAAATAAATTCAGCCTCCCTCTTTTTCAGCAATACCGTCCATCGTATCTTCGAACAATGTGTTCCCTTAAAAAAATGCCGATCAGTCAAATACCTAGTTTGGTTCACAAGAGATATTATTACTAAAATGAAAGTGAAAAATCATTATCTAAAAATGTATAGGAAACGCCGATTTCTATTTTACCTAGAACGCCTGAGGAACGCCCGACGAATTCTAAAAACAGCAATAAATAAGTCATATACTCTGTTCGTGAAAAATGCCGAAAAAGATCTGAAAGTACACCCCCAGAATTTTTGGAACTACATCAATTCAAAAATGAATAAATCGCGTATACCTGGTAGAATGCTTTTCGACAATCAATATTTCTCAACACCTCACACCATTGTCAATTCATTTGCGAAATACTTTGAAAGTATTTATCTACCCTCTACTACCGCAGATCATAACGACCATGATGACGAAGAACACTCAAGCGCCAGTCATAACTTTTTCAATATAAATTATATTTCCGTCGAACAAATACTTAATGCGGCAAAGCAGCTGAAGAATAAATTCACCTGTGGACCCGACAATATACCAATCAAATTTGTAAAAGACCATATTAATCTACTTACTGAACCTATTCACATTATCTTCAACATAATTATTAAAACTAAAACTTTTCCCCAGCAATGGAAAATTTCTCGAGTATGTCCCGTATTCAAAGCTGGAAAACATACGGAAATTACAAATTACCGGCCCATTGTCCTTATTTCGGTATTCTCCAAGCTGTTTGAGATAATCATCGGTGACCTTATGTATGCACATGTGAGAAACTTAATCTCAGATTCTCAACACGGATTTGTCAAAGCCCGCTCTACCTCCACTAATCTGTGTACTTTTACTCAGTTTGTTTCCGAAGCCCTCGACTCTAGAGGTCAAGTTGATGTTGTTTACACAGACTTTAGTAAGGCTTTCGACCGGGTTTCACATGAACAATTGCTAAGAAAGCTACCACACTTCGGCTTCTCATCTGGTATTCAACACCTCTTAAAATCTTATTTATCAAATAGAACTTTATTTGTTGAATATGAAGGAGTCAAATCAACGACATTTATTGCTACTTCGGGGGTTCCTCAGGGCTCCAACTTAGGACCTCTTCTATTCCTTCTGTTTATTAATGACATAACACACTGCATAAATTCCCATACATTATTGTACGCTGACGACATGAAAATTTTCAGGAAAGTAGATACTTTATAAGACTGTAATTTACTACAGGAGGATATAAAAAATCTTTGTGGTTGGTGTGAAAAAAACAAACTAGGATTAAATATCGATAAATGCAAAATTATGTCATTCACTCGGAAACAAACTCCAGTTGAATTTAATTATCAAATCAACAACTCAGACTTAACTCGTGTTTTTGAATTTAAAGACCTCGGCGTAACATTTGATCCTAAGTTGACGTTCTCGAAACACATTGATAAAACCATCTCAAGAGCCGCCAGGTCTTTGGGATTCTTGATAAGGAACTGTAAGGAATTCACCTCAACAGATACTCTACGCACCCTGTACTATTCTCATGTCAGAAGTAAGCTCGAATACTGTAGCCCAGTGTGGAATCCCAATCACTTGAAGTTCATCTCAAATATTGAAAGTATTCAAAAGAAATTTCTAAAATTTTGCTACCTGAAAAAACACGGACGCTATCCTGAGAGAGGATACAACTACAATTTGCTCCTTGAAGAATTTGGTCTGTGCTCTTTGAGAAAGCACCGTGAAAAAGGCGACTTGATATTTATGTATAAAATTGTCAACAACTTAATAGATTCATCAGCCTTACTGTCCTTTCTTAATTTCAATGTTCCACGAGTGACTTCCAGATCTCAACTATTGTTCAACATTGGGATTCCGCACACGCTTCATCATCATTTTCACTGTCCCATCTATACAATGTGTCGTAGTTATAATAACTTAAGCAACGTAGATATCTTCTTTTCTAGCCTAGCACATTTCAAACACGCAATACATAACCTATTACCTAACTAATATGGTACAGATACAGTTTTATGTTCTAATCTTTGCTCTTCAAATTTTCTTTCAATTTTTTGTAATACCTACCTACTTATGAAATCATGTTCGCCATAGACATTATGTACACCTGTAATTGGGTTTTCGAACCTGCTGGATGTATTCAATAAATAAATAAATAAATAAATAAATAAATAAATAAATAAATCACGATATAATCGAATACAACCCCAGATACAATAATTGTTTAGTCTATCCATTCAACCTTCTGTTCAATTCAGTCGCTCGTATGTATAACGGAAGAACAGTTACCTGGTGAGTATAACTATATAAACATAATCGAATACAACCCAGATACGATTATTGTTCAATCTATCCATTTAACCTTCTGCTCGATTCGGTCGCTTGTATGTAAAACGGAAGGACAGTTACTTGGTGAGTATTGCTATATAAACATCATCACGATATCATCGAATACAACTCAGATACAATTATCATTTCGTCTAACCATTTAACCTTCTGTTCGATTCAGTCGCTAGTATGTATAACGGAAGAACAGTTACCTGTTGAGAATAACTATATAAACATCATCCTTCTGTTCAATTCAGTCGCTCGTATGTACAACGGAAGAACAGTTACCTGGTGAGTATTACTATATAAACATATATGAATACAACCCAGATACGATGATTGTTCCATCTATCCAATTGACCTTCTGCTCGATTCGGTCGCTTGTATGTAAAACGGAAGAACAGTTACCTGGTGAGTATTGCTATATAAACTTCATCACGATATCATCGAATACAACTCAGATACAATCATCGTTTCGTCTAACCATGCAACCTTCTGTTCGATTCAGTCGCTAGTATGTGTAACGGAAGTACCGTCACCTGGTAAGTATCACTTTATATACAGTATTGCGATTAAATCGGATACCACCCAGATACATTGATTGTTCAGTCTATCCATTCATTTTTCTGTTCGTTCCGGTCGCTCGTATGTGAAACGGGAATACCGTCACCTAATGTGTATAACTATATACACTGCATAACATCATAATCGAATACAACCCAGATACTATCCATTCAACCTTCTGTTCGATTCGGTTGCTCGTATGTATAACGAAAGAACAGTAACCTGGTGAGTATTTCTATATGAACGTCATCACGATATAATCGAATACAACTCAGATACATAGATCATTCCGTCTATCCATCCAACCTTCTGTTCGATTCGGTTGCTCGTATGTATAACGAAAGAACAGTAACCTGGTGAGTATTTCTATATGAACGTCATCACGATATAATCGAATACAACCCAGATACGATGATTGTTCAGTCTATCCATTCAACCTTCTGTTCAATTAGTTAGCTGGTGAGTATAACTATATAAACATAATCGAATAGAAACCCAGATACGATGATTGTTCAATCTATCTATTCAACCTTCTGCTCGATTCGGTCGCTTGTATGTGAAACGGAAGAACAGTAACCTGGTGAGTATTGCTATAAACATCATCACGATATCATCGAATACAACTCAGATACAATTATCGTTTCGTCTATACCATTTAACTTTCTGTTCGATTCAGCCGCTAGTATGTGTAACGGAAGTACCGTCACCTGGTAGGTATCACTATATATACAGTATTGCGATATAATCAAATACCACCCAGATACATTGATTGTTCAGTCTATCCATTCATCTTTCTGTTCGTTTCGGTCGCTCGTATGTGAAACGGGAATACCGACACCTAGTGTGTATAACTATATACACAGCATAACATCATAATCGAATACAACCCAGATACTATTCATTCAACCTTCTGTTCGATTCGGTTGCTCGTATGTATAACGAAAGAACAGTGACCTGGTGAGTATTTCTATTTGAACGTCATCACGATATAATCGAATACAACTCAGATACAAGGATCATTCCGTCTACCCATCCAACCTTCTATTCGATTGGGTCGCTCGTATTTATAACGCAAGAACAGTCACCTGGTGAGTATTGCTATAGAAGCATCATCAGGATATCATCGAATACAACTCAGATACAATTATCGTTTCGTCTAACCATTTAACCTTCTGTTCGATTCAGTCGTTAGTATGTGTAACGGAAGTACCGTCACCTGGTAAGTATCACTATATATACAGTATTGCGATATAATCGGATACCACCCAGATACATTGATTGTTCAGTCTATCCATTCAACTTTCTGTTCGTTTCGGTCGCTCGTATGTAAAACGGGAATACAGTCACCCAATGTGTATAACTATATACACAGCATAACATCATAATCGAATACAACCCAGATACTATCCATTCAACTTTCTCTTCGATTCGGTTGCTCGTATGTTTAACGAAAGAACAGTAACCTGGTGAGTATTTCTATATGAACGTCATCACGATATAATCGAATACAACTCAGATACAATGTTCATTCCGTCTATCCATCCAACCTTCTGTTTAATAATATTTAACCTTCTGCTTGATTCGGTCGCTTGTATGTAAAACGCAAGAACAGTCACCTGGTGAGTATTGCTATATAAGCATCATCAGGATATCATCGAATACAACTCAGATACAATTATCGTTTCGTCTAACCATTTAACCTTCTGTTCGATTCAGTCGCTAGTATGTGTAACGGAAGTACCGTCACCTGGTAAGTATTACTATATATACAGTATTGCGATATAATCGGATACCACCCATATACATTGATTGTTCAGTCTATCCATTCAACTTTCTGTTCGTTTCGGTCGCTCGTATGTGAAACGGGAATACCGTCACCTAATGTGTATAACTATATACACAGCATAACATCATAATCGAATACAACCCAGATACTATCCATTCGACCTTCTGTTCGATTCGGTTGCTCGTATGTATAACGAAAGAACAGTAACCTGGTGAGTATTTCTATATGAACGTCATCACGATATAATCGAATACAACTCAGATACAATGATCATTCCGTCTATCCATCCAACCTTCTGTTCGATTGGGTCGCTCGTATGTATAACGCAAGAACAGTTACCTGATGAGTATTACTATATAAACATCACCACGATATAATCGACTATAACTCAGTTACAATTATCGTTCCGTCTAACCATCCAACCTTATGTTCAATTCAGACGCTCGTATGTGTAACGAAAGAACCGTTACATGGTAGGTGTAACTAAATATACAGCATAACGATATAATCGAATACAACTTCAGATACGATTAGTGTTTAGTCTATCCATTCAACCTTCTGTTCAATTCAGTCGCTTGTATGTATAACGGAAGAACAGTTACCTTATGAGTATAACTATATAAACATAATTGAATACAACCCAGATACGATGATTGTTCAATATATACTAAATTTAACCTTCTGCTCGATTCGGTCGCTTGTATGTTAAACGGAAAAAAAGTTACCTGGTGAGTATTACTATATAAACATCATCACGATATCATCGAATACAACTCAGATACAATTATCGTTTCGTCTAACCATTTAACTTCTGTTCGATTCAGTCGCTAGTATGTGTAACGGAAGTACCGTCACCTGGTGAGTATCACTATATATACAGTATTGCGATATAATCGGATACCACCCAGATACATTGATTGTTTAGTCTATCCATTCAACTTTCTGTTCGTTCCGGTCGCTCGTATGTAAAACGGGAATACCGTCACCTAATGTGTATAACTATATACACAGCATGACATCATAATCGAATACAACCCAGATACTATCCATTCAACCTTCTGTTCGATTCGGTTGCTCGTATGTATAACGAAAAGAACAGTCACCTGGTGAGTATTGCTATATAAGTATCATCAGGATATCATCGAATACAACTCAGATACAATTATCGTTTCGTCTAACCATTTAACCTTCTGAGCGATTCAGTCGCTACTATGTGTAACGGAAGTACCGTCACCTGGTAAGTATCACTATATATACAGTATTGCGATATAATCGGATACCACCCAGATACATTGATTGTTCAGTCTATCCATTCAACTTTCTGTTCGTTTCGGTCGCTCGTATGTAAAACGGGAATACAGTCACCTAATGTGTATAACTGTATACACAGCATAACATCATAATCGAATACAACCCAGATACTATCCATTCAACCTTCTCTTCGATTCGGTTGCTCGTATGTATAACGAAAGAACAGTAACCTGGTGAGTATTACTATATAAACATCACCACGATATAATCGAATACAACTCAGTTACAATTATCGTTCCGTCTAATCATCCAACCTTATGTTCGATTCAGACGCTCGTATTTGTAACGAAAGAACCGTTACAAGGTAGGTGTAACTAAATATACAGCATAACGATATAATCGGAGACAACCCAGATACAATGATTGTTCAATCTATCCCAAAGACTTGAAAAAATTAAGAAATTTTTACCAATACAGGAAAGCTGTCAAAGAATGGCTGCTGTCAGAAGATCGTAAGGTGTATCATAATATGATTAATACATATTTAACATTTTAACTAAAAGTTGAATAGGAAAATACGATAAATATAAAAATGTCTTTGCAAATACCTCAAAAACCAGTTTCTGACGCTTACACCTGACATACGATTTTTAATTTTCCGAAATGTGATACTTACCAACCTGAAACGTGATATTTACCTGCTTGAAATGTGATATTTACTACCCAAAATGTGATATTTACACACCCGATATGTGAGACGTACCTACCCGAATTATTAAATTATTCCCGCTAGATGTTATATGTATACAAAACTTATAGATTTAAGGAAATCAAGGTTTTTCAACGTAAATTTGTTATCGTATTTGATGTAATCACGTTCATTCATATATTTTAGTTTAGTAATTGTACCTAATTATTGTAATTTTATTTTAATTTAATTATTGTAATTTTATTTATTCATATATTTCATCATTGCATACTTTACTTTTAGTTTTACAAATTTTTAGAAGTTCAAACTCTCATAGCAGAGTACCACGTACAAGCTGACCATATAAATCAGCTTCTGTGGAAATGAACAGTTTATTTGCACATTCTAATGTATATGCATGTATTTGTTCTGTGAATAAACATATATTATTATTATTATTACTATTATTATTATTATTATTATTACTATTATTATTATTATTATTATTATTATTATTATTATTATTATTATTATTATTATTATTATTATTATTATTATTATTATTATTATTATTATTATTATTATTATTATTATTATTATTATTATTATTATTATTATTATTATTATTATTATTATTATTATTATTATTATTATTATTATTATTATTATTATTATTATTATTATTATTATTATTATTATTATTATTATTATTATTATTATTATTATTATTATTATTATTATTATTATTATTATTATTATTATTATTATTATTATTATTATTATTATTATTATTATTATTATTATTATTATTATTATTATTATTATTATTATTATTATTATTATTATTATTATTATTATTATTATTATTATTATTATTATTATTATTATTATTATTATTATTATTATTATTATTATTATTATTATTATTATTATTATTATTATTATTATTATTATTATTATTATTATTATTATTATTATTATTATTATTATTATTATTATTATTATTATTATTATTATTATTATTATTATCCATTCAACCTTATGATCGATTCGGTTGCTCGTATGTATAACGGAAGAACAGTTACCTGGTTAGACATAATATATAATGATCACCACGATATAATCGAATACAACTCAGTTACAATTATCGTTTCGTATAACCATCCAACCTTATGTTCGATTCAGACGCTCGTATGTGTAACGAAAGAACCGTTAAATGGTAGGTGTAACTAAAAAAACAGCATAACGATATAATCGGAGACAACCCAGATACAATGATTGTTCAATCTATCCATTCAACCTTATGTTTGATTCGGTTGCTCGTATGTATAACGGAAGAACTGTTACCTGGTTAGACATACTATATGATAATCATCACGATATAATCGAATACAACACAGATACAATGATTGTTCAGTCTATCCATTCAACCTTCTGTTCAGTTCAGTCGCTCTTATGTATAACTGGAGAACAGTTACCTGGTGAGTATAACTATATGAACATCATCACGATATAATCGAATACAACTCCAGATACGATCATTGTTTAGTCTATCCATTCAACCTTCTGTTCAATTCAGTCGCTCGCATGTATAACGAAAGAACAGTTACCTGGTAAGTATAACTATATGAACATAATCGAATAAAACCCAGATACGATGATTGTTCAATCTATACATTTAACCTTCTGCTCGATTCGGTCGCATGTATGTAAAACGGAAGAACAGTTACCTGGTGAGTATTGCTATATAAACATCATCACGATATCATCGAATACAACTCAGATACCATTATCGTTTCGTCTAACCATTCAACCTTCTGTTCGATCCAGTCGCTAGTATGTGTAACGGAAGTACCGTCACCTGGTAAGTAAAACTATATATACAGTATTGTGATATAATCGGATACCACCCAGATACATTGATTGTTCAGTCTATCCATTCAACTTTCTGTTCGTTTCGGTCGCTCGTATGTGAAACGGGAATACCGTCACCTAATGTGTATAACTATATACACAGCATAACATCATAATGGAATACAACCCAGATACTATCCATTCAACCTTCTGTTCGATTCGGTTGCTCGTATGTATAACGAAAGAACAGTAACCTGGTGAGTATTTCTATATGAACGTCATCACGATATAATCGAATACAACTCAGATACAATGATCATTCCGTCTATTTATCCAACCTTCTGTTCGATTGGGTCGCTCGTATGTATAACGCAAGAACAGTCACCTGATGAGTATTACTATATAAACATCACCACGATATAATCGAATACAACTCAGTTACAATTATCGTTTCGTCTAACCATCCAACCTTATGTTCGATTCAGACGAAAGAACCGTTACATGGTAGGTGTAACTAAATATACAGCATTACAATATAATCGGAGACAACCCAGATACAATGATTGTTCAATCTATCCATTCAACCTTATGTTCGATTCGGTTGCTCGTATGTATAACGGAAGATCAGTTACCTGGTTAGACATACTATATGATAATCATCACGATATAATTAAATACAACCCAGATACGATGATTGTTCAGTCTATCCATTCAACCTTCTGTTCAGTTCAGTCGCTCTTATGTATAACTGGAGAACAGTTTCCTGGTGAGTATAACTATATAAACATCATCAAGATATAATCGAATACAACCCCAGATACGATTATTGTTTAGTCTATACATTCAACCTTAAGTTCAATTCAGTCGCTCGTATGTATAACGATAGAACCGTTAGCTTGTGAGTATAACTATATAAACATAATCGAATAGAACCCAGATACGATGATTGTTCAATCTATCTATTCAACCTTCTGCTCGATTCGGTCGCTTGTATGTGAAACGGAAGAACAGTAACCTGGTGAGTATTGCTATAAACATCATCACGATATCATCGAATACAACTCAGATACAATTATCGTTTCGTCTATACCATTTAACCTTCTGTTCGATTCAGCCGCTAGTATGTGTAACGGAAGTACCGTCACCTGGTAGGTATCACTATATATACAGTATTGCGATATAATCAAATACCACCCAGATACATTGATTGTTCAGTCTATCCATTCAACTTTCTGTTCGTTTCGGTCGCTCGTATGTGAAACGGGAATACCGACACCTAGTGTGTATAACTATATACACAGCATAACATCATAATCGAATACAATCCAGATACTATTCATTCAACCTTCTGTTCGATTCGGTTGCTCGTATGTATAACGAAAGAACAGTGACCTGGTGAGTATTTCTATTTGAACGTCATCACGATATAATCGAATACAACTCAGATACAAGGATCATTCCGTCTACCCATCCAACCTTCTATTCGATTGGGTCGCTCGTATGTATAACGCAAGAACAGTCACCTGGTGAGTATTGCTATATAAGCATCATCAGGATATCATCGAATACAACTCAGATACAATTATCGTTCCGTCTAACCATTTAACCTTCTGTTCGATTCAGTCGCTAGTATGTGTAACGGAAGTACCGTCACCTGGTAAGTATCACCATATATACAGTATTGCGATATAATCGGATACCACTCATATACATTGATTGTTCAGTCTATCCATTCAACTTTCTGTTCGTTTCGGTCGCTCGTATGTGAAACGGGAATACCGTCACCTAATGTGTATAACTATATACACAGCATAACATCATAATCGAATACAACCCAGATACTATCCATTCGACCTTCTGTTCGATTCGGTTGCTCGTATGTATAACGAAAGAACAGTAACCTGGTGAGTATTTCTATATGAACGTCATCACGATATAATCGAATACAACTCAGATACAATTATCGTTCCGTCTAATCATCCAACCTTATGTTCGATTCAGACGCTCGTATTTGTAACGAAAGAACCGTTACAAGGTAGGTGTAACTAAATATACAGCATAACGATATAATCGGAGACAACCCAGATACAATGATTGTTCAATCTATCCCAAAGACTTGAAAAAATTTAGAACTTTTTACCAATACAGGAAAGCTGTCAAAGAATGGCTGCTGTCAGAAGATCGTAAGGTGTATCATAATATGATTAATACATATTTAACATTTTAACTAAAAGTTGAATAGGAAAATACGATAAATATAAAAATGTCTTTGCAAATACCTCAAAAACCAGTTTCTGACGCTTACACCTGACATACGATTTTTAATTTTCCGAAATGTGATACTTACCAACCTGAAACGTGATATTTACCTGCTTGAAATGTGATATTTACTACCCAAAATGTGATATTTACACACCCGATATGTGAGACGTACCTACCCGAATTATTCCCGCTGATTGTTATATGTATACAAAATTTATAGATTTAAGGAAATCAAGGTTTTTCAACGTAAATTTGTTATCGTATTTGATGTAATCACGTTCATTCATATATTTTAGTTTAGTAATTGTACCTAATTATTGTAATTTTATTTTAATTTAATTATTGTAATTTTATTTATTCATATATTTCATCATTGCATACTTTACTTTCAGTTTTACAAATTTTTAGAAGTTCAAACTCTAATAGCAGAGTACCACGTACAAGCTGACCATATAAATCAGCTTCTGTGGAAATGAACAGTTTATTTGCACATTCTAATGTATATGCATGTATTTGTTATGTGAATAAACATATATTATTATTATTATTATTATTATTATTATTATTATTATTATTATTATTATTATTATTATTATTATTATTATTATCCATTCAACCTTATGATCGATTCGGTTGCTCGTATGTATAACGGAAGAACAGTTACCTGGTTAGACATAATATATAATGATCACCACGATATAATCGAATACAACTCAGTTACAATTATCGTTTCGTATAACCATCCAACCTTATGTTCGATTCAGACGCTCGTATGTGTAACGAAAGAACCGTTAAATGGTAGGTGTAACTAAAAAAACAGCATAACGATATAATCGGAGACAACCCAGATACAATGATTGTTCAATCTATCCATTCAACCTTATGTTTGATTCGGTTGCTCGTATGTATAACGGAAGAACTGTTACCTGGTTAGACATACTATATGATAATCATCACGATATAATCGAATACAACACAGATACAATGATTGTTCAGTCTATCCATTCAACCTTCTGTTCAGTTCAGTCGCTCTTATGTATAACTGGAGAACAGTTACCTGGTGAGTATAACTATATGAACATCATCACGATATAATCGAATACAACTCCAGATACGATCATTGTTTAGTCTATCCATTCAACCTTCTGTTCAATTCAGTCGCTCGCATGTATAACGGAAGAACAGTTACCTGGTAAGTATAACTATATGAACATAATCGAATGAAACCCAGATACGATGATTGTTCAATCTATACATTTAACCTTCTGCTCGATTCGGTCGCATGTATGTAAAACGGAAGAACAGTTACCTGGTGAGTATTGCTATATAAACATCATCACGATATCATCGAATACAACTCAGATACCATTATCGTTTCGTCTAACCATTTAACCTTCTGTTCGATCCAGTCGCTAGTATGTGTAACGGAAGTACCGTCACCTGGTAAGTAAAACTATATATACAGTATCGCGATATAATCGGATACCACCCAGATACATTGATTGTTCAGTCTATCCATTCAACTTTCTGTTCGTTTCGGTCGCTCGTATGTGAAACGGGAATACCGTCACCTAATGTGTATAACTATATACACAGCATAACATCATAATCGAATACAACCCAGATACTATCCATTCAACCTTCTGTTCGATTCGGTTGCTCGTATGTATAACGAAAGAACAGTAACCTGGTGAGTATTTCTATATGAACGTCATCACGATATAATCGAATACAACTCAGATACAATGATCATTCCGTCTATTTATCCAACCTTCTGTTCGATTGGGTCGCTCGTATGTATAACGCAAGAACAGTCACCTGATGAGTATTACTATATAAACATCACCACGATATAATCGAATACAACTCAGTTACAATTATCGTTTCGTCTAACCATCCAACCTTATGTTCGATTCAGACGAAAGAACCGTTACATGGTAGGTGTAACTAAATATACAGCATTACAATATAATCGGAGACAACCCAGATACAATGATTGTTCAATCTATCCATTCAACCTTATGTTCGATTCGGTTGCTCGTATGTATAACGGAAGATCAGTTACCTGGTTAGACATACTATATGATAATCATCACGATATAATTAAATACAACCCAGATACGATGATTGTTCAGTCTATCCATTCAACCTTCTGTTCAGTTCAGTCGCTCTTATGTATAACTGGAGAACAGTTTCCTGGTGAGTATAACTATATAAACATCATCAAGATATAATCGAATACAACCCCAGATACGATTATTGTTTAGTCTATACATTCAACCTTAAGTTCAATTCAGTCGCTCGTATGTATAACGATAGAACCGTTAGCTTGTGAGTATAACTATATAAACATAATCGAATAGAACCCAGATACGATGATTGTTCAATCTATCTATTCAACCTTCTGCTCGATTCGGTCGCTTGTATGTGAAACGGAAGAACAGTAACCTGGTGAGTATTGCTATAAACATCATCACGATATCATCGAATACAACTCAGATACAATTATCGTTTCGTCTATACCATTTAACCTTCTGTTCGATTCAGCCGCTAGTATGTGTAACGGAAGTACCGTCACCTGGTAGGTATCACTATATATACAGTATTGCGATATAATCAAATACCACCCAGATACATTGATTGTTCAGTCTATCCATTCAACTTTCTGTTCGTTTCGGTCGCTCGTATGTGAAACGGGAATACCGACACCTAGTGTGTATAACTATATACACAGCATAACATCATAATCGAATACAATCCAGATACTATTCATTCAACCTTCTGTTCGATTCGGTTGCTCGTATGTATAACGAAAGAACAGTGACCTGGTGAGTATTTCTATTTGAACGTCATCACGATATAATCGAATACAACTCAGATACAAGGATCATTCCGTCTACCCATCCAACCTTCTATTCGATTGGGTCGCTCGTATGTATAACGCAAGAACAGTCACCTGGTGAGTCTTGCTATATAAGCATCATCAGGATATCATCGAATACAACTCAGATACAATTATCGTTTCGTCTAACCATTTAACCTTCTGTTCGATTCAGTCGCTAGTATGTGTAACGGAAGTACCGTCACCTGGTAAGTATCACTATATATACAGTATTGCGATATAATCGGATACCACTCATATACATTGATTGTTCAGTCTATCCATTCAACTTTCTGTTCGTTTCGGTCGCTCGTATGTGAAACGGGAATACCGTCACCTAATGTGTATAACTATATACACAGCATAACATCATAATCGAATACAACCCAGATACTATCCATTCGACCTTCTGTTCGATTCGGTTGCTCGTATGTATAACGAAAGAACAGTAACCTGGTGAGTATTTCTATATGAACGTCATCACGATATAATCGAATACAACTCAGATACAATTATCGTTCCGTCTAATCATCCAACCTTATGTTCGATTCAGACGCTCGTATTTGTAACGAAAGAACCGTTACAAGGTAGGTGTAACTAAATATACAGCATAACGATATAATCGGAGACAACCCAGATACAATGATTGTTCAATCTATCCCAAAGACTTGAAAAAATTAAGAAATTTTTACCAATACAGGAAAGCTGTCAAAGAATGGCTGCTGTCAGAAGATCGTAAGGTGTATCATAATATGATTAATACATATTTAACATTTTAACTAAAAGTTGAATAGGAAAATACGATAAATATAAAAATGTCTTTGCAAATACCTCAAAAACCAGTTTCTGACGCTTACACCTGACATACGATTTTCAATTTTCCGAAATGTGATACTTACCAACCTGAAACGTGATATTTACCTGCTTGAAATGTGATATTTACTACCCAAAATGTGATATTTACACACCCGATATGTGAGACGTACCTACCCGAATTATTAAATTATTCCCGCTAGATGTTATATGTATACAAAATTTATAGATTTAAGGAAATCAAGGTTTTTCAACGTAAATTTGTTATCGTATTTGATGTAATCACGTTCATTCATATATTTTAGTTTAGTAATTGTACCTAATTATTGTAATTTTATTTTAATTTAATTATTGTAATTTTATTTATTCATATATTTCATCATTGCATACTTTACTTTTAGTTTTACAAATTTTTAGAAGTTCAAACTCTAATAGCAGAGTACCACGTACAAGCTGACCATATAAATCAGCTTCTGTGGAAATGAACAGTTTATTTGCACATTCTAATGTATATGCATGTATTTGTTATGTGAATAAACATATATTATTATTATTATTATTATTATTATTATTATTATTATTATTATTATTATTATTATTATTATTATTATTATTATTATTATTATTATTATTATTATTATTATTATTATTATTATTATTATTATTATTATTATTATTATTATTATTATTATTATTATTATTATTATTATTATTATTATTATTATTATTATTATTATTATTATTATTATTATTATTATTATTATTATTATTATTATTATTATTATTATTATTATTATTATTATTATTATTATTATTATTATTATTATTATTATTATTATTATTATTATTATTATTATTATTATTATTATTATTATTATTATTATTATTATTATTATTATTATTATTATTATTATTATTATTATTATTATTATTATTATTATTATTATTATTATTATTATTATTATTATTATTATTATTATTATTATTATTATTATTATTATTATTATTATTATTATCCATTCAACCTTATGATCGATTCGGTTGCTCGTATGTATAACGGAAGAACAGTTACCTGGTTAGACATAATATATAATGATCACCACGATATAATCGAATACAACTCAGTTACAATTATCGTTTCGTATAACCATCCAACCTTATGTTCGATTCAGACGCTCGTATGTGTAACGAAAGAACCGTTAAATGGTAGGTGTAACTAAAAAAACAGCATAACGATATAATCGGAGACAACCCAGATACAATGATTGTTCAATCTATCCATTCAACCTTATGTTTGATTCGGTTGCTCGTATGTATAACGGAAGAACTGTTACCTGGTTAGACATACTATATGATAATCATCACGATATAATCGAATACAACACAGATACAATGATTGTTCAGTCTATCCATTCAACCTTCTGTTCAGTTCAGTCGCTCTTATGTATAACTGGAGAACAGTTACCTGGTGAGTATAACTATATGAACATCATCACGATATAATCGAATACAACTCCAGATACGATCATTGTTTAGTCTATCCATTCAACCTTCTGTTCAATTCAGTCGCTCGCATGTATAACGGAAGAACAGTTACCTGGTAAGTATAACTATATGAACATAATCGAATGAAACCCAGATACGATGATTGTTCAATCTATACATTTAACCTTCTGCTCGATTCGGTCGCATGTATGTAAAACGGAAGAACAGTTACCTGGTGAGTATTGCTATATAAACATCATCACGATATCATCGAATACAACTCAGATACCATTATCGTTTCGTCTAACCATTTAACCTTCTGTTCGATCCAGTCGCTAGTATGTGTAACGGAAGTACCGTCACCTGGTAAGTAAAACTATATATACAGTATCGCGATATAATCGGATACCACCCAGATACATTGATTGTTCAGTCTATCCATTCAACTTTCTGTTCGTTTCGGTCGCTCGTATGTGAAACGGGAATACCGTCACCTAATGTGTATAACTATATACACAGCATAACATCATAATCGAATACAACCCAGATACTATCCATTCAACCTTCTGTTCGATTCGGTTGCTCGTATGTATAACGAAAGAACAGTAACCTGGTGAGTATTTCTATATGAACGTCATCACGATATAATCGAATACAACTCAGATACAATGATCATTCCGTCTATTTATCCAACCTTCTGTTCGATTGGGTCGCTCGTATGTATAACGCAAGAACAGTCACCTGATGAGTATTACTATATAAACATCACCACGATATAATCGAATACAACTCAGTTACAATTATCGTTTCGTCTAACCATCCAACCTTATGTTCGATTCAGACGAAAGAACCGTTACATGGTAGGTGTAACTAAATATACAGCATTACAATATAATCGGAGACAACCCAGATACAATGATTGTTCAATCTATCCATTCAACCTTATGTTCGATTCGGTTGCTCGTATGTATAACGGAAGATCAGTTACCTGGTTAGACATACTATATGATAATCATCACGATATAATTAAATACAACCCAGATACGATGATTGTTCAGTCTATCCATTCAACCTTCTGTTCAGTTCAGTCGCTCTTATGTATAACTGGAGAACAGTTTCCTGGTGAGTATAACTATATAAACATCATCAAGATATAATCGAATACAACCCCAGATACGATTATTGTTTAGTCTATACATTCAACCTTAAGTTCAATTCAGTCGCTCGTATGTATAACGATAGAACCGTTAGCTTGTGAGTATAACTATATAAACATAATCGAATAGAACCCAGATACGATGATTGTTCAATCTATCTATTCAACCTTCTGCTCGATTCGGTCGCTTGTATGTGAAACGGAAGAACAGTAACCTGGTGAGTATTGCTATAAACATCATCACGATATCATCGAATACAACTCAGATACAATTATCGTTTCGTCTATACCATTTAACCTTCTGTTCGATTCAGCCGCTAGTATGTGTAACGGAAGTACCGTCACCTGGTAGGTATCACTATATATACAGTATTGCGATATAATCAAATACCACCCAGATACATTGATTGTTCAGTCTATCCATTCAACTTTCTGTTCGTTTCGGTCGCTCGTATGTGAAACGGGAATACCGACACCTAGTGTGTATAACTATATACACAGCATAACATCATAATCGAATACAATCCAGATACTATTCATTCAACCTTCTGTTCGATTCGGTTGCTCGTATGTATAACGAAAGAACAGTGACCTGGTGAGTATTTCTATTTGAACGTCATCACGATATAATCGAATACAACTCAGATACAAGGATCATTCCGTCTACCCATCCAACCTTCTATTCGATTGGGTCGCTCGTATGTATAACGCAAGAACAGTCACCTGGTGAGTCTTGCTATATAAGCATCATCAGGATATCATCGAATACAACTCAGATACAATTATCGTTTCGTCTAACCATTTAACCTTCTGTTCGATTCAGTCGCTAGTATGTGTAACGGAAGTACCGTCACCTGGTAAGTATCACTATATATACAGTATTGCGATATAATCGGATACCACTCATATACATTGATTGTTCAGTCTATCCATTCAACTTTCTGTTCGTTTCGGTCGCTCGTATGTGAAACGGGAATACCGTCACCTAATGTGTATAACTATATACACAGCATAACATCATAATCGAATACAACCCAGATACTATCCATTCGACCTTCTGTTCGATTCGGTTGCTCGTATGTATAACGAAAGAACAGTAACCTGGTGAGTATTTCTATATGAACGTCATCACGATATAATCGAATACAACTCAGATACAATTATCGTTCCGTCTAATCATCCAACCTTATGTTCGATTCAGACGCTCGTATTTGTAACGAAAGAACCGTTACAAGGTAGGTGTAACTAAATATACAGCATAACGATATAATCGGAGACAACCCAGATACAATGATTGTTCAATCTATCCCAAAGACTTGAAAAAATTAAGAAATTTTTACCAATACAGGAAAGCTGTCAAAGAATGGCTGCTGTCAGAAGATCGTAAGGTGTATCATAATATGATTAATACATATTTAACATTTTAACTAAAAGTTGAATAGGAAAATACGATAAATATAAAAATGTCTTTGCAAATACCTCAAAAACCAGTTTCTGACGCTTACACCTGACATACGATTTTCAATTTTCCGAAATGTGATACTTACCAACCTGAAACGTGATATTTACCTGCTTGAAATGTGATATTTACTACCCAAAATGTGATATTTACACACCCGATATGTGAGACGTACCTACCCGAATTATTAAATTATTCCCGCTAGATGTTATATGTATACAACATTTATAGATTTAAGGAAATCAAGGTTTTTCAACGTAAATTTGTTATCGTATTTGATGTAATCACGTTCATTCATATATTTTAGTTTAGTAATTGTACCTAATTATTGTAATTTTATTTTAATTATTGTAATTTTATTTATTCATATATTTCATCATTGCATACTTTACTTTTAGTTTTACAAATTTTTAGAAGTTCAAACTCTAATAGCAGAGTACCACGTACAAGCTGACCATATAAATCAGCTTCTGTGGAAATGAACAGTTTATTTGCACATTCTAATGTATATGCATGTATTTGTTATGTGAATAAAAATATATTATTATTATTATTATTATTATTATTATTATTATTATTATTATTATTATTATTATTATTATTATTATTATTATTATTATTATTATTATTATTATTATTATTATTATTATTATTATTATTATTATTATTATTATTATTATTATTATTATTATTATTATTATTATTATTATTATTATTATTATTATTATTATTATTATTATTATTATTATTATTATTATTATTATTATTATTATTATTATTATTATTATCCATTCAACCTTATGATCGATTCGGTTGCTCGTATGTATAACGGAAGAACAGTTACCTGGTTAGACATAATATATAATGATCACCACGATATAATCGAGTACAACTCAGTTACAATTATCGTTTCGTATAACCATCCAACCTTATGTTCGATTCAGACGCTCGTATGTGTAACGAAAGAACCGTTAAATGGTAGGTGTAACTAAAAAAACAGCATAACGATATAATCGGAGACAACCCAGATACAATGATTGTTCAATCTATCCATTCAACCTTATGTTTGATTCGGTTGCTCGTATGTATAACGGAAGAACTGTTACCTGGTTAGACATACTATATGATAATCATCACGATATAATCGAATACAACACAGATACAATGATTGTTCAGTCTATCCATTCAACCTTCTGTTCAGTTCAGTCGCTCTTATGTATAACTGGAGAACAGTTACCTGGTGAGTATAACTATATGAACATCATCACGATATAATCGAATACAACTCCAGATACGATCATTGTTTAGTCTATCCATTCAACCTTCTGTTCAATTCAGTCGCTCGCATGTATAACGGAAGAACAGTTACCTGGTAAGTATAACTATATGAACATAATCGAATGAAACCCAGATACGATGATTGTTCAATCTATACATTTAACCTTCTGCTCGATTCGGTCGCATGTATGTAAAACGGAAGAACAGTTACCTGGTGAGTATTGCTATATAAACATCATCACGATATCATCGAATACAACTCAGATACCATTATCGTTTCGTCTAACCATTTAACCTTCTGTTCGATCCAGTCGCTAGTATGTGTAACGGAAGTACCGTCACCTGGTAAGTAAAACTATATATACAGTATTGCGATATAATCGGATACCACCCAGATACATTGATTGTTCAGTCTATCCATTCAACTTTCTGTTCGTTTCGGTCGCTCGTATGTGAAACGGGAATACCGTCACCTAATGTGTATAACTATATACACAGCATAACATCATAATCGAATACAACCCAGATACTATCCATTCAACCTTCTGTTCGATTCGGTTGCTCGTATGTATAACGAAAGAACAGTAACCTGGTGAGTATTTCTATATGAACGTCATCACGATATAATCGAATACAACTCAGATACAATGATCATTCCGTCTATTTATCCAACCTTCTGTTCGATTGGGTCGCTCGTATGTATAACGCAAGAACAGTCACCTGATGAGTATTACTATATAAACATCACCACGATATAATCGAATACAACTCAGTTACAATTATCGTTTCGTCTAACCATCCAACCTTATGTTCGATTCAGACGCTCGTATGTGTAACGAAAGAACCGTTACATGGTAGGTGTAACTAAATATACAGCATTACAATATAATCGGAGACAACCCAGATACAATGATTGTTCAATCTATCCATTCAACCTTATGTTCGATTCGGTTGCTCGTATGTATAACGGAAGATCAGTTACCTGGTTAGACATACTATATGATGATCATCACGATATAATTAAATACAACCCAGATACGATGATTGTTCAGTCTATCCATTCAACCTTCTATTCAGTTCAGTCGCTCTTATGTATAACTGGAGAACAGTTTCCTGGTGAGTATAACTATATAAACATCATCAAGATATAATCGAATACAACCCCAGATACGATTATTGTTTAGTCTATACATTCAACCTCAAGTTCAATTCAGTCGCTCGTATGTATAACGATAGAACAGTTAGCTTGTGAGTATAACTATATAAACATAATCGAATAGAACCCAGATACGATGATTGTTCAATCTATCTATTCAACCTTCTGCTCGATTCGGTCGCTTGTATGTGAAACGGAAGAACAGTAACCTGGTGAGTATTGCTATAAACATCATCACGATATCATCGAATACAACTCAGATACAATTATCGTTTCGTCCATACCATTTAACCTTCTGTTCGATTCAGCCGCTAGTATGTGTAACGGAAGTACCGTCACCTGGTAGGTATCACTATATATACAGTATTGCGATATAATCAAATACCACCCAGATACATTGATTGTTCAGTCTATCCATTCAACTTTCTGTTCGTTTCGGTCGCTCGTATGTGAAACGGGAATACCGACACCTAGTGTGTATAACTATATACACAGCATAACATCATAATCGAATACAACCCAGATACTATTCATTCAACCTTCTGTTCGATTCGGTTGCTCGTATGTATAACGAAAGAACAGTGACCTGGTGAGTATTTCTATTTGAACGTCATCACGATATAATCGAATACAACTCAGATACAAGGATCATTCCGTCTACCCATCCAACCTTCTATTCGATTGGGTCGCTCGTATGTATAACGCAAGAACAGTCACCTGGTGAGTATTGCTATATAAACATCATCACGATATCATCGAATACAACTCAGATACCATTATCGTTTCGTCTAACCATTTAACCTTTTGTTCGATCCAGTCGCTAGTATGTGTAACGAGAGTACCGTCACCTGGTAAGTAAAACTATATATACAGTATTGCGATATAATCGGATACCACCCAGATACATTGATTGTTCAGTCTATCCATTCAACTTTCTGTCGTTTCGGTCGCTCGTATGTGAAACGGGAATACCGTCACCTAATGTGTATAACTTTATACACAGCATAACATCATAATCGAATACAACCCAGATACTATCCATTCAACCTTCTGTTCGATTCGGTTGCTCGTATGTATAACGAAAGAACAGTAACCTGGTGAGTATTTCTATATGAACGTCATCACGATATAATCGAATACAACTCAGTTACAATTATCGTTTCGTCTAACCATCCAACCTTATGTTCGATTCAGACGCTCGTATGTGTAACGAAAGAACCGTTATATGGTTGGTGTAACTAAATATACAGCATTACAATATAATCGGAGACAACCCAGATACAATGATTGTTCAATCTATCCATTCAACCTTATGTTCGATTCGGTTGCTCGTATGTATAACGGAAGATCAGTTACCTGGTAAGACATAATATATAAAAATCACCACGATATAATCGAATACAACTCAGTTACAATTATCGTTCCGTCTAACCATCCAACCTTATGTTCGATTCAGACGCTCGTATGTGTAACGAAAGAACCGTTACATGGTAGGTGTAACTAAGTATACAGCATAACGATATAATCGGAGACAACCCAGATACAATGATTGTTCAATCTATCCATTCAACCTTATGTTCGATTCGGTTGCTCGTATGTATAACGGAAGAACTGTTACCTGGTTAGACATACTATATGATAATCATCACGATATAATTAAATACAACCCAGATACGATGATTGTTCAGTCTATCCATTCAACCTTCTGTTCAGTTCAGTCGCTTTTATGTATAACTGGAGAACAGTTTCCTGGTGAGTATAACTATATAAACATCATCAAGATATAATCGAATACAACCCCAGATACGATTATTGTTTAGTCTATACATTCAACCTTAAGTTCAATTCAGTCGCTCGTATGTATAACGATAGAACAGTTAGCTTGTGAGTATAACTATATAAACATAATCGAATAGAACCCATATACGATGATTGTTCAATCTATCTATTCAACCTTCTGCTCGATTCGGTCGCTTGTATGTGAAACGGAAGAACAGTAACCTGGTGAGTATTGCTATAAACATCATCACGATATCATCGAATACAACTCAGATACAATTATCGTTTCGTCTATACCATTTAACCTTCTGTTCGATTCAGCCGCTAGTATGTGTAACGGAAGTACCGTCACCTGGTAGGTATCACTATATATACAGTATTGCGATATAATCAAATACCACCCAGATACATTGATTGTTCAGTCTATCCATTCAACTTTCTGTTCGTTTCGGTCGCTCGTATGTGAAACGGGAATACCGACACCTAGTGTGTATAACTATATACACAGCATAACATCATAATCGAATACAACCCAGATACAATTCATTCAACCTTCTGTTCGATTCGGTTGCTCGTATGTATAACGAAAGAACAGTGACCTGGTGAGTATTTCTATCTGAACGTCATCACGATATAATCGAATACAACTCAGATACAAGGATCATTCCGTCTACCCATCCAACCTTCTATTCGATTGGGTCGCTCGTATGTATAACGCAAGAACAGTCACCTGGTGAGTATTGCTATATAAGCATCATCAGGATATCATCGAATACAACTCAGATACAATTATCGTTTCGTCTAACCATTTAACCTTCTGTTCGATTCAGTCGCTAGTATGTGTAACGGAAGTACCGTCACCTGGTAAGTATCACTATATATACAGTATTGCGATATAATCGGATACCACCCAGATACATTGATTGTTCAGTCTATCCATTCAACTTTCTGTTCGTTTCGGTCGCTCGTATCTAAAACGGGAATACAGTCACCTAATGTGTATAACTATATACACAGCATAACATCATAATCGAATACAACCCAGATACTATCCATTCAACCTTCTCTTCGATTCGGTTGCTCGTATGTTCAACGAAAGAACAGTAACCTGGTGAGTATTGTCAAGTATGAGAAACGAGTTGTAAAACCATTATTCCTAAATACATTCAAAAACCTTTATTCACCTTATTCCAAATGCAATCATTCAGTATATATATTTTCAATTCCATATTCAGAGTTCATAGACAGTAAAATTATTTCGATTTGCAGGATATACCTAGTTACATTCACCTTTAGAATCTGTAGAGTCGACAAAATTATATTATTCAATAATTCATCGGTACGGATCTCCAGGCCTGTTGTAAACATAATGCAAGCTAAGCATCGTTTCTAATATAAATAGCGTAAAAAGTGAAACATCAATGAATTCAATATTCCACTTTGAATTGATCAGATTGTTCTACAACCTGGAAATCCCGACCATAGGAATAATGGTTAGCTGCCCTCTAAGGACATTGCTGGTGAGCTTATTGTAAGTACGAGCTGTTCTCGGATTTTTTATGTTCATTTGTTTTTTTCCATTCATGCTGCCGTTTGGCAGGACTTTCCTCTTGTTTTGGATTTTGAAATAAATGTGCGAGTCAGATTAAAACTTTGTTTTTATTTGGGGAAAAATATAGTTGGATGGAAACCCTTGAAAAAACCCTCTCGTAAAAGCCAAGCGAGACTGAGTTGCGACACGTGGTGGAGGCGCAACGGCTTCGTTTTCCAAAATGCATTTAAAAAATAATTAACATAATTCCATTCAACTTCGATTTTTTTTTTCCAAATAAAAGCATACATTTTTGCAACTTGCTATTTTTTTTCAATAAATCAATACTTGATAACTATAATGATACCAGGTTAATCACTTATTTTTCTACACTATTTTTCAATACTTATTTGCATATAAATAATTTCGTTCATTATTTTCATGAAGCTAGGAATCTATTTCAGGAATACAGGGTGTTTTGTTAGTTATTGAATATGGTCCGTACGATTCCTTTTTCTCTGATAGTTTTTACCTACTCAAATTATAAGCAATACTCTTCTGATACCTGTCTTATCAGCTCAGGAGTGCATTGTTAAGTTCGGTTAATCACAACGAGTACCTGTCCACATCAGCTCTCAATGATTACCAAACATATAATTGGGGTAGTTTACGAAAATTTATAACTTACTACGAGGGGTACATTTCTCAATACCTGTCTTATCAGCTTGGGCAGATGTATCATTTTGATTGCATAATTACAGCGAATATCTGTACACCAGCCTCGTTTAATTAGCAATCATACGTAGTTTTTTTTTTCAATTATTTGTTTGTAATGGCCCGTAAAAATCCTAGCCGTCGTCAAAGAATGATAAATAAACAGATTAAACAGAAATTAGCTCTTGAAAATTCCCAAAGTCAAAATTGTCAGAAACTTGTAGTTAGTATAAACCTGTCACAATTAGAGAATATTTTTGAAAGCAACCCTAACTTATTTTACTCTCGTGATCAAATGCCAGAACGCCCTGTAACTCCTACAATACAGTTGTCACATGAAGAGAAATTACAGCTAAAATTCAAAAGATTATTCGGTGAGGATTGAATCAAAATAGGAGATATTCATTTGAATATATTCACCCAAAATTCTCAACATTTTCTGAAAGAAAACAATATTTTTCAGAAATTATTACGCGAATGAAATAGAATTATTCATGCCATAGTTCAGTTTAGTCATTAAGATATTTTACGACATGAGTATTGTTTTTTTCTACAATTTTGGATAATAATTATTATTTGAAAAAGAGTGGTAGATATGAATAAGTGATTTATCCGAAGCTTTTTTCATGAAAAACACAGATAGGTTCCCAGTAGGTGAAGGGGAAACAGCTATTTATTGAATACATTTACATAGTAGTCACAGTAGTAAGATATTTCAAATAGGTTTCCATTATTTTGAATTATGTTGAATTACTCTAATAATAGCATACAGTTATGATAACGAAAACCTCTCAGACAAGACAAATCATATTTGTTGTGATGCGAATGTAGGAATGCCAGGAAAAAAACCTTTCACCAGAGGAGACAAATTATTACTGAAAGTAAAATCAGAAGAAAATTTCAACCCTCGTCACCGAAGCACCGAATTGTTCACTAATCTAGAAGATGAACTAGGGATATTTCGTAGATCTTCACGAATTTCGCGATCACCAGAAAGATCTTGCTTGAGTCCCATACCAGAACATAACAAAGAATCGAATACAGGATACCCACGAAAGAAAAAAGAAGTAAATCTAGACATAACCAATAAAGAAGAAGAAGACGAAGAGTTGGCATGTGAAAATAGTATTTTAGAGGAAACAGTACTGCATAGAGAAGACAACTTTGAAGTAAAGGACAGCTACTTCGAGACATACGGAGATAATACGAAAAAACCTGATAAAATAACCCCGGATCAAGAAAGTGACTCAACAGACGAAAATATAGAGACAAATCAAAATAGAGAAGAATATCCAACAAGAAATACAACAAACACACCCACTCGAATTGAACAGCCCACTATAATAAAAATGGCTAACACAACTTTGAGCGAAGCTTTCACAGCAGCAAAAACTGCAGCCACCCCTACATTCATTTCACCACAAATTTTCAACCCGAATAAAGGAAATGCCAACTCCTTCATAGAATGCTACAAAAGAACGTCAATAGCAAATGGATGGGATGATAAACTCAAAATTTATTATTTCGGTACATTTTTGGAAGGAGCAGCCAACATTTGGTACAAAATTTATGGCGAACAAGAAAATAACGCAGAAAAAACATGGGAGGAAATCTGCCAAGACTTCGTGAAAGAATTTGGAGACGAAGATATTAAACGAAGTTTAGAAATTCGTTTACTCCAGAGAAAACAAGGTGAAAATGAATCTGTCAAATCATATTTTTATGATTTGAAAACAATGTTCTATGAATATGACCCTTCACTCAATGCTGCGGATTTTCGCAAATTTTTTGAAATTGGCATTCGACCCAACGTATACGCAGCATATCGGCTCATAAGACCCGACAACATGGATATGAGTGACTTCAAAACCATTGTCATCAAATTAGATGACATCACATCAAAATCAACTCTGAACGCTATACCTTTATCAATGGAACCAAATAGATCAAATACGAATCAATCATCTAGCCACTTTCAGCCCAGAAACCCACATCATCCTAGATTTCAGCCCAGATTCAATAATTTCAACCAATACACACCAAGATACCAACCGAATCAACAGCTCCAAGGGAACCAAAGATTCAACAATTATAACCAGCAACGTCCAAATTACTACCAAAACCATAACTATCAGAATCCAGGACCAAGATTAAATAATTTTAGAAATGATCCACCCCAAAACCAAAGGAATTTTCAAAATAATCACAGTAATTATCATCAAAATTCCCAAAATTTTCAACAAAATATTCAAAACGGAGTTGGAAACAATTTTCAAAATAATAGACAATACCAAAATAACCCAAATATTCCTAATACACGAACCACAGATGGCAGGCCAAAATGCTATAATTGTGGACGAACAGGACATTTTGCTTCAAGCTGTCGAGATAGACAATACCCAAACGGAAATGGACGCCACAAATGAACCCCGGTGTCGTCCTATCCACCAACGGGGTACCTATACCCAAAATACCTTCATATAATATATTAACCATTGATGGAATTGTAAATAACCAGAAGACGAAGATTATTCTAGATACGGGGGCGGAACAAAATATTGTGAGTAAGGATTTGATTGACCGTTATTTACCAAACCATAACAACAAATTTCTTTTGGCAGTAGGAGGAAAAAGAATTCATACATTAGGTAGGGCAAAGGTGACAGTAAATATTGACAACCTCCACACAATATGCGATACTATAGTAATAGACAAGTTACCATATCCTTTGATACTCGGAATGGAATTTCTTAAGAAATTCAAAGCTATCATAAATTTTGAAAATAATTCTCTCACATTGAGCGACAATGAGAGTAACAGCTACAATATAAGTCTACGGCAGAATAACAATAAGAGGAGCACCATAACAACAACCACAATTTATGGCTCAAAAGATCTCATTTCATATAAAGACTTGTACCAAGAACAATGTATAATTAATACAAGGAACAGTTTGGAAAACATTATCAAATCAGATGCTGGTAAACAGAAAAATGACGAAAGGAAAAACACAGTCAACAGCAGCTTTTCATACGATTCAGGATTATGTGAAAATGAGAATGAAAAATTGGATCAGAACTCAGGAAACAAACTCGAGGAGGCAGACACTGAAGAATATCACATAATACCACCCCCAGTGCAATTCAGTGATATGATCTTCAAACAGGAAGAACAGACTTCACCAATCAGTTCTCAAACAGAATATGAGACAGAAAACATTGAGGACGAGTATAAAATATGGTCAACAGGACCCGAACTGAAAATCAAGGTCAGACTGGTTAAAGATTTGATACTTACACCCAATCACGATTATTATCTTCCCATACAAACAGAACCCGATGTTAATGAACAATATGATTTCGAAATCAATGAAGATTTTTTTTTTTAAATGGCCTTGCATGTATTGAGAAACCTCAGTTACCAAATCAGCCTGCTATCCACGTACACTATAACAAATATCACCAAATCAAATTATTTCAAGGATCAACAGTAGGCTGGTATATAAAAAATTTTACTGATTTATCAAATACAGCCCTAGTACTGTATACATCTGAATCTAATGAAGAAGTCTCCATTGAAGACCATAACTTAGACCATATAGAGGATAACAATTTCAAAACACAGCTTATAGATCTCCTGGAAGAATACCAAGATATATTTTCTAAGGCAACTAGGCAAATGGGCCTCACAGATCTCATTGAACATAAGATTGACGTAGGAGACGCAAAGCCTATAAAATGTCGCCCCTATCGAGTATCTCAGAAAGAAAGAGAAATAATAGAAGAACAGATTTCAGAAATGCTGCAACACAATATAATACGTCCATGCCATTCTCCTTGGGCGTCCTGTAGTATTAGTTCGAAAAAAGGACGGCTCAATACGCTTTTGCGTAGACTACAGAAAAGTAAACAGTGTAACCAAAAAATCTACTTACCCAATTCCTAACATGGATGATATCCTAACATACCTTGGAGGGGCGAAATATTTTTCCACCCTAGATATGTTTAGTGGGTACTGGCAAGTAAAAATTGACGAAAACTCTAAACAATACACTGCTTTCACTACACAAGGACACGGCACTTATGAATTCAATGTTTTAAGCTTCGGATTATGCAATGCACCTGGAACGTTTCAGCAGCTTGCAGACAGAGTCTTCGAAGGGATGAAGTGGAAGGATATCCTCATCTATCTGGACGATATAATCATCTTCTCGGACACATTGGAAGCACATCTGAAAAAATTAAAAAATGTTTTTCACCGATTACGTCAAGCAGGTTTAACATTGAAGCCTAGCAAATGTGTCTATATCAAGAGGAATGTCAAAGTCTTAGGACATGTAGTCAGTGATGAAGGAGTATCACCTGACAAGAGTATCCTAATCTAAATTGAAAATTTTCCTCAACCTAAAAACGTCAAACAGGTACAAAGTTTCATTGGTTTGTGCAATTTTTACAGAAAATTCATCAAGGACTTTGCAACGATAGCCCGTCCACTACACACGATAACAAAAAAAGATGTGAAATTCAAATGGGGAAAACAACAAGAAGAAGCTTTCAACGAACTGAAAAGGAAACTTACAACTGCCCCAGTTTTACAACACTTTAATCCGGATAAAGAATGTGAATTGCGGGTAGATGCAAGTATAAGCGGAATTGGTGCCATTTTATTACAAGAAAATGAGGACGGCCAGAGTCACCCTATAGCTTATATAAGCAGAAGTTTATCAAAGAGTGAAGTAAACTATACTATCACGGAATTGGAAGGACTTGCAGCCATTTGGTCATTATCATACCTGCGCCATTTAATTTATGGTAGACCAGTCAAAATTGTAACAGACCACCATGCTCTTTGCTACATAAGGTCTTTGAAAGATCCTACAGGAAAACTCGCCAGATGGTCTCTCAAACTATCAGAATATGACTATACTATAGTACATAAAAATGGTCGAAGACATTCAGATGCTGATTGTTTATCAAGGAATCCTGTACTTGATAACAAGGAGGGCGACGACTTCGAAGATATTCCCACTTTCCTTCTGTTACCTGATGATATTTCCAAAGAACAACTACTGGATCTAGAATTTCAGAATATAATTAAAATCATCAAGGATCCAGCAGACCCATTAGCTACGATAGGAATGAGAAGGAGAGCAAAGAATTTCAGACTGATAGAAAATGTTCTGTATAAAGCTAACCCAAATCCAGAAGGACTAGAGAACTTGCTAGTAATTCCTAGGCATTTAATCAGTGAAATCTTGGTGACAAACCACACTGAACCTCTTTCAGGTCACCTAGGAATAGCGAAAACATTGCACAGAATCAAGTCGAGATATTATTGGACAGATTTATATAAGGATGTAGAAAAATTTGTGAAAGGATGCAGGGACTGCCAAGCAAGGAAAGGGCAGAAGAATAAGAAACCAGCTGGATTATTACAACCAATCCCCGTCGGAACACCTTTCGAGAAAATTGGAATAGACCTCTTAGGACCCTTCCATAGGAGCAGAAATGGAAAAACCATGATTGTAGTAGCCACCGACTATGCAACCAGATGGGCAGAGACTGAAGCTCTTCCTAGTGGAAAGGCAGGTCCAGTTGCAAAGTTTATCCTAGAAAAAATCATAACACGTCACGGTTCTCCAAAACATCTACTGAGCGATAGAGGAAAAACTTTCATGTCACAATTAGTGCAAGAACTTTTACATATAATGGGAAGCGTAAACCAATATACCACAGCATATCACCCTAGCTGTAACGGCCTAGTAGAGCGATTCAACGGTAGTCTGGCAAATATGTTGTCAATGTATACGAATACTCAGCAAACAGATTGGGACGAATACATAACACACGTTACTTTCGCATATAACACAGCAAGACAGGACACAACAAAATATTCACCCTTTATGTTGGTATATGCAAGAGAACCAATCCTTCCAACCGAAGCTAATCTAATGTCCACAATATCGTCACCAGATGCCATAGAAATAAGAGAACGCGCCCTAGCAGTACGTAGTAACGCAGTCGAAAATATTAGAAAAAGACAAGGAATAGATAAACAACGGTACGACGAAAAACACCGCCATTTGGAATTTAGCATAGGTGATAAGGTGAAAGTATTTACGCCAGTACGGAAGGTCGGACGGAGAGATAAACTGATGCTGCGATGGTTCGGTCCTTACTTCATCACGAAAAGAATAGGAGATGTAGATTATGAAGTTAAAAAGGGTACTGCATCAAACTCGAAAAAAGAAGTAGTACACGTAGGACGCATCCTTCCATACCATGACCCATGGACTGCCAAACCAGATGAATTTGAGGAGAAGGAATAATATTCTTAGAAAATAGCGTAAATTTAAGATAAGAAATAGTATTTTATATTTTATTCCATGTTTAAGCATGAAAATAAATTTCCCAAAGAAAAAGAAACTTGTATAAGAGTTCTTAATCTTAGCCCAGTCAGACCCTCACAATGTATCCCTGATATAAAACTTAGTGAAGTTTCAAATAATCCCCCAGGTTATCCAGCCAATTCATGAATAGAGCCAGTAGCACTCACAATTTAGAGGTCACAGCAGGCGCTTTTTGGAAACCCCTTCCCCATACGGTGAGTTATGAGGCTACAATCCCCCTGATCTATCAAGCTAATTGGCATGAGAAAATAGAGTCAAAAAATAATGGAAATCAAAATATAGGCATTTGTACAAAGAAAGTAGATAGTACTTCAACTGAATGTAGGGCCATCAATAACTTGAATCTACTTCAAGAAGCATTTAACGTCGAGTTTCAAACACTTTCTCAAAGTTGGAGTCCCCTTTACCTGAGGAACTTTTCAGGAAATACCGAAAATCTTTATCGGAAGAAAAGAGCTCTAGACTTTCTAGGAGACGCAATGAATTGGTGTTGCGGAGTTGCTACTGACAATAAATTGGAAGGTTTAGTAATGCATGAAACGGAATTACAAGAAAAAATGTCTAATCTGAAAAAAGGGTTAACTAAATCAATAAAGGCCATAAGTGAAATGTCAGTCAAATTCAAAGAATATGAAGAAGCTATTGCTTCGTCTTTCAAAACAACTGAAAAACACATTCACGATTTGGAAAAATTCATGGGAAATCTGAAGAACGAAGTTGTTTCAGAGAACATTGAACAACATCAAATTTCGATCTCGATTCTGAGCAATGAATTCCAATCATTGAAGAATATAATACAAATTGGTAGAGCAATCAAGAGACAAGGTATTTTAGCATCATGCCGACAACATCAGATCCCAATAGCAATTTTGAACCCATCCATACTCTCTCATGATCTGAAAAATTTACTTAAAGAATTGAAAGACTCAAAACAAGTATTAGCAATCCCACTTAATGATATTTCGAAATATTATCAATTACCAATTTGTGATTGCACATTCAGTGAAGAAGATATTTACATTCATATTCGCATACCAATTACACAACAATCTCACTCTTGGGACCTTCACCAATTAATCACTACACCTTTTGCATGGCATAACCAAACATGTAAAATCATTCATGACACGATATTTTTAGCAGTTTCAAAATTCAATAATTCAGTAAAATTGAGGCAAATATCTGGCACAGGTCTCCAGCATTGCAAACCATTTCATGACAAACTTTGCTACCTACCACGCTTCTCTGCTGATTCTACACAAGGACCAGCTTGTGCAAAGAAACTTTTCTTAGGAGCGACAGTAGAAGAGATGAACCACCATTGTCCTTTGAGTTGCCATAAATCCTCAACCACAGTGATTTCCGAAATTGAAGAAGAAATTTATATGATTACCCATCCGAAAAATCCAACCTTAATCGAATGCCCAAACCAAATCACAAAATTTCCTGAATCATCTTATAATACTCCTGGTGCAATGAAAGTGAATATCCCTTGCAATTGCAAACTATCAATGAACAATGAAGAAATTATACCTGAAAGATATCCTTGTCTTCAAAACTTGCCAAATACAGCTATAGTTTCCCACATGATTCCTGCTGCGTGGTCGAATTTGAAATCCTTTATCATCAACCCCAATACCAAATTCAGTTTGCCAACTTTCAGCAATATAACTGAATGTCTGAATACAAATTGGACAGTTAACATACCTCATGTAAACTTAACATCATCTCAAGATAATTTGCATGATATTTTAGAAATGATTGAAGATAAGACAACATGGTCTTACTCCGATACTTACGGTATGCATGGAGACTCAATCTTCATAATTTGGAATTCAATTTTGTCAATATGTGTAGCTTATATTCTTTTCCGAAACCATCCGAATTTAGCCATCTTTCCTGCATTACAGCATGTACAAGCCGACGAAGGAAGCAAAATTCACCACGATGTATTTTTCTCTTTCCTATGTACAGCTTTCCTGATTTTCCTCTGTTACATCTTATATAAATTAATTGCCAAGATAAGATCAAATCATAGAGAACCTGAAACAAAAACAGAAAATCCTGTACCAGCAGAAAGAACAAGTAAAAAATCAGAACAGACAAATAAATATGTTCTAGAGCTGGAAGGAAACCCATCTTCCTTATCTGAAGGAAAAAGTGCGTCATGCATATTATATAAAGTAGAGGATTCTGACTCAAACTTAAATATAGTTCAATAGGAATAATTTAATAAAATGAAAAATACAATAAATTTTAATATTGCCACTGAATATAGGACACTGTAGATATACCAAGTAATATACCAAGATATAACTGCAAAATTTTTAAGGTTTAAAAAAAAAAAAAAAAAAAAAAAAAAAAGTAGAAGTAGATCAAAACGAAAACAAAGACACACCCTCACTCTATATGAATATAACATTCGAAAATTGAATTCGTTTAGGATACAAGAAAAAATAACCAGAAATAACATTTCGATTAATGTAGAGATGAAGAAATATTATGAAAAGGATTATTATAGAGAAGAAGAAATAATTACAGAATGAACGAGTTATTATTGAGGATTACAAAGAAAGAGTTATGAGAATGAGTAAAGAATATAGTTTTTTTGAAATGTGTGCAAGCGGTACACAAAATACAGATGAGGAAGCAAGATGTGGAGGACGCTCCCGAAATTGCGATTCATGTGTCTAATTGAGAATATAGGTGATTTTTGAGGCGTAGAAAGTACTACGCTGAGTAGCTTAGTCAAGAAAGGGCTAAATAAGTCAATGAAAAAAAAAAAAAGGGAAGTTTATTCGTTTCAAGAAGAGACGATGAGTATAAATGTTGTGGAAATGTTCACGACAGACAGAAATATTTGTGATAGAGGAAGTTGAATAGTTTTGTCATAAATAATAATCAGATAATGTTATGTGAATATGAGAACAGATATAAATAATCTCTATCATCTTCATCGAAATCATGTTATTTCCATAATTCTAATGATTATTTATCAGATATAATCCAACGTTCGTCGATAGGTATAAGCCAGGAAAGTAGTTGTTCTCTGATAAATATGAAAGACAAAGGATTATCTTATCCGATAGGTAAATTAAAAAAAAATATATTATTTGAGAAAAATGATTATGTAAGTTTATTCAAGTATTCCAAGAAAAAAAAAATCAAGAAATGGGTGTGTCATTTCAATAGAAATCTTTTATATTTTGAGTAGTCAATATTCCATTTTTATGTCAGTCACTGATTGAATTATTTGAATTTTTAAAGTATCATTTTTGAACTAGCATATAGGATATGTAACTGTACCGTTATCAGATAAAAATGTAATTAACACTTACTGCCGAATATTTCTGTTGTTTCATGTGAGCGAACCACCAAACTACAAGGCACTGTGGAGCTTCTACTGAGTCTGTACACTGAACCAGCAACTGTCTCGTCACTCCGGTCATGGTCAACAATCTCGGACAGATCCAGCGAGGGGCCCTAGAGGAACACGAGCTGAAATACATCATTGCGATACATTTTTGGCAAGACTGATACATGCATGGAAAAGAGAGATGAAACTTACGTCGTTTCGCAGCCCTGGGAAAACGTAGACATCAACAATGGAGATGAAACCCTGATGAGCAGACGGTACTGATTTATCCAAATGCTGTTTCAATTCCTGTTTTGAGTACCACATTGGACCCGAATCACCCTCCCGAACACGGAAATCTAGGTGATAAATTGAGGTTTTCATTGGAAAAAACAAGTTAAAAGCGCTGAATAAGCAGAACTTACCATCCGACGAACAATGTCTGGTATCCCGATCAAAAGTGAACAACTCACGACGAATCACTACCCCGATACACACGAGGCCATTGGAAAGTCTACACGTATTTCAAAAAATAATTCACGAAAACCGATAAATGCCCGTATGACCGAAATACGCCCGATAAATAACCGACTCAGCAAATAAGCTACCAAGTATTCATCTTCTCTTCTCTTTATCAATCCTATAAAGAGAACATACAAATGTATCACACCACAGCCAGTTAAGCACACTGCTACATTGCCATTTTCCTCCTTGAAGCCAGCAGCCATCAAGATGTATTCCGAGAAGTCAGAAATGCGAGTTCCCGCTTAGAGACAATTTGCTGATTGCAGATATCGTCCAGCATTCCGAGATACCATCGCATTATGATGATATGCGATACGCCAGCAAAACTGACCTAGGAGAATAAAAGCAGAATGACCTAATTTCTGTAACAGTGGACGCAGACCTGTGACCCCAAGACAATCAGTGAAAAGTGACAAAAACAAAGTGCAGTGCCCAGTGCCGAACGAATAAGTAATGGTGACTCATATTCGCGATGAAACAAACTGATTAAATGGACAGACATGTTTTTTTTACTCATTCTAGAATAGAAAATTTCCAATCGAACTTTCAAATCGTTAAAATATAAGATCATGTATGTAATGTTTCCAATATTTTTGTTTTTTTTTTTTCGATTGTATTTTTATGTTATATTTGTTTATTTTCATTTTTATCTTTCCATACGAAATTTAATAAAGCTGGGGGCCAGCTTTGTCTAGAGGGGGGAGATGTGTCAAGTATGAGAAACGAGTTGTAAAACCATTATTCCTAAATACATTCAAAAACCTTTATTCACCTTATTCCAAATTCAATCATTCAGTATATATATTTTCAATTCCATATTCAGAGTTCATAGACAGTAAAATTATTTCGATTTGCAGGATATACCTAGTTACATTCACCTTTAGAATCTGTAGAGTCGACAAAATTATATTATTCAATAATTCATCGGTACGGATCTCCAGGCCTGTTGTAAACATAATGCAAGCTAAGCATCGTTTCTAATATAAATAGCGTAAAAAGTGAAACATCAATGAATTCAATATTCCACTTTGAATTGATCAGATTGTTCTACAACCTGGAAATCCCGACCATAGGAATAATGGTTAGCTGCCCTCTAAGGACATTGCTGGTGAGCTTATTGTAAGTACGAGCTGTTCTCGGATTTTTTATGTTCATTTGTTTTTTTCCATTCATGCTGCCGTTTGGCAGGACTTTCCTCTTGTTTTGGATTTTGAAATAAATGTGCGAGTCAGATTAAAACTTTGTTTTTATTTGGGGAAAAATATAGTTGGATGGAAACCCTTGAAAAAACCCTCTCGTAAAAGCCAAGCGAGACTGAGTTGCGACAGTATTTCTATATGAACGTCATCACGATATAATCGAATACAACTCAGATACAATGAACATTCCGTCTATCCATCCAACCTTCTGTTTAATAAGATTCAACCTTCTGCTTGATTCGGTCGCTTGTATGTAAAACGGAAGAACAGTAACTTGGTGAGTATTGCTATAAACATCATCACGATATCATCGAATACAACTCAGATACAATCATCGTTTCGTCTAACCATTTAACCTTCTGTTCGATTCAGTCGCTAGTATGTGTAACGGAAGTACCGTCACCTGGTAAGTATTACTATATATACAGTATTGCGATATAATCGGATACCACCCATATACATTGATTGTTCAGTCTATCCATTCAACTTTCTGTTCGTTTCGGTCGCTCGTATGTGAAACGGGAATACCGTCACCTAATGTGTATAACTATATACACAGCATAACATCATAATCGAATACAACCCAGATACTATCCATTCGACCTTCTGTTCGATTCGGTTGCTCGTATGTATAACGAAAGAACAGTAACCTGGTGAGTATTTCTATATGAACGTCATCACGATATAATCGAATACAACTCAGATACAATGATCATTCCGTCTATCCATCCAACCTTCTGTTCGATTGGGTCGCTCGTATGTATAACGCAAGAACAGTTACCTGATGAGTATTACTATATAAACATCACCACGATATAATCGAATACAACTCAGTTACAATTATCGTTCCGTCTAATCATCCAACCTTATGTTCGATTCAGACGCTCGTATGTGTAACGAAAGAACCGTTACAAGGAAGGTGTAACTAAATATACAGCATAACGATATAATCGGAGACAACCCAGATACAATGATTGTTCGATCTATCCATTCAACCTTATGTTCGATTCGGTTGCTCGTATGTATAAAGGAAGAACAGTTACCTGGTTAGACATAATATATAATAATCACCACGATATAATCGAATACAACTCAGTTACAATTATCGTTTCGTATAACCATCCAACCTAATGTTCGATTCAGACGCTCGTATGTGTAACGAAAGAACCGTTACATGGTAGGTGTAACTAAAAAAACAGCATAACGATATAATCGGAGACAACCCAGATACAATGATTGTTCAATCTATCCATTCAACCTTATGTTCGATTCGGTTGCTCGTATGTATAACGGAAGAACAGTTACCTGGTAAGTATAACTATATGAACATAATCGAATAAAACCCAGATACGATGATTTTTCAATCTATACATTTAACCTTCTGCTCGATTCGGTCGCTTGTTTGTAAAACGTAAGAACAGTTACCTGGTTAGTATTGTTATATAAACATCATCACGATATCATCGAATATAACTCAGATACCATTATCGTTTCGTCTAACCATTTAACCTTCTGTTCGATCCAGTCTCTAGTATGTGTAACGGAAGTACCGTCACCTGGTAAGTAAAACTATATATACAGTATTGCGATATAATCGGATACCACCCAGATACATTGATTGTTCAGTCTATCCATTCAACTTTCTGTTCGTTTCGGTCGCTCGTATGTGAAACGGGAATACCGTCACCTAATGTGTATAACTATATACACAGCATAACATCATAATCGAATACAACCCAGATACTATCCATTCAACCTTCTGTTCGATTCGGTTGCTCGTATGTATAACGAAAGAACAGTAACCTGGTGAGTATTTCTATATAAACGTCATCACGATATAATCGAATACAACTCAGATACAATGATCATTCCGTCTATCCATCCAACCTTCTGCTCGATTCGGTCGCTTGTATGTGAAACGGAAGAACAGTAACCTGGTGAGTATTGCTATAAACATCATCACGATATCATCGAATACAACTCAGATACAATTATCGTTTCGTCTATACCATTTAACCTTATGTTCGATTCAGCCGCTAGTATGTGTAACGGAAGTACCGTCACCTGGTAGGTATCACTATATATACAGTATTGCGATATAATCAAATACCACCCAGATACATTGATTGTTCAGTATATCCATTCAACTTTCTGTTCGTTTCGGTCGCTCGTATGTGAAACGGGAATACCGACACCTAGTGTGTATAACTATATACACAGCATAACATCATAATCGAATACAACCCAGATACTATTCATTCAACCTTCTGTTCGATTCGGTTGCTCGTATGTATAACGAAAGAACAGTGACCTGGTGAGTATTTCTATTTGAACGTCATCACGATATAATAGAATACAACTCAGATACAAGGATCATTCCGTCTACCCATCCAACCTTCTATTCGATTGGGTCGCTCGTATGTATAACGCAAGAACAGTCACCTGGTGAGTATTGCTATATAAGCATCATCAGGATATCATCGAATACAACTCAGATACAATTATCGTTTCGTCTAACCATTTAACCTTCTGTTCGATTCAGTCGCTAGTATGTGTAACGGAAGTACTGTCACCTGGTAAGTATCACTATATATACAGTATTGCGATATAATCGGATACCACCCAGATACATTGATTGTTCAGTCCATCCATTCAACTTTCTGTTCGTTTCGGTCGCTCGTATGTAAAACGGGAATACAGTCACCTAATGTGTATAACTCTATACACAGCATAACATCATAATCGAATACAACTCAGATACTATCCATTCAACCTTCTCTTCGATTCGGTTGCTCGTATGTTTAACGAAAGAACAGTAACCTGGTGAGTATTTCTATATGAACGTCATCACGATATAATCGAATACAACTCAGATACAATGATCATTCCGTCTATCCATCCAACCTTCTGTTTAATAATATTTAACCTTCTGCTTGATTCGGTCGCTTTTATGTAAAACGGAAGAACAGTAACTTGGTGAGTATTGCTATAAACATCATCTCGATATCATCGAATACAACTCAGATACAATCATCGTTTCGTCTAACCATTTAACCTTCTGTTCGATTCAGTCGCTAGTATGTGTAACGGAAGTACCGTCACCTAGTAAGTATTACTATATATACAGTATTGCGATATAATCGGATACCACCCATATACATTGATTGTTCAGTCTATCCATTCAACTTTCTGTTCGTTTCGGTCGCTCGTATGTGAAACGGGAATACCGTCACCTAATGTGTATAACTATATACACAGCATAACATCATAATCGAATACAACCCAGATACTATCCATTCGACCTTCTGTTCGATTCGGTTGCTCGTATGTATAACGAAAGAACAGTAACCTGGTGAGTATTTCTATATGAACGTCATCACGATATAATCGAATACAACTCAGATACAATGATCATTCCGTCTATCCATCCAACCTTCTGTTCGATTGGGTCGCTCGTATGTATAACGCAAGAACAGTTACCTGATGAGTATTACTATATAAACATCACCACGATATAATCGAATATAACTCAGTTACAATTATCGTTCCGTCTAACCATCCAACCTTATGTTCAATTCAGACGCTCGTATGTGTAACGAAAGAACCGTTACATGGTAGGTGTAACTAAATATACAGCATAACGATATAATCGAATACAACTTCAGATACGATTAGTGTTTAGTCTATCCATTCAACCTTCTGTTCAATTCAGTCGCTTGTATGTATAACGGAAGAACAGTTACCTTATGAGTATAACTATATAAACATAATTGAATACAACCCAGATACGATGATTGTTCAATCTATACTAAATTTAACCTTCTGCTCGATTCGGTCGCTTGTATGTTAAACGGAAGAACAGTTACCTGGTGAGTATTACTATATAAACATCATCACGATATCATCGAATACAACTCAGATACAATTATCGTTTCGTCTAACCATTTAACCTTCTGTTCGATTCAGTCGCTAGTATGTGTAACGGAAGTACCGTCACCTGGTGAGTATCACTATATATACAGTATTGCGATATAATCGGATACCACCCAGATACATTGATTGTTTAGTCTATCCATTCAACTTTCTGTTCGTTCCGGTCGCTCGTATGTAAAACAAGAATACCGTCACCTAATGTGTATAACTATATACACAGCATGACATCATAATCGAATACAACCCAGATACTATCCATTCAACCTTCTGTTCGATTCGGTTGCTCGTATGTATAACGAAAAGAACAGTAACCTAGTGAGTATTTCTATATGAACGTCATCACGATATAATCGAATACAACTCAGTTACAATTATCGTTTCGTCTAATCATCCAACCTTATATTCGATTCAGACGCTCGTATGTGTAACGAAAGAACCGTTACAGGGTAAGTGTAACTAAATATACAGCATAACGATATAATCGGAGACAACCCAGATACAATGATTGTTCAATCTATCCATTCAACCTTATGTTCGATTCGGTTGCTCGTATGTATAAAGGAAGAACAGTTACCTGGTTAGACATAATATATAATAATCACCACGATATAATCGAATACAACTCAGTTACAATTATCGTTTCGTATAACCATCCAACCTAATGTTCGATTCAGACGCTCGTATGTGTAACGAAAGAACCGTTACATGGTAGGTGTAACTAAAAAAACATCATAACGATATAATCGGAGACAACCCAGATACAATGATTGTTCAATCTATCCATTCAACCTTATGTTCGATTCGGTTGCTCGTATGTATAACGGAAGAACAGTTACCTGGTAAGTATAACTATATGAACATAATCGAATAAAACCCAGATACGATGACTTTTCATTCTATACATTTAACCTTCTGCTCGATTCGGTCGCTTGTTTGTAAAACGGAAGAACAGTTACCTGGTGAGTATTGCTATATAAACATCATCACGATATCATCGAATACAACTCAGATACCATTATCGTTTCGTCTAACCATTTAACCTTCTGTTCGATCCAGTCTCTAGTATGTGTAACGGAAGTACCGTCACCTGGTAAGTAAAACTATATATACAGTATTGCGATATAATCGGATACCACCCAGCTACATTGATTGTTCAGTCTATCCATTCAACTTTCTGTTCGTTTTGGTCGCTCGTATGTGAAACGGGAATACCGTCACCTAATGTGTATAACTATATACACAGCATAACATCATAATCGAATACAACTCAGATACTATCCATTCAACCTTCTGTTCGATTCGGTTGCTCGTATGTATAACGAGAGAACAGTAACCTGGTGAGTATTTCTATATAAACGTCATCACGATATAATCGAATACAACTCAGATACAATGATCATTCCGTCTATCCATCCAACCTTCTGTTCGATTGGGTCGCTCGTATGTATAACGCAAGAACAGTCACCTGGTGAGTATTACTATATAAACATCACCACGATATAATCGAATACAACTCAGTATTCCCGTTTTACAAACGAGCGACCGAAACGAACAGAAAGTTGAATGGATAGACTGAACAATCAATGTATCTGGGTGGTATACGATTATATCGCAATACTGTATAAATAGTGATACTCACCAGGTGACGGTACTCCCGTTTCACATACCAGCGACTGAATCGAACAGAAGGTCAAATGGTTTTACGAAACGATAATTGTATCTGAGTTGTATTCGATGATATCGTGATGATGTTTATATAGCAATACTCACCAGGTAACTGTTCTTCCGTTTCTCATACAAGCGACCAAATCGAGCAGAAGGTTAAATGGATAGATTGAACAATCATCGTATCTGGGTTGTATTCGATAATGTTTATATAGTTATACTCACCAGGTAACTGTTCTTCCGTTATACATACGAGCGACTGAATCTGGGTTGTATTCGATTATGGTGTTATGCTGTTTATATAGTTATACACACTACGTGACGGTATTCCCGTTTTACATACGAGCGACCGAAACGAACAGGAAGTTGAACGGATAGACTGAACAATAATCGTATCTGGGGTTGTATTCGATTATATCGTTATGCTATTTAGTTACACCTACCATGTAACGGTTCTTTCGTTACACATACGAGCGTCTGAATCGAACATAAGGTTGGATGGTTACACGGAACGATAATTGTATCTGAGTTGTATTCGATGATATCGTGATGATGTTTATATAGCAATACTCACCAGGTAACTGTTCTTCCGTTTTACATACAAGCGACCGAATCGAGCAGAAGGTTGAATAGATAGATTGAACAATAATTGTATCTGGGTTCTATCCGAATATATAGTTATGCTGTATATTTAGTTTAGCCTACCATGTAACGGTTTTTTCGTTACACATACGAGCGACTGAATCGTAGGGAAGGGTGAATGGATAGACTGAACAATCATCGTATCTGGGTTGTATTCGATTATTTCGTGATGATTATTATATATTATGTCTAACCAGGTAACTGTTCTTCCGTTACACATACGAGCAACCGTATCGAACATAAGGTTGAATGAACAGATTGAACAATCATTGTATCTGGGTTGTCTCTGATTATATCGTTATGCTGTATATTCAGTTACACCTACCATGTAACGGTTCTTTCGTTACACATACGAGGTTAGATGGTTAGACTGAACAATCAATGTATCTGGGTGGTATCCGATTATATCGCAATACTGTATATATAGTGATACTAACCAGGTGACGGTACTTCCGTTACACATACTAGCGACTGAATCGAACCGAAGGTTAAATGGTTAGACGAAACGATAATTGTATCTGAGTTGTATTCGATGATATCGTGATGATGTTTATATAGCAATACTCAGGTAACTGTTCTTCCGTTTTACATACAAGCGACCGAATCGAGCAGAAGGTATAAATTGAACAATCATCGTATCTGGGTTGTATTCGATAATGTTTATATAGTTATACTCACCAGGTAACTGTTCTTTCGTTATACATACGAGCGACTGAATTGAACAGAAGGTTGAATGGATAGACTAAACAATAATCGTATCTGGTGTTGTTTTCGATTATATCGTGATGATGTTTTTATAGTTATACTCACCAGGTAACTGTCATTTCGTTATACGTGAGTACGACCGAATCGAAGAGAAGGTTGAGTGGATAGACTGTATAATCATCCTCTCTGGGTTTTATTCGATTATATCGTGATGATTATCATATAGTATGTCCAACCAGGTAACAGTTCTTCCGTTATACATACGAGCAACCGATTCGAACATAAGGTTGAATGGATAGATTGAACAATCAGTGTATCTGGGTTGTATCCGAATATATCGTTATGCTGTATATTTAGTTTAGCCTACCATGTAACGGTTCTTTCGTTACACATACGAGCGTCTGAATCGAACATAAGGTTGGATGGTTAGACTGAACAATAATTGTAACTGAGTTGTATTCGATTATATCGTGATGATGTTTATATAGTAATAATCACCAGTTGACTGTTCTTGCGTTATACATACGAGCGACCCAATCGAACAGAAGGTTGGATGGATAGACGGAATGATAATTGTATCTGCGTTGTATTCGATTATATCGTGATGACGTTCATATAGAAATACTCACCAGGTTACGGTTCTCTCGTTATACATACGAGCAACCGAATAGAACAGAAGGTTGAATGGATGGTATCTGGGTTGTATTCGATTATGATGTTATGCTGTGTATATAGTTATACACATTAGGTGACGGTATTCCCGTTTTACATACGAGCGACCGGAACGAACAGAAAGTTGAATGGATAGACTAAACAATCAATGTATCTGGGTGGTATCCGATTATATCGCAATACTGTATATATAGTGATACTCACCAGGTGACGGTACTTCCGTTACACATACTAGCGACTGAATCGAACAGAAGGTTAAATGGTTAGACGAAACGATAATTGTATCTGAGTTGTATTCGATGATATCGTGATGATGTTTATATAGTAATACTCACCAGGTAACTGTTCTTCCGTTTAACATACAAGCGACCGAATCGAGCAGAAGGTTAAATTTAGTATAGATTGAACAATCATCGTATCTGGGTTGTATTCAATTATGTTTATATAGTTATACTCATAAGGTAACTGTTCTTCCGTTATACATACAAGCGACTGAATTGAACAGAAGGTTGAATGGATAGACTAAACACTAATCGTATCTGAAGTTGTATTCGATTATATCGTTATGCTGTATATTTAGTTACACCTACCATGTAACGGTTCTTTCGTTACACATACCAGCGACTGAATCGAACAGAAGGTCAAATGGTTAGACGAAACGATAATTGTATCTGAGTTGTATTCGATGATATCGTGATGATGTTTATATAGCAATACTCACCAGGTAACTGTTCTTCCGTTTCTCATACAAGCGACCAAATCGAGCAGAAGGTTAAATGGATAGATTGAACAATCATCGTATCTGGGTTGTATTCGATAATGTTTATATAGTTATACTCACCAGGTAACTGTTCTTCCGTTATACATACGAGCGACTGAATCTGGGTTGTATTCGATTATGGTGTTATGCTGTTTATATAGTTATACACACTACGTGACGGTATTCCCGTTTTACATACGAGCGACCGAAACGAACAGGAAGTTGAACGGATAGACTGAACAATAATCGTATCTGGGGTTGTATTCGATTATATCGTTATGCTATTTAGTTACACCTACCATGTAACGGTTCTTTCGTTACACATACGAGCGTCTGAATCGAACATAAGGTTGGATGGTTACACGGAACGATAATTGTATCTGAGTTGTATTCGATGATATCGTGATGATGTTTATATAGCAATACTCACCAGGTAACTGTTCTTCCGTTTTACATACAAGCGACCGAATCGAGCAGAAGGTTGAATAGATAGATTGAACAATAATTGTATCTGGGTTCTATCCGAATATATAGTTATGCTGTATATTTAGTTTAGCCTACCATGTAACGGTTTTTTCGTTACACATACGAGCGACTGAATCGTAGGGAAGGGTGAATGGATAGACTGAACAATCATCGTATCTGGGTTGTATTCGATTATTTCGTGATGATTATTATATATTATGTCTAACCAGGTAACTGTTCTTCCGTTACACATACGAGCAACCGTATCGAACATAAGGTTGAATGAACAGATTGAACAATCATTGTATCTGGGTTGTCTCCGATTATATCGTTATGCTGTATATTCAGTTACACCTACCATGTAACGGTTCCTTCGTTACACATACGAGCGTCTGAATCGAACATAAGGTTAGATGGTTAGACTGAACAATCAATGTATCTGGGTGGTATCCGATTATATCGCAATACTGTATATATAGTGATACTAACCAGGTGACGGTACTTCCGTTACACATACTAGCGACTGAATCGAACCGAAGGTTAAATGGTTAGACGAAACGATAATTGTATCTGAGTTGTATTCGATGATATCGTGATGATGTTTATATAGCAATACTCAGGTAACTGTTCTTCCGTTTTACATACAAGCGACCGAATCGAGCAGAAGGTATAAATTGAACAATCATCGTATCTGGGTTGTATTCGATAATGTTTATATAGTTATACTCACCAGGTAACTGTTCTTTCGTTATACATACGAGCGACTGAATTGAACAGAAGGTTGAATGGATAGACTAAACAATAATCGTATCTGGTGTTGTTTTCGATTATATCGTGATGATGTTTTTATAGTTATACTCACCAGGTAACTGTCATTTCGTTATACGTGAGTACGACCGAATCGAAGAGAAGGTTGAGTGGATAGACTGTATAATCATCCTCTCTGGGTTTTATTCGATTATATCGTGATGATTATCATATAGTATGTCCAACCAGGTAACAGTTCTTCCGTTATACATACGAGCAACCGATTCGAACATAAGGTTGAATGGATAGATTGAACAATCAGTGTATCTGGGTTGTATCCGAATATATCGTTATGCTGTATATTTAGTTTAGCCTACCATGTAACGGTTCTTTCGTTACACATACGAGCGTCTGAATCGAACATAAGGTTGGATGGTTAGACTGAACAATAATTGTAACTGAGTTGTATTCGATTATATCGTGATGATGTTTATATAGTAATAATCACCAGTTGACTGTTCTTGCGTTATACATACGAGCGACCCAATCGAACAGAAGGTTGGATGGATAGACGGAATGATAATTGTATCTGCGTTGTATTCGATTATATCGTGATGACGTTCATATAGAAATACTCACCAGGTTACGGTTCTCTCGAGTAGAAGGTTTAAGCCGATTCCAGGTCTCCCCCCAAGGTCGACCCCCCCAAGGCCACCCCCCAAGGCCACCCCCCAAGGTCGCATCACATATTATGCTTGCAGTACGCCACTGGTGACCTTGGGGGGAGTGGTCTTGGAGGGTGTCCTTGGGGGGTAACCTTCGATTGGGATCGATTTTGCGTTTGGATGACCTTGGGAGAATACAGTGATCTCGGGGTGGAGTGGCCTTGGGAGTATACGTGCACTCTTTTGAGAGACGACCTTGGCGATTGATGATATATGCGCTCTTTTCGCGACCTTGGGAAGATGTGGAAGAGTTCCTCTGACTCAGAGAGTATGTGACCTTGATGGCATGTTGGCATACCATCACCGTATATCGTTCACGGTAGTAGGGGTTGTAATCATATATAAATACGGGATCCGCCACGCACAGGATCATAGTTCTCTCTTTCCATAACATTGCGCTTATAATCCACCGACGCAAGTTGAAAAGTTATTGTGCGCTTATAGTTCTGACGTGTTTTATGTAAGTACACTTATTATTATATTTTTTCGTTCCCCTTTCACTCAGGAAATAATAATGGCTGATTCAAAAATTGATTTAGTTGCGATCAATGAAAAAATCAATGAGGATAATGAAATAATCAAACAAACCTTGATATCATCACTACCTCTCAATAAAAGCCACACAATCAAGAAAATTTCATTGTGTGGGACTAGATATGGTAGATGTGGGACAGTAATACTCTATGATGAAGAGACTGAAATAAATTTGAGATGTTGGTTGCCAAAAAGAGTTGTCGATCGATTGATGGAAAGTGATATTGATGAGATGAATTCTTCTAACGGTCATTATACTTTAACGTATTTGGGTCAGAGTGAGCCTACCTTTATTGGTGCGAAGACAAGAACGCTTATCAGATTCGACACCAAAAGAATATGAAAAAAATATTAATATAATCAGAGTTCATAGATATGTTAAGCTGATTTATATAGTGAAAAGGGGTTCGAATTTGTTATGATAATAATTATCCTCACATATAACATAATCATTATTATTGCGCACCAATAATGACGGTGAAATTATTTGGTAAGTGCAACAGAGGTAGTACATACAATAATTGATTGAAATCATGATTCACCAATTTTTTTCGAATCTAATTATTTTTTATTTTTTGCAGAATACACCGATCAGCCTCTATAGATATATAAAATGTGGATGCATTATTCTAGTCAGTCATGGCCGATAGTGGAAGATATCATGTCAGGTGTGAGGAGGATGAAATGCCAATTCGCTGATTTGGAGCGTGATATTCTACATGCAGTTAATTATGACGTGAGCTTGTGCTTTGATCAAGACCATGTTCAACGTCTCTTCAAACAGGCTGAACAATACAAAAATGGCTTCCTACTTTGTTCCCGATTCGAATATAGTAACATCAATCTGGAGCAATTCGTTGAAGCAATGTTCGAAGGTGACTTGGTACAATACCTTTATGAAATTTCCGATTTCCTACCCAATTACCTTGTTCGAAAATACAACATTGGTATAACTCCAACGTCATCTGATGCTGAAGAAAATTGTCTATGATCCTGTATCAGATCCTCATATGATGCGTGAATCTGTATATATATCTAAATAATAAATATTGGTGTAAAAATAAAACAATGCTATATATATATATTTTTTCGTTTTATTCAGTATAATATTCGAACCACGTCTACAATAATCAATCATATATGTTATTCTAGTTATGATAACAATAGTTGTAGGAATTTGATATTCATACGGCACCCATCTGTATGGAACCATCCAATGCACTATACGTCAAATATGCGTCATGAAGAATCAGTGCGTAGACCTTGGTATGGGATGGAAACTTTGATTTACGTGTTTCAAACTCCAACTTGATGTCGACAGTTGAGGATTTCATAGCATCTGGCTGATGGTTGCAGTCAATGATGAATAGGGGATTTTTACGGAATTCCCCGATACTCATCATTGGTTCACTCATATCTTTGCCATAGTAACTGCGTTGAAAATTTTCATATGCATAATAGGCTACTGCATCCAATTTCTTATCAAAATCCAAATTCCATCGCTCGTACGGATAAACTTCCGAATTTAGATACAGGCGAATATTGTTCACTCCTGCATGGATGAATTCTGTTACATCCTTAGATCTATCGTCTGTATTATTAGAGTTTTGGAAGCCTATGATGATGTATCGAGGTCGTTCAAGACTATTAGTCGTTTTGACAGACCAAATGTCGGAAGCCGTTTCCCGAATTATTGGTAATTCGTACAAATCCCACATTCTGTATGCAACTTTCACTTTCGCCGTAGCACTTTTATTCAAACGATTCAGCAGCTTCAATCTCTGCTTATCTGATGGAATAACATGCCTTATCTTCCACTCAATTTTGTTTATCTCCACTTTCGCATCAACCTCTCCCATATAGGAGTTCTTGAATGAACGAGCTATGATGAGTATGAGCTCCTGCTTAATATTCAGAATACTCTTATCATAATCTTCAGCAAACCCCATCAGATACTTGAGCGGTAATTTACCGCTGAAAACGTGACTAGTTTCATCCAGAATTCCCTGTTTTTTATTATCGAGGCCCCATCCGACTGTTTCTAGGAATTTCGCATTCGCCTCACCATATGACAACATACTTTTCATAGTAGTGGTTATACCCGGTTTTCGAACCATACATACTTGTTCACCACCCATTTCATATCGTATCTCGTCGAATAGAAATGCCAAAGCATTATTCGACAAATAGCAGGTTTTAGTGAGATCATTGGGTGTGAATTTCCCCTCGATGTAGATATAACTCTCAGAAACGTCGAGAATTAGATCTTGGAAATTGATTGCAATCCTCACTTCATCTGAATTCTTGAATGATGGTGAACCATATGGTTTGTATGTGTGCTCATGTAGGCTTATGAGCGAATGATCCAAAATTGGTTCATCGAATACTTCCAATTGCGGATTGATTGAGTTTGTAGCAACCATTTTCTCGCTGTTTATCGCCGCAGCTTGAGACCAATTGACTTCAAGAAATGTTTATCGTTTGCAGACAATATATGTCTAACTCGTCCGGGTAGCTCAGCTCGAATGAATCCTTTACCAGTTGTTCCACCCTTCTTATTGGTTTTCTGACGGTGAGTGTTGGTATTAGTTAGCAAAGTACGTTTTGATTGGTTCCCGAAACAAAATCCCATGTTCCTTTCAAAATATCCGATTTCTAAGCAATATGTTTCAATTCAAGCTTCACGATGATTTTTTCTCCTCGAAAATCAACTGGAAAGCTATTATCGTCCAATATCCGCAGTGTAATGTTGTCGATGAACTGACGTCCAGCGGGGCTGATGGGTAGATATATAATATTTTGTGGCTCCTTTGACAGTTTATATCCAGGCTCCACATCAACATCGAACTCATATAGTGTATGCACCTCCTCACCATTCAGGAATGCTCCTGTGGTAATATTACAATCCACTCTTATGAGGCGCACTTTTATTATATTTACAGGCTCTGTGGATTCATGCAACACGTTCGGTGAGTATTTTTTCGCCTCAAATCCCAACACACTTGCAATAGAATTCTCGAATGTCAAATCCACCTCATGCATGCATTTCATTTCACATTTGAGAGTATTATTATTAGCATGGAGATAAAATATTTCGTCAATGTTTCGATCATCTAGCGTTTCTAATCTTGCGAAACCTTTCTGTAGAGCTTTATTGATTTCATCTATTTCATATACACCGGGTGGTATAAAGAGTACTCGATGGGTAACCGTAGCTCCTGATTTCACCCAAATATCCAAACGATTATTCTTCTCATCTATATTGAGTATAGAGTTGTATGAATAGAAACCATGCAACCCCAAACCGTAGGTTTTTTTTGTATCAAGTTCAATGGGCGGGTAAAAGTCGACACTGAGAACACTGCGATCTCCAGATATGGTGAACGTTTGTGACATGGTATCACGAAGAAAAAAAACGACGGCGGCAAACGGTGGCAAACGTCAATATATGCAACAACAACCTTATTGTTGCTTGCAACAATGAAGAATGCCGCTATTTCCGGAAGATGAAGTATTAATATCAAATTTATTATCAGTTGCCACATTCACATCATTGATTTGACAATAACAGCAAAATATTCTTCTTGGCGCTGGCCCATCATTGACGTCACCATTGTGTGGTCTGCCACCCTCTTCACCGTGATGTTCCTCACAAAATCGATATTTTGAAATATCTGGATCACTCTGTAACTTTTCAGGCAGCATATCCCACACTAGAGCAATTTCATGTGAAGCACACCCGATGAGAACTTCTTTTGGCATGTCTGCAAGCTGTTTTCTACTCATCTTCAGCAAGGAACGCATTCTTGAGTAAGCCAATAATGAGTGACCCATTTGTTTGATGCTTTCTCTATCCATTTTCACTGCGACTGTTTTTGATTTCTTTGTTCGTCGAGAGAAATCTCAAGCACAAATGACCACACCAGACTGTGTTGTAATCTTGATGGCTCTCGTAGTTATATGTGATTTTGATGGTATTCGGAGGTTTCAAACCCCTCTCCCAATATTCCAGCAACTCCTGTGGTGGGGGTAAATCGCCATAGCTATCGTAATAGTTTATTGCTCTGTTGCGTTTCTTGTATGCAACCCAGTGTGTACCTCTACCTTGAGCACTATCTAGATTTATAATAGCTGATTCGATGGTGTTTGGGGCGGACCTTGGTAGGCTATCTCTCATGAATATACCTCGGAAGTGTGGAACTTTCATTTCATCTATGTAATTCAATAGATCAATGTCTGTTAAAGGCCTCCGAGGTAATTCATCTAGTTTTTTGAATTTTGGGGCTTCAAATAGATACCTAATCCCTTTCTATACGGTTTCAGATAAACACCGCTACCAACTTTTCCGAGAGCAATCGCCTCCATATGTCTATTGTGACGATTTGATTCGGCAAGTTGCTCCTTACTCTCTTTGGTCGAATGAATTGCGCGTGCTATACTAGCGCTTCCTGCAGCCAAACTACCTAACGCTGATAAGCCTGCAAAAATTGGTATGAGTGGAAGGATTCCACCAACTTTTGGGATTGGTATTATTCTGGGTGTCCGGATATTTTTTTTTCCACCAGCCATCTTCACGAATTTTCGAGCAGCTCCAATCGCCATAAGTGACGTTTTATTCAAATTTCTTACGATATCGCCTTTTTTACCCATTTGACGTATTACGTTGCGAACCTTGTTGACTACACCAGAACCAAAAGCAATTTTCCTGATACGCTTCGATTTACTCATCTTTCTCGTTACTCGGTGTCTATTCAACCCACCGTTCTTATCTTTACACCCCATACCAAAATGCCTCTTTCCTTTCATTAGGTTGGTTACTAACCAGGATGCTGTCTTTTCACCCACGTTGGCGTCCTTTGATTTAACTCTTTCCCAGGCAGCTTCCTCCAATCTTTTATCAGCTGAATGCCTAGCAGTTAAATCGTTTGGATGCTTGAGATACGCTATATCGTGTTCCTTGCAGGCTCTATCAAGTTGATTTATCCCCAGATCACCTCGAGCTAATCTTTTCTGTAGTTTTGTTCCAGGCCCACAATATTGATAACCACCGGGAATATGTAATTCGAATGGCAGTTTATTAATCAGGTTGTTGACAAGGCCGGCTCCACTTTTATTTTTTCATTGATTTATTTTTTTCGCAATCGATGTGCAGTGTGCCACACTCATAATATAAATGGTGTGAATATGTGTTGCGCTTCCTTATATATCATTCGACCGTCATACGATGCGGATTGTCCAGCAGTCAGAAGTGTTCAATGTGGACAATTTTGATGGGAAGGTGGGATTGGGAAATGGTGCAATTACGCAACGGCGGCATGGTGCATTATTTCCAAACACGATGCGCAGCCTCATAATTGGTCCATCTAATTGCGGCAATACGAATGTTATGATATCACTTCTCACCAACGTGAATGGTTTACGATTTGCCAATGTTTACCTCTACTCAAAATCACTATATCAACCAAAGTATGAGTATCTGCGGAAGGTGTTAGAGCCGATCAGGGGGTTGGGATTCCACACTTTCGATAATAATGTAGACATAGTAGAACCGAGCGATGCAAAATCTGATAGCATTTTTATATTTGATGATGTTATTTGTGAAAAACAGGATGTTATCAGATCTTATTTCTCTATGGGGCGACATAAGAATGTGGATTGCTTCTATCTGGCACAAACATATTCCAGAGTTCCCAAGCAGCTGATCCGTGATAATTCAAACTTCATAGTGATGTTCAAACAAGATGACATGAATCTACATCACATTTTTTCCGATCACGTGTCTCCAGATGTGACTTTCAAACAATTCCAGGATATGTGCGCACAAAGTTGGACAAGTAAATATGGGTTTCTCGTTATCGATAAAGATAGTGAGATTCATGAGGGGCGCTATAGAAAAGGATTCGATAATTTCATATATCCATGACATGTCGGTAGAATTTGATCCATTCAATCTTCAGATGCGACAATGGCTACATCTAATGAAAACAGTTTCGGGACGGAATCTGAAATCATCCTAAAACGTGAACTCATAGAAGCAACCGATGCAGTGAGGAAAAAGTTCAGAAGCCTCAAGAGTGATCGTATGGATACTCAAATGGTACTCGAGAAGATGTATGAACCTATAACAAAACCATTGAATGCTATTTCAGCTGCAACTTCTGTGGGTGATAATATTGCAACTACATCATCTATGGTGAAGAATATCGATGAGAAACCAGTCAAGTCTATGATTACACAACCTATGCATTATTCCACACCGATGTCGGGAAAAGAGTCGAGTGTTATGAAATCATCTAGGATACTCATGAAAACGGACAGTTCTGCCGACGATTTTGCATCATTGGATGGTGATGAAGACGAAGTAGCCCCCAATTATCTGAAAATGTTGAATACACCGCCAATATCATCAAACTCGCACATCTCCACCGATGCCATTTCACCAATTAATAGCACAATCACGAGCGAATTGAGTCAACAGTTGGAAAAACATTTAGAAAATCTGAATTCTGGCGACCCCAATTATGATACCACATACGGTGTCCGTATCGATACTTCCACAGGGGGTATGATGATGGGAAATATGGAGATTCGTTTTCCCCCAGGACAAATCGAATTATGGCGCAATAATAAGAGGAGCAAGTTTTTTCCAGCTACTCCCGAGCTATATAATCTGATATTCATTAAACATGTTCCGATATCGGTGAGTGATAGAGATGGGCAGGTGTATGCATTGATATTGGAAATTACCAGAGCACCATATAAGGAATACAATATACGGAAAGGATTGAATACAAGCACAAAATCGAGAAAAAAGTTTCAGCAGATCATCAAACCATTAATTGGTTCACCCCATGACATGAGGAGTAAGCAACGTAAGGGTATAGGTGGGGGAAGAATAATGCAACCGATACCTTTTGAAAAGCTTGTAAGTAAGTGCCCTAAGGATTATGTATATTGGAATGTGGCTACAGAATTAGTTGACCGGCTTCGACTACTGTGGAGTTCGAAAATGGCTGGCCACACTGGACATGATAATGAGATAATGTCTATAATTGAGGAAATGCGTGAAGAAGGTATCGTGTATTGAGTTGTGCTGAATCTCACATACACAATTTTTCAAATATATAATATCCATATCGTAGGAGCTATCATACTAGTATATAAACGTTATTCAAAGAGGTCACATGCATTTTGCATTGGCATATTACTGGCGTGGGGATGAGTGCGACAAAGAGGCAAATCGCCAATGAATTGCATAAACCTGCAAGACGCAACTTCGAGAGAAGAAGAACTATAATAAAAGGTTTCGCAGACCTGTGGCAAATAGATTTAGCTGAAATGCAAACATATTCGAAAGAAAATAGCGGTTATCGATACATATTATTTATCATCGATTGTTATTCCAAATATCTATGGACTGAGCCAATAAAAAACAAAACTGGTCCAGAAGTGACACGTGCCATGGAAAGGGTATTGGAAAAGTCTGAATATTCACCGAAGAATATCCAAAGCGATCTTGGAAAAGAGTTCTATAATAAATCCTTCACTTCTCTGATGGCAAAATATGGAATCAATCATTATTCAACGTATAGTACTATGAAGGCTGCGATCGTTGAAAGGGTCATAAGAACATTGAAAAATTGGATTTATAAAGAATTTTCTGTGAGAGGTGAATATAAGTGGTGCGACTTTCTTTCACACCTAACCGAAATGTATAATGACAGAGTACATAGAACAATTGGTATGAAACCCTCTGACGTGACACCTACTACAATACTACATGCTTATAGCCACATTAAAATAACACCAAAGGCAAAATATTGTACTGGTGATGTCGTTCGTATAAGTAAATATAAAGGCATATTTGAAAAAGGATATACTGCCAATTTCTCCACAGAACTATTCAAAATAGTCAAGGTAAATATGACGAACCCTAGAACGTACAAACTTGAGGGTATGGAAGGTGAACCAATCGAAGGATCTTTTTATGAAATGGAATTATTAAAGACTGACAATCCTGATGCATATTTGGTAGAGAAAGTCTTGAGGAAGAGAAACGGGAGAATATATGTCAAATGGCTCGGATTTTCCAACAAACACAACTCTTGGATTGATAAGTCCGCAATTATTTGAAGTGTTAATATTTAATATTACCTACTTTAATTCAATAAATATTTTCAGATCAATTGTTCGAATATTTATATATACATCACCCCTAACCCGACAAAAAAAGTCATATTTGCTTATTGAATGATATTTTTATTAAGTATAAAATGGAAACAAATACATTTCGGAACTAATCTTCGTCGGAGGTTTCTGCTTCCGGCACAAAGTATGATTCTGGTGGAGGTTGATTCAGACTTCGCCGAAACATGCGCCTCTCATAAGGCAAACACCAACATGTGCTGAAATGGTGGCCAGCAGATCTATATATGTAGCCAACATTCTCGCAGAAGTAGCTGACACTTGAACATCCAGCACACACCCCATTCCAACAATCGTTGCGGTATGTGCTACAGCTGAAACATCGACGAAAGTACAGCCGATCCACCATGCTGCATTCTCTGCAAGTATTCCTGCATATTCCCATATTCGTGTTCCGCAGCAACTTCGAACACTTAATGCATTTTGGTCCGATCCCATTTTCATGATGCACATTTCTAGAAGGGTCTTGAGGGCCTCGTAGTCTTCTATTCTCCAACGTGCAGTGTTGGCACACCCCGGTGCAAGGGTTTATTTCAATGGCTCTCCAACCAACGTCGCAATTGTGGCATATGATGAAATCATCAACTCTCACCGGGTTCACAGCTACCACTGGTTTCGAATCCCAGGATTTGGGGTAGGACATATTTTCAGAGTGAATAAAACTTAACTTCCTCTTGAAGACTATTTTGTGGAAGGTAGAAACACTATGATCGAAAATACTGACATCCTCCGCTTTTAAATGCTTGAATCCTCCCCTCCTAAACATTTTGTGCGCCTGACATATGAAAATGTCTGGAGAAAAAAATTGTGTGTTAATTCAAAGTTGGATTGGGTTTATTATGAAAACATCATGTAAAGACTAGTTCAGATTATGAAAAATCATACACCATTTCAACTGAATAATAATTTTATTGAAACTTGAACATATTCAATCTCTTATGAAATCTTCGACGAATTCATGCAGCCCTCTTTCGTCATCGCTGTCAAGCTCCATATCTTGCCGCATGAAGTCGTCTATTCCATAATATACATTCCTCCGCTGGTGGCGGAGGCGACGCCTCTGTTGTCGATCTTCTTGCCTCTGCATTTCTGCTCTCAGTTCTTGTCGCCGATCTTCTTCTCTCTGAAGTACACCCCTTTGTTCCTGCCGTCGACGTCGTTCTCTTGACGCCTCGTCTAGTTCAGCCACGCCAACTTCCAAATCCCTGAAGAAGTTATCGATGTCTTCCTCCATATCATCGAACATATCGGCTACTGCTCGGTGCTCTCCGATGACGCCCTCTGCGCCCCGTCTATTCTGTACCTCTTCGATGAGTCCGTTGAGGGAGAAGTCAGTCGTCGCTGTCGTCGAATCGCACGGTCCTGGTGGTGCTAAGCGACGGGTGAATGACATCTCATTCCCGTCCCTAGTGGTGGTGGTGTCAGCTTCTTGTACAATGATGACACTTGGAGAACTCATGTTGAAATTCAACTGAATGATTTCAGAGGAGCGGGTGCATTTATATACGATAAAAAGAGGAGTGGCTATGTGGAAACAGTGGTGGGGATAGATAAGTCGAGAGGAACATGAGACGGGCGGAAGAAGATACTGAATTTGTCTAGCACATATTATTTATTCAAGAATATCTACAAAATATCTTAGTATAGTATATAAACAAAATAAATCATATCATATACACCTAATATTATTATACATCACTTAAACCTAACTAAATACATGGGCCTCAAATATAAATACAACTACATATCCTTCAAAAATTCCGTATTCAGCCGAGCATAACGCTCAAAGAGGGTTCTGCCTTCTTCACAGTCTCGCTGAAATTTTTCTTCAGCTTCCAACTGTCGAAGCAGTGCGTCTCTTTGCTGCAAGATAGATTCACATTTCTTTCTACTCGCAGCAATCTTAGCATCCACACCAGAATTCCATTGCTTCAAATCAGCATCATACCGTTTTACGTAGTCGATCAGCTGTTTTGGCGGCAGTGGAATAGATGTGGGAATGCGAGCATTATGGTCGGCTGTATCTGCCACGCTATCATCAACAGGCTGTACATTCTCATTGGCCGGGCGTACAACATCAACACGAATCACATTTATTTCAGGCCTCGATGGATTCGTGCGTTCTATAGCCGTTGAGGGAGCAGCAACTTTCTTATGGGGCCTATACCATTTTGAAATCTCGCCTCCTCGGTATGGGTTTGCCTTGCTCGTGTGTTTGAGGAATTTTTGAAGGACTGATGAAGATCCCGCTTTCTCCTTCGCAGATGGCGACGACGACGACGATAGTGGCAGCAGCGGTGATGATGCTGATTTCCTTTTGTTAGAAAGGTGTAGTTTCCTACCCTTCTTAGGTGATTGGAAATCACCATCGTCATCATGAGCATAATCACCACCAACTCCCTTAGATGTTGATGGCATCGGCGATGGCGGAGGTCTCTTGAAACCTTTGGAAGATCTCTTCATTCCACTCCCGGAGTCGCTATTGCCGACTTCAGATGGTCCTTTAGGGCAGAGAAGGGGTATATCCTCAACAACCAATGAAGGAAGTGTGAGAGGTTGTTCTGATGGGTCAGTGAATGCTTCATCCCCTTCCAAATACTCTCGTATTTGTCCACTGAGCCACTCTCGCTGGGACTCGGTCTGGTCCTTTGGATCCATTGGTAGATCGCTGAAGCTCTTCTCCATATCTGCAATAGTCAAAGTATAAAATGAAAAATTGTTGAAGCGAACAGTTTCAGGACAAATAAACTCACTTAAGATGGGTAGAGCTTGTTCTGCATCTTCCCCGAAGAAGGCATCGTTGAATATACTATCATCGGACATATCTGAAACAATAAAAATCACATTCGATACCAATTTTTTATACATAAAAAGAAGTCAAATGAGGCAATAGCCAATCATGAAAATATGTACTCACTCATCATGTTTGCTGCTGTAGTGTGGAATAACGATTGACGAAAGAGGAGGAATATTCTGGTGGTAGACGGCGTCTGCTAACAGAATGAAGATTTGGTGTGCGCGTCACCGGTTTTGTCAACTCACTCCCCACTCTCAACCCTTCCCCCTCCTATTCACAACCCCCTACTCCAGCATTCACCTTGACTTGATGCAAATCGACCTTGTTGCAGAGTGGCCCAAGGTCGCAATAGAATGTATATGAGTGGTTCCGAAAAATTGAGATGATTTAGTAAAAAAAAATTGCAGAATTGGAAAAATATGCAAAAAAAAAACAGAAAAAATCCAAAAAAATTCCGAAAAATTCGAAAAAAAAAGTGAGAAAAAAAAATGAAAAATTCAAAAAAAAAACGGAAAAAAAAACAAAAAAAAATTTTTCGACCCGGGTGCGGCATAGAAACCGCCGGAAAAAAAACTTTTTGACGCAGGTGTGGGGCACCACACATGTGTTTAAAATTTTTTTGGAGGCGGTTTCGCCGCACCCGGGGCGAAAAATTTTTGCCTCCGGCGGCTCCTGCGGAGGGCAACCTTGCAGGTAGGGTATTTTTAAAGTTTTTCGGCCCCCCCACCCCCACGGGCCGAAAAACTTAAAAAATACCTAACCAGCGCGGTAGGGAAGAACTTCGATCATGGGGAATTGTTTTATTCAATGAAAATCAAATTATAAAATTTATAATTTTTATTTGCTACAATGTATAATAAAATCACGTTAAGATAGAGACCTACTAATTTAGTTGGGAAGTAACAAATCTCATCATGCGTTCTAATTGAGATATTCTATCAACACATTCCTTCAATTTGATGTCGTAGCTCGATATCGTTTCATCTATTCTTTTAGATGTGAGATTCACCGCTACAATTGAATCATTCAATTCGGGTGACATCGTGAGAACCTTCTGGCAGAATTGTGGATAATCTTTGACGAACTTCTTCAACCCGTTTACTGCTTCTTGCATCTCAGACATTTGTAGGTTGTGGAATTTCAGTGGTATACCATCCCCATCATTTATTGGATAGCCAATATTCACTAGCCGTTTACCCTGCATATCATAATTTCCACTGTTGTCGAATTTGAATCCGATTCCTGGGCGCCCTTGTGAAAAACTTATCGATTTTTTCTTCTTTCGACCAAATTTATCGATAGTGTTATACATCCTTCAACCACAACAGCTCGACGTGAACTAACTATATATTACTTGAATATCGAACTGTGTACGAATGCATCTCTCCTTCCCACCCCACCTCCACTTCCAAGAAATATATTTATACATATATCCCATTCAACTCCATCTCTATCAAGTTATTGAATATTTTTGTTCCACAGAAATAATAGGCATTGTTGCTCGAAAATGTTTTATTCTAGAATAGATTTGCATACACATATTCATCTCCATCTTCATATGTTGAAAGGAATAGAGTAATCATAGAATACATTCAATAATTATACATTTCAAATTCACAAGATACAATTCGAAACGGATATAATATGATAAATAATACATCACTTTCTTCTTCTTTGTATAGGATGATTCAAAATATTCGAAATTCGAGATCTACGTCATATATAGAATATCGTGAAATAAAAATTATATGTACACATAGATATATGAAATATCATTCCGGGAAAACATAAAATAAATTAATCACTATTGCGTGGGTATAGAGTTATCTATTGAAGTCCTGTTTGTTCCATTTCCAATAGTCTTATCAGCCCATCTAACCCGCTATCGTTTGAATTTTTGTTTCGGTCCGATTCCGCATGAGTAATTGCTTGCTGTAGCCAAAGCACATTTTGTTCGGGACTCACTTTATAGAATTCGATGTCATTATGCCCCCACGGTAGAGTTTTTGGTGTGTTAGGTATAATGAAACGTTTATCGTCATGATATGAAAGGGCAACTTTGTTTTTCATTTCCGTATAAATATCATGATGATCACTACGGAAACAATTCATTTTTCTGAAGATAAAGCCACCTTTCTGTACAATATTTTTGTAATCATCCAGTGTTAATTGGGTTCTAACCACAGATCTTGAAATGCCTTTTGCTTTCTTCAATTCACTACCTAAAGATCGAACACAATATGCTTTGGCCCCAGTTCCATAGAAACTCACAATAGGATCATCTGGAAATTCATCCTTCATATTTCCCACGACTGATTTCGTAATCGGCATACCCATTTTATTGTTCACGGGGTAATTGGATGTGTCGAAATACGCTATGTTTTCCTTCATGAAATTGTAAAAGTTTTCTGTCTCTATTTTCAGGATCAAGGAGTCTGTATCAGTATATAATAATTGTGATTTGCTAGCAAACTGTTTCTTGATACATTCATAAAGAAAATTATATATGACGACTTTCGACACATCTAATATACAAAAACCCAAATAAAGTGGTTTGTCATAGTGCACCCTTACTTTACCCATGTGGATCGCTACAAAATTCTCATGAAATATTTTACAGGTTTTATAATTCGGTTGCGCGATCAATGCATTGGCACCCATCCTTCTTTTGACACTATCCCAATGAGTAACCAGTTTGATATCAGTTCTTTTATCTACATTCTCCATTGTCTTGCCATAAACTGAGTTAACCATATTTTTAAACAGATCTTTATCCGCCTTATTGGTACTCTTGTTACGCATTTCAGTATTGAGGTCTACATACTTCTTCAGCCACGGGGATTGATTGAATTTGAGAACTCTATGAGTTTTCACCAATACCAGCCCATTCATCAAAGCTTGTTTGAGGTTTCTTTGATGCACGATATATTTAGATTTGTTGAACAAATTTGGAATCAATTTCAATAATTTCGATATCGAACCAGGAGGCGACATTGACTCTACGAGAAATGGAAGATCCGAATGAGCGTCATGTAATCCTTCGGGATAGTGTACATCCACTTCAAAGATATACCCGCATGGACCATCGTCCGCCACATTCATTACATCCAATTCTTCAATGTCTTCAGAAGATAACCACTCGAAACCAGAAGTAGGTAGCGGTTGCGACATGCTATGCCCATATAAATTAGTTGCATCAAGATACATAATAAATGATGTTGGTTCATTTGGATTGAAATTCGGAAGAAAACTATTATTTGCTTCATGGGATCTGAGGCTGCACTGGCTAATGCCGCCCCTTATTCCTTTCTTGAAGAAATGTATCATGTCTATGTCGGTTAGTAATTCCAATTCAACTTTGGTATATCTCAACATAGCATCCCATGATAAACCGGGTGCTGTGAAGTATTGGCTAGGATCTAACTTATATGTTCTCAAACAAACCTTCCGAAAGTTTTCGAAAACATCGCATAGTAATAGAACATCCGATTTCAAGTAAATGTCTGAGTAATCTCCGAGAGATTTACACTTGAATAGGTTCCAGACAAGCTCAGCTCTCCGATAATCTCCATCCGAAATGTGTTGGTTGGAAAGGTTATCATAAAAATCATTTTTTGATGGTAAAACTTGAACGTCCAATTTATCCATTGAAGTAATGAAGCTATATGGGAAAATACCTTTTTTAGTCATGACTTCAAATTGTATTGGGTCTCGGAAATGCTTCATAGTTTCAATTAATTGATTCGATTTCAAATTTCCAGCTAACGTTTCAAGGGATTGTGGAAGAAACTTGTAGCTATCTAAAAAGCGGAGTTTGAGAAATATGTCATGATTGTGGCCATCTTTTCCCAGATATTTGTCAACCAAGATGTGCTTGGTGAATGAAATATATTTCTCCTTTGTTTGAGCCACGCAATCTACTTGTTCATTCTGATCAAATAATTCTTTGATAAAAAGATGGCTATCATAACCGCTCATATTATGAAAGAATATGGGAATGAAATTTGGAATTTTATAATTCAAATTGCAAATTGAGTGTGCTGCTCCAAATCTCTTCCTACCAGTTAAATGACAGTGATCTCTCACTTTAACATCACCATATTCGAAGGGTTTATCACAAATACCGCACTCGGTTGCTCTGTTAAAATCAAGCTCTTCTGCTCGAGTCAATTTCTCCATCGGAACTATATGCTTCAAATATGTATTGTATATATTTTTTGAATCATTCACTAAACTTGAAACAAATTTCTTCGATACACCTTTGCCACGAAAAGAAACAAATTTCGTGATGGAATCATCGTATGAGCATTTTATCACATATGCAAATGAATGTGGTTCATGAATGAATGTTCGATTAGTAAACGATTTCTTCGAATCTGGTTCACAAGTATGTATCGGCTTCAATACTGACTCAAAATCTGCATATATAACGAAGGGTACCTTCATCTGTTTCTCGAAATTCTCAAATTTCAAAAGATTTTCTTGTGTATCATTACCAAATTTATCAATTTTTAGTTTTGTAGACGGTGTTGTTGTAAAAGTATGATTACAATCAGTCTGTTGATGGCGCAACAACTTAGACTCGTCAGAGAAATATAACAAACATCCATCACAGAAATATTTCTTATGACCTCTCGAAGATATTTGACTTGAAACCAATCTAGACAAGTTCTTTATCCAGCAATAGTGACTATTACCAGAATCATCTGTCATCAATAGTAAGTTAACATGTTTACTCATTCTCTTTCTAGCATAATGAAGTGGGCCAACCACTTGATACTTAACTTGCTGATTTTCAAAGACGCTTTCTAAACCATAAACATTTATGGAACAGTCGTTTAGGACCTCAAATTTAGGTATACTTGATACCTTGACAGGAAACTCTATACCCACCAGATTCAGGACTGTTGAAAAATGCGGGTACGAAGACATTTCACACGGCTTGCTGTATGCTGGATATAGTGCAGATGTCACAGCCCATGCGAAACAGCATTCGTCCTGATTAATCACATTCACCACCGCCGTCTTGTTCTCGATGAATCTGGGGAGTTTCAAGTAGGAACATCCTCGCAGCGGGCTATATTTATTGATGTTTATCTCGAGAAATAATATCTTCTCGAGAGCCCACCCTGTAACAATAGAAAATATTGAGGTGACAATATTCTTCAATGGGTTCGCATAAATAGCTAAAATGTCACAATTGAACTCACCAGAATCACGTTCTTCGAATTCCGTTGAAAGATTCACAATCATCTCCTTGAATGTATCTATGCAAGCTCCTAGATCGAGGGAAGAATCAATGATATGATTGGGTGTAATGAAAGATTTATTATCACGAATATCCTTAGATTCAATCACATATCTCCCAAACATTTCCATGTTCACTTTGATGGTGTGGTGAATCGAGACCATATTGTTTAATAATGATATGATAGTCGCTCTATTCTCATCAAAAAATGTATTATAATCTAATACTCCAGTTCTACATTCCACTCTGTAACTGATGATGCGGCATCTGAATGCGCTCTCAATCACGGATATGCCATTTCCTTGATTAATACAAGCATTCGTACGATGCTCCAATGACCTCTTATGTGCCGCCATTCTGTCTGCAGGAACTGTTTTATCACATACAGTGCATGTTTGCACATTTCCAATCGCTGATGTTGATGATGCATCATCTAATCGTGACTTCTTTGCCGCAGATGGACCAACACTCCCTATACACGACAATTTCTGATGGCGCCGCAGGTTATCACTTCGTGTAAAGGATTGGGCACAAGCATTGCAGAACAACATTTCGATTAAGCGAATGCAAAGTACACTTTCGAGAATGAAAAAGGAGTGTGTGACAATCGAGAGCAATGGGTGAACTGAAGTCTAACGAACACACCTTTCAATTTATAGGGGAGAGGAGTGATGACGTAGAAGTCGGCAAGGTTATCCCCTCCTAACTGAGTGACCTCGAGTGTAGGATGTCGAGCGAGCCATCAAGGTCACATACTCTCTGAGTCAGAGGAACTCTTCCACATCTTCCCAAGGTCGCGAAAAGAGCGCATATATCATCAATCGCCAAGGTCGTCTCTCAAAAGAGTGCACGTATACTCCCAAGGCCACTCCACCCCGAGATCACTGTATTCTCCCAAGGTCATCCAAACGCAAAATCGCTCCCAATCGAAGGTTACCCCCCAAGGACACCCTCCAAGACCACTCCCCCCAAGGTCACCAGTGGCGTACTGCAAGCATAATATGTGATGCGACCTTGGGGGTGGCCTTGGGGGTGGCCTTGGGGGGGTCGACCTTGGGGGGAGACCTGGAATCGGCTTAAACCTTCTACTCTCTCGTTATACATACGAGCAACCGAATAGAACAGAAGGTTGAATGGATGGTATCTGGGTTGTATTCGATTATGATGTTATGCTGTGTATATAGTTATACACATTAGGTGACGGTATTCCCGTTTTACATACGAGCGACCGGAACGAACAGAAAGTTGAATGGATAGACTAAACAATCAATGTATCTGGGTGGTATCCGATTATATCGCAATACTGTATATATAGTGATACTCACCAGGTGACGGTACTTCCGTTACACATACTAGCGACTGAATCGAACAGAAGGTTAAATGGTTAGACGAAACGATAATTGTATCTGAGTTGTATTCGATGATATCGTGATGATGTTTATATAGTAATACTCACCAGGTAACTGTTCTTCCGTTTAACATACAAGCGACCGAATCGAGCAGAAGGTTAAATTTAGTATAGATTGAACAATCATCGTATCTGGGTTGTATTCAATTATGTTTATATAGTTATACTCATAAGGTAACTGTTCTTCCGTTATACATACAAGCGACTGAATTGAACAGAAGGTTGAATGGATAGACTAAACACTAATCGTATCTGAAGTTGTATTCGATTATATCGTTATGCTGTATATTTAGTTACACCTACCATGTAACGGTTCTTTCGTTACACATACCAGCGACTGAATCGAACAGAAGGTCAAATGGTTAGACGAAACGATAATTGTATCTGAGTTGTATTCGATGATATCGTGATGATGTTTATATAGCAATACTCACCAGGTAACTGTTCTTCCGTTTCTCATACAAGCGACCAAATCGAGCAGAAGGTTATGTAACCTTCCCTATCCTTATTAATATTTAATAGAGGATAAGATAGGCAGGGTAGCTCTTTTGTCTGGTGGCAAGAGGTGTGAGTTCAAATTTTACTCAAAAAAACTTAATATAGAGGGCGCCACTTAGTCTGATCTTATTGAACTAAGAAATATAATCTATGGATATTTTTAAATATTAAGAATTTTGATATACCTGAAAATTCAAAGAAAAACACACCTATGAACTAAGAGGTAGTTTAATTTCAGCCTATTCTATGTTTTGGTACAGGGATGTAAACATATACTCAGATTTGAGCTAACTTTCAATGGAACACAATATTTCCAAATGTGAGAATTATACTCACCACATAATAACCAGATATTCTACTTCTAGAATCTATAATAAACCCCCCTTATATATTGGCCAACATATATGAGTTCACAGCGTTTTGATGTGAAGTAATATTTCTTAACTCATAGGTATATATTATTATTGAGTGAAATTTTGAAATATAAGAAAAAAATCAAAATGAAATGGTACAACCTTATGTTTCCTATGTCAAACCATGGGTTATTTGGGTATGGTACTCCAGAGGTTCCAGGAAACAGCACCTTTCGGCTCAACCCCAGAAAAGTTCCCAGAGGTTCCAGAAAAACAGCACCTTTCAGCTCAACCCCAGAAAAGTTCCCAGAGGTTCCAGAAAAACAGCACCTTTCGGCTCAACCCCAGAAAAGTTCCCAGAGGTTCCAGAAAAACAGCACCTTTCGGCTCAACTCCAGAAGGTTCCTGATAACAGCACTTTTCGGATCAACTCCAGAAGATTCCCAAATAACATAAACTTTAGAATTGGCTGAAATGCATCTCCAAGTTTAGTTCAACTCTAAAGAAATTTTAATTCTGGTTGGACGGCTCTCCTTAATCCATCCTAGAGGTCACAAAATGGCAGACATGCCGACGAAATCGACGAATCTACAACTACACCAAAAAAATGTCCATGGTACATCTCCATAGTGAAAAAGAACAAAATCCTTACCGTCTAATGGGATAGCCCCACTATTTTATAAGTATAAATTACCCAAAGGGTGGTTCGAAGAAGAATCCGAAACTTTTTTCATTCTCATTTTCATGAGGTGCTTCTCACATGAAAAACTTCAAGGCACGAAGAAGGAGCCGGAAATCGGACCTCGTATCCTGTGCAGATATTTTCGAAAACCCATTCAAAAAAACTATTTTAGATTTAAATCGGTTCTTGCGCAATGACATTTGTGAACCTTGTGATAAACTGATCCCAATACTACCAACTGATTGATCTGTCATAGAATCACCCAACCAGTTCAAATTTACCAGAGTTCCAAGGATATAATCCTGGTCACGTACTGTCTCGAGACTCGAAGATGTGAACTATCAACCAAAAACTTCTTGTTCTTTACAAAATCAAAGAATGGAAAGAGAGAAACATATAATCCATCAGGAAAAGTCAAAATTTCATGTTACATTCACCCCCTTCCAACGATAAAAAAATAGGCATTTACGTGTCTATTTTTTTTTTATGTTAAACCTCAAGTTCATTTTATTTTATTTTATTTTTTTTTTTTTTTTTATTTTTTTTTTTTTTTTCAACTAGATTCTAAGTTTGTTTCGAGCGCTCAAAACCCTATCTAATTATAGCTAACTTAATTAAATGAACTAGTGTATAGGCGCCTAGTTATCATGCTTATCTTAAACCTTAACTATTATGTACATGGTATTTTGCAGCACAGACATCTAACCATTTTCTGGTTGACCATCAACATCACTCTCTAATCCCATTTCCTCATCAATGGATACATCAGACATTGAACCGTGGTATGCTTTTAGATCCTGTATATGCCACGTACCGGCATCGGTACCATCCTCATTTTTGAGAATATACACTAATTTAGACTTTTTCTTATGTACTGTACAAAGCACATAACGTGGTGCCAATTTTTGTGCAAAATTATCAGCTGCCTTAGATAAAACTTTATTCCTTTTCCATACTTTATCACCAACAAAAAATTCCTTTTCCCTACGCCGCAAATTGTAATATTTACTATTCTTCTTATAAGCAACGTTTAATTTATTCTGAACTTCATGAAAGATTTCCGATAAATTTCCTAAATTTTGAATCCATTTATTTCTATTACACAGCTCCAAATCAGTCTCACTTCTTCCATAATATTTCCCTGAGCAAGGTACTTCACGCCCAAAATTCAAAAATGCGGGACTATACCCCGTGACTTCATGTACAGATGTTCTCATAGAATAAGCAATTTTTTGAAGTTCTTTATCCCAAGTTCTATGATTACCATTAATATAACTTCGAATGGCAGTACAAATTGTTCGATTTGCTCTTTCCACATAGTTGGCCTGTGGATGATAATATGGAGTATATAAAATGTTGGAGTTATAGTCTTGGACTAGTTTTTTGATAGTTTTGCTAATCAATTGTCTACCATTGTCACAGACAATGTTTTGCGGTACACCATATACCAAGAAGACTTCTTCCTCCAAAAATTTTACAATACTACTAGACGTGGCATTACGAAGTGGACATATAAGAGGATATTTTGTGAACCAATCTGAAACTACAAGAATGTACTGGAATCCCCTAGTACTTCTAGGAAGTGGACCCATCAAATCAAGAGCAATAACTTGCCAAGGAAAACGGACTTTTCGTTCAGCTCCCATAAAGCCAAATTTTGAATGATTCGGAGACTTTTGTGAGGCACAAATCTTACAATGTCTCACATATTTATTGATGTCATGGCGCATTTTTGGCCAATAGTAAGCTAAACTTACTCTATTAAATGTTTTATAATAACCAGCATGTGCAGCAGTGCTTGAGTCATGATTCAGCTGAATAATTTTTATCCGTTGTTGCTTTGGCACTAGAAGTTTCCAATCAGAAATATTAGTCTCTAATGATACCTTAGATGGAATTAACTTATAATACGAAATTATCCTTTACTGCCCATTGTGGGTAACTATCAGGATTACTCAATATTTTGGAACGGATCTTCTCATAAAAGGAATCTATTTGACCTAAATCAATGTCTAGCGATACACAATTACCTGCACTTTTCAGAGTCAATATTTGTTCACTTTGAGATGTTTCAAAATCATCATCTACCGGATTCCTGGATAGAGCATCTGGAACTGTCATTAATCTACCAGCCCGGTGACAAATGTCAAAATCGAATTGACTTAGACGAACACTCCAACGAGACAGTCGTCCTGTAGGGTTTTTCATATTAAATAGATATTTCAATGAGGCATGATCAGTGATTAAAGTAAATCGAACACCTTCAATATAACCTCTGAAACGTTCACAAGCAAAAATGCAGGCTAGACACTCCTTTTCAGTGGTTCCATAATTTTTTTCGTATTTTGAAAGACTTCTAGAAGCAAAAGCAATGACTCGTTCATGACCATTCTGAATTTGGGTTAAAACGCAACCAAGACCATTATCACTTGCATCACACTGGAGAGCAAATGGAAGATTAAAGTCAGCACTTGAAAGAATAGGGGCAGACACTAAAGCCTGCTTGACACTACCGAAAGCTTGTTCAGCCTCTCGAGTCCAATTGATTTTTTGCCCTTTCTTTCTGCTTTTTAGAAGATCATTAATCGGAGCCATTAGAGAAGAGAAATTTGGTATGAACCGGCGGTACCAACTACACAGGCCTGTAAATCTCTTGACTTCCGTTGTGGTTCTTGGTTGAGGAAATTGTACCATAGCGGAGACCTTCATGGGATCTGTACGGAGTCCAAATTTATCAACAACAAAACCTAGATATTTAAGTGAAGATCGAAAAAAAGTACATTTATCAATATTGACTGTTAAATTTGCTTTTTCTAAACGTTTGGCTACTTCATGCAATGTTTTGATGTGGTCTTCAAAGGTTGAATTTATTATGATTATATCATCCAAATACACGAAGGCGTTTGGCTCCATTTCTGGACCAAATATGGCATCCATTAATCTTTGTTGGCATTGCGCGGCATTACAAAGGCCAAAAGGCATAACTTTAAATTGGAAAAGTCCTCTGCCTGGTACTGAGAAAGCGGTCTTTTCCTTAGATTCCTCATCGAGAGGAATTTGCCAAAACGCACTCCGCAAGTCAACAGAGGATATATAATTAGCCCCGCCAAGCAACGATAAAATTCTATCAACGACTGGTAGTGGATAGCTATCTTTCTTTGTTAATGAGTTCAACTTCCTACCATCAAAACAAAATCGATAATCGCCATTATCTTTCTTCACAAGTAACACCGGTGATGACCATTCACTTTGAGATTTTTCAATAACATCTAATTGTAACATTTTATCCAACTCTTTATTTAAATGTGTAAGCATGTAAGGTGACATCAGATATTGGCGTTGCTTAACTGGGGTAGCATTACCTGTTTCTATATGGTATACTATTTTATCTGTCCTACCTAACTTTTCATCATTGGAAAGTTCCTTAAATTTTGAAATAACATCTTCAGCTAAAGATTTTTGTTCTGAGGATAAATCTCTTAAAGCTTGGAGTTTATCATTAGTGATACCATCGTCCTTATCAGATCCGACTGTAGCGATTGTGACTTCAGCATCACCTCTGACTTCCCAAGTATTGTCATGAAAATCTATTTTCAACTTAAATTGTTGACAGAAATCACTTCCTAGAATGACAGAATAATTTAATGATGGAACTACCAAAAATTTTATAATTCGACACTCCCTTTCTATACTAATAGGAATATCCACAGCGCCAGTGACGCTTTGTTTAACTCCATCAGCAGTTACAACAAAATTATGACAGGACTTTTTGGATTTTAAATTTAAACTGCTTAAAAATTTTACACCCTTTTTTCCTATGATACTGTTATTTGCACCTGAATCCAATAAAGCTACTATATTTTTCCCAAAAATATTGATGGAAACATAAGGTCTATTATCTAATTCCTTTTTTACTAAGGTTGGAGATACAGAAGTTTTTGAACCTTCAAGAAAATCTTTAACAAAATTCAAATGTCTTCTCCACTCATCTCTGGAGGTTTTTCTCAAATTTTTGGCCTGAAAATCGGGAGATACAACTCGGCCAACTTGGTTTATCTCCTGGAAGCGTTTCCCGAACAATGCTCACATTCATTCTTACTAACATTGTGATTTCCACACCCATAACAAAATTTAGTTCTAGGTTTTAAGCAATGCTTGAAATGGTGATTTTCCAATCTGCAGTTGTAGCAAACTACAGCCTTCCTAGGTGGATTATTTTTATTAGAAGATTCCCCAGTTGACTGAGATGTTCCAGGACTTGGATATTGATAATTAGAACTCCTATTAGAATTTTGAAAATTTGCTGAATTTGGCGAAGTTGAGTTACGATGATATTGGGAAGTTGGATCTTGTGAAGTAGAAGGGGATGAATTTGTAAAATTTGAGCCTGGCTTATTTAAGTTTTGATAGGAAGTATTCCTGAACCGTGAATTTTGATTTTTCTGATAATTAGAATTTTGAAATTTTCTTGTCTGATAATTTTTATCAGTTGATACACTACAGTTATTGAATTCGACATCTATATCGCAAGCAAGTGAGCTAACTTGAGTTCTACGGTTAACTTTAACATTCAATTCCTTAAAAACTTCCTCTAAAGATTTTACATCCTTGATTAATTCTTCAACAGTCCCATATTTATTCAAAGCAAGTCTTTCCACAAATTCAGGTCTCAGGTTTTTTTGAAGCCACTTGAGTTTTGTTGACACAGCTGGTGGAGAACTTAAGCGATTGTACAACTGTTCCATAACTGCCACAAAAATAATAACCGGTTCATCATCAAATTGTTTACGATGCTTTATTGTCTCCCAAACTTCCTCATCATAATCTTTACTCAGAAAGTCTTGTTGTAATCTCCTAGTAAGTGAATCCCAATCTCGAACTAACTTTGCATCTTTAACATGGCGAAGCCATAATAATGCTTTTCCAGAAAATAAATCAACTGATGCTTCATACAACTGTTGTTTGGTAACATGCCTAGCTTCAGCTAACTCATCTACTCTCTCTAAAAAGGATTTTACTCCCATTGATTTCTTTGACCCATCAAATTTAAGATCCCATTTATAGACTGAAACAGATTTTGACATAGGAGGCACTAGTAGATTTGGTGGAAATTGAACAAAGGGGGTGGCTGTGGCAGGTGTTGAGACACTTGCTGCTGCAGCAGTTGCGCGTTCAGCTTTTTCATCTAATTCTGCTTCTAGTGTCAAACAAGTTGCATACGTCTCATTTTTATAAATTAGTTGTGCTGGTTTTGTAGGATCGACAACCATTCTTTTTAAACGCAAGGAAACATGGGCTAACCGAGATTTATATCTAGAGTAAGCTGAATCAGTAGTGGTACTATCAAAATCATTGATGACTGTAGCGAGATTATCCAAAGAGTTATTTATTTGAGTTTGGTCAGTCTCAAAAGTATAGGTCGGATCTGATAATGACAAAGGTAAAACACCTTCTTTCTTTTCCTTCCTAACCGCAGTTGACAGAATTTTCCGCTTTTCATTCATGTCACGAGAGGTAACGATTCCTCTAATCCTCAGCTCATAATTAAGTTCTTCTATTAGCAAATGTCCGGGCCTTATGTCGGTTTCCATGATTTTATTAGAAAAATTCTAGGAAGTGGAAATTATAATTTCAATATAGATCTCTCTATCAGTGAGAAACGCCGAAACAATTTTATTATAAGAGCTTGACTCAAAAAAAATTTGAAATCTATAAGTAAATTCCCGCCACCACTATGAACAAGAAAAGTTCTGAAACCTGTAGTTAAAACTATAGGGAACTCTATAATGTCCTGGTTTCAGCAGCTTGATACTCAGAAAATATAATTTTCAATTGTTAAATTCTCAACCAATAGTCCTCTGTACTATCAACAATAAAAAAATAATTTGGACCTTATAGTGCCAAGCAACTCTGAGTCTCCCCCTATTCCTCAAAACTAGATGTATGGAGAGCCATCTACAAAATCCCATGTACATAAAATTTCATAACTTGAATTTAGTACTCAAATGAATGTTTGAATTTGAAAAGATTAAAATTTCCTGGCAGAAAATATGTTCTCACCTCAGATCTTACCAAAAGGATTATCCTACTAGTTTTGCTATGTCTGACCAACTCCTACAAATTCCTCAGGTTGAGTCAAACTTCCAAAAATCTTGGTGTCCAGTTGAAAAATAAACTGCAAGGCTGCTAGTCTGTGGAGAGATGAAAGGCTGCTAGTCTGAAGAAGTGTGTGGCTGCAAGGACTGCTCAGATAAAGTTTCCTTCCTTAGATTGACAAAGTTCTCCAATTCCCAAATAACCTGGTGAACACATATAATCTATATACCTTTGGATTCTACAATATTATTGTAATTTTTTCACTCAAAAATAATCGGGCCCCACGTTGGGCGCCAAAATGTAACCTTCCCTATCCTTATTAATATTTAATAGAGGATAAGATAGGCAGGGTAGCTCTTTTGTCTGGTGGCAAGAGGTGTGAGTTCAAATTTTACTCAAAAAAACTTAATATAGAGGGCGCCACTTAGTCTGATCTTATTGAACTAAGAAATATAATCTATGGATATTTTTAAATATTAAGAATTTTGATATACCTGAAAATTCAAAGAAAAACACACCTATGAACTAAGAGGTAGTTTAATTTCAGCCTATTCTATGTTTTGGTACAGGGATGTAAACATATACTCAGATTTGAGCTAACTTTCAATGGAACACAATATTTCCAAATGTGAGAATTATACTCACCACATAATAACCAGATATTCTACTTCTAGAATCTATAATAAACCCCCCTTATATATTGGCCAACATATATGAGTTCACAGCGTTTTGATGTGAAGTAATATTTCTTAACTCATAGGTATATATTATTATTGAGTGAAATTTTGAAATATAAGAAAAAAATCAAAATGAAATGGTACAACCTTATGTTTCCTATGTCAAACCATGGGTTATTTGGGTATGGTACTCCAGAGGTTCCAGGAAACAGCACCTTTCGGCTCAACCCCAGAAAAGTTCCCAGAGGTTCCAGAAAAACAGCACCTTTCAGCTCAACCCCAGAAAAGTTCCCAGAGGTTCCAGAAAAACAGCACCTTTCGGCTCAACCCCAGAAAAGTTCCCAGAGGTTCCAGAAAAACAGCACCTTTCGGCTCAACTCCAGAAGGTTCCTGATAACAGCACTTTTCGGATCAACTCCAGAAGATTCCCAAATAACATAAACTTTAGAATTGGCTGAAATGCATCTCCAAGTTTAGTTCAACTCTAAAGAAATTTTAATTCTGGTTGGACGGCTCTCCTTAATCCATCCTAGAGGTCACAAAATGGCAGACATGCCGACGAAATCGACGAATCTACAACTACACCAAAAAAATGTCCATGGTACATCTCCATAGTGAAAAAGAACAAAATCCTTACCGTCTAATGGGATAGCCCCACTATTTTATAAGTATAAATTACCCAAAGGGTGGTTCGAAGAAGAATCCGAAACTTTTTTCATTCTCATTTTCATGAGGTGCTTCTCACATGAAAAACTTCAAGGCACGAAGAAGGAGCCGGAAATCGGACCTCGTATCCTGTGCAGATATTTTCGAAAACCCATTCAAAAAAACTATTTTAGATTTAAATCGGTTCTTGCGCAATGACATTTGTGAACCTTGTGATAAACTGATCCCAATACTACCAACTGATTGATCTGTCATAGAATCACCCAACCAGTTCAAATTTACCAGAGTTCCAAGGATATAATCCTGGTCACGTACTGTCTCGAGACTCGAAGATGTGAACTATCAACCAAAAACTTCTTGTTCTTTACAAAATCAAAGAATGGAAAGAGAGAAACATATAATCCATCAGGAAAAGTCAAAATTTCATGTTACAGTTAAATGGATAGATTGAACAATCATCGTATCTGGGTTGTATTCGATAATGTTTATATAGTTATACTCACCAGGTAACTGTTCTTCCGTTATACATACGAGCGACTGAATCTGGGTTGTATTCGATTATGGTGTTATGCTGTTTATATAGTTATACACACTACGTGACGGTATTCCCGTTTTACATACGAGCGACCGAAACGAACAGGAAGTTGAACGGATAGACTGAACAATAATCGTATCTGGGGTTGTATTCGATTATATCGTTATGCTATTTAGTTACACCTACCATGTAACGGTTCTTTCGTTACACATACGAGCGTCTGAATCGAACATAAGGTTGGATGGTTACACGGAACGATAATTGTATCTGAGTTGTATTCGATGATATCGTGATGATGTTTATATAGCAATACTCACCAGGTAACTGTTCTTCCGTTTTACATACAAGCGACCGAATCGAGCAGAAGGTTGAATAGATAGATTGAACAATAATTGTATCTGGGTTCTATCCGAATATATAGTTATGCTGTATATTTAGTTTAGCCTACCATGTAACGGTTTTTTCGTTACACATACGAGCGACTGAATCGTAGGAAAGGGTGAATGGATAGACTGAACAATCATCGTATCTGGGTTGTATTCGATTATTTCGTGATGATTATTATATATTATGTCTAACCAGGTAACTGTTCTTCCGTTACACATACGAGCAACCGTATCGAACATAAGGTTGAATGAACAGATTGAACAATCATTGTATCTGGGTTGTCTCCGATTATATCGTTATGCTGTATATTCAGTTACACCTACCATGTAACGGTTCTTTCGTTACACATACGAGCGTCTGAATCGAACATAAGGTTAGATGGTTAGACTGAACAATCAATGTATCTGGGTGGTATCCGATTATATCGCAATACTGTATATATAGTGATACTAACCAGGTGACGGTACTTCCGTTACACATACTAGCGACTGAATCGAACCGAAGGGTAAATGGTTAGACGAAACGATAATTGTATCTGAGTTGTATTCGATGATATCGTGATGATGTTTATATAGCAATACTCAGGTAACTGTTCTTCCGTTTTACATACAAGCGACCGAATCGAGCAGAAGGTATAAATTGAACAATCATCGTATCTGGGTTGTATTCGATAATGTTTATATAGTTATACTCACCAGGTAACTGTTCTTTCGTTATACATACGAGCGACTGAATTGAACAGAAGGTTGAATGGATAGACTAAACAATAATCGTATCTGGTGTTGTTTTCGATTATATCGTGATGATGTTTTTATAGTTATACTCACCAGGTAACTGTCATTTCGTTATACGTGAGTACGACCGAATCGAAGAGAAGGTTGAGTGGATAGACTGTATAATCATCCTCTCTGGGTTTTATTCGATTATATCGTGATGATTATCATATAGTATGTCCAACCAGGTAACAGTTCTTCCGTTATACATACCAGCAACCGATTCGAACATAAGGTTGAATGGATAGATTGAACAATCAGTGTATCTGGGTTGTATCCGAATATATCGTTATGCTGTATATTTAGTTTAGCCTACCATGTAACGGTTCTTTCGTTACACATACGAGCGTCTGAATCGAACATAAGGTTGGATGGTTAGACTGAACAATAATTGTAACTGAGTTGTATTCGATTATATCGTGATGATGTTTATATAGTAATAATCACCAGTTGACTGTTCTTGCGTTATACATACGAGCGACCCAATCGAACAGAAGGTTGGATGGATAGACGGAATGATAATTGTATCTGCGTTGTATTCGATTATATCGTGATGACGTTCATATAGAAATACTCACCAGGTTACGGTTCTCTCGTTATACATACGAGCAACCGAATAGAACAGAAGGTTGAATGGATGGTATCTGGGTTGTATTCGATTATGATGTTATGCTGTGTATATAGTTATACACATTAGGTGACGGTATTCCCGTTTTACATACGAGCGACCGGAACGAACAGAAAGTTGAATGGATAGACTAAACAATCAATGTATCTGGGTGGTATCCGATTATATCGCAATACTGTATATATAGTGATACTCACCAGGTGACGGTACTTCCGTTACACATACTAGCGACTGAATCGAACAGAAGGTTAAATGGTTAGACGAAACGATAATTGTATCTGAGTTGTATTCGATGATATCGTGATGATGTTTATATAGTAATACTCACCAGGTAACTGTTCTTCCGTTTAACATACAAGCGACCGAATCGAGCAGAAGGTTAAATTTAGTATAGATTGAACAATCATCGTATCTGGGTTGTATTCAATTATGTTTATATAGTTATACTCATAAGGTAACTGTTCTTCCGTTATACATACAAGCGACTGAATTGAACAGAAGGTTGAATGGATAGACTAAACACTAATCGTATCTGAAGTTGTATTCGATTATATCGTTATGCTGTATATTTAGTTACACCTACCATGTAACGGTTCTTTCGTTACACATACCAGCGACTGAATCGAACAGAAGGTCAAATGGTTAGACGAAACGATAATTGTATCTGAGTTGTATTCGATGATATCGTGATGATGTTTATATAGCAATACTCACCAGGTAACTGTTCTTCCGTTTCTCATACAAGCGACCAAATCGAGCAGAAGGTTAAATGGATAGATTGAACAATCATCGTATCTGGGTTGTATTCGATAATGTTTATATAGTTATACTCACCAGGTAACTGTTCTTCCGTTATACATACGAGCGACTGAATCTGGGTTGTATTCGATTATGGTGTTATGCTGTTTATATAGTTATACACACTACGTGACGGTATTCCCGTTTTACATACGAGCGACCGAAACGAACAGGAAGTTGAACGGATAGACTGAACAATAATCGTATCTGGGGTTGTATTCGATTATATCGTTATGCTATTTAGTTACACCTACCATGTAACGGTTCTTTCGTTACACATACGAGCGTCTGAATCGAACATAAGGTTGGATGGTTACACGGAACGATAATTGTATCTGAGTTGTATTCGATGATATCGTGATGATGTTTATATAGCAATACTCACCAGGTAACTGTTCTTCCGTTTTACATACAAGCGACCGAATCGAGCAGAAGGTTGAATAGATAGATTGAACAATAATTGTATCTGGGTTCTATCCGAATATATAGTTATGCTGTATATTTAGTTTAGCCTACCATGTAACGGTTTTTTCGTTACACATACGAGCGACTGAATCGTAGGGAAGGGTGAATGGATAGACTGAACAATCATCGTATCTGGGTTGTATTCGATTATTTCGTGATGATTATTATATATTATGTCTAACCAGGTAACTGTTCTTCCGTTACACATACGAGCAACCGTATCGAACATAAGGTTGAATGAACAGATTGAACAATCATTGTATCTGGGTTGTCTCCGATTATATCGTTATGCTGTATATTCAGTTACACCTACCATGTAACGGTTCTTTCGTTACACATACGAGCGTCTGAATCGAACATAAGGTTAGATGGTTAGACTGAACAATCAATGTATCTGGGTGGTATCCGATTATATCGCAATACTGTATATATAGTGATACTAACCAGGTGACGGTACTTCCGTTACACATACTAGCGACTGAATCGAACCGAAGGTTAAATGGTTAGACGAAACGATAATTGTATCTGAGTTGTATTCGATGATATCGTGATGATGTTTATATAGCAATACTCAGGTAACTGTTCTTCCGTTTTACATACAAGCGACCGAATCGAGCAGAAGGTATAAATTGAACAATCATCGTATCTGGGTTGTATTCGATAATGTTTATATAGTTAACCAGGTAACTGTTCTTTCGTTATACATACGAGCGACTGAATTGAACAGAAGGTTGAATGGATAGACTAAACAATAATCGTATCTGGTGTTGTTTTCGATTATATCGTGATGATGTTTTTATAGTTATACTCACCAGGTAACTGTCATTTCGTTATACGTGAGTACGACCGAATCGAAGAGAAGGTTGAGTGGATAGACTGTATAATCATCCTCTCTGGGTTTTATTCGATTATATCGTGATGATTATCATATAGTATGTCCAACCAGGTAACAGTTCTTCCGTTATACATACGAGCAACCGATTCGAACATAAGGTTGAATGGATAGATTGAACAATCAGTGTATCTGGGTTGTATCCGAATATATCGTTATGCTGTATATTTAGTTTAGCCTACCATGTAACGGTTCTTTCGTTACACATACGAGCGTCTGAATCGAACATAAGGTTGGATGGTTAGACTGAACAATAATTGTAACTGAGTTGTATTCGATTATATCGTGATGATGTTTATATAGTAATAATCACCAGTTGACTGTTCTTGCGTTATACATACGAGCGACCCAATCGAACAGAAGGTTGGATGGATAGACGGAATGATAATTGTATCTGCGTTGTATTCGATTATATCGTGATGACGTTCATATAGAAATACTCACCAGGTTACGGTTCTCTCGTTATACATACGAGCAACCGAATAGAACAGAAGGTTGAATGGATGGTATCTGGGTTGTATTCGATTATGATGTTATGCTGTGTATATAGTTATACACACTAGGTGACGGTATTCCCGTTTTACATACGAGCGACCGAAACGAACAGAAATTTGAATGAATAGACTGAACAATCAATGTATCTGGGTGGTATCCGATTATATCGCAATACTGTATATATAGTGATACTTACCTGGTGACAGTACTTCCGTTACACATACTAGCGACTGAATCGAACAAAAGGTTGAATGGTTAGACGGAACGATAATTGTATCTGAGTTGTATTCGATGCTATCGTGATAATGTTTATATAGCAATACTCACCAGGTAACTGTTCTTCCGTTTTACATACAAGCGACCGGATCGAGCAGAAGGTTAAATGGATAGATTGAACAATCATCGTATCTGGGTTGTATTCGATAATGTTTATATAGTTATACTCACCAGGTAACTGCCCTTTCGTTATACGTAAGAGCGACCGAATCGAAGAGAAGGTTGAGTGTATAGACTGTACAATCATCCTTTCTGGGTTGTATTCGATTATATCGTGATGATTATCATATAGTATGTCTACCAGGTAACAGTTTTTCCGTTATACATACGAGCAACCGAATCGAACATAAGGTTGAATGAATAGATTGAACAATCATTGTATCTGGGTTGTATCCGAATATATCGTTATGCTGTATATTTAGTTCAGCCTACCATGTAACGGTTCTTTCGTTACACATACGAGCGACTGAATCGTATAGAAGGGTGAATGGATAGACTGAACAATCATCGTATCTGGGTTGTATTCGATTATTCCGTGATGATTATTATATATTATGTCTAACCAGGTAACTGTTTTTTCGTTATACATACGAGCAACCGAATCGAACATAAGGTTGAATGGATAGATTGAACAATCATTGTATTTGGGTTGTATCCGAATATATCGTTATGCTGTATATTTAGTTACACCTACCATGTAACGGTTCTTTCGTTACACATACGAGCGAGTGAATCGTAGAGAAGGGTGAATGGATAGAAATAACAATCATCTTATCTGGGTTGTATTCGATTATTTCGTGATGATTATTATATATTATGTCTAACCAGGTAACTGTTTTTCCGTTATACATGCGAGGAACCGAATCGAACATAAGGTTGAATGGATAGATTGAACAATCATTGTATCTGGGTTGTCTCCGATTATATCGTTATGCTGTATATTTAGTTACACCTACCATGTAACGGTTCTTTCGTTACACATACGAGCGTCTGAATCGAACATAAGGTTGGATGGTTAGACGGAACGATAATTGTAACTGAGTTGTATTCGATTATATCGTGGTGATGTTTATATAGTAATACTCACCAGGTGACTGTTCTTGCGTTATACATACGAGCGACCCAATCGAACAGAAGGTTGGATGGATAAACGGAATGATAATTGTATCTGAGTTGTATTCGATTATATCGTGATGACGTTCATATAGAAATACTCACCAGGTTACTGTTCTTTCGTTATACATACGAGCAACCGAATCGAACAGAAGGTTGAATGGATAGTATCTGGGTTGTATTCGATCATGATGTTATGCTGTGTATATAGTTATACACACTAGGTGACGGTATTTCCGTTTTACATACGAGCGATCGAAACGGACAGAAAGTTGAATGGATAGACTGAACAATCAATGTATCTGGGTGGTATCCGATTATATCGCAATACTGTATATATAGTGATACTTACCAGGTGACGGTACTTCCGTTACACATACTAGCGACTGATTCGAACAGAAGGTTGAATGATTAGACGAAACGATAATTGTATCTGAGTTGTATTCGATAATATCGTGATGATGTTTATATAGCAATACTCACCAGGTAACTGTTCTTCCGTTTTACATACAAGCGACCGAATCGAGCAGGAGGTTAAATGGATAGATTGAACAATCATCGTATCTGGGTTGTATTTGATGATGTTTATGTAGTTATACTCACCAGGTAACTGTTCTTCCGTTATACATACGAGCGACTGAATTGAACAGAAGGTTCAATGGATAGACTGAACAATAATCGTATCTGGGGTTGTATTCGATTATATCGTGATGATGTTCTCATATTTATACTCACCAGGTAACTGTCCTTTCGTTATACGTAAGAGCGACCGAATCGAAGAGAAGGTTGAGTGGATAGACTGTACAATCATCCTTTCTGGATTGTATTCGATTATATCGTGAATATTATCATATAGTATGTCAAACCAGGTAACAGTTCTTCCGTTATACATACGAGCAACTTAATCGAACATAAGGTTGAATGGATAGATTGGACAATCATTGTATCTGGGTTGTATCCGAATATATCGTTATGCTGTATATTTAGTTTAGCCTACCATGTAACGGTTCTTTCGTTACACATACGAGCGATTGAATCGTAGAGTGAATGGATAGACTGAACAATCATCGTATCCGGGTTGTATTCGATTATTTCGTGATGATTATTATATATTATGTTTAACCAGGTAACCGTTCTTCCGTTATACATACGAGCAACCGAATCGAACATAAGGTTGAATGGATAGATTGAACAATCATTGTATCTGGGTTGTCTCCGATTATATCGTTATGCTGTATATTTAGTTACACTTACCATGTACCGGTTCTTTCGTTACACATACGAGCGTCTGAATCGAACATAAGGTTGGATGGTTAGACGGAACGATAATTGTAACTGAGTTGTATTCGATTATATCGTGGTGATGTTTATATAGTAATACTCACCAGGTGACTGTTCTTGCGTTATACATACGAGCGACCCAATCGAACAGAAGGTTGGATGGATAGACGGAATGATAATTGTGTCTGAGTTGTATTCGATTATATCGTGATGACGTTCATATGGAAATACACACCAGGTTACTGTTCTTTCGTTATACATACGAGCAACCGAATCGAACAGAAGGTTGAATGGATAGTATCTGGGTTGTATTCGATTATGATGTTATGCTGTGAATATAGTTATACACACTAGGTGAAGGTATTCCCGTTTTACATACGAGCGACCGAAACGAACAGAAAGTTGAATGGATAGACTGAACAATCAATGTATCTGGGTGGTATCCGATTATATCGCAATACTGTATATATAGCGATACTCACCAGGTGACGGTTCTTCCGTTACACATACTAGCGACTGAATCGAACAGAAGGTTAAATGGTTAGACGAAACGATAATTGTATCTGAGTTTTATTCGATTATATCGTGTTGATGTTTATATAGCTATACTCACCAGGTAACTGTTCTCCCGTTATACATACGAGCAACCGAATCGAACATAAGGTTGAATGGATAGATTGAACAATCTTTGTATCTGGGTTGTATCCGAATATATCGTTATGCTGTATATTTAGTTTAGCCTACTATGTAACGGTTCTTTCGTTACACATACGAGCGACTGAATCGTAGAGAAGGGTGAATGGATAGACTGAACAATCTACGTATCTGGGTTGTATTCGATTATTTCGTGATGATTATTATATATTATGTCTAACCAGGTAACTGTTCATCCGTTATGAATACTTTATATATAGTGTATATATAGTGATATTTACCAGGTGACGGTACTTCCGTTACACAAACTAGCGACTGAATCGAACAGAAGGTTAAATGGTTAGACGAAACGATAATTGTATCTGAGTTGTATTCGATGATATCGTGATGATGTTTACATAGCAATACTCACCAGGTAACTGTTCTTCCGTTTTACATACAAGCGACCGAATCGAGCAGAAGGTTAAATGGAAAGATTGAACAATCATCGTATCTGGGTTGTATTCGATTATGTTTATATAGTTATACTCACCAGGTAACTGTTCTTCCGTTATACATACGAGCGACTGAATCTGGGTTGTATTTGATTATGTTGTTATGCTGTGTATATAGTTATACACACTTCGTGACGGTATTCCCGTTTTATATACGAGCGACCGAAACGAACAGAAAGTTGAACGGATAGATTGAACAATAATCGTATCTGGGGTTGTATTCGATTATATCGTTATGCTATTTATTTACACCTACCATGTAACGGTTCTTTCGTTACACATACGAGCGTCTGAATCGAACATAAAGTTGGATGGTTAGACGGAACGATAATTGTAACTGATTTGTATTCGATTATATCGTGGTGATGTTTATATAGTAATACTCACCAGGTGACTGTTCTTGCGTTTTACATACAAGCGACCTAATCGAGCAGAAGGTTGAATAGATAGATTGAACAATAATTGTATCTGGGTTGTATCCGAATATATCGTTATGCAGTATATTTAGTTTAGCCTACCATGTAACGGTTCTCTCGTTACACATACGAGCGACTGAATCGTAGAGAAGGGTGAATGGATAGACTGAACAATCATCGTATCTGGGTTGTATTCGATTATTTCGTGATGATTATTATATGTTATGTCTAACCAGGTAACTGTTCTTCCGTTATACATACGAGCAACCGAATCGAACATAAGGTTGAATGGACAGATTGAACAATCATTTTATCTGGGTTGTCTCCGATTATATCGTTATGCTGTATATTTAGTTACACTTACCATGTAACGGTTCTTTCGTTACACATACGAGCGTCTGAATCGAACATAAGGTTAGATGGTTAGACTGAACAATCAATGTATCTGGGTGGTATCTGATTATATCGCAATACTGTATATATAGTGATACTTACCAGGTGACGGTACTTCCGTTACACATACTAGCGACTGAATCGAACAGAAGGTTAAATGGTTAGACGAAACGATAATTGTATCTGAGTTGTATTCGATGATATCGTGATGATGTTTATATAGCAATACTCACCAGGTAACTGTTCTTCCGTTTTACATACAAGCGACCGAATCGAGCAGAAGGTTGAATAGATAGATTGAACAATAATTGTATCTGGGTTGTATCCGAATATATCGTTATGCTGTATATTTAGTTTAGCCTACCATGTAACGGTTCTTTCGTTACACATACGAGCGACTGAATCGTAGAGAAGGGTGAATGGATAGACTGAACAATCATCGTATCTGGGTTGTATTCGATTATTTCGTGATGATTATTATATATTATGTCTAACCAGGTAACTGTTCTTCCGTTATACATACGAGCAACCGAATCGAACATAAGGTTGAATGGACAGATTGAACAATCATTTTATCTGGGTTGTCTCCGATTATATTGTAGTATAATATTGAGATCTTGAATAGATTTTGTTTTATCTATTGTTATTCCATAATAGTTGTAAGATACTGTATAGCAATTTATTATATATAGGTCAGTGGTATTACAGGTTCATGCAGTTCGTTGTGCTATTGCGTATAATTACTCAAACATATTATGTACCCAGATAACACACATTCGCCTAAGGACGTCCTCTAATAGTCGCCAAAAGACTATAGAGGATGTTCTATATTCTACATCCTGAGAACGTCACTAGGCTCAGAATTTTCGACATAATTGTCGCACATTAGTCCTCCGAGCGGCAGCCTGAGGATGTAGATATGTGTGGGCCTAAGGACGTCCTCTAATAGTCGCCAAAAGACTGTAGGAGGATGTTCTATATTCTACATCCTGAGAACGTCACTAGGCTCAGAATTTTTGACATAATTGTCCACATTAGTCTTTTCAGCGGCAGCCTGGGGATGTGGATATGTGTGGGCCTAAATTTCATCTCTTCCAAGTCACGAGATATATAAACATATATATATTTTAAAATCTAGTTACAGATTATCAAAATCGGACGAAGCGTTCTTTATTATTGAATTAATTTTTAATTATTCGATATTGGTTGGTTCTCCACTCTATACGAATTTCCCAATTTAGAAGTGAGCTATATATATCAAGAAAAATTATCTTGTCCATTATTATTGAAAAAAAATAAGTATTCCAATTTTAGTAATAAAAATCCTTGAAAATAATTGTTGTTCAAATCACATTGAAAGTTAAACATTTATAAGTACACGGAATAGCGACATTGCAATGAGGAGGTAAGTTGAATCACAGAAGTCAAGCAACGACAGCAGTGGCTAGGATTTGGATAGGTGACCATGATAGCGCTGTTTTTTTATTTTTTTTTATTTTTTTTCATTTTCATTAGTTCTCAGATATGCTCAAAAGTAATTCTGAGAATAATAAAAACTCAAAAAAGGCAAAACTGGAGTGAATAAAAGAAGTAAGACCTCGTAGGGATCTTCTGAGACGTTATTTGAACGTGGAAAATGGTAACAGGAGGACGTCCTAGGGACGTTCTTTGAAAGCCTCTCGACGTATCGAGGACGATAATGTGACCGCCTCAGAAGATCCTCAAAAGGTTTTTGTGTTATCTGGGTACTGACTAAGCTAAACAATTATTCTTGTTAATGGTGCCATTTATTAAATTATACAGAGATTGATTCTGAACTTAGTGAGGAAGAGTCGTTTTATTATTTTTCCCAACTCTCCAAATTACTAAGTTATCACATGGCGATCCTGCCTTAAGAATTAACAATGGAATTGGTCTGATATGAAGTGATACGATGGGGAAAACACAGAGTAAAGAAGAAGTTATAATTGCACAAGCAGGCAATAGTGGTGGACAAACAAATGATTCCAACCAAAACAAAGGCGCAAGTTTCGGCTCTACCCAAGATGTCCTAACTATAATTGTACTGATATTGCTGGTTCTTGCCCTGGGATGGTGGATTTTTATTAGATGCAAGAATTCAGTGGAGAGGAAGATCAGGAAAGAAGTATCCAGAAGCAGAGAGCAGGTTTAGTTTTATTTTAGGTTCATAATGGGCATACTATTGGATACAGTGGATATGGAATAATAGGTGCCTACTAGTTAATATATTATTTGAGCTGAAAATGATGGAGGAGAATTATATGGCATGTCGAAGGAAGCAGATGAAATCAAAAACCTATATGAAGAACTCAGAGTGATTTATAGAAATTTGAAGAAAGACAATACAGACAGAAGGAGTAATTTTAAGGTACTGGAATATAAATTAGAAGAAGTAAATAGGGTTAAATCAGAATTTATAGAAAATAGGGAAAAATTCAATAGTGAGCTGCGTGAACCAAAATTAGTAGATAGGATAAAATTGTATGTAGTTGATATAGAAAAATATTTTGATGCAATTTATGGTATTCTAACTGAAAGGTTAAAAACATTAGAATCAGTTCCTTCAAAGCTCAAAGTAGATTTTAAAAACGAATCGTCAGAATCAGACAGAGAGGTAAAAATGTCTGGAAATTTCGATTTGAAGACTGCTGCAGGTTTAATTCCAGTAATGAATGGATCTGAAACAGTAACTAAGCAACTAATAGACGCGATTAGCTTATATGATTCTTTATTAAATAGTGATGGAAAAACATTATTAACATCTTATGTATTAAAAACTAGATTATCAGAAAGTGCAAAGATTAGATTAAAATCATCTTATACATCTAACACACTTTTGATCAATGATTTGAGAAGCAATTTTAGTTCGAAGAAATCAGCTGCTGCACTATCTACAAAGCTGAATAGCGAAAAACAAAATTCTAGATCGATTGATGATTTCGGAAGATCGCATGATGAATTAATGGTTGATCTTACATTAACACAAGCCGAAGGCAATGAGCAAAACGCAAATGTTTTACGACCTGTTAATGAGAAGATTGCGATTAATACCTTTGCGAACGGTCTCAACAATCAAAATTTAAGAACAATTATTAAAGCACGAAACTATCAGAGTCTAAATGATGCAATACAGGGTGCAAAAGATGAGGAAATATCGTTAGGGGTACCTAGAGAAATATTTCGGTTAAGGTCTAATAACAATTTCGCACACAGGGGCTCAAATAGAGTAAATTTCAGAAGTCATTCAAGAGGTTCGTTCCGAAGCTTTGATAGGAATAATACTAATCATTTCAATAATTCTAATAATTATAGACACACTCCACAAAATTCACATTATTCAAACAGGAACTCTCCTAATTCAAGATTTCACCATAACCGAAGAGGTAGTCGTGTGAGTCATAATAATGGCCAACGCGGTTATATCATGCAAAATGAGAATTCTAGAAATCAAAACATGAATTCGAATACAAGCTCAAATTCGAACTCAGGTCAGCTGTTTTTTCGAGACTAACCATTCTAATCCACAACTAATAAAATTAAATGGCTTGAATTTTATCACAGTAAATTATGAAGGAAGCAATCTCAAATTTTTATTAGACACGGGTGCGACTGTTAGTGTGATTTTCCAAAAACATGTAAATAAGCACCAAAACATTGATTATTCAGAAAGAATCAAAATAAATGGCATATCTGGGTCAATTATTTCGCAAGGCTCGACAAACATACTTTTCACAGTAAATAATAACGTAAATATGTGTCACAAATTTTTGATGATTAAGGAGTTTTATGTTTTTATTTTATGATGGTGAAAATAGAATAACTGTTCCAATGCATGCTAACGAAGAGATATTCACTTTAATTCCAAAACAAACGGAAATTATTAGATATATTCAAGTAGACCATAACACTGACTATGTGATTCTCGCGGATGAAATAGGAGATGGTATTTTTATTGCGGGGTCAATAGTTACTCCTGAAGCAAATAAAATACCGGTTAGAATTTTAAATGTACAAGAACGAGACGTCACCTTGAAAAATTTTAAACCAAAAATTGATTTGCTGAAAAATTACGAATTGTGCCACTTTGGATCAAACGATAATAAATCAGTTAGTAGAATAGAAAAATTGTTGGGACTATTAAAATTAAATGAATTGAAAGAAAATGAAAACATAGCTATACAGAAAATTTGTGCAAAATACTCTGACGTTTTTCATTTAGATACTGATCCATTAACAACAACTAACATATATAAACAAAAAATCTATCTAAAGCCAAATGCATCCCCCGTATATAAAAAACCTTATAGGTTACCATTTGCTCAAAAACAAGAGATAGATAAGCAAATCAATAAAATGTTGCAAGACGGTATAATTGAGGAAGCTAAATCTGAATGGTCTTCTCCACTTTTATTAGTTCCAAAAAGAGTTGATAATAATGGTAATAAGAAATTCAGGTTAGTAATAGATTACAGGGGTTGTAATACTCAGATACAGGATGAAAAGTGGCCTTTGCCTTGTATTACAGATATTCTAGATTCTTTGTCCGGCGCTACTTATTTCTCACACTCAGATTTATCCCAAGGTTATTATCAAGTAGAATTAGATGAATCAAGTAGGCCATGTACAGCATTTACAGTGGGTAGTAAGGGGCAGTATCAAATGACTCGGCTTCCAATGGGGTTGAAAATTAGCCCAAATGCATTTTCTAGAGCTATGACAATTGCAATGTCGGGACTCAATTATGAAAGCTGTTTTATTTATTTAGATGATCTTATTGTGTTTGGAAAAAATGTATTCGAACATAACAAGAATTTAATAAAAGTTTTACAGCGACTAAGAGAAGTCAATCTGAAATTGAATCCAAACAAATGTAAATTTTTGAAAAAAGAACTTTTATACCTAGGACATATAGTATCCGCTGATGGCGTTTTACCTGATCCTGAAAAAATAAAAGCTGTTCAAAACTATCCTGTACCAAAGAGTGCTGATGACACGAGAAGATTTGTTGCATTTGCTAATTACTACAGAAAATATATTAAAAACTTTGCGGAAATTGCAACACCACTAAATTACTTGTCAAGAAAAAATGTTGAATTCAAATGGACATCTGAATGCCAACTGGCATTTGATACATTAAAAACAGCATTAATTAATCCTCCCGTATTACAATATCCAAATTTTTCTCCTGATAATACATTTACTTTAAAAACTGATGCATCTGGTCATAGTGTAGGTGCAGTTCTTTCGAATATTGATGAAAGGCCTATAGCATACGCAAGCAGAACATTGAATAAGGCTGAAAAACAGTATTCTACAATTGAGAAGGAGCTTTTGGCAATTGTTTTCGGTATAAAACATTTTTCTTGTTATTTGTACGGTAGAAAATTTATTATATATACAGACCATCGACCGTTAATTTATTTATTTGGCATGACAAACCCTTCGAGTAGGCTAACAAAGTTTAGATTGCTTATAGAGGAATACGATTTTGAGATAAGTTACATAAAGGGTAAAAATAATGTAACTGCCGATGCATTATCTCGAATTCAATTATCATGCGACGAATTGAAAACCATTGCAAATAAAGTAGAACAAACATTATTTGCTATAACTAGGCAACAAAGTAAAAAATTGAACGAAATTGAGGATAAGGTTGATTTTAATAATTTTGAAAGCGATAGGATTGATCACCCTGGAGTTGTAGAATTATTAAAACGTCCTAAAAACTCATATGAATTAAGTTTGGTAACAGAACAAGATGTAGAAAAAGTAATGGGAAACGGAACAATTGACATTCAATTGGGAAATATATACTTTTTGAAGAAATCGAAGGTTATTTATGTATTGCAAAATTCAGACTCTCGATCAGCGTTCGTGCACGGTGCATCGTTGAGAGACCTGAATAAAATTTGCAAAAAATACGATATTCCGGAATAAGTTGTTATCAAGAATAGAGAAAATGCGCAATTATTAAGAAGTATAAAGGATAATATTGAAGCGATAAAGAAACAAGATTTTAAAATCTGTATTATATTACTGAATTAGAGAGTCAAAGAATTATTCTCAATGATTTTCATATCCTGCCTACTGGCGGACATGCGGGAATAAATAGGATGTACAATAACATAAGAAAATATTATTTTTGGTCCAATTTACGTAAGGATGTTGAAGAGTTCGTTAAACATTGTGATGACTGTCAACGTTTTAAACATTCGAGGCCTAATATACAACCAATGTCTATAACAACTACGGCATCTTCAGCATTCCAAAACGTATATTTAGATTTAGTGGGTCCCTTGGAAGAATATAGTGAAGGTAATAAATATATTTTAACCTTACAATGTGAGCTTTCAAAATTTATTGAGTGTTATCCTTTAAAAAACAAGGAATCAACTGCTGTAGCAATAAGTTTTGTAAATAATTTTATATTACGTTACGGGATCCCAAATTGCATAATTTCTGATAAAGGTACTGAATTTTTATGTTCAACTCTGAAAGAAATATGTAAAATTTTGAAAATCAAACAGTTGTCGTCAACGGCATATCATCATGAAACAATGGGTTCTCTGGAAAACTCGCATAAACATTTAAATGCGTATATGCGTATTCAGGTATCTAAGAATTCAGGAACTTGGAGCTCTTGGTTACAATTCTGGTGTTTTTCGTACAATAATAGTGTGCATACAGAAACGCGATACACTCCTTATGAATTGGTCTTTGGGAAAATATGCAATTTACCCTCTAATATTTTCAATAGTGTAGATCCCATTTACAATTTCGATGATTACCCTTCTGAACTGAAATATCGGTTACAAAATGCCTGGCATGATGCAAAGAATAATTTGATATCTTCGAAGCAGAAGAGAAAAGTGCATTTTGATAAAAAATGTAAAATCACTAATTACAAAGTTGGTGATTTAGTTTTGCTTAGAAACAACTCTGGTAGCAAAAAAGATGCAATTTTTACAGGTCCTTATCAAGTGATTGAGGATAATGCACCGAATGTTATTATTAAGATGGGTAGCAAACTAGTAACTATTCATAAAAATAGAACAAAATTGTATTATAAGTAGAATTAACTTTTTTTTTTCCTTTTTTTTTTTTAGTTCATAGGATGTGTAGTATAATATTGAGATCTTGAATAGATTTTGTTTTATCTATTGTTATTCCATAATAGTTGTAAGATACTGTATAGCAATTTATTATATATAGGTCAGTGGTATTACAGGTTCATGCAGTTCGTTGTGCTATTGCGTATAATTACTCAAACATATTATGTACTGACTAAGCTAAACAATTATTCTTGTTAATGGTACCATTTATTAAATTATACAAAGATTGATTCTGAACTTAGTGAGGAAGAGTCGTTTTATTATTTTTCCCAACTCTCCAAATTACTGAGTTATCACAATATCGTGATGCTGTATATTTAGTTACACCTACCATGTAACGGTTCTTTCGTTACACATACGAGCGTCTGAATCGAACATAAGGTTAGATGGTTAGACTGAACAATCAATGTATCTGGGTGGTATCCGATTATATCGCAATACTGTATATATAGTGATACTTACCAGGCGACGGTACTTCCGTTACACATACTAGCGACTGAATCGAACAGAAGGTTAAATGGTTAGACGAAACGATAGTTGTATCTGAGTTGTAACCTTCTGTTCGATTCAGTCGCTAGTATATATAACGGAAGTACCGTCACCTGATAAGTATCACTATATATACAGTATTGCGATATAATCGGATACCACCCAGATACATTGATTGTTCAGTCTATCCATTCAACTTTCTGTTCGTTTCGGTCGCTCGTATGTAAAACGGGAATACCGTCACCTAGTGTGTATAACTATATACACAGCATAACATCATAATCGAATACAACCCAGATACTATCCATTCAACCTCCTGTTCGATTCGGTTGCTCGTATGTATAACGAAAGAACAGTAACCTGGTGAGTATTTCTATATAAACGTCATCACGATATAATCGAATACAACGCAGATACAATTATCATTCCGTCTATCCATCCAACCTTCTGTTCGATTGGGTCGCTCGTATGTATAACGCAAAAACAGTCACCTGGTGAGTATTACTATATAAACATCACCACGATATAATCGAATACAACTCAGTTACAATTATCGTTTCGTCTAACCATCCAACCTTATGTTCGATTCAGACGCTCGTATGTGTAACGAAAGAACCTTTACATGGTAGGTGTAACTAAATATACAGCATAACGATATAATCGGAGACAACCCAGATACAATGATTGTTCAATCTATCCATTCAACCTTATGTTCGATTTGGTTGCTCGTATGTATAACGGAAGAACTGTTACCTGATTAGACATACTATATGATAATCATCACGATATGATCAAATACAACCCAGATACGAAGATTGTTCAGTCTATCCATTCAACCTCCTGTTCAGTTCAGTCGCTCTTATGTGTAACTGGAGAACAGTTTCCTGGTGAGTATAACTATATAAACATCATCAAAATATAATCGAATACAACCCCAGATACGATTATTGTTTAGTCTATCCATTCAACCTTCTGTTCAATTCAGTCGCTCGTATGTATAACGGAAGAACAGTTACCTGGTGAGTATAACTATATAAACATAATCGAATACAACCCAAATACGATGATTGTTCAATCTATACTAAATTTAACCTTCTTCTCGATTCGGTCGCTTGTATGTAAAACGGAAGAACAGTTACCTGGTAAGTATTCCTATATAAACATCATCACGATATCATCGAATACAACTCAGATACAATTATCGTTTCGTCTAACCATTTAACCTTCTGTTCAATTCAGTCGCTAGTATGTGTGACGGAAGTACCGTCACCTGGTAAGTATCACTATATATTCAGTATTGCGATATAAACGGATACCACCCAGATACATTGATTGTTCAGTCTATCCATTCAACTTTCTGTTCGTTTCGGTCGCTTGTATGTAAAACGGGAATACCGTCACCTAATGTGTATAACTATATACACAGCATAACATCATAATCGAATACAACCCAGATACTATCCATTCAACCTTCTGTTCGATTCGGTTGCTCGTATGTATAACGAAAGAACAGTAACCTGGTGAGTATTACTATATGAACATCACCACGATATAATCGAATACAACTCAGTTACAATTATCGTTCCGTCTAATCATCCAACCTTATGTTCGATGCAGACGCTCGTATGTGTAACGAAAGAACCGTTACATGGTAGGTGTAACTGAATATACAGCATAACGATATAATCGGAGACAACCCAGATACAATGAGTGTTCAATCTATCCATTCAACCTTCTGTTCAGTTCAGTCGCTCTTATGTATAACTGGAGAACAGTTACCTGGTGAGTATAACTATATAAACATCATCACGATATAATCGAATACAACCCCAGATACGATCATTGTTTAGTCTATCCATTCAACCTTCTGTTCAATTCAGTCGCTCGTATGTATAACGGAAGAACAGTTTCCCGGTGAGTATAACTATATAAACATAATCGAATACAACCCAGATACGATGATTGTTCAATCTATCTATTTAACTTTCTGCTCGATTCGGTCGCTTGTATGTAAAACGGAAGAACAGTTACCTGGTGAGTATTGCTATAAACATCATCACGATATCATCGAATACAACTCAGATACAATTATCGTTTCCTCTAACCATTTAACCTTCTGTACGATTCAGTCGCTGGTATGTGTAACGGAAGTACCGTCACCTGGTTAGTATCACTATATATACAGTATTGCGATATAATCGGATACCACCCAGATACATTGATTGTTCAGTCTATCCATTCAACTTTCTGTTCGTTTTGGTCGCTCGTATGTAAAACGGGAATACCGTCACCTAGTGTGTATAACTATAAACACAGCATAACATCATAATCGAATACAACCCAGATACTATCCATCCAACCTTCTGTTCGATTGGGTCGCTCGTATGTATAACGCAAGAACAGTCACCTGGTGAGTATTACTTTATAAACATCACCACGATACAATCGAATACAACTCAGTTACAATTATCGTTTCGTCTAACCATCCAACCTTATGTTCGATTCAGACGCTCGTATGTGCAACGAAAGAACCGTTACATGGTAGGTATAACTAAATATACAGCATAACGATATAATCGGAGACAACTCAGATACAATAATTGTTCAATCTATCCATCCAAACTTATGTTCGATTCGGTTGCTCGTATGTTTAACGGAAGAACTGTTACCTGGTTAGACATACTATATGATAATCATCACGATATAATCAAATAAAACCCAGATACGATGATTGTTCGATCTATCCATTCAACCTTCTGTTCAGTTCAGTCGCTCGTATGTATAACGGAAGAACAGTTACCCGGTGAGTATAACTATATAAACATAATCGAATACAACCCAGATACGATGATTGTTCAATCTATCTATTTAACTTTCTGCTCGATTCGGTCGCTTGTATGTAAAACGGAAGAACAGTTACCTGGTGAGTATTGCTATAAACATCATCACGATATCATCGAATACAACTCAGATACAATTATCGTTTCCTCTAACCATTTAACCTTATGTACGATTCAGTCGCTGGTATGTGTAACGGAAGTACCGTCACCTGGTTAGTATCACTATATATACAGTATTGCGATATAATCGGATACCACCCAGATACATTGATTGTTCAGTCTATCCATTCAACTTTCTGTTCGTTTTGGTCGCTCGTATGTAAAACGGGAATACCGTCACCTAGTGTCTATAACTATATACACAGCATAACATCATAATCGAATACAACCCAGATACTATCCATCCAACCTTCTGTTCGATTGGGTCGATCGTATGTATAACGCAAGAACAGTCACCTGGTGAGTATTACTTTATAAACATCACCACGATACAATCGAATACAACTCAGTTACAATTATCGTTTCGTCTAACCATCCAACCTTATGTTCGATTCAGACGCTCGTATGTGCAACGAAAGAACCGTTACATGGTAGGTATAACTAAATATACAGCATAACGATATAATCGGAGACAACTCAGATACAATGATTGTTCAATCTATCCATCCAACCTTATGTTCGATTCGGTTGCTCGTATGTTTAACGGAAGAACTGTTACCTGGTTAGACATACTATATGATAATCATCACGATATAATCAAATAAAACCCAGATACGATGATTGTTCGATCTATCCATTCAACCTTCTGTTCAGTTCAGTCGCTCGTATGTATAACGGAAGAACAGTTACCCGGTGAGTATAACTATATAAACATAATCGAATACAACCCAGATACGATGATTGTTCAATCTATCTATTTAACTTTCTGCTCGATTCGGTCGCTTGTATGTAAAACGGAAGAACAGTTACCTGGTGAGTATTGCTATAAACATCATCACGATATCATCGAATACAACTCAGATACAATTATCGTTTCCTCTAACCATTTAACCTTCTGTACGATTCAGTCGCTGGTATGTGTAACGGAAGTACCGTCACCTGGTAAGTATCACTATATATACAGTATTGCGATATAATCGGATACCACCCAGATACATTGATTGTTCAGTCTATCTATTTAACTTTCTGCTCGATTCGGTCGCTTGTATGTAAAACGGAAGAACAGTTACCTGGTGAGTATTGCTATAAACATCATCACGATATCATCGAATACAACTAAGATACAATTATCGTTTCCTCTAACCATTTAACCTTCTGTACGATTCAGTCGCTGGTATGTGTAACGGAAGTACCGTCACCTGGTAAGTATCACTATATATACAGTATTGCGATATAATCGGATACCACCCAGATACATTGATTGTTCAGTCTATCTATTCAACTTTCTGTTCGTTTTGGTCGCTCGTATGTAAAACGGGAATACCGTCACCTAGTGTGTATAACTATATACACAGCATAACATCATAATCGAATACAACCCAGATACTATCCATTCAACCTCCTGTTCGATTCGGTTGCTCGTATGTATAACGATAGAACAGTAACCTGGTGAGTATTTCTATATGAACGTCATCACGATATAATCGAATACAACTCAGATACAATTATCATTCCGTCTATCCATCCAACCTTCTGTTCGATTGGGTCGCTCGTATGTATAACGCAAGAACAGTCACCTGGTGAGTATTACTTTTTAAACATCACCACGATACAATCGAATACAACTCAGTTACAATTATCGTTTCGTCTGAGTTCGATTTGGTTGTTCGTATGTATAACGGAAGAACTGTTACCTGGTTAGACATACTATATTATAATCATCACGATATAATCAAATACAACCCAGATACGATGATTGTTCAGTCTATCCATTCAAACTTCTGTTCAGTTCAGTCGCTCTTATGTATAACTGGAGAACAGTTTCCTGGTGAGTATAACTATATGAACATCATCAAGATATAATCGAATGCAACCCCAGATACGATTATTGTTTAGTCTATCCATTCAACCTCCTGTTCAATTCAGTCGCTCGTATGTATAACGGAAGAACAGTTACTTGGTGAGTATAACTATATAAACATAATCGAATACAAACCAGATACGATGATTGATCAATCTATACTAAATTTAACCTTCTGCTCGATTCGGTCGCTTGTATGTAAAACGGAAGAAAAGTTACCTGATGAGTATTGCTTTATAAACATCATCACGATATCATCGAATACAACTCAGATACAATTATCGTTTCGTCTTACCATTTAACCTTCTGTTCGATTCAGTCGCTAGTATGTGTAACGGAAGTACCGTCACCTGGTAAGTATCACTATATATACAGAATTGCGAAATAATCGGATACCACCCAGATACATTGATGGTTCAGTCTATCCATTCAACTTTCTGTTCGTTCCGGTCGCTCGTATGTAAAACGGGAATACCGTCACCAAATGTGTATAACTATATACACAGCATAACATCATAATCGAATACAACCCAGATACTATCCATTCAACCTTCTGTTCGATTCGGTTGCTCGTATGTATAACGAAAGAACAGTAACCTGGTGAGTATTTCTATATGAACGTCATCACGATATAATCGAATACAACTAAGATACAATGATCATTCCGTCTATCCATCCAACCTTCTGTTCGATTGGGTCGCTCGTATGTATAACGCAAGAACAGTCACCTGGTGAGTATTACTATATAAACATCACGATATATTCGAATACAACTCAGTTACAATTATCGTTTCGTCTAACCATCCAACCTCATGTTCGATTCAGACGCTCGTATGTGTTACGAAAGAACCGTTACATGGTAGGTGTAACTAAATATACAGCATAACGATATAATCGGAGACAACCCAGATACAATGATTGTACAATCTATCCATTCAACCTTATGTTCGATTTGGTTGCTCGTATGTATAACGGAAGAACTGTTACCTGGTCAGACATACTATATGATAATCATCACGATATAATCAAATACAACCCAGATACGATGATTGTTCAAACTATCCATTCAACGTCCTGTTCAGTTCAGTCGCTCTTATGTGTAACTGGAGAACAGTTTCCTGGTGAGTATAACTATATAAACATCATCAAGATATAATCGAATACAACCCCAGATACATGTATGTAAAACGTAAGAACAGTTACCAGGTGAGTATTACTATAAACATCATCACGATATCATCGAATACAACTCAGATACAATTATCGTTTAGTCTAACCATTTAACCTTCTGTTCGATTCAGTCGCTAGTATGTGTAACGGAAGTACCGTCACCTAGTTAGTATCACTATATATACAGTATTGCGATATAATCGGATACCACCCAGATACATTGATTGTTCAGTCTATCCAATCAACTCTCTGTTCGTTTCGGTCGCTCGTATGTGAAACGGGAATACCGTCACCTAGTGTGTATAACTATATACACAGCATAACATCATAATCGAATACAACCCAGATACTATCCATTCAACCTTCTGTTCGATTCGGTTGCTCGTATGTATAACGAAAGAACAGTAACCTGGTAAGTATTTCTATATGAACGTGATCACGATATAATCGAATACAACTCAGATACAATGATCATTCCGTCTATCCATCCAACCTTATGTTCGATTCCGACGCTCGTATGTGTAACGAAAGAACCGTTACATGGTAGGTGTAACTAAATATACAGCATAACGATATATTCGGAGACAACCCAGATACAATGATTGTTCAATCTATCCATTCAACCTTATGTTCGATTCGGTTGCTCGTATGTATAACGGAAGAACAGTTACCCGGTGAGTATAACTATATAAACATAATCGAATACAACCCAGATACGATGATTGTTCAATCTATCTATTTAACTTTCTGCTCGATTCGGTCGCTTGTATGTAAAACGGAAGAACATTTGCCTGGTGAGTATTGCTATAAACATCATCACGATATCATCGAATATAACTCAGATACAATTATCGTTTCCTCTAACCATTTAACCTTCTGTACGATTCAGTCGCTGGTATGTGTAACGGAAGTACCGTCACCTGGTAAGTATCACTATATATACAGTATTGCGATATAATCGGATACCACCCAGATACATTGATTGTTCAGTCTATCCATTCAACTTTCTGTTCGTTTCGGTCGCTCGTATGTAAAACGGGAATACCGTCACCTAGTGTGTATAACTATATACACAGCATAACATCATAATCGAATACAACCCAGATACTATCCATACAACCTCCTGTTCGATTCGGTTGCTCGTATGTATAACGAGATAACAGTAACCTGGTGAGTATTTCTATATGAACGTCATCACGATATAATCGAATACAACTCAGATACAATGATCATTCCGTCTATCTATCCAACCTTCTGTTCGATTGGGTCGCTCGTATGTATTACGCAAGAACAGTCACCTGGTGAGTATTACTATTTAAACATCACCACGATATAATCGAATACAACTCAGTTACAATTATCGTTTCGTCTAACCATCCAACCTTATGTTCGATTCAGACGCTAGTATGTGTAACGAAAGAACCGTTACATGGTAGGTATAACTAAATATACAGCATAACGATATAATCGGAGACAACCCAGATACAACGATTGTTCAATCTATCCATTCAACCTTATGTTCGATTCGGTTGCTCGTATGTATAACGGAAGAACAGTTACCTGGTTAGACATAATATGTAATAATCATCACGAAATAATCGAATACAACCCAGATACGATGATTGTTCAGTCTATCCATTCACCCTTCTTTACGATTCAGTCGCTCGTATGTGTAACGAAACAACCGTTACATGGTAGGCTAAACTAAATATATATCATAACGATATATTCGGATACAACCCAGATACAATGATTGTTCAATCTATCCATTCAACCTTATGTTCGATTCGGTTGCTCGTATGTATAACGGAAGAACAGTTACCTGGTTAGACATAATATGTAATAATCATCACGAAATAATCGAATACAACCCAGATACGATGATTCTTCAGTCTATCCATTCAACCTTCTGTTCAGTTCAGTCGCTCTTATGTATAACTGGAGAATAGTTACCTGGTGAGTATAACTATATATATAAGAGTTCGACATGGCGGACGGTGCGGACGTTCCCATGCTTGTCAGAGCTCAACAAATTAAAGAAAGATGATTTAATTGATCTCATAATAAAAAGGCAGTTACCAATCAATATCAACAATCCGTTTTTATCAAATTTCGTAAAGAACGTGTACTGTAGACCAGTGGCTGATGCGTCTGAAATAAAAAAGGATACCCATCCGAATGCTGACACGAGCTGTGATAACGTTATTTGTACTAAAATAAGTGGTGAACTGGATATCCTCAGGAAACTCACTTATCATCTAGAGAAGAGGACTCAGGAACAGGAAGATCTCATATCATTATTGAAAGAAAAATGCAATGCTCCTTTTGCTGATACGAATAATACCAATATTAACGAGACTGCGCCATCTGTTGACAAGGCTACTGGCCACATCTCCATTCCTTCATACAAAAAGGTGGACGTACCAAAAACTTCAAACAATCACCAAAAAACTTACGCTGAGAGGACAAAAACTTGGCCTGCAAATAAGACAAAACAAGGTATTCGACCTCATCTGACAAGGAATCCCCCTCAACAAAAAACATCAACAAATCGACAGCGATTTGGAAACAGAAACAAACCGATGATCGGCACACGACAGAATACGAATTTATGTACTGTTCCTAAACTTGGTTATCTTCACGTATATCGTTGCGGTCCCAATGTCACGAGCGATGAAATGCTGAAGATCTTAGGAGAAACAGCCCCTGATATTGATTTCACATGTGAAATACTGAAACAAACTGACGTTTCTACGTCTTTCAAGCTATCCCTACCAATTGACTGCTGCAAGAATGTGTATAATCCAGATATATGGCCCGCTGGTGCCGCAGTTAGACGATTTACTTTCCTTAAAAACTATTCACAGGACATTTTTTTAGACGCTTCGGAAACTCACGTAGAAACGAGTTTATTCGCGCCCCGGAATATGACGAAAATTTCGCAGGCAATTCTGTGAGTATATTTCACTTGAATATACAATGTCTCGCGAATAAATTAGATGAGCTGACTTTCTTCTTAGAAGAAGTAAAATTTCCTATAATTTGCATTTCAGAACACTTTTTATCAGCTGAAACATTATTATGTGTCAATATACACTCCTATAATTTGGCTACCTATTTTTGTAGAAACGTAAGGCAACATGGTGGTGTAGCTATATTTGTAAAAAAAGAAGTATCCTTCAAAACAATTGATGTGACCCAATTTTGCGACGAAATCAACGCTGAGTTTTGTGCTATGTATTTGATAGGTATTTAAACTGTTATAGTCACAGTGTACAGATCATGCCTAGGTGATGTCTCAGTTTTTATGTCCAAATTTGAAGAACTTTTGAACTTCTTAGCCACAAGATTCGAAAAGCTTATAATATCAGGTGACTTTAATATACATTTTGAGCGTAGCTCATCAATTTTGACAGACTTCATCTGTTTGATTACCTCATTCGAACTGAACATCACAATCTCAGAGTTCACTAGACCAACCGGCTGTATTGATAATATACTCACTAATATCAATCATGATTCTTATGTTACAGAAATCATTGATCCAAATTTATCAGATCATTTTGGTCAGGTTATCTCAATTAAAGAGGATATTGTATCACATCCGAAAGCAATGAAAAAAAGAATTATCACTGAACGAGGAATCGAAAAGATTAGGCAGTCTCTAGCTGAGATTGACTGGTCCATTTTTCTTGTCAACCCAAATGCTGACTTAAATGATCTATCTACATACATACCTTGTGAATACACTTCAGAACTTAATTCATAAACATTTTCCGATGAAAAATATATACCCAAGAAAAGCTCCATTGAATTTCTTCAATGACGATCTCAGGGAAATGAGAAAGAATCTTGCCGTCATAAAACAAGTGTATGATACCTCAGAAACTGAAATCGATCAACGTGCACATAGAACTTATAAAAAAAGTTATCGTTCTGCAATTTCACTTGCGAAAAAGGCTGCTTTCAATTCTTTCATCGCAAACTCATCCAACAAACCTAGAGACGCCTGGAGAATAATAAATTTTCAAAGGAATTCCAACCCCCCAAAAAGAGAGTGCTCAATAACTTCTGACAGATTTGTTGATTATTTTGCTACGGTGGCCGAAAATGTGATTAAAGACTTACCTGCTACAGATGTTAACCCAGCTGACTTTCTAAAACATGTTCCCTCCCCAAACGTTAGTTTTTTTCTCGATCCTGTGACAATCATTGACGTTATGGATGCAATAAAATCAATGAAAAACTCTAATAGTTTCGATATTTATGACATTAGCTCAATTATATTGAAAAATACTGCCGATATTCTTCTTCAAACACTTATGTGCCTTATAAACTTGTGCTCCTGTACAGGAAAATTTCCTGATTATCTGAAAGTTTCCAAAGTTATTGCCATTTTCAAAAAAGGTGACCCTGATATCCCTGACAATTACCGCCCGATATCCCTGATTCCGGTTATAGGTAAGGTGATTGAAATAATCATGAAAAAACGCCTCATAAACTTCTTTGAGAAGTATTCATTGATACATAAATTTCAGTTTGGATTCAGAAAGAACTAAGGTACTCTTGACGCTATTTACACGATCATAAAAAACATAGTAGATGGTTTCGATGAAGGAATATATACATCAATTACACTGGTAGATCTTAGTAAGGCATTTGCCTGTGTTTCTCATAATCTTCTGATAAAAAAACTCGAACATTATGGCGTTAGAGGTTCACCACTAAAACTAATTGATTCTTATCTCACTGGAAGAACCATTAATGTTTCTGATAACACCAAACTTTCTGAATCACGTGAAATTAAAAATGGTGTACCTCAAGGCTCAGTATTGGGTCCACTTCTCTTCATAATCTACATTAATGATCTTTTTTTCCACCTTTTTCCCAATAAAATTGTTATGTATGCTGATGATGTTACTCTGATTAACCAGAATAAAGACCTGTCCACTCTTGAATACATTGAAACTGAGGTAAAAAATATAGCAGATCATTGGTATAGAAATAATCTTCTCTCCCTGAATGAAAATAAAACCCAAAAATTGAACTTTTTCACAAGTCATACACTAATGGTGATACTGCTAATCTATTGGGAATAACTCTGGATGATAATCTGAACTGGTCGGCACACATCGACGACATGTGCAAAAAAATATCAAAATTCGTTTACGTGCTACGTCAATTAAAAAAATTTGCAAATGAAGTCACACTATTGAGTGCTTTTCACGGTCTTATACAATCAAACCTAATTCATGGTGTCATTTTATGAGGAAATTCACCAGCCTCTAAAAAGGCATTCATCATTCAAAAGAGAGCCATCAGAATAATAGCTAATGCAGGATACAGGAATCACTGCCAGCCGCTATTTGGCCAGTACAGAATTATGCCCTTACCTACTCTATATATATATCAGTCTTTATTGCACATACACAAAAACAAAAATATCTATCCAACTAATTCTGAGTATCATAACTATAACAGAAATAACCTCAGGGAACCTAGACATCGTCTGTAAAAATCAGCTAAAAATTCTGCTAACATCATGCTATATAATAAGTTACCGAACGAAATCAGAAACCTGAATCATATACAGTACAAAACAACAGTCAAAAAAATCTGCCTTCACCACTATTTCTACTCAGTGGAGGAATTCATGGCAAGTGATATATAGCTACTTTATTTGTCCTCATATATTTTTAGGATTTATACCCACAGATTTGCTCATTAGCACATCCTCTATTGAACTATTCGCTACTTTTTATATTATATGTATGTGTATGTTCTGAATGTGACTCCTATATATGTATATAACACTGTTTTTATATTTATACAAGAATTCGCGATCCATGACCTACTACAAATGTGAATTGAATTTATGTAATGTAGTCAAATAAAAAATCTATCTATCTATCTATCTATCTATCTATCTATCTATCTATCTATCTATCTATCTATCTATCTATCTATCTATCTATCTATCTATCTATCTATCTATCTATCTATCTATCTATCTATCTATCTATCTATCTATCTATCTATCTATCTATCTATCTATCTATCTATCTATCTATCTATCTATCTATCTATCTATCTATCTATCTATCTATCTATCTATCTATCTATCTATCTATCTATCTATCTATCTATCTATCTATCTATCTATCTATCTATCTATCTATCTATCTATCTATCTATCTATCTATCTATCTATCTATCTATCTATCTATCTATCTATCTATCTATCTATCTATCTATCTATCTATCTATCTATCTATCTAACTATCTATCTATCTATCTATCTATCTATCTATCTATCTATCTATCTATCTATCTATCTATCTATCTATCTATCTATCTATCTATCTATCTATCTATCTATCTATCTATCTATCTATCTATCTATCTATCTATCTATCTATCTATCTATCTATCTATCTATCTATCTATCTATCTATCTATCTATCTATCTATCTATCTATCTATCTATCTATCTATCTATCTATCTATCTATCTATCTATCTATCTATCTTTTTTTTTTTTTTTTTTTGTCTGGGAATGGAAAATCCTCATGGACATTCTCTTTGGAATGTGTCGGACTTTTACCGACTAAAAACCGCTCCCTATCCGCAGGACCATCCTGGAACTACCTATTTGGCATATCATCAGAACGGTCTGGTCTATTCATCTACTATCTCGTTCTTCTTCTTCCTTCCTCTTCATAATTTTTCCAATGTATTTCCTGATGCACTCGAAGTTCTCTTTGTTTTCTATCATATTTTCAATCATGTTATCTGCATCCATCTGTCTACCTAGCCGCCTTTGTAACTCAATTCTTTCTATTTGCCATCTCTGACAATGGAACAAGGTGTGTTCAGCGTCATCCCTCTCTTCGCAATATCTACAGGTATCAGTCTCATCTTTTCCAATTTTTTTTGTATACGATTTGAAAGATCCATGCCCGGTTAGGGCCTGTGTTAAGAAATAATCTAAGATCCTGAAATCGCATTCTACCCATCTTTTTATATCTGGTATGATCCTCTTGGTCCATTGCGCTTTTTCTTCCATGCCCCCCCATCTTATTTGCCATGTATCGATCGTCTTCTTCCTCTCCTCCCTTTTAACTGCAGTTGTTATTCTATCCGCCCTATGGTACAATCTTTTCCTTTCTCTCACCTGCAGATCGATAGGTATTATACCTGTTGCCACCTGTAAAGCCTCTGCAGAAGCAGTCCGATACGAACTTGCTACCCTTATCAGCATTTTCCGCTGAATCTTCGTCAGCCAGTTTCTATAAACCTTTTTCTCCATAGCTTCAGCCCATATCGGTGATCCATACAGGATTGTTGACTCTATAACAGAGTTCAGAACTTCTCTCTTACAGCTCGATGGTCCGCCTATATTGGGCATTATCCTCGTCAAGTTTGCAATACGCTGCTCTGCTTTTTCCACCGTTCTTCGGATATGTTCAGAAAATATCAATCCATCGTCGATGATAATTCCCAAGTATTTGATCGCCCTCTTTGGATTTATGATTGTGCCTTTGCATTGGAAAGTGATCTCGTTACGATAACACCTTTTTCGTGGCCCTTTTAATATAACTGCTTCGGTTTTATGTGGAGCCAGTTCTAGCTGCTGGTTTGTTAGCCAGGTATCTATCAGTTCCAAGGAATCATCAGTTTTATGAACGAGTTCGTATTTATCCTTGGCGTTAACGACGAGAGCAAGGTCGTCTGCAAAGGCTATCGCCTTGACTCCAGTTGGCCATTCAATTTTCAGAACACCATCGTATGCGAGGTTCCACAATATTGGTCCCAAGACTGAGCCCTGTGGGACGCCTGTTGTAACATCCATTATTAAGTTTTCTTCAATTTTGAGTTTTCTTCCATGTAAAAAGTCATAGACAATATTCTGCAGATATTGTGAAATCCCCCGTGCCGACAATTCATTCATAATTGCCATGACACTGTGTTGAATGCATTTTTGATATCAAGGGTCACTAATGCTCCCCATTTACATTCACTGCCTGTCATTGTCTTTGTAACTTCCTCGACTGCTTGTATGGTGGATTTCCCTTTGGTGAAGCCATATTGCCGCTCTGATAGACCTCCATATCTTTCTATTTCATACTCCAATCTACTCCTCACCATCAACTCATATAACTTACTGGTAGCGTTCAGGAGGCATATCGGTCTCAGTTTCAAGTTTTCTGCTGAAAAATCTCCTTTCGGTATGAGTATTAATTTAGCTGTTTTCCATTCAACGGGAAAGATTTGATCGATCAAAAGCTGGTTCAATAACTTCAGCATCCAATCTCCTGCTACTTTTCCTACCTCTTTCAGAGCCCCTGGTGGGATATTATCAAGGCCAGGAGATTTTCCAGATTTCAATAACTTAAGCGCTTGTGTTAGCTCCCCTTCTGTGAAAATTTCCACATCTTCTGTTCTTCTCTCAGTTTGGTGTACGATATGTTTTCGCGGAAATAGCTCACCTACAATCTTCAATCTGTTTTCTGCAGTAAGTTGGTATGGTATATAGTTTCCTGTCTTCTTCATCACTATCTTGTATGCATTTCCCCATATGTCTTCGTTCAGTTCCTCGCATAGATGTTTCCAATGTTTCTTCTTTTCAGCTTCTATTACCTTTTTGAGCTGTTTTTTACGTATTTTGTATTCTTCTTTGATGAAAAATAATTCTTGTTCGTTATATCTCTGCCCTCTTCTTCTTCTCGTGAGTTTTCTCCTGCTTTGAAGGCATCTCTCCCTCTCTTTGGCAATTTCATCGTTCCACCAATAGGGTACTATCTTGTTCCTCCTATTACCCAGTTTCAAGCTACTTTCATATGCTTCTTCAATTGTGGTTGTGAAATTTTCCAGTGAGCCCGTATCATTTTCATTTCTCTGTATATTCCAAGTGACAAGTTCCCTGAAGGCTTCCCAGTCGCATTCCTTTTTTGGTTTGAATCCTCTTCTTTTATCCGCCTGTTCTCCTACTCGAAAATAAATGTAATTATGTTCGGTCGTTGTTTCCTTGTCCAGGACTTCCCAATTTTTTATAAACCTCGCGATACCCTGCGTTGAGCACGTAATATCAATGAAGGAGTGACAATTTCCTCGAACAAAAGTTGGACGGTCTCCTTTATTGTGGACGATCATATTCAATTCTGCTAGCCACTCTGTGAGATAGCCACCTCTTTGATCTATCACCGGCGAGCCCCATTCATGGGATTTTGCATTTATATCGCCTAGAATGATTTTTTCACCTGGAACCGCGCGACATTTTTGCATAATTGAGTCTATTTCCCCCTTGTACTGTTCTAGAGGTATATTTGGTGATAGATAGCAACAAAATATCCTCAATTTCTCTAGTTGTATAATCAGGTATCCCTCGTCTCTTTCCACTTTATTTACTTTCAATTCCCTATTTCGGAATAATACTGCAATATTTCCTCTCCTATCTGATATCCACCCAGGCTTTTTGATTAGCGTTTTGTTTGGCTCACTCACGATTATGATCCATTTCCATTGCCGTGGCGAATGCCACGTCATGTGCCATTCTCTCTCTTCCCAGATTTGTTTGTAAAAACCGTAGATCACCCTTCTTCATATGTACAATACTTGGTGGCATTATTATTATTTATAATTCATCTTCGCGGGTGCCATACTTCTAGCAGGTGGCCCGAACTTAATTAATTTTCGAACTTCTGGACATTTCGTCTGGTTTGATATGTGACCTTCCAAGTTGCACGTTATGCAGAATGGCGCATTTTTACATTCTCTTGCCTGATGTCCAGATTCCATGCAGTTGTGACAAGCTTCTGTTTTATCTATTCCTGAGCAATCTTCTTTTTTATGACCGAGGTGGTGACATCTGTAGCATCTCAACAAATTCACTCTTCTTCTTGCCCTGCATTGTATCCATCCGATTTTTATTTTACCTCTCTTAGTTACTCGGGTGGCTATGTCTCGTTTCAAGGCCACTGTGGCAGTTTGGTTCCCATTTTGAGTGGGTCGCATGGAGATTATTCTTATTTCGTCATCAGATATGTTCTCTGCTCTGATTATTTCACTTCTCAACTCATTTTCGTCAATACTAACATCTATGTCGGTTATATGTACAAGGATATCATTTGTTCTTATAACTACCTCCGTATTGTCATTTTTTCCTGGATACTGTTCTTGAGTGTTGTAGCTTTATCCTTTCCTCCTGCTATTTCTAGTAGTAGATCTCCTTTATTCGTCTTTTTGATAGTTCTGACTATGATACCTGTTTCCTCAATATTGATAGAGCTCTTTACTGTTCTCACCAAATCGGCATAACTTTTTCCTTCTGTAGCCTTAATGATTAATTTTTCTCCTTCAGGTCTCCTTCCTCTTCTCCTATTATCATGGTGATTTTTACTCTGTGATTTCTTTTCTTCCTTCATATTGATGGTTAGTTGCATTTCCGATTTCCTGAAAATATATTCCATGCATTTTCTGATGTACTCCATATTTGTGTCTCCCATTGTGGATATTCTCAATCGTTTCTTATGGTTGTCATTTGCTTCTTTTCTCAGTTGCTCACATAGTTTGTACAAAGTCCCTGTGTCGTCAACGCCATCCATTTTCATAGGCAGAATATACGTAGTGTCATTGTACCTAGTCTGCCCTCTGGTTTCTCTACTACAAGTGAGTTCAGTAAACATCTTCACGAACTCTAACTCACCCTCTTTGAGTCCATCTTTTATCAGTGCTACTATGGATGGAAAAACGCGTTCTATCTCCCTGACGGTAGGTTCGTGGCTCTTAGCCTCCGTGTCCACGAAAACCGCACAATCCTCTTCCATGTCTTCCTGGTGAGGTCTTCCATATTCCACTCTCGTTACTAGGTAGCTATCTTCCGGCCATTCCACATCTATTATTTTCACCAGATTACTATAATCTTTCTCTGTATCAAGTATCGTGTCGATTTTTCTCTTCAATACTGCTTCTTGATCTCCTATTTCCCTCTGGATATCCTCTTCATTGACCTGAATCTCAACTGATTCTCTCTCTGTTACGGTGTTTTGAGGAGAATTGTTTTCCTTTTCCATTTTTTCTATTCTTTTTTTAAGGTCATCAATCTCTAATCGCAACTTCATTTCAACGTTCTTCTTTTTGTCTTCAGTTGTTACCTGTTCCAGCCATTTCTTCTGATCTTCTTTCTGTAACTGTTCTCTATGATAGGTCAACCTAGAGCTTATATCCGTCAGCTCCCTTTTCGGTTTATATGTATCAGCTACAACTTTTTCTAGTTCTACAACCTGTTTCAGAATGAGATCTAGTTGTCTCCTGAAAAATTTTCCTTCTGCAGTCATCTTTCTCTCTGATACTTCTGGTGACGGGTTTGCCCTTTTTCGTTTGTAGGGTTGAACGAATTCTTCCGTTTGCTCATTCTGATTATCGTTTTCCTTATCCTTGCAGTCGTCTGAACTTCCTATACATGAAGTTTCTTCATCTCGGCGTGGGGGAGTTTTTTCTAATCTTGTTTTTGGAATGAATACTGACTTCATTGATTTATCTCCTAATGAGGAAACAGAGTTAGCGCCGCAACTCATACTTCTTTCCCTAGGTATGTCTCCACCTATGGGTGTTCTTGTACCTTCTACTCTTGTGTTTTCTATTTTTTCCATGCATATCCCACGAGTTGGGCAGAATTTACAGTCCGCCGTAACAGTGCTCCCTTGTTACGGTAAGGCTCAAGTCCCCTGGAGATCGCCAGTTAACCAAGGCATCGCTCATAACACACAACCCCTGTGCCATGCAGCCCCTCGGCACGATGGTGCTACACCTTGGGCTTGGGGCTCCCATTTCTCGTTAGCCCCGACCCTGCCTTCCACTGGGTTTAAGACAGGGTTGCTCGGGTTACCGAGGTCCACCACTTGGAGGTGAGAAATGGGATTTGGTAGGAGAGGCTCAGTGACATCAGCAGGATCCAATGTCATATATTGCGCTTCACTACCCCGTTTGAACCTCTTCTATCTATCTATCTATCTATCTATCTATCTATCTATCTATCTATCTATCTATCTATCTATCTATCTATCTATCTATCTATCTATCTATCTATCTATCTATCTATCTATCTATCTATCTATCTATCTATCTATCTATCTATCTATCTATCTATCTATCTATCTATCTATCTATCTATCTATCTATCTATCTATCTATCTATCTATCTATCTATCTATCTATCTATCTATCTATCTATCTATCTATCTATCTATCTATCTATCTATCTATCTATCTATCTATCTATCTATCTATCTATCTATCTATCTATCTATCTATCTATCTATCTATCTATCTATCTATCTATCTATCTATCTATCTATCTATCTATCTATCTATCTATCTATCTATCTATCTATCTATCTATCTATCTATCTATCTATCTATCTATCTATCTATCTATCTATCTATCTATCTATCTATCTATCTATCTATCTATCTATCTATCTATCTATCTATCTATCTATCTATCTATCTATCTATCTATCTATCTATCTATCTATCTATCTATCTATCTATCTATCTATCTATCTATCTATCTATCTATCTATCTATCTATCTATCTATCTATCTATCTATCTATCTATCTATCTATCTATCTATCTATCTATCTATCTTTTTTTTTTTCCACGAGATTCGTTCTGGAACCGCCAGAAGCATTACTTCAGAACGAAACTGTGGGTTATCTCTGCGTCCTCATTTTTTCTGATTCTCCTTTCTTCTTCATTATAGTTCTTAGCATTTTTGTTATTATATTCCATGTTTCCTCATTCCGCATTATCAAATCTCCGATGTTTTCTTGTGTTATGACTGTATTGCATTCCATATTCGCTGTTATTCTCGTTTCTGTCCACCTTGCACATTCAAAAAGTGTATGCTGTGCTGTATCAGAGTCATTGCAATACCAGCATTTATCGTTCTCAGCCTTTCCAATCCTATGTAGATATGCTCCAAAAACCCCATGTCCAGTTATGGCCTGTGTCAGATAATAGTCCACTTCTCCCCATCTTCGTTCTTTCCATTCTCTGACATCTCTTATGAAAATTTTCGACCAGCCCTCGTACCTTTCCCATTCTAGCTGCCATTTCATCATCGCTGTGTCTTCAGCTTCTATGGTATAGTCACTTCCTCTCTCATATATGGTAACTCTTTTTTCCACATTGAGTTTGATTGGCAAAACTCCTGCAATGACGAGCACTGCGGTTGTGGGAACTGTTCTATATGCCGATGTTATTCTAATTGCCATTCTCCTGTTTATTCGCTCTAGCATATTCTCGTACTTTTTGAATTTCAATGCTTCTTGCCATATTGGGGCTTCATACAATATTATTGAGGTGACTGCGGTCATCAGAATCCGCCTTTTGCTTGCTCTAGGGCCACTCACGTTTGCTGTTATTCTTGTCAGATCATTTAGTACTTTGTTGGCCTTCTCGCAAGTTTTTTTAATGTGTGTTGTCATTCTAGCACCTTTATCCAAATATACTCCCATATATTTGAGTCCGCTTCCGATGTTCACCTCTATTCCCCCGACACTGAGTAGAGAGCCATCCATTTTCCTTTCTCCTGCTAGTGCAACAATTTCAGTTTTAGCTACAGCTAACTTTAGTCCTATTGCCTCCAGTCTGTTTGTTATTATGTTCAAGGCGTAATGTGCAGTTTCCTCAGTATTCACTCTATATTTTTCCGTCACTAGAATGGCTAGGTCATCCGCGTATGCGACCAGTTTCACTCTTTCTCCCAAGTTGATTTTCAATATTTCATTGTAAAAAATGTTCCATAAAATTGGTCCTAACACCGAGCCCTGTGGGACTCCGCATGTGACTCTTTTCAACCTACCATCTTCTAATAGTATGTATCTTTCTTCCAAATATGACTGAATTATTTTTTGTAAATATTCACTTATGCCTGCTTTCTTCATTGCTGTCATTATTCCTCTCCAAGGAGTTGTGTTGAAGGCATTTTCTATATCAACAGTGATCATCACGCAACAGCACTCTTTTCTCCTAGCGTTTTCTCTCACATCTTTCACATTGCTGAGGGCTGTTATAGCAGATTTCCCGGTTCTATACCCATGTTGATTATCAGCTATCTCATTATTTTCTGTGAGTTCAGATTCTAGTCTACCTTTGATGAGTTTCTCTAGAAATTTTCCTGAGCTATCTATGAGACAAATAGGTCTATGCTTTGTTTGGGCTCGTGGATCTTTCTTTGGTTTTGGTATCAAGACCAACCTTGCTATTTTCCATATCTTCGGAAACACACCCTGTCTCAAGCACATGTTCATAACATTTTTTATACATTCCGGATTTCTCTCACTGACCGCTTTTATAACTTCAGGTGGTATGTAGTCTGGGCCTGGTGCTTTTCCTATTTTTACCTGTTTGGAAACGACTGTAATATCTTCATTTGTAAAATTTTCTATATTTAGTTCATCAACTTGTATCTGGGGCCATTTAGTCATCGGATGGTTGGGAAAAAGTTTCTGGATTTCCTGGTCTGTTTCTTCTGGGCTCAAAGTTAAAAGTTGTTTGACGTTCAGTCTGTTGGAAACTATTTTATATGCTTTTCCCCATATGTCATCATTCAACTCTATGCAGAGCTTTTTCCAACATTCTTTCTTCCTCTTTATTATCGTATTCTTCAAAACTTGTTTAGCATTTCTTGAATCTCTGTTTGTCTGTTCCCATTCGTCTCCTCTGTTGTTTGTCTTTCTCAGCCTTGTTAGTCTCCTTCTATATTTAATACATGTTCTTCTTTTTTCTGCTATCTCATCTGTCCACCAGTAAGTAGAAGGGTGATGCTGCTTCGGATTTTTCCTTCTGGTCAAGTATTTGTTACACTTCTCTTTTATAATTCTGGTCAGTTCTACGGCAGCTGCATTCGCCTCTATATTCAGAATTTGTATGTTTTCGCAATTCTCTTTGAGTTTCTCAATTCCGTTTGCCGATATTTTCCACCCGTTATGTATGTGATTCGGTAGTATGTTATTTCGTTGCGAAGATACTTCGAAACTGATTGTGCGATGGTTGCTCATATTCTCCATCTCTTCTAAAACTTTCCATTCTCTTATGTACGTACTCACATTCGATGTTGCTAATGTTATGTCAATTATAGATGATCCATTCGCATTAAGAAATGTTGGGGTGTCTCCGACGTTTATTATCACCAAATCATTTGTTTCTATGAACTCTTCCAGTGCCTGACTTCTGTCATTAGTTATCATTGATCTCCATGCCATTGATTTTGTATTGAAATCACCCCCAATTATCCTTTCCTTGCCTAAATTAAAATCAAATTGTCTTTGTAGGTCATCTAGATAACTCTCAAATTCTTCGAGTGGTCTGTTAGGTGAAAAATAACAGGAATATATATAGAAGTTCTCCAGTTCTGCATAAACGAAACCATCCCCATTTCCTGTCTTTAAGATTTTAATGTTACTGCTCACGCTTATGAAACAGTCTTCTCGTCGATCACATATGAGTTTTCTAGTTCTTTTTTTGTTTGGTTCTTGTCCTATGATCACATCAATTTTTTCTTCGTGCATAGTTTGTTCTAATAGGTCATGCGATGCGCTATGTCTGTCGACATTTATTTGGACGAATTTGATTGTCCTAGTGGAAATGATTGAAGACATAAATTTATTCACCGAAATTATTCTCACCTCCAGTATTGGTGTCGAATGCTTCTTCTATGTCATATTGTGGAAAGAATGACAAGTGTTTTGGTGTTTGATAGTTTTGATACTGTTTGAAGACTGCAGAATTTTTTCCTATTCTTTCCTCGTCTTTTCTGATGTTCGCTTGTTTTCTCCTCGCATTATTTAGCGCCTTTCTGAAAACTGGACATTTTGCTGATCCCGATTTATGTCCTGTTGTCATACAGATCGGACACCCTTCTTCATTATTACATACTTTGGATGTATGATTCACTTTTCCACACTTATAACAGTGATTGCTTCTGTCCGGGCCGTTGCAATCCTTAGATTCGTGATCGTATGACCAGCACTTGAAGCATCTCTTGAGTCTGATTCTCTTTTCCATAGAACATCGCACAAGTCCTATTGTCAAAAAATCTTCCTCTAAGATCTTATCTGCGTCTTTCTTCGTCAGAACCATCGATGCTGCCAGGGTATCGTTCGCGTTAGGTCTTAGGTCACTCACTTTACAGGTTTTATCGTCCCAATCAATTTTTTCACTCACGGCTTTTATTATTTCCTCTTTCTCTGTATCTGCGGCCAAACCTCTTATATGTATGGTCTCAGTTGAGAGGGTGAGACCAGCTGTTCTTGTTTTCCAGCTTTCTGTACTATCTTCGAGGGCCATCTGCAGTTCTCTTATGGCTGCATCATTTTTATCTGTGGTGATTAGAAGCTTTCCATCTCTAGTGCTTTTCAGGCTTCGGGTTGCTGGGTTATTCTCAGCCACTTTCTTGAAAGCTTCTAGGACTTCTTTATAACTCTTGTTTTTTTCTCTTTCTTTGTTTTCTACTTTCCTACTTCTTTTTTCTATCTCTCGCGGTTTAGAATCCGTGTATATCGTAACATGTGTATTTGAACTATGGAAAATAGTTTCTGTCAGTTTTTTCAGTTTTGTTGGTGACATCCCTTTTAGGTGATGTATCGCAACATTCTCACCTTCTGTTTCTTGCTTCAACATTCGAAGCTTATTCCATAAATCTTCATCCGATCCATCGTGACTTATTCTTATTACCTTTCGTCTTGTGAGCTCTTTCGGACCTTGGGATCTGATCATAGTGAATTGTTCTAATACTTCAATAGGGCCTTCAAGTTTTGAGATATCTGGAAATTTTTCCCTGTACATTTTTTGGATCCCGTGTTCCATATGTGGGTCATCTGCTGTTGTGACAACTACTTTGACTATCTCATCCTGGGTGTTCAGAGGATTTCCGACTACAACCTGCGTGTTTGTGAATATCTGATCTTCCCAGATCTTTTCCTCTACTAGATCAAAAATTTCTAGAGTCTCTATCCCATCTAAAGTTCTCAGTTGATCATTTTCCATAACGTTCCAAGGAAGAGTTTGCGATTCTGCATCTTTCGTGGATTTAGATATTGTGGGTGGATCTTTTCCAGTGATTTCTTCTAGCCATTTCAAGTGTTCTTCTTTTTGTAATTCTGCCGCATGATAACAAAGTTTGCTACTTATGTCCGTGAATTCTTTTTTTGGTTTATAAGTTTCACTGACCGCTTTCTCTAGGAGTAGCACTTGCTTCACGAGAAGGTCAAGAGATTTCTTGAATTCTTTCCCATCAGCTGGAGATTTCTCTGCTCTGAGGTCCGGAGTCATATCTTTTCTCTTTCTCTTGGAGGTCTGTTCTATTAGGCTTTCCCTACATTTTCTTTCTTCGATTTCACTATTTTCTGTTTCGTTGTCCCCAGTTGTTGAATTTCTTCTACTCTCGTTCGGGGAAGTTCTATGTAATTTCGATTTTGGTGTGAAATAAATTTTTTTCTGATTCTATCTATCTATCTATCTATCTATCTATCTATCTATCTATCTATCTATCTATCTATCTATCTATCTATCTATCTATCTATCTATCTATCTATCTATCTATCTATCTATCTATCTATCTATCTATCTATCTATCTATCTATCTATCTATCTATCTATCTATCTATCTATCTATCTATCTATCTATCTATCTATCTATCTATCTATCTATCTATCTATCTATCTATCTATCTATCTATCTATCTATCTATCTATCTATCTATCTATCTATCTATCTATCTATCTATCTATCTATCTATCTATCTATCTATCTATCTATCTATCTATCTATCTATCTATCTATCTATCTATCTATCTATCTATCTATCTATCTATCTATCTATCTATCTATCTATCTATCTATCTATCTATCTATCTATCTATCTATCTATCTATCTATCTATCTATCTATCTATCTATCTATCTATCTATCTATCTATCTATCTATCTATCTATCTATTTATCTACAACCCCAGATACGATCATTTTTTAGTCTATCCATTCAACCTTCTGATCAATTCAGTCGCTCGTATGTATAACGGAAGAACAGTTACCTGGTGAATATAACTATATAAACATAATCGAATACAACCCAGATACGATGATTGTTCAATCTATCCATTCAACCTTCTGCTCGATTCGGTCGCTTGTATGTAAAACGGAAGAACAGTTACCTGGTGAGTATTGCTATATAAACATTATCACGATATCATCGAATGCAACTCAGATACAATTATCGTTTCGTCTAACCATTTAACCTTCTGTTCGATTCAGTCGCTAGTATGTGTAACGGAAGTACCGTCACCTGGTAAGTATCACTATATATACAGTATTGCGATATAATCGGATACCACCCAGATACATTGATTGTTCAGTCTATCCATTCAACTTTCTGTTCGTTTCGGTCCCTCGTATGTAAAACGAGAATACCGTCACCTAGTGTGTATAACTATATACACAGCATAACATCATAATCGAATACAACCAAGATACTATCCATTCAACCTTCTGTTCGATTCGGTTGCACGTATGTATAACGAAAGAACAGTAACCTGGTGAGTATATCTATATGAACGTCATCACGACATAATCGAATTCAACTCAGATACAATGATCATTCCGTCTATCCATCCAACCTTCTGTTCGATTGGGTCGCTCGTATGTATAACGCAAGAACAGTCACCTGGTGAGTATTGCTATATAAACATCACCACGATATAATCGAATACAACTCAGTTACAATTATCGTTCCGTCTAACCATCCAACCTTATGTTCGATTCAGACGCTCGTATGTGTAACGAAAGAACCGTTACATGGTAGGTGTTACTAAATATACAGCATAACGATATAATCGGAGACAACCCAGATACAATGATTGTTCAATCTATCCATTCAACCTTATGTTCGATTCGGTTGCTCGTATGTATAACGGAAGAACAGTTACCTGGTTAGACATGATATGTAATAATCATCACGAAATAATCGAATACAATCCAGATACGATGATTGTTCAGTCTATCCATTCACCCTTCTCTACCCTGAAATACAAACGGACTTGCTGGATAATAAAAGAGTTGTGTTATAAATCACTCATTTAATCATAAAATGTTAGGCTAGATTTGATGATGAGTTGAATACATAGAGAAATGGTGTAAATTCTTAACGACAATACCTGATATTGGGAACGAAAAACACTCAAGTTGTTTCACAAAGAAATATATAAACTATTGTTGAAAACTAGTCAAAAGGCTGATAACTGAGTTCTCTTGAAATAAAATGATAGCTGAAATTTGAATGTTGTGTGCCAAAACGGCCAAATCTTCGAACTGAGAAAAGAGATGAAAGTCAAATTATTATAACAGTCAGAGAATTTACCAAAGGGATGAATTCACGCACTAGACACGAGGCAAGCTAAATGAGAATCGAAAACGAACTGACGAAAATAATCTTGAACAAAACTTCGTGAACTCAACAACTAACCACATGAGGGTGTTGGCTATAATTTTGGGTGTCTTTCTTGACTTTTCTCGTCCAATCAGAACAGTGTTCGACCAAACGGACGAATAAGGTTCCGTCTCCTTCCCTTTTGACTAATTTATAGACTTCTACAAACCTACGCCATATTCCAATCAAAAATAATTAATCTATTCCCCGAATTTTGAATTATTGCCTGTATTCTCAAGCGATAATTTCCATTTATATCAGAACACATTTGTTTCGAGTTATTGATATTTCAACGACGTTCTTATTCAGAAAAATAAACACTTGATTTCTTATCCTAGAAAAATACCCATTTCGTCTCCCATAAATGTCGTTCGGTTATATAATATATTAGGCGATATGGGGAAAAATCCTACTAAAACTATCAACATATTATCAGTTCACTAAAAATTAATTAAAGTTTATCGTTAACATATCCTGGAGTATCTGTATCTGAGATGACGTTAACCGATGGAGATTGTGCGGTTTACGACGAATTATGAGGGTGGGTTCAAAGTTTTACGACTTTTCCACTTATTTTCTAAGATTATCATTTCTATTCAGAACAAGTGCGCCCGTTTATTAATGACCGAGATAAATGTTTGATGGTTAACAGCTTTTATATTTTTGGTCTTCGAACAGAAATTTCTATGCTGTAATAAAAATGAAATCTGCGTAGCCCGTTGCTCAAATAATCCGCTTTCTTACATCTGGTTGTTCTGACTGCATAAAGTAACTGCAACCTCACTGAATATCTCTTCAATTGTTTGATCCAACCTCAAAGCAGGTTGTGAAATAATAGGTGATTCTATAACGTTTTCAGTTCAATAGTTGTATATTTCGAGAAAAAATCTCGAGTAGTGAATGCTGCCTAAAATATAATATGAACAATATTTCAATAACTTGAGGAATGAAAATAATCGCGCGCATTCATCATACATGCATTCATACAACATCAACAACAGCAACTACTACCGTCAAGCACAAAAAAATAATTGAAAATCAGCTGAAAAGCGAGTCTTGATTCGAAGCAGTAATGAATGCAAAGAGGAGAAAAAAAAAGATACTAACCTCGAAGATGTTTCATAGGCGATGAAAAACACACCTGAAAAATCCCTTCTCAAAAATAAGGATCTCAAACAAACCAAAGTTGAGATCCGTATATCGTTATTATGCCAAATCCGCCGTCAAATATAGGCGAGAATAGTCAACACTTCGACAATAGGTAATTATTATACGAACAAAATTATCTATTTTTCCACAGCAACGAATGATGTGTGTTCTATCTTTCATCCAACCCGTCCAAAAATCCTATCTCCTCGAGACGAAGGTAGCCAGCCGCAAAAAACTTTTTTTTGTCCAATTCATTGATTATTTTATTCACGATAATCCTTTGCTCGAACACAGGATGTGTTCCAGAAAATAACCAAATTGGTTCAAAGTACGAAATTAAACGTAACAAGTAATTGGATGCAATAACCTATTATGCATATGAAAATTTTCAACGCAGTTACTATGGCAAAGATATGAGTGAACCAATGATGAGTATCGGGGAATTCCGTAAACATCCCCTATTCATCATTGACTGCAACCATCAACCAGATGCTATGAAATCCTCAACTGTCGACATCAAGTTGGAGTTTGAAACACGTAAATCAAAGTTTCCGTCCCATACCAAGGTCTACGCACTGATTCTTCATGACGCATATTTAACGTATAGAACATTGGATGGTTCCATACAGATGGGTGCCGTATGAATATCAAATTCCTACAACTATTGTTATCATAATTAGAACAAACTTTAGTTATATGATTGATTATTGTAGACGTGGTTCGAATATTATACTGAATAAAACGAAAAAATATATATAGCATTGTTTTATTTTTACACCAATATTTTTTATTTAGATATATATACAGATTCACGCATCATATGAGGATCTGATACAGGATCATAGACAATTCTCTTTAGCATCAGATGTCGTTGGAGTTATACTAATGTTGTATTTTCGAACAAGGTAATTGGGTAGGAAATCGGAAATTTCATAAAGGTATTGTACCAAGTCACCTTCGAACATTGCTTCAACGAATTGCTCCAGATTGATGTTACTATATTCGAATCGGGAACAAAGTAGGAAGCCATTTTTGTATTGTTCAGCCTGTTTGTAAATACGTTGAACATGGTCTTGATCGAAGCACAAACTCACGTCATAATTAACTGCATGTAGAATATCGCGCTCCAAATCAGCGAATTGGCATTTCATCCTCCTCACACCTGACATAACATCTTCCACTATCGGCCATGACTGACAAGAATAATGCATCCACATTTTATATATGTATAGAGGCTGATCGGTGTATTTTGCAAAAAATAAAAAATAATTAGATTCGAAAAAAATTGGTGAATTATGATTTCAATCAATTATTGTATGTAATACCTCTGTTGCACCTACCAAATGATTTCACCGTTATTATTGGTGTGCAATAATAATGATTTCCACCATATAAATCAGCTTAACTCAACGTATTTATGAACTCTGATTATATTAATATTTATTTCATATTCTTTTGGTGTCGAATCTGATAAGCGTTCTTGTCTTCACACCAATAAAGGTAGGCTCACTCTGACCCGAATACGTTAAAGTATAATGACCGTAAGAAGAATTCATCTCATCAATATCACTTTCCATCAATTGATCGACAACTCTTTTTGGCAACAAACATCTCAAATTCATTTCAGTCTCTTCATCATAGAGTATTACTGTCCCACATCTACCATATCTAGTCCCACACAATGAATTTGTCTTGATTGTGTGGCTTTTATTGAGAGGTAGTGATGATATCAAGGTTTGTTTGATTATTTCATTATCCTCATTGATTTTTTCATTGATCGCAACTAAATTAATTTTTGAATCAGCCATTATTATTTCCTGAGTGAAAGGGGAACGAAAAAATATAATGAGTGTACTTACATAAAACACATCAGCACTATAAGCACACAATAACTTTTCAACTTGCGTCGGTGGATTATAAGCTCAATGTTATGGAAAGAGAGACCTATGATCCTGTACGTGGCGTATCCCGTATTTATATGCGACTACAGCCCCTACTACCGTGAACGATATATGGTGATGGTATGTCAACATGCCATCAAGGTCACATTCTCTCTGAGTCAGAGGAACTCTTCCACATCTTCCCAAGGTCGCGAAAAGAGCGCATATATCATCAATCGCCAAGGTCGTCTCTCAAAAGAGTGCACGTACACTCCCAAGACCACTCCACCCGAGGTCACTGTATTCTCCCAAAGTCATCCAAACGCACAATCACTCTCAATCGAAGGTTACTCCCCAAGGAAACCCTCCAAGACCACTCCCCCCAAGGTCACCAGTGGCGTACCGCAAGCATAATATGTGATGCGACCCTGGGGGTGGGCTTGGGGGAGGCGACCTTGGGGGGAGACCTGGAATCGGCTTAAACCTTCTACTTGGAACCAATTAAAACTTGACTTCCACCTGCTCCAGAAAAACTCCTCAGAGTTTGTAGTGCCAAATATGGCTGTAAAAAAGTCGGGTTGATGTGTTCTCCAACGTGTACCAGTTGCCAAGGTCATTCTTGCTCAAATGTCCAGTTGAGTACAATTAAGGAATATGTTAATGAAGAGACCAATGACTCAGCCACATTTGAACAATTTATGAACATCCGTCAAGAGGAAGAAGAAAAAATCGAAGAAGACATGACTGTTGAATTAGACTTTCAAGAGTATGAATCTGATTAAAATAACAAAAAAATCAAAACAATAGTTGACCCAATAATCAATAGCAATATCAATAATCAATATCAATAATAAGGTAATATCTAGAACTTGACGGGTATTGTTTCCTCAAATTATCCAAAAATTGTCATTACAGTTGGTTGAGTAGGCCTACAGGGGAAACCACTGTGAAGAAAAAAACGCCGAGTACACTACCACACAGGTGGCGTGAAAATGTGTGCATATCATGTATAATATGTGGCTCTTAGATTCGCGATGTCTTACGAATGGTAACTCTTAAGAAAAAAAACATAGGGACCATTTTTGTAGAGAATTTTAAGATTTACAACTTTGATTCCATTTTTCTTGAGAAAACACCGTTTTGGAGAAAAATCCAAACCTCATATTTGGCCTTTGACCCCGAATAACTTTTTTAGCACACATAGGATCGATAAGGATATTTGAAACTTTATTTGTAATGGTAAACCCCAACTAAACAACAACCAATATTTGGGTTTTCGGGGAATTTTTGTTATTTGACCACTAATATTATGTCTTAATTGACCGGATTATGTATCGTATAAGTGTTACATATTTTTGAATGGCGCAAAGCATTATATTTTTGTATATCAGAAAATATATAGGGTGTTCCATTTAAAAAATAACATACATTTTGGTAATATCTAAATAATGTCAACTCATTTAAAGAATCTGACTATGTAGAAATATGTAGAAGATATAGTTTTCACTTTTCCTATAGGCTGAAATAAAAGGGGTTCCAATATTCAATATTTTCAATTCTGCTCTGTATCTCAAAAAGAAGAAGGGCTTTTGTTTTCGGAAATGTTTGTATAACAAAAAATAAGGAAATTAATGTGAAAACCGCAACTCTCTATCCCCAAAGACAACTGAGATATCGTGCAAAAATGTCGAAAATTGGTCACACTGTACACCGTCGCCCCAGAGAGGTGACAGTGTATATCAGAAAAAGTAGTACACATTTAGGATACCTGTTTCTAGTGTTTCCTTCAGTTGTAAAATTGCATAGTAAGCTGAATTTATTGATTTATGGTTTTCCCTAGAAACATATGGTGATCAAAATAAACTGCCAAAATAAATTTTGTGTGAACTCTCTGTCCCAAAAAAAAACAGATATGGATATCGAACATGTATTTAATATTTGACAATTATAAATCTTCAATTAGTTTTCATAAGTCATCTCCATTATATAAAAGTAGATCTACATCCCAGTTAGATGATATTCGATACATGTATATGCGGAATGTTGGTTTCAAACGCATGATAAGCAGAGTAGATGATGAATTAGTCTTCACAAACTTCAACCCGTTTTAGGTAGACCATTCTCAGTTACTAGATGGTCATCAGGTCCAGTCAAAATGCTGGGTCCATTGCCAATTTTTGTGTGAATGATATATTTGAGCACACCATCACTACGTCGTTTCATTTTGAGTAATGGCTCCAGTTCCTGAAAATATCATATCACATCTTATCATCATAAAACAGAGTAAGTAATGAAAATCAATTTTTTATCCTTTACATGAGAGTCCAGTTATAATCCGTAACTCACTAGTGAGTTATGGATTAGAACTGACGTTATTATTTAAAGTGGTGTTCTATTGATTTATTACTAAACTACGCAACACTAATCACGTCGCACCCCAAAAATTTGAATAACTTTTTCTGCTTCGAACAATTTGAATTCTGTTCATACTGGTCGCTAGCTCAGTCCTTCAGCTATCATCCCGTACTTCTTCGATATATTAGGTTCTTCCCATGAAATTACTACAGGATGTTACTTGAAATTGTGCACAATTTCGGAATTTTCAAAAGGATTCCAAATGGAGGAAAACAGTTTTATGCCATTTCCAGAATTGGATTTATAAAGTGATCTCAAAAAATTAACTTTTTGGTCTTGCAGTCATAACTTTATTCCTCTCCAAACGATTTTCAAATTATCATGCTCATTTTGGAGATGAACCTTATATAAAGGTCAGAATTGACTCAAGATAAACATTCAAGAACGAGGGTTTTCTACAAAGTGACATAAATCTAAAACACCCTCTAAATCCCTGCTGGGAGGAGAAGATGAGCAATTTTATGGAGAAAACCTCATGTATCGGGAAAGTATACGAGATTATAGCTGCAGGACTGAGCTGGCGAACAGTGTAAACCGAATTCAAATTGTTCAAAGCAGAAAAAAGTAATTCAAATTTTAACTGGGTCAAAATTTAGGGTTGCAACGTAATTAGTATTGCGTTGTTTATCAAAAGCAGATTTCACATTAATATTGAAATTAAAGGAAAACGTAAACGGTTCATTATTAATATATAATGCATGATACGCACGTGACAACCAATCATTCAATTTGACCAAAATGTGAAAAAGTCACTCTCAAGTCTTTCTAATATTTATAGGGTACTGAGACGCAATGAGCTTTAATTGGATCACCAAACTTATCAATTATTATCTCATGAAAGAACGATTTCTTCCACTATTTGGATAAAACACTGTATGCCACTCGTGCGTTACGTTTGTTTGGAATAAAAGTGGATACGTGATTGTGAGAGTTTTTCAATATAACCGAGTCTATTACCTAAAGTACCCTAATACACCATAAATAACTATTTTCAACCCTTTACTCAGAAACGACGCGAGTTGGGACACGCGTTTATATAAATTTTTGTTCTTGAAATATGACAAGGAATCGCCACTTGGAATACATTACATCATTCGAGATACATTTTGTATATTCCACCGCTAGCCGTAAAATCCATAATTAACTATTTACTTACTTATTTGCGAGCCTTAATATTGCTACTTTAAACCAAAGAAGATTTTCTGACTACTAGCTCGTCAAGGTATAGGCACTTCGCATTCAAATAACACATAAGTAGTTAGTCTTGGTCGGTACTGGATCCTTCCAGTACCTTGAATTTCAATTGCGCAATGATCGTATTTGCTTATTGTGCAGTAATGGGGACGATCTAGCACCTAACAACAGGTTATTACAATAATAATCACCATATGGATGATTACTTCTAGAAATAATGATTACCTCTACTTGATTTTTATGGAGTGTGATTGTCATTCATTTAAAATTATTTCACAATTGCATCATCTCACTATGTCATTCTCGAAATATCAATTTAAGAATTAGATCTAGGAAAATGAAAGTATACGATTGAGATCATCGACTGTGAACAAATCTTATGGCACTGGAACAACTGATTTACGAGATATGAAATGTTCATTGTAGTATTATTGCCTGGCGAGGATGCCAAATTCAGATCATGGTTGCCGAAGCGGGGGGAAGGGGGGGGGTTGGGCGATCGATTGACTGATGAAATTATAAATGAACTGAACTCTTCAAATAGAGTATTGGATGCTCATAAAATACTGTTTGGTAACTGATATATTGACTTCAGGTTACATTTCGGAATTTCACCTCCTGAAGTCAATGTAGTCTGTTTTCGTGTATCTTCGTGTATAGGTTTGCAGCAGGTTGAAGAAATATTTCAAACGTTTATTTGTGAAAAATTCCGTTTAATCAACGCATCGAACAAAATATGACAATATTAAAATTATTATCTGACAACCACTCTTGATGATTTCTTTAACCATGCAAACAAATTCTTGATGAATGGACTGAGGGATTATTTTGTACATGCCCCCGGCCTTGGAGGACTCAGCCGACAACTGTAAGCGGACATAACCTATTTACGGCACGAGAACTGATGCCGTCTGCTGTTTTTATAAAGGCGACTCGAGCTAATCCGTCACTGCCATGGGTGAAGTCTAAAATGCGACCTAGCCGCCATCTACTTGGTGGAAGATTGTCATCTCGTATAAATTGCCTTCGTTTCCTTTCCAACGTCGTCTCTGTTGAAGCTCACTTATATATTCTCGACTTTATCTTTTCCAGAAATAGTCATACAACTTTTGAAGTTGTTGGTATTGTGACAATCGATTTTTTTGATGTCATCAACGGATGGTTCGATCAATGACATCATGGGTTTTCCGATCAAAAAATGGGACAAAGCGGATAAATCATCAGGATCGGACGTCAAGGGAAATAAGGGATGGGAATTGAGCACCGCCTCGAATCGGACGAGTAAGTTTGAAAATCAAGAAAGAATAAAAATTGGTTGCCCAATACTCGTCGTAAGTGATGTTTCAAACTTCAAACTTTTTACCCCTGCTTCCTATATACCACCGAAATGCGGTGAATTGGCGGGAATGAAATGCCATTTTATGCCCAAGTTAGCAACGTATCCAGAAATGTTAGACTCATTATTTTTAAAAAACTGAAAGAGTTCATTCAAGTGCTTGTTGGCCCTAACACAATTCGTGCCATTATCTGAGATCACTTCTAAAGGTTTTCCGCGACGACCAATGAAGCGATGAAAGGTCTGTAAGAAAGCGTCACTCGTCAATGACTGTACTAATTCTAGATGTATTGCCCGAGTACTGAAACATACGAATAATGAAACCCAACACTTGATGGATTTACAACCTCTGCCTGGTTTATCCTTCATCATAAAAGGACCAGCGTAATCTATTCCTACTACTGTAAAAAGGGAAACTGGCTGAACACGCACACGAGGCAAGTCATCCATTATAGGCTGTACTTTGTTACTGACATTGAATCTAGAACATTTAACACAATTCCTCACTATTTTTCTCGCGAAATTTCGACCAGATGTTACCCAAAAATTATCTCGACTTGACGACAAAAGTAATTGAGGTCCTGCATGTAGCAGTTTCTTATGCTCGTTTTCGAAAATAAGATTGCTTACGATATGTTTAGGAGATAACAAGATGGGATATTTTTTGTCATAAGGAAAATCTGAATCTGCCTCCTACGCGCATAATTCCTTGGGGATCGAGGAACGGACGCAAATTCAAAATTTTACTATTACTCTCTAACTTATGACCCGCTTTCAAAATAGAATATTCCCTGCAATATGATTCTTGCTGAGCAATTTTGATCAAAAGTGTGAAACTTGAATTCAGTTCATCAACTGTTAAATACGGAAGCAAAATTCTTGTAGCTAATTACACCTGACAATTGTACCTAAATCTAAGCATGTAAGCAATAACTCTTTTCATTCTATTGGAATTAAAAAATTTGGCAAATGGAAAAAAGTTCTAGTTATTGAAACAAAACACTTTCGTTTTTCGGGTAGATCAGGTATTGAAATGTTATATTAGGCCAATCTTCACTGTCTCGTAATAACCATTCAGGTCCGTGTAACCATATTTCGGATTCAATCAATAAACTTGGGATTAAACCACGTGACACAATAGCTGCTGGATTTTCTGTAGTTGGTACATGTCTCCATTAGAAATTTTGAGTTATTTTTTGTATCTCAGCTACACGATGTGAAACAAACGGTTTTAACGAATTAGTAGTTGACTTTAACCACCCTAATACTATGGTCGAGTTTGACCAACAATGAATATCATTATATTCGATATTAGAGGACTGTATGATCTTATGTATAAGGGCCACTTTATAAAAAACTTTAAGACTTGAGATTTATCACCTAACATTTAATACTTTTATCACTTATGACAGATGAATCATGGAAATATCATTGATTGTGTTATAAAACCATTTGAAACTTATAATTTTACACCTAAGACTTAAGAAGATGACCAGCTTCCAACTTAAGAAATGGATGATAAATGATCACAAATGAAAATAGGAGATGCGCATGTTCAAGCAACGAAAAGTGAAATACTGTTTCCCGCGATATTTGAATTTTGGGTTATATTTTCGAATATTACTTGTTGGTGTGGATAGTCTGTAATTATTTGGATGCATTTATCAATTTTTTTATAATAGTGATGAGACCATGGGCATCATTGTAGTTTGCTCATGATTTTTGGGCTTGGTGTTTACTTGAGACGCATGAGAAAGAAAGTTCGGGATTGAAAATACAAAGACCCATACATAGGAAAAGAAATACCCATTCCAACTCCATTTTTATTTGAACATGATGGATAATATGGATATTGAACAGTTTTTTATTTTGAAATCGATGTCAACAATAATAACTCCAAATTCTATCTATTTATCAGATCAGAGGGATGCTCTATGCCTATGCAGCAAATTGCTTATGTAGCACTGACTACTATGTACACATGTCATCATAGAGGAAACCAGCGATGTACTGTGGAAAATTCACTGAAAAAATTGATTGGCATGGAATCTAAATGGAATTTTATGAAAAATGGAATATGCCAAACTGTATTGGTGCCCTTGATGGAAAGCATATTCAGATACAAAATACAAAACATGCTGGAACAGGACACTTCTCCTACAAGAAGACTTTGAAGCATAGTATTGATGGCTATCTGTGATGCATCTCATAAATTCATCTTCATTGGTGTAGGCTGTCCAGGATCAAATCATGATGGAAATGTATTCTGTAATTTAATTTTCCATTTCTACCTTCAGTTTTCAGATTTGGCAAATTGTTTTCCAGGCAGTTTTCCTGGCGAGTTTATTTTAGAATAACTACTTTGTTCATCATAAATATGTCTGAATTCTTCAACTTGTTGAATTAATGGAGCATATCGTCCATGACACAAATAATATTTAAATAAAATTAAAGAAAATTCGAACAAAAACAATAATAATAGATAAAGGTTAGAACTTGCCAACGTCAAAATTATTCGTTCCGTGTCAAATATTCCTAAATCTTGAGTTTTTTTATAACAGAATCAACTTATCAGCTCTTAAGTCTTAAATGTTAGGTGATAAATCTTAAATGTTTAAAGTTTTTATAAAGTCACCCTAAGTCGGGATAGGATTAAAGCAGCGCTTAATTCCAATTATGGCATAGTCAATGACTTTATCGGTGCGACCTTTGATTTAGCGCATAAAACATTCGCCTCTGAATCACCAACTTCGATTTTGGAAACAACTTAAACGCAAGCGCCGTAACTTGATTCTGATGCATCTGCGAATCCGTGTAAAGATACAAATACTGGATTAATACACATAACTTTACGAGATATTTTCAAATTGTTCAAATAATGCAAATCTAAAGAAAATTCTACCCAAGAATTCATAATAAGTTCCGGTAAAATATCGTCCCAAGAAAGCTTTTCTGACAATATTTTTATAGTATATTTTTTGCAATTATGATACATGGACTGACAAGTCCCAAAGGATCGAAAATAGTTGCTATTCTAGAGAGAATAGTTATCTTGGTCACATTAGTTGGGTTGAAGTGTTGTTGTGGTATTGTGAAAGTAAGAATGTCTGAATTGAATTCCCATGAAAGACCTAAAATCTTGCTGCCTTGATCTTTGTTTATGGTAAATTCTAATAGATTAGATGTGCACTCTGCATTATTTTCAAATAAATTTTTGTTATTTGACTTTCATTTTCCTAATTCAAATCCACGTTTGAGTAAAACTTTTGAAATTGTTTTATAAACGTATCTCGCTTTTTCTTCGGTATCAACGCTCGTTAATAAGTCGTCAACATACATATAATTACGAATTATTTTAGTAATTAATGGATGTTCGGTTTCGCATTCGTTGGCTACCTCATGCAAACAACGTATCGCCAAAAAAGATGCTGCAGTAGTACCATAAGTTACGATATTTAACTGATATGTTTTAATCGGATTGTTCGGGTTTGTTCTCCATACAATTTTTTGAACACTGCGTTGTTTTGGATTAATCAAAACTCGTCGGTACATCATTTTGATGTCACCTGATATTACAATGGGTCAAATTCGAAAACGTAAAATAATGGATAAAATATCTTGTTGTATAATGGGACCACACATTTGCAAGTCGTTTGAAGAAAGACCATTTGAATAGGGAGCTGAAGCATTGAATACAACACGAAGTTTGGTGGTACTGCTTGATTCCTTTAGCACTCCGTGATGTGCATGTGATATTCGATTTCATCCTTCGTGCACTCGGTAACGTCAGTCATGTGACCCATTTGTTCGTATTCGTTTAAAAATTGAATGTATAACTTTTTAACATTTTGTTAGTCATGAGACGTCTTTTTAATGAAATCAATCGTTTAATTGCATTTTCTCGAGATTCACCTAATAATGTAGAGGATTTTATGAATGGAATTGACACAATGCAACGACCAGTATCGTTTGTCTTCAAATTCTGAACAAAATTATCCTCACATCCCTGTTCCTCAAGCGACCACGATTTTTCGTTTTTAATTTCTTCGATTTCCCAAAACTTGCTTAATTGGTCCTGAATGGATGCGTTTGTCCTCAAATTACAATAAGTTTTATTTGAACTTGAGTGCATTTTATTTCTTGGCACCAGTAACTATCCACCCTAAACGAGTGTTCTGCAATATAGGGGATGAAAAACCTACGCTCATCTGACTATTCACAAAAGTTGCCAAAACGCATCTGCTCCAATTAAAATATCTATAGAGTTGGAAATGAAAAACTGCGGATCAGCTAATTTGATATCGAACGGTATATTCAAAGTTTGTATGTCGATTGGAAAATCAGGTGAGTTGGATGTTATGTTATCTAACACGAAACAGGACAAATTGAATGAATATTCAATGTTTTTTGACTTTATAGTTATGTTACACTTATGATTCGCATAGGAAGTATTTTCGCTTATTCCGGAGACTGCTAGTTTGCCTTTAATTTTCTGCACATTGAGTTCATCGCATAGTTTACTCGTTATAAAGCTCGATTGAGGACCACAGTCCAATAATGCACGGGCTGTTATGAAATTTTTCGAGTTAAAACAAGAAGTCTGATCGCATACGTGGACTTCTGCCGTTGAAAGAATTGAGTATTGCGCTGTTGCTAATGTGCAATTAGTTACATTCGAATTCGGAGTATTTTCGCATGATGAATGATGTCCGTTTGAATTATCGCTTTGATTTGTAACACTTGCTGAATTGGTTTTCTCGTTCGCGTCATGTACTACCGTATTATGCTTGTTACCACATACAGGGTGTCCCCTCTCAATTGGAAAAAACTTCTGGGGCATATTGAGGAACCATAGACAAGCAGTTTGAGATAAGAGACTGATGTCCGGAAGTGCATGGTTTTCAAAATACAGGGTGTCAAAGTTTTTTTCAAAAAACATTTTTTTATTAATATTTCAAAGACACGTTAACCGATTTTCTTGAAATTTGCTAGTGATGTAAGCTTTAATAAGACGCTCAGTTAGCACTAATTAAATGGTAATTATGACTTCCAGTAGCGCCCCGGGGGACAGTGTCACGAATAAAAATGAAAAAAAATGTACGCTGCTGACTTTTTTTGAAAATTTTATAAATTTTTTAGAAAGCTCATTAAAATACAACTTTTTTGTCACTTGATATTTTTTCGTATCTCTCTCCGTTTTCGAGAAAAAATTTTTATTAAAAACTTTATTGAAAGGTTCATTATTATTAGAAAGAAAAACAAGGAGGCTTTTTTACAAATAATTTATTATTAATTAGTGGAGCAAATGCTCAAAGTGTCCACCATGCATTTCGATGCATTTTCTGCACCTGTCGAGCCAGGATTCGCGCACCCGAGCAAACACGCCTGGATTGTTCGCGATAAATTCCGCTGCCACCACAACTCTAGCAACTAGGTCCTCCATGGTCGGCACAGGAGTTGCATAGATCAACCGTTCCATTTCGCCCCAAAGAAAAAAGTCCAGGGGGGCCAAGTCCGGCGACCTTGCTGGCCAAGGGACGGGACCACCTCTACCAATTGTTGTAGGTTTGGTCGAGGTAACCTCTCACGGTGCGCGCAAAATGCGCTAGACAACCATCGTGTTCGAACCAGGCCTCTCTACGCAACTGGAGGGGTACATCTTCCAGCAGCTCGGGCAGAATATCTCTCAAAAAAGCTAGATAGTTATTCCCGTTGAGGTGATCAGGTAGAACGTACGGCCCAATCAAATGGTCGTCAAGAATACCTGCCCAAACATTAACACCAAACTTCTGCTAATATCCTCTGATGTGCGTAGCATGGGGATTTTGTTCGCTCCACTCGTGGTTATTACGAGGATTGAATGTCCCCTCGCGCGAGAATCCTTTTTCATCGCTCGTGAAGATTATACTTAAAAAATCAGCGTTTTCATCCGCTTGACGGAGCAACCACTCGCAGAACTCGAGCCGCCGAGGAGCGTCGTCAGGCAGTAGATGCTGCACCTTTTGCAGTTTAAATGGATAGAGATCGTGGATTTTCAATACTCGATGGACAGTATTTTTGCTGCAATCAAGTTGCGACGCAATCAGACGAGTGCTAGTGTTGGGCTCATTCTGAATGCGTGCCATGACTTCATCCTCAACGGCATCTCTGATCGGAAACTGCCTTGCAAATTCTCGAATAGGCTGCAAAGATAACAAAGCCTCTTAGATTGGCTGTAAAACAGAAACGCGCAAGAAAAAAAACACAGAAAGTTGCCATTTCTGCAATACTTACCACGAATGAGCCGGTCTCCCACATATTTTGATGAATTTTGATAAAAATCTTATGGTTTAGCAATTCACGATTTGGGAACCGCTGCCCGTACAACCGTTGTGCTAACAAAGAATTACCCCGCGCTTCCCCATACAAGAGATGCATATTTGCAAGCTCGGCTAATTCAAACCGATTCATTTTTGCAATTAGTGTAACGTTTGAAGATAATTAAGTACTTAGAAACTGACACTTTTACTAAAGTTTGACATGTTTATGTGTTACCATGACAACATTGTTTTCTTTTAGATTTTCCGATAATGAACCTTTCAATAAAGTTTTTAATAAAAAATTTTTCTCGAAAACGGAGAGAGATACGAAAAAATATCAAGTGACAAAAAAGTTGTATTTTTAACTGAGCTTTCTAAAAAATATATAAAATTTTTAAAAAAAGTCAGCAGCGTACATTTTTTGTCATTTTTATTCGTGACACTGTCCCCCAGGGCGCCACTGGAAGTCATAATTAACATTTAATTAGTGCTAACTGAGCGTCTTATTGAAGCTTACATCACTAGCAAATTTCAAGAAAATCGGTTAACGTGTCTTTGAAATATTAATAAAAAAAAGTTTTTTGAAAAAAACTTTGACACCCTGTATTTTGAAAACCATGCACTTCCGGACATCAGTCTCTTATCTCAAACTGCTTGTCCATGGTTCCTCAATATGCCCCAGAAGTTTTTTCCAATTGAGAGGGGACACCCTGTATTTTACATCTTGACCAATTGCAATCGCTAGCCGCATGATTTCGTCTAAAGCAATTTACACATGAATGTAATGCATTTACTTTTGAATAACGATTCTTGATCGAAAGTTTGAGAAAACCCGGACAATAAAAAAGGTTGTGCCGTCCGTCGCAATGATAACACACTTTTGTTTTCGAATTATTTGGATTGTTCCCATTTTCTCTCGCATTCGTATTACTTGCAAGACTTCGCGTATCGTTATCACCCTTTTGATTGTTGGATTTTTGATTCGAATAGGTACCAGTTTTTCGCGTATCATGACCTTTATAATTTTTGGGAAAATTCATTTCCACTGTTTCCAACAAATTGGCTCGCTTTTTCAGAAAATCTCTGAAAATTGTCAAATCGATTTTCACATGATTATATTTATATTTTTCCCATTCTTGGGCCGATTGTTTATCTAATTTATTCGAAATGATGAAAATTAGTAAAGTATCCCATCGCCTAATTGATTCAAACAACTCAAGTGTTTGAACAAGTTTTCGTATAAAAATCGTATTTTGTCCATGTTGAAAATAGCTGATAGATGATTGTGGATCAGAAGGTGTGAGTTATTAAATCTTTCGCATAACGTATCCCATGCAGTTTTATAATTTTGTTCAGTAAACTCAATTGATTGAATGACAGTGATGCTGTTTCAACCAGTGCACCTCTCTGAACTCTAACCAGGTATCATATGATCCATTGAATTTGGGTATCTTTATTTCTGGCAAAATGTTATTGAAATGATCTATCGCAACAACTGATGTGTTCAAAGAAGAATTGTTATTTAATGTCAAACATTCCTTTTTTCGATTTTTTCTAATAATGCTTTTGCTGTGGCCATTGATGAATGATATCTATTTTCAAAATCTTCGCGTTCAGCGATCTGATCATTATCCGAATATGTATTGAACTCGATATCCGTTTGCAAGGTGTCAAATGAATTGATGATCGATTCAGCTCTCGAAATTCTTTGAGATAACTTGATATTACTTGAGCCCTATCTCCATCTTTGGGTTGAAATGAGGTTAAGAATTTCTCGAAACATGTGAATTTTGCTTTCAATGTACCTCGTGTTTCAACTAGGGAAGATAATTCGTCTCCAGGCATTATGATAAATCAACAACTATAGGCCAAAGCTTGAAACAGCACTGTACAGTAGGCAATGATAATCTCAATGAAATTAATATATCAAACTTCACCCGCTAGAATCGTATAAGTGCTAATGAGGATTGAGGAATGATGAGGAAGGGAAAGGGATAATGGAATGATCTCACGAATGTGTACTGGCTTCTGGGATGCTGGCAATGTAAATCTGCTGGTCTCCAAATCTTGATCTCTTCTTATCCGCTCAGATGGACCATGTTTTCGTGTATCTTCGTGTATTGGTTTGCAGCAGGTTGAAGAAGTAGGAAAAAGTAGGGAATATGGGTCCAAGCCCGATTTCGATGAAACTTTCACAGATGCTTCAAAACATGATAAAAATACTATACCCATCAAAATGTTTCCGCGGAAAGACCTTTTTCCATGTTTTTTTTTGAAAAACATACATTCCCCCACTGGCTTTCAAAATACGCACACAATTCGTTGTAAGGAGTGTCCAATGTATCTTTTCGATTGGTAGGCACTGTGTTGAACCAACAATAATTACATGCACAATCTATATAAATTAACTGATTCTTAGAAAGTATTAACAAGAATTAAAAAAAGTTAAAAACTTGTTATCAATGAAGTTTGAATACAAAAACATGGATGGATATAGTATTTTTATCATGTTATGAAGCATCTGTGAAAGTTTCGTCGAAATCGGGCTTGGACCCATATTCCCTACCTTTACCAAGAAGTATTTTGAACGTTTATTTGTGAAGAATTCCGTTTAATTAACGCATCGAACAAAATATGACAATATTGAAAATTATTATCTGACAACCACTCTTGATGATTTCTGTAACCATGCAAACAAATTCTTGATGAATGGACTGAGGGATTATTTTGTATATAGTCAATGTATAGAACAACAATTCGAAATGTTACCTGAAGTTGATGTATCAATTACCACAATATTTTATAAACATCGAATACATGCGATGTCCCCTTATTGAATCTAGACATGTTAAAGACAATACTCAGCTTCTTGAGGCTCTGAAATACACCAGGTAAGTTCGAGCGAATCATGGAAAATGTGTTGAGATGATTCTCTTGAAAAATATGTCTTGTGTATACGGATGTCATTATTATAGTGCATTGACAATTCGAAGAATAGGTATCTGGCAAATTAAGAAGAACTCTTCAGAAGACTACAGACTGCAAACTTGACTCTCAATCTGAATAAATGCCATCTGCTGCGAAAACAAGACAACTACAACTACTTCAAACACATCTTGAGTATTGAAAGAATGGGCTTTGACCCCAAAAAGGTAGGAACAGTTGGGCAATGGCTATTACCAGAAGATGAATAGCAACGAAGGAGCTTTCTTGGACTATGCACTGATAATCGATGTTATGTCCGGATTTTTTTATATTGCAAGGCCACTAACAAGCCTAACCCCACCGAAAAGGCAGGGACCACATTTTCCCTGATCTACTTAATCGTGCAGTGCCCGTGCTCGCAGTTGTTGATAACGCGTTGGTGGTTGGGACCAACGATACATGGTATAATGTCACTAATACCAAGGTCCTACGCGATCCGGTGAGATACCCAACATGGCGTTGTGAGGGTAATACTCTCTTCAAATATGTGAATTGCCGGTACCCAGATCTGCGACAGGAGTAGGAGTCCTGGAAGGAGGAAAGACGGCGGGAGATAATTGATCAATATCATGATCATATTGCTTCTGGTCATACAGGAGTGTTCAAGACTTATGACATACTCGAACAACGTTATTATTGGCGGAAAATAAGATCAGACGTAACCCGTTATGGGAGGCGTTGTCAAACCTACTTGACCTAGAAGGCCGTGCATCAACCTCCGCCTGGGCTCATGGGGAAACGAATTCAAGCCGTTAAACCCTGGTCCGTGATCAGTGTAGATTTTTTTGGGACATTGCCGCTCTCTTCACATGGGTATAAATTCGTATTGGTGGTTTAAGATACCTTCAGTAAGTTTCCCCTCTTCTTCCCCTCCGAAACGCGACCGCAGCTTCAGTAACTGAATCAATCGAAGAGCAAGTGTTCTTAGTGGTATAAGATACCTTCAGTAAGTTTCCCCTCTTCTTTCCCCTTCGAAACGCGACCGCAGCTTCAGTAACTAAATCAATCGAAAAGCAGGTGTTCTTAGTGTGGGGTTGTCCATCCACTTCAACTTGTGACAATGGAGTACAATTTCGGAGTCACCTTTTCACCAACCTATGTGAGTCATATGAAGTGCGCATTTTCTTTACAGTCGCATATCCCCAGGCAAATCCTGTCGAGAGGGTTCGTCGGAATTATGTACTATATTATATTCTTGGAGTTGTGTCATTTCGAAGGTAAAAAATTTTGAATTTTGTGATGCCAATGATTGAATATTGCATGAGCAATGAGGCTGTGGGTGATCTAATTTCACTTCATTTCTATTCATTATTTCGATTTTCAACACTCCAAGTCTGCGATGAAGGTGTATGGTGCTTTGACAGTTCAAGGATAAAAATACGCAAAAGTGACTGTTTTTTTTTCGATAATTAGTCGTTTATAATTCTTCAGTTCAGTGTTCTGATTCGAGACACATCAATAGAACTTCAAAAAGGTATCTCCATCTATCTATGTTTTTATCGTTGCTTGTGTGTTATAGGTAGTGATTCACACTGAAATCATAGAACGACTTTCGTGGGGGCTGAGAAGTGGCTGCTTTCAGATCCAATGACACAAAATAAGTTTTTCATTTAATGTGGTCCGCTTCGAGAATAACTTGGAATGGTTAATTGTGCATGAATTCTTGGACCTTAGGAGGATAGATTCGATTCGTTTATGGTACGCATCTGGGATTATTATTAATAGATCGATTATATTGTGCAGATTCGAATCATATAGATTTGTGTATGGATGATAATGAAGTTATATGATTACTATTGTACAATTTTTCTTTTCACCTCGCATTATGTTCATATTGTATGTAATCTTTAGATTCACCCACCATATGTTATTTCCAAGCTGTTTGCTTCTGTCGCCTATATGATGATATAGTCATTTTCAAGTCTACTCGGTATATGTTTTCATTCTCTGTTTCGTCTTATCATTTTAATATATCCTGCCTTGTGGAATATCTTTCGCTCAGAATACAAACATGACCCTGTTTTCCCTACGATTCAGAAGTTACTTAATGTTTTATCGGTGTTTCTTTTGTCGCAGGTCTAACGTTATTTTTTTTTGTTCGCTTCTCTTACGTTTTCGACTTTTTTATAGTTTCTTTCGACGCATGTGTGAAATTTTTTCATCACGCATCCTTCACATTTTCCGATGTATCTTTTCAATGTTTTCGTCACGATCCTCTCTAGTTCTTCCATCGTTCATTGGAGTCCATTCGATAGAAAAGAGAAAGGACCCCGCACTTTGTTATGTTGTTGTACTCGAAGGACGGATAACCAACCAGCATCCATTGACTCAATAGAACTTGATACAGCCTCAAGACAACTTCAAAATGCTATGATGAAAGCATATGATTTCAGCTGTCCTGAAAAATGAAGATTCCTACCAGAGATGTGCCTTGGTAGAAAAATGAATAAGCTGAACTAAGAGCTACGAGTCTGGGATACTGGGAAGATTACAAAGAAGCTCTTTCTGAGTACAATTAAGAACTTGGAAAATCGAAAAGAAGAACATATAGGGGCCACCGAATTAGCTCCAGCACAATGCCTTCAAAAAGTTCTCTCAAAAGGACACTCCAACGGCATCGGTCTGATCAAAAAGCCGATATACTGATAACCCTAAAAAAAACTTGAGTTTTCTCCTGCAAACACACTTTCTTTGTTCCGAAACAGTTGTGGAGAACGAACAGCAAAAAGCTCACCTGCAAGGGGTTGTACACAAGCCCAACAGATCAAGCCGAAGCCCAGTTGGGTAGATCTTAACTGAACTAAATGAATCAAATGGGATACCTATCAAAAACTCCAAACCAAAGTCGCCAGTTGAGAAACATTTTGCTTCAGGAGCTGATCATTTGAAATTACTTATGTTATTAAGTGTTTATATAGGTTCCTGAATATTAAATGTTGGTTTTGTTTTTCTCAATCCCGCTCATATGAAAAGTTAGCAAATTCAAAGTAGCGATATGCAAGAAAAATCACAGCATCAAATTTCATATCAATTTTAGGCTTTGAAAATATGTCAAATCAGTGCTCAAAGCACCCTCATGTCCATCAAGAAATATACACCATTGAAAATCCTGTTAGAATTTGTCACTCGCCTAGAAATGGTTCGGATTCCAGTATATGCACTAAGTCTCGCTTTCCTCCACGGTGGATAGATCTTAATACTCATGGAGAGGTTTCCATCTTCGAAATCGCGATATTCGAAATCTCCCGCCTTCACCAATTCTTGCATCGAAAGAAATTTCAAATGTCAACTTGCAGGATGAAAAATATGCCAAATTGACTTCTAAAAATGTATAGATAATTGAAAATTATTGTTGTTCAAATCCCACTGATTTATAATAATCAATTAATAAGAAAACAACAGCTACATTACTATGCGTAATGTGATACAATAACGAAGGTAAAGCAACGTTGGGTGAGGTTAGAACTTGGATGGGTGACTGCTGAAGGCTGTTGAATTCTTTTTTATTCCACATAATATCGTATCATAGGCATTGGTCCTGAAGTGGGACAATATAGTATTCATTATGGCGCACAGGTATTGGTCCTGCCGGCGGCCAGAGTGTCCTATTGATGTTGTTCCGACGTCATTTGTCACTGTTTTGCCGTAGCGGCAATTTCTGGTAAGCAGGTAAGCCCAGTACTGGGCCTACTGAAATTAATTGCTGGGCAGAGTCCTAAAAATGCTCTTATTTCTCTCACTGTAACTGGTCGTGTGTGGTTACGAACTATCTCTGTTTTTTCTGTCTGACATCTTTTAGCTGAAATGAGGTGTCCTAGGTATTTGACTTCATTTTTCATAAACTGGCATTTAGTAGGCTTGAACTTCAAGTTACTGGCTCTCATTCTATCAAATACATGTCGTAATCGGCTTGTTCCTCTATGTCAGATGTGCTAAAGTATTTGCCAAGTTGCTGGTCTATTTTTCAAACCCATGACCATGCGATTAAATCCAAAGTGGTCATTCGGTATACAGAATGCACTCTTTTCTTGATCTCTAGGATACAGTTCCACTTGAAAATATCCACTGGCTAAATCTAGCACGCTGAAAAGACTTGAACCTGTTAGCTGATCTAAGGTTTCTTGGAGTTCAGTTCTCCATAGTCTATACAAAGGCGGACCTGAAGTTCTTCTCCTGGGTTAATTTTTTTCTCAACCAATATTGCTGGATCTAATATTGGCTTGCGTTGAGAAGGTACTTTATGAGGACGTTCAGATATTGGCATCACATTATCCTCAGTTATTATCCTTTGTGATGTACATGTCAACTTTTGCGTTGGTGCTCTGGATATATCAATATAATCCATAATAAGATGAGCATGTTTTTTATGGTTATCACCTTGTGGCTCAGACAAGTGAAGTTGCTCCAAAATTGTTTTCGTATCCTGAAGGCTCACCTGGCAAATAGTTTTCGCTATATGGTTCAAATTCTTCTCTTCATCACATTCTGTTTCAAAAGCTTGAGCTACTATTTGATTCTTTGGTATCAACACCGTTGAATTCAAAACATTAATCAGCTTTACTGGAATTTTTCCACTATTTCGACATAATGACCGGGCTATTAAAATTCCATTAATAGGGTCCTAAGTTTCGATCAGCACATTCTGTGTAGCAATTCACTTTGGTTTCTTAAAAATGCTGGTTGAATTGTAAGTGTCCTTGATGGTAAATAATTATCCTCTTCGAATTATACTCCTACTCCATCATTAGAGGTGCATCCTTGTGCCATTTCCTCTCTTTTCTGAAAAGTCGGAGAGATATTTCAGGCTCTGTGTTATCAATATGAAAATCTCGTTTTGATTTCTCACTTCTTCTTCCCGTGGAAACATTGTCCATGCCTGTATATCCTTCTTGAACCTTATTTTCTTCGTCAGCATCAGAGTTCCATCTTTGTGCCCTATGCTATGATTTCTGGAGAACCTCTCCTATTTCTGTGATTCATTCTATGGCTTTTCTCAGATGCCATTGCAAGTGACATTGAGTTAACATCCCCCTAGGTTCAATAGGAGTTAAGGCTCTCAAGGCTTCACTCATAGTAATCAGACTATCTTCCATTTTAGCCAATATCACCATTATCTCTTCTTCCCAGTCTTTTCCTCTCATTTTCATTATTATTCATAAATATCTCGATCACTTCCTCAAGGATATACATTTTTCTTTTTCCCCAGTCTATCTTTGCTCCGTATTTCTGTAGGAAATCTAATCCCAGCAACATATCTGCCTTGAATTTTGCTGTTCGGATAACAAAAAAACTCATGTTCTATATTCTTTGTTTTATTCAATTCGATAGGGATAATCACCTTTCCATTATCGTTGATTTTTCTTCCTTGTATATAAACTAAACTTATATCATTATTTTCCTGAATATTCAACCCCTGCACATTACTTGGCTTAACTAGAGATATTTGGGCACCCGAATCAATTAACGCTGTCAAATACTGACCTCTAACATTAATATTCGCTATATTACGGGGTTCTCTGCTAAGTATCTCTGCCGTCCTCTGTGCTTCTTCGCTGATAGCTATACATATCGGGGTTGGAATGCAGCTGCTTGTTGGTTTAAAGACCGCTCTGTAAGTTCATCTCTGCGTGGAGACCTCCCGGTCTCTCGTGAATAACCTACACCTCGTTGCAATTTTCTTGCTGGACAAAACTTCATTATATGTCCCGATTTTCTACAGCCGAAACATACAATTTTCTTATTGAATCTATTCGTCATTTTCCTGCAATATCTTGCAATGTGTCCTGGTTTCTGGCAACTATAGCATCTCAAATTGTTTCTTGAATCCAGTGGTCTCACTGCCTCTTCCAATGTATCAGGCTCTGCAGAAAGCACCTTTTTCATAATGGGGTTAAGCAATCCCAAAAAAAATTGCGTCAAAGTGTCTGCTTGCAATTTTTGTTTAATCAGACGGTCTTCTTCGTGCCGAGCAGTGTATGTCACGGTCTTATTTCCTGCAATCTTCAAGCGAGCTAGGAACTGTCGGTATGACTCACCATTTCGTTGTTTGCACTCAATAAATGCCCTAAGTGCTTGTCCAGGCAGTTGAACTATTCCGTATTGCTTATGTAAAGCATCTTCTAGGACCTTCCAGGATGCTGTGGCTCGTAAATCCTGTTCTGAATCAATCAATTGTTTGGCTAATCCTCGTAATTTCAATCGTGTAATTGCAGTCTGCTGTATTTCTGTCCATCTGTCCATAATATTCAGAAAATCATAAACACGGGTTTGTCCATTGTACTCTGGGATAGCGTCTAAGTTCATTGGCATGGATAAAACCACATTTTTCTTATCTTCGGCCATTGTATTAGATTGAATATTTTCTTCGAATGTTTCGTTCTCAATTATTATTTCTCAATCTTTTATGTCTATAACTACTTCTCCTGCCACTGAGGGTCGTAACACTATAACTTCTTTAACTGGGTTCGTGAATATTAAAGCAGGAGAAAGAATATTGGGAGTAGACATAAATACACTTATCTCAGAGTACAACTATCTATTTATCATTCAAATCAATTATACAGGCATAGTTGGCAAATATAAATAAGATTTGTTACATGTTTGGTGGTTGATCACAATCATAGTATATATAGAAATTACGATTATTGAACTGAATACCGGCACAACAAGATGACTATCACTTACTGGACGAAAACCGTCTCATGGTAATCCATCTTTCACTATTCTGCAAATTCACGTTCACTTTTAACACACTTTACGAGGGTGGCACTGAGATTACGAACTGAGGAACATTGTCTAGAGTCGAGAACAGAACTGTCGGATCTTGGATCTGCTCTCCCTTCTGATTCAAGTTTCAGAACTTTTATAGGGAGTTTTCATGAGAAAATTGTTGGAACCATCCATCCCCGCTAATTACTCTGAGTTGTGGTTCATGTCGATTTTGCCAAATGTAAATCATTCTAAAAGTATGGTCATGTTAAGAGCATTTAATATAAACTTCTTCAGACATAAATCTCATATTTTAACGCTTTTTCCATTACATCTCGTTCAAGTTAATATAAATATAAGTTAGTTGAAGGTTACTTGGATGATTAGTTTTTTCGGTTGCAGATCTTATGCCCATAAATTATACAATAGCGAACTTGAAGTGTAAACAAAACTAACGTTCCTATTGTTCCCCCAATTTTCTCCCCTCGAATGATCCTCCCTTCAAATAGTAGTATTTACAAAATCTTTATATCCTATATGACCTATATATCATACTTCATTCTCGTTATAATATGATATATGATTGTTCTTAATAATCTCGTAGATGAAATTGCCATCCCAAATGCATCTAATTCCTACATTCTTTCATGAAACAAAACTTTCCTTGAGTATAAACATTGCTTGGTACCTATAGGAAGTATCGGCCGGAGAACATCAAATTTGTTTATATTTCGAGCCGAGACGACCTAGCGACCCATATAAATAATGAAAACAGGTGGCCACTTAAAAGGATATTTGTTGGTACCTGATATCGAACTCGTTACGATTCATTCATTGATTTTTCTAGACGATAATATATATTGACAAAATTGGGCATCATTACACCCTTCTGTGGACACCGAAGTTGGGAAGTAGATGAAATGAAATCTCACTGGAATGAAGTGTCAGGACGAAGACAAGCGAAATGGCTAGTGAGCCTTTCGACAAGGAAAGCTAAACAGCTTCTCGAGTTGGACAAAGAAGACTTGAAACTGGTAACAGGACTCCTCACTGGACACTGCCCTTTGAGGTATCACCTCAAAAAGATGGGTAAAACAGAGAGTGATAGTTGCCGCTACTGGAGAAACTTCGCTGAAAGTGCTGAACATTTGCTGAATGCCCAGCACTCTTCTGCAAGAGGCTCAAGTTCCAGGAAGGGGCCTTCGTAGAGCCCTCCGATGTCAGAAATTTTAGGAAACTGATAAACTTCGCATGAAGTCTCGGAATCGCAGGCATCGAATAGATTGGGGGTTACGCACTCGAATAGATTGAGGGTTTGTAGCATTTAAAATTGCTACAATTTGATTTTGTTTTTTTATATAGTAAATTTTTCATTTATTGGGCATTAATATAGTACTCACAGAAAACATTCAGTCTTGAAATCAAATTCCTGAACAGAACATTTATTATAACCACTTTCTCATAACACACATCACCTATAGTTGAATGGCAGTATTTCACAGGTTTCCAACACTAGGTATTACTCTTGCTTCTGAAATTCTAAGGGCTGTTGGAAGTGATGTAATAAGATGCAGGAATCTTATGATTTCTGGCTACCTGTCTGATCCTAGGCCTGGAATTGAATATAAAAGAGTCAATGAAGACATCCATTCACTTGAAAACAAGCGACCTACCGTTCTGTTCTCTAGTGTGATGAGTTCAAGGCTATTAAAGGTTGTCCCAGGATTTTGTCGATTCTGAATGTGATCTCTAGTGATTAACTGGGTTTTTTCTTTATTTATCAGGATATAATCGTATAGGTTATATTTATTTTATAGACGTCGATGGCATTGCTTGATTTGTCATTGATCTCCTATCATTGATCCTCTGTCATCGATCTTCTGTCTCAAGTTCGTTAGCCGTAAATATGCCCGTAGCATAAAAGAAATAAGAAAAATGATGGTCTTCTGTGATTATGTTCGTTGGACTTCGTTCTGTCAAACGGATAACATTCATGGTTCTGACCACTGGGAGGTTGAGAATTCATAATTCGCGCTTATGTTCAAGCAGGATGTAGTTTTTTGTAAAATTTTGGGAATGAGAGTTGGTATCCTTCTTCGAGCAGCTACCTCGAGACTTTTTCCTGTGTGGCCATGATGAGGTGCGCTTGACTCGTTTTGGAATTCTTTTTTCGGTGTGTTTAACCGGGAATTGCAATGATATCGTCAGGTTGAAAATATACTAAATTTTTCTTCGGGTTTTTTCTTGCACATGTCCTCACATAAGGCTATCTATTTGTTAGGGTGTTAGGGTACAGCTTAGCCCTCATCAGACTCCTGGCATCGACCGACGACTCTTGTGGCAACTCTCGACTTGGGTCAAGATTCCCACGAGGGCCAAAACCGAGTCGCTTCTAAATCTTGTCCAGAGTCGACAGACAACCAGATGAGGACCAGTAGTAGTTGGTAGAGGCTGGCGACCAGCTGAACTGCACCATCAACCCCTGGCTGACCAGGGAGGTCGAGCCTTCTTGTTCTTCTCTTCGTTTTCCTGAGCTGTTTCCTGTTTCCTTCCTGTCTTCGTCTTCGTGAACTCCTGTACTACACCACCTGGACCTCGGATAGGGGCCGCAATTTGGACCATTGTTTACATCACATCATTTATCATGAATGATAATTCTATGAACACCTCTAGAGCTCTTGTGAGGCTCTCACATAGTACTATGCGACAGCGGATTTAGGGTTCATGGTCATACCAATTTTTATATCTCATTTTTGGTTATTTTCAGAGGTATAATATATATCATCTTAATTTTGGTATAACATCACCAGGTATATAAAGGATATGTGTTTTTGATATGATATATTATTTTAGTGATTTATCTTGCAATTGACAAAACTCATACAATGGTTCATGATATTTTTGCCTTGTCCATGATGGTTTTTTTATTATATACTTGTATGTGATATGTTTTTATTTTCCTATTTGCCCAACCCAGCTATCTGAGATAATTTAATTCTATCATTTCAGGTATTGTCTATGGTAGGTATTTATTGGTTTATCAATTTTCCAAATATTATTATATCTTTTCATAAAATTGAGTGACGAACTCACTATATCTGTTCTCCGGCGAACAGCTGCCATCAGCACATGTTTTCTATCCTTTTAAATTTCATTTTTTTGAATACAACTGAGTAGGCCACATAAATAGCGTCCAACGTGTGGGGCTCGGAAATTTAAATTTTATGTAAATATTTTTTTATAAAACCTGAATTTTCTTAGACTGTTCGGTTTGGAACATTTAGTTGAATAAAGAGCCTATCCATCAAGTTTTGACCTTTGAAGACAGACATTACAGGAAGAGCTTCAGGTAACTATTTTGAAACAGAACAGCTATTTTCTAAGAGATATCTTAGAGTTCATCACACTGGAGAGCAGTCCGGTGTGTGTTTGTCTGTAATAATTATATATTTTGTAGCTAGTTATAACAAGCGGTCCCACGGTACCGAGCAAGGTACAGCACTTTCCAGGCCGATTCCCGGAATCCAGTAAATTCAGCATCTTCGTATTTCACGACGCTTCAAGTTCAACCGACATTATAAATTCGATGTTTGTCATTTCTGCTCTTGATTTTGACCTCACCTTTCGTACAGCAAAGATATTGAAGTTTTAAAAAAGTCTCTTGCCGGTTTTTCGAAAATAACTGGCGCAGTCGGTAGGATTTACCCGGAACGTCTCATCATGTATTCGTTTTGAGTGTCTTCTCTTCATGGGCGAAATCGAACAAAAAAAATTTCGGTGTGAAAATCGAACAGAAAAATCGGTGCAGACAACACAGAGAACAACACCCAGGGTCCAGAAAGAGGAAAGCAGACGGTACCAAGAAAAGGTGAGCCATCCTTTCTAAATTATTTTTCCATCCAATATCTTTCTGTGGCAAATAAGTTGAAATCCCTAGTGAAACAGTGCATATGTTTTTCTAGTTGTTGGTGAACACAACAAAAAATTAGTTTAGGAATGAATTGATGAATACAATTGCGTTCTAGAGAAAATTAATGCATATAATATTTTCAGAACATAATTAAGAAACGGAGAAAAATCAAATAACCATTTCATTTATACAGAAGTAATTTAATCTTCAAAAATTGAGGAAATAATAAGAATATTCGATAACTTAGAAATAGATAGAAACGAGATGACAGACCGCATCTTCAGCAACAACCCCAAATACCAGCACAAAACCCAATCAATTACCAATTACTAAGATTATATATTGAAAATATTCCCAATTTCAATGGTAATGACGAAAGCACCTTGGAAATTTTCTTAGAGCATTGTGACTATCTAATTAGAACTTATAGAAATGAACAAATTCCACATGATCCTATAAATGATTTTCTCATCAGGGCCGTAATAGAAAAACTATCAGGAAATGCTTTGAGTTTAGTAGGAAGCAGACCCGAAGTTAGAGATTGGGATTCACTAAGAAATCTTCTTAGACTCAGTTTCGGAGATCAAAGAAATTTAGATTGTTTGGTATAAGAAATGATTATTATAAAACCTCACAGAAACGAATCATATTTTCTTTTTGGACAGAGAATTCAGAAAAGCAGAAGTTCAATTGCATCTTAATTAATTGCAATGAATCCATCTAGAACTTTCAAACTTAAGAATTATGACGAACTTGCACTGAACTTTTATCCGTGGATTAACTGGTAGAATTCAAGATATGGTTGGACTGAGGAATCCAGATAGTTTAGAGCTAGCCATTTCACATGTTTTAGAAGAAGAAATTTTCCTTCTCAATCAAAGACAAAGTTCGTTTCCTCAAAAACAAACCAATCAACCTAATCATAATATGAATACATTTCCCAGACCACAAATTTCATATCAGAATCAAAATCGAAATTTATTCACAAATTAGGTATAATATTCCAAGAAAAAATTTTTCGAATCCCAATAATAATCAAAGACCAAATTATTATATTTCAAATTTCAATCAGTATCCTAGTAACTCACCAAGAAATAATTTTCCATCTCAGGCCATAAATATTCAACCAAGACAGAATTTGAGTCGACCAAACTATTTTACAAATCGACAAGTATTTGGTCCACCCCGTAACGTATTCAAACCTACGGGACAAGCACCTAATACGAAACCCAAACCAATGTCAACAACTAGCAGAAACCCAACAGTTCAGAGACAAAATTTCAATAGGAATAATTATTTCCAACACACAGGTCCAAGAAATTTTGTGTCAGAAGAACTCCATAACATTGAAGAACCGAACTATGCTTATTCCAATGATTGTTCTGAATATAATAACTCAGTATTGGAAAATCAAGATTATTATCATTCTAACCAATATTTTGAACAAACCGAGGAATACCAAGATATCAATACTTATCAAGAAATATCTCAACCAGATAATGTTTATCAAGAAGAAGTAAATTTTCCACAGGATGTTTCCAAAGCTCACCCAACATAGAAATCAAACTCAATCATTTGAAAAACGATCTACCATTTATTATTATTCCAGAAATCCAAGCAAAATTTCTAATTGATACAGGTAGTCCACGCAGTTTGATAAGTCCAAAATTAGCCTACCAATTTCATCCAAATTATATATCAAATGAAACTTTTAGTATTCAAACCTCACATGATATAAGTTTTCATAATGAATTATTGATCATTCCTATTTTCGAAATATTCCAAACACAAGAAATACATAAATTCCATATTTTCGATTTCAACGAGAAATATGATGGCCTAATAGGCATGGATCTTCTTAAACAATTAAATGCTAACATTGAAATTCAGAATAAAATCATTACTACACCGTATGTCCAGGTTAACATGATTTTCGATGAGAATAATTCTAAACCTCCAAAGAATTTAGGAAATTGTCTTCACACAATAATAGTTCCCCCAATGACGCAACAAGTCTTCAAAATTCCAGTTTGTCAGGAAAATGGATTAGGTTTAATAGATTTCATTGATTTTAGTAATCAAGTCCAATCACCCACAGCTGTTGTGAATATCAGAAACTTTTTTGCATTCACAACTATAAACAATCCAAATTCGACTTCATTCAAAATCAAAATTACACAACCATTTGATGTAGAAATTTATCATTAGATCCTAATGAAATAAATTTTATTGAGAAATTAGATTATAATAGTAACTTGAGTACCGAACAAGATTATTTATTGAAAACTAACTTGAATAATCTCAGACTAGATCATTGTAACTGTGAAGAAAGACAAATGATAAGTAAACTTTGCTATAAGTACAGAGATATATTCCATTGCGAGGAAATTCCACTCAGTTTCTCAAATGAAATCACTCATGAAATAAAATTGAAAGACGAAACCCCTGTATTCACGAAGTCATATAGATTTCCCGAAGTTCACAAAAAGGAAGTAGAATCTCAAATGATTAAAATGTTGGAACAAGGAAAAATCCAACCATTGACTTCACCTTGGAGTAGTCCAATTTGGATAGTACCTAAAAAATTAGATCAGTCCGTTAAACAAAAATGGCGAATTGTCATCGACTATCGTAAATTAAATGATAAGACAGTTGATGATAAGTACCCCCTTTCTAACATCACCGACATACTCGACAGACTTGGCAGAGCAAACTATTTTACCACATTGGACTTAGCATCTGGCTACCACCAAATTGAAATGAACAAACATGACATACCAAAGACAGCTTTTCCCACCCCTAATGGACACTATGAATTCAAACGCATGCCGTTTGGTTTGAAAAATGCTCCCTCCACTTTCCAGAGGGTAATTGATAATGTTTTACGTGGGCTCAATAATGAAATGTGTTTGGTATACCTAGATGATATCATAATTTTTAGTACATCATTACAAGAACATTTATCTAGACTGAAGAAAGTATTTGATCGACTTCGAAATTCTAACTTCAAAATTCAAATGGACAAATCAGAGTTCTTACAAAAATCCGTTTCATTCTTGGGTCATATTATTACTCCTCAGGGTGTTAAACCAAACCCAGATAAGATTTCAGCTGTTCAAAAGTTTCCAATTCCTCAAACACGTTTTATTCAAGACTTTGCCAAATTTACCAAGCCTATGACCATTTGTCTCAAGAAAAATGCAAAGGTCATCCATAGCCCAGAATTTATTGAAAGCTTTGAAAATTGTAAGAAAATACTTTGCAATGACCCTATCCTTCAATTTCCCGACTTCGAGCGAGACTTTATACTGACAACAGATGCATCAAATATTGCACATGGTGCTATTCTATCACAAGGAATTATAGGACAAGACAAACCCATAGCTTATGCAAGTCGTACTTTGAATGAAACAGAACAACGTTATAGTACGATTGAGAGAGAGAGTTGTTGTCCACTATTTGGGCTTGCAAATATTTTCGTCCTTATCTGTTTGGTCGTAAATTCACCATAGTTACCGACCATCGGCCATTAACTTGGCTTTTCAATTTGAAAGAGCCAAATTCTAAATTAATTCGCTGGCGTTTGAAACTGGAAGAATATGATTATAAAATCTTATATAAAAAAGCACTCTGAATTCGAATGCAGATGGGTTATCTAGAATAAAACTAAACATTAATGAATCAGTAATTAATTATCCTGAAGACATCAATAAAGAATCTTTAAAATTTTTGAGAAACCTTGCCGAAAACCCTGAAACATTCGAACGAACAAAGCCGATTAACCAAGAACCTAAAATTGTAATTCAATCAGATATTCAACTGAAACCACCCGATAATAATCCCGATCAAACACCACATTCATTATCAGAAGAAGTAGCCAATGATGGAATCCCAATTCTAGATGAAATTATCAACAACAAATCATATCAAATTCTTGTTTTTTCTCATAACCAGAATAAAATTTCAATACAAAACGAAACCTATGGAAATCACAAAATTAATAATGTAAAAATACCAGTGAATTATGATGAACGTATTATATTTGATTTCATGACAGAATATCTGAAACCCAGTACAAATTATTATGTTTATTTTGACAAGGAAGATCTCATACAAAATTTCAATAATGTATACACAGAAAATTTCGACGAAAGGACATTGAAAATAATTCGATGCACTAAGTTGGTAAATACCATCAAAGACCAGAAGGAACAAATTCTCATGATAAAAAATCATCACGAAGGAAAAACTAACCACCGAGGTATAGATGAAACGACTCAATATTTGAAAAAAAACTATTACTGGTTGAATATGAAAACAACAGTCACACAGTTTATTAATTCCTGTGAAATTTGTCAAAGAGCAAAATATGCTCGTAAAAATCCATACGTACCACTGGTCTTAACAGAAACGCCATCAAAACCTTTTCAATTGATTCATATCGGCTCATTCTTTTATGATTCCAAAATCTATCTCACACTGATTGACGCTTTCTCTAAATTTGGTCAAGCTTTTTACATTCCAGGAAAAACTGCCATCAATATATGCAACGCTTTAGTCAAATATTTTACTTGTTTTGGTACCCCACAAACAAATCATAGTTGATAGTGGAAAAGAATTCAATAACGAGACTGTGAAAAAATTGTTAAACCTACACAAAATCAAAGTCCATTTCACAACCCCAGGACATCATGAAGCTAACGGAATTGTAGAAAGATTTCATTCGACACTAATAGAACAATTGAGAATTTTAAAGGAAGTATACCCGAACGAATCAGATTTGATCAATTATGCAACGTTAGGTTATAACAGTTCAATACATAGTGCTACAGGCTACACTCCTTTCGAACTTGTTTTTGGCCATACCAATTCTAGAAACCCAGAAGAAATATTCGTCCCGAAAGAAATCTTTTCAGCATATGTTCAAGATCATAAACAAAAGATATCCCCGGTATATGATAAAGTTAAGGAAAAACTCCAAACCCAGAAGGAGAAAATTATTTCAAAATCCAATAGCAAAGGTGATGCGAGTGAAGAATTCAAATTAGGTCAATCTGTATTCAAGATTATTCAAGATATTCAAATAGAAACAAGAAAAATAATAAGTTCTTAGGCCCATATACCATAATGAATATGTTAGAGCACAATGAAGTGGAAATTAAGAACAAGAAAGGAAAAACAGAGATCATTCATATTAAAGAACTAAGAAAACCCGTTTTGTTGCAGGCTCAAAATGAAGAGACTGATACTCCTTCAACTGATGACCCTATTGCTGGTCCAAGCACACGAGATTAAAATAAAAGAATTAACCAATTCCCCTGGAATTCTCCCATTCAAATTAGGAAAGACCAAAATAATTGCTAGTAAACATGTATTCATAAATGAAATCAACTTGAACGTCATTGGAGACGAAATTGGCAAATTAATTGAAAGTTATCGTAATTTAAAACAATTTTCGAGTGATCAATCAAAATATTTCTATAATATAAAAAATTCTTATGATAATCTGGAACCCATCATTAATGAAGTCAAGAATAAATTCAACAATATATACAATCCAGAATCTAGTAGAAAGAGAAGAGGATTGATCAATGCTGGAGGAACTGTACAAAAGTTTCTTTTTGGAACACTCGACTCATCAGACACTGACAGAAAATCAACAAAAAATTATTAAAGTCGTCAATATTCAAATATCTCTTTCGAAACAACTAATTGGACGATACTCTAAAGATATAGAAACCATTACTGATAATCAAGAGAAGATTTTCAAGTATATCTCTGAAAACAAAGCATACACAAAGCACATTTCAGATCAGTTTGAAAAATACGCATTTTATTCAAATCTAAAAAATCAAATCTTCTTGAATGCCAACATATTCGTAACATTTTTAGACAACCTGGAAAATGCAATTACTTTTGCCAAAATTCATATTGTTCACCCCGACATATTACCTTATCAAAATTTGAAAAATATACTGTCTGAACTAAGATACCATAATGACCCTAGAACAATTCTCAACGTCAACTATCATTCTTGGTACTCTATTAGTCACACAAGTTGTTATTCAATTATATTTGCCATAGAAATTCCACTGATTCAACCAAAAACCTTTCAATATTTCCATTTATTTCCAATCCCTACCAATAACCATACAATGATATTCCCCAATAAACCTTATTTGGCTTTTGAACAAGATTCCTACCAATACATGGACCATATCTGCCCAAAAATTGAAGACATATACCTCTGTGAACAAGAAGAATTGAAAATCAACCCTGCCAAAGACTGCATTTCAGCACTCATTCAAGACGAACGATCCCGCTGTTCACAAATACCGATACAGATTCCATTGTTGATGTTCAATAAAATCAATGACGAATATCTTCTGATCATCAGCAGAGAAGTAATCAAAATAAAATCTCAATGCCCCGAAGAAGAATTCCTCACTGTACAAGGCAATATTCTACTACAGATTCCGAGAAACTGCAATGTAGAATACAAGTCTGTTAAATACGAAAATTTCCAACCCAAAAGTTTTGGAAGTCTCCTTGTAATACCGAAGGTAATAAACGGCAGTACACAGGTTGAGGTAGTCCGAAGAAAACCACTCAGAATTTAAAATGTCCCACTGAAAGATATTCATCGGCTCCGACAACATATCAAAGCCACCAATCAACTATCAATCGATGATGTCAGTGAAAACCAATCAATCAACTGGATGTTCTGGACTATAGTAGCCATAATCCTGATTGCATTGTCCTTCTTCGTCACCCGTAGAATCCTGGCAAAGAAGAAGACACCCGGAGCTGCAGAAGTCCGAATCCAAATCGATGAAAATCAATCAGTCCGATCGCCTTCGATCTTGTTCCAGCACGAAGCCATCGTTTGAGGGCGGAGGAGTTATATTAAGCGGTCCCACGGTACCGAGCAAGGTACAACTCTACAGTCAATACTTTGATGAGACCATCTACCAGTAATTCTTTCTCGCAAAATTTCTCGAAATCAACTCCTGTTCACAAATTGGGAATACAATTTGAAGGAGAATCAAAAAACCTCTTATCGTTCATAGAGCGAATTGAAGAACTTGCACAAGCAAGACATATATCTAAACTTGAATTTTTTGAGTCTGCTAGTGATATTTTCACTGGTAAAGCCAATTTCTGGTTTAGGTATATTAAATCTCAAGTTACTGATTGGGACTCATTAACTTTGAAAATGAGAAATGATTTTCTAGTGTCAGATTTTGAAGATTAATTGTGGCAATAAATTTAAAACCGGAAGCAGGGAATTTCTGAACCAGATTTTATTTATATTGTTTTTATGGAAGCACTTTTTAATAGACTCAGTCATGGAGCAGCTGAGGTTACTAAAATAAGATATATCAAAATGGGACTAAAATCTGATTATCGAAGTAGGTTGGCATTGAGTGACATCGATTCAGTTTCACATCTTGGAACTTTAAGTAAAAAATTAGAGGAATCTGATGCACTATGCCCCAGTACTAGTTCCCAGAGTAGATCAAGATCTATGTTAGATGATCCAGAATTGGGTTTTGTTTCGAATACCCAGGTGAAGAGAAACCCTGTTAATAAAAATAAAGATTCTGGAAATAAATTTGAGAATAATAAATTCAGAAATGCCACTTTAACTTCAATATATTCTACTCCAATTTCTTCTAATATTTCGGCCTCAAATAATACTTCTGCCCCCTTTTCATCAGTTGGTACAGCTACTAGTAAATTGGGAAGCCCTATGGTGAGAAATCCTGTTATCTGCTGGAGATGTAATCTAGCAATTCATACCTTTCAAGATTGCAAGTCAGGAATCAAGGAAAAGTTTTGTTTTAAATGTGCCACACCAAATGTTGTTTCTAAAGACTGTGATAAGTATAAGGGAAACGAATAAAGGAGAATGTTGTTGAAGGCTATCAATTTTCTCAAAATATTTCAAGAGCAAATAGTTTAAATTTCAATATTGAGGAAGATCCTTCAGATTTTGTAGCTCCTTTATTAATGAAGAAGAATAACGATTATAGGCCTAATGTAAAAATCCAACTTTTTGATACAGATGTCATTGCACTTTTAAACAGTGGTGCCAACATGACAGTCATAGGTCAAGGAGGTTTGAGGACAATAAAAAATCTTAATTTACTAATCAAAAGTCCTCACTTGAACCATGTTTTAACTGCTGATAGTACACAGCGAAAAGTTGTTGGTATAGTCGATTTGCCTATACGAATAAATGAAGATATACAAATTATTCCTGCATTAGTGGTACCTTCCCTATCACAATCTTTCATTTTGGGTAATGATTTTTGTAGCAAATTTGGTGTGTCCATTGATTTTCAAGATTTCTGTTGGGACATTAAGTGTCGAGTTTCAGGTGAAACTGTCGACATTGTTGATACTTCTCAGACATGTAGTATTTTTGAAACTAGTACGAATATTGATGATGAGCTGACACAGGAACAGATGAGGCAAATGAAAGATCTTGTAAACTCATTTAAGGAAATTAGTAGTGATTCTCGTTTAGGTCGAACTAATGAGATAACAAAGTTTCAGTTATGAGTAGTAGAGCTAAGCCGCCACCAGCTCACTTTGACCTCAAGTAACCCCGTGGATGGCATGTCCATCAGCAGTGACCATACAGTAGGGGGGTCTAGTGAAGGTCACGAAGACATCTTCAATCTGAAGACATCTTCAATCTGAAGACATCTTCCATCTGAAGACATCTTGCAGACCACACCCTCAACTGACACTACCCCCTTAGGCCTTTTACGCTGTACCCCCCTTTGGACCCTTAGCGCTGCGCAATCCGAAGACATCTTGTGACGTCATATTCCATTTAAAAAAAAGCCAGTACAATCGGGATTCGAACCCGCACCAATACGGTGCAAAGTTTCAAGAACAAACGCTTCGTCCACGCGGCCACTGCGGGACATATCAATTAACATTTCTAAAAATAAACCGATGCGGTTATTTGTGCTTTGTGGAACGTAGCAACCTCGGCAAGCGGGGAGCAGGGGAAACGAACAATGGCTTATTCATTCATTATACATCAGTGTATGAATAGAGATAATCGCATTCAAGGTCAGGTTCGCTGCATTCCAATGATGACTCAACATATCACGCCATGATGCAACAGCGTGATGTATACGAGCAGATCCATGGAGCAGGGAAAGGAACAATGGCTTATTCATTCAATAAACATCAGTGTTTAATAGACATAATTGCATTCAAGGTCAGTTTCGCTGAATTCCATTGATGATTCAACATGATACAATATTTCGCGTAACGTTACAAAGATAAGAGACGACAAAGCGACTGACACTGTTGCCAGACGTTTGAAAAAATGAGGCATTGATGCCAGACGTTTGAAAATATCTGGAAATATACCATAATGCACCAACAGCTCACCCAAGTGGAATCCGAACCACTCCGAACCACCACGTGTGAATACCTTAAATTGATGTATACAGAGTGTGCTTGCTGAAGTTATGCGTCTGACATCTAACGTTTGGTAGCCAACTGTCAAATGTCAAATGTCAAATGTCAAATATCCGCTATCTCTTGGTCACACCCTAACAATGACGCTACGGACGGTCCAATTAGAAGTTATAAAAAGCGTTGTAATAATAATCCAAATTGCACAAGATGATGCAATCTCCACATTTCGTCGATATATCAACAATGAATGGGGCCTTCCATAACTTTGCAGGTGGTCACGGCCATAATTATTTATAGATAGCGATGATGATGTCATGCTTATCTCAACATTTCGGTCAATACATTGATGAACAATGGCGTATTTCATAAGTTTGCACGTGGCCAGCGATGATATCATGAATCATGACTTCAATTGTTTACAGATTGCGATTTTGTTATATCCTTGAATAACAGCTCGATATGCAATTATGCACTTTTCGATCACCACGTCTGAATACTCCAAATTGATGAATGAAGTTTGACGTATGACAAGGTGTGGCTGCCTGAAGTTGGGTATTTGACATCTGACGTATGACGTCATCATTTCAAAATGATTGCTGATATCACAAGGTCACTAAGTATTTAGTAATTTTCATATTCAAGCTCACACAAATAGAATCAGAACCACCACATTGATATCGACATAGCAGAATCCATAATCAAAATTGTCGCTAATATCACAAGGTCACCAACTGTTTAGTAATTTTCGTGTTATAAAGTTGATATACCTACAGCTCACACAAGTAGAATCCGAACCACAGCATTGATATCGACGCAACAGAATTCATGAACTCGTTAATATAAAGATGTCAATGACAAAATGATTCATTTTCTCTACGAAATATCAAAAAATATTCACTTCCGGTTTATTAAAAAGCGACATAGAGAAAAACTAATGTTTTATTCGTGATCCCCATGACGTGTAAACTTCAAAAACATCAACTTCCGGTTTCACTTCCGGTTTCCATTTCTCCACTTAACATAGTCATGTGGGTACTCTGAGAGAAGGATTTTTCACGGACATTCCAAATATATCATTTTACCTATGTACAAAGTCTCAAGGTTAAAGAGATATCAATCAAAATAAATCGAAATAATGAAAAAAATCTATGTAAACAATTCACAATCTCTCCGTGTGATGATTTTCTGGTCGATCCAGCTTTTCGACGAATTATAAAAAAAATATTCACTTCCGGTTCATCATAAATCGATATAGAGAAAAACTAATGTTTTATTCGTGATCCCCATGACGTGTAGACTTCAAAAACATCAACTTCCGGTTTCACTTCCGGTTCCCATTTTCCACTCAACATAGTCATGTGGGTACTCTGAGAGAAGGATTTTTCACGGACATTCTTAATATATCATTTTACCTATGTACAAAGTCTCAAGGTTAAAGAGATATCAATCGAAATTAATCGAAATAATGAAAAAATCTATGCAAACAATTCACAATCTCTTCGTGTAATGATTTTCTGGTCAATCCAGCTTCCAGATATTATCACGAAATATTCACTTTCCGTTCATTAAAAAGCGATATAGAGAAAAACTTATGGTATATTCGTGACCCCCATGACGTGTAGACTCCAAAAACAACAACTTCCGGTTTCACTTCCGGGTTCCATTTTGTCAGTACACAGGGTCATGTAGGTACTCATTGAAAAGGATATTTCACGTACATTCCGAATATATTAACTTACCTATATACAAAGCCCCAAGGTTTGCGAGATATCAATCAAAATATATCTGAATATTAAAAAAAATAATAAAAGCTGTTCACCATCTCTTTGAGTACTGCTTCTCTAACCGATCTATCCCCTTGATGAATTATCGGAATATATCCTCTCCCAATTCGTGAATAATCGAGATATAGGGAAAAAATGAGATGTTCGTGATTCCCATAACGTTCGGACATCGAAACAACAACTTCCAGTTTCACTTCCGGTTGAAATTTTTTCAGTAAACAGAGCCATGTGGGTACTCTGAGAGAAGGATTTCTTACGGACATCCCGAATATATCAACTTACCTATATACAAAATCTCAAGGTTTGCGAGATATCGACGAAAATTGGTGAAATAATCAAAACAACACTGTTACACGCAAGAAAGTGCTATGAAGAGTCGATTCGAGTCCACGGTTAACTCAGGTTTCCATCTTATTAATCAATATTCTAGTAGGAGACTAAAATTTTTGTACAACTCATATCAGGAAATGCCATTTACACCATTATGAAAACCTAGTAGGTGAAATGATGAATAGAAAATCGATAATCAATTTTGGAGTAATCGATAACATATGGAATACGATCGGAACTCTCGAGGTGAATGTTTCAAAGTCATAGGGTTAATAAAGTTTCAAAAAAAAGGTCTGATCAAGGTATGTTCATAAATTCCAAAGCAATATAACTATTAAGATCACATTATATTGGAACCAGGTACTTCAATCATTGATCTTTTCGAAAAATATTTCTCGAAACAGATATTATTTTCTATATTTAGGATTGCACTTCCAGCATCGGCAATACATGGAATATTATCGGAAATCTCGAAGTGAATGTTTCAAGGACTAAGAATTATCGAAATTTCAAAAACGGAGCTCTGATCAAGGTATGGTTATAAATTCCAAAGCTGTATAACTAATCACATCACATTATATTGAAGCCAGATACTTCAATCATTATTCACCTCGAAAAATATGATACGAAACATATATACTTTTCTATATTTGGGATCGCACTTTCAGCAAAGAGAATATGTGTCAACGTCTACAGAAATCAATGCTTTCATTCAAAATATTCTCGATTGGTCTAACGATGGAGCCAACAGGCTGATAAATTACAGGGATGTAAAAACTATCTAGTCTGGAAGAAATATACTGGGTGGGTAAGAAATTACACTTGATATTTTCAATAGGTGTACCGTTCGAAAAATACAAATGTACTGACTGGTACAGGATGTATCAAGAATTAATGATGACGTTTAACGTTTGATAGGTATAATTTGATAGTTGACGCTCAACGACTGAAACTTGAGAGCCTTGGTCACGTGAGGGTGGATATGGTTGTATTATGATCAGTGACGAAAACAATTTTATATTGATGAAAAAGTGTTCCTATATTTTCGTGAAAACGCGAACATAGGAGAAAACTAATGATACATTTATGATCCCCATGATGAAAAGAGCTCAAACTTCTTGTTTTTCTAGTGAACAGGGATTATATGGGTACTCCAGAAGAATGATTTTTCACGGACATTTCGAAAATTCAACTTGTATATATTTTGAGACTTAAGACCAAAATTGATATTAATTGATAAACATTCATAACAATGACAAACCTTACGAATACAACGCACATATGTCGCGCAAATACAAAAAACACGCAGACATCGCACCCTTATCAAAAAACTATCAAAAATGATAAATAGCACGACGAGAAGTCAAGCATGCGTCTAACATATATCATGCTAACGTCGTGTATCCGTCAAAGATCTATCAGACAACGTCGTCTAAAATTTTTGAATACGATGATTCGCATGACAAAGCGTCACGCATTCATTAAACAAGTAGAAAACATCAAAATTCATCACGCATACATCACTCATACGTCGCACATGCGTCGAACATACGTCATGCAAACGTCACACATTCATCGAGAATTTATCAAACAGCAACATAAAAACGATTAATAACGTACTGACATTGCAAATCCAAAATGGTAGTAATTGAAGTTTAGCATCTGGCATCTGACATTCGGTGTCCGACATTTGACGCTTGGCGTACTAAGATTTCTGTTGTTCACCAACATAAAGTTGTAGATATAAAAATAAACATAGGGCAATCATTGAAGAACATTAAAAACGTTAAAAAAAACATGACGCATGCGTTGTGCATACGTTGCGCATACTTCATACATACGTCGTGCAAACGTAGCGCCTATATCGAAAATCCATAATACAACGTGTTTAAAACCTTGAAATGAGAAAAAGCATGACATGATATCCATCACTCATTCATTTTATGACGTTGAAAATTTTGAAAATAAAAACTCCACGCATGCGTCGTACGTACACCACGCTGACGTCATGCCTTCGTCGGAAATATACCAAGCAACGTATAAGAACTTCAAAAACAATAAATAGCATGACGAAACGTCAGACATGAGTTATACATATATTGCATCGACGTCGTGTCCTTGTGAAAAATCAATCAAACGACGTATGAAAATGTTCAAAACGATTTATTAATTCAATAACCATCACTCATTCATTGAACAATATCAAAAACTTTGAAAAAACACTATACGAAAATTGTAGGGATGTCATTGAAAAATTCAACGACAGACGACAAAGAGTACTAGAAACAAGAGAAGTGAGTAATTGAAAGATTCGACGATAGGGTCGATAGGAGTGAGTGAGTCATAGACGAATGACCCGGTGTTGAAACCAGATTATTATGATACAGGGTGACACAAAATTCTCAATGAATCATCACATGAAATATTCACTTCCGGATGGCGGAAGATCTACGTGACCGAATAGCTATGTTCAAAACTTCAATTATAATTATTAACATTAGTTTTGAATTCGTTAAATTATGGTTACATGAAAATAGGACAGTATATGACATAATACATCAAGAGTATATTCATTTCATTATGGCTTCCAAATTCAAGTTGATCTATGTAATGAAATATGTATAATGAATCATTATTTACCACCATTTTCACAATTATTCACCAACAGATGTCAACCTCAATGAAAAACCCATACACTTAGTTGAAAAACCTCGATATCAATATAATGATGGATTCAGGAATGCTAGTAAATGGAATAATATCAAACCTAACTTCATACATGACGTAGAACCTGACATCATACGCGACGTCTGAGACGTGTGTAAGACTCAGGTTTTCGATCGAGTAAGCTTCATGAATGTGGAAGAGGATCGTTTGCTAGGTCACACTTTTCTTTTTCAAGTTCTCAAGAAATTCGCAAATTCATTGAATGGATCTGGTGGTAACAATAATCATTTTATAAAAAATAGAAAAATAATCCACTTTCATCTTTCAAATTTGGTAAATGTTATACATAATAATTCCTAGAGGAAAAATAAAAACGAAGAATTATGGATTTTTATATATATTTCTCACACATTATTCAAATCTGTCAATACATTCATTTTATGAAGGAACAAATATTCCCTGAGTGCATTACTTACTAAACTGTCATTTGATATTTCACAAAATGAATACAGAGCTTCAAAATAATCAATGTAACCAGCATCTTTATTGAAAATCGATTTAATCAAATTCAAAATATTATTATAAAATGTACAGAAGTTCATGTTTTCCAGTAAAACCACCCGATGGCCCACTAAACTTCGATGAACTTGAAGGATCTGCGTAGCATCCTCGACATCGATAAGGAACTCGACATCATGTTTTTTGACGAGTAGACATTTGATCCCATCAAACACCAATTGTGATACTTTGCAGAAATCTCCACATGGAAACGTTACTGGCTCATATTCATCTTGGTGGGTTGGTAACTTCTCGTAGAAAAAATTGTCCAATGCTCGTTTCAGTAAATCAGTGAAAGTTTTCCATTCCGTTGTACAAAAAGATTGTTTATTTGGTTTGTATGGTTGTGATAAAATTATAGATGGATTGAATTTTCTTGCTGGACTCAAACCCACCCCTACCTGGAAGGCTCTCAACTGGAATAATGTGTAGAGTAGGTTATGTTCCTCGGCTCGGGCTGCATTTTCGTACATCTCCAACACTTCATCTAATTCTTGATGATATTCCGCACTATTGAAAGATGATTCGGTGAAATTTGAATCAATATCGTCTTCTGACACACTCACATAACCACTATCTCGACTTGATGTTGACATGATAGACTAAGTAAAAATACTTTCAGACTAAGATCAATTTCATGTATCTATTTATAGTCCCCCTCCACATTCGAGAACAATAGAGTTGAAATCATTATTGCGAGATGAATCTTGACATATCAAATATGAGAATAATGCTGATTCAAGTAGAATAGCAGAAAAACAAAGGTATTTCATGAATGCGTTGCTTATCTCCCCACATGATGCCCTGAGGAATGCAAAGTTGCATATCGAATATGAGATGTAATAAACATGATGATTCAGGAAGATAACATCAACATCATCACAATCTTTGAATTATGGTCGTGATTCATGATATCATCATCTACCACCTGCGAACTTATCAAAGATCTCTTCTATATTGTCGATTCATCTGATGAAATACAGAGAATAAGCATAACATTATCATCGCCAAATGAAATCCGAACCACCACATGTGAAAACCCCAAATTGATTGACGTTAGCCTCAGAAGATAGGTTAGGTCCTCGACCTAACCTAACCTAACGACCTAACGTCTCGAGATCCAACCTAACCTAACGTTAGAATCGAACGTCACGGGGCCCTAACATATCCTCTGAGTCTAACGTCTCGAGACCCAACCTAACCTAACCTCTGAATCTGACGTCACGAAGCCCCACCTAAACTCAGAGTCTAACGTGTTACGCATAAAGGGGGCACAGCGGTGACCTGGGCGGCTAAAGGGTGATATCATAAAAATAACTTTAATTTCCCGCCAAAAAAAAGTGGTTTGGGATATGACGGCTTCTGATTGGTCGAGCTAGTAGTCTATGACGCGTTGCGTTTCCATACTCTGGCGTCATCAGCAGCATCAAGAAACACTTTCCGATTGACATATGACACAGCGCCATGGAATACTTGGTAGTTGACATAAGTTGCATGACGTATGCGTGATGTTTTTTATCATTTTAGATGTTACTTGATGAATGCATTATATCTATACATGCTATTACTCGTTTTTATAGTTTCAATATATTGTTTGATAGATTTTTAAGAAATACACGATGTCTGCGCGATGTATGTATGACGCATGCTTGACGTTTCGTCATGCTTTCCATTGTTTTTGAAGTTTTTGTGCGTTGATTGATAGATTTTCTATTGAAAAAAGACTTCTTATGCATGACGTATCGTCAAACGTTAACTGTCAGATGTCAGACGCCAAACTCCAGCAGCCCTAGTACGCCTCTGTAATACGTCAAATATTATCCATCAATTTGGGGTTTTCACATGTGGTGGTTCGGATTTCATTTGGCGATGATAATGTCATGCTCATTCTCTGTATTTCATCAGATGAATCGACAATATAGAAGAGATCTTTGATAAGTTCGCAGGTGGTAGATGATGATATCATGAATCACGACCATAATTCAAAGATTGTGATGATGTTGATGTTGTCTCCCTGAATCATCATGTTTATTACATCTCATATTCGATATGCAACTTTGCATTCCTCAGGGCATCATGTGGGGAGATAAGTAACGCATTCATGAAATACCTTTGTTTTTCTGCTATTCTACTTGAATCAGCATTATTCTCATATTTGATATGTCAAGATTCATCTCGCAATAATGATTTCAACTCTATTGTTCTCGAATGTGGAGGGGGACTATAAATAGATACATGAAATTGATCTTAGTCTGAAAGTATTTTTACTTAGTCTATCATGTCAACATCAAGTCGAGATAGTGGTTATGTGAGTGTGTCAGAAGACGATATTGATTCAAATTTCACCGAATCATCTTTCAATAGTGCGGAATATCATCAAGAATTAGATGAAGTGTTGGAGATGTACGAAAATGCAGCCCGAGCCGAGGAACATAACCTACTCTACACATTATTCCAGTTGAGAGCCTTCCAGGTAGGGGTGGGTTTGAGTCCAGCAAGAAAATTCAATCCATCTATAATTTTATCACAACCATACAAACCAAATAAACAATCTTTTTGTACAACGGAATGGAAAAATTTCACTGATTTACTGAAACGAGCATTGGACAATTTTTTCTACGAGAAGTTATCAACCCACCAAGATGAATATGAGCCAGTAACGTTTCCATGTGGAGATTTCTGCAAAGTATCACAATTGGTGTTTGATGGGATCAAATGTCTACTCGTCAAAAAACATGATGTCGAGTTCCTTATCGATGTCGAGGATGCTACGCAGATCCTTCAAGTTCATCGAAGTTTAGTGGGCCATCGGGTGGTTTTACTGGAAAACATGAACTTCTGTACATTTTATAATAATATTTTGAATTTGATTGAATCGATTTTCAATAAAGATGCTGGTTACATTGATTATTTTGAAGCTCTGTATTCATTTTGTGAAATATCAAATGACAGTTTAGTAAGTAATGCACTCAGGGAATATTTGTTCCTTCATAAAATGAATGTATTGACAGATTTGAATAATGTGTGAGAAATATATATAAAAATCCATAATTCTTCGTTTTTATTTTTCCTCTAGGAATTATTATGTATAACATTTACCAAATTTGAAAGATGAAAGTGGATTATTTTTCTATTTTTTATAAAATGATTATTGTTACCACCAGATCCATTCAATGAATTTGCGAATTTCTTGAGAACTTGAAAAAGAAAAGTGTGACCTAGCAAACGATCCTCTTCCACATTCATGAAGCTTACTCGATCGAAAACCTGAGTCTTACACACGTCTCAGACGTCGCGTATGATGTCAGGTTCTACGTCATGAATTAAGTTAGGTTTGATATTATTCCATTTTAGTTCGAGAGCTGGCGACGAAAACAACTTCCTCATAGTTACCAAAGGTTTGACTTGGCACTTCGAGTCTACTTCAGATCGTTATTTCAAAACCGCCCGTCTGCCGAAGGTGAGCGGTCGCCTTCTCAGATTTGGAATTTGAAAAAAATTTGAAAAATTGCTCAAAACTTCCCAATTTTTACCACAATGATTTTTTGCTGAAAATGGCCTTAGATCCTAACCTAATCGAAATCAGAAACGTCTGCCTCTGAAAATGGTCGCTATTTCGGAGCAGACGCTGTCAAATATGTCAAAAAAACGCCTTCAACTTCCTCATAGGTTACCACCGTGATTTTTGCGTCAAAGTTTTACTCAATATGTTATCAACCAAGGCTCGAAAAGAAAACCTCGGCAGACGGTCGCATTTAAACTGCAGACGTGGTTGAAATTGAAAAGTTGAAAAAAATTACCTGATTACGAATGCAAATTTCAGCATATAAAAAGTACCAATCCGGATTGACTATTTGCAAACTACTTGTAAATTTATCTAAATAAAATATTTCCTTTTTGAAAAAGCGCTAAATCACATATGTCAAAAAAACGCCTTCAACTTCCTCATAGGTTACCACCGTGATTTTTGCGTCAAAGTTTTACTAAATATGTTACAAACCAAGGTTCGAAAAAAAAACTTCGGCAGACGGTCGCATTTAAACTGCAGACGGGGTTGAAATTGAAAAGTTAAAAAAAATTACCTGATTACGAATGTAAATTTCAGCATATAAAAAGTACCAATCCGGATTGACTATTTGCAAATTACTTGTAAATTTTTCTAAATAAAATATTTCCTTTTTGAAAAAGCGCTAAATCACATATGTCAAAAAGATGCCGTCAACTTTCCCACAAGTTACCTCAATATTTTTATTGCAAAATCATATAAAAAAACTTCATTAGACGGACAAGCAAATGATGCTGTACATAATAATAATTACTGCCTGTTAAAGCGTAATAGGCAAGTAATGCTTTAGAAATGATTTATCCTTTTCTGGTAGTTTAGATAAGTAGGTATATATTAAATTGAATTCTAGTATTAGCTTCATGGTGACTAGAATATAGAACTTCATCAATTTCACAGGTCCATCAATCTGATAAAACATGTAACATATCTTCACAGGCGACGGAAACACAGCCGGAGTTAAAGTCGAAAGAAACCTATTGGGACGACCCTTAGTCGTTCGTTGGAACATATGATTTATTCATTATAAATGTATTATCGTATTCATTGACTATACCGTTCCATTGCCACACATTGTCACGACGAATAAATTAAAATTATTCAAGTTATTCCGCTTATTCAAGTCCAAGTCAAATAGGTTGTACCAGTTTCGATGGATTCTTTTTTTTGCATCTTCTACGTGATCTTCTGTTATTAATGACAGATTACCAATTTACATCAATAAGAAGTTATGCAGAACATCGAGCAAATGAATAGACCTAAGTGTGTGGTGCCGTCATTAAAAGACATCGATAGACACAAGCGGCCCAACGATTTTTTGAAAACATTGAGTTGTGAATCTATTAAAAACTGAATTAGTGGAGTTTTTATTGAAATACTGGGAAACAAGTATTCCTCTGGGTATTTTGGGAGACAAAATTCTTCGGTTGGATTGTGTTACATGTTTTATGGGACTTGTGAATTTTGAAATTGATGAGGTTCTATATTCTAGCCATCATGAAGCTGATGCTAGGATTCTATTTCATATACTCATTTACAACTACTAAAAAATATCAATGTTGTGATACGTGCATCCGATACTGATGTATTTGTAATAGCAGTGGAAAATATGCAAGTAGGTATAGATAAATATAAGAACATATTTGGATAGAAACTGGACTTCAGTCAGAAAATACTTTGAGATGCGTTTATTTTTACGACTGTATACAGAAATTTAGGAGATATCCTTCCTCAAGCTTTACCTGCCTATCACTTGCTATTACGCTTTAACAGGCAGTGACTACACATATATCATTCGCTCGAAAAGGTAAAATAGATCCTTTCAACATTATCGAGGAAGATCTGAATATTGGCCATTCTCAGTTTATTTCGTGATAGCAAATTCAAGGGATTGAAAAATTCGTATGCTACATATATGTTTTTCATAAATGCTAATAATATGAATGAAGCAAAGCTACATTTTGTTCCATAGAAAACATGGTATCTCGAAAGAAGAAATATATCAGATAAAGTTGAAAATTTCGATGGGATCTTGATGCCACCTTGTCGAAAAGTTCTAATTAATGAAATAATAAGGGTTAATCAAATTTGCGCCAACTAGAATTATGCAACAGAAACAATTGTATATATGGTTTCTATTCTTCAGATTCGAATTTGAAAAAAATGTCTCATTTTACACGTGAAATTTTTGCTCCATATAGATCCGTTCTTTTATATAATATTGATAAAGCAATTTAGGCCCGTCTATCCTTTGAATGCGACCGTCAGCTGAGGTTTGCTTATACAACTGAGGTAACTTGTGGGGAAGTCGTTTTATGTCATATGATATGGGATAGCGGCGCTTAGGTCAAAAATATTTAGGAAAAATTACAAGTGATTATGAATTGCGGGGCATTTCGCAAATTTTCAATCCGAATTGGTACTTTTAATATGCTAAAATTTGCATTTGGAGTCAAGTTTTTTTTAAACTTCTCAACTTCAACCCTGTCTGCAATTTAAATACGACCGTCTGCCGAAGTTATTTTTTCGAACCTTGGTTGATAACATATTAAGTAAAACTTTGACGAAGAAATCACGGTGGTAACCTATGAGGAAGTTGAAGGCGTTTCTTTGACATATGTGATTTAGCGCTTTTTCAAAAAGGAAATATTTTATTTAGAAAAATTTTCAAGTAGTTTTCATTGTGAGACATTTTGCAAATAGTCAATCCGGATTGGTACTTTTTATATGCTGAAATTTGCATTCGTAATCAGGTAATTTTTTTCAACTTTTCAATTTCAACCACGTCTGCAGTTTAAATGCGACCGTCTGCCGAGGTTTTCTTTTCGAGCCTTGGTTGATAACATATTGAGTAAAACTTTGACGCAAAAATCACGGTGGTAACCTATGAGGAAGTTGAAGGCGTTTTTTTGACATATTTGACAGCGTCTGCTCCGAAATAGCGACCATTTTCAGAGGCAGACGTTTCTGATTTCGATTAGGTTAGGATCTAAGGCCATTTTCAGCAAAAAATCATTGTGGTAAAAATTGGGAAGTTTTGAGCGATTTTTCAAATTTTTTTCAAATTCCAAATCTGAGAAGGCGACCGCTCACCTTCGGCAGACGGGCGGTTTTGAAATAACGATCTGAAGTAGACTCGAAGTGCCAAGTCAAACCTTTGGTAACTATGAGGAAGTTGTTTTCGTCGCCAGCTCTCGAACTATTTACTAGCATTCCTGAATCCATCATTATATTGATATCGAGGTTTTTCAACTAAGTGTATGGGTTTTTCATTGAGGTTGACATCTGTTGGTGAATAATTGTGAAAATGGTGGTAAATAATGATTCATTATACATATTTCATTACATAGATCAACTTGAATTTGGAAGCCATAATGAAATGAATATACTCTTGATGTATTATGTCATATACTGTCCTATTTTCATGTAACCATAATTTAACGAATTCAAAACTAATGTTAATAATTATAATTGAAGTTTTGAACATAGCTATTCGGTCACGTAGATCTTCCGCCATCCGGAAGTGAATATTTCATGTGATGATTCATTGAGAATTTTGTGTCACCCTGTATCATAATAATCTGGTTTCAACACCGGGTCATTCGTCTATGACTCACTCACTCCTATCGACCCTATCGTCGAATCTTTCAATTACTCACTTCTCTTGTTTCTAGTACTCTTTGTCGTCTGTCGTTGAATTTTTCAATGACATCCCTACAATTTTCGTATAGTGTTTTTTCAAAGTTTTTGATATTGTTCAATGAATGAGTGATGGTTATTGAATTAATAAATCGTTTTGAACATTTTCATACGTCGTTTGATTGATTTTTCACAAGGACACGACGTCGATGCAATATATGTATAACTCATGTCTGACGTTTCGTCATGCTATTTATTGTTTTTGAAGTTCTTATACGTTGCTTGGTATATTTCCGACGAAGGCATGACGTCAGCGTGGTGTACGTACGACGCATGCGTGGAGTTTTTATTTTCAAAATTTTCAACGTCATAAAATGAATGAGTGATGGATATCATGTCATGCTTTTTCTCATTTCAAGGTTTTAAACACGTTGTATTATGGATTTTCGATATAGGCGCTACGTTTGCACGACGTATGTATGAAGTATGCGCAACGTATGCACAACGCATGCGTCATGTTTTTTTTAACGTTTTTAATGTTCTTCAATGATTGCCCTATGTTTATTTTTATATCTACAACTTTATGTTGGTGAACAACAGAAATCTTAGTACGCCAAGCGTCAAATGTCGGACACCGAATGTCAGATGCCAGATGCTAAACTTCAATTACTACCATTTTGGATTTGCAATGTCAGTACGTTATTAATCGTTTTTATGTTGCTGTTTGATAGATTCTCGATGAATGTGTGACGTTTGCATGACGTATGTTCGACGCATGTGCGACGTATGAGTGATGTATGCGTGATGAATTTTGATGTTTTCTACTTGTTTAATGAATGCGTGACGCTTTGTCATGCGAATCATCGTATTCAAAAATTTTAGACGACGTTGTCTGATAGATCTTTGACGGATACACGACGTTAGCATGATATATGTTAGACGCATGCTTGACTTCTCGTCGTGCTATTTATCATTTTTGATAGTTTTTTGATAAGGGTGCGATGTCTGCGTGTTTTTTGTATTTGCGCGACATATGTGCGTTGTATTCGTAAGGTTTGTCATTGTTATGAATGTTTATCAATTAATATTAATTTTGGTCTTAAGTCTCAAAATATATACAAGTTGAATTTTCGAAATGTCCGTGAAAAATCATTCTTCTGGAGTACCCATATAATCCCTGTTCACTAGAAAAACAAAAAGTTTGAGCTCTTTTCATCATGGTGATCATAAATGTATCATTAGTTTTCTCCTATGTCGCGTTTTCACGAAAATATAGGAACACTTTTTCATCAATATAAAATTGTTTTCGTCACTGATCATAATACAACCATATCCACCCTCACGTGACCAAGGCTCTCAAGTTTCAGTCGTTGAGCGTCAACTATCAAATTATACCTATCAAACGTTAAACGTCATCATTAATTCTTGATACATCCTGTACCAGTCAGTACATTTGTATTTTTCGAACGGTACACCTATTGAAAATATCAAGTGTAATTTCTTACACACCCAGTATATTTCTTCCAGACTAGATAGTTTTTACATCCCTGTATTTTATCAGCCTGTTGGCTCCATCGTTATACCAATCGAGAATATTTTGAATGAAAGCATTGATTTCTGTAGACGTTGACACATATTCTCTTTGCTGAAAGTGCGATCCCAAATATAGAAAAGTATATATGTTTCGTATCATATTTTTCGAGGTGAATAATGATTGAAGTATCTGGCTTCAATATAATGTGATGTGATTAGTTATACAGCTTTGGAAATTATAACCATACCTTGATCAGAGCTCCGTTTTTGAAATTTCGATAATTCTTAGTCCTCGAAACATTCACTTCGAGATTTCCGATAATATTCCATGTATTGCCGATGCTGGAAATGCAATCCTAAATATAGAAAATAATATCTGTTTCGAGAAATATTTTTCGAAAAGATCAATGATTGAAGTACCTGGTTCCAATATAATGTGATCTTAATAGTTATATTGCTTTGGAATTTATGAACATACCTTGATCAGAGCTTTTTTTTTTAAACTTTATTAACCCTATGACTTTGAAACATTCACCTCGAGAGTTCCGATCGTATTCCATATGTTATCGATTACTCCAAAATTGATTATCGATTTTCTATTCATCATTTCACCTACTAGGTTTTCATAATGGTGTAAATGGCATTTCCTGATATGAGTTGTACAAAAATTTTAGTCTCCTACTAGAATATTGATTAATAAGATGGAAACCTGAGTTAACCGTGGACTCGAATCGACTCTTCATAGCACTTTCTTGCGTGTAACAGTGTTGTTTTGATTATTTCACCAATTTTCGTCGATATCTCGCAAACCTTGAGATTTTGTATATAGGTAAGTTGATATATTCGGGATGTCCGTAAGAAATCCTTCTCTCAGAGTACCCACATGGCTCTGTTTACTGAAAAAATTTCAACCGGAAGTGAAACTGGAAGTTGTTTCGATGTCCGAACGTTATGGGAATCACGAACATCTCATTTTTTCCCTATATCTCGATTTTTCACGAATTGGAAGAGGATATATTCCGATAATTCATCAAGGGGATAGATCGGTTAGAAAAGCAGTACTCAAAGAGATGGTGAACAGTTTTTATTATTTTTTTTAATATTCAGATATATTTTGATTGATATCTCGCAAAACTTGGGGCTTTGTATATAGGTAAGTTAATATATTCGGAATGTACGTGAAATATCCTTTTCAATGAGTACCTACATGACCCTGTGTACTGACAAAATGGAACCCGGAAGTGAAACCGGAAGTTGTTGTTTTTGGAGTCTACACGTCATGGGGGTCACGAATATACCATAAGTTTTTCTCTATATCGCTTTTTAATGAACGGAAAGTGAATATTTCGTGATAATATCTGGAAGCTGGATTGACCAGAAAATCATTACACGAAGAGATTGTGAATTGTTTGCATAGATTTTTTCATTATTTCGATTAATTTCGATTGATATCTCTTTAACCTTGAGACTTTGTACATAGGTAAAATGATATATTAAGAATGTCCGTGAAAAATCCTTCTCTCAGAGTACCCACATGGCTCTGTTTACTGAAAAAATTTCAACCGGAAGTGAAACTGGAAGTTGATGTTTTTGAAGTTTACACGTCATGGGGATCACGAATAAAACATTAGTTTTTCTCCATATCGATTTATGATGAACCGGAAGTGAATATTTTTTTTATAATTCGTCGAAAAGCTGGATCGACCAGAAAATCATCACACGGAGAGATTGTGAATTGTTTACATAGATTTTTTTCATTATTTCGATTTATTTTGATTGATATCTCTTTAACCTTGAGACTTTGTACATAGGTAAAATGATATATTTGGAATGTCCGTGAAAAATCCTTCTCTCAGAGTACCCACATGACTATGTTAAGTGGAGAAATGGAAACCGGAAGTGAAACCGGAAGTTGATGTTTTTGAAGTTTACACGTCATGGGGATCACGAATAAAACATTAGTTTTTCTCTATGTCGCTTTTTAATAAACCGGAAGTGAATATTTTTTGATATTTCGTAGAGAAAATGAATCATTTTGTCATTGACATCTTTATATTAACGAGTTCATGAATTCTGTTGCGTCGATATCAATGCTGTGGTTCGGATTCTACTTGTGTGAGCTGTAGGTATATCAACTTTATAACACGAAAATTACTAAACAGTTGGTGACCTTGTGATATTAGCGACAATTTTGATTATGGATTCTGCTATGTCGATATCAATGTGGTGGTTCTGATTCTATTTGTGTGAGCTTGAATATGAAAATGTCTAAATACTTAGTGACCTTGTGATATCAGCAATCATTTTGAAATGATGACGTCATACGTCAGATGTCAAATACCCAACTTCAGGCAGCCACACCTTGTCATACGTCAAACTTTATTCATCAATTTGGAGTATTCAGACGTGGTGATCGAAAAGTGCATGATTGCATATCGAGCTGTTATTCAAGGATATAACGAAATCGCAATCTGTAAACAATTGAAGTCATGATTCATGATATCATCGCTGGCCACGTGCAAACTTATGAAATACGCCATTGTTCATCAATGTATTGACCGAAATGTTGAGATAAGCATGACATCATCATCGCTATCTATAAATAATTATGGCCGTGACCACCTGCAAAGTTATGGAAGGCCCCATTCATTGTTGATATATCGACGAAATGTGGAGATTGCATCATCTTGTGCAATTTGGATTATTATTACAACGCTTTTTATAACTTCTAATTGGACCGTCCGTAGCGTCATTGTTAGGGTGTGACCAAGAGATAGCGGCTATTTGATATTTGACATTTGACAGTTGGCTACCAAACGTTAGATGTCAGACGCATAACTTCAGCAAGCACACCCTGTATACATCAATTTAAGGTATTCACACGTGGTGGTTCGGAGTGGTTCGGATTCCACTTGGGTAAGCTGTTGGTGCATTATGGTATATTTCCAGATATTTTCAAACGTCTGGCATCAATGCCTCATTTTTTCAAACGTCTGGCAACAGTGTCAGTCGCTTTGTCGTCTCTTATCTTTGTAACGTTACGCGAAATATTGTATCATGTTGAATCATCAATGGAATTCAGCGAACCTGACCTTGAATGCAATTATGTCTATTAAACACTGATGTTTATTGAATGAATAAGCCATTGTTCCTTTCCCTGCTCCATGGATCTGCTCGTATACATCACGCTGTTGCATCATGGAGTGATATAATGAGTCATCATTGGAATGCAGCGAACCTGACCTTGAATGCGATTATCTCTATTCATACACTGATGTATAATGAATGAATAAGCCATTGTTCGTTTCCCCTGCTCCCCGCTTGCCGAGGTTGCTACGTTCCACAAAGCACAAATAACCGCATCGGTTTATTTTTAGAAATGTTAATTGATATGTCCCGCAGTGGCCGCGTGGACGAAGCGTTTGGTCTTGAAACTTTGCACCGTATTGGTGCGGGTTCGAATCCCGATTGTACTGGCTTTTTTTTAAATGGAATATGACGTCACAAGATGTCTTCGGATTGCGCAGCGCTAAGGGTCCAAAGGAGGGTACAGCGTAAAAGGCCTAAGGGGGTAGTGTCAGTTGAGGGTGTGGTCTGCAAGATGTCTTCAGATGGAAGATGTCTTCAGATTGAAGATGTCTTCAGATTGAAGATGTCTTCGTGACCTTCACTAGACCCCCCTACTGTATGGTCACTGCTGATGGACATGCCATCCACGGGGTTACTTGAGGTCAAAGTGAGCTGGTGGCGGCTTAGCTCTACTACTGTTATGGTTAATTATGCTCGCCCAACTACTAGTACTGAGATCAAACGATTTATGGGTCTTTGTTCATGGTATAGGAGGTTTATTGATAATTTTTCTACTTTAATAGCTCCTATTAGTGCTTTGTTGAAAAAGAAAGGTAAAAAACAACCTATTGAGTGGACTCCTGAGGCGAAAACTTCCTTTTTCGCCATCAAGAATGCTCTTGTGTCAGCAACCATTCTATGACCCCCTGATTTTGATTTGCCGTTCACCATCCAGTGCGATGCAAGTGATGTGGGCGTGGGTGGTGTGCTGACTCAGGAAGTTCAAGGTGTCGAGAGAGTTATTGACTATGCCTCAAGGTCCTTGTCCAAGTCAGAAAGAAACTATAGCGTCACAGAGAGGGAATTACTTAGTTTCATTTTTTTGATAGATAAATTTCGTCCATACATTGAGAAAACCGTTTTTAAGGTGACTACTGATCACCATAGTCTCTTCTGACTTCATAATCTTAAAGACCCTTCGGGTAAATTAGCCAGATGGGCTGTTAAATTGAGGCGACACTCTTTTGAGTTGGCCTATACAAAGGGTGCTAATAATCGGGTGCCAGATTTCCACTCCCGAATACCTTCTACAGAAAAGGATAATATTAAGGTAGAGGTAGATTTAATAGATCTTAAGTCTCCTGATTCAGACAATTGGTATTCCTCTCTGCGAGCCAAAGTTTTACAAGATCATGTTGCCTATTCCCATTTCAAAGTAGATAATGATTTGATATTAAATATGTTCCTTCGAAAGCACCCATTAAATCTAATATCGTTGAATGGAAAGTACTTGTTCCGCAATCACAAAGAATTTCTGTCATAAAAGATTCACATTATCCATCAATTTGCAATCATTTTGGTTTTTTCAAGAGACTATCGAGAGTTCAAGATCACTACTATTGGCCTAAAATGAGGTGCGATATCTTAAGATATGTAAAGTCATGTAAAGTCTGCCAGTCGCAAAAATTATCGAACACTCCTCGTATGGGACTTATGGGTGCTCAACGTTCAGTCAAATTTCCTTTTCAGACTATTGTTGTTGATATCATGGGACCATTTCCCAAATCATCTAAGGGTTTCACTTATTCATTGGTTGTTTCGTATTTATTTACTGAATATACACTGTTGTGTCCAATGCGAGATGCCAAGGAACCTTGCATAATTAAATTAATCAAAAATCAAGTATTTTTGATATTTGGGGTACTACAGTATATAATCTGTGATAATGAAACCCAGTTTGCTGGTAAACAGTTTAAAAAGTTAGCTGAAACATTCAAGGTTCAGAAAATATGGTACACTCGTCTCGTTACTCAGTTCAGTGTAATTTTGTAGAAAGAACCAATAAAATCATGGGTCAAGCCATTAGAAGTGATGTGGATGAACACAATGATTGGGATAAGGAATTGTTTAAGATTCAACAGGCAATAAATTCAGCAACCCATGAAGTCACCCATTATTCCCCTGCTTTTCTAAATTTTGGTCGAAATGTGCCTATTTCTGGAAATTTTTATGGTAACCTTCCTAACACTCAAGATATAAAACTTTTACCTGATTGTAGGGATAGTTATGTTCAAGATGTCAAGGGTCTTAGTGAAGTATTTGTGATAATCCAGGATAGACCACATAAAGCTTATCAGAGAAATGCGAAATCTTATAATCTAAGGAAAAGAGACCATGTATTTAGTGAGGGTGATAAAGTGTGAAAAAAAAATTCTTTCTGATGCTTCAATTGAATTAAGTGCCAAATTAGCTCCGAAATATGTATTATGTACAGTTAGAAACCGAATATCTCGCTTAGTTTATTCCTTAGATAATATGGATGGTTCTCCTGCTGGAGAATGGCATATTAAAGATCTTAAGGAATATTTTGGATCCAATTCAGATATTTCTGTTGGATAGTTATTCAATTCAAACCGAATTTTTTTTTTGATTGTGGTTTGGGTAAATGTTCAGTTTTAAGTAAACTTAATGCTAAAGTTTTACTGATTTTTTTGGTGCGTTGGTGCACAATTTTTAGGTGCGTTTGTGCACAAAATCAAGTGATTGTAATTACAATTTTTGGGTCAAATTTTTGACAATTTTTGTGAGAGTATGCATACTTCACAATTTTTTCCCTGTTGATGTTTCATATAGGTCTGATCAACCTGAACTGAACATTATTACCTTGTGTAAATATTTCTTTCATTATTCAGCAATTTATGAAATTTACTGATGATTTTGATAAAATGGATTTGACCTACCAATTTTGACCTGTAAACCGATTATGACATGTGGACATTTTTCCCAATATAGACAAAATACTGATTTTTGACTTCCTCAAGGAACGTTTGGTACGCGAAGATATTATAATTAATCCATTTTTGTCACTTAGTAGCTACCACCTCATAAATTTTTTTTTACAAATTTTTACTCTAAGGAGAGGGGTATGTGTAGCATTTGAAATTGCTAAATTTTGATTTCGTTTTTTTATATAGTAAATTTTTCATTTATTGGGCATTAATATAGTACCTACTCACAGAGAACATTCAGTTTTGAAATCAAATTCCTGAACAGAATATTTTTTTTAACCACTTTTTCATAACAAACATCAACTATAGTTGAATGGCAGTAATTCACAGGTTTCCAACACAGTATTACTGTTGCTTCTGACATTCTGAAGGCTATTGGAAGTGATGTAATAAGCTGCAGGAATCTCATGATTTCTGGCTACCTGTCTGATCCTAGGCCTGGAATTGAAGATAAAAGAGTCAATAATGACATCCATTCACATGTGAACAAGCGACCTACCGTTCTGTTCTCTAAGTAAATTGGTTAATACTCCTTCACAATATCCCCTCTCAAGTTATTCATATAATATCTTATATTCCTATTAATTGAAATTACAGTTCTAGCTTTGATAATTTGGAAAATAAATACACAAAAAATAAGGCTTCTCTGGAGAAGTACCACAATACCAAAAAGGCGGTGAAAAGGATGAAGAAGAAAGTACAATCACTTCATTGTGTATTGAATACACTGAAGAAAAAACAGCTCATTTCAACAATGGCATCTGGACATATTTCAAAAACATTTTCTTCAGTTCCAAGAGAATTGATGGCCCGAATCCTACAGAATAAAGGAAGTAATTCAGTGTCCCGTAAAAAATATCCACCAGAACTTCGTGATTTTGCAATGACACTATTGTTCTGCTCTAAAAAAGCATATGATTATGTCAGAAAAACCATGAATTTATCTCTTCCTCATCCATCCACTATAAGAAAAAAATTGACTGTAAGCCAGGGTTCACAAAATCATCTTTTGAAGTATTGAAATTGAAATCAGATGATTGTAAATCAAAAGGCAAAGAATTAATTTGTTCATTGATAGTAGATGAGATGGCCATAAAAAAACAAGTGGTATGGGATGGAAAAATGGTTTATGGTCATGTGAATTTTGGCTATGATAACACTGATGATTTAGCAAGTCTGGCTACTGAGGCTTTGGTATTCCTAGTTGTATGCCACACAGAACACTGGAAAATTCCAGATGCATATTTTTTGATCCAGTCACTTAATGGGACAGAAAAAGCTAATTTGGTGAATGAAGCACTCATTAGATTAGCTGAGGCAAATGTGAAAATCAGTTCCATAACTTGTGATGATCCATCAGCCAATATTACAATGCTGAAATGCCTAGGTTGTGTAGTCAACAACAGTCCTCTCCAGGATAAAACTTATTTTGAACACCCTACAACTGAAGAAAAAGTATTTGCCATTCTAGATCCCTGCCATATGCTAAAACTGATGAGGAATGCATTAGGAGACATGGGTCAATTTTTAGATGATGAGAATCAGTTGGTGGAATGGAAATACATTGAGAAATTGTATGAACTGCAAAGGAGTGAAGGTTTATCATTAGGTAATAAATTGAGTAAAGGGCATATGGAATGGCAAAGACAAAAAATGAAGGTGAGGATAAATAATTCATTCAACAATGCAGTTGTCTGCTTTAGTGCCAGATCAATTATGATTACTATTAGCCCTAATATTTTTTTCAGGTGAAGCTAGCTGCTCAAACATTAAGTAGTAGTGTTGCTGATGCCATGGAGTTTTCAAAAAATGATCTGGAACTTCCAGAATTTCAGGGCTCTGGTTCAACTATTAAATTCATAAGGATGATAGATAGACTTTTTGATATCTTGAATTCAAGATCACCTGTTGCTAAAGGATATAAAGCTGCATTGAGATGTAATAATGAACACTTCTGGAGGAGATTCATTGAAAAATCAATTTTATATATAAAACACCTTTTATTGGTTTCATGATATCTCTATCATCCACTATTGGAATTTTTGATGAATATGTCAAGACCAATAGATTGAGCTATCTTCTTACATACAAGTTCAGCCAAGATCACATAGAGTTGTTTTTTTGTAGTGTTCGGTAGGTTTTCACTACCATATCTTCAAAATTTATATAAAAAATGGAATTTCTTTATTTTTGAAATATATTGAAATACTATTACGGTCTGTTCATAGAAATGGAACTAATTGAGAATGAAATATTTGTGATTTTATAATAGGTAAAAATTATAATTGAACTTTTACATTGTTATTTCAAGGAACAGGCCATTATAGGCTTCACATAGCATTTTGAAAATGATAATCATTGTAATAATGATTTTTGCCAATGTAAATAATTAATATTTTCAGGAGTAGCAATGGTTGGAATAATAATCCAAATGCACTACAAATGGAACAAACATACAAAAAATTATTGTATCATGCCCAAGTGAAGGGAGTTGGAGGAAACTGTGATGTCATAGATTCAACAACAATTTTAGCTCTACCTAGCAACAATGCAAAAAAGCCATCAAATGGTGATTTTGTGGTTGATTATTCTGTTGCCAGAAAATATAATATGGATGCTGTTATTGCTTGGGAACATGACTATGACATTAACTTTTCTCCATCCTTGACTGATTTTTCGGAAAATGTAGTTTCCTACATTTGTGGATATGTTATAAGAATGGTTACCAAAATGATTAAATGTCCAACCTGTTTAGAAGCTATTCAAGATGTATCCAAAGAAATAATTTCACCTAGATATAAATTATTGAATAGGAAAGACAGAGGTATGATATAAAAAATAAAGTAGTATTTTTAATTTAGGATAACTAATATATATTTCAGGTGGTTTGTTATGGCCATCAGAAGGAATGACAGCAATATGTCTTAAATGCGAGGAGTATATCCGAAGATTGCTGGCAGTTACAGACAACAAGGTTCCCAAAGAAATATCGTATTCGAATAGTATGGCAAATACCATTAGTCAACTGTTTTATGATAAAAACATATTTCTGACCTTGGTAGATCATTATTTTGATTATGAGCTCAATACTAATCACATATATTTATTAATAAAATCCATATGTTTGTCATATATAAAAATAAGATTTTATAATCTTTGTAAGAAACAAACAGAAGTTATTGAAGGTAAAAAAATCAGACATACCTTGAATAAACTAATATTATTTAGTCATTAATAATAAACATTTTATATTTCAATGGTTTTTTTTTGTAGTAGCAGGTGAGGAGATGTGGCTTATTCATTCATTTCACTCCCTATAGATTAGATCATTCAAAACAAGAATTGTCAAATCTCATAAGAGTATAATATTGATGTTAAAACGTTGATTGAAAAAATTCCTTGAATTCCTAATCCCAAGAATGAGTAATATCATAATCCATTTTCAATCAGGTATTATGTTTAATATTTCCTGGCATAAAACAGTTTTTATTACTTACTTATTTTTCAAATATTGGTGTGCATTTGATAGATAAGTGGAAGAGCAAACATTTTTTTTTTCGAAATCCTTTGAACCCTAGCATTGCTATCTACATTATTGCATAGTTTCACAATTCTTTTTTATTTAAAAATGTTTTTATCATTATAATTTACCCTGTTTCCCGCTGCAAGTAATGCCACTGGAATTGCTCCGCTACTGCGAGGAGGACACATTATAACTTGTAATTCTATGGTTCTAGGCTATTGAAGGTTGTCCCAGGATTTTGTCAATGATCTCTGATGATTAACTGGATTTTTTCTATGTTTTTCAGGATATAATATTATAGGTTATATTGTTGTAGATCAAACTTGATCTTCATATATTTATATATTAGTTTTTATGTAAGATATCCATGTTGTTGATTTATATAATTCAGTTGTTGAATAAATATTTTCTATTTTGGTTGTATAATGAAGTCATTGTGCAATGCAAATGCGTGTCGAAATAGCCTCTATTTCAATACGCATTTTTTATTATTCGGAGATTGGTACAATTGAACTGTCAAATGAAAGTCAGAAGAGTTAGGCCCAGTTAACTTCTGAGCTCTTTGGATTTGGTGATATTAGCAGTGAAAAACTCAATGTTTTGATTCGTAAATTTCAATTCAGAGTGTAATTTGATTTAAATTGACCAATAAAAACAATAACAACATTCAACTTTTCACCGCTGGTATTGCAAAAATTAAAATCGCTCAACTGTAAACTGTGCTTTACGCTTGCGCGTCAGATTTTAATTATTTCAATGTCATCATTGTTACCAATCGAAGATGTTTCTGTTATTTATCGATATTAAATCCATTTTTTTCTTCAAATCAATTCAAAATAGAAAAAAATTTCATATGACACACGTTTTATAAGACATGTTGTCGCACTTGTTCACTTGGAACTCCTCGCTTCCCTCGTCGTACTCCAAACGACGCGTGCGATAAATTAACGTCTTATAAAACTTGTATCATAAAATACTATTTTGTATGTGACACTTTTGTCGATAAAAAGTTTATTTCAATTTCTTTTCTCCAAGAGTCCTATTCACGAATCCTATCCATTGCAATCACTTCAATTGGCTATGGGCCCAGTGTAACTTGGAGAAGAAAAAAAAATTTAGAAAAATGGACACTGAAATAGTAAGTCGAGAAACTGAGAGATCCAAACAACTGGTCAGAGTGGAAATTCCAACTCAAAGTTATCTTGAAAGCAAATGATTTCATCGAAGTCTTGACTGGAGAAAACAGAAAGCCAATACAACCAGTACATGATAATGAAGGAGAATCTGCAAATGCAAGAGAGAAAGTTGGAGAAGAATTCAGAAAAAGATCGTCGAAGTGGAACAAGGATGATGCAAAAGCACAAAAGATATTAGTTACTTCTGTTGAGAAGAAAGTTCTTCAACATCTTATGTACTGTGATACTTCTAGAGACATGTGGGATAAACTTCATAGAATTAAGAAAGTTTGTATTTATTGCAAAAACAGTTTTACAGCTATAAAAAGCTTGAAACAGATGACATGGCGACAAATCTTTCGAAACTTGAGTCATTAGGTGAGCAACTACGACAGCTAGGAGAACCAATACCTGAATCAATGATGATCACAAGAATCTTGATGAGGCTGCCACCAGAATACAATCACTTCTAGAGTGATTGGGAGTCTACACCTGGAGAAAGAAGAAACTTGAATAGTTTGACATCAAGACTGCTTATGGAAGAATCTAGGATTTCAATACAATGTCAAAAACAAGAGAAATCCGCGCGCCCTTGTGATGAAGAAATCAGAACAACATAAATCCAAGAAGTTGCAAAATGAACATTTAAGCCCGCTGGAAAATGTTTTGTTTGCGAAAAAAGTGGTGGAAGAAAGCGTGCTGGTTCCGTAAAAATGCAACTAACAAAAACACCAAGAAGACAAATTATGCAGAGCTACAAGAAGATATGGATGCTTTTGTTGGTAAATTACTAACAGTTCATCAAGATCATTCACCACAAACTTATACTGATAGTTGGTTTATGGACTCAGGTGCTAGTGATCACATGACAAAAAGGTTCGAATGGTTTCCCAACCGGTACGCATCGGAAATAGTGAATGTGTTCATGCCTTAGGAAGGGGTTCCATAAAAATCCAAAGTTTGGTTAATGAAAAATGGACAGTGAAAATGACATCTGATAAAAAAATTGCATTTTCACTAAAAACGGAGAAGTAGTTGCTGTTGGGGTGTGACAAAAAAAATTGTTTCGTATAAAGTTCAGAGTTATTCAACCCGAAGATAAGAAGACAGATTATGTAGCTAATGTTGCTTTACTTTACGCTTGGGTCATGCAAGATTCGATTACCAGGATATCAGACAAGTCAATAATATTCTAATGGAGAACAAAATCGAATTCACTTCAGCTGAAGACAACTTTTTGTGTGATTTTTGTCAGTTAGGGAAACAACATATCGAAATCTGCTTCCACAAAGTACTACAAAAAGTGAAATCCCTGGAGAACTCCTCCATACAGATTTATCGCACAAAAGTGATTGTGCAACAAATATGTCTTGAAGTTCTCTTATAATGGGTACATTTTATAGAATTAATTCTGTTGGTATCTGTATTGCATGCAATTCAAACAGGCGCGCATACAAGGGGGGGTAGAGGGGGTAATTACCCTCCCCCCCAGAACACGGGATGAAGGTTAGAAAAAATGAAGTTGGAATTCTCATACTTGACGCTAGTATTGGCAATGGCAATTTGGCATTTCTGGCAACATTTTCTTTAAGACTAACAGCGGCCCTCTGAATGTGCATCATTCATTTTTGTTTAGTTACTTACCTACTTTTTCTAACATATGTGCCCTAACTGTGCCCTTACCCGGCAAGCGGCAGAGTGGCTCTAAGGTCAACTCAAACGGTTGTCTTTACTGAGAACACGCTGTGCGCGCTGTGGTGAAAATTCTTGATTTTTTACGTTGGTATAGGTATACAAATTCATTCAGAAAGTGCTTCTATCAAAAGGTATGGTTTATTTGTCGAGTGATAGTTATTTATGTATTAAGGGAATTATGAGGGCCTTAATTACCGATGGCAAAGTTTGCGTCCCGAGGGCCTCTGGCCCGAGGGACAGCAATTGCCAGAGGTTATTAAGGCTCTATAATTCCCGTGGTACATAGATAATTTTATTTTTGACCGATTTTCATAACAATATGTCCATATTTCGAACGCAATAAATGTTTAAATTCATAACCTTTCTGGTATATTTGAATTAGGTAGCGTTGATTGTAGCATTGTTGGTTATTGCTAGGTTGTCGCTATGTTACATGTTTATAAGCAATCTTTCTTTATCAATCAATGTTTTTCCGTTAAAAACGTGTTTATTTCTCACCACAAATCGACGATCTTTTTCTGATATAATGGAGGATATTATAAAAAAAGCGGAAAAAGCAAGACAATCATTACTTCCATCGAAAAGTGAAGCCCTATATCAAAAAGAATATACAACTCATATCTGAAGTGGATGACACAGAGAAATGTTATGTCAAAAGATGCCAACGAAACTGTCTTTCTGGCATATTTTCAAGAACTGGTAAAGTATTTTCAGTATTTTCTGGTAGATTTGGTAATAATTGTATTTATTCGTTGCAGTCAGAAACGTTTAGCCCAAATTCGTTATGGACTAAATGGTCAATGCTCAAATCGATGGTGACCATATATGAGAAAAGAGATATCACCAAGTTCAACGAACTAGAGGCTTTTTTGAAACGGAAAAGTAAGGGGTATGAGCCGAAAAAGTCTGCTGTCTTATCTCCTAAAGATGTCATCAAATTTCTAAAGGACGCCCCTAATGAAATTCATTTATTGCATAAGGTAATTTTTTTTTCATAATTTTCTTTTTCGTTTGTTTATTTCGTTTTATTTGTTATAGGTTGTTCTAATTATGGGTTATTTTGGAGGATGCAGAACTCAGGAACTTCTAAATATGAGTATAGCAGATATAGAGGACCGGGATACTTTTATGGTAGTGAACGTACCGGAAAGTAAAACTGGTGTATCGAAGAAATTTACAGTTGTGGATGAAAAAGAGTTCTCTGCTTTGCCTTTATTGAGACTTTATATGTCCTTGCGTCCTGAAGGTACAAAACGATTTTTTTTGAGCTTCCGACAAAATAAATGTACAACTCAGCCAATTGGAAAGAATATGTTTGGCAAAATTCCCAGCAAAATCGCAATGTATTTAGGATTGCCAAACCCACTAACCTATACGGGACATTGCCTTCGTCGCACTTCTGCTACTGCCCTAGCCAATGCAGGAGCAACTATGACAAACTTAAAAAGACACGGAGGTTGGAGAAGTTCCACGGTGACAGAGGGGTATCTGGAGGACACTATTGAATTGAGAAATAAAACGGCGCGTATGCTGTCTACTTTGCCATCAGAAGAGGCAGGCACCTCGACTGTAGTGAACAGCAACAGCACCACCCATAAAAAAAGAAGAAATTGTTTCCAGCGGCGGAAGTAATTTTCAGGGAACATTTGAAAATTGTACATTTATTATTTGTAATGACGTGAATAAGGAAAATATGTCTTAGTTTTCATTACATATAAACGTTTATAAGCATTTCTTGTATCATTTTCACCTGTAAAAGGTAAGAGGGAGTTTTTGAACCTTAATATCCCAAGGGAGTTATGACCCTCATTATAGATATCGTAACTATGACGATATAAGCTTATAATGTCACTGTCAGAAATAAATCATATTATGTGATCGTCTCATTTCATTTCACACGTTAACAAAGAGACATTCAGGTAGATGATGAGGATGTTATTACCGATGTGCTAATAAAAAAATCATACTAGATTTTATTTTGTCTTCGCTTTTTTGTTCAATGGTTTCCTTTATCCAAAGAGTTATTTTTAAAATCACTTTTTTGTAATTTATTCTTTGTTTAAATGTTGATGACCATTTTTTTTTGTTGTCGATTTTTTTAATCGATTTTTATTTTTATTATGGCGGACACTGTATATATATATACCTGATCATTGGACATTTACCCCCCCCAGAACTGAATCCTAGATGCGCTAGTGAATTCAAATCAAGAAGCCACATAATTTTTGACTGTCCTATATATGTTTCACTAAAACCACGAAATTGTGACTATTTACAGAATTTAGATAGCTTCATAACTGCACTTGACAACCTCTCCAAGAGTACTTTAAAAACGATTTGTACATACCTCCGGAATATAATGAAACTACGTGCTTTGAATGAATAGTGATTCTTCAATTGAAGCAATTACTTCCATAAGTAAGGTACCAGATAAATATTAATCATCTCTACATATATATGCACTTTTTTATTGCAACACTCAGATTTTCCGTGTTATTATATACCTCACATCAAACTTCTTGTTATAAAACTTGTAATAGTTTTTTGAGAAACAATAAAGATTACTACTACTACTACTACTACTACTACTACTACTACTACTACAGAGTTATGCGGTCCTATACAAAATGTCTCAGTTGGTGGTTCTAAGTACTTTCTGCTATTCAAAGATGATTTTTTTCATTATAGAGTGCTATATTTCCTGAAACAGAAAAGTGAATTTGCAGAAAAATTTAAAATTTATTTGACGTTTGTTAAAACTCAATTTGGAATCAATGTCAAGAAAATGAGATCAAATAATGGTACAGAGTATTCCAATTAAAATGTAAAGGAAATATTCGAAGAATATGGAATTCAGCACCAGTGGTTCCCTACAATCCTGAACAGAATTGAAGTGCTGAAAGAGATATGCGAACAATCGTTGAAACTGCCAGAACAATGATACATGCCACATGCCGAAGGTCTTCATTTAGAGTTATGGGCTGAAGCAGTGAATACTGCAGTTCATATCCTGAATAGAACAGGTACCAGTTCAATCAGAAGAAAAACTCCCTACGAATTATGGACGAGAGCTGCACCAGAAATAGACCATTTGAAAGTGTTTGGCACTGATGTTTATACGCATATACTGTCACGACCTGGGTTGCTACCCAGTTGTCGGACCTTATTTAAGGGGTTTATGCTTGGCAGCAAGAGGTTAACTGTCTACTACTTGTGGAAGAAGACATGATAATGGTGATTAAAACAGTTTATTAAATATAAAACAAAGTGGATTTAAAATAAAGTGAACAACATGATGAAAGAACGTGAATTGTGAATACAGTGAATAAAAGCTATTTGGTGAGTTTAAATTGATAAAAATTACATTCCTGGATTATCCATTAATAAATGATTTGGCCAAGCAGCCCAAGAAAAACATGGGGGTAAACAAGACGATAAACAAATGTACCTTCTTTTGCCGACAATTGTGATTATTCGGTACTTACATTGAGATTATCGCAAACAGGGCTTCCCAGGATGAGTAGATGTGTCGGCTGAGCCATGGCTGGGGTGGTTTCTCCAGTTGTTTCACTCCAAATAGTTACCGGCAAATTAACGTAGAAGGGCTGAAGGCCTGAGTAATGATGCTCGTCAAATGAGATAATAATGAATGCCAAGATCAGAATGACTTTAATGCCGAGATCGTAATGAATGTTTATTCTAGCGCGATTAATGTTTATAGGCGATTCTTGCAAGATTGCAGAATCGGCAATTCCTTTGTTCATATAACTAGTACGCAGTTGAACTCTATGTTATAGATATTCCGTTTCTGCCGATTTTGAGTTTTCAATAAACAATATGTTTTCAACTTGAACCCGGTTTCCTGTCTATGTAACCGACATGAACTGTGTAACCTGAGCTAGGGTTGAATTATAATTTTCTGAATGACAATTTTCTTGAGGTGAACGATTTTTACAATTATTAGAAATATGAATTGACTTAGCTTTCAGAATATATGAATATGCACGTGGATTCTATAACCGGATAAGTTTGCGGAAAACCTGCAGCAAAGGGAACTCGCACCGATTTCGATGAAGCTTCCTAACATGAATATAAAACCATACAAATGAAACACTTCAAACTATTTCTTTTTTGGATAAGTTTAGAAAATTTTATCACTTTTCAGTCCTAAGAATGTGCTTGAAATTTCAGTTACATTGTCAGTGGGGAATATGTAAGTTATACCAAAACATTAATATTGATTCCCGAAATGGATTTTATAGGAAATTTCATGATGAAAAACTTCAAAAACTGTTATTTTCGCATTTTTATTCAAGCATAAATATGCAAAAATATCAATTCGCAATATCAATTGTCAAGTCACAAATGGAGAAAGCAACGTTGCCGCGTTTAAAAAAAACTTATGCGCTCATTTCCTGATGAGTGCAACTCGTGTTTATGAGACTACTAACCTGAACGTACTAACCTATCAGTGACGGCCTAGATCACTATTTTCAGTAAATATATGGAGAAGGAAATTTTGTTGAAAAAAAAAGGATGCCGAACGGAAAATTTCAACGCGTTGTATTGTAATGAAGTTTTTTTCAGCGACCTTCATTACTACAGGTCGGATGCATAAAACCCCCGGTATATTATTCGAATCATTTAGTATTTTGCTAGGTAAACCTGTCGTAAAATATTATATCTGATATTTCGTTCTTGTTTTCATGATTCTTATGTTTAAATTGTATAAAAGCATGGGCAATGATAAGATGTATAATTTTCCGTTCCTTATTGGAAATAATCATATCAATCCTATTTAGATTAAATAATATTCCGGAGATTTTTTTCAATATTCTTTTCAACACTCTACTACCTGTTTTTCACTGAGTGTATTTTGGTTCATTTCTTGCTCCGTTTTAGAGGTCACGCAATGTCAAACAATGTCAAGCAAGGACAACCTGTACCGTTTTTATGATGATTTTTTGGAAAACCGAATAGTGCATGAGGTTTTGTCAGTTGGAGAACGAGAGTCAGTTAGAACCTGGGTGCGTGAGAATTAAGTGATTGCCGAGACGTGAGCCGCGATTAAAACTTTTGAGAAGAAAAGTTTCGGACTTCCATTGTCTAAAGGTATGAAGATTTGAATCCTGAGAAAAGAAAAGATGAGTTATGCTGAAAAAACGAAATAAGTGATGAATAAAAAAAATTAACTATTTTATCGAATCAAGAAGATTCGAGTATCAAAAAATCAGGTTAGTATTAGTGTTAGTATATATGAAGTCGAAAAATGTAGATTTAAATGGGAGTTTAACTAGTCGATGAGCCTGAAAATAAGAAAAAATTGAATTAGAAATCAATAGCCTGAAAAAATAAAGTTGAATTAGAAATCAATAGCCTGAAAAAAGAAAAGTTGAATTGGAAATCAATAGCCTGAAAAAAGAAAAGTTGAATTAAAAATTAAAATAAAATGAATGAATAAAGAATTAAAATTATGAGAAAGATTCAAATCGAGTTTGTCACGACGTTTCGATTGTGTGTATCTACAATCGTCTTCAGGTGAGAACTGAAGACGATTGTAGATACACACAATTGAGTTTAGTCGGGACGTCATTCTGAAAGATGAATTGTCAGCTTCCTTCACATGAGTGACAAATCCAAGTTCTCCCGAAGAAACACAATCATTTCACTTGAAGAGCCCAAAAAACGAATGAAGGAGTGAAAGAAATTGAACACAAGAAAATAGAGCCATTGTTAAATGAAGATGTTCCCAAGAATGCAGAAGAAATCAACATTCGATCAACGCCGACAGATAATGATAATACAAGATATCAGTTGCGAGATCGATCAAGAATCAGTGCACCATCCAAATTCATGAACTATTTCATGACTATGTCTGTAATATCTGATTGCCTGATACCAACTAATTATACAGAAGCTATACATTCAGAAATGGCTGATAACTGGCAGAAGGCAATGGACGAAGAGATGGATTATCTACTCTTGAACAAGACGTGGGAGTTAGTTTCATTACCTAGAGGTGAAAATATCATCAATAATCGATGGGTGTACCAACTGAGAAGAAAACCAGATGGAAACATCGAGAGATATAAGGCTCGATTGGTAGTAAAATAAAATTCTCAAAAATACGGAAAAGACTACGAAGAAACATTCAGTCCAGGGTAAAACTTCGTTTATCGCACTCCTATGAGTTCGGAAAAAATTTTTGGTGTAACTTACGTATTTTGACCCCCTGATCACGAATCTGAAGTCAAAACACGGCGGTCTCAAGTATTTTCGGAGATACGGCCCCATTTTGTCTAAAAAATGCACCATTTGACATCTCAAATTTCTGCTAATAAAAACACACAAAATTGATCCTTCTTTGAGCCAAAACATCACACATGCTCACATTCACTTGTTTCCAACACTTTTTTGCATAAAAAACCGTTATTTTCACAAAAATTCGCCCTTCCTCAAAACGTAAACAAAACATCTTTTTTCACTGATTTTCTGGTTATTTTTATTTGAGATGTTGGCAACGTCTTACCATGAGCCAAACAATCGCGTTGCCAACATCATAAATACAAATAACCAGAAAATCAGTGTAAAAAGGTTGTTTTGTTTACATTTCAAAGAAGGGTGAATTTTTTGAAAAATAATCGTTTTTTTCTGCTGAGAAGTGTTGGAAACAAGTAAATATATGCGTGTATAGTGTTTTGGTTCAAAGAAGGGTGAATTTTGTGTATTCCTAATAGCAGAAATTTGACATGTCAAATGGTGCATTTTTGAGAAAAAATGGGGCCGTATCTCCGAAAATACTTGAGACCGCCGCGTTTTGACATCATATTCGTGATCAGGAGGTCAAAATACGTAAGTTCCACCAACAAATTTTTCCGAACTCATAGGAGTGCGACAAACGAAGTTTTACCCAGTCCAGTTGTCAGGTTTGACACTATAAGAATGATTTTGTCACTTGCAGCCGAATATGGTTTGAAATTGAAACAATTTTATATTTACGGTGAACTGAGTGAAAACGTATACATGGCACAACCTGAAGGATATGCAGATAAAACTAACAGGGTTTGTAAACTTCTGAAAAGTCTTTATGGCCTGAAGCAGGCACCAAGAGTATGGAATGCGAAATTTACAAAATTTCTGGAGAATTTTCAGTTTATTGCTACTCAATCAGATCCATGTGCTTTTGTAAGAAGGAGAGATGGGTATGTCTTCTATTTGGCTCTATGTAGATGATGGGTTGATGGCTGCAACTGATAGTTCTGACATTGATATTCTCATAAGCCATATTTGAAAGAGGAATCTTCAGTCAGAATATCGGAAATATCATTTTTCCTCGGTATGGAAGTCCAGCAAGAACCGAATGGGGCAATATTCATACATCAGACAAGTTATGTGAAGAGATTATTGGAGAAGTTCAACATGAAAGATTCTACAACAGTTGCAGTACCCTTGTAACAAAATCAATGTAATCATGAAGAGGTACGGAATAAACGATTTTATTTTTCAATTCCATACGAATATCAGACCATCATGAGGGGTGGTTTCTCACAGATTTCGTAGTTTGAGGAAAAATGAATCTGTCGGTTCGTGAGAAATTATGGTCTGTAAATGTAATTTTGAAAGAACATTGATAGAGTTTACGAGCGTTATTTCTAGGAGTGAAGCACATATGGGTCAAGTGGCTTCCATGAATACATCTTAGCTACGATAAGTCGAAGGTATCGAATTTCATACTGGAAGACGACAATAACGTTATTAGTCAGGAAGAATGTCTCAAAAATATATGAAAAGTTGAGAAAATTGAGGGAAAAATTGATTAAGTTTCCAGTATGAAAAGAAGTGAGGACATTCCCAAATAATTGTTACGAAGGATTCAAGTTATAAAAAGTTCTAAGAAACTAAATGTATGCTAATTAGGAGATATTTTAGCGAAAATGGTGAGTTTTCAGTTGTGATTTTCTCACTTAAGGCTTTTCCGGGGACGCAACTCCAATCACATTTCGTATAGCTCAAGAAATACGAAGAGTTATGGAGCATAATGGAAAAAATCTAAATTAGGTACGAAAAATTATTCAATCCCCCTGGTAGTTACGCCAAGTATATTCGGCGTATCGAATTCTGTCCTTGTCGATGAGGAGGTGTGATTTTTCTTCTTCACGTGAAGACTGTTGTAAGAGGGATAGATTAGTTTTTCGGGGATGAACTCAATTTCTATTGGTCGATAAGATTTTGTGGGCCGATATTAAGTAATAATCTAGAAAGAAGGGAACCGAGCTTTTAAATAGGGTTCGGAGCAAAACAAGAAGGAGATTTTCGTTTCGATTCTTCGAGTATTTTCTGATTTGTGTTGTGTTTATTCGGTAAGGTTTATTTTTCTTCCAGAATCTTGCAATTTCAACTCGATCTCAGTTCATATTAATACAATTTTTCAGTAGCATTCGGAAGTAATTGTCTGCAATCATTTTGTCATTTCGTATATATTTTCTTTCATAAGGATTTAGAGTTCCGCCAGAAGTTGGAATAAGTTTATTATTTGATCTATAATTTCATGAGTTGGTTGCTGATCTATCTCTCATCTTTTGAATTATTGGTTATTATAGATCAGAGTAATTAGAGAAGTGTTGTTAGAGACCATTATCCTTTATTAGTCCCCATTTAAAGACTATTGCACATCATTCAGAATTTCAATTTCTAATTAAATTAGTGGAATAGTTAATTTCATTTCTTTTATTTCCTTACAGTTGAAAGATAAATCTCCAGAAAAATTCAAATTATAACGAGTTTCTTTGACGCGATTTTTTGAATTATCAATTTATTAAAAATAATAAGTGTCACGCCAGACCAGTCATACGAACACAACCGGAAGAAAGAAAGATCAACTTGAGAAATCAAGGTAAGTGATATGAACTGTGTGATGCTAGATGGATTTTCTGGAACCATACAACGAACCCTGCTATCGAGAATTCTTTCAGTTTCCGCTCGGCTGATCATGATAGAAAACAAGTACGGGGTACTTCATCCTTGCTCATAATATACGTGGTATTGATTAAATACGAGGGTAAATCCGTATTTTGTTATAATGGTGTCAGATGTGGGGTTATTGTATTTTATTAGATTACAATTCATGTTATGTTCTATTATATTCTAAGTGATCATATTCAATTTGATCTAATTAATTTCTATGTTTTTTTTATTCATTTTATTTTTCAGAGATGAATTTGAACTGGAGTTGGGTATAAATAGGAATTGAAAGAGAGAATAGTAAGCAGAAAAATATAAGAGTATCACTAATTGATGGACTATAAATTTTATCGTACAAGGAATAAGTATGGATCATTTTATTAATATTTCTCTTAAACATAAGCAGGTCAGTCGATGAGATTTTAGTTGACTATGTTCATAGTAGAAAGTTGATTAGAGATGATATGGAATTTTGATACAGATTTCCACTATTCTCAAATTTTTCTTCACGATTAGAAGAAAAACGATAAAATAGGAAACAAGGTTCAGAAATATTTCAAACAAATATAATTAATGTAATCAGTTGATCCATTTTTTTTGTTGTATTTACTATTTGTCTATTGGAAGTGAAGCATAGTTCGTTATTCAATGAGTTTTGAACATTTTTATTTGATGAATTTGATGAAATCGATAAAGAATGAAATAATTTCACCTTTTTCTCATTCTTTATCAATTGATTTTTCTCAGAAAATGAAGCATGTTTTGTTATTTCAATAAGATTTTAAAATTTGAGCTGACAAATATTTCTGACATCGATTGTAAATAAACTAATTTTAATTTTCCGATCAAGCGCAATAATAAATAGTCCTGAGAAAATGTAGCATATGTACATGCTCGTTATTTCATTATCATTCAGAAATTTCTGTAGATGAACATCACAAATAAATCGATTGAGGATGAGCTATTCTGAACTATTTAGTCAACTGTGATAATCGACTTTCCCCAGAATTCCCCAGATTTCCAAAGAATTCCGAATAATCCAAACGAAAAACTCCGGCAATTGTCGTCAAAGGAATATTTTAAGTGATTCAGTTCCGATAGAATAGCAATTGAAGGCTAAATTTGAGTTGAAAAAAAAAATGAATAAATAATAAGAATAATCATACAAAACTATGTTTGCTGTTTTGATCGTTCTCTATCGTAACTAGTTGATTAAATTATTCTCATTTAATATAGTTCACTGTTCTTTTACTTGTGAGTAAGTTATAAATAGTTGTATTGATATTTTTTCTGTCCTTAAGAAAATTTTATGTAGTGTGGCGAATCGAATGCACTGAAGGGTCGTGAATACTTTGAACAATGTTTAAGGAAACAGATGTTACTCTCACTGGGTCACTACCTATACCTAACCATAATTCGAATAGCTGGTAACGCCTGACCACAAATACCATTCATCGGCATTCAGAAGTCATAAATTATACTGTAGCCTTCCTTCAGACTCAAAAAGGATCGGATAATCGTTCAGATATTGGGATATTCATTCAGATACTTTGTTATCACCGCTATATCAACGGTAAACATGAAATCAATGTAGTATATATTATCAGAGAAGAAACCTCAAGATATTATAAAATTTTCAGTTACTGATATCCAAATTAAGGCAATTGCAATGAACAGCTGCGAATCTATTGAAATTTCAGAGGGAGTAAGTACCTAATATAATATAGATAATTCCAGAATTCAGTATGGAAATAATCTTAATAGTGAAATAAGAGGTTTCGAGTAATTTTCTTTTGTTTTCAGCATAATAAACTGAATTTCGTAAAGTTCAGATTTTATAAATATAATATATTCTCTCATATATCCGATCAATTTTATACAATGATATAGAAAGTCAATTTTTAGAATATCACGAACGATTACACTGCTGAACGAAACCAAATTAGATAATACGATATATTAAAAATATATCAATTAAAGAAATACCAGAATTAAAAAAAATATCATGAAGAAAGTATTTTGGGGAAGCTGTATTTTTTTTAATAATCGATAAAATCGTGAATGGCGCAGACACATTGATAGCTCACCGTTTTGTAAAATTTTTGTGTTTGCTATTTAGATGTGATAACAATCTAATTGAAATGATGTCCATAAGGTCCACGGATTATAGGCCGATAGAATGCCATTAACAATTGCATTGTCACTTCAGTTTATTTTTTTTTTGGAAAATGAATGGCATGAACCCAAGAAAATGATTATCTGTGTGCTGATTGATTGGGAATATATTCAGAAAAAAGGGTAGTTTTAACTATGAAGAGAGGAAGATATATATGCCAAAAATGAGCACAAATAACATTTTTATCAAATAATTCATTTCAATAATTGGTTATAGTCGTCATGCTGAGATATTCAATATGTAATTTTTTTCATTCGATATTTTAAAGAATTAACAACTTTGCATCATATGCCGGTTGCTCAGCAGAAAAGAAATTCAATAGGATATTCCTTCGTAAAAATGTGAATATTACAGTATCTCAAAGTAAAAAGTTTGACCAACAATTCAAATGAACTCTGGACGAGGAAAAATTTAGTTTTAAAAGGAACAAAAAACGAAATAGGCACCTATTCAGAATGGAAAGTATTATTATCAATCATTATTTTGAAGTAAACTGGCATCATCTGCATAGAAAATTATTATTATTTTAAAGTAAGGTTTGAAAAGTGATGTTTGATCACCTGCGTAATCAATTCATTTATTTTTATGACAATACAATAACGCTAGATAAATAACCTCAGCATGACCATACAATACAATGGGTTCATTTGATACATAGAATTATCATAGGCTAAATAAATTCGATACCCATGATGTGAATATATTGTTGAAAAATGTTGTTTCTCTCGAAAGTTGAACCCAATTATCCGATAAAATAAATGTAATGACAAGTATCGGAGAAAATTGCGAATCAGAAAAACAAATATACCTATGGATGTTCACTGACTTTGAAACAGAAAATTATAGAAAAAAAAACAGACAATCAATTTTGACTATGTTATGTCTTGACAGTTTTTTTTTTTAATTTACAAAGGGCTCTAACTAATTTTTCGGTTTTATACTATATTGATTCAATTCACGTACGATGAATTAACTTCACAGTCATTAGAAAAATTCTACCTTATATGATATGGGGTAATGGTAAAGTCATTGCAAGTTTAACAACTTCTGTTATTTCCAGAAAATTTCTTCCTATCAACAGTTGGGATCGATTAGAGTTGACAATTAATTTCAGATATATGGAAAAAATTATAGGTTTTTCAATGTAACCTGACCTGACCCCTTTTCAAATAGAAATGATTTTGCTCTGATGAATTAGTCAAACCTACACACAGAGGAGTGAGAGAGAGAAATTTCCTCAATATATAGATACAGGGTGTTAGTGAAAGTTAACATCTGAACCATAATTATCGAGTTTCAATAAAAAGAGAAGAGTTATAATATTTTTATATTCCTTTATTTTATTCAATTCACAATTATGTAAAGATAAATTGTTCAATTTGTTTTCTTTGACAATACATGACAATTCATGACAAATTTTCATCAACAACAAACTCCATGACAATTTACACACACACTTGTGTATCTGAATATTTCCAAATATACAAAGGGGAGCGTAATATATTGAAATATGAAGAATAAAAACATTTATGTACTATGAAATTAATCAGTTCAGTGAAAAAGGAAGATAAAGAATTAACGGGGATGGAGTTAGAATGTAAATCCTAATATAAACTTCATGGCATTCATTTCGTGATAAAACCTATTATATAGGATGTGATGTGTTAATTATTAACGCATAGTAGTTGTTTATCACTTTGGGAATAACAATGAATGATCAGTCAATAAGATATGATTTGAAAAAAAATTTGTAACAATGACAAAAATAAATGAAGATAATATCCATCGTGAAGTCCTGAAAAGTTTTGTTGAATGATTGAAAGACGTAGACGAGACGGAATTTCCTGTTTCTATCAAGGAATTCACCGATCCAGAGTCACCGACTTTCTTCCAGATTACTTTGAGAAGGATAAGTAAGGTGTATTGATTAGTGTAAGGTATTCAGGTAACATTTTAGTGCATAGTAAAATAACCCCGAACAGGTAAATATATTATTCCCTCGTTTCACGGTCATTTCTCAGTAATTATTGTTACTCGAAGATTTCTGCGAGCAATATTTTCACTTTTCAATTCAATCAATTATTATCACCATTTGGTTCAAATTTGACATTGAAAATATTGATTTTAAGTTCCCAACACGATATCCATATTGACTTGATCATTTGATTGAGGCAAAATCTCGGTAAGAAATAAAGAGAGGTTGCCCTCGCGATTTCAACGAACCTTATTAATAAAATTGGTATATTTAGTGAAAAGAGAGAGTGAAAAGAAAAAAAGGGTTTTTATTGTGGTGACTTAGCTATCAACAACGACAAAATGAAGTGAAGTGAAGAAAGAAAAAAAATCAATAGTGTGTAGGTCATATATAGGGTGTGGTGATATTGAAGAAATAGAAAATAAAATAATAATAATAATAACACCCGTCTACCATAATCACAAATATATATGGAAATATTTTAAGCAAACAAGGAGTAGTAGAAATAAAAATTCAAATTTTCGCACGAAGAAATTGAACATAAATGTATCGTATGTAAGGATGATCTGAAGTTTTCAACAGATGGATTATTGGGAATGGATTTCATAGAAAAGTTCAGACCGATTATTGATTTTAATAAGGACATTATGAACCTGCGAGGATGTCGGATATCCCTGAATGACGATGATGTCGTCCGAGGCGTGAATAGTGAAAAGAACCCCGATAATTTTCTCTTCGAGGCCGGAGATAAAGGAACGAATGCACGTCGGACGACCGGGGCTTTAGCTAATTGGGGAGTGAAGGAAACTTGGACCCTCAGAGATGGAATTGAAAATGACGTTAGGAGTCCACATTGTGAATATTGAATTGAAAATGACGTGGGGAGTCCAATGGTCCCGTTAATGCACAAGAAAGCCGTTGTAAATGAAGAATTGAAAGCAGTGCAGGATATTGTAGAGGTGAAGCGTAGTAATATTGAAAGAGTTGAAAAAAAGACAGATGAAGGGTGACCCCTTCAACACCCTCGTGTTTCCTTCATGCCACAGCGAAACGAGAGCGTATTCCTCTGGCATCTCGTGTCGTGCGACAAAGGATCCTGTTCTTCCCATATTTCGAGCCACCACCAAAGTTCCGGAAAAAAAAGTGAAGGGGGATGTAAAGAAACTCACCATTTTCAAGAAAACTTGTAGTCAGTTCATAGATACCTCGAATCATGGAAACCAAGTTTACCTTCCCGATAGGGACAAAGATTTCAAGAATCCTTGTCTAGTGAAACTTCGGAAAAAGATTACAATACCGGCATTTCACGGTTGCGATTTGAGTGTCCCAGTGAAAAGCGCACTCCGCGAAGGTATTCAAGTCGGTGAACCACAACCAGTAAATGCAGGATTATGTGTAGCTCGTTCTTTGGTGGGACTTTCCGAGAACGAATCTAATAAAAGAAGGAGGATTGTGGTGAGGATCCTAGATACATCACCAGTATCGCAAAATCTTGAGAAGGGAACCCCTTTGCTTTTGTTAGAAGAAGCTTCAGAAGAAGACGAGAAAATGTCGACGGTTCAGAAAAAGTTAACCAAGAAAGTAGAGTTTGGGAATTAAGAACACTTGAAGATGGGTGATAAAAGAAAAATGAAGATATTTCTAGAGGAATTCAGAGATATATTTGCGGAAGAAGATAAACCCCTGAAAGCCACTGACCTAGAGAAACACACTATTCATATTGGTGATAGTTCTCCAGTGTACCGTGCACCGTATCGAGTTCCTTTCAAACAACAAGGAATCATGAAGCAACAGATAGAAGACATGTTGAAGGATCTAGAACTGACAGGGAAGTAGACCCAGAAGAAGGGAGCGAAAGTGAATCCTCGAATTACGGTTCGGTCAGTGGAAGTGCTGAGGAAATTAGTGAAGGATTGGTAGAAGAAGAAGAAGAAGCGCCTGATGAACTCCCAAACGAAGAGAACCCGACCGAAGATACTGATCCAAAAAGACGAACCAGAAGCCACGGACCAGCACCAGAACAGCCATGGATTAGGAACAGCAGAATATAGGAAACGGAAACTGGAAAACACCATTTCAGTTTCCGAGTTTCGTATATATTAATGTACATAACTACCAAAATGTAATGCAAACAATGTGTGTTTCAGGAATGATGAAACAAGCCCTCCTCGTCTTGGTTCTACTGCTCCTCATCCAATGGATGGGTTGCGAGATCATCGCCTACGACTGCCAGGACGAAACGGTAGAGCTGTCCTTATTGAAGGTGAAACCCTGCCTGGACCCAACGAATGCTAGTGAGGTCCGAGTGAAGAGAATTCAACTGATCCAGAAGAGGCACTACGTGGGAATCCACGTATAAACCTGTCTGGTGACGGTACAACAGTCCATCCAGTACTGTGGAATGCATTATCACACCAGCCCTGTTCGAGGAGGATTCGGGAAGTACGTCCAGTACCGCACCCCAGAGTTCTGCCTCAAAGCTTATCGCTTCAGACATCTGGATTTACGAGCTATTGGAGCCGGGATCATCTCCAAGCTGATCTTGAATGGGACAACGGAGGTATCAATCACCCTACAGGGAGAGCTGACCATCGAGGGAAGATGCGTCGGAGTGAAGTTTGCAATGGGAGAAGTGGAATACCATAATGTGATAGTACTGGAAGCCATCTCCATCAAGTTATCCGACTACGAGACCACTGCCGATGTCGAGAGGAACCTGGTGAATCTACGTTCTGGAACAGTATGCCCATACAATGAGATGTCTTGTTTCGATGATAATGCCGGAGAAGTGATATATGGGAAGTCAATATAATAATAATAATAATAATAATAATAATAATAATAATAATAATAATAATAATAATAATAATAATAATAATAATAATAATAATAATAATAATAATAATAATAATAATAATAATAATAATAATAATAATAATAATAATAATAATAATAATAATAATAATAATAATAATAATAATAATAATAATAATAATAATAATAATAATAATAATAATAATAATAATAATAATAATAATAATAATAATAATAATAATAATAATAATAATAATAATAATAATAATAATAATAATAATAATAATAATAATAATAATAATAATAATAATAATAATAATAATAATAATAATAATAATAATAATAATAATAATAATAATAATAATAATAATAATAATAATAATAATAATAATAATAATAATAATAATAATAATAATAATAATAATAATAATAATAATAATAATAATAATAATAATAATAATAATAATAATAATAATAATAATAATAATAATAATAATAATAATAATAATAATAATAATAATAATAATAATAATAATAATAATAATAATAATAATAATAATAATAATAATAATAATAATAATAATAATAATAATAATAATAATAATAATAATAATAATAATAATAATAATAATAATAATAATAATAATAATAATAATAATAATAATAATAATAATAATAATAATAATAATAATAATAATAATAATAATAATAATAATAATAATAATAATAATAATAATAATAATAATAATAATAATAATAATAATAATAATAATAATAATAATAATAATAATAATAATAATAATAATAATAATAATAATAATAATAATAATAATAATAATATATTTTTATTGAAATTCAATCCTAATATATATGGAACACCAATGCACCAACCAGGGAGTGGATGTCCTGTATGAAGGTAACACGACTTTGTTGACTCTCAGTAAGGATCCACCTACCTTTTATGTAATTGTGGATACAGACGACACCGTATTCGCTCTTAAACTGACCAAACCCATAGACCTTTGCCATCAAAGAGCCTGGCAAACCGAACAAAATCGATTGATTGTTATCCTGGAAGATTCTCTGGGACTCTTTTACAGATCATTGAGGTTGCCACAGAATACAGATATGATGGCTCATGTATTAAGTAAATTACTCTACCTGGAAATCGTGGTAAAAGACGAATGGCGGAGATTGAATATGACGCCATACTCAAAAGGTGCCAAATGAGAGAGAATATCCTCACCAATCGGATAACCATGGCGTTACAATCACCCGACTTGATATGTAATTTGGTCAAAGAAACAACGGGTTATACTGGACGAGTGATGGGGGAAGTACTTTACATCGCTAAATGCAAACCCATAGTCGTAGAGTACAAAAGGAACAAAGCATGGTACCAGGAGTTACCAGTTACTTATAAGAACCAGTCGATGTTTCGTACACCTATCAGTCACATTATTACGAAACATGGTACTGAAATCGACTGCCATCCACTTCTCCCCTCTAATTTTTTTGTTGATGGAACTTGGATCGAGTTGACGCCTACTATCAAAAAGGCAGGACCAGTTGTTGAACTCAACGCAAACACCGAAGACGAGAAGATCACCCTAGCAAAAATTTCACCAATAACGTCAAATGGAGTTTACACCAAAGAGGATATGGAAATGTTCCAGCAGGCCTTGATGTTCTCAAATGAACGGAAGTCGGTGTCGAACGAAGTAGCACGTCGCGTGACGGGAAGAGGTGTAGGTACGGACAATCATTACATGCCGAACCTCTTCAGCGAAACCGAATTTAAAAACTTTGCACGATCGGCAGCCGAGGAAGTTTGGGGTTTTCTATCCAAAATGGGAAATATTATCTCCATTTGCGGTTTCCTATATACGTCGTTCTGTGTGCTGAGTTACGTTGCAAGCGTCATTACGAACTATTTCACCATCCGGAAGGTCGCCAAAAACCATCCGCGCTGGAATCGATATTTATGGGCTAGTTTATGGCAAACATTAGCTCATCATTATATACATCGATTACATCGAGAGGATTCGGAGGCAGAACAAGGATTGAAAGAACTCACCGAAACGCGAGTGGACATTGATGAAAAAACCGAAGCTACGAGTGTGGGAGTTTCATCAACTATCGCGACCGCTCCACCAACGAGTGCAGGAGTGTATCCGACCTTAGTTCCGTGCTACAATCATGGGTGTGCGGAAACCCATAGTATAGTAGTGCAACCCACACAGTAAGGACTGTGATTATCAGGCTAGAATAAGGTATTGTAAGAATCTGGAGTAACAATTTATTTGGGATAAGAAAAAAAAATTGTCACTACTCTAAAGGGGGGCGAATGTAACAATCAATGAATTCATGAAGAGGTACGGAATAAACGATTTTATTTTTCAATTCCATACAAATATCAGACCACCATGAGGGTTGGTTTCTCACAGATTTCGTAGTTTGAGGAAAAATAAATCTGTCGGTTCGTGAAAAATTATGGTCTGTAAATGTCATTTTGCAAAACATTGATAGAGTTTACGAGCGTTATTTCTAGGAATGAAGCACATATGGGTCAAGTGGCTTCCATGAATACATCTTAGCTACGATAAGTCGAAGGTATCGAATTTCTTACTGGAAGACGACGTTAACGTTATTAGGCAGGAAGAATGTCTCAAAAATATATTTCAATTTTTTTTTTTTCAATTTCAATTTATTAATGCATAATAATAAGTTTACAGTTATACATCAACTTTGGGTGCACAATGGATTAGATAAATCTGTGTGTGCAACCCATGGAACTCACTTTCTACTTATATATCTAATAAACAATAAACAACAAACATAATAATAATATCTATTTGGTTAACATTTTTGCTAAATATCATAATATATGTGATATGATGTTATGGGGTGTCTTGTAGATTTTTTAGTGTTATTTGAGTTTCCAATATCCAATTATTAATTTTATATTTAACTTGTTTGTATGTCTTATTTCTTAGGTGGAGTGGCAAAAAATTATAGACCTTTGGACCAATATAAACTATGTGTCCTTGAGTCACTGATAATGTCACACTAGGAACTAGAACATTCTGCCGTGTTGCATATCGAGTGTTGAATTGGTGTTGCAGTTCATTCTTATAGTATTTTTTTGCAACCATGAATCTTATTATTGATTTTATGTAGAGTTGCTCAATATTCATCAATCTACTTTCCTCGAATAATGCCTCAGTAGGAAAGGTTCTGTTTTTGAATAACATGATTTTTATTATATATTTTTGTGCAACATATAGAGATGTTAAAGTATTTTTGCGGGCATTTCCCCATATTACCAAACCATAATTAATTATTGACTCTACCAGCGCAAAATAGACCATTTTTAAGGTTTTGAAATTCAATACATATCTCAGCTCATAAAACTTGTAGATTAATTTTCTAATTTTATTTGTTATATGGTTCACATGAAATTTCCATGTAAGGTTTTCATCAACTAATATGCCTAGATATTTCATATATTCCTTTCTCTTGATTGTATTTTCACATTTACAGGGGGTATTTTCCATTTTGCAGTTGCGATCATGAATTTTCAGGGAACGAAATCCCGGCAAGTTTTTTTGAGTCACACCAAAAGCTATGAATTTGGTTTTTTCCACATTCAATGTGAGTAAGCTGCAATCTAACCACCTTTTTATTTTAGTGATTGCCACTTCAGCCTTATGCATTGCAGATTCCCATGTATGGCCTGTTACTATTATCACAGTATCATCAGCGAAACAATATACCTTTCCATCTTCTATGACCGACGTAATATCATTGATATAAATATTGAAGAGCAATGGTCCCAGTACGGTACCCTGTGGCACACCATATGTCATCTCCAAAGGCCCGCTTATTACATCTGATATTTTCACTTGTTGAGTTCTTCTACCCAAGTAAGACTCAAATAGTTTATTTGCAATTCCTCTTATACCTATATTATCAAGTCTTTCTAACAATATACGGTGTGATATAGTATCAAAGGCTTTGGCCAAGTCCAGAAAAATTCCAATAGTTTTGTTTTTTTCATCTAGGCTCAATGATATTTGCTGGGTTACTTGACTCAAGGCATCCTCAGTGCTTGTATCCTCTCTAAAGGCATACTGATGATCAGATAATATTTCATATTTTTCAAGAAAAGCAGTGATTTTGAGTTTAATACATTTCTCCAATAATTTGCTGATAGTACTTGTCAAAGCAATTGGTCTGTAATTTGTTGTTAGTTTGTTGTCTCCCTGTTTGTATATTGGTATGATAAGTGCATTTTTCAAAATAGTTGGGTAGACCCCAGTACTGAGGACATTGTTTATTATATGTTTAAGGGGCCTTAGTAGATACATATGATTCGCCTTCAGGGCCTCTGGTGTAATTCCATCATCTCCACATGCTTTACCTTTCTTCAGAGCGCTAATTTGGCTGATAATTTCGTTATCTGTGATTGGTGTTAAATAAATCGATGTTGGGTTGAAAGCAGATGTTTTACCGATATTATTCAATTCCTGTGATTCTATACCTTCCGCCAATTTTTTGCCTACGCCACTGTAGAATCTATTAAATTCATTAGCAATCAACACCCCATCATTCAGCATAACACCATTTTCTCCAACAATAGCCTTAATCTCAGTTCTACTTCCCTGGTCATTTGTGGCCTCCTTTATCACCTTCCAAATTTTACTTGAATTTTGGAAGTTTTGTTCCACTTTGGACTTATAGAATTCATGTTTTGACTTCTTGATTAGTTTTGACAGATTATTCCTGTATTGCTTGTATTCATTTTTTGCATTCATATCATTTGGATTCAAAGTGCAAAATTTTTTCTTTTTATCCCTTTTTCTGATTGATATCAGGAGGCCACTTGTGATCCATGGTTTCAGTCTCATTTTCCTATTACTACTTCTTATCAAACTAGTACATTCATTAATATATCTTTGCAGTTTTCTAATAAACACATTTGCACATATTTCTGAATATGAATAGTTGAGAAAATTGAGGGAAAAATTGATTAAGTTTCCAGTATGAAAAGAAGTGAGGACATTCCCAAATGATTGTTATGAAGGATTCAAGTTATAGAAAGTATGCTAATTAGGAGATATTTTAGCGAAACTGGTGAGTTTTTAGTTAGTTTAGTATACGAAGAGTTATGAAGGATAATGGAAAAAATCTAAATTAGGTACGAAAAATTATTCAATCCTCCTGGTAGTTACGCCAAGTATATTCGGCGTATCGAATTCTGTCCTTGTCGATGAGGAGGTGTGATTTCTCTTCTCAACGTGAAGACTGTTGTAAGAGGGATAGATCAGTTTTTCGGGGATGAACTCAATTTCTATTGCTCGATAAGATTTTTGGGCCGAAATTAAGGAATAATCTAGAAATAAGGGAACCGAGCTTTTAAATAGGGTTCGGAGCAAAACAAGAAGGAGATTTTCGTTTCGATTCTTCGAGTGATTTCTGATTTGTGTTGTGTTTATTCGGTAAGGTTTATTTTTCTTCAAGAATCTTGCAAGTTCAACTCGATCTCAGTTCAGATTAACACAATTTTTCAGTAGCATTCAGAAGTAATTGTCTGCAATCATTTTGTCATTTCGTATATATTTTCTTTCATAAGGATTCAGAGTTCCGTCAGAAGTTGGAATAAGTTTATTATTTGATCTAGAATTTCATGAGTTGGTTGCTGATCTATCTCTCATCTTTCGAATTATTGGTTATTATGGATCAGAGTAATTAGAGAAGTGTTGTTAGGGACCATTATCCTTTATCAGTCCCCATTTAAAGACTCTTGCACATCATTCAGAATTTTAATATCTAATTAAATTAGTGGAATAGTGAATTTTGTTTCTTTTATTTCCTTACATTCATTCAGTACATGAGTCTAAGACATTTCCATCAATAGTTGAACAAGTGAGTTGAAAGATAAATCTTCAGAAAAATTCAAATTATAACGAGTTTCTTTGACGCGATTTTCTGAATTATCAATTTATTAAAAATAATAAGCGTCACGCCAGACCAGTCATACAGACACAACCGGAAGAAAGAAAGATCAACTTGAGAAATCAAGGTAAGTGATATAAACTGTGTGATGCTAGGTAGATTTTCTGGAACCATACAACGAACCCTGCTATCGAGAATTCTTTCAGTTTCCGCTTGGCTGGTCATGATAGAAAACAAGTACGGGGTACTTTATCCTTGCTCATAATATACGTGGTATTAATTAGATACGAGGGTAAATCCGTATTTTGTTATACCCTCCATTCATAATTTTGAAGAAAGTTCAAGTCATGAGGCTGAAGATATGCAACTGTTGCCATATCGACAAGCTGTGGGAAGTCTCATTTATTTTTCAGTTTGTACTCGTCCAGATATCACATATTTGGAAAAGTAAACCAATTCTTTGAAAATCCCCAGAGTTCACTGGAATATAGTTAAAAGAATAATGAAGTACTTGAAGGGATCTATGAATCTTGGTATCCAGTACATGAAAAACGACAATATGGTATTGAAAGGATTTAGTGATGCAGATTTTGCAGCTGACGTCAATACGAGGCGTTCTATAAGCGGCTATGTCTTTTATTTGGGAAATCCTCCAATCTCATGGGGATCTCAGAAACAACATTCTGCAAGAGAAATGATATGGTTGAAACGTCTTCTTGTATCGTATTCTAGTATCTTCGAACCCTACTAGGAGTAACTTGAACATGGATGAATTGATTTCAAGTTTGAGGGGGAGTGTTGTAGATCAAACTTGATCTTCATATATTTATATATTAGTTCTTATGTAAGATATCCATGTTGTTGATTTATATAATTCAGTTATATAAATAAATATTTTGTATGTCACACTTTTGTCAATAAAAAGTTCATTTCAATTTCTTTTCTCCAAGAGTTCTATTCACGAATCATATCCATTGCAATCACTTCAATTTATATTTATTTTGTAGACGTCGATGTCATTGCTTGGTTTGTCATTGATCTTCTATCATTGATCCCCTGTCATTGATCTCCTGTCTCAAGTTGGTTAGCCGTAAATGTTCGTGCCCGTAGCAGAAAAGGAAGAAGAAGAATGATTGTCTTCTGTGATTATCTTCGTTGGACTTCGTTCTGTCAAACGGATAACATTTATGGTTCTGACCAATGGGAGGCTGAGAATTCATAATTCGCGCTTATGTTCAAGCAGGATGTAGTTTTTTGTAAAATTTTTGGAATGAGAGGTGTTATCCATCCTCGAGCAACTACCTCGAGGATTTTTCCTGTGTGGCCATGATGAGGTGCTCTTGACTCGTTTTTGAATTCTTTTTTCGGTGTGTTTAACCGAGAATCAACCCTTTTGGGGAATTTATGTTGGAGCCGTTTGGCCGAGTTCAAGTCGCACCCATCATTTGTGGTTTTTGGAGCCTTTTATGGGGTTTTGTGCCGACCACTGGGAGACTGCCATGCGGTGAGGAATGCCGCCATTCTGTCTTGCTGACCTGTTTGCTGTTATAATCATCTTCTAGCCCTCCACCTCCCTTCTCAGAAGGTAAGTTATGACTCATGAGCCAGAAATGATATCGTCAGGTTGAAGATATACTCATTTTTTCTTTGGGTTTTTTTCTTGCACATGTCCTCACATGAGGCTATATTTTTGTTAGGGTGTTAGGGTACAGCTTAGCCCTCATCAGACTCCTGGCATCGACCGACGACTCTTGTGGCACTCTCGACTTTGGTCAAGATTCCCATGAGGGCCAACACCGAGTTCTAAATCTTGGCCATAGTCGACAGACAACCAGATGAGGACTAGTAGTAGCTGGTAGAGACTGGCGACCAGCTGAGCTGCACCATCAATCCCTGGCTGACCTGGAAGGTCGAGCCTTCTTGTTCTTCTCTTCGTTTTCCTGAGCTGTTTCCTGTTTTCTTCCTGTCTTCGTGTTCGTGAACTCCTGTACTACACCACCTGGACCTCGGATAGGGGCCGCAATTTGGACCATTGTGGAGGATCATATCATATCGTTTTCATGGGATTTTTTACATTATATATCATACCATAATATCATAAATGATAATTCTATGAACACCTCTAGAGCTCTTGTAAAGCTCTCACATAGTACTATGCGACAGCGGATTCAGGGTTCATGGTCATACCAATTTTTATATCTCATTTTTCGTTATTTTCAGAGGTATAACATCACCAGGTATATAAAGGATATGTGTTTTTGATATGATATATTATTTTAGTGATTTATCTTGCAATTGACAAAACTTCTTGATCTCTAACTATGGTTCATGATATTTTTGCCTTATCCATGATATGTTTTTATTTTCCCAACTCAATCCTATGACTAGTTTTCTAGGCTGTTGAAGTTGAGAATTGCCCAGTATTTGTGAATTTTTTTCCATAACTCAGGACATAGATTGAATCTCCTTTGTATACACACATTAACTAGATGTTATAATAATATGTTTGTGGATCAATACAGTCGTGTCGTGAAATAACGAAGATGCTGAATTTGCTGGTTTCCAGGAATCGGCCTGAGAGATGCTGTACCTTGCTCGGTACCGTGGGACCGCTTGATATAACTCCTCCGCCCTCAAACGATGGCTTCGGGATGGAACAAGACCGAAGGCGGACTGATTGATTTTCATCGATTTGGATTCGGACTTCTACAGCTCCGAAGAAGGACGATGCAATCAGGACTAGAGTAGCCATAGAACATCCTGTTGATTGATTGGTTTTTACTGACATCATCGATTGATAGTTGATTGGTGGCTTCGATATGTTGTCGGAGCCGATGAATATCTTCCAGTGGAACATTTTCAGTCAACCTGCGTACTGCCGTTTATTATCTTCGGTGATACAAGGGGACTTCCAAAATTTTTGGGCTGAAAATTTTTTAATCCAACAGATTTGTATTCTACATATTGCAGTTTCTCGGAATTTGTTGCAGAATATTGCCTTGTATAGTGAGGAATTCTTCTTCGGGCATTGAGATTCGATTTTGATTACTTTTCTGCTGTGATCAGTAGATAATCGTCATTGATTTTATTGAACATCAACAATGGAATCTGTATCGGTATTTGTGAACAGCGGGATCGTTCGTCTTGAATGAAGGCTGAGATACAGTCTTTGGCAGGATTGTTTTTATATTCTTCTTGTTCACAGAGGTATATGTCTTCAATTTTTACGCAGATATGGTCCATGTTCTGGTAGAGATCTTGTTCAAGAGCCAAATTAGTTTTATTGGGGATAATCATTGTATGGTTATTGGTAGGAATTGGCAATTTATGGAAATATTGAAAGGTTTTTGATTGAATCAGGGGAATTTCTATGGCAAAAATAATTGAATCTTCAGTAAAGTAACAACTTGTGTGAATAATAGAGTACCAAGAATGATAGTTGACGTTGAGAATTGTTCTAGGGTCATTACGATATCTAAGTTCAGACAGTATATTTCTTAAATTTTGATAAGGTAATATGTCGGGGTGAACAATATGAATTTTGACGAAAGTGATTGCATTTTCCAGGTTGCCTAAAAATGTTACGAATATGTTGGCATTTAAGAAAATTTTATTTTTCAGATTTGAATAGACTTCGTATTTTCCAAACTGATCTGAAATGTACTCTGTGTATGCTTTGTTTTCAGAGATATATTTGGAAATCTCCTCTTGATTATTAGTAATGGTTTCTATATCTTTAGATTATTGTTCAATTAGTTGTTTCGAAAGAGATATTTGAATATTGACGTCTAACAATTTTTTTATGATTAAAGAAACTTTTGTACAGTTCCTCCAGCATTGATCAATCCTCTTCTTTTTCTACTAGATTCTGGATAGTAGGTATATATTGTTGAATTTATTCTTGACTTCATCAATAATGGGTTCCAGATTATCATAGGAATTTTTCATATTTTAGAAATATTTCGATTGATTACATGAAAAGTATTGTGAATTACGGTAATTTTCAATCAAGTTGCCAATTTCGTCCCTAATGACGTTCAATTTGATTTCATTCATGAATACATGTTTACTAGCTAACATACTTATTTTGGTCTTTAGTAGTATAGCTAAGCCGGTACGAGCTCACTTTGACCTCAAGTAACCCCGTGGATGGCATGTCCATCAGCAGTGACCATACAGTAGGGGGGTCTAGTGAAGGTCACGAAGACATCTTCAATCTGAAGACATCTTCGATCTGAAGACATCTTCATTAGAGTATATATCTGAACTCATAGCAAAGTTCACTTATCATTTGTTTTTCTTCACAGTTAAAATGATCTAGTCTGCGATTATTCAAGTTAGTTTTTAATAAATGATCTTGTTCGGTACCCAAGTTATTATTATAATATAATTTCTCAATAAAATTTATTTCATTAGTATCTTAAAGTTCTGTATCAAATGGTTGTGTAATTTTGATTTCGAATGAAGTCGAATTTGGATTGATTATAGGTGTGACTGCAAAAATTTTGCTGATATTCAAAACATCTGTGAATGATTGGACTTGATTACCAAAATCAATGAAATCCATTAAACCTAATTCATTTTCCTGAAAAACTGGAATTTTAAAGACTTGTTGCGTCATTGGTGGAACTATTATTGTTTGAAGACAATTTCCGGAATTCTTTGGAGGTTTAAAATTATTCCAATCAAAAATCATGTTAATTTGGAGTTTGGACATACGGTGTAGTAATGATTATATTCTGAATGTCAATGTTAGCAATTAATTGTTTAAGAAGATCCATGCCTGTTACGCCATCATATTTCTTGTTGAAATCGGAAATATGGAAATTATGTATTTCTTGTGGAATATTTCGAAAAAAGGAATTATCAATACTTCATTATGAAAACTTATATCATGAAAGGTTCGAATACTGAAAGTTTCATTTGATATATAATTTGGAAAAAATTGTTAGGCTAATTTTTTACTCATCAAACTTCGTGAACTACCTGTATCAATTCAAAATTTTGCTTGGATTTCTGGAATGATAATAAATGGTAGATCATTTTTCAAATGATTGAGTTTGATTTCTATGTTGGGAAAATCCTGAGTAGAATTTAATTCTCCTTGATATACATTATCTTGTTGATATATTTCTTGATAATTATTGACATATTGATATTCCTCAGTTTGTTCGAAATATCAGTTAGAATGATGATAATCTTGATTTTCCAATACTGAGTCATTATATTCAGAATAATTATTGTAATAAGCATAGTTCGGTTCTACAATGTTATGGAGTTCTTCTGACACAAAATTTTTTGGACCTGTGTGTTGGAAATAATTATTCCTATTGAAATTTTGTCTCTGAACTGTTGGGTTTCTGCTAGTTGTTGACATTGGTTCGGGTTTCGTATTAGGTGCTTGTCCCGTAGGTTTGAATACGTTACGGGGGGTGGACCAAATACTTGTCGATTTGTAAAATTGTTTGGTCGACTCAAATTCTGTCTTGGTGGAATATTTATGGCCTGAGATGGAAAATCATTTCTTGGTGAGTTATTAGGATTCTGATTGAAATTTGGGATATGATAATTTGGTCTTTGATAATTATTGGGAATCGGAAAATTTTTGTCTTGGAATATTAAAATGTATTAATAAATTTCGATTCTGATATGAAATTTGTGGTATAGGAAATGTATTCATATTATGATTAGGTTGATTGAGTTGTTTTTGAGGAAACGAGCTTTGCCTTTGATTGAGAAGGAAATTTTCTTCTTCTAAAACATGTGAAATTGCTAGCCCTATACTATCTGGATTTCTCGTCTAACCATTTCTTGAATTCTACCAGTTTATCCATGGATAAAAGTTTTCAGTGCAAGTTCGTGATAATTCTTAAGATTGAAAGTTTTTTCGGCAATAGATAGATTGATTGCAATAACTTTCAATTTATTTGCCACAGAAATATATTGGATGGGAAAAGAATTTAGAAAGGATGGCTCACCTTTTCTTGATACCGTCTGCTTTCCTCTTTCTGGACCCTGGGTATTATTGTTCTCTGTGTTGTCTGCATCGATTTTTCTGTTCGATTGTCACACTGAATTTTTGTTCGATTTCGCCCCTGAAGAGTTGACACTCAAAACGAACACAAGATGAGACGTTCCGGATAAATCCTACCGACTGCGCCAGTTATTTTCGAAAAACCGGAGAGACTTTTTAAAAAACTTTTATATCTTTGCTGTACAAAAGTTGAGGTCAGTTGAGTTCAGGACCGCTTGAATATAACTCGCGAAAGAAATGTTTTATACAGGGTGTTTCATAGAGAGGAGCACAACATATAATTATTTTTTCAAGGATTATTTCAAAACCCTGTACTTATGAATTGATTTTTTAACAAGGTACCACCACTGACAAATGTGTGTCTCTAAGCTCCAAAGTATAGAAGGTGTATTATTCGTCTGAAGGTTTTCTATTTCAATAAAAGTACAGAATTTATGACCACCCTGTATTTTGAAGCATCGTCGGTCAAATGCAACCATTTTCACAGTACATAATAATTATTATAAAAATATCTTATGAGGTATGAATTCTGCATCCGATCCTATGACAAGTTTTCGAGATACAGGGCGTTAAAGTGGAGAATTGCTGATTTTATCCGTTTTTTTTTTTCAAATCGGAATGCGAAAACATTCATTGTTACAGGGTGATTCACTAATAAATAGATTTTTGCAAACACATTCTACAGATGCATCTCTTGCGATCTCTTGGCATCAATCGCATTCATTATCATGTTGTGGTATCAGCGCTTTATGCTGCATGTCGGATCCATAATCCGATGGTCTCGAATCCCCCCGCCAATGAAAGGACTTTTTAATCATTTGTTGGTTGCGACGTCAGAGAGAGAGAGAGAGAGAGATGATGGATAAGAGTATAATCTCGGCTCGTTTATCTCTACAATCGTACGCCTTCTACTGTGATGCCAGATATAATAACTTCAGTGGAACGATGGAACGGATACGAGCCTAAAATGGACAAAATACATCTTTTTGGTTGTACCGTTCACGCTCTAGTTCCTCAAGAAGATCGAAATGGGAAGTTGTCGTCTAGTTCGAAACAGCTGTCACACATTGGGTACTGGTGAAGAAATTTGTGAGGAAGTGAAAGCGTTATTATATGGTCCTAGGCAGAGCGCCAGATGTTTTAATGATTTGTTGAATGGAAAACTTAGATTTTTCAGGATCTAAAAATTCTGCTTTGTATTTTAAAGAAAATGAAGAACCAAATATACCAGCAAACACTGGGATGTAACTGTAATGTACTATGGAAGTAACTTTGCGACTAAAACCTCGCAAGCGATGTACCAAAAACATTTCCTCCCGCTCGCATTTGCAGCGAAATGTCCGCGACATCAAGTACAAATTTCAAGTCAATGTGCTGTTCAACTTGAGATTTGAAAAAATAGCCCTCAATAAACATCCATCCGTAGTCACTTTTGTGGAAGTTTTCGAATCAATAAATATATGATTAACACCCACATTGCGTACTTTTATGCGAGGTTGCTTCGATACCTCATTATGCCATCTCCTTTTCGTTTTATGCGAGGTTTTTTCGAGACTTCACTGTAATATTCCCTTTGTCACCACAAGGCAAACGCATACATAATAGTCATTAGTCATTAATCATTATATATGTTACTAATATTATTAGCTATCAGTAGTCGCAGCGATATCCATTTCGGTCAACTATTAACTGAATGCTCACGCGACTGACTTTACTCATTGCTGATACCGGGCGGGTATTAATTGAACCTAGGGGTTCATGATTTGCATTCTCCGAGGTTTTTAAGTCTGGTTGTATCCAAACACATGGATATTTTCAATAAAGTAACCACTATTCCATAATATAATTAACTGATCTGAATAATTATTATGAAGAAAACATCGATCTATTTTTTTTCAAACAAAACACTAGCGCATCTAGGATTCAGTTCTGGGGGGGGGTAAATGTCCAATGATCAGGTATATATATATACAGTGTCCGCCATAATAAAAATAAAAACTAAAAATAAAAATCGATTAAAAAAATCGACAACAAAAAAAATGGTCATCAACATTTAAACAAAGAATAAATTACAAAAAAGTGATTTGAAAAATAACTCTTTGGAGAAAGGAAACCATTGAACAAAAAAGCGACGACAAAATAAAATCTAGTATGATTTTTTTATTAGCACATCGGTAATAACATCCTCGTCATCTACCTGATTGTCTCTGTGTTAACGTGTGAAATGAAATGAGACGATCACATAATATGATTAACTCGACAAATAAACCATACCTTTTGATAGAAGCAATTTCTGAATGAATTTGTATACCTATACCAACGTAAAAAATCAAGAATATTCACCACAGCGCGCACAGCGTGTTCTCAGTAAAGACAACCGTTTGAGTTGACCTTAGAGCCACTCTGCCGCTTGCCGCCTACCTACTGTGGTTAAGGGTAAGAGCACAGTTAGGCCGCTGTTAGTCTTAAAAAAATGTTTCCAGAAATGCCAAATTGCCATTGCCAATACTAGCGTCAAGTATGAGAATTTCAACTTCATTTTTTCGAACCTTCATCGGCTTCATCCCGTATTCTGGGGGGGGGGTAATTACCCCCTCTACCCCCCCTTGTATGCGCGCCTGAAACAAAATCAGCGAAACGAGCAAAATCGTATGCACAATAATTATTTGAATTTTATATTCATTTATAAATTTTACATCTGTGTTCATAAGTTCTCAGAAGCTACTAATTCATAAACTTTCATTAGTTAAATACATGAATAACGCAAGATTTTTCTTCCTATTAATTAAATTTGATTGAATGGTGTGATGAAATATTATTATATATCTACCTAATATAGGTACATACTATTATAATTTGGTTACTCTACAGGGATCTCAAACATAATGCTCTGAAGAATAAGTACAGTTGAATCGGTGTAGCCTTATATTTTTTTGAATTGAATGGCCAGAAGTGAATTGATTTCAGATTGCTACAATTAACACTCAGAAGACGAAATGTTTGAATCTGAAAGTCGGATGCTTTATTCCGTAAAGTATATAAAAGTGGAAATTGTCACTCCATATTGTCAATGATCAGCTCGAAATACAGAAACAACGTGTGAATATGCGAATAAATACAAATTACATTCACAAGAATAAACAGTCACATTGGGAACATGAAGTGACGCACTGAGAGAGGAATTTAAATTTCATCCATTTCATGTTAACATAGTGATGATCTTGAATAGACTTCGTTGCGAAGTTGCTCGATGGCAAAGTTTGTAACTAGAAATTTTTCACTATCTGTGGAAGTGGCATTAATTATTAATCAATATCCCCAAATTATTATCACTGCATCTTTGAACTTTTGTTAACAGAGCAATGTCTCAATATTACTATGTTTGGAATAAATATGCGTAATCACAATGAATGAATCTTTCAATGTGCAATTCGAGACTTCGCAAAACTGCCAAGTGATGTAACGTGTTTGCTGGGATTGAAGTTTCAGTCAATACTGACTCTGATTTTGCTTCAGATGTTAATGATCGAACATATGTGTCTGATTTTTTAATTAAAATAAATAATAATAATGTTATGGATGCAATTCGATCTTGCCTTCATATGGAAAAAACTTTGGAGACAAAATTAATCAAACATTTGAAAATCACTGTGACAAGAACTTGGTTACTCGAGGTAAGAAACAGATTGCTATTACACTAACCGATGGTTGAAGTGTAATTGAATCTGAAAAATTAAGGGGGAAATAAATCAATATTTTGAAAAATAAATTTTTTGCTAAACCTACATAATTTTTGAGTATAAAAATTCATTCAATTTCAGGGATATGCTATTATTTTGAAGCTCATTCGATATGAAGTAATTCAAATTTTAATATGATGATTTTGATATGAAGGTTTGGAATGTTTCGTAACTGGTATTTTTTAAAGAATTGTGTATCTATATATGTGTTTATATTGGAGTTTTGTGGAAGGTAGATTTGAAAGAGGGTGTTGAAGTGACATTTCTGGATTACTTTCTAGTTGTATAGTAGTAAATAAGATTGATGTCGACATCAGCAATTTATGAAAAAAACTGAGGTTTACTGCGAATACCTGCGAAATAGGCTTGGTTGAAAGGGATTCTCCTTTCACATATTCCTCACGATTTGCTGTTGGTGGTGGAAATACATAGTTGATAACTGATAATACTTCTTCCACCTCAGATTCTAGAAGATATAAACATGCATTTGGTCCAGCGTCGAATGTGTATGCAACCTACGAAACAATAGATCGAGTCAACCTTCGTCAATATCTCAATATGGTGTATCAGGATCATCTTACACTACTTGTATATCGGGAATCACTCATAGGAAAATCATGAGAGTGTATCCAGTTAACACAAACATCTCTGGAATTCCGCATTCATGTCAATCGTATCAAAGCGAATCACAATTATACATCACTGATATTGCCAGGAGATTCTTAATATGATAAAGAGTTGACATTATTCGTCTTGTCAAGTTGGATCTGAAACCATTGTAAATTTGTAAAGCTTTTAAACATATTACAGAGGTACTTTGATTTCCGAATCGAAAACCTTAATCGTTGAGAATCTGAATTCAATGTATCCGAGTTGAATAGAGAATTCATACATAGCAGAATATGAATACATGAACAGTTTTTATTTGTGACTCTTTCTGATATCTCATGGGAATTCATTATCGAAATGAAAATAATTTTTCGAATGATAATATTTCATTAGATATCGTTCTTAAACATAGTTTCTTCAATTTCACTAATATTTTCTTTTCAAATATCAGGCTTAGCTATGGCAGTAATCTTTCATTTCTATAAGCGAAAAATTTTATTCGGAATTGTCTAACACGCCTCTCCTTGTTAGATCTCCTCATCGGAACCCGTTATAATTAATTTAGTTTTTCAATATATAGGAAACCTACTCGATGTCGAACAAGCACCTAGGTTTCTTGATTCAACTCAACTCTAATTGATCTCATCATATGCTCTGAGAATCATGTAATAAAAAATAGTTCTGTCTCAGATAATTTAAAATCTTCAGATTATAATATGGTATCTTGTCGTATTGGAAGCTCTAAGAAAAAGTTTGAACCATTTATACATACTTACCTACCGAGATCATAGAACGCTTAATGAAAATGATTTTTATGAAGATATGTTCGCCAAACCATTTTTAGAAATATACGACCTGAAAAATGTTGACGATAAATTGAATGCTTTGATTCTGGAGCTTTATGATGAACATGCACCAATCAAGACTGTTAAAATTAGTAGAGAAAAGTATCCATGGCTCATAGACAATGTGAAGATAATTATGAAATTTAGAGATAGTGCTCTGAAAAAATTGAGAAGTAGTAGAAGCGTTGAACATTGATCTCGCTATAAATAATTGAGAAACCTCACAAACACCTCAATGAATCGGGGAAAAAAGCTTACTTGAATATAGCGTGCAACATTCTGAAAATCTATGGAATAAGCTTATAGAGCATTTGATATACATAACAAAAAGAAAAACAATGGTATACCAAATCATTTAAACTTAGTAACTGACATCAATAATTACCCAGTAAACACAAATCTGTCTGAAACATAATATTGGGGGAACAACGATTCCTTAAATGATACATGAAAAGTTACATAACAGACACCAGTAGGAACTGCCATTGATACTTAATTTGTTGAATCAAGAATATGTACATGAGCATTTTGCAGATACATAAATATTATGTAATAGGTACGATACGCATACAGCACTTTGAAAAATTATTTCTCATTTTCTGAGCTATTCCTGTGTGTAAATCTCATAAATGAAATAAAATTCTCGATCACATCATAATTGCCTATTAGACACATCTTTGGAGATCAATGTGTTGACATAATTGTAAAGAAAGTTGAAACAGTTTCGATCATTTGTATGTGGATAGGTTTGTAGGTGTCAAAGACATATCCTTCCTATCGGATATAATCAAAACATACATAACCTCATTTTCATTCCGATTATTTAGTGGAAAACTATATTATTTTTACTGGGATGTAGCTGATGAAATGAAATAGTACATATAATGGGTGTCCCATCAGATGTTAGTGGACGTTCATTTTATTTTGTCAATTTTGAGTCCGAATAACCATATCAGGACCATGTCTGGACGTTTTGCGAACTGATTGTATAACAGTGAAACATTGTCAAAATTGGCTGGTGGTATCGTATTTCTCTATACTGAAAAGTTGCCAACATCATCAATATAGCGATATAGGTAGGAACAAAAAAAACATCAAGAGTAATGTCGAATTTACTCAAAAAAGAAAATAACAGTCTTTAAAATCCTATTGGAAATCAGAGCTCGCCTAGAAGTGGTTCGGACCCAACTCATACTCCGTGATTAACAAATACATAATATTAACAATTGCTGTATACAGAGTTTATGTTAGAGTTGACGTATTATTCAAGAGGATGAATACTATAGTGAATAAAATACAGGGTCACTCACGGTCGATGGTACCTTAGACGTTTACGGAGAACGGGACGTAGGATTATTCTGAACCTTGCAGCGTTGCAGCTTTGCCGCTTCTATCAAAAAGTAGCAACAACTTTGTTATTTCAAACGGAACACTCTGTATTTTATTTCATTTTTAGATTCTTCCTGAAGAGCTGATTTCGTTGATACATTATACTTGGGGTATAGCGCGAAAGATTACAGAGATATTGAGTGTGAAAAATCGAGATTTTTAACTAATCATTTCTGCCCAAAACGACTTACATGTTCCTATCTTAACTTTTCATTTACTATCTACTGACATTTAATAGAAACAAATAGAGGGTCATGATGCAAAACTCAAAATTTTGAACAACCCGTATTTGTTTCAATTAAATATCAATCGATAGTAAAATGGAAAGTTTATATAGGGACATGTGAGCCGTTTTGCGCAGAAATGATTAGTTTTGACACAAAAAATTCCTAAACTTGAAAAATCTCGATTTTTCACACCCAATATCGCTATACCCCAAGTATAATGTATCGACGAAATCAGCTCTTCAGGAAGAATCTAAAAATGAAATAAAATACAGGGTGTTCCATTTGAAATAACAAAGTTGTTGCTACTTTTTGATAGAAGCGGCAACGCCAGAACGCTGAAAGTATTTTAGATCGATAGAACAAAACTGATTACCCAATAAACCAAATTTTCAGAATAATCCTACGTCCCGTTCTCCGTAAACGTCTAAGGTACCATCGACCGTGAGTGACCCTGTATAGTATACACGAAAATCATCCATATCATTTTGAAAAATGAAAACTATGTCAAATGGAGTCCCAGGTGGCGGATAGGGAACGACCGGGGCCCTCACGGTCTGGGTCAGCGATAGTCATAAGTAGGGTGCGAGGGCCTAAAAGCCACCACAATCCTTTGCAAAAAAATCGCCGCGGACCAGCTCACGACTCAAACCGTTATCCGCTTGTGATGCAACGACCCGTCGGATACCTAGTGTCCGGCGGTATGTGTCACAAGGGGCATGGGGGTCCCGGCTTAACCGCCCGGACTGCGTGGTGAGGACACTTTAAATCCTCCCCTAATCTCAAGGTATTGTGCGCGCCGAAGGGATGAATGGCCGGGGAGAACTCGGCCACTAGCGACAAAACTCTGGGAACCGGGCGCACCCAGTTTTATACAGCCTTCTGCACGTGTGGGGGCTCCACGTGCGGTGACCTCTTTTTCCCCCTTACTCGTGGGAACCTTATGGATTCGAATAAAACAAAAAAACCAAAAAGGCGCAACAGCCAAACCCCAAACCCCGACCCCTCCACCCAGGCGGGCCCTCCTGTAGGGTCCACTGGAACCACATCCCCATTGGCGGGCTCCACATCGGGGTCCTCCAATTCCAATACCCCCCTCCTCCAATGCGGATAGGCTCCACCACAGGGTCCTCCGTAACCCCAACCACCAGCTACCACCAACCCAACAGCAGTGGGCCCAACACCAGGACGCGAGGCTACGCGCAGGTAGCATCTGCGAACAGAGCTCTGCAGCTGGTTGTCTCTCGGGAGGGCCAGACAAACGTGGCCTTCACGGAGGAACAACTGACAGAGTTCCTCGACGCTGTTCTGATGGCTATTATTAGCACACCCGCTACAGTTTGCCTCAACGCGACTGTGGAGAGGGCAAATACTACTCACTGCAGCTAATGCAAAGACGAGGGAATGGCTTCTCAGGGAACTGATAAACATCAGACCCTGGGAAGACATCAACCTCATATCGGTTGATCCAGAAAGGTTCAGACTACGAAGAACGGTAATCTGGATCCCAATAAGACCGTCAAACCAGGTCATCTTCAATGCCCTGGAAAGACAGAACCCAGGGCTATCAACCCAGCAATGGAGGGTTTGGAGCAGGAGGGAGGAGAAGCGTGGCCTCAGCCTGGTGGTGGGGATGGATACCGAATCCGTCAACAACATCAGGGCGGCTAACGGATCCCTGTTTTTCGGTGCCACCAAGGCGGCGATAAGCTGGGATGACTCTCCTGTCGCTGCGACAGACATTCAAATGGAGACTGTAGTCTCCGTCGGCTCGACACCCGCTGTAGGAGTCACCACTCCACCTCCTGCGGAGCCGAGCCAAACAACGGAGGAGGCTGCTGTAATGGCAGATATCCTCGACTCAGAGGACGGGACTCTGACGGACGATCGAAATGATATTCAGTCAGAGTCTGGTCAGGAAGGGGGTGAACAGGGCAACGTAAGTGGCTCTGACAGCCCCAGACAAGAAGAGGACTAGGCCGCGTTAATGGCGGTCTCCTCTTCCTACTCCTCCGGGCCCCTGAGGCTCCTGCAAGCCAACATCCAACACGGAAGGGACTCTACGGCTCTTCTTTGCAGGAGGCTCAGGGAGCTCGATATAAACATAGCTCTTATCCAAGAACTATGGGCTTACCAAGGTAGGATAAGAGGTATGTGCCACGCCGGAGGTTCGCTGCACTACTGCTCCTCCGAAACAAGGCCCAGAGCATGCATTCACGCGAAAGGTGTCGACGTCACGCCGCTACCGAACTTCTGTTATAGAGACCTGGTAGCGGTGAAGATTAAGATGGTCGATGAAACAAAAAGGAAGGTCATAGTAGGAAGATCATAGTAGGCTTCGCGTACTTTCCTTATGAAACAGACAACCCTCCACAAGAGGTGTTATCATTGATAAGGCACTGCGAGGAGAGGGGGGTGCCCCTGGGTTGCGACGCTAACTCTCACCACACAGTGTGGGGTAATCGCGACGTGAACCCGAGAGAAAGAGCACTCCTAGAATTCCTAAGTTCCAGTAAACTGGAAATTCTCAACAGAGGATCAGTGCCCACTTACTTCACGCCTTTGGCTAAAACAATTGTTGACGTTATGTTCCTCAGTATTGACGGAGAGCATCGGCAACTGATATGTGTCAACGGAAGAATCCTTAGCGGACCACCGGCACATTCTCTTTACCTTGGCAGGCAACAGCCATGCAGACAACGGTGAGTATAGAAATCCCAGAGCCACCCGATGGAACCTATACGAAGAGGAACTGAAGGAGAAACTCAGGCCTATGCCCACACGTTATGGATCGGAGGCGAAAATTGAGACGTTTGCTGAATGTCTCAATGATGCCATCATCTCATCCTATGAAGCCAGCTGTCCCTTGAAAAGGGTAGACAAGGCAGGCAAAACTCCATGGTGGAACTCACAAATACAATTCCACCGCAAGAAAGTCCTCAAACTTCTCAATAAAGCCAAACGGATGAAACACCCCACACACTGGGAAGACTATAAGTCAGCACAAAGGGAATACAAAAAGAGTATTCGAGACGCACAGAGAGAAACTTGGAGAAACTACTGTCAAGGCATAAGCACTTTACCAGAGGCTGCAAGACTCAACAAGGTATTATCCAAAGATCCAGGAGCGAGGCTGGAGGCGCTGACCCTGTCCGAAGGTAGATACACTGCCTCGGATGAGGAAACACTCCAGCACATGCTCTCAGTTCATTTTCCGGGCAGTGATACTGCTATACATAGGCCACAGACAACTGTACCACCCAAAACCAGGGTAGACTACAATATGGCTGCTGGTATTGTAACTTACGAAAGGGTGAATTGGGCCATTGGGTCATTTTCCCCTTTCAAATCTCCGGGGGTAGATGGAATATTCCCAGCCCTACTACAAAAGGGTAAGGACATCCTAATCCCACATCTACTGAAGATATTCCGGAGCTGCCTCGCGGCTGGAGGACAGCCAAAGTTATCTTCATTCCAAAGCCTGGAAAAAGTGATTACACCCAGGCAAAGTCGTTCAGGGCCATCAGCCTCACGACTTTCCTTCTTAAGACTACTGAGAGGTTGGTGGACAGATACATCAGAGAGGAGGTTCTAGAACTTAATCCGCTAAGGGATCTTCAGCACGCGTACCAGAGTGGTAGAGGCACGGATACAGCACTCCATCGACTCGTTCACAGGGTCGAGGGTAGGCTAGACCGTGGCAGCGCCACCTAAGGTATATTTATTGACATAGAAGGAGCATTTGATAATACTTCATATGTCTCAATATGTCAAGCAACAAGGGAAAGGGGTGTGAATACAACCATAACAAGGTGGATTCATGTCATGCTGTCCCAAAGAATAGCTAAAGCAACCCTAAGAAGTAGCTCCAGCCATACCCAAGAGGGGCTGCCCGCAAGGGGGAGTCCTATCCCCGCTGCTATGGTGCCTAGTGGTAGATTGCCTGATAACCAAAATTAAAGATTTGGGTTACTACACTCAGGCCTACGCTGATGACATAGTCATCCTGGTCGATGACCAGGGATCAGGCCTCATCAGGGCCACGATCCAAAGGGCCCTCAATGGGGTAGATGAAGGGTGTGAAGCAGTAGGGCTGAGTGTGAACCCTGAGAAGGCGGAACTAGTACTTTTTACTAGGAAACGCAAACCAGGAGACCTCCCAAACGTCGAACTCAGAGGGAGGCCCCTACAATACAAAAGCTCGGTCAAGTATCTTGGGGTAATCATAGACTTCAAGTTAAACTGGCACGAGCATATCGAATATAAAGCCCAGAAAGCCACAGCTGCGTTCTGGGCATGCAGAAGGGCGTTTGGCAGCACGTGGGGGCTCAGTCCCAAGATTCTCTACTGGATCTACACGACTCTCATACGCCCAATGATTATGCAAGGCACAGTACCCAGCAGAGCAAAAACACAATTAGATAGGGTTCAAAGACTTGCCTGTCTAGCGATAACGAGTGCAATGAGGACGGCACCCACAAGAGCATTGGAGAAACTCTTATGGTTGCCTCCTCTAAATCTCTTCATATAACACGAGGCACTTAAAGCCATTGCTCGATTGAGAAGCTCCAACCAATGGTGGAGCGAGGGGATGTATGGTCATTCTCGATTATGGAATCAGACGGTGGGTTCCCTACTTGAATTCCCAGGGGACAGAACGACAACTGTCATAAGATTCAGCAAAAGGCCACAGTCCGTCATTCTTACCAGGGAGGACTGGGAGAAGTTTGGGCACCTCCTAATCCCCAACAACGGGATCATCTGGTACACGGATGACTCCAAGATAAGTGAATCAGCTGGCGCTGGTGTATATGGGCAATCCCCAAAAGTGGAACTATACTATACGTTGGGAAATTTTGCCACAGTATTTCAAACAGAAGTATTCGCCATACTCGCCTGTGTGCGAGAAAACATAAACAGAGGCTATCACGGCCAGAAAATCACGATATGCACCGACAGCCAAGCGGCGATGAAGGCCCTAACATCATACAGTCAGTTCGCTGCATTGATGATTTGCAAAGGCTTGCTACGACCAATAAGGTAAAACTACTTGGGTTCCTGGTCATACTGGAGTACCCGGAAACGAAAGGGCCGACTATCTGGCCAGATAGGGTGCGAGTAGCTCAGCGATCGGACCAGAACCAATCCTAGGAGTTTCTAGATCATGGAGTATCTCAACCATGAAGACAATTCTGGATGCATCATTCCAGAATGCATGGAAAGAGGCACCTGGCATGAGACAATCGAAACTCCACATCGAAGGTCCCTCTAGTAGAGGGACCAAAGCCTTGCTCACACTGAGCAGAAAGGAGATCAGAATAGTGGTAGGACTTCTTACGGGACACTGCCACCTGAGCAAACACCTAAACACTATGGGCATCACTGACGATACCGAGTGCAGGTGGTGCTTGGAGGATGAGGAGACAGCTACCCACATCCTCACAGAGTGCCCAGCAGTGGCAACAATAAGGGAATAGCATCTCGGGAGCATTATCTTGGACCCAAAGAGTGTGAGAAAGGTATCGGTCAGAAAGATAGCCAAATTCGCCCGCGAAATAGGTAACCTCCAAGACTGAACCAATTCCCAGAAATGGCGGGTGCATAACTGGCCCAACTGAGTGGCCTACAAGCTTATGGTTCTGACCGCCCGCAAAAAAAAAGTAAATCACATCCTTTTTATGTATTAGTAGTTTTTTATATAGATATGAACTCGAGTAGAGATTGTGAAATAAACCAGTTTAGAATGACAACGCGTATTATTTACAATCATCATGTCAAATGGAGATATGAAAATCGTAATGATCGAATAATATAATCAATTGAATGTTATTATTATTCGAATATTATTGATTTATAGATATAAATAAGAAGACAGCAGCCATCAAGTAATGAAGAAGAAGGTTCAATCACAGAAGATCAAGCAATGTTAGGCACGGTTAGGGTTTGGATGGGTGACCGCGACGCGACTGGCTCTTATATCACATATCTCTTCATAATTGATGATGTTTCCTACATGTTTCAATAATGTGGCAAAATGCATGTCTGATACCTCTCTGTTCATGTGTCAATGATGTTTCGCTAATAGATTCATGATAATGCAATTTATGTGTTCAACACATAAATTCAACATCAGAAGAGTAAGACATTCCAAGGTACTTGCAAGTTCCATAAACCTTGCATAGCATGTATCAGAGATCACCTATGTTACACAAATTATATAATGTTTATGTTTTCTTTACATATCTGTGTTTACTGGGTACTTTCTCTATGTTTCTGCCACAAATCCGAATCCAGATCAAAAATTACTATAATTCTTTGCTTCTAATGTTAAGGCCAATACATACGTCTTCGAAAAATTAACCCTAAGTGCTTTTATCAATCAAATCAAATGCCACGGGAGCTGATCAGATAAGTATACTTATGATTTTGCGTTATTGTCCTCATATTCTAGAATACATCTCACACATATACAATTATTGCATAGAGAAAATTGTTTATTCCACCATATGAAAACAAGCAGTGGCAATTCCATTACCTGAATACAAAAATCCCGAAAATTATGGTGAAGTATATTATGCACTTTGTCGAAAGGTCTAGAATACCTTTTATATTCTCAGATGCAATCAAATAACGTTGAAATAAATAATATTCTACCTAGGCACCAATCTGGTTTACGAACCAACCACAGTTGCATCACAGCATTACTCAAGGTGACAGACGATATATTTTCAGATCTTGACAAGAAATAAATGTGTATACTTGTATTTCTCGATTACACAAAGGCTTTCGACAGATTAAATAACAATTTAATGTCTGCGCTACTTCATTATATAGGCTAATTTTCAGGCTCTACACGTCTGATGACAGATTATCTACATATCAATCAGTGAAATTGGGAAATATACTATCAGAAGAAGCGCCACTCAAATGTGGAATACCGCAAGGCTCAAACCTGGGACCCCTACTCTTCATATTGTATACCCACGAATTCATGAGGGCATTGAAATCTCCGAACAAAAAACCCACTTGAATAGTAACACCCAAAATTATCTGAAGCAAACATGAAATTCATCTTCATATGTTTTTCCTCCACAGAGGTTGCCGTATCGAAACATCTGAAAATGATAATCATCCCATGACCACATTTTTGAAGATTATCAAATATATCCTTCAGTAGGTACTGATTTGAATCAGATAGGTGTATAGAAGCTAATTATTCAATCTTGATCGTATAATACAGTGCCTCATTTGAATATAAGTATTTTGTAGATGTGTTTAAAACAATTTAGAATTGGTGACCAGAACACAACATTTCACTGGTGAGTTACTCAGTGTCGTATCATTCGTTGTATAAACATTATTTACCCATCCAAATACGCAAAACAATTTGTGGTGATTTGAAAAATTAGTGGATATATGGAAAAATATTTTCGGGAAAGTGAATATTTCTAGAGAAGCTAGAGTATGCTCGGAGTAGTAGATGAGCCAACATTCAATTGAATTGAAAGGTGATTCAACATGTTTGATGTTATATTTTTCAAGTTCGAAACTTGAAAACTTCATATTATCAGAAAATAAACAATATAATTTGACAGTTAATATTTTCAGAAAACTTTGATATCAGATTGTTTTGATTAACATTCAGAAATTATGGATTCAATAATTTTGTTAGTAAGTCAATTTATTTAAATTCAGACCCTTCCAAGATAGCAAGACACTGGTACTGGGGGATTCTGTTGTTGCTATCCTTGTTTAAGAATGAGGTAACGCTAGTAACTGATTTAGATGCTGGCTTCAAACAACTATTGTGGCAAGGATTATGCATTATTCATCTAGTCTGTTATATGAGCGAAGATTAAAATACTGCCAATACCACTACTATATGTCGATTACACACAATTATATTATTGTTTCAAAGAGGAAGAAGTGGATATCGCATGTCAGCGCATAAATGAAGATCTGACAATCTCTGTCCACAAAGTCTTGTCTCGAGTTGAATACACATCATGCTATTCGGTGATAATAATGCTCGAAACAGAATAATTAACGATGTGAAAATATTTATAGTCAATATACAAATTCCCATCACAGATAGTGTAAAGAATCTAGGAGTAATTCTTGATACATCCTTGAAAATCACAGATCACGTTATAAAAATAATCAGAGCAGTCCTCAATAGAACGTGTAGAAAAACTTTGCGTGACTCACTTGTTCTTTCCCACGGATATTTTATACGGTCCAGCAATTACTAAGATTGATTCTCAGCGGATACAGAAACTTCAAAACTCATGTGTTTGATTTGTATGTGGGCTTAACAGACGACAACGCACTTCACAATACACGCAACAATTAGTGTGGCTTTTCGCATACCAGAAAATAATATTACATGCCAGTTTATTTTTCAACAAGGTTATCCATACTCATAAGCCATGTTATCTATATGATAATTCGCTTCAGAACTGATGTCCATATTATCAACATTAAACATAAGTTACGTCTAATCCCTCCACAACACAGAACTTCTCTTTTCAAATCATCATTTTCTTATTTTATTACACGACTGTAAAACAAAATACCTTCAGAGTAAAATACTGCATCATTCGCTACTTTCAAGCGCAAATTGAGAACTGACCTGTTAAATGGACTAATCAATCAATCAGTTTATTAGTTAAAGAAGTGTTCAATTACAATACAGGAGCCTACATTGTAACATACTAACTCAGATAACACGTCAGATGAGCTTAATAAAAAAGACAGACACCAATCAACAAAACATTAAACTAGACTATCAAAGCAAAAAGCGGTATTTGTAAATAGAAAAATAGCACTTGTAAACGGAAAAGTCTGCAAAGATTACGATAAATAGCACACACTATACTCAACAAGATATGTTAAAAGCAACTGTTTCTTTTTTAAACAATCAGTGAGAAAAATTAATTTCTGTAGAAATTCGTCAATGGAGTAGTGTGCTTTCAGCCACTGGCGCACCCAGGGGGGGGGGGGGCACGGGGGCACGGGCCCCCCCCCCAAGCATGTTATTTGTAATTGATATTTGTCTGAAATCGAAGTTCTTATTATGATCTCGCAGATTAATATTCTCTCTCAATCTGGATACCCAATTGAAAATAAATGTGTTAGATATTTTTGGGGTGTACTGTACGTTCCTTGTATCAACTCCGTCGTTGCGCGTTGCTCGATAAGGAATTCGGGCATCATTGCATCTTGCATCATTTTTCACGCTGTGAACTGTATTGTTTCATGTTAGTGCTAGTACTGCCAGTTCAATGTTGAGTGTTGGTCAAGCAAATACGAATTCGATTTTGCATTATTCTGCATTATTATTGTCGTTGGGCGTCGCATTGATTTTGAGATATCGGTGCATTGATTGAACAATAATTATCATACAAATTAAAAAAAAATATTATCAAGAAATTTGAGTCGAAAGTAGACTATTTAATGGGTACCTATAATATTTTTTATTTGATAAAATGAATGAGAAACGAGAGAATCAAACTCTATTAGATTTTTTTCAAAAGAAAAAGTCCAAGACAAATGAGGATATTTCAAATGAAGGTGCAAATATTGATGCTGTGATTGATTTCCAGCCATCAACTTCTGAGGTGGGTGTTGCTACTTGTTCGGTTGCAGACCAATCTGATATTTCTTTCTTCAGAAACAAACAGCTGAAAGATGTTGAAAAATTGAAATACTGCAGAAGTTATCGGTACCACAAAAACAATTCGAATTTCCAAGTACATTTTTTGGAAATAAATATAGGAAATTCCAGTATGCTTGGCTCGAAAATTATAAGTGGCCGATATATTCGAAATCAGAAGATGGTGCTTACTGTAAATTTTTTTTCGTTTTCGCCCAAAAAGAAGTTGGACATACTTCAGCTCAAATCACTGGACATCTTGTTACTGATCCTTATTGAAATTGGAAAAAAGCTTTGGAGAATTTCCAGAAACACCAGACAACCCAATACCATCGTGCTGCAAGTATAAAGGCTGACAACTTCTTGTCAGTAATGGCGGGAAAAATAAATCGATCGATAATCAAGTTGATGCCGTGAGGGCACGCCAGGTTCAAGAAAACCAGGAAAAATTGGTTCCGATTATAAAGACTGTCATATTGTGTGGCAGACAGGGACTACCTTTAAGGGGACATCGAGATCATGGCATGTTCAACATCAATGTAGATCCAGAAGAAAATGAGGGAAATTTTCGTGCCTTGCTAAGAGCTAGGATTGAGATTCTGGGGATGTAAATTTGAAGAAACACTTCGAAACATGTCCTCGAAGTGCTACTTATATCAGCTGGAATATACAAAACCAAATAATTGAGGCATGTGACATTATAATAAAACGAAAAATTGCTAGCGAAGTGAATAGTTCTAAATGTTTCTCTATATTGGCCGATGAAACAACGGATATATCGACCATTGAACAATGTTCAATCTGTGTTCGGTATGTTAAAAATATTGGAACAAGCCAGAATCAATTCACTATATGTGAAAATTTTCTCACCTTTGTGCCGGTTCAGTCAACTTGTGGAAAAGATCTTGCTAATGCAATCATAAATGGACTGATATCTTGCAATATTGATGTCTCAAATTCAAGAGGACAGGGATATGATGGATCATCCAATATGAGTGGGCATTTCAAGGAGACACAAGCTTGTATTGCCAAAGATCATCCAACAGCGCTCTATGTACATTGTGCAGCACATAATCTGAATCTGGCAATTTCTGGTGCTTCCGAAATACCACCAGGAATACCATCAGGAACTGCATGGGGACTATTGAGAAAGTGTATACTTTCTTCAATACCCCTAAGAGACAACAAGTGCTACAACATAAAGTGCATTCGTTACTGCCAGAATCTCGCAGAGACAGATTGAAACAGATGTTTCCAACTAGGTGGATTCAGAGGGCACGATTCTGTCATGATTATGGTGCAATTGTTTAAACCCGTGCATGCAGCACTTCAGGAAATATCTTTGTGGAAAGATGAAGATTCCAGTTCAGGTGCGTTTGTTTTGATAAGTGCTCTGGCCCAGTCACAGTTCATCATTTCATTGTTTTCAACAGAGAAACTCCTCGGATATAGTCTTCCTTTGTCTAAAATCCTTCAACTTGAGAACTCAGATCTTGCGATCGCGATGGAAAATGCCGAACAAACAATCTCCACTATCAAATACGTGCGAGAACATGCTGAAGCAAAGTTCAAAAATATTTTTGATGAAGCAAAACAGATCGCTGATACGCTTGACATTGAGATCAAAATCCCAAGATTGGCCTCAAAGCAAACAAATCGAGCTAACGTACCCGCTGACAGTGCTATGGATTATTATCGAAAATCAGTTTTCATACCATGGGTTGATTCATTTTTATCTGGTTTAGAAGATCGATTCGCCAAACATAAGTCAATTCTCAAAAAATTTATGGTATTGCTACCAACAGAAAATTTTCCATCTGCATCAAACAGTGAGGACTTTTCGGGCCTTGCTGAGTTTTATAGTAATGATATCCAGGATTTCAGAAGGAGTATTCTGGAGACAGAACTGTCTCTGTGGTACCAAAAATTCAACACCACAAGTCATCTACCAAGACCAAAAAATGCACTTGATGCCTTGAATCTTTGTAATACAGATATATATCCGAATGTTTTCATAATACTTAAAATATTTGCAACTCTGCCGGTATCGACTAGTTCACCGGAAAGGTCATTCTCGACATTACGTCGACTGAAGTCCTATTTGAGAAATACAACCAGTGAAAATAGGTTAAATGGACTGGCACATTTGAATATACATAGGGAAATCCACGTTAACCCGAAGGATGTGATGAAAATTCTAAAAGATAATGGTCCAAGAAGGCTTGATTTTCTTTTATGAATTTTGGAATAATTTTTTATATCATTTGACTCATATATTCACTCATCTCTCGTCCATCATCCTTTCTTGTCAATAAAATGCGTTTTCTCTTGTTGAAAAAAAAATTTATCGTCAAAAAACTTCATTTTTGCTATTGTTCATTCTATCGTAATTCTAAAGTTACCATGAACTTGACCTCAAAAAAACGCCTTCGGTGCTAATTCATTTCCGCATGCAGCTATATGTGCCCCCCCCATAATGTCATTCTGGGTGCGCCACTGCTTTCAGCACAAGATAGTTGTTCAGCTTAGCTTTAAAGGGATGTAAACTAGGGGCAGATTTGATATTATCATCAAGAGCATTATAGAGCCTGACACCAATCGATCCCGGATGATTCTACGGCAGTGATAGTCGAGAGAATGGTTGTTGTAGTTTATATTTATTTCTAGTAGGGTAGTCACGAAGGTGTCCACAAGTTGGAATATTAGTAATATTTTTTTCTCACATAGATAATGCAGTGGTATATAAACAAACATGGCAGAGTCATTATACCAATTTTAACGAAAAGTGGTTTGCAATGTTCTCTTAGGCGTACCGCCATCATTAACCGTACTGATTTTTTTTGAATGTCAAATATTTCTTGTGCCATGTATGTAGCACCCCAATAAATTATTTCATAGCAAATAAATGACTGAATGAGACTAATATACACCATTTTCAAGACTTCGAGAGAGAGTGTGTTCTTCAGTTGACGTAGTAGAAACATGTGTTTACCAAGCTTGCATTTTATAAACTCAATATGATTGCTCCAGGTGAGTTTAGAATCAATATTGATTCCTAGAAATCTTGTGCTAGAGACTTGTCGTATTGTGCAGCTTTACTAAGTAGCTGCTATCTATTGAAGAATTTTTAGTAACAAAATTAATCATTCGAATTTTAGTTATATTGAGAGTTAGTCCATTCAAATCACAACACTCGAAAAGTTGATTTATAGCATTCTGCGCATTACGAAGCATAGTGGGAATACTGTCAGTTGATATAACAAGATTGGTATCATCTGCATACACGATCGATAGAGAAGCAGCAGAGCAGTAAGTAGGAAGGTCATGAATGAAACAAATAAATAGCAGGTGCCCGAGTACTGATTCCTGAGGTACGCCTGTCGAAATGTTTCGAATATCTGAGAAGGTATCATTCAGATATACTCTTTGGCTACGACCTTTGAGGTAAGTTGCAATCCAAATCAATGCTGGTTCTCTCACACCATAAAGTTCCAATTTATATAATAACATATCATGGTCAACAAGATCAAAAGAATATAAAAAAATGGTGCCAAAATGTTGTGTTCACAGTCAAGAGCATCAGTTACATGCTTTAATAGCGTATCAATGGCAGTGCCGGTGGATTTGTTTTGTCTAAATCCGTTCTGACTTGAGCTGAATAGGTTGAGATTTTCAAAATATTTGTATAGTCGTACATAGTAGCAATATTCCCCTACCTATGCAAACTGACAAAGAAGGGCAATAGGACGGTAATTACCAGAAACTTGACGAGAACTCTTGTCTTTATAAATTGGTAAATTGGAAACACACCTACCTGAAAGCTGTGGTTGATAATTTTACTCAGAGGTTCTGAGATAATATCGGCAACAGTCAATAGTATATGCCCTGGTATCTCATCAACACCTGCAGATCTTTTTCGACTGACTTTTCTGATGGTTTCTTCAATTTCATAGTTCGTTGTCGGAGAAAGGTATATCGTCGGCTTACTACCAAAAGCTCCTAAGTCCGAATTTCCATATTTTGGTATTTTTGGTCATTCTTATCGATGAGATACTAAGGCACATATCTGTTAAACCTCCAATATCCTAAACGATTGTGGAGGCATCTACCGTGAATGTATGTCATTTAAGTCACAATTCTTACTCAAAACCTTCTATGTTCGGTATAACCTATATTGCAGTGAATGTGCTTCGAGTTCCCTCGATATATTAGTGGAAAATTGTACTGAAAATGAACCAGTTTATGAAAAAAAAAGGAAGGAATACTGTATTATAATATAGTGTATTGAATATTCATCATACCACACATTAAATTGCAACTCATTTGTACACAATTCTTCTAATTAGACTTAGAAGGTTTTGATAAACATGCACTAGTTATTATTTCATAAAGATACGAGACTCAGAAGTTTTTCCGTTCAGTTACAGAGAGAATGATAGAAATTGTCGAAACAAGTTTCAGTGTTTTCTTAATGAGATTATATAATTCAATTTCAGGTCACTCACCAGTCAAGAGGGCAATATATTGCTAGCTTAGCTAAAAACGAAGAATTGAAAAATCAGTGTGAGAATGGTGTACCTGAAGAGAATGTAGCACAAGGAATGATAAGTAAATCAGGGGAGTTGGATGCCAGTCATCAAGATATAGAAAGAAGAGTGATGGGTGAATTAGAATACGAAATTGAAGAAGCCGTTTTGGCACTTGTTGGAAGCAATGTGCCCTGCTCCGGTAGTAACATGGATGCTTCAACTAGCACCATACTTACTGAAGATAAAGTGCTATATGCCGGTGAAATCGGCGAACATGATAATAATAATATAATGAAAGATAATTTTCGTTTGAGTTATGAATCTGGTCATTCTGAAGCCCTTGGATTGGCAGCTGATGCTACTCTGGAAACTCATGAAAGTTCTGAAGAAAATATGCCTAGCTGTTCCATTACAAGCACCAATACTGAAACTGATATCTCACCCACGAAAGTTTCTGCACCATATCATGACGATGAGATCCATGAGGAAGAAGAAAGTGGAAGCGATGAACTTTATGAACCAAGCATCAACTCAAAAAGCGATTCCGAGAAACAACGAGTAGAAGATAATGAAAATTCAGAAGTCCAAGAAACTGTGGATGAAGGAAAAGAGAAATTCAAGAAGACAAGAAGAAGGAACCCAGCTAAGGAAACATGGAACAGGGAAGCAAATAGAAGGAAGAGAGAAGAAGGTGACTGTTATAAAGGACTCATCAGAGGAGAGAATGGAAAATGGTTTGCAAACAAAGTAAGGAAAGCCCGTAAAATGAAAATTTCTTGCAATTGCACACTCAGTGCCCGTGATACAAAAATCAAATGTAGAATTTTCACTGAGGAAGACAGGCAACAGATCTTCGATAGATTTTGGAAAAACATGAAATGGCCACAGAGAAAAGTTTATGTTGCGAGCCTTGTAGATACTATCCCTGCCAAAGATAAAAAAAATAAATTGAATGAGGTATCACGTAGGTCGAATACGTTCATCTGTTATTTGAAGAAAAATGGAGTCCGTGTCAGAGTATGTAAGACCATGTTCCTAAATACTCTTAGCATTGGTAGTTGGTGCTTACAGCATTGGGCAAAATTTCATTCCAGTAGAGAGGAGGAATCTACTGAATCTGAAGTCAGTATAAGAAAAAGTCAGAGATTTCAAGATGAGAAAAGTTCAATGGTACAGTTTTTCAACCAATTACCGAAAATGGAATCTCATTATTGTAGGGCGTCCTCTACAAAACTATACTTAGAACCGATATGGACCTCAAAGCAATTATTATATCGGGAGTATTCACAATTTTGTGCCACAAAAAATATTGCAACACTGTCAATAAAAACATTTCAAGAAGAGTTCAACAATAACAATTTGAGTCTTTTCCGTCCAAAAAAAGATCAGTGTGATCTTTGTGTTGGCTTCAAGGCACAAAATGTATCAGAGGATAAATATAATGAACATATTACTAAAAAAAATTAAGCCCGAAAGGAGAAAGAAGAAGATAAGGAGAAAGTGAAGCATATTTTTACAATGGATCTCCAATCTACACTACTTTGTCCGATGTTGAAAGCCTCCGCCATTTACTACAAGAAAAAATTAGTTGTGCATAATTTCACACTTTTCAACTGTAAAACCAAAGATGGTTACTGTTTCTTATGGAACGAAACAGAAGGTGGCGTCACGGCAAATGAATTTGCATCAATAATATACCACTTCATCGACGAGACACTCAATTTGGATGATGGGGAAGAAATTATTCTGTATAGTGATGGATGTTCATACCAAAATAGGAACGCAATTCTCTCCAATGCACTTTTACATTTGTCGGAGAAAATGAACATTATTATAACCCAAAAATATTTGGTTTCAGGGCACACTCAAATGGAGTGCGATAGTATGCACTCTACAATAGAACGTAAAATAAGAAATGTAGAAATTTATCCACCAGCAGGGTATCTCTCTGCTTGCAAGTTGGCTAGAATTAAACCTAAGCCATACGAGGTGAAATATTTACGACATACTTTTTTCAAAGACTTTTCCAAACTGAAATACTACAGTTCGATCCGTCCAGGATCTAAAATAGGTGACCCTACAGTTACTGATCTTTGTGCAATTCAGTATAAACCTGATGGCAAAATTATGTATACGTTGAGATTTTCTGAGAACTGGTCGATTCTTGAGAAGAGGCACTTGAGGAAGAATAAAGAAGCTGTTGGTGACATAGAGCAAATTTATAAGAACCAACTGCCAATTAAAAAAAGTAAATATGACCATCTCCAACAGCTGAAAAATGTGATTCCTTCTGATTTTCATTTATTCTACGACAATTTGCCATACAAAGCCGATTGATTTATAATACCTATAAAACTGCTAAGTCTAACTCTGTTCAAGATTTTTTTATGCAATACCTCCAATGTCTCAAAACACAAAAATGAAAGAATGTAATTATTTCGTTTTCTTATAAATAAATGATGTTTTATTTTCATAATGTTTCATCCACATTACAAAACCTTTATGTCAGAAGAACCTGAATAAAACAGTTTTTTGTGCCTCCTGTAAAATCTTGCCGAAACGACTTAGGAGCTTTTGATGGTAAGCCGACGATATGCTGTTAGGCTTGGATTTCATATGTTTAATGTTGCTTGCTGAGGGTTTGGTGCGACCAGAACAAATTGTAGAAAAATGATCACTGAATAGGTAACACACTTCATAACTGTTGCTAGTACAGGATACATCACTATCTGTTAGACTAATAGCATCACCTGCAGATCTATTCTGATATTCTTTAATTATATTCCAACATTCCTTCACTTTGTTATCCGCTACAGCTATTCTATGATCATTTGAGGTATGTTTGGCAATATTCAATTTAATTTGATGAATTTGTTCGAGCTCTAGAAATTTTTGATGGTAAAATTCACTTCGATTTGTTTTATCTGAAATTGACATTTCATTCAGCATTCTACTCAATTCTTTTAATTCCTCAGTCACCCATTTTGATTTATTCTTCTTATAATTGCTTGACACTTTTCGTTTAGGAAACATCGCGTTGAAAAGTGACATAATTGATTTTGATTTTTGAAATTTCAGGTAATAGATACGTTTGCGAATATTGAATAGGCATAAATTGGTAGAATACATTGATCTCTGAGAAGCGACGACTATTGAATATTATAATATGATGCAATGTGTGTGACTCATCAGTGTCTCGTTGGACTGTCATGGCTGGGCGAGATGTGTAGATTAGTTTCAGAATGTGTAATGTAGGTTTTGAGCTTCAGCCACTGCGCTGCGGTTGGGCACTGGCGATATGTGTACGATGTATCAAGAATATTGAGAATATTCTTTATAGTTTTTATAATGATTAGTATATTCTTGTATGTTGGTTTAGTAGAAGAGCAGAGATTTATCGACGAGTTAAACTCTGCCTTTTGTGGAATTTTCAGACAAATAAACCATTTATTATTATTATCATTACCTTTTGTCCACTTTATTTTAATGTTTGTATTTTTTCATTGAAGCTAGTTTGTCGTGTGGCAATATTCAATTTTATTTGATGAATTTGTTCGAGCTCTAGAAATTTTTGATGGTAAAATTCACTTTGATTTGTTTTATCTGAAATTGACATTTCATTCAGCATTCTACTCAATTCTTTTAATTCCTCAGTCACCCATTTTGATTTATTTTACTTATAATTGCGTGACACTTTTCGTTTAGGAAACATCGTGTTGAAAAGTGACATAATTGATTTTGATTTTCGAAATTTCAGGTAATAGATACGTTTGCGAATATTGAATAGGCATAAATTGGTAGAATACATTGATCTCTGAGAAGCGACGACTATTGAATATTATAATATGATGCAATGTGTGTGACTCATCAGTGTCTCGTTGGACTGTCATGGCTGGACGAGATGTGTAGATTAGTTTCAGAATGTGTAATGTAGATTTTGAGCTTCAGCCACTGCGCTGCGGTTGGGCACTGGCGATATGTGTACGATGTATCAAGAATATTGAGAATATTCTTTATAGTTTTTATAATGATTAGTATATTCTTGTATGTTGGTTTAGTAGAAGAGCAGAGATTTATCGACGAGTTAAACTCTGCCTTTTGTCGAATTTTCAGACAAATAAACCATTTATTATTATTATCATTACCTTTTGTTCACTTTATTTTAATGTTTGTATTTTTTCATTGAAGCTAGTTTGTCGCGTCATCGCAAACATTAGCAAATATAGTTTCATTAATGTCACATGAGTGATTATCGATAGGCAGGTAGTGTAAGCTGGTCGTTCGGATGAATATAATCGTCAACTCACCTTGCTACAAGATTTAAAATCATTATATGCATGAATTACATCAACGATAGCGTGAGAAACGTCATTCATATATATACATGGTGGATAAGTATCTAAACAAACAGCATGAAATTGGTTAGAATCTCGCATTGTGATTTCAGCAAATTTTTCGAAATTCTTAGCCCTTATAGCCTCAGTGATTTCAGTAATTCGCTGTGGAACGATCTTCTCTGCTCTGTATTTCAAGAGCTCAGATGTTTCGACACTACTTTTCATACCAGATGTAGAGCTATATTTTTTTCTTTCGTCATTTACAACCAGTATCAGAACTCTCATTTCAGGCCAATGAGAAGCAGGAGATATTCGTTTTGCTATGGAGTCGTCTCCATGTGAAGTGGTCCCTTTGCACCATTGTACCTGAAACGTTATGAAATTCACTTATTCATTTCTTGACTACTTCCACTACTTTGTAATGTTAATGACTTGAAAACTATCGCACCATTCATGAAAACTAAATTCGAATCTAACTCTTCTAACTACTCTGATATTGCTGTAATTTTAATTTAATTCCAACTACTGAGAAAATTATTGGCTACGGTGATTTATGACAGAATTTATAGTTTTTGTTGAACTGTTGTGATATCGACAATCGATGCAACTAATTTCATTTTTTCTTCAAAATAATTATCCATAATGGTTATATAATATATTATAAACGTTTAATTAAAAACTGAATATATGTTGATTATTGTCATTGTGAATCCCTGTGATACACAGTTTGTATTTTGTATTCAAATTCTGTCTCCCGTAGGTTGGAATTACCTCTTAGTCCAATAATATTTCGAAATGATTATTATTGAATCAACGATATTCATACAGCTTACATAACATACTACAAGGAATTTTTCTTCAAGTACCACTATTCGGACTTACCCAGCCACCATATATACTCCTACATGCACTACCAGATCCTAGGCGAGCGATACCAGAAATATCTCCTTGGATTTCATAAATTGTTGCTAGAGCGTATACAAGACAAGCATAGCCTGCAGCAGAAGATGCCAGACCAGCAGCTGTGGGAAAATTGTTTTCTGAACATATAGAAATGTTCCAATTGAGATGAGGTAATTCCTGATTGGCCCGGCGTTTAACTAAAATCCAAGAATTATACTAGCTGAGATAATGTAGGTATGCGCCACATTTGTGGTGTATGGTGTATTAAAGATACGTAATACAACACCAACCCGGTGAAGAATATGTATCCACATGAATCCGAATGGAATAAATATTTTTAACAATGACGTAATAACTCGACCTAGAATACTAATACAAATGTAGCAGGGTATAAAAGTTTGAGAAAAAAGTCTACATAAATTTGTGCCCGGAAATGCTACGTTTCGATGTTGAAAATTATTTCATGTTCGTTGTTTCAAATTAACTTTCGTGGAAAATAAGTTTTTTGCACAAAATTTGGTACTTGGATGTTTTTAGAAGTGAGAAAGCATTCAATTTCGTATTGATTTTCATATGGCGCCTAGACCCTTCGTACGCTGCCATTATTTATTTAAAATTGAAATTCTTTTTTCCAAGAGAAATTCTTATTTTCACATCATTTTTAAGTTAAAAAAAAGTAATATTTCCTCAAAATCGCGGATGGTGATCGTTTTCGAGTATGTTACAGGTTGTTGAAATTTTTTGTAATCTTTAAAGATCAAAAAAATAATCTCAATAGCCTGTATCTCTGAAACAAAGCTTACAAGATTACATGGCCTTTTTTTATAACTTTTTTCGGGAATACGTCATTCAAAAATGTTAACTGTAACACTTTGTATCTCTGTTACCAGATCGATGAATTAGGAATAACATCGAAAACTCCAATATCTTCTATATGGTAAAAGGTATATGTGCAGGTTTAACAAAACATATAAAACTTCCATTAAATGCATTGAGCTGCATTTTTCATTCGATTTCATGAATAAACCTCAAGAAAACTCATGTTAGAGGAAATAAAAACATTCAAACATCGACCCTTGTCAATAATTTACAAGTTGAGAAAACGAAATCTGTGGTACTAAGTCTGAAAAAAACATTTTATTACATTGTTCAATTTATTTTCAAAGCCAAATCTAAATGTCAAGCTAGAGCAGTTACAACCATCCTCGACCTAGTTGCTATTATTTTGGCAACAAGTATTTTCATGAAAAAGAAAGTGAGTCGGTACTGACCTTCCTTCAGGCAACTTTTTAGTCTTTTGTTTTCAAATGATTGTTCTATACCATTTAGCCAAAATCGATTCTCTGTTAACGAAGAACTAGCTAGAATTGAGGTTTTGGCACACATCTGTGGACAGGATATGAGGAAATTACAATAATAAAAGACATGCATATCTACTTACAAATTGTGTACTCAAAGTTCCACTGAGAGAGTCATTCAAAGGTAAAATTAATTCTTCATCTGTTTTACCCCCTGTAAAAATCATTATGATTATTTCCCAAACAGAAGAATCTGAAGTAAGCAAGTACGATAATTTCAAAATGTCGTTTTTTTAAAGCGTCCAGTGTTGTAAAGTGCTATAACTATGTTTGCCATGTATAAATGTATTATACTATATAATATTATATTGATTTGTTCAATTTATTTCATGTTATAATAAACATATCAACATAATAACATAATAACCCAATATTGTAAAGGGCTGAAAATTCATGTGCCTTGGGTAGCGAAGTCATTTTTCAATAATCATACATTCACAAATTCCTATATTTTTCTATAGCGTCTCCTTAGTCTTTTATCTTCTGCTGGCTGTTGTAGCAATTTTCACATCGGTGTTGAACAAAGATTTGAAATGTAATTGAATGATTTTCAAAACTGGAAGTTATGGATAGATCATTTTACCCTATACCTATCTACAACGAGGGTCATTTGAGCGAGTTCATTTTACTTTTAGAGGGGAATCTTATTATACGGGGAGAGATGCGATTGAACCACAAAAAAATCGCAATTTCATGACCATCTCGAATATCGACAGAAAATGATTATATTTCCTGAAAAACTGAAAATCGTCGATTCTTATAGCAATCGATAACTCTTCAAGTATTGTTGCTAGGGTTTTGAAGTTTGGTATACTCAAGTTTGCATGCTGATGAACTGAATAGTGATATGAGAAAAAATCTAGGCACACTGTATTCAAAGGTATGGAAGCCAAGTTTGATTTTTCTAGAGGTAACCATAATGGATTTTCACACCATCGAAGATATATCGATATATCAACTTGTATATTGGGTAGAAGAAAGTCGAAAAAAAAAGGAGAGATAAAAAATATTAAGTTAATGTAAGCTCTGCCAGATATTATTACTGAACGTGAAAAAATTATAAAAAACCAAATTTCTGAGGTGCTAGAGTGCAACTCGACTGCAGATCGAATGTCATTGTAGTCCGGTCAAAGTATACATACCAGGTTACCAAAATTCGCATAGAGCTGAAAATTAGAAAGAAAGGGTGAAAAGTCCCCAAAAATCCCATTGTTGCTAAAAAAGTTATTCAAGGTCAAAGGTCGCGAAAATGGGTTTTTCGCTTTTTTCAGCCAAACGGTGAGTTTTATCATAAAAATAGCTCAGACATAAATTGTAGATCGTGCAATTATCTACAAAAATTGTCTCTATACTTTTTTTCGTGAGAGTCACCGTTTCCGAGATATGAGCGAAGAAAGTTGTATGCTCCATAAAATGCATAAGTACGCCACGTAGTCTGGGATAATGAAGAAACTTTGGACGTCATTTTAGGTAAATACGTTCAGTATATACGTCGACATTATGGTCACAGAGTCTCTGTCGTATTTGATGGCTATGCTGATTGTGCAAGAAATATTAAAGCCGCAGAACAACGTCGTAGAGCAACAACAACATCTTCATCTTCAGATGTTTTATTTGATCAATTTATGACCGTTCCCACTACTCAACAAAAGTTTCTTGCAAATTCTCATAACAAGTCTCGGTTCATTTCAATGTTGAAAGATAAATTGACGAATGAAGAAATACTTGTCAAGCAAGCTGATAATGATGCTGATGTCCTCATTATTGAAACAGCATTAGAACAGTTCAATTTGACAAGCACAACTATGATTGTTGGTGAAGACGTTGATTTACTAGTTTTATTGAATGCTCGAATTCCAGCTGACAGAACAATTTATTTTTTAAAACCTGGAAAATCTCAACATCAGTCCGAAATATATTCATCCCAAAGTTTATCTGCATTTGCAAAGTGCCAAAATCACATTTTGTTTCTCCACGCTATAAGTGGCTGCGATACAACATCTGCATTTTACAGGAGAGGTAAAACGTATGTTTTTAAAATGTTTGAGAAACAAGATTTACTTGATTGTGCCGAAGTTTTTAAAAATAATAAGTCTACTCCAAAAGACATAATTATTCATGGAATTCACTTTCTTCTTGCCATGTACGGAGCTCAAAAAAAAATTACCTGCATTGATAAGTTCCGTTACGTGTCTTTTGTCAAAAATACTCGTAACAAAAAGCAAGTGCAATTGGCTTCTCTTCCTCCAACCTCGGCTTCTGCACAACAACATCTTCTTCGGGTATATTATCAAGTTCAAGTGTGGCTTGCTAATCAATTAGACCCAAAAGACTGGGGTTGGATGTTTATTGATAATGCATTAGAACCTGTCCAAACTTTACTTCCACCTGCACCGGAAAAACTCCTCAACACCATTTTTTGCAATTGTAAAAAAGGATGTAATGCCAAATGTGGCTGCAAAAAAGTTGGGTTGTTTTGTTCCTTAGCCTGTACAAGTTGTCAAGGCCAGCTTTGTTCTAATGCTGAATCTCCATTAGAAGAGGACTCATTTCATATAAACGACGAGACATCCGATTCATCGCTTTTGGACGAGTTTATTTTTACTCAGCTTGAAGAAGAAGACGAAGAACAAGAAGAAACAGATGTAATAAATGATTATAATTCAGACCAATAATTTTATCACATTCTTTACAATTAACGACAATTTTTTTTATTATTTATTAGTACAGATCGGTTCGTGGAATAGGCCTACCGGGAAAACCACGTTAAAAAAAACGCGTCAAGTACACTACCTCACAGGTGACGTGGAAACGTGTGCATTTTATGGAGCATACAACTTTCTTCGCTCATATCTCGGAAACGGCGACTCTCACGAAAAAAAGTATAGAGACAATTTTTGTAGATAATTGCACGATCTACAATTTATGTCTGAACCGTTTGGCTGAAAAAAGCGAAAAACCCATTTTCGCGACCTTTGACCTTGAATAACTTTTTTAGCAACAATGGGATTTTTGGGGACTTTTCACCCTTTCTTTCTAATGGTATTCTGACCATCTCTACCAATTTTCAGCTCTATGCGAATTTTGGTAACCTCACCTCTGTTATTTGGTCTAACTTGACCGGATTATTGCTGCTCTCCGTTGGGTTGCTTCTTGAATTGATTGTCTGTACAATTTGTTTTCGCAAATCTACAGCGTCACTGATAAACTGTATTTTCAAATATCCCAATAAGTGAAAGGTAAGCAGCAGAAAATAACATGTACAGGCGAGGCAAATCGGGGGAAACATATACAGGGATGCTAAAAAACAACGAAAGCAAAATCCGAAGAACCGCATCATTTATATTATTATATCAAAATGATCGAAACAACGCTACGACTAGAAGAAAAATCTGTGATGAACTCACGTTTCCCTGCTTTCACTCACTATATACAAGTAGGATACTTTCTCTCCAAATAATACATAATAATGATAATAGGAGGATCAAGAAACAGTTAAAAACATATTTCAAGTATTTCCAATACCAAATCCCTTGCTAAAAAAAATCTTCCAAGTTGGTTGAAAAATGACAAACATTTGATAGGCTATGTGATGAGGCGACAAAGGAAAAAAATTGAGAAATGACATATCGAAAAACATATACAGGGTGAATCTCGAAATATATACAGGGCGAGACGAAAACTTATATGCAAGGTGAATCAAAAATTGTACAATAGTAATCATACTACTTCAATTTATCACCCAGACAGATATGAATATTTCTATGAAGGTAATTATTTTTTCTTGATGGAAACTCTCATTACTAAGCATCATAAACACCCTGACAAAATATGGTGGCGTGAGAGTCCCTAATAAAAATACTGCTGAGGCCAGCCCCTCGTCTAGCCTCCCCCTCACTCAACGCTTGGTAATTTTTTTTCTCGATGGAAATTCTCATCATCAGTCATCATAAACACCCCGACAAAATTTGGTGCTAGCAGGGTCTCTAATAAGAATATTTCTGAGGCCAGCCCCTGGGCTAGCCCGCTCTCGACGATCGGTAATTTTTTTTGCCCGATGAAAACTCTCATTCGTTTTTTTTTAATACCCTGATACAATATGGTGGTGGCAGGGTTTTCGATAGAAATATCCCTACCGCCCCCGATTCGGTTTTCTCGGTGAAAACGTTAATTGTTCTCCCTAGATATCACTCTCGAGGTGCTTGAGAGGCTGCACAGCCTTAACGACCCCCCCCTGCAATCAGCAATCTAGATAACGCTCTAACGAAATTTGAAGGTAGTCTTATGAAGATATTACTGCCTCCAAACCGCCTCCGACGCTCTGTAATTTTTTTTTCTTAATAGAATCAATTATTCTTTAGTCTTCTCCAGGAGCAATCTGACAAGATAAGGAGGTGGTAGGGTCTCTAATAAAAAAATTGCTGGATTTATTGCTGAAGTAACCGGTGTGAATATCCGTACATGCATAAACAAGAGGATCAAATTCAAATTAATGGTATATTAGAAAATACCATCACAGTCAATGGGCTTCGCCTATTTTCATTTAACCAAAAAGAAGGGATGCTTCAAATAAACAAAAAATTGAGAGAAAATTTTGAAAAAATCAACAGTAGATATGAAATACCAAAAATAATTGACTGACATTCTGGATACGTTAGGACGAGCACAATAACACTCGAATTAGTGAGGAAATATCATCAGATTGGAATAAATGAGGAACCAATTCGAAAACAGCATTTACAGGTATTTTCACTTAAGACTCCGCATGCCAATATCTCGAAAACGAATAGAAATATCCAATTTATGTAAAGAGTAGTCAATGAATGGGGTCAAGTAGATTATTGACAGAGTTTAAAAAATTCTACGCTTACTAAGGGCTGACCTAGTGGACACACTCTCGTTAAAAAAACTTTGAATAACGGTTGTTTCGGTGGAAACAACGTTAGTTGTTGAAAACGTCGAATTTCGGTTGAAAAAAACGAAACATCAGACGTTATTTCAACGTAACATATTCTTCAGTTTGGGACTTCATGTTGAACCACAACAACTATCAAACGTCCAAATATAACGTTGATGTTACCAAAAGTGTTTCAACGTTTCTTTTTTCCAGTGAAACTACATTTTTATAACGTGATATTGAATTTCAGGAACAAAAAACTTGTATTTAATGATAGAGAAATGGTTTCTTCTAACAAAAATTCACGGTTCATAACAAAGTTTTAAAATAACCCAATTTCAATTTTGAGTGTGAATAATACGTCGCATTAACGAATACTAATTTTGTTGAATAAACGTGAGAAAAAATTCATATTGAAGTGTCTATTCAATGCATTGAATCAACTTCAAAATCTACTTTGAAACAATGAATCAAATCAACGTTATTTTTACCTTGAATATTCACCACATTTTGACTTGAAGTTGATTAAAAACCACTATAAAATCTTAAAATGCGTTGATAATACCACATAAATCAACGTTATTTTCCAGTGAATGGAATAAAATTTTTCCATAGAGTTTCATCAAGTATTCGAAACAAAAAAGGTATTGTCACGTAAGTAGAATATTTGTTTTAAACAACAAATCACTATTAATTCAACGTTGCAAATCAACTGACTTCAAATGTTAAGTGAAATCAATACGTCGCTTGAAGGTTTCCTGATATCGTAGAATAAACGTATGAAAAAAAACGTCTGTTTGAAATTGGAAAAATATCATAAAACTGATTATTAATTCTTGGTAGAATTTTGAATTATTTATACATTTCTTGGATCTAGATAATCTTGCTATTCAATATTACATTAATTCGGAGTGAATGTATTCACTGGATAAAACGTCACCTTACAATACCGAAATAACGTTCAAAGGATCAAATATAAAATCGTGAACAAAATAGTGAAAAGTTACGTGATATTTTTGCGTTTACTAAACGTTTCTACTTGTCAATATGAAATGAACTTTCAACTGACATTTGTGATGATTTCACTACGTTATGTCGACGTGAGTATGTTTACTTGATAAACCGTGGTCCAACCAAAGTTTATAAAGACTAACTGTCAATCGTGAAAAAACTACGTGGAAGAACGGAAACATTTTAACCTTTTATTGAAATTCAACGTTTATTTGACATCATATAAAACATTGTTGAACCGTTCATTGAAGTAGTTGTATAAACGATGAAGTACTGATTGAAATTAACGTTATCATTTATCAATTTGAAATGTCGTTTCAACTACCGGTTGTAGAGATTTTTCTACGTCTACACTGGGTCACTACGTTATTTCGACGTGACTGTAGTGACTTGAGTAGATGTTTTTCGCCGATTCTAGACCTCCTCCCAAGGTCACACACCCCCACGTGGCCTTGGGGGGTCAATGACCTTGGGAGGTCAATAACTTTGGGAGTGAATGACCTTGATGCGATCTTGGGAGGAGTGACCTCGAGTTGGCGACCTTGAGAGGAGGGTGCCCTTGGGAGTTGGTGTGGCCTTGAGAAGAGCGCGTACTTGAGGAGGGCTCTCTTTTTCTGTGAGCATCACCTTGTGTTTTCACACCTCTGAAATGGGAGGGGGTGCGACCTTGAACACTGCTGCTGCATGCGCATGCGCCATTCCCCCACGAGAGTTCAAGATCGCGTTGGTGAGAGTGGGGGAGGCGGTACTTCTATAAATTCAAGGATGCACAGAGTGGAGCACAGTTTCTTGGGAATCACATATTAATCAGCATTTTTTGTTTGTTCGTGAGTGATAAAAGCGTTTTTTATACATCATCATCATGTTGACCTGCAGTGCTTGTTTCCAAACCTTTACGCGTAGTGATAATTTACGCCGCCATCAAAGAATTTCATGTGTTGGTGATTTGGGTGATTTGGGTGAATCTAGTGCAAAAAGGGCTCGATTGGATATTTCGAATCCGCCAGCACCATCGACATCTAGAAGTATGCAAAGATGTGTGCCCTGCGCTAAAGATGTTCCATCAGATAGGATGGGTGCTCATAAGAAAACCTTGGAGCATCGCTCTAATGCGTGCATGCACTACAGAGATGGCGTATATGCGATCGAGAGCGCGTTCAAATGCCGCATTATTAGCTACAGGTTAGAGTGTAGAACGAACATTTTGTATTACAATGCGTTCTTCAATGAGAATAGAGCTACAATTATATCTCTATTGGATAATATGCTTCTGATTCATCACTCGATTGAAGTGAACATGGAAGTTTTTGGCAGATATGTCATTGAAACCCGAGATGTGAGAGATGTGAAATCTTTCATGGCTCCGAATCGCATAATTGCTTCATTGCCAGATTTGGAAGATATCGTTGACGCATTTCGGGATTGTCTTTGGAATCTAGCTATCGAATTCGAGGAACGTGATTCTGGTGAGTTGTTTGAAAAAATCAGATGTCGACTAAGTTTGCTTATTTCTCTTTTTACTTTGATTTTACAGTTTGGGCTTTAGAAGAGATTTTATTCCTAGAAATAAATATTAATAAATATAGTCCATTAGGAGGCGGATCTTACATAAAGCTGCCCGCCTATATTGCGAACAAGAAAGCGGTGGTAAACATTATAAATCAGGATGAGAATTGTTTCGCCTGGGCAGTCACATCAGCTTTGTATCCTGCGTGGATAAGGAATACCGAAACATCTTCCTACCCATACTTTTCTACAGTATTGAATCTGGTTGGTATAGAGTTTCCTATGAAAGTGAGTGATATTCCAAAGTTCGAAAAACAAAATGATTGCTCCATCAATGTTTATGGGTTAGAGAGCATATTCGAGGATCAAAAAATGAAATATAAGGTTGTTGGGCCGCTTCATTATGCTAAGAACAGGCTGGGTAGGCATGTAAACTTACTATATATCTCAGACGATTCCGGTAAGGGGCATTATTGCTGGATAAAAAATTTATCGCGATTAGTGTCAAGCCAATTAAATGCCAGAGGGCATAGGAATTTCTTTTGCGATGGGTGTCTGATATGTTTCTCCGATGAGTCGAAGTTGCTACGCCATAAATTGAATGATTGCAATCATACATACACTACGGTTCCATCTCCAGAAATCAAGGTTGATAAATTCGGAAATAGCGCTCCCGGGAATATTTTAAAATTCGAAAGTTTTGAGAAACAGATGAAAGTACCATTCGTTATTTATGCGGATTTTGAATCTGTTCTGAAACCCATCCAAACTTGTGAACCAGATCCTACGGGGTCGTATACGAATAGAACATTCGCTCACGAGCCGCATTCATTTGCATATCTCATCAAATGCTCCTACGATGATTTTCTCACTAAATTTGTTTCATTCCGAGGAAAAGGTGTAGCAAAAAAGTTCGTCTCCAGTTTAGTCGATAATGTTAAGGCTATATATAATATGCATTTGAAACGTGTTGTTCCTATGGCTAAATTGAGTGCTGCAGAAAAGCTTGATTTCGCTACCGCTACAATTTGCAACATTTGTGATGAGCCACTTGATTCCACAGATGTTAAAGTTAGAGACCATTGTCACCTGACTGGTAAAAAGAGAGAAGGCGCCGCACATTCTAAATGTAATTTGAATTTCAAGCTACCTAACTTCATCCACATCTTTTTCCATAATATGAGCGGGTATGATAGCCACCTCTTCATCAAACAATTGTTCGAGCATTAATAGAGGGTGGATTGTATCGCTCAAACTAAGGAAAAGTATGTTTCATTCACGAAACATGTTTTTGTTGATGAGTACTTGAGAAAAGATGGAAAAAATCATAAAATGTTCATGAAGTTGCACTTTTTAGATAGCTATAAATTTCTTTCTGATCCGCTGCATTCTCTAGCTGAAAATCTGACTACGGAACAGTGTGTTGAGACAGCGAGAGCATTTCAAGATCGCGAACAATTTAAGCTAATGACGCGAAAAGGCGTGTTTCCGTATAGTTTTATAACATCTATCGATAAATTGGAGCATAAAGGTTCACCTTCACAAAATGACTTTTTCGATAATTTATCGAATGAACACATTTCGAATGAGGATTATCGTAGAGCTGAGCGTATTCGGAAGATATTCAAATGTAAAACGCTTGGGGATTATTCAGACATATATCTGAAATCGGATGTTTTGTTATTATGTTTTTGAAAATTTTCGGAAGGTTAGTTTGAAGACATACAAGATGGACCCCTGTCAATATTATACAGCCTCTGGTCTATCATGGGATGCTATGTTGCGCTACACAAAAGTGGATTTGGAACTCTTAACTGACATCGACATGGTGAATTTCTTTAAGAAGGGAATAAGAGGCGGTGTCAGCCAGTGTATTATGAGAAGCCATGTAGCTAATAATAAATTCCTCCCAAATTTCAACCCTGATGATCCATCATCGTTTATAATGTATTTGGATGCGACCAACTTGTATGGGCATAGTATGTCGCAACCACTACCTACATCTGGTTTCACATGGTTAACTGATGTTGAAATCTCAAATTTGGATATCTCGAATGTTGCAGATGATGATCCGTGCGGGTATGTTCTCGAAGTAGATATTCACTACCCTGAAAATTTACATGATGCGCACTCGGATTTACCTTTTCTAGTGAAATCCATCAGCTTGCCAGGTTCAAAATCCGCTCATAAGAAACTGATTCCGAATTTATCGAATAAGTTAAATTATATAATCCATTATCGAAATTTGAAACAGGCGATTAGAAATGGTTTAATCATGACGCGAATACATAGAGTTCTTAAATTCAATCAATCTCGCTGGTTGAAGAAATATGTAGACCTCAATACTGAGATACGCAATAAAAGTACGAACAAAGCCGATAATGGTTTATTCAAAAAGATGGTCAACTGTGTGTACGGTAAAACTATGGAAAATGTCGATAGAATGACCGATATCAAACTTGTGACCCATTGGGAGAGTATCAAGAAGACTTGCACGATATTTCATGAAAATTTCGTTGCAATTCACATGGGTAGGGTTAGCGTGCATTATGATAAACCGCTCTATGTGGGCTTCAGTATATTAGATGTGTCGAAAATTGTATTCTATGATTCCTTATATGATTGTATCAAGAAAAATTTTCCTGGAACATCATCATCATTATTGTATACTGATACTGATTCCCTCATCTTGAAAATTGATAGCGAAAATTTCTATAATTTTATGAAAGAAAACATAGGATATTTCGACACATCTAATTATCCTGTAAATAATAACTTCCAACATGCCTCGCACAGAATCGATCGTCGGCAAAATGAAAGATGAATTCCCAAACAATCCCTTAATTAGTTTTTATGGTACTGGCGCCAAAGCTTATTGTGTCAAATCAACGACTAGCGAGGTGAAAAAAGCGAAAGGCGTTTCCAGGGCTGTTATGAGAAACGAACTATCTCTAGATAGTTATAAAGACATCTTTGAGAAAGGTGGTTTGATATTTCGCAAGATGAATTCTTTTCTTAGCTATAAGCATGACATATTCACGGAGATGAGAAACAAAGTTGCTCTTTCATATCACGACGATAAGCGGTTTATTATTCTCAATACTGTCAGAACTCTTCCTTGGGGTCATAATGATATCGATTTTTATCGATTCAGTCCAGAGCAAAATTCAATTTGGCTACATCAGGCAATAAGCGACTTGTCGCAGAATGATCAGGGGGAGGATAATGAACGGTCCAAAAGATTAGACTCGCTAATTGAAATGTTGATGGAGCAATTAGAACCTCAGCAGTGAGCTCTATACCGGGAGAGTTGGTGACTAGCTGCGATATTGGCAACAGCAGTTGAGATGACTTCCGAGGTCAGCGAGACGCTTGCAAAATTTTTAATTCAGGAGCATGATAAAGAAAGGGGGAAAGCTGTGAGTATATTTTTTATTCGATAATATTCCTGATTTTTAGGATCATTTCCATATTATAAATGTATAGTTAGTTAGTTATCAGTGAATGACCAAGTGCAATCAGTTTGTTCATGGCTACACCAGAAGTTCAGTTATATCCCTTTTATTCCTTGGGATACATGCTATTCGTATTGCCGTAAGTGTGATAATTGTATATCAGTCTGATAAACCAAATCAAGGAGGGGATTGTGATCAGTTTATGTATTGTCCTGCTCGAGTGACCTGTCGTCAAATTTTAAATCGCCAGTCTCGCTTCGTTCTTGGGTGGAGACTGTATTACTTTGAGATCTTAGCTGTCCAATAAAATACGCAAAACTGCAGATCATGAATAAGTTGTCCTTGCAAGACTTATATGACCTGATTGAGGAAGGCAACCAGGAAATCAAAGAAGAAATTGCCGAAATTAAAATATCCCTGAACTCCGAAATTGCTGCTCTCAAAGACAAAAACGAAGAACTCTAGATATTGAACTAGATATTGAACGTCGCTCAAAAAAATATAATTTTATAGTATACGGCCTGAATTGCCCTGAGAAAAACACAAGTGAGGAATTATTGAAATTGATCAATAACTCTTCAGAAATAGACAGACTGTCAATCTAAGGATTTCCGAGATATTCCTAGAATTGAGACTGGTTCTGAACATCACATTCGTCCAGTAGTTGCGGAAGTCGTGAATCTCAATCTCAAATCTTCCATACTGATCAACGCTCGCCGTGCTGCTGAGGATCTCAAGAAATTGAAAATTATCTTTTCCCATGACTATGCTAAGGAAGATTACTTGAAGAGAAAATTTATGGGACAACAGTTGAAGTTGGCTAAAAATCGCACCCTTCCGCTACTCTCAGAAAAAATACCCTAATAATTGATAATGCATCGTACAGCTACGATGAATTATTAATTAGGGAGAAGACATATCATCGGCCAGTATCTGCCTCATCTTCCAGCGCAGCTCACCAAGCGAAGAAGCAAGACGCCGAAGAAAAAAAGAGAAAACTCAGATCATCTCCTTCTGATGAAAGTTTCAACTTTAAAGCTAGGCTGAGATCGTTTTCATTCGCCAAAAAAATGACATTTGCATGAATATACCTTTTCGATTACTGAAGATTTATACATTTATAATTTAACAGGTTAGGGTTTCTGGTTGCTGTCGATCTGCTTCATTTCTCCATATATTTTGAATTCTTTCTTTTATCTTCGTATTGATTATTGTTATTTTTTTATATATTCTGTTAGCTTGATGAAACATGCAATTCAATTAGCACATCTGAATATAAGATCAGTAGTTCCTCATATTCAATCTTTCGAAGAGTTGGTCTATAATAAGTATGAAATAATAGCTTTGTCTGAAACTTGGCTGTGTTTTGATATCGCAGATAATACTATTGCACTCGACGGCTATAGCTTATTTAGGCGCGATAGGCCTGTCGGTAGGGGGGGTGGAGTAGCAGTCTACATCAAAACTGGTTATGAAGCCAAAATCATAAATAATATTCCTCAAAATAACACGGAACAACTCTGGATATCTTTCGAGCTGAATAATAAAACTTTTGCTCTTGGCGTTCTTTATAGACCTCCCAATTTTGCTGCAGAACAATTTTTGACTGATTTTGAATTCTCTGTTATTACTGTAGCCCCAAACTTTGATGAAATACTATGCACGGGAGACTTCAATATTGATTTATTGGCATCCGAGAATAGTTCTACAGTTAGATTCAAAGACATTTTGAACGCTTATGCACTCGATCAAATAATATCTGAACCAACCCGCTACGGTCCTACTAGTGCCAAACTCCTCGACCTAATTATTTCATCCAAAATGATCTCGGCTGAGAGCACTTCTGTTACTGATGCATCCTGCATTTCCGACCATCTCATGGTATCTTGCTTGATAGGTCCTGAACCAGCACTGAATAAAGAATTCCTCCACACTTATCGCGACTATAATAGGATGAGTTCTATTGACTTCTCTAATGACCTGGAAAACATTGATTTTTCTCGTATGTATTCATCCGAAGATATTGACTCCAAGGTATCTCTACTGAACAATATTATTCTCTCTCTCTTCGATTTTCACGCACCAGTGAGAACCGTGAAGATAACACGTCCGAAGGCGCCTTGGATTACCTATGTTATTAAAATAAATGATGTCTCTCAGGGATCAAGCTCTTGCTAAATATAGAAGAACCAAATTAGTTAAGCACTGGAACTTTTATAAAGACTTGAGAAATGTAACTAAATACGCGATAATCCATGAAAAGAAAGCTTATATGCAACATATTATCAATAAAAATAATAATTTTTGGAAAGAGCTCAAGAAAGCAAATATCTACTCTAAACCAACTCATACAATCCCAGATCACCTGAGAAACGTCTCTGAGATAAATAAATATTTTGTTAACTCCTCCAACAGAAACCTTTCTCCTGATTCGGACTTGATCAACCTCTTCTCGAATAATACCACACCTGAAATAAACAATTCATCTTTTGCTTCTAAATCAACAATATACAAAGTTCTAATGGAAATCAAATCGAAAGCCACTGGCGTAGATGAAATCAATATCATCATGCTCCTGCATTGCTGCCCAACTATCCTCCCGGTCGTTTGTCACATCTTCAACTTCTGTCTGAGTAAAAGTGTATTTTCCTCTATCTAGAAAAAATCGTTTATATTACCATTTCCAAAAGTACCTATCCCAGAAGATTTCAAAAACCTTCGCCCTATAAGTATTCTCTGTGCACTCTCTAAAGCTTTCGAGAAAATAATCTATCATCAGATACAACATTACTTAGAGATAAATTGCATTATCCCCTCGTGTCAGTCCGGTTTTAGATCCCATCATAGTTGTGTCACAGCCCTCCTCAAAGTCACCGATGACATATTCAAAGCATTGGATAAAAAACGATTAACTGCTCTCGTAATGCTTGATTATACTAAAGCCTTTGACCGCATAAAACACCAGCTATTTAGGTTTCTCGGAAGATGCAGTATCCCTACTTCAAGATTACTTGTTTAACCGCAAGCAAGCAGTACTCTTGGATCAGAGTATCTCAGAATTCTTCATTGTGGAAAACGAAGTACCTCAAGGATCAATTCTAGGTCCCATCCTCTTCATTTTATATATACGGGAATTTCAAGTGAAGTTCAGCAGGTGTCATTTTTATGCTGATGACACGCAAATATACATTACATTTCATGAGAAAGAGTTACTGGAAGCGAAACAGAGGCTTAACTCCGACCTCGAATCAATAGCAACAATATCAGAAAAATATTGCCTAACCATAAATCCTACAAAATCAGTCGCTATGCTATTCGGAAATAAAGAAGCTCGAATTCGCTGCACCAACTCGATGAACATCCAAATCGAGGACTGTACAATACCCATATCTGATAGCTCGAAAAATCTGGGAGTTATCCTCGACTCATCGCTAAATTTCAGCAAACACATAAGTATGATTATAAAACGCGCCTTTTGCAACTTGAAACTTATCTATGCCAATAGAAAAGTTTTGGACACACGCAGTAAAATAACCTTATGCGAATCCCTTGTGCTTTCCCACTTGAACTATGCGGACATCATCTACGGACCTGCTATAACTAAGAGAGACCTGCAGCGACTGCAACTCATACAAAACTCCTGTGTCCGTCTGATTTGTGGTTTGAGCAGACGTGACCATATATCTGGTCCACGAAAAGACCTCGGTTGGCTCGATATCGAAAATAGGCAAATTCTCCACTCGTGCATATTATTTCACAAAGTCATAATCACAAAAAAACCTGCCTACCTACATGAAAAAATCACGTACCGTACTGATGTCCACCACCTGAATACTCGTTTCAAATCATTACTTACTCCACCCCTGCACCACACTGTACAATACCAATCGTCCTTTTCATTTACAATAACTCGCCTATATAACCGGCTTCCCGAAGAACTCAAGAAAGCAAATTTGTATTGTTTTAAATATAAACTGAAGAAATTACTTTTATCAGGGGATCTCCGCTTTTGAATGATTTAATTTTGGTTTTTTAAACAGAACGTGCTTTCCGGGTAACGTAGGTGTAGAAACAGAGACATCTGACGTAGGTGTAGAAACAGAGACATCTGTACTCCTGCGTCGTTACCCGGAAAGCACGTTCTGTTTAGTGCTAGTAGGTGGCACTGTACCAAAAATCTGTATTCCTCACTGTTTAAGACTACATTGTGGTTTTCAAATAGTGACCGTGTCGTAGGTGGATTGTCGACTGGCCTAGTGCAACTGATGAGGCTTGGCGAGCCGAAACAGATCTGTATTGCACCAGTTGGCAATCCACACACGAAACGGAATCAACCTACAACCTTTCACTTCATACCCTAGCTCTGTGTTCAAACACAATATATTTCCTTCTATTTTCTCTGTCCTGTGGTTAACCACACTATCAAGGTGCAATCGGGTGACGTAGGTGTAGAAACAGAGACATCTGTACTCCTGCGTCGTTACCCGGAAAGCACGTTCTGTTTAGTGCTAGTAGGTGGCACTGTACCAAAAATCCGTATTCCTCACTGTTTAAGACTACATTGTGGTTTTCAAATAGTGACCGTGTCGTGGGTGGATTGTCGACTGGCCTAGTGCAACTGATGAGACTTGGCGAGCCGAAACAGATCTGTATTGCACCAGTTGGCAATCCACACACGAAACGGAATCAACCTACAACCTTTCACTTCATACCCTAGCTCTGTGTTCAAACACAATATCTTTCCTTCTATATATATATATATTTCACTAAACACGTTGATGGGGCACCCATACACACACATACAGTTTCGATTTATCGACATCTTCAAATTCATGAACTCTTCTTTGGATATGTTAGCATCATACTTGACTGAATTTCCAATTTTGCGGTCGCAGTTTCCCCCATACACACAAAATGAGCTTGAAAAAAACATTTTCAAACTCATGGATAACGTTGTTTTCGGTAATACTATGGAAAAAATACGAAAGAGGGTTGATGTTCATCTTCTAACGAAGTGGTCTGGACGATATGGAGCAGAAGCGTGGATAGCTAAACCTGAGTTCAAGAACTACACCATTTTCAATGAGAGTTTGGTTGAAGTTGAGATGAAGAAAACTACAAGTTTGGTTGAAAATAAGCACATATATATTGGTCAAGCTACTCTCGATTCGGCAAAAACAACCATACACGATTTTCATCACGATTATATGGCTCAACGTTTTTAAGACGATTGTACCGTTATGTACACCGATACTGATTCCCTCGTATATGAATTATTAAGAAGATTGTTATCAATGTTTCGATACCTCTGATTAATAATATCTATTCTATGAGATACCCCCATTCGACAAAAAAGTGTTGGGGTTAATGAAGTACGTGAATAATGGCATTCCAATGACTGACTATGTTGGAATTCGTTCTAAATTGTATGCTACTAAAGTTTTGACATTAGAAGCTGACATCATCAATAGAAAACGGGAATTACAAGAAGCTAAGTATGATGACGATGAAATCGAAGGGATATTGCTGAATTTTGGTACAACCAAGAAGGCTTAAGGTGGTAAATCCTCTGTGATGAAAACTAAGATAACATTTGAGGATTATAAAGAATGTTTAGATAGGTGGCAGCAGAAAACGGTCTATCAAAATTCAAAATAAAAAACCAAAAGCATCACGTATTTTCAATTACTCAACATAAGATTGCCCCCAGCTTAAAAGATGACAAACGTTATATCATTTTTGAATCTACTGATACCCTGCCCTGGGGTCACTATTCTATCCCTCATGATGCGGCTATGGATATAGATAGTTGGATATGAGGAGTGATTATTTTCTTGCAACCAACCACATATTTCTATCAACTATCAATTATGTATGAGTATGACGATATTAATGATTAGGTGAACAATCATAAAAGATATATCTAATCGACCGTAGATTAGAGTCTCTAGACTAAAATATGCTACAATCAAGAGATAGCTAATCAACCGTCGATTAGAGTATTTTGACAAGAAAAAAAGCCATTAACTTGTGAATTGTTCATGCTGACAAAAAAGATGCCGCAATTAAGAGATAGCTAATCAATTGTCGATTAGAGTCTGTTGTCAAGAAAAAAAAGTGCCATGAACTTGAGGATTGTTCATGCTGACATAAAAAAGATGCTACAAACATGTTCATATTTATTCAATTGTTGAGCTTATGAGCTAAGAGTGGCTAAAGTAGGCCTCCCGGGGAAGCTTCCCACTATAGAAAGAAGCAACGCACCATAGCTCTACCTCCTGGTGGTGTGGAAATAAGCTGCTATTAATACCTGTATCTCATTAATCAGATATCTGTAACATCCATCACCTTGGTAGTGTCTCTTTCTGTTGATAGCTGCTTCAACTCACCGGTGATTGGTTTATTTTGAATATTAGATAATTGATGTATTATATCGTTTTCTTCGTGCTTTCTCAGAATATGTTTTTCCATAATATCGGTTCATCTTTGGATTGAGCGTAGCACTTATCCCTGATTATCTTTATTCACCTCTTGTATTTTAGATTTTGTATGTTTATTTCTGAATGAAGTTATATATATCTCAAGGTACATTTCTCGACCGATCCCAATCTGATTCATTTCAAGGTATATTTCTCGACCGATTCCAATCTGATTCAGTATCAGTTTCGTGTATGAGCGTCCAATATTTATTTGCTATCGTCTGTACTAACTCCTCGATTTTCATGTATTCTTCCTATTTCTCGTAATTATTATAATCTGTAACATCCATGACCTTAGCAGTTTCAATTTAGCGATCTGTTCATAGCTCTTCATCGCACCAGTGATTGGTTCATTTTGAATATACTTCAATTGGTGTTTTATAGCGTTTTATTCGTGCATCCTCAGAAAATGTTTTTTTATAATATCGGTTCTGGTGAATTTTCTACTACAGTAATTACAATAGAACAAATGATTTTTGTTAATATGGCGTGTCAGGCTGTGTGACCATTCAAATTCTGAGTCACAAACTGAATTCTGATGCATTACTTCTTCTTAATAAGTACTAGTTCAGGAAACCATGTTACTAGTTAAATTCTCCCTTAGGGGATTGATGGAAAAGAAATATAATATAATGAGATGTGTAACAAAATAATATTTGTATAATATAAGTGCCTTGTTCTCTTGGAACAAGACACTGGCTAGCTCAGTGGGCGTTGGGGTGAGTAAGGGTATATTAAACAAAGGGTGATCTAAGACTTTTTAATTCTTTATTGATAGTACCTCCCTTAACTGGGCCAATGTGCCAAGTGAATACCTTCAATTAATTGCCTTATACTAAACTCTCTAAAACCTAGGTGATCACCAGATTACACAATATATATAACTGAACTTAAATAAGTACTATCCAGGGTGTCTCCAATTTAGTACTTGGTGGCTCAATAGGTATGGTAGTAGTATCCCAGAATGGATTCAAAATCGCTTACCAGAGAGTGGCCAAGATTTGCTTACACCTATATCCCATCCTCTGGTGGTTGGGGACCATGTGGCTACACAATCCAAGATTGCCTAGAGTCCCAAGTCATACAGGGTAGTTCCGATAATGGGGATCAACCAACAGTTCAGGAGCATGTAGGGTAGCTGGTCCTAGCAAGGTACGTAGAAACACGCAGGTAGTCTTTCAACTGGAGAGGGGGTCTGAACAGAAGCCCTGTGATGTTGGTTGGGCTAGATGTGATCTTGGAGTGAATTGTGCACCAGATATCCTGCTAATCCTCCAAGGAGAGATGGAAGTACAACTTCCACATGTTGAAGATTCTTATTAATCCCACAATCAATGGTGGACGAACCAAATCTTCTCGAAATTCGAGTCAAGAAATCTTCAAAAGACCTTCTCTGCCACAATTCCCAAAATGAAATCGAATCTTCCAGAACCGCTGGACACCTCGTGCTTTTCCGCCACCAAGGGGGCTAGGTCGAATTCACCGAACGCATCGAATCGTCCCCGAACATTTTTCCATCGCGAGGATACACCTCAATTAACGCAAAAACTAGTAGATTGTTCATTATGAACTGAAAGTACTCAAATATTATTATTAACGACGCCACAGGAACCATGAGGTCCATGTACTTGTTCACAATCACAAAAGACTGCTACCGCCATCTCTATTCAAAACCTAGCAGTATAGCAGATTTTCCCCAGGCTTACCACTAACTCTCTTCTACACCTGTCCTGACTGCTAGAGCAATGGGCCTAACCAGCACCATATGCATAGACGCCCAGACATTGACCCTAAAGCTGAGTTCCAAAGAGGTTTGGGAATTAGGTGACTGAGTACTTCCGTCTCTTGCAGAAAAATAATGAGAGGAACGAAATCAGCTGTTTCTCTTTGGTTATGTTTTACTTGTGTTCGTAAATAATGATCAGATGTAAACATCAGTTTCGAATGCATACCCCTTGCAAAAATACCAGGTTTACTTCAGCAGGAAATATTAGGTGAGTTCTATTATTTATGCTATCAGTTCCTACGCTTACTTCATGACAAAATTTGTGGAGACTCGTCAATAACAAGGTATCTTCTTTTCAGATGATCACAGTCGCTACGAGATATACAAAACAAGGCTGTTTACAACATGATTCGTACTATTTTTACAGACAGGGTGACCAAGCTGACAGCCACTATCGATTTCCAGAATAATAAGTGACGTTAGTCGGTAAGAACTTTTGATATTGATGTTTTTGATCCTTTAACCACGATTATTCGCTTTCAGGTAGATGATTCACCAAGGCATATCTGACGTTCAGAAGTGAGATTTCGCAGTGGATAGTTCGAAATTGAAGATATTATTCCTGGTTTTAATAAAAATAATGAGACATAATCTAGACTAGAAATTAACTCGTAACAACCAATTGATTTTTAGATGAAAGAAGCATCTATTTATAATAAACCACCAAGCAATCACCAAACCACATAGCAACCACCAAGCAACTACAAGAAAATCACCAGGCAACCACCAAACCACTAAGAAAACACCAAGCAACCACCAAGAAGGTGTTCGGGGCAGAATGGAAGATCTTTATGTTTATTAGGCATGTGTTGGTGGCATTTCAAATCCACTTCAAGGAAATATCCATCATCGGCATCATCTGGAATCGCTGTGATGTCTATGTTGGTATCCACCTATTCAAATCCTCCATATGGAAGATATTGACTCATAGCCCATCCATATTGATTATTCACATCATAGTACATCAAATAGGAATCGGGTTATGATGAGTCATGGGTAGGTAGATATTTGTTGTTCGCGCAGGCGCGACGTTTTGAATAAACTTGACTAATACCCCCTCGAATACCTCGCTTGACAAACAGAAACATGTCTACATCGGTGAGAAGTTCCAAGTCTTGCTTTGTATGCTTCAGCATGGCATCCCACGTGAATCCGGATAATGTATGATAATGAGCAGGGTCCAGATTGTATGTATTGAGACAGCTTACGCGAAATTGTTCAAATACGTCTGCCAGAATAAGGATGGTGGCGGAGGAGAAACCCCAAAATGATAGCGATATGCTCCACTAGAGCGCAAACTTTTATTGCTAAGGCGTAATCAAATGAGAGGAGACGTCTACACTCGACCCTGGACAGTGATAGAATGAGAGTAATGTCTAATAATATTGAAGGTATATGAAACAGAACCTAGATGTCAAGCATGCGCAGTAGTCTCCAAAAAAATTAGTGCTCATGCGCAGGCATCTATGATAATGATCTCGACATCATCATTACTGAACTAAGAAAAATCATGAGAAACACAAAAAAAGAAACTGAATCGCAAGTCAGAGTATTTGCGATAAATATTTCATAAAAGAAGGTCTTGATAGTGAAGAGTGGATTCTTTTCAACGACAACTCCTGGGAAAGTTGCGTTTTCAAAAAGTGGCAATTTGATTGTGATCAACAAAATTTATTGCGTGAGATATGTGAGAAATTCATTCAAACATATACCGACACATGAAAAATGTTCATGAAGTCGAATACTTTTCCATTCTGTTCGAACAGATTTCATATCCACCTCTAGGAGTAGATTAATTTTGCCGTGGTTTTGGGAGTCTCTAGATAATTACGATCAGAAGTATCAAGCTCCATGAATTAAGTCAAAGCCTTCTATTGAAATCTCAAACTTGTTCAAGATGAGGATTATGCCAGCGATAATGTTCGTGACATTATGTGAAGAGGGAGGCTCAGAGATCTTCTGATATCTTCAGAAGTTTTTTAGAGTTCTTCAGATATTCAGAGTTATTCAGATATTCAGAGTTCTTCAGATATTCAGAGTTCTTCAGATATTCAGAGTTCTTCAGATATTCAGAGTTCTTTAGATGGTTATAGTTAGGGGTATATTAGCAGCTGGATTAGTTAAGCATTAGATATCGCAGTGATCGCATTGAACTAATGGAGAATGGGGAAGCAGAATCACATTCAACACATCACACAGTGGATAAATATCACTCTAAAGATTATGACAATGCTTCTGGCCCGAAATATATCGACAGAAAACAAGAATCTATATTCTGATGATAACCATATAGTTGTAGATAATTTCGATTTTGAAGATCTTGACGAACATAAAACTACCCTTCCCCAATGAGATTATTAGTGGATGATTGAGAGTGAAAATAAACTTACTGTTATTGCTCCAAGATGCACTCAATTCACCCGATGACGGTTTCTAATGCACGTGAAAAACAAATTTCTGCAAGAGTCACACTTCGAAGAGAGTAACTCACTGGTTTTGCTGTACAGCGTGCTGACTAACATACAAGTGGACTGCACTTTTCAGAATGATGTGTCTGAGTTTTGACGAGTATTTATATGCATGCAACGTCTATCTGTATGGGACGTTATCAGAGTGTGATGCCATATTTTATTTGCATTGGTAGATATTCAGTTTTCTGGGATTTCAGATAGCGCCCAAATATTTCCGACTATATCAAAAAATGACAAAGTGGAATTTGGAAGTGTGAAATTTCACACATTCGAAAATGTAGACTTATCGTCCTTCGTTATGCTTTCGTATATTTGCCGAACAAGCGATGAGGGTTTATTTTTGTTTATTTGATCATTCTAATGCATTTCTTATCTCAGTTATATTGGGCGTTTGACCTCGAAAGAGCCCATTTCACTATCTTGGACCTTAGATTTTCTTATGAAGATTAACATGAGAAAAGTGGTCAAAATGAGGCCGTACATACACTGTACCTTTACTGAAAAGAAAAAATGCAGTGAGGGTACTGGGGAAAGAGAAAACTAAATATTATGAAGGCAAAATAGATGAGTTTAAAAACAATTCGACAGATATGTGGAAGACCCTGAAAACATTAGTTCCAAATGATAAAAGATACACTGATTTTCTGGAATTTGACCGAACACGATAAATATAGTTCAGGACATGCCAAAAGAGCTAAATGTATTCTGTATAGACAGTATCAACGAAATCATAAATGATATTGATGCAAGTGTATCAATACTGTCAAGTAATAATAATAGACATAAAAATAAATTAAGACACTTTAATGAAAATAGTCCTGATGATATTAGTATGACATTCATCAGAAACACATTCGATATTTCAGCTAAACTTATTATAAATATAATAATGGGTTCTTTAGAAACATGTAAATTTCCAGATGATTTCAAAGTATATACTATTATACCGATCCTCAAGGTTACGAAGTCCAATAAAGCCTCTGACTTCTGGAAAAACTAGTCAATTGACAGATCCCTAATTATATACGGGAAAATAGACTGTTAACCGTACAATATGGAGGAAAAAAATAAAGAACTGAACAACAATCGTCGACGTATCGAAATAGGAGAATTAGATGGATTATCCTCGAAAATATTTTGTCATCATTTTTCCCCAAAAATACCACAACAGTTACTTTCGATGAAATGTTGAGAAAAAAATCTTTTCGGACATCCTGTGTTTTATGATCAGTACAGGTATGTTCCAAGTGATCCTGATTAGAATACATCATTATTTTTCGTAAAAAAATCCTAATAGTACTATTTGAAATATGGGAAAATAAAATTGGTCGCAGTTGGCCACGATAACAGCCCAAAAATAGAATCACTCTATTGTTGGATGGACATTTCGAATACCTATCCCCTATCCAACAAAAAGAAGTTTTTCAAAATCGATAGAATAATAACGATTTAAACAGGGGTGCGTAATTCCTTAGGGTGAACACACTGTATATATAATCATCTTTAAGTTTCTACTTATTAGAAATAGCTTTTTAAAAAAGCTCGTTATATTTCGTGATACAATTTATTAGGAAAAAAACAGTAAAATATGAATAATTAAATTCGACCTTCTTCGTTCAAGGCTATGTCGAATCTGCCGGTTCGCAAGGCGTCTTGTTCTTCCCATGGAATCGTCAGGTTTCGTTGATGCTGAAATCAGCAGGTTCTCACGGGAATCGGGGAAGTGATTCACATAACTCCTCCATTCCTTAGAAGGAACTCAAGGGTGGAACAACTTGAGTTTCGTCGATGGCTGTCCTCTGGACTTCTTGCGAGCTTCGTTTCTTGCTAAACCATGTTAAGATTGTGGTTCTCTTGGTGATGCTTGGGTAGGCTAGGACGCATATGACAAGCGTCGCGACGATCCAGTTGAACCATAGAGAATATTTCTTCTGTAGGTTCATCTTTTCGAGGGGGTCATCTTGTATTTCTTGTATTTGAAGTTCGTGTAGTTTGTCGAGGGATACTTTCTCGAGTCGCAATTTTTCTACATGGAGAGTTGGCATTTCGAAAGCTTTTATTTCTTCTAATAAGACTGGGTGTCCTGTAATAACACCTTTTTCGTTCTTGTAACTATAAGTTGGTGTCTTAATAGAGCATGCTGGTGGAACTACGAAGAGATAAGTGCCATGGACTATGGCCACATTATTATCTCGGCAATCAAGTTGAAGCTTCTGGTTATCTGGGAAGATGCCAATGTAGTGGGATTTGTTGATTTCTTCAATCAGCTGTTGACTTATGTGGTCTGGAACTTGGTGGCAGCTGGTCAAGTTGTTTTCGGCAGACAAGAGCGATGTAACACAGTCGAGGTTTTCACACAGGTGTAGAAGACGATTCTTCTTGTAGAGGTAGTCTAAGCTCGGTACATTCTTCGTTGTGGTATTGATATTCTTCGTTGCTCAATGTTAGGTAGGTTGAGGGAGGTATTATTATTGAATGCTTTTTATACGTATTGGAAATATGTGATAGTGATCAAAGGTATTGGAATGAACTAGGGGGAAATCAAGTGAAAATATCATTTTGTCGTCAACTACGAAAACGCTTGTTTCTACTACGCTATAATACTTGAGATATTCATCAACATGAAAGGGCATCTGTGATTCAGTGTGTGATTTATATAATTCTGTTATAATTTCTTTCAAGTCTTCGGGGGAAGCGATACTATGATGCAATTTATTGAGGTAGGCAAAGCTTACAGCATTTTAGGTTTTTGAGAGAAAATCCAGAAGTGAATCAAGATTAATTTCAATTTGGTCCAATATATCTTGGATTGTCAAAAAGTGAGAAAACCAGAGTGACTGATCATTCAATACTATCCTGAGTTGTTCGATTTTATTTTCAAATTTTGATTTTTCGAGAATGTTGTCATTGTATCGTTGATATTATTCATCAATTTGACTGTAAACGATACATGTTTGTTGATCTTTTTTATTATTTTGTTTTGATTGTTCTCGAGCTCGTAAATACTGTTGTGGATTTCTTGAGCGTCTTCTTGATTAAGGTTTCCGGTGAAAAATTTAATGAGTGATCCTGCTGGATTTATTAGGCCTCTTTTTGATCTTTGTTTGGGGAATAAGGAATTCAAGTTTCGATTGACTGTGATTACTTCGTATTCGAGACGTTTGTGGATGTTACGTAATGTTTCAATGCGAATAATATTAGTTTTGTTAATAAGTATATCTAATTGGTTGTATTGATCAGTTATTGATCGGATTTGTTCACGTAGATAGTCTATTTTGATGTAATGAAGAAAGGTATGGAAGGCAATTTTTACTCTGGCATTTCCGAGTTTGAAATGGAGGATACCAGAATTGGTCTCTAGGTTATGTATCTGAACTTCCTGAGCTATCGTCATGTGAAGTGTCGTCAACCTGCAACAGGGGGTTATCTGTCATTTTCCTGGGAGGTTTGAAAACTTGTTTGTGATAGCTATTTTGTGGTGTTGTAACCGTCACGTCATTAGTTTTGACTATATGTTCGGGTCGGTATAAGGGATTTGTTTTTTGTTGTATATCAGTCAATTTGCTATAGCCTATTAGGCCAGGTGCAATGTCTGGTGGGCGTTGCGTTTTTCGTTCAATTTGAAAATTACGTTAGCTTTCTGTTCAGATGTTGTTTGATGAAGTTTTTTGTACAAATCAGACATTATTTCTTTATGTTCATTAATTGTGTGATTGGTTATCTGAGATTGGCTATCAATATTCATCGGGTCTTTCAATTCTAAGTGTCCAAAAAGGAGATCAATTGGTTTTTGTTTGGTTGCCGAATGAATAGAATAATTGTATCCTAAAACAGCATAAGTTATCTTTTCGCTTTGGTTTACTTAAAGCAAGAGTACGCATATGTTCGAGAATTGTAGAATGAAATCTTTCTACTATTGCGTTGCTGTTCGGGTTTAAGGGTAGAGTGAAATGCCAATTTATTTTATGAACTTTTGCGAATTCTTTCATAATATTTTGGGTGAATTCTGTTCCATTATCAGACACTATGTTTTCTGGGGTTTTGTATGACGTAATAAACTGTAAGAGAGATTGATAGACATGTATTGCAGAAAGACTGGGCAAGATATGGGCTTGTCCTAATCGGGAGAAACTGTCGCAGATTATAAGAGCTATGGCATTATTGAATTTGAATGTGTCTATGTGAATGGTTTCAAAAGGTTTTTTGGGAGTCGGTGTGAGTTGAAGTTTGATGAGTGGAGGATGACGTTCGTACTTGGCATGTTGACAAATGGAACAATTGTTTATAAGTTTTCTGACATCATCATTTAATTTCGGCCAATAGTATTTGATTATCAATTCGTTTATCGTTTCGTGAGTTCGTCTATGATAAGTAAGCCTTCATGAGTGGATTTCATCAAACTTTCTTGCCTATTTTCGTTAGTAACGTCAAATAAAAGTTTGTTTGATTTTGAAATTTTGAAAGAAGAATTTTTGAATATTTGAGGAAGGAAAACACATATTTTTGTGTATAAGTTCTGGTTTTCATCATTCTGAAAGTATAAGACGTATTGTCGTTTTGCGCCACCGAATTCTTTCATGAACTCAATAACTTGGGCTTGAAATGTTTCGTTTGTCACATATAGATACCATCTTGTTTTGTTAACTGGATTTATAAATATCTTCTTTGTTTCCATTCGCGGATTTTGATCGACTTTAATTATAATAATTTGGCAAAGAAAATAATTCAGCGGTTTATCAGTTATATTTATTGTCAAAATCGAGTTTTATGCACTGGTGTGTACAGTTTCGTTGTCGTTATTTTCGTCGGGATCCATCTGTCCTATGATTGATTGGTTATCGGGTTCTCTACTTGTGGATGGTCTCGGATTATCGTTTACGATGGGATTCGTGTTATATTCCTCCATGTATTGTAGAATGGAAAGAATTTCTGGGTCATTATTGTCGTTAGTTAGTGTATCATTAGGGTATATTTCTATTCGGGAGAGAGCGTCGACATTAGTATTTAATTTTCCTTTTTTATACACTATTTGGTAATCAAATTCTTCGAGTTTCCATCTCCAACGAACCAAACGAGAATTTGGCTCCTTGAGAGACATAAGCCATTGGAGTGGTTCATGATCTGTTAGAATTTTGAATTTTTTTTCCGAACAAGTATGGCCTGCAGTATTTTGTAGCCCAAACAATGGCCAAAAGCTCTTTCTCAATAGTCGCGTAGTTTTGCTCTGATTCGTTCAATGTACGCGATGCGTATGCAATAGGTTTGTCTTGTCTGATTGGTCCTTGTGAGCGAATAGCTCCCACGGCCACATTACTTGCGTCGTCGGTAGTCAGTATGAATTCTTTTGTGAGATCTGGATATTGGAGGATAGGGTCGTTGGTCAAAAGAGATTTGCAATCTTCGAATGTCTTGATATAGAGAGAGGATCATTGATTTTTATTTTAGCACCTTTTTTTAAACATAAAGTGAACGGTTTTGTGATCTTCGCAAAATTTGGGATACATTTTCTATAATAGCCTAAAAGTCCGAGAAATCCTTTGATTTCTCTTGTAGTTTTCGGAATAGTATAATTAATAATTGATTTTATTTTTTCGGGGTTTGGTTTTATTCCGTCAGGAGTGATGATGTGACCTAAAAAAGCCACTTCGGTTCTAAGAAATTCTGATTTATCCAACTGTACTTTTAAATTACTTCCTCTTAATTAGTTATGGAAATCATCCATTCTCAAAGTGGTCCAATTTGAATACAATCAAATGAAAAACTCAAAGTCGGTCGATAAAAAAAAAAAAAGAAAACAATCAAATGAAAAACTCAAAGTCGGTCGACCACACAATATAATAAAATAATGAACAAGTGGGTGTAACTATAGTTTCGGCTCAACAGCCATCATCAGACACAATAAGTAATAATCAAATTCAAAGAAAGAGGTATAAACCAAATCAATGCCAAAATCGGATATCGGATTTTATTATATTGTGTGGTCGACCGACTTTGAGTTTTTCATTTGATTGTTTCCTCTTAATTTCTCAAAGACTAGTTTAAGGTTCGTTTTATGCTCAAATACGCAAACTTTATTTTGCAAATCTTTCAAGACGTTATCCATCATCCTTTGGAACGTAGAGGGTGAGTTCTTGAGCCCGAAGGGCTTGCGCAGATATTCGTAGTGACCATCTTCAACATTGAATGCAGTTTTCTGAATGTCATCGGGATGCATTTTGATTTGATTGTAACCGCTAGCTAAATCCAATGTTGAAAAATACTGGCATCTACCTGATTTGTCAAGGATATCGGATATGTTCGGGATAGGGTATTTGTCGTCAATCGTCTTTTCATTTAATTTCCTGTAGTCTACAACTATACGCCATTTTTTCTTTCCTGATGAGTCTGCTTTCTTAGGTACTATCCAGATCGGTGAAGACCAAGGGGATTCACTAGGTCTGATAATTTCTTGTCTCAGCATTTCATTTCATTTTCATGTCTTTCAACTTCTGGTTCATGAATGAAAGGATAACGATATGATTTAGAATATATGGGTGTTTCATCTAGAGTCTTGACTGTGTTTGACTTGATTACTAAAAGTTAATTTGGAATTTTCGCGGTGGACAAAATCTGAAAAAGATCAGCATAATTTTTCGATGTGATATTTTTCTTCAGGGTTCATGTGGTTGGTTCGTATGAGTTGCGTGAAATCAGGAAATTGTATATTTTCGTGGTTTGTGTCTTGTATTGTTACATGAAAAAGTTCGAATTCATTGTTGTTAAAACATTTTACTGGTACCGGTTTATAGAGAGAAATTTCTAGTACGTCACTGGCATTATTCTGAATGTCAACAGTTGCATATCCTTGATGAGCTATAGTGAGACATTCACGAATAATACATTTTTTCGACATGCGAGTTTCGGGAATAGTTATGGTACCTTCGGGTATTGAAACTGGAATTTAAACTGATTCGATTGAAAATGGTTCGATTCGTGCAAAAAATAATAGTTTTCCTTTTGTTTCATAATGAGTCATAGGAATTTTTGCTTTAGGTGTTTTTATAATCGAATTTTGAATGTCAATTTGAACGTTGAGATCTTTTAGCGTTTCATAACCGATTAGACCATCGAAAAAGTGATGAAATTTAAATAGGTAGAATTTTATGTTCTTATCATCAGAATTAAATTAGTTGAATGCCGGAATTTCTGCACATTGATCTCTACAAGTTGTCTGAAATATTGATGAAATTGTAAACGGTTCGTTCTTTATAAATTCGTGATAATAATCTTCTGCAATTTCAGGATTCAGGAATGATTTGGTAGCACCTGTGTATATCAATAATTTCAAGGGTGGATTTGAGATTTGGATATACGGCAGATCTTTTCGGTCGTATATTGAGTGAATTTCTATGTGTTGGTTTCTGAGGAGTCGACTTCTTGAAAATTTTCGGTGGATTCTTCGATTGGGTCTATTTGGTTTTGACAAGTATTTGGACAAGTATCATCCTGATAGTTTTGATGTTGGTAATCATAATCTTGGTATTGATAGTCATAGTTTCGATATTGGTCGTTATAATATTGTTCATCATAATAATTCTGTTCTACGTTGAATAGTTATTCAGGAATTGTGTTTCTTTGAGGTTGTTGAAACGTATTTTGTCTATGGTCAGTTCTTTGTCGAGATTGATTTCCATAAGAAATGCCGCTCATTGGTGTAGGTCTAGGTTTAATTTGATTCAATTGGGGGTTAGGTTTCCAAACGTTGGTTGGGTTTCTAAAGGGTCCTTGATTTCCAAAAACTTGGCTGTTCGTAAAATATCTTTGCGGAGGTGCAGGTCGCGATTGCATTTGCATTGGTCCGCGTGGAAATTTAGAATTTTGGAAAGCAGGCCTAGGAAAATTTTGTGGTGGGATTTGCGAATTGTTCTGAGGATGGTTGAATTGTTGATATTGAAAATGATTCTGGTAACCTAAACTATTTCTGGGTACTTTCTTTGATTTGAATTGATCGTTATTATTCGATGTTTTTTGTAAATGACGAATGGTACTCTCAGAAATTATGTATTGTCTAGCTTCTGCCAGACCGACCGGTTTCATTGCTCGGATTGTAGAACCAAGGGGTTCTTTTAATCCTGCAAGAAATATTTTCAAAGCGTGCTTATTATAGAATGTCTTTTTTACAGTTTTGTTATTTACATCGTTTTCGTGCGTATCGAGATAATTATTAAGTGCACTCAAATTTGACATTATACGAGTATAAAATTGTAAAGGAGATTCGTTGTTATTTTTTCTTAATTGGTCCAAATCAAAAAGTAATCCGTTTTCATCTCTTTGGTCACCGAAATGGGTCACCAGAGCATTTTTTACTGATTGCCAATCTTTTGATATACAAATACTGTAATCTTCGCGTGCCTTTCCTATCAATTTTACGTAAATACCGTAGATCAGAGTTGTGTTCTGAACACCACCTAAATTCGCAGGATTTGGGTCCCAATAAGTATTAATCAAATTATTAGCGGTATCTAAAAATGAGGATAATTCTAATGGATTTCCGTCAAATGTTGGAACAATTTCTAAAAGTTTAGTTTCGAAATTGGGTACTGCCATGTTGTTAATTGAATTTGATATTTCTCTTCTAGAATCACGAGATGAATTTTCTGTTATTTTCAATACTGAAAGAAGTTCACTTATTTCAGAGTCTAGATTCAAGTTAGAAATTGAATTTATTTTGTTTTCTAAATCTAACTAGCTTTCACTATTTTCACTTGAAGAAGGCGAGGAGAATGACATAGAATTTTGAAGGATCGCAAGAATGATATGATTTGAGCAACTTACATCAAAACGAAGATGTTCATTCTTTTTTCGATGCTACTGTCTTCTATCAGCTGGGTACTCGATGGAGCACTGGGTTCTTCTGAACAAACAGTTGAAACTGACGGGGTATTTTCGATAAATGTCCCTTTCAGAATCCGTACGACTTCGCCAGTTTAAGTTTCTACTTATTAGAAATAGCTTTTTAAAAAGCTCGTTATATTTCGTGATACAATTTATTAGGAAAAAAACAGTAAAATATGAATAATTAAATGCGACCTTCTTCATTCAGGGCTATGTCGAATCTGCCGGTCCGTTGGCTCGATTCGCAAGGCGTCTTGTTCTATCCATGGAATCGTCAGATTTCGCTGATGCTGGAATCAGCAGGTTCTCACGGGAATCAGGGAAGTGATTCACATAACTTCATGGATATGATGAAATACATTCATATGTCATAACACGTTGATGATGAAAATTCAATTACTCGAATTAAATTTAAAACGGGGTTGATTTCAATTCAACAACATTTGTTTATGATATTTATGTAAATATTATATGTGAATAACTGGAGAGTTTCCAGCGGCTTCAGTGTATTCCTATCCTTCTAGAAACAAATCGTTGTAAGTTTGACGATATAAAAATTTTAACTAGTTATTTTTTTAACTTGAACTTGAAATCTCAATAAAAATAAGTAAAGTGGCACCAGGAAAGGTTATTTTTATTTTCAAACTCGAATTTTGAAATTGATCGAGATTACATAATCAATAACCCCGATTACCATGATCTCGAGATAGTCACCTCAAATGCTATATCTCAGTCGAGAAAGAATGAATTCATTCATTGAAGAATGAAATATTCAAAATTTGATAGATTCTGGAATCATAAAAAACGCGTATTATCGAAACTGAGGCTATTACGCAATTGCATTACATAATGACTTTATTATAGAACCAAAATCGAAAAAAGTAATTTTCAAATCTAGACAATAGATAATAAGATGTGCATATTCAGCGTGAAACAGGTTTTAAGGCACAAACTGGAATGGAATTAAAAAAATTGGAAAAATTAACAAATCATTCTGTATCTTGGTTATAAAGAACGATATACCCATGAAATATAGGTTATTTGAAAGTACCTAAGTGTTCTCTATGTACCCTTACCCATTTCAGTTTATGCCTTAAAACCTGATTCACCCTGTGAAAGTGAAATTGAGTACTTACAATACTTTATGACCGCAATATTCACAGGAGCTATACAAGTGACAAGCTTCATTATGATGAATGTCTCATGGACCTAAAAAAAAGTTCACAGTAAATCCAACGAATGAAAATAAAATGATATAATATGTTCCCATCAATGTAAGATGATATAGTGAGAACTATAACCAATGAATGGGAGTAATTCATTCTAGATTCTATACGGCATGGAATAAAAGTTCCAAAATCCATAATAGAAAACAACTGTTTAACGACACTATCCAAGACGAATATACATTCTCAAATGTATGATTATTTTTTAGCCTTCTTTCACTTCCACATCATTATTAACCAATTGAATATAATTTTCTCTTTTTTGAATAATACCATCTGCATATTCGTATCGAAAAATGTATTGCAGTCCCAAACTTGAATTGATAAAATACTTTTAAACGGCCTATACACGAGCTTATCGTGACGAGCGGGCCAACCCGCAGATATTATCCGCGAACTTGCCCGCTATAAAATTCACCTACACACGAACAGTCTATTGTTGGTGGTCCATGGGCATGAATTCTCAAAGAAAACGCCAAATTGCTGCAACAATCATTGTCATTTCATAAATTTCTGAACGCAAAAAACGGGCATTATGGACTAAAAAGTGGTTATTGAGAAGCAAGTCTCATATGAATCTCCCTAATGAAATGAGACTGTCAGGTACTGACGATTACAGAAACTTTCTGAGGATGGACGATGATCTGTTCTTAGTAATGTTCAATAAAGATATGCTTTTGAATAAAAGAAGTGACTTTGTTATAAGGGAAGCAATACCAGTAGATGATCGACTTGCTGTGCGGTGGCGTGAAATGAAAATGAATTTTCCTCCGAAATGCGCTGGTTGGTCCGAAATATCAAACTAGCTTAACCCGCTCATCATGATGAGCTCGTGTGTAGGCCCTTTTAATATTCGTCAGGACACATGGGTGGTTAGTGTGAGATTCCTTAACAATTTTCACTACATAAATATGTAGTAAATATGATGCAAATAGTTTCTCGAATTCGCGAATTTTGGAATGGAGTTTATCAGTCATTTTCGATTTTTCAATAAGTCAGCGCCGTTTGCATAAAAGTTCATCTAGCATTATGTTAACCTAACGTGGTATTAACTCTGCTAAATAGTGAGTTACTACATTCTTCTTTCGAGGTTGGGTTTAAAAGCAGCTTAGATAGCTGAACTCCTCCTTTTCATCATTTTATAAGGAAAAAATTTGTGTATTATTGCCATTATGATGATGAATAAAGACATTATTATTTGAATGTTCAAATTTAATCAATACCAGTCGAGCTGGAGAGAAACCAGTGACCATTCCCCACGCCGTGAGGTAAGTGATCACTGGGACCGAGTACCGTGTGCCCTAAGTAAACGCAATGATCCCAGAATTACTGCCTTCTGCATGGCTCTAGCAAAAACGTTTGCCTTTTGTCGGCAAGCTGAAATTTTCTGGAGTTCTGAGAGCAGAGTATATCTTGTTCCACCGAGGGAGCCTATAATCAGGATGACTAGTTCGACAGAATGGTCTGGATAAAGTCATCATTATTATTATAGATTTGAATTTAATCAATTCCAGTCACGACTCTGCGGCCTCCGATACCACGCAGAGTCGAGCTGGAGAGAAACCAGTGACCACTCCTCACGCCGTGAGGTAAGTGATCACTGGGACCGAATATCGTGTGCCCTGAGTAGACGCAATGATCCCAGTATGACGGCCTTCTGCATTGCCCCAGCTAAAACGTGTGCCTCCTGCCGGAAAGCTGGTATATTCTGCAGTTCTGAGAGCAGCGTCTGTCGTGTACCACCGAGGGAGCCTATTATCAGGATGAACATTTCAACAGAATGGTCTGGATATAGTCTGCAGAGTTCGTAGAGGAGATCCCTATATTTTGTCCGTTTTTCCACCTCCTTCAAAACGATGTTCGGTTTGGCTGGTGCCGAAAACTCAATCACAAACATCATTTTGGTCTGGTGGTCGAGGAGGACTACGTCAGGTTTATTGGCTTGTATCTGCCTGACGGTGGGGAATGAGAAGTTTCAATAAATTCGACACCTCTCATTCTCCACAACGGACTCAATGATAGAATTTATTATGGTTTGTCAATCTAGATTTAGGATATGAAGGCATGTTTATTCAACGTTTATGTATAGAGAAATTTTGAAGTAGAGATGCTTTTAGTAGGATTCACAGATATAGAGTTGAGTTTTTCTCATTATAACCAACGTAGGTGATCCATTTCTTACAGTGGAGGTAGAAGTTATAGGATAAGGGGATTAACTTACAGTCAAACTCCACCAAAGTGTTTAATATGTAGTCATAGACTTACATTAGGACATGTTTCGAAGGATTAATCCTAATGACTTCAAGTGTAGAGAGGTTACAGCATACCAAGGTAATTTAAAATTTCATAAACTTTTAAACAAAATTCGTAACTTAAATTCTGATTATTCTCATCATTCTCACCATTCTTATATCACTCCAAATCATTTTTCTGATTTTGTATTTCGTAAAAGAACTCTTAATCTTTCTGACACTTTGTTTAATAATGATGAAGAACATCTTTTAAACCAAGGTTTGAAATTTAACATAAAACCTAATTTGAACTCATCTCATTTTACTACTTTGGCTGTTGAGGCTGGGTTTGCTATTGAGTCTCCTGTCTCTGAGTCTAAAGATGCCATAAGAGCTGAAGTAGCTACATTTTTGAACTCTCAGTTTGTAAACACTGATTTTCGTCCTTCTTTTTCTAATGATTGTTCCCTCAATAAACTTCAAAAATCTGTTAAGAGTATTAAGAAGAAGATTGTTGATAACGATTTGATTGTTTCAAAAGCGGATAAAGGTAATTGTTTGGTAATCATGAAAAAAACTGACTATATAGCTAAAGTTGAATTTTTCCTTTCTAATGATGATTTTTCTACAATTAGATTGAACCCAACTACTAAATTTCACAACCTACTTAAACAAACTTTTCATGACATGAATGATACTATTGTTTTTCTTGAATCCAACAAATTCTTTTTATCTCCAATGAATCCTGCCACCCCTAGATTGTATGGTTTACCTAAAATCCATAAGCCTAATATTCCTATTAGACCAGTTGTCTCTTACATCAATTCTCCGGCTTCAAAATTAGCTTGTTGGTTGAATTCTATTTTACCTCTATTGACAGATTTCTCCAACCCCTTTGCCGTCAAAAATTCTTTGGATGTAACCAATAGAATTTCTCATTTCAACATTCCTCCAGATTCTATCTTAGTATCTTTTGATGTCACTAATTCATTCCCTAGCATTGATCCTGAAGATTGCCTCATGATTCTTAGACAATTACTATTTTCTAACTCTAACCTCTCTACTTATCATATTCTCAATTTATGCTCTTTAGTGGATTTAGTATTAAAACAAAACTTTTTCCAATTCAATAATTCCTTTTATATTCAGAAAACTGGCCTAGCTATGGGTTCAAACCTCAGCCCACTTTTAGCAGAAATTTTTATGTCACACTTAGAATCCATAATTTCTTCCCACCCAAGTTTCAATAAAATCATTTTCTGGCATAGATATGTGGATGATGTTTTAGCCCTTTTTCAGGGTCCTGCAAATGATCTTAATAACTTTTTGTCTTTTATTAATACTGTTCATCCCAGAATTAATTTCACCATGGAAATAGAATCTGACAAAAAACTTCCATTTTTAGACCTTTTAATTCATAAATCTGATGTCTTACAATTTTCCATTTACAGAAAACCTACTAGTACTGATAATATTTTCCCATATAATTCATGTCACCCTTATAATCAGAAATTTTCATCTTTCCATTCTTTATTCCATCGCTTATTCACTATTCCACTAAATGAAGAGAATTTCAACTTAGAACTTAATATCATTAAACAAGTAGCTATCAATAATGGTTTTCCTATACATTTAATTAACAGATTGTATTACAGATATGCCAATAGATTTTCTTCTCACACAATTTTTGAACAGCCTGTTGTTACTAAACATTTTTCTTTGTTTTTTTTTTTGGTCCCATTTCTCTTGATCTGAAAAATATTCTAATTAATAAATTGAATTCTGATCATTCTCATTATTATTCCTTTTCTTTCAAAACTTCTAATAATTTAAAATGTTCTCTTGTTAACTCCAAAGATAAAATCCCACCTTTGGAAAGATCTGGTGTTTATAGACTGAATTGTTCAGAACCTACTTGCAATATGTGCTATATTGGTCAAACAGGCAGAAAATTCAAACATAGGATTGCAGAACATATTCGCTTGATTAATAATAATTCTGATAAAGATTCCATTAATTCTAATTCTGTTTTCTCCAATCACATTATTAATTATAAACATACTTTTGATCAAACTTCTGGTTTGAAATTTCTACATTTTTGCGATAAGGGTAAAAAACTCAATATTTTTGAAACTTATGAAATCAATAAATGCATTAAGGATTCTGAGACAGCTTGTCTCAATGAGCAGACTCAGTTTGACAGTTTGAGGTTGTTTAATTCCTTAATTTTCTAATTTCTCTGTTTTTCTTTTCTGTTTACTAACCTTGGTTACTTGTGGTTATGATTCTTTCCCCTTGAAGTCAGGTGTCTACATTATCCATAGTTTCAATCATTTGTCAATTCATAATTTGTCATATTTTCTGTGCTTGATATGATTTGTTTCACTTGTCATTTCACTTCACTTGTAATTCATTCTTTCGATTGATAAGACATTAAGGAACCATGTCTTCACATTCACCTATATAAAAAAATTTTGATTGTTGGTTGATTATGAGATTTCTGAAGATCCCTTAACATTGGGAGTTCGCACTTAGTGCGACCCCCTTTGTTTCATTTTAAGTTTATTTTCATGTTTAAATTTTCACTGTCACCATGGGTAAGTTTTCAGGTACTTCTTTTTTGATGTGTCAAGATTTTTAACATGGTTTTTTTCTCTTAATAGATGTACTTTTTACTATTGCTGATGATGAAGGATTAATCATTCGAAACATGTCCTAATGTAAGTCTATGACTACATATTAAACACTTTGGTGGAGTTTGACTGTAAGTTAATCCCCTCATCCTATATTTTCTCATTATGTTCATTTGTAGTTATAAATGAGGTTAATTAATAGAAAACTAATAATGTTGATCCTCATCTGTACAGCCCGACCCACCAATAATTTGAGATCGTGTCTCCAATCTCATTTATCAAATTAAAACCCGCTCGGTCAAATAAATATTGGTAGATGTTTTTCGCCGGTTCTATACCTCTCCCCAAGGTCACACACCCCCCAGGTGGTCTTGGGGGTCAATCACCTTGGGAGGAGTGACCTTGGGGTGAATAACCTTGGGAGGAGTGACCTTGGGGCGAATGACCCTTATGCGATCTTGGGAGGAGTGACCTCGAGTTGACTTTGGGAGGAGTGACCTAGAGTTGACCTTGAAAGTAGGGTGCCCTTTGGAGTTGATGCGGCCTTGAGAGGAGTGTGCCCTTGAGGGGGGCTCTCTTTTTCTGTGAGCGTGACCTTGTGTTTTCACACCTCTGAAATGTAAGGGGTAGGCAACCTTGAACGCTGCTGCTGCGTACGCATGCGCTATTCTTCCATGAGAGTTCAAGATCGCGTTGGTGAGAGTGGGGGAGGTGGTACTTCTTTAAATACAAGGACGCGCAGAGTGAAGCACAGTTTCTTAAGAATTACATATTAATCAGCATTTTTTGTTTGTTCGTGAGTGCGTTTTTTATACATCATCATGTTGACCTGCAGTGCTGTTTCCAAACCTTTACGCGTAGTGATAATTTACGTCGCCATCAAATAATATCATGTGTTGGTGATTTGGGTGGACCTAGTGCTAAAAGGGCTCGATTGGATATATCGAATCCGCCAGCGCTATCGACATCTAGAAGTGTGCAAAGATGTGTGCCCTGCGCTAAATATGATCCATCAGATAGGATGGGTGCTCATAAGAGAACCTTGGAGCATCGCTCTAATGCGTGCATGCACTACTGAGATGACGTATATGCGATCGAGAGCGCGTTCAAATGCCGCATTATTAGCTACAGGTTAGAGTGTAGAACTAACATTTTAGATTATAATGCGTTCTTCAATGAGAGTAGGGCTAAAATTATATCTCTATTTGATAATATGCTTCTGATTCACCACTCGATTAAAGTGAACATGGAAGTTTTTGGCAGATATGTCATTGAAACCCAAGATGTGTGCAATCTTTCATGGCTCCGAATCGCATAATTGCTTCATCGCCAGATTTGGAAGATATCGTTGACGCATTTCGGGATTCTCTGTCGAATCTAGCTATCGAATTCGAGGAACGTGATTCTGGTGAGTTGTTTGAAAAAAATCAGATGTCGACTAAGTTTGCTCATTTCTTTTTTTCACTTTGATATTACAGGTTGGGCTTTAGAAGAGATTAAGTTCCTAGAAATACATATTAATAAATATAGTCCATTAGGAGGCGGATCTCACATATAGCTGCCACCTATATTGCGAACAAAAAAGCGGTGGTAAACATTATGAATCAGGATAAGCACTGTTTCGCCTGGACAGTTACATCAGCTTATCCTGCGAGGGTAAGGGTTACCGAAACATCTTCCTACCCACACTTTTCTACAGTATTGAATCTGGTTGGTATGGAGTTTCCCATGAAAGTAAGTGATATTCCAAAGTTCGAAAATCAAAATGATTGTTCCATCAATGTTTATGGATTAGAGAGCATATTCGAGGATCAAAAAATGAAATATAAGGTTGTTGGGCCGCTTCCTTATGATAATAATGGGTTGGGTAGGCATGTCAACTTACTATATATCTCAGATGATTCCGGTAAGGGGCATTATTGATGGATTGAAAATTTATCGCAATTAGTGTCAAGCCAATTGGATGCCAGAGAGCATAGGAATTTCTGTTGCGATGGGTGCCTGATATGTTTCTCCGATGAGTCGAACTTGCTACGCCATAAATTGAATGATTTTGCAATCATACATACACTACGGTTCCATTTCCAGAAATCAAGGTTGATAAATTCGGAAATAGCGCTCCCGGGAATATTTTAAAATTGGAAAGTTTTGAGAAACGGATGAAAGTACCATTTGTTATTTATGCGGATTTTGAATCTGTTCTGAAACCCATCCAAACTTGTGAACTAGATCCTACGAGGTCGTATACGAATAGAACATTCGCTCACGAGCCGCATTCATTTGCATATCTCATGAAATGTTCCTACGATGATTCCCTCACTAAATTTGTTTCATTCCGAGGAAAAGGTGAAGCAAAAAAGTTTGTATCCAGTTTAGTCGATAATTTCAAGGCTATATATAATACGCATTTGAAACACGTTGTTTCTATGGCTAAATTGAGTGCTGCAGAAAAGCTTGATTTCGCTACCGCTGCAATTTTCAAAATTTGTGATGAGCCACTTGATTCCGCAGATGTTGAAGTTAGAGACCACTGTCACCTTACTGGTAAAAATAAAAATAAAAATATAATTTGAATTACAAGCTACCTACCTTCATCCCATCTTTTTCCATTATATGAGCGGGTATGATAGCCACCTCTTCATCAAACAATTTTTCGATCATGAAGAGAGGGTGGATTGTATCGCTCAAACTGAGGAAAAATATGTTTCATTTACGAAACATGTTTTAGTTGATGAGTATTTGGGAAAAGATGAGAAAAATCATAACATGATCATGAAGATGCGCTTTTTAGATAGCTATAAGTTTTTTTCTGACCCTTTGCATTCTCTAGCTGAAAATCTGACTACGGGACAGCGAGAGCATTTCAAGATCGGGAACAATTTAAGCTAATGATGCGAAAAGGCGTGTTTCCATATAGTTTTATAACATCTATCGATAAATTGGGGCATAAAAGTTTACCTTCACAAAATGACTTTTTCGATAATTTATCGAATGAACACATTGCGAATGAGGATTATCGTAGAGCTGAGCGTATTTGTTTTTTTTAAATTTTCGGAGGGTTAGTTTGAAGACATACAAGTTGGACCCGTGTCAATATTATACAAACCCCTAGTCTATCATGAGATAGTTATGTGAATCACATCCCCGATTCCCGTGAGAACCTGCTGATTCCAGCATCAGCGAAATCTGACGATTCCATGGAAAGAACAAGACGCCTTGCGAACCGAACCAACTGACCGGCAGATTCGACATAGCCCTGAACGAAGAAGGTCGCATTTGATTATTCACATTTTACTGTTTTTTCCTAATAAATTGTATCACGAAATATAACGAGCTTTTTTAAAAAGCTATTTCTAATAAGTAGAAACTTGAAGTGGCGCAGTCGTACGGATTCTGAAAGGGACATTTATCGAAAATACCCCGTCAGTTTCAACTGTTTGTTCAGAAGAACCCAGTGCTCCATCGAGGACCCAGCTGATAGAAGACAGTAGCATCGAAGCAAGAATGAACATCTTCGTTTTGATGTAAGCCGGTACCAGTAAAATATTTTGACAACAATGAATTTGAACTTTTTCATGTAACAATACAAGACACAAACCACGAAAATATACAATTTCCTGATATCCCGCAACTCATACGAACCAACCATATGAACCCTGAAAGAAAATATCACATCGAAAAATTATGCCGATCTTTTTCAGATATTTTCCACCGCGAAAATTCCAAATTAATTTTTAGTAATCAAGTCAAACACAGAATCAAGACTCTAGATGAAACCCCCATATATTCTAAATCATACCGTTACCCTTTCATTCATAAACCAGAATTGAAAGACAGATAAATGAAATGCTCAGACAAGAAATTATCAGACCTAGTGAATCCCCTTGGTCCTCACCGATCTGGATAGTCCCTAAGAAAGCAAACGCATCAGGAAAGAAAAAATGGCGTATAGTTGTAGACTACAGGAAAGTAAATGAAAAGACGATTGACGACAAATACCCTATCCTGAACATATCCGATATCCTTGACAAATTAGGTAGATGCCAGTATTTTTCAACATTGGATTTAGCTAGCCGTTTCCACCAAATCGAAATGCATCCCGATGACATTCAGAAAACTGCATTCAATGTTGAACATGGTCACTACGAATATCTGCGCATGCCCTTCGGGCTCAAGAACTCACCCTCTACGTTCCAAAGGGTGATGGATAACGTCTTGAAAGACTTGCAAAATAAAGTTTGCTTTGTCTATATGGATGACATAATTGTATTTTCCACCTCTTTGCAAGAGCATATAACGAACCTTAAACTAGTCTTCGAGAAATTAAGAGGAAGTAACTTAAAAGTACAGTTGGATAAATCAGAATTTCTTAGAACCGAAGTGGCTTTTCTTGGTCACACCATCACTCCTGACGGAATAATACCAAACCCCGAAAAAATAAAATCAATCATCAATTATCCTATTCCTAATAAATTGTATCACGAAATATAACGAGCTTTTTTAAAAAGCTATTTCTAATAAGTAGAAACTTGAAGTGGCGCAGTCGTACGGATTCTGAAAGGGACATTTATCGAAAATAACCCGTCAGTTTCAACTGTTTGTTCAGAAGAACCCAGTGCTCCATCGAGGACCCAGCTGATAGAAGATAGTAGCATCGAAGCAAGAATGAACATCTTCGTTTTTATGTAAGTTGCTCAAATCATATCATTCCTGCGATCCTTCAAAATTCTATGTCATCCTCCTCGCCTTCTTCAAGTGAAAATAGTGAAAGCGAGTTAGATTTAGAAAGCAAAATAAATTCAATTTCTAACTTGAATCTAGACTCTGAAATAAGTGAACTTCTTTCAGTATTGAAAATAACAGAAAACTCATCTCGTGATTCAAGAAGAGGAATATCAAATTCAATTAACAACATGGCAGTACCCAATTTCGAAACAAAACTTTTAGAAATTGTTCCAAAATTTGACGGAAATCCATTAGAATTATCCTCATTTTTAGATACCGCTAATACTTTGATTAATACTTATTGGGACCCAAATCCTGCGAATTTAGGTGGTGTACAGAACACAACTCTGATCAACGGTATTTACGCAAAATTGATAGGAAAGGCACGCGAAGTTTACAGTATTTGTATATCAAAAGAATTGCAATCAGTAAAACATGCTCTGGTGGCCCATTTCGGTGACCAAAGAGATGAAAACGGATTACTTTTTGATTTGGACCAATTAAGACAAAATAACAACGAATCTCCTTTACAATTTTATACTCGTATAATGTCAAATTTGAGTGCACTTCATAACTATCTCGATACGCACGAAAACGATGTAAATAACAAAACTGTGAAAAAGACATTCTATAATACGCACGCTTTGAAAATATTCCTTGCAGGATTAAGAGAACCCCTTGGTTCTACAATCCGAGCAATGAAACCGGTCGATATGGCAGAAGCTAGACAATACATAATTTCTGAGAGTAACATTCGTCATTTACAAAAACCATCAAATAATAACGATCAATTCAAATCAAAGCAAGTACTCAGAAATAGTTTCGGTTATCAGAATCATTTTCAATATCAACAATTCAACCATCCTCAGAACAATTCGCAAATTCCACCACAAAATTTTCCTAGGCCTGCTTTCCAAAATTCTAACTTTCCACGCGGACCAATGCGAATGCAATCGCGACCTACACCTCCGCAAAGATATTTTACGAACAGCCAAGTTTTTGGAAATCAAGGACCCTTTAGAAACCCAACCAACGTTTGGAAACCTAACCCCCAATTGAATCAAATTAAACCTAGACCTACACCAACGAGCGGTATTTCTTATGGAAATCAATCCCGACAAAGAACTGACCATAGACAAAATATGTTTCAACAACCTCAAAGAAACACAATTCCTGAAGAACTATTCAACGTAGAACAGAATTATTATGATGAACAATATTATAACGACCAATATCGAAACTATGACTATCAATACCAAGATTATGATTACCAACATCAAAACTATCAGGATGATACTTGTCCAAATACTTGTCAAAACCAAATAGACCCAATCGAAGAATCCACCGAAAATTTTCAAGAAGTCGACTCCTCAGAAACCAACACATAGAAATTCACTCAATATACGACCGAAAAGATCTGCCGTATATCCAAATCTCAAATCCACCCTTGAAATTATTGATTGACACAGGTGCTACCAAATCATTCCTGAATCCTGAAATTGCAGAAGATTATTATCACGAATTTATAAAGAAAGAACCGTTTACAATCTCAGCAATATTTCAGACAACTTGTAGAGATCAATGTGCAGAAATTCCGGCATTCAACTAATTTAATTCTGATGATAAGAACATAAAATTCTACCTATTAAAATTTCATCACTTTTTCGATGGTCTAATCGGTTATGAAACGCCAAAAGATCTCAACGTTCAGATAGACATTCAAAATTCGATTATAAAAACACCTAAAGCAAAAATTCCTATAACTCATTATGAAACAAAAGGAAAACTATTATTTTTTGCACGAATCGAACCATTTTCAATCGAATCAGTTAAAATTCCAGTTTCAATACCCGAAGGTACCATGACTATTCCCGAAACTCGCATGTCGAAAAAATGTATTATTCGTGAATGTCTCACTATAGCTCATCAAGGATATGCAACTGTTGATATTCAGAATAATGCCAGTGACGTACTAGAAATTTTTCTCTATAAGCCGGTACCAGTAAAATATTTTGACAACAATGAATTTGAACTTTTTCATGTAACAATACAAGACACAAACCACGAAAATATACAATTTCCTGATATCACGCAACTCATACGAACCAACCATATGAACCCTGAAGAAAAATATCACATCGGAAAATTATGCCGATCTTTTTCAGATATTTTCCACCGCGAAAATTCCAAATTAACTTTTAGTAATCGAGTCAAACACAGAATCAAGACTCTAGATGAAACCCCCATATATTCTAAATCATACCGTTACCCTTTTATTCATAAACCAGAATTGAAAGACAGATAAATGAAATGCTCAGACAAGAAATTATCAGACCTAGTGAATCCCCTTGGTCCTCACCGATCTGGATAGTCCCTAAGAAAGCAGACGCATCAGGAAAGAAAAAATGGCGTATAGTTGTAGACTACAGGAAAGTGAATGAAAAGACGATTGACGACAAATACCCTATCCCGAATATATCCGATATCCTTGACAAATTAGGTAGATGCCAGTATTTTTCAACATTGGATTCAGCTAGCGGTTTCCACCAAATCGAAATGCATCCCGATGACATTCAGAAAACTGCATTCAATATTGAACATGGTCACTACGAATATTTGCGCATGCCCTTCGGGCTCAAGAACTCACCCTCTACGTTCCAAAGGGTGATGGATAACGTCTTGAAAGATTTGCAAAATAAAGTTTGCTTTGTCTATATGGATGACATAATTGTATTTTCCACCTCTTTGCAAGAGCATATAACGAACCTTAAACTAGTCTTCGAGAAATTAAGAGGAAGTAATTTAAAAGTACAGTTGGATAAATCAGAATTTCTTAGAACCGAAGTGGCTTTTTTTGGTCACATCTTCACTCCTGACGGAATATTACCAAACCCCGGAAAAATAAAATCAATCATCAATTATCCTATTCCGAAAACTACTAGAGAAATCAAAAGATTTCTTGGACTTTTAGGCCATTATAGAAAATTTATCCCAAATTTTGCGAAGATTACAAAACCGTTCACTTTATGTTTGAAAAAAGGTGCTAAAATAAATATCAATGATCATCTCTATACCAAAACATTCGAAGATTGCAAATTTCTTTTGACCAACGACCCTATCCTCCAATATACAGATCTCACAAAAGAATTCATACTGACTACCGACGCAAGTAATGTGGCCGTGGGAGCTATTCTCTCACAAGGACCAATCGGACAAGACAAACCTATTGCATACGCATCGCGTACATTGAACGAATCAGAGCAAAACTACGCGACTATTGAGAAAGAGCTTTTGGCCATTGTTTGGGCTACAAAATACTTCAGGCCATACTTGTTCGGAAAAAAATTCAAAATTCTAACAGATCATAAACCTCTCCAATGGCTTATGTCTCTCAAGGAGCCAAATTATCGTTTGGTTCGTTGGATATTGAAACTCGAAGAATTTGATTACCAAATAGTGTATAAAAAAGGAAAATTAAATACTAATGTCGACGCCCTCTCCCGAATAGAAATATACCCTAATGATACACAAACTAACGACAATAATGTCCCAGAAATTCTTCCCATTCTACAATACATGGAGGAATATAACACGAATCCCATCGTAGACGATAATCCGAGACCATCCACAAGTAGAGAACCCGATAACCAATCAATCATAGGACAGATAGATCCCGACGAAAATAACGACAACGAAACTGTACACACCAGTGCAGAAAACCCGATTTTGACAATAAATATAACTGATAAACCGCTGAATTATTTTCTTTGCCAAATTATTATAATTACAGTCGATCAAAACCCGCGAATGGAAACAAAGAAGATATTTGTAAATCCAGTTAACAGAACAAGATGGTATCTATATGTGACAAACGAAACATTTCAAGCTCAAGTTATTGAGTTCTTAAAAGAATTCGGTGGCGCAAAACGACAATACGTTTTATACTTTCAGAATGATGAATACCAAAACTTATACAAAAAAATATGTGTTTTTCTTCCTCAAATATTCAAAAACTCTTCTTTCAAAATTTTAAAATCAAACAAACTTTTATTTGATATTACTAACGAAAATAGGCAACAAAGTTTGATGAAATCTACTCATGAAGGCGTTACTAATCATAGAGGAACTCACGAAACGATTAACGAATTGAAAATCAAATACTATTGGCCGAAATTAAATGATGATGTCAGAAAATTTATAAACAATTGTTCTATTTGCCAACAAGCCAAGTACGAACGTCATCCTCCACTCATCAAACTTCAACTCACACCGACTCCCAAAAAACCTTTTGAAACCATTCACGTAGACACATTCAAGTTTGTCAATAATGCCATAGCTCTTACAATCTGCGACAGTTTCTCCCGATTCGGACAAGCCTATATCTTGTCCAGTCTTTCTGCAATACATGTCTATCAATCTCTCTTACAATTTATTACGTCATACAAAACCCCAGAAAACATAGTGTCTGATAATGGAACAGAATTCACCCAAAATATTATGGAATAATTCGCAAAAGTTCATAAAATAAATTGGCATTTCACTTTACCCTTAAACCCGAACAGCAACGCAATAGTAGAAAGATTTCATTCTACAATTCTCGAAAATATGCGTACTCTTGCTTTAAGTAAACCAAAATTGAATCCTTTCGAAAAGATAACTAATGCTGTTTAAGAATATAATAATTCTATTCATTCGGCAACCAAACAAAAACCAATTGATCTCCTTTTTGGACACTTAGAATTGAAAGACCCGATGAAAATTCACTTTGAACGCTATTCGCTTTCTCGAATTATTGCAAATATTTTAGATAAGACTAGGATCTCCAATTGTCGCCACGGGCCACGGGAATAAATCATCCGCTAATTATTATGTCGGCATCTTTTTGATAATTAGCCACCGCGCTGCCGAGATGAAATGATTCCGATTTCACGGAAAAAATCCGTTACTATTCTCTTATAGATTCATCATGAATTTTCGAAATAAACAACGAAAGATGTACAAATTAAATTAGCACTTATCTTATTGGAAAAACAATCACCAAACATTTCTTTTATTTCCTAAAGAATTCGATCTTTACAACTTACCTTACTCGTAAATTACTAAAATAATGAATATCGAATGCAAATAGTAGTCCCAAGAAGATCCGGCAACCCTGCAATTCATCTACGCATTAAAATAAAACACTCAATTATAGTTTTTTGCTGACTGGAATTCTGCAGCGCCATCTCATATTCAGGAAACGCTAATAGAAAATGCGATGGACATTACCGCCATCTGTGAGGCAGGGTCTGAACTACTAATTTCAAGATCCCTTCTCGCTTTATTGAGTCCCTGCTATCCATCATTGATATTTATGTGGTCAATGGCGGTTTTGCTGTCAAAATTATTCGCTATATTCAATTATAGCCAAACGACTACATTTCAGAAGCTAATATTCCGGTCTTGTATTACTATATATCTAACCTGGGAAGTGATCATGAATTTTTGTGAATCCAAAGCAAAAAAGTTCACAATGTTTACATATTTTGATCATCTACAGCTTTCTTTCACGAATGAGTTTCAACTTAGGAATCCTTCATCGACACCTCCCAACTTTGGTCTTTTCACTGGTCCAATCCATTTCGCAATTGGACTTACAGAAACTTAGAAATCGACTATTTACGATGGGTCTGCATGAGTCGCATTGTGAATCCCCCCTCTTAAATCAAAGAAGAGAGTGATTGAAGCATTCTTTGAGTTCATATTGTTATAAACATGTGTACATAACTCTGCAATGGCAGAAGTTGTTGATTTAATTTGTCGAAAGCCATGTTGGAAGGAACCTAGCAGGTTTTGAGATTCAATGAAATTTGTTAATCTGATGTTGAATGCCATATCTATGATTTTTGCAAGTTGATTTTGTAAGCAGATGTTTCTGTAGTTATTTATATCCTCTCTTGATCCCTTATGTTTATATATGGAAATTGATTTATTGGAGGTCTTCAGCTTATTAATATATTGTCCTGATGTAAATGAGTTGTTAATTATATGATTAAATTTTTCACAAAGTATGATACTTTTCCGTTGATTTCATCAATACCTGGTGATGGTTTACTAGTGGTCTTACTAATTATCGATTCAATCTCAAATGGTGTTATTCATGGACGTATAAACACATATGGACACAGCACGCCTATACCTTCATCGCACATTGTTTTGAAGGCTTAGAGTTCGTAGGCAGTCGGGTTGAAGGGAAGAGAGTTGGAAACGATAGACTGTGATTGTTCCCTTCGCTACAGTGGCGTACATGATTAACGTATCGAGAAGTTTTATTTCGTTGTCAATAAAATTCAATGGACGATTCAAAACTAAATACACTTTCAAATATCATTGAATTAGTAGCTATAGGTATATAGAATGAATAAAAATAAATAATATCAGTTATTTTGACAACCCTTATAATCTATCGAACATCTAACGGCAGAAGTATCCTAAGTTGAATGTTAATAACATGATATTAAACCCCTGTGATAATTTTATTGTTCTTTATAGGTAGGTTACTCAAAGTTAATGTAGAAAGATAATATGATGTAATAAAACAGTTTTATATAAAGGTTACTTTTTTAATTTTGTAGATACAGTGATTGACATAGAATTGCGATTTCTGAAACAGGTCCTCAATGTGACTATTGATTTCTGAACAGAATAGTCTTTTAAAACACTCCGTAATCTGATAGTTGATGAATCTAATTTATTCATCGTTTCGTGGTGTATTCTTATTTTGAAATATTTATGAAGGATTAGTTTCAAAAATTGTACAGGGTAGCCATCAATATTATCTCCATCATAGAAAGTGGTCACCAAAATGTTGATATAATTCCTTCGGAATATTTTGTAATGTTTTACTCACCAAAATATTCATAAGGTTATTAACTCTCTTATTATAAATATTCGTTGTTTTATTAAAAACCTAAAATATTCCTCAGCCTCTTTACGAATTCCAATGACTAATTTAGATGCTTATGTAAGGTTTTCATACTCTTTCCTTTTCTGTAGCTTGGAAATAGTTTCCTCATTTTCATCCGTCAATAACTTCTTACATCTGGAGCAAGTGACAATAGAATTCAAACTCCTTAATGAAAACTGCCATATAACTAACAATATCATTAGAATACTATTATGATCATGAAATGATAAATAAACCCATTGTCACGCCTATGTTACTCAGATTCGATAATGTAAACATAAAATACTATATGAAATACGAATACTATATGAAATACGAATGAAATGTCAGATCTGGGTGTAAAAACTTAGTTTTCCTGCATAACCAGCACTGCTTCACCATTTTTACTGTCTATGTTCAAAGTATTTCACAAAATAACTCGATAAAACACTATTAATCACTCAAACGAAGTTTGGGAAAACAAAGACTTGCTCCAAGCGAATGTAAAACGAGACTGATTTGAAGCAATGTTGCCAGTTGTACATAACCTCTGTTGGCTCTGCTACTTCCGCAGGAGTAATACCACGTAATACTACCTCGATTACGAGCAATTTTCATTCTATTGGGTTGATCTCATTTGTTTCAGGAACTTTCTGAATTTATTACGATAGGATTGGATAATTAAAATATCCCAAATGAACAGAATATGATCTTAGACTAAAATTAGGATTTATCAATGACAAGACGTGACAACATCTAATTCAATGGCAGATATACAGAATGTGACCATGTCACTGAATCTCTCGGCTTCACATTATAACGTAAACAACTGAGTCCATCTGTGTTTATACGTCCATGGTGTTATTGGATTAAGAAATAGTGTATGTTCCTGTATTGGTGACATTGTTACTCTGCTCTGGTCTGGCTCAGAATATCTTACATTATTGACGAAAAAGTCGCTCAGGATGTCACATATTTTATTTTTATCAGTTATTGTTTCGTTAGAAACAATGAGCTGATTTACTGTGTTTATATTTGCTAAGCCTCTTTTTTCATTGATTATTTTCCAGCTTTCTTTTGTTATGTTTGGTGAATTTTCCAGTCTCTTGTTATTGAAAGTATTTTTCGCTTGCCTCACCTTCTCTTCATAGATAGTTTTTAGGTTTTTGTAGCGTTTCTTAATGATTAGATTAGTTGTTGTTTTTGCAATGCTTCCAATTTCATACAACATTTTATGTAGCTCCTTTATTTCATTATTATACCATTTTTTATTAGTTTTTTTACTCATTCCAATTTTTTTGAATTTGAATGCTATATTGTAGTGAAATGATAATGCACTGTAAAATTCTTCAAACATGATATTTACTTCAGATGAACTGAAAACTCCTTGCCATTGTTCAGTACTGATCAGATTTCTGAAAGTTATCAAATTAGAGTCTGACATATCTTTTTTCATATTTCATTTTGCGAAATTACTCATAGGAAGTTCATACTGACATAATTGAAATGTATGATCTGATATGTGATTACCTTTCACATATGTATTTCGACATCCAAGATTTGAAAATATCAAATTAATGCATGTGGAGCTTTCACATGTGATACGTGTGGCTTCTAAAATGTAATTTTCCATTCCAAATTCTTCGAATATGTTTATTAAATCTATTCTACTTGTTGTATCTGAAAACATGTTTATGTTCATATCTCCACTCACAATGTAGTAATTATCGTTTGAATAGATGTCATACATCAGCTCATACAATTTACCAAGAAATATTTTTACATCACTATCAGGTGTTCTATATAGGCATACAACATATAGTTTGAACTTTCCTAAATTTAAACAAGCAATGGAGCTTTCAAAGTCTTTTTCGCTATTCTTATTGGATTCTATGGATTTTGCGAGTGAAACGTAGTTTTCCCTGATGTATATACAAGTACCACCCCTTTGATATTCAGTGCGACTAAAATTACTAATTAATTTGAAACCTTGTAGTTCGAATACCTGAATTTCTTGTGTTTTGAGCCAATGCTCTGAAATACAGCAAACATGAACGTCATTCAGGTCAAATATTAATTCAATATCACTAGGTTTGTTTGATATTCCTTGAATATTGATATGCATGAGTACAAGATTTTCCTTTGGACTGGTAATTCCGTTTATCAAAGTTTCTGTGTTTCGTTCCTTGTTCTGGCTAAAAAAGTGTTTGATCTCTTATGTTCTTCTTCTGGTTGTCGAAATTGATGTGCATTGTCTAGGAAGTGTTGACCCAACTTGAAGTTGAAGCGAACTGTATATAACCTTTTTTGGCCAAAAACTATTTTCATAAATTTGCTCTTTGAGATGAGGTTCTACACCAATCATGAAGGATTGGTTGTCCCGCCTGGAACTTTTGGTTGGTAGTTTTTAACACTAGTGTTTGTGGAGTTGGTGGGGGAGCTTATGTATGTTTTTATGTTTTCTTCATCAATTGTGTCTGGAATTTTAGTAAGAAATAGCCAAATCTTCTTTTCATTATCATCATTTCCTTCCATGCCTCTTCTCCGACGTCTTATTACTTTTGTGAAATTTTCCTCTTCATTCATATCATGTTCTTAGTTAATAATGGTTCGAAGTGGATACTTATTCCGATACTACTATATTACTATATTATTATACTATATCCAATCAGGTGAATTTCGTAATGATATTCGAAGATATTTACGCAGAAATGCGCTGTTGCCAGGTTATCGGAACTGGAAATCACTGTCCACTATACAACGATGATAGGTAGAAATCAATTAGATTACCTCTTGTTCTGAGTAAATGCCCATAACACAATACACGCGAGCGAAGCGTAATTTCTAATAATCTTCTTCAAATAATTTCAACCATCATTGCAAGATTCGCCTGATTGAATAGTATAGTATTCACTCCGAAACATTCCATTCTAGTAAATCTAAATGACCAACTTGGCAACAGCGTGTTTTCGATAAAATCGAAATCATAGAAGTTGGTCAAACGATTTTCTTCAACCGATATCTCCAATAATCTTCTTCAAATCAATTACAGCGCCCATAACTTGGCAATAGCGCATTTCCGCAAAGTTTAAATATCATTGTAAGATTCGTCTGATTGAATAGTATCGTATCCACTTCGAGTCATTCCCATATCAGATTTCCAGTAATCCGAAGAGACCAACTTGGCAACAATCGAATTACAATCTGAATTGAAATTGACCAATAACAACATTGCATTTTTCACCGCTAGTATCGCCAAAGCCCAAATCTCTCAGCAATAAACTGGGCCTTATACGTTATTGTGATTTTGAAGAGAGAGCTGTGAGGATTCATGGGTGAATTGTCGTCCTATAATAATAAGATTTCCATTGGAATAATAATACTATCCAATATATGTATCTTACAAGTTCTCGTAAATTGATTTAAAAAAATGGTTAAATTTAAATGCAGTATAATATTCCTCAATGCGGCTCTGACGAAAACAATATATACCATGTAATGTTCAGTGTATGTGAGGTTTTGGGGTGACACCTGCTGAGAACGCTTTCTAACTAACGTGAATTGAGAATAGTAGATGGACGTGAAGGTTTCTACTGGCTTTTCTTTCGGACTATTATTTATTCACAATGTGGTCACTATAGAGACCTCTTACGGAAAGGTCGAAAGTACGGCCCGTGACCCTCCACTTGAGCAACTGATGTAGGTTGGCAAGTAAAATAGCTTCAATAATGAATTTTGATGTGTATAGTCAAAATAAAAAGATACCTACTAACTTCAAAATAATATACCTACCTCTTGTTTTAGAATGATTATTAATAATTTTTACAGTTCATTAAGGCTGGTAGATGGTCATATGAATTTCGCAAAATTTATGCAAATAAAAATGGCGGCTGAAAGGAAATATCGCAATAAAGTTGAAATATTTGAATTTATTTGCGGATTTTTTCATATTATCATGATATGATACCACATAAAGCATAAATCAATAGTTTTAGAAATATCAATGTGATATTTATAATTTGCCGATTCGCGTCAATTTTGCGAAAATCGGATAAGCATGATCCTCCTTTTATAGGTGATGAGTCTATACTATCTCTAATTGTATGTTTTTATCTATTTGCACTACTACATATATAGATTAAATGAATGCCTAATCCATTCAGCATTTTCATTCTGTTCATACCCTGAAAACTAAGTAATATTAGAGAAAAAACCGAGGTGTAATTCGCCAAGGAAATTTGCGAGCAAGGCAATGTGAGAGGTAGTGCGAGGAATTGTCGAGGCAGTGCGAGGCAGTGAGAGGCAGTGCGAGGAATTGTCTAGGCAGTGCGAGGCAATGCGAGGCATTGTCGATGCAGTGCGGAGCAATGCGAGGCAGTACAAAGCCTTCCAAGACAATCTTTTACCTATTTTAAAAACAAATCAACTATATTGGCTCGTCATTCGCATTTCCCACTTATTGATCTGTTCCTAGTTGAGACGAATTCATGCACAACGCTTTTTCATAAATTTTTTGCTTTTTTTAATTGTTATGAGACTATATTTTTCTTCAAGGATTTTGAATCTTTTATGTACGACCGTCATTTAGTATTTATAGAGTTCAGTGGTTCTTCTGCGATTTGTCATACAAAATTTCTCATGTGATTATACCTACTCAAAAAATAATCGTATCGAATACAGTTCGTGCTTTGAAATATTCGAGGTATGGTTATACATCCCAAACTTCCTGCACAATTACAAATCGTGTCAGTTCAACAGAATAAACCTTCCGCTTCGCGGTCGATTTATTTCAACTGTCAAACTGACACTCTTTGAAACTATGCAACAAGTTATCGATGTATAACCCGAATATTTTGAAGCACTTATAGTTAAATAGTTAGCTGAAAAATTCCCAAATGTCGAAGAGGTTATCGTTTGTTTTTTATTTCATAAATCAATCAGAGAGGAAGTGACTTGTCGTTCACGGCGACGTCACATGCAGGCTGAAAAAAAATTCTGCGAATTGGACCATCCTTCAGTAGTTTAATATCCTTGATAAGGACATAGATGGTCTGGTTAGCCATGGAAACAATTAAAATATCTGTTGTCGAACTGATGAATGCTATAATATGTCAGTTATTTGTCATAATAGGTAGATTGTAGATTGTAGAATGTAGGGGGGGTCGTTAAGGCTGTGCAGCCTCTCAAGCAACTCGACCTATAAGATCTTTTGTGCATAACCCTTAATCTATTCGAAGCCCGGGAGTCCGAGACTTCGGGCAAAGTTTATCAGTTTCCTGGGAGCTAGGTTTCTGATATCGGAAGGCTCTAAAAAGGCCCCTTCCAGGAACTTGAGCCTCTTGCAGAAGAGCGCTCGGCATTCGCAAAGCAAATGTTCTGCAGTTTCAGCGAAGTTTTACCATAATAGGTATATACCCAGTATATTTAAAATATAATAAAAATACCAAAGCCGCACAACAGCAATTCAGAGTGTTGTATGGCAACAAAGCAATTCCTTCTACAAATACTTTCAAAAATATCAATACATTGTCTGAATTTCAACATCAAATATCTCGATATCTATGACAATTAACAAGAAATCAAGCAGAAATTATTGCAAGAATGGAATGTATGCTATGAAAACTATGGAAATTGTTTGTATTTCATAGATATGTAAGTTCCTGTATCATTATTGGTACAGAATTCACTATTACATCGGAACCATAGGTATCATATTATGGTAAGGCTCAGATTCAATCACCCCAATAGCAGAACCATTTTCGAATTTCAAAATCGTAATAGTGTAGTAATTTATAACTAATTTATTACCACATTCCCGAATTTATTACCTTTCATGAAGGCAAAAAAAAACAACGGTTCTGCTAGCTTTATAGGAACCTAGCAAAACCACACTTTCGAACATATTTTTTTTATAGTTGACATAGGGCATAATTTGTTACTCTTTTATTACTTATTTATTAACATATTCCCAAATTTCACTTAACGCTTTATACGACTGGGTGATTAAATACATAGAGTGCTCTTTGAAAAAATCAAGTTATGGTCCTTCAAAGTTCAAAGTCAATGTGTCACAGCAAGGTGATGTCACAATAAACATAGACGGTCTTGCCGCTAAAATATACCTGAGGTAGTTGCTTAAACATAGGCAAAGTCTCAACTTCATATTCAGAAAACCTGGTGCACTGTGATTTTTTGAAACAGTGCCTGCAAACGCGTCTATTTTTAGAAAAACTTGAATAACATTTGAAAGGTTGAAGCGAATTGCAAAAACTTAACATATTTATAGAGTTCAACAAAGAGCAAATTCAAATATGTGTAAATATATACAGGGTGTCAATAAAAACAACATGTTCGAATGTGCTCCGCAAAAATGGTACACCCAGTATATGAAAAAATAATTCTCAAAACTGCACTTCAACCCCCCATTTGCAGTGCCGTTTGGTTTATTTCAATATCATTGACGGTGTAGATGCAATCGAGATTTCCCATATCAATGACTCACCCTGTATATAACAGCCGTTGGTTTTTTTGTCCTACTGAAGAGTAATGAATTCGCCAATGTGGTGATAAATTAGTAATAAATTATTTATAAATTATTAAAAGCATAAACGCATGTTCGAAGAAAGAAATATTTGTATCTTTATTCATTTATATGAATTGATGCATAGACTACGAGTGGATATAATTCAATATTTTGCGTGGTATTTGCCAGGAACGTAGTTGTTTTCTGCTCGTATTCTACCTTGTTATGTTAGATTATTCTAATAATGTTGTGGAGATGACTTTGAGATATTTATTTTCCTTTTTTACACCACCACTCCACTTAGAGTTTTTGGCTTTTCCCTTTGATTCAATCTGCTAGTCGAGCAACCCAGCCACTCTCATATTTCTATATTGGAAATTTATTAAGGAGTGTTTCTTTATTCGCCGCTTGGTGTCGCCGTCTTCATTCTCTTCTTGAGGATCGGCTCACTGCTTTCAAATATGCGTGGATGCTTCCATCGATTCAGACCTCGCCTCGTGTGGAGATCTCAGGATCTCTACACGGTTGACTACCCTGTACTGATGAGGGCCAATAAGCCCGAAACCGGTCTACAGGTTGTCAGGCGTGTTTGTCTCGTTGGGAGCATAAACGCATGTTCGAAGAAAGAAATATTTGTATCTTTATTCATTTATATGAAATGATGCATAGACTACGAGTGGATATAATTCAATATTTTGCGTGGTATTTGCCAGGAACGTAGTTGTTTTCTGCTCGTATTCTACCTTGTTATGTTAGATTATTCTAATAATGTTGTGGAGATGACTTTGAGATATTTATTTTCCTTTTTTAATGAAATTTCTTTACACGGATACTTGGAGTTTTGGTTCTGCTAGGTTTAGATCGAAATATTGGAATTGATGATTTTTTCATTAAAATGGCAAGTAAAAAATTCGGGAATATGGTAATAGTAATAGAAGTTATGCCCAGTCAACTATAAAATAGTTATTTGTGTGTTATTTGGCATTAAATCTGCTTTTCTGCCGTGTGAAACATATGATTTTTTCTTAAAATTTGTTCCAATTCCACGCAAAATCAACTTTTTCATATTTAAATTGCGTTTCATTATCATCAGCATCATTTTGAGTTGTCTTAATGTCATTGTCAATTCTAATAACCAGTTTGATTTAAATTATTACTTGGAAGGTTGCCTACCAACGAACTTTTTCTGCCTAAGCAGTAAAAGTGGACTTTTTCTGCCTTGGCATTAAAAGTACAACTTCTAAGCCTGCCAAGTGTCATTAAAAGGCCGCTTTTAATATCATTTGGACAAAAAAATATTTTTAAAGGTGTGGTTCTGCTAGGTTTATATAAAGCTAGCAGAACCGTTGGTTTTTTTTCCTAAATGAAGGGTAAGAAATTCGGGAATGTGGTAATAAACTAGTAATAAATTAAGTAATAAATTACTACACTATTACGATTTTGAAATTCGAAAATGGTTCTGTTAGGTTTATTGGGGTGATTCAATCTAAATAGCCATCTGACCTTCTGGAATTAGGTTATTTCAAGACTGATGTTATATGGAAAATTTCAGTTTAGATCATTACATTACATCAAAATTCACCTATTAGATAAACATTCATAAGCAATAATGCGAAGGTTTATAAGAAATGCCAGAACAGAAGCACAGCTGCTGATTAATAAAGTTTGACCTCATTTATTTATGATTTTTTTACCAAAATAGATGTGAAAATTAACCCAAAGTCAGTATCAAAAGTGATCAATACAAATCAAGTGAGCAGTATTAAAGAATTACCGATGGCAAAGTTTATTAAGAGGTTATTAAGGCTCTATAATTCCCGTGGTACATAGATAATTTTATTTTTGACCGATTTTCATAACAATATGTCCATATTTAGAACGCAATAAATGTTTAAATTCATAACCTTTCTGGTATATTTGAATTAGGTCGCGTTGATTGTAGCATTGCTGGTTGTTGCTAGGTTGTCGCTATGTTACATGTTTATAAGCAAACTTTCTTTATCAATCAATGTTTTTCCGTTAAAAACGTGTTTATTTTTTACCACAAATCGACGATCTTTTTGTCTTTCTGGCATATTACATCATTATATTATGTACATTTATTATTTGTAATGACGTGAATAAGGAAAATATGTCTTAGTTTTCATTACATATAAACGTTTATAAGCATTTCTTGTACCATTTTCACCTGTAAAAGGTAAGAGGGAGTTTTTGAACCTTCCCAGTCAACCAAAAAAGTAACAGTAAGTCGCAGGGAATGGAAAATATTGTAACAATGGTAATCATCTTGGCGACTTATCAAAGATTTACTGAGAACTTCGCTACGTGGACATCAACATCCGCTTATTGTTGGCACTGCGAATTCTACAAATCAAATTCTATAGGAATCGCATGCGACAATATATTGAGAAGTTTCGATGAAGTGCACATTGCTAATACTATACGACATATCCCTATTCACTTTTATCGAATATCGAACTCGTGATATTATTCGAATTTCAAATAATATATCATAAGTGAACTTCCTCTAACTATAGCCGCGCAACTACTTGAGGAAGTCTTTTTGTGAAATTTTTTATAATTGAAAACATTTATCAGATTGGTAATGATCAATTGATATTCAAATCGTGAATATACAGTGTGGAATATCCAGATGGAATGAATTCATCAGTATCTCAATAATTGGGCATATTCATAAAAAAATCAGATTTTTCATTTTGGAATAAAATATCTCTTACAATGCATAAATTTCATCCCTAAAATAATCAAAGTTCAAATTGATGCTATGTTTCACATTCTGAAGCCCAATCAAATGCCTGGATCATGAACTATCGCGAGAAATCAATGTATCCAGGACTTCAGGAGACCGAAAGACAGAAATGTAATAAGATGGCAGAGGTCACAATCATGTTGAGAAAGTTGTGTCCCATCTTCTCGAAAAAAATAATCGGTAGAAAGTAAATAACCGATTTTCGATCATTTTTATAATGCACCAAGAGTAGGTACATCTTTTGCTCATAAGCTCAGCTGTATTTCATTTAGTTTACGAAAATGCATAATCGAATTTGTAACAGTACTACCCGATATCCGAAAATGCTTATCGAATGCAGAAATAAATTATATCACCTGCAGTGCCTATTCAAATAAGTAATTGGGTATACCTAATCGAGAGATGGCGCTCCTTACCAACGACCGCAGATAATCTACCCAAATGTAACAAATACTTCACATAAGAATTACCATTTGAACACAAGAATGGAACTCTGACCGACTGTCCCCAGTGATGTTCAATAAACTTCACAATATCAACATTATGCTGATATCCATTATAAAATGAAAAATTAATTTACATATTCGAAAGCGATAGTAGACATTCCATTCACGTATTTATCAACCAACGTGAAATGGAATGACCATTTGCGATGTGTATGGTAATTCGCGGATTCAACGTCCACAAAAGTTTTATTGGATTTCATTCCGATGTTTACACTATTGTTTTATAGATGTTTAATGTTCTACCATAATGAGACGTCGCATAATTGCAGTATATGGTAACTGAAATAGATATTCATTGCGATATTCTGGCAACTTATTGGCGATATGTGAGGTTGCGGACATTAAGCACTCGCCAATAAGTACTGTACCGCCTTTTTTATATCAACATTGTGAAGTCGCATCACCACGATAGTAATTCCCTGCAACTTCCCTGCCACCGGAACTGGTTAACTGGGTTAATATCCCAAGGGAGTTATGACCCTCATTATAGATATCGTAACTATGACGATATAAGCTTATAATGTCACTGTCAGAAATAAAATATAATTCATCACTATTTAACATCAAAATTATTTGTTTCATCCTGTTTCACTTGGTTTCCATCGATAAAAAGCTCGTAGTTGTCATCTGGCATAGTGTCTGTTGATGAATCTTTAGAATCAATGGTTGTCTTTACAATCTCATAGGTTCAGATGAAATATTTAGATTGTTATTTTCTTGCATAAATATTCACAAGCCCAGTAAATTCAATAAATATTGTAACAACTCCCTGTTGGCAAACCACTCGGCCAACTAGAGAATACTAGAATTCAATTTTGTGATACCTTAAACTCAATTTTCAAAATAAATTTGTAGAAACCTATTATAACCTTATATTATCAGTTCCCATAATCATCACAATGAAGCAAAATGTACTCACCTCCTTATTATAGTCAAATTCTATTGAGCAATGAGCATTAAATTGTAATAAGGGGTTAACGACCAGATTAACCTAACACTGTTGTGAAGCTGAAGAAGAAGACAGCTGAAAAAGAAGCGGTGTGAAGCTGGCACTGGTGTGAATACAGCAAAAAAAGATAGCAATAAAATTTCCGAGCGGTCCCGAAGTACCAGTGGCGTCGTTTTATTTTTCTTTTGGATAATTATTCATGGTTTATATTTTATTGAGCATCTGCGCCTGACGTCACAGCATCAACTGTCGAACGCTTGGAGGGTAAACAATAAATGATAAACATCATGGACAGAAATTCAATTTGTTAGTTTTGTTTGGTTCTTTCTGCTTTTATTTGTGCTGATTTTTTTATTATTCTTATTGTGTATCATCATCTCATATCTTGTGATAGAGTATTTATGATCCCAACTATGCGAACTGAGATTTCAGATTATGCGCCGACGCAGTAAAAGTAAAGGTACGAAAATCACAAGGATATTAAACTATAGGATGGTCCATTCCGCAGAAATTTTTCGCCCGGATGTGACGTAGCTGGGAGTAAAACGTCACTTCCTCTCTGATTGATTTGTGATTTTTATCAGTGACAACATACAGTGTGATACAATGTCTCTGATTTTTATGAAGTAAAAAACATAAATAATAATCTCATCAACATTTGAGAACTTTTCACCTTATTATTTTTGTCATCTCAGATCACTATTTCAGTTAGTAAATTCAGTATTAAAGAATATTTTATCTTTCTTTGATTCAGTGATTTCACTTTCAACAATATGAACACAAATTTGGTTGGGAATAGTAAGTAGGACATCACTTTCTTGAAGATCTGCAGGACAGTGTGATAGTTGATAGGATTATAATCATGTTACATGAACAGTCTACAGTACCTACTAAACACCAATTAAGTTCTTTGACAAAGTACTACAGTGGTCAGAAAGTCGATATGCATTGGAATAAGGAGTAAATATAGTGAAGGCAGTTGCTGACTAGCATCAATAAAATTCAACTTCACTAATAGTATTACTTGTTTTCAGGGTATGAACAGATTGAAAAATGCTGGATGTAACTATAAAACGTTTATATATAGTATAATAGACTCATCTAAAATGTACTGTAAGAATTTATAAAAAATTCCAAAACAATATGAGAGGTAGGCCTCTATTATTTTGAAGTTATTATAGGTAGCTATTTATTATGAATATGATGTGTTCAATCATTAATCTGAAAATACACAATATCAAAATTCTTTGCTGAATTCTAAGAATAAATTGGATGTCTTACAGTTTATATTTTTCCAGTTTTAGCTCTCTATTTATTAAAACAATGACCTATAATCATCAATGCTTACTTGAAAAATCGTTGAGGAACAGAGGAAAGTATCAGAAATTGTTATTCTACCTAAAGATAAGAACACATCAGTTTTGCTGATTTTAATAATATATTAACAAGACTCAATGAAATTTGTGATTGACAATTGTTTCAATGTATTCAGTTCTATTCAGTGTTGCCAATAAGGCGCAAAAAGCGCAATAATTGCGCTTTTCAACTGTGTTTTGCGCCATTGCGCTATTTTGTGCATTATTGCGCTTTTTAAGGACAAAAACGATTTGAGAATTTAAAGAAGTAATGAAAATATTGGAAGATTATTCAGTTCAGTTAAATGAATCAAAAGTGATCATCGAAATAGAATTAAATCCGAAACATTGACTGCCGTATCCGCCGTATTCTTTTAAGCTAAGCTTGACTTCAAGGTCGTTTGAAAGCATACAATTTCGTATTGTTAAGCGAGCTTAAATCCTAAGCTTAGCTTGAAAGTATACTGCGAATACGGCCGTGAATAGCCTTCGTTTAACTTCCAAGAAGTTACTAATCCAGATGTTGGTGTTATATGTGGTAATATGAAAGAATGTAATGGAGATGTGATATTTTTGTTTTTTCAATTCAAGAGATACTTAATTTGCTATAGCTTCAAATCGAAGGAAGCCACTTCTTGTTTCGAACTTATAGATTTATTCTTTAAAACCGTTTCAAAGTCTTTTGAATTTTAATTATTGAACATTTCAATCAGAAGAATAGAAACCGTGCATGAGACCTTGGCAGTGAAATATGACATTTGGGTCTTTTGACATATTTTGCGCTTTTCAATCGAATATTGCGCTTTTTTGTTGGAGGCATTGCGCTAACTATCTCTTCAACACCGGCAACACTGGTTCTATTTCATTTCACTTGAATCAAATTCATGTAATGCTCATTAAATCCTCTTTTTGTCTGTATTTGTTCACCTCTCTATCTTCAAGAAATTGTTTCTTACATTTAAAAATGGACAAAAAGGAGTGACGATTTTTAAATCACAACTACTTATTTCTCTTTATTTGTGATGCCAGGCTGAACAAATTCTTTGTGTGAGATTTCTCCTCAATGGTGAACCTATAAAAATACCAATATTAGGATATTAGTTCACAAGAGTATATATTTCTTACTTGATTCATTTTCCGCTGTCTTCAGTTGTGGAATGTTGTGAACAAATACTATTTTCTGGGATCCAAAATTTAAGTAGCAGCCATGCAGGGAGGTATCTTTTAAATGAATTTATTCCCTTTTTGAATATTTATTGAGTCTTTTGGCTACGGAAATGCAAGAAACATGTATGCCTCAAACATTTTAATACCCATTGTAGAATCTGCATCCGTGTATAGCATTATACCTGCAATCAAATGGTTACATCCCTTGCTTACATATATGAAAATATTTTATGTAACTAGCATTTCGTATGGCATGTACCTACTTACGTTGCCTTTATTTTTGAGATTTTGTCTAATACTGGATTGTGAAGCTATTGAAATTCAGATAATTCAATATTTTCACCAAAGAAATGTTAACCTCAAAATCGAAAAAATAAACAAAGCGCCGTCATTATTCGATCATGGAAAAATCCAAGACCAGAAGGTAGCCGGGTGACGTCATAAAACTGGCTAGTGTGGGCATCATAGGGAGTGGACCATCCTTATAGTTTAATATCCTTGCGAAAATCATGTCTTTGATCACTATAACTGTACAAGGATATTAAACTATATAGGTTGGTCCATTCCCTATGATGCCCACACTAGCCAGTTTTATGACGTCACCCGGCTACCTTCTGGTCTTGGATTTTTCCATGATCGAATAATGACGGCTCTTTGTTTATTTTTTCGATTTTGAGGTTAACATTTCTATGGTGAAAATATTGAATTATCTGAATTTCAATAGCTTCAGTAACCAGTAATAGACAAAATCTCAAAAATAAAGGCAACGTAAGTAGGTACATGCCATACGAAATGTTAGTTACATAATATATTTTATTTCTGACAGTGACATTATAAGCTTATATCGTCGAGGGTCATAACTCCCTTGGGATATTAAGGTTCAAAAACTCCCTCTTACCTTTTACAGGTGAAAATGATACAAGAAATGCTTATAAACGTTTATATGTAATGAAAACTAAGACATATTTTCCTTATTCACGTCATTACGAATAATAAATTTACAATTTTCAAATGTTCCCTGAAAATTACTTTCGCCGCTGGAAAAAATTTCTTCTTTTTTATGGGTGGTGCTGTTGCTGTTCAATACAGTCGAGGTGCCTGCCTCTTCTGATGGCAAAGTAGACAGCATACGCGCCGTTTTATTTCTCAATTCGATACTGTCTTCCAGATACCCCTCTGCCACCGTGGAACTTCTCCAACATCCGTGTCTTTTTAAGTTTGTCATAGTTGCTCCTGCATTGGCTAGGGCAGTAGCAGAAGTGCGACGAAGGCAATGTCCCGTATAGGTTAGTGGATTTGGCAATCCTAAATACATAGCGATTTTGCTGGGAATTTTGCCAAACATATTCTTTCCAATTGGCTGAGTTGTACATTTATTTTGTCGGAAGCTCAAAAAAAATCGTTTTGTACCTTCAGGACGCAAGGACATATAAAGTCTCAATAAAGGCAAAGCAGAGAACTCTTTTTCATCCACAACTGTAAATTTCTTCGATACACCAGTTTTACTTTCCGGTACGTTCACTACCATAACAGTATCCCGGTCCTTTATATCTGCTATACTCATATTTAGAAGTTCCTGAGTTCTGCATCCTCCAAAATAACCCATAATTAGAACAACCTATAACAAATAAAATAAACAAACGAAAAAGAAAATTATGAGAAAAAAACTACCTATTGCAATAAATGAATTTCATTAGGGGCGTCCTTTAGAAATTTGATGACATCTTTAGGAGATAAGACAGCAGACTTTTTCGGCTCATACCCCTTACTTCTCCGTTTCAAAAAAGCCTCTAGTTCGTCGAACTTGGTGATATCTCTTTTCTCATATATGGTCACCATCGATTTGAGCATTGACCATTTGTCCATAACGAATTTGGGCTAAACGTTTCTGACTGCAACGAATAAATACAATTATTACCAAATCTACCAGAAAATACTGAAAATACTTTACCAGTTCTTGAAAATATGCCAGAAAGACAGTTTCGTTGGCATCTTTTGACATAACATTTCTCTGTGTCAGCCACTTCAGATATAAGTTGTATTCTTTTCGATATGGGGCTTCACTTTTCGATGGAAGTAATGATTGTCTTGCTTTTTCTGCTTTTTTTAAAATATCCTCCATTATATCAGAAAAAGATCGTCGATTTGTGGTAAAAAATAAACACGTTTTTAACGGAAAAACATTGATTGATAAAGAAAGTTTGCTTATAAACATGTAACATAGCGACAACCTAGCAACAACCAAAAATGCTATAATCAACGCTACCTAATTCAAATATACCAGAAAGGTTATGAATTTAAACATTTATTGCGTTTTAAATATGGACATATTATGAAAATCGGTCAAAAATAAAATTATCTATGTACCACGGGAATTATAGAGCCTTAACCTCTGCCATCGGTAATTAAGGCCCTCATAATTCCCTTAATACATAAATAACTATTCATATCTGTATAAGTTTCATGTAAGCAAGGTATGTAATGTAACCATTTGATTGAAGGTTTTCTTATGCTATACCTGGATGGAGATTCTACAATTGGTATTAAAATGTTTGAGGAATACATGTTTCTTGCATTTCCGGAGCCAAAAGACTCAATGAATATTCAAAAAGGGAATTAATTGTTTTAAAATATACCTCTCTGCATGGCTGCTACTTAAATTTTGGATCCCAGAAAATGTATTTGTTCACAACATTCCACAACTGAAGAAGACAGCGGAAAATGAATCAAGTAAGAAATATATACTCTTGTGAACTAATATCCTGATATTGGTATTTTTTCAAGTTCACCATTGAGGAGATATCTCACACAAAGTGCAATTGCAAAGAATTTGTTCAGCCTGGTATCACAAATATCAAACATCAATTCTTTTTGTCAATTTGTAACTATAAGAAACAATTTCTTGAAGAAAAAGAGGTAAACCAATATAGACAAAAAGGGAATTTAATGAGCATTACATGAATTTGATTCAAGTGGAAAGAATAGAACTGAATACATTGAAATAATTGTTAATCATAAATTTCATTGGAATCTTGTAAATATTTTTTCAAAATCAGCAAAACTGTGTTCTCATCTTTATGTAGAATATACCTGCTCCTTAACCATTTTTGAAGTAAGCATTGATGATTAGCTCATTGTTTCATTTAATATAGCTGAAACTGAAAAAATATAAACTGGAAGATAATGACGTGATGATAATGTGTATTGCCTAATTAATGATTGAACACATCATATTCATAACAGCTACCTATTATAACTTCAGAATAATAGAGGCCTATCTCTTGTTTTGGAATGATTTATTATTAATTCTTAGAGTTTACAGTACATTATAGCTTCTAATATGTATATACTATATAAATGTTCAATGTTTCATAGTTACATCCAGCTTTTTTTATTCTGTTGTACCCTGAAAACAAGTAATACTATTAGTGAAAAAACCTGTATTTCACCACTCTAATGTAAACCCACCTCTGGTATGAAATATCTTTTATCATCAGGTTTTTAGTTGAATTTTGTGAGTGTGGATAATTTGCTGACCAAAAAATATACCCTGCCAATCCGAACCTTGGAAGATATATAACCAAGTGAAACTCCAAATCTGAGTTGTGTTTGATGAGGTATTCGTGCCACCGTAGGAAAATTTCGAATCAACCCCCTCGCAAGGGTAGTTTATACTTGTAATTTTTCTTAAAACCTTGCTGAACGGGGGTATCCAGTGAAGATATTTCATTGAAACAGTATATTGTGACTGCTGAGAACATACTCTTCATGCCACCATAGTGAAAATCCGAATCAACCCCCTCGCAAGGGTAGTTTAGACCTGTGATTTTCCTTGAAACTTTGCTGACTGGGGGTTTCTAGTGCAGATATTGCAGTGAAACAGTAGATTGTAATTGCTCAAACCACACTCTTCATGCCACCATAGTGAAAATCCGAATCAACCCCCTCGCAAGGGTAGTTTATACTTGTGATTTTCCTTAAAACCTTGCTGACAGGGGATTTATAGTGTGAATATTGCAGTGAAACAATAGATTATGATTGCTCAAATCATACCCTATCCATGCTACCATAGTGAAAATCCGAAACAACCCCCTCGCAAGGGTAGTTTATACTTGTGATTTTCCTTGAAACTTTGCTGACTGGGGGTTTCTAGTGCAGACATTGCAGTGAAACAGTAGATTGTAATTGCTTAAACCACACTCTTCATGCCACCATAGTGAGAATCCGAATTAACCCCTTCTCAAGGATAGTTCATACCTGTAATTTTTCCTAAAACTTTGCTGACCGGGGGTATCCTGTGAAGATATTTCATTGAAACAGTAGATTATGATTACTAAATACATACTCTTAATGCCACCATAGTGGAAATCTGAATCAACCCCCTCGCAAGGGTAGTTTATATCTGTGATTTTCCTCAAAACCTTGCTGACAGGGGGTTTCTAGTGTGAATATTGCAGTGAAACAATAGATTACGATTGCTCAAACCATACTCTTCATGCCACCATTGTGAAAATCCGAATCAACCCCTTCTCAAGGGTAGTTTATACCTGTAATTTTTCCTAAAACTTTGCTGACCGGGGGTATCCTGTGAAGATATTTCATTGAAACAGTAGATTATGATTACTAAATACATACTCTTAATGCCACCATAGTGGAAATCTGAATCAACCCCCTCGCAAGGGTAGTTTATATCACAAGTATAAACTACCCTTGCGAGGGGGTTGATTCATATTTTCACTATGGTGGCATGAAAAGTTTAGTTTGGGCAATCACAATCTACTGTTTCACTGCAATATTCACACTAAAAACCCCCTGTCAGCAAGGTTTTAAGGAAAATCACACGTATAAACTACCCTTGAGAGGGGGTTGATTTATATTTTCACTATGGTGGCATGAAGAGTATGGTTCGAGCAATCATAATCTTTAGTTTCACTGCAATATTCACACTAGCAACCCCCCTGTCAGCAAGGTTTTAAGGAAAATCGCACGTATAAACTACCCTTGCGAGGGGGTTGATTCATATTTTCACTATGGTGGCATGAAGAGTATGGTTTGAGCAATCATAATCCATTATTTCACTGCAATATTTACACTAGAAACCCCCTGTCAGCCAAGGTTTTAAGGAAAATCACACGTATAAACTACCCTTGCGAGGGGGTTGATCCAAATTTTTACCGTGGTGGCATGAAGAGTATGGTTTGAGCAATTACAATCTACTGTTTCACTGCAATATCTGCACTAGAAACCCCAGTCAGCATAGTTTTAAGGAAAATCACAAGTATAAACTACCCTTGTGAGGGGGTTGATTCAGATTTTCTCTATGGTGGCACGAAGTCAAAATTGAAAAAATAACCATGGAATGAACTACAGTCTTTTTGGTGATGATATTCTCGTTTCGATCAAACAACATTTTGAATTTTTTTTTAAATCGGGATTTCGGGGGGGATTAAGATCACCTTTGCAGAAAACCTTGATCTTTAACATTTATTTCGAGAAAATTCTAATCTTCATTTCTGTTCATCTAACGTTTCAGTTTCAAAATGTTCCTCAGATTTTAAAAATCGGTTGAAGAGGAAAAAAGTTATGACTGAAAAAATTTATTTTCTGAGGACATTCTGTAAATAAAAGAGATAAGAAGACAATTCTGGCGATGGCTCAAGTTAATCAGATAATCTTTGTGCCTCTGCTGTCAGAGTTAAAAAAAACTGTTTTTCTTCATTTAGGATCATTTTGAAAATTCCGAAATTTTGTACAGTTTCAAAAAATATCTTGTATAGAAAAAGTACGTGTTTATAGCTGAAGGACAGAGCTAGCGAACAGTGTAAACAGAATTCGAATTGTTCAAAGCAGAAAAAAGTTATTCAAATTTAAACAGGGGCAAAATTTCGGGGTGCGACGTAATTAGTGTTGCGTAGTTTAGTTTGCTAATGTTCCATCAAGCCGTTTTTCACTTATATTGAGATTTCAATATTGAATCAAGATAAGCAATATTTAGACTAACGCAATATCGTTTTTTGTTTTAAATCTGATGTATTGTATTTTCTTCTTCTAGTTTTTAGTGTGAGAAGTTCACTTCTTCGTATTTTCGTCTGGTTTCCATGGTCTATTGTTCCATTTGTTTCAAAGGAAATCGAAATTTTATTAGTAATTTTCATTCAATATTGAAATTGAAAATAAGTAGGAAACGGCTCGAAAGAACATTAGAAATCTATATACGTATATTTGGAAACAGAAGAAATTATTTTATTATAGCTGAAAATATACTGGATGTTTCATTTGAAAAAAATATTTTTTGTCGTTTATTCAATCTCGGTATTCGCATTTGTTAGTTTTGAAAGTGCCAAAATATAGTACCGGTGAAACCCTATAACTTTTATATTCGATTTTTTTTTCACCGCGTATAGTTGAAGCTGTAGATTTGGGATCAAAATATAACACCGTGTATATGACACACGTTTTATAAGACACGTTGTCGCACTTGTTCCCCGCTTCGCTCGTCGTACTCCAAACAACGCGTGCGACAAAATAGCGTCTTATAACCAAGCGCGTCGCTACGGGAGGGGTAATGGGGGTAATTACCCCCCCAGGAAAATACTGACCTACAGAAATTGGAATATATATGTACAAATAAATTTCTTCCACATTTTTCTTCTTTTCGACATTTTATTCATTTTTACATCCATCAATAATTTCCAACCACTTCTGTAAATGTTACAAAATTCATATATCTTTGTTTTGTTTGGCTCATTTTCCGAGCTTAACAGAACACTTGAGCAGAATTCTGCAGAAAAAAACGGTCGAAAAAGTGTCGAACCTATATTGGTTGTAAATATAATTTCGGTATTAAAAAATAAAAGGGATAATATCGGTATTTGCTTCCATTCAATTCTCGAGAAAGTAAAAGATCTCCACGAAAAATTGGACATTTCGATACATCTTATTCCTAGAGTCAATGCAAGACAAATGAATAGGGCGAATTTTGTTACCAAAGATCCTGAGGAATATTACAGAATCAGCATATGCATCCCATCGCTCGATAATGTATTACAGGATCGCAATTTTCGATTTGCTTCAATTTTCTCCTCTATCATGGAAATCAATGGCCTGTTAACCTTCTCTCATACTCAGGAGAAATCGAGCCGAAATTGAAAAAATAATGAAAATTTGAGCAAATATTTACAGCCTTTCTTAAAGGAGAGTTGAGAATATATTTTCAATAAATTGCAGTTAGAAATTGAGCTGTGGGTAGAGAATCTAAGAAAAACCGAAGGGCCAATTGAAGAAAGTATACGATGAATGTATTGAAAATGTGTGGTGAATACATTTTTCCAAACATCCATGTATTGTTACATTAATATCGGTCATGCCCGTGTAGCATCTGCTCAACGTTCATTTTCTTCATTGAATCGCCTAAAACCTACTCAAGATTGACCATCAGTCAAAAGAAGCTGGTAGGCTTAGCTCTTTTACATTTACATCATGAATTTGAGATAGATTACGACGCAATGCTGAATAGATTTGCTTCCCAGAAAAAGAGGAAATTATAACTCATTTTATGAGCTCAATTTATATGGACGTGTAATCAGTTTTAGTTTTATTTATGATTTTCATGCTTTGTTTCAGGATACATATGTTTTTATCTCGGTATTTATTCATCCCCCCAGTCAATACCAAGTTTATAGTAATCTATTTATATTTCATTGTATGTTATTCTTAAACATTTTGAGAGTTACATGTACATTAGTTCTAGAAATATCGTGTTGTGAGGAGTCAATGGCTGCATTGATATTGTTTATCCGTGGTGATGATCTGAAGAAGTCCAGGATTAATTTTGAATTATGTATTTCGGTCACAAATATTATTGTGCCCCAAATGAAAATAAAAAAGACAACACAAATCACGTCGTACGTACGTCATTATTTAATCTGATTTATTTTATTTTCGAATGATGATATAATTCTGTAGCTGCATAACAATGTTTTGGGTTGGTATTAGGTACAGCGTGTATAATTTTTGCGAATCATGAACACGCGTACCTATATGAAAAAATTTGAACACTGATGTGACCATAATTGAATTCATTATTTCTTTAACAAATGAAATGAAAAATTCGATATTGATGGGAAAGGAAATAGGTATTGGATTTTTTTTCGAAATTTTGGAGGTTTTAGCTATCAGGAAAAACCTCTTCAGGAAGTAAGTTGACAATTTCAAACTTTCACACAATAATTTAGCTGGTAGTTTTTATGAGATCAGGTAAACTTTTTCAGTTAGTTCAGTAGGGTTTGTTACAACTCTGGCCTCAAATGCTCAAGAATTCCTTTCAAATAAAATTGAAGTGATAAACCAAATATAAAAAAATATATATTCCATTTGACAATATCGATAATTCAAACAATATTTTTTGAAGTGCGGTTTACTTAACCTCACTTACGTACCCTAACGTTGGAGTGGTTTTTCCCTGTCAGAAAAAAAAATCACAGAAACATCTTCGATTCGTAACAATGATGACATTGAAATATTTCAAATCTGTTCACTGTTGAGCGATTTTGATTTTTGCGATATATCAGCGGTGAAAAATTCAATGTTGTTATTGTTTTTATTGGTCAATTTAAATCAAATTACACTCTGAATTGAAATTTACCAATTAAAACATTGAGTTTTTCACTGCTGGTATAACCAAATTCAAAATCGCTTAAAAGTAAGCTGGGCCTAAGTCTTCTGACTTTCATTTGACAGTTCGATTGTACCAACCTCCGAATAATAAAAAATGCCCATCGATACAGAGGCTATTTCGATAAGTATTTGCGTTTCATAATAACATCATTATAGAACCAAAATATTAACAATTAATTATTTCATCTTCCTGTTGATTTGATCAAAATAAAAACTTGGATGATTCATTACTTGATCAGGTTTTCGGTTATTTCAATAGATTTCGATTCAGCAATCATGAGACTCTAATTTGAAAATATTCTGAATCAAAATTCTTGCCAATAGCAATAGCAGTATGAGGTAAATAATATCTAAACTTATCTACTTACCAAAGCAGAGAATTATAAACATTCTCTGGCCCCGTTTTTCTTTCAAGAAAGGTCACATCTCATAAATTTTGTTTCCAGAAGACAAACATGTTTTCATTCTCAATGAACTCCCAACCAAATTGTTTATTATTCAAAACAAGGATCTTATACAAATATAAAATCAAACTTTCCAGGTTAGTAGTTGGGAGGAAGAAAATGTGGTCGATGAAGATGTTTAATTTATTATGAAACTTTCTCGTAGACTTGCCAGAAATTTGTTTATTTTTTTTACCATATTATCCGACAGAATTCGGTTTCAGTGAATTACTAAGCACTTCTAACACTGATCAAAACAATCCCCATTTTAATAAATATTATTTTTGGCGAAAATACTATCCGATACAATAACTGCTATCGAGCGATGAAAAATCGCCTATAATAAATGTCACGATCGCGACTTAGAGTATCTACAATATACCTACTATCATTTGCAAAGCTAATGTGTACTAAACTCATGATTAAAAGGCCAATTGCACCGTTTGAAACAATCTAGTTGTCCACTCAAAAAAATTTGAAAGTTGTAAAAGACTTTGGGTTCAATTAAGAATACAAATATCTCTGGTAGAATTAACGAAATTTCAAGTTTCTAAACCAATTGCAAGTTGAAAAACTTCTAATGTCTCGTCTTTGAAATCACCCTGTATAGGAGTTTGATCCAGTTTCATAGAACCTCGTAGCCGCTGACAATAAAACGGTTATTTTCAAATTGAATGCGTGAAATAAGGGTTTTTAATAGCATATGCAAGTGTTAATTTCTCTCGCATATTATTGAAACACAAATGCGACATTCAAAATATAATTAATTTTGAGTTGTAGCCAATTCGGCACTTCGGCAGCAAAAAATGTTCATCAAAATGATCTGTTAGAACTGAAGAGGGATGCAAACAGTTCAATTATTTCAGCACTTTGTGTGGAAATTGTACAGTGTGTACATTTCTGTAATATAATTTCAGTTGTCTTTGGAAATAAAGACTTGTAGTTGTGCTTCTCTTATCCCTATCCTACTTCTTGTGAAATTTACGATGCCTCAAACAAAACTTTTCTAGCCTTATTCTTTGCTTTTGAGATACACATGGTGAAATTGAAAATTATCACTTTCTGTATCTAAAAACAAGATGTTGAGATTATACATTGTTGGTCGAACTATGGTCCAAAAATAGGTAACCAAAATAAGGGGCGTTGAAATTTATGGAAAAAAATAATTTTCCGAAACCGTTTGAACTTAAAACATCGATCATAAAACAGACTAGATGAATAACGCTCAATCCTTACCACAGTAGTTGTTTGAAGTCAACATCTAAATCAGTTGGTGACCTCATTCTAAAACAAGGATAGCAACAACAGATTCCCCCAGCACCTGTGTGTTGCTATCTTGGAAGGGTCTGAATTTGAATAAATTGACCTACTGACAAAATTATCATATCCATTCTTCCTGAAACTTATTGAAAACAATTTTAAGTCATAGTTTCCTGAAAACATACATCTCAGATTTATTACTCGAATGATAATAGATTCAATTCACTGTCTAACTATATTGTTTATTTTCTGGTAATATAAAGTTTCCAACTTTCGAACTTGAAAAATATAAAATCAAACATTTTGTTGTATTTCTTTTCAATTCCACTAAATATAGGCTTATCTTATACTTTGAACATTTTTTTACCACTTTTTTATCACTTGTAGTAAAATGATGCGAGCATACTCTGCGTCTCCAGAAATATTCTCTTTACCGATCATATTTTTCCATATATTCAAGAACTTTTCATATCGGAAAAATCCAAGAATATTTTCAAATTAGGTACCACAAATTGCTTTGCATATTAGAATGGGTAAATAATGTTCATACAACGATTGATACGACCCTGAGTAACTCACCAGTAGAATGTTGAGTTCTGTTCACCACTTTAAAATCGTCTTTTACACATTTAACAGCGTTTCACCATCCTTTAAATTCGATTTGAACAGAATACACATGGTTTTTAAGTAAAATCCTATTCAAATTTTCACACAAAACTGGAAATATGCCGTTTGATGAAACATCAAACAAAATTTGATTTGAAAACGAGACGTTTCGTGCTGTCACTGTCAGCGTTCGGTCGATTATCGGTTGAACGAAATTAGATGCGTTGGCGCATTCACCAAAAATGTCACAATCTCCAGAAATACGTACTATATATAAACCAGTTATAAATGAGGCCCTGTATTATATGGCGAATATTGAATATATAGCTTGTGATACACTCATATGACTCACCTTGAAGAAATGTGGTCTTAGGATGATTATCACTTTGAAATGTTACGATGTGACAACCTCTGTGAGGGTAAAAACATATGAATATGAATTTTATGTTGGCTTCAGGTAATTTGGGGTGTTACTATTCTAGTGGGTTTGTTTTTCGAAGGTTTGAACAATGGGGACTATTCCTCAATTCGGCTTATTACATCAAATGCAAGTATGGACTTATTGATTATGAGTTTCATTCATGAATTTTTCGAATTCATTGCGAAAACTATCTAAATTAATTTTTCAAATATGGGGTTTTAAATCGCTTTGTTTCTAGTTCACCAATTGGCAACAGAGCCTTGTAGGCTGGAAAAACAACAAATCACATTTGGCCACACTTTCATTATGTACACTCGAAGGCAATGTATGATTCAGTCAAACTGCTAATATAAGAAAATAATCAGTCAAAACATGAATTTCAGTCCAACAAAAATACCAGTCCATCCACAAGTCAAACATAAACATAACCTCCAAAACTGAGAAGCATATTTTTTGCGGAGCATGGGACAGAAATAAACAGAATGGCACCTAATCCACAGAACTTATATATACTTATATATACGTATATATATATACTTATATATAAAATATGGCTATCTTTTTTCACCTGATCAACGTAATGGATTTGCTGTCCTTTATTATTTATCAAATCTGTAGTCGATGTTGCCAAATGGTGAAATAGGAACAAGGTGTTTTAATTTTAAATCCCCAATTAAAGTCTCTTTTTTTTCAAACATTTGTAATTGTTTTCACGGATAAAGGTTGAAATGGTAAGTTTGAAATGCGTCGTTTTGAATATATTTAATAAGAATTACTTTATTATCGTCCGAAGTAGAATTCCCTATTCAGTAGATACCGAAATCTAATACCTATGACAAAGATGACTGCCCATGACTGATATTTTCAAAGAAAAAAATGGCGACATGTCAAACGACTACAAAATATGACGTATTTACTGATACAGGACCATTACATTACCTGCTATCTGGAAAATATTGTGTTTATAATTCTCTCAACATACATATTGTATTTCAGTAGCACGTGCTATTGAAATGAAATACGTTTTTGACGTGAATTGATTCTTACCCGTGCATAATAGCACCAAGTCTGTATTATAAATCGGTTATAAAATACCAGTTGATGTTAATGTATTGCCATGACCTTCCTTCATTCTGGCACCAGTGGCGTTACTCGTGATATATATAGAGGTTACTTTTTTCGTACAAAAAATATGCATAGGTATACGTTTTCAATTTACAAAATTAAATAGTGTCAAAAATGTATTAAAAGTAACTGATAATTAATGAAAGACAAGTAGTTGCGGAATGAATATATACACGGTCACCACAAAACTCTGTAAATGGCTAATCACCTGAAAAAATACGCTTGGAATCGGGAAACGAAAAACTACTTATTGGTATTTTTCGAATAGCTATGAAATCATATCAGAATTGATCCCTCTCGAAACTCTACAACAGATGGAAAATCTTAAATTATAAAAATAAACCCCCGCACAAACTTATGTAAGTCTTCTCTTATTTTTTATATCCTTGACAGATGACACCATAATTGATATTTCATAGTTTCCGGACTCTTAGGACACCGCGTATAAAATGAAATATATACAGGGTGTAATCTGGACTCGAATTTGGAGACAAAATGTTGGAATCCGAGAACAGGTGAACATTATGAAACTATCGTTTCTGATTCGTCACGTGAATTTGGTTATTCGATTCAATGTACCGAGCAAGTTATATAGTAAGGGAGCCCAAGCGGAGATTTCGGGATTCACTAGAGCGCGGCAGATTAACATATGGGGGGATACCTTACACCCTGTTGAGCACCTCCACCAAATCTCAACCCTCTATATATAGACACACCGCGCCTATCTTCCCTTCTCACACTTTCTCTATTTCTCACTCTTTCGTACGTCCTCATACTTTCTGTTGCCATTATACATATTATGTGTGGTGTGTTTATAGTGCTCTAAAAATACTCAGTTATTGAAAATAACGGGAAAATACGGAAATAAAATTAAAGAAACTCCTTCATATAATGGGGAATATTTCTTAATTCGGTTCATTACAGCAAATGCAAGTATGAACTTATTGACTATGAATTTCATTCATGAATTTTTCGAATTCGTTGCGGAAACTATCTCAATTAATTCATCAAATATGGGGTTATAAATTTTAAATCGCTTTGTTTCTAGTTCACAAATTGGCAACAGCGCTATAAGAACAACAACTCATATTTGGCCACACATTCATTATGTACACTTGATGGCAATGCATAATTCAGGAATCAAACTGTTAATATATAAAAATAAAGAGTCAAAACATGAATTTCAGTCCAACAAAAACACAAATCCATCCAAACTTCTAATATAAACATAACCTCTAAATTGAGTAGCATATTTTTTGAGGAGCATGGAACAGAAATAAGCAGAATGGTTAGATGCCACAGAACTCATTGGTAGTATAAGTTCTGTGTTTTAACCTGATCAAAATATTATCTTTATCCACCTAATCAACGTAATGGATTCGTTGTCCTCTATTATTTATGAAATCTGCATTCGATGTTGCCAAATAGTGAAATAGGAACAAGGTGCTTTGAATTTTAAATCCCCATATCAAATCTTTTTTAAAGCAATTTAAATGTTTATTTTTCGAAAAAAGGTTGAAATGGTGAGTTTGAAATGCGACGTTTTGAAGATATTTAATGAGAATTATTTCATTAACGTCCGAAGGAGAATTCCATATTGTCAGATTGAGGGTCAGCACAACAAGGACATCAAGCTAAACCGTCTGTATAATAATCTGACGCGCTCGAGTATTTTGAAGGACACATTTTTTTTTATTTTCAAACATCGGCCATGAGTTTCGGTCGCGGTCAAATTGTCAGTGTTTTGAATAGTAGCTTCTACAGGGTTCATTGAACATCCCTTCTGAATATCTGACGCGCTCGAATAAATCCATTTTTTTTTTTCATATTCAACCCCCTCGTACGGCCACCACCACCACCACGAAAACCGGCAGTTTAATATTCCTCCATGGGGAGCGCATATGCTATTAATATCTGACGCGCTTCAGTATTTCTGTATTACTATTTTTTTCACATTTTCTAGGAACTGTACACGCTCCCCCAACCAGTGAAAGAGCATTCATATAAACTTTTTATCTTCTTGGAATCTAATTTTTACAATCCAAAAGATCCCCACGAAGCTCGAATAAATCCCCGTTCAGCCTCTCGGCCTCCCCTACTAATATAGGTGTAGAGGGTTTCACTTAGCTCCTTGGAACCTGAAGGTATATTTTTAAGTTTGGATCTCATACAGGTACCAAACTACCAACAGTATATTACACAACAAGTGTGGAAAGTGACATATTTCACACGAGTAGTCGTTTAGCACGAGCCGCGTAGCGGTGAGTGCGGAAACGTAACGAGTGAAGGAAATGCACTTTCCAACGAGTTTCCACTATTTTTCATACGACTATTTGAATACTTCTCCGACAATTCCTTATTATGTGAATTACGGATTGATTGAGTTAGTTTAGTTTGGACAAATTATATTGATATTGACACTGTTAGGATAGGGCATCAAATTTAAACAACCATTTCAGGTAGACTCACTGTATTTATTAAATATATTCACTTTTACACTTGTAGAAGGCTGAATAATTACTGACTAAAATAAAATAACTTCATTCGTCATTCGAGTGCAGATATGATTCATATCTGTAACGTTTCCATTACATAAATATATTGAAAGATATGATATTGTACAATACAGGGTCATTCCTATTTAATGTTTTATTGACAAACCCAACACTCCAACTCAAAAAAAAATTAAATTGAAATCCTAATCCTACTGCAAACCAATGGCCAATCTAATTTCAGCAAACTTTGGACCTGGCAATGGTTTGGTGAAGGCATCAGCAAGTTGTTCATCTGTTGGAATATATTTGAGCATTATTGTCATTTGCGTAATCTGTTCTCGAGAGAAATGATATTTGATGTCAATGTGCTTTGATCTCTTATGATCAGTCGGGTTGTTGGCCAAGCATATGCAACCGTTGTTGTCCTCCAATATAAGAATAGGTTTCAAAAAAACAAGATTAATACTATTCAGAAGTGACTTTAACCAGATAGCTTCTCTTACTGCTTCAAAGAGGGCCATATATTCAGCTTCAGTAGATGAAGCGGCAACTGTATTTTGTTTCCTAGTATTCCACGATATCATACAATTATCAAATACTTTAAACAAGTATCCTGTTGTACTTTTTCTATCAGTTTCGTTGTTGCCCCAGTCAGAATCTACATAGCCAACAACCAGATTGACATAATCGCACTTAGAATATGTTAATTTAATATCAATTGTACCTTTTATGTATCTCAATATTCTTTTCAGACAATTCCAAAGTTCATGATTATTTTTACTTTGATATCTACCTAAAAGATTAATTGCCAACACAAATCTGGACGAGTACATAACATTGCATACATGAGTTGACCTATTAAATTTCTACATGGTGCATCATAATTTTCATCAATATTCAATAGATCATAATTTAATTTAGTTTCCAAAGGTGTACTCACCTTTTTGCAATCATTCATGTTATACGCAATAAAAATTGATTTTAGGTAAGAACTTTGATCTAAACTAATTTTGTTATCATTTCTTTCAATTTTTATCCCTAAAAATATCTTTATGTTCGATAAGTCTACCATACGAAAAATGTTCATCAGGTATTTCTTGAATCCGTTCATTATATTTATGTCTTTTGTAGCTATCAATAAATCATCTACATATAAAACAACATATATAATTTTATTTTCATCGCCGTTATCTAATATATAAAGACAACGATCTACTTGGGAATTTTTTTGAAACCCTTTTCTTTTAAAATATGGTCGAGACGTTCAAACCAACACCTTGAGGATTGTTTTAAGCCATATAGAGATTTGTTTAGTTTACAAACTTGATCCCTTTCGGCTATAACTCCTTCAGGAATTTTCATATAAATCTCCTCTTTCAATTTGCCATTGAGGAAAGCAGTTTTCACATCCATATGGTGGATGAGAAGGTAAAATTGAGTCGAGAAGGCTAATAAAAATCTGAATGTGGTAATCCTAGCTACAGGGGCAAATGTTTCTTCATAATCTAGTAAATATTGTTGTTTAAAACCCCTGGCTACTAGTCGTGCTTTATATTTTGTTGGATTACCATATTCATCATTTTTAATAGTAAAAACCCATTTGGAATCTATAATATTTTTGTTTGTAGGTTTATGCACTAATGTCCAAGTTTCATTATATGATAGTGAATCAAGTTCAACGTTTATAGCCTCCTCCCACTGATTTCTGTCTTCCTTTTCTCTTATTTCACTATAAGTTTTAGGCAAATTTGAATCAAAACATTTTGCTGACAACATGATATTATAATCATTGTCATCAAGCATGTCATTATAGGAATGAGTTGGCAGATTCTTGATTCTTTCACGTCTTCTAACTTCAGGATTATTAATATGTTCTTTCAATTCAGTGAATTTTGGATCACACTCGAAAACTAATTTTTCTGAGTCGGTATCAGATTTATTAGTTTTGAGAGGAATTTCATCGTCCAACCTTTTGTTTGGCCTAGAGGTACTGAAATTTAATTCGTCTACTATAACGTCACGTGCGACGAAAAACTTTTCAGACTGTACATTCCACAATTTGTAGCCGTTTGGTTCGTTTTCAACTAGAATAGCTTCGAATGATTTCTCATCAAATTTATGTTTTCTGGTTTTGTTATGGACATAGGCAGTAGAACCAAACACCTTCAAATGATGTATTTTCGGTTCGTATGGCGTTTTATTTATTTGCAGTGCTTTGGTAGGAGACATATTTATTAAATATGTTGCTGTAAGTTCAGCTTCTCCCCAGAATGATTTGTTCATATCGGTGGCAGTAACCATTGTCCGAGCTTTTTCTGTTATTGAACGATTCATTCGCTCTGCAACGCCATTTTGCTGTGGTGTATGTGGAACTGTAAGGTGGTACGTAATTCCCTTTTGAACGCAAAATTCTCTGAAGTCATTCTCCACCGTTATCACAATAAAGATTGACAACTTTTAAATTGAAATGCGTTTCACTTTTAGCTACATAATCTTTAAATACATGCAACACATCTGATTTGAAAGTAATTAGATATGTAACTGTATAATGAGTATAGCCATCAATAAAAACTGCGAAATAATTTTTATCATCTATTGTAGGTGGCGTTATAGGGCCACATACATCTGTATGAATTTTGAATAATGGTCTTTCATTACTAGGCTTTTGTTTAACCTTTGAAAATGGTAGTCTTGCTTGTCGTCCATATATGCAAGATTCGCACATCATTTCCGTTGGTTCAATTTGATCAATATGAGTAATATTTTCGATCATTTGGTTATTCTTCAATTGTTCGAATTTAGCTTTACTGATATGGCCAAGACGTTCATGCCATATTTTATAATCATTTCTACTACTCATATTAATCAAGTTAGAGAGATTTGATGTGTATTTCGTAATTTTTAAAATCACTTTTACGAAACCATTTGAATGCTCACCTGTTAATATGACGTGGTCGTTAGATAATACCTTCACACCATCACCGTCGAAAATGACAGTCATCCCTGCTACTTGAATGCGAGATACTGACAGCAAGTTATATGGAACATCTGGGGAATAAAGTACATTTTCCAGGTTTCCTTCTACTCCTAGGTTGGTCGTCACTTGGATGGTACCCCTTCCGGTAGCTGCTATTGAAGTTCTGTTCTTCGCAACACTAATTTCCAAGGACGTCCATAAGTAGAAGGGATACAGCGGTGCACTCGGTGGCGGACGGGTGGCGGACGGTGGACGGGTGACGGACGGGTGGCGGACGGTGGACGGGTGGCGGACGGGTGGCGGACGGTGAATGCGGTGGTGGACTTGAATGCATAGACCTAAAACTGCCACATTCTTGCGTAGGTAGACTATAATTTATTACATCTAATAAATTCAAAAGTTATGAGGTATTGTGACGCAACAATTAATGATAAACTACGACATCCAATGTCAAAAAAAACGAGGGCCCTTCCGAGAAAAAAAAGTCACCTTAGAGAAATCTTCGAGTCAAAGACTGTATAATCCCGAAATTGACGAGCCCATGTTCTCATGCAGACGTTTAAAATAAAATAAAATTTATTACATTCATCAAATTCCAAAGTTATAGACTTGAATAGTGTGACACAACAATGGGCGATAAACTACGACATCTAATGCCTAGAAGAAGAAGACAGTCGAAATGGGCCTCCTTTCAAATAAATTTCATCTTAACAAAATCTTTGTTCAAAACTATTCCCACCATAATAATAAAAATTCGATGGTTTTGGTCGTGCATGTCCCAGGTAATAAAAAACGCCAGTGCGGGCTTTATCGTTGACCCTTCCAATAGGTAATCTCATGAATTTAATAATTTATTCCAAGTAGATGAAAATCAATTTATTCATTTGAAAGGTTTATGCGCCGGCTCTAATGCAGGTAGTCGCCAGACCCTTCTCCAACCGCAGGGTGTCGCATGAAATTCCTAGTCTATTTTAACCATACTGAACCATATCTATTCTATTGCAACTTTTTCATCTTGATTGAATTTTGGGGGTGTAGGTATAAATAAAAATGAGACGGTGTAAGGATTTATATATAATTTTATATACGAATCAAAACATAATACAAGATACAAAATAATTATATTTGGTCACATCAAAATGATCCTGCTTGAATTGAGCCATCTAGCGTGCTATAAGTCAAATACGCATCATGGAGAACTAATGCATAAACTCGGGTGTTGTCGGGAAATTGTGCTTTACGCGTCTCAAATTCCAACTTGATATCAACAGTGGACGACTTCATGGCACTCGGCTGGTGTTGGCAATTAATGACGAATAATGGATTCTTTCTGAATTCTCCAATATTCATCATTGGTTCGCTCATATCTCTGTCGCAGTAGTAGCTTCTCTGGAAATTCTCATAAGCATAATAGGCTGCAGAATCCAACTTCTTGCCGAAATCAAGATTCCAGCGTTCATATGGATAGACTTCGGAATTCAAGTACAGGCGGATATTGTGAATATTAGCATGCGTAAATTTTGTCACATTCTCCTTTATATTATCAGCATGGGTGGTACTTTGAAATCCGATAATTATATATCGAGGTCTTTCAAGGCTATTGGTGGTTTTAACGGCCCATATATCGGTGGCTGTTTTACGTAGAGCGGGTAATTCATACAAATCCCACATACGATATGCAATCTTCACTCTAGCATTATTGCTACTTTTATTGAAGCGATTCAATAGCTTTAATTTTTGTCGATCCTCCGGAACGATGTGTTTGATCTTCCATTCGATTTTAGATATCTCCAATTCTGCCTCCACTTCGCCAATGTATGAGTTCTTGAATGAGCGAGCGATGATGAGTATAAGTTCCTGTTTCACATTCAAAATGCCCTTGGTGTAGTCTTCAGCGAATCCTGTGAGATATTTCAGCGGCAACTTTCCACTGAATACATGGCTATCTGGATCCAGAATGGCTTGATTACCATTATCCAAACCCCACCCGATAGTTTCTAGTGAGGCTTTATTCGACTTTCCATACGATATCAGCGTTTTCATTGTGCTTGTTATACCGGGTTTTCGAATAACTGCGACGGCTTCACCACCCATTTCGTAGCGGATTTTATCAAATAGGAATGCCAGAGCATTATTTGATAGGTAGCAAGTCTTCGTCGTATCCATGGGTGTAAATGTACCTTCGATATAGATGTAGCTGTCGGAAATATCCAATATCAGATCTTGGAAATTGATCGGAATGCGTATCTCATCCGAATTATTGAAATAGGGTGACCCATATGGTTTATAGGTATGTTCATGAAGGCTGATTAGCGATTCATCGATGACAGGCTCTTCAAACACATCCAATTTTTCACTGGTAGTTGTAGCGGCCATCTTCACTTTCTAATATCTACTGTCACGCAATCTCAATCCTATGTATCTCAGGAACTTTTGATCAGCTTCGGATAGCCTACTTCTCAACTGGTTGACACCTTCTTGACGAATGACACGATTTTCATGTGCATATTTCCTTTTATAGTGAATCAGCCTCTCCTTTTTGAAGTGTGCTCGGTGTTGCCTTCGCTGATTGAAACAGAAGCTCATTTTCTTTCTCACTCGTCGAAACAGACAAAAAAAATGATATAGGGTGTCAAGTGTTGAGCTTCTTCAACTCCAACTTAACGATGATTGTCTCTCCACGGAAATCGATCAAACGTCCCTTATCATCCAAGATGCTTATCGTGATGTTTTCAATAGACTGACGACCTTCGGGACTGATCGTCATATAAATGATATTTCTAGGTTTCTTGGACCGGCCTCCACGTCGATATCGAATTCAAATAGAGTGTGCACTTTCTCATCATTCAGGTATGCTCCGGATGTGATATTGCAATCAACTCGTATGATTCGTACTTTCATTATATTCACAGGTAGTGTGGATTCATGCAATACGTTGGCTGGGTAATTTTTCTCCTCGAATCCCAGCACACTAGCTATAGAATTGCCGTATCTGAAATCCACATCATGCAAGCATTTCATCTCACATTTCAGAGTATTTTTATTGGCATGGAGGAAAAATACATCTTCAATATTTCGCCCATCGAGCAGCTCTATTCTTGTGATAGCTTTCTGTAGAGCTTTATTGATTTCATCTATTTCATAGACACCGGGTGGTATATAGGCTACTCGAGGGCTCACAACAGCTCCCGATCTAACCCAAAAGTCCAAACGGTTGTTCGTCTCATCTATATTGAGTATAGAATTGTACGAGTAGAAGCCGTGCAATCCCAAACCGTAGGTGTTTTTCGTATCGAGTTCGATGGGTGGGTAAAAATCAGCACTCAAAACACTTTGATCCCCGGATAATGTGAAAGTTCGTGACATGATCGAATCGAGTACTTTACTGGTTCAGGCAACAAAGGTGAATTAAACGCTTATTTGCCGGTGGTGTGTTTATATCCAAATTGTTGTTGGTTGAAACATTCACATCATTTACGCGGCAATAGCAGCAAAATATTTTCCGAGGGCACGGTCCATCATTAACGTCGATATCGGCTGCTGCCGCTGCTGCATCTTCAACTGGACCATGTTCTTCGCAAAATCGATATTTAGCAATGTCCTCGTCATTTTGTAAATGCTCCGGCAACTTATCCCACACTAGGGCTATCTCTAGGGGTGCACAACCAATAATCACTTCCTTCGGCATATCGGCAAGCTGATTTCTGCTCATCTTCACCAAACTGCGCAATCTCGAATATGCAATCAATGAATGATCCATTCGTTTGATGCTTTCACGTGTAAATTCTTGATTTTCTGCCATTTTCTCTCCTTCTTCTTCTTCTTCTTCTTTTATGTATAATTCACTATGAATCTGCCGTAGTTAGAAATCTCAAGCACAAATGCCCACACCAGACTGTGTTGAATCGCTGCTGACGGTCGTAGTTATACTGAATTTCAACAGGCCGATCACCCGAATTACATGCTAGATATTGCAGCAACTCTTTGGGTGGTGGTAAATCGCCAAAACTATCAAAGTAATTAACCCTACCTCCGCGTTTCTTGTATGCCACCCAATGTGTACCACTACCATGAATCCCGTCCAAGTTCATTATGGCTGATTCGTGGCGGTGCGGTCCAGAGAGCGGTAAATTGTCTCGCATAAAAATTCCTCGAAAATGCGGAACCCTCATCTTTTCGACACACCGCAACAAATCGATATTGGAAAGTGGTCTTTGAGGTAGGGTCTCTAAGAGTTTTTTGAATTCTACTGCGGTCTCAGGTAAATACCCAACCCTTTTCGGTGAGGTTTCAAATACAATCCTTTGCCGGTTTTTCCGATAGCGATAGCCTCCATATGGCGATTGTGACGATTCGCTTCAGCCAACTGTTCTCTGCTCGCTCTCGCCGACTGTACGGCCTTCGATATTCCAGCTGCTGCACCTGCCAAACTTCCAAGTGCTGATAGACCGGCAAATATCGGTATTAATTGTAGGATCCCGCCAATCTTGGGTATAGGTATGATACGTGGAGTGCGAATATTCTTTTTTCCGCCGGCTGCTTTGACATATTTGTGAGCTGCTTGATAGGCAATTTTCACCACTTTATCAATATTTTTTTCTCCTGTTTGCCCGCACCTTCAGTTCGATGAGAGCGAAGCGTATCACGAACTTTGTGAACTACGCCCGATCCAAAAGCAATCTTATTTTTCATCGTCTTCTTCTTCTTCTCATGCTGCATGGTTTTCTTGCGACATTTGATACATTTAGTTTTCACTTTTGGTTCATCCGCGAATTGTCCACTACACCCCATTCCAAAACGTCGCTTTCCTTTCATTATGTTGGTGACTAACCAAGCTGCAGCCCTCTCGCCTACCCCACTGTCTTTAGATTTCACAATGTCCCAAGCAGATTGTTCGAGATGTTGATCTGCTATATGTCTAGCGGCGACATCTTCGGCATTCTTAGAGTAGGCTATATCGTGTTGTTTGCATGCTGCATCCAATCGATTGATTCCACGATCTCCATGAGTCAACCTTTTCTGCAACTTTGTTCCCGGTCCACAATATTGATACACCCCAGGGATATGCAATTCAAATGGTTGTTTATTTATTACAGAGTTGACGATGCCACTACCGGTTTTCTTGATACAAGTCATTTTTTACGTGTGTCTCACTCAACGGCCATCGTATAAATGACGATTGTTCGGGTGAAATTCACTTATATCTAATCCAACTGTCACACGATGCGCATTGTACAGCAGAAAGAAAAGTTCGACATTGATAATTTAGATGAGAAAGTCATCGGCTATGGATTGGACAGTGGTGATGGTGGTGGTGGTGGTGGTGTACGAAATCATCGTCATGGAAAGCTGTTTCCATCAACAATTCGCGGTCTTATAGTGGGTCCTTCAAATTGTGGAAAGACAAATGTTATGATATCTTTACCAACGAATGCAAATGGCCTACGTTTTGAAAATATCTACCTATATTCCAAATCGATATACCAACCGAAATATGAGTACCTACGTGAAGTAGTCGAACCGATAAATGGATTAGGATTCTACGCATTCGATAATAATGAGGATATAGTGGAGCCATCAGATGCCGATGTAATCAGATCATACTTCAGTATGGGCCGCCATAAAAATATTAACTGTTTCTATCTGGCCCAGACATATTCTAGAGTTCCCAAGCAATTGATTCGTGACAATAGTAACTTCATAGTCATGTTCAAACAAGATGAAATGAATATGCGACACATTTTCTCCGATCATGTATCACCCGATATGGATTTCAAGCAATTTCAAGAGATGTGTTCGCAATGTTGGACCAATAAATACGGATTCCTGGTGATCGATAAGGATAGAGAAATGCTGGAGGGTAGATACAGAAAGGGATTCGATAGTTTCATATATCCCTGATGCTCAAACAGAAAAATATCCATTCATTCATCGACCGTGGTGCAGTATAGTGGGTACACATCCGATTTCCATGATGAATTCCTCAGCAAATGAAGACGATGTAATGAACCTGAAACGACAACTCATCGAGGCGACTGATGCGCTGCGAAAAAAGTTCAAAAGTCTCAGGAGCGACAGTTATGAGAATAAAGTGGCAATCGAAAAGATTTATAAACCCATTACTAAGCCTTTGAATGCCATTTTCGCAGCTACAATCAACCACCACCACCAAAATGGTCAGTCCAAGAATTTGGAATCAAAAAGTGACAAATCTGTTACGATATTGGATCCTACACATCACTCTACACCAATATCATCTTCATCGACAGCAGCAGCAGCAGCAGCAGCATCGATTTATGACACACCAGTCCAGACATCAAGAAAGTTGTTATCTCACCCCACTCCCCACTCAGACAATTTTGCCGCTAATGATGATAATATCAACACTTTGATGGATACACCGCCACCATCATCTCATGGTTCACATTCAAATACTGTGATGAGTGATGACGATGATGAAGAAGAAACAGTAGTTGAAGAGTTACAAAACAATGTCGAAGAACACATGGAAAAGTTGAGATCTGGAGATAGCGATAACTATGATACAATATATGGTGTACGCATAGACCCAAAAACTCATCAGTTGAGAATGGGTAAAAGCAAAATTCGTTTCTCAAATGGGAAAATCGAATTGTGGGGCCAGTGATAAGAGACCGAAAATATATCCAGCTAGTTCGGAACTGTATAACCTGATTTTTCTCAAACATGTACCGGAAAGAACGAGTTCTAGTGTTAGGAGTTTATATGCAGCCATACTGGAAAACACAAGAGCAGCATACAAGGGATACGATATCAGACGAGGATTGAATTCAGATGGGACTGGAAAATATCACGATCTGATCAAACCCCTGACAAGAACACCATATGAAATGAGAGAGACAAAATATAAGGATGGAAGCGGATTATCCACTCAAAAAATTGTCAATAACAACAGGGAGAAGGAATATATCTATTGGAATAAAATGAAAGAATTGGTGGATCGATTGAGATTATTATGGAGCTCGAAATCAGTGGGGCATAGCGGGCATGACAATGAAATATTATCGATTATAGAGGAGTTGCGTGAAGAAGGCATCATATACTGAAGGCGTCTATGAATGAATACATACCGAGCAGAATAATTCATGCCATTAGTCGTTCGAAGTAGCTCTCGCATGTTGCTCACATTTTGTAGAAATAGAGAGGATAAGTGATGCAAAACGTCAAATTGTTGACGAACTACATAAGCCAGCTCAACGAAATTCCGTCAGAAGGAGAACCATAGTCAAGGGATTCGGTGATTTAAGGCAAGCTGATTTGGCCGAAATGCAGCCATATGCAGAGGACAATAAGAAATTCAGATATATTCTATTTGTTATCGATTGTTATTCCAAATATGTGTGGACTGAGCCAATTAAAAATAAGACTGGTGTTGGAGTTACTGAAGCTATGAGAAATGTGTTGAAGAAGGCGGGATATTCGCCGAAAAACATGCAGAGTGATTTGGGGAGTGAATTTTACAATCGATACTTTAGCAAATTGATGGCCGAATACAAAATAAATCATTATTCCACATATAGCACGATGAAGGCTGCAATCGTCGAACGAATCATAAGGACCCTGAAGAATTGGCTGTATAAGGAGTTTTCAGCAAGAGGAAAATATATATGGCTTGATATTTTACCTGAACTTACTAATAAATATAATAACCGTATACATCGAACTATTGGAATGAAACCCGTAGATGTTACAGCTGAAATGGAACTGGACGCTATCAGTCATCCTAAATTGGCGTTGAAGCCGAAATATGCTGTCGGTGATATGGTGCGAATCAGTAAATACAAAGGTGTCTTCGAGAAAGGATACCTGGCGAATTTCTCCACTGAACTATTCAAGATTATCAAAATAAACATCACGAATCCAGTCACATACTTGTTGGAGGATATTGAAGGGAGACCAATCAAAGGGTGTTTTTATGAAGTTGAATTACTGAAAACGACAAATCCTGATATATATTTGATGGAGAAAGTTCTGAAGGAGAAGAAGAAAGGCGACAGAGTGTTTGTAAGATGGCTAGGATTCTCAGACAAGCACAATTCTTGGATTGATAAATCGGCAATTGTTTGCACCCAATGATGTTGTTATTATACTTGTTAGGTAAAACTAATGAATATATTACTTCAATTGATATGTGCGTTTAATTTTTTCTACATTTACACCTTGACAAAAAAAAACAATGAGGTCATTTTCAAAAGATTGTTTTATTGAATTGGAAAACAACACAAAATTCTCCATTGAAATCAAACATATCGTATATATTTCTTGATGTGGTCGTTGCAACTGCTAGGGGAGGTGATACTTTGTGGAAGAATCAATTCATTTCACTAGCCAAATATTTCCTCAATATGTCCAATTCATTTCTTATCGCTTTTATTTCATCATCCAGGAGGGCTTGCTTCTTGCTCATCAAAAACCTCATCTCAGATTGCTGTTTATTGAAGATTATTCTAGCATATCTAATGACTGAGGATACTGCGGCCTTTACTGCCGATAATGTAACATTCTTTACATCGCCAATTTCCCTCTTGAGGTAATCCAATTCCACACAATCCTTATCAGAAATTGGTTCGCCAACATTAGTTATTCTTTTGCCTTGTAAATCGAAATTGACATCTTTGTCCACTTTGAAACCTACGCCTGGTGGACCACGTAGGGAAAGTTTCGATTTATTTCTTCTGCGACCAAACTTATCGATGGTTTTAGTCATCATCACCCGACGAATGATCAATTCATACTCAGCAATATTATCATTAGAGTTTTTGCTATATACCTACTCCAAATAAATGCTCATACATAAAGTGAATAAATGAAACGCAAAAAATAGCTGTTCTTTATATATATTATATATTTCACCATGTAATTGTTTAGAACCATTCATATCATGACATAATCAAAAAGTCGGAGTAGACTGTCATTGAAAAGAGATAATTTCAACAATATAAAATACAATAAAACACAATTATTCACAAAATCATTACATATTCAAAAAGTCGGAGTAGACTGTCATTGAAAAGAGATAATTTCAACAATATAAAATACATAAATAAACACAATTATTCAATCTTTATAACTGATTGAAAAGCATTCAATTTCTATTTTCCCTCAAAATAATTACGATTCAATTGTATTTGAACAAAATATGCAACACTGATGCTCGACACAAGAGATAATTTCTACAATATGTACAAGTTATTACAATGATATTTGGCAACATAACATTAATTAAAATAAATATATTTACAAAATATATACAATAATTTATAGAAAAATACTCTTAATTATAGTACAAATAAATTATAAATCGATATCAACAAGCTTTTTGTATGGATTTCACAGCCAAATTATGCGATATTTCAAAACAATGCGGACATGGATAATTATTGCATTTCTTCTTCCAGTAATCTTATTAGTAAATCTAATCTCTGCTGCCGCCTCATTTCTTCTTCAGGGTTAATTTTATAAAACTCAATATCACCATGACCCCATGGTAAAGTTTTAGTGGTATTGGGAATTATAAATCGCTTGTCATCGTGGTGTGAGAGAGCTACCTTGTTTTTCATTTCCGTAAACATGTCATGCATATAACTACGGAAGCATAACATTTTTCTGAAAATTAACCCACCACGCTCCACTATATTCCTATAGTCGTCCAAGGTCAATTGCTGTTCAACGACTGATTGAGCAACTCCCTTGGCTTTCTTCAGTTCAGTACCTACTGACTGGACATAGTAAGCTTTCGCTCCTGTGCCATAAAAGCTCATTATGGGGTCATTAGGGAATTCATCTTTCATATTTCCCAGAATTGACCTTGTAACTGGCATGTCAAAGCTGTTGTCACACTTATAATTGTTGAAACAGAACGTCTCAGGGGGATGCTTTTGGGTAGAAATATGTGAATTGGAAACTATATGCGAGGAATGTTCTTTAATCACTGAAAACAATATAACACCATAAGGTGAAGTATGACATAATTTTAAATTAAGCCTACCTGAAAACAATATAACACCAGGTAAAAATCACAAATATTTTTATAAACAAAATGGTATGATTCCGTTACCAACAGGGTTGTTATATTGGTTTGAACCATGAAAAAGAACGGTAGCTCAGAACTTCTCAAAATACCCACTGGTTTTTCAGAACGCCAAAAAACTAACTGGACAGTCAACGCCGAGATATCAGTGCGCAAAAATACAAGCTGAATAATATAAATTAATTAGGCAGCATAGACGACCTAACACACACCTGACTGGTGTTGTTGGTTGCGGTGATATTCCGTTTCAACTACCCCCCGAAGCGGTTAATTCAACTAGCAACTGAATTCACGGCTTCTGGCAAGGAATGAAATTTTTTAAGATGACTCGCGTGAAATATACCCCTCTCTACGCCACTGTCTGGATGTACCAATACATAAGTCGCATGACTGATTTGCTTTTTCACCCTGAAAGGGCCTTCAAACAACAGTAAGAATTTTTTAGTCTCGGAGGCGAGGGCGGAAGACCTAGGGTTAGCCCTCAATAAAACCATGTCCCCCTGACTATAACCGGCAAAAGGCCGTCCCGGATTATTAATGCGCCGGCGCGCAGCTTTACCCTCCAAAGTTTCCCGAGCTAAAACCAATTTATCAACGGGAACAAGAAAATCTGGGTTTAGTGAACGAAACCGAGCCGGTAACAGGTTTTCTCGTCGATGGCCAAATTGAAGTTCATTTGCGGTAAACCCTGTAGACTCGTGGGTTACATTGTTGAGAAAATTACCGAACTTGACTACTTCGAAAGCCCATCGAGTGTGCTTATCATGACAGTATACACGAAACAATCGTCCTAACTCCCTCATGATTCGTTCACTAGGATTAGCTTCAGGATGTCTCACGGAGGTGTAGATAACCTGAACATTGAATGCATTCAATGCCTTTTTCCAATTCGGAGAAGAAAATTGCGTACCACGGTCGGATAATATTTTTTTAGGGACACCACAATTTGGAAAATAATCTACGGTTAATCGGTTCAAACAAGATCGCGTCGTGGCAGTTTTGAGGGGATACAACACAACGTGTTTCGTGAAGACATCTAGGACAACCAGTATATAACTAGCACCCGCACGACTGCGTGGGAGTGGCCCAAATAAACCAAGCGCAACGAGGTCACCCTTTGAATCTGCTAATATCGGATGTTGAGGTGGTTTCGGCATTAGTGAACTATTTTTTGTCTTTTGACAGATATCACAAGATTTTATCACGCACTTTACGTCACGAGACAAGTTCGGGGCCCAAACTTCGCGTTTAAGGGCGGACCAACATTTGTAGGTACCAAAATGTCCCAGAGCAACATGAAAAGCCTCGATAAAGACATCCTTTACAACAATCGGCAGGCACAATAAGCTGTTTTCTTCATCACTTCGACGGTGGTAAAGGATGTCATCATGTAATATGAATTTGTTCGAAACAGCGTCACTAGTTTGATACTGGAGAGATTCCCTAATATTCCTTAACTTGGGATCCTCAAGTTGGTAACGTTTGATATCTTTCAAAATGGACAAACAATTTTCCGGTAATCTGAGACTAAACACATGAAAAGACTTGTCATTAGGGGTAGGAGGTCTTACACATGCGTACCGCGAAAGACAGTCGGCGATTAAATTGTCGGTCCCTTCAAGGTGTTTAATTTTGAAATCGAATTCCTGCAAAGCTAGAGCTCAGCGAGTTACTCGCGGCGACAGTAACCTGCAGCTATTTAAATAAGTTACCGCTTTGTTATCGGTATGTACCACGAAAGTACGGCCGAGTAGATAGACACGCCAGGTGTTCAGCGCAAACACCAATGCTGAAACCTCTTTCTCGAAACTACAATATCTGCGTTCCCAGTCGAGTAGGAGCCGACTTGCCCAAGCTACAGCTCTACGTTCATTATCGATGATCTGAAACAATTGCGCCGCGACGCCTTCGTCACTGGCATCAGTCTCTATCTGAAAAGTAGCGTTTGGATCAGGAAAATACAATAATGTTGATGATTTAATTACTTCCTTCATGCTATTGAACGCATCTTCTTGCGAAGGACCCCATTTCCAAGTAGTTTTCTTACGTAACAAAAACGTTAAAGGCTCACTGATTTGCGAGAAACGCGGACAAAACGCGCGGTCGAACTGACAGAGCCCTAAAAACTTTTGGAGTTGCAAAACATTTTCGGGGGCTTTATAGTCCACAATTGCTTGTACACGATTTGAATCAGGAAGAAAACCTTCTTCATCTGAGACATAACCTAAAAAATTTACCTTTCTACAAAAAAAATTGCATTTCCTCAGTTTGAGGGTTAAGCCGTTCTTTTGTAAGCGCTCAAAAACTAACCGCAAATGTTGCATGTGATCCTCGAAGGAATCACTCATTATTAATAAATCGTCTACATAAGCGATGAGGAATTCTGAAAATTCGACGCCGAAAATTTTGTCAATACACCGGGTGAAAGCTGAAACTGCGTTTACCAAGCCGAACGGAAGAACATTGAAAAAATAACTTCGATTTCCGAAAATAAACCCGGTATACTTACGACATTCGGGTCGAAGAGGAATTTGCCAGTAAGAATTGCTCAAATCTAATATGGTTTTATATTTGAATCCTTTCATATCGTCCTCATGATTTCATCAATCCTTCGCGGAAGTTCATGATCTTTCTCGGTGATTTTGTTCAGTTTCCGAGCATCTAGGCAAACTCGTACCGAGCCGTCTTTTTTGAGGGTTACCATCAGCGGTGAAACATACGGGGTGGCGCCACGCGATATTACCCCCCACTCTTCCATCTGATCAATGGTACGTTGTACTGCTGCCCGATGAGCAAGTGGTACAGGATATGGTTTAACGAAAAATCCACTTTCATCAGTTAGTTTAATATCATGATAGTAGGATTTGGTTAACCCTGGTTTATTTGCGAAAACAAACTTATACTGGTTCACCAACTGAAAAAGTAAATTCCGTTCAACCTCCGAGAGACTCCCTGTCTGCGAAATTGCCGTATTTAATTCAGAATAGTCAAGATCGTCTTTTTTACTTAGGCTCTCGACGAATCCTTTTTTTGTCGAAACGGTTCTTATATTTGGAGAATCGGGAGGACACGTCGCGTGAAAAACCGGTATGTCTGGTAATTCTAATTGTTCATTATCGATTGTTAGAAAACAATGATCGTGACTAAGCTTTAAAGTTGCATTTATTGACCTTAAGAAGTCAACACCCAGTATTACTGGATACATTAATTTAGGAATCATCAGAAATTCGAAAGTGTATTTTTTTTAGTATAGAAAAACTCAATTGTAATTGTAAATTTACTTTTTGCTGAATTGCCTTGAAGGCACCCGTAATTCGTACACCGGTACATGGAAAATGGGGAATGACCTCATGAAAACTCGATAGTTGGGCCCAAATAGTATCTGATAAACAACAAACCTGACTGCCTGTGTCTATCAAAGCTGGAAAATTGAAATTATTGATTGTTACCACCACTACAGGTGATTTATCTTTTAATAGGTCGTGATTGAAGTCGCATTCATCAACCAACAAGTCTTCACGAGGGTTATTGTTTTCAAAAATATCGGCCTCACGGAGCACACCAGTTACACTAGGCCGTTTTGGTAACTGTTTTCCTCGTTTCCCGACTCCTCGGTTTTTTCCACCGTTGTCAGCGAAATGTTCTTAGGCGATGTTACATGTCTGGCAAAAGTGTTAGATTTATTTTGGTTATAATTGAGGTTTTTATTTTCCGGCCTACGTGTTGGACGATTTACATGGTCTGAATGACCGTGAAGATTATGATAATAAATATCGGCTCGTCTCAGGTGTTCCAGTGCTTGAGTGAAGTTCTCACACTGTAACAATAAAGCCGATACCTGTGGGGGTAATGTCCTCGCTACCGTAGCGAGTAACATTTTTTTTTGGATACGGTGGAGTTAAGTGTTTGGCTGCCACTAGAAAACTGTTAAGGGAATCAACATAAGAATCGCCTTCTTTATAAATCTTTGTTTCTAGCTGAGTTCTGGCACGCCACTGTGCATGATCATCCCAGAAGTTTGCCAAAAATCTTTCTTTGAATTGTGTATAATTTAGGAATTCATCTAAGAATGCATCAGACAAGATTTTGGCAGAATTCCGGAACGAATCTGCTACTAAAAATTTGAAATGTTTATATTCGATATTTTCGACATTGAATCCGTCCTGTAGTTGATTCAGAAAATCCACTGGGTGTGTATAATTTGGATCAAAAATCGGAATTTTCCTGTTGGTAGCCGAAAAATTACAAACATTATTATTTGGCATTTGATCTTGATTTGCACTACTACTGGATAAATTAACATTTTGTAATTGTTGAATTGTTTGGGCAACTAACTGAGTAATTGCCTCCGGAGTTATCAACAGCATTTGTTGTGAGTTATTTCTTTGGGATAAATTGCTTGTTTGATAACTCGAAATGTTGGGAGGTGGGTTTACAAAAACTGGCGGCGGTGGAGCTGAATAAGCCGGGGTTCTTTGTAAAAATTCCCATGGAACATTATTTTGCATTCGTGCACCGGACTGCTGTTGTGCTCTGAATTGTTGTGGTGCACTTTGTTGTTGAGTGCCGTAATATTGTCTATCTTGAGGCAACGAGTTTCCACGTGGTGATCGCTCAGAAGAAGAAAACGGAAAGTTCCTACCTTGTTCGTTATCGTCTTCAGTTGGCTGTGGAGGACTGCTTACGTGATGATTTGAGGCGTTTGGATCGCCCCTCAAATCTGCTACCCTTGATGGGGGAATGTTGGTGTTGCTCAGGACTCTTCTTCGTAAGTTATAACTGACCGATGATGGCGTTACGTCTCCCTCCATAGTTCCAATACAAAAATTGCCAGCGGGTTGGGCGCCAAGATGTAACAGAACGTCTCAGGGGGATGCTTTTGGGTAGAAATATGTGAATTGGAAACTATATGCGAGGAATGTTCTTTAATCACTGAAAACAATATAACACCATAAGGTAAAGTATGACATAATTTTAAATTAACCCTTTCCGGCCCAAATTATCAAATCCATCGAAAAAAAAATATATTATTCGATAATTCTATCATAAAAAAGGTTCCGAAGGTATGTAATAAAAAAAAATTCAATACATGTATTTTTTAATACTCAAATACTATGATGCCTTATGGCATCATTGGGATGATTGTATGCATTTGCATAATATCTATAGATGCAGTTTGGGCAATATAAATGTACAATATGATCTCATACTTTAGAGTGAAATGCTTTGAAACAATTTCTGTCCTTGGTAAGGCATAAGGCCATTTGACATTTTTCGCAAAAAACTCGCGAATAATGTTTTATGCAATTCCTGCATCTCTGCTTCTGCTCGATGTGAATGGGAAAATGTCCAAGTCTATCAAAACGGATATCGCTCACTGGAAGGGCTACTTTGGCCCTTGTTTTCAAAGGCGATGTTGTTCGTGGGGACTGGACAGCTGATGAAGGTCTTCCTCGCTTACGTGTATTTTCTTTTCCAGCTCTCAGTAATCCATGGGCGATTTCTGACCTGAACTGAACCAGCGTTTTGTATTTCTTCTCTTCTTTCAGAATCATATGTCGCCTATATACAAGCCAGGCATTCACAATGCACATATCAATTATATTGAAGAAAATACGTAAATAAAACCTCTTCACAACAAAATTAATTCTATAAAGTGAAACCAGCATATCATGAAGATCAACTCCACCCATGAAAGAATTGTATTCTTTCACAACTTCAGGACGTTGAACGTCGATATAGCGTTTATCAGCAACACTCCATCTTTGCACAGTATCAATAGGATGAATACCTTTATGTGCTGATAATAAATGAACAGACTTATTGTCATACCATTTCAATGCTATCAAATTATTTCTTAGTTCATTGCGGTAATCAAACGAGCCTCTTCCTTCAGTTTTTAGCTCTTTATCACTCTTGAAACTGCAGCCCGGAAGTCGATTACTACGGACTGTTCCTGTTGCCAGTATTCCAACATCTTTCAGCTCACAAAATAACATGGGTGATGTGAACCAGTTGTCACAATATAATTTGAAATTCTTGCCTTTTGGTACATTTTCACATAATCTTATCACAATATCGCCACTTATGCCAAGCTCTGATACCTCTTTCACTGTGCCTTTTCCTACATATATTTCGAAATCATATATGATTCCACTTGATCCTGCTCTGGCAAACATTTTTATGCCCCACTTATGGGGTTTATTTTTTATATATTGTTTCAATGAACTTTTACCTTTGAAAGGTATTATTATTTCATCCACAGAATTGTGTTCCTCTGTTTCGAGTGAAAACAAATTGGCTCTGACAGAATCTACTACTGGACGAATTTTGAAAAGCTTATCATATTCCGGATCGTTGCGCGCTTTCATTTTCGAATTTTCGTTGAGATGTAAAAAATACCTCAGGTTATCGAATCGAGTACGAGCCATTGTATCAGCAATTGGGGCATACCGGGTAGCCTCTGCCCAGTACATACGATAGCTGGGCATTTTCACAATACCACTCAAGATATGTATTCCTAAGAATTTTTCAATTTCATCTACATTCGTATTTATTGACGTCCCTTTCTTTTCTACTGAGTATAGATTTGTTTGATATGCAATGTTGCTGATCAGTTCGTTATCAAAAAAGTATCTGAAATAATCCAGAGGTGAAAGTTCGAGATCACCTGGTGCAGAAAAATGATAGTCACAGTCAGAATGTACTTGATCCAAGTCCTTTTTACGCCAACGATAATCTTTTTTGTTTTTACTTCTTTTTTGAAACCTTGAAAGTGGCAACTCATCCTCAGAATCAAAATCTTCACTCGGTTTTGCTGGTTCACACGCCATTCCAATATTCTCCATGACTGGCCCATTAGAGACATTGAGTGTGTCAGCAGATTCTTTGCTCAAAGATTCCATCTCTATTTCATCTTCTGATTGCTCGATTTCCAAATCGGATATATCACCTTCTAGAAGAAGCAGCAAGTGGTTTTCTTCTTCCTCTGTTAGACCTTGGCGTGACATCTTCAATAATTCATGTAGGCACCTATAATAAGAATGTTCGTACAATTGCAAGTGGAAATGTAAAAATCGTTGTTTTCCTATCTGCTTTTGAATATTGAACGATAAACAACGTTAACACTAGCAAATCAGATCAACTGAACTATAAACAAAAATATTTTATTGTATGTACTATTAATCTTCAATGCACTCAGAGCGCCCGATGATGCCACATGGCATCATGATAAATCAAATACCATTTACTGCAACGAATCCAAATATTGTGATTTTATGAATAATCAATAATAAGGAACATCAGTTCTACTCACTCTGTAATAGGTTATTTCAATGAAAATCAGCAAAACTGTCACTTTCATATAAAAAAAGCACACACGTGTTCTGCATTCACAACTATTCGCCATTTGCAATACATAAAATATCCGCGATAATGCATCCTGTGAAGTATGATACCACTTTTCTGCATGAGTCCCGACATCTAGTGTATATAGGTATAACTTAAGTTGCAGAAATCTGTTATACTTGAAGATCTGAGCGCGCATATACGTGGTTAGAATCTATGATGCCAAATGGTATCACTGGGCTTGAAAGGGTTAAGCCTACCTGAAAACAATATAACAAAAGGTAAAAATCACAAATATTTTTATAAACAAAATGGTATGATTCCGTTACCAACAGGGTTGTTATATTGGTTTGAACCATGAAAAAGAACGGTAGCTCAGAACTTCTCAAAATACCCACTGGTTTTTCAGAACGCCAAAAAACTAACTGGACAGTCAACGCCGAGATATCAGTGCGCAAAAATACAAGCTGAATAATATAAATTAATTAGGCAGCATAGACGACCCAACACACACCTGACTGGTGTTGTTGGTTGCGGTGATATTCCGTTTCAGTGTCAAACCTTTCACTTCGCAAGTCATTGTAAATTTCCCTTTTTTGTTGGTAAGGCAGTGTAATCCAATTTTTCCAATGAACCCACGAAACTATAGGGGAAAACGCCTTTTTGCGTCACCAATTCAAATTTTTTGGGGTCTGAAAAATGTTTTTTTGTATTGGAGAGTTTCCCAAATTGTCCAAAGAGGTGGCCATAAATCTGAAACTGTCGATGAATCGCAATTTCAGAAAAACGGAACTCTCTCCACCCCGCTTATTCGTATATTTGTCGACTAGAATATGTTTGGTGAAGGAAATATATTTTTCTTTGGTCTGAGGAATAACGTCAACTCTCTCGCTATCATCGTCTTCGGAAAATAATTGTTTGATGAATAGATGACAGTCATAGTTACTTATATTATGAAATATAATTCGGATGAAATTAGGGATCTTATAATTTAAATTACATACTGAATGCGCTACCCCAAATCTTTTATCACCCGTTAAGTGGCAGTGGTCTCCTACTTTGACATCGATACTATCGAAAGGTCTACCACAGATACCACATTCAGTCGCAGTATCAAATTCCACTTCCTCTTAAGCGGATAATTTTTTCATCGGGACAACGCGTTTCAAAAATGAATTATAAATATTCCTGCAATCATCGACCAATTTGGCGACAAACTTTTGAGAGGCGTCTTCACCATGATATAATACAAATTTCGATTTGGAATCATCAAATGAACACTTGATGAGATATGCGAAGGAATACAACTCGTGTTTGAAAGTCTTGTTTGTGAATGATTGCTCGGGATTAGGTTCACTTGTTGCGATTGGTTTTAAAATTGATTCGAAATCGGCATAAACGGTAAATGGAACCCTCATCTGTCTTTCGAAATTTTCAAATTTTAATATATTTTCTGGTACCTCTTTACCAAATTTATCGATTTTCGTCTTCGTAGTAGGAGTTGTCGTATATAGATGGTTGCAATCATGTAATCTGTGACTGAGTAATTTGCTCTCCTCATTGAAGTATGTCAAACAACCGTCGCAGATATATTTTTTATGCTCATATTTAGATAATTGGCTAAATACTAATCTCGATAGATCCTTTATCCAACAATGATGGCTATTGCCAGAATCGTCGTCAGTGATGAGCAGCAAATTAATATGTCTACCATATTTTTTCTGGGAAAAATACAGCGGTACTTCATCTTGCGATCTTCGTAAATAGTATCTAGCCCATAAACATTGATTGAACAATTATTCATGTCCTCGAATTTTGAAATGTCTCGTAATTTGACTGGGAAATCCATACCTGCCACTTTCAAGGCTGTGGAAAAATGCGGGTAGGAGGACACTTCATCGGCTCGAACTGTGACCGGATACAGTGCAGCCATAATGGCCCAGGGGAAGCAGTGTTGATCCTCATTACGAACATTAACCACGGCATTTTTCCTCTTGTTGAATTCCGGTAATTCCATGAATGAAGAACCTCGCAGTGGAATATACTTGTTGATGTTGATTTCCAAGAATAAAACTTTCTCTAGGGCCCAACCTGAAACAAAAAAAAAAGGAAAAAATCAATGCGTGAATTAAAACATGAATTGAAGTCATTTTTTCTTAATTAAATTAGCATCGAAAGTACAGAGCCCGGACAAATGTTTGGATGAATTTTAAAATAATGCCTTGCTAACAATTCGAGTAATGAGAAAAAACAAATTACCAGAATCACTTTCTTCGAACTCGGTTGCGCGGTTGATTAAGATGTCCATCAAGCCGTCTATTATTTCAATCAAATCGCTGCTGGCATTGGCAATATGATTCGGTGTGCCAAAGGACTTGTTGTCATGAATTTCCTGCGTTTGCAAGTAATACCTGCCAACTGCCTCCATATTGACTTTAACCGAATTATCCTCTCCCAACGCACCTTCCAAGAGTGAAATGATATCTGGCTTGGAGTCCAGGAAGAATGCATTGAAGTCGGGTGCTTCTTGACTTCCACACTCGACTCTGTAGCTAGCTATTCGGCATTCCAAAGAGCTATTCACCCTTCGAATATTGACCGAATGATGAATGGTAGAATTATTTCTATGCTCCATAGATCTCCTATGGGCATTCATCATATCAGTCGGGGTTGATTTATTGCAGGCAATACAATCCGCCATGGTATTCGACGGACCAGCACCCGCCTGGCACGAACGTTTCTGATGCCTTCGTAAGCTACTCATCCTTGTGAATTTGGCATCACACTTTTCGCATTCTAGACTTTTCACTTCTCTCTCAGATCGATTCGCACAATCTTTCTGGGAACCTGTAGAACTACCAGTTGGGTAATTCGTTACTGAAGATGTCGATGGGCCCGGCGAATCCATCCTAGCACGCTTGGCAGGTTGGGCAGAGCCGCCAGCAGTTAACTTACAAGAACCCTTTTCATGCCTCCGTAAAATATCTATTCTTGAAAAGGTGCTACTGCATTCTGCACAGCTAAACATTTTGTCCGTACCGGAAGTGCCGCAAGATCCTCTTTGATGCCTACGCAAATTTCCGCACTTTTCGCAGGTGAACATCTTGGTAATATCGAAATGTGTACTCGGAAGCGAAGAAGAAAAAGCAACGTATCAGCTGAGTGCACAAGACTGAACTGTGATCATTTCAACAAATGCGGGCCTATTTATAGCTCGAGATGTGGGTAGGGTTCAGCCTTCGGACGCAGCTGCCTCTGATTTACGACTAATGAATTATATAATTCAACATAATAGTATATATTTCTATGGAAACGGGACGTCAAACTTTCAAATGAATGGGGCTGTATTCCTCTGGTTAAAATAAACTAAAAATTTTATGTGGTTCCCTGCGGTTGGGGAGGGCTCAGACGACTACCTGCCATAGAGCCGGCGCATAAACCTTTCAAATGAATACATTTATTTTCATCTGCTTAGAATAAATTATTAAATTCATGAGATTACCCATTGGAAGGGTCAACTATAAAGCCCACACTGGTGTTTTTTATTACCTGGGACATGTGCGACCAAAACCATCGAATTTTTATTATTATGGTGGGAATAGTTTTGAACAAAGATTTTGTTAGGATGAAATTTATTTGAAAGGAGGCCCATTTCGACTGTCTTCTTCTTCTAGGCATTAGATGTCGTAGTTTATCGCCCATTGTTGTGTCACACTATTCAAGTCTATAACTTTGGAATTTGATTAATGTAATAAATTTTATTTTATTTTAAACGTCTGCGTGAAAACATGGGCTCGGCAATTTCGGGCTTATACAGTCTTTGGCTCAAAGATTTCTTTGGGGTGACATTTTCTCTCGGAAGGGCCCTCGTTTTTTGACATTAGATGTCGTAGTTTATCATTAATTATTGCGTCACAATACCTCATAACTTTGGAACTTAATAGATGTAATAAATTATAGTCTACCTACGCAAGAATGTGGCAGTTTTAGGTCTATGCATTCAAGTCCACCACCGCATTCACGTCCACCGTCCACCACCCGTCCACCTCCGCCACCGTCCGCCACCCGTCCACCGTCCGCCACCCGTCCTCCACCCGTCCTCCACCCGTCCGCCACCCGTCCACCGTCCGCCACCCGTCAGCCACCCGTCCGCCGTCCGCCACCAGGTGCACCGCTGTATCCCTTCTACTTCCGTAGCCATGAATATGTTGTAAAAACATCTAGTCGATTCACAATATGATCTGTTGCACCGGAGTCCAAGAGGAAAATAATTTCACCAGATTTTTTATTGTTCGGACCACTCGTGTTTCCAGCCATGAAAATGAAGCCGCCTTTATCGTCTTCAATTGTTTGAATAGCTTGGATTGTGCTTGGACGTTCTTGTCGTTTTTCTAGCATCCTCTTGTAGTGGTAACAGTCCTTCTTCAAGTGGTTTCTTTTTCCACAATGTTCACAGATTATATGTGAGACCTGATGTGTTGATTTGTAGTGTGGCTTCTTCATTCTTGTGTTTCCTGTTACTTTATACTTCTTTTGTTTCTTGAATCTGACACCTGAGGTTCCTAGCTGGGATTGGTTGATTTCCCATCTGCAGTACTTTCAATTCTGTGCTAACATCAGTTCTTCTCAATTTAACTTCATGATCCAACAATTTTGTTTTCACAAAAGCGATATTTAAGTTATCTTCTATAAGGGTCTCGAGGGCTGTTATGACTCCATCATATGTAGAGGGAAGAGTCAGCAATAGATGAGACACCTTATCCATTTCAGCTAATTTGGCTCCAGCGGAAATGAGTTCGGTTACAATTTCATCGAAACGAATGAAATGTTGTGATAGAGATACTTCTCCTTGTAGTTTCAAACTCAATAATTGTTTCCTCAAGGCCAGTTGAGTTGCAAGACTTCTTCGTTCATAAATGACATCCAGGCTTTTGAGAATGTCTTTGGCAGAATGTTCTTCTCTTGCGAAGCTCAGAAATGAATCTCTCAAGTATTCAACTATTGTGCTCTTTGCTATCAAATTTTTCTTCCTCCAATCTTCATCTTGGTTCTCAGTCTCCTGATCTATTACATCCAAAACTTGTAGTTCAGCAAGAAGTGATTTCACACGGAACTTCCAGACACTGTAACATTCTCCACTGAATGGTTGAATGTTTCGTTTATTAGTTTTGAAATCCATATTATTTACTTGAATTAAGTTCACAACGAAAGCTCACTTTTGATTTTGTTTTACGTACACTGGGCCCATAACCTGTTAGGATAGGGCATCAAATTTAAACAACCATTTCAGGTAGACTCACTGTATTTATTGAATATATTCACTTTTACACTTGTAGAAGGCTGAATTATGACTGACTAAAATAAAATAACTTCATTCGTCATTCGAGTGCAGATATGATTCATATCTGTAACGTTTCCATTACATAAATATACTGAAAGATATGATAATGTACAATACAGGGTCATTCCTATTTAATGTTTTATTGACAAACCCAACAGACACCAGCGTACATAAAGAAACTTGACACCATACGCCTGCTAGCGCCAGTAATCACGCAACCAGGAATACAGAACCATAGAAGCACGTAGTGCGCAAGTGCGTACGAGTTAGTGCGTCCTTGCAAACATCTGTAATACCAAAGAAATGCAAAGAATCTTCTCTTTGGTGATACTGTGATATCAAACTGATGCAAGCAGCAAGCCGCGCATAAGACTGTGGCCGTACTCTTTCGAATGATCTCACCCGCTGTCATCAACATCGAAATAGTCCCAGCAAAGAGTATAGATTCCAGTTTTAAAATGAATTCAGAGGTTATGTTTCAGACTCATTAAAATTAATAGATAAAGAATTCTCGGTATAATTCAAAACGAGACAGAAATTTCAATAAATAATATAAATTTGATTTGAGAACGATTATATATTGACAGTGAGTACCTTCAAAATATACCTAATTATTTCTATCAATTCATGCGACCACACTAGTTCTTTTTTTCTTTCAAATAAACAATACCATGGTGATATGAGCTACTTTCTGAATAACAAAACAGTGTGATTATTGACGTTTTCATACGTGGTCGTAGGAAAAATAATTTTCTTTTCCGACGACCTACCTGAAATACGTATCATTTCGCACTGTAAACGAGTACCTACACAAAATAAGATATTTCGCACTAGTGCTAAATGAAATATTCATCTCCATGCTCTGCGATTGGTGCGAAACTATATACTCTGATTTTTACCCATAGGTAGCTGTGATAATGACATATTATCTACAAACGAATTCATAACATTATAGTGCCAGAACGTGATTTACCAAGTAGATAGGTACCGAATCGTATAATTTGTGCAGTTTTCTTTGCTGCAATGTCATCTGACGATGAAATGGTAGATTCTACTCCCCCAGAAGTATGCAATTTAGGTTTAATGACAGAAAATAATAGTATTCCGTTAGTAGTGAACAATTGTTCATCAATCATTATTTTTCCAATATTTCATGGGTAAATAAAGACCAAAATGTACCCAAATATTTTTGTTAAATGTTCAATAAAATTTGTTATCTTTGTGTGATACATCTTTCTTACATGCTTCTTCAGGCAATTGAATTGGTTTCCTGTAAAAATGATTTGTAAGTAGAGTAGTGCACCTAGGCCGGTACCATCCCAAGATGGCCGCCATGGGGCAATGACGTCATCCAAGATGGCCGCCATGAGGCAACTGTCATGTCAAATGTCAACTGTCATGTCAACTGCCATATGTCAACTGTCAACTGTCATATGTCTACTGTCAAGTGTTCCATGCCGCTGTATCAACTGTCAAGTGTCCCATAGACTACCCGACCAATCAGAAGCCGTCATACTTTTTTGGCGCGAAATTCAAGTTATTTTTGAGGTTATGTATTCTGCTTGCAACATGGGATAGGATATCGGCCCCCTCAGGTGCCCCCTTGGCCCCCTTAGGCCTCCGCTGTACCCCCTTGGCCCCCCTCAGGCCTCCGCTGTACCCACTTGGCCCTCTCAGGTCTCCACTGTACCCCCTTGGCCCCCCTCAGGTCTTCGCTGTACCCCCTTAGGTTTTTGCTATACTCCTTGACCCCCCTTAAGACTGCGCCCCCTTAGCGCTCCGCATCCGGAAACATGACGTCATATTTCATTTAAAAAAATCCTTCTATCGGCGGGATTTGAACCCTAGACACCGTATTACGAGCCCGATGCGTTCCCACAGAGCTACGACCACTATATAATTTAATTGCAGTCGATGTCGATGCAACGTTATCGCTCAGCGTGACGTAGTCGAGCAGATCCGTCCCAAAGATAAGAGACCACGCGTCTCTACATTTCGTCCGATGAATCGACAATGAATGAGATCTTTGATAAGCTCGCAGGTGGTCGATGATGATATCATAAATCACGATCATAATTATTCATGATGATGTCATGCTTATCTCAGCATTTTATTCAATATATTGATGAACAGGTCATTCATAAGTTTACACGTGGCCGGCGAATCATGATTTTATTTATTCACAGATAGCGATTTTGTTGACCTTGAATGAGCATTCTTATTACAGCTCGATATGCAACTATGCACTTCTCGGTGCAAAACACATTCATGAATGACTCTATTGGTCTAATCAGCTATAAAACCAATTTCACATCGGGTGGAGCTTCAGTTTGCATTCGATCATCAACGGTGAATCATCGTAGGTGTGTAGTTCGACAATTATTATTTTGTGGGTGTATATTTCAATAATCTAAGGTGAGTTTTATTTATTTATTTTTCTTGATCTCTTATCACCATGCAACTTGAGTTTCGAAATAGGGTATTCAATCAGATGTTCTGAAATAGGGTATATCCATAGTATTTTTCTTTAATGTTTCGACAGTTTTGTTGTATATCTGATTTTTTTTTTGTTCTTGTTTGTTTTGATAGATGGATCTTTCAGGAATAAACGCTGCCACCCGAGTTACTGTATTCAAGCCGACAGTGCCACTCCATAGCCTCCCTCCAAATAAGCCACAATTGATTAAAGATATTAGGGTGGCTCAAACAAGATACGGAGAAACAATTGTGGTTGAATTGGAGGAGAAGACAGTATTCTTACCGAAGAGAGCGGTTGAAGCAGTGAAGCTGCAAATCCCCCTCTTCACCCCTGACGACTACTCCCTTATTTTCAAAGGGTTGGCAGGACTGTCCTCCAACTTCGAAATTGTAAAGAATTAATCAAATGTGAGTAATCTTCGTAATGTCTAGGATGAATTTCCTCAACTTCTTTAACGTGTGCATACATTTAACAAAACTGAACTTTTTCAGAAACCAACAGTGTCCCTCTACAACCCTCCAGTCAACCGATCACAAGAGAACGGCGGGGACTTCCATAATAGTTTTAAGATTTTGGTGAGTGGAACGTTTCTTTTTATTTGTGAAAACAATGGAAAATGCTAACGAGATTGGTCTTGTGAGTGATGAAATTATTAGGAAATTCAAGGAACTAGAAACAAAAAAATTATCAATCAATGAAAAGGGCTTTTGGATCAAGACAATCAATAAACATATTCAAATTTGTAATAAAGCAATTCGTGAGGCTGATTTGACATCAGGAATTCTTAGAAAACTCCAAACAAACGTGGGACATTTGAAAAGATTTTACGCTTTAATTAGAAATACGAAACATATTGGATCCGGTCTCACGAGTCCTAGGAGAAACCGGATAGCATGGAGGGATGTCCAATCGGTTTTTGCAAGCCGAATAAGGACGGGTATCATCATTAATATTTCTCACAAGGACGTAGCACAATTTCTGACCGATGCTTGTCATATTTTCAAAATTAAGATCAAAAATTGTCTCAATAATTTTCAATTAATCAAGGCCAATACCAACTTTTGTGGAGAATTCATAAAAAAATCTAAAGATGGTGACATAATCGAATTCAAATATTTCAACACAAAAAATGCTTCAATAGATATAGGAACGGATTTAGACCTTTGGTTCCAAGATAATGTTACTGATGTCATTTCAAATAAGCTTTCGGAATTTCAAGAAAAAGATAGTGACTGGGCCTTACATCGCATCATTTCTTTGGAAGTCAATATAAATAAATTAGAAATTGGAAATGGATCCTCATACATTGGTCTGCCTGTCCAAATTTCAAAAAAGCAAGCTTGTATTAATGTTAAAAACACTGATGAAGCCTGCTTTTTTTGGAGCGTGGTCAGTGCCTTATACCCTCCTACGAATCATCATGTAGATAGGCCCAGCTCGTACCCTCATTACAACCAAGTTCTCAATACCACAGGCTTGGAAACTCCCCTAATGTTTAATCAAATTGGTAGGTTTGAAAAGTTGAATGATATTTCGGTGAACGTTTATGGTTTGGAACTGATCCAGGCAAACGGTAGAGAGTATTTTGAAGTAGTACCCGTAAGACTCACAAAACACAAGTTAGATAGACATGTCAATTTGCTCTTAGTTCAAAGTGAATATTTTCCAAAACCCAACGATTATGAAGCTCTACCTGAGGATGATGATGATGTAGAAATTAGGTATCATTATTGTTGGATAAAGGACATGTCAAGACTTCTTTCGGCCCAAATTAATAAACATGAGAAGAAAAAATATTTTTGTGATAGATGTTTAAATTATTATTCTAGTGAATCGAAATTGAATGATCATAGTGCTGTGTGTGAAAACATCAACGATTGCAAAATTTCTTTTCCTGATTATGATTTTGTCGAGTTCAAAAATTCCATTTATAAGCAAAAAGCTGAATTTATCATATATGCTGACTTTGAATCTGAATTGCAGCACTATGATCACGAAATTTCCTCGAAAACAAAAAAATATCAGAAACACAATGCGTTCAGTGCAGGATACTACTTTAAATGCTCCTACGATGACAACTTATCATATTTTAAGAGTCATCGAGGACCTGAATGCATGGATTGGTTCGCATCGGAAATGACAGAGGTCGCAAAATTTGTAAAGTCCAAGATCAAGACAATCATTCCCCTGACTGATTTCCCTGAAAAGGTCGGTGTAACAACTTGTCACATTTGTGAAAAGACATTCAAGGCTGGCGAAACAATCGTCAAAGACCACTGTCACTTCACGGGTCAGTTCAGGGGGTGGGCACACAATGCCTGTAACTTGAACTATCAAAAGTCTTTTGTGATACCTATAGTTTTCCACAACTTGAGTGGTTATGACTCTCATTTTCTCATTAGAGACATTACCAAACGTGGGAGGGTGAGCGTACTTCCTATAAATATGGGAAAATACATTTCTTTTACGCAACACGATAAGGAATCTGGAATCAAATTTAGATTTATAGATTCATTAAGATTTTTAGGCGCCAGTCTTGATGAGCTGGCATCAAATTTAAATAAAGACGATTTTCGAAATTTGAAAAAAGAATTCATTACTTTGAGTGATAGTAAATTCGAGTTGCTCACAAAGAAAGGTGTCTTTCCATATGACTACATCAATAATGTAGATAAACTGAATGAAACTGAATTACCATCCATCGAGCATTTTTACAACAAGTTGAATGATGAAAATATTGATGAGGAAAAGTACGCTCATGCTCTTAACGTATGGCAACAATTCAATATCAAGACTCTAGGTCAATATAGCGATCTTTATATGAAGACAGATATCCTTCTGCTGGCAGACGTCATGGAAAATTTTAGAGAAGCTGCTTTGAAAACATACGGCTTAGATCCCGCATGGTATTACACCCTTCCTGGCTTACGTGGGATTGTATGTTGAAATTCACGAAATGTAAATTACAAATTTTGAAAGACGTTGATATGCTTATGTTCATTGAAAAGGCCATAAGAGGCGGCATTTCAGTTTGCAGCAACAGGTATTCGGAGGCTAATCATAAATATGTGCCAACATACGATCCTACGAAACCTTCAAAACATCTTCTCTATTTGGATGTCAACAATCTCTATGGATGGGCAATGTCTAGACCCCTTCCTTTTGGAGGGTTTGAATGGACAGATACCAACATAGATGTTACATCTATTCCTGACGATGCACCAGAAGGGTATATCCTACAAGTTGACCTAGAGTACCCCGAACATCTGCACGATCTACATAAAGATTTCCCGTTCTGTTCAGAACACCGTAAACCTCCTGGCTCAAAATTGGCAAAATTAATGACAACATTACATCATAAGCAGCAATACATATTGCATTACGTAAATTTGAAACAAGCTATAGCCAATGGTTTGAAATTAACGAAAATCCACAAAGTGGTAAAATTCAAACAGTCGGCATGGTTGCAGCCCTACATTGATCTCAACACTAGATTGAGAACTGCAGCCACCAATACTTTTGAAAAAAATTTGTACAAGCTTATGAACAATGCGGTGTTTGGTAAGACCATGGAGAACATCCGCAAACATCGCATTGTTAAATTATGTAGATCGTGGGAGGGGCGGTACGGGGCAAGGAATTTGATTGCAAGTTCTAAATTCCGTAATCGGACAATATTGAGTGATGACTTGGTAGCTATCGAGCTGGGCAAGTCCAAAATAGTCTTCAACAAGCCCCTCTATGTTGGAATGGCTATACTGGACTTATCCAAGACTCGTATGTACAACTTCCATTATGATTTCATGCTACCTACGATGGGTGTGGAAAATTGTAAGTTACTGTACACAGATACTGATAGCTTCATTTACGAACTTGGTTGTGATGATGTGTACGCGGAACTTATAAAAACCAATCTGAATGAATTCGATACTTCCGACTATCCTTCAGACAATATTTTTGGAATTCCGCAAGTGAATAAAAAAGTAATCGGAAAAATGAAGGATGAAGCAAATTCGAAAATTATTACGCACTTTGTAGGCTTACGTTCAAAAATGTATGCCTACAAGGTGCAGGGGGGTAAAGTAACCAAAAAATCTAAAGGGATCAAGCATAATGTAGTCAAGAATAAGATTACTTTTGATGATTATGTTATATGTCTTAAGGAATCAAAGGAACAAATCGTTACCCAACGAACAATCCGTTCCTATGCTCATGAAGTATTCAGCATCGAACAGACAAAAATTGCGCTGAGTCCTTATGACAGTAAAAGACATTTACTACCAAATTCGCATGATACCCTTCCTTTTGGACATTTCTCCATCACCCAAACTCCCATGGTGTCAGATCCGCCTGACGAAGAATTTTCGGAATGAATAGCATTCTCTATTGTTTTTATGAATGAAAATGAAATATACTCCACTCTGTAAATATATATATATACTCACCCAATTATTGTATAACTCTTAGTTTTGAAGTAATATTGTTATATCTATATTTTTTTTATGTTTTTTATATTATATACATATATTATACCCCTCTACTCAAGTTTTATATGAATATATTTTCTGTATAGCTCATGTCAGTTGAAAATGTATCTCTTTCATTGAATAAAACACTGTGAAATATATATATCTTTGTCCTTTATTCAAAATATTTCAGAGCACTGCATTTATAGAAAAACAAATATTCTCTCAATGCATTACCTAATAAGCTACAATTAGACATCTCACAAAATGCATACAAAACATCTAAACGACTATTTTCATCATCATGGAAACTAGATCTAATTAAATCTACAACATTATGAAAATAAGCACTAAAGTTCATGTCCTCCAGCATGGCCACCCGATGAATCACTACACCTCGATGAACTTCGAGGATTTGGTTGGCATCTTTATCGTCGATGTAGAAGTCAACACCAAATTTGCTCACCATTAGAAATTTCACTTCACCGTACACCATCTGTGTAACTTTGCAGTAATCACCACATGGAAACGTTACGGCTTCACACTCTTGGCTAGTTGGTGCATTGAAAAATTTTTCCAATTGATTTTGCAGCAAATCGGTGAATACAGCCCACTCCATTAATCCGAGAGATATTCTGTATGATGAACATGTTAAAATGACAGCTGGACTGAACGATCTGGCAGGGCTTAAACCAACCCCAATATTGAAACACCCTGACGAGAATGATGTGTGGAGTAGGTAATACATCTCTTCTTTTGCTGTCTTCTCGAACATTTCCAACAGCTCGTCTAATTCTCCATCAGATTCTTCACTGAATGATGCTGGTGGTGGTGTCATCTCGACGTCACTTACATCTGACATACTAGCGTAACCACTATCTTGACTCGACATAGCTGGATACAAACTCGACTGAGACTGAAATCAACTTCATGCAGACATTTATATCCCCCTCCATCCTAGACTTATCCGAACTTGAATTGTGATTTCTGTTCTTAATGATGGAGATGAAAAGGCCCCCACGACTGCAGAATTATGTGCGTATTTTCCATAAGATTCTATACTAAATCAACATCTTCTATCCAACTGTTATGTTTTCTGTCAAGTCCTAGCCACTTGATGTACATTTTCTTTCCCTTTCTCCTCAATACTTTTTCAATGAGGTAAATGTCGGGATTTTTGGTTCTCTGCAATTCCTCCTCATAGAAAGCACCGCTGATTGGCTGACCATGCATGTCTTCGAGTAAGTATGTTACGGGATTGGTTATTTTAACTTTAATGATTTTGAATAACTCTGTCGTCCAATTTGGCGTGTACCCTTTTTCGAAAATATGTTTAGACTTGGATATCCGCACGATATCATCAACTTTAAGCTTACGTGGACCAGCAATTTTCAAATGACTATATCTCTGACGTAAAATATCTTTTTCGTTGGACTTGTTCACTTCAGAAGGTTTCAATCTAGTCCTACTGTGCTTGGTGTCATTATATTGTTTAGTAACTTTTGGCAATACATCAATCCATCTGTATTTTCCATTCAGACTGAAATACTTGTAGAGTTTATTTTTGAGTGTTTTTATTACCCGTTCAGCAATGGTAGCCTTTTTCACAGTGAATGTATTATAGTGGTTTATGTTATATTTTTTCATCAAGGTCTGAAATTTGCTATTGAAAAATTCCGTTCCTTGATCTGATTGCAGATTTTTTGGTATACGCTTAGCTTGGTGCAGTATATCCGCAAAAGATTTAGTGATCTCTTCACCCGTCTTAGTTTTGAGTGGGCGTGTCCATAGGTATTTAGAAAAACAGTCGATAACTACCAAAATCATTTTGAAACCTTTATTTTGGTGTGCATAAGGTCTCATTTCGGCCAAATCCATTTGCCATAAATCGTCTAAGCCCTTGATGATGGTTCGTCGTCTAGGGTAAGTCTTGCGGGCTGGCGCATGAAGCTCATCAACGAGTTGAATCTTGTCTGTTGAAGTCATACTATCAATTTTTACTATTGAGTCTATTTATTGATCCCTCGATATTTTTCAAGGCATTTGTCATTTGACTTTGTAGTGCATCAATGCGGTTTGTAGTACTGTTTGCGTGACCACTAATCAATTCATTCAATTTTGTATTGAGCTTATCAATTTCAACTTTACTCACTTTTCCATCGAGTACCCCTCGCACTTTTTTGGTATAATTATCAATGGCCAACTTGAAATCAAATTTAATTTGTGAAATCACATCATCTACATACTTTTTCGTTGACATATGTTCACTAGCCGTTGGAGGGTTCCTCGAAATGAATTCTTCAAATTTATTTATTTTGTTGTCAATCAAATTCAATGCATCAGTTAAATTCTTTATCATAATATCATGTGATACAAATTGTTTTCTTAAATGAGTCAATTCAATAATGTTATTGCTACCTTCATGTGGAGCATATCTATGTCCGAACTTGTTCAGACTCATTGTTCAAATGACTCATCATTGCCAGTGTTATTAGTATATATAGCCAGCTTCCCGAAGTTCATTGATTATGGAAACTATTTCATTATCGAGTGAGGTGTTTCCAGCTGCCTTGGAAGCTACCAACAGCTTCAAACGATCAACGAGTTCATTCGGATCATCCCAATAAATATACTCCACCGGTTTTTCATTGTACGTTAATTTCAAACCATTACCAGTCGTTGAACGTCTTCTACCTTTTCGCAACTCCATTATAAGCGGTTTTATGATTTCTGTGTATTTCCATCTCGTAGAACCTTTAAGTCTTCCATCTTTATTGATATATCGATCACTCAATTTCAATAGCTCCTTGTAAGCTTGCACATCTTCTTCGTTAAAATCCGTAGGATCATCATAGAAGATGAGCTTATACAGTCCTGGGGTTCCTCGTATCTGTTTACCTCCAATTTTGATGAAGCCAGTCCTTTTATCAAAGTCAAGTTTTTGCGTTCCTAGATACCATTTTGATGTTTGGGGATCATACGTTGGTCCATACATTGTATCTATTTTTTCACTATATGACCAATGATCTCTGATATATGGATGTGACATGACTGGATATTGATCTAGATATTCATCCATAACATTTTTCGAAATATTTTGTTCAGGTATATTTTCGCGAAATACTTCATCATCATCATCTCGTCCACTCGTGTTCGCACTTATTCTGCCTACTTCTTCCATTGGGAGAAATTGTGTTTGTTCTTTTTCTTCTCCTTCCTCTTCTTCTTCTTTCTTCAGTTCAGGCGATTCTTCTTTTTTGATACTTCTTAATGCATTATGGATCTTCGAGGATTTGACAATTTCATGTAGTGGCTCCGAAATGGGTTTAAACATTTTGATAAGAGATTCATCTTTTTCCGATCTACCCAGTTTCAATGCCAAGTACTTTTTCCTAATTGAACGGGTGAGCTCTGCAATTTTGCGTTTGCGTGCAGCTATTTGATCGTCTATGTTCAAATCAGTGGGGGAGGCAGCACGTTTGCTGCGCTTTTTGTATTTGTGTGTGCCAACACGACTTGATGACATCATGATGGGGAATGATCTGATGATGTTTGATACTTATATTTTTATATATTTATCAAACCCTTGCCGATATCTACCATCATTCATATCGAAATCTTTGACAATCACAAGAGTACCATATGCAACATTCCAACATTTCGAACACAAGCATTTAAAGTCTTCGAAACTCATGTCTGGAGATACGTGTTCATCAAATACGTGCTTCAAATTGATTTCATCTTGTTTGAATAGTACAATCAGGTTACAGTTGTCTCGTATGAGCTGTTTAGGTATTTTTGAGTAGGTCTGACAAAGGTAGGCAGCATCAATATCCTTGTGTCTACACATTGAAAAATATTCCCGGATTTTCTGTTGGGAATCACACGCTACATCATCGAATAGAAATATAGAGTTGGGTTTTGCATCTGATGGACTTATAATCTCATCATTATCCTTGAATGGGAAGTAGCCAACCTCTTTCACTCCATTCAATACCTCTTGGAGTAGTTGATATTTTGGTTGATACAATGACTTGGAGTACACGTAAACATTTTCGAATTTCGCACCATTTGGATTGAAAATTACTGACAACATGACGTTCGTCTTACCACAACCACTCGGTCCACATACTATTGCCCGAAATGAATTGGGCAATAATTTACCATGTTTACCAAGGGTCGTTGATGATGTGTGGAAATCTAAATTTTCAATAGGTAACGACTGTTCTTGTTGAATGACCTTCATCTTGTGACATGATTGACGTTTATGTTAGCCTATAAATATAGGTGTAACAGTTCCACTTTATCAGTTTCAATGTCTTCGTACGAGGGAGAAGGTGTTTTGAATTCCCTGATAAACAAGTTACCTTTTGAGCTCCATTTACCCGAAGGTTATCAGTATTGTGGACGTAAGTCAGATTACTGGACGATGCAAACGATTACTAATATTTCATTTATTTTACAGCTGGAACTAAACTACAAAAACGATTGGCTCGTGGAGATACTGGCATTAATCCTCTAGACGCTGCATGCAAACAACACGACATTGCATACTCGCAGCACAAGTCTCTGGAAGATCGTCACAAAGCCGATTCAGTATTGGAAGACGCTGCTTGGCAACGAGTGAAATCAACAGACGCCAAGTTTGGTGAGAGAGCTGCAGCCTTATTAGTTACTTCCGGAATGAAAGCTAAACGTAAGCTTGGTATGGGATGCTCATTCCAAAGACATATCGTGGGTAAAATTGGAAAATCTCTGAAGAAGAATCCCCCGACCAATCTAAAGAAGACTGCTTCGATTGCTCTGAAAGCTGCTAGACTTGCCATCAAGCAAGCTGGTGGAAAAAAGAAAATCAGAATACCACGCATCATACCTTTCAATGCAAAATCCGGAGGTATTCTACCACTATTGCCAATTTTTGCAGCCCTTGGTGCTCTCGGTAGCATTGCAGGGGGAAGTGGTGCGATAGCAAAGACAATTATCGATGCGAGGAATGCGAAAAAGAAATTGGAAGAAGATCATAGACACAATAAAGCTATGGAAGCTATTGGTAAAGGGCTGTACTTGCGTAAAAACGCCAAAGGAGGCTTTGGTTTATATTTAAAAAAAACAAAAAAACTCCCAATGAAGCTACCCAATAGACCGTTGTACGATACCGAGTTGTTAGAGTATGTGAAATTCTTGAAGATACCACATTTTCGAGGCGTTTTCATGCGAGACAATTTGCCAAGCAGTGGTCCTCGTCAACGTGAAACTGCAATTCTAAATTTAGATGTGTCGAAGAATCAAGGCACTCATTGGGTAGCTTATAGAAAGATAAATGATGTCGTTGAGTATTTTGATTCATTTGGTTGTCTGAAACCACCGAAAGAACTTGTCCGATATCTGGGTAAAATCAAACTATACTACAACAACGATCAGTTTCAAAACTATAATCAGTTCAACTGTGGACATCTCTGCTTGAAGTTTTTGTACAATAATGGAAGCCGTTTTAGCATTCCTACATGGTGAGAAGAGGTTGCAAGACTTTACTGAAGATGAATTGAGAGAATTTCCAATCAAATATTTGATACAACATGCTAGACCATGGGAATTGTTGAATGTTTGGCATAAATTACCAAACGATTATCAGTGTAATTTCGATTTGAGAATACGTCTACCATGTTACATTCATTATAATAGGCCAGATGCTCAAACACATGTGGATGGACCTGTCAGTTCACAGTACGATTGTCACGGTTGTTGTTTTTGAAATGTAGAGGGACCGTAATCTATTAATAAATAATATGAGGTTATGTCGATGATGGTTTTATTATAAATATTCCTGTACCACTGGTAATGTCATCAGTCATGTCTCAGCTGCTAACGCTGACTAGTACTACCAACGAGTTCTCTTTCACCCCTTCCACACCGATCATACTAGATCCCAGGAAAAGTTATTACATAGCTGTACTAGGCTTTCATACTTACCATTCCATACCAAACATCGATGGTGAAAAATTTTACTACTACGAAAATAATAATCGTTCAATATTGAAGGAAATCAAGCTGCCAACAGGTTGTTATGAGATTGAAAACATTGAAAGTTATATTCAGGAGCATTTGAATAATACAGATTTTTCATTAAAACCAAACAACAACACCTTAGAGTGTGAAATCTATAGTCGATTGCACGCCATCAGTTTCGAAAACGATAATAGTTTTGGAGAATTATTAGGATTTTCGAAAAGGATCTTGGAGCCTGGTATAGTGCACTCTTCAGATCGACCAGTGAATATTCTTAAAGTATCTAGCTTACATTTCGATTGCAACATTACCGAAGGGGCCTTCTACGGGAACAGACCGGCCCATACTATATTGAGCTTTCCCATTACAGTCGATCCTGGATACGCAATCAACGAACGTCCCAATACCCCCATCTATTTGCCTGTGAGAAGTAACTTGACAGAGATCACCAACATCAGTGTTAGAGTATTGGATCAAGATCTCGGACCTGTGAATTTTCGAGGAGAGAAAAGTACTTTGCACTTGGACTTGAAGGAACGTTGAATGGGTTTGGTAATTCAGCATAAAAGGGTGCCACCCACTTCAAACCTATCAGTATCATCGAGTTCTTCCAAGCGACGTGACCAGCTCTCCCCAGAGAATATTATTTTTCTCCAATCTGTTGGATTGAAAGTTAGAGATGGTAAAACGCAAGTACGTTCATTCTGAGCAATCACCGACAACGTCTGCAGCATCGTTCAATCAAATAAGGATGAACCCAATTTTCGATATTTACCGTCGACCCCAATATGATGAAACTATCCGGAAGGAAGAGTATCGATCCTACATCCCGTACGTGAAATCATTCGATAACAATGATATGGTGGAGATTAATGTGAATCAAGCAGATGCATTTTTCGCAATGCATGAATCTTTGTTGGAAATCAAAGGAAAATTAGATATTGACGGAGCTGGTAACGTGTCATTGGCTCCCAATTGTGGAGCGTTTCTTTTCGATTCGTGCACTTATGTACAGAGTGCCAGAGAGATAGAAGTGATCAGAGATCCTGGAATTGTTAGTACTGTACGAGGATTCCTCTGCTGTAAACCTGAGGACTCTAAACATTTGGCGACGGCTGGATGGACGTACCCCGAAAAACCGTTCCTGAATGCTGTGGATAAGTCGTTCAGTTTGTTGATACCTCTCAAGCACATTTTCAACGTATTCAATGACTACACTTCGATTGTCTACGGAAGACAAACGATTCGTCTAGTTCGAGCACGTGACGATAAAGATAGCGTAATTGTCAAGGAACTTACCAATACTGGTGTAACAACTACTACGAAAGTCAAAGTTTTGATAGATAGTATGGTACTGAAGGTCAAGCATATATTTCCCAATGATGAAATCAAACTACAATTGATGCAACCCATCAAGAATGATACACCAATAATGATACCATTCAGAAAATGGAGTCTCAGCGAATTACCTGCGCTCACACAAAGTGCAAAGAATGAAATTTGGGCAGTTAAAACCAGCGCCGCAGTGGAACGCCCACGTTACGTCATCGTTTGTTTCCAGAAGAATATACGCAATAAACTCGACAGTGATGTCACTACCTTTGATAACATTAACATATCTAGCATCAGACTATCATTGAATGGAGAATATTGGCCAAACGAAAGAATGCAGTTGGATTTCGATAGAAACGATTATGTCACTGCTTACTACAACTATACCAGTTTCTACTCGAGCTATTCACATTCTACACAAGTTCATCCAATTTTGGACTACTCAGCATTCAAAGATCATGCATTATTCGTGATTGATTGCTCCAAGCAGGAAGATAGCATGAAATCATCGACAGTGGATATAAAGCTGGAGATTGAGTCTGCTAAAGGATTTCCTGCTGATACTAAGGCCTATTGCATCATCGTGCACGATTGTCTGCTAGAGTACTTCCCTCTGACGGAGGTTGTGAAGAGCATAATATAAGTGGTCGAGTACCGTTCGTGCTCGCCATTTCACCGTTGACCATCATGAGAATCGCATTCGTTGACATTCAAGGTTTCACGCTCGATGGCGTCTTTCATCCGAAAGAATTGACCATTCAGATTGGTCGTCAAAGATCAAACTTTTTGTTCAAGCCTCCTACACCTTATGCTGATGTGAGCGGAGAAGATAAAAAAACTACACAATACTTGGAAAAATTTGTTCATGGAATATCATATCATTCTGGAGATATTGACTATAGTGAAATGAATGCCATTTTGGAGAAATATCTACTACATTCAGTTGAGTGCATTTATGTAAGAGGAAATCAGAAGGCTGACTTTTTGAAAACAAAGTGTGCTGAGCTTGCAGTGTATCCAACCATTTACGATGTGACGCTGTATGATGACTCATCATTGACTACGGAAAACTTTCAGCCCACCATTACGTATTGTCCTAACCACGCCAATGGAAAATTCATGTGCACCCAACGAAACGTTGATCAATTACATCAATGGTTTACATATGTTGTATTACCCAAGTAGAAAAGTATTGTATATTTTCCTCAATATATGTTGAAAAGTATTGTATATTTTCCTCAATATATGTATTATTATTCTAATTATTGAGTTTTATTGAAACACCTCGTATATCTGTTGAATTGTTTATTTTTCATGTACTACAAGACGATCTATACTTTTTTATAGTTTTCATAAAGAAATTCATTATTGAAATGATTATAGTTGCTAATATCAAATATAGTATTGAAAACATTTTATAAATTTCATTTAATATGTTGACATCTGTTGTTGTCTTCTTGAAAGGTGTAGCTTGCCATTCTCTTTCCTCTTGAGTTCCATCATTCAATAGGAATTTCATTTTGTAAAATGAGTTATTTTCTTGTGGTATCTCCTTGTAAAATACTGGTAGTCGTCCATTATTCACTACTTTATGTTTCATTATTGCCCATGACGATTGACTGCAGTTTTTTCTTTCATCGTTGAAGCATATCTTTGAAATCTTGATATCAGTGGGTACGTTTGTATAGAATACATCATTCAAAACGGCTGTCAGAATGATTAATGATAGTCGTGACATTTTTAGAGTTATCTATATTAGTCACAGGTCTTCTACTCTCACAACTGAAAAGTTTATCCCACAAACTCAGATACTCCAACTTCTTCAATACTCTAGTTTTCTCTTCGTAGAAAGTTATATCTCTACTCAACTGACGGACACGTTCACCGAATTCTTCTAGTTTCCTTCTGTACTCGTCTGAAGTCATTGTGATACTAACATGAATCTGCTTTCATCATTATATTTCAACTTTATGTCACTGAACCATAGAACTGACGTTTAACATTTGACATTTGACATTTGATAGTTGGCTGCCAAACGTTAGATGTCAGACGCCTAACTTCACCCTGTATACATCAATTTAGGGTATTAACACGTGGTGGTTCGGATTCCACTTGGGTAAGCTGTAGGTGCATTATGGTAAATAGCCGAAATTTTAACGTTTTTGGCTAACAAATCTTTCGCTCAAGGAGTTTTTCCAGAAATCTTGAAATTGGCTATAGTGAAACCACTCTATAAAAAGGGTAGCACCGATATTATATCCAACTATAGGCCTATTAGTTTGCTAACTTGTTTTGCAAAAATCCTTGAAATCCTAATGGCACGAAGGCTAATATCATTTTTTGAAAACTTCAAGTTACTCTCAGACAGTCAACACGGATACCTGAAAAACAGATCAATAGAAACTGCATTGTTTCATTTTAGTACCGAGGTATTGGAAGCATTGGATGATGGTGATCTGTCCTGTGGAATCTTTGTGGATCTCTCGAAGGCATTTGACACCATTGACCATAACATATTACTTGATAAGCTATTTAAGTATGGGATCAGAGGTAATTCACACAACTGGCTAAAATCTTACTTGAAACAAAGAAAGCAGGTGGTAGAAATAACGACTGAACAAGGTTCAGTTAGGTCCAGTGCCTTGGAGACGTCCATGGGGGTTCCACAGGGCAGTATCTTGGGCCCAATACTCTTCCTAATTTTCATAAATGATCTAAGAAACGTAGTTGATAACAACAACATAAAAATCATAAATTATGCGGATGACACCAATCTCATTTTGAGGGGTCCAAATCTAATGAGTGTCACCGATGTGGGTACCTCACTTTTGAATAGAACCGAACAATATTTTCATGAAAATAAGTTGACAATTAATAAGGAGAAAACTGACTGTATGTTACTGACGTTCAATAACATTCAAAAGCCAGACACAATATCAATCAATAGCCAAAACATAAAATGTAGTTCTTCAGTTCGATTCTTGGGAGTTCACATCGATGACACCATGACATGGACAACTCAGGTGGAGAGGCTATGTTACACACTGTCATCAATAACTTATGCAATTCGAGTACTGAAGCCAAACTTGAATATAACAGTGCTGCTCTCGGTCTATTATGCAAATTTTTACTCTAGAATGAAATTTGGTATCGCAACATGGGGAAGTTGCTCAGGATTGATTAAAATTTTTAAGTGTCAGAAAAAAGTGATAAGAACAATATTTGGCATAGCTTATAATGGGTCCTGTAGGGGAATATTCAGAACAAACAAGATGTTGACAGTTCCTGCAATTTATATCATGGAGTCAATCACATTTTTAATCAAACATAAAGAATATTTTCACAACTATAAAATGACCCATGATCACAGCACTCGGTTCAAAAACGACTATAACTATCCTATACATTCAAAGACAGCTTTCGAGAAAAGTCCATTATATAAAGCAATAAAATTTTTTAATAATATTCCCAATGAAATTAAAAGCCTTGAAGACTCTAGTAGCTTGTTGAGATCTCTGCGAAAATATCTATGCAATATGGAGCCTTATTGTGTCAATGATTTCTTCTCCAATACTGTTATTTAAGAATTTAAGAATATTTGTACCTGTATATTCTCATTTTTTAATCGTATGTATTTTATGTATTTCATGTATGGTGTTTTGTAACTCAATGACGTATTTCCCAGACCACAACTCTGTTGAAATAAATATATTATCTATCTATCTATCTATTTCCAGATATTTTCAAACGTCTGGCATCAATGCCTCATTTTTTCAAACGTCTGGCAACAGTGTCAGTCGCTTTGTCGTCTCTTATCTTTGTAACGTTACGCGAAATATTGTATAATGTTGAGTCATCATTGGAATGCAGCGAACCTGACCTTGAATGCGATTATGTCTATTAATACACTAATGTTTAATGAATGAATAAGCCATTGTTCCTTTTCCTGCTCCATGGATCTGCATGTTGAGTCATCATTGGAATGCAGCGAACCTGACCTTGAATGCGATTATGTCTATCAATACACTGATGTATAATGAATGAATAAGCCATTGTTCGTTTCCCTGCTCCCCGCTTGCCGAGGTTGCTACGTTCTCTTATCTTTGGGACGGATTTGCTCGACTACGTCACGCTGTGCGATAACGTTGCATCGACATTGACTGCAATTAAATTATATAGTGGTCGTAGCTCTGTGGGAACGCATCGGACTTGTAATCCGGTGGTCTGGAGTTCAAATCCCGCCGATAGAAGGATTTTTTTAAATAAAATATGACGTCATGAGAAGTTTCCGGATGCAGAGCGCTAAGGGGGCGCAGTCTTATGGGGGGTCAAGGGGGTATAGCAAAAACCTAAGGGGGCTAAGGGGGTACAGCGAATACCTGAGGGGGGCCAAGGGGGTACAGCGAAGGCCTAAGGGGGCTAAGGGGGTACAGCGAAGACCTGAGGGGGGCCAAGGGGGTACAGCGAAGGCCTAAGGGGGTTAAGAGGGTACAGCGAAGACCTGAGGGGGGCCAAGGGGGTACAGCGAAGGCCTAAGGGGGTTAAGAGGGTACAGCGGAGGTCTAAGGGGGCCAAGGGGGTATGGCGGCTTCTGATTGGTCGGGTAGTCTATGACGCGTTGCGTTTCCATACTACATCTGATCATCAGATGCATGGAACACTTGACAGTTGACACAGCGGCATGGAACACTAAACAGTAGACATATGACATATAACAGTTGACATATGACAGTTGACATATGACAGTTGACATGTGACAGCTGTCCCATGGCGGCCATCTTTGATGACGTCAGCGAAATTTGAATTTCCCGCCTTTATGGCGGCCATCTTGAGCTGGTACCCGCCTAGGTACACTACTAAGTAGGTAATACAGTCATGCGAAATTAAAATCCGACATACCTATGTTTTTTATGTTGGTCGTCGGAAAAGTATAGTGTACAACTCGTGCGGAAATTGGATATTTCATACGACTTTGACAAGATGATGAACCACTAGCCGTAGGCGAGTAAATGAAATATCCGTAACGAGTATGAAATATCATATTTTTCGCACTAGTTGCACAATATACTATTTTGTATGGAAAACCGTATAACAATGTGTTATTTGCATGGTTATACTTATAGCGGTGAGGATGAAAAAATGACTTCCTCTTTCAACTTCGAATTTTGTTTTTTGTACAGTACGTTGTGTTTGGCTGAACAAAATGGAACACACTTTAATCCGGAACACTGGGATTAAAAGTAAATTGACTCTAAATGAAATGCCAATGAACATATTATTCATACGACTAGTTCATACATTAAGTCCTGTGGTAATTTACGATCAGAAGGGGTAATTAACGAGTACTCTGTACCTCATTATTCTCGAATGCCGCGAACTTCATGAACGTGTACAATGTGTTCTTTCATTTTTGAAAGAGGAAATATTCTATCCAATTAAAATATCAAACATAGTTTGAAATGAATGTCTGGTAGACTACGAGCAGAAAACAACTACTTTCCTGGTAAATACCACGCAGAACATTGAATTATATATGCTCGTAGTCCATGCAACGATTTACACTGTGAATGCAGATCGCAAATGTTTCTTTCTTCCTAAGACGTGACAAATTCACATCGAGACAGGCACGCTTAACAACCTACATACCGGTTTCGGGCTTATTGGCCCTCATCAGTGCAGGGTAGTTATCCGAGTAGAGACCGTGAGATCTCCACTCGAAGCGTTGCCTGTCCCAATGCATTTTCGTCGCGTCTACTTGACCGCACTGATCTGCGTTCCAAGAGACAGTTGGAAGTGGCGACACCATGCGGCAGAAGAAAGATACACTCCAGAAATGAATCTGCTAAGTTACAGAACTTGGAAGTGGCTGAGAGCTCGACTAAGCTAATAGATGAACAGTGGAAAAGCCATAAATTGGACGAATATTTTCGAAAGAGGAAATAGTCTATCCAAATGAAATATCAAACATATATTATACTTACTTTCTTCACATTCTATGAAAGCATTGAAGAAATATCCGCAAAACTAAAAGCGAATGCGATTATCGTTATTAGATATGATGATAATTTTTGGTCGAACTAGATCGAGATGATCAATAAAAGGATCAAAATTTCAACATTCCAATGACATGTGCTGATTTTAAAATATTTTTTCTATTCTGGTTCAATAATGAAACGCAAATGCGTATCGAAATAGCCTTGATATAGTTTCGATACGCATTTTATTATTATTCGGAGGTTGGTACAATCGAACGGTCAAATGAAAGTCAGAAGACTTAGGCCCAGCTTACTTCAGAGCGATTTTGGATTTGGTGATTGTTTTCTACTGTTGCACTTAATAACCGCTAGAAGTTTGATTCCATAGTTCTGTAACACCCTGTATAATATCGTATACACCAGGGGAGGGGGTTCCATAGAGAAAATTGAAGTTATCGACGGCCCCTGTATATGGCATGATTAAATTAAGTTGAGAAACATTCTCTCCAGAGAAACAGATGCCTGATTCAAGTTTATTTTTCCAAGATATCAGCTGTTAAAGTCGTGAAATTCATAATCAATCACTCTGTAGGGTAAAACTTCGTTTATCGCACTCCTATGAGTTCGGAAAAATTTGTGGTAGAACTTATGTATTTTGACATCCTGATCACGAATCTGAAGTCAAAACGCGGCGGTCTCAAGTATTTTCGGAGATACGGCCCCATTTTGTCTCAAAAATGCACCATTTCTAATCTCCATTTTCTGCTAATAAAAACACACAAAATTAATCCTTCTTTGAGCCAAAACATCACACATGCTCACATTCACTTGTTTCCAACACTTTTTTTGTATTTTCACAAAAATTCGCCCTTCTTCAAAACGTAAACAAAACTTTTTTTTTCACTGATTTTCTGATTATTTTTATTTGAGATGTTGGCAACGTAAAAAGGTTGTTTTGTTTACATTTCAAAGAAGGGTGAATTTTTTTTTCAGCTGAGAAGTGTTGGAAACAAATAAATATATGCGTGTATAGTGTTTTGTTTCAATGAAGGGTGAATTTTGGGTATTTCTAATAGCAGAAATTTGACATGTCAGTAGTATAGCTAAGCCGCCACCAGCCCACTTTGACCTCAAGTAACCCCGTGGATGGCATGTCCATCAGCAGTGACCATACAGTAGGGGGGTCTAGTGAAGGTCACGAATACATCTTCAATCTGAAGACATCTTCGATCTGAAGACATCTTCGATCTGAAGACATCTTGCAGACCACACCCTCAACTGACACTACCCCCTTAGGCCTTTTACGCTGTACCCCCCTTTGGACTCTTATCGCTTCGCAATCCGAAGACATCTTGTGACGTCATATTTCATTTAAAAAAAAGCCAGTACAATCAGGATTCGAACCAGCACCAATACGGTGCAAAGTTTCAAGACCAAACGCTTCGTCCACGCGGCCACTGCGGGACATATCAATTTATAATTCTAAAAATAAACCGATGCGGTTATTTGTGCTTTGTGGAACGTAGCAACCTCGGCAAGCGGGGAGCAGGGAAACGAACAATGGCTTATTCATTCATTATACATCAGTGTATGAATAGAGATAATCGCATTCAAGGTCAGGTTCGCTGCATTCCAATGATGACTCAACATATCACGCCATGATGCAACAGCGTGATGTATTCGAGCAGATCCATGGAGCAGGGAAAGGAACAATGGCTTATTCATTCAATAAACATCAGTGTATTAATAGACATAATTGCATTCAAGGTCAGGTTCGCTGCATTCCATTGATGATTCAACATGATACAATATTTCGCGTAACGTTACGAAGATAAGAGACGACAAAGCGACTGACACTGTTGCCAGACGTTTGAAAAAATGAGGCATTGATGCCAGACGTTTGAAAATATCTGGAAATATACCATAATGCACCTACAGCTTACCCAAGTGGAATCCGAACCACTTCGAACCACCACGTGTGAATACCCTAAATTGATGTATACAGGGTGTGCTTGCTGAAGTTAGGCGTCTGACATCTAACGTTTGGTAGCCAACTGTCAAATGTCAAATGTCAAATGTCAAATGTCAAATGTCAAATGTCAAATGTCAAATGTCAAATGTCAAATGTCAAATGTCAAATGTCAAATGTCAAATAGCCGCTATCTCGTGGTCACACCCTAACAATGACGCTACGGACGGTCCAATTAGAAGTTATAAAAAGCGTTGTAATAATAATCCAAATTGCACAAGATGATGCAAAACTTATTTATGTATTTCGTTCGATATATCGATAATGAATAGGGTCTTTCATAAGTTTGCAGGTGGCCAATGATGATATCATATCTCGAGACCATAATTATTCATGGATAACAATGATGATGTCATGCTTACATCAGCATTTTAGTCAATACATTGATGAACAAAGAGGTCATTGATAAGTTTGCACGTGGCCGACAATGATATCATGAATCATGTTCTCTTATCGACATGAATTCCTGGAACAATTAGCAGACCAAACATTTCTCACATTTCACTGAGTCCGCATGTAACGAATTCTTTATCTATAAATGGATTGTTGACAATGCGGAGAATCAGTTCCCGTCAGTCTTGCATCACGAGCAGACACATTTTCCCTCTGCCTCTCGAAATACAATATTGTTTGTTCTCAATACCGCAAATCGTAAGTACAGTTTTATATTAACTCGATTCTGGATATTATCTTTCATTTATTTATATACAGAGTGTTTTCTTTCAACAATTCATACGAATACCCCCATAAATTATAGTTTTCACTTGTTCAATTGTTCTGATATATTTTTTTACGAGGGTATTTTGTTTCGATGTAGATGAATCTCCAGACAATTAATGCTATTGGGATGTCTAGCAAGTGCCTGAAGAAGCTGAATCAGCTGCCCCTTAACGTGCCACACCGCATCATAAAAGTGGAAATCAAAGCCAGCAGATACGGTGAAGCACCTCTAGTGGAACTTGATGACTTCAAGATCTTTCTACCTGCTAGAGCGACTCTCGCAATTAAACCTGTAGTGGAGCAGTTTGCAGCAGGAAACTACTCCCTCGTATACAGAGGATCACGAAACTGCGGGCAGTTACATTCACTGGAGCAATTCGAGATAGTAGAGACAACAACTTAGACATCCCAGCTCCCTCGCATCACCACTACAATTATTGTCAGGCGTAAGTTTGAATATTTTTTATAGTTTTTTTTTTGCGTGAATGTACACTTTTTTGAATATGGATGTCGAAGATGTAGCTACCTTGAGCGCAGACATGATTAGAAAATTGCAGGAAGCTGAACAAATTTCGAGGAACAAATTTAGTTTGAGAGAACGTGAAATATGGTTGGGTCATTGCACACGTACTGCTCGTTTGATAAACAAAGCAATTCAACCACAATTGGCAATGGGAACTTTGAAAAAATTACAAACATCATTAGGCCATTTGAAACAAATTCAAATTTCATTCAAAAATATTGGGGGTATCCATTCAGGGGAAGGGGTTAAATCAAAATTGTCTTCACGAGTCAAGTGGGAAGATATTAAATCAGCATTTTCATCACGTTTACGCACTGGTATCATAATAAATTTGACACACAAGGACATCAATCATTTTTTCAAAGATTCGTTTGCATTATTCAAACGCAGAATCATTAATATGTTGAAATTTCAGCCAATAATCAAAGTTAATGCATGCTTTTTTGGTGAATTCATAAAACAAGCAATCAATCAAGAAGACAAAATTGAATTCAAATATTTCAACACTAAAAACAATGTGATTGATCAGGGAACAGATTTAAATATTTGGTTCTTCGAAAACGTCATCGATGCAATCCAAAATAAACTTGAGGAGTTTGCAGAAAAAGAAAGCGGGTGGGCACTTCATAGAATTATAAGTTTAGAAATCAATACAAATAAATCGGGGATGGGTAATAATGGTGGTTCGTCTTTCATAGAACTACCATTAGCTATAAAGAAAAAACAGGCTTGCATAAATGTTGAAAATCATGATGATGCGTGTTTTGCTTGGGCAATCATATCGGCTCTGTATCCTGTACAAAAACATGCTCAACGAACTTCCAGATATCCACATTATTCTCGAGTATTGAATTTTGAAGGAATAGAATTCCCAATGAAAATCAATAAAATTTCAAAATTTGAAAAACTGAATAACATTTCCGTCAACATTTACATATTGGAATTAATTCAACCTAAACCGAAAGAACCACCATATTTTGTTACTGTTCCAAGTCGACTAACCAAGTCCAAATTAGAACGTCACGTTAAGTAATTATCAATTCAGAATGAATATCACTTGAAATTGAATGATTATGAGGCGCCACCAGAGATAGATGATGATATTGAAATAAGGTATCATTACTGCTGGATTAAAGATCTATCTCGGTTAGTAAACACACAATTCAGTAAACGTAAACACAAAATTTTCATCTGCTTTCGTTGTCTGAATTATTTTGGAAGTGAACAGAAACTTGACATTCATACTGCTGATTGTCAAAAAATGAACAATTGTAAAATTTCATTTCCGAGCTATGATTTAATTGAGTTTAGAGATTACATTCACAAAGAAAGAGTTCCTTTTATAATTTATGCTGATTTTGAGTCAATCTTGGAACAATTTAAAGATAGTACTAAAGTCAGTGGTTCACATACCATGAAATACCAGAAACACATCCCGTTTAGTGCTGGATTTTATTTCAAGTGCTCGTATGATGATGCTTTATCATTTTACGATAGTCATAGAGGTATGGATTCGATGGACTGGTTTGCGGAGCGCATGAGACAGATTTTCAAAGTAATTGAATCTAAAACTTTACATATCGTTCCTATGACTGTTTCAGCTGATATTTCTACTGCAACTCACTGTCACATTTGTGAAAAAGAATTCAAGCATGACAAGATCGTACGTGACCATAATCATTATACGGGGGCCTTTCGCGGATTTGCGCATGAGCACTGCAATCTGAACTACAAAAAGTCTCAGGTGGTTCCTATTGTTTTCCACAATCTGAGCGGATACGATGGTCATCTGATTATTCGAGATATAGCAAAACGAGGTCGGGTTAGTGTCCTTCCGATTAATAAGGAGAAATATATTTCTTTCACCCTGTATGACGATGAAACTGACGTGAAATTTAGATTTATCGACTCATTTCGATTTATGAGTATGGGGTTGGAGAACTTGGTTCAAACATTAAGAATAGAAGATTTGAAAATTTCGAGACGTGAATTCATTCATTTGAACCCCAAACAATACGAATTGCTAACTCGAAAAGGAGTATTTCCCTATGATTTCATTGATTCCATCGAAAAATTAGAGTGGTCAAGTTTGCCAACACATGAACAGTTCTACAACAAGTTGAATGATTGTAACATCACCGACGTTGAATATAAACATGCGCAGAATGTATGGCAAACTTTCAGCTTGAAATCACAGATACGGACTCCCTCATCTATGAAATAAAATGTGATGACGTTTACAAACAATTAATAAAGGCTAACATTGAAAAATTTGATACAAGTGACAATCCAAGCGACAACATTTACGATATTCCTATGCAAAATAAAAAAGTGCCAGGTTTGATGAAAGACGAAGCTAACGGTAGCATCATGACGGATTTCGTAGGGTTGCGTTCAAAATTATATACTTTCAAAATCCAGGGTGGGAAATGTGTCAAAAAATCCAAAGGAGTGAAATATAGCGTTATCGAAAATGAAATCAAGTTCGAGGACTATGTCCAATGTCTGACTGAGAATTCAGAAAAAACAGCATCGCAACGCTGTATTCGCTCCTATGCTCACAATGTTTTTAGTGTTGAGCAGACTAAAATCGCTCTAAGTCCGCATGATGATAAACGTTATTTGATTGCGGGCTCACATAACACTCTCCCATGGGGGCATTATAGCATCTTGGAAGACTAATTTTTCATTAATGATAGAGACGATTGGTTGGATTTTCATCATTGTGAAAATATGATTGAATGTCATTGGTATTGTAGTTCAAACATGTGATATAGTTTGTGTACATACATGAGAAGAAAATTATGGAAAATATTGAAGCTAATTCTTTTGTATATTAATCATGATTATATTAATATACATTTTAGTTATATCTTCATACATATTCACAATTTTTCACATCTATAAATGTATATAACTTTATTTTATACTTCCTGGTTATTCCAATTATTTCAATAAAAAAAAGTATCACTTTCGCATGTATTTTTTCCTTTCCCAAGTTTGGTTGATGAAATGCATAATTTATGAAGAAAAACGAAAAGTTATGGGTTGATCATTTTATTTTAAAATATTTCAAAACATTGCTTTTATAGAAAAACAAATATTCTCTCAATGCATTACCTAATAAGGTACAATTAGACATCTCACAAAATGCATACAAAACATCTAAACGACTATTTTCATCATCATGGGAACTAGATCTAATTAAATCTACAATATTATGAAAATAAGCACTAAAGTTCATGTCCTCCAGCATGGCCACCCGATGAATCACTACACCTCGATGAACTTCGAGGATTTGATTGGCATCTTTATCATCGATGTAGAAGTCAACACCAAATTTGCTCACCATTAGAAATTTCACTTCACCGTATACCATCTGTGTAACTTTGCAGTAATCACCACATGGAAACGTTACGGCTTCACACTCTTGGCTAGTTGGTGCATTGAAAAATGTTTCCAATTGATTTTGCAGCAAATCGGTGAATACAGCCCACTCCATTAATCCAAAAGATATTCTGTATGATGAACATGTTAGAATGACAGCTGGACTGAACGATCTGGCAGAGCTTAAACCAACGCCAATATTGAAACACCCCGATGAGAATGATGTGTGGAGTAGGTTATACATCTCATCTTTGGCTGCATTCTCGAACATTTCCAACAGCTCGTCTAATTCTCCATCAGATTCTTCACTGAATGATGCTGGTGGTGGTGATGGTGGTGGTGGTGTCATCTCGACGTCACTTACATCTGACATACTAGCGTAACCACTATCTTGACTCGACATAGCTGGATGACTGAGACTGAAATCAACTTCATGCAGACATTTATATCCCCTCCTTTCCAGACTTATCCGAACTTGAACTGTGATTTCTGTTCTTGATGATGGAGATGAAAAGGCCCCCACGACTGCAGAATTTGACTGCGTGTTTTCCATAAGATTCTATACTAAATCGACGTCTTCTATCCAACTGTTATGTTTTTTGTCAAGTCCTAGCCACTTGATGTACATTTTCTTTCCCTTTCTCCTCAATACTTTTTCTATGAGGTAAATGTCGGGATTTTTGGTTTTCTGCAATTCCTCCTCATAGAAAGCACCGCTGATTGGCTGACCATGCATGTCTTCGAGTAAGTATGTTACAGGATTGGTTATTTTAACTTTAATGATTTTGAATAACTCTGTCGTCCAATTTGGCGTGTACCCTTTTTCGAAAATATGTTTAGATTTGGATATCTGCACGATATCACCAACTTTGAGCTTACGTGGACCAGCAATTTTCAAATGACTATATCTCTGACGTAAAATCTCTTTTTCGTTGGACTTGTTCACTTCAGAAGGTTTCAATCTAGTCCTACTGTGCTTAGTGTCATTATATTGTTTAGTAATTTTTGGCAATACATCAATCCATCTGTATTTTCCATTCAGACTGAAATACTTGTAGAGTTTATTTTTGAGTATTCTTATTACCCGTTCAGCAATGGTAGCCTTTTTCACAGTGAATGTATTATAGTGGTTTATGTTATATTTTTTCATCAAGGTCTGAAATTTGCTATTGAAAAATTCGGTTCCTTGATCTCATTGCAGATTTTTTGGTATACGCTTAGCTTGGTGCAGTATATCCGCAAAAGATTTAGTGATCTCTTCACCCGTCTTAGTTTTGAGTGGGCGTGTCCATAGGTATTTAGAAAAACAGTCGATAACTACCAAAATCATTTTGAAACTTTTATTTTGGTGTGCATAAGGTCTCATTTCGGCCAAATCCATTTGCCATAAATCGTCTAAGTTCTGATGATGGTTCGTCGTCTAGGGTAAGTCTTGCGGGCTGGCGCATGAAGCTCATCAACGAGTTGAATCTTGTCTGTTGAAGCCATACTATCAATGGGTATTTTTACTATTGAGTCTATTTATTGATCCTTCGATATTTTTCAAGGCATTTGTCATTTGACTTTGTAGTGCATCAATGCGGTTTGTAGTACTGTTTGCATGACCACTAATCAATTAATTCAATTTTGTATTGAAATTATCAATTTCAACTTTACTCACTTTTCCATCGAGTACCCCTCGAACTTTTTTGGTATAATTATCAATGGCCAACTTGAAATCAAATTTAATTTGTGAAATCACATCATCTACATACTTTTTCGTTGACATATGTTCACTAGCCGTTGGAGGGTTCCTCGAAATGAATTCTTCAAATTTATTTATTTTGTTGTCAATCAAATTCAATGCATCAGTTAAATTCTTTATCATAATATCATGTGATACAAATTGTTTTCTTAAATGAGTCAATTCAATAATGTTATTGCTACCTTCATGTGGAGCATATCTGTGTCCGAACTTGTTCAGACTCATTGTTCAAATGACTCATCATTGCCAGTGTTATCAGTATATATAGCCAGCTTCCCGAAGTTCATTGATTATGGAAACTATTTCATTATCGAGTGAGGTGTTTCCAGCTGCCTTGGAAGCTATCAACAGCTTCAAACGATCAACGAGTTCATTCGGATCATCCCAATAAATATACTCCACCGGTTTTTCATTGTACGTTAATTTCAAACCATTACCAGTCGTTGAACTTCTTCTACCTTTTCGCAACTCCATTATAAGCGGTTTTATGATTTCTGTGTATTTCCATCTCGTAGAACCTTTAAGTCTTCCATCTTTATTGATATATCGATCACTCAATTTCAATAGCTCCTTGTAAGCTTGCACATCTTCTTCGTTAAAATCCGTAGGATCATCATAGAAGATGAGCTTATACAGTCCTGGGGTTCCTCGTATCTGTTTACCTCCAATTTTGATGAAGCCAGTCCTTTTATCAAAGTCAAGTTCTTGCGTTCCTAGATACCATTTTGATGTTTGGGGATCATACGTTGGTCCATACATTGTATCTATTTTTTCACTATATGACCAATGATCTCTGATATATGGATGTGACATGACTGGATATTGATCTAGATATTCATCCATAACATTATCTGAAATATTTTGTTCAGGTATATTTTCGCGAAATCATCATCATCATCTCGTCCACTCGTGTTCGCACTTATTCTGCCTACTTCTTCCATTGGGAGAAATTGTGTTTTTTCTTTTTCTCCTCCTTCCTCATCTTCTTCTTTCTTCAGTTCAGGCGATTCTTCTTTTTTTATACTTCTTAATGCATTATTGATCTTCGAGGATTTGACAATTTCATGTAGTGGCTCCGAAATGGGTTTAAACATTTTGATGAGAGATTCTACTTTTTCCGATCTACCCAGTTTCAATGCCAAGTACTTTTTCCTAATTGAACGGGTGAGCTCTGCAATTTTGCGTTTGCGTGCAGCTATTTGATCGTCTATGTTCAAATCAGTGGGGGAGGCAGCACGTTTGCTGCGCTTTTTGTATTTGTGTGTGCCAACACGACTTGATGACATCATGATGGGGAATGATCTGATGATGTTTGATACTTATATTTTTATATATTTATCAAACCCTTGACGATATCTACCATCATTCATATCGAAATCTTTGACAATCACAAGAGTACCATATGCAACATTCCAACATTTCGAACACAAGCATTTAAAGTCTTCGAAACTCATGTCTGGAGATACGTGTTCATCAAATACGTGCTTCAAATTGATTTCATCTTGTTTGAATAGTACAATCAGGTTACAGTTGTCTCGTATGAGCTGTTTAGGTATTTTTGAGTAGGTCTGACAAAGATAGGCAGCATCAATATCCTTGTGTCTACACATTGAAAAATATTCCCGGATTTTCTGTTGGGAATCACACGCTACATCATCGAATAGAAATATAGAGTTGGGTTTTGCATCTGATGGACTTATAATCTCATCATTATCCTTGAATGGGAAGTAGCCAACCTCTTTCACTCCATTCAATACCTCTTGGAGTAGTTGATATTTTGGTTGATACAATGACTTGGAGTACACGTAAACATTTTCGAATTTCGCACCATTTGGATTGAAAATTACTGACAACATGACGTTCGTCTTACCACAACCACTCGGTCCACATACTATTGCCCGAAATGAATTGGGCAATAATTTACCATGTTTACAAGTGGACGTTGATGATGTGTGAAAATCTAAATTTTCAATAAGTAACGACTGTTCTTGTTGAATGACCTTCATCTTGTGACATGATTGACGTTTATGTTAGCCTATAAATATAGGTGTAACAGTTCTACTTTATCAGTTTCAATGTCTTCGTACGAGGGAGAAGGTGTTTTGAATTCCCTGATAAACAAGTTACCTTTTGAGCTCCATTTACCCGGAGGTTATCAGTATTGTGGACGTAAGTCAGATTACTGGAAGATGCAAACGATTACTAATATTTCATTTATTTCACAGCTGGAACTAAACTACAAAAACGATTGGTTCGTGGAGATACTGGCATTAATCCTCTAGACGCTGCATGCAAACAACACGACATTGCATACTCGCAGCACAAGTCTCTGGAAGATCGTCACAAAGCCGATTCAGTATTGGAAGACGCTGCTTGGCAACGAGTGAAATCAACAGACGCTAAGTTTGGTGAGAGAGCTGCAGCCTTATTAGTTACTTCTGGAATGAAAGCTAAACGTAAGCTTGGTATGGGATGCTCATTCCAAAGACATATCGTGGGTAAAATTGGAAAATCTCTGAAGAAGAATTCCCCGACCAATCTAAAGAATACTGCTTCGATTGCTCTGAAAGCTGCGAGACTTGCCATCAAGCAAGCTGGTGGAAAAAAGAAAATCAGAATACCACGCATCATACCTTTCAATGCAAAATCCGTAGGTATTCTACCTCTATTGCCAATTTTTGCAGCCCTTGGTGCTCTCGGTAGCATTGCAGGGGGAAGTGGTGCGATAGCAAAGACAATTATCGATGCGAGGAATGCGAAAAAGAAATTGGAAGAAGATCATAGACATAATAAAGCTATGGAAGCTATTGGTAAAGGGCTGTACTTGCGTAAAAACGCCAAAGGAGGCTTTGGTTTATATTTAAAAAAACGAAAAAATTCCCAATGAAGCTACCCAATAGACCGTTGTACGATACCGAGTTGTTAGAGTATGTGAAATTCTTGAAGATATCACATTTTCGAGGCGTTTTCATGCGAGACAATTTGCCAAGCGGTGGTCCTCGTCAACGTGAAACTGTAATTCTAAATTTAGATGTGTCGAAGAATCAAGGCACTCATTGGGTAGCTTATAGAAAGATAAATGATGTCGTTGAGTATTTTGATTCATTTGGTTGTCTGAAACCACCGAAAGAACTTGTCCGATATCTGGGTAAAATCAAACTATACTACAACAACGATCAGTTTCAAAACTATAATCAGTTCAACTGTGGACATCTCTGCTTGAAGTTTCTGTACAATAATGGAAGGCGTTTTAGCATGGTGAGAAGAGGTTGCAAGACTTCACTGAAGATGAATTGAGAGAATTTCCAATCAAATATTTGATACAACATGCTAGACCATGGGAATTGTTGAATGTTTGGCATAAATTACCGAACTATTATCAGTGTAATTTTGATTTGAGAATACGTCTACCATGTTACATTCATTATAATAGGCCAGATGCTCAAACACATGTGGATGGACCTATCAGTTCACAGTACGATTGTCACGGTTGTAATTATTTTTTGAAATGTAGAGGGACCGTAATTTATTAATAAATAATATGAGGTTATGTCGATGATGGTTTTATTATAAATATTCCTGTACCACTGGTAATGTCATCAGTCATGTCTCAGCTGCTAACGCTGACTAGTACTACCAACGAGTTCTCTTTCACTCCTTCCACATCGATGATACTAGATCCCAGGAAAAGTTATTATATAGCTGTACTAGGCTTTCATACTTACCACTCCATACCAAACATCGATGGTGAAAAATTTTACTACTACGAAAATATTAATCGTTCAATATTGAAGGAAATCAGTCTGCCAACAGGTTGTTATGAGATTGAAAACATTGAAAGTTATATTCAGGAGCATTTGAATAATACAGATTTCTCATTGAAACCAAACAACAACACCTTGGAGTGTGAAATCTATAGTCGATTGCACGCCATCAGTTTCGAAAACGATAATAGTTTTGGAGAATTATTAGGATTTGCGAAAAGGATCTTGGAACCTGGTATAGTGCACTCTTCAGATCGACCAGTGAATATTCTTAAAGTATCTAGCTTACATTTCGATTGCAACATTACCGAAGGAGCCTTCTACGGGAACAGACCGGCCCATACTATATTGAGCTTTCCCATTACAGTCGATCCTGGATACGCAATCAACGAACGTCCCAATACCCCCATCTATTTGCCCGTGAGAAGTAACTTGACAGAGATCACCAACATCAGTGTTAGAGTATTGGATCAAGATCTCGGACCTGTGAATTTTCGAGGAGAGAAAAGTACTTTGCACTTGGACTTGAAGGAACGTTGAATGGGTTTGGTAATTCAGCATAAAAGGGTGCCACCCACTTCAAACCTATCAGTATCATCGAGTTCTTCCAAGCGACGAGACCAGCTCTCTCCAGAAAATATTATTTTTCTCCAATCTGTTGGATTGAAAGTTAGAGATGGTAAAACGCAAGTACGTTCATTCTGAGCAATCACCGACAACGTCTGCAGCATCGTTCAATCAAATAAGGATGAACCCAATTTTCGATATTTATCGTCGACCCCAATATGATGAAACTATCCGGAAGGAAGAGTATCGATCCTACATCCCGTACGTGAAATCATTCGATAACAATGATATGGTGGAGATTAATGTGAATCAAGCAGATGCATTTTTCGCAATGCATGAATCTTTGTTGGAAATCAAAGGAAAATTAGATATTGACGGAGCTGGTAACGTGTCATTGGCTCCCAATTGTGGAGCGTTTCTTTTCGATTCGTGCACTTATGTGCAGAGTGCCAGAGAGATAGAAGTGATCAGAGATCCTGGAATTGTTAGTACTGTACGAGGATTCCTCTGCTGTAAACCTGAAGACTCTAAACATTTAGCGACGGCTGGATGGACGTACCCCGAAAAACCGTTCCTGAATACTGTGGATAAGTCGTTCAGTTTGTTTATACCTCTCAAGCACATTCTCAACGTATTCAATGACTACACTTCGATTGTCTACGGAAGACAAACGATTCGTCTAGTTCGAGCACGTGACGATAAAGATAGCGTAATTGTCAAGGAACTTACCAATACTGGTGTAACAACTACTACGAAAGTCAAAGTTTTGATAGATAGTATGGTACTGAAGGTCAAGCATATATTTTCCAACGATGAAATCAAACTACAATTGATGCAACCCAACAAGAATGATACACCAATAATGATACCATTCAGAAAATGGAGTCTCAGCGAATTACCTGCGCTCACACAAAGTGCAAAGAATGAAATTTGGGCAGTTAAAACCAGCGCCGCAGTGGAACGCCCACGTTACGTCATCGTTTGTTTCCAGAAGAATATACGCAATAAACTCGACAGTGATGTCACTACCTTTGATAACATCAGCATATCTAGCATCAGACTATCATTGAATGGAGAATATTGGCCAAGCGGAAGAATTCAGTTGGATTTCGATAGAAACGATTATGTCACTGCTTACTACAACTATACCAGTTTCTACTCGAGCTATTCACATTCCACACAAGTTCATCCAATTTTGGACTACTCAGCATTCAAAGATCATACATTATTCGTGATTGATTGCTCCAAGCAGGAAGATAGCATGAAATCATCGACAGTGGATATAAAGCTGGAGATTGAGTCTGCTAAAGGATTTCCTGCTGATACTAAGGCCTATTGCATCATCGTGCACGATTGTCTGCTAGAGTACTACCCTCTGACGGAGGTTGTGAAAAGCATAATATAAGTGGTCGAGTACCGTTCGTGCTCGCCATTTCACCGTTGACCATCATGAGAATCGCATTCGTTGACATTCAAGGTTTCACGCTCGATGGCGTCTTCCATCCGAAAGAATTGACCATTCAGATTGGTCGTCAAAGATCAAACTTTTTGTTCAAGCCTCCTACACCTTATGCTGATGTGAGCGAAAGTGATAAAAAAACCACACAATACTTGGAAAAATTTGTTCATGGAATATCATATCATTCTGGAGATATTGACTATAGTGAAATGAATGCCATTTTGGAGAAATATCTACTACATTCAGTTGAGTGCATTTATGTAAGAGGAAATCAGAAGGCTGACTTTTTGAAAACAAAGTGTACTGAGCTTGCAGTGTATCCAACCATTTACGATGTGACGCTGTATGATGACTCATCATTGACTACGGAAAACTTCCAGCCCACCATTACGTATTGTCCTAACCACGCCAATGGAAAATTCATGTGCACCCAACGAAACGTTGATCAATTACATCAATGGTTTACATATGTTGTATTACCCAAGTAGAAAAGTATTGTATATTTTCCTCAATATATGTATTATTATTCTAATTATTGAGTTTTATTGAAACACCTCGTATATCTGTTGAATTGTTTATTTTTCATGTACTACAAGACGATCTATACTTTTTTATAGTTTTCATAAAGAAATTCATTATTGAAATGATTATAGTTGCCAATATCAAATATAGTATTGAAAACATTTTATAAATTTCATTTAATATGTTGACATCTGTTGTTGTCTTCTTGAAAGGTATAGCTTGCCATTCTCTTTTCTCTTGAGTTCCATCATTCAATAGGAATTTCATTTTGTAAAATGAGTTATTTTCTTGTGGTATCTCCTTGTAAAATACTGGTAGTCGTGCATCATTCACTACTTTATGTTTCATTATTGCCCATGACGATTGACAGCAGATTTTTCTTTCATCGTTGAAGCATATCTTTGAAATCATTATATCAGTGGGTACGTTTGTATAGAATACATCATTCAAAACGGCTGTCAGAATGATTAATGATAGTCGTGACATTTTTAGAGTTATCTATATTTGTCACAGGTCTTCTACTCTCACAACTGAAAAGTTTATCCCACAAACTCAGATACTCCAACTTCTTCAATACTCTAGTTTTCTCTTCGTAGAAAGTTATATCTCTACTCAACTGACGGACACGTTCACCGAATTCTTCTAGTTTCCTTCTGTACTCGTCTGGTCATTGTGATACTAACATGAATCTGCTTTCATCATATTATTTCAACTTCATGTCACTGAACCATAGAACTGACGTTTAACATTTGACATTTGACATTTGATATTTGACATTTGACATTTGACATTTGACATTTGACATTTGACATTTGACATTTGACATTTGACATTTGACATTTGACATTTGACATTTGACATTTGACATTTGACATTTGACATTTGACATTTGACATTTGACATTTGACATTTGACATTTGACATTTGACATTTGACATTTGACATTTGACATTTGACATTTGACATTTGACATTTGACATTTGACATTTGACATTTGACATTTGACATTTGACTACCAAACGTTAGATGTCAGACGCCTAACTTCAGCAAGCACACCTTGTATACATCAATTTAGGGTATTCACACGTGGTGGTTCGGAGTGGTTCGGATTCCACTTGGGTAAGCTGTAGGTGCATTATGGTATATTTCCAGATATTTTCAAACGTCTGGCATCAATGCCTCATTTTTTCAAACGTCTGGCAACAGTGTCAGTCGCTTTGTCGTCTCTTATATTTGTAACGTTACGCGAAATATTGTATCATGTTGAATCATCGATGGAATGCAGCGAACCTGACCTTGAATGCAATTATGTCTATTAATACACTGATGTTTATTGAATGAATAAGCCATTGTTCCTTTCCCTGCTCCATGGATCTGCTCGAATACATCACGCTGTTGCATCATGGCGTGATATGTTGAGTCATCATTGGAATGCAGCGAACCTGACCTTGAATGCGATTATCTCTATTCATACACTGATGTATAATGAATGAATAAGCCATTGTTCGTTTCCCTGCTCCCCGCTTGCCGAGGTTGCTACGTTCCACAAAGCACAAATAACCGCATCGGTTTATTTTTAGAATTATAAATTGATATGTCCCGCAGTGGCCGCGTGGACGAAGCGTTTGGTCTTGAAACTTTGCACCGTATTGGTGCGGGTTCGAATCCTGATTGTACTGGCTTTTTTTAAATGAAATATGACGTCACAATATGTCTTCGGATTGCGCAGCGCTAAGAGTCCAAAGGGGGGTACAGCGTAAAAGGCCTAAGGGGGTAGTGTCAGTTGAGGGTGTGGTCTGCAAGATGTCTTCAGATCGAAGATGTCTTCAGATCGAAGATGTCTTCAGATTGAAGATGTCTTCGTGACCTTCACTAGACCCCCCTACTGTATGGTCACTGCTGATGGACATGCCATCCACGGGGTTACTTGAGGTCAAAGTGGGCTGGTGGCGGCTTAGCTATACTACTCATGTCAAATGCTGCATTTTTGAGACAAAATGGTGCCGTATCTCCGAAAATACTTGAGACCGCCGCAGTCAAAATACGTAAGTTCTACCACAAATTTTGCCGAACTCATAGGAGTGCGATAAACAAAGTTTTACCCCCTGTAGAACCACCCGTTATTTTTGTGGCACTCAATGTTCACGGTTGATGGTAGGTTAGACGTTTCTGGAGAACAGAACTCATGAAAATTTGGTCTCTTGTTTAATCAGTTTTGTTCTATCGATCTAAAATACTTTCAGCGTTGCTGCGTTGCCGCTTCTATCAAAAAGTAGCAACAACTTTGTTATTTCGAATGAAACACCCTGTATTTTATTTCATTTTCAGATTCTTTTTGAAGAGCTGATTTCGTCGATATATCATACTTGGGGATAGCGAGTAAGATTACAGAGATATAGGGTGTGAAAAATCGAGATTTTTCATGTTTAGGATTTTTTTTGTGTCAAAACTATTTATTTCTGCTCAAAACGACTTACATGTACGTATCTCAATTTTTCATTTACTGGAAGGATCTAAAAATGAAATAAAATACAGGGTATTCTATTTGAAATAACAAAGTTGTTGCTACTTTTCGATAGAAGCGGCAACACTGTATTGATAAAAATATTTCAGACGGATAGAGTAAGTTTGATTATACACGCCCACAAATTTTTAGAAATGATCTGTCTTTCTGTTCTCCAGATACTTCTAATGTTCCATCCACTGTGAAACAACCGGTATAAAAACTTAACGCGCTACGTCCTGATGCGATACGCCGAGCGCCCGCGGCAATAATAATTCCGACACGCCCATGTGAAACAAAACACGAACGCGTCGTTTAATTACCCGACAGCGTCATTAGAAGAATGAAAACGAAAGGTTTTTGTCGGTCTTCGGGATCTCTTCCAAGGCGCCTTTTGGCGCTCGTCGCACCGCGGAAGTGTTCGCCATTTTTCGTAGCCCCCTAGATTGCACATATTGCACACTTTGGAATTTGAATTGGCGCTATATATCAGCAGTGAGTGTTGAGTGGGTGCCGCGATTGTTTGTTTTTATTGCTTACGACACGTGTTTCCGCGTGTGCTTTTGTTTTTGTGTGTGATTGGTTTGGCGATTTTTCCACCCCAAGGTACCACCAACCCTCCTATATAGTTATTCATGGTGGCGAAGCCCATTTTTTTCGAGGTGACATTTCGGTTGTGAACTGTGTCTAGATCTGCGCTGGCTTGTATTGGCATTTTGATTATTTTATTTGGATTCAATGCGCTTATCGATAACAACGAACGGATGTTTTTAGTTGGGTTTCAAGGTTCAGGTCGCATTCTGACTGGTGACAAATTCGAATACCTGACAAACAAGTTCGACTTGACTGCTTACATTATTCTCATACTGTATGATTGTTTTTTTCAGAAGGGACGATTGCGAAAGCCATACAATTTACTGACCTGGTACACCGAGCTCTACACTCTACAGGGTTATTCACGAGGTTGTTCACGTCAAATTCGACGACAAACGGAAATATATAGCGAAACGGCGAACCTTTTCAAGTTTTTGTCACTTCAGTGATATTCTGAAATTATTTTGATATGGATAATCAAAATTGGGTTCCTTTATTTTTTTTTCAATTTTTGTTATGGTGCATCCTGTATGTAATGCGAGATTTCACATCATTTTCACATTCTCTTCGAGGGGTTAACCGCGCTCAAAATTGTGTACAACAATTCAATTCAATTTTGCGGGGAATTCCAAGGAGTTCTAAAGAATTTCAAGGAATTTCAAAGAATTCCAAGGAATTTCAAATAATTCCAAAGAATTTCAAGGAATTCCAATGGATTCCAAGGAATTCCAAAGAATTCCAAATAATTTCTTAGAATTCCAATTGTTCATACATCAGAATTCCAGAATTAGAATCCAAGGAATTCCAAAGAATTCCGAGGAATGTCAAGGAATTTCAAAGAATTCCAGGGAACTCCAAGGGATTCCAAATGTTCGTACATCAGAATTCCAGAATTAGAACCCGAGGAATTCCAAGGGATTTCAAGAATTTCCAAGGAATTCCAAATAATCCCAGGGTACTCCAAGGAATTCCAAATGTTCGTACATCAGAATTCCAGAATTAGAATCCGAGGACTTCTAAAGAATTCCAAAAATGTCTAGGAAATTAGAAATTCCAAGGAATTCCAAGAATTTCCAAGGAATTTCAAAGAGTTCCAGGGAAATCCAAGAAATTCCAAAGTTCGTTACGGCTGATAAATATTTGATCTATCACACTTGGGGTTGCTTGGGGTCTAGACTTTAACTATTCATTCACGTTTATTTTATTATTACTATACCGAATTTACTACCCATCTGAATCCTCGTCTGAAACGAATAGTATAAGGTGGTTCAAAATTATGAATTCCGAACAGTTAGTTGTATAGTATATCGAGGTAAAAATGCAATAAAATACATTGTGTTCGATAAAAAAATATCTCGGCAATCATATAGGTACCTACTTACCTGATTTATTCACATGATTGTGTTTTACTCGGGATTTAATCATAAAAATTATCCACTTTCCTAGGTACCCAAACCCGAGCCAAAACCAAAATCAATAATTTTTGAGATAATCCTTAATATTCAATTCTACCGTCAAGAATATCGATATATGCATTTTATTGCAAACTCTTTGTTGAACCGGCGTAACCGAACGAGGTAAAAGTATCTTGTCTGTCCGGAGGTCTGTACATGAAATTTGACAAAGAAGATTCTCAATTTCTAACCCTTTGTTCAAAAAGAAAAATCTATCTAAACTGTTTACGTCGAAATGTCGCTTTTTTAAAGTATTTATAAATTTTCGATCGAACGGCTTGAATTTATTATTCGGTATGTAATACGGCTTCTTTTTGTTATCACCAGTCCTATTACATATACCTGTGAAACTAGATTTTTCAATTCTCTATCAGTCTATTTCATCCAAGATTTCTTCCAAGCCTCCATGCAAGCATACACTTAAATATTGAAGAGCTTCTTTTTCATAAACTCTTGGATTATATGAGAGAAATGAATAAGTGAATGAATGAATGAGGATGAGTGGGTGAAAGGTGAGAGCGAATCTTAAAAAAAAACTCAGATTATAAAGCTCAATTTATAAACTCCGCTGCCGCAGCTACAGTTGACGCTACCGTTCTAAAATGTATTGAGGAGATATCCGACGGCAACTGTGTCAGCTGCGGAGTTTATAAACAGATGTTTATTTATAGCATATTCCATCAACGAACAGTAACTGCAGCGTAAACTGTAGCTACGTCAGCGGAGTTTATAAATTGAGCTTAAGGTATTAAAAGTATTTCGCACTGAACCCGTCGATTTGAATTTTGATACAATTCTGCTTGTTGAATATTTCTTTCGGATTGTCATTCATTAGACATATTCGCTAGTCGGAATATTTTTCTCCACAATCAGTATGTACACTAATTTTTCCTCGAGTTGTTTCTCGAATTTTTCTCCTGCAAAATCAGCATTTCTATATTACAGAGTACTTGATGAAAATCACCTAACTGCTTCATAGTTTCAGAAGAAGTCTCATACAATTTGTTACGAGTTTGTTATTTCAGTTTCCACGATACCATGTTATGTTGTTTTCATAGCATCTGAACATCCATCGGAACATCTACTTGTTTATGAGAAGAGTCTCGAGAAGAGTATTAGTGCAAATAATAATTGTTTGAAGTTGAATTGGGCTTTGTTCGAAATGGCCAGAATTATGGCAATCAAACTTTTTGAATTTTGCCTAAAAAATTGAACTCCCCTTAATGGGTTTTCTTTCAACTTTCAGTAATCAACTTGATAGAATCCGTTCGAATCTCGATTTGAATATAATCGAAATATGGTATACAGGGCCTGACCCGCCTTATGACTAGCGTAGATCTAGAGACAATATACCAAAATGGCATTTCAATTCCCTTTGGCAGTTCAGCTGCGCCAATACGATATTCTATGCTCACTCAAAATTATTATTGTTCTTGCATAACATCCAGTAAATTCCTTATCAACAATTCCGATAAATTTTAGTGCCGCCTGCTGTAATTTCAACCCATTCGCTCACGATCACTTATAAAAGCATAGTTTCGTAGAATATTCAAGGATGTTTGGAGGACTGTGTTTTCTCGTGTGTTTTGTTGTTATTGTTAGTGTGATCTAGCTCCAGAGGATCTAAATTTTCTGTAGCATTCAGCATAAGAATAATTCAGTTATCCATTCATTATGCTCAGAAAATACACCAAGAAAATTCAGAAGAACTATGATAATTTTACCGGAACAAAAGACATTTAAAGTGAAAAAGACTATATTCACGAATCATTGCATCAGGCAAGTTCAATCACGTATAAAGTATCTAATGCAATTTTTTATCAATGAAGTTCCGGAAATACGAAAACACCCCCAACTTTTACATTCAAGTGCAAAAAATGTTTTCTCCTCTCGACTGAACGAGAGCTATCAAAATTTGGATGTTCATTAGTAATCAAAAAATCGTACAAATTAAATTGTGTTTCACGAATATCGTCCTTTTCGTTTTGAAGATATTCATGGTTCCATACGGTTCCATAATTCAATTGAATAAATAACAAGGTGTCCCATTTGAAAAAAAACTCGAAAAAAAAAACACATGCACCAAAAGAAGATGGTAATTAGCGGTTTACGTGTCAAGTTTTTTTTAACGATAATTAATTTCACAACACAGAGTTGATGACCATCCGCTTCCATTTCACTGCGTTACCTGTGGCGATACTTAGTTTCAGAAATTTGGCCCACCCTGTACTGTACGTATGGACTTTTATAATTGAAAAACCTAGCAGAGCTCGTTTAGAGAAGATGCTCAAGGTGTCGGTTTACCATTAAAGGTGGATTTATGTCAGTTTGGTAATTTTCCATTAAATGACATATTTTTCAAATTTGTATTCCCTTACAACTTTTTAATGAAGAACCAGATAATTATTAATTATGCTAATCGATTGATAATTATAATAATAAAGGTGGAGTGCAATCAAAAAGCATATTAGATGGTTGGAGAATGTGAATAGGTTGGTATACTTACTGATTTCCGAGCTGATTTCTAACAATAGTGAAAACCCGAGTAAAAACCTTACAGGTAAATGATAAAGTGGCGTATCATAATTATACGAGCGTATAAGAGATACCTATACCTATAAAATATTTGAATAGGAAAGAAAATAATTTTTTAACACAAATACAAAGTGCATTTGAAATTATTTTACGTTTTTCTACGTTGATAGCTCGATTGATGGGCACCTTCATTATAAAGTTACGCTAATTGAAATTGTTTGAAATTAGGAATACTGGAATCAATAATAACTGTTTTTCATGACCTTTCACCGAACCTTTTCTCATTGTACAGGATTATTCACTTTATATTCACTTATATTCACTTCAACTAACAATGTAACAAAATGTGATCGGTAAAACTCAGGAAAATATTGCAAGTTAAATTTGACCCATTTCTGATTGTCCGATTGTTTTGAAATTTTGAAAGTGTACATAATTGGAGTGACCAAGCGTTATTGAATTCCATTGACAGAGCAATATATTGTTTTCTGTTGAAAACAAATCTAAATGGCGACCCCAATATGGCGGACGAGTTTTGTGAATTTGGTCTGATTCGGTACAAAATTGGTATCTGAGAGTTTTTGTGGTCACCGATTGAGAATTTTTATTATTATGGGCAATTTTAATTGTAAATTGCAAGTACCAAGACATATAAGTATAATGAAACAAAGCACAATGATGAAAAGTACAAAATATTTTTGTGAAAGAGCTTTCATACAAATGCACTAAAAATGAAATAATAAATCCATTCAATGTTTGAAATATTTATAACTTGTATAGGATCATCGTGTAAAATCGTACCACTATAGTATTAAAAGTTAACAGAGAACTTGAAGCTTATAAGTTTGCTAGTTCTAATTCAGTACTTACAGAAAAACTTGGAGCATGTCATTTTGATAGTCATAATTCATTATTTTCAAAAATAAAAATAACACGAATAAATAGGTTTTCGATAATTATGTTCCTCGCTATTTTCCGAGCTATTTTCACTATACAAAGTACTGTTATTTGATGTAACAAGTCGAAATAATTGACAGTTTTTCTCGAAGTTTTCACACGGTCATCGTTAATTTGACATCTCGTTACAAGTTGAAAATATTCCTAATTATTTCAAAAATCTCATCCACAAATTTTCAGTCGAGTATAAAAAAAGTACATCATTTGACATAGAAAATTTTCATTGATAGTCATAGACAGTCGAGATATCAGCTCATATTGATGTATTCCAAATCAAGTATTTAATATGTTTTAAATCGAAATTATGACAAAATTATAGACTGAGGCGTTTTCTTATGATGTTATGGTGTTAGTTATAGATCAATCGCATTTATTGTTTTTTTTCACTTTCTTTATAATCAGTAGAATTTATTTCGACATGACCTGCTATAAATTTACATATTTATATGATATAGCCAGTAAAGTAAACTATCCACATACATAAAGTCATTGTCATGAGAAATTCTCGAACATAATAACTTAGGGAGATTTTCCCACAATGATCTTTTCAAATCCAACTATGCAAGTCAATCGACAACTGGTCCACTCAATTTTTTTCTAACTGATCTGAAGGATAAAAATTGATACACAGCAATTTTTTTGGTAAAAATTTACTGGCACAACTCAGGGAAGAAGACAAATTCAAGAAAAAAATGAATCTAATCCCAATCCAATTGAAAATATCAAGCACAGTGTGAAATTGCATGCCTGGTAGATCACGACCATAAAACAACTACTTTCCTGGCAAATGCTACGCCTGCTCGTAGTCCATGCAGCGATTTACTCTGTGAATGCAGATCGCAAGTGTTTCTTTTTTCCTAGGACGTGACAAAGTTCAAATACTCATGTGAAGTTGGCGCCGACTTTTTTAGAAAACAATTATTTTTTTGGAGTTCTGTGTAGATTACATATAGTTCTAGAGTTCCTGACTGAAATTTTTAATAGTTCCGGCAAATTATGGATTTAGATCAAAAAAATAAAATTTGGGCGCCAACTTCACGCAGCGCCGTTTTTTTTCGAAAAATGAGTTCTGATTAGTTTTTGTTGTGTATTTGGGAGAGTTCTGGAGTTCTTGATTGTTTTCAATAATAGTTCTGGTGAATTGGATGAGTTAATGAAAAAAATTGTTTCTGCAAAAATTTCGGAAAAAAAAAATTACTTGTTTGAACAGAGTTCTGAGTAGCGCTCGAAAAGTTCTACAAAATAGTTCAATTGCATTTTCGTGAAAAAGTTATACTTTTCAAGTTATCGGCCATAATATGGTGCAACTTTCGAATTTGATTTGCGATTGAATAAAGAAAAATAAAAGAATTGTAACAGTTCTGAGAAGAGTTCTGAGTAGCGCTCGACGAGTTCTACCAAATATCCCAACTACATTTTTGTGAAAAACTGATACTTTTCGATTTATTGATTATAATAAGGTACAATTTCCGAAACTTGCTCGGAAACTCGTTATCGATCAAATAAAAAACAATAAATAATTTGGAACAGTTCTGAGAGGAGTTCTGAGTAGCGCTCGACGAGTTCTACAAAATATCCTAACTGCATTTTTGTGAAAAACTGATACTTTTCGATTTATCGATGCTAATAAGGTGCAATTTCCGAAACTCGCTCGGAAACTCTTTATCGATCAAATAAAAAACAATAAATAATTTGGAACAGTTCTGAGAAGAGTTCTGAGTAGCGCTCGACGAGTTCTACAAAATATACCAACTGTATTTTGGTGAAAAACTGATACTTTTCGATTTATCGACTAAATAAGGTTTTCCAACTTCACTTTCGATAAAATACCGAAAACACAAGGGAAAAATTTGAACAGTTCTGAGAGGAGTTCTGAGTAGCGCTCGACGAGTTCTACAAAATATCCCAACTGCATTTTTGTGAAAAACTGATACTTTTCGATTTATCGATGATAATAAGGTGCAATTTCCAAAACTCGTTATCGATCAAATAAAAAACAATAAATAATTTGGAACAGTTCTGAGAGGAGTTCTGAGTAGCGCTCGACGAGTTCTACAAAATATCCTAACTGCATTTTTGTGAAAAACTGATACTTTTCGATTTATCGACTAAATAAGGTTTTCCAACTTCACTTTCGATAAAATACCGAAAACACAAGAAAAAAATTTGAACAGTTCTGAGAGGAGTTCTGAGTAGCGCTCGTCGAGTTCTACGAAATATCCCAACTGCATTTTCGTGAAAAACTGATACTTTTCGATTTATCGATGATAATAAGGTGCAATTTCCGAAACTCGTTATCGATCAAATAAAAAACAATAAATAATTTGGAACAGTTCTGAGAGGAGTTCTGAGTAGCGCTCGACGAGTTCTACAAAATATCCTAACTGCATTTTTGTGAAAAACTGATACTTTTCGATTTATCGACTAAATAAGGTTTTCCAACTTCACTTTCGATAAAATACCGAAAACACAAGAAAAAAATTTGAACAGTTCTGAGAGGAGTTCTGAGTAGCGCTCGACGAGTTCTACAAAATATCCCAACTGTATTTTTGTGAAAAACTGATACTTTTCGATTTATCGATTATAATAAGGTGCAATTTCCGAAACTCGTTATCGATCAAATAAAAAACAATAAATAATTTGGAACAGTTCTGAGAGGAGTTCTGAGTAGCGCTCGACGAGTTCTACAAAATATCCCAACAGCATTTTTGTGAAAAACTGATACTTTTCGATTTATCGATTATAATAAGGTGCAATTAACGAAACTCGTTATCGATCAAATAAAAAACAATAAATAATTTGAACAGTTCTGAGAGGAGTTCTGAGTAGCGCTCGACGAGTTCTACAAAATATCCCAACTGCATTTTTGTGAAAAACTGATACTTTTCGATTTATTGATTATAATAAGGTGCAATTTCCGAAACTTGCTCGGAAACTCGTTATCGATCAAATAAAAAACAATAAATAATTTGGAACAGTTCTGAGAGGAGTTCTGAGTAGCGCTCGACGAGTTCTACAAAATATCCCAACTGTATTTTAGTGAAAAACTGATACTTTTCGATTTATCGATGATAATAAAGTGCAATTTCCAAAACTCATCGATCAAATAAAAAACAATAAATAATTTGGAACAGTTCTGAGAGGAGTTCTGAGTAGCGCTCGACGAGTTCTACCAAATATCCCAACTACATTTTTGTGAAAAACTGATACTTTTCGATTTATTGATTATAATAAGGTGCAATTTCCGAAACTTGCTCGGAAACTCGTTATCGATCAAATAAAAAACAATAAATAATTTGGAACAGTTCTGAGAGGAGTTCTGAGTAGCGCTCGACGAGTTCTACAAAATATCCCAACTGTATTTTTGTGAAAAACTGATACTTTTCGATTTATCGACTAAATAAGGTTTTCCAACTTCACTTTCGATAAAATACCGAAAACACAAGGGAAAAATTTGAACAGTTCTGAGAGGAGTTCTGAGTAGCGCTCGACGAGTTCTACCAAATATCCCAACTACATTTTAGTGAAAAACTGATACTTTTCGATTTATCGATGATAATAAGGTGCAATTTCCGAAACTCGTCAACTTGAAAAGTATAACTTTTTCACGAAAATGCAATTGAACTATTTTGTAGAACTTGTCGAGCGCTACTCAGAACTCCTCTCAGAACTGTTCCAAATTATTTATTGTTTTTTATTTGATCGATAACGAGTTTCGTTAATTGCACCTTATTATAATCGATAAATCGAAAAGTATCAGTTTTTCACAAAAATGCTGTTGGGATATTTTGTAGAACTCGTCGAGCGCTACTCAGAACTCCTCTCAGAACTGTTCCAAATTATTTATTGTTTTTTATTTGATCGATAACGAGTTTCGGAAATTGCACCTTATTATAATCGATAAATCGAAAAGTATCAGTTTTTCACAAAAATGCAGTTAGGATATTTTGTAGAACTCGTCGAGCGCTACTCAGAACTCCTCTCAGAACTGTTCAAATTTTTCCCTTGTGTTTTCGGTATTTTATCGAAAGTGAAGTTGGAAAACCTTATTTAGTCGATAAATCGAAAAGTATCAGTTTTTCACCAAAATACAGTTGGGATATTTTGTAGAACTCGTCGAGCGCTACTCAGAACTCCTCTCAGAACTGTTCCAAATTATTTATTGTTTTTTATTTGATCGATAACGAGTTTCCGAGCGAGTTTCGGAAATTGCACCTTATTATAATCATAAATCGAAAAGTATCAGTTTTTCACAAAAATGCAGTTAGGATATTTTGTAGAACTCGTCGAGCGCTACTCAGAACTCCTCTCAGAACTGTTCAAATTTTTCCCTTGTGTTTTCGGTATTTTATCGAAAGTGAAGTTGGAAAACCTTATTTAGTCGATAAATCGAAAAGTATCAGTTTTTCACAAAAATACAGTTGGGATATTTTGTAGAACTCGTCGAGCGCTACTCAGAACTCCTCTCAGAACTGTTCCAAATTATTTATTGTTTTTTATTTGATCGATAACGAGTTTCCGAGCGAGTTTCGGAAATTGCACCTTATTATAATCATAAATCGAAAAGTATCAGTTTTTCACAAAAATGCAGTTAGGATATTTTGTAGAACTCGTCGAGCGCTACTCAGAACTCCTCTCAGAACTGTTCCAAATTATTTATTGTTTTTTATTTTATCGATAACGAGTTTCCGAGCGAGTTTCGGAAATTGCACCTTATTATAATCATAAATCGAAAAGTATCAGTTTTTCACAAAAATGCAGTTAGGATATTTTGTAGAACTCGTCGAGCGCTACTCAGAACTCCTCTCAGAACTGTTCCAAATTATTTATTGTTTTTTATTTGATCGATAACGAGTTTCGGAAATTGCACCTTATTATAATCGATAAATCGAAAAGTATCAGTTTTTCACAAAAATGCAGTTAGGATATTTTGTAGAACTCGTCGAGCGCTACTCAGAACTCCTCTCAGAACTGTTCCAAATTATTTATTGTTTTTTATTTGATCGATAACGAGTTTCGGAAATTGCACCTTATTATAATCGATAAATCGAAAAGTATCAGTTTTTCACAAAAATGCAGTTAGGATATTTTGTAGAACTCGTCGAGCGCTACTCAGAACTCCTCTCAGAACTGTTTCAAATTATTTATTGTTTTTTATTTGAAAATGGAAATTGCACCTTATTATAATCAATAAATCGAAAAGTATCAGTTTTTCACAAAAATGTAGTTGGGATATTTGGTAGAACTCGTCGAGCGCTACTCAGAACTCCTCTCAGAACTGTTCAAATTTTTCCCTTGTGTTTTCGGTATTTTATCGAAAGTGAAGTTGGAAAACCTTATTTAGTCGATAAATCGAAAAGTATCAGTTTTTCACAAAAATGCAGTTGGGATATTTTGTAGAACTCGTCGAGCGCTACTCAGAACTCCTCTCAGAACTGTTTCAAATTATTTATTGTTTTTTATTTGATCGATAACGAGTTTCCGAGCAAGTTTCGGAAATTGCACCTTATTATAATCAATAAATCGAAAAGTATCAGTTTTTCACAAAAATGTAGTTGGGATATTTGGTAGAACTCGTCGAGCGCTACTCAGAACTCCTCTCAGAACTGTTCAAATTTTTCCCTTGTGTTTTCGGTATTTTATCGAAAGTGATGTTGGAAAACCTTATTTAGTCGATAAATCGAAAAGTATCAGTTTTTCACAAAAATACAGTTGGGATATTTTGTAGAACTCGTCGAGCGCTACTCAGAACTCTTCTCAGAACTGTTACAATTCTTTTATTTTTCTTTATTCAATCGCAAATCAAATTCGAAAGTTGCACCATATTATGGCCGATAACTTGAAAAGTATAACTTTTTCACGAAAATGCAAATGAACTATTTTGTAGAACTTGTCGAGCGCTACTCAGAAGTCTGTTCAAAAAAGTAATTTTTTTTTTCCGAAATTTTTGCAGAAACAATTTTTTTCATTAACTCATCCAATTCACCAGAACTATTATTGAAAACAATCAAGAACTCCAGAACTCTCCCAAATACACAACAAAAACTAATCAGAACTCATTTTTCGAAAAAAATCGGCGCTGCGTGAAGTTGGCGCCCAAATTTTATTTTTTTGATCTAAATCCATAATTTGCCGGAACTATTAAAAATTTCAGTCAGGAACTCTAGAACTATATGTAATCTACACAGAACTCCAAAAAAATAATTGTTTTCTAAAAAAGTCGGCGCCAACTTCACATGAGTAGTTCAAATTGGGACAGGCACGCTTAACGACCTACAGACGGGAGTTGTTTGTGATAAAACAACAGTAGATTAGGGTGATTTTCATAAATGATAAATCTTAAAAAAGTCCTTCAAACATCCTTGAACTTAGTGTAAAGACTATACAGTTTCTATATTTTTGCGATATATCTCAGTTGTCTTTGGATATAAAGACTTTCACAGCTCTCTTTGGATGAAGGACGGAACTCGAAATTGAAACATTAAATTTTCAAGTATCTGGTATATGTTGATAAACTTTTAGTCCATCTGCAAAATGAAAACAGGGCATTATTTATTTATCCACGTAGAATACAGTGAATAAAAGTATCCGAGTACTTATTGAATTTTCTCAGTATCTAGAAACTTGTTACTAGATACTAAAATGAAGTCATTATGAAAATCAAATGTCTTTTATTGTAGGTATCTCCAAAGACGAATGAAATATTACACAAATGTGTCTTAATTTGGTACACTTTGGCCTACGAAAAGAAGAATGCTCGAAAAAACGCTGCTTTTGAATTCACTTTGGGGAAATATTATTACCTGTTTATTGATCAACTGATATTCCGACTTTTATCTCGAAAAAAGTCAAAATTCTTACTTTTATCCGAGAATTTCGACTCTTAATGTCGATATCTGGATAACGGAAAGTCAGATCTTTGAACACTTATAAGTATGTACAGAAGTATGGAATATATTATTAACTGTTGATCAACTGATATTCCGACTTTTACTCGGACTTTTATCTCAGATGAAACACCCTGTACATTTATTTTTGGAATGAATCCACGTTGATTTTATATCGTTTGTCCAATATTTCCTTATATCCATATACATTTGTAGAATTTACTGGATATGTTCTATATTTTGAAATAACCATGTTGCTACTTGTTTTCGGTTCAAGCGGCAACACCTCAGGCAACACTGAAAAATATTTCAGATTGATGAAAAATGTTCCATTATTATTGCATACCGATTTTCATGATTATCCGAATGATTATCTGACTTTCCCGGTCTTTCCACTTCAGATACTTCTTACATTCCATCCACAGTTATAGGACATATATTTCGACTCAAATGTCAGTCAGAATTCCGACTTGATTGTTGTAATTTGGAGATAAATGTAGGGATTTCCAAATAAGTGTCAGAATTTCGAGATAAAAGTTGTAATTTCGAGGTAAAAGTCGGATTTAAGAGATAGAAGTCCGAATTCTGAGATTAAATTCGGAATTTCGTGATAAAAATCGGAGTTCAGAAATGAAAGTCAGAATTTCTAGAATAAAGTAGGAATTTCAAGATTAGAGTCGGTATTCGTATTCGGATTAAAATACGGAATTCCTAAATAAGAGTCATAACTCCGAGATAAAAGTCGGAATTTCAAGGATAAAGTCGTAATTCCAACATAGAAGTCGGAATTCTGAGATAAAAGTCGATATCCGAGATAAAAGTTCGAATTCCGAGATAAAATTAAAACGGAGTTCTGAGATGAAAGTAAGAATTTTTAGATAAAATTCGGATTCCGAGATAAGAGTAGTTGAATTTGGAGGTAAGAGTTATAATTTTGAGATAGAAGTTAGGCATAAATACTAGATATAAATCACAATAATTCCGATATAGAAATCGCGGAATTTCGAGGAGAAAGTTGAAGTTCCGAGATAGAAGTCGGAATTCTGAGATTAGAGTCGGAATTCCGAGTGGAATTTCATTATGAAAGTCGAGTTCCGAAGTGAACATTGTTATTCAGAAAGTAAGAGTCGGTGTACCGATGTTGAAGACAGAATTCTGAGTTGAAAGTCGGAATTCTGAGATAGAAGTCAGAATTTCTAGAGAAAAGTCAGATTTCTGGGATGAAAGTCGGAATTCTGAGATCAAGGTCAGTAATCCGAGATAATTGTCAGAATTCCGAGATACAAGTCGGAATTTCGGCTCAGAAGTCAGAATTGTCAGATAAGAGTCAGAATTCCTAGATGAATATCAGCATTCATGGATAAATGTAAGAATTCTCAGATTATTGTCAGAATCCCTAGATAAATGCCGAAATTTCGATGATAGATTGAACTCATCGTATCTGGGTATCATTCGATTATGTCGTGATGATGTTTATATAGTTATACTCACCAGGTCTTTCATCAATACAAAGCGACTGGATTGAACAGAAGGTTGAATAGATAGACGAAATGATAATTGTATCTGAGTTGTATTCCATGATATCATGATGATGTTTATATAGCAATACTCACCAGGTAACTGTTTTCCCGTTTTACATACAAGCGACCAAATCGAGCAGAATGTTAAGTGGATAGATTGAACAATCATCGTATCTGGGTTGTATTCGATTATGTTTATATAGTTATAATCACCTGGTAACTGTTCTTCCGTTATATCGAACAGAAGGTCGAATGGATAGATTGAACAATCAATATATCTGGGTGGTATACGATTACATCGCAATACCGAGATGTTTATAATATAATACTCACCAGGTAACTGTTCTTTCGTTTTACATACGAACGACCAAATCGAACAGAAGGTAAAATGGATAGATTGAACAATCATCGTATCTGAGTTGTATTCGATTATGTTTATATAGTTATACTCACCAGGTAAGTGTTCTTCCGGTATACATTCGAGCGACTGAATTGAATAGAAGGTTGAATGGAAAGACTGAACAATAATCGTATCTGGGTTGTATTCGATTATATCGTGATGATGTTCATATACTTACACTCACGAGGTAACTGTCCTTCCGTTATACGTAAGAGCGACCGAATCGAACAGAAGGTTGACTGTACAATCATCCTATCTGGGTTGTATTCGATTATGTCGTGATGCTATATATAAAGTTATACATACCAGGTAACGGTTCATCTGTATGGATAGATTGAACTCATCGTTTCTGGGTATCATTCGATTATATCGTGATGATGTTTATATAGTTATACTCACCAGGTCCTTCATAAATACAAGCGACTAAATTGAACAGAAGGTTGAATAGATAGACGAAACGATAATTGTATCTGAGTTGTATTCGATGATATCGTGATGATGTTTATATAGCAATACTATCCAGGTAACTGTTCTTCCGTTTTACATACGAACGACCAAATCGAACAAGAGATTGAATGTATAGATAGAAAAATCATCGTATCTGGGTTGTATTCGATTATTTCATGATGATGTTCATATAGTTATACTGACCGGGTTACTTTTCTCCAGTAATACATAAGAGCAACTGAACTGAACAGAAGGTTGAATGTATAGACTGAACAATCATCATATCTGGGTTGTATTCGATTATATCGTCATGATTATCATATAGTATGTCTAACATACGTATGTCTAACATATAGTATGTCTAACATACGTCCGTTATACATACGAGCAACCGAACTAAACATAAGGTTGAATGGATAGATTGAACAATCATTGTATCTGGGTTGTATCCGAGTATATCGTTATGCTGTATATTCAATTTAGCCTACCATGTAACGGTTCTTTCGTTACACATACGAGCGACTGAATCGTAAAGAAGGTTGAATGGATAGACTGATCAATCATCGTATCTGGGTTGTATTCGATTATTTCGTGATGATTATTAGATATTATGTCTAACTAGGTGACTGTTCTTCCGTTATACATACGAGAAACCTAATCGAACATAAGGTGTCGGTATTCCCGTTTTATATACGAGCGACCGAAGCGAACAGAAAGTTGAATGGATAGTTTAAACTATCAATGTATCTGGGTGGTATCCGAATATATCGCAATACTGTAGAAAAAGTGATACTTACCAGGTGATGGTTATTCCGTTACACATACTAACGACTGAATCGAACAGAAGGTTAAATGGTTAGACGAAACGATAATTGTATCTGAGTTGTATTCGATTATGTTTATATAGTTATAATCACCTGGTAACTGTTCTTCCATTATATCGAACAGAAGATCGAATGGATAGATTGAACAATCAATATATCTGGGTGGTATACGATTACATCGCAATACCGAGATGTTCATAATACAATACTCACCAGGTAACTGTTCTTTCGTTTTACATACGAGCGACCGAATCGAACAGAAGGTAAAATGGATAGATTGAACAATCATCGTATCTGAGTTGTATTCGATTATGTTTATATAGTTATACTCACCAGGTAAGTGTTCTACCGGTATACATTCGAGCGACTGAATTGAATAGAAGGTTGAATGGAAAGACTGAACAATAATCGTATCTGGGTTGTATTCGATTATATCGTGATGATGTTTATATACTTACACTCACGAGGTAACTGTCCTTCCGTTATACGTAAGAGCGACCGAATCGAACAGAAGGTTGACTGGATAGACTGTACAATCATCCTATCTGGGTTGTATTCGATTATGTTATACATACCAGGTAACGGTTTATCTGTATGGATAGATTGAACTCATCGTATCTGGGTATCATTCGATTATATCGTGATGATGTTTATATAGTTATACTCACCAGGTCCTTCATAAATACAAGCGACTAAATTGAACAGAAGGTTGAATAGATAGACGAAACGATAATTGTATCTGAGTTGTATTCGATGATATCGTGATGATGTTTATATAGCAATACTATCCAGGTAACTGTTCTTCCGTTTTACATACGAACGACCAAATCGAACAAGAGATTGAATGTATAGATAGAAAAATCATCGTATCTGGGTTGTATTCGATTATTTCATGATGATGTTTATATAGTCATACTCACCAGGTTACTTTTTTCCAGTTATACATTAGAGCAACTGAACTGAACAGAAGGTTGAATGTATAGACTGAACAATCATCGAATCTGGGTTGTATTCGATTATATCGTCATGATTATCATATAGTATGTCTAACCAGGTTACTGTTCTTCCGTTATACATACGAGCAACCGAACTGAACATGAGGTTGAATAGATAGATTGAACAATCATTGTATCTGGGTTGTATCCGAATATATCGTTATGCTGTATATTCAATTTAGCCTACCATGTAACGGTTCTTTCGTGACACATACGAGTGACTGAATCGTGAAGAAGGTTGAATGGATAGACTGATCAATCATCGTATCTGGGTTGTATTCGATTATTTCGTGATGATTATTAGATATTATGTCTAACTAGGTGACTGCTCTTCCGTTATACATACGAGAAACCTAATCGAACATAAGGTGTCGGTATTCCCGTTATATATACGAGCGACCGAAGCGAACAGAAAGTTGAATGGATAGACTGAACTATCCATGTATCTGGGTGGTATCCAAATATATCGCAATACTGTAAGGAAAATGTGATACTTACCAGGTGACGGTTATTCCGTTACACATACTAACGACTGAATCGAACAGAAGGTTAAATGGTTAGACGAAACGATAATTGTATCTGAGTTATATTCGATGATATCGTGATGATGTTTATATAGCAATACTTACCTGGTAACTGTTCTTACCTTTTACATACAAGCGACCGAATCGAGCAGAAGGTTGAAGGATAGATTGAACAATCATCGTATCTGTGTTGTATTCGATTATGTTTATAAAGTTATACTCACCAGGTAACTGTTCTTCCGTTATACATACGAGCGACTGAATTGAACAGAAGGTTGAATGAAAAGACTATACAATAATCGTATCTGGATTGTATTTGATTATATCGTGATGATGTTTATATAGTTATACTCACCAGGTAACTGTCCTTCCGTTATACGTAAGTGCGACCAAATGAAACAGAAGGTCGAGCGGATAGACTGTACAATCATCCTATCTGGATTGTATTCGATTATATCGTGATGCTATATATATAGTTATACTCACCAGGTTACGGTTCATCTGTAACACATACGACCGACCGAATCGAACAGAAGGTTGGATGGATAGATTGAACAATCATTGTATCTGGGTTGTATTCGATTATATCGTGATAATGTTCATATAGTTATTCACCAGGTAACTGTCCTTCCGTTATACGTAAGAGCGACCGAATCAAACAAAAGGTTGAGTGGATAGACTGTACAATCATCTTATCTGGGTTATATTCGATTATATCATGATGCTATATATATAGTTATACTTACCAGGTAACGGTTCATCTGTAATACATACGACCGACCGAATTGAACAGAAGGTTGAATGGATAGATTGAACTCATCGTTTCTGGGTTGTATTCGATTATGTTTATATAGTCATACTCACCAGGTAACTGTTTTTCCGTTTAACATACGAGCGACTGAATTGAACAGAAGGTTGAATGGATCGACTAAACAATAATCGTATCTGGGTTGTATTCGATGATATCATGATGATGTTTATATAGCAATACTATCCAGGTAACTGTTTTTCCGTTTTACATACGAACGACCAAATCGAACAGGAGATTGAATGTATAGATAGAACAATCATCGTATCTGGGTTGTATTCGATTATATCGTCATGATTATCATATAGTATGTCTAACCAGGTTATTGTTCTTTCGTTATACATACGAGCAATCGAATTGAACATAAGGTTGAATGGATAGATTGAACAATCATTGTATCTGGGTTGTATCCGAATATATCGTTATGCTGTATATTTACTTTAGCCTACCATGTAACGGTTCTTTCGTTACACATACGAGACTTAAGTTTTTCAATGAACGACAAACGTTTTTAAAAACTCAAGAAATACTTTTATTGATACGACCGATTCGTTGGAGTCTTACAAATATAATGATGAATATGAATGTTATAAAAAAGTTCATGGAACAAAGCAATGCATATTCCATAATTTCTGCCGGGTCAGGCAAAATGATGCGTCCGCATCTCCTCAGTGTGAACGGCTGGTTCGATGACATGCCGACGGCTGATGCCGGCTGGTTCAATGACATAACTCCTCCATTCTTAAGAGGGAGTTTTGGTCGGTACGAACAAAACTCCTGATGGTTGAGGATGTTGGTCGCCTTTTCTGGGTGTCCTCTTGATCTTCATTACAGTACGTATCCCAATATGAAGTAGTACCAAAATTATTACTACGTACAATGGGATGGTCCATGGGTAGTGATTCGGCAATTGTTGATCATCTATACGGAGGGGTTGGATGCTGTTTTCCCCCAACTGCAGCTCGTGTAGTTGGTCCAATTGAATGTCGTCCATCTGAAGACGATTGTTTCTTACTTGTTCTTGAATTTTGATTTCTGGTAACAGTAGTGGTTCCTCGGCGGATTCTCGTTTTTCGTTAGTGTAGCCATATCTCGAATTTGGGATGCTACAGTGGTATGGTATTTGGATGAGATAGGTACCTTGAAGCATCACAAAATCTGTTTGGTCGCATTTGATTTGGACTTTTTCCCGATTCGGAAATATACCGATATAATATGATTCGCTGATTTCTTCAATTAAGTGTTTCTTGGTTGTGACTTGAATCATTTGACATTCGGGTCTGTTATTCTTCACTTGAAGAAAAGAGAAGAGGCAGTCCTGTTCTTGCAGTCCATTGATTAGATAGTTGTTTTCACGAAGATACTTGAAATCTAGATGGTGGCACGGCTCGGCTTCATATCGGAAAAGGCCTTCACTCATTGTGAAGAAAGGATTTTTTGGGATTATAGTGGCCGAGTTTTTGGTGGGTATAGAATAGAGGTGGTAATGGGTAAAAATCTCAGGATGTACGAGAGGTATATATAATGCATAAACTAATCGATGGTTTGAGAAATATGCTTCTACGGAAATAATATCATACTGTTTGTGAATGTCAGAAATATCCGAGTAAACCAGCTTATTTATTGAATGGTGTTCCCGGAGGGAATCCAATATTGATTTCATATCTTCGATTGATATAATACTACTGTGTAGCCTTCCAAGTTTCGCAAATGAGATTGAATTTTCAATATTCGTGAGAATCGAAAGCAGTGTATCTAGATTGAATTTTATTTGTGTAAATGTATCTAATATTGAGAAATAGTAAGTATTATTCTTCTGAAGTTGTTCTATACTTTCCCTAATTACATCTTGGTTGTGGATCATCAAAGATAATGTTTTATTGTTAATGTCGAGAATTTGTTGATTCAATAAATTGACAATTTTGCCCTGGTTTTTCTGGAGTTTTTCAATAGCTCTGTCATATCGTTCTGCATCTTCTTGGTCTAAATTACCGGAAATGGCTTTTACTATGTTACCCAAACCATTTATAAGTCCGCGTTTTTTTCTGTTATTGAAAGGATATATAGATTGAAATTTTTCTTTCACGGATTTCGTCTGGTAGTCAATGTGTTGTTCGATGGTTTGTAAGGAGGAATCATAGGTCGAAATCAATTTCTGTTTTTCTAGGGATAATTTAATTTGTCTATATTGGTCTCCGAGAAGTATTATTTCATTATTAATTGGCTCGAGTTCCAAATAATGTAGGAATGTATGTGTTCCTACTTTGATTTGTGCATTATCAAGTTTGAATGGTAAAATTCCCGGGTTGTTCTGCAGGTCAGTTATTATTACGTTCTTGGTCGTCGTCAGCACTAGGTGGATTGTTGTTATTAGGATTATCCTGTAACAAATTTGATTTTGTTATTTTTGCCCTTGGTTTCTTGAAGATGTTTTTATGGTAGGTATTGCGTTGGGTCTCAAGTTTTTTGTATTCGTCCTTCTGTACTACTTCTTTAATGAACGGAGGTTTTAGCTTTTTTCCACGGGTTATAATGTCATGACGATATGCTTCACTATTTTCGGAGTAAGTTACTGGGTCTTCTCGGTTTTTGTTCGCTTTTTCTATAACCTTTTCTTTCTGCCTGTGAGAAATATCATGTATATGATTATAAATGAGTTGCGTTTTCTGTTTATGTTCTTGAATGTAATTATTCAATAGTTCTTGGTTAATATCAATGTCGAATGGATCCTTCGAATCCAAATGTCCTGTAATTATATCGATAGGCTTCTTTTTTGTTACCGAATGGATCGAATGATTATACCCAAATATCGCATAAGGCATCATATCTACAGTGGTCATTTGTGAGTTTTCTAATTTCAACACTCTGAGATGTTCTAGGATCGTTGAGTGAAAACGTTCTACAGGGGCGTTACTGTTAGAATTTTTTGGGGATGTCAAGTGGAAATTGATTTTATGAAGTTTCGCAAAATCGGTCAGGATAGAATTTCTGAACTCTGTTCCGCTATCAGCAACAATTTGAAGAGGCATTCCATGAAATGACATGAAGTTAACGATAGAAATTGCATCTGCTGAAGGTAGTGGAAACGCCTGTCCATATTTAGAAAAGCTATCCAAGATGGTGAGGAATTTTTGATTGTTTGCTTGGAATACTTCTATATGGACTATCTCGAATGGTTTTTTCGGAGTAGGGGTGAGTTGTAGGTGTATTTTCGGCGGATTTCTGTCGTATTTGACTGGTTGACATGTCGCGCAAGTATTAATGTAATGTCTGACGTCATTGGCAATATTGGGCCAATAATATCTTCTTTTGATTTGTTGGATGGTTTCCTGGATCCCTCTGTGATTAGTCTTAGTCTCATGGTTGTATTGTAAAATTTCTTTTTGTCTATCTGGATCTGTGATATCTTCGAGTTTCGAGTTACATTTCAGAAGTTTGAAGGCTGAATTCTTGAAAGTTTGTCTCATGAAGTTACTTAGGCCTGCACACCAGGTAACTGTTCTCCAGTTATACATAAAAGCGACTGAACTGAACAGAAGGTTGAATGGATAGACTGAACAATCATCGTATCTGGGTTGTATTCGATTACTCCGTGTTGATTATTATATATTATGTCTAACCAGGTGACTGTTCTTCCGTTATACATACGAGCAACCGAATCGAACATAAGGTTGAATGGATAGATTGAACAATCATTGTATCTGAATTGTCTCCGATTATATCGTTATGCTGTATATTTAGTTACACCTACCATGTAACGGTTCTTTCGTTACACATACGAGCGTCTGAATCGAACATAAGGTTGGATGGTTAGACGGAACGATAATTGTAACTGATTGTATTCGATTATATCGTGGTGATGTTTATATAGTAATACTCACCAGGTGACTGTTCTTGCGTTATACGTACGAGCGACCCAATCGAACAGAAGGTTGGATGGATAGACGGAATGATCATTGTATCTGAGTTGTATTCGATTATATCGTGATGAAGTTCATATAGAAATACTCACCAGGTTACTGTTCTTTCGTTATACATACGAGCAACCGAATCGAACAGAAGGTTGAATGGATAGTATCTAGGTTGTATTCGATTATGATGTTATGCTGTGTATATAGTTATACACACTAGGTGACGGTATTCCCGTTTTACATACGAGCGACCGGAACGAACAGAAAGTTGAATGGATAGACTGAACAATCAATGTATCTGGTTGGTATCCGATTATATCGCAATACTGTATATATAGTGATACTTACCAGGTGACAGTACTTCCGTTACACATACTACCGACTGAATCGAACAGAAGGTTAAATGGTTAGACGAAACGATAATTGTATCTGAGTTGTATTCGATGATATGGTGATGATGTTTATATAGCAATACTCACCAGGTAACTGTTCGTCCGTTTTACATACAAGCGACCGAATCGAGCAGAAGGTTAAATGGATAGATTGAAAATTCATCGTATCTGGGTTGTATTCGATTATGTTTATATAGTTATACTCACCAGGTAACTGTTCTTCCGTTATACATACGAGCGACTGAATTGAACAGAAGATTGAATGGATAGACTGAACAATCATCGTATCTGGGTTGTATTCGATTATATCGTGATGATTATCATATAGTATGTCTAACCAGGTAACAGTTCTTTCGTTATACAAACGAGCAAACGAATCGAACATAAGGTTGAATGGATAGATTGAACAATCATTGTATCTGGGTTGCATATGAATATATCGTTATGCTGTATTATTAGTTTAGCCTACCATGTAACGGTTCTTTCGTTACACATACGAGCGTCTGAATCGAACATAAGGTTGGATGGTTAGACGGAACGATAATTGTAACTGAGTTGTATTCGATTATATCGTGGTAATGTTTATATAGTAATATTCACCAGGTGACTGTTCTTGCGTTATACATACGAGCGACCCAATCGAACAGAAGGTTGGATGGATAGACGGAATGATCATTGTATCTGAGTTGTATTCGATTATATCGTGATGACGTTCATATAGAAATACTCACCAGGTTACTGTTCTTTCGTTATACCTACGAGCAACCGAATCGAACAGAAGGTTGAATGGATAGTATCTGGGTTGTATTCGATTATGATGTTATGCTGTGTATATAGTTATACACACTAGGTGACGGTTTTCCCGTTTTACATACGAGCGACCGAAACGAACAGATAGTTGAATGGATAGTCTGAACAATCAATGTATCTGGGTGATATCCGATTATATCGCAATACTGTATATATAGTGATACTTACCAGGTGACGGTACTTCCGTTACACATACCAGAGACTGAATCGAACAGAAGGTTAAATGGTTAGACGAAACGATAATTGTATCTGAGTTGTATTCGATGATATCGTGATGATGTTTATATAGCAATACTCACCAGGTAACTGTTCTTCCGTTTTACATACAAGCGACCGAATCGAGCAGAAGGTTAAATGGATAGATTGAACAATCATCGTATCTGGGTTGTATTCGTATATGTTTATATAGTAATACTCACCAGGTAACTGTTCTTCCGTTATACATACGAGCGACTGAATTGAACAGAAGGATGATGTTTATATAGTTATATTCACCAGGTAACTGTTCTTCCGTTATACATACTAGCGACTGAATCGAACAGAAGGTTAAATGGTTAGACGAAATGATAATTGTATCTGAGTTGTATTCCATGATATCGTGATGATGTTTATATAGCAATACTCACCAAGTAACTGTCCTTCCGTTTTACATACAAGCGACCGAATCGAGCAGAAGGTTAAATGGATAGATTGAACAATCATCGTATCTGAGTTGTATTCGATTATGATTATATAGTTATACTCACCAGGTACCTGTTCTTCCGTTATACATACGAGCAACCGAATCGAACATAAGGTTGAATGGATAGATTAAACAATCATCGTATCTGGGTTGTATTCGATTATGTTTATATAGTTATACTCACCAGGTTACTGTTTTTCCGTTATACATACGAGCGACTGAATTGAACAGAAGGTTGAATGGATAGACTAAACAATGATCGTATCTGGGGTTGTATTCGATTATATCGTGATGATGTTTATATAGTTATACTCACCAGGTAACTGTTCTCCAGTTATACATAAGAGCGACTGAACTGAACAGAAGGTTGAATGGATAGACTGAACAATCATCGTATCTGGGTTGTATTCGATTATTTCGTGATGATTATTATATATTATGTCTAACCAGGTAACTGTTCTTCCATTATACATACGAGCAACCGAATCGAACAGGAGGTTGAATGGATAGTATCTGGGTTGTATTCGATTATGATGTTATGTAGTTATACACACTAGGTGACGGTATTCCCGTTTTACATACGAGCGACCGAAACGAACAGAAAGTTGAATGGATAGACTGATCAATCAATGTATCTGGGTGGTATCCGATTATATCGCAATACTGTATATATAGTGATACTTACCAGGTGACGGTACTTCCGTTACACGTACTAGCGACTGAATCGAACAGAAGGTTAAATGGTTGGACGAAACGATGATTGTATCTGAGTTGTATTCGATGATATCGTGATGATGTTTATATAGCAATACTCACCAGGTACCTGTTCTTCCGTTAAACATACGAGCAACCGAATCGAACATAAGGTTGAATGGATAGATTGAACAATCATCGTATCTGGGTTATAGTCGATTATGTTTGGATTACCAAATTCTCCGAAAAATGATATTATAGGTATTAGGTCATTATTTACTAGGTAAATTTTTCATCTAGTTTTCTTGTTGTCCCATAGGCATTTCTTCGTATGTTTTTTGGGGAGGCAAGATTTCGAAATTATCAATTGATTCTGAAATACGTTAATTGGTGACTCGCTTCTATTGGGTCTTCTTCGTTCGTGTGCACGGATTCTCCATCTCCTTCGACGTTGGTGTTTCGTCTATATTGTTGGCAATTGACTCATTGTCGTCTTGTTGTATTTGCCTTTCCAAAGTGTCGTTGAACTCTTCCATATACCTGATTATTGGGAGCTGATTCTGTGATGTGGTCTGATTTGATGTCGAAGGTTCTGCTTCATTGGCGTAGATTTCTATTCTTGAAAGTGCGTCTGCGTTGTTGTTTTTGCTTCCTTTTTTATAGACGACTTCATAGTCGAATTCCTCTAGTTTCAATCTGCAGCGCACCAACTTTGAGTTAGGTTCTTTCAGCGACATCAACCATTGTATGGGTTTGTGGTCTGTGAGGATTTTGAATTTTCTGCCAAATAAATATGTCCTGAAGTATTTGGTTGCCCAAACTATCGCCAAAAGTTCCTTTTCGGTAGTACTGTAGTTCTGTTCCGAATTATTAAGTGTACGAGAAGCGTACGCAATTGGTTTGTCTGATCCAATAGGTCCTTGGGAGAGTATTGCTCCAATGGCAACATTACTGGCGTCTGTAGTCAAATTGAAAGGTTTATCGAAGTCTGGGTATTGTAGTATTGGGTCGTTGGTGAGTAAAGTCTTGCAATGATTGAATGTTCCGATGAATTTTTCGTCGTGTTTGATTTCTGTGCCTTTCTTCAACGTGAACGGTTTTGTAATCTTAGTGAAGTCTTTGATAAATTTTCGATAGTAGCCGATCAGTCCTAGAAACCCTTCAATTTCTCGTGTTGTTTTTGGAATTGGATATTCCATGTCGGCTTTGATTTTAGAAGGATTTGGTTTTACCCCTTCTGGTGTTATTATGTGGCCCAAGAAGGCGACTTCCTTTTTCAAGAATTCTGATTTATCTAGCTGGACTTTTAAGTTAGTTTCTCTTAGTCGTTGAAATACGTTTATTAAGTTTATTATGTGTTCCTGGAGTGATGTAGAAAATATTATGATGTCGTCCATGTACACCAAACATATTTTATTCTGAAGACCTTTGAGTACGTTATCCATTACTCGCTGAAAAGTTGCTGGCGCATTTTTCAGTCCGAAAGGCAATCTGACGTACTCATAATAGCCATTTTCAACGTTAAAAGCTGTTTTTGGAATGTCTTCTGGGGCCATTTCAATTTGATGAAATCCGCTTGCCAGATCTAACGTAGAAAAATACAGACATCTTCCTAGTTTGTCTAGTACGTCACTAATGTTGGGAATTGGGTACCTATCGTCTATGGTCTTTTCATTGACTTTTCGGTAGTCAACTACGATCCTCCATTTCTTTTTCCCACTAGCGTCTGCTTCTTTTGGTAGTATCCATATCGGAGATGACCATGGGGAATTGCTCTGACGAATTATGTTTTGTTCAAGTGTAACATCCACATTTTGTAAATGTTACTTTTTCTATGGAATATTATCAATACCAAGTATTTTGCGGAACAATTAGGATTTCCATCTCAACTTTAATTGTCACCAACTTTGTTTCATATAATACTGGTAGCATTTGTTGTGATTACGTGTTTCAGATTTAGTGAGGCTGCGAGTCACTGGAATTGGAAGACACCCTGTAGTACTCCTACCGACTAACCTTGGTTGAATTGAAGTTAATTGTTCTGAATCCATAATTATTCTGTTTGTTTACGTTGGGAATTATAGATGAAAATTTGTAGGTTAACATTCATATCAAATGTCACTTTGAATGCAAAGGTATGATCTCAGTAATTCTTCTTTTTTTAAATTTCACTGCGAAGATCAGCGCCAAGTTCACTTTGTGTCCTTGACATTGTATTCGAGAGTATTTATATCAGTCAAACGGAAGTGATTTCATGAATGTGAATATTAAAATCTGATAACGTTTGATTTATGCTTTGAAACAAGTGGTAATTTGACTGATTGACAAGTGAACTTTAGCATGAACTGAAGAACTGAAAGAAGGTGCTGAAATCGTTCCTTTCTGTTCCTGGCATTCAACGAGTGAACATGTGTGATATTTCTTAAAAACGCCATTTCTGAAAATCCACGAATTTCCATCATGAACATCAGATAAATGGTAATTATTAGATTTGATATTAAATTCTCATTGTGTAGAAAATTATATTATGGAATTTGTCAATAATCCATAGTATTGAACTGTATATCTATCAAGATAAGGGGTATAGTACTACAGCGTAGTTTTTTATTTTTTTTGTGCTAAAGTTCTGTCAGGATTGCTTGCTACTTTCTTGATAATTGCTTGCTATTTTGATGGTTGTATTGACAATTTTAGCAGATTTAATGGATTTGACTGCTTTGAATAGCTATCACCAGCTATTATTGCTACTAGTAATATCTAGTTAATTTTTGATAATCATTGATACCATTAGCAACCATTAGCCTCCATCTTGGTACCTATCAAGAGGCTAATGTGAACCTCATGTGAGGTTAATCTGCAAATTTTTGTGACACAGTCTTCATAGTAAGTCTGTACCGGCTGATAAGTTTTTTTGTTCCTGTTAGAAGAAATTCCATTTTATACAAATGCACTGGCTGGACTAAGCATATTTAGGTTGCTGTTGCTGTATCCAAGGGCTCGTAGCGGCTCGTAGTCTCAGAAATCTGAAATGGGTGTCACTCCCATTTCCACTAATGGAGCTGGATATTGGAAAGTTATTATGAAGTAGGTGTCTTCCAACCTACATCTTCAAGATGGGATGCTGCTCCACCAGGGTTTCATAATTTGTTCTTCACCAAATTTTACTGACAAGGTATCTTACCAATTTAATCTGGGAAATTGATTTATTTTTGATATAATTATCTTCAAATGTGAAATCGTATTATATATCTGATCAGAAGTATTTCTATTGTGCAAATTGAATGCATTCAATTTAAAATCAGAAATATTCATATATATGGGATATCTCATGCATAATTATTCCTAGTGATAAAACACTCTTTTCATTATTTATATGCATTTAAAGAATTTTATAATTTGAAAATCGTAAGTACCTATACCTCCAAGTGTCAGTAAATATCGAAGTTGAATTGTATTTTTATTTGTTATCCTATCCTTAGGCATTTGCAGATTCTATCTACAGAGACTGGCTTAAGAAAAGGGGTTTGTTAAACTTTAATTTTGCTGTAGATGGCGTCCATTTAAGATCATCCCTGGTATAACCTTTGTTCTTTTGCCACTTGCAAATATTTTTGATTGGCCATATAAGATTAAGTAAGTAATCGAACCACGACCTTTTGCCCTGACTATATGAGCTAACCGTTCGCACAATCAAAAAGTGCCTTAAGGTTGGACAACAAATATTGTCTTTATATGAAGCATATTGGTGAGAATTTCAGTTGAGATTGAAATTTATTGGAATTCTCTTATTCGTGAATTTATTGATTGTGTGATTTTGTGTGTTTTGTTTACTGCTTGGTACTGAAAATATTTTTTGAGATTTTGAGATTTTGAGATTTTGGATAAACTAGTATTTTCAAAATGGAAGGTAAAATTGAAGCTTTGTTTTTGTCTGAAGAAGAGATAGACTATGAACTACGTATCAGGAATGTTAAAGCTACTAGAAAGACTTTGACTTCGGAAAGAATAATCTTGAACAGACTTATCAGCACTGAAACTGTAACAGTTGAACTGAAAGATCCTGATTTTGATGCAGAATCCAAAAAACTTTTTATAGACAAAACTCTTTCAGATTTGGTATCTTTAATTCTCAGTTTCTCTGGTCAAACATCAGATCAAATGTATAAAATCATTGAATCTAGATTAACTTCTTTAACTGGTAGAGTAGGACGTTTCAAAATTCCGGAGGAACCTGAAGATTTAAATTTATCTTTTACTGAATACAAGGATTATGCTGTTGTAACATGTATTGAGTTAGAAGCAAGATTATCTTTTAATGTCAAACCTGATACTAGTAGAGCTTCAACTAGCCATCCAGAACATTGCAAATCAGTTCCAGTTTATAAATGCGGAATACAGTTTGATGGGACGAGTAGTTTGAAATCTTTTTTAGAAAGGGTCACAGAGTTATCTCAAGCTAGAGGAGTTTCGGAATTAGAACTTTTTCAATCTGCTATTGATTTATTTTCTGGTCGTGCGTTAATTTGGTTTAGGTCTGTCAAAAATTCAGTTTTCAACTGGAAAGATCTGATTTCTCAATTAGAAAATGCATTCCTACCATCATCTTATGATGATAAACTATTAGATGAAATCAAATCGCGTACACAAGGTAGAGATGAACCTGTTGAAATATTTGTAGCGATAATGCTCAATTAATCGAGTAGACTGAGCCAACCTCTTGACGACCAGGAAATATTAAAAATAATCAGAAGAAATTGTTTACCTAAATATACTAAACTACTTCCTTTGCAGAATATCAGTAGTATTGCGGACTTGACAAGTTTCTGTAGGAAAATTGATGAATCTAATGAACATCAGTAGAGATATACTCCACCTAAATCCATAAATTGTTTAGAGAGTGATTTGGCATATGTGGATTCGAATATTGGAAGTAAGGATTGGAACCACAAAGGTAAAAAGAACTTTTCTAATAACTTCAGTCGTCCTTCTGTGTCTGGAGTGAATTCCAATAATAATGATAAATCAAGGCAACTAACTTGCTTTCGTTGTCAAAAGTCAGGTCACATTGCTCGTGATTGTAGAGAGTCCCACAAATTGATTTGTTTTGGTTGTGGAAAACCTAATGTAGTAAAACCTAACTGCTCCAGGTGTAATTCCAAAAAACTAGTTTCCGAGATTGATCACACTGGCAATAGATCAGTCTCAATATCTGTTGGCCAAAATTCTCGAAATTTTTTTAGTTATAGAAAAGGTAACAATTATAAAAGGAAAAACCTAGTTACAAATAATAGTGAAGATTCTAGAAAAGAGACAGTTGATGATCATGTATTGAATTCTAGTGATGTTTTGCCAGACGTTTCATCACTGTTTATTTCAAGACCTCCAGATAACAGACCCTACATTTCTATCAAACTTTATGATGAAGAGATTGTTGCACTTGTTGATAGTGGAGCAAATTTAACTTGTCTTGGAGCTCATTCCATGGATTTGTTGAGAAAATATAAAATCAAATTAAATAGAAGTCAAAAAAGATTTGTAACAACTGCAGATGTAAATGGACAGACTGTATTAGGAACTTGCCAGATTCCATTGAGCCTTGGAAATATATGCAAATTAGTAACTGTTTCAGTTATTCCTAGTTTAAAATGTGGCTTAATTCTTGGCAGTGATTTTTGCAAGATGTTTGCACTTTCCATTAATTTTCTCAATAATTCCTGGGAAATTCAAAGTGAGTTTATTTTCCATGTGAATGTTCTATCAGAAGCTCCCCAGAAAAGTGCGATAGATGTAGGTCTTTGCAAAAATTTATCTAATGAACAGTTGGGACAAATAAAAGTGATTATGGATTTATTTTCGTCAATTTCAAGCGAGGATCGTCTTGGATTAACTGATAAAATCAAAGCTCATATAAATACTAGTGATCATTCTCCTTTTAAGAAAAGACAGTATAGATTGTCTCCATATATGATGGAACATATTAATAAAGAGCTAGATCGAATGTTAACCTTAAAAGTAGTAGAAAAATCAGAGAGTCCTTAGAACTCTCCAGTTCTCCTTGTGAAAAAGAGCTCTGGTGAATTTAGATTTTGCTTTGATGGAAGATCCTTGAATGAAATTACAAAAAAAGATTCATATCCACTTCCTCTTGTTGATGAAATCTTGAATATGCTCAGTAATGCAAAATTTATTTCATCTATTGATTTAAGAAGTGCTTTTTGGCAAATACCTCTAGATGAAGAAAGTAGGGACTGCCTTCAGTGTACCTGGTCGTGGATTATTTCACTTCCGATGCTTACCATTTGGCTTATCGAATTCCGCAGCTATCACACAGCGTTTAATGGATAGAATTTTAGGACCAGAGTTACAACCTAAGGTATTTGTTTATTTGGATGATATAATTTGCACTAGTTCAACTTTTGAAGAGCATATTGGTCTATTGAAGGAAGTTCATAGGCGTTTAGTTGATGCCAATTTAACTGTCAATTTCAAGAAATGTCAATTTTTTAGAGAGTCTTTACATTATTTGGGCTTCGTTGTTGATTCCCATGGCTTGAGAACATCTTCAAGTAAAATTAAAGCAATGGTAGATTACCCAAGACCTAAGACTACTACCGAAATCAAACGTTTTGTTAGCATGTGTTCAGGGTACAGGCGTTTTATTCCTCATTTCAGTACTTTATTGAGTCCTTTAAATGATTTATTGAAGGGGAGGGGCAAAAAGCAATCAGTGCCATGGAACGATCAGGCTGAAAAGGCATTTATTGAGATAAAACAAAATTTGATTTCTGCTCCAATTTTATGTGCTCCAGATTTCTCTGTAGAATTCTGCATACAATGCGATGCTAGTGAAACTGGTTTAGGTGCGGTCTTAACGCAAGTTCAAAACAATGAAGAGAGAGTCATAGCATATGCTAAGAAGCCTTTCTAGGGCTGAGAGGAATTATTCAGCTACTGAACGTGAGTGCCTAGCACTAATTTTTTTTCTAGAGAAGTTCAGACCCTATGTAGATGGAGTACATTTTAAAGCCATAACTGATCATGCAAGTTTGAAATATTAAACTAAAATGGCTGGTACCTCTGGTAGACTTAGTAGATGGGCTATGAGACTTTCTTGTTTTGACTTTGAAGTAGTATACCGTAAAGGAAAATATCATGTAACTCCTGACGCGTTGAGTAGAGCTCCTTTGGGCACAGAAATACATTGTTTAGGCTTAACTCTTGATAATCTTGAACCATGGTATCTGAAATTGAAAAATAATGTTAGTAAAAATCCTGAAAAATATCCTCAGTGGATGATTAAAGATGGCTATCTGTTCAAACATACTTCTGGAAATATATCATTGAAAACTAACATTTCTGAATGGAAATTATTAGTTCCAGCAGATCAAAAATTGAAGATTATACATGATTGTCATGATTTACCAACTTCAGCTCATTTGGGATATTTCAAGACTCTTAAAAAGGTTGCTGAAACCTATTATTGGCCTAAAATGAGGAAAGACGTTCTGGACTATGTTCGAAGTTGTCAAGAGTGTGGTAGTCAAAAAGCCTTAAATGGCAAACGTTTTGGTTTGATGGGAAATGAGAAAAAGGTTAGTTTTTCTTTTCAATTTTTGAGTACTGATGTAATGGGTCCTTTTCCTAGAAGTACCAAGGGTAACAAATTCCTTATTGTGGCTTCAGACTATTTTACAAAATTTGTGATTTCGAAACCTGTTAGAAATGCAACAGCTCCATCTATTGTATCATTTTTGAAAGATGTATTTTTGACTTATGGTGTTCCTCAAGTTTTGGCTTTAGATAATGCTCCAGTGCATACTGGAAAACTTTTTGATGAATTTGTCAACAATTTCAAAATTCCAAAAATTTATTTCAATTGCCGATACCATCCTCAGGTTAATCAAACGGAGAGAGTTAATCGTACAATAGGAACTGCAATTTGAAGTTACATTAAAGACTCTCATAAGAAATGGGATAGTGAAATTATGGAAATCCAGCATGCCTTGAATTCAGCTACCCATGAAGTTACTGGGTTCAGTCCAAATTTTTTGAATTTTGGAAGAATAACTCCTGCATCTGGAGATTATTATGGGGAGAATTTTGATTTTGAATTAAATAACAATGAGGAAGCCAGAAAAATATATTCTGAAGAAGTCGAAAAATTGCCACCACATTATAAAAAAGTTAAAGAAAGATTAACAGCTTCTTATAATAAAAACGCCCAGTATTACAATCTGAGGAGAGGAGAACATATTTTTAAAGTAGGTGAATTAGTCTGGAGGGGCAATATGGTTTTGTCTGACGCTGCTAGGGATTTTTCTGCCAAATTGGCACAGCGTCACATTTTGAGAAAATTAAAAGAGTGATTTCAAAAGTGCCATATGACTTGAGTAACCTTGATGGTACAGCTGCTGGTACGTGGCATGTTTCAAAATTCAAGCCATATTTTGGTACAGACATTAATGACGAGCAGTAGCTCATGGAAGTCAATTGATGACTTGAATAGCCATTCAGTTTCGTAATGGTGTATTATACAATATTAAGAATGAGCTGAAATGTAGTAAGTCATTGGACATTCGTTTGGAGAATAATTTCAATTCGATTGAATTTTCAACATCTAGAGTATGTCGGTTTTGAACCGTCATTTTGTGGATTCAGGTCACTGAAAACTTTTCTGGGAAAGTTTTTTAACTTGCAGTTTTCAATCCTGAGTATTTTTTTTGAAGTTCCGGAAGTAAAAAAAAACCTATGTAAACTTGAAAAGTTTTTTTTTTAAGTAGGATGTACATCTTCATGTTTTTTGGGTATGGTTTGACATCTCCACCCTGTATAGGTATATTCTGATATATCTTCAACTTGTAAATATTTTCTATAGTTTTAGGGATCAGTAAATGGAACCTGGATGTACACCAGGGTTCATGTACTTTTGCATTTTTGTAAATATTCTTTTTATGGTTTTAGGGTATCATACTTAGGGTATATTCAATTAGGTACTCACCTAATTATTTGGGGTAGAAGTTGGCTATCCCTAGCATTGTGCTAAAAGCAACTTGGACTCGACACGGTTCCCAACTAGTGGTAGTTAGTACTCATGGGACGCTGTGAGATACTAACTCAAGACCACGTCATAAACATCTATGATTACAGCTTGCAGTTATTTTTGTGTCAAACTCTTTTCTGATGTGTATTTGTTTCAGGCGGTTTCTGTGTTCTAGGTTTTGTTTCACCTGTGAAATGATTTGAATATGTGAATGAAATGTCACATTAGCTTTCACAGTTATTGTCATGGCCATATTCTTAAGACGGATAACATGCAGTTCGATGCTGATTTTTGTTGAGTTTTCGGATGTAATTGAAACAAATTATGGCCTAGAAATATGCACTTACCTGATGTAAATTGACAATCTTTATAGTGTCCCACCACTGGAAATCACATCATTTTCCAATGTAGGAAGTATTCTACAATTATTGATCATAGTTGATCAAGGCGTCTATTTGAACTCTGTTGAACTTCTTCAAAGTTTACAGAGGTTTTACCTTTGTTGGGAGTTGCGTTTCCCGTATATATTTTTTTGTATGTAGGGAGCCGTGACCGGCACTGGTGCAGGCTGGTTTCAGAGTGGCTTCCTTCAATGGAAATAATGTATAGCCTGTATGATCGTTCATAAGGGGGGTAAAGGGTGGACCGTCAGAATGTGCCTGAGGGCTGCTGACAACAGTGCTATTCTTTACTACTACGCTCTATGTGGCCGCTACTTATTTGTCGCTCTGAAAGATAGTCTGCAGAGTCTAGTATACAGAGTACTCCCGAATATTTCTTCTGGATTTTTTTGTACCGAGCTTCACTTTTTTCAGGTTGGTGGTCCTTCTATCACTGCAGTTGATCGGTGGACAACTGGGTAAAACAAAATTTGTTTAAACTCTTTTCTTTTTTGTTTCCACCTTGGAGTTGTTTGTTGATATGCCTGCATAATGCTTTAGGTAGGGTTATCATTCGTCTGGAGTGCGACTTGGAGGCGTGGTATTTATCATGAATACAATTTTGATGTTTGGAAATAGGCATTTGTCTCAGGGAGTACCGTGCACGATTTGCGCAATGTTCCATTATCACTATTGTAATTTTTGTTTTTCAAAAAATTTAAATAGCTTCGAATTTAAATTTTCTTTAGCAAGGGGGGTGGTGTAACATCCACATTTTGTAAATGTTACTTTTTCTATGGAATATTATAAATACCAAGTATTTTGCGGAACAATTAGGATTTCCATCTCGACTTTAATTGTCACCAACTTTGTTTCATATAATACTTGTAGCATTTGTTGTGATTATGTGTTTCAGATTTCGTGAGGCTGCGAGTCACTGGAATTGGAAGACACCCTGTAGTACTCCTACCGACTTACCTTGGTTGAATTGAAGTTGATTGTTCTGAATCCATAATTATTCTGTTTGTTTACGTTGGGAATTATAGATGAAAATTTGTAGGTTAACTAGTGATGGGGTACCCGAATACCAAGAATCGAAAAGTATTCGATTCTCCAAAGTACTCGTTGTATTCGAATACCAGCATACGAGTACTAGTACTCGTCAGATGTACTCGTATAAGTCCACTATCAGTCGTATCGCACGTCTGTCGTCGCGTTTTCGATTCTTCGTCTGAGTCTCAAAGCTGTACTCGTACTCGATAGTCGAAGACGGTAAACGTCGTAGCCGTAGTAGAACTCGTACTCGTATCGTCGTAGGTATCGGCTCGGCGAACTGACGACTGATATGATGGGACAATGACATAAAAAATAAAAATACAGAATGAGAATATCAAAACAGATCAACAACCCCTTCTCTGTGCTAGATCTATAAAAATCGACCGAGAACAATAGCGAAGTAACTAGAAAAATGTAGGATTGAAAATTGAAAAAATTTTGTCTGAAGATTCGTCATATATTTAAATATTTGAATTATAAATGATAATATAATTGATAACAATTAATTATCATTATCACAATGTTACATTCAGAATGTATGAATAATAGTACCTAATACCTATCTACGAATATGTTCTAAAGTATTCGAATACTTGTACTCGGATAAGTACTCGATTCTCGAGAGTATTCGAATACCAAGTATCCGATTCTCAAAAGTACTCGATTCTGCCCAACACTAAGGTTAACATTCATATCAAATGTCACTTTGAATGCGAAGGTATGATCTCGATAATTCTTATTTTTTTTTAAATTTCACTGCGAAGATTAGCGCCAAGTTCACTTTGTGTCCTTGACATTGTATTCAAGAGTATTTATATCAGTCAAACGGAAGTGATTTCATGAATGTGAATATTAAAATCTGATAACGTTTGAATAATCGAATACAACCCAGATACGATGATTGTTCAATCTATCCATTTAACCTTCTGTTCGATTCGGTCGCTCGTATGTGAAACGGAAGAACAGTTACCTGGTGAGTATTGCTATATAAACATCATCACGATATCATCGAATACAACTTAGATACAATTATCGTTTCGTCTAACCATTCGACCTTCTGTTCGATTCGGTCGAAAGTATGTGTAACGGAAGTACCGTCACCTGGTAAGTATCACTATATATACAGTATTACGATATAATCGGATTCCACGCAGATACATTGATTGTTCAGTCTATCCATTCAACTTTCTGTTCGTTTCGGTCGCTCATATGTATAACAAGAATACCGTCACCTAGTGAGTATAACTATATACACAGCATAACATTATAATCGAATACAACCCAGATACTATCCATTCAACCTTCTGTTCGATTCGGTTGCTCGTATGTATAATGAAAGAACAGAAACCTGGTGAGTATTTCTATATGAACGTCATCACGACATAATCGAATACAACTCAGATACAATGATCGTTCCGTCTATCCATCCAACCTTCTGTTCGATTGGGCCGCTCGTATGTATAACGCAAGAACCGTTACCTGGTGAGTATTACTATATAAACATACTAACAATAAAATCGGATGCAACTCAGTTAGAATTATCGTTTCGTCTAACCATACAACCTTCCGTTCGATTCAGACGCTCGTATGTGTAACGAAAGAACCGTTACATGGTAGGTGTAACTAAATATACAGCATAACGATATAATCGGATATAACCCAGATACAATGATTGTTAAATCTTTCCATTCAACCTCATGTTCGATTCGGTTGCTCGTATGTATAACGGAAGAACAGTTACCAGGTGAGTATAACTATATAAACATCATCACGATATAATCGAATACAACTCAGATACGATGATTGTTCTATCTATCCATTCAATCTCCTGTTCGATTCGGTCATTCGTATGTAGAACGGAAGAACAGTTACCTGGTGAGTATTGCTATATAAACATTATCACGATATCATCGAAAACAACTCAGATGCAAATATCGTTTCGTCTAACCATTCAACCTTCTGTTCGATTCAGTCGCTAGTATGTGTAAAGGGAGTACCGTCACCTGGTAAGTATCACTATATATACAGTATTGCGATATAATCGAATTCCACCCAGATACATTGATTGTTTAGTCTATCCATTCAACTTTCTGTTCGTTTCGGTCGCTCGTTTGTATAACGGGAATACCGTCACCTAGTGAGTATAACTATATACACAGCATAACATTATAATCGAATACAACCCAGATACTATCCATTCAACCTTCTCTTCGATTCGGTTGCTCGTATGTATAATGGAAGAACAGTAACCTGGTGAGTATTTCTATATGAACGTCATCACGACATAATCGAATACAACTCAGATACAATGATCGTTCCGTCTATCCATCCAACCTTCTGTTCGATTGGGTCGCTCGTATGTATAACGCAAGAACCGTTACCTGGTGAGAATTACTTTATAAACATCACCACGATATAATCGGATACAACTCAGTTACAATTATCGTTTCGTCTAACCATCCAACCTTCTGTTCGATTCAGACGCTCGTATGTAAAACGAAAGAACACCCACCTGGTAAGTATAACTATATAAACATAATCTAATACAACCCAGATACGATGATTGTTCAATCTATTCATTTGACCTTCTGTTCGATTCGGTCACTCGTATGTAAAACGGAAGGACAGTTACCTGGTGAGTATTGCTATATAAACATCATCATGATACCATCGAATACAACTCAGATACAATTATCGTTTCCTCTTACCATTCAACCTACTGTTCGATTCAGTCGCTAGTATGTGTAACGGAAGTACCGTCACCTGGTGAGTATCAATATATATACAGTATTGCGATTCAATCGGATACAACCCAGATACAATGATTGTACAGTCTATCCACTCAACCTTCTTTTCGATTCGGTCGCTTTCACGTATAACGGAAGGACAGTTATATGGTGAGTATAACTATATAAACATCATCACGATATAATCGAATACAACCCAGATACGATTATTGTTTAGTCTATCCATTTAACCTTCTGTTCAATTCAGTCGCTCGTATGTAAAACGGAAAAACAGTTACCTGGTGAGTATTTCTATATGAACGTCATCACGACATAATCGAATACAACTCGAAATATTCAATTCTTTTCGAGTGAATTTCTCAATGTCGATAATGTCGTATGATCCTTCAGGAATTTCTATAATTTTCGCGATTTTAGATGTTGCGTCCTGCAGATAAAACTTGGAAGCACCTCTTTCTATATTTGGAATGCTATTGTAGCAATGGAATCCCAACAATGCTAGACCATAGTCTGACCCCGGATCGAGCTGCAGTGGTGTGAGAAAGTCTATGGAGAGCGTAGAAGTGCGACTCTTCAACGTCAATATCAAAGACATGAATAATGATGCACATGCGTCATGTTATTTGTTTTTATAGAGAAATTTCAAGCAGAGATGTCCACAATTACTTTGTTTATGATTCTGATATTGATCATTATTATAGAAGATTTTCACATTTTCACCAAAGTATCGGGCCAATTCTTTTGGTGGTTTCAACATTCCAAAACTATCGAAATATTCCACAACATTATCATAATTTTTGTAAGCTACCCAATGTGTACCAGAATGATTTGAAGTATCCAAATTTATGATTGCACACTCGTCGCGATGACGCCATATGGGTGGTATCGCTCTCGCATAAAAACACCTCGAACATATTGCATTTTCAGTTGTTTGGTATACTTTATTATTTCTGAATCGTACATGGATTTATTGGGTAGCTTAACTAGTAGTTTTTTGTTTCTTCAAAAATAGTCCGAATTCTCGCGATGTCTTGCGAAGATACAAGCCCGATATGATGTTAAATCATGTACAGGATGTTGGTTATTCCTAAATTTCAATTCAAAAGATATCGAAACAACTTGACGTAGTCTCATTGATACCTAAAATTTCTTCAAATATTGAAATTACGAATCCAAAAAAATTACCTCTATGGAATGTGACTTTTCCGAAAATATCTCAGTTCATCCTTTCAAAAGAAGTTCCATTTTATACGGACTCTAACCGCAAGGAAGGCTTTCTCCTGTTGAGCAATTCTTCGGCCGGACTCAACACGGCAAAAAAAATGTAATAACCTTGAAATCCATCTTTCTTATACCAAGAGAAATATATAAACTGAAATTTGATATCTCAAATTTGTGACCAAATATGCACCACCAGGCAAAAATTGTGATAATTCTAAATAAGCGCCACCAGGCAAAAATTCAAAAAAATAAAATTAACACATTGAAGTATCTTCAATCAATATGAATATTTGCTACACAGCAGTTTCGAAGATATATCGATGATCAATGTCAATAGTGTCAATAAGAAAAAATTTAAATAACTATCACCAAACTTTTCGTGATAATTTTCAATACACGCCACCAGGCAAAAATCAAGACAAAGTCAACAAATCAAAGTATATTCAATCACAATGTATGTGTATTTTCAAAGACAGGATTTCAAGAGTTATTTAACTCATATTGATGTTAGACGGACTCTTACCTCAAGGAAGGTTTTCTCCTGTTCAGCTATTCTGAGGCCGGACTCAACACAGCCAAAAAAACTTACTGGGATATTCTAAGATTCATCTAAATCCATATCGCTATCATGAGAATCAGTTTCTGAATCATCATCGGAATCAAGATAAGTGGGGTATATTTTCAAGTCTTTAACATGCCAATTTCCAAGATCAGAACCATTTTCACCTTTCAATCCATAAACTAATGAAGAAATTACTTTATCTACAATGCAAGGAATAAATTTATTTGCCAATTTTGCTGAAACATTATCAGCAGCTTTCAACAACACATAGTTTTTCTTCAAAACTCGATCGCCAACTTTATATTTGGTGTCTCTCCTCCTGAGAGTCTGAGAGAGGTCTTGGCACTTTGTTCATATGCTTTATAAATTCTTTCACGAGTTTTGACGAACAATTCTGGTAATTCGTGAAGGTATGCAATTCTAGAATTCTTATCTGATATATTGTCACAAATGGAAATGCCCAGTATAGTAAACCATCCGGTTATAAAGTCCACGTGCGTATTCATATATTCTAAAAGTCAAGTCAATTCATATTTCTAATAATCGTGAAAATCATTCACCTCTAGGAAATAACCATTCATGTGTAATTCAACCCTGGCTCAGGTTACACAGTTCATGTCGGTTACATGGACAGGAAACCGAGTTTAAGTTGAAAACATACTATTTATTGAAAACTCAAAATCGGCAGAATCGGAATATCTATAACATAGAGTTCAACGTCGTGCGAGTTATATTACGATCTCTGCGTTAGAGTCATTATCATCTCGTCACTGAATTCATTCAGGCCTTCAGCCCTTTAGCCGGTAACTATTCGCGAGTGAAAGAACTAGGGAAGCCACCCCAGCCATGGTCACTTCTAGCAGACACATCTCCTCATCCTGGGGAGCCTTGTTCACAATAATATCAATGTAAGTACCAAATGATCAGAATTTGTCGTAAAAAGAAGGTACATTTGTTTGTCGTCTTGCTTACCCCCATGTCTCTTTTGGGCCTCTTGGCCACAATTATAAATGGATAATCCAGGAATGTAATTATAATCAATTTATAACTCACCAGATAATTGTCCACTTGTTTTCCTGGACATAAAGTCACTTGTTGTTTAATCACTAGGTTTTATTCACTGCACTATTCACGTTCTTTTATCAAGTTGTTCACTTTATTTTAAATTCACTTTGTTTTATATTTAATAAACTGTTTAATCCACTATTTTCATGTCTTCTTTCACAAGTAGTAGTCAGTTAACCTCTTGCTGCCAAGCATAACCCCCTTAGCTAAAGTCCGACAAAGGGATAGCAACCCCAGTCGTGACATATGGTGGAGGCGCCTCGTCTCGAATTCCTGAGGCTCCATTCTTCATAATGGACCTAAATAAAATATAAACAGATGTACCTACTTCTCAATTATTGAAATGTTTTTATTTATGTAATACATTGACAGTTTACCCCACGGTTCACTCTTAAAAATTGTACCATTACCAATTATTAGTGGTCATTCATTTTTTTTTTCTCCAACTTCTGGAAAAGTTGTTGCTGTGAAGGTTGATTAAAGAATCATAGGCTTGTGCTGATATAGACGGGCTATCTATTCAACTCCCTGAGTTGTTTGTCTGCAAGTGTCTGTGCGCGCCATCAGGCTGATCCTTTTTTCTTCATAACAGCAACTAATTTCTTATGAAATAACAGTTACTACCAAGTGCTTGTGCTATCATAGACGTAAATGTCTGGATTGATAACAGGCTGGTTTGTTATTGTTATTTAATAATTCAATTCAACCTCCGTAAATATTTTTCCTTCTAATGTTAAATAATGCCACGAAAAAATCATGGAAAACGCCAACGACTGTTGATCAAAAAATATAAAAAAGCCCAAAAAAAAATTTCCCAACTTAAAAAATTAGTTGTGCAAATACCTCTTTCAATTTCATCAGAACCCATAGCAAGAGATCTGAAAGTTAAATAGGTAATTCAAGAAAAGTATGAACGTCTTTTTTTTTTTCGAATAATTCAGTTCAGGTCACGTAATAATTTTCCTAAATTAATATCAGGTACCAGAATGCCACGAAAACGAAAAAAAAAAGTCGAATAATGTCAATTGAGAGATAAAAATTAGTTGTAAAAGTGAAATTCCAATATTCATTAAATTACTAAAGTGTATATTATTATTTGGTTGAAACTGAATATTGCCAAACAAAGTAATGATTATTTCAACTGAAAGCAACTTTCATTTTTCTTTTACAAAAAAAAAACTAAGTGCCTTTCTAATGACCGGCCTTTTTCATTATCTCATTTCGACCATTATGCAACTTTGTTACACCGATTTGACTCAAATACAATGGGACAGTTATAAAAATACAAAATTTAATCGTGAGTATCATTTCAAACTATTATCACTTTACTCCTATCAGTGTACCTACATACCTATAAATATAGTTCAATTCAACACAATGGCTTTCAGTTTCAAAACGACTTTCCTTCTAAAAGATAATGTTTCTAAAATAACACATAACTGAAAATTTTCTTAAAATGAATATGTTGATTTCAAACATGAAATTATCAAATAACTAGGAACAATGCTTGGTTCACAAGGTATGATAGAGTTTAATAATCTTTCCAACTTCAATATCGCGAATCTTATGAAAAATTTATTAAACCGATTGAAAATTACGAGAAAAAATTAGCTTAACTTTTATTCTTCAGTAATGTCACTTTTCATTTTTTCTACAATTGACTTCAGAATAACTTCCTATATTACTGTTTAATACGAGACTCAATTCATTTATTTAGTAGCCTTGAATATTCATATATTGAGACATGTTAGAGAAAATTATCTCAATGAATATTTCTTTTCTTCAGAAAAATAAATTATATCCTGTTGCTAATATTCAAACTATAAAAAAATATATATATTCTCAAAATATAGCCCAAAGTCAAAATTGTAATTCGAAATATATTTCAGAACTTGGTATCCATTCGTTGATGGGTTTAAAAAAAAAACATTTGATTCGAAATATTTTTGTAGATAGAGAGAAATAGAAATGAAAGTGTTATTTATAAATGAACAATTTCTCTCGTTGAAAGCGAATTCGTTGTTGTTATGCTCGTCGAGATTAATCGGTGAATGAACTACATCTGAAGGAAATGCTGAAAATGCATTTCTCGTCTTTCTATCCCGAGTCGCGTAAGTAGAGATAACAATGAATCGTATATTATTTTATGAGTTCAAGTATGGAATGATAGTACCTATATACCATGAGAAAAATGACAACAGACCCACATATTTTGATATTTTTTTATATATGAGTCAATCGAGTTTTGCAGAATCAACTAGGTAATAATTGAACTAATGTTGAATTAATATATCAATGAAATTCACCATAAAACGAAGTTATACAAGAAAAAGAGTGAAAAGCAAGACTCATTTTTGATGAGACTCAAAATTGATTTTTTATCGATGAAAAATACTTCAAGATTATTTGATTACAGTGCATAGCAAAGTTACATGTTATTGAAATAGGACAATTCATTTTTTTTTCGCAAATTGGCAAGTTATAATGCCGTTATTATTGAAATTAATCTCGTATGTACATATAGATTGATAATCAAGTTGTTTCAAGATAAGACAGTTCATCTTTGTTTATCAACAATTTCATAAAAACAGTGACAATTATTTATAATGCAAGTAGGATTTGTCGAATTGTCAAATGATTATTCATCATGAATCACAAATATTTTTCAATATACAGATTATTTTTTTGACGATTTCACTAGAATTTGTAGACGAAGTAACGTACTTTTTTTTGGAAATAAATATTGAAATGGGTATTTTTCTACTGCAAAGTTGGTCGAAAATTCATCATGGACGTTTTTCTTAAATAAATTATCAAACATTTTTGAGATTATCAACATATTTCATGTTATTTTTAAACTAAATTTCCATCAATATTAACATTGTTTTACTGATGTAGGTATCCAGTCTTTCGCAACTACAATAAGTTTGAGTTGTACTTTACATGAATGTGAAGATTCAGATGAAGAATTTTGATATAAATGGGTTATTCCAAAACCCTACTCTCCCTATCAAATTATGAATTATTAATTTTTGTTTGCTTCATGAAACTGATCATTTAAAAATATATATATTTTGAGATGATATTTCCTAGTTGAAGTGAATATATAGTAATTTTATATTTTCCGTAATTCTTTCAATTGATTTTAACGAACTTTTTGTCATAATATTTTTCAAGAGGTATGCATAAAATGAAGGAAGAAATAATTTATTCTGGATTCACCTTTTTAAGTACATACAGTGTGAAGTTTTTTTTGTACTTTAAATTTTTTTTATAAAACGAAAATGGTACCTTACGAGTGATTATTGAAGTTGAATGATAGAAAAATGATGTGTATACTTGTGTATGAGAAATATGTGTTATATGAGAATTGAGTATATTGTTGAGATAAGATTAATGAAGTTATAATGTGAGATGAAATGATGTAATAATGCTTACAAGTAGTAAGTTTTCGGCTAGGAGAGCGTGGAAGATGCCAGAATTCACTGGTGAACGCTTACCCCTCGGCCAAGGCATAACGATGAGAGTTATGTAAGAAATAAATATAGAGTTGAAGATAGATTATTGAAGTTATAATTTGAAATGAAATAAGGAATTTATGCTTACACGTAGTAAGTTTTCGGCTAGGAGAGCGTGAAAGATGCCAGAATTCACTGGTGAACGCTTACCCCTCGGCCAAGGCATAACACAAAAGATGTTATGTAAGAAATGAATATTGAGTTGAAGAAGAGTTAAATGAAGTTATGATTCAAAGATGAAATGAATCAATGATTTTTGAGAGGAATGAATGAAAACAAGGTACTATTTTTTGTTGAATGTTCAGGGTAATGAACTGAAACGAGGTATTTTATTGTAAATTGTTTTTTCTCATTATTAGTTTTTTTCTAATTAGATATATCTGGCAACCTCAATGTATACCTACAATGAAAAATAATTTTTTTTGGTCAACTCATTGTCATCTGGAAAAAATTACAAATAATGACATTCCACTGAAAACCAGTCGAATTTTATGATATAAACGAATTCACTTCAAGTTGATGGAAATGGAGAGTAGGAGTATTTTTTCCTATATGCACATTTCTAAAATATAAGTGAAAGCTTTAGTAAAAGATACCCAAATTCATGAAATAGAAAGTATTGGTGATTCGATTTTTACGGGCAACAAAGTTCTTCAAACTGTCAATTTATGCTTGATGGGTTGATAATTATAATAAATGGGGAATATTTCATATATATATATATATATACTTTTTTTTAAAACCTCAAGAGGGGTTAATTTCATTTGTTTTTTCGATGAACATATATTATACTCGTATAAAATACTTATAACGAATACTTACTGCTGTATATTTTTTGTTCTATCATTTCATGTGAGCCTGAGACCACACATAGACGAGAGGCTCTGCTACCACCTGCCAGAGGGCATCACCAGCTGATGAGACATCATAGGGAGGAGTCTGAGAACTCTGAAAAGCTTCTGACTGAGACATATGAGGGTGCCTAGGAGCAGAGATGTGCATCAAGACACAGTTTCGTACGATGATCAGAGCATATTTGTTATGAGGAAAATATATGCTTACCTATAAGTAGAGGGTTTATGTTCGTGGAGCCGGAGGTGGCGGTGGCGGCGGAGGTGGCGGTGGCGGCGGAGGTGGCGGCGGCGGCGGAGGTGGCGGTGGCGGCGGAGGTGCAGGAGCCGAGGATCTGAGTAGTGAACGACCGGAGGTATAGCCTTCGAGCCAAAGACTGCATAGTCCCGAAATTGCCGAGCCCATGTTCTCACGCAGACGTTTAAAATAAAATAAAATTTATTACATCAATCAAATTCCAAAGTTATGGACATGAATAGTGTGACACAACAATGGACGATAAACTACGACATCTAATGCCTAGAAGAAGAAGAAGACAGTCGAAATGGGCCTCCTTTCAAATAAATTTCATCCTAATAAAATCTTTTTTCAGAACTATTCCAACCATAATAATAAAAATTCGATGGTTTTGGTCGTGCATGTCCCAGGTAATAAAAAAAACGCCAGTGTGGGCTTTATCGTTGACCCTCCCAATGGGTAATCTCATGAATTTAATAATTTATTCCAAGTAGATGAAAATCAATTTATTCATTTGAAAGGTTTATGCGCCGGCTCTATGGCAGGTAGTCGCCAGACCCTTCCCCAACCGCAGGGTGCCGCATAAAATTTAATCAGATGAAAACAGCCCTATTCATTTCGAAGTTTGACGTTCCGTTTCCATAGAAATATGTACTGATGTATTTTATGTTGAATTCTATATTTTATTAGTCGTAAATCAGAGGCGGCTGCGTCCGAAGGCTGATCCCTACCCACATCTCGAGCTATAAATAGGTCCGCATTCGTTGAAATGATCACAGTTCAGTCTTGTGTGTTCAGCTGAAACGTTACCTCCTCTTCTCTTAGAACAAATCATCCCGATATAGCCAAGATGTTAACCTGCGGAAAGTGTGGAAAAGTTTTCTCACGGAAAGATATTTTGCAAAGACATCAAAGGGGGCCTTGTAGTACTGTACATCCTGAAACATCAACTCGAATTGGAAGCCCTTTTGGTGCGGGTAAAGTGTTTAGCTGTGCTGAATGCAGTAGTACCTTTTCAAGAATGGATAGTTTACGTAGGCATGGAAAGGGTTCTTGTAAGGTAACTGCTGGTGCATCTGCCCAACCTGCCAAGCGTGCTAGGATGGATTCGCCGGGCCCATCGACCTCAACAAATCACCCAATTGATAGTTCTCTAGATGCTGACGAAGAATGTGCTATTAAACCTGATAGAGAAGTGATTCGAAAATGTGGAAAATGCGATGAGAAGTTCACACGAATGGATAACCTGCGAAGGCATCAGAAACGTTCGTGCCAGGCGGGTGCTGGACCGTCGGATACTATGATGGATTGTTTTGCCTGCAATAAATCAATCCCAACCGATATGATGAATGCCCATAGGAGATCTATGGAACATAGAAATAATTCTACCATTCATCATTCAGCCAATATCCGACGGATAAATAGCTCTTTGAAATGCCGAATAGCTAGCTACAGAGTCGAGTGTGGAAGTCAAGAAGCACCCGACTTCAATGCATTCTTCCTGGACTCCAAGCCAGATATCATTTCACTCTTGGAAGGTGCGTTGGTAGAGCATAATTCGGTTAAAGTCAATATGGAGGCAGTTGGCAGGTATTACTTGCAAACGCAGGAAATTCATGACAACAAGTCCTTTGGCACACCGAATCATATTGCCAATGCCAGCAGCGATTTGATTGAAGTAATAGAGGGTTTGATGGACATCTTAATCAACCGCGCAACCGAGTTCGAGGAACGTGATTCTGGTAAGTTGTTTTTTTGTTCATTACTCGAATTGTTAGCATAGCATTATATAGGACATTATTTCAAAGTTAATTCAAACATTTGTCCGAGCTCTGCAGATTTGATGTCAATCCAATTTGAAAAATGACTTCGATTAATGGTTTAATTCACTTATTGATTTTTTTTTTGTTTCAGGTTGGGCCCTAGAGAAAGTTTTATTCTTGGAAATCAATATCAATAAGTATAGTCCACTGCGAGGTTCTTCATTCATGGAATTACCGGAATTCATCAAGAGGAAAAATGCAGTGGTTAATGTTCGTAATGAGGATCAACACTGCTTCGCCTGGGCCATTATGGCTGCACTGTATCCTGTCACAGTTCGAGCCGATGAAGTGTCCTCCTACCCGCATTTTTCCACAGCCTTGAAAGTGGCAGGTATGGATTTCCCAGTCAAATTACGAGATATTTCAAAATTCGAGGACATGAATAGTTGTTCAATCAATGTTTATGGGCTAGATACTATTTACGAAGATCGCAAGATGAAGTACGAAATAGTAGGTCCGCTATATTTTTCCCAGAAAAAATACGGTAGACATATTAATTTGCTGCTCATCACTGACGATGATTCTGGCAATAGCCATTATTGCTGGATAAAGGATCTATCGAGATTAGTATCTAGTCAAATATCTAAGAACCATCTCAAAAAATATTTATGTAACGGTTGTTTGACATACTTCAATGAGAAGAGCAAATTACTCAGTCACAGATTACATGATTGCAACCATCTATATACAACTACTCCGTCTACGAAGCCGAAAATTGATAAATTTGGTAAAGAAGTACCTGAAAATATATTGAAATTTGAAAATTTTGAAAGACAGATGAGGGTTCCATTTACTGTTTATGCCGATTTCGAATCAATTTTAAAACCAATCGCAACAAGTGAACCCAATCCCGAGCAATCATTCACAAACAAGACTTTCAAACACGAGCCGTATTCCTTCGCATATCTCATCAAGTGTTCATTTGATGATTCCAAATCGAAATTTGTATTATATCGTGGTGAAGACGCCTCTCAAATGTTTGTCACCAAATTGGTCGATGATTGCAGGGATATTTATAATTCATTTTTGAAACGCGTTGTCCCGATGAAAAAATTATCCGCTCAAGAGGAAGTGGAATTTGCTACTGCGACTGAATGTGGTATCTGTGGTAAACCTTTCGATAGCAGTGATGTCAAAGTACGAGACCACTGCCACTTAACGGGTGATAAAAGATTCGGGGCAGCGCATTCAGTCTGTTATTTAAATTATAAGATCCCTAATTTCATCCCAATCATATTCCATAATATGAGTAACTACGACTGTCACCTATTCATCAAACAATTATTTTCTGAAGATAATGATGGCGAGAGAGTTGACGTTATTCCTCAGACCAAAGAGAAATATATTTCCTTCACCAAACGTATTCTAGTCGACAAATATACGAATAAGCGGGGTGGAGAGAGTTCCGTTTTTCTGAAACTGCGATTCATCGACAGTTTCAGATTTATGGCCACCTTTTTGGACAATTTGGGAAAAACGTTAACCCCCGCACAACTCGCCAATACAAAAAGACATTTTTCAGACCCCAAAAAATTTGAATTGGTTATGCAAAAAGGTGTTTTCCCCTATAGTTTCGTAAGTTTATTGGAAAAATTGGATTACACTGCCTTACCAACAAAAGAGGAATTTTACAATGACTTGCGAAGTGAACATATTTCCGATGAAGAGTATATGCGTGCGAAACGTGTTTGGAATGTTTTTGAATGTAAAACTCTCGGAGAATATTCCGATATTTATTTGAAATCCGACGTTTTGTTGTTGTGCGACATTTTTGAAAACTTTCGAAATATCTGTTTGAAAGCATATGGTCTAGATCCCGCCCAATATTACACCGCCCCAGGGCTATCCTGGGATGCAATGTTAAAATATACCAGGGTTGAATTAGAGTTGTTGACAGACATCGACATGATTCACTTCTTCAAGAACGGTATTCGCGGCGGGATAAGTCAATGCAGTGAAAGGAAACATGTAGCCAACAACAAATTTCTTCCAAATTTCAACCCTTCAGAACCCTCATCTTTTATTATATACTTGGATGCAACAAATCTGTATGGGCATAGTATGTCGCAACCGTTACCCACATCAGGTTTCTCTTGGTTATCACCCCAAGAAATTGAATCATCAGATTATATGTCTGTTCCTGATGATGGTGATTTGGGGTTTGTCCTCGAGGTCGATGTCAGCTACCCTGAAGAACTTCATGACGCGCATTCAGATTACCCCTTTTTAGTAGAATCGATCATACCACCAGGCTCCAAATCTAAGATTCCTAAACTCATTCCAAATTTGAATGATAAGAAAAAGTATGTTGTCCACTACAGGAGCCTAAAACAGGCCGTCAACAATGGTTTGTTAGTAACTCGAATCCATAGGGCGTTGAAATTCAATCAGTCACGATGGTTGAAGAAATACATTGATTTGAATACGATCATGCGTAATAATAGTAAAAATAAATTTGAAGGCAATCAGATTAAAACGATGACCAACTCAATATATGGAAAAACTATGGAGAATGTGGACAAGAGGCGCGATATCAATCTAGTCACACGATGGGAGAGTAAGGGTAGAAGTATGGGCGCTTCAGCTTTGATATCGCGTCCTAATTTCGAGAACTGCTCCATATTCACCGAGAACTTTCTCGCTATCCAAATGGGTAGAGTGAAAGTTAATTACAATAAACCATTGTATTTAGGTTTCTGCATATTAGACATGTCCAAAACGGTCATGTACGACTTTTACTATCAATTTATCAAGTCTAATTTCGGCGATAAAGCATCCCTCTTATACACAGACACTGATTCTTTGATATTGAAAGTCGAAACTGATAATTTCTATAATTTCATGAAGGAGAATATAGAAAGGTTTGACACGTCTAATTATAAGTGTGACAACAGCTTTGACATGCCAGTTACAAGGTCAATTCTGGGAAATATGAAAGATGAATTCCCTAATGACCCCATAATGAGCTTTTATGGTACAGGAGCGAAAGCTTACTATGTCCAGTCAGTAGGTACTGAACTGAAGAAAGCCAAGGGAGTTGCTCAATCAGTCGTTAAACAGCAATTGACCTTGGACGACTATAGGAATATAGTGGAGCGTGGTGGGCTAATTTTCAGAAAAATGTTATGCTTCCGTAGTTATATGCATGACATGTTTACGAAAATGAAAAACAAGGTAGCTCTCTCACACCACGATGACAAGCGATTTATAATTCCCAATACCACTAAAACATTACCATGGGGTCATGGTGATATTGAGTTTTATAAAATTGACCCTGAAGAAGAAATGAGGCGGCAGCAGAGATTAGATTTACTAATAAGATTATTGGAAGAAGAAATGCAATAATTATTCATGTCCGCATTGTTTTGAAATATCGCACAATTTGGCTGTGAAATCCATACAAAAAGCTTGTTGATATTGATTTCTAATTTATTTGTATTATAATTAAGAGTATTTTTCTATAAATTATTGTATATATTTTGTAAATATATTTATTTTAATTAATGTTATGTTGCCAAATATCATTGTAATAACTTGTATATATTGTTGAAATTATCTCTTGTGTCGAGCATCAGTATTGCATATTTTGTACAAATACAATTGAATCGTAATTATTTTGAGGAAAAAATAGAAATTGAATTTTTTTCAATCAGTTATAAAGATTGAATAATTGTGTTTATTAATGTATTGTGTATTGTCGAAATTATTTTAGCTAAAAATATGAATTGAATGCTCTCCAATTAGTTATTAAGATTGAATAATTGTGTTTATACATGTATTTTATATTGTTGAAATAATCTCTTTTCAATGACAGTCTACTCCGACTTTTTGAATATGTCATGATTTTAAAGTTTGAACAATTACATGGTGAAATATATAATATATATCAAGAACAGCTATTTTTTGTGTTTCATTTATTTACTATAAATTTTGGGTATGTATATAGCAAGAACTCTAATGATAATATTGCCCAGTATGAATTGATCATTCGTCGGGTTTATTAGCTTATACCTATTACTAAAATACTTTGTGCTCTCACTTCACTGGTTAGTGAATTCCGTCAGATCATTTCTAGGAGTTTTGAGAAATTCTACGAAAACAATTGTTTCTGACTTCATTGTAGATGATTCAGGGTTTATTTAACTTTGCAGACTGAATGAAATTCAACAAACACATTATATTCATAGTTTTTTATTCAAATCTGATATTATTTGGGATTTACTATAATACAAGTATTCCAACAGTACATTACTCGACATACTATTGGAAGCTTCGCAAAAATCCAAATATTATTTCTTCTATACTCAAAACAGTTTGGTTAGTTTTAATCCAATGAGCTGCAGTATTCTAAAAATTATGATAGAAAGCACAAAAGTTCAATTCGTTGATCATGGTTATTCTATGTGATACCAGACACATCTCGGCTTCGAGATATTTTCTCTACCAGGTAAATATCCGGATTAGCTATTTTCGGAGTTCTTCTCATGCGAAATTTGGTAGTTGACGTCTGACATCTGAACACTAGCGTCGTACGTGAGGAGGCGTTAGAGTCGGCGGTTAGGTGAGGCCTCGAGACGCTAGATTCAGAGGTTAGGTTAGGCCTCGAGACTCTAGATTCAGAGGTTAGGTTAGGTTAGGCCTCGAGACTCTAGATTCAGAGGTTAGGTTAGGTCTCGAGACTCTAGATTCAGAGGTTAGGTTAGGTTAGGTCTCGAGACGTTAGTTTGTTAGGTTAGGTTAGGTCTTCGACCTAACCTAACCTCTGAATCTAGAGTCTCGAGGCCTAACCTAACCTAACCTCTGAATCTAGAGTCTCGAGGCGTAACCTCACCTCTGAATCTAGCGTCTCGAGGCCTCACCTAACCGCCGACTCTAACGCCTCCTCACGTACGACGATAGTGTTCAGATGTCAGACGTCAACTACCAAATTTCGCATGAGAAGAACTCCGAAAATAGCTAATCCGGATATTTACCTGGTAGAGAAAATATCTCGAAGCCGAGATGTGTCTGGTATCACATAGAATAACCATGATCAACGAATTGAACTTTTGTGCTTTCTATCATAATTTTTAGAATACTGCAGCTCATTGGATTAAAACTAACCAAACTGTTTTGAGTATAGAAGAAATAATATTTGGATTTTTGCGAAGCTTCCAATAGTATGTCGAGTAATGTACTGTTGGAATACTTGTATTATAGTAAATCCCAAATAATATCAGATTTGAATAAAAAACTATGAATATAATGTGTTTGTTGAATTTCATTCAGTCTGCAAAGTTAAATAAACCCTGAATCATCTACAATGAAGTCAGAAACAATTGTTTTCGTAGAATTTCTCAAAACTCCTAGAAATGATCTGACGGAATTCACTAACCAGTGAAGTGAGAGCACAAAGTATTTTAGTAATAGGTATAAGCTAATAAACCCGACGAATGATCAATTCATACTGGGCAATATTATCATTAGAGTTCTTGCTATATACATACCCAAAATTTATAGTAAATAAATGAAACACAAAAAATAGCTGTTCTTGATATATATTATGTATTTCACCATGTAATTGTTCAAACTTTAAAATCATGACATATTCAAAAAGTCGGAGTAGACTGTCATTGAAAAGAGATTATTTCAACAATATAAAATACATGTATAAACACAATTATTCAATCTTAATAACTAATTGGAGAGCATTCAATTCATATTTTTAGCTAAAATAATTTCGACAATACACAATACATTAATAAACACAATTATTCAATCTTTATAACTGATTGAAAAAAATTCAATTCCTATTTTTTCCTCAAAATAATTACGATTCAATTGTATTTGTACAAAATATGCAATACTGATGCTCGACACAAGAGATAATTTCAACAATATATACGTTATTACAATGATATTTGGCAACATAACATTAATTAAAATAAATATATTTACAAAATATATACAATAATTTATAGAAAAATACTCTTAATTATAATACAAATAAATTAGAAATCAATATCAACAAGCTTTTTGTATGGATTTCACAGCCAAATTGTGCGATATTTCAAAACAATGCGGACATGAATAATTATTGCATTTCTTCTTCCAATAATCTTATTAGTAAATCTAATCTCTGCTGCCGCCTCATTTCTTCTTCAGGGTCAATTTTATAAAACTCAATATCACCATGACCCCATGGTAATGTTTTAGTGGTATTGGGAATTATAAATCGCTTGTCATCGTGGTGTGAGAGAGCTACCTTGTTTTTCATTTCCGTAAACATGTCATGCATATAACTACGGAAGCATAACATTTTTCTGAAAATTAGCCCACCACGCTCCACTATATTCCTATAGTCGTCCAAGGTCAATTGCTGTTTAACGACTGATTGAGCAACTCCCTTGGCTTTCTTCAGTTCAGTACCTACTGACTGGACATAGTAAGCTTTCGCTCCTGTGCCATAAAAGCTCATTATGGGGTCATTAGGGAATTCATCTTTCATATTTCCCAGAATTGACCTTGTAACTGGCATGTCAAAGCTGTTGTCACACTTATAATTAGACGTGTCAAACCTTTCTATATTCTCCTTCATGAAATTATAGAAATTATCAGTTTCGACTTTCAATATCAAAGAATCAGTGTCTGTGTATAAGAGGGATGCTTTATCGCCGAAATTAGACTTGATAAATTGATAGTAAAAGTCGTACATGACCGTTTTGGACATGTCTAATATGCAGAAACCTAAATACAATGGTTTATTGTAATTAACTTTCACTCTACCCATTTGGATAGCGAGAAAGTTCTCGGTGAATATGGAGCAGTTCTCGAAATTAGGACGCGATATCAAAGCTGAAGCGCCCATACTTCTACCCTTACTCTCCCATCGTGTGACTAGTTTGATATCGCGCCTCTTGTCCACATTCTCCATAGTTTTTCCATATATTGAGTTGGTCATCGTTTTAATCTGATTGCCTTCAAATTTATTTTTACTATTATTACGCATGATCGTATTCAAATCAATGTATTTCTTCAACCATCGTGACTGATTGAATTTCAACGCCCTATGGATTCGAGTTACTAACAAACCATTGTTGACGGCCTGTTTTAGGCTCCTGTAGTGGACAACATACTTTTTCTTATCATTCAAATTTGGAATGAGTTTAGGAATCTTAGATTTGGAGCCTGGTGGTATGATCGATTCTACTAAAAAGGGGTAATCTGAATGCGCGTCATGAAGTTCTTCAGGGTAGCTGACATCGACCTCGAGGACAAACCCCAAATCACCATCATCAGGAACAGACATATAATCTGATGATTCAATTTCTTGGGGTGATAACCAAGAGAAACCTGATGTGGGTAACGGTTGCGACATACTATGCCCATACAGATTTGTTGCATCCAAGTATATAATAAAAGATGAGGGTTCTGAAGGGTTGAAATTTGGAAGAAATTTGTTGTTGGCTACATGTTTCCTTTCACTGCATTGACTTATCCCGCCGCGAATACCGTTCTTGAAGAAGTGAATCATGTCGATGTCTGTCAACAACTCTAATTCAACCCTGGTATATTTTAACATTGCATCCCAGGATAGCCCTGGGGCGGTGTAATATTGGGCGGGATCTAGACCATATGCTTTCAAACAGATATTTCGAAAGTTTTCAAAAATGTCGCACAACAACAAAACGTCGGATTTCAAATAAATATCGGAATATTCTCCGAGAGTTTTACATTCAAACACATTCCAAACACGTTTCGCACGCATATACTCTTCATCGGAAATATGTTCACTTCGCAAGTCATTGTAAAATTCCTCTTTTGTTGGTAAGGCAGTGTAATCCAATTTTTCCAATAAACTTACGAAACTATAGGGGAAAACACCTTTTTGCATAACCAATTCAAATTTTTTGGGGTCTGAAAAATGTCTTTTTGTATTGGCGAGTTGTGCGGGGGTTAACGTTTTTCCCAAATTGTCCAAAGAGGTGGCCATAAATCTGAAACTGACGATGAATCGCAGTTTCAGAAAAACGGAACTCTCTCCACCCCGCTTATTCGTATATTTGTCGACTAGAATACGTTTGGTGAAGGAAATATATTTCTCTTTGGTCTGAGGAATAACGTCAACTCTCTCGCCATCATTATCTTCAGAAAATAATTGTTTGATGAATAGGTGACAGTCGTAGTTACTCATATTATGGAATATGATTGGGATGAAATTAGGGATCTTATAATTTAAATTACAGACTGAATGCGCTGCCCCGAATCTTTTATCACCCGTTAAGTGGCAGTGGTCTCGTACTTTGACATCACTGCTATCGAAAGTTTTTTGTTTGAAGGTGGCTGACAATGTCTCGAGTTGTGAAGAAAAGTTTCGGACTTCCATTGTCTAAAGGTATGAAGATTTGAATCCTGAGAAAAGAAAAGATGAGTTATGCTGAAAAACGAAATAAGTGATGAATAAAAATTAACTATTTTATCGAATCAAGAAGATTCGAGTATCAATAAATCAGGTTAGTATTAGTGTTAGTATATATGAAGTCGAAAAATGTAGATTTAAATGGGAGTTTAACTAGTCGATAAGCCTGAAAATAGGAAAAAATTGAATTAGAAATCAATAGCCTGAAAAAGAAAGGTTGAATTAGAAATGAATAGCCTGAAAAAAAAAAAAAAAAGAAGTTGAATAGCCTGAAAAAAGAAAAGTTGAATTAAAAATTAAAATAAAATGAATGAATAAAGAATTAAAATTATGAGAAAGATTCAAATCGAGTTTGTCACGACGTTTCGATTGTGTGTATCTACAATCGTCTTCAGGTGAGAACTAACAAAGTCCTGGGATACGGGGGTATTTATAGGTCAGCTATGGCGGGATTTTCCGGTTCAGTGAGCCGTAACCGGTTGATTCGGCTAATCAGCGGTTTCCATGTGTTGCGGATCTCGACGCTTGGTTGACTGAAAGCGTTATTATTCATTATGTATGCTGCTTCCTTGAATTTCCTCCTGAACCAGTGTTCTTCTCTATGGATGATTTCTGCCTCAGACCATTGAAAAGGGGCATAGTGAAAACTCTGATTGATCGTGCCTTCAGCCTCTGCAACAACGAGGAAAGCCTAACTTCCGAACTGGACCACATCAAGAGAGACCTCTACCAGAACGGCTATTCAAGGAAATTGGTGGAACAGACGTTGAAGAGCAGGAAACAGAGGCTTATCAAAAAAGAAGAAGAACCGCAACAACCAACATTGTGCCTTCCCTACATCAAAGGATTGTCAGAGAGAATCAAGAAGATTGGATCCAAATACAAGATCAAGACCTGCTTCAAATCCGGAAACACCATCCGCAGCCAACTCACCAAAACCAGACCAACGAACAAAAACAGTGACTCCAAGAATTGTGTTTATCGAGTACCATGCGAATGTGGCAAATCATACATCGGAGAAACCAAGAGACCACTGGAAACCAGAATCGGCGAACACAAGAAAAACACCCAACGAGGAGAAACCACCAAGTCAGGAATCGCAGAACATGTGTGGACCCACCAACATAACATCAAATGGTCTGAGGCAGAAATCATCCATAGAGAAGAACACTGGTTCAGGAGGAAATTCAAGGAAGCAGCATACATAATGAATAATAACGCTTTCAGTCAACCAAGCGTCGAGATCCGCAACACATGGAAACCGCTGATTAGCCGAATCAACCGGTTACGGCTCACTGAACCGGAAAATCCCGCCATAGCTGACCTATAAATACCCCCGTATCCCAGGACTTTGTTAGTTCTCACCTGAAGACGATTGTAGATACACACAATCGAAACGTCGTGACAAACTCGATTTGAATCTTTCTCATAATTTTAATTCTTTATTCATTCATTTTATTTTAATTTTTAATTCAACTTTTCTTTTTTCAGGCTATTCAACTTTTTTTTTTTTTTCAGGCTATTCATTTCTAATTCAACCTTTCTTTTTCAGGCTATTGATTTCTAATTCAATTTTTTCCTATTTTCAGGCTTATCGACTAGTTAAACTCCCATTTAAATCTACATTTTTCGACTTCATATATACTAACACTAATACTAACCTGATTTATTGATACTCGAATCTTCTTGATTCGATAAAATAGTTAATTTTTATTCATCACTTATTTCGTTTTTTCAGCATAACTCATCTTTTCTTTTCTCAGGATTCAAATCTTCATACCTTTAGACAATGGAAGTCCGAAACTTTTCTTCACATGCTATCGAAAGGTTTACCACAGATACCACATTCAGTCGCAGTAGCAAATTCCACTTCCTCTTGAGCGGATAATTTTTTCATCGGGACAACGCGTTTCAAAAATGAATTATAAATATCCCTGCAATCATCGACCAATATGGTGACAAACATTTGAGAGGCGTCTTCACCACGATATAATACAAATTTCGATTTGGAATCATCAAATGAACACTTGATGAGATATGCGAAGGAATACGGCTCGTGTTTGAAAGTCTTGTTTGTGAATGATTGCTCGGGATTGGGTTCACTTGTTGCGATTGGTTTTAAAATTGATTCGAAATCGGCATAAACAGTAAATGGAACCCTCATCTGTCTTTCAAAATTTTCAAATTTCAATATATTTTCAGGTACTTCTTTACCAAATTTATCAATTTTCGGCTTCGTAGACGGAGTAGTTGTATATAGATGGTTGCAATCATGTAATCTGTGACTGAGTAATTTGCTCTTCTCATTGAAGTATGTCAAACAACCGTTACATAAATATTTTTTGAGATGGTTCTTAGATATTTGACTAGATACTAATCTCGATAGATCCTTTATCCAGCAATAATGGCTATTGCCAGAATCATCGTCAGTGATGAGCAGCAAATTAATATGTCTACCGTATTTTTTCTGGGAAAAATATAGCGGACCTACTATTTCGTACTTCATCTTGCGATCTTCGTAAATAGTATCTAGCCCATAAACATTGATTGAACAACTATTCATGTCCTCGAATTTTGAAATATCTCGTAATTTGACTGGGAAATCCATACCTGCCACTTTCAAGGCTGTGGAAAAATGCGGGTAGGAGGACACTTCATCGGCTCGAACTGTGACAGGATACAGTGCAGCCATAATGGCCCAGGCGAAGCAGTGTTGATCCTCATTACGAACATTAACCACTGCATTTTTCCTCTTGATGAATTCCGGTAATTCCATGAATGGAGAACCTCGCAGTGGACTATACTTATTGATATTGATTTCCAAAAATAAAACTTTCTCTAGGGCCCAACCTGAAACAAAAAAAAAATCAATAAGTGAATTAAACCATTAATCGAAGTCATTTTTCAAATTGAATTGACATCAAATCTGCAGAGCTCGGACAAATGTTTGAATTAACTTTGAAATAATGTCCTATATAATGCTATGCTAACAATTCGAGTAATGAACAAAAAAACAACTTACCAGAATCACGTTCCTCGAACTCGGTTGCGCGGTTGATTAAGATGTCCATCAAACCCTCTATTACTTCAATCAAATCGCTGCTGGCATTGGCAATATGATTCGGTGTGCCAAAGGACTTGTTGTCATGAATTTCCTGCGTTTGCAAGTAATACCTGCCAACTGCCTCCATATTGACTTTAACCGAATTATGCTCTACCAACGCACCTTCCAAGAGTGAAATGATATCTGGCTTGGAGTCCAGGAAGAATGCATTGAAGTCGGGTGCTTCTTATCCGCTATTTATCCGTCGGATATTGGCTGAATGATGAATGGTAGAATTATTTCTATGTTCCATAGATCTCCTATGGGCATTCATCATATCGGTTGGGATTGATTTATTGCAGGCAAAACAATCCATCATAGTATCCGACGGTCCAGCACCCGCCTGGCACGAACGTTTCTGATGCCTTCGCAGGTTATCTATTCGTGTGAACTTCTCATCGCATTTTCCACATTTTCGAATCACTTCTCTATCAGGTTTAATAGCACATTCTTCGTCAGCATCTAGAGAACTATCAATTGGGTGATTTGTTGAGGTCGATGGGCCCGGCGAATCCATCCTAGCACGCTTGGCAGGTTGGGCAGATGCACCAGCAGTTACCTTACAAGAACCCTTTCCATGCCTACGTAAACTATCCATTCTTGAAAAGGTACTACTGCATTCAGCACAGCTAAACACTTTACCCGCACCAAAAGGGCTTCCAATTCGAGTTGATGTTTCAGGATGTACAGTACTACAAGGCCCCCTTTGATGTCTTTGCAAAATATCTTTCCGTGAGAAAACTTTTCCACACTTTCCGCAGGTTAACATCTTGGCTATATCGGGATGATTTGTTCTAAGAGAAGAGGAGGTAACGTTTCAGCTGAACACACAAGACTGAACTGTGATCATTTCAACGAATGCGGACCTATTTATAGCTCGAGATGTGGGTAGGGATCAGCCTTCGGACGCAGCCGCCTCTGATTTACGACTAATAAAATATAGAATTCAACATAAAATACATCAGTACATATTTCTATGGAAACGGAACGTCAAACTTCGAAATGAATAGGGCTGTTTTCATCTGATTAAATTTTATGCGGCACCCTGCGGTTGGGGAAGGGTCTGGCGACTACCTGCCATAGAGCCGGCGCATAAACCTTTCAAATGAATAAATTGATTTTCATCTACTCGGAATAAATTATTAAATTCATGAGATTACCCATTGGGAGGGTCAACGATAAAGCCCACACTGGCGTTTTTTTTATTACCTGGGACATGCACGACCAAAACCATCGAATTTTTATTATTATGGTTGGAATAGTTCTGAAAAAAGATTTTATTAGGATGAAATTTATTTGAAAGGAGGCCCATTTCGACTGTCATCTTCTTCTTCTAGGCATTAGATGTCGTAGTTTATCGTCCATTGTTGTGTCACACTATTCATGTCCATAACTTTGGAATTTGATTGATGTAATAAATTTTATTTTATTTTAAACGTCTGCGTGAGAACATGGGCTCGGCAATTTCGGGACTATGCAGTCTTTAGCTCGAAGGCTATACCTCCGGTCGTTCACTACTCAGATCCTCGGCTCCTGCACCTCCGCCGCCACCGCCACCTCCGCCGCCGCCGCCACCTCCGCCACCTCCGTCGCCACCGCCACCTCCGCCGCCACCGCCACCTCCGGCTCCACGAACATAAACCCTCTACTCCTATATATACCCTGCTGTTCAAATTTGAGGTATACGACTATGTACCAGGAACAGACGCAAAATCGCAGAAGGCCTGGAAAATTACTGAAGCTCACACCAGACACCTGTTGCAGTACTACAGAGTTGTGAGGAACAACCAAGATAACCAAGAAGACAACCTAAGGAACCAATGCTAACGGTTTGAAATAAAATCATAAGAAAATACATGCGCTCACCAAACATAGGTCGAAGAAAAAGGTGTCAGTTCTCAGCTATAATCCTATTTGTGTCCGAATGGAAAATCACACACAATCACCAAAAATCCAAAAATCTGAAAAACCACACCCAGAAGGAAAAATAATGTACAAAGATACTCGTATCACGAGAAATAACTCATATTCATCAAGAGTAAGCAGAATGCAGATGCAGTTGCAAAAATGCATACTCAACATATTTTGAAATTGAGATGAGGCAGAGATTTGAATCACAGATCCAGTAGAGGCAAATTTCAATAGAACACAGAAATCACAGAATATCTTCTGCAACAACCGAATATGTCAAAAGTCATAAGCATAACAGAGTACAGATTCCAACCGACCAAGATTACTCACGATCACGAAAACCGATGACGGCGCTGCGGGACAAACCCAAGACCGATCCACCGGTACCGTGGAAGGCATGGGTCTTTGACGTCACCAAACCGAGATGCATCAGCTGAACATCATAAAAACGCAGGAGCAGGGTCGGACTTATAAATTGTGTGGAACTCATTAGTGCTCGTTTTTTTTTAATTTGTGAAATTATTATATGTCACACTTGCAACATGAACAATCGCAAGTCGTATTTTTCTTTGAATAATTTTACATTAATGTCGTGTTCAAGGTTATATTTTTAATTTTTTCTTCTCTTTCATCATATCTATGTACACAACATATATATTTTTAAGCTGGGGGCCAGCTTTTTCTGAGGGGGGGAGATGTGTCACAAATGGAAATGCCCAGTATAGTAAACCATCCGGTTATAAAGTCCACGTGCGTATTCATATATTCTAAACGTCAAGTCAATTCATATTTCTAATAATCGTGAAAATCATTCACCTCTAGGAAATAACCATTCATGTGTAATTCAACCCTAGCTCAGGTTACACAGTTCATGTCGGTTACATGGAGAGGAAACCGAGTTTAAGTTGAAAACATACTATTTATTGAAAACTCAAAATCGGCAGAATCGGAATATCTATAACATAGAGTTCAACGTCGTGCGAGTTATATGAACAATGAAGCTGCCGATTCTGCAATCTTGCACGAATTACCCATAAATATCAATCGCACTAGGATTAATGGGGATTACGATCTCTGCGTTAGAGTCATTATCATCTTGTCACTGAATTGATTCAGGCCTTCAGCCCTTTAGCCGGTAACTATTCGCGAGTGAAAGAACTAGGGAAGCCACCCCAGCCATGGTCACTTCTAGCAGACACATCTCCTCATCCTGGGGAGCCTTGTTCACAATAATATCAATGTAAGTACCAAATGATCAGAATTTGTCGTGAAAAGAAGGTACATTTGTTTGTCGTCTTGCTTACCCCCATGTCTCTTTTGGGCCTCTTGGCCACAATTATAAATGGATAATCCAGGAATGTAATTATAATCAATTTATAACTCACCAGATAATTGTCCACTTGTTTTCCTGGACATAAAGTCACTTGTTGTTTAATCACTAGGTTTTACTCACTGCACTATTCACGTTCTTTTATCAAGTTGTTCACTTTATTTTAAATTCACTTTGTTTTATATTTAATAAACTGTTTAATCCACTATTTTCATGTCTTCTTTCACAAGTAGTAGTCAGTTAACCTCTTGCTGCCAAGCATAACCCCCTTAGCTAAAGTCCGACAAAGGGATAGCAACCCCAGTCGTGACAATATAGATCTCTGCAATCACACCATAATAATCCCCAGATACAGGAACATTTCTCCCAAAAGTTAAAAAACTGGCTGAATAGCCCGTGACATCACTCTTTGCCAATCGAATTGCTTGTGACATTTTAAAAATGGCTTGATACCAGTCCTTATGATTTTCTTTAATATAAGATCTGATTGCGGTTACTATCACTTTATTCTGACGTTCAGTTGCATTGATCTGAGGGTGATACCTAGCATTGTACCAAATCTTCTGAACTTTATATTCATTCATGAATGACTTGAATTCCTTACTCAAGAAAACTGACCCATTATCACACACAAAAATTCTAGGTACTCCATATATGAGAAACACATGGTTTTCTATAAATTTAATTATTGCCCTTGACGTGGCCTTAGCTAATGGTTGGACTAAAATGAATTTTGTGAACCAATCACACACCACCAAAAGATAGTGATTCCCATTCTTCGATCTTGTATATGGTCCTAGAAGATCAGCAGAAATCAACTGGAATGGAAAATTTATGTTTTTGTAAGACCCCATTGAACCCGCTTGAGGCAAATTAGAAGGTTTGCATCTAGCACATACTGAACATTTCCTAACATACTTGTGTACACTATTCCTGAGGTTAGGCCAATAATAAAGTTCTTTCCTATTATCAGTAGGTACTACTATTTTCCATTTGGATAGATTTCCTTGTAAATATGAACTATCCAAAACATGTTTATACAGAATATTATTCTCATCTTTAAAGGTAGGATATGAATCTGGATTTTCTTTCATATTTCTGCACATGTCATATCTGGTTTCAAGGAGGATAAATCTAAAACTGCAGTTTCATTGATAGAGCGAGAAAGAGCATCTGCTACTGAATTTAGAGCACCTGGCCTATGCAATATGTCAAAAGAATATTGTGATAATTTGACTGCCCATCGAGTAATTATACCAGCCGGATTTGACATATTATTGAGCCACACAAGTGAAGCATGATCGGTAATGACAGTGAAATGAGTACCTTCTACATAGCAGCGAAACTTCTCAATGCCAAAGATGACAGCCAGAAGTTCCTTCTCAGTCGTCGAGTATTTACGTCGACATTTATTCAAAGTTTTTGAGGCATAGGCTATGGGATGCTCAATTCCATCGATCTCCTGGTACAAAACAGCTCCTACTCCTGTATTAGATGCACCTCAATAAATGAAAAATGGTAGATCAAAATTTGGACTAGCTAAAACTGGAGCAATAGTTAAGGCCTTCTTTATATTCTCAAATGCCTGATCTGCCTCACTTGTCCATTCAATAGGTTGTCCCTTTTTACTGCCTCGCAATAAATCAGATAGCGTAGAAAAATCTTTCAAAAACCTACGATAATATCCAACCATTCCAATTAATCGCCGAATTTGAGTGGTATTTTGAGGTATTTCATAATTTAATGTACCCGAAACTTTACATTTATCAATTCTGAGACCTTCTTTATCAACAGTATAACCTAAAAATTCAAGAGATGACCTACAGACTTGACATTTCTCTAAATTGATAGTGAGACCTGCATCCACCAGTTTCTGTCTCCCCAAAATGTCCAAGTGGAACCCAAAATCAGGGGTAGCCACAATAATGTCGTCAAGGTAATAGAATAGAAGGTCCAATAACTAAATCCATGAGTCTACACATTGTTTGAGAACTGCACGATAATCCAAAGGGCATCACTTCAAATTCAAATAAACCTCTACCATAGACAGCAAATGCGGTTTTGGGACCAGATGACTCTTGCAAGGGAATCTACCAGAAAGCTTTCTTCAAATCTATAGATGAAAGAAACTTAGCATCTCTCAGCTTACTCAAAGTGGAGTCAATTTGTGTCATTGGATAGGAATCTCTCGACAGTCACACTATTTACTTTTCTAGAATCTAGAACTACCCTGTATTCACAGGTTTTTTTCTCAACTAGCCACAAAGGATTACACCAAGGGGAATTAGATGGTTGTATGACATCCAGTTTGAGCATTTCATCAATTTCCTTGTGTTGATGTTTCTGCATAGCAGGTGACAAGGGATATTGTCTTTGTCTGATAGGAGAAGCTGATACAGTGTCTATAGTGTGCTGTAAGAGATGAGTCCTACCAATTTCACCTTCCGGAGCAATGATTTAAAATGAATCAACAACTTGTTTCAATTTTCCTTTTTCCACTGTAGATAACTCTTCAGCTGAGTGAATACTGTTTACCACACAAGTCTGTTCAGATCTTCTGAAGTCATATGAATGATTACCAAAATTTGCCCTAATATGAAAGCTTTTGAGAAAGTCTATTCCTGAAATCAAAGAGTGTCGTACAGAAGGAATCACTAAAATTTTTCAGTCTGGTAGTTCCCTTGAAAAATAATAGGTAGAGTGACAAATCCCAAACAATCTTGAGGCTGGAGTTGTGACCTGTAGCTGTCCTCCACACTGAATTTCAACTTTCCATTTTCTGAGTAGTGAAAAACTATCAGATCCTAATATGGACGAACAACTACCAGTGTCAACCAAAGACAGAATATTTTCCCCAAAAATATCCACATAAAGATATGGGCGATTATCGTGAGTTTTCCTAACAAATATGGGGTTGAGTGAGGGAGATAGAGAGACTCAACAAGATAAGAATTGTTTAACCTCTCCTAACCATTTCTGCCATTCAAGACTGTTTTTATTGATTGGCTTTACTTGGAATTGTTTTTGGTACCTTTTTCCATCTTTTCTGGACTCGATGTCGTGGCAACGGCGTCCAGAGTCCCAGTTTTTTGGATAGCATTTTGGGCATTTAGGTTTTATAATATGTTTTGTACCACAGCCATTAAAAAAACAGTCTAAGCTTGGCGACAATCACGAGAAGTGTGACCATTCTCTAAACAATTCCAACATTTGACAGTCCCTACTGCTGAAACTTCCCTATTCGAGGTGAATGTTCTTCTAAAAGAATTGTTAAACTCAAAGCCAGAAGGACAACTCAGGTCCGGTTCCAAAAGATTTGATTTTTTATAAGAAGGAGGTCTGTAACGTTCAGACCATTCTCCAGATTCCTCTAATTTTTTACATAAGTTGTATAGTTCTGACATAGTATTTATTTCTTTCAAGACAAGTTGTGAAATATAACAAGGTAGTAAATTTCTTTGAATTTTGTTCACCATATCCTTCTCAGAAGGCTTGGTAGTCAACCCATTAAAGAGACCCTCCATAGCAGAAATATCAACTAGAACTCTCTCATTGTTACCTTGGGTTCTATTATCGATTTCCCTAATCAAAGACTCATCATAGTGATAAGGTAAGAAGTCGCTTTTCAATTTCTGAACCAATTCATCCCAGTTTTGAACACAAGATTTGTTGTTGTTATACCATGTCCAAGCAAGATCTTCGAATAAGTCACCAGCAGTCAAAAACAATTGATCTTCAGAAACATTTCTTAAACATCTGAAAGATTCTACTTTTTCTAAGACAGCTATCAACGACTATTTTCCGGTATCACCACTGAAAGAGATATTCCATTTGTATGGCAGAATAGGTTTGGAAAAAGAGGATTGTTCGACTTGATTAAAAGGAGAAGAATTATTATTCGGTGTCGATGTAGCTAAAGCACCAGGAATTTTTTCACTAAATTCTGCCTCTAATTCAAGTAATTTTAATTGTACTTGTTTCCTATCTGCTTCTTCATCTTCATTTTCAACTTTCAAACGATTTATCCTACCAGAAATATGAGTTAATCTTTATTCTAGACGTTGATCTAATTTTGACATCCAAATCATTTAAAGTTTATCTTATTTCCACCATATCTTCCTCATGTGTATAACATTAAGACAAATCTCCCACAAAACTGCGATTTGCAGATTGCTGACTAAATTATCCCCTTAATATTTTCCTTCTTTGATCAAGGAAATCCTCTTAAGATCTAAATGAAATGTTTCAACTTATTGTACTGTCCAAAATGTCTCAGATAAGTATAGTCACCAATTTAGTTGGGCGCCATGTGTTATGATGTTCATAGCATGAATTTCAAAGGGGTGAGTTCTTTGGACTATTCTTGATTTTTTTATTGTGTCAAGCTGTGTTGAGCGCCAGTCTATTTCATTGTGAAAATATAGACAAAAAATGATCAAAAAAATATTCAAAGATGATAATATATAAATAATTTATCTTTCAAGAACTCTCCCCTATCTTAGTCAGAGCAATAAAACTATTAAACAAGAAAATGATTTATTGTACAAATTGATGAAAATAACAATATATTAAATGTGAGTAATCAACAATATGGTGAGTGGTGAGTAATCAATAGCTAGAAATTATTCTTGAACCAAGATAATACAATCGTAACAAAAATATGCAAGTGATTTTTACAATTATCATCCTGATTTCTATTCTTCCTCCTCTCCTGGATTATTGCTCTATACTTGCGAGTCAGATGTCGTTCCCCAATTACGAAGACAACTCCCTACTCCAGGTCAGTACTCTCCTACGATGATGGTGGTACAGTTTGCACCCTCTATCTTCTAGCTCGCAGTGGAAGGTTGTACTCTGAAGTTGTGTTAGTTTCAGCACTGAAACTGGGGGAAAACTAGACGACTCTGTCTACTCAGCAAATGATAGAGGTCATCTCTACGTTGATTGATCACTCATTTATCGTCGACATACATGAAAAGTCGTAATAGAAATCAGTTGGGTTCAGGGAGGTATGAACTGAAGGTCCAAAATTTGTAGTTTTGAGCTAAGGGCTTAAACAAATCAATAATACTCAAGCTGATTGATTGAAAGTTAGACAATCCTCAATGAAAAATAACATTCTGTAACATCCTCAACACTGAGAATATAAAAGATACATCAATATTATTTATCAATACTCATATTCTACTTCAATACTTGTTGAATTAATCAATAAAAAAAATCTTGCATCCAAGTAATTGGCCTGTCACATGTATGCAAGTTAGGCTCATAGATATTCAAGAATAAATAAAAAAAGATTGCCCTGAAATATCAAGAGCGACGTCAATCGACACCCTTCCACTCAATTACAGATTGGTCAGATAGTAAATTATATTTCACAAAATACTTCAAGAAAGAAAGGTAAAATTAATTGCCTTCATGAATAAGAGAATCATGAACTCTTCTCCATAGGAAAGAAATGTATAGATGAGTGTAACAGTTAACACATGAATTTATTTCAAAGTTGAGGTTTCACTGTAAACTCACCTGAACATTATCTCTCTTCTTGTCCAGAGTCCAGACTTCCCTATGGTTTCACTCCAAATTCACACCAGAAATTTTGATTTATTGAGTTTCAACAACTTCATTTCCTGGATTGCATTCAAGCTAAAAAAATAAGAAAAACCACAGAGACTATTCACTCAAGAAAAATTTTACAATTAAAACATGCTGTTTAAAAAAAATCTCTAAAATCTACAATATTATATCATCAAAATATCAGTAGAAATTTTACCAAACAGAATTCGTAATCTTTCGGTCCATGAGAAAGATCTAAGCCAAAATATATAGCAAATAACTCCTCAGTCTTCAACTATGCAGCAATGGCTGCCTGAAGCACCGGTTAATTTTTATTAATCTTATTCAATCTGAACCATCCTAAATTGGAATCAAAAAGGGCATACCTTGATTCACTCCTGATATCCCAAGCAATCTCAGAAAACCTGAGTCTTCAAATCCCTTTTTACGGGAGAATAGGAATTTAAAAAAAAAAATGCTCGAAGTTTTCACCTCTAAGGTCAAAAAGCAAGAGAGCGACCCTACGTCGTTTGTTCCCAAATGTTCGTTCCTAATCACGTGATTAACAAGGAACATCTTGATTGGTACAATGGCAATATAACAAATTAACTATTCATAAATATCTGCAATAATAGGTGTGATACAGAAACCTGTTTATCATGCGTCGACTTTGAATTTAATTGCAGATATCTAGTCTCATTGCCCTTTAATAAGATTGATGGTACCTGTACAAAAGAAGATGTCTTTATAATTGATTTTATATTAATTTACGAGATGTCGCCAAGTGATCTAAATCAACTATTTATTGATGTTATTTGTATGACTATTTAAAAACAAAATGTAACGATTTATATATCGTTACAATATAGAAGTGGCTTCGATAAATATATAAAGGTTTGATTATCATTTATACATCACCATTAATTATCATGACGACAACCGATAAACATGGTAGTGTTGATGATGCATTACGCAAAAAAAAAATTGGTGAATTGTCGAAATCGATTAGGAGAAAGTATCTGGCATTGAAGATGGGCAAGTCTGAAGATGATGCTGCACTTCAGAAAATATTTCAACCTCTGACAACGCCTCTCAAAGATATTGCCAATACGTCCAAAGGAATTCGAGAAAAACTTGATGGATCATTTCTACCAAGAAAGAAAATTAAAAAAGACATTGAACAAGAAACATAAAAGGAAAAACCCGATTTGGATGAAATCAATTTCTTACCTCTTGTGGACGTAGCTGAAACTGATGCTGCTGACAAAGATGATGATGATGAGGACGAGGATGATGACGTTTTCACTGACTCTCAGAATATTTCATCGGTTGCCTTGAATGATTACATCGATCAATATCCTCCGATGACGCAAAAATATTCAACACAATACTGGACAGGTGACGAGAATATCGATAAAGTTTATGGTCCCGTGTCCGATCCAAAAACATCGAAATGGTTCCTAATCAAAAGAAAACTGAATTTCCATCAAAGGACTGGAGATATACTTGTTGGAGGCTATCGCTTTCGCGGCACTCCAGGACTTTATCAATTGCTATTCTACAACGATCCGGCCTATGCTGAAAATGACCGAGCTCAATACAAGAAATTACTCACGCTCTCCAAGGTCCATCAGAATGCTCTTGCAAACATGAAGGGTTCGAGTAGATATAAATACAAGGGAATTATTCGACCAATGTTTAGATCCAAGACGACCGGTGGTCGCGGTTTGAAGATGACCTATAACACAGCCCCAATCGAATACATGTATTGAGATGACCCAAATGAGTTGGTTGACCGCTTGAAATTACTCATCGCCCCACAGCAGGCTGGAAATACATCAAAAGACAATGAAATTGTAGCCATCATAAATGAACTGAAGGAGGCCGGCATAATATCTGAAGCGTGAAGCGTGCGTGGAACGTACGTGAAGCGTGCGTGAAGCGTACGTGAAGCGTGCGTTAAACGTGGGTACGTACGACGTACGTGGGAACGTACGACGCGTTTTAGTCGCGTTCTTGTTTTTCTCACGATGAGTATACAAATATGTGTACATGTATAAACTTGACATCATTTTCATAATAAGTCTCGACAAGTTCGGTTGTGGCAGGGGTGCTGGCGGGGGTCATTCGACAACGATAATGCGACAAACAGGGAATACGCGGAACGCGGTCATACAAAAATACGAGTGGATTTCAAGATTGCATTCGATGATTATGGAAAAAATATTCAAAGAACTATTGATGAGCAATCAAACCGATTGGATAATGATTTGATACCTATACTAGAGAAGAAAATTGATTCAGATTCAAAGACCATCAAAGATTTGATACAGTCGCTCGAAAAAAGCATTGATATTTTAAAGACTGAACAACGAAAAAGCAAGGATAAGGAACTACAACTTGCTGCTGATATTGACACACTAAAAATTGAGTTGGCTAAAAAAGTATATACTGTTGTACATATAACCACCATACTTCCATTTTCCAAATCACTCCGTTCTATAGTGAGAAATAAAAAACATGTCACACTCCAAGGAAAAAGTTCAACTCGTCAATGAGCTGCATAAACCTGTGAGAAAAAAATGTCCTCGTCGTCGCACCATCATTAAAGGATTAGATGATTTATGGCAAATGGATCTATCTGAGATGCGCCCATATGCGTCGAAAAATAAGAATTTCAAACTGATAATGGTCGTGATTGATTGTTTTTCCAAATTCCTATTGACTAGACCACTGAAATCCAAGACTGGCATCGACATTACTCGAGCATTCACCGATATTTTGACGCACACGAAACGTTGTCCGAAAAATTTGCAAACTGATCAAGGTACCGAATTCTTCATTGAAAAATTCCAAAGTCTAATGAAAAAAATTTCAATCAATCATTACAATATGTATTCGGTGAAGAAGGCAGCAATGGCTGAACGTGTTATTCGCACTCTGAAGGAGAAACTCTACAAATATTTCAGCTTGAGTGGATCATATCGCTGAATTTACGTGTTTGTTAAATGGTTGGGACTCGATAAGATACACAACAGTTGGATTGATGCTGACAATAGATTATAATGCAAAACTAGCACAAATCAAGCAAATCTGAGGGCCTTTCGCACACACACATCGCATTGGATTTAGCTTATCATCCAGCCGGATATAGAGTGGGAATATAAAAAGCTTTGAGCAGCACAGCATTGGTATCAGTTAAGAAGCAGCAACAATTATGAGTAAAGACTCTGGTTATCCTCCATCTCGTGAAGTGAATTTTGAAGATGATAGTTCTTCAGATGCCTCATCATCATCGTCACCGCCAGACTACTTTGCTGAAGTCGATAGATGTTTAGAGATATTTGAGAAGGCGGCGCAAGCTGAAACACATTACCTGCTCAATACTTGGTTCCCGCTCTCCACCTACGATATTCAGTGTGGGTTGAGTCCAGCTAGACAATTCAGCCCTGCCATAGTTCTGAAGAAACCCTATTATCCAACAAAGATTTCGTTCACTACTTATGAATGGGCAACCTACATTGAATTGCTGCGAGATCTTCAACAGAATTTTTTCTACCAACCTCTGCCTGGCTTCATCGACGAATACGATCCTGTGGTGAGCGCCTGCGGGGACTATGCAACCGTAACCCGAGTTGTTTGGGATGGCATCAAGGTGCTAACAGTGGCCAAACATCATGTGGAATTTGATTTGATGGAATAAGATGTCGTCGATATTTTGAGTGTTGAAGTGCAACTTTTATCACATCGAGTTAATATGATAAATGAATTAGACTTTTGTATATACTATAATAATCTTCTAGATACTGCAGCAGATTGGATTAGAAACAAACACACTGTATTGAGTGTGGAATAAATTATATATGGATTTTGTAATGCTGCTAGTAGTATGTCGAGTAATGCACTTTTAGAATTCAACCTAATTGGAAGATATATACCTAGCTCATACATTATTGAATGTAATATCACAGACCACTATCCTGTGATGATTAATATCAATAGAGAAGCCAATAGAAATAAAAATAACAAGAACGATAACACAACCTCTAGCAGATATAATATTGCAAAACTAAATAACCACTTATCACAAGAAAATTGGCATAATGTTTTACAATCTGTCCATGCACAACATGCTACTAATATATTCTATGCAACCTTCAATAATTGTTTGGAGAAAAGTAAGAAGATATTCAAAAGAAACACTAATGAATCAAAAAAAATTAGGCCTTGGATTACAGCTGGTTTGATACAATCAATAAAACATAGAGACAAAATGAAAAAAACGCTCAATCATAGATATTCACCTCTTTTAGAGTTAGAGTACAAACGTTATAGAAATCATTTAAATAAACTTCTGAATCAGACAAAAAATAAATACTACTTAAATCAAATAAAAAATAGCCAATATGACATCAAGAAAATTTACCGTATCATAAGTGAAGCAACCAATGAAAATAATAATAAATTATCTAACAAATTCCAACTTGTTGATGAAAATGGCAAAGATTTTGATGATGATAATGAAATGGCGAACTATTGTGTAATATTTTACTAATATAGGTATTGATATGGTAAAAAATGTCCCTACTCAGCAATTTATGCTGCCACCACTCACTCCAAATCAAAATTCTATGTTCTTAACTCCTGTAACTGATACGGAAATCATACAACAAATATCTTCACTTAAAAACAATTGTTCTTCCGGAATAGATAATATTACTACTAAGATGATCAAAAATATTCACATTAACATCCTCTGGCTCCTCTTGTACACATTTTCAATCTCATCTTCTTAACAGGAGTTGTCCCTTATCAGTTCAAACAATCAATAATAACTCCTATATTCGAAGCAGGTGACAAAACAAAAATAAATAATTACAGACCGATAAGTGTACTGAATAACTTCGGAAAAATCTTTGAAAAATGCCTCAAAAATCGTTTAATGGATTTCCTTAAAACTAACCAGATCCTGAATGATTATCAATTTGGCTTTCAGGCTGGTAAATCAACAAGTGATGCCATGTACACTGTAGTGAACGAAATTATAAGCAAGCTGGACAAAAGTAGAAAATGTATAGGTGTCCTTCTAGACCTGGCGAAAGCATTTGACACAGTGAACCATCAGAAACTTCTCTGCGTTCTTGAAACAAACGGGATCCGAGGTTCTGTGCTGGATGTTTTTAGTCATTACTCAGAAAATAGACAACAACAAGTTAAAATCCATGACTCACTAAGTGTTGCAACTACCGTTAAGATAGGATTACCTCAAGGAACGGTACTGGGACCAATACTCTTTTCACTCTATATCAATTCAATGCTTTCACTATCAAATGCTAAAATTGTTTCCTATGCTGATGATACTGTAATCTTATTCGAGGGTGATACTTGTTCACAAGCTAAATTAAATGTTCAGAGAGAACTGAATATAATAACGAATTGGCTAAATGCTTTCCAGTTATCACTGAATGTTGAAAAAACACACTATATAGCTTTTTCTGTCAATGATGCAAATAGGCCACAGTTCCAGAATATTAGCATTACCAATCTAAATAAAAACATTTCAGAATTTAGCCAAATCAAATATTTAGGCATTATAATTGACAAAAATCTCAGGTGGGAAACACACATCAATTACTTAACAACAAAACTTAGAAAGCTGATTTACAAATTCTATATACTGAGAGAGATACTGTCGATTAAACTGTTACTTTTAATATACAAGTCCCTCGTGGAGTCACTCCTACGCTATGGAATACTAGGGTGGGGTGGTTTGTATGAGACTTCACTATAAAATCCAAAATGTTTTATTAAAAATCATCTTTAGACTAAAAAAACGATCGTCGACGAATGCATTATATTCTCCAGATATATTTAATATTCGGTCATTACATTTTCTGACAATTTTAATTTTTGCCTATAAGAGTAGTAATCTTCAGCAAACATTCAAGCATGGTTACAATACACGAGGCACATTAAACCAGCTACTTGTTACACCACTTAACAACAAGAACATTAGTCACCGTTTTGTAACATATATTCAACCTAAAGCTTATAATCTAATACCTCTCACCATTCGAAAATGTCCTAACCTCAAGAAATTCACTTCAAATATTGAATTATATAATTATAGTAATTACAAAAACTTCTTGAGAATTATAGAAACATAAAAATTGTATACTTATTATTTACCAACTCGAAAATAATACCTGCTCTGTTAAATTTAAATTTTGATTCATAGGATTACTTTTGATTGTAACATGTACTTACTTTGTACTTCTTTACTCTTCAATGTTATATTGTTTTTTTTACTCCTAATTTTCCATGTATTCATGTTATGCTGTTTTTCTCACTACACAATACAAGTTTGTACTCACTTAGAGTGTGGGAGAAAAAAACATGCTAATCTGAATTTTTCTAATTTTGCCTTATAATCAGCAATATTAAGTTTCTCATGTCTATGTTTAATGTGTTATTAATATTAATTTTAGTTGAATATTGTATCTCATATTCCTTTCGAGGAATATATGCTGATTGTAATTTATACTTGAAATTTATACTTATACTTAATTCTCGCACCAATATACCGAATTCCTTGGGACTACAACTGTATTCTTCAGAGTCCATATTGTTACTAATGAATTTTTCGCCCTATGACTCCTATATCTCATCTAACACCGCAAACCTTTAAATTTTGTATATTATGTATGTTAACATATCCCCATGAAAAATCCTTCTCCCAACCTCAGCAGACCACCCTGTACATGAGTTTTTATAATCATCCTATACATATTTATTACAACTTGAATGTATTGTGTGTGTGTGTTTGGTCTTGAGCTACCTTATCTGCTTTTGTGGTTACGACGTAAACATCGTATCAAAATGAATAAGTCGAGTGAAAATATAATTATACACGAAGAACCTGTCGTCTTAGAGTCCCCCGTCTCCCCACGCAGTCCCCCTAATATGCCCATATCTGAAATGGCATGTTATATACATGCTATAATATAATATTTTCAAACGTCAATGTACGATTACGATGAAACGGATCTGCTCAACTGCGACACGCGTCGCGGTCTCGTCGCCTCGATTTCCACTGCTAATTGTACCATGTAGTGGTCGTGGCGATGATGTTACGTATCGGATTCATAGTCCGATCAAAGTCAGCTAAATGGAAAAAAAAAATCTAGTCTTCCGTGCACTATAATGTCTGCCCAATCAGCGAATATCGCCTACAGTGATCTATTTAGGCCTGGTAGTCAGCGCCGCTTATAATGAATTATTTTCGTATTTCTATCTCTATTTTTAACATAACCACAGTTTTTCGAATAAATAAATAAACAAAATGACGCCGCGATAAAAGTCATCGTGAAATCGTCGTGAATTGAAACTGACCCTCATCTGGATACGAACTAACCTTCCTCTTTTCTGCGATTTGAGTACTAGGTGATATAATAATGAATAAAATATTCATATTTCACCCCCAGACCCCAGTAGAAACTCATTCACAAATCACACGTATGAGTTGATGACATCACAATCGCACAATATGTGATACAGAGAAGCAGAAGCACTATAGCAGCAAGGATTATAAAGTATACAATATCAAGTATATGCTAAGGTAAGAACCACACAGTTCAAGTACTCTGATCAATGTTTGGATCTGGCAGTCTGGTTCAGGTATTTAACATTTGTTGATATGTTTAGGTACTGCCATTTCAGTTGCGAATACAAATCCACAATATTTTCATGCAGTTTTCTTGCATTTAGCAGTATAAGCTTTATAAAGTACCAAAGTAGGAATTGTTTATCCAATGCTAATTCATGTGAATTCTACACTACCTGCTCTTGCCACAAATTCAACAGAATGTTGTCCTCCAGATTATTCTACTTAGTTATAGAATTTAACAATAGATACCTACCTGATATCAAATTCACTTTACCTCATTGTAGTTACCTACCTTCAGTATTAGTAGTAATATCGTAATTATAGTTATATATGTTTATATTTCAGATATGAGCAAAGATGAACATACATTACAAATGTACCTACCTATTCAGCTGATGATGGTATATCAATGGAACAGTTCAATAATGATTGAATACATTTATTATGGTAAGTATTCTGTGAATGTTTTACTAATCCACTGCTATGGTTTCATTGTAGGTTTCCTGATTTTTTTCACAAAAAATCAATATGATTTGATGGGGCTCTAAGGAATGTTCAGAAATGATTTCAACTTCATCAGGAGGAAATCTAGAAATATAAAAATGAACATTATTCTATTGTGTTTCAACCTTCATTTACATGCATACATGATGTTTGAAACATGAAAAAACTCCAAATACAACCAATTCGTTTTATTTATTTTTTCAAGTACCTACTATACTAAAAACTTAATAATCACCACTGAGGATTCAATATCATTAATTCTTTGAAAACTTTGTTGCTTCTACTCCTTTCATAGAGATGGTACCCTGAAATAGGAAATTGAAAGTGTTGTTAGCTCTGGATGGACCTGTTTTGTTCTGATTTAAAAGGAAAATATCAGGTAAGTCTATAATTGAATGAAAATGGACATATTCAGATTTCAATCTCATTGGATTCATTCTATTGAACTGATTCATTTGTTATGAATAATCTGAAGATGATAACTGCAAAAGTGATAAAATTTAAATTACATTCATATAATATAGACAAATATTGTGATTTTTCAGAATCACATATATTATGAGTATTATGACAATGTTCTGAAACTCAAGGTCTTTCAGATCAATAGATTATTACTATCATAATAAAAAATTAATTCCTTGGTTGCTTTTAAGTAGGTTATCTTGATTTATTTCATCTATATTGTAAATTGAAGTTGCTAAGTAGGCAATAATGATTTCAATAAGTTTCACTGTTATTCTGAATTCAGACTTACTCAAATTGACAAGAAGATGAATATGGTGGAAAACACTTAGGTAGGTATATAGATAAGTAGTATTCAGCACTCAATACAACTGAAATATCCCATAATAAAATTAACAAGCAATTTTGTTAGGAATGTTGAGTAAATATTTGAATTTGAAAGAATTGAGGCAGTAGGAATCATAAATGAATATGAAAGCTTGTTAAGTAGGAAAGGTATATATTCCAGCCTGCTTCTAAGAAAAGAAGCCATACATAGTTCATGTTATTGCAAATTGAAGGATGACAAATAGAAGGGAAAGCAGTTCATTATAACTTTAAAAGACTTACTTGAAAAATTGTAGGAACAGTGCCCCTCTTCAAGGTATATTTTCTCAGTTTGATGAATTTCAATAAAGTAATCTCAAATTGTTTAGCACAAATGCCAGAATATCCATCAATCTTCTCTGGTTGTTCCAATGCTAGAATGAATAAATTCATATCATCATCAGAAAGAATCTAACAATGTATTGACTTACCAATGCTTTCCAGAATTGAAGTCAACCATTTCTCTGGTGGAAATAAAGTCACTGGGAATTTCGAGTAGGTATATAAAAGTCTCATCACTTCTTTATGAAGTACAAAACAAAAATTCCATCATCAATTACTCAAATTAGTGATTGGACCTCACTGCACACATGTCCGGAGCATTTTCAATAGATCTTTGTACGTCTATCCCAAAAACTAGGTACTTCCTCTGTAGTCGGAAGAGGTTGTGGGAATTGGGAACGGGACACTGACAGGAACAGGAGCAGAAAACTGACAGCACAAATACGTCGACACATTTTCGCGAAAATAAAATGGGTTGAAATAAACAAGAAATGATGATAAAATATCTAAAAGTGAAAAATTATTTACTTTGAAGTGATATGCTGATGTGACATGTCCACCCTAACCTATAAAATATAAGATCAATCAAAAAATGACACAAAATGCGTTATTCATCTGTTAAGCCTGGTAGTCAGCGCCCTCAAACTATCATACGCTGAACTTGGTCATTCGGCAGACATTATAGTGCACGGAAGACTAGATTTTTTTTCCATTCAGCTGACTTTGGTCCGATGGTCTCGGGTTCAAATCCCGCGTGGATGCACGGACTTTTTTAATTAATTGTTGGTTGTGAATACTCTATAACGTAACGTGTTTTTCTTGAATTGTCGATTGGGCCGTCTGCCATGTCAGATCAGACGTCAGAGAGAGAGCAGCATGCAATGCATTCTATCTCTCTCTGACACATTAGCTTATGCGTTTTGCTCTCTAACACATGGTTTGCCCTATGCTGGTAGTGAGGCTCTCCTGGTATATCTACTGTAGTGATATCGAATAACAACGTGGTATACTGAGCTAAGGAATTTCGTTCACACTCTTCAACCATTCCAATCAATCCTGATGAATGCTGTCTGGAATTGTATCATCCCACATTATGTAGTTTTCTTCACTCCTGTAGTTATATTTCCAGATACCTTGTGGAAAATCAGTTTAAAAGTGAATTCATCAAGCTTTGTGTCCCACCAAATTCCTAAGATTCTATCGACTTAATTTGTATTGATATCTTTCTGCAACATTTCATTTCCGAACATTTGCGATACAAATTTGGAGTTTGACACCCAGTTCACAATATTGAATCCCCCTTCTTCGTGTAATTCAACAATTCCCTTCATTTTTCTCTCAGTTTCCTTTTCGTCCATACAAGAATCTAAACAATCATCCATATAGAAATTCCTCTCAATATCTCTAAATAAATTAGTGCATTTTTCTGATTTCTTGGCATTTAAGTTCCTAACAAATTGTGCAGAACATGGAGAGCATGTTGCCCCAAATATCTCACTTGCATTTCGAAGACATCAACTGCCTTACTTTGAATGCCATCTCTCCAGAGAAAACGCTGCGAACATCGATTTTCTTTCCTTATCTCCACTTGATGAAACATTTCAGCAATGTCACCACCAAAACAAATTCGAATCTACGAAAACGCATCAAAACTCCAGGTAACAAATTCAAAAAATCTCCGAATAAGATTTATCTTCCAGCATCTTTCTCTCAACACATAACAAACGACTATATGCATTCGATTTACTTTCAGGAAGAGTAAAATCATCATATATCCATAAAAATCCGGTTTCGAAACGTTTTTCATTTTTCAAATAAACCGTACTTTCTTCTAAAATTCGTAATGATCTTTTTTCTGATGAATTGATTCTAACATTATTATCAATCGATATACCAAAAGAGTTCATAGAAAATGATTCTTTTATCAGTGAATTGAGTTCATCTTCTTTTTCGCAACTGCAAATATGAAAATTGATAGTATTCCCTTCTGTTTTGCCAGTATCAACGTCTCCATGCAATACTCATCCCAAATTTGTTTTCGTAGCTGAAGGACCCTTATCATTCGGACTTTGACATACTTTTCTTGCGACAGTGAGACTGATATTGTCCTGGCCAATGAGAATAGTAGGTTAAGCGTTGATCATATCTTGAATAGGTAAATCTCTCAAATGTGGATGTTGACTGTAATTTTTCATCAGAACAGTTTGACAAGGCAATGACAAATTCTTAACAGTTCTCACATTTGACATTTTGAAAATTTTCGCATCATTACATAAACCAGAAATACTCAATTGAACCAATTTTGAATCTTCATTATTCAGTACAATATTATTCGCCCATTGCATACAGAATGATTCATGTTTTCCAGGTAAATTCAATTGATCCGTTATATCATTTTCAATTAGCGAAATTGTCGAACCTTCATCAAATAAGGCGTAAGTATTCAAGCATTTATTGGATTCAAAAATTTTCACCGGAATTATTTTCGATAAAGTATTCATTTCTTTATTATTGGCAAGACAAACCCTCGGAATTGTCGTTTCAGGAGAAATTTCATTGGTATTTCCATTAGAATTTTCAAGAGTTACTTCAATTTTTGGCAAAATTTTGTGCAATAAATGGTGAGGTCTTTTACAATTATCAATTCCACAGAATTTTTTAGGTTTATAAAACATCTTCGAATGTCCTAATTTCAAACATTTTAAACGAAGTTTCAGTTTTATAATTTGTGACCAACGTTCATCTACAGTGCCTTTTTTCATAGTAGGATAATTCAAAATGAAATGATCGACTTCATTGCAATACGAACATGTATTATTTTTGGTATTTTCAGTGGCATGCATAACAAGGTTGCTTGGACGTTGATTGCTATTGAATTTTCGTCCTTGATCGGAATGAGAAATAGATGGAGAACTCACATAACAAGCAGCAGATGAAATTTCATGTGTCCATTGTCCAAATTCTTTTAAATTGGCTTCGATCACCTCTTTTCTGCATTGATACTTGTCCCCACTGCAATCTCAGTCCACTAGGAAGCTTCGACCCAAGTTGTTCTAATAGTACCAGGTTATCCAGATGATTATTTGCTTCCAGTTGCTCCAAAGTAGCTACCAAATTGTTGACGTTACATGAAAATTCAATCAGATTATTGAAGTCGCCATCTTTTATCATATGAAAATCTTGAATTTTACTGATTAAATGTTTAATAGTGTTTTCAGGGCGACTAAGCCTCATTTCCAAGGTTTCTATAACAGAATCAACATTACCTGAGTGTAATAACAAATTTCTCACTGATTCCAATGCTTTTCCTTTCAAACATCGTTGTTACTTCAACATGATTTCATCATTAGAGTAGCGACACATGCTAACTTTTCTCTCGAACTGACTCTTGAATATAGGCCAATCTTCCGGTTTACCATCAAATATAAGAAAATCTTTCTCTATGACCTGCCTAAAAATGAATTCTCGAGGTATTTCTTGCTTTTGTGAAATCGATACATTTTTTATAACATCTGCAATAACATTGCATAATCTATCTATATCACCATGTTCTCCAGAGTCTTAAGCAGTATTTGAAGCATACTCACAAGTTTCGATCCAATTTTCAACTTGTTTATTTCTTTCTTCGTTGTTCATACTCACAATATCCTCTTCTTTTTCATTATCTTCCTCTAACTCAGCTTCTGCCAGTTCTTGTTTCAGTTTAAGGATCTTCATTTCATTGTCTAACTCCTGTTTCCTCATCAACAGTTCTGCCCTAGCCGTTTCTATATCAAGAGCCAAGCGTTTTCTTTCTACCTCGATTCTCTTGGTTGAAGATATCTTGGATCTTCTTGATTCCCTTCTTGAGTTATTTGGTAGACCTGAGACTCTTGATGTGCATCTCGTTTTCCTAGAACGTGCCTCATCCCTATTTTCAGATCTCCTACTGACTCTATCAGGACTTCTCACAGACTTCGACTTGGACATTTCTTCATTTCTTGATCCTACCTCGGGAAGAATCTGTCTGGCTTGTTGCTGATGTGACGAAACATAATATTCGTCGCGTTTACTATTCACACCAGCATTGGTTATTTCGGATTTCCTCCAATTCTAAGACATTTTTGCTTAGTTTTTTTTTCAGGAACATACGAATATATAAAGTGATCATTACATAAGATATTAAAATACAATCTTCAACATGAAACCAATCAGTTTCGTTGATATTTTTCTTGATATATTTACTATTTTATGTGAAAATACAAATAGCAAAAGGAACAGTTTCGATAAAGAACAAAATATTTCGTTTTATGAGAGTTCTGTTCCAGTCGTCACAGAGTTAACACGTGCATATCACCTCCGACTTTGTTATCAGCTTTTTGCTATTCAGTGTTTTTTGTGCCGGGTAAAAAGTTGTGAATTCGAGTGCCGTACTGAATAAAAATGAAAAGAAATAAAATGATCAAGTGTTATGCATGCTACAAATTCATTGATCCCGCAGACAGCGGCGTCCTGAGATGGTCTATGATGACGTGTAATGAACAAATAGAAGAACTCAAAAAACAAGTAACGTATTTCACAGTCGCAAATTATCAATAACTGTGTCACCGACATCACGATTCTGTGGAATGATAATGAGGGCCTTCGTACAAAAATATCAGAACTTGAAAGCAGGGTATCTGTGAACTCAGTATCCGATGAAGAAACTCATAGGGAATTTTTTGATCGCATCAGAATAGGAAAAAATATACTGATCTTGGGTGCAACTGATTATGGTGAAGGGGGGAACTGATGTTCATTTAGCCAATTCTATCATCAATAATTTGGTACCAGGAATTAAACTAGTTAGCAGCTTTCGCGTTGGTAAAACACGCACCGATGGAAAAACGAAGTCACTAAAGATATGTCTGAACACTATGGAACACGCTACTCAGATATTGAAAAACAAGAAAAAATTGCCGCGTTGTATGTTTCCTGACATAAGCATTAGAGCTGATTTAACCCCTGCGCAGTCTAGACATTTGCTGAACCTAAGGCAAGAATTACAAACGAGAACATCGAATGGAGAGAAGAACCTCACAATAAAATATGTGAAAAGTGTGCCTAAAATTGTATCAATTCAAAATCCAACCACGTCAAAAAGAACCCGGGAAGAAGACGACTCGCCCAGACGCTCAGATGGTATCAAAGTGACAAAGCAGGTATCACGTAACTTGAAACATAACAATCAATAAATATAACATTCTGGAATTGTCACGGTCTCAATAACTTGCGTGATTATGTTTCTGGGCGAAATGACGTTTCTGTCTTGTGTATTTGTGAAACATGGGCATCCAAAGAACTCACTGAAACACCTGATTTTCTGTCTTCCTTCGATGTTGTGAGCTCTCCAGCTCTGAGAGAAAAGTCGGTAGGAAGAGCCAGTGGAGGATTCAGCATTTTCTATAAAAATATTTCAACATTAGTGTTCTTGGTAAATCTCTCCATTGGATCTACTGCTTGCTTACTTTTGGAAATACTAATCTAATTGTTTGCTGTGTGTATTTCAAACCGTCCTTCGAACTGAATATTATTTAGAAATGTTGTACATTACGTTGAAAATAAAAACTGTTCAGTAAGTAGGTATAATACGAAATTATATTCAATGCACTGCTATATATTGTAACCTATTTATGTTTTGAAGGGACAGTGTGCCCTCAATCTCGGTTTATTTTTCTTTTATTTTTTCTATTTTTTGGTCGCTTTTGGTATAGGTACTTTCTTTGGTATCGCTACATTAATTCGGTGGTATACGTATTTGTATTAGTTATAAATTTTTGCTATACCTCTGTGTGAACTCCTTGTTATGACACTTAATGTTTCTATAATATTAAGAATTATATCTCTAAACTTCATCCACATAGCTTCTAATGTATCTCTATTGATATTTCTATTGATTTCCATCATTTCAGATTCTGTTTTTTCTGTGTATTTCTCAGCTGTTTCTTTTTCCCTTAGTTTGTAACTCCTCATTGCTAGTTTTTTGGTATTATTTTCCTTTGAAAACTTGTTAACTGTCGATAGATGATCTGATTTCATTTTTATCTTTGTGAGTAGGTACTAAGTAGTGATCTGTGAACAATTCTGCCCCCCTTCGGACTCTGGTGTCTTTCACTTCCGCCTTGAAGCTATCGTTTATGATAATGTAGTCAATTCACCTCTACTAACAACTTCTCTGGTGTATTTGTGTATTTCCTTATGCTGAAAGAAGGTATTTGTTATAATCAGGTTATTCAATATGCAGAAATCTATTAGGCGTTTTCCATTGTTATTTCTCTCCTTCTCTCCATAGTTTCCAATTGCTTTTCCTGTTTCTTCGTCTTTTTTACCTACTCTGCCATTTATGTCGCCCATTATTATTAATCTTCCTCTAACCTCTTCTATGGCATCTGTAAGGTCATTCCAGAATTTCTCTTTTTGTTCTGTTCTCTCATCTTCCCCTGGTCCGTACACTACTATCATTGTTGTTAACATTTTTTGATCATCATCCATATTTATTTCTACTTTTAGTATTCTTTCTGAGATTCCTGTCCAAAAACTTGGACAAGTAGCAGATACGATGAATAATAGTCGAACCGGATACTTCTTATGAAACTGCCTTGTTACATTGAAAGTACTTTCTGAAGTATTTTTTGAAACGACTCTTTCATGTCCCAAGTCTTTATTTTGTGACATCAAAAGTTCATCTCCTGAATGTACCTGACATGTGATTGTGATACTTCCTAATAACGTTATTATTCTGAAGATCTGATTAAACAGGGTAATTTCTTCTACAGAGTGAGCCAAAAGTGCGTGTTTGCTTCATATATCGATAATGCTGATATATATGAAAAAAAAATTGTATAAAGTTTTACGGCATCAGAATAATCATGTTTTGAAAATGATTACAAATGTACAGGATATTTCATTTTTCCGTCATAGCACAAAATATAGGCATGTTTCAAAATGAGACAACCATTTGAAAAACATATTTTTTTATTGCGGAAAAATGCAAATACCCTGTGAATTTGTAACGATTTTCAAAATGTGGTCTTTCATGTGCCTTATAACTTTTATGGAATACTTTTTTCCATTTATATCAGCATATTATATCGATTCATGAAGCAAACACTCACTGTTGGGTCACCCTATAGGGACATCTTCAACAAAATTCATCATTGCAACAAGAAATATCTTCGAATGCTCAAATTGAACAAGGTTTTTCATTTTCAGAAATAGTCGAGAAAATAGTCTTCAAAGCCATTGAAAATTATTCACAGATTTTGTTGACCAGCTTCATTCCAGATAACATGGATATATAAAAAAAAAATATGTGATGAGCTTTGGTTTTATTATCTATATTTTATTTGATCTCTAGTACACATATAATTTCAAATTATTAAGTGTAAATTGGTAGTGCACCTAGAATACAGCTCATTATAAAAATTCACTTCATTTCGATAAGGATCATCAGGTGAACCATTCTATTAAAATTACTTCAAAAATGATTTCTGATATTGATGATTGGATATGATGATTCACCTGAAATACATGTTCAAAACTATTCTCACCATAATAATAAAAATTCGATGGTTTTGGTGTCCCAGGTAATAAAAAACGCCAGTGTGGGCTTTATCGTTGACCCTCCCAATGGGTAATCTCATGAATTTCATAATTTATTCCAAGCAGATGAAAATCAATTTATTCATTTGAAAGGTTTATGCGCCGGCTCTATGGCAGGTAGTCGCCAGACCCTTCCCCAACCGCAGGGTGCCGCATAAAATTAAACCAGATGAAAACAGCCCTATTAATTTCGAAGTTTGACGTTCCGTCTCCATAGAAATATGTACTGATGTATTTTTATGTTAGATTCTATATTTTATTAGTCGTAAATAAGAGGCAGCTGCGTCCGTAGGCTGAACCCTACCCACATCTCGAGCTATAAATAGGCCCACATTTGTTGAAATGATCACAGTTCAGTCTTGTGTGTTCAGCTGAAACGTTACTTCCTCTTCTCTTCGAACTCATCCCGATATAGCCAAGATGTTCACTTGCGAAAAGTGTGAAAAAGTTTTCTCACGGAAAGATATTTTGCAAAGACATCAAAAGGGGCCTTGTAGTACTGTTCATCCTGAAACATCAACTCGAATTGGAAGCCATTTTGGTGCGGGTAAAGTGTTTAGCTGTGCTGAATGCAGTAGCACCTTTTCAAGAATAGATAGTTTACGTAGGCATGAAAAGGGTTCTTGTAAGGTAACTGCTGGTGCATCTGCCCAACCTGCCAAGCGTGCTAGGATGGATTCGTCAGACGCTTCGACTAAGCGCTCTACAGATGCAAAGGGAGATTGCGCAGAAAACCCGAGACAGAGACAGTCCCACGAATGTTCAAAATGTGGTAAAAACTTTACACTTATCAACAATTTGCGAAGACATCAAAAACGTTAGTGCCAGGCGGGTGCTGGACCGTCGGATACTATGATGGATTGTATTGCTTGCAATAAATCAATCCCGACCGATATGATGAATGCTCATAGGAGATCTATGGAGCATAGAAATAATTCCACCATTCATCATTCGGTCAATATTCGGAGGGTGAATAGCTCTTTGAAATGCCGAATAGCTAGCTACAGAGTCGAGTGTGGAAGTCAAGAAGCACCCGACTTCAATGCATTCTTCCTGGACTCCAAGCCAGATATCATTTCACTCTTGGAAGGTGCGTTGGCAGAGCATAATTCGGTTAAAGTCAGAGGGTTTATGTATGCGGAGACGGATCAGGTGGATCGTGGCGGCGGTGGCGGCGCAGGCGGTGCAGGCGCAGGCGGAGGTGCAGGCGCAGGCGGTGGAGTCGATCCTCTGAGGATCTGAGGAGGATGAGGAGGAGAAGTGAGGAGGATGGGAAGGAGGATGAGGAGAAAGAGTGAGGAGGAGGAGTGAGGAGGATGAGGAGAAAGAGTGAGGATGATGAGGTGGACAGGAGGTGGACGTGAATGCGGTGGTGGGCTTGAATGCATATAAACCTAAAACTGCCATATTCTCGCGTAGGTAGAATATAATTTATTACATCAATTAAATTCTCAAGTTATGAATACGATGAGTAGAGTGACGTAACAATGAACGATAAACTACGACATCTAATGCTAAAAAAAACGAGGGCCCTTCCGAGAAAAAAAATGTCGCCCAAAGAAATCTTCGAGCCAAAGACTGTATAAGCCCGAAATTGCCGAGCCCATGTTCTCAGGCAGGTGTTAAAAATAAAATAAAATTTATTACATCTATTAAATTTCGAAGTTATGAGGTAGTGTGACGCAACAATGAACGATAAACTACGACATCTGATGCCTAGAAGAAGAAGACAGTCGAAATGGGCCTCCTTTCAAATAAATTTTATTTTAAACGTCTGCGTGAGGACATGGGCTCGACAATTTCGGGACTATGCAGTCTTTGGCTCGAAGGATATACCTCCGGTCGTTCACTACTCAGATCCTCGGCTCCTGCACCTCCGCCGCCACCGCCACCTCCGCCACCGCCGCCACGATCCACCTGATCCGTCTCCGCATACATAAACCCTCTACTGTAGTAGAAGGTATAGAGGATAGGAGACGGAGGCGCAGGCGCAGGAGGCGCAGGCGGTGCAGGCGCAGGCGGAGGTGCAGGCGGTGCAGGCGCAGGCGGAGGTGCAGGAGCCGAGGATCTGAGTAGTGAACGACCGGAGGTATATCCTTCGAGCCAAAGACTGCATAGTCCCGAAATTTCCAATCCCACGTTCTCACGCGGCGTTTAAAATAAAATTTATTACATCTATTAAAATCCAAACTTATGAGGTATTGTGACGCAACAATGGACGATAAACTACGACATCTAATGCCTAGAAGACAGTCGAAATGGACCTCCTTTCAAATAAATTTCATCCTAATAAAATCTTTGTTCAAAACTATTCTTACCAGAATAATAAAAATTCGATGGTTTTGGTCGCACATGTCCCAGGTAATAAAAAACGCCAGTGCGGGCTTTTTTGTTGACCCTCTCAATGGGTAATCTCATGAATTTAATAATTTATTCCAAGTAGATGAAAATCAATTTATTCATTTGAAAGGTTTATGCGCCGGCTCTATTGCAGGTAGTCGCCAGACCCTTCCCCAACCGCAGGGTGTCGCATAAAATTCCTAGTCTATTTTAACCATACTGAACCATATCTATTCTATTGCAACTTTTTCATCATGATTAAATTTTGGGGGTGTAGGTATAAATAAAAATGAGACGGTGTAAGGATATATATATAATTTTATTTCATTTCAGTATACGAATCAAAACATAATACAAGATACAAAATAATTATATTTGGTCACATCAAAATGATCCTGCTTGAATTGAGCCATCTAGCGTGCTATAAGTCAAATACGCATCATGGAGAACTAATGCATAAACTCGGGTGTTGTCGGGAAATTGTGCTTTACGCGTCTCAAATTCCAACTTTATATCAACAGTGGACGACTTCATGGCACTCGGCTGGTGTTGGCAATTAATAACGAATAATGGATTCTTTCTGAATTCTCCAATATTCCTCATTGGTTCGCTCATATCTCTGTCGCAGTAGTAGCTTCTCTGGAAATTCTCATAAGCATAATAGGCTGCAGAATCCAACTTCTTGCCAAAATCTAGATTCCAGCGTTCATATGGATAGACTTCGGAATTCAAGTACAGGCGGATATTGTTGATATTAGCATGCGTAAATTCTGTCACATTCTCCTTTATATTATCAGAATGGGTGGTACTTTGGAATCCGATAATTAAATATCGAGGTCTTTCAAGGCTATTGGTGGTTTAAACGGCCCATATATCGGTGGCTGTTTTACGTAGAGCGGGTAATTCATACAAATCTCACATACGATATGCAATCTTCACTCTAGCATTATTGCTACTTTTATTGATGCGATTCAATAGCTTCAATTTTTGTCGATCCTCCGGAACGATGTGTTTGATCTTCCATTCGATTTTAGATATCTCCAATTCTGCCTCCACTTCGCCAATGTATGAGTTCTTGAATGAGCGAGCGATGATGAGTATAAGTTCCTGTTTCACATTCAAAATGCCCTTGGTGTAGTCTTCAGCGAATCCTGTGAGATATTTCAGCGGCAACTTTCCACTGAATACATGGCTATCTGGATCCAGAATGGCTTGATACCATTATCCAAACCCCACCCAATAGTTTCTAGTGAGGCTTTATTCCATACGATATCAGCGTTTTCATTGTGCTTGTTATACCGGGTTTTCGAATAACTGCGACGGCTTCACCACCCATTTCGTAGCGGATTTCATCAAATAGGAATGCCAGAGCATTATTTGATAGGTAGCAAGTCTTCGTCGTATCCATGGGTGTAAATGTACCTTCGATATAGATGTAGCTGTCAGAAATATCCAATATCAGATCTTGGAAATTGATCGGAATGCGTATCTCATCCAAATTATTGAAATAGGGTGACCCATATGGTTTATAGGTATGTTCATGAAGGCTGATTAGCGATTCATCGATGCAGGCTCTTCAAACACATCCAATTTTTCACTGGTAGTTGTAGCGGCCATCTTCACTTTCTAATATCTACTGTCACGCAATCTCAATCCTATGTATCTCAGGAAATTTTGATCAGCTTTGGATAGCCTACTTCTCAACTGGTTGACACCTTCTTGACGAATGACACGATTTTCATGTGCATCTTTCCTTTTATAGTGAATCAGCCTCTCCTTTTTGAAGTGTGCTCGGTGTTGCCGTCGCTGATTGATACAGAAGCTCATTTTCTTTCTCACTCGTCGAAACAGACAAAAAAAAATGATATAGGGTGTCAAGTGTTGAGCTTCTTCAACTCCAACTTAACGATGATTGTCTCTCCACGGAAATCGATCAAACGCCCCTTATCATCCAAGATGCTTATCGTGATGTTTTCAATAGACTGACGACCTTCGCTGATCGTCATATAAATGATATTTCTAGGTTCCTTGGAAATCTTGTAGCCGGCCTCCACATCGATATCGATATCAAATAGAGTGTGCACTTTCTCATCATTCAGGTATGCTCCGGATGTGATATTGCAATCAACTCGTATGATTCGTACTTTCATTATATTCACAGGTAGTGTGGACTCATGCAATACGTTGCCTGGGTAATTTTTCTCCTCGAATCCCAGCACACTAGCTATAGAATTGCCGTATCTGAAATCCACATCATGCAAGCATTTCATCTCACATTTCAGAGTATTATTATTGGCATGGAGGAAAAATACAGCTTCAATATTTTGCCCATCGAGCGGCTCTATTCTTGTGATAGCTTTCTGTAGAGCTTTATTGATTTCATCTATTTCATAGACACCGGGTGGTATATAGGCTACTCGAGGGCTCACAACAGCTCCCGATCTAACCCAAAAATCCAAACGGTTGTTCGTCTCATCTATATTGAGTATAGAATTGTACGAGTAGAAGCCGTGCAATCCCAAACCGTAGGTGTTTTTTGTATCGAGTTCGATGGGTGGGTAAAAATCAGCACTCAAAACACTTCAGGCTGGTTCAGGCAACAAAGGTGAATGAAACGCTTTTTTGCCGGTGGTGTGTTTATATCCAAATTGTTGTTGGTTAAAACATTCACATCATTTACGCGGCAATAGCAGCAAAATATTTTCCGAGGGAACGGTCCATCATTAACGTCGATATCGGCTGCTGCCGCTGCTGCATCTTCAACTAGACCATGTTCTTCGCAAAATCGATATTTAGCAATGTCCTCGTCGTTTTGTAAATGCTCCGGCAACTTATCCCACACTAGGGCTATCTCTAGGGGTGCACAACCAATAATCACTTCCTTCGGCATATCGGCAAGCTGATTTCTGCTCATCTTCACCAAACTGCGCAATCTCGAATATGCAATCAATGAATGACCCATTCGTTTGATGCTTTCACGTGTAAATTCTTGATTTTCTGCCATTTTCTCTCCTTCTTCTTCTTCTTCTTATTCTTCTTTTATGTATAATTCACTATGAATCTGCCGTAGTTAGAAATCTCAAGCACAAATGCCCGCACCAGACTGTGTTGAATCGCTGCTGACGGTCGTAGTTATACTGAATTTCAACAGGCCGATCACCCGAATTACATGCTAGATATTGCAGCAACTCTTTGGGTGGTGGTAAATCGCCAAAACTATCAAAGTAATTAACCCTACCTCCGCGTTTCTTGTACGCCACCCAATGTGTACCACTACCATGAATCCCGTCCAAGTTCATTATGGCTGATTCGTTGCGGTGCGGTCCAGAGAGCGGTAAATTGTCTCGCATAAAAATTCCTCGAAAATGCGGAACCCTCATCTTTTCGACACATCGCAACAGATCGATATTGGAAAGTGGCCTTTGAGGTAGGGTCTCTAAGAGTTTTTTGAATTCTGCTGCGGTCTCAGGTAAATACCCGACCCTTTTCGGTAAGGTTTCAAATACAATCCTTTGCCGGTTTTTCCGATAGCGATAGCCTCCATATGGCGATTGTGACGATTCGCTTCAGCCAACTGTTCTCTGCTCGCTCTCGCCGACTGTACGGCCTTCGATATTCCAGCTGCTGCACCTGCCAAACTTCCAAGTGCTGATAGACCGGCAAATATCGGTATTAATGGTAGGATCCCGCCAATCTTGGGTATAGGTATAATACGTGGAGTGCGAATATTCTTTTTTCCGCCGGCTGCTTTGACATATTTGCGAGCTGCTTGATAGGCAATTTTCACCACTTTATCAATATTTTTTTTCTCCTGTTTGCCCGCACCTTCAGTTCGATGAGAGCGAAGCGTATCAGGAACTTTGTGAACTACGCCCGATCCAAAAGCAATCTTATTTTTCATCGTCTTCTTCTTCTTCTTCTCATGCTGCATGGTTTTCTTGCGACATTTGATACATTTAGTTTTCACTTTTGGTTCATCCGCGAATTGTCCACTACACCCCATTCCGAAACGTCGCTTTCCTTTCATTATGTTGGTGACTAACCAAGCTGCAGCCCACTCGCCTACCCCACTGTCTTTAGATTTCACAATGTCCCAAGCAGATTGTTCGAAATGTTGATCTGCTATATGTCTAGCGGCGACATCTTCGGCATTCTTAGAGTAGGCTATATCGTGTTGTTTGCATGCTGCATCCAATCGATTGATTCCACGATCTCCACGAGTCAACCTTTTCTGCAACTTTGTTCCCGGTCCACAATATTGATACTCCCCAGGGATATGCAATTCAAATGGTAGTTTATTTATTACAGGGTTGACGATGCCACTACCGGTTTTCTTGATACTAGTCATTTTTTTACGTGTGTCTCGCTCAACGGCCATCGTATAAATGACGATTGTTCGGGTGAAATTCACTTATATCTAATCCAACTGTCACACGATGCGCATTGTACAGCAGAAAGAAAAGTTCGACATTGATAATTTAGATGAAAAAGTCATCGGCTATGGATTGGACAGTGGTGGTGGTGGTGGTGGTGTACGAAAGGTTTCAAAGAAGAAAAAAAAGTGTTGAAGATTGATAATTTTTTAAATATTAGCTAATTATAGGAGATAAACTATCAGGTACCTACTATTGAGAGCAAGGTGTTAATCAATGTAACAATATTCTCCTTAGTCTGCACCCATTCAGGATACATCATAGCAATGAGTTACAATAATATATCGCTCAAAGTGTACTATCTATTTGCGCTGACAAAAGATACTATCAACGACCCCCCATAGCGAGGGACACAACTGTTTGATTTATTGCTGTTTCGGACTTTAAGTTCAGCGCCAAGCCAAGCCATAAAACCCCTTTCCGTTTGGAAAAGAAAAAACTTCTATAAACACAGACGATTGACCTAACCTATCCTGAATCAGGATAATGTGCTATATAAAATGAATAAATGTTCCTAGAATATCACAGTTTTTTTTTTCCGCATGTTTTGAGCTTATATTGAATACTCTCAAAACCAAAGACTCGATAATTAATATCCTCGAAATACAAATATGTCCAAATCGGTGTAAATTACATGCATAAATATACATAGCCGAATCAGCGTAACGTGAATATAGCGATATATTTCGGTGTTTTTCTTTGGGTTGTAGGTCTTCCGTAACAGAAACTATATTATTTAATAGCCAACGTTTCAGCAGTTTATTTTGTCATCATCAGGGAAATAAAAATAAGTCTCCAGTGTAGGAAATGGTTAAAATAGCGATATATGATGAGAACATTGGAATAGTGCAATCAATAAAATATCACAGCTTCAAATTTGTCTACTTTGTCATTTCTCCATTTCAATATACACACACACACACACACGCAAAATAAGTGAAAAATTATTTAAACTCTATATATATGGAACTATAATTCAATCTTACTTCGAATTATTGTCACTTGATGACTATATTATCGTAATTAGATTTCAATAGAGCCATGTAGAAAATGTTCAATGATATTTTGTTCTGCTTATAAAATGTCGAAAGAGTAGTACGGTGCCTGCTTATTTCGAACGCTCCGCCAAATCTCCTATATATTTCAGCATGTATCAGAAAACTTTGAGAATTGCATAATATCTTGTACTCACCTTCCACGATTCACGGAATAACTTCTAAGATGGTAGTTCTATAATACTGCTGATGGTTGGGAACTGAATAGTGATCATTCCAACGAATGCTGGGCCTATTTATAGCTCGAGGATGTGGGTAGGGATGAGCTCTTGGACGCAGTTGCCTCTGATTTACGACTAAAAACTATAGAATTCAACATAAAAAACACATCAGTACCTATTTCTATTAAAAAAAGAAGCATTAAACTTCCAAATGAATAGGTCTGTTGTCATCTGGTTAAAATAAACTAGGAATTTTATGGGATACCTTGCGGTTGAAGGTCTAACGATTCGCCCCATCTACTGGTACATAAACCTTTCAAAAATTAGATAAACTATGAATTTATGAGGCATCCCGCGGTGGCGTTTTTTTATTACCTGGACTATCTGCGATCAAACCCCTCGACTATTAATTATTATTGTGGGAATAGTTCTGAACAAAGATTTTATCAGAAGGTGATATTTTTTCGGGAGGAGGCCCTCATTTCGACTGTCTTCTAGGCATTAGATGTCGTAGTTTATCGTCCATTGTTGTGTCACACTATTCATGTCCATAACTTTGGAATTTGGTAAATGTAATAAATTTTATTTTATTTTAAACGTCTGCGTGAGAACATGGGCTCGGCAATTTCGGGACTATGCAGTCTTTGGCTCGAAGGATATACCTCCGGTCGTTCACTACTCAGATCCTCGGCTCCTGCACCTCCACCTGCGCCTGCACCGCCCGCACCTCCGCCTGCGCCTCCTGCGCCTGCGCCTCCGTCTCCTATCCTCTATACCTTCTACTACTTTGATGACCAATTTCACCAAAGTCATAACAAGTATGTTTGTTTTGGCTGTGCGTTGGTGAAGAAACCTTTTTTTTACCATTCTAGTTTTCGAATTATGTCCGATTGTTTTTTAAATGACACGCCTCTCAGGTTAATCGACCCACATGGCTCGGAAGGGGAAACATATCTCGAGAGGAACTGTCACAGAGACGGGTTATTGAATTTTGTGGACGACGAAGTATGTTGACGGATATGGATATTTGCATTTTTTCTGGGATATATAAGGAAGTTTCAAAATAACTGATCTGAAATTTAACATTCTCACTGAATTATATCATTGGGTCATCATCCGTGATTGAAATATTCTTCGGCTTCAATTCGGAAACTTAGGAGAGCACAGAAACGAAATGCGGAACATGTAACCCTTTCGTGCATCGGCAAAAAACCCGCGGTTCGCGGTTGCCGTGCTGTTGCCGTAAGTCCAGACTGGCGAGGCGAGGGGAGGGGAGTAGAGCGGCGAGCGGCATGTAGTGCATCGCGTAATCGCATACTTACCTAATCGAGAAAGCTACTTCTATGTCGTAGCGCAGTCGAGTTTTATCAGCAATCCATGCATATGCTATATACTGTATACTACGGTATGGTTCACTGCCAGTTAATGTATGGGGTTTTATTATGGTGCACAAGCTCAGCATGCCACCAGTTATTGATAAATAAAAAAAAGTTAAAACTATGGCAAAGCTGGACCAAGGGAACATGCCAAACCATTGTTTATCAAAATGCAAATTTTAACACTTCCATGTGTATATATATATATGACAGATGCCATCTTCTGGATACACAAAAACAAAGATGCGAACACTACAAGTAGTGAAATTCACAAGTACAATACCCACAACAAAGAACTTCATAGACTATCTCGAGTGAACTACACTAAAACAATGAAGGAGACTGACTATCTACCAATCAACTTATACCAGTGGATTGGAAGACATTCTCTACAAAAAAATTAAAATACTAATATATCTCATAAACATTTTTGTGATTTTTTAAGGTCAATAAATGTCTTGTCTTGATCAATTATTATTTCCGTTGTGCGATATACCGAAAATTTCGAATATTTATATTTCGATATGTAAAATTTACATATTCTTACAAAATGGCTATTTGGTTTTTCGGAAATGTTTACTTGGGAAATCAATATCACATATCATGGAATGTTTCATTATGAATTTTATCGATATTCCTAAATATTACAAGTCCTAGACTTACGATACAAGTCCTAGACTTACGAGGGTTGCTTTGCAACTAAGTTGGCGGTTGAAAACACTTTTCAAACCCCCTATAATTGTGGCTTTATACAATTCGAGGTTTTTTTGATAAAATTGCTACAAAGTTCACAGAAATTATAGGAGACATCTTCTGAGAAAATAGCCAGTTAGATTCATAATCTAATACTGATCCAATAAATGCCTGGATTATTTCTAGAACAATTGATTTTTGAATTTGATACCTGCAGAGTACTCATCATAAAAATACATTTTTCCAATACAAATAAGGTTTATGACATCTCCATCAGTGACGTCCCAGTTAACATGCCCTGCAATAGGGAAAAATCACGGAGTGGGCGACATCTATAATTGATCGCATGAACTACTCGAGAGGTGAACAACAAACTAACCTACATATGTACATATGGGTAAAATTTGAACTTATTCATGAATTTCGGTGATTTAAGCATTGAAAGTGTTGTATTTTGATGATATTTTGTGAAGAATTGTTGTTAATAGACCACACAATCTGAAAATGCAAAAGATTAGAAGAGGTGATATGGAGATGAAATCGCGAAAAATATGCTTGTTCCACAATGCTCTACATACTCAAGGCTTTGCATAAATTTCCTTCAAATTCTAAAGCAGAAGATGAGCAGCATTTGGGGAAACCTAAATACCAAGGCAACTAGCCTAGAAATGGAAGATGATCTTGAAGATAGAAAAAGCTATCTCGGAATTTATGCTAATATCTATTCTCCACCACATTTGGTTCATTTTAATCATTTTGTAACTTATTACAGGCTCAGGCAAATATCAAATAATTATATGCAGTGGGAGCAACATCGAAATGAACAAGTAGGGGAAGATTTATAAAGAAGACATGATGAAAGATCTACACTTGGATGATGATGATCTTGGAGAGTTCCACTGTAAATACAAAACCAACAACAACCTATATATATATATATATATATGACACAACAATGTTCCTGATGATGATATGAAGTTTTGGGTGATTCTGGTGTTGTGTAAATGGAAGACTAATTTATCATCTGCTTGCTTGGCCGTATTATTTGGATTTATTAATTTAACGTGTTCAAGAATGTTTTATTATTGCATTTTTTATGAGTTGTAGTCTTTCTCAGTCTGAAGGGAATCTATTCGATCCACATTTCTATTTCATTCACCAATGATTAAAATATTTGAATACTGATTTGTTATTATTTTGTTACATTTCCCAAATTATTCTATTAAGAAAAACATATGGCATGCTAGAGAAAGCCATTTAGGTACTCTTGTTCATCCAATAAAACTATGATTTTTTTAAATAATTTATTTGAACACTATCATTTTTTCGAGTCAAATCTCCACAAAATGATGAATTTATATCAACTGTCACTTCCAGGTAGTTTTTGCACTTCACTTTGTTCTAATAGGTATATCTATTTGAATACAACACCATATAATGTAGGTTCCTGAATATAAAAACAAACCAACACAGAAAAGGAAACTGATAAGTCAAAAAAGTGGAGCTTATATTCTTCCAGTTGAAATAGTCAATAAATCTTTTCAATATTGAATTATGCAACATTATCAATAAATATGCTTTACAGGAACATTAAAATAAACCCATATCTCATCTAGTTTCATGGTGATTTCATGTGAGAATTATGGAGGATCTCATACACAAAACAATTGTGTGATTGCTGAAACACTTTCACCCCACATAATATCCGAAATGTTCGAAATTGACATTTCGACTTTCACACAGGTATTTTAAAAAGAATTTCAGGTACTAAAAAGTAAGAACTGAAAAACTTCGAACAAAAACCGAAATTAATACCTGGACACACCTGGACTCTGGTGGCATTTAACAAGAATCCAGTGACAATAAAACTGAAACGTCGGCAACAAACCCCAGATACAACTTGCATCCAATAGTCGAGTAAGAAAAATCGACTTAAATCTCTGAGATAACTGAAATTCTCTTCAATAAAAACTTTGGTTTAACAAGAGATCAAATGACAGATTATTTGTTGTTCATTCCTCGATCCGTACATTTTGTCATTCACAGCGCCATCTGGCGTTTCGTGATTTTTCCCGATACTTTATATTTTTTATCAATATTGGATATCTGACCGTTTTCAATTGAAATTACGTTTTATCAGCGAATAATGTAAGTACCAACTATACTTTACTCACGTGCAAAATTTACATTTTTCGGCAAACCTTGAATACCTACACATATATCTGCATCAATATTTTCCTATGAAATCAATTATACAAAATTTTTCATTTGCTGCAATATTTATGTTGAATACTGTATACAATAGCATGTGATGACTGAATATTTGATCACAGCCTAGCAAAAACCACTGAACCTGAAATATGAAAATTAGACTTTTTGAAAAAATATATGTTTCCTAATGGTGTTATATTTTCGAAATGTTTACAGAAATAAACATACATTTTACCTATTCAATCCTGTTTGGTCTTGTGAATGCATATTTTTTTGTCAATCTGACTTCAACCCTTGCATGAGGAATGAGGATGGTTCTGGCACATATGAGGTTTTGTCGTGGTTCTAGATGGTTGTTCAAAATTATAACTCATAAAACTAACCCGCCATGTTAAATTTGCGAACCTAATAACCAATGCAAAATAAGTAATCTGGAATATTCATAAAAAATTCCATATCGCCAAATAAACTTAATCGTTTATAATTTTCAAGAACAATTAACGAGCACCGTATAGTATGACGGTCTCTCGAGCAGTCGTACGGCTCCAAATATCCTATATTCGGTCTGTTCGCTGTGTCTCCATTAACTACACTATTTTACAGAAGGGTAGATCGTGTAACACTGATACCGTTCGGTGATTTCCCGTGTACACTATGTTCGTTGTTAAAATGTTATGTGTAATAAGTGTAGTGCAAATGGATATTGGATAATATGAGGTTTGGTGTATCTTTTGTTCCCATTTACGAAACCATTAAAAGAATTGACAGCATTTATTGATCCTCGTCAGATAAACTTGTCATCGATTCATCGTCCGAATTCGCAATAATATTCTATATTATTTCATCATCACTGTGCATTTTTATTACATCCGAAAGAGATTCACAAGCAACAAATAAATATTCATAACCTCCAATTTGAAATCCTAGGATTAGTAGAAAGCAGAATGAAAGCTCGGAACAGATGTTGAATTAATTACACTCCACTCCACTATACTCAGCGACAACGAGCAGTAAGTGTGAGAAAATGTAGTGCACATATAAATGTCATGCATAAACAGCGAACAGACCTATTGTTTCCTATATCACCTGTGTTTGTCTACAAAAATGTATTCTTATGTACCTACAATAAACATATTTATTCTCTCTCATCTCTCTCTCCATATACTGGGTAGTTTCATAATTATGGTCGGATAAATTATCATTAAAAATTGTTGAATCACCCTGTATCTCGAGTATAAGGCTTGATATTATGATAAATTATTCAAAACCACCTACTCTCGAAATATTTCTCTTTACCTATTGAAACATTCAAAGTTTATTCGTTGGTTATCAAGGAGTTCAGTTCAAATAATATGAACTAAATCTAATTTCCCATAGTTTTGTGGCAGATTGCCTCACATATTTTTCGTGTAGAATCTCTTCTCCCACAAGATGTCATTGACAATTCAAGAGGAATTCCTCTTACAGATTACCAACAGTTAAATTCATCGATTATGATTTTGTGAGAGTATAGCTAGAAAAGGTAGAATTCATTGACAAAGGGTATTCATATCGAATAGACAGTCAACATGCAGAAATGGTATAATTTTATATAATTTCTTATCGAAAAGTGAACTGTTGCGGTTCTTCAAGAGATGAAGTTGGAAAGTGCCATTCCTTTCAATGATAAATTAGGTATTCCTTTCGTGTGGAAACTACCCTAAATATTAAGGCCAACAAATATAAATTCTTTAGTACCATTCAGTTCCGCATCCCATCAAAAGAGATTAGGAAATTCAATAATTAAATTCATGATCTGCTTGAGATGTAATAATTATTCGCTTTAATAACTATTTATACTATATATATACTAAATAACTACTATTAATGATCAAGCTTGCATTTTGGATACTGGTAAAGCCTTGAAACTGATGATAGTCTCATCATGTAGTAATGGTTTTTTGTCATCCTTTTTTTTTTGAGGTTTCTTTCTGCCCATTTCTCTGTTTATAACGCCATCTTCTTCATCCATCATCCTCAATATTTGTGTCTGGTCAGACGAATCAATAGGGGCAACAGAAATATCACGAACTGCTCTGAATTTACCACAATTGTTCAGATGTTCATTCTCTAGTCGAAAAAAATTCCAGACGAATCTTCTGAAGACTTCGAGGGGTGAAAGGATTGAAGTCATCATATCGCCGCTTACGTAACCAAATTCAGTTAAGTAAACGTTTATTATCCAGATGAACCGAAGGATGAAATCTTCCACTATGGCAAAGTAGTAGAACTGAAAAATACAATCAGAAAATAGAACTCAAATAATATGACAGATGACCACAAAAGGTATTTTGAGATTGGTTTTTATTAAAAGCACTAATATAACTCCCGGTTTGAAAGGAAATGGTAATTTCTTGATACCAATCCATTCAAGATCAACTATAATCATTACGATGACTTTTTTTTTCTCGACTGCACGATAGGAAAACTGAAAGATGGTAAAGAAACATCGTGCAAAAATGCGACAGAAGTGATGATTTTCTCAAAAATCAAGTCGCTGTATTTCACATACAAACAAGAGAAAAGTATAAATAAATCAATATAGTGCATTGAAATAATTGTTTTTGTGAATATATGCCGAACTTCTGTATCTATTTTAGAATCCTTTTTTCTATCAAATGGGGACATAACCTATAAGCTTTCAAATCGGAGAAATATCTACCTATATAATCTCCCAATATTCTTATGTTATGCAGCTCTCAGTTTCTTGTATGTATAAGTTGCTCGGTTTAGTCAATGTTCCTCAGTAAACACTCGATGATCGAAATCTCGCAAAGTGTAATATAATCTAATAAGTATTATGAGAGTGAATGTAAGTTTGCAAAAGACTGAAGGATAGATCACCATAAGACAGTTCAGTTTTCTTCCAATCAATGAAAGTAATCTTGTTGTGTAATATCTATGGTTGGAAATCATCTAGAAAGCTACTATGATTGTGATCACCCACCAAACATGTGAGAAAATCTATTTATATTTTCAAACACTGCCTGTCTAATTGTCTTTCGGTCTACACACACTATTCTTCGTCCTGCTCAAATATTCACGAACCCAGTGAATGAAAGAATCTTGTTACAACCCAGTAGGTACCTAAAGGCCAACTTGAATAAAGCAAGGTTGTAGATCACTTCCAATGGCTTGCATCAAGATGTTCCACAAATATTATAGCTTCTCCTTTCATGCAGTAGAAAAATAAAGAACAAATCATCACTTCTGATTGAATTGGAAGTTGTATCATGTCGAATATACTGTCGAAAAGTATAACCAGTTATTTAATGAAATATATCGAATTTATTTAAATGGCGACGTATACCTCATCTTCATGGTAACCCAGTATTCTTCAGCGAGCGTATAATGACTATTATTCTCCAGAAGAATAATAGACGCTAGTGGAAGACTATACTTTCTCTACGACTATCGCATAAAAATGTGTAAATTCGAAAAGTATACCCTATATGTTATGAGTAATATTGTGATAAACATAACTTAACGATATCTGATGAGTTATTTATATTTATAACCCTGACAGGTTTTGAACCCACTATGTCGACCACTCGAAACTAGCTGATTGATTTCAAAACGGTTATTGAATTGAAATTACATTGTATTTTGTTTCTTCCAAAGAGAACAACCCACTTGACGGTCACCCCGTCAAGGGCGGCCCGAAGACCGAGAGAACATGATACATACCATGTGTCAGACGCGGAGTTTACTACTTCCTAGGGCGATACCTTGAGGCCATAAGATACTTGAACGTTTTTTTAAATTTATTATTGTTGTCTATGTTGGAAAATTTGCAAAAATTCTTCTGTGTCATGTCGTTGTTATTGGGGGTAGGATATGAAGGGGTGAGGTACCTGAAATTCTTTTACGACATATTTTAATAGGTGTATTACGAGTTTAGTATCAAATGTGATCCCAATTGTTTCGAGAACTTATCTTCGTGTTCTTCGCAACGGAGGTGGGAAATGCTGACATAGACCGTGCCCGGCGATAGAGTGATACGAGGTCTTTTCGTGTTATCTCTGAAATTTACACGCTTATCTCCGACTCGCAAAGATCAATGTATTTCGTTGTTTGTAAATTTCCTCGAGAAATTGATAACTTTTGTTTTTTTCTTTGCTGACATAGATCTTTGCGTCGTCAAAGGATGGCATGACTGCCCTGTCCAGATGTATATGAATCTGCGTTTTGGCAACTAGTAGAACGAGTGCACATATATGGACAGGGAAGTCATGCGTATACAGTGAGTATAATAAGGGCGACAGACATAACGCCGGCCACGAGTGGGAAGCATGCAGGACGGCCTTATTAACACGTAATATGATGTCTCTTCCGCACATATACGAGTCTATGATATTGACTATAAAGCCCTCCACCTCTGCTCTGATTAGCTTGCACAGTAATCCCTCGTGCCAGACCGTATCGAACGCTTTTTCTACGTCCATCAAGACCATCACCGTGTTCTTGTCTTTATTGAAGGCCTCCCTCATCCAATACACAGTCCGGGCCACTTGGGATGATGTGCTATGTCAGCGTTTCGAAGTGTTTCTTAAGAATTTTGAATAAAACCCTGTCAGCCACCTTGGCCAATATGCTCAGCAGGGTCATGGGGCGGTAGTAGTAGGGAAGGCCTAGAGGCTAAATGTGGATTTACACGAACGTCGTGAGGATCTTTTGAAATGTAAAGATTGGATGTAACAATAAAAAAAGGTTATATGATGTATGCCCTTTCAATGGTGGGAAAAGCGTGTACAGTTCCATCGAAAATGTAAAAAAATAGTCACACAGGAATACTCGAGAGCATCATATATTAATAGTATATGCGCTCCTCATGTTTTTGATAACGGAAGAATATTAATCTGCTGGTTTACGTGGTGGGGGCGGAAAAAAAAAGTATTTTTATTCGAGCGCGTCAGATATTCAGAAGGAATGTTGAGTGAACCCCAAAGAAGCTACTATTCAAAAGACTAACAATTTTAATGCGACCGCAACTTATGGCCGATGATGAAAATGAAAAAAAAAAGTGAAACTGAAATACTCGAGCTTGTCAGATTATTTTATAGCTTGATGTCCTTGTTGTTCTGACCCATAATCTGACAATTATATGGAGGAGTCCCCTTAATCTGACGGTTTGAAATTTTATTTTAGTATTTTTTCGGTATTTTTATTTACTGGATATTTTTTATAGCACAATAAAGATACCGAAGCGTTGTACACATATGTATCATGGCAACAAAAAGTATGGGGACGGTGCGAGAGAGTGAGAAATAGAGGACGTGTGAGAAGGTGCGGAGTGGAACAATTTCAACTATTTTGGCTTGTGTAAATCGTCAGATTTTTGAAATGCACACTTTTCAGTATGTAATTAACTCACCTTGTCTTAATTTGACTCGCGTATATTCAATGATCGATTTTTTTATTATTCTGATCGGCTGCCCCATATCTGCCGCGCTCGAGTAAATCCCCGAAATCCCCGCTGAAGGCTCCCCTACTATAGCTCCTTAGATATTTCAGTTACTTTCCTTGTTTGGGAATTGGCACCACTAGTCCACTCTTCAGACTCCCTGGATATAGTGCTGGATTATAGCGTTTATTTTATGATTTAGTTGTATTACTGCTTTGCCAATCAAGTTCTTAAGAAGGATGGTGCCAATTCCGTCGAGTCCTGGCGCTTTATTATATAAATTTGATAATTTCTTTCACTTCCTTTGGGTTTGTTTCTTTGATTTTGTGTGGTCTGTTTGAGTGATGTTTTGAAAATGTTCTCCAAACATTTCCGTCTTTTCAAGATCGGACACCGCATCTATCTTCTGGTTTTTAGGTGTGTTGCCATACCCATCTGGCATGCTTCCTTTCTTGAATGAGGTAGAGAATTTCGTCTGGAAATTTAGCCAGATCAGAGTTGGCAGTGACCAATTTTGTCGTGAGATTTCTCGCTTTAATCCAAATTCTGAATATTCGCCTGTCTGTATTATTTTGTAATTGAATTCCTTCATTTTTGATAGAAAAATGTTTACCATACATAATTGAACCAATTACATACTTAGTCAATTTGTCATTTTCAACGGGAGAATTCCCACAATCTCTTAAATTGGGTAAAGTTAGTAAGATTATGAAGAATTACAGACCAGTCACGGTTCCCTCAGGGTTCTCGAAAATATTTGAATATAGTTTTCTCAATAGGCTTACGAGTTTTTTGAAGAAATGGAGTATCTTAACCGACAATCAATATGGTTTTCGTAACGGAAAATCAACACAACCTGCTATTTATGCATTATATGAAAGTGCCCTGCTGGAATATTTTGTGATCTCAGCAGGGCATTCGACTGTGTTGATATTGACCTACTTCTCATGAAACTGTCCATATATGGTCTAAGAGGTATTGCTTGGGACTGGGTTCATTCCTTTCTTGTAATGAGGAGTCAGTTTGTATCCATAGCAAAAACAAATAATGATAGATTGTGTAGAACACAGTCTTGGGTCCGGTGCTCTTTATATTATTTACAAATGATATCGAAACTGTAACTAAGGATGCCAAATTTGTGATGTATGCAGATGATACATCTTTAATTGTGTCTGAAGTACACGATGACTTGTTAGAATTGAAATGCAACAAAGTTCTTGATGATATAAGTGAATGGTACTCTTTGAATAAACTGTACATTAACATCCAAAAAACTAACTTTATTAAGTTCCACAATTGGCAAAAGAACTGCTCTGACTTGAGCTTGAAAATATATGACATAAAACTTCCCAATGAAGAATCACTCCAATTTCTCGGAATAACCATAGATCACTGTCTAACATGGAAACAACATTGTAAATTATTGATATCAAAATTACATTCCTCATGTTACTTACTCATAAACTTACATTCTATTTTATCTGACTCACAGCTGCTGAGTCTGTACCGTGCACAGGTTGGTTCGAGGATCAGATATGGCATTTGTCTTTGGGGTCTTTCCACTTCATCAGCAGATGTATTCATTGCACAAAAAAGAGTTATAAGATCACTAGCCAAGATATAAAAGAGTTTCGTGTAAATCGTTTTTTAGAAAATGGAGCATCTTAACAGTAGCTTCTCTTTATATTTATGAAATATGTGTTTATATCTATTCAAACCAGTGTAGATTTAAGCTGAATAAAAGCATTCATAATTTCAATACTCGCCAAAAAATGACTACCATGTACCGGTTTCTAAAACTAATGTTGTTTATAAGTTGCCCAACAATATTGGGCTCAAAATTTTCAATAAGCTGCCAACAAAAATAAAAAATTCTTCAACATTATATTCTTTCAAGGAAAACTTGAAAATATTTTTAACTGACAATTGTTTTTATAGTTTTATGTATTGTGGCAAGTCCTATACAACTAATGTGATTGTCTGAAAGGATAATAAATGTATCTATCTAACTCCGTTGATATTATTGCCATCATTCCTTCAAACCACATGCCTGGCATTGAAATCTCCCGCTATAATCTCTCGGTTACCAGCACTAAGCAGGGAGTACAAGTTTGTGTTTGATAATTTATTTGTAGACCTGTTTCAGATTGCAATAGAATTACCAATCCCTGCATACGAACCCTTTCATGAACATTGTCGTGGCTGGACTACAGTGTGGGAAATGTCGTTTTTGATTGTTATAGTTCTCCCCATACCTGTAGTATCAGTATTTTCAGGCGATGATCTTGACGGAGCTTGGTCTCAGCGAGAAAAACATCCAAGCCCAGAAGATGTACTAAATTGTTTAAACTTGTCATCTTGTTATTGAAGCCGTTTATATATTTATATAAATCTCGCACATCTGGAATGCCGGCTTGGAAGCCAATATTATATTTGCCAATCCCTTTACAGTACTGACAGAATACTTCTAGTGCAGTCACATTATTGTTTTATATTAATCCGTTCAAATCTCTTACGGCCTTGAGCAGACCCTACTAAATTGATTCTAGATTCTAGTTTTTTGAACTCCGGAACTGACTTATCGAATGTTCTCGTCCCTCGACTCCAGGAGACCTCCCTCTAGGGAATAGAAAACAGGTCGTCTATTTCACTTCTTGGTAGATGAATAAAATAATTCCTTCTCAATTTTCTATTAGTTTTTCTATTCCCTATAATTAAAGAATAGGGGCCCTGGGGTGTTCTGTAGGCTTCTTCCTAGGCTCCTCTCCTGGATTCCCTCTACTATCTCTCTTTATCTCTTGCTAGCGCTCAACCAAATTTGCTATCTGGCAAAATTATGAAATTGCGTGCAAAACAGAAAAACTAAATAAACAGATTCCATGTCTACTGTTACAGCTATACATAAGTTCCCGAAAAGCTTATCTTTTGCCTGGAAGAGTATGGTCCATTCAGGGGAAGCAGGTAGCTCTAAGGGTAGGTGCAGCCAAGAAGGTAACAAAGTTTAGCAACTACTCGATAGTGTCTCTAAATCACTGATCATGCCTCCTAATCCTATTACCCTCCTGGATATCACCTGATAAGGTAGATGGGCGTTGATTTCTGACCAGAATTATCTGATCAAGGTATTACGCTGAAGGCAAGAGTCTTTCAACCAAAAACCAAACCAAAGAGGCCTGAAAGGACAATTAGTTAAAATTGAAGTCCTGAAAGTCATCAATTTTGTATCTTGAGACCTACCTGAATATGACCTCAAAGCGAGATGGTGGTTTGAGACAAACAAATTTTGAAAGATCAATAAAACTATATCCACAAGAATGAGTAATCGTTTGGTGAATCACAATAACTATATATTTCATCAGCTATTCCAAAAGATTTTGCGAATATCCGAAAACTTCGAAATCTTCTCTACATCCACATGTATACCAGAAAAAAAGACAAATGTCTTCTTTTCCCACCAGAAAGACAAAACCATGAAGAGTGACAAATTGATGACTGATTGCTGACAACTATCAAAAGACATAGGATGACAGACACGTTCTCAGTGTCAGCTGCCAAATCAGATTATGTTTTGGAATTGAGTTCAGCTAGTGTTTTGATGCTGATGAATTTTTGTAGATTATTCTGCGATAACAAGAATAGCCTCCTGAAATCTTCTACTTCCAAAATGATGTTGGTGACATGAATTAGGCACAAGCTAACATCAGAACAGTACATCTACTGGTCGTATTCTCGAAACCAAGGAGATATGACAGTTCAGTTCGGTGAAAACTATTCACGGACATGATGAACAAATTCATCAAGGTCAAGCAAGAGTCATCGAATTGGCCGCAGTATTGTCGCACTTACGAGGAGAAACAAAGGTACATTGATGAATTTTTGCTGCGAGAGGATGTTCTTTTGGAATTTAGTAAAAATCCTCGATAATCCAGGCTTGAGATCTCTAGCCAAATTGATGTTGAATTCGTTTTGGGGCAAGTTTGGTCTGCGTGAAAACCAGCCCAAGACTTCTATCGTTAATCAGCCCTCTTCATTTTTCAAAATGATCTCGCATCATTAATTCAGTGTAAGCTGTCAATGAGGACACCCTGACTGTCAACTGGGAATTCAGAAGTGAAAATTTCGATTGTCTTACAACAGTCAATGTGGTTATTGCTGCGTATGTCACAGCATTAGCACGTCTTAAACTCTAAACTTCTTAAGAACAACTTGGCAACCGTGTTTTATATTATGACACCGACTCTATCATCTATGTGTCTAGACCAAAGGAATATGACATCCCTACAGGACAATTTATTGGCGATATGACCGACGAACTTGAATGTTATGGTTCTGGTTCCTATATAACAGAGTTCGTTAATCATTCTCAACTTATTTGGACCCTAATATGATAAGCCAGGGATAATCTAGGATACCATCGAATACTATTCGAGTTTAATATAGGGAGTGTATTTGAAACCGTAACAGACTAAGATGTGTTAAATGCATTTGCATGCCTGATAATACAATAATGCTCTATGCGAAGTTCGTATTCTGAGAAGACATAAAATGCCAGACAACTGTCGAAGTGTTCTCATACTGAGCCGAGGATATAAAGAACAGGAACTAACCAAAAACCAATGGTTAGTGATCCGAACCACTAGAAACAACAAGAAATCGCCCAATGAAGAAAACAGAAACTGAAACTCTGTATGAGAAATTCTCTGGTGAACCTTCAAAATGACTGCAACGATTCCAGTCTAGTTCGGCGAAAACACTTTATGTTTTGTACGGAACATACCCTATCCAAATTCCGTATGGATGTTGCAATGATCTGCCGAATCGAATAGATCTGCCAAAGTTGAAGTCAATCGGGTTGAGCAATTCAAATGTCGATGATTAAGGCATTGTCAAGCAGAAGTCACTCATATTTCAATACGTTAGACGACCTAATTCATCAACCGTTTGTGAGCAAAAATATATCTTCGTTGGCATATTATCATATTATATATTAATCATATATAAAATATTATTTTACCATAGCCCTTATTGTGGTTCTGATGTTTCTATACATATCCAATAAGTTTAGAAGAGTGAGGCCCATCCGAACTACCAACGCCTCCACCCAGAGGAAGCTAAACCATGAGAAGCATTTGAATGATGTTTACAAAACTGCCAGATGAAGAATTTTGAGTCTGTATCATCAACCCCGGAGCCTAGGAAAGGATGTTATATCAAGATTCTCATAGAATCTCATGGATCTCAAGTTACTGCTGATTGCAATGACAGGCAGTAAACAAAGCTGGACGAAGCTGCTTTGTCATTTATTATCCAAGCAACAATAATTAACATTCAAATATTTATATTTACATTGTGAACTTTCAGGTCAGCAATAAAAACTGTTTTTGAAGAGTCGTCTTTTTTGCAAGTGATAGACATAGATAAAGAAAGTGATTTTAGTGATACATCATAGCGGAAGCAGTCAGCTTGGAACTTCTACCAGCAAAGTCCAGACTACTATACGAAAAAGGATATAATGCATTTTATAGTTGGTGTTCTCAGAAAATATATCTGAACATTGAAATGAGATAACCACAATTATATGGTTATTATGTATTACCTGTATTTCTACAACGTAGGTCATCGAAAATGACACATTTTTGATATAGTTATTGGAAAAAAATGTCTTGTCTCAATAGGCAGAAAGGCATAAAATCTGCTCTTCTGCCTTGTGAAACATTTTTTCTTATTTGTCCCAATGTCACGCTATTATTCGAACCTAATCATTTTGTGATTACCTAATACGACTCTTGTGCCTGTTAAGGACCATTGAAAGGTCGTTTTCAATGCCATGCTATGATATGGGAAACGATAATGATGTGATCATTGGAGTCGATGGGAAAAGTAGTATACAGGCTGCCCGTTTTTCAAGCTCAACCATGGGGATTTCAGTCAAATTGAGGCAAAGTTGCGCATTTTCATGCTGAACAATTATGTGAAAGAAAAAAAGTGTCATGCTTTGTTTTTGAATAACTGGAAAAAACATAAATTCGTAGTTTTCGTTTTTATTTTTTTAAGCGGAAAGGACATTTTCAGATGTCAGAGATACAGCACCCAACTCTGTTTTTTATGGGCGCCATATTGAAGTTTTGCATTTTTGAATATTCTGTTATTTAATGCTTGAATACTCTACCATCCACTTCTTGACACGATTTTACTCGTTCTTCTTCTCAACTCAGCAATTTCATCGATGGGTACAATTTTAACAAATCTTTCTTTATTCTTTATTATTTAAACAATAATCCAGTATTATTTCTTCTCAGATCTGATTCTCGGAATTCTAGACATATCGATTGAACTATTCAAAACTTCCTAATTCAAAATTACCTTGGCTTTTACGTAAGTGTTTTGAAAAGTGTTTTTAACTGCCAACTTAGTTGCAAAGCAACCCTCGAAGTCTCTTTGAGACTTGTATGAGTAAGGAAGACGGACACCTTAGCTTTTTAAGTGTCATCCGAAGCACTACTCGGCTGGTTATCGTTGAGTCCGAAGGATTGATATCTAGGTACCAAGAATGTTCGGTTGGTCACCTATCTCCTCCCGCTAAACGATGCTACAGAAATAAATGAAATTTCTAGTAGCCCCGCCGGGATTCAAACCCGGAATCTCTAGACTATAAGCCAGCGATACACGCACTCAACCTCCAGCCCAGTTAAGTAAGTTGAGTAAGCTTCCAAGTTCAATTGAACTATCAAAATTCAGTTTTTTGAGCATTCTTCGCAAAAACGATTTTTGCCAATTTTGACAAGCATGTAAGATTCGATCATATCGTGTGATGCGTCATTGTACAAGAAAACAACAGACTTTCCATAAATGCAGAAATTCGATATGGCGTCCATTATAAAAACCAAAGTTGAGTGTTGTATCTCTGACATCAAGAACCTCGTCAATAACGCCTTGGAAAATACGACGACATATTTAGATTTCCTGTAAAAAACTGCCAAAAGAACGTCTTGATTAAAAACGTCTTGTTCTCTTCGTTTTCGCGTGAAAGTATGAAAACAAAAACTACAAATTTAATCGTTTTTTAATAGTTTAAAAAGAAAAAATGATACTTGAAATAACTGAGATACCCATAGTTAAGCTCAAAAAACGGGCACCCTGTATATGTTCCCCAAACTTATTTAATATGCACATATACTTTTCAGGTTTCTGAGTTGACATCAAATACATAATTTTTCTTACCAGAGAGGAGTAGACGATTTCTTCTCTCAAGAACTTATTTTCTCCACTCGCTTTGTCGAAAAGACCCCAATCCATTTTGATATCCCAAGTATAGGCATAAGAAGAACTGATTATCTGGGATGCTATCCATAAAAATACGTAGGGATTTTCAGATGAACTGGAATAATTATCTGAAAATTAATTGTTTTATATGAATATTTGCACTTTGAATAATTTTATTGATATTTCCGAACTTCAAAAACTATACATTTTATGTTCCCTGCTCATTGATAAAAATATCAGATATAGGTGACTTATTTTATATCAAATGTATAACTGCAAATATATCTATTTCATATACTTTGAATCACGTTATCATCTAAAAACATTATATTTTCATCATCGTGAGTAAGGAAAGCAAGTTTAATATTTGCAATAAAAAAATCCTGTATATTTTTTGACATCTAATAGTAGATTATATCACGAGTCAATAAAAGCGTAAGCGGCGAGGGAGTAAAATTCCGAGAGAAATGGCCCGTACATCAAGTTGTATACTCTTCTTTATATATGACTCATTTATTAATTTCAGATTTTTAATGAACTACTTCATTTGACAATAACATTAAAAGTACAATTAATTATCATTAACTTTGGAAGAATTTTAAACACGAATATTTGGAACTTCGGTTGATGCAGCTAGTACAATTTCTGAAGGAGTACAAGTGAAATAATTTTCATTTTCATTTATCTCAGTACTTAATAAACACTAAGCATTTGGCGCTAATACTTTTGAGTTCGAATGTATTATTTTCGTGATGTCATTTGATTTGAGAAATTTTGTAATTGGAGTGCAAGAGCAGAGAGTAAGGATCACTCGTCATTATTCTATAAGGAAATTATATTGAATAGTGTTTTTAACTGCCAACTTAGTTACAAAGCAACCCTCGAAGTCTAATTGAGACTTGTATGAGTGAGGAAGACGGGGACCTTATCCGAAGCACTACTCGGCTGGTTATCGTTGAGAGTCCGAAGTATTGTAATCTAGGTACCAAGAATGTTCGGTTGGTCACCTATCTCCTCCTGCTAAACGATACTATAGAAATAAATGAATATTTAATAGCCGCCGCGGGATTTGAACCTGGGCCCTCTAGATTATAAGCCAGCGATTCAACGCACTCGACCACCAGCCCAGTTACACTGCAAAACAAGTAATTAATCTGAATTAGTCATAAATAAAATGAATTGAGGTTTATTTTTGTTCCGAATTCTCTATAAATATTTACAAATATAGATTATTATTTGTCAACTCACCTACAAACAGCACATCTTCAAGCAATTATGATTCAAAATTGGTTTCACCATTTTAATATACCAGGTGTACCAGAATACCAGTTTCATTCAAAATTCCCAGCCATTTCGAAAGTTCAAAATTTGAAATTCCTACCATCAATTATTAATTCGGGGACCTTTGTGTTATAAGCCCTGTTGAATTAGCTAATAGTGGCCAATAATACTATTTTTGAACAAAAAGTAGTATATTTATCAAAAATACAGGGTCATCAAATCTCAGCCCAGTTTTTCGACTGTCACTTCTTCTCTCTCCCTTAAGGTCATGTTCTTTCTTCTTCTCCTCTTTTCAGAATAGTGTATTCAAGTAATTCAACCGGGTTATATCATTCGTCCTATCCTGACTAAAAGGCACCCTCGCCAACAAAACAAACATGTTAGACTAAACATTGAAAACAAACATATTTAGGGTCTGAATTGAAATCAAAACTAGTCCCTATCATCAACTAGGTAGTCTTTCAGATAGACAGGTTTCCTTCTGATTCGTCTCGCAGAAGTATCTGGTAGATCATCTATGGTTTCAGGTATGGTTGTTTCTTCTCTCCCTGAATATTCTTTCTGCTCACTCATCTCTGATTCTTCTTTCTGACTTGTGCTTGTTGGTTGGGTTTTCAAGAGCATAAGATCGCCAACTTCATCAGTCCTTGGTATATTTTTTATCAAATCTGGACTTGTACTTTTGTTGCTCTCTAATGATAGCTTCTCTTATCTGGGTTGGTGGCCGAGTGCGCAAAGGCGCTGGTCTATGGGTCTGAGGGTCTGCGGTTCAAATCCCGGCGGCTATTGGAAATATTTAATTATTTCAATAGTATCGATTAGCGGGAGGACAAAGGTGACCAACTAAACATTCTTGGTACCTAGATATCAATCCTTCGGACTCCACGGTAACCAACCGAGTAGTGCTTCGGATGGCACTTAAAAAGCTAAGGTCCCCGTCTTCCTTACTCATACAAGTCCTAGACTTACGAGGGTTGCTTTGCAACTAAGTTGGCGGTTAAAAATACTTTTTCAAATACTTATTTCATTCTGGACATCTTCGGGTGGTCTCCATTCATCATTATCAGTTAGCATATTGCTGAGTATTTCATCACCAAATTCAGGCAAGTAACTATGTAACAATTCGAATGGTGTCTTATTCGTTGTTTTATTTTCTGCCACATTCAAATTTCTTTCCACTTCTTGTAGTGCCTGATCTCAGTTCTCTTTATTTTCCATCTGTGTCATCAATGTGGGTAACAGAGTGCGCATGACTGTTTCAGCTTGGCCCTTTGCTTGAGCCCATCTGCTGGAAGTCAATGTATGTTAAACCCTGCGTTACTCGCACTAGAAAAAATATCACCGTTACCCGCGAGTGAGCGGAATGCTCATATTTGCATCGAACGTCAAATGAACGAATAGAATAGTGCTATCCAAAAGCAATACAAACAACGTTATAATGAAGTATATTGGATATTTTCATAATATATTTCTTATTCTATAAAAAATATAAATATAATATAATCCCACGTTTTAAGTTGACAGAAGGCTTGACGGGATTATATGCAACCGGCACTTGGAATATTATTTTTGAGATATATCAAAGAACAAGTTACCAATAAAAGAAGTCTCAGTCATGTGAATCAGATCGAACACATTCAACGAAGTACGATAGTATGTTCTTTGCATTCCGCACAACAATTTTTTATTCGCAAACTTTTAGCTGGGGTGAATTTTGATTTTTGAAACAATTTCTTGTTCCAACTATTACAAAATTTTCAGAAGCCTTTGTTTCTCTTTGGCATCCATGATTTGTCGAATGATGGTCTGAAAACAAATCAAAACAATGAATTTCTCACATTTACCTTAGGAAAATCCACGAAACTCACTCAACTCTATCGTCGACCGTGTATCACCGTTGCACGCAGGTGAGCCGGATGCTCAGTTATCCGCACGAACAAGTTTAAACGGCTTCCAAAGAATAGCACCAGATACTTCAAGCCAGAACTCTCATTACCAACTGACTCAGAACATATAATCCGAGGATTACCTAGATGGATGCGTTAGATTTCGCGAAATTTCACAAAATATCTCACATTGTTTATTGAGGTGAGCGTCGCGCTCACCCCGCGGGCAACGCAGGGTTAATACCGAAGCTGAATTTCTGAACAGCTCTGATTATTTCAGCAGTGATTACCACAATGTGGATGTTTCCTTCTTCAGTTTTGACCAACGATCCAACATGATCAATATGTATCTTCTCAAATGGTCTCCTGGGAACAGTAGGAGAGTGAAATTCTCCAGGTCGTTTCCCTCTTTTCATTCTGGCAAATCAATAACGTTCTTTCATTTTTGCGATCGTTCTTTCAACACTAAAGTGTCCTGGGAAATTGAGTTATTCAACCACAATACTTTTTCTTACTGGTTTTGGTATAACATACAAAAATGTTCTTTTTCATTCACGAATGTTTTTCTGAATGATCTAGCACTTTCCAAAACATAATTTTCAACCTTTTGCTCATCTGACTGAGTTCTCTCGGATTCTTCCTTCTTCAGAATCTGTATTATTTTTCTCAATTCCTTGTCACTGTGTTAAATCATTAAGATGTAGTTTGGTTCATCCATTGTCTGCAAAACTTCAAGTCGATTATGAATGTCTAGGTTAATTCTGTTTCTTTAGCCTTAGGATTATATAACTGCAATATGGGTTCTAAACACAGAACATCTTTCAGGTTCAAAAATACTCCTTTTTGCACAGGTGGCCATTAGGAAAATACATTTTTCTTTTTAATTCAGATAAAGAACGGGCACGAATTGAATATCGTGATACAAATCTTCAAAAGTAAGATGTAAGTCCTAAAAATCTACAGATTTCATGCACATTCGTTGGTTCGGGATAATTTGCAATTGAAAGAGTCTTCAAACTACCTGGCTTTACTGCATCAAAAAGTTCACTTGTTTTGAGCCAGAAACATACTTCTTAAACTTCAAGGTCAGTTCAGCTTCCCTAAGTCTTTCTTACGCTAACCTAAACTTAGTTAACGTTTCACTTGATTGTCGTTTACGTTTTCCTGACTCGACTGTATGTATATCCCACTTCTGAGATGATTTGATTTGAGCAAAATGAATTTATGTAATTACCTCCGATTCGACCAGAAATTCCTTAATCTTTTCTTTTTTCAATTCCTAGAATATATTTTGTGATAGTTTAAAAACCACCAATGAATATACCATTTACATTAGAGTTTTGATAACTTAATCAACAATACAGTAGTCCTGAAGGAATTGAAAATTCGAAAATGACTGTTGTAGTGTGCTAGGAAATATTTGATTACATATCGTCGTTGAATTTACAATGGGGCGTATATCAAAAAATGGCGTAGTTTTTTTCTCGGGTAACAACTTGAGCAGAAGCTGATTCATTTGCTCTCAATGTGGAGTAGCAATTCCTGATCTTTCAGAAAATGGATCCATTTTTCTTCCGATAGTGACAACGTGAGAGACTATTAAACCTTAAGAAATCGTTCAAATCCATATACGCCACTTAGTTAATTCAAAGACGTTATATACTTTGACAGTTGATAATTCTCAATGGTTGTACGCAAGGTGGATTTAGCATTGTTAGTCAAATCTTCAATTGTTTATTTCCAGAATGTGACGATCTTCTTGAAGCCATAGCAATAATAATTCATGATTTGCCTGTAGATGGTAGGATAGATTTTCGAATGACAGAACGACTGATATTCATTTTAGTGTTTTTTTTTCGAATTTACCGACAATTTCCAAAATCTCCAAATGAGTTGAGTAACGTGTTGATTTTGAATATTCTTAATACATATTATCATTGAAACGAAAAGTTCGTTGAGGCGACGATCATAAGACGTGGCGCCACCTATGGGAACTTCGAGAAATATTACTACGATTCGACTGATTAAGAAGGCAAAAATCGAGATATTAACTCGTTCCACGATCTACTTTATATTCACCTTGGTTTTACGTGTTAGAGAAAGCGACATTCGAGAATAAACCGTGGAAATGATACGTGTGTTCGGAGGGAGATACTCTGAGAGACGTTTGCCAAGCTTTATTATTAAATAAACAAAAAATATACGATAAATAAAAATATAACCCCAAAAAACTATGAGACAAATAAAATACGTGTTTCAGCAACTAAGATGCCTTTAATTTTTTGTAGGACTTGTAACAAAACGCTTGAAGCACCCTGTAATCGTCTACATTTAATACAGTTTTCTTTTTACCTGTATTATTGATACCAGTCGTGGGTTCTATCGTCCACGGTCAGATGACGCAGCTGTTACCCGGTTTGAAATAACGACTGTTATTATTTGGGTAGGATCTTTATCTCTGTGAGAAGACTCTGACCACCTTTTTTTCCTCTCTAGCGATTTGATAGCGAAAGACCTGAGCTATAGGCCCCCTTTACGGTGTAGAACCTGTGTTGCGTGCTGAAAATTCCTTTTTAGGGTTTGCAGCATCGGCTGGTCTCATCTTACAGGTAAGCAATTATCCTGATTCAAGTTTCATAATTTTTCTTATAAAAAATACCCCTCAGCCTTGACTATTTGGTTTGTGCCCCACTCGAGCACGTGGCCGATGATAGGTTTTCTTGCCTATAGTCACTATAGTATATTGTTATACTTTATTCGATCACTTTTTTATACTTTCATTGACTGGATATATGTACTTTAGTATGTTGTCACAATATTTTTTCTGCATGTGATTTTTCGAAGTTCGTTGTAGTGTCTTGCTTACGTCTACTGTATATTTACGCCTATGTTATTGCGCTGATGCATTTTAATCATCTTACAGGGTGACTTATAGGTTCACGTTATGAAATATTAAAATACGAAGCACCCCTCGTTTTTTTTTGAGCCACCACCAATTTCCCACACACACCCCTGAGATTTTTGAAGAGTTCCGACTCAGACTTTCAATTATTGAAGTCGAAATCAAGGATACACAAAAGTTCGTATCCTACTGAAATTCTTTCGATTCAAAATTTCGAGTGCCATTTTCTTAATCTTCTCAAATGTTACATACAACGTATCATACATCGTTGTGAAGGTAATATTGAGAATTGATAAGTATATGAAATATATTGGTTGCCATTTCAAATAAGTAGATTATAGCAACTTCTGGTTGAACAAGAATTGACTTCCAGTTTTCATTTAGTTGAAATGAAAGGTCTTTGAAAGAATAATAGATCGTTATGATTTCAATGTCTATCGCCATTGGAACAAGTATACTGAGACAACCGGAGGAAGGCCAGTATGGATATATCCGAAACTATGATACACGAATTTCGTTTGATGTAAGAAAAGTTGCGAAATTGAAACCAACCAAATTACAGCAACAAATCGAAGATGCTATTATTATTCTTTTCTGAATTCCTTAGGAGTTGTTTTTTGCCGATTCTAGACCTTCCCCTAAGGTCACCGCCCACGTGGCGGGGGTTACATCAGGGGAAGAAATGGCCTTGGGGTGAGTGACCTTGGGTTGATGTTGGAAGGAGGGTTGCATTGGGACGAAGTGTGACCTTGGGAGGTAGTGTGGCCTTGAAAGGAGTGCACCCTTGGGAGATCTGTCTTTGGAAGGAGTGTGACCTTGAGTTTCCGCATTATCGAAATGGTAGAGCTCGACCTTGAGCATTGTTGTTGCGTGCGCATGCGTGTTTCCCAACGCTGCTTCAAGGTCGAATTGGAAGTGGGGAGAGGCGATACTCCTATAAAAAACAAGGAGGCGCTAAGGCACAGTTTCTTGCGTTTGTTCGTGAGTGATAAAAACCGGACATTATCACTATGTTGACCTGCATTAATTGTTTGCAAACCTTTTCACAGTGATAATTCACGACCATGGTTGCTTATTTCTTTTTTCACTTCAATGTAACAGCTTGGGATTCAGAAGAGGTAAATATCAATATATATAGCTCATTAGGAGGTGGATCTCAAATGAAGCTGCAGGATATATAGCGGATAAAAAAAGCTGTTGAAATATCTGGTTGTTCGGTCGATTCATTATGTTTAAATAAGGTAAGGAAGACATGTCAACTTGCTATATATTACAGACGATTCCGATAAGGGGCATTATTGTTTGGTTAGAAATTTATCAAGATTAGTTTCAAACTAGATATCTTCCAGAGGGCATGAGCATTTCATTTACGATAGGTGTCTGATTTTTCCGAATAGGCGAAGTTGGTACGCCGTAACGTTTTGAAACTTGCAAAAATTGATTAATAAACGAACCAATCTAAAATGACCCAGATTTCTAGAAAATATTCAATTTGATACTGATACCACTAATTTGTTATTGGGTGCAGTCAAGAACATTTGGGAGTTTACAAACCAATAGCGTACGCTTCACCTACACTGATCGATTCTGAGCAGAATTTCAGTGCGATTGAGAAGGAATTATTGTTAGGCATCGTATGGGCAACCAAATATTTCATGCCATACCTATATGCAAGTTCAGCCTGACGAAGAGATACTCGAAAATCCAAATAAACAACTAGAAAACGATGATGACGTCACTGTACATACCAATTGCGACCAAAACCCAATCGTCGATATTTCCGTTTGGAAATCTTTTTAAATCATGGTCAATATCAATTTATTTTTCCACGGTATTATACTCACCTGCTAAGTTGAAAAATTTCATCTTATTTCAGGAGAAACAGAGGTTTCTCGAATTTAAAAAAATCGAGAACGATGTTAATTTCTTTAAAAACTATATTATTGCTCCTAAGGTCCAATACCACCTATATTTCGAAGAATCGAATATGTATGAAAAGTTTTCAGAAGTTGCAAAATTTCGCATGGCCTTTCCTAAAATTGAAACATTGTACCAAGAAACTTACCTATAGATAACACAAATAAGGATGATATTCTAGAAATGAAGAAAATTCCATGAATGTGAGTTCAACCATCGCGGCATTGACGAAACCGAAGGATCAAAATGAAATATTTATTTATTTATTTATTTATTAACGGCATTGCCTATTTTTACAAAAAAAAATTAACAAAAGGTCACACATATGTGTACAACTAGCTATAGAAAATAGAATACATAATTAAATGAAAAATATTACAATTTTTTCACCAATTTCTTAAATGATTCCAATGATGAATCAAAAAAATTTACATCTGTATTATAAGTATTTGCAAGTCTCAACATTCTACTTATTGACTCATTCTGGCCATAGTTGGTACGATTGAAGGGTATTTTAAATATTTGTGTATTTCTTGTTATCTTTGAATTCACATTTAAAGTTACAAGTTCAACAATTTCCGGGGAATCAATGCTGCCATTTATTATTTTGTGGATGAGTGTAAGATCTGATTCTAATCTTCTATGAGCCAAAGTATTCAAGTCAAGGATGTCCAAGATAATTTTATAGGTATATTCGCCAATATGATATCCTAGTTTATATGCAGAATATCTCAAAAACTTATTTTAAACACTCTCAAGCAGGTCAATATCCACATTATATGAGGGGCACCAAATCGAGGAGTTGTATTCTATTATTGATCTAACAATTGAACAATAAATGATTTTCAATGATGAAATTGATAAATCATTTGCAGATCTGAGAGATCCCAGATCTGAAAAAATCTATTCGAACATTCATCAATGAATACAAAATTTGCCAGCAGAGCACGACTCGTGATAGCCCAGAACTATTCAAACAAACGGACATGACATATTTGCAAAAAATCATTCGGCAAAAAGACGCTAATAAATTTCATATGCCCACGAAAATAGAAACGATTCATGAAAATCGTAAGACGATAGCTACAATCACTCAAGCGAAAGTCCATATTGACAATCTCAAATGTCCAATAGGACATACTTATAGCTTTTATTAGTTATAATTGATAATATTCCAGATGTCCTCATGTGATTTGATACCACAAAACGATCCGAATAAAAAACTGGACTTTTACCTTTTGCCTTCATAATTTTCTTCGACTTGAATCCTATAATAGCCGAAATCGAAAGAATTGATAAACAATATCGAAATTTGCTGCAGAATATGCGTCAATAAAATTACTTAAACAATGCTTTAGAACATTTCAGGATCTTGACTCTATAAAAGGAAAGAATTGAAATTGGAATACAAGAAATCGTTATACAAAGCCAAAACTTACCATGAGAGGTTTAATAAATGGTCTTGCATAATTATTGAAAAAAGTATCCGGAAACTTAGATGCAAACGAGGGCGAGCATTATGACCAATTGATAAAGGATATTCAAGACAATCAAAAAAACTAGAATACCTCACGATGATCAATTTCGTACTACAAAGTCATAGAAAACTCAAAATTGAACACAATGCAACCAATATGTGGCAACAAAAACAAAACAAAAGAAATAACATTGTGGTATTTGGTATTCAAACTGAAGAAGGGGAGGACAAAGAACTATTAAAAAAACTAAGGATATTCTGAACAAATCCCTAGAATCCAACATCAAGGAAGAAAATATATACATCTTCAAATTGGGAAAAGGAAATAAGACACCAGTATTAGTAGAATTTGTAACATACCTGCAGAAGAAGTCTGTCTATAATAGTTTAGATAAACTAAAGGAACTAAATAAACAAGGATTCTCAATTTCGAACGACCTCACTAAAGAAAAAAGAGAAACATTGAAAGTCTTGAAGTTTCATCAGAAAGAGGCTCAGAAACAAAATTTCGTCGCAAAAATAAAAGGTCAGAAATTAATAATAAATGGAAAACCTTACTCATTAGAAGAACTAGAAGATATAGCTAGGAAAGAAAATACACAGGACAACAGTGAAAGTGACTGTTAATGATATATTTTGTAGCATTCGATGCCCTGTATTTGAATTTGTAATATTTTCAGTTTTGATACATTAAAAAGATTGATTAGTATTGTCAAATAAAAATAAAATCTTTGAACGGTTATTTCTTAGTTTGAATCGAAAAGATTCACATATTTTGTTAGATATAATCCTACTGATACTTACCAGGATATATTTAACAGTGGCAGTTCTAGTGAAAGTGGAGAATATCAGAAAGAAAATCAAGAAAAAGGGAATAACCCAACGAAGAAACGGAAGAAACGAAAAACTCAAGCTACCCCAGTATATACACGGAGTAAGAGTTAGACTCTAGTATTAATTGTATTGTGTTCACGGAGACATTACAGATACCAGATATTAGCATTTTCAAAATTCCAGGTTACATTTCGATTTATAATTCTGGAAAATTGAATAGAAATGACGGTGTCATAGTATTCATCAAATCTGAAATATATAGATCACATAAAATTTTCGATATAAGCAATAGCAAATTAATTCAAACAAAGGTAGTAATTAACGATGAAAGCATAATAATAAATTTAGTATATAGGTCACCATCCAACAGAAATATAGAAGGATTTGTGGAAGATTTGAAAAATGTAATAAAAAATACTACAGACAATTTCAAATATAATTAAATTTCGGAGGATATGAATATTGATCTTCTCGATCCTGATAATGATTCTCAAAACTACTTAAACTTTCTCAATGAATATGGCTTCATTTCTGCAATAAATACTATTACGAGACCGTCATCTGCTACTTGCATAGATGCATATCTTTGTGAACTCTAAAAGTAATGATTATGATTCAATATTATCTACTACAATAGGAACCTGCATAACAGATCATTTAACCACAGCTGTACAAATTGTTCTCCCAAACAGACAAAGTAAAACAGGAAATAATCCAAGAACCATTAGACAATCGAATGAACTTAAATTTAAAAATATAATTGGTGGAATAAACTTGTCAGAAATATGCTCCTGTGAGGACCTTGACCTGACAGTATGCAAATTCATGGATATCATTCAAAATGCCATCAAAACTTCTGAGCGATATATTAAAATAATTAATATAATATAAGGAAAAAAGAGTGGATAACCGGGTCATTGGTTAAATCGGTGAATATAATAAACAAATCATACAAGAAGAAATTGAAAGAACCAAACAATGAAAATTTGAAAAAAGAATATAACCAGTACAAAAATATACTCAGTAAACTTATCGAAAGTGCCAAAGTAAAATATTATAAAAACAAATTAACAGAAAACAACAATTCTAGAAGTATATGGAAAACCATGAATTAACTGCTCAAAAGTACTAAAAATATTGGATCAATTTCTCAGATAAAAGTCGAAAATAATATAATCAACGATCCTGCGAATATTGCATAACATTTTAATGACTTCCTTATAAATATCGGAAAACAGTTATCAGAAAAAATCGAAAAAGGTAATCATTATCGAGAGAGTAGAACTTTGAATCAAAATTCAATTTTTCTTTTTCCAGCAGAAGAAACAGAAGTTATGAATATTATTTCAGAACTGAAAAATAAAAAATCTCCCGGCCCCGATGGAATAAAATCAGAACTGATTAAATTAATAGCACCTTATATCGTTAAGCCACTCGTCCATATAATAAATAACTCCTTGAATAGTGGTAATTTTCCAACTTTATTTGAAATTTGAACTGTTATACCAATCTTCAAAAGTGAAGATAACGACGAATTAACCATATACCGTCCAATTACACTGATATCTAATTTCAGCAAAATCCTCGAAAGAATTATGGAACATAGGCTAACTAGCTTCATGAAAAAGCACTAGATCTAACAAAGGCCTTCGATACCGTCGACCATTAATTACTCTTAAAAACTCTCGAAGACATAGGTGTAAGAGGTACAGCACATGCACTCTTCAATTCATATCTTACGAACAGAACACAACAAGTTAAAATACAGGACTCATACAGTGAAGAACAAATTGTTGCATGTGGTGTACCTCAAGGGACGGTGTTGGTGCCGGTGCTCTTCACAATTTCTTTAAATAATCTATTTCTCGTTGAAACATGGACTGATCTAAAAATGAAAATCGAGAGAGACCTTTCACAAATTAGAGAATGGTTCGATAACAAATTACTATCAATTAATTTCAAGAAAACTTATTACGTCCCTTTCTGTAGTTATACGAACAATCTTCCAAATTATAACAATATATCCTTTCATGGCGACCTTCAAATTAAAAACGCAAATTATATTAAATACCTAGGATGTGTAGTTTATGAGATCAAACAGTTTTCGAATATACTCGAAGAAAAACATCTGTGAATGTTATATCACACTCTTTTCGAACCACATCTTGCATATGGTATTATAGGTTGAAAAGGAGCATCAAATGTATACCTAACAAAAATTGAAGTTATTCAAAAACGCCTACTCGAAATCATTTATAAAAAAAATTCACGATATCCAACAGACCAACTTTATTCAAAAACAAAAGTGTTTGATGTTAAGCAATTATTTTTCATAAGCATTGCTACATATCAGTTCATCAACAAACATGAATTAATAACAAAATATTACCGGCATGATATCAGGGGACAAAATGAGTGTTTGGTTCCATTCATGCAAAAATCAATTGGTCAAAGGATGTTAATTTCGAAAACCCTCAAGTGGTTCGTTAGAGTGGACTATATTTAATTGCAAAGAAACGAATACAGATTCTTGATGTGTTGCGTGAGGACACTAAAAGGACTCACCTTTTCGTGGTCTGGAGCTCAAATGAATTCCGTCTTGAAGAGGAAAGGGCCCTGGTGTTTGCCGACGCTCCAATTTCCGACACAAACGTAAACCTAATGATTATGACTTGATCCAATAGATCAGTAAATAGTTGATAGTTATCAATATGGCGAGAGTCGTTCGGTTTTTTAACTCATGGAAAATAGCATCAGTTTGTTCAGCTCTCGTATTTCCGAGCATGTAGTGGCTATACTATACTATACTAGGCGTGCGCCGTTTAGTGCCTCAAAAAAGCGCGAATATATTATTTGGGAAAATGAAATTGCTTCTAGAACCTTTAACCATTGAGTGTTGTCACAACATTACTCCCCGCGAAAATGCATGGTTGGTGCAATAAAAATAAATTAAATTAAATTTCTTTCCAGCAATAGATAAGATTATTGGTTCGAAGTACTAAGTTCAAGACAATCACACACGAATATAGATATATATCTATAAGGTAGGTAGCGACAATGATGATTATGCAGAGGGGAGAGGACAAAGTTTAACAAGCGGCCGCTTTAAAACGTTCGTAGCCGTTTTGACAGTTGCCACGCTAGCTATGCCGTCATCACCAGGAAATAATGACACAAGATTCTCATCTTTGAGCACAACTAAGTGACCGATTTCGGGAGCAGTATCAGATTCAAGCCACTTTCCGCATTGTTGATGGGTGTGCAAGTATTCGCGATGCCACCGCTTCCAAAAATCTTGCTGCAAACGCAGTAACATTTGCAAACAGGAAAGGCGATTAATACTTTCGATAAATGACTTTTGACCGACTTCACTCCTGATTCACATAGTCCATTGAAATGCGGCCCACCAGGAGGAGAAAATTTAAATTCAATTTGTTTCCGCTCAGCAGCATCTTTCATCAAATTGAATTGTTTGTATGCACTCACAAAATTAGTAGCATTGTCACAATAAATAGTGGAAACTCGGCCACGTCGCGCAATAAATCGTTGGAGAGCGGCTAAAAACGATTCTGCCGACAAGTCACTGGCCAATTCCAGGTGAACAGCTTTAGTGACAAAACAGACAAAAATACAAAGGTAAGCCTTAGACGTTTTCACACCCCTATGACGACTCAAAGTAACATAAAATGGTCCTCCAAAGTCTACTCCTGACTGGGAAAATGGTTTCACTTGGGTAATTCGCGATGGGGGTAAGTCACCCATGGGGGGTTGAAAATATTTTGGACAAATTCTACAACAGCTTAGGCATTTGGTCAATATCGAATTAATAGCTCGTTTGAATGACAAAATCAAAAACTGTTGGGAAATAAGATACTGCGTGGTTCGAAATCCGGCATGAAAATATTTTTCATGAAAATATTGTATTACTGAAGAAGGGAGGCGGCTGTTACAAGGCAATAACATGGGGTATTTAGCATCATGCTCCAATGGGGCGTGCTTCAGTCGGCCTCCAACACGTAAGATTCCTTGGGAATCAATGAAAACTTGAAGTTTACGGAGCGGTTTGGACAAGTTAGAAGTTTTATGAAGTACGTCGGGAAAGTGAACGTATTGCGTGAATTTTACAAGAACTAGCAATGCGTCATGTAATTCTGAAAGCGATAGCGCACCGAAACGCCTCTCCATCGAGCGACAATTGAACACAAACCGTAAAAGATATGATACAATACGTTGAATTTTTGATAATTGGGAAATATCATTAAGCAAAGCATCCAACACGGATTCACGGCCGCTATACCAGTGTGGATGGGTGAGGAAGGCGCGTGGAAAAATTCCTCGGGACGCGACATCGGCAGTATTCTTTGCCGATTCAATATAGTACCAAGAATTTGGCGGTATTATTCCTTGAATATATGACACTCGGTTAGCGACGAACACTGATAAAATGTGCTTGATCAATTTTGTCAGAAGCACCGCAGCACAAAGTTCCAATAGCGGGATGGTTAAGTTATTGAGTGGTGCAACTTTGGACTTCGCGCATAGAAAATGACTCGAGATAGAATTATTCTTACTAATAACTCGTACATAAATCACACAGGCGTAACCTCGTTCACTTGCGTCTGAAAATGCGTGAATATCGCAAATTGAATAATTATTCGGGCGGATGACCCGTGGAATTCGTAATTTCGACAAATATTGTAGTTCTGAATTATATTGCTGCCATGTCCGAATTATATGAAAACTTGGAGACTCATCCCATCCAATTCCAGATGACTATATGCCTTGTATCAAATATTTTGTGAAATATCACCGGAGCTAAAAATCCAAGAGGATCGTAAATTCTGGCAAGTTCAGATAACATTATTCGTTTGGTACAACTCATATTATCTGACGGAGAAATTGAAAAGAAGAAACAATCTTGACTCGGATTCCACTGGAGGCCGAGCACCTTCAAAGACGAACTAAAATAATCAGAACTGAAAGTTAGAGGGTCCTTAGACAAATGCGATGCGGGTAAATGGGAAAGCAACGACTGCTCATTTGAACACCATTTTCGTAATTCGAATCCTCCTAATTTCATTAGCGAGTTTAATTAATTGACAAAATTGTGAGCTTCATTATATGTGGCTAAAGATATGACGAAATCATCAATGTAGGAAAAATTTTTAATAGCATGGGCCGCGGCTGGAAATTCAGCACCTTCATCTAGAGCAAGTTGACGAAGGGTGCGGAGCGCCAAAAATGGAGCGCAATTAATTCCAATAAGTTACTGTAGTAAGGCGAAAATCTTGAATTGGGTGGTCAGGAGAGAATCTCCACAAAATCCGTTGATAATCGCATTCAGCGAAGTCAACTCAAATCATGCGGTACATTTGCTTTATGTCAGTACACAAAGCAAAGGAATGAAGGGAAAAATTCAATAGAATACTTACAATATCTTGTTATAGTTTGGGACCAATCATCAAATGATCATTTAGAGATTTTTGAGTTGTCAACCTAGCGGAAGCGTTAAATACAACGCGCAATTTAGTGGTAGCACTTTCGGGTTTCAACACACAGTGGTGAATTAAATAATAGGATTCATCAGGAATGGATGAATTTTTAACAGGTTCCATGTGATTCAAAGTAAGATACTCACGCATGAAGTCCGAATATTGCGAGTAAAGAGCGGGATCTTTCAATAAACGTCTTTCCAACGATAAGAATCGGTGATAAGCAAAATTACGAAATCCCGGAAAGGTAGGGCGCACATCTTTGAAAGGGGGCGATACAGTATAGCGACCAGAATTATCACGCCTAACTGTTTTCACAAAAAATTGTTCACAAGTGTCATCTTCTTGGTTGAGATTTGAGAGGCACGCTTTCAACCTCCCAGAATTTGGTCATAATTGTATCCAAGTCAATTTCCGGCGTTGCACAAAAAAGAGATGAAACTGCTGGTCTAGAAGTTAAAGTAATTTTACCCATTAACATATAACCAAAGATAGTATTGATAGCTTCAGGTTCGTCAGCAGTACCCGAAATCCGACCATCCAAAATAATTTTTGAGAAAATGTCAGCGCCCAATAGAACATCAATAGTGCCTGGTCTATTAAACTGTGGATCAGCAAGTTTTATGTTCGAAATATTTGACCACGAATCACAACACAAGGGCGACGCAGGCATATCATCGCAAATTCGAGTTAATATAATTGCATCAGTATGCAATAATGGAGCATTTTTACCTATCGGTTTCAAACTGAGAATGACAAACCCTTTATTACCCGTAGATTGCATAGCACCAAGACCCTTCAATTCGATCGAGCCCTTCAATGGTGGTAAATCTAATTTACGGACCGCCTTTTGACTGATAAACGAAGTCATGTGAAGTTGTGAAGTCATGCTTCCGGAATCGAATAAACATCGAAGAGCTTGAAAGTTGCCGCAACTGTCAATAAAATCGACCCAAGCCGTAGCTAGCAATACACCCTTATGATTTGCAACTACCCCAGCTCCCGCAAAAAGCGACGAATTGGAATTATTATCCTTAGGTGGCGAATTGGTGTTGGGCGAGATATTAGCGGAGTTTCCCGGAATTTCAGCAATAGGCGGGGCAACGTGGACTGGCTCAGACTTATCAGCATGCAATAATGTGTGATGATATTTTGATGAACACCGCTTGCAGCGCGCGTTAGAGCGACAAGAGCGAATATCGTGAGAAGCACTGAGACAATTAAAACATAGTTTCGAATTTTTGCAAAAGGTGTATCGCTCACTTTGAGATTTATTAGCAAAGGCGAAACAAGTATAAAGTGAATGATTCTCCTTACAAAATGAACATGAAGTTGCGGGAGATTTGCTCACAAAAAAGGTTGAAGCAGTTCTATTAGCAGGTGATTGTCGTTTAGGTGAAGTTTTAGTAAAGTAAATCGAGGTATTTTTTGTCGGCAAATTGCGAGACATACCAAGTGTATCGAGTTTTTTCAAAAAATCAACTAGTTTTGTGTAACAAGGTATTTCAGTCGAACCATGTTCGTGTAACTATGGATTTATCTAGACGTTGAAGCATCATCATGACTAAAATAAAATCCCATTTATCTGTCGGAAATTCCAAGTTTTTGAATGCGGCCAAATTTTCGGAAAAGTTATCAAGCAGTTTCCGCAATGACTCGGAATTTTCACAATTAATTTTTGGAAAATTTTGTATCTCTGACCAATGGGCTTGTGCGCGGAGGCGTTTATTCGAATAGCAATCGACTAAAGTTTGGAAGGCGATGGAATAATTATCAACAGTTAGTGGTAAAGTACGTACCAGAGTTTGGGTTGGCCTTGCAATGACGAAATCAAATAATTGAATTTTTCTACGTCGCTCAAAGACTCATTGGTATGCACCAAAGCATTGAATAAATTTAAATAAGTGACACATGACCTATAATCACCATTGAATTTTTGTAATTCGATTTTTGGGAGGCGTATATGTTGATTGTAAGAAGCTGGATGCACGGTAGAGTTGAGTAAAGATGGTCCCTGTGACGGATCTTCGAATAAGTCGGCATATACTGCCTTGATGGCATAATATTCCCCTTAAAATCCTTCACGTATTACGTTTTCGTCCTCTACTTCAGCTTGCGGATCAGACAAGAGCGTAGCGACAACATTATCTAACTCTGAACAAAGTCCTAACAGATTTGTCGGTTTTTGCTTGGTTCGCGAGAGCAGTTATAACATTTATTTCACTAAGACATGTGGAGCGGTGAGCTTTGAATTTTTTCAATTTTTCCATTGCTTACTCGACTATAATCAAAATAATTGAAACAGCTGATGATAGGTAGAGTTCAATATATTAAAGATGTGAGTAAACAACTTTGACCTGGACACTATATACAGGTGAGAATCTATCGTACCTTGGACCCGGGTTTTCAGCTGAAAACAATGATGAAGATATAGGTACCACGTGATCGGACCTGGCTAATAATTTGTGAGAATCTAAACGCCTGCGCTTGTCACCTTCCTCTGCAGAAATACACGACTCATTTCAAAATGGCTAATTTATGCGAATTAGAAATATAATTCAATAATAATTGCGGAAAATTAGATAAATTGGTGGTTTGGGTTATTTGAGTTGCGGCTTTTACCAAAATCGGTTGATTGAGCGAATTAAAGCAATATGTTCAATGAAATTCAGCGTAATTGTCAGAAACTTGAGCGCTTTGGAAATTTGGCTTCTTAGGTTCTAAATCCGGTTTGAAGGACCAATGTTAATTTCGACAACCCTCAAGTGGTTCGTTAGAGTGGACTGTATTTAATTGCAAAGAAACGAATACAGATTCTTGATGTGTTGCGTGAGGACACTAAAAGGACTCACCTTTTCGTGGTCTGGAGCTCAGATGAATTCCGTCTTGAAGAGGAACGGACCCTTTCTGGTGTTTGCCGACGCTCCAATTTCCGACACAAACGTAAACATAATAATTATCACTTGATCCAATCGATCAGTAAATAGTTGATAGTTATCAATATGGCGAGAGTCGTTCGGTTTCTTAACTCATGGAAAATAGCATCAGTTTGTTCAGCTCTCCAACTTCCGAGCATGTAGTGGCTATACGCCACCTATACTAGGCGTGCGCCGTTTAGTGCCCCAAAAAAGCGCGAATATATTATTTGGGAAAATGAAATTACTTCTAGAACCTTCAACCATTGAGTGTTGTCACAACAAAGGAGTTACAGTTTCTTGGGACCAAAAATTTTCAATCATCTTTCAGAAAGCCTAAGACAAGAGACACATATTAAATATTACAAAATAAAATTAAAAAAGTATGTTTTAGAAACACCGAGTTTGAAATTGCATGAAATTATCGACAAATGAGACAATAATTATTACAACATAATATGTTGTAATACTTATATGATCATACTATATTATAGTATGATCATATAAGTAGAAAATAATGTAGTGCCTAGGATAGAGTCAAGTGAATTAGTTAAAAAAAATGTCAAATCGCTCATATATGTACTGATGTGAGTGTCATCAAAATGTTGTATACTATACATTAATTATTTTATTTTTATTTAAATATTTATATTCGTATTTATATTTATTTATATGTGCTATTGTATATAAACCTACAAACAAGTATTTTGGTACTTCGTAGGAAACTCAATATTTATTTATGGGTTTGTTCATTCACATTCCTGTGTATTATTATTATCATACTGTCATTCGTATATTTTAATGGAATATTATTATTATTACTTTTATTATTAAGCATCATCCAAATCTCTGATCTCTATAATAAGCTTTCAATGCTTGAAATTTCATTCGATAAAGATTAATTTTCCTTCGAAATTATTTTCAGAAAATGTTTTATTGGTCAAAAAAAACATAGATATCGAATGATACATCAAAAATAATAAAACAACATACTTTTCACATTCACCTACCACATTCACAGTGAGTTCAAGGCTATTTAACCAAATTGTTGTTCAGATGAAAACAGAGATATTCCTGTCGGATGCCAAGTTAAAACCAGTACCGAACAAATAGCCAGCGATGAAGAATTGATGAATAAACGTCAATAAATCCTTTTTCTACAATTGGAAAGAAGCATGGAAAGAAAACAAAAATTGGACCATCCATTTAGAGGAAACGAATTTGAATGATCTTCATCTCAAAACGAAAGAAATATTAGAAAACCAACCGCGCTACGTATATCTCGTTCTCCCTCGATTTCAAACATAATCCTGTATATTTTTGCAGCGTCTGGAGTTGCCTACTTCATCACCAGGAACCTGAGAGTCATCGGACCAACTAAGAATACAAACAAACAAACCCGAGGTATGAATTTATCAGAGGATCAGCTTCCTCGCTCCACTGCATGAGTTGAATCTTCTAGGGAAGGAATTATCTCACCAGTTTCCACAGAACCAGAGCATTCATCGGTATTTCCATGGACTTCTACAATTTCACTGATTCTATTGAATATTTTGTATCATTCAGTGAATTCCCAAATTTAGTGAGATTCGAAACCTTGTACCCACTTGAAACAACTAATAATTTTGCTCTACGCTTTTGTACTTCGACGAAGAGAATTAAAATAAAAATACTCTGCTAGTTCAAGAATGTGACATCGGTTTCGAAAGAATTAGCTAAGTAGGCGGCGCAAATTATATCACAGGGAAATAATAAGACTCAGAGTCCAACTCCACCACAGTATTCAATACTAACTTATCATATGAGACATGTCCAGAGAGATCAATACCTCATCATCATCTGAAGATAATTATAGTATTATTATTGGAAAAATTAAGTAAAAAAATTGATGAACAATAAAAAATACTGATATGTTGTGAATTGTAAGTTCAGAATTCTCAACTAACCTGTAGTTGTTTTTATTGAATCTGAATAGATTGTGAATCAGAGTTAAGATAGGCGCATGTAAACTGTTTCGACCATCAATGAATATTTTCGCTTCCTTAGGAAGCGTTTTGGAAAAAAATGTTTTATGCATGTCGACTTATTCTTCCATGGACTATTAAATGATTGTGAATTATTCCTACAATAACCTGGACCACCCCGTATGATAGTAGTGTGGTAACGATATTCTGAATGCTGCATTATACGTATTACGCTAGCCGATAGATTTTTATTTATCTTTCATTTGAGATTCGTTGAATAAAGAATTTGTGGAAAAATATGCCTCCTTACCATATATTATTTTCGATATCGATTTTTGTAGTACATGTACTTCATTCTTCATTCAAAATAAAGTCATTAACACCGCCCCATTCTAATATTTTATACGAAAGTATATATAATACCATTACCATAATGTGCTTTATACGATGTTTACTCGAAGATGATATATTTGATAAAGAAAGATGATATATTTGATAAAGAAAGATGATATATTTGATAAAGAAATCAATAGTGCTATATTGAAACGCATCAAAAGTTTCTGTGAATCAGATTTGCTCTAACTTCACTATCAGGAAAAAATAGAAATGAAAACCCAGAAAATCAGTCATTTTTCAATATTTCAAGAACTGGTATTTTTCTCTCACATAACCAGATATTGATAATAGGTAGGTACCTTTGTATACGGATTTCAAAGTGGCGAAGATTACAACCAAAAAAGTTGTTGCATACTTTCCAGCATTCACCAAATGTGGAAAAGCTTCTTTAGAATCATAGTATCTTCTGAGACATTGAGCAAAACGTACCCATGCTGGTATACAGTTAACCAACGGCCTCATGACGAAATTTTTCTCCATGCATTGGGATGTATCTGTAAAAGAATAAAAACTGTATATGATATGTGTTGAGGAATTTTGGTGAATCAATGTTCTGATGTTACCCTGGCCGGTTGCATAAAGAATTTGACAGATGATTAAATATTTAATTTGTTAGTAATCATGGCAACACATGCCTTAGCACGCGAGTTAGCAGAGTTAATTCCACGTTAACTTGAAAAAAAGGTATGATGAATTTTTCTGCAACCAGCAGGCTTTTAAAAAAATTTTTAGTACCATGAAAACATAATGACCTCATTTAGTTTTCTAAAGCAAACGTTTTTTTAATGCCAAATCCCTCGCAAAAAAAAACGTTTTTTTTCTCCAGCAGAATATTCAATATTTCTCTGATACCCATTGGAATTCTTTATATTTCAAATCATCACAAATGCAGAGTGTCAGAGCAAAAGCTAGATATCTTTATTATGTTTACACATGTTCGTTATCGTACCTCATATTGATAAATTGTATCGTTGACAAGAATTCGAAGATGCAGTGAAGTAATTTGAGGATATCAATTGATAACCACATTAGTTAGAGTGCCTAAATTCATTTGAAGAATACATATCAGTATTTTGGCGACAAGTATAGTTGTTCCTACGTGTAAAGTCTAGAAAAAGGATTACGATCCGTTATAGAAAGTCTGTAAGTAGCTTATATATAGAAATCTGAAGTCAAAAGTCAAGTGGACAGCCGACCAGTCATGTATGGAAGCGTTGATAGTACAAAATGGCGTTGATTGGCACAATCGAAGCATTCAACTCCAAGGATTTTAATATATACATACACTACATATTCAGAACGTATTGAGCAATTATCCAATTGCGATGAGATAGTTGAAAGAAATAAAGTATCATTGAAGGATTTATTAGCCCCTACATTGCCCAGTAGCAAATCATACACAGATCTAAATAATGTTTTGTCAACACACTATTGTCCAAAACATTTGACAATTGCTGAAAGATTCACATATTACAGTATTAATCAAGATAGCAATGAAGATGTTGAAACATATGCAGTCAAGTTGAAAAGTCTAGCAAGGTATTGTGAATTTGGAACATTCCTTAATGAAGCTCTACGAGATAAGTTTGTGTCTACGTTCGTAAAATATAAAAAACTACTCACAGAAGATAACCTAACATTGGAAAGAGCATATCAACTAGCAGCCGGTATGAAATTAGCAGGACAAGTCAAATTAATGGGACAAGAAGTAGAACTGTTAATAAAATGCATTGAGCAAGGGAAGACAAAAACCTAGAAATATGAGCTATAGTAAGCTTGGTCCAAGTCATAACCAAAGTCTAATAACCTATCAAAACGAATGTACAATCGAAATCAAATGTTCAATAGGCAAAGGTGCAGAAGGTGCCTGCGTACCCATGAGGATGATAGCACATGTCCTGCTATTAATTCGAAATGTTTTGGCTGCAACCAGACAGGACAAACAGCCAAGTCAGTCCTATGTAGTAGTAATAATGGTCTGAGATGTAATGAAGAGGAAGGTGAAGAAGGTAGCCCAAAAAAGTCAGATATACCAGATAATTCATTGGAATTGGGGTGGTTTCAAGACAACAATGAGTTTGGAGAGCTGTTCAACTTGCATAATTCGGGAACTGAAGAAAATGGGAGTCTCAGAGTGAAATTACCTATTGAAGGTAAGTATTGATAGAAGTTGATTCTGGAGCCTTCAAGTCTGTTATACATGTTACAGGTTATAATTATTTGTTTTCCAATCTTAGGTTAGTTCCTGTTAACTTTAAATTTAGGATATTCAGTGGTGATAATGTATCGATTGTTTGTCAAATTTATGTAATTACTATTGTAAGTTTTGGGTGATGAGAGTAAATTTGTTCCATTGATAGGTAGAATTTGGCTGAGTGATTTCAACCCTAAGTGGAAATAGCTACTTGATGATAATAATGATTCAGCATAATCCCCTAAATTTTGTATCATCAAATGAATAAAAACTGGTTAGGTCATCGAATGAACTGAATACTGAAATGAAGAGTAGATTTTATAGTTTATTCACTGAAGATGTGAACGCCTCCATAAAACATTTCATATTTGGGATATCATTGAAAGAAAATACTAAACCTCTAATTGCATATGCCTTGAAACCTAAAGTTGAAGCTGACATCAAAGATGGAAGAAACAGGTATCTTGACTAGAGAAAATTTTAGTAATTGGGCAAGTAGATACAATTGTTATTGTACCTTGAAAAATTCTAATGGTATTGGGATTTGCGTTGAATTCAAAAAACATTAAATGAAGTCATTGAAACTGATCATTGTGTATTACCATTGCCTGAGGATATTCATTTGAGTTGCAGCAAAGTTCATTCGGTCATAGATATGAAAGGTGCCTATCAACAATTTAAAATTAGTGAAATGTTTGTAGAGTTATTCACAATAAATACACACTTGGGATTATTTAGATATAATAGATTTACATACGGTGTGAGTTCAGCTTCTGGTATTTTTCAATCTATTATAAAAACTATATTATCAGGTACATCGAATGTACAATGCTATCTTGATGATATTTTGGTACATGGTCCTGAGTTAGGAAAATGTCATCAAACTGTTGTAACAGTATTGAATCGCTTGCAGAAAGAAAATGTGAAAATAAATGAAAATTAGTGTGAATTCTATAGAAAAATTGGAATACTGTTGAATTGAAAGATGGTCAGATACAGTTTCAACTGGCAAACCAAATATTAAGAAATTTCCACAGATAGTGGTGAATTCCTAGATGAAAAGTTTGTTTGTTTATTCTCGCGAATGTAAGTTGTGTTTCACACATTCACAACTTGTTTCTATTTTTCGAGCCGATCAATAGATATATGAATAAACAGTTGACACTTTATTGTAGACTTAACGTAGTGACGCATCCAACTTTACACATTTCGTTTTATGAGGGCTAATTGGATCCATTAGTTATTTGACAACGTTATAGATACATAAAATTATAATCAAAAAATACATAAATGTTATCAATATTGAATGAAATACATTATTGGAAAATGATATAAACTAATGATAAAAGTAAATGAGCTATACCGTTTCGGGCTCATTTCTCAATTTTTCAAGTCATTTTCCCCCAGATTCTACGGAAATTACAGTGTTGCCATTTGAAATCCCCATAAGAGCCCATGTGTTAGAGAGAGATATAATTTTTCCGTAGATCTACCTACTTTTTTCGCGAATTCTAAGGTTCATTCTGGCAATTTTTGGAAAATTCAAGGTCAAGCTGCGAGAGCTCTCACCGTCCGACCAATCAGAAGCCTGTCCCCTTTTTATTGGCAGGATATTCAAATTATTTATCCCATAGCTGTTTTCGAGGTTGAAGAATATCGCTTTTCGGCCCCCTCGTCTTCGGTGCACCTCCTCGGGCCCCCTCGTCTTTGGTGCACTCCCTCGGGCCCCCTCGGACTGCGCTGCACCTCCTCGGGCCCCCTCGTCTTTGATGCACCACTTCGGGCCTCCTTGGGACCACTCAGACTCCACTTTTACCCCTTGGCCCCCTCGTGCTATACCCCTCCTTGGATCCTCAGCGCTCCGCGAATACGTGACGTAATATTTTATTCAAAAAAATCCGCATCGATATGGTGCAAAGTTTCAAGATCAAACGCCTCGTCCACACGACCAATGTGTTCCATATAAATTTATATTTCTAAAAATAAACTGATGCGGTTATTTGTGCTTCGTGGAACGTAGCAACCTCGGCAAGCGGGGAGCGGGGAAACGAACAATTCAACGAACAATTCATTCATTTAACATCAGTGAGTAGATACACTAGGACAACACCACTATAGGAATAGGGCAAACCATGTGTTAGAGAGAGAAACGCATAAGCTAATGCGTCAGAGAGAGATATAATGCAACGCTGTGACGTCACAACGTTGCCGCTTTCTCTCTCTGAACACGGAACACTTTTGAAATTGACATATGACATGGAACACTTCCCAATTGACACTTCCAAGTCACCGCTGATTACGTCATAGAGTAATCCAACAATAAAAGCCTTCGACGACGACGACGGGATTTGAACCCGAGACCATCGGACTATGAATCCGATACGTAACATCATCGCCACGACCACTACACGGTATAATTAACGGTGAAAATCGAGGCGACGAGAGACCGCGCTGCGTGACGTAATCGAGCTAAATCTGTTTCAGCTATATCTAAGCGGTGCGTTCGCTTGGTGCATTGTTGCCGGACGTTTGAAATATTCCGAGTAACCACATATACATAGTTGCCGGACGTTTGAAAATATAACACGCCATTTCCATTTAGGGGTGTTGCGTGGGAAGACGGGGGGACTCTATGTGTAGGCATGTTTTCACTCGACTTATTCAAGTTGGAATATGTATAGGATGATTATAAAAACTCATGTACAGGGTGATTTTGCTGAGGCTGGAAGAAGGATTTTTCGTGGTAACCAAACCTTTATACAGAATTTAAAGGTTTGCGGGGTTAGATGAGATGTAGGTGGAGGCATAGGTGAAAAATTCATTAGTAACAATATGGACTCTGAAGAATGCAGTTGTAGTCTCAAGGAATTCGGTTGATTGGTACGAGAATTATCCAAGACTTATGAAGAGAAAGAAAATGCTAGGAAAGTTTGGGATGAAGTTTTCACAAAACGCAATTTACCTCAAGCAAGATACCCATTGCGACGCATTGAACCCTGCACATCACAGGGCAATTCAAATCAATCTTTGTTGTGAAGAGTGGGGAGGAGGAGGAGGAGGAGGAGGATTCCAAAAAAAACGATCATCAAATATAACATTTAAACTGCGAACATCGCTGCTGCTGATCGTACAATAATGGAGGCCGTTCTAGCATTCCTGCACGGTGAGAAGAGACTGCAAGACTTTTTCAAAGATGAATTAAAAGAATTTCCAATCAAATATTTGATACAGCATGCTAGACCATGGGAATTGTTGGATGTTTGGCATAAATTACCAAACGAATATTAATGTAATTTTGAGTTGAGGATTCGTTTACCATGTTTCATTCATCATAATAGACCGGATTCTCGAACCCAGGTAGATGGACCGGTCAGTTCACAGCACGATTGCCACGGTTGTAATTATTTTTTGAAATGTAGAGGAACCATAAATTATTAATAAATAGTATATGAATATCGGGATTGTTTTATTGCATCATATCCATCGTTATGAAGTTAATTTTCATCTACATTTGTTTGGAATATCTGCTGATAAGCGCTAAAACTTCGTGCGATTGCGGTTAAGCATTACCTGTTACCGCTCTGATAACCTCAATAACTTCCTGCACGTGTGGTTGAGTGTTTTTCCAACAGTTCAGATGAGCATGTAAGCTTCCTGTCGAATAAACCATATTTCACCAATTAAATGCGTTCATCAGTTTATGCGCTTCGATGTTTTTTTTATCAACATGTTTATTCCTGTACACGAGGCTGCTGCGGTCTGGAAAAATCAGCTATCAGGCACGTGAGCCGTTTCTGATTATAAAACTAATTCGCACACCGGCAGCAGTCAGTTCAGTCCCAGCATTCGCCTGAGAAAGGTTATCTTGTTGGTGTACCGCTTCAGCTCCGTGCCTCTGTTAGTGTGTGCATCCCGAAGAACAATAATAGTAAGTACTTATTTTTATTTAAAGTGATCATTTCTATTCTCAATTCTATTTTGAAAATAATCCATTCAAGTGCCTAAATCCTGCGCATATCTTCAGCATTTTTTGGGTTTTGAAAATAATTTATCCAAGTGTATCAATTATCTGCATGTTCAATTCATCAATTTTCACACGAGAAAATTTTTCTTTTGCATCGAAATTGTTTTGAGGAAAATTTTCCTTAAATTTTATTATAGTTGCATTTTATCTTCTTATCTCCACTCAGATGGATCTAACTCAGCTGAACGCAGCTTCGTTGGTAGAGAGAAAGCCAGTCATCAAGATCGGCGATCTGAAGAAGCGAAAGCGGTCGAGACGAAATTTGGAAAGGCGATCCTAATAGAACTAGGAAATTCCGCGGTCTTCCTGCCGACGAGGGTGACAGATGTGTATGCGCCCCACATAGAGCAGTTCATACCAGGGAAATATTCCCTCATATCCAAGGGGACAATCAACGTGGGGAAGCCACACCCAGCAGCATCTTTCGAAATAATTGAAAATTGAACGGTGAGTTGTTTTTACATTCTTTGTGTTATTTTTGAAAAATGGATATTACTAAAAAATCGGATAATTTGGTTGTAGTTATTCGGAAATTGAGGAAAATTTTATTTGATAAATTCACCAGTAGAGATGAAAAAATCTGGCTTTATCGTTTGAAAACATATATTAGACTTTGTAATGAAGAAATTCAAAGAAATAATTCATCCATTGGGGTATTAAGAAAACTTCAAACAAACGTAGGACATTTCAAACATTTCAGAAATTTGATTCAGAATCGACACAAGGGTTTACAGGGTGGGGTATGGGAACCCAAATTGAAAAATAGAGTGCAGTGGAGAGATGTAACATCTGCTTTCGCCAGTAGAATCAAAACAGGTATCATCATAAATTTGGTACATAAGGAATTGGAGCAATTTTTGGTAGATTGTTCCGTTCTTTTCCAAATTGAAATCAAAAAATTGATCAAGGAATTTCAAATCATGAGGATAAATACCAACTTTTGTGGAGAATTTGTTAAAAAATCTAATGATGAAGAAATTATTGATTTGAAATACTTCAACAACAAAAATGAGGTTGTGGACGTATCGACGAATCTACAGCAATGGTTTTCCGATAATGTTCGTGACAAAATTATCAACAAATTGAGTGAATTTCAAGAACGTGACTCTGGATGGGCTTTGCGAAAAATAATTTCAATGGAAATAAATATCAATAAATTTCAAATGGGAAATGGATCATCCTATATAAAATTGCCACAAGATATCCTCAAGAAAAAAGCTTGTTTGAATATAAAAAATACAGACTCGGCTTGTTTTTATTGGTCAATCGTGAGTGCATTGTATCCAGCAAAAAGGACTAGGGAGCTCACATCTTCATATCAATTTTACACTACAGTTCTGAAAACTGAAGATCTAAATAATAATAATAATAATAATAATAATATTCATTCACGAAATTATAGAAATGATACATGGAAGTTTGAACATCGTAAATAAATATTCATACTCAATAAGTGAATAATACACTTGTTTCAAGAATGACAATATATAAAGCGAAGATTAATCATAATGAAACATTCCTTAGCCAATATAATATAAATAAAAAGAAATAAAAGTTTGATTACCGAGAATATACCCATGCCGTTGAATCAAATTCCAAAATTCGAAAAATCGAACAACATTTCTGTGTACGTTTACATATTAGAACTGAATATAGTCAAGGAAGAAACATTTTATACTGTGGCACCAGCCAAGCTCACGAAAAATAAGCTTGAGAAACATGTTACTTTACTACTTATTCAAAATAAATATTTTCCAAAAATCAATGATTATGATGCTCTCCCGATTGATGATGATGAATCTGATATTAAATATCATTATTGTATGATTCAAGATTTATCTCGATTATCAAGAAAGCAAATGAATAAACATGATGGGCAAAAATTTTGTTTGTGATAGATGCTTAAATTATTTTCAGTGCGAACAAAAATTCAAAAATCATGAAGCACTATGTTCTCAAACAAATCATTGTAGAATTTCTTTTCCAAAATATGATCATATTAAATTTAAAAATTTCACATAAAAACAAACAGCTCTATTTATCATTTATGCTGACTTTGAATGCCAATTGGAACATATTGATGATATGGTTTCATCCAAAACGGTCAAATATCAAAAACATGCGGCATACAGTGCAGGCTATTATTTGAAGTGTGACTTTGATGATTCTCTGTAGTTTTTCGATAGCCATCGAGGTGGCGATTGTATGGACTGGTTCGCAAATGAAATGTCGAGAATAGCCAAGATTGTACAATCAAAAATAAAAACAATTGTGCCGATGATTGAAAATCCTGACAAGTGTGAAGCCAAAATTTGTCATATTTGTGAGAAAGTATTCAAAGGCAATGATATTATTGTACGTGACCACTATCACTTCACAGGATTGTTCCGTGGATTTGCACACCAAGCCTGCAATTTGAATTTTCGAAAATTGTTTGTAGTGCCAATCGTCTTCCACAATCTCACTGGGTATGATAGCCATTTTATGATTAGAGAACTAAGCAAAAAGGGTAGCATGAGCATACTGCCAATCAACAAGGAGAAATACATCTCTTTTACTCTACATGACGGAGACACAGACATTAAATTTCGATTCATTGACTCTTTCCGGTTCATGGGAACATCTTTGTATAAATTATCTTCTACTATGGATCGAAAAGACTCGAATATAATTAAAAAAGAGTTTGATCACTTGGATGAAGAAACATTCAATCTTCTCACCAAGAAGGGTGTTTTTTCATACGATTACATCGACTGTTTGGAAAAATTAAACGAGACTAAATTACCATGTACAGAATCTTTTTACAATAAATTAAATGACGAACACATTTCAGACGAACAGTATGCTCATGCCCAGAGGGTATGGAAAGCATTCAAAATTTCAGATCTAGGAGTATATTCAGACATTTATTTAAAAACAGATGTATTGTTGTTGGCTGACGTGTTTGAGAATTTTCGAAAAAAATGTTTGGCATCCCATGGACTGGATCCAGCATGGTATTATACCATGCCTGGATATACCTGGGATGCTATGTTCAAGTACACCAAATGTAATCTCGAATTATTGAATGACGTTGACAAAATCATGTTCATTGGAAAAGCCATACGGGGCGGAATCTCAGTTTGTAGCAGTCGGTACTCGAAGGCCAACAACAAGTATATGCCAGATTTCGATCCAAAAGACCCATCAAAATATCTCATGTATTTAGATGTTAATAATTTGTATGGATGGGCAATGTCGGAATGTTTACCCTATGGATGGTTTTCATGGTTGGAAAACGTTGAAAATTTTGATGTTATGTCTATTGCAGACGATGCCCCTGAGGGGTATATACTGCAAGTAGACTTGGAATATCCTCGCGAGCTACACAACCAACATAAAGACTTTCCATTCGCTGCGGAACATCGCATACCACCCGGCTCAAAATTACCCAAACTAATGACGATACTTTACGACAAAAAAGACTACATCTTACACTATAGAAATTTGAAACAATGTTTGGCCAACGGACTGAAACTGACGAAAATACACAAAATTTTGGAATTCAAACAATCGGCGTGGCTAAAGTCCTACATAGATTTGAATACCCGATTGAGGACTGCAGTGACGAACGCATTCGACAAAAACCTATTTAAACTAATGAACAACGCCTTTTCCGGCAAAACCAAGGAAAACATCCGAAAACATAGGATGGTCAAACTGGTGAGATCGTGGGAGGGGCGCTACGGAGCGAAAAACCTGATAAACAGTCCACAATTTCACAGTCGAACCATTTTCGCAGAAAACCTGATGGCTACTGAATTGAAGAAAGTTGAAGTCATCTTCAATAAACCTCTGTATGTAGGAATGGCAATTTTGGATTTATCAAAAATATGCATGTACAACTTCCACTTTGAATTTATGCTTCCAAAAATGGGGGTAAGGTTGTTAAAAAAGCTAAGGGAGTAAAAAAAATGTCGTTGAATATAAAATTGGTTTCGATGATTATTTGAATTGTTTGAGAGAATTCTAGCAGAAAACGGTATCTCAACGCTGTTTTCGTTCATACGCCCACAACGTTTTTAGCATAGAACAATCAAAAATTGCTCTAAGCCCATATGATGATAAACGTTTTTTGATACCAGGTTCTTTCGATACATTACCATGGGGTCATCATGATTCAAAAGAGTAAGAGTGCAAAGACAGATTATTCGATTTTTGGTGATACCTTCATCTTTTATAAACATCATACAAAAATGGAAAAACAACCATTTTTCATTATTGTACTATGCTACTCAATTATTGTACTATTTTATACTTATTATTACTATACTATGCTACTCAATTTTTTTATACTTATTATTACCATACTATGTTACTCAATTTTTGTTTATACTTTATACTACTGAATATACATGATGTGAAAAAAATTGTTTTATTGCATAGGTGGAAAAACATAAAAACAACATATTATATTCATAGTCTTTTATTCGAATCAGATATTATTTGATCTTTAAAATAATAAAGATATTCTAAAGGTGCATTACTCGACATACTTCTAGCAGCATTACAAAATCCATATATAATTTCTTCCACACTCAATACAGTTTGTTTGTTTCTAATCCAATCTGCTGCAGTATCTAAAAGATTATTAAAGTATATACAAAAGTCCAATTCATTTATCATATTAATTCGATGTGATAAAAGTTGCACTTCAACACTCAGAATATCGACGACATCTTCTTCCATCAAATCAAATTGCACATGATGTTTGGTCACTGTTAGCACCTTGATGCCAACCCAAACAGCTCGGGTTACGGTAGCATAGTCCCCGCAGGCGCTCAACACAGGATCATATTCGTCGATGAAGCCAGGCAGAGGTTGGTAGAAAAAATTATGTTGAAGACCTCGCAGCAATTCAATGAAGGTTGCCAATTCGTAAGTAGTGAACGAAATCTTTGTTGGATAATAGGGTTTCTTCAGAACGATGGCAGGGTTGAATTGTCTAGCTGGACTCAACCCACACTGAAACTCGTAGGTGGAAATCGGGAACGAAATATTGAGCAGGTAATGTGTTTCAGCTTGTGCCGCCTTCTCAAACATTTCCAAACATCTATCACTTCAGCAAAGTAGTCTGGTGGTGATGATGATGAAGAACTATCATCTTCAAAATTCATTTCACGAGACGGAGGATAACCAGAGTCTTCACTCATAATTGTAAACTGATGCGAATGCTGTGCTACCCAAAGCTTTTTATATTCCCACTCTATATCCGGCTGGATGATAAGCTAATTCCAATGCAATGTGTGTGTGTGTGTGCGAAAGGCCCCCCATATTTGCTTGATTTGTGCTAGTTTTGCATTATAATCTATTGTCAGCATCAATCCAACTGTTGTGTGTCTTATTGAGCCCCAACCATTTAACAAACACCTTCTTGCCTTTTCGTCGTAATATTTTCTCTACCAAGTAAACATCAGGATTCGCAGTTTTTTGAAGTTCCTCCGAATAAAAGGCTCCTTGGATTGGCGCTCCTTGCATATCTTCCAAGAGATCGCAATCTTGAATAATTCCGTAGTCCAATTGGGAGTATAATTTTTGGCAAAGACATGTTTAGCCTTACTGATTCGCACCATATCACCAATTTTAAATTTTCGAAATCCCGCTATTTTGATGTGATTGTATGTAGATTTGAGAATTTTTTGTTCATTGGCTTTAGTAACGTCACACGTTTTAAAGTTTGTAGTACTATGTTTTTGATTGTTATAATTTTTGGTAATCTCAGGTGAAACGTCAATCCAGCGATATGATCCACTGAAGCTGAAATATTTGTAGAGTTTCTCCTTCAGAGTGCGAATAACACGTTCAGCCATTGCTGCCTTCTTCACCGAATACGTATTGTAATGATTGATTGAACATTTTTTCATTAGACTTTGGAATTTTTCACTGAAGAATTCGGTACCTTGATCAGTTTGCAAATTTTTCGGACAACGTTTCGTGTGCGTCAAAATATCGGTGAATGCTCGAGTAATGTCGATGCCAGTCTTGGATTTCAGTGGTCGAGTCCATAGGAATTTGGAAAAACAATCAATCACGACCATTATCAGTTTGAAATTCTTATTTTTCGACGCATATGGGCGCATCTCAGCTAGATCCATTTGCCATAAATCATCTAATCCTTAAATGATGATGCGACGACGAGGAAATTTTTTTCTCACAGGTTTATGCAGCTCATTGACGAGTTGAACTTTTTCCTTGGAGTGTGACATATCAGCATGGATGGTGTTACAGAATGAAGCAGGTAAACGAAAATATGAAGTTAAATACACCTAAGTGGGCAACTATTTTATAAGAAGGTTACGTTTTTGGATTAACATTTTTTGCGACATCATCTTTGATCTTAGTTATGGTAGCAGCAAGACGTCGTTCTGTATCAAGACTTCGTTGTTGGCCTTTCTTCAAAATTTCAATGCTACCTTCGAGCGACTTTATGGCATCTTGAATGGTCTTTGAATTCGATTCAATGCTCTTCTCCAGATTAGGCAATGATCCAATTAGAAAAGATGATATCTGTGTGCTTGTTTTCTGCAGCAATGTGGTTAGTTGTACCATGTTCGAATCAAATGATGTCAGTCTAACTTCCTGAGCATCAGATATTTTTTCAAGTTTTATCATATCGTTTCTCACATCAGTCAACACAATCTGAACTTTGTCACCATAATTATCGAATGCAATCTTGAAATCCACTCGTATTTGTGAAAGACAGAGTTCCACGTATTCCCTGTTTGCCGCATCTGCAGCATCAGTAGGTGCTTTCACATTACCCAATTTCAAATGCCCAATGTCAATGTCTCCGGAGGGAGTATGGGAAATCCTGATCTTACTATCGTTGTTGAATGACCGCCACCGCCGCCCCTGCCACAACCGAACTTGTCGAGACTTATTATGAAAATGATATCCTAATGCATGTACACATATTTGTAAACTCGGCGTAAGAAAAAAAAAAGTGACGAAACCGCGACGCATGCGTCACGCTTACGTCACGCACGTTTAACGCACGTTTGACGCACGTTCAACGCACGTTTGACGCACGTTTAACGCACGTTTCAGGCTTCAGATATTATACTGGCCTCCTTCAGGTCATTTATGATGGCTACAATTTCATTGTCGTTTGATGTATTTCCAGCCACTTGCTCTTCCTTTGGACTTATTTTTCACAGCATTGACACTAACAGTTTTAAAGTTTTGATGAGATGAAACTACGGGTGAGGTAAGCCATGTCTCGTATGCGCATATAATACTGGTGTTATCTGGTAAGTCATTTTTCATAAATTCCTGAAGATTAGAAATACCCTCAGAGTTCCAGAAGATTATTTGGGTTGATTGCTATATATTATTTGTGGAGGTTCCTCCGTCAGTGGCCTTGGATGACTTGACTCTTGATTGTCGCTATGGCGATTCATCCTCTTCTCTACTCCTTTTCGATGTTGTAACCACGCAGGGGATGTTGTTGACGAATTTGATTGTTATGTTCGACTCTCCTGCTGTGATACGATTATTCAGTTCAATTTTGATATCATTCAGGTATTCAGATTGTGCAGGGGTCATGTCAGATTTTATGTTGATATTGGGAAAATTCTTGTTTTGATAGTGCCGACTTCTTTTTCAGAAAATTGAGAGGAGTTTCTTTATTATCGAAGATTATTTTGAATGGTCTGTGGGCACTATCATTTCTTCGTTTACCGAGACGGAAACAATTTATTATTCTTTGAGCCGATTGATTAACAAGCGATTTTATTATAGCTTTGGCTGTATCAAAATCTGTCTCCGAAGTTTTAGTTTCCTTCATTCCAAATATAATAATGTTTTTCTCACGTCTCATACGATCTTGACTTCTGCAAAAGTTTGTTCATTGTTTAGCAATTTTCCCTCTAATTCCTCGAATTTTTCTTGTATTGTTTTACTCTGTTTGTAGAATCGCGAGTTATATCAAGCGGTCCCACGGTACCGAGCAACAGCACTTCCCAGGCCGATTCCCGGAATCCAGCAAATTCAGCATCTTCGTATTTCACGACGCTTCAAGTTCAATCGACATTATAAATTCGATGTTTGTCATTTATGTTCTTGATTTTGACCTCACCTTTTGTACAGCAAAGATATTAAAGTTTTTAAAAAGTCTCTTGCCAGTTTTTCGAAAATAACTGGCGCAGTCGGAAGGATTTACCCGGAACGTCTCATCGTGTATTCGTTTTGAGTGTCAACTCTTGACGGGCGAAATCGAACAAAAAAAATTTCGGTGTGAAAATCGAACAGAAAAATCGGCGCAGACAACAAAGAGAACAACACCCAGGGTCCAGAAAGAGGAAAGCAGACGGTACCAAGAAAAGGTGAGCCATCCTTTCTAAATTCTTTTCCCATCCAATATCTTTCTGTGGCAAATAAGTTGAAATCCCTAGTGAAACAGTGCATATGTTTTTCTAGTTGTTGGTGAACACAACAAAAAATTAGTTTAGGAGTGAATTGATGAATAGAATTGCATTCTAGAGAAAATTAATGCATATAATATTTTCAGAACATAATTAAGAAACGGAGAAAAATTAAATAACCATTTCATTTATACAGAAGTAATTTAATCTTCAAAAATTGAGGAAATAATAAAAATATTCAATAACTTAGAAATAGATAGAAACGAGATGACAGACCGCATCTTCAGCAACAACCCCAAATAGCAGCACAAAACCAAATCAATTACCAATTACTAAGATAATATATTGAAACTATTCCCAATTTCAATGGTAATGACGAAAGCACCTTGGAAATTTTCTTAGAGCATTGTGACTATCTAATTAGAACTTATAGAAATAAACAAATTCCATGATCCTATAAATGATTTTCTCATCAGGGCCGTAATAGGAAAACTATCAGGAAATGCTTTGAGTTTATTAGGAAGCAGACCCGAAGTTAGAGATTGGGATTCATTAAGAAATCTTCTTAGACTCAGTTTCGGAGATCAAAGAAATTTAGATTGTTTGGTACAAGAAATGATTATTATGAAACCTCACAGAAACGAATCATATTTTCTTTTTGGACAGAGAATCCAGAAAAGCAGAAGTTCTATTGCATCTAAATTAATTGCAATGAATCTATCTATTGCCGAAAGAACTTTCAAACTTAAGAATTATGACGAACTTGCACTGAAAACTTTTATCCGTGGATTAACTGGTAGAATTCAAGATATGGTTAGACTGAGAAATCCAAATAGTTAAGAGCTAGCCATTTCACATGTTTTAGAAGAAGAAAATTTCCTGCTCAATCAAAGACAAAGTTCGTTTCCTCAAAAACAAACCAATAAACCTAATCATAATATGACTACATTTCCCAGACCACAAATTTCATATCAGAATCAAAATCGAAATTTATTCACAAATTATAATATTCCAAGACAAAATTTTTCGAATCCCAATAATTATCTAAGACCAAATTATTATATTCCAAATTTCAATCAGTATCCTAGTAACTCACCAAGAAATAATTTTCCATCTCAGGCCATAAATATTCAACCAAGACAGAATTTGAGTCAACCAAACTATTTTACAAATCGACAATTATTGGGTCCACCACGTAACGTATTCAAACCTACGGGACAAGCACCTAATACGAAACCCGAACCAATGTCAACAACTAGCAGAAACCCAACAGTTCAGAGACAAAATTTCAATAGGAATAATTATTTCCAACACACAGGTCCAAGAAATTTTTGGTCAGAAGAACTCCATAACATTGAAGAACCGAACTATGATTATTCCAATGATTGTTCTGAATATAATAACTCAGTATTGGAAAATCAAGATTATTATCATTCTAACCAATATTTTGAACAAACCGAGGAATACCAAGATATCAATACTTATCAAGAAATATCTCAACCAGATAATGTTTATCAAGAAGAAGTAAATTTTCCACAGGATGTTTCCAAAGCTCACCCAACATAGAAATCAAACTCAAGCATTTGAAAAACGATCTACCATTTATTATTATTCCAGAAATCCAAGCAAAATTTTTTAATTGATACAGGTAGTTCACGCAGTTTCATAAGTCCAAAATTAGCCTACCAATTTTATCCAAATTATATATCAAATGAAACTTTTAGTATTCAAACCTCACATGATATAAGTTTTCATAATGAAGTATTGATCATTCCTATTTTCGAAATATTCCAAACGCAAGAAATACATAAATTCCATATTTTCGATTTCAACGAGAAATATGATGGCCTAATAGGCATGGATCTTCTTAAACAATTAAATGCTAACATTGACATTCAGAATAAAATCATTACTACACCGTATGTCCAGATTAACATGATTTTCGATGAGAATAATTCTGAACCTCCAAAGAATTTCGGAAATTGTCTTCACACAATAATAGTTCCCCCAATGACGCAACAAGTCTTTAAAATTCCAGTTTGTCAGAAAAGTGGATTAGGTTTAATAGATTTCATTGATTTTGGTAATCAAGTCCAATCACCCACAGCTGTTGTGAATATCAGAAACTTTTTTGCATTCACAACTATAATCAATCCAAATTCGACTTCATTCAAAATCAAAATTACACAACCATTTGATATAGAAATTTTAGATCCTAATGAAATAAATTTTATTGAGAAATTAGATTATAATAGTAACTTGAGTACCGAACAAGATTATTTATTGAAAACTAACTTGAATAATCTCGGACTAGATCATTGTAACTGTGAAGAAAGACAAATGATAAGTGAACTTTGCTATAAGTACAGAGATATATTCCATTGCGAGGAAATTCCACTCAGTTTCTCAAATGAAATAACTCATGAAATAAAATTGAAAGACAAAACACCTGTATTCACGAAGTCATATAGATTTCCCGAAGTTCACAAAAAGGAAGTAGAATCTCAAATGATTAAAATGTTGGAATGAATAATCCAACCATCGACTTCACCTTGGAGTAGTCCAATTTGGATAGTACCTAAAAAATTAGATCAGTCCGGTAAACAAAAATGGCGAATTGTCATCGACTATAGTAAATTAAATGATAAGACAGTTGATGATAAGTACCCCCTTCCTAACATCACCGACATACTCGACAGACTTGGCAGAGCAAACTATTTTACCACATTGGACTTAGCATCTGGCTACCACCAAATTGAAATGAACAAACATGACATACCAAAGACAGCTTTTTCTAGCCCTAATGGACACTATGAATTCAAACGCATGCCGTTTGGTTTGAAAAATGACCCCTCCACTTTCCAGAGGGTAATTGATAATGTTTTACGTGGGCTCAATAATGATATCTGTTTAGTATACCTAGATAATATCATAATTTTTAGTACATCATTACAAGAACATATATCTAGACTGAAGAAAGTATTTGATCGACTTCGAAATTCTAACTTCAAAATTCAAATGGACAAATCAGAGTTCTTACAAAAATCCGTTTCATTCTTGGGTCATATTATTACTCCTCAGGGTGTTAAACCAAACCCAGATAAGATTTCAGCTGTTCAAAAGTTTCCAATTCCTCAAACACAAAAAGATATAAAGTCATTCTTGGGCTTTCTAGGCTATTATCGTCGTTTTATTCAAGACTTTGCCAAAATTACCAAGCATATGACCATTTGTCTCAAGAAAAATGCAAAGGTCATTAATAGCCCAGAATTTATTGAAAGCTCTGAAAATTGTAAGAAAATACTTTGCAATGACCCTATCCTTCAATTTCCCGACTTCGAGCGAGACTTTATACTGACAACAGATGCATCAAATATTGCTCTTGGTGCTATTCTATCACAAGGAATTATAGGACAAGACAAACCCATAGCTTATGCTAGTCGTACTTTGAATGAAACAGAACAACGTTATAGTACGATTGAGAAAGAGTTGTTCTCCATTATTTGGGCTTGCAAATATTTTCGTCCTTATCTGTTTGGTCGTAAATTCACCATAGTTACCGACCATCGGCCATTAACTTGGCTTTTCAATTTGAAAGAGCCAAATTCTAAATTAATTCGCTGGCGTTTGAAACTGGAAGAATATGATTATAAAATCGTATATAAAAAAGGCACTCTGAATTCAAATGCAGATGCGTTATCTAGAATAAAACTAAACATTTATGAATCAGAATCAGTAATTAATTATCCTGGAGACATCAGTGAAGAATCTTTAGAATTTTTGAGAAACCTTGCCGAAAACCCTGAAACATTTGAACAAACAAAGCCGATTAACCAAGAACCTAAAATTGTAATTCAATCAGATATTCAACTGAAACCACCAGATAATAATTCCGATCAAACACCACATTCATTATCAAAAGCAGTAGCCAATGATGGAATCCCAATTCTAGATGAAATTATCAACAACAAATCATATCAAATTCTTGTTTTTTCTCATAACCAGAATAAAATTTCAACACAAAACGAAACCTATGGAAATCACAAAATTATTAATGTAAAAATACCAGTGAATGATAATGAACGTTTCATAGTTGATTTCATGACAGAATATCTGAAACCCAGTACAAATTATTATGTTTATTTTGACAAGGAAGATCTCATTCAAAATTTCAATAATGTATACACAGAAAATTTCGACAAAAGGACTATGCACTAAGTTGGTAAATACCATCAAAGACCAGGAGGAACAAATTCTCATGATAAAAAATCATCACGAAGGAAAAACTAACCACCGAGGTATAGATGAAATGACTCAATATTTGAAAAGAAAATATTACTGGTTAAATATGAAAACAACAGTCACACAGTTTATTAATTCCTGTGAAATTTGTCAAAGAGCAAAATATGCTCGTAAAAATCCATACGTACCACTGGTCTTAACAGAAACGCCATCAAAACCTTTTCAATTGATTCATATCGACTCATTCTTTTATGATTCCAAAATCTATCTCACACTGATTGACGCTTTCTCTACATTTGGTCAAGCTTTTTACATTCCAGGAAAAACTGCCATCAATATATGCAACGCTTTAGTCAAATATTTTACTTGTTTTGGTACCCCACAAAGAAATCATAGTTGATAGTGGAAAAGAATTCAATAACAAGACTGTAAAAGAATTGTTAAACCTACACAAAATCAAAGTCCATTTCACAACCCCAGGAAATCATGAAGCTAACGGAATTGTAGAAAGATTTCATTCGACACTAATAGAACAATTGAGAATTTTAAAGGAAGTATACCCGAACGAATCAGATTTAATCAATTATGCAACGTTATAACAGTTCAATACATAGTGCTACAGGCTACACCCCTTTCGAACTTGTTTTTGGCCATACCAATTCTAGAAACCCAGAAGAAATATTCGTCCCGAAAGAAATCTTTTTAGCATATGTTCAAAATCATAAACAAAAGATATCCCCGGTATATGATAAAGTTAAGGAAAAACTCCAAACCCAGAAGGAGAAAATTATTTCAAAATCCAATAGCAAAGGTGATGCGAGTGAAGAATTCAAATTAGGTCAATCTGTATTCAAGATTATTCAAGATATTCAAATAGAAACAAGAAAAATAATAAGTTCTTAGGCCCATATACCATAATGAATATGTTAGAGCACAATGAAGTGGAAATTAAGAACAAGAAAGGAAAAACAGAGATCATTCATATTAAAGAACTAAGAAAACCCGTTTTGTTGCAGGCTCAAAATGAAGAGACTGATACTCCTTCAACTGATGACCCTATTGCTGGTCCAAGAACACGAGATTAATATAAAAGAATTAACCAATTCCCCTGGAATTCTCCCATTCAAATTAGGAAAGACCAAAATAATTGCTAGTAAACATGTATTCATAAATGAAATCAACTTGAACGTCATTGGAGACGAAATTGGCAAATTAATTGAAAGTTATCGTAATTTAAAACAATTTTCGAGTAATCAATCAAAATATTTCTATAATATAAAAAATTCTTATGATAATCTGGAACCCATTATTAATGAAGTCAAGAATAAATTCAACAATATATACAATCCAGAATCTAGTAAAAAGAGAAGAGGATTGATCAATGCTGGAGGAACTGTACAAAAGTTTCTTTTTTGAACACTTGACTCATCAGACGGCGAAAGATATGATCATGCTATCACGACACTGAAAGAAAATCAACAAAAAATTGTTAAAGACGTCAATATTCAAATATCTCTTTCGAAACAACTAATTGGACAATACTCTAAAGATATAGAAACCATTACTAATAATCAAGAGAAGATTTCCAAGTATATCTCTGAAAACAAAGCATACACAGAGCACATTTCAGATCAGTTTGGAAAATACGCAGTTTATTCAAATCTGAAAAATCAAATCTTCTTGAATGCCAACATATTCGTAACATTTTTAGACAACCTGGAAAATGCAATTACTTTTGGCAAAATTCATATTGTTCACCCCGACATATTACCTTATCAAAATTTGAAAAATATACTGTCTGAACTGAGATACCATAATGACCCTAGAACAATTATCAACGTCAACCATCATTCTTGGTACTCTATTATTCACACAAGTTGTTATTTTACTAAAGATTCAATTATTTTTTCCATAGAAATTACACTGATTCAACCAAAAACCTTTCAATATTTCCATTTATTTCCAATCCCTACCAATAACCATAAAATGATTATCCCCAATAAACCTTATTTGGCTCTTGAACAAGATTCCTACCAATACATGGACCATATCTGCCCAAAAATTGAAGACATATACCTCTGTGAACAAGAAGAATTGAAAATCAACCCTGCCAAAGACTGTATTTCAGCACTCATTCAAGACGAACGATCCCGCTGTTCACAAATACCGATACAGATTCCATTGTTGATGTTCAATAAAATCAATGACGAATATCTACTGATCATCAGCAGAGAAGTAATCAAAATAAAATCTCAATGCCCCGAAGAAGAATTCCTCACTGTACAAGGCAATATTCTACTACAGATTCCGAGAAACTGCAATGTAGAATACAAGTCTGTTAAATACGAAAATTTCCAACCCAAAAGTTTTGGAAGTTCCCTTGTATTACCGAAGATAATAAACGGCAGTACACAGGTTGAGGTAGTCCGAAGAAAACCACTCAGAATTTAAAATGTCCCACTGGAAGATATTCATCGGCTCCGACAACATATATTCGAAGCCACCAATCAACTATCAATCGATGATGTCAGTGAAAAACAATCAATCAACTGGATGTTCTAGACTATAGTAGCCATAATTCTGATTACATTGTCCTTCTTCGTCACCCGTAGAATCCTGGCAAAGAAGAAGACACCCGGAGCTGCAGAAGTCCGAATCCAAATCGATGAAAATCAATCAGTCCGATCGCCTTCGGTCTTGTTCCAGCCCGAAGCCATCGTTTAAGGGGGGAAGAGTTATATCAAGCGGTCCCACGGTACCGAGCAAGGTACAGCACTTCCCAGGCCGATTCCCGGAATCCAGCAAATTCAGCATCTTCGTATTTCACGACGCTTCAAGTTCAACCGACATTATAAATTCGATGTTTTTGTCATTTCTGCTCTTGATTCTGACCTCACCTTTTGTACAGCAAAGATATTAACGTTTTTGAAAAGTCTCTTGCCGGTTTTTCGAAAATAACTCGCGTTATCCGAAACGCATTCATCTATTCTCGCACTAAGGGCAGTGTTCAGGTCTTTTATACTAGCATTGCAAGAATTAACATTCTGAGTACATATCACCAGTGACTGTGTTAAAAAGTTCAGTTTATGCATAATTGTTTCGAAATGGGATGTATTAAGCGGTGAGTTTGAAGAGGATGGGGGATTTACACCATGGCAGCGATGACAAACGTGTCCCACCTGAGACGATATTTCGTCCCCGCTGATGCCTGAGGAAGTAACACATATATCGTGCGCTGTCTGCAGACATACTGAACACTGCTTCGTATCGTCCTCGTTTCCTGCAAGGTCAACTTCGCACGAACAACACTTTCGTCCCATATCGATAAGGTTTTTATGTTGGTGCTACCAATAAATATAGTTGAAAATTCGCTCTCCAAATGACCAAATATAATTTCTTATATACGAAAATTATCAGGCTGACTTACAGTTTTTGTTGGTATCTCACAATTCTTTGATAAAGCACTATTACCAAGATGTTTGGAGAATAACATCGGAGACCACCACAAGCGATGCTAACTCTAGGCAGCCGTCAGCCAAATCCATATATATTTTTGTATTATGCTGAATTCGTAAAAAAACTACAAAAATCATTTTTGACGCCCTCTAGCGCCGAATCTGGTCATACGATTGAGTTGGGCCAATGGGGACTTTCATTAAGGATGGTTTCAGCTACGACATATCGAAAATTCAGCCATTTTCACCGAAAGCCATTTTCCATAAGAATGGTGCGGTGACCTTTCAAATTTAGGAAATGTTACCATTTTATATTCTCGATGCAATGAGTGAGCTGAGACCATAATTTCCTGGAAAGTCAACAAGATGAGTTTGTTAACAATGAAAAAGTTTCCGAATGTTATAAAACGTTCAATACTATGACCAATGTTGACTGTTTTAATCCGTTTGAACTAGATGTTTCCATTATAAATGAACGAGTGCTATTTGTCATAAACACAGAGGTTACGGTGACTGTCATCAATGAAGATTTAATTGACAGGGATACTTTGATTGAGGGGGATACGGGCAATACAATCAAACCTAGGGGTTACTGTTTAGCTGAATCCAAAATATGTTATACTGTAAAGCTCATAGAGGAGATTTTTGCTCGACTGAATGGAGCTTATACAAAACTTGACTCGAATAATGCTCATGCACAATTTGTTTTGGATAAAAAATCTCAAGTTTCGACAACCTTGGGCACTTTTGAAAATAAAACAGTTACCATTTGGAGTGGCAGGTAGGTGGTATTTCAGAATAATGTAGAGCAAGTTGTGCAGAAAATGAAGAAGGCAATCAATTATTTAGATGACAGGTGCTACGAAGTATCAATTAAATTGAGAGAGGTTGGTTTAACACTTAAGAGAAGTCAGTATGTCAGTTTTTTTAGGAATGATATAGAGTATTTAGGACACGTAATGAGTAGTGAAGGGTTAAATAAAACTCAAAACAAAGTAAAGGCAATCTAAGATGCACCGAGACCAACTACAGGAGTTTTTCAGGATTCATTGATCATAATAATAGTAGGTAGCCAGTGACGCTTCAGCGGATGGCATTTCTAGCGTAGTCTTCCACAGGGACGAGAAGGGTAATAAAGGGCGATAGCCTGTGCATCCAGGACCTAGAAGAGTAGAATGCAACCATCGTCAAGAAAGCGTAAGCTCTGGTGTTTGGATTAAAATGATTTGAACAATATGTAAGGGGTATTGAAATAAGTAAAAGAACTGATCATAAACCTTCAGTCAGTTTATTTGGAGAACACAAAGGTATTCATCAAAGAAATAGAGACCGACTGCAGTCTTCATATGATTTTAAAATAGAGTACCTATATTCATTGCATTGATAATATTCCCAGACTTTTTATACCGATAACCACTGCCAGTCACCATCAAGTCCGAGAAATTCAATGCTGAAGGATATTGAAATTTTGCATCTACGACGGCGGAATGGCCTACAGATAACGACAGGGTCAGAGAGGCAACTAAACAGGACAGAAAGGTGACAGATGTGAAGACATATCTGAGTAGTAGAGCTAAGCCGGTTCTAGCTCACTTTGACCTCAAGTAACCCCGTGGATGGCATGTCCATCAGCAGTGACCATACAGTAGGGGGGTCTAGTGAAGGTCACGAAGACATCTTCAATCTGAAGACATCTTCAATCTGAAGACATCTTCGATCTGAAGTCATCTTGCAGACCACACCCCCTCACACTACCCCCTTAGGCCTTTTACGCTGTACCCCCCTTTGGACCCTTGGCGCTGCGCAATCCGAAGACATCTTGTGACGTCATATTCCATTTAAAAAAAAGCCAGTACAATCAGGATTCGAACCCGCACCAATACGGTGCAAAGTTTCAAGACCAAACGCTTCGTCCACGCGGCCACTGCGGGACATATCAATTAACATTTCTAAAAATAAACCGATGCGGTTATTTGTGCTTTGTGGAACGTAGCAACCTCGGCAAGCGGGGAGCAGGGGAAACGAACAATGGCTTATTTATTCATTATACATCAGTGTATGAATAGAGATAATCGCATTCAAGGTCAGGTTCGCTGCATTCCAATGATGACTCAACATATCACGCCATGATGCAACAGCGTGATGTATTCGAGCAGATCCATGGAGCAGGGAAAGGAACAATGGCTTATTCATTCAATAAACATCAGTGTATTAATAGACATAATTGCATTCAAGGTCAGGTTCGCTGCATTCCATTGATGATTCAACATGATACAATATTTCGCGTAACGTTACAAAGATAAGAGACGACAAAGCGACTGCCACTGTTGCCAGACGTTTGAAAATATAATGCATTGATGCCAGACGTTTGAAAATATCTGAAGATATCCCATAACGTACCTACCAAAGTAGAATGCGAACCACCACGTGGATACTTGATGGATAACGGGGTGTGGCTGCCCGAAGTTAGGCGTCTGACATCTAATGTTTGGCAGCCAAATGTCAAATGTCAATACCAAATGTCAGTTCTATGGTTCAGTGACATAAAGTTGAAATATAATGATGAAAGCAGATTCATGTTAGTATCACAATGACTTCAGACGAGTACAGAAGGAAACTAAAAGAATTCGGTGAACGTGTCCGTCAGTTGAGTAGAGATATAACTTTCTACGAAGAGAAAACTAGAGTATTGAAGAAGTTGGAGTATCTGAGTTTGTGGGATAAACTTTTCAGTTGTGAGAGTAGAAGACCTGTGACAAATATAGATAACTCTAAAAATGTCATGACTATCATTAATCATTCTGACAGCCGTTTTGAATGATGTATTCTATACAAACGTACCCACTGATATAAAGATTTCAAAGATATGCTTCAACGATGAAAGAAAAATCTGCAGTCAATCGTCATGGGCAATAATGAAACATAAAGTAGTGAATGATGGACGACTACCAGTATTTTACAAGGAGATACCACAAGAAAATAACTCATTTTACAAAATGAAATTCCTATTGAATGATGGAACTCAAGAGGAAAGAGAATGGCAAGCTACACCTTTCAAGAAGACAACAACAGATGTCAACATATTAAATGAAATTTATAAAATGTTTTCAATACTATATTTGATATTGGCAACTATAATCATTTTAATAATGAATTTCTTTATGAAAACTATAAAAAAGTATAGATCGTCTTGTAGTACATGAAAAATAAACAATTCAACAGATATACGAGGTGTTTCAATAAAACTCAATAATTAGAATAATAATACATATATTGAGGAAAATATACAATACTTTTCTACTTGGGTAATACAACATATGTAAACCATTGATGTAATTGATCAACGTTTCGTTGGGTGCACATGAATTTTCCATTGGCGTGGTTAGGACAATACGTAATGGTGGGCTGGAAGTTTTCCGTAGTCAATGATGAGTCATCATACAGCGTCACATCGTAAATGGTTGGATACACTGCAAGCTCAGTACACTTTGTTTTCAAAAAGTCAGCCTTCTGATTTCCTCTTACATAAATGCACTCAACTGAATGTAGTAGATATTTCTCCAAAATGACATTCATTTCACTATAGTCAATATATAGTCAATATATAGTCAATATCTCCATGAACAAATTTTTCCAAGTAATGTGTGGTTTTTTTATCTTTTCCGCTCACATCAGCATAAGGTGTAGGAGGCTTGAACAAAAAGTTCGATCTTTGACAACCAATCTGAATGGTCAATTCTTTCGGATGGAAGACGCCATCGAGCGTGAAACCTTGAATGTCAACGAATGCGATTCTCATGATGGTCAACGGTGAAATGGCGAGCACGAACGGTACTCGACCACTTATATTATGCTTTTCACAACCTCCGTCAGAGGGTAGTACTCTAGCAGACAATCGTGCACGATGATGCAATAGGCCTTAGTATCAGCAGGAAATCCTTTAGCAGACTCAATCTCCAGCTTTATATCCACTGTCGATGATTTCATGCTATCTTCCTGCTTGGAGCAATCAATCACGAATAATGCATGATCTTTGAATGCTGAGTAGTCCAAAATTGGATGAACTTGTGTGGAATGTGAATAGCTCGAGTAGAAACTGGTATAGTTGTAGTAAGCAGTGACATAATCGTTTCTATCGAAATCCAACTGCATTCTTTCGTTTGGCCAATATTCTCCATTCAATGATAGTCTGATGCTAGATATGCTGATGTTATCAAAGGTAGTGACATCACTGTCGAGTTTATTGCGTATATTCTTCTGGAAACAAACGATGACGTAACGTGGGCGTTCCACTGCGGCGCTGGTTTTAACTGACCAAATTTTATTCTTTGCACTTTGTGTGAGCGCTGGTAATTCGCTGAGACTCCATTTTCTGAATGGTATCATTATTGGTGTATCATTCTTGATGGGTTGCATCAATTGTAGTTTGATTTCATCATTGGGAAATATATGCTTGACCTTCAGTACCATACTATCTATCAAAACTTTGACTTTCGTTGCAGTCGTTACACCAGTATTGGTAAGTTCCTTGACAATTACGCTATCTTTATCGTCACGTGCTCGAACTAGACGAATCGTTTGTCTTCCGTAGACAATCGAAGTGTAGTCATTGAATACGTTGAAAATGTGCTTGAGAGGTATCAACAAACTGAACGACTTATCCACAGCATTCAGGAACGGTTTTTCGGGGTACGTCCATCCAGCCGTCGCCAAATGTTTAGAGTCTTCAGGTTTACAGCAGAGGAATCCTCGTACAGTACTAACAATTCCAGGATCTCTGATCACTTCTATCTCTCTGGCACTCTGCACATAAGTGCACGAATCAAAAAGAAACGCTCCACAATTGGGAGCCAATGACACGTTACCAGCTCCGTCAATATCTAATTTTCCTTTGATTTCCAACAAAGATTCATGCATTGCGAAAAATGCATCTGCTTGATTCACATTAATCTCCACCATATCATTGTTATCGAATGATTTCACGTACGGGATGTAGGATCGATACTCTTCCTTCCGGATAGTTTCATCATATTGGGGTCGACGATAAATATCGAAAATTGGGTTCATCCTTATTTGATTGAACGATGCTGCAGACGTTGTCGGTGATTGCTCAGAATGAACGTACTTGCGTTTCACCATCTCTTACTTTCAATCCAACAGATTGGAGAAAAATAATATTTTCTGGGGAGAGCTGGTCACGTCGCTTGAAAGAACTCGATGATACTGATAGGTTTGAAGTGGGTGGCACCCTTTTATGCTGAATTACCAAACCCATTCAACGTTCCTTCAAGTCCAAGTGCAAAGTACTTTTCTCTCCTCGAAAATTCACAGGTCCGAGATCTTGATCCAATACTCTAACACTGATGTTGGTGATCTCTGTCAAGTTACTTCTCACAGGCAAATAGATGGGGGTATTGGGACGTTCGTTGATTGCGTATCCAGGATCGACTGTAATGGGAAAGCTCAATATAGTATGGGCCGGTCTGTTTCCGTAGAAGGCTCCTTCGGTAATGTTGCAATCGAAATGTAAGCTAGATACTTTAAGAATATTCACTGGTCGATCTGAAGAGTGCACTATACCAGGTTCCAAGATCCTTTTCGAAAATCCTAATAATTCTCCAAAACTATTATCGTTTTCGAAACTGATGGCGTGCAATCACACTCAAAGGTGTTGTTGTTTGGTTTCAATGAGAAATCTGTATTATTCAAATGCTCCTGAATATAACTTTCAATGTTTTCAATCTCATAACAACCTGTTGGCAGCTCAATTTCCTTCAATATTGAACGATTATTATTTTCGTAGTAGTAAAATTTTTCACCATCGATGTTTGGTATGGAATGGTAAGTATGAAAGCCTAGTACAGCTATGTAATAACTTTTCCTGGGATCTAGTATGATCGGTGTGGAAGGGGTGAAAGAGAACTCGTTGGTAGTACTAGTCAGCGTAAGCAGCTGAGACATGACTGATGACATTACCAGTGGTACAGGAATATTTATAATAAAACCATCATCGACATAACCTCATATTATTTATTAATAGATCCATCCACATGTGTTTGAGCATCTGGCCTATTATAATGAATGTAACATGGTAGACGTATTCTCAAATCGAAATTACACTGATAATCGTTTGGTAATTTATGCCAAACATTCAACAATTCCCATGGTCTAGCATGTTGTATCAAATATTTGATTGGAAATTCTCTCAATTCATCTTCAGTAAAGTCTTGCAACCTCTTCTCACCATGTAGGAATGCTAAAACGGCTTCCATTATTGTACAAAAACTTCAAGCAGAGATGTCCACAGTTGAACTGATTATAGTTTTGAAACTGATCGTTGTTGTAGTATAGTTTGATTTTACCCAGATATCGGACAAGTTCTTTCGGTGGTTTCAGACAACCAAATGAATCAAAATACTCAACGACATCATTTATCTTTCTATAAGCTACCCAATGAGTGCCTTGATTCTTCGACACATCTAAATTTAGAATTGCAGTTTCACGTTGACGAGGACCACTGCTTGGCAAATTGTCTCGCATGAAAACGCCTCGAAAATGTGGTATCTTCAAGAATTTCACATACTCTAACAACTCGGTATCGTACAACGGTCTATTGGGTAGCTTCATTGGGAGTTTTTTTGTTTTTTTAAATATAAACCAAAGCCTCCTTTGGCGTTTTTACGCAAGTACAGCCCTTTACCAATAGCTTCCATAGCTTTATTATGTCTATGATCTTCTTCCAATTTCTTTTTCGCATTCCTCGCATCGATAATTGTCTTTGCTATCGCACCACTTCCCCCTGCAATGCTACCGAGAGCACCAAGGGCTGCAAAAATTGGCAATAGTGGTAGAATACCTCCGGATTTTGCATTGAAAGGTATGATGCGTGGTATTCTGATTTTCTTTTTTCCACCAGCTTGCTTGATGGCAAGTCTAGCAGCTTTTAGAGCAATCGAAGCAGTCTTCTTTAGATTGGTCGGGGGATTCTTCTTCAGAGATTTTCCAATTTTACCCACGATATGTCTTTGGAATGAGCATCCCATACCAAGCTTACGTTTAGCTTTCATTCCGGAAGTAACTAATAAGGCTGCAGCTCTCTCACCAAACTTGGCGTCTGTTGATTTCACTCGTTGCCAAGCAGCGTCTTCCAATACTGAATCGGCTTTGTGACGATCTTCCAGAGTCTTGTAGTGCGAGTATGCAATATCGTGTTGTTTGCATGCAGCGTCTAGAGGATTAATGCCAGTATCTCCACGAGCCAATCGTTTTTGTAGTTTAGTTCCAGCTGTAAAATAAATGAAATATTAGTAATCGTTTGCATCGTCCAGTAATCTGACTTACGTCCACAATACTGATAGCCTCCGGGTAAATGGAGCTCAAAAGGTAACTTGTTTATCAGGGAATTCAAAACACCTTCTCCCTCGTACGAAGACATTGAAACTGATAACGTGGTACTGTTACACATATATTTATAGGCTAACATAAACGTCAATCATGTCACAAGATGAAGGTCATTCAACAAGAACAGTCGTTACCTATTGAAAATTTAGATTTTCACACATCATCAACGACCCTTGGTAAACATGGTAAATTATTGCCCAATTCATTTCGGGCAATAGTATGTGGGCCAAGTGGTTGTGGTAAGACGAACGTCATGTTGTCAGTAATTTTCAATCCAAATGGTGCGAAATTCGAAAATGTTTACGTGTACTCCAAGTCATTGTATCAACCGAAATATCAACTACTCCAAGAGGTATTAAATGGTGTGAAAGAGGTTGGCTACTTCCCATTCAAGGATAATGATGAGATTATAAGTCCATCACATGCAAAACCCAACTCTATATTCCTATTCGATGATGTAGCGTGTGATTCCCAACAGAAAATCCGGGAATATTTTTCAATGTGTAGACACAAGGATATTGATGCTGCCTACCTTTGTCAGACCTACTCAAAAATACCTAAACAGCTCATACGAGACAACTGTAACCTGATTGTACTATTCAAACAAGATGAAATCAATTTGAAGCACGTATTTGATGAACACGTATCTCCAGACATGAGTTTCGAAGACTTTAAATGCTTGTGTTCGAAATGTTGGAATGTTGCATATGGTACTCTTGTGATTGTCAAAGATTTCGATATGAATGATGGTAGATATCGTCAAGGGTTTGATAAATATATAAAAATATAAGTATCAAACATCATCAGATCATTCCCCATCATGAAGTCATCAAGTCGTGTTGGCACACACAAATACAAAAATCGCAGCAAACGTGCTGCCTCCCCCACTGATTTGAACATAGACGATCAAATAGCTGCACGCAAACGCAAAATTGCAGAGCTCACCCGTTCAATTAGGAAAAAGTACTTGGCATTGAAACTGGGTAGATCGGAAAAAGATGAATCTCTCATCAAAATGTTTAAACCCATTTCGGAGCCACTACATGAAATTGTCAAATCCTCGAAGATCAATAATGCATTAAGAAGTATAAAAAAAGAAGAATCGCCTGAACTGAAGAAAGAAGAAGAAGAGGAAGGAGGAGAAAAAGAACAAACACAATTTCTCCCAATGGAAGAAGTAGGCAGAATAAGTGCGAACACGAGTGGACGAGATGATGATGATGAAGTATTTCGCGAAAATATACCTGAACAAAATATTTCGAAAAATGTTATGGATGAATATCTAGATCAATATCCAGTCATGTCACATCCATATATCAGAGATCATTGGTCATATAGTGAAAAAATAGATACAATGTATGGACCAACGTATGATCCCCAAACATCAAAATGGTATCTAGGAACGCAAGAACTTGACTTTGATAAAAGGACTAGCTTCATCAAAATTGGAGGTAAACAGATACGAGGAACCCCAGGACTGTATAAGCTCATCTTCTATGATGATCCTACGGATTTTAACGAAGAAGATGTGCAAGCTTACAAGGAGCTATTGAAATTGAGTGATCGATATATCAATAAAGATGGAAGACTTAAAGGTTCTACGAGATGGAAATACACAGAAATCATAAAACCGCTTATAATGGAGTTGCGAAAAGGTAGAAGACGTTCAACGACTGGTAATGGTTTGAAATTAACGTACAATGAAAAACCGGTGGAGTATATTTATTGGGATGATCCGAATGAACTTGTTGATCGTTTGAAGCTGTTGATAGCTTCCAAGGCAGCTGGAAACACCTCACTCGATAATGAAATAGTTTCCATAATCAATGAACTTCGGGAAGCTGGCTATATATACTGATAACACTGGCAATGATGAGTCATTTGAACAATGAGTCTGAACAAGTTCGGACACAGATATGCTCCACATGAAGGTAGCAATAACATTATTGAATTGACTCATTTAAGAAAACAATTTGTATCACATGATATTATGATAAAGAATTTAACTGATGCATTGAATTTGATTGACAACAAAATAAATAAATTTGAAGAATTCATTTCGAGGAACCCTCCAACGGCTAGTGAACATATGTCAACGAAAAAGTATGTAGATGATGTGATTTCACAAATTAAATTTGATTTCAAGTTGGCCATTGATAATTATACCAAAAAAGTTCGAGGGGTACTCGATGGAAAAGTGAGTAAAGTTGAAATTGATAATTTCAATACAAAATTGAATGAATTGATTAGTGGTCACGCAAACAGTACTACAAACCGCATTGATGTACTACAAAGTCAAATGACAAATGCCTTGAAAAATATCGAAGGATCAATAAATAGACTCAATAGTAAAAATACCCATTGATAGTATGGCTTCAACAGACAAGATTCAACTCGTTGATGAGCTTCATGCGCCAGCCCGCAAGACTTACCCTAGACGACGAACCATCATCAAGGGCTTAGACGATTTATGGCAAATGGATTTGGCCGAAATGAGACCTTATGCACACCAAAATAAAGGTTTCAAAATGATTTTGGTAGTTATCGACTGTTTTTCTAAATACCTATGGACACGCCCACTCAAAACTAAGACGGGTGAAGAGATCACTAAATCTTTTGCGGATATACTGCACCAAGCTAAGCGTATACCAAAAAATCTGCAATCAGATCAAGGAACGGAATTTTTCAATAGCAAATTTCAGACCTTGATGAAAAAATATAACATAAACCACTATAATACATTCACTGTGAAAAAGGCTGCCATTGCTGAACGGGTAATAAGAACACTCAAAAATAAACTCTACAAGTATTTCAGTCTGAATGGAAAATACAGATGGATTGATGTATTGCCAAAAATCACTAAACAATATAATGACACCAAGCACAGTAGGACTAGATTGAAACCTTCTGAAGTGAACAAGTCCAACGAAAAAGAGATATTACGTCAGAGATATAGTCATTTGAAAATTGCTGGTCCACGTAAGCTCAAAGTTGGTGATATCGTGCGGATATCCAAGTCTAAACATATTTTCGAAAAAGGGTACACGCCAAATTGGACGACAGAGTTATTCAAAATCATTAAAGTTAAAATAACCAATCCTGTAACATACTTACTCGAAGACATGCATGGTCAGCCAATCAGCGGTGCTTTCTATGAGGAGGAATTGCAGAAAACCAAAAATCCCGACATTTACCTCATTGAAAAAGTATTGAGGAGAAAGGGAAAGAAAATGTACATCAAGTGGCTAGGACTTGACAGAAAACATAACAGTTGGATAGAAGACGTTGATTTAGTATAGAATCTTATGGAAAATACGCACAAAATTCTGCAGTCGTGGGGCCTTTTCATCTCCATCATAAAGAACAGAAATCACAATTCAAGTTCGGATAAGTCTAGGATGGAGGGGGATATAAATGTCTGCATGAAGTTGATTTCAGTCTCAGTCGAGTTTATATCCAGCTATGTCGAGTCAAGATAGTGGTTACGCTAGTATGTCAGATGTAAGTGACGTCGAGATGACACCACCACCACCATCACCACCAGCAGCATCATTCAGTGAAGAATCTGATGGAGAATTAGACGAGCTGTTGGAAATGTTCGAGAATGCATCCAAAGATGAGATGTATTACCTACTCCACACATCATTCTCATCGGGGTGTTTCAATATTGGGGTTGGTTTAAGCCCTGCCAGATCGTTCAGTCCAGCTGTCATTCTAACATGTTCAATCTAGTTTCCATGATGATGAAAATAGTCGTTTAGATGTTTTGTATGCATTTTGTGAGATGTCTAATTGTACCTTATTAGGTAATGCATTGAGAGAATATTTGTTTTTCTATAAAAGCAATGTTTTGAAATATTTGAAAATAAAATGATCAACCCATAACTTTTCGTTTTTCTTCATAAATTATGCATTTCATCAACCAAACTTGGGAAAGGAAAAAATACATGCGAAAGTGATATTTTTTTTATTGAAATAATTGGAATAATCAGGAAGTATAAAATGAAGTCATATACATTTATAGATGTGAATAATTGTGAATATGTATAAAGATATAACTAAAATGTATATTGATATAATTATGATTAATATACAAAAGAATTAGCTTCAATATTTTCCATAATTTTCTTCTCATGTATGTACACAAACTATATCACATGTTTGAACTACAATACCAATGACATTCAATCATATTTTCACAATGATGAAAATCCAACCAATCGTCTCTATCATTAATGAAAAATTAGTCTTCCAAGATGCTATAATGCCCCCATGGGAGAGTGTTATGTGAGCCCGCAATCAAATAACGTTTATCGTCATGCGGACTTAGAGCGATTTTAGTCTGCTCAACACTAAAAACATTGTGAGCATAGGAGCGAATACAGCGTTGCGATGCTGTTTTTTCTGAATTCTCAGTCAGACATTGGACATAGTCCTCGAACTTGATTTCATTTTCGATAACGCTATATTCCACTCCTTTGGATTTTTGGACACATTTCCCACCCTGGATTTTGAAAGTATATAATTTTGAACGCAACCATACGAAATCCGTCATAATGCTACCGTTAGCTTCGTCTTTCATCAAACCTGGCACTTTTTTATTTTGCATAGGAATATCGTAAATGTTATCGCTTGGATAATCACTTGTATCAAATTGTTCAATGTTTGCCTTTATTAATTGTTTGTAAACGTCATCACATTTTATTTCATAGATGAGGGAGTCCGTATCTGTGTACAAAAGCTTACATTCATCAATATCATACTTCTCCATCATAAAGCTATAATGAAAATCGTACATGCACACCTTGGATATATCGAGTATTGACATTCCGATGTATAGTGGTTTATTGAATAACAAATTAGACTTTGTCATTTCGATAGCTATGAGGTTTTCATCGAATATGGTGCGATTACGGAAATTTGGATGTGCAATCAAATTTTTGGCACCATATCGACCTTCCCATTTCGAGACCAATTTAACTACACGGTGTTTCCTAATGTTCTCCATAGTTTTTCCAAACACAGCGTTATTTGCTAACTTATAATTATTTTTACCGAAAGTGGATTTTGCTTCCGCACGTAATTTTGTATTGAGTTCAATATATGGTTTGAGCCAGGGTGATTGATCAAATTGGAGGATTTTGTGAATTTTTTTCAAGACCACTCCGTACTTTAGCGCTTGTTTGAGTACGCGGTAATGGACTACGTAGTTGTACTTGTCGTACAGAGTGGTCATCAGTTTAGGTAATTTCGAACCAGGCGGTGTACGATGTTCTGCACATAATGGAAAATCTTTATGCTTATCATGTAAACATTCGGGATACTCCAAATCGACTTCGAGTATATAACCGACAGGTGATGTGTCAGATATGTTAAGTACATTGAATGAATCAATATTCTCGATCCACTTAAAGCCTCCAAATGGAAGATATTCCATCATGGCCCAACCATACAGATTATTGACGTCGAGATAAAGCAAGAAAGTTGACGGTTTGGTAGCGTCATACCTATCACCCATGTAAATATTATTAGCTGCAGAGAATCGATTGCAACATTGACTTATTCCACCACGAATCCCTCGCTCGACAAAAAGAAGCATGTCCACATCCTTTAAAATTTTCAATTGACATTTTGTGTACTTCAACATACATGAGCAAGTATATCCTGGCATAGTATAATACCATGCAGGATCCAAACCATACGTCTCATGACCGATATTGCGAAAGTTTTCGAAAATATCGGCCAAGAGCAGTATGTCCGTTTTCATGTATAGATCAGAGTACTCACCCAGTGATTTCAAGCTGAAAGTTTGCCATACATTCTGCGCATGTTTATATTCAACGTCAGTGATGTTACAATCATTCAACTTGTTGTAGAACTGTTCATGTGTTGGCAAACTTGACCACTCTAATTTTTCGATGGAATCAATGAAATCATAGGGAAATACTCCTTTTCGAGTTAGCAATTCGTATTGTTTGGGGTTCAAATGAATGAATTCACGTCTCGAAATTTTCAAATCTTCTATTCTTAATGTTTGAACCAAGTTCTCCAACCCCATACTCATAAATCGAAATGAGTCGATAAATCGAAATTTCACGTTAGTTTCATCGTCATACAGGGTGAAAGAAATATATTTTTCCTCATTAATCGGAAGAACACTAACCCGACCTCGTTTTGCTATATCTCGAATAATCAGATGACCATCGTATCCACTCAGATTATGGAAAACAATAGGAACCACCTGAGACTTTTTGTAGTTCAGATTGCACTGCTCATGCGCAAATCCGCGAAAGGCCCCTGTATAATGATTATGGTCACGTACGATCTTGTCATGCTTGAATTCTTTTTCACAAATGTGACAGTGAGTTGCAGTAGAAATATCAGCTGAAATAGTCATTGGAACGATATGTAAAGTTTTAGCTTCAATTACTTTGGAAATCTGTCTCATGCGCTCCGCAAACCAGTCCATCGAATCCATACCTCTATGACTATCGTAAAATGATAAAGCATCATACGAGCACTTGAAATAAAATCCAGCACTAAACGGGATGTGTTTCTGGTATTTTATGGTATGTGAACCACTGACTTTAGTACTATCTTTAAATTGTTCCAAGATTGACTCAAAATCAGCATAAATTATAAAAGGAACTCTTTCTTTGTGAATGTAATCTCTAAACTCAATTAAATCATAGCTCGGAAATGAAATTTTACAATTGTTCATTTTTTGACAATCAGCAGTATGAATGTCAAGTTTCTGTTCACTTCCAAAATAATTCAGACAACGATCGCAGATGAAAATTTTGTGCTCACGTTTACTGAGTTGTGTGTTTACTAACCGAGATAGATCTTTAATCCAGCAGTAATGATACCTTATTTCGATATCATCATCTATCTCTGGTGGCGCCTCATAATCATTCAATTTCAAGTGATATTCATTCTGAATTAATAATAAATTAACGTGACGTTCTAATTTGGACTTGGTGAGTCGACTTGGAACAGTAACAAAATATGGTGGTTCTTCCGGTTTAGGTTGAATTAATTCCAAGATGTAAACGTTGACGGAAATGTTATTCAGTTTTTCAAATTTTGAAATTTTATTGATTTTCATTGGGAATTCTATTCCTTCAAAATTCAATACTCGAGAATAATGTGGATATCTGGAAGTTCGTGATGCATTTTTTTGTACGGGGTACAGAGCCGATATGATTGCCCAAGCGAAGCACGCATCATCATGATTTTCAACATTTATGCAGGCATGTTTTTTCTTTATAGCTAATGGTAGTTCGATGAAAGACGAACCACCATTATTACCCATCCCCGATTTATTTGTATTAATTTCTAAACTAATAATTCTATGAAGTGCCCACCCGCTTTCTTTTTCTGCAAACTCCTCAAGTTTATTTTGAATTGCATCGATGACGTTTTCGAAGAACCAAATATTCAAATCTGTTCCCTGATCAATCACATTGTTTTTAGTGTTGAAATATTTGAATTCAATTTTGTCCTCTTGATTGATTGCTTGTTTTATGAATTCACCACAGAAGCATGCATTAACTTTGATTATTGGCTGAAATTTCAACATATTAATGATTCTGCGTTTGAATAATGCAAACGAATCTTTGAAAAAATGATTGATGTCCTTGTGTGTCAAATTTATTATGATACCAGTGCGTAGACGTGATGAAAATGCTGATTTCATATCTTCCCACTTGACTCGTGAAGACAATTTTGATTTAACCCCTTCCCCTGAATGGATACCCCCAATATTTTTGAATGAAATTTGAATTTGTTTTAAATGGCCTAATGATGTTTGTAATTTTTTCAAAGTTCCCATTGCCAATTGTGGTTGAATTGCTTTGTTTATCAAACGAGCAGTACGTTTGCAATGACCCAACCATATTTCACGTTCTCTCAAACTAAATTTGTTCCTCAAAATTTGTTCAGCTTCCTGCAATTTTCTAATCATGTCTGCGCTCAAGGTAGCTACATCTTCGACATCCATATTCAAAAAAGTGTACATTCACGCAGAAAAAAAACTATGAAAAATATTCAAACTTACGCCTGACAATAATTGTACTGGTGATGCGGGGGAGCTGGGATGTCTAAGTTGTTGTCTCGAATATCTCGAATTGCTCCAGTGAATGTAACTGCCCGCAGATTCGTGATCCTCTGTATACGAGGGAGTAGTTTCCTGCTGCAAACTGCTCCACTACAGGTTTAATTGCGAGAGTCGCTCTAGCAGGCAGAAAGATCTTGAAGTCATCAAGTTCCACAAGAGGTGCTTCACCGTATCTGCTGGCTTTGATTTCCACTTTTATGATGCGGTGTGGCACGTTAAGGGGCAGCTGATTCAGCTTCTTCAGGCACTTGCTAGACATCCCAATAGCATTAATTGTCTGGAGATTCATCTACATCGAAACAAAATACCCTCGTAAAAAAAATATCAGAACAATTAAACAAGTGAAAACTATAATTTATGGGGGCATTTGTATGAATTGTTGAAAGAAAACACTCTGTATATAAATAAATGGACGATGATATCCAGAATCGAGTTAATATAAAAATGTACTTACGATTTGCGGTATAAAGCACAAACACTATTGTATTTCGAGAGACAGAGGGAAAATGTGTCTGCTCGTGATGCAAGATTGACGAGAACTGATTCTCCGCACTGTCAACAATCCATTTATAGATAAAGAATTCGTTACATGCGGACTCAGTGAAATGTGAGAAATGTTTGGTCTGCTAATTGTTCCAGGAATTCATGTCGATAAGAAAACATGATTCATGATATCATTGTCGGCTACGTGCAAACTTATCAATGACCTCTTTGTTCATCAATGTATTGACTAAAATGCTGATGTAAGCATGACATCATCATTGTTATCCATGAATAATTATGGTCTCGAGATATGATATCATCATTGGCCACCTGCAAACTTATGAAAGACCCCATTCATTATCGAAATATCGAACGAGTTACAAGAACTATCTAGCTTATTCCTATGAAATTGTATACTTTGCAGCATCATCATAAATGAGTCTATTTGTTCAAGTGATACACTTTCCGATTCAGTCTTTGCCTGTTGTTCATCTCGATCATGAGATAAATAAAGACCCTGTGAAAGATTTTTCGTTTTTTAAAAAGCTTCTTCACGAAAACCAACTTGTAACTGGCGCAGTCGGTAGGATCCCGAAAATTGTTTGTATCGCACAGACAGTTTTTCGTCTCAACGATTTATCGGGATACGAAAAAAGTTCGGTAGTGTAAAAAGACTAGTTAGATTCGAGGGCATATCGGATCCAAAGCTGGGACGTTTCACCGCTGAATACACAAGTGAACAGTGTAGAAGGAGAACGATCAATCAACGCAGAAAACAGAAAAAACAAGTCCTGGGAGAAGAAAATCACTTTCCAAACCTATAGGCAGCTAGGATAAGAAACGTAGGATAAGAAACAACAAACAAGAAGAAGAAGAATGAAAATATTCATAGTACTGTAAGTGCAATTCAATTCCCATTTAAACCCCAAACGATAGTTTATAATCATATCTGTTATTATTTCTATGACTGATTCTGATTTAGAATCACTAGCTAAGTTATTGGAAAATATTCAATTAAGTTCCGAAACAATCAACATGGCTACAGAACAAACAGCAATTAATTACCAACTATTGAGACTGTATTTAGACTCGATTCCATCTTATGAAGGTAATCCACACACTCTCAACATTTTTATTGGGAACTGTGAAAATCTCATAAACGTATTTGCTAGAACATCAAACGATGACCCATTTAATAATTTTCTACTGAGATCTATTTTGGGTAAACTCACAGGTAGAGCTTTAACTTTAATAGGTTCTCGAACAGAACTACAAACTTGGATAGAAATCAAACAATCCTTGTTATTGAGTTTTGGAGATCAACGTAATATTGATTGTTTATTGCAAGACCTTATTTCTTTGAGACCATCACGAAATGAGAATCCTTACAATTTCGGTATGCGTTGCCAAGATGCTAGAAGTTTGATTATTTCCAAATTAAATACTCTGACTTTAACAGCAGATGAAAAAACCATTTGGCTCAAAAACTATAATGACATGGCAATGAAAACATTCATTCGTGGACTACCCAGTCCGTTACAAAATAATGTGCGTTTAAGAAATCCTGACAGTCTTGAAAAAGCTATGAGTCTCGTAATCGAAGAAGAAAATTTCTTCTATTCGACTCAACGATCAAACACTTTGAATTCACAAATGACATTCAGACCTGCACAAAGAATGACTCCATCTCGACCTAACCAACCAAATCAAAATAATTCATATCCATTCAGACCTCAAATGATTTTTTCTAATAATAGACCACAACAACAATTTCCCCCGTTTCAAATGAATCGATCACCTAGTCAACCTAACACTTCATTTAATCCTCAGTATCAATCACCATTTTATCAACCACCCAATCAAACTTGCACACCTTTTATACCACAACAACAACAATATCAGCCAAGACCACAATTTAATAATTTTCAGAGACAACCATTTTTCGGACAACGTCAAAATCCGTCCCAACAAACAAGACAATTTATTCGACCTAATCAAAACGCCAATTTTAAACCTGAACCGATGGAAATATCTGGCAATTCTCGTATTAAAGCACCTTCGAAATTCGTATCTAATCATTTATATGTTCAAAATATTGATGAACAATTCGAAAACCCATTCGAATATTATGACCATAATTCATACGATGAATATCAAAATTATCCGCTTTCAGATGACGTCTACTACAATTCACCTAGTTATCATTATTATAATTCCCCGAACGAAGAAAATAATACTTATTATGATGTATCCGCAGAAATTAAACCGGTAGAAACATCAGATAGCGCTCGTGAAAATTCTCCGAATGAAAATTTTCAGGAGGCAGCAACTACTACCAAAGTAACATAATACATGTAAACACTCTCAAAGCAAACCTTCCTTATATTTTCATACCGCAAATAAATGCCAACCTTTTGATAGATACAGGGAGTTCTAAAAGTCTCATGGATCCAGAATTAGCTTATAAATTTTATCAAAATTTTATTTACGAAGAACCATTTAATATTGAAACAGCTCATGACATTTCATATCATGACGAAGTGGCCGAAATTCCGATTTTTCAGATATTTAAAGTAGATGGATCACATAAATTTTATCTTTTCAAATTTAGCGACAAATTCGATGGAATAATAGGCGTAGACCTACTCAAACAATTGAATGCGAATGTAAACGTGAACTTGAAAATTCTCTCAACACCCTTTGCTAACATTTCAATTATATTCGAACAAGACGAGACACAGAAGAAAACCAGTAGTATTTCAAATCACCAAATCATTGTTGCTCCACGTGTACAACAAGTAGTGAAAATACCTGTACAACAAAAAGACGGTATTGGAATTTTAAATTATCAAAATTTTGACAATGGTTTAGAAATGCCCAAAGCAATAGTGAATGTATCAAATTACTTTGCCTTTACTACCATAACTAATATCAGTGAAAAACCTGTAAAACTGGATATTTTAGAACCATTCGAAATCGAAACATTGAACCTCATTGATATAAATTTCATGAATAAAATTGAATCCAATAATTTCATAGATCAATCACATGATACATTGTTGAAACAAAATCTGAAAAATATAAGATTGGAACATTGCAATAAAGAAGAAAAAGAATCTTTGAGAAATCTTTGTTACAACTATCGAGACATATTTTACTGCGAAAATATTCCTTTGAGCTTTACCAATGCAATCACTCACAAAATCAGACTAAACAATGATTCACCCATTTACACGAAATCGTATCGTTTCCCAGATGTGCATAAACAAGAAGTGAAATCACAGATTGAAAAAATGCTAGATCAAGGAATCATTCAAAATAGTATTTCCCCATGGTCAAGCCCAATCTGGATTGTTCCTAAAAAGATGGACGCTTCCGGAAATAAAAAATGGCGGTTAGTCATAGACTATAGAAAACTGAATGAACGAACAATAGACGATAAATACCCTTTGCCAAACATCACAGATATATTGGACAAATTAGGAAAAGCAAATTATTTTACAACCCTGGATCTCGCCAGTGGTTTTCATCAAATTGAAGTCGATAAAGAAGACGTATCAAAAACCGCGTTTAGTACTGAAGGAGGACACTTTGAATTTAGGAGGATGCCCTTTGGCTTGAAAAATGCCCCCTCCACCTTCCAGAGGGTTATGGATAACGTCCTAAGAGGTCTACAAAACGAAATATGTGTTGTTTACCTTGACGATATTTTAATTTATAGTACTTCTCTTCAAGAACACATAGACAGACTGAAAACAATATTCGATAGATTAAGGCAAAACAATTTAAAGATTCAACTTGACAAATCCGAATTTCTTCAAAAATCAGTTCAATATCTTGGTCATGTAATTACACCTGACGGCGTAAAACCAAACCCTGATAAAATATCAGCAATAACTAAATTTCCGATTCCCCGTAATCCGAAAGAAATCAAAAGTTTCCTTGGTTTACTAGGCTATTATCGAAGATTCATTCGTGACTTCGCAAAGATCACTAAACCTATGACTAAATGTCTTAAAAGGGATTCGAAAGTAATACACGATAAAGACTTCATCGATTCTTTCAACACGTGTAAAAAACTATTGACTAATGACCCAATTTTACAATTTCCCGACTTCTCGAAGAAATTTGTACTAACAACCGATGCTAGTAATTTTTCAATTGGCGCTGTACTCTCGCAAGGAGAAATACCGAACGATAGGCCAGTCGCTTATGCTTCTAGAACATTAAATGATAGTGAAACCAGATACTCAACAATTGAGAAAGAGCTTCTTGCTATCATATGGTCGTGTAAACATTTTAGGCCTTACCTTTATGGACGAAAATTCACGATCTATACAGATCACAAACCACTCACTTGGTTATTCAAACTCAAAGAGCCAAATTCGAAATTAGTAAGATGGAGATTAAAATTAGAAGAGTTTGATTACGACATAGTTTATAAAAAAGGAAAATATAACACAAATGCTGATTGTCTCTCGCGAATACCAATCAATGTAATCGAAACTGACGAAATTTCCGTTGCTAATAACCCGGGTGATATTGATAAAGATATTACAGATTATATTCAATCATTGGAAGCAGGACCAAGTACATCTGACCCAATTGACGTAGTAGATCAAGACATTTCAAAATTTTTAGAGACCCTAGAACAAAATTTGGAAGAACCGCAATTGTTAGATCAAAACCAACAAGTACAAATTTTATCCGACGTACAAATTAAACCAGCTGATAATATATCAACACAACATTCTGATGCGAATGAAACTACAAACGAAGGTATAAAAATTTATGACGAAATTATTAACAATAAATTCAATCAAATCTTAGTATTTCCTAATACCTATCATAAAGTGGATATAATCCGTGAAAATTATGAGAACTATAAAATCGTGCATTTGAAAATCCCTGAAGTCAACAATGAGAAATTAATATTACAATTTTTAATTGAAAACACAGAGTCAAAGAACACCTATTCATTATATTTCCATTCTGAAAATCTGTATAAAGCATTTTGTAAAGTATATCTAAAACATTTCTCAGAGAAAGGACCGAAATTAATTAGATGTATGAAAAGACTAAACACCATAATTGACAAAGATGAACAACTCATGTTGATTAAAAACCATCATGAAGGAAAAACTAATCATCGAGGAATTAACGAAACTCTCGAACGCTTGAAAAAGAATTATTACTGGAAAAACATGAAACAAACCATAACTACCTATATAAATTCTTGCGAAATATGTCAAAGATCGAAATACGCCAGGAAAACCCCTTATGTACCGCTAATGCTAACTGAAACAGCTTCCCGACCATTTCAAATAGTTCATATAGATGTTTTTATTTTTGATGGAAAAAATTATTTAACTCTGGTCGACGCATTCACAAAATTTGCTCAAGCGATGTTCATTCATGGAAAAACTGCAATTCACATAAGTAAAGCTTTATTGAAATACTTCACTGCATTCGGTGTACCCCAATCATTGGTAGTTGACAATGGAACGGAATTTAATAACGAAACAGTAAAAGAAATTCTGAAGGTTCATAAAATCAATGTGCATTTCACTACACCCACACATCATGAATCAAATTCTCCAGTTGAACGTTTTCACTCGACAATAATAGAACACTTGCGAATTCTACGAGAAATATATCCGGACGAAAACGATGACCTTATGGATTATGCCATATTAGGTTACAACAGTTCTATTCATAGTTCAACCGAGTTTTCCCCTTTCGAACTCACATTCGGTCATACAGACTCGAGAAATCCAAACGAAATATTTATTCCTAACATTTTTTATACAGAATATGCTGAGAAACACAAAGAAAAATTGAAACACGTCTACGAAGTGGTGAAATCTAAATTGGAAGATAAAAAGCGTAAAACAATTTCGAAACATAATACACTAGGCGACACAAGTTCTGAATTTCGTTTAGGTCAAACAGTTTATAAAAAGAATCCCAAATCTCGAAATAAAAAAGATAAGAAATTCATAGGCCCGTATGAAATTACTAAAATGTTAGAGAGAAACCGAGTTGAAATTACACTCAAAGCGAATAGAAATAAAAAAGAAATCCTCCATATTGAAGAATTGAAAAAACCTTCTGTTGTTACAGATTCACCTTCTGTTTTACAGGTAATCTTGACCATAGTGATGCCGAAAAATATGATAAAGCTATTTTATCATTATCAAATAATCAGAACAAGCTCAAAACGATTATTGGTAATCAAATAACTTTACTACAAACATCCATACAAAAATTCAAAAACGATACCGAAATGCTAGCTCATAATCAAGAAATAATGAATTCTCGGATTAAGGAATTGCAAGAAATCATCAAAACTATTCACATAGACAACGTAGAAAATTATCATTATTTTCTATTGCAAACAGTTATTTCACAGTTCATCAATACTTTCCAAATAATGTATGATATCTTAGAAAAAATTGAAGTAGCAATCACTTTTGCAAAATTAAACACATTTCATAATGCAATTATTGAACCATCTGAATTGTTGTCTGAGATCACTGCAATTAGCAAGCATTTGAAAAATAATAAATTTCCATTTGATCCAATCATGAAAAATCTGATTTTATTTGAGAAAACAATGGAGATTAAAAGTTATAGTAAAGGAAATGAAATAATTTTCATCATAGAAATTCCAATGGTGGAAGCAGATGATTATAATTACTATCATTTGTATCCTCTACCAACTCCTATAGATAATTCCTTCAAAACTATAATACCCCATTCAAAATATCTCCTATTGAATGAGCACGATTACGCTTTCACGGACATCAAATGTCAAGAAGTCATTCCTGAAGAATTCCTGTGCCAAGACGTACAAACCACCAAAATTGAAGACCACATTCCTTGTGAAATTCAATTATTAAAATACTCTACGAAAACGAGTTGCAGACAGATACCAGCCGAAATCAAGAGGACTAAAATACAGAAATTAGAGAAAAACCAATGGATCGTCATCACCCCAGAAAATATAGTGGCCGTTCAAAAGTGCGGGAAAAATAAAGATAATATTCCACTTAATGGAACGTTTATTATAGAACTGAACAATCTCTGTGAAGTTCATATCAAAGACATCGTGTTAAAGACATACAAAAAAAGTGATCCCAGTTATAAAAACATTGAACTGCCAAATATAAAGACTTTTTCGGACTCTAATGTACAAAGTGAAATTAATTTTCAGCCTCTACAATTAGAACACATCAATTTAGATGACATGGATGGCATCTACAACATTCTCGAGGACCAAAAACAACAACTAACCAACTTAGACGATTCAACGATACATTTTGACAATATAAGCTTGTATACTATATTTTTGTATTTAATAATTGGTGTTGCTATAGCTTATATGATACGGCATTTCTACTTGAAGAAGAAGCTCTCAAGAAACCCAACCCTGGACGAGGCGCTTGGACTTGAACAAGTCAAACCAACCCCCGATGTCAGATTAACTTCGAACTTTGGATCAACCCCATAGTTCTCAACTAGTGCCGGAGGAGTTACAAGAACTATCTAGCTTATTCCTATGAAATTGTATACTTTGCAGCATCATCATAAATGAGTCTATTTGTTCAAGTGATACACTTTCCGATTCAGTCTTTGCCTGTTGTTCATCTCGATCATGAGATAAATAAAGACCCTGTGAAAGATTTTTCGTTTTTTAAAAAGCTTCTTCACGAAAACCAACTTGTAACTAACGAAATACATAGATAAGTATTACATCATCTTGTGCAATTTGGATTATTATTACAACGCTTTTTATTACTTCTAATTGAAACGTCCGTAGCGCAATTGTTAGAGTGTGACCAAGAGATAGCGGCATTTGACATTTGACATTTGACATTTGGCTGCCAAACATTAGATGTCAGATGCCTAACTTCGGGCAGCCACACCCCGTTATCCATCAAGTATCCACGTGGTGGTTCGCATTCTACTTTGGTAGGTACGTTATGGGATATCTTCAGATATTTTCAAACGTCTGGCATCAATGCATTATATTTTCAAACGTCTGGCAACAGTGGCAGTCGCTTTGTCGTCTCTTATCTTTGTAACGTTACGCGAAATATTGTATCATGTTGAAACATCAATGGAATGCAGCGAACCTGACCTTGAATGCAATTATGTCTATTAATACACTGATGTTTATTGAATGAATAAGCCATTGTTCCTTTCCCTGCTCCATGGATCTGCTCGAATACATCACGCTGTTGCATCATGGCGTGATATGTTGAGTCATCATTGGAATGCAGCGAACCTGACCTTGAATGCGATTATCTCTATTCATACACTGATGTATAATGAATAAATAAGCCATTGTTCGTTTCCCCTGCTCCCCGCTTGCCGAGGTTGCTACGTTTCACAAAGCACAAATAACCGCATCGGTTTATTTTTAGAAATGTTAATTGATATGTCCCGCAGTGGCCGCGTGGACGAAGCGTTTGGTCTTGAAACTTTGCACCGTATTGGTGCGGGTTCGAATCCTGATTGTACTGGCTTTTTTTTAAATGGAATATGACGTCATGTCTTCGAATCTTGGAGCACTAAGGGTCCAAAGGGGGGTACAGCGTAAAAGGCCTAAGGGGGTAGTGTGAGTGGGGTGTGGTCTGCAAGATGACTTCAGATCGAAGATGTCTTCAGATCGAAGATGTCTTCGTGACCTTCACTAGACCCCCCTACTGTATGGTCACTGCTGATGGACATGCCATCCACGGGGTTACTTGAGGTCAAAGTGAGCTAGAACCGGCTTAGCTCTACTACTTATCTGAAAGATGGTTGGTCAGCAGATGATACGATGAAGCATTATTTCAGAAGACGAGACGAGCTAATAGAATACAGCGAGTGCCCAAGGTCTAAAGGGAAGAGCTATTATCGGAGCTGAATGCAAGTCACATGGGAATGGTTAAAACCAAAAGTCTGGGCAGCTCCTACTTGTGGTGGCCGGGATCGAATAAGGAAGTGGAGGAATCGTTGAAAAGATGTGTGCCATACCAGTCCAACCACGATAACAACAGGTGAACCTTGCAGAGTTCATGTTAATTTCTTGGGTCCTATCCAACAAATTTTTTTTTCCATTGCAATTAATGCCTTTACAAAATGGCTAGAAGATACTGAGCTGAGATTGAGGAAAATTTTTGTAAGATTTGGATTACCTGATGCAGTTGTGTCTATTAATGGAAGAGCTTTTGTGTCTCAGGAAATCGAAACATTTTTTATCAAGAATGGTATCAGGCACCTGACTTATTCCCGAAACAATTCTTTTAGTTACGGGGCAGCAGAAAATATGGTACGCACATTCAAAAACAAGCTTGAAGTTGCACTTGCAGATTAAGTAAATTAGCATACACCAATATTAACTTGAATTTATCGGTTTCTTTTGACATCTCCAGTCCAGTTGATGTTTGGAAGAATAATTAAAACAAGACGTTTACAATTAAGCCTGAAGAAAGGGAAAGACCCCGCGAGAGCAAATGTGCAGACAGCCCAGAAACGACAGATGAGAAACAAAAAAGAAAAGCAATTTGGAGGAAGGCTTACGGTATGGACAAGGACTACAGAATCGACCCAAATGTCCCAAAGTGAACAACAGTCAAAGTGGAGAAGCAGATTGGCAGGAACGTCTTTAGGTGCAGGTTACCAAGAGGCTAACTCTGGAAGAGTCATTCTAACCAGTTGCGAAAAGAGATGACAGAAGAGATCTCGGTGAGCACAGGTCAGGCAGCCATAGTAGTAAGACGAAAATGAAAGATTCCAAGGATAGGGCAAAATGTTACGACAAGGTTGCCACATTTTCAGGGGTTCCACCTCAAACAAGTCAAATTATTTATGCTGATGATAATGATATAACTGTGCCGACAAAATTTGTGAAAGCTAGCATTGCAAACACACATAGGTCAGCAACTATGTCAAAAAATACAGAGTACAAGTCAAGTGAGGTAGTAAAGTCTAGAAATGTACAAAATAGCGATCAGGCAAAGGTAACAGATAATGTAGAAGGTTGGAGGTCAAACAGACAGAGGAATAAACTCCAGAAATTTTCTGATTACGTGACCAACGTGTTTTTAGAAAAAAAGGAATTGTAGTGTATTAGGCATTTGAATTTACCGCCGCGAGGCGAGCTGTGTATTACGCACGAATTATGCACGTCGGAGACCACGGGCGAGTGAACAAGTATATTTGTATTTTATCCACTGCGTTTTATGTATGTACAATAATAGTACCGTGGTCTAGTATCTGTGCTATGGGTATTGTAGGTGTGATAGTATTCAAATGAATATATGGCCGACACCTCGGGTTTTATTGTAAAGAACCAAACATTACACCTGTCATTCCACTTTTAATACTAATCTGAGTGTTCTTAGGAAGGCCCCTTCCAGGAACTTGTCTCTTACGCACAGTAGAGGAAACTATTACTCTTTGATTTACCTATTTTTGGAGGTGATACCTCAGAGGGCCATATCCAGTTTTGATACAAGAACTAGCTTCGAGCAACCATGGACATACGTAAATTTATTCCATCGACTCAACTTTTTTTTAGTGTAAGTAGGTTTGTGGAATACTTTCATAGGATGTTATGTATTTCACACATTTTTCAAAAGTAATTTTGTATAGGGTGTCCGAAAGTAGGTGATATTACTGGGAGTTTCAACTACTATAAAATGCCGTTTTAGTTCAAAGGAAGATTAACTTTGTCCAAACATTTGGATATGGTTTGGGGCTATGAAAATAATGTTAGCGATGGAGATGAAATATTTATTGACCTCTCTGATAGTAACGCTAGATTACTACACAGAAGCCATGGTAAAACCACAAAGTGACCTACAGTTCAGAAAAGAAATATAGTACAGGTAAACTTAGGTCTGACTGTACCGCAATCCCCTACGATTGCGCAAAAAATGTAAAATAAATTGACCGGCTCGGTGCAACTGATGACGCTTGGCGAGCCGAAAAAGTCGGTTGTCTTGATTATTTCACAAATGAGTGAATAGTTACAAGTCCTGAATGCCATTTCTGTGGATATAAATACCTACGTCTGAATTTTTTCAAGGATTTTAAAAGATGTAACATTTCAGTTGCTTACGAATAAATATGTGTTTCCGGTGTTGATTTATTGTTCCCCAACCGTCAGTGATACCCATATTTTTTTCTGTTCATACATGATTTTTTAATTCTTAATATACTAATACCAACTTATATAAGCCGGTAAAAATTAACACAAAAATAAAAAAATAGTTGATGGGTTTAAAAATAACTCCTCTTTACGCCACCTTCCGAATGTTGAATGAAAATGATAAATGAATATTAATCATATAACTTGGAAGACATTCTCTTTTTAAAAAAAGTTTATGTTTTGAAAATGCTTCTTGAATCGAGAATATTGATGAAAATTTAATTTTCATATGAATGACTTCTCTAGTCGAAAACTAGTTCGTTATTATTTCGTTTGTCGAGATTAATCTGTTCATTATAAACTGCATCTCGACGAAATGCAGAAAATGGAACTCTCGCCATTCTAGAGTCGCGTAGGTAGACATAACATTGAATCACAAATTATTTTATAAGTTCAAATGGGATAATAGGATATAACATAATAATTCGAATAATAATCATGATTGGTTAATGAGGAGAGCGGAAGATTTTTGTCCCAATGAATGCAAACTCGTAATATGCCTTGAACAAAAACGTTTGGTTGAGTATTTCAAATACCTGAAATATAATAATGAGATAATTTACAAACCTCCAGCCTCCCACCAATTTCCATTGATGAAATAGAAACAGAATAGAAATTGAAAATCCAGCAAAGCACTCACGAAACTGTTGAGTTGATCAGCAAGCCAGAAATCAGCGAAGCCAACATGGAAAAAAGGTGCGGCAATCATACGTCCCTGAAAATAAACATATTTCACCCCGGTTACTTTAGCAATAAATCCAGCAATTTCTTTATTAGAGACCCTGCCACCACCATATTTTGTCAGAGTGCTCATGAAAGAGTATAATGAAAGATTTCATCAAGAAAAAAAAATTACCGAGCGTCGGAGGCGGTTTGGGGGCGGCAATATCTTCATTAGATACTCTACAACCTTCAAATTTTGTTAGAGCGTTATCAAGGGGAAACAATTAGCGATGTCATCGAGAAATCCGAATTGGTGAGCCTCGGGGGCTGTACGGCGGCGGTCATATTTTCATTGAAGACCCTGCCACCACCATATTGTATGAGAGTGTTGAACAAAAGACGAATGAATGAGAGTTTTCATCGAGCAAAAAAAAAATACTGATCATATACGGGGGCAGGCTAGCCGATGGGCTGGCCTCAGCAATGTTCGTATCAGAGACCCTGCCACCACCATATTTGGTAAGTGTGTTTATTATGACTGATAGTTAGTATTTTCATCGAGAAAAAAAAATTACCGACCGTCGGCAGCGGGCTGGCCTCAGCAATTTCCTTATCAGAGACCCTGCCACCACCATATTTGGTAAGTGTGTTTATGATGACTGATAGTAAGTATTTCCATCGTGAAAAAAAAATTAGACCCAGCCACCACCATATTTGATAAGTGTGTTTATGATGACTGATAGTAAGTATTTCCATCGTGGAAAAAAAATTACCGACCGTCGGGGGCGGGCTGGCCTCAGCAATTTTCTTATTAGAGACCCTGCCATCACCATATTCGGTCAGTGTGTTTATTATGACTGATTGTTAGTATTTCCATCGAGAAAAAAAAATTACCGACCGTCAGGGGCGGGCTGGCCTCAGCAATTTTCTTATTAGAGACCCTGCCACCACCATATTTGGTCAGTGTGTTTATGATGACTGATAGTTGATATTTCTATCGAGAAAAAAAAATTACCGACTGTCGGGGGCGGGCTGGCCTCAGCAATTTCCTCATCAGAGACCCTGCCACCACCATATTTGGTCAGTGTGTTTATGATGACTGATAGTATTTCCATCGTGGAAAAAAAAATTACCGACCGTCGGGGACGGGCTGGCCTCATCAATTTTCTTATTAGAGACCCTGCCACCACCATATTTGGTCAGTGTGTTTATTATGACTGATAATAAAGAAAAACAAATAGGAAATTCACGAGCATTCAAAAAATTATTTGCTGTAGGATATTTCCATGAGACGGAAGGCAGCAATTGCTTAGAAGACAGTAGCGATATTTTATTAACAATAACATCGGACTCATTCATAAATATTGAAAATTTTCAAGAAAAAAAAATATAACTTTAAATCGCCAATCTTAAAGATCGACTCAACTGACTATAGAAACTTGATATCAGAAGAGGGCAATGCACTGGTCTATGTTGGTGGATACTTTTTACGCAAATGTCTCTTGAAACATTCTTGTGATATATGTTTACAATACTGTTCAACATTTCAAAAATACAAGTCAACAATATTTTGTGAGCTCAAAGCCTATAATAATGATAAAGGCCATTTGGTGCATTAACAATGCCTCCAAACGATTTCACAAAATTTTTAATCGAGCTAGAAAATATATTTGGTGCAAATTTTGATAATTATTGTATACGAAATGGTGTAGGAAACATATTCCTGAAGAAATATTCTAATGTAGAATTCAGACACCCTTGTACACATTTTCCTCACACCTATTTAATTTCTTTATATACTAGAGTGAGAATTTATTATACATTGAAATTGGCAAATAGAGAATTGGAATCACAATATTCAAACAAGGAACATCCTAAATTGAAAATTTCACAGAATTTGTGAAATAACTACCGATTTGTAACTTTTAATAAAATTGATACGAGGTTGTTTTATTGTTTCGAACTGGACAAGGAGGCCCTGACCCAGCTCATTTGAGAAAACTGAGCTACATTGTGAAAAACATTCTAATAGAGGAATATGAGGAATTATCTTCTTCAACTGATTTCATTGAAAATACGAATAGACTATTAAAATACACGGTTTAGTAAGAATTTTCCATACATGAATTATATATTTTTGAAATAATGTAGTTATGATTCCTCAATCAGATTCTCATTTCGCTTATCTATAGGTACCTGATAAGTACCTAATGTCCCAATTCTGTCACAAATATTTGAGTAATGTATACTCAAATAATACCCGACCCTGGTATATTCACTTCCGAGTACGTTCAATTGAAAATATAATGTACGCTCTCTGTATGAGGAGGGCGCGCTTGTTATCGCATAATTAACGACCGCTCACAAAAAACGCCGGCTTTTCCAGGACATCAGAAGAGTGACCGGACTTATTCGTAGATCTATGGACGATGCCATAGGAGCCAGACGAATACAATCGATCAGTGATGCCTGATCTAAGGTTTTTTCCTCAGATCTATTCTGTTAATTTGTTATCGGTCGGGGACGACGGGTGAAAAACTTCTCAAAATCAACCAGAATCTGGGGAAAATTGGGAATTCAAACAACATATATTATTCATCATAAATTAAAATGGTAATAATAACTATAAGGTGTAGGTATGATATTGATATGATAATGATGATAACTTCTCAAAACAGTGTTTTAGGTACAGCAAGAGTTAGGTTCAATATAATAAACAGAAAAAATAATAAAAAAAGATATCGAATCGAAAGTGGTGGCAGGGTCTCTGATAAGAGAATTGCTGAGGCCAGCCCGCCCCCGACAGTCGGTAATTTTTTTTCTCGATGGAAATACTAACTATCAGTCATCATAAACACACTGACCAAATATATTGGTGGCAGGGTTTCTAATAAGGAAATTGCTGGGGCCAGCCCGCCCCCGACGGTCGGAAATTCTTTTTTCTCGATGGAAATACTATCAGTCATCATAAACACACTGACCAAATATGGTGGTGGCAGGGTTTCTAATAAGAAAATTTCTGAGGCCAGCCCGCCCCCGACGGTCGGTAATTTTTTTCTCGATGGAAATACTAACTATCAGTCATAATAAACACACTTACCAAATATGGTGGTGGCAGGGTCTCTAATAAGAAAATTGCTAAGGCCAGCCCGCCCCCGACGGTCGGTAATTTTTTTTCTCGATGGAAATACTAACTATCAGTCATCATAAACACACTGACCAAATATGGTGGTGGCAGGGTTTCTAATAAGAAAATTGCTGAGGCCAGCCCGCCCCCGACGGTCGGTCATTTTTTTTTTCTCGATGGAAATACTAAATATCAGTCATCATAAACACACTGACCAAATATGGTGGTGGCAGGGTCTCTAATAAGAAAATTGCTGAGGCCAGCCCGCCCCCGACGGTCGGTAATTTTTTTTCCGATGGAAATACTATCAGTCATAATAAACACACTGACCAAATATGGTGGTGGCAGGGTCTCTGATAAGGAAATTGCTGAGGCCAGCCCGCCCCCGACGGTCCGTAATTTTTTTCTCGATGGAAATACTAACTATCAGTCATAATAAACACACTTACCAAATATGGTGGTGGCAGGGTCTCTGATAGGAACATTGCTGAGGCCAGCCCATCGGCTAGCCCGCTCGTATACGATCAGTATTTTTTTTTGCTCGATGAAAACTCTCATTCATTCGTCTTTTGTTGAACACTCTCATACAATATGGTGGTGGCAGGGTCTTCAATGAAAATATGACCGCCGCCGTACCGCCCCCGAGGCTCACCAATTCGGATTTCTCGATGACATCGCTAATTGTTTCCTCTTGATAACGCTCTAACAGAATTTGAAGGTTGTAGAGTATCTAATGAAGATATTGCCGCCCCCAAACCTCCCTCCGACGCTCGGTAATTTTTTTTCTTGATGAAATCCTTCATTATACTCTTTCATGAGCACTCTGACAAAATATGATGGTGGCAGGGTCTCTAATAAAAAAGTTGCTGGATTTATTGCTAAAGTAACCGAGGTACATATTTCATGTTTTGAAAATCTTAATATTTACACCAAAGTAAACTGCGAATGGAGAAATTTCGCTGTGACTTAAATTCCTTTTTTATTCAAGCTTTAAGATGCGTTTCCTATGGGGCGGCTGCCGCACAGCGTCTGACGCAAACGGCTGAGGTTAGTATATCCATTTCCAATGAAGTGTAGCCTCGAGTGAGCTGTTGTCAAAAAAGTATAATTTTTCAAGTTGAAAATGTGCTAATACAAAAATATTTGCATTGGATTTGCTATTAGAAGAAATTAACGACGAATAAATTTTACAACAAGGACGCCCAGAGAAAATTAACAAATTCATCAATTATTTGAAACCAGAATTGACGAATATACATTGATTAAGAGGCAACGGTATTTTTTAATCCATTCTATCCATGGCAGATGAAAAAATTTCGAACTTACATAAAATATAATAGGAAATCCACAAAATAGTCAGTTCCGAGATATATCGTTTTTCATAGTTTTGACATCTTCGTTTCGTGATCATTCGAAATACAGCACTAGACATTTCATTTCGAAACCAATCAATATTTTAATAATTTTTTGACTTCATCATTTTGATGAAGGATCAAGCTAGAGAGGATATCTCAATTCTTAGCCAATTTAGCGAATGAAAAATAATTCATCGGATAATCAACTTTCAGAAAGTATCGGAAAAACATACCGATTGACAACGATTCAAGAGGTATAAAAGAATTTGAAAGATTACCTCATCCGAGAATACATAATATTTCAATTTACAACATAATAATGTACGATTTATAGTATCAAATGCTTTCGTAAAGGCTTAGGCAACTAGTGCTTTCAACTCATTATGATCAAAGTTATGAATAATGTAATCTGTAACCTGAACGACGGCTGCTGATGTGCTATACTTACTTCAAAACCTGCTTGATGATCCAGAATAAAATAATTTTTATTCAGATGTGAATCAATTACCTGATGATAAATGGGGTTTTCTAGTATTTTTGGAAAGTGCAGAGATAATACTCATTTGACGGAGCAATACCACAATGGCACGTCAGTTTTTTTGTTTCTTCATTAATTTGATTGATGCTGACGTGCTATAGTGGTATTGCTCCCAAATTATATGCATTACCAAAAATCCATGAACCCACCCTATCAATGAGATCTATAGTTGTCACTATTAGTGCTCCTACAAAATTAATCTCTATTTACATCATACAACATATATCATGACTAATGCTTACAACTCTGACAATGAATACTTTATAAAAGACTCCTTCAAACTATCAGAGGAATTCAACAATATCCTACCTGATGATCATGTCCTAGCTAGTTTGGATGTGATCTCTTCATTCAGCAATGTATATTTAGAAACTTGCCAAAGAGCAATCCACAAAAATTAGGATAGTATCAGAAATCATTGTAACTTTAATGAAGAATCATTCATGAATACCTTAGGATGATGTGTTGGACACAGTACTTCCAGTTCTTTCATTCGAAACTTTCTCAATAAAAAAATATGTTGACGAAATATGTTAATAGTAGAATTGCCAAAAAACGGCATCACAGAGATTCTAGAAATGTTCAAGAGATATGATCCAGTTCATCTTTGAAACAGAGGACAACGAACAATCAGTACCATTCTTAAACACAATACTCATACGCATACCAGAAAATGGAATACTTATAGATTGCATGCAGTTCTGACAAATATATTAACTATCATTCTGATCACAAACGTTCAATGAAAGTGAACTTCATTAAACAAATCAAAAACAGAGTTACTAGAATCTGTGATAAAACGTCTCTCAAGAAAAATTTGAATATTCAATATAATATCTTCGTTGACAATTCATACCCTCCCAGTTTAATGAAAAGTATTATGTACAACACACCATCTTCTTTAGAATAAACTCCTATGAAATATTTAACCTATAATATAATATTTAACCTATAAATATCATAACCTTCGATTAATTTGGGTGGCGCCCTCTGAAACCTTATTTCGAACTCACTTATTTGTTCTGCGATGAACAGCTGCCTATAAATTAGTGTTAAACTTTTTATAAATACCATTGTTACATGAAAAAATATGCCACAATACATAACTAAACCTTCCTGATTTGCTCACGGTTTCACCAGTTCACATATTTATACAAATCGTGAAAAAAGTTATATTTTGATTTTGAATAGGTTCAACATACCTACCGAAATGACTACTGAACTATTTTAATCAAAACTAAGTTTTCGAAAAGATATTTTTCATTATTTACTTACACAAACTTTCAAAAACCAGAACCTTGCATCATGTCGGAACACTCTGAACGGGTTGAATAGAAAAGCAAACATTATGAACACCAATACGAGTGGATTGATGTAAGGCAAAATACTGAGGCTGCTGCTGAATAAGAAGCTTAACAAGCTGAGGGCCCAGACTACTCCAAACACGGCGGCGAGTTCCATTAAATGTTGTTCAGAAACGTGATTTCTGGGATCCAGTTCAAATATGAGGACGTGATTAACTCCTGAGGACCGCCATCCATAAACGTTAACACCGATTAGAAACAGGAATTCAATGAACAGAAGAGGTCCTCGGTAGAGACGAAAAGCTATCTTCAAGTTCTCGGTGGAACCCTCATGGAATATTGCTGAAAAATAAGAATAAAATGTAGAAGTTTTCCCGAATAAAGTTAGCCAAATATTCACAAATGGCAAAATAAATACATTGATTTCTTCAAATAATAGAATGCGAATTCAAACCAAAATTATTTATCTCGAAAAGATTGTGTGATATGTTAGAATTGGGAATTGCGTATAAACTTCTGAGATATCAAGAACGTGACACCATCAGAGAAGATGATACTTCTCTCAGAATTGTGACAGTAGGGTTTTGTTTCTTCAACGCTTCTATTTAGATTTAGAATGTTATTGAAGACTCTGGTGACTACACACGCTCTCGGAACAACGGTACTAGGTATTACATTAAAATGCTATGTTGAATGTTGATTTCCACTTTTATTTTATATTCGATCACAAACTGCACAGCAACTTCGATAAACAACGTGCTTCATCAACCATTTTATTATAACTAGGTACCACTAACACTATATATAGAGAGCGCTACTATACTATACTATATGCGCCAAGCTTGGATAATTGGTATGATAGAATATTTCAACACTTAGTTCAAATAAAAAGGTTTTATCAACCCTACCATCATTCATAATCAATTCAACGATATAAGATCTGAATTGAAAACTAAACGTAGAATCGAAGAGACGAACTTAACGATAAAATATGTCAAGAATACTCCTACAATAGTCAGTACGCCTAATACCAGTACAAAACGAATTCGTGAAGATGATTCTCCCAAACGTCATAAATAATAATAATGGAATATTACTATCAAGTCTGGAGGAAAGTAGCAACCAGTCGACCTCGAAAAGTTTTCACAAGAGAAATGTGATTCCCATGTTTTTTTAATATGTGAAACATGGCAGATGATTGAAATTTGGTTGATTATCTGCTCTCTCAAACATTATGATTTCGAATTTTTCGAGAAATGTTACCTTGAGAATGTTAACAAGGCGGCAGTGTCACAATATACTCACTAGTTTTTTAATGCTGCACATTATCTCGTTTCACCCAGAATTATCTATCCCACATTTCACACTCCAATAAATGTAATAAGACTGATCGCTCATCAAATACGCTTGTCATATAAACATAAAATAAATATATTCTGCAATGGTATTCACTTTGGTATAGATTTCCGAGATGTCTGTCTTGTTTGCAACTCTTTATATTCCCAAATACTTGTAAAAAACAAATAACATAATATATTTATCAAATTTTAATTCTATGATATTTCTGATAGAATTTCTATTCGAGAAGCAAAACTGAAGTGGAACCACGAGTAATCGACACGTCTTCTTTCTCCTTACGTCTCTTCACCTACAAGTATCGATATTTTCGACACGACATTTGTCGGCTTTCTTGGGTTCACCGAGAGCAGGAAATGTGTCGAGATTCTAACCTCAATTTTCCAGAAAAATACCGACCAAATGAAAACAAATTAAACGCAACTTTGAAAAGTGAGTGCCTATTGTAAATTCCATTGAAAATTATATAATTCAATTTTCATGGAAGTCTATCCTTGATTTTTGTTATTTAATATCAATTGTATTCATTATTTATAGATGCGAATGCGTGTGAACAATAAACATTAGGATATATTACTCCAATATTTGGAAGTCCATCCCGAATTAAAAACAGGTAAATTTGTTTGCCAAAATGCAAAACAAAAATCTATACAGCTATGGAATGAAGTAGCAGCACAGCTGAGTTCCTTGGGTTTAGGGGATAAGTCTGCCAACAAATGGAAGATAGCTTTGCAAGATTGGAAATATAAAGTTAAAAAAAAAGTAGCAGAGAACAAGGAATCACAAAAAAAACTGGTGGTGGCCCAGCTACAACAGTCACCCTTACTGAACAAGAGGAGAGACTGATGTCTATTTCCAAGATGATGTATATAATAAATAAAACCGACAGAAAATGTGTAAAATATTTTTTAAGTAGTACCACTATTGGCATCACGAAAACGAAAATTATACGGAGATGGTTTAATTGGACAAAAATTGCCTATTTTGTTGAAAAATGAAAAGTAATTTCCAAATTGAAAATATCAAGAACCGTTTTCAAAATATATACGGGAAAGACCGAAATGGCCCGTTTTCTTTTCTTAGCTCTAGTACCTCAATTTTAAGGAATATGAAGAAGTGTTCAAGAAACTCAAGAACTTGCTGTGATTCAATTTTCAATACGACGTTTCGTTCTTCGAGTATCACCCACAACTTCATTGTTTTAAAAACGAACCTGTACTTTTTTCCTGAATTCGAGTACTTTTGAACTCGGTAACTTCGTATCGTACAATAGTTGTTGGACATAAAAAATACTACACATTATATTACTACACATATTTCCAGGAATTCTATACATTACCTAAATAGCAATTGGACATATGTAACTCAGGATTCCGTTACTTAATTTAAACATTTTTACCAAAATTGCCTCGGAATTGTATTCATATCCTAGGAATTGTAGACCATTCCTAGGTAAATGAATGCAATTCCTTTTTATAACATAATTCACAATAATTTATGTTTTTGTACATGTCTATAAAAGCATAGTTTTCAACCTCAGAAGTAAGAGGTTCACCGATGAATTCATATATTTCAACTTTATCTTTCTCTCGACTAATAATGAATAAAACATCATCTTCTTTCAAATTAAGGACACTTTTTGGAGAATGCATTAAGTATTTATTTCATTTTCAAATAGTATTATTGATATAATTGAAAGATACACATTTATTTTTTGTAGTTGATCTTATCTTAATTTTAGTTGACATTTCAACGAATGAAATAGTACTTCAACAAATGAAATAGCAGTAAATCTTATTACTAAGATACTTTTGGGAAGGGTTTATCTCACCTGATAAGACGACAGCAATGAGCAAAACAATAAATGATCCTGAAAATAGGCCAACTTTGAATGTAGTCCATGGTGACTGTTGCTCTCCAAGTGGGGGCACTCGCAACCTCTTCATAGCTTTTTGTCTATCTCCTCCTTCGAGTCCATTCGTTACCGAGTTCTCTGTATCATTTATCAATTTATCTATATTTCTGTTCGTGAAGAAATGGGATGTTTCTACATGCTCTTGCCTCCATTTTGCCCCTACATCCGTAGATAGCAACTGGAATATTCGAAATTATTATTTATTGAATGAAAAATTAGTATTGAGAAAAAAGATATTCGTCACCATCACCAATAAAAATAAGGTATTTAGAAAAAAAAAAAACAAAAAAGCGAGACCAGTTGAAGTGCTTTTGTATGATGTTAATTATATTCTAGCAATGTATAGGAATAAAAGAGATTTGGAAAACTCTCAAATGTGTACATACAATGATCAAACTGTTCAGCAGAGCTTTATAGATATTTGAATAATCGAATTGAGGACAGCAGTGCTGCGAAAAGCGATATATTCACTATTAAATACATAGGAATACCAAAAATAACGAAAAAGATTTTGATTAGTAATAAGGATACTATCAGAACAATATCACGAAGGATGTTCAGTTGAATAAACCTATAGTTCAATAGAATCAAACCCAAATAGATATAAAACAATAGAAATACAATTCAGAACTTGATAAACATACATGAAATTAAATAAAAATGGATATTGTTCGAAGTGGAATGAACATTAAAGAAAAAGTGAAACCTTTTGCTAATCTAAATCACGATGTTAAAATCTAATTGATAATAGAAGTAGAAGAGTAGGTACACATTTGGAAAAAAAGATACACCGGGTGTCCCAGTATACATGTTCCAATGAATTTTCTCAGCCAGCTGACGTTCTCTCCATCAAATCAAATGTAAAATACAAAGTGTAATACATCGTTGAAAATGAAATTTTGAGTAGAAATCAAATATTGCTAAAAATATACAGGGTGCTATTTGAAATAGAACAGTCGTTGTTTTTCTCAGTTGAAGGTTCCTTGAACGAATTTGAGATCATGAAATTTTAAATTTTTTCTTTGGAAATAGCTGAGATAATTCATTGGAACAGGTATATTGGGACACCCGGTATAAATAGACTGGTATGGGTTTTGGTGGAAATATCAAATTAGAGAATATTATTCCAAACCCAACTGATAAAGTAGTACCAAGATCAATATGGGAATTGATTATCTCCTAGATTAGATCACCTAACATCTCATTTTTTCAAAAACCAAAATTATACAGAGTGTTTCATCGAGAATGGCAATCTCTGAACTACAGGTAGTAAACAACAAATTATGATGATTTAGCCCCACATGCCTCATAGAAATGTTTCTGGTTCAGGAGATACAGGGTGTTAAAATTTTCTCAATAACTTCACAAGTTTCATCATCATGAACATCAAATTTGGTATTCCCTTTTAGTTTTCACGACATGAAAAATACGAATTCGTAACTTGTTGAGTTTTAATCTATTGACAAACAACGCGAACAATTGTTTCTTAATTTTCCTACAGAACCTGTTTTCGATATATTTAACAAAATTTCATCATTGAAAAAACATCAACGGGTTTTTTCACATTGCTCAAGATTTATCAATAATTCAAATATAGTACATGATAAAAGGCTCTCAGGAAACTCATCTGTTACAAAACCACAAAGGACTTTGAATATATCAACTCGTTTATCACAAAGAATTTCATTTTCTCAAGAATTTCATAATTTAGAAAATAAAAAACGATTTATTAACGAAGTTATTAATTGTCATCAAATCCATTTATGGTGAATTCATAGGCTCAACTAAACTATAAATACGAATTAACAATTAATAATTAACAACTACATCAACTAACGAGGTGTTTATAAACATCAATCAAGAATTGTTTTTTTTTGTTCCGTGCCTGAAATTCAGATTGAACAAATAAATATGCCTTTTGCGCATGCGTTAAATTCATTATTGTTAATTTTCAGTTGAAAAGATGAAAGATGACCATATTCCTAGTTGTTAATTATTATTATATTTAAATGACAGATACAAGTTTATAAAACTTCGAAGGGGTTTTCCTGTATTCATCTTTCTTAATTCTTGGTTGTTAATTAAATTCTTAGTTTAGTTGAGTTTATAAATTCACCATTATGGACAATGAATCATTACTACGAGTTGGCAGCAAAATTCAAAGATCAAATGAAGAACACGATAAAAAACACCCAATAATTTTATCGCCACAACAAAAATCGACAAAATTGATTTTCATTCATGAACATATACGAATACTTCATTGTAGTACCACAATGTTACTTCATTCCATAAGGGAAACGTTTTGGCCCTTAACAGGACGAAACATAGCTGAAGCGACGGTACACAAGTGCAGTACTTGTTTCAGAGTGAACCCAAAATCATACCAATATTTGATGGGTAATTAACTTGAAAATAAAGTAAATCAATATTTACCATTTCACAATTCGTGTATCAATTATGCTCAATTAACTAAAGGTCAAGAGGCTATCAACACAAGATGGATATTCAAAGTAAAATAGAACAGGGTTAAGCGGGGTTTAACCTTATTTGGGATTGATAGGAAAACTTTGTAAAACAAGGAATGACGAAAATCATATTACTCGGACCTCGCTGGAAAAAATCGAGTTTTTTTCACTTTCTGCTTGAGAAAGGTTGGAGTACTTTTAAACTAGAAAAAAATTTCGAAATTTTTGCCATACTCACTCATTTTTTATCTCACAAAGTATATCGTATTTCGAGAAAATACTTCGAGAGATGCCTCAATCATACAGATGTCTTTATTGAAAAAAAAATTATCGCGATCCATTAATATTAATTTCTAGGTCAAGAATGATTTTTGCTGAACCCTTGCAGACTCAATTACGGAGCATTTTTCATGACTGATTCGAGCGACCTCGCACCAAATAAGCAACTTTTAGGTGGATACTATGAATTTTTGAATGATTCCTTATTTCATTCATAAAAACAAAAAATAGCACTAAAGCTATTCCAAGAATTTTAGCACATGTGATGATATCAATAGAAGTTGCGAAAGGGATTCATTGCATTCTCGAATAAGACTAATAAGGTGATAATAAATCTCGTAAAAAATGTAAAAAAAATTGCGTACGGCGGCTGCAGGCGCTATGCACATCGAAGGGCCAGCCTATGCATGTATCGGAATGCAAACAGAAAGCTAGTTAGTTTGCGATTGCATTCAGATGGTTGTTATTTCAAAAATTAAAGTTGGTGTAAGAAATTTATGTCTTGTGGAATATCTTCAAAATAACGGTTCGTTTTTAATATCCCCATAAAAAATAATCCAGCGGGGATAAATCGGGGCTCTTTGCAGGCCAGCGCACCACCTCTTGGTTTAAAATCCACTGTTTGGAAAATGATTCATTAGCGAGTTTCTATTAAAAACTTTGATAAATTCAGACCATATCACGTTTTTCTGAATTGGAAAACACCATTTTTGATCCCGCAAATTTTTCTAAACCTTGAACGGTCAGACATAAATAAAGGCCGTTTTTTAAATTTTCAGTGAACATTTGAGAATCACAATTTGTGATTGTTCATAGTGTTTGGGCTATCCGAAGGTAACATTAAATGGAATAAAAAGTCCAGGTCCGTAATTAAATAAAATAAGTTGATGATGGTTTCTAGAAGACAAAACGTCGGATTTCAAATTTGAAAACGCTATCTCGTAGGGAAGAAAAAGTGGCCATGATGAAGTGTTATTCAAATAAAAATGGTTTTATGAAATTTCGATTTTTTTCGGATATCTCCGGAGATATTCGAAATTTTCAAGTTTCATAACGGCATTTTGTTAGGCATAAAATTGTACAACTTTGCCATGATTCAACCGATCCTGTATATTTTACGATCCCAATGATGAGGCTCGAATTTCAGCCACCCTGTACAGGGTGTCTTCTTGTTTTTTAACCACTACCTACGGGCTCAACTTTTCAAAGTGGAAAAAAAACATTGAATATAAAACCAACGTAGGTGATCCTTATCTTACACTGGAGGTGAGTATTATAGGAAAACTGGGGGTAAAACTTGCAGTCTATCTCCACCAAAATTATTGAATTTATTTTTCAACAGACTTACATTAGAACGAAGGACATGTTTCGAGGAATTAATTCCTCATCATCAGCTTATAACAAGAATACATCTAGAGATGTAATTTTTCTTCCTCTCTAGATGTATTCTTGTTATAAGCTGATGATGAGAAATTAATTCCTCGAAACATGTCCTTCGTTCTAATGTAAGTCTGTTGTGCTGAAACATCTCAGTATCATATTGGATAATATGTTGGATGCAAAAAATTAATGTTACTTTTCATACAATATATCTTATTTCTTCATTTCATTCATCACTAAAATTATCAACCACCTGCATAGAAATGATTTGGATAGATCGGTGTTTTGTTGCGGGTTTTTTGTCCTTTAACCTTTATTTTTTGTCACCAAGCTGTTTGGCTGTTGGAGAGATAGCTTTTCTATATCAGAGAAAAACGAAAGTGGATATATCCTTAGTATCGAAAGAAATCAGCCGTCAAATTAATTTTCAATAATTTCATCTATTTGTTAAATGAGTGAATATTGGTGTTTGGTCATTCTTGTTGGTGAGTAAGTTATAAAATTCCTATAGATGTATTTGTATCAATATTGGTAGAGAGGGTAGATGAATAATAATTATACTCTGTGTGTATGAAATGAAGAATACTGGTAAGTCATTATATATCCTTGGGGCCAAATATGAAAAGGGTCTCTGGAAAATAGTTTTATCAGATTTAGGCAATACTACGTGTTTATTTTGTTTTTGTCTCGTATTATAGTTATGTGCAATGTCAATGAGTTCAGATTGGTGATTATTTTGCCAATTAGTAATAGTATTGCAATATATTTTCCTCAGGTGTAATACATGAGCATCGTGGAATAGCTGTTCTGAAGGGTAAGTATATTTCTTTTTATACATTATTTTTAAAGCATATTTTTGTATCACTTCAACTTTTTTTAGGTGTATTGCAGCAGCTGCTCCCCAGGCAATGTTTCCATAGTATAAATGACTTTCCACCAATGCGAAATAGATGATACGTAGCTGACGTATACCAAGAATATTACTGAGATATTTTAATTTGAGTAAAATACATCTGATTTTCTTTGTAACGTATTATGTCTGTTTGTCCCACTTCAAGTGACTATCAATTTGTATTCCTAAATATTTCATGGTGAGTACTGATTTGATTTCTATATACTGGTCTTCATTATTAATATCTATCCTGAGTGTTTTGTAAGTTGGTAGACCAGATTTATATGAACTGAAGGGCATAAAGTGTGTATTTTCGATATTCATTGTTAGTAATTTACTGTTGAAGTAGGTTATTATTGATTTAAAATCTGCTTCAGCCATTTCTTTCAATTTCTCCCATGTATCTTCTTGATATATAACTGCAGTGTCATCTGCGAAACTTATGATGTTACCTTTTGTGCTCTGATTGAAGAGATCATTGATGTACAGATTAAATAAGATCGGACCAAGAATTGTTCCTTGAGGTACCCCACATTCTACTAGTCTGTATGTACTGAGGGTGTCGTTTATTTGTACTGTAACCGGGTTTGGTTACTGGCTACTTTACTCGTCCCTACAGGCGGTCGCAACAATCAAACACAAGATCAACTTAGAGGTTAGAAAACATTAAAGCTAATAAAACTCGGGCGCCACCTATATTATAGTGGTAGGTCCACTTGCACCGGGCAACTATAGTGGAGAAAGTGTAAACCAGGGGTCTGATATTCTAACTGTCAAAATGACACAAGTGACTTTTCTATTCTGGAATACATAAACAAAATCTCATTTATTTATACTAAATATATACAAAATATACATACAAGACCTCTGTAGTTCTAAAGTTTGATCAACCCCAAACGAGACATACGGTTCTCTAGCTGAGAGAAGCTCGGAGACTAGTATAGTGCTATCAAAGCTATTGCTCTCGGTTAATACATGCGGTGAAAATAAGCTCGCGGTATCAAGCTAATTGCATATCATAAAACAAAAGCCAAAAAGCAAAAGCAGGAATTAGCAAAACAAACTATTCTTCATACATGCCAAATTATACACTAATGACTGACTATTTGCACAGGTGATACACTCGTCGTGCAAGAAATCAATCTTCGCTCGAAAAATGTTCCGGACTCAGTACCGAGGATAACCCACTCAGTACACGTGAATTTTGACGAGAAATACACATACGTTATCAATCAGATACTCGGGATATGGTCAGGAATTTATACCGGGGATAACCCACTTAGTACAGAGGAATACGGACGGGACGGGAGAACGTTCACTCTATAAACCTTCAAAACCTCGTACCGAGGATAACCCACTTAGTACGTAAACGTCCAAGTTCGATGTCACCCCCTGGCTTCGCACAGGTGATACCACTCTTAGTGCGCCAGGCGACAGTGTCCACTCCAGTATCCCACCTCGGTTCTGGTCGGTTGCGGTCGGCTATCGGTCCTCTCTCTACTCTGCTTCTCCTTGGCTGGTCGGTTGCTGGTAGTCCTCGGCGTGGCTGGCTCGTCTCGCGCTGTGCAGCTACTGAATTTTCAAGTGACCGCTTTCAGCGGCTCGACTCTCGGTTCAACCACTCTTCTCGAGGAGTGGGGCGCGCATGCACAAAACTGTGTGCGCGGTCACGCTTCGCGAATCGCTGGGGTGACTCGATCAGAATTATGATATACAATGCGTTCCGTAAAATTCCTCAATAATACTCTCACAAACATACGAACCTTGCACTCTCAATCAAACGATCACGGTTTATATCCTGAATGAATTGAAAAATGGACTTTATTGCCTAGCATATATCCGAATCGGATTCACTATACCGTATGTCTCATATTATAACAAAATATTAGTAACTTCGTTACATTCCTCCCTTACTTCCTAAAAAAATAATATTCTTCATTATTTTTTTCTTTACCAGAGTATAATACAAAAGGAAACGTATTCTAACAATAATAAAAAAAATTATCCTTGTCTTGATCCCGACGACGGTCCCTTTCTTCTCAAAATCCGGGTTGGTCGGAACGCTCAGGCGGTGTCGTGACTGGCCGATGTCTTTGCGACAAGTCCCGGGCCAGCACTTTGATCGCCCTTATGCGTAATTGGGCCTTGGCCTTTGCGATGATCGCATCGGAGGAAACCGGCGATCGCAGATCTTTCGGACATGAGTTCGGTTTCCTCGGCATTGTCTACAAGAGAAAGCATTTGGTCATCATGAAGCTCGTCATGGGCGGGTTTTAAGTCTTTTACGTGAACTCGACGGAGCTTCTTGCCACTGTTGGTCTTCAAATCGTAGATAACCGGAGAAATATCTTTCGTCATTATGTGTGGACCGGAGAATTTGGGCGCCAACTTGGCGGCAAATCCCTTAACGGCGGAGGAGAGGTGGTGTTCCTTCTTCATAACGCGGTCTCCTACGTGACATCGCCATTCTCGTCTACGAAGGTTGTAGTGATGACTCTGGTTGGTGAATGCACGGGCCAAGTTAATGCGTACCAACTGGAATACTTCCCGAAGTTTGTCCAATAGTTTTTCTCTGTCCTTTAATTCTTCATGATTGTCTCCGACATCAGCGGTAATCGGTTCTTCCGAAAGGTACACTGCTCCTGGTATCTCCAACTCTCTTCCAAAGTTGAGAAATGCTGGAGTATATCCGGTGGAGTCATGGCGGGCGGTGTTGTATGCGAAAACCAGGTCGGGTATGTCAATCTTCAATTCTCTTCAGTTCTCTCAGGAGGTCTCTGAACGGTGCTCCGGTATACTGGGTTCCATTGTCGGTAATTACGGTCTTCGGGCAGCCAAAACGAACAATAATCTCTTCATAGAGGGCCTGACTCACTGCCTTTGCCGTTGCCTTTCGTATAGGACGGCACTGGACCCACTTGGTGAATCTGTCTTGGAATACTACCAAGTAGTTGTTCCCTTTACTGGAACGAGGTAGTGGTCCCACCAGATCGGAACTCACAGTCTCCCATGGTTGTCGGTTCACAGACGGTTGCATCTTCCCGGGTGTCTTCTGTAGGGATGTCTTAAAGTGCTGAAGGACTGACACCCTCGGACGTATCTAGCTATATCCCGGAACATTCCTGGCCAATAATAGCGACTTGTTATCCTGGCGGTGGTCTTGGCGATCCCGAGGTGTTCAGCAGTGGGAGCGTCGTGGTTCTCCTTCATTACGGCTATACGAGCTGGTTTCGGGATGCACAATTTACAGGGATCGGATAGCTCTGGTTCTGAGAAATCGGTGAAATCCCAGAAATGACGGTACAGACGGTCGTCCTTGATGCAATAATCTGGATAGTCGGCGGTGTTATTCAGGACTTCGGTCTTCTTCTTGGCATACCAGGAACAAGTCTCATTTCCCTCAACGGTGGCTATGTCTACTTCGGCTGGTACAGGATGTCTGGACAATGCATCAGCTACTCGGTTCAGAACTCCTTTCCGGTACTTGATATCAAAGTCAAATTGTTGGATACATACTCCATCGGGCTAGTCTTCCACTTGGGCTCTGGATGTTATGGAGCCACTTCAGTGATTGGTGGTCGGACAGGACGGTAAAACGGTACACTACTAGGTATGGACGCATCTTTTCTATTCCCCACACAATCGCCAGGCACTCCTTCTCGGTAACTGAGTATGCCTTCTCTGGAGTTGTCAATGTCCTACTGGCATAGGCGATTATGTGACCTCCGTCCTCCTTATTTTGGACTAATACGGCTCCTAATCGTTGATCACTAGCATCAGTCTGGAGTACGAACGGTCTCTCAAAATCGGGACAGGCGACGACAGGGGCTTCTGTCAAGCATTTCTTCAGGTGGTTGAATGCCTCCTCCTGTTCGTTTGTCCATTGCCAACGGTAGCTCTTCTTCAACAAACGGTTCAACGGTGCGGCTATGTTCGAGAATCCAGGAACAAAGCGTCTATACCACGATGCTATTCCCAAGATGCGTCGCAGTTGTCGGACGGTGGTCGGTGGTGGAAATTCCAATATGGACTTCACTTTCTCGGTGTCGGTAGCGATTCCTTCGCCGGTTACGACATGGCCCAAGTACTTGAGTGACTTTCTGCCGAACTGGCATTTCTCTGAGTTGAGACGGAGGTTGGCGGCTCGGAGACGGCGGAATACTTCCTTCAGGATGCTCAAGTGTTGCTCAAATGACTCTCCAAGCACGATGATGTCATCCAGATATGCAAAGCAGTACGGATCCAGCTCCGGTCCTATGATACGGTCCATCAAACGCTGGAACGAAGCTGGTGCTGCATGTAATCCGAACGGCATCACTCGGAACTGGAACAGACCTCGGCCAGGTACTGTGAATGCTGTTATCGGTTTGCTTTCATCAGTCAAAGCAACTTGCCAACACCCCTGTTTCAAATCTATGCTCGAAATATATCGAGCTCTGCGCAATTTGTCCAAAAATTGCGTTGATAAACGGCAGGGGGTAGGCATCCTTTTGTGTCACAGCATTGACTTTCTGAATGTCTATACAGAACCTCGGCTTTCCATCCTTCTTCCGCACAATGACAACAGGTGAGCTCCACGGGCTGTTAGACGGTTCTATGATGCATTCTTCGAGCATTTTATCAACCTCGGTGTTGATGACTTCTGGCATCCTCGGATTCTGAGGGCGGTAACGCTGTTTGATCGGCTCTGGGTTAATCAAACGGATCTCATGCTTGAGAATCGGCGTAACTCCCTTGATGCTCTCAAATTGAGCTAGTTCTCGGTCCAGGAATGCTTCGAGTCTTCTTTCGTCGGTCGGTGTCAGCACAAGTTTCTCGGTGCGGTCCACGGTGTTAATCGGGTCCATCGGTTCTGGTGTTCGGTCGGTAATCGGTTTTCCACCCATTCGTATTCCACCATCGGACAGAACTAGTTGGAATTTCTGCGGTCTGAGAATATCCATTCCTATGACTAAGTCAGATGACAGGCCAGGAAGATGTCCAACTATGGCGGGTATAGTTGTGTTTCCAATCACTAGATCCAAGTGATATACGTTGAAAACTCTGGCGGGCAGCCCGTTGGCCATTCTGGCCATGGAAGAAGACTTCGTTTCCTTCAGGACTCCCATTTCCTGACATCTTTTAGCCACGCTATCTCCCAGGTACGTCTTGGATGCTCCAGTATCTAACAGTGCCTCAAAACGGCCACCTAGGGTCTGCACTGAAACGAATGGACGGACATCCCTAGGTCGGATGTTACGGATCGTTTCCGAGACATTGGTGGAAAGGCACTGCTCGGGTCTCGGTTCGGGGCAATGCCTTCCTAGTTTTCCGACCTAGGACAGGGGCAGTCACGGGACATCACTCCTTCCTTGCCACATCGAGAACAAAACAGCTTCGGGGCAGAACGGCATTGATTCCTCAAATGTCCTGTCTGCCCGCATCTCCAACATACGGTGAAGATGTCCTCGGCTGCTGAACGGTTGTTCTCGGTTCGGTCCAAGCAGGAGTCGATGGTCGCGTATTGACGGGTCTTGTTAACGGTGGGGCCAATGGAGGGGCCGACGGCGGGGCTGACGGCGTAGCGGACGGCGGGGCTGGCGGAGACGCTTTCGACACCTCTTGGTGTCTTACTGTGCGTCCGTAGGTCTGGTACCTCTCCTGTTGTTCCCGCGACCTTTAACCCCTTTTAGTGCAGATTTCAACGACTTTTTCGCGTGAACTCCAGGGCATTTCATATATGTTGAACTGCCTAGCGCTGTACCTTCCCCCGACCTCACTGATATAGCCATGAATGGCCTGAATCGGTGGAGATGCTCCAAAGTCTGCACCAGGACTTTTGGAAACGCTGGAAAGTGGATTATCTACATACTTTGCAGCAGCGCAGTAACTGGTACCATAAAGATAACCCGGTTTCATTAGGGATGCTTGTTCTCATAAAAAATGACAATGCTACCCCGTTGCAGTGGGTTATTAAGCTGCATCCTGGTGCAGACGGTGTGACTCGTGTTGTAACAGTGAAGACTATGCAAGGTGAATTTAGGAGACCACTTGTGAAGCTCTGTGAGCTTCCTATCAATGAATCTCAGAATTGGTCTATTTAAAATGATTATGTATGTCTTACGAACACAGCAAGTTTTCTCAAGTTTTTTTGTATATCTTACGAACAGAGCAAGTTTTCTCATGTTTTATTTTTTGTTTTTTAGTTTACCTCAAATAATGCAATAATTTTGTATTTATAAAATGCGAGGAAACCTCTCCTTTTTGGGGGAGGAGTTTTGAAACTCAAATTTAAATATTTAGAAACATATATATATATTTTTACTTTTCAATAAGGCGATCTTCTCATTGAAAATGTAAAATAATAAAAGTATCTCGTTTTTTGCTGCTTTTTTCGAATGCAGAAAAAGCTATGTTTGCGGGACCAGGAGACGAGTCAGAATTCGATAAGCTGTGTATGACGTTTGCGCTTTTTGAAAAATACGGAAGTTATATCCAACGGATCATTTTCCTGTCTCTATAGAATATTTGAATGTGATGTTTCGTGGGTGATCCTTTTGGACTGTTTGCCATCAAGGCAGACTCCGGACCAAAGGGGCCCCTTACAATCAGAAGTCATTCCGGATACGTATCAGCATGAAGAAGTATAGCGGTGAGTGGCTTGGTGACTACGATTTTGTAATGTTCGACTGAGTCAACAAACATTGGATTTTGTAATCTTTCACGAAAAGAACGTCACTAAATTTGTTGAATATTTCCAATATTTTTTCAAGTACGGAAAAAGTCCATTTTCCTCTCCATACTCTGAGTCCAATAGGGAATTTACAATACACTTATACAGTATAGTTTAGATGGATGAATTACTGTTTTATAATAACTATTTTATTGATTGAGATTGACATTCAACGTGACGTGCTAACTAAGAAACCCGTGCAGAAACATGGTCACAGAAAATACTATATTTTTTATGAATAATGAATGTGGGGGTTCCGAAAATAGTCTGGTCTGGGGTTACTCTTAACAACACTTCGTGATAGAGTTAGTTTCTGAATCATATCAATTTTTGTATATAATCATAACCATGTTACTCTTGATATTTCTATACTGTATATTTGAACAGAACTTATAATGTTTTGATACTTTCAACTACCATGAAACTATAAGTGCTCATCTGAATAAAATACTTCTCGTTACCCTTTGCAGTAACCCCCTGATAACGATTCATGTTATGACATTATCATTATCATCTTTATCGTTATTATCATCATCATTTGGAGTTCACAAAATCAAAAAATTTTAATTACTTACAGTGTGTACCAGCCAAATGGAATAAATTCGTTAATAAATAAACGGTGGCGTTTTAGGAAAAACGCTCGGACACGTCGATTTGTATCTTTAGTTGCGCTTTTAAAAAAAACTGTTTATACAGGGTGTGTCATGCCACAGTGGCCAATATCAACTTTCTTATTTTAAATGCAACACCCTGTATTTCATTTCATTTTTAGATTCTTCATGAAGAGCTGATTTCGTCGATTTATCATACTTGGGTTATTGCGCGAAATATTACAGAGATATAGGGTGTGAAAAATCGAGATTTTTCAACTTTAGGAATTTTTTGTGTCGAAACTAATCATTTCTGCTCAAAACGGCTTACATGTCCCTATCTTAACTTTTCATTTACTATCTACTGAGATTTAATAGAAACAAATAGAAGGTGATGCAAATCTCAAAATTTTGAACCACCCGTTCACATGCAAAAATACATAATAAGTTTGATACCATGTCTTACCTTATCGTGTTTCTTCAGGATTTTCCGAAAACCTGTATGATTGAGAGTTTGATAATTCTGAAGCAATATCAAACTCAAATAAAATTCACTGAAGGCCAATTTGAGCTCCTGTAATTTTCTAACTGGTATGTTCTTCTTGCCGCTAGCTTTCTTTCTTCCCATTATTGAATTATTCAAAGAAATTTGGAGTTCACTGTTCAAATTAGCATATTTTCTAGTTGCTTCAGCTAGCTTTTCCGAGTAAAATGTGTTGATTTTCTTGAGTTCTTTGTCACAGTAGAGAAAGAACTGTTCGTCGAAGTTGGCAAAGTGTCTGGTAACTACTTCGGGTTCTACACTTTCCGCAGAAGGCGCCTCTTCTACAGCCATGTATAACATGGCTTTCATTTCCTGAAAAAATAATTTGTCATTAGAACGCAATTTCGAGGTCAATTTTGGTTATGTATGTTTGCCAACTGAACTATAACCCTGTATATTTTACAAGTTTAAAGTTTCACTTGTATTCGTTAGTCTGAGTCAAATCTTGCAAGTTAATTTTGACACACTTTTAGTCGTCCGAGTACCTTGAAATTTGCAGGTGTTCATAATTTAGGTGACAATGCATTATAGACCTTTTGTTAAAGAAAAAACAAATTGGCGGCTCCAATATGGCGGACGAAATTTGTGTGTATCGTTCCATTTGATTCGAAATAAGCATGTGGGGTTTTTGAGGTCGGAGACGATGATTTTTTTTGGGAAAATTTATGAATTCAAGGTAGTCAGTAGAGGGGCTATACCAAGTAGGAGTGAACTAAGTACAGTTCGACCTCGAGTAACCCCATGAAGTTTGACATGACATTTGACTATTGATAGTTGAAATTTGGAAGACGGCATTTGACATTAGACCAAAACAGGTGGCAAGCGAAATTTGAAATGACTTTGAAATAACAAATTATCAACAATCAATTATCAGTGAACTCATTTCATCGCATTTCCTGTAGTAATAATTTATCAAATTTTCAAAATATACGAATATATGTATATTGATCATCACAACCAACGGATAAACTCGACAAATAAAACCAAATATCTAGGAATTTACATCGTTTCTCCAGATCAAATATATAATCGAGATACCAAGAGGAATTATTCATAAAAATTCAAGATTCTATCGCAAATAATCTCAACGTCATCTCAGAACCCTTGTATTACGCAATAGTTGAAAGTGTAGGGCTGGGAATTTTGATATATTCGACTCGGAATATTCAAACATTCAAATATTAAAATACTGACATATTGACATATTAAAATATTGAAACATTGAAACATTGAAACATTAACATAATAAAATAATAAAATGATGAAATGATGAAATGATGAAATGATGAAATGATGAAATGATGAAATGATGAAATGATGAAATGATGAAATGATGAAATGATGAAATGATGAAATGATGAAATGATGAAATGATGAAATGATGAAATGATGAAATGATGAAATGATGAAATGATGAAATGATGAAATGATGAAATGATGAAATGATGAAATGATGAAATGATGAAATGATGAAATGATGAAATGATGAAATGATGAAATGATGAAATGATGAAATGATGAAATGATGAAATGATGAAATGATGAAATGATGAAATGATGAAATGATGAAATGATGAAATGATGAAATGATGAAATGATGAAATGATGAAATGATGACATGATGAAATGATGACATGATGAAATGATGACATGATGAAATGATGACATGATGAAATGATGACATGATGAAATGATGACATGATGAAATGATGACATGATGAAATGATGACATGATGACATGATGAAATGATGACATGATGAAATGATGACATGATGAAATGATGACATGATGAAATGATGACATGATGAAATGATGACATGATGAAATGATGACATGATGAAATGATGACATGATGAAATGATGACATGATGAAATGATGACATGATGAAATGATGAAATGATGACATGATGAAATGATGACATGATGAAATGATGACATGATGAAATGATGACATGATGAAATGATGAAATGATGACATGATGAAATGATGACATGATGACATGATGACATGATGACATGATGACATGATGAATGATGAAATGATGAAATGATGAAATGATGAAATGATGAAATGATGAAATGATGAAATGATGAAATGATGAAATGATGAAATGATGAAATGATGAAATGATGAAATGATGAAATGATGAAATGATGAAATGATGAAATGATGAAATGATGAAATGATGAAATGATGAAATGATGAAATGATGAAATGATGAAATGATGAAATGATGAAATGATGAAATGATGAAATGATGAAATGATGAAATGATGAAATGATGAATGATGAAATGATGAAATGATGAAATGATGAAATGATGAAATGATGAAATGATGAAATGATGAAATGATGAAATGATGAAATGATGAAATGATGAAATGATGAAATGATGAAATGATGAAATGATGAAATGATGAAATGATGAAATGATGAAATGATGAAATGATGAAATGATGAAATGATGAAATGATGAAATGATGAAATGATGAAATGATGAAATGATGAAATGATGAAATGATGAAATGATGAAATGATGAAATGATGAAATGATGAAATGATGAAATGATGAAATGATGAAATGATGAAATGATGAAATGATGAAATGATGAAATGATGAAATGATGAAATGATGAAATGATGAAATGATGAAATGATGAAATGATGAAATGATGAAATGATGAATGATGAAATGATGAAATGATGAAATGATGAAATGATGAAATGATGACATGATGACATGATGACATGATGACATGATGACATGATGACATGATGACATGATGACATGATGACATGATGACATGATGACATGATGACATGATGACATGATGACATGATGACATGATGACATGATGACATGATGACATGATGACATGATGACATGATGACATGATGACATGATGACATGATGACATGATGACATGATGACATGATGACATGATGACATGATGACATGATGACATGATGACATGATGACATGATGAAATGATGACATGATGACATGATGACATGATGACATGATGACATGATGACATGATGACATGATGACATGATGACATGATGACATGATGACATGATGACATGATGACATGATGACATGATGACATGATGACATGATGACATGATGACATGATGACATGATGACATGATGACATGATGACATGATGACATGATGACATGATGACATGATGACATGATGACATGATGACATGATGACATGATGACATGATGACATGATGACATGATGACATGATGACATGATGACATGATGACATGATGACATGATGACATGATGACATGATGACATGATGACATGATGACATGATGACATGATGACATGATGACATGATGACATGATGACATGATGACATGATGACATGATGACATGATGACATGATGACATGATGACATGATGACATGATGACATGATGACATGATGACATGATGACATGATGACATGATGACATGATGACATGATGACATGATGACATGATGACATGATGACATGATGACATGATGACATGATGACATGATGACATGATGACATGATGACATGATGACATGATGACATGATGACATGATGACATGATGACATGATGACATGATGACATGATGACATGATGACATGATGACATGATGACATGATGAAATGATGAAATGATGAAATGATGAAATGATGAAATGATGAAATGATGAAATGATGAAATGATGAAATGATGAAATGATGAAATGATGAAATGATGAAATGATGAAATGATGAAATGATGAAATGATGAAATGATGAAATGATGAAATGATGAAATGATGAAATGATGAAATGATGAAATGATGAAATGATGAAATGATGAAATGATGAAATGATGAAATGATGAAATGATGAAATGATGAAATGATGAAATGATGAAATGATGAAATGATGAAATGATGAAATGATGAAATGATGAAATGATGAAATGATGAAATGATGAAATGATGAAATGATGAAATGATGAAATGATGAATGATGAAATGATGAAATGATGAAATGATGAATGATGAAATGATGAAATGATGAAATGATGAAATGATGAAATGATGAAATGATGAAATGATGAAATGATGAAATGATGAAATGATGAAATGATGAAATGATGAAATGATGAAATGATGAAATGATGAAATGATGAAATGATGAAATGATGAAATGATGAAATGATGAAATGATGAAATGATGAAATGATGAAATGATGAAATGATGAAATGATGAAATGATGAAATGATGAAATGATGAAATGATGAAATGATGAAATGATGAAATGATGAAATGATGAAATGATGAAATGATGAAATGATGAAATGATGAAATGATGAAATGATGAAATGATGAAATGATGAAATGATGAAATGATGAAATGATGAAATGATGAAATGATGAAATGATGAAATGATGAAATGATGAAATGATGAAATGATGAAATGATGAAATGATGAAATGATGAAATGATGAAATGATGAAATGATGAAATGATGAAATGATGAAATGATGAAATGATGAAATGATGAAATGATGAAATGATGAAATGATGAAATGATGAAATGATGAAATGATGAAATGATGAAATGATGAAATGATGAAATGATGAAATGATGAAATGATGAAATGATGAAATGATGAAATGATGAAATGATGAAATGATGAAATGATGAAATGATGAAATGATGAAATGATGAAATGATGAAATGATGAAATGATGAAATGATGAAATGATGAAATGATGAAATGATGAAATGATGAAATGATGAAATGATGAAATGATGAAATGATGAAATGATGAAATGATGAAATGATGAAATGATGAAATGATGAAATGATGAAATGATGAAATGATGAAATGATGAAATGATGAAATGATGAAATGATGAAATGATGAAATGATGAAATGATGAAATGATGAAATGATGAAATGATGAAATGATGAAATGATGAAATGATGAAATGATGAAATGATGAAATGATGAAATGATGAAATGATGAAATGATGAAATGATGAAATGATGAAATGATGAAATGATGAAATGATGAAATGATGAAATGATGAAATGATGAAATGATGAAATGATGAAATGATGAAATGATGAATAATTGAATAATTGAATAATTGAATAATTGAATAATTGAATAATTGAATAATTGAATAATTGAATAATTGAAAAATTGAAAAATTGAAAAATTGAAAAATTGAAAAATTGAAAAATTGAATAATTGAAAAATTGAAAAATTGAAAAATTGAAAAATTGAAAAATTGAAAAATTGAATAATTGAAAAATTGAAAAATTGAAAAATTGAAAAATTGAAAAATTGAAAAATTGAAAAATTGAAAAATTGAAAAATTGAAAAATTGAAAAATTGAAAAATTGAAAAATTGAAAAATTGAAAAATTGAAAAATTGAAAAATTGAAAAATTGAAAAATTGAATAATTGAATAATTGAATAATTGAAAAATTGAATAATTGAATAATTGAATAATTGAAAAATTGAAAAATTGAAAAATTGAATAATTGAATAATTGAAAAATTGAATAATTGAATAATTGAATAATTGAATAATTGAATAATTGAATAATTGAAAAATTGAATAATTGAATAATTGAATAATTGAAAAATTGAATAATTGGATAATTGGATAATTGAATAATTGAATAATTGAATAATTGAATAATTGAATAATTGAATAATTGAATAATTGAATAATTGAATAATTGAATAATTGAATAATTGAATAATTGAATAATTGAATAATTGAATAATTGAATAATTGAATAATTGGATAATTGAATAATTGAATAATTGAATAATTGAATAATTGAATAATTGAAATATTGAAATAATGAAATATTGAAATATTGAAATATTGAAATATTGAAATAATGAAATAATGAAATAATGAAATAATGAAATAATGAAATAATGAAATAATGAAATATTGAAATATTGAAATATTGAAATAATGAAATAATGAAATAATGAAATAATGAAATATTGAAATATTGAAATATTGAAATAATGAAATATTGAAATATTGAAATATTGAAATATTGAAATATTGAAATATTGAAATATTGAAATATTGAAATATTGAAATATTGAAATATTGAAATATTGAAATATTGAAATATTGAAATATTGAAATATTGAAATATTGAAATATTGAAATATTGAAATATTGAAATATTGAAATATTGAAATATTGAAATATTGAAATATTGAAATATTGAAATATTGAAATATTGAAATATTGAAATATTGAAATATTGAAATATTGAAATATTGAAATATTGAAATATTGAAATATTGAAATATTGAAATATTGAAATATTGAAATATTGAAATATTGAAATATTGAAATATTGAAATATTGAAATATTGAAATATTGAAATATTGAAATATTGAAATATTGAAATATTGAAATATTGAAATATTGAAATATTGAAATATTGAAATATTGAAATATTGAAATATTGAAATATTGAAATATTGAAATACTGAAATATTGAAATATTGAAATATTGAAATATTGAAATATTGAAATATTGAAATATTGAAATATTGAAATATTGAAATATTGAAATATTGAAATATTGAAATATTGAAATATTGAAATATTGAAATATTGAAATATTGAAATATTGAAATATTGAAATATTGAAATATTGAAATATTGAAATATTGAAATATTGAAATATTGAAATATTGAAATATTGAAATATTGAAATATTGAAATATTGAAATATTGAAATATTGAAATATTGAAATATTGAAATATTGAAATATTGAAATATTTCAATAATTTAAAATATTGAAATATTGAAATATTGAAATATTGAAATATTGAAATATTGAAATATTGAAATATTGAAATATTGAAATATTGAAATATTGAAATATTGAAATATTGAAATATTGAAATATTGAAATATTGAAATATTGAAATATTGAAATATTGAAATATTGAAATATTGAAATATTGAAATATTGAAATATTGAAATATTGAAATATTGAAATATTGAAATATTGAAATATTGAAATATTGAAATATTGAAATATTGAAATATTGAAATATTGAAATATTGAAATATTGAAATATTGAAATATTGAAATATTGAAATATTGAAATATTGAAATATTGAAATATTGAAATATTGAAATATTGAAATATTGAAATATTGAAATATTGAAATATTGAAATATTGAAATATTGAAATATTGAAATATTGAAATATTGAAATATTGAAATATTGAAATATTGAAATATTGAAATATTGAAATATTGAAATATTGAAATATTGAAATATTGAAATATTGAAATATTGAAATATTGAAATATTGAAATATTGAAATATTGAAATATTGAAATATTGAAATATTGAAATATTGAAATATTGAAATATTGAAATATTGAAATATTGAAATATTGAAATATTGAAATATTGAAATATTGAAATATTGAAATATTGAAATATTGAAATATTGAAATATTGAAATATTGAAATATTGAAATATTGAAATATTGAAATATTGAAATATTGAAATATTGAAATATTGAAATATTGAAATATTGAAATATTGAAATATTGAAATATTGAAATATTGAAATATTGAAATATTGAAATATTGAAATATTGAAATATTGAAATATTGAAATATTGAAATATTGAAATATTGAAATATTGAAATATTGAAATATTGAAATATTGAAATATTGAAATATTGAAATATTGAAATATTGAAATATTGAAATATTGAAATATTGAAATATTGAAATATTGAAATATTGAAATATTGAAATATTGAAATATTGAAATATTGAAATATTGAAATATTGAAATATTGAAATATTGAAATATTGAAATATTGAAATATTGAAATATTGAAATATTGAAATATTGAAATATTGAAATATTGAAATATTGAAATATTGAAATATTGAAATATTGAAATATTGAAATATTGAAATATTGAAATATTGAAATATTGAAATATTGAAATATTGAAATATTGAAATATTGAAATATTGAAATATTGAAATATTGAAATATTGAAATATTGAAATATTGAAATATTGAAATATTGAAATATTGAAATATTGAAATATTGAAATATTGAAATATTGAAATATTGAAATATTGAAATATTGAAATATTGAAATATTGAAATATTGAAATATTGAAATATTGAAATATTGAAATATTGAAATATTGAAATATTGAAATATTGAAATATTGAAATATTGAAATATTGAAATATTGAAATATTGAAATATTGAAATATTGAGATATTGAAATATTCAAATATTCGAACATTTACTAAACTTCAGAAAAGGGTGACTCGTATCTGGGAGAAAATAGAATCGGCACTTTTTCAACACCCAATACATACATTATTCCTGATCCAGAGTGGGTCAAATGACGAAAAAATATATGGCTATTGCACTTGCACAATATGCTTGATAAGTGTATCAAGCACGGAAAAAAAATTCAGATATATCTTCTGACGGTGATGAAGTTATTCGACAGTTAGTTACTCAATCAATATCTTGAACGAACGTATAAGGTATGTTCGCTGTGTCTCCATTGAATACACTATTGTACAGAATTATAAGATTGATTGACTTACCTGGTAAGGAAGATCAATCGAAATTTTTCGAGATTGTCTTCCGAAATAATTACACTCAGTAGTAGTCGTAAATCTACATCTATCGATACTAGTTTAACGGATATTGAAATGAATCACCATCTAGCCACCTGTTATCGGCTTATATGATTCACTTCGTTATTTGAAGTAATTCTTCAGATCATAGATTGGGTTCAAAGGGAGGGAGGGATGTAATTATTTCTGAAGACAACCTCGAAAATTTTCTATTGATCTTCCTTACCAGGTAAGTCAATCAATCTTATAATTCTTCTTCGCTTGTCGTTCTTCATAATTACACTCAGTAGATGTTTAAAGTAATCATATGATCTGAAAAGGTTTCTATAGTACAACATATCTTCATATCGATTTTTTTAGTCAATAACCTATGAATGAGGAACATAGTTGTACATATTGTATTAAACTATTCAATATAATGAATCCAAATCATTATTATTCTCATAATAGATGATGGGTACAAAATTATTATTATTATCATATACTGCTCTTGCTATTCATCTGAATATTCACAAGGAGTTCATTATAAAATTCACCTTTTTTTCCAACACTGATGCCAGCTATCTGTTGAGAGCTTGAGCGATAGCATTATGATGTGGTGGATAGTATTTTTTTTTTTAATATATCACGAATGATTTCGTATTTTCAACCGCTATCTTAGTTCTCTAAACAACCCTCAGTAGTTTTATTGAAAACTTGTACGAGTTAGGATAGCGGGGACCTCACCTATTATAGTAGGATTCTTAAACCGTTCCTTTTGAAGTCTTTCAAAAATTCCTGCCATCGCAAAGATTCGATTCAGCTAGTCTAAGTGTGCATTTTATTATTGTATGCTCGATGATTTTACGTTGAGGGTCACATATTTGGCCCATTTCAACGTTTTGATATAACCCAATTATTTTCGAATGACGAATCATACTATTGGTGATCGTTTTCAAGTGTTCTAGCAGTGTATACTATACAATCATAATTTGTTAACTTCATGTTCTCCATAGCAATTTTCATTGGTCATTAACTGCCGAGTTTTTATGCACTCAGTATATTTCTGTCTGAGGAAGGTATACACTGAGTGTGTACTGTTTTTGTTTTTTCAATGGAAATTGCTATCAGTCGTGCATACGTAACTATATTGAAAACCAGGAACGATAATTCTCTATTCTTATGTGGGTATGTATATAAGATGAATTTTATATCCATATATTGACAAAAACAAATTCATTCAACGATCATTCTGATATAATATATGCAACTGATTTTGAATATACCTGCTTTATTTCTTTGGCGATTATTGATAGATAAGATATAGGATTGTTGTTTTCCATCAAATTTTGTTCCAGTTCAAATTATAAATGCTTTGTATAAGATGAATTGGCAACATATATAGTAAAGCACATTTCATGTCAATATTGGCAAAAAGAACATTTGCTTGTTATCAATTTTCTGACGGTTCTGTAGTCCTTGAGTTTGAACAGAGGTTACTCAATGTTGAGATGTTTGAGGTTGAAGATGAACCTGTATTCGCCATCAGGTTTTAGACTGAGGAAATAACTTGACAAGAATTGATCTTTACCTGTATTATATTGTGGTTCCTTCATTCAAAAGTTCTTCAATCATATTATCGTAATGTTTTTCTGTGACCGAGGTATAGAAACCTTGGGTCAGACTTCCTAGTGAAGTTGTGATTCTTCTTGGTTATAATTTTCCATGGTCCTGTTAACAAATCAAGAAACCATGCCTTGTCCGCGTCTGCTGTCCCATGAGCGGTTAGCTATTTTGTAGTTTTTTGTTCAATGAAAAGGAGGTTGCTGATAGTCTGAAAACGCACCAGTTATAATTTTACAGATTTTTTTTGTGGCATTATTCAATTTCACCTTGAAGTGTCAGGGGTATCCATTTGTTTTGTTTGATATCAAAAAAGCGTGTTTTTTTACCACCAACTTAGTAACAAAACAACCGTCGTAAGTTTTCCCCATTACAGTTAGGCCTCAGCTTTCTAAGTGTCATCCAAAGCACTACTCGGCTGGTTACTGTGGTTTATTTAATGATATTAAGTCTTATGTACTTCGAGGCCTCTTTCGATTCGAAAAACTCAAACAAATCTTTGCCAGGAGGAACTAGATATTTCCAAGTTTGATGATCATCGAAAATCATGTCTATTATTTCACAGCTAGCTTTTTCGAACAGCTAGACCAGAGGGATCCATAATGGCCACTATACCAACTGCTATATAGAAATAAGTTTCTTCATCGAACGGCGGAATTATGGAACTCATTTCCTAGTGAGATTTTCTAGGTTTCCCCAAAGAATTCTAACAGCTATTTCCTATCCCAGTATCCTTCTACTGACTTGCACGATGTTTCACCATGAACATTTCAGGTTTTTCCATCGTGTAGTCAAAGGATAATAAAAAAAACTGTTGGTGTGCGAATGTTCGCGTGTGGTAAATTGGGGTGATATGAAATATGATATTTCTTACTGTTTGACAATTCAATGTTCCTTTGACTGCTTCATCAGATAACATCCCCTTCACCTTCAAACTCGAAACCGAATGGGCCCGCTTATCAGAAAATTGGTCGAGTCGAAGAGCCTTTTGCAGTTAAGGCATCGAGTTTTTTTTTGTGTGATTTGATCCATGCCTGTATTTTCTTCGGGCAAGTCTAATACCCCTACAGCTACCCCCATAGGTATGGTTCAGGTTGTTGATCAGGTTCTAATCGATGTTTATATTCAGGTTGACTTTGCTGGTCCTCGTATGCAACGAAACACAATATTCTGACTATAGTCGGGCTTGGAGAGAGAGGGAGAGCTTGATGGAAAGGGCCGAATAGGGAACTATATCCCAGAAAATCTGCGGTGAGAGAGGAAGGGAGAGATTGAGCTCAGTCCCTAGATTCGCGTTTTGATATATAGAAAGATCTACATTCGATACCGATCTATGGAGAGATCGAAGGTTGTTGAATCAGAATTATATGCATTATAAACATTGTGCAATCAAATCCAGTCTAATTTGTAGAAAGATCGAACTACGAACAAATCAGCCTCTTCTGTTCTGATTTGAACCGTCACTTTCAATTTGTTGATATATGGTTTCAATTATATAAGTCCAGTTCGATCTGTAGAAAAGGTCGAACTACAAACTACTCATCCTTGTATATTTTTCCTTTGTTCCTTTGATTTGAACCTTCTCTTTCAATTCGTTGATAGAGCAACGATTTGTTTTTTGTTTCAATTATATAAATCCAGTTCGATCTGTAAAAAGGTCGAAGTACGAACCACGCATCCTGGTATATTTTGTCTTTTCTCTTCTGATTCGAACCTTCACTTTAAATTTGTTGATAGAGCAGCAATTTGTTTTTGGTTTCAATTATATAAATCCAGTTCGATCTGTAGATAGGTCGAACTACGAACCACTCCTCCTTGTATATTTTGTATTTTTTCTGATTTGAGCCTTCACTTGCAATTCGTTGATAGAGCAACGATTTGTTTTCGGATGCAATTATATAAATCCAGTTCGATCTGTAGATAGGTCGAACTACGAACGGCTCATCCTTGTATATTTTGCCTTTTTTCTGATTTGAGCCTTCACTTTAAATTTGTTGATAGAGCAACAATTTGTTTTTGGTTTCAATTATATAAATCCAGTTCGATCTGTAGATAGGTCGAACTACGAACCACTCATCCTTGTATATTTTTCCTTTGTTCTTTGATTTGTACCTTCTCTTTCAATTCGTTGATAGAGCAACGATTTGTTTTTGGTTTCAATGATATAAATCCAGGTCGATCTGTAGAAAGGTCGAACTACGAACCACGCAACCTGGTATATTTTGTCTTTTCTCTTCTGATTCGAACCTTCACTTTAAATTTGTTGATAGAGCAACAATTTGTTTTTGTTTCAATTATATAAATCCAGTTCGATCTGTAGATAGGTCGAACTACGAACCTCTCATCCTTGTATATTTTGCCTTTTTTCTTTTAATTTGAACCCTTACTTTCAATTTGTTGATAGAACAACGATTTGTTTTCCTCAAAACGTCGTATTTCTTTCAAGAGTTCATCGTATTTTCTCCTCTTATTGTGTCTTATTGTAGGACTTCGGTTTCTATGTCATTTTCTTCTGATTCAACTCATTTTTTCGCGATGTTTTACTCATCGTTCTTCACTCGATAGATACAAATTACGAAGTGAATCATATAGGCCGATAACAGGTGGCGAGATGGTGATTCATTTCAATATCCGTTAAACTAGTATCGATAGATGTAGATTTACGACTACTACTGAGTGTAATTATGAAGGAAGACAAGCGAAGAAAAATAGTAGATTGTGTAACACTGATACCGTTCGGTGATTTCTCGTGTACACTTACACTATGTTCGTTGTTAAAATGTTATAGCACGAAAAATACCAGTTGTTACAATCTATTAAGAGGAGGTGTGATAAGTGTAGTGTAACGATATATTTTGAAAAAAAAACAACTTCTTCGACAAAGTGCGAAATGGTTATATAGGATTAGCAGAAAGCAGAATAAAAGCACCGAACAGATGTTGAACTAATTACACTCTACTTCACTACACTCATCGACAACGACCAGTGGTTGCAAGAAAATTTAGTGTACAATATAAATTTCATGCATAAACAGCGAGCAGACCTATAGAGAAAACAGCAATTCTAAAAAAAAAAACTAAAATCCATTCAAAATATCAAATATTTGTCTCAATTTCAAATATTTGAATAATTGGATATATTTCCTTCACCCATAAATAATAATTTGAATGATTGGATCTTATGCTTATATATATAAGTTATATAACGAGATGAACTGCAAAGTAATACGTAAACGACCGATGACACTGACATTGAACTCCTGAGTCCGCAGTCCTGCATCCTGAGTCCCAGAAGCCGCCTAGGGTTACGTTACATTTTCTTATTCAAATATTTTATAATTATTGTCAGTCTAGATTCAGAATTCGAATTGTTCACTTGACATTGTTTTTAAAAAGTAACTTTGATCAAAATATTATTTAAGTGGCGCAGTCGGTAGGATAGGTCGATCAACGGTTAGTGAATATAACAAGTTGATTCGTTTCAACGATTTATCGACCTATTCGAAAAATCGGTACGCGTACGACAGAAAATCCAGTCAGGTGAACTGAGTAGCTTGACGAGAAGAATCCGTTCGTTTCCAAACATCAGCAACTTCTGAACATTCAAGTAATTCTGATTCGTACTCAAACTTCCAAGAATACTCCTCGAATCGCTCGAGATCACCAAATTTAATTAAACCATCCCAATTATTTTCTGAAAATAATATATCCCAAACAAATAACACAATGTTGAAACAAGAAGATTCCAATATGATTCCAGATTTCCACGGTGAAATGGAATTATTACCGAGATTCATACAAGTCTCCGAGAAACTAGTAACCAGGTTATATAATGTTGAAGATGTAAATATCGTCCTGTATCATCACAAAGTGGGCAGATTTAAAAAATGCTTTACCAAACACATACGCAGACACACGAGATATTTTCACCTTGAACATTGAAATGACAGAACTTAAACAAGTAAACGAATCGCCGTTTGAATTCTACAATAGAATCCAACATATTCTGAATTAACAAATTGCACAGTTAACCACTGGCGCAACTACAGAGGAAGCTATTATTTTAGGCAAATATGTTCGTAGCTTAGGACTTCAAGTTTTGTTAAGGGGATTGAAAAATCCATTTGGCTCTTTAATGCGTACGAAGAATCCGAAAGACTTGAATGATGCTCTGAATATGCTCACAAATGATTTTCAATTAGATGCGGTCTCACAGAAACCAACAAAGAATCAATGTTAGTCGAAATCATCATTTCAAAACTTTCAGAATAGACCACTCATTATCCCACCTCTACAAATAACAAATTTCACTCAAAATTCTCGAACACCTAATAGAACAATAATTCCTTCCAACAACAACAACCAAACTCATTCCAAAACCAGAATAGAAACGTATTCGGACCAAATCGATTACAAAATCTACCAAAACCAACACCAATGAGTATTTCAACCAGAAATACTTGGAGACCCAATCAACCCAATTCAAATCAGAACTATCGATTGAATCAAAATCCGAATTTTAGACAAAATAGACCTAACTATATTGCTGAAGAATTATTCAATATAGACGATCAATTCCTTGATCAAACCATCGATCAACCCATAGTTGAATACCCAGAAGACCTAGAACAAATTCCTGATGAATATTTTTAGAACGAGAAGCCTCGGGAATAGAGAACGAAATAAGTTTGAACTAATGAAACTGGCAGTACGAAATTATTTATCAGACCTGAAATTGCCGAAATCCATTTCAAATCATCAATTAAAAATGACCCTTTCCAAATTACAACTGCACATGGTACATCAACTGAAAAATATAGTACATTGATACCCTGTTCGAAAATACTCAATAAATTCAAATTACCTCTGAAATTTTAAAAATGTAATGATTACTCCCAATTCACAAATAAATTTGAATTTTCATAAAACATCACCCTGTACAAATTTTATAATAGTACCACCAAGATCTGATTAAGTAATCAAAGTCAATATAAGGAATGTCAATGAAGGACAAGTTATTATCCCGTATACTAAAATTTCATAGTTAGAAAACTTGACTTATGTCAAAAATCATCAAGCTATTTGTACAATAATGAATCCATCAAATTCTCAATTATTCGTAGACATGACAGAACCAATGGATTGTGAAATTTTCGATGAATTTGAAAGAATTTCTAGGCCAAATTTGAATAACGTAAACTTTAAAAAATTTCAATTTGATATTTAAAAAATCAGAACACATCAATCCAGAAGAACAACGTGAGATAACTAAATTGATCAAAGAATATTCTGATATATTTCATATTGATGGAAACCACTTGTCATTCACAAGTAAAGTAAAACATGTAATCAAAACCTCTGAAGAATTACAGGTTTATACTGAAACCTATAGGTACCCTGAAATACACAAGCAAGAAGTGAACACTCAAATTCAAAACATGTTAGATCAAAATATAATCAGGCCATCTCACTCGCCATGGTCATCACCAATCTGGGTTGTACCTAAGAAGTTAGATGCTTCCGGCAAGAAAAAATGGCGTATCGTTGTAGATTATTTTCACGGGCTTTGATTTGTTTTAGGAAACTGTTGCTGATGAATCGTTAAATATTTTAGGGCTATCAGAAACCTGGCTCAACCCCACATTTCCCAACAGTGGCGTAGGAATTTCAGATCATAACATTGTACGTAATGATCGAATTACAAGAGGTGGAGGCGTCGCATTTTATGTGAAGAAACACTTAAAGTATAAAGTAACTGATGTTACTCAAGATAGCGGACTGGAGAGCCTATGGATAAATATAAAAGTTTTAGGTAAGAGTTTATGTTTGGGCACACTTCACAGACTACCGAGTATTGACTTTGCGAAATATTTAGATGATTTGGAGAACAATATCTCAAAAGTTTTACCAGAATTCGATCACATATTATTCGGAGGAGACCTAAATGTGGATATGCTCAATGAAACCAATTCAAACACAAAATTGTTCAAAACCTTTCTTGCTAATTACGGTTTACATCTGAAATGTCTGCAACCAACGCGGGTGGTAGGTAATAGTAAAACTCTCATCGACGTGATTATATCATCTGACTCAGATTTAGTAGCAAGCGCAAATATTGTTAAAATGGATGATATATCTGATCATTGCTTGGTGAAATGTGATCTGAAGTTGAAAAAAATGAAGTTGGAGCCGAGAATATCAACTTATCGTGATTTCTTTAATTTTAATTACAATACTTTCCTCAGAGATATTTTTTCATTGAACTGGGACTATATTTTTCGTTAAAAAATGTTGATACCATGGTGGAATTTTGGAATGAAAATTTGTTGTTTTTATTCGATACACATGCTACACTTAAAACGATAAGAATATCTAAAGCCCCTGCAACTTGGATGACTGAAAACCTCAAGCTTATGATTAAATTTAAAAAAAACATCATATAATAAGTATAAGAAATTGGGTACCTACCCCAGAATCTTACGCATATTACAAAACATTAAGAAATCTAGAAAATACTTCAACCAAGGCCGAAAAAAAAGCTTTCTTAGGACGAAAATTGAAATCAGACCATAAAGCATTCTGGAATACGATGAAAACCATGAACATAACAAACAATAAGGATAGTGGTATATTGGTTGATATAGATGAGGCTGATGACCATTTATTTCTCCAAAAATATGATGACATACTTGGAGGGTTAGGAGGGGGCTTCCGGTTCACTGAGGTTAGTATTGATAAAGTGAACCAAATGATTCGGATGATTAAATCGCAGGCCAAAGGATGCGATGGTATTAATAATAAAATGTTGGAAATCGTCTTTCCTGCGATGGTATTAATAATAAAATGTTGGAAATCGTCTTTCTTCATTTGAGTGCCTATTTGACATTTATAATAAACAGCTGCCTCCAAACGGGTGTATTTCCATCTTGCTGGAAACTAGCCAATGTAATTCAGGTGCCCAAAACTAAAAGTCCTCAAGATATGTCGCAAATATAGACCAATAAGTATTTTACCTGCTGTATCTAAGGTCATTGAAAAAATAGTAAGAGAACAACTGAATGACTATTTAACGAAAAATCATATTCTACCACCCTGTCAATCTGGGTTTCGAGCAAGGCACAGTACAACAACTGCTCTCCTTCAGGTGACTGATGATATCTTCAGCTTTACTGATGAAAACAAAAATACATGCCTGATACTTCTAGATTTTAGTAAGGCCTTTGACACTTTACAACATTCAATATTGATTGAAAAATTGAAATATTAAGGCTTGGATACAAATTCACTATCTTTTTTCAGAAATTATCTCTCTAACCGGAAACAAAGTCGTTGTCAATATCCTCCTTTCTCGGTATCAGAAAATTGAACGTGGCGTACCTCAAGGTAGTCCTTGGTCCTCTTCTTTTCTCTGTTTATACGGCAGATTTTTCATCATACCTCAATAATTTTGAAATCCATCAATACGCAGATGATACCCAGTTGTATTTTCCATTTCCATCATGCCAGAGTTTCTTAGCGGCTTCTCACATAAATGAGGACTTACATACAATATCGCGATTCGCCAAATCGCACAAGTTAATCTTGAATTAATCAAAAACTGAACTACTCCTCTTAGGCAAGGATAGAAATGAAATCTTATTCGACCCTAATTTCACAATAATACTCAATAATAAAATAATAAACAGCTCAGAATCTTGCAAGAACTTGGGTTTATATTTAGATTGCAACATGAGGTTTGAGAAGCACGTATCTAATTTGATTCAAAAGTCCTATGGTAAATTGAAAATTTTAGATATGCACAGAGAAATGCTTAACACTAACATCAAATTGACTCTTTGCGACAGCTTGATTTTGTCACAAATTGCCTACTGCAACGTAGTATACTGGCCAGCATTATCCTTTAAACAAAAAATCTCCTTACGAAAAATTCAAAATTCGTGTTTGAGATATGCATACAATTTGAGAAAATTTGATCGTATTTGTTCCACATTTTCTGAGTCTGAATGGCTATATCTAGAGGAAAGATATTTTTATAATATGTCTTGTTTGATATTCAAAATGAATAAAGATGATGCACCGAAATACTTATTGAATAAACTTAAAAAGCGAAGTTATTTTCATCAGTGTTCTACCCGCAATCGTGAGATGTATAGTGTGCCTAAACATTCGTCTTCCCAATTTCAACGAAGTTTTTCATACAACGCTGTGAAGATATATAATGACCTACCCCTAGAATCAAAAATAACGCTAACATATCAGCTTTCAGAAAACAAATCAAACAATTTATAATTTCTAAACGGTAAAGTTATAGTACAACTTCATAATTTATATCTACTTATATGTTCATACCATATACAACAATTGGTCTTCTTCGATGCAGATTATCATTTATGTTTGTATCTACTAGTTTTTTGAATTTATTTCTTTGTTGTTGTAAACAGTTGCTATGACCTGGCTGGTTACATGGAAGAGCGGCTTAGGCCGAATGGCGCCAGCACCATTGAATATTATAGTTATCTAATTTTTAGTTGGTTTATCATAAATAAAGACACATTATTATTATTATAAAACTATTGGCGATCGATACCCCCTGCCAAATATTACAGAACTACTAGACAAACTTGGCAGATTTCAATATTTCTCAACGCTCGATTTGGCCTCTGGGTTCCACCAAATCGAAATGGACGAAAGTGATATGCCCCAGCCACGTTCCAGAGGGTTATGGATAATATCTTGCGAGGGATACAAAATGAAAAATGCCTTGTTTACCTCGATGATATCATTATTTTCAGCACAAGTCTCCAAGAAAATATCAGTCGTTTGCGAGAAATATTCGAAATATTGTTACATATGGGGTTCCTCAGAAGGTAGCTACTGGGGCTTTGAGGAAAAAACCAGAATGCTTTACATGCTTATATTGAGCTGTTACAAGGATGGTAGGTTGCCAACAACTGCCTAGTATTTTACAATACATAAAAAATGTAGAGTACATAGTCCCCTCCGCTGTTCGTACGCCGCGCTATTCTGATGACTCAGGATGGTGAATCGCCGACTGGAGTCTCGAAGCACCAATGGTTGGTTATTCGTGACAATATTGCGGAATTCTAATTTCAAAATCCAATTAGATAAGTCAGAATTTCTCAGAAAGGAAGTGGCTTATCTTGGCCATGTTGTAACGCCTGACGGTGTTCGTCCAAATCCAGACAAAATTAAAGCTATTCTAAATTACCCATTACCAAAAAACACTAAACGAATTAAAGGCTTTCTAGGTCTGATAGGATATTATAGAAAATGTATTGAAGATTTGGCCAAAATTACGAAACCGTTGACAAAATGTCTGAAAAAAGAAGCGCAAATTGATATAAAGTATGTAGAATACCTTAAATGTTTTGAGATGTGTAACAACTTGATCATTAATGAACCAATTCTCCAATAACCCAGATTTTTCGAAAGATTTTGTCCTGGCAACAGACGCTAGTAATGTTGCGATGGGAGCAGTTTTGTCTCAAGGTAAAGTCGGCTCAGACCTACCGATAGCATATGCAAGCAGAACGTTAAATGAATCTGAACAAAACTATTCCACTATCGAAAAAGAGCTTTTGGCAATAGTTTGGGATGTCAAGTACTTCAGACCATACTTATTTGGAAGAAAATTTAAAGTTGTTTGTGACCATAAACCATTGCTCTGGTTGTTTTCACTAAAAGAACCAAATTCTAAATTACTTAGATGGCGTCTCAAGTTAGAGGAATTCGACTACGAAGTGAAATATAAAAAAGGAATTCAGAATAAAAACGCAGATGCTTTATCACGTATAGAAATTAATATGAACGAGACAAATAATAAAGATACAAGTAATATTTTTGAATACATCACAAAATTTAATGAAGATTTAGAGAAAAACAAAACCGATATCGAAGTAGATAATCAATCTATGTGTGTTGAAGCTAATGACTTAGATCAAGAAAATAACGCAGAAGAGGATAGTGACCAAACTGTTCATTCCAATTCTGAAAACCCAATTGTCGGAATCCCAATAATCGATTGTCCAGTCAATTTTGGAAAAAATCAAATAATCATCTCCGAAGTGAATTATGAACCAGCAACACCAAGTATCATTATTCTATACAAAACTAAACATAGAATCCTAGTACAGATATCAAGAAACGATTACGAACAAGATATCATAACATTTATTAAAGAATTCATTGTGCCTGAAGTAAAATATCATATTTATTTCGAGGATCCAATATATGAAAAGTTTTCGAAAGTTTTACAGAAAGTCTTCAAACATTCTGAAATCATTCTTGTCAGATGTATGAAAAAACTAATCGATGTAACCACCGAGGATGAAATAAATGAGATAATCCAGAAATATCACGAAGGTAAAACCAACAATAGAGGCTTGGATGAAACAGAAAAACGCATAAAAACATCTAACTATTGGCCGAATCAAAGAAGATTAATACAAAATTTCTTTAACGAATGTGAAACTTGTTTAATTACGAAATATGAAAGGAAACCATTAAAACTCGAATTCAATATTACACCTACACCTGTAAAACCCTCCGAAATATTGCACATTGATAGCATAACTTTGGAAAACTCAAAATTTTTGACTATCATCGATTATGCCCAAGCATATAAATTGGATTCAGCTCAAGGTTTAGAAGTCGTGAATAAATTCACACATCATCGAATACCAGATCAAATAGTTTCTGAAAATGGATTAGAATTCAAGAATTTATTAGTGAAAGAATTACTAGAAATACATAAGGTCAAAATTCATTTCATAAGTTCCCAACACCCTGAATCTAATGGACTCATAGAAAGATTCCACTCGACCCTCGTAGAGCATATTCGACTACTTAATAATCAACAAGAATATAAAGATGATTTAATTGAATCAAAAGTGAATTATACCCTATTAGCATACAACAACACTGTTCATTCTGCAACAAATATGAAACCTTACGAAATAATCACTGGTCATTTAGAAACGGAACAACTAGTAAATAATTATATTTCCAGTCATAAAGATAAAATGAAATTGTTGTACGAAAAATTGAATAATGACTTACAAAAAAGCAAAGAGAGTGTTATTCAAAAAGCTAACAAAGATAAAGAACCGATTCCAGAAATTCCAGAAGTAGTTTATGTCCAAAATAAGCAAAATCAAAGAAAGACCTTGAATAAATTTTAACGTGAAACTATCAAGAGTAAATCCAGGACTTAAAACAGCAAAAATTGACCCAACACACAAGAACACTGTAGACAAAATTTATATTTCAAATATAAAAAGACCCAGACGAAAAATCAAAGCAAAAACTCTTTCAGATCCTTCTACTTCTACTTCGGACACGCAACAGAAATATAAAACATCACACAAAACTTGGGAATCCTTCCAATCAAGCTAGGTCCCGCAAAACTTCAAAGAACGGAACATATTTTCACCCACTTTTACGATATCAAGCCGCTTCTCGACGATAACAACAATCTGAACACTCAGTATGACTACGTTTACAAGAATCTCAAGAATAACTCAATCTACGCCAGATCAGTATAAAATTATGCCACTATTGTAGAATACACATGAGCCGGTATCAAAGAGAAATTCGATAATATTCAAATACATACTTCAAAACCTAGAAATAAAAGAGGACTTATTAATGGTTTAGGATCAATTCTGAATGGTCTAACTGGAAATCTCGACGCTGAAGATGGCGAGAGAATCAATAATATTTTAGATCACTTGAAATCGAATCCATAAATCTTCAAGAACAAATAAAGAACCAATACAGTTTGAATACACAAATTGTCCAAAAATTTAATGATACAGTTCTAGACATTCAACACAACGAACAAGAACTTAAATCAAGAATTTTACAATTGAAAACAATTATGAAGGAAGAAATACAACATCAACATATTCTATACCCTGAGGATATTTTTAATCAGATTATCATTCTTCTGAATGGTATTCTCAACATTTTGCAAGACATAGAAAACTCATTAACTTTTTTCAAACTCAGAACTATGCATCCTAGTATTATGAAACCGAAAGATTTGTTTCTCGAACTTGAAAAAATCTCATCATACTATAAAAATCAACTCCTGTTCTTATTATCCTATTGAAACATTATAGATTTTGAATCAATTATAAATGTGAAATGTAAAGTAGAAAACGATAAAGTTTATTATTTCCTATCAATTCCTATCTACTTCCTATACCTGCAAAACACGAATCAGAATTCCTTACGATCATTCCAAATTCAAATTATTTATTGAAATCAAAAGATAATTCAATGAAAGCCCTAAATGACAGATGTACCCAAGGTAAAATATTCCACTGTCCGAACCATTTGCTGAGGAATTCGAAGACAACCTGTGAAGAACAGATTATTCTTCAAGAAAACACTAGCAACTGTCAGTATAGCCGATTGGAAATCTCACAAAGCCAAATGGAGAGGATACCGGAAATAGACGAATATTTAGGAGTATTTCCACAAGAAGAGAGATTGAAATTTCAGTGCGACAAAGAAATAAAAACCGAAAACTCAAAAATTCAAAATGTTAACTATTGTTCCACGAACAAGAAATGGTTTTCCAAGAAAAAACATATGGGACGCCCTTGTTGGCAAGCAAATTGATGTTCAACTTGGAAAATGAAAATTTCACGGATTTCAAGATCAACCTGAAGATGCTCAAAATTGCAGAAATTCCAAATAACCGAATTATCCCAACAGTGATCCAAGACTTCAATTATCATAAACCGAGCATTTGAACAATCATCCTGTACATCAGTGTTCCCGTATTAGGCACGATTTTCTTTTGGCTACGTTCGAAGAAAAACACGACGAATCAACTTGAGGTCATTCGTGAAAGAAAAGTGAACCTTCCAGAGGAAGCTTCATTCCGAGGGGGAAACCGCTGAGAAAGTTTGGTGTACAGCCCTAGGAAGTACTCGGGAAGTATAGGGAAGTACGGGGAAGTACGAGGAAGTACGAGGAAGTGCGGGGAAGTACGAGGAAGTAGAAGGAAGTATATGAGGAAGTATGAGGAAGTATATAGTTCTCGAAATGCCCACGGTGACTTTTCCGTGGCGTTGATGTCCATTCCAGTGTTTTTTATCAATTGAATTAGTATATACCGACTTGAGAGGCATTCCCTTGCCACGAGTGAATTCAACGTTCAATGCCATCTGCCCCGTATATTTTTCTTCATTGACTCGTATTTCTCATTATCACCCTGTATTTCCATTTATTGCGCTGAATTTCACTTTCTTGACCCGCATTTTCCCGTTTTTCTTTGTATATTTTCGATATTGCCCCCTCTTGTCCTACGTATGTAAGTACATACTTCGTTTCAGTTTTTTATCTGTCATCAGGTGATGAATGATGATGGTGGCTGAGAATTTTTATTTCTGAACTATATAATTCAATTAAATGACATTAGATAGTTGATCAAAAGTTGAAGCAGGAATTTGTTAGCCGTTTTGACCAATTATGAAGTTTATGAGTTGAACACCCAATATCTCTATAATTCTTCCAGAGACCCCAAGTGTGATAGATCGGTGGATTAAACATAAATTTGATGTACCACGATTTCTTGAGATAATAACTATTTTGTAAATGTGGTACAGATTGATGTACAGGTTGGCTGGAATTCGAGCCTCATCATTGGGATCTCGTAGACCGTAAAAGATACAGGGTTGGTTAAATTATAGCAAAGTTGCGCAATTTGATGCCTAACAAAATGCTGTTCTGTATCCGAAAAAAATCTAAATTTCATAAAACCGTTTTGATTTTTTTCTGGCGTTATTCGAAGAAATTAATCGATATGGATAACACTTCATCATGGTCACTTTTTCTTCCCTACAAGATAGCGTTTTCGAAATTGTAATCTGACGTTTCGTCTTCGAGAAATCATTATTTTTTTAAATACGGACCTGGATTTTTTATTTCATTTTTTGTTACCTTCGGACAGTCCAAAAACTATGAGCCATAACAAATTTTGATTTTCAGATGTTTCTATGAAAGAAATTGACAGTTTCTCTATTTTCTTCAATATATAAATTGCAATTGCTGAAAATTGAAAAGGCAGCCTTGACTTTAGAGATAAAAAGTCACAACCACTCGTCAAAGTATGACAGTTCAATGTTTCGAAATTTCAGAATAGCATTTTGTTATAATTTGCTATAATTTAACCGACCCTGTATCTCTTACGGATTACGAGATCCCACTGATGAGGCTCGAATTTCAGCCACCCTGTACATTTCCCATTAAAAAAAATCATCAGAAAAGTCACCATACGGCCATATAAGTCTTTTCTGACCCTGTATAATTACTTCAAAATTGATGAGTTGAAAATGTCAACAAAACTCTATATTTTCGACCCTATTGGTATAGGGAGTACGTAAAGGAAGTACGGGAGGTAAGTAGGAAGTACAGGAAGTACGTAGGAAGTACGGGAAGTACAGAGGAAGTACGGGTACAGGAAGTATAGAGGAAGTATGAAGGAAGTTCAGCGTACTTCCCGGGAAGTACAAGGAAGTAAGCCATCTAAGGAAGTAGTGTACACCATTTTGGTCAGCGGTTTCCCCCTCGCTTCATTCTAATGGGGGAGGAGTTATTTAACAAGATGAACTGCAAAGTAATATGTAAACGACCTCGTAAACGACCGATGACACCGACATTGAACTCCTGAGTCTGCAGTGTCATCGCTATTTCCCAGAAGCCGCCTAGGCTTATGATACATTTTCTCATTCCAATATTTTATAATTATTGTTAGTCTAGATTCAGAGTTCGAATTGTTCACTTGACATAAAATAAATTGTTTTTAAAAAGTAACTTTGATCAAAAGGTTATTTAGGTGAAAACTAGAAGATATTGGGGAATTGCAGCAAAGTACAAGTGGTACTCTCTAAAGAATATCAAAGCTTTCGAAAATTTTATTTTTCCATCTTCAGGGAAATCTTTGTTGAGGATGTTTACAATGATGTTAGTGATACAATGTAATATGGACATTTCAACATATCAACTTTGAAAAGACAAGAAAAATGGTCAATCACAAAGGAAAACGAGGAGGAAAAACTATATGTGATCATATTTTAGTCAAATTTTCTAGTTTTTCTTTGTGATTGACAACTTTTTTGTCTTTTTGAGGTTGATATGTTGAAAGATTCCCCTGAAGATGGAAAAATAAAATTTCCGAAAGCTTGGATATACTTTAAAGAGTACCACTTTTACTTTTCTGTTAAAATTATCAATACAATACTGTACCGATAATCTGTATTTCTCACTGTTGGAGACTACATTATTGTGTTCTTCAAATAGTGACCATTCTGTGGGTGGATTGTCGACTGGCCTAGTACTACTGATGAGGCTTGGCAAGCCGAAACAGACTGTATTGTACCAGTTGACATTCCACACAAGAAACAGAATTTATACCAGGAGCTTCACAAACTTTGTGTTGATACAACCCTATATTCTTTGGAATATAAAGTATATTTGCATTCATACTACTATGTAAGTTTATTTTATGTAAATACATATTACATTTACTGACCGTTATTCTGTTTCTTGAGGAAAAACAAAAGATCCATGTTAGGATAAAAATAGGAAAATGCACATAACTTTGATTTTGTCAGTAGGTAATTGGTGGGGTATCATGGAATTGGATAATATTTACTATGACATCTAACTTTCCAATGGGCTACTGAAAATATGTGAAAATCAGTCTGAAGTGTTTCTTGGTACACCTTTTATAAAAATATCACACATTTTTTATAGTCCATGGATATGAATGGAATGAGTGGTGATAATTACCTATTGGCACTGTGGTGACAACTGGTGCAGTAACCATACTTATTCTGAATAACCCCTCAAAATAACCACATCATAATGTGTTGAACTTCCTGCAGCATGTGATACTGGATGTAATAGATAGGGATGTTGAGTTAGACATAATTGTTCCAGAATATAAGTAGGTAATGGAAGTTGTAGTGGCATGATCAAGGCATACTGTGATGGTATCTACTGAAGGATTGAGCTATATCAGGGACAGGGCATTAATAATTGAATGTATCCCTGGAAGCACTGCTTCTAAAAGCAGTTGGAATCGAGGTTTGAATTAGAATAGGTATAACCTTAAGATGCAACTTTTTTTCTGAATCGACATAAGAAGTACTAGAATTATGTACTTACGTCGTAATTTATGTACTGTTTCCTCCATTCTGGTGTAATGTGAGCTGATAAATGTTCTGCAAATTTCATTGCTTATTCAGGAATTTATCTGTTCTCAGTTCACACTTGTTTGATGGCAGTTAAAGGTCTGAGAAACACCATGTAGTATTTATATCCCATATATCCTGATCACTTATTTCTATAAACTTGTCTTATCTCATTATTTATAGGTATGTGATAAAATGATTGCAAATACAGAATACACAGAACAAATTTGAACAATCTATTGACATATTCATGTACATTTAGTAAACTTGTGTACATAAGATATTATTGATATCAATATATATTTTCTGACCAAGTTCTGAAGTCTTAACGTCAGATTCCTTCTAGAAGGTCCAAAAATATTATGATTATTATGAATTTATTGTAATAATAAATAATTACACACCAACATGAATGTGGCTGGCTGAGTGGCTGAGATGTCAGCCGACCACAGACCAGACCAGACCTTAAGGAACGCTGCGAGCTGCAATCAGCATGTTCAAATTTCCGAACAATCCCGAACGACCAGTGGCGTCCCACAATGTTTTTTCCTACGACCACGTATGAAAACGTCAATAATCACAGTGTTTTGTTATTCAGAAAGTAGCTCATATCACCATGGTATTGTTTATTTGAAAGAAAAAAAAGCACTATAGTCCATTTCAGTTAAGAATACAGTAGTGGGACTGGTGGGAGTAGCCCGGTTTATACTAGCAAACCCGTGAAATTCGAATATTTCAGAACTATGGAAACCATGGACCTATTACATTCTACAGGATGTTGAAGGAATCAAATTATCAATTTCTGAGTGAATTTACGAATCTGAGAAGTTTTTTTCATTGAATTTCAAGAAGCATAATAAAATGAACAATAATTTAACGAATTCATGATGTTAGGTAATGTCGAATATGGGATTTCAAATCAAAACTCAAGATATTCCTCATATTTTATGGCAGATCATGCTTCAATTGGACAAAATATGATAATGGTAGGTGGAAGTATCTAAGATGATTAAGATAAATAATCAATCCGTTTATTTAGTGGGAAAAAATAGCGGTGCATTTGCCCATACGAAGAATAATAAAATAAAAGTTCTTATTTCAATATCCCCCATTTGATTCACGAGAAAAACCCTCAAAAACTCATGAAACCATACTATTCATATCATTACAATTTGACAAAAATATTTCTTATATCTAAGTATGTACAATTATAACTAAATGAGAACAGTTCCTTACTCTAACTTTCAAGATCAGTAAGAAATTACAAATTTCAAAAAGCAAATACAACATTGATTTATAACTTATAATGTAGTAATTTAAACGAACAGTATGTTTCTTGTTCAGCAGTTCATACAGGCTTATCAGACCATGAAGCCATCTGTTGTAAACTCTATGTGAATGTAAACTTAGAATCCGATAAAATTAGATATGGCAGAATTTTTTGCAAAAAAACTATAATAGGTTTTACTCAGCTTGCTTGGAAACAAATTGGCTGCACTTGTTAGATTTGAACGATCCATTTGAAGACTTCTACAACAAAATAAGAGATATATTTGAAATCACCTTTCCTGTAAAAAACATCAGAATTGAACAAAAAAAAACAGTGGATCACACAGGGGATCAGAATATCGTCTAAAAATATGCGCGCCTTACACTATGTCAGAAAATTTACAGATTTATATTTTTTCCACTCCTACTTCCAGAATTATCGTAGAATCTACAGAAGTGTAATCAAACTGGCAAAAGAAATATTCTATAGGACAAAAATAGAAAATGCTGAAAATAAGTCTAAAGAGAGCTGGCATATGTGATAAACAGCCTCAGAGGCAGAAATATCAGGAAAGTTGTAGCGTCCTTATCGCCTGATGTCCTGAATAATCATTACTGTTCTATTGCTGGAAAAATAACAGAAAATATATCTCTAAAAGTTGATCCATTATCTCACTTTCAAGGTCCTTTCATAGCTGATTACCTAGTACTCCACGATACCGATTTAAAAGAACTGAGAAATACTATAACTTTTACTAATAAAACTACTTCAGGCATTGATAATATCTCTGTACGAATATTTGAAAACCTACCAGAAAATGCACTTGATATCCTGGTTCAGCTAATAAATGAAATTTTTCACAATGGTACAATTCCTGATTTCCTAAAAATATCAGTAGTAATTCCCCTGTATAGAGGTGGTGACCGTGACGATCCATCCAACTATAGACCTATCTCTCTCATTTCTATATCAGCAAAAATTATTGAAAAGTTGGTGAAGATTAGATTATCTGCATTCTTAGTTAAAAAGGAGATCATCACAGGTGCCCAGTATGGCTTTCAAGCTGGAAAAGGTACAAATGATGCAATTTTTTCTTTTTTGTATGACGTATATACAGTGATAAATCGAGGCGAAGCTGCCGCGAATTATATTTCTCGTTTCCCGAAGTTGCTTTTTAAAAAGATTTTTATTTGAAAATTCTATGAACAATGTTATATTTGGACTTTACAATATGGATGCTAACATCAGACTGATCTTCTTCGCGTCTTCTCTAGGAAACAGGATAAAAGCTGTGTCAGCGTTATAAATGCAAGGCTGCATCTACTGCCAACATAATTCCTCCCCTCGAAGATGAAAAACTATTTTTGATTCGGAAAGATGGTTTTTCTTTCCAACGGTCTTGGTTTGTCCGATGTTGCGGCATGGCTGTCTTGTAGGTGGTCCGATCGTTCTCTTTTCCATAGAAAGTGTTTGTATTTTACTGAAACAAACACACAGGCGAAGACTACGATGATGATATACAGTGGGATTGTCCAGGCATGGACCATTGTTGTATGCTTGGTCGACTCAAGGGGTGTGAGTCGTTTTGCTTCTTCACGAAGTCCATTCAGTTTGTCGAGCGGGATGTCTCGGAGTTTCAGGGGTTGCATTGGCTCGTTCTCCGTGTATTTCGGCAGGGTCAAATCTGGGAGAAGTAAGGCTGCTGCTGTACTTCGGTTGCTTCGTTGAGGTAGGTGTCTGTTGGAGTTCTGAAGAGACACCCTGGGGGAAGCGATAGGGAATATGTCCCTGTTAGGGTTATCATGTCCGTGGTTTTGCACATTGTTTGAATTCGAGTTGAATTCTTGAATATTCCAATGTAGTGGGCTTCATTGACTTGCTCGATGATGTCGTCCTCTATTTGTATTGAAATTCTCGTGCATCCGGAAGGGGTGGTTCCAATATTCAATATTTGGAATATACAGTCTTTTTTGGTATTTCCAAGAAGCAGGTCATTGGAATGGCAGTAGTAAGTTCCATGGAGGTACATACATGGCATAGAGGTATATTGAAAATACATTTCATTCATAGTCAGGTAAGGTGCCGGTGGAATCAGGGTATTTTGATCAGAAGTTGGTATGGAGTATAGGTGATAATGGGTGTAAAAATCTGGGAATACAAGAGGAAACTTGATCACGAATACAATTTTGCTTCCTTACAGATAGTGATAGGTACCTATCTCTAATACATTATAATATTTATGGATATTAGTTGCATCTGTAGCAAATAAGAGATTTTCTAGAATGTATTGATTCTCTAATATTCTGACCAGTTCTTCTAATTCATTTATATTGATAATGCTTGGATGAGCTATATTCAATTTCGAAAATGTGATGGCATTTTCTACATCTGACAATATCTGTGAAATTATATGAAGCGTCGAGCTGACTTGTTCAAAGGCTTCTTTAGTAGATGTTTTATGCCGATTCTAGACCTCCTCCCAAGGTCACACACCCCCACGTGGCCTTGGGGGGTCAATGACCTTGGGGGATCAATGACCTTGGGAGGAGTGACCTTGGGAGGAGTGACCTTGGGGTGAGTGACCTTGGGAGGAGTGACCTTGAGAGGAGTGACCTTGGGGTGAATGACCTTGATGCGATCTTGGGAGGAGTGACCTCGAGTTGGCGACCTTGAGAGGAGGGTGCCCTTGGGAGTTGCTGTGGCCTTGAGAAGAGCGCGTCCTTGAGGAGGGCTTTCTTTTTTTCTGTGAGCGTGACCTTGTGTTTCCACACCTCTGAAATGGGAGGAGGTGCGACCTTGAACACTGCTGCCGCATGCGCATGCGCCATTCTCCCGCGAGAGTTCAAGATCGCGTTGGTGAGAGTGGGGGAGGCGGTACTTCTATAAATTCAAGGGTGCGCAGAGCGGAGCACAGTTTATTGGGAATCACATATTAATCAGCATTTGTTGTTTGTTCGTGAGTGATAAAAGCGTTTTTTATTCATCATCATCATGTTGACCTGCAGTGCTTGTTTCCAAACCTTTACGCGTAGTGATAATTTACGCCGCCATCAAAGAATTTCATGTGTTGGTGATTTGGATGATTTGGGTGAACCTAGTGCAAAAAGGGCTCGATTGGATATTTCGAATCCGCCAGCGCCATCGACATCTAGAAGTATGCAAAGATGTGTGCCCTGCGCTAAAGATGTTCCATCAGATAGGATGGGTGCTCATAAGAGAACCTTGGAGCATCGCTCTAATGCGTGCATGCACTACAGAGATGGCGTATATGCGATCGAGAGCGCGTTCAAATGCCGCATTATTAGCTATAGGTTAGAGTGTAGAACGAACATTTTAGATTACAATGCGTTCTTCAATGAGAATAGAGCTACAATTATATCTCTATTAGATAATATGCTACTGATTCATCACTCGATTAAAGTGAACATGGAAGTTTTTGGTAGATATGTCATTGAAACCCGAGATGTGAGAGATGTGAAATCTTTCATGGCTCCGAATCGCATAATTGCTTCATCGCCAGATTTGGAAGATATCGTTGACGCATTTCGGGATTGTCTTTCGAATCTAGCTATCGAATTCGAGGAACGTGATTCTGGTGAGTTGTTTGAAAAAATCAGATGTCGACTAAGTTTGCTTATTTCTTTTTTTTACTTTGATATTACAGGTTGGGCTTTAGAAGAGATTTTGTTTCTAGAAATAAATATTAATAAATATAATCCATTAAGAGGCGGGTCTTACATAAAGCTGCCCACCTATATTGCGAACAAGAAAGCGGTGGTAAACATTATTAATCAGGATGAGCATTGTTTCGCCTGGGCAGTTACATCAGCTTTGTATCCTGCGAGGATAAGGAATACCGAAACATCTTCCTACCCACACAGTATTGAATCTGGTTGGTATAGAGTTTCCTATGAAAGTAAGTGATATTCCAAAGTTCGAAAATCAAAATGATTGCTCCATCAATGTTTATGGGTTAGAGAGCGTATTCGATGATCAAAAAATGAAATATAGGGTTATTGGGCCGCTTCATTATGCTAAGAATAGGTTGGGTAGGCATGTAAACTTACTTTATATCTCGGACGATTCCGATAAGGGGCATTATTGCTGGATAAAAAATTTATCGCGATTAGTGTCAAGTCAATTAAATGCTAGAGGGCATAGGAATTTCTTTTGCGATGGGTGTCTGATATGTTTCTCCGATGATTCGAAGTTGCTACGTCATAAATTGAATGATTGCAATCATACATACACTACGGTTCCATCTCCAGAAATCAAGGTTGATAAATTCGGAAATAGCGCTCCCGGGAATATTTTAAAATTCCAAAGTTTTGAGAAACAGATGAAAGTACCATTCGTTATATATGCGGATTTTGAATCTGTTCTGAAACCCATCTAAACTTGTGAACCAGATCCTACGGGGTCGTATACTAATAAAACATTCGCTCACGAGCCGCATTCATTTGCATATCTCATCAAATGCTCCTACGATGATTCCCTCACTAAATTTGTTTCATTCCGAGGAAAAGGTGTAGCAAAAAAGTTTGTCTCCAGTTTAGTCGATAATGTTAAGGCTATATATAATATGCATTTGAAACGTGTTGTTCCTATGGCTAAATTGAGTGCTGCAGAAAAGCTTGATTTCGCTACCGCTACAATTTGCAACATTTGTGATAAGCCACTTGATTCCACAGATGTTAAAGTTAGAGACCATTGTCACCTGACTGGTAAAAAGAGAGATGGCGCTGCACATTCTAAATGTAATTTGAATTTCAAGCTACCTAACTTCATCCCCATCTTTTTCCATAATATGAGTGGGTATGATAGCCACCTCTTCATCAAACAATTGTTCGAGCATGAAGAGAGGGTGGATTGTATCGCTCAAACTAAGGAAAAGTATGTTTCATTCACGAAACATGTTTTTGTTGATGAGTACTTGGGAAAAGATGGGAAAAATCATAAAATGTTCATGAAGTTGCGCTTTTTAGATAGCTATAAATTTCTTTCTGATCCGCTGCATTCTCTAGCTGAAAATCTGACTACGGAACAGTGTGTTGAGACAGCGAGAGCATTTCAAGATCGCGAACAATTTAAGCTAATGACGCGAAAAGGTGTATTTCCGTATAGTTTTATTACATCTATCGATAAATTGGAGCATAAAGGTTTACCTTCTCAAAATGACTTTTTCGATAATTTATCGAATGAACACATTTCGAATGAGGATTATCGTAGAGCTGAGCGTATTTGGAAGATATTCAAATGTAAAACGCTTGGGGATTATTCAGACGTATATCTGAAATCGGATGTTTTGTTATTATGCGATGTTTTTGAAAATTTTCGGAAGGTTAGTTTGAAGACATACAAGTTGGACCCATGTCAATATTATACAGCCCCTGGTCTATCGTGGGATGCTATGTTGCGCTACACAAAAGTGGAATTGGAACTCTTAACTGACATCGACATGGTGAATTTCTTTAAGAAGGGAATAAGAGGCGGTGTCAGCCAGTGTAGTATGAGAAGCCATGTAGCTAATAATAAATTCCTCCCAAATTTCAACCCTGATGATCCATCGTCGTTTATAATGTATTTGGATGCGACCAACTTGTATGGTCATAGTATGTCGCGACCACTACCTACATCTGGTTTCACATGGTTAACTGATGTTGAAATCTCAAATTTGGATATCTCGAATGTTGCAGATGATGATCCGTTCGGGTATGTTCTCGAAGTAGATATTCACTACCCTGAAAATTTACATGATGCACACTCGGATTTACCTTTTCTTGTGGAAACCATCAGCCCGCCAGGTTCAAAATCCGCTCATAAGAAACTGATTCCGAATTTATCGAATAAGTTAAATTATATAATCCATTATCGAAATTTGAAACAGGCGATTAGAAATGGTTTAATCTTGACGCGAATACATAGAGTTCTTAAATTCAATCAATCTCGCTGGTTGAAGAAATATGTAGACCTCAATACTGAGATGCGCAATAAGAGTACGAACAAAGCCGATAATGGATTATTTAAAAAGATGGTCAACTGTGTGTATGGTAAAACTATGGAAAATGTCGATAGAAGGACCGATATCAAACTTGTGACCCATTGGGAGAGTATCAGGAAGCGGAAGGGTGCTAATGCATTGACGGCCCTTCCCAATTATAAGACTTGCACGATATTTCATGAAAATTTCGTTGCAATTCACATGGGTAGGGTTAGCGTGCATTATGATAAACCGCTCTATGTGGGCTTCAGAATATTAGATGTGTCGAAAATTGTAATCTATGATTTCTTATATGATTGTATCAAGAAAAATTTTCCTGGAACATCCTCATCATTATTGTATACCGATACTGATTCCCTCATCTTGAAAATTGATAGCGAAAATTTCTATGATTTTATGAAAGAAAACATAGAATATTTCGACACGTCTAATTATCCTGTAAAAAATAACTTCAACATGCCTCGCACAGAATCGATCGTCGGCAAAATGAAAGATGAATTCCCAAACAACCCCTTAATTAGTTTTTATGGTACTGGCGCCAAAGCTTATTGCGTCAAATCAACGACTAGCGAGGTGAAAAAAGCGAAAGGTGTTTCCAGGGCTGTTATAAGAAACGAACTATCTCTAGATAGTTATAAAGACATCGTCGAGAAAGGTGGTTTGATATTTCGCAAGATGAATACTTTTCGTAGCTATAAGCATGACATCTTCACGGAGATGAGAAACAAAGTTGCTCTTTCATATCACGACGATAAGCGGTTTATTATTCCCAATACTGTCAGAACTCTTCCTTGGGGTCATAATGATATCGATTTTTATCGATTTAGTCCAGAGCAAAATTCAATTTGGCTACATCAGGCAATAAGCGACTTGTCGCAGAATGATCAGGGGGAGGATAATGAACGGTCCAAAAGATTAGACTCGCTAATTGAAATGTTGATGGAGCAATTAGAACCTCAGCAGTGAGCTCTATACCGGGAGAGGGGGTAGGGGGAGGGGAGGATTGTTTGCTACATGCCCTATAAGGGGTATAAGATATTTCCATTCCTCCGAGTTGGTGACTAGCTGCGATATTGGCAACAGCAGTTGAGATGACTACCGAGGTCAGCGAGACGCTTGCGAAACTTTCAATTCAGGAGCATGATAAAGAAAAGGGGAAAGCTGTGAGTATATTTTTTATTCGATAATATTCTCGATTTTGGGAATCATTTCCATATTATAAATGTATATTTTCTCGTTGCAGCCTTCCAAAAACGCTGTTGGGCAGCAAGGCATAGACAATTTCACGGATGAAGGATACGATGACGCCGAATGCAGCGAAAAAGCACTTGAGCGAAATAAATTTATGAATGTCCCTCGGTCATTCTTATGTACATTATGTAATCGAACACTTCACGAAACAATTGTGACAGGTGTTGCTCCTATTTGTTGCAATGTACGCAGCAAAGTTTATATTTACCATTTTTGAAGTTATGTAATCGAAAACTTCATGAAACAATTGCGGTAGGTGTTGCTCCTATTTGTTGCAATATATGTAGTGAAGTTTATATTTACCATTTTTGAAGTAATAATATTTTTCTATACTCGAAACATTTATTGTAATATTATTGCGCAGTAGGCTATAATCCCCCCACCCCTCAGCCATTCTTGATATTCTTCACCGCAAAGGTATGTTAGAGTCAGTTGTACGAAAGGCGGCCACCATGAAACTACTCGCTGTTGACATGCAAGGTTTCGTGCTTGGTGATAATAGTGTATTCCACCCCAAAGAAATATCTATCACAGATGGGGAGAAAACTAATCATTACATATTGAAACCGCCTAAGCCCTATAACAGTTTAACTCGGAGTGAAAAAAAGCAAGTAACCTATGTGGAACGAAACATCCACGGTATAAGATACTCGAGTGGGCTCATCGACTATGATCAACTGATGGGTGAGGTGCTTGAGCCTATTGCGAGCGCTAGTATAGTTTATGTGAAGGGGCATCAAAAGTTTGAGATTTTACAACAGTATGTAGAACAATTGGCCTATAAGCCATACATTGTGAATATTGAAAAATATCAGCATGATATGTGTCTTCAAAACCCTGTACCAGTATTCGAAAAAGAAGCTGCTCTATGTATGAATCATACGCTATCTGCAAGGGTTAATTGTAGCTTGAGGCAATCGCACGCAGTATGGAGTTGGGTCTCTCAACATTTGAAATGGTGATGAAACATTTATATTCCAACATATTGTACTTATGATGTAAATAAATAAATATATATATTGTCATTCGAGATTATTTTACCTGACACCTTCCACACCAATTTCCTTATGGGCGAAGTAGAGAATGTCTGACGCGACAGTTGGTATGATCGGTGACATCCGGTATGGGAGATGGCAGTTGGTAAATTATAGTTGGTACGGTAGATGGCGCTTCACTTCTGTCAAAATTCATGCATCCCAAATACAACCAACTACGGGTACAGAACACTTCCTAATTGACAGTTGACATGATTGGTGATAACTGACGTGACAGGTGACAATTGGCAGGGCAGCTGTCACGGCGGCCATCTTAGGCGGAAAGAGCATTGAAAAGCGGAGGAGGTAGCAATTTTAACCATAGCGATTTCAACTCCTGAGTCGAGCAGTAGTCATTGAATTGTTATAGAAGCATCTACAAGTGAGCATTCAATTATGTCTGGACAATATCGAAATATGTCCATGAGACAAATGGTGGCCGCCATACGGGAGAGACAACGCACCAACCCGGTGGAGATCGACGAAATGGTGCAGAGACACTTGGACGAGCGGCGAGCCGATGAAGCAATGCAGGAGATAATGGGTGTGGTGCGGGCCGAGATGGGGAACAACAACGAACTCGACCCTGGATCAGACTCCGATGAAACTATCATTTTATCTCCCGTTATCACAAGAAGGGAGCTACGTAGGAAGAAGAAGTCGAGAGTGCCGCCTTACACGGCTAAAAGGTTGAAGCCGAAAGTGAAGTAAACAAATATATATCGTTTTTTATATTATATATTTCAATAAATTTTTTCATAATACAAATTGTTTGTCATGATTTGAATACACCATTAATAAGTAAGAAGTGGTCCTCAAGTGTCTACCGTTTCAATTTCTCTCGTAGATGCCTAACTGTTCTCACAAAAGAAGTGAAAATCCCATATTTATGTGAATCACAGTCGCACACGCAATAACAATAATGCATACATTTCCTGCATGCAAGCCCATCTACGACATCGTTGTATTCGAATAGATAGAAACACTTTCTGCGGCAGCAATAACGCCTTGATGTAACTGGGCATTGATACTCCAACGCGCGAACCATGTTAGACGGAGTTTAAATGATGTCTGAGAAGTAGGGCGAATATTAGAAACCAAAGTGGTGGGCGTTAACAAGAAGTGGGCTAGTGTAATGAGGTCCGAGCGTAACGACCAATGGGAGAAGCCAAAGGGCTGGGCCTCAACAAGTGGGAGGGTCTCAAATTGGCTACGCCCCCCCCCCCCCGAGGAAGCTCCGCCCCCAAAACTCCCCCCCCCCAAACTCCGCCCCCCCAAAACTCCGCCCCCCCCTTGGAGCACCACCCCTAAGATCTGTGTCAAGGTGGGATTCGATCAGCACCCCCCCCCCCCATGAAATCCAAAATCCTTGCCGAGGTATCAAAAAATTTGTGTCAAGGTGGAATTCGATCAGCACCCCCCCCCCCCGGGGAGCACCATAGTTTTCTCAGTTATATTATTTGAACCTTATATGTGAAAATATTGAAAATATTGTATTTAATACTGGGCGATATAATTTTTGGAACTCTTGTATATAAAATAAAATCGATGATTTAGTTTTTTTCATTTATTCATTGTACACTCTTACATAAATATATATATATATACCCTCAAATTTCAAATATACTAAATAAAATCTTATGAACTATAAATATATACAAAATAAAAACTTATAAATAGAAAAATAAATAATCAAATATATACACTAATTCAATAGTCTCCTTCAATATCACCCCTATAATACCTAAATGTTGGAGCCGGCACCTCCAAATCCCTAGCCCTTCTTCGAAGTCTCTCTTCGAGGGGTAGGCACCAACACTTGTCCAAATGTTCGGAGGGTCCCCTATAAAAGTGGCCCACCACCTCGCAAAAGAATTTCTTGCTGAAATTGCAGCCTCTGCAAATCCCTTGCCAGCAATCATTCCGATATTGCCGGCAGCTTCTACATCTATGGAAGTGCAGCCTTCTACCCATGCTGCATTCCCGACATGTTGGGCGGCAGATTCCAAAGTTGGAATTCCTCACCTTTTTAAAACACCTATCGCATCGGGCTCCGGAACTTGGTGACTGCGCTGGTACAGGAGATGGGGGCCCCGTTCTTGCCGTATTCGCCAACGAGCAACGCTGGCACATTCCCGAGCTGGGATTAAGGTCTCCTGGCACGAAGGCGTCCCCGCAATTGTGGCAGCATATCGCCCCATTCGCGATAAGCGGTCTCACTGCAATAATTGGTTTGTTATCCCAGGCACTCGGATACATATTGACTGAAGAATAATTGAGGAGTTCTTCTCAAACTAGTGGTCGACTCAGGAGTTGAAACCGCTATGACCTCCGCTTTTCAATACTCTTTCCGACTAAGATGGCCGCCGTGACAGTCGCCCTGTCAATTGTCATCTGCCAGCTATCACCCGATATCAGTAGCGTCACTTGCCATCAGTAGCGCCACTTGCCATCAGTAGCGCCACCTGCTATTAAGGCTAATGACCTTGAAACAGGGGCGCCATCTATCACAATCGCTATTATTTACCATACCAAACTATCGCGAAGTGTTCCGTGCCCGTAGTTGATCGTTGAGGTGTTCCGTGTCAGCTGTCATCCGCCATCAGTAGCGCCATCGCCATCTGTCACCCGCCATCAGTCACTCCCACTCTCAGCTAGGAGGGAGGAAAGAGTACAAAAGCGAAGCGCCCACTCGAATTTATCATTCTGCTGCCTGCCTTCCTCTTCGACTAGACCTGCCTACTAGACGCTGCTAGATCAATTGTGAGTATTACCTTTTGACTGTGTATAGTGAATTTGTATATATCCCCATATTTTTGTACTTATGATTTTGTATTATATTCTAAGTGGTGAATCTGGGACTTGTAGATTTCTCTCGTTGTGATAACATCAGATTATTTCTGTTTCTTTGACTCTGAATATTTTTCTCATTGCATTAATATCGAATCATTTTCAAAGTGGAAGAAGTTGGGACTTGAACATTTTTTCTCGTTGTGATAATATTAGATTATTTCTATTTGCCCGACTCTGAATGTTTGTTCCACATTGCTCCAATTTCGAATTATTTTTCAAAGCGGAAAACTCTTACTCTTGTTTTTTTTTGCATCATACTAATATTGAATCTTTTTCCAAGTGATAGAATCTGCAAACCGTTTCCATCTTCAACTAATTCTGCTGCCCGCCTTCCTCTTCGACTAGACCTGCCTACTAGACGCCGCTAGATCAATTGTGAGTATTACCTTTTGGTTGTGTATAGTGAATTTGTATATATCTCTAAATTTTTGTACTTGTGATTTTGTGTTATATTCTGAGTGGTGAATGTAGGACTTGTATATTTTTCTCATTGTGATAACATTAGATTATTTCTATTTCTTCGACTCTGAATGTTTTCTCATTGCATTAATATCGAATCATTTTCAAAGTGAAAGAAGCTGGGACTTTAACATTTTTTCTCGTTGTGATAATATTAGATTATTTCTATTTGTCCGACTCTGAATGTTTTTCCTCACTGCTCCAATGTCGAATTATTTTTCCAAAGTGGAAAACTCTTACTCTTGTTTTTTTTTGCATTATACTAATATTGAATCTTTTTCCAAGTGATAGAATCTTCGAGTGTTTTCATCTTGAACTCATTCTGTTCGCTGCCTTCCTGTTGGGCTACTCAGACTAGACGCTCCTAGACCAACTGTGAGTATTACCTTTGAAGTGTGTATAGTGAATTTGTATACATCTTCATATTTTTGTACTTGTGATATCGAATTATATTCTAAGTGGTGAATGTAGGACTTGTACATTTTTCTCATTGTGATAACATTAGATTATTTCTATTTCTTTGACTCAGAATGTTTTCTCATTGCATTGATATCGAATCATTTTCAAAGTGATAGAAGCTGGGACTTTTGAACATTTTTTTTCTCCTTGTGATAATATCAGATTATTTCTATTTCTCCAACTCTGAATGTTTTTCCTCATTGCTTCAATGTCGAATTATTTTTCCGAAGTGGAAAACTCTTACTCTTGTTTTTTTTTCATTATACTAATATTGAATCTTTTTCCAAGTTGTAGAATCTTCAAGTGTTTTTTGGACCCGGTCTAGAAGACACCGTTGCTTGCCCTCCTCTCGAGCTACCACACCACCGGCAAATTTTTTTTGGAGTATTACTTCTGAACCAATTGTAAGTATTTCCTTGTGAGTGCATATAGTGAAATATAAATTTTCGAGTTCTATAACATACTTCATTCTCATTGTGATATAGTCGAGTTTTGCTAAGTGCTATAATAACCTATAACTTATAATATTTTTCTTTGCGATAATTTCATAATTTCTCTATACAATGCAATACACGACTTAACATGTTTTCATTGTTATAGAAATACGAGATGGCCTTCAACAACTCCGCCGCCGCTCAATCCTCTGCCGCTCCCGACAATTCTGAGGAGCTCCAGCAATTGAGTAGGTTATTTTCAACTCTTTTTCTTGTAACACCATCCTAATATTTTTCTCGAAATTTTTTCAGGCATCAATTCATCATTTTTCGAGAACATCTCCATGGACGCATTTGATGTTCCCGAAGATGAAATTGATCTTGGAGCTCTTCTCGCTAACACGTATGATAGCATGTGCGGCGACGATACCGTGGGTGCGGCTGGCACCCGGGGTAAGAAGAGGCCGGCGATGTCGCAAGGGGCATCTTCCAAGGGGGCTAAGATGAGCTGTCGCAGGGTGAGTGAATCATCTTCATCGTCGGAGAGTGAGGAGGATATGGCGCTTTCAGGCAAAGCGTCGATGTTGGTTGAAAGCCTGCCCGAAGATGACAATGCTGATGATTTCGCGCCACAAACCAAGAAAATGAAGGTTTGTGGCGCGAAATCATCGGGGTCTGTTGGGGGGAAAAGCGTGTCCTCGTCAAAAAGGAAGGTTGCTAACCCCCTTCAACATATCTTTCTCGATGATAGCGAGGATGATTTTGCACCACCACCGCAACCAAAGAAAAAGATCTTTGGTAGCCGTGTTGGTGGAAAGAGGGCGTTATCATCGAGGGCATCGACGTCTTCGAAAGCGTCGCCCAAGGCATCTTCGAAGAAGAGGAAGATTAGCCCGAAGGCGGTTGCGGGGCCATCTAAGGCCGGCCCTAGCAAGAAGGGCAAATCTTCCTCTTCTTCAATGATACTCCGCAAGTTTCTGAACAATAGTGGCAAGGCAAACCCCTACCGCGGAGGTGATATTGCTGAGTGGTACGCGGAACGGCGTACCGCTCAACAAGAGCGAAAGCCGGCAATCAATGTCCTCAGAGTGGACGTGATCAAGCCGGCTAGTGCTCGAACCAATGCGGACGGTGATGCGATCGCCGCCATTGATGAGGGAACCAGTGGAGTAGGCGCCGTGGGTGATGCACCGGAAGTGGCTAATGCCAATAAAATTGAACAGTCTGGAAGCATCAGCATCGTCACCATCTCCGACGATGAAGGTGCTACTGCTGCTGAGGGCGCGGATGTTGGCGAAAACAATGGTGGTGATGCCATCGTTCATGAGGCTGCAGTTGCCGCCACTCCGCCGCCTGATGACGAAGTCATCACCATCGTTGTTTTCGCCGACGCCGCGCCACCTCATGGAGATGCCACCCCGCGACCTCCCCAACAACCATCGCCGGCGCTGGAGGCAGAGGTTGCGGCGACGCCCCCATCATCCCCACCACCACCATCGCCATCGCCAGCAGCTGAGGCGGAGGTTGCGACACCATCCCCGGCGGGTATTGCGTCACCCTCGCCGCTAGGGGAGGATGTGCCGCCGTCGCAGCCGTCGCCGCCATCTTCACCGGCAGCTGGAGGTGCGGCTTCGCCTTCACAGGCGGAGAGTGAGGATGCCGCGCCGCCGACGCCTTCCCCGTCAAACAGCATTCCGCCGGGACCAGTACTGCCTTCCACCCAATTGCGAAAATATGACGTCGAGTTGAGGCAGTGGTTGGCAGTGATGAGCAACCGCAAAACGAGAACCCTTCACGACAACGCGCAGGTTGAAGCTCAGCTGGTTGAGATTGAAGCTCAGCTGGCTGAGATTTTAGCTCAGAAAGCTGAGCTTCAGCGAATTTCTGCAATGCAGAAAGAGAGCATAGCCGAAATCGATGTGGAGGTTTCTCGTTATGGGGGACATGCCGACGCGAATGCTGTTTTACTGGGGAAGGAAACCTAGTTGTATATAGTTTTTTGTAAATTTTAGTTAAGGCCCTAATTGTAAATAGTTTTTGTAAATATAAATTAAGATGTATATATAGTTGTAAGTATGTAAATAAATTATTGTAAATATTAGTAAAAGATGTGTGTATATAAAGATGATTGTGTATATAGTTGAAAATAAAGTTTTTATAAATATAAATAAAGGTGTATATAGTTGTGAATATATATTTATGTTTGTGTTCATCATATTATTTGCAAATTTTCATAATAAAATATATTAAATTCTGATGCGACTTTTTCTTATTGGGTGAAAATTGGGTAGGAAAGAAATAGACGATAGAAAATGTCAACAGACTCATTTATTGAAAAAAAAATTAAATACTTCAAACAATTGCAGATTTATCAAGCCAAGAATTGTGCTCTTCAGAAAATCCTAGCCACTTGACAAATATCTTATTCCCCTTCGTTTTCAACACTTTTTCAACTAGATATGCATTTGGCTCAGCTGTTTTCAACAATTCCAATTCATAAAAGCATCCCTTGATAGGGCGACCTTTGACATCTTTGATATTGTATGTCGTCGGATTGGTAATATTCACTTTAGATATGGTGAATAATTCTGTGGAAAAATTGGCTGAGTATCCTTTCTCGAAAACTCCTTTGAATTTGCTTATTCTGACAACATCTCCAACATTATATTTTGCTGGTGGCGCTATTTTCAGGTGGCTATATACTTTAAGTATTGTTGAAGGTGTTACGTCAGCAGGTTTCATACCAATTGTTCTATGTTTTCTATTATTATACTCGTTAGCAAAATTTGCGAGAATGTCGAGCCACTTATAGTCACCTCTGGCGGAGAATTCTCTATAGATCCAAGTCTTCAATGTTCTAATTACTCGCTCCACAATAGCTGCTTTCATTATACTATAAGTTGAATAGTGATTGATCTTATATCTCTGCATCAAATTTTCGAAGCGTGAATTGTAGAATTCTTTGCCTAAATCACTTTGAATATTTTTTGGAGAATATTCAGCTCGCTTCAGCACTTTTTCCATAGCTTTTGTCACTTCCACACCAGTTTTATTTTTTATCGGTTCAACCCATAAATATTTTGAATAGCAATCGATAACGAATAGTATATATCGATAGCCCATATTCTCATCTGCATATATTTGCATTTCAGCCAAATCAATTTGCCACAGGTCAGCAAATCCTTTGATTATCGTTCTCCTCCTTTTGAAGTTACGCCTCGCGGGTTTGTGTAATTCATTAGCAATCGCCCTTTTGGTTGGGCTTATTTTCATCTTCCACTTCGTAGATTTCCCGCTGCGATTACTTCGGCTTTCATTCATATACTAATAACTAATCATCCAAACTCACATATACATATGGCGCTCGCACTTTGAAAAATCAACGTATGATACCTTCTTCACGCAATTCCTCTATTATCGACATTATTTCATTATCATGCCCTGTATGACCAACCATTTTAGAACTCCACAATAATCGAAGACGTTCCACCAATTCTGCAGCATCATTCCAATAAACAAATTCTTTCCGTTTTCTATTCAGAACTTTTTTGCGCGGTATTGCCTCCACTACTCCTTTACCGCCTTTGATATCAAATCGTTGAGGATTACTCCTCATATAATGTGGACTATCTATAAGAGGTTTGATGATTTGTCGATATTTCTTTTTCGAGTTAGAGGATTCAGCATTCAAACCTCCTCTAATATCATAATTTTTATATGCGGATCCTGTAGTCTTCAGAATGGAGGTATATATCTGCTTATCTCGATCGCTAATAGATCCAGGTGCTTGATTCATAAAAATCAAATCATATAGTTCAGAAGAAGCTGGAAATACCTTACTCCTTCTATTATCACGCCATAATTCGATTTGATCATTCAAAAAACGGATTTCCATATTACCCATCCTTAATTTACCCGTTTTGGGATCGATACGAACACCATATACTGTATCATAATTAGATTTTCCAGTTTTCAAGTTATCCAAATGCTGCTGCACTCGATCTTGTAGAGTTGTTGTATCAATAGCGGTAGTATTATCGCTAGAAATATGTGAAGTTGATGATGTTGGTGGTGTTTCCATCATTGTCACATAATCGAGTTCGCTCTGCATCAATTGCGAATTTTTGCTGGAATTTCCAGATTCCAAATGTTTATCAAACATTTCTGTAGCATCTCCCACCGTTTTCCTACGCATCGGCGTAGAATGGTGCGTAGGCTGCGGTATTTTAAGGATAGGTGGTACTTTCAGACCCGATATTTGGGAGGGGGCTATCGCTACCGCAGCAGCTTCTGAGATAGCTTTCAATGGTTTCGTTAGCGGTTTGTATACCTTCTCAAGCATTGTCTGATCGCTGAGGTGGGCGCTCTTCAAACTTTTGAATTTTTTTCTCACCGCATCAGTTGCTTCGACAAGTTTCTGCTTGAGACATATTTCATCCATTTTTTCACTGCTAGATGCGCTCATTTTGCCATCCAGCGATCGAATGATTCAACCACATCAGGGTATCACGGATATATGAAGCAATCAAACCCTTTTCTATAGCGTCCCTCGCAAATCTCACTATCCTTATCGATAACGAGAAAACCATATTTATCCGTCCAACTATGTGCGCACATATCCCGAAATTGATTGAATGTCACATCTGGGGATACATGATCGGAAAATATGTGATGAAGATTCATTTCGTCCTGTTTGAACATGATTATGAAATTCGCATTATCGCGAATTAGTTGTTTAGGCACTCTCTAATAGGTTTGCGCAAGATAGAAACAATCGACATTCCTATGACGCCCCATCGAAAAATAAGATCTAATCACATCCTGTTTCTCACATATAACATCATCGAATATAAATATACTCTCAGGTTTTGCATCGGCAGGTTCAACTATGTCTGCATTGTTACTGTAAGTGTGATAACCCAACCCCTTTATCGGTTCCAATACTTTACGTAAATACTCATACTTGGGTTGATACAATGATTTTGAATAGAGGTATATGTTGGCGAATCGTAAGCCATTCTGATTGGTGAGCAGTGATATCATAACATTCGTCTTGCCACAATTCGATGGACCAATAATCAAACTTCGAATTGTATTGGGAAATAGATCCCCATGCCTACGCTGTGGAATTGCACTATTTCCTAACCCAACTTTTTCATCAAAATTTTCCACACTGAATGTCTCATTTTGTCGAACAATCTGCATCATGCGACTGCCAAGTACTTTATAATGATCTGCGAGTGTCGCAAAGCTCATTTATATTATGAACACCAAGTGATACACTTCAACAAAGAAAAAAAGTTGGCGTATTTGTCGTAAGGGGAAAACAACAAATATAATGAAGGGAAAAAGGCGCTTTGGTATGGGGTGCGGCGGTAGTGTGCTGAAAAGGAAGAAGAAGCGGACCACGCCCAAACGCATGAGAAAGATAGCTTTTGGATCGGGAATAGTGCACAAAGTTCGACATGCGCTACGCCAAATGGGGAACAGGGGAACGCTCACCAGAAACTTGGGTGAAACAACTCTAAAGGCCGTCGGTGCAGCTAAAAAATTCGTGAGAATGGCAGGAGGAAGGAGAAATATTCGAACACCCCGCATAATACCAATCCCCAAAGTTGGCGGCATTCTCCCACTAATCCCAATTTTCGCGGGATTATCAGCATTGGGTAGTTTGGCTGCAGGCAGTGCAAGCGTTGTTCGTGCTATCAATTCCGCCAAAGAAAGTAAGGAGAAACTCGCTGAGGCGAACCGCCACAACACACATATGGAGGCAATTGCTCTAGGTAAAATGGGCAAAGGGGTCTATCTGAAACCATACCGCAAAGGGTTGGGTATCTATTTGAAGTCCCAAACTCCAAAAAACTAGATGGCCTACCTCGAAGGGCTTTAACAGATGTGGACCTATCACGATATATAAAAAAGATAGGAATACCAAACTTTCGAGGTATATATATGAGGGATAATTTACCCTCATCCGGCCCATATCGTACAGAATCCGCCATATTGAATTTAGATAGCGAACAAGGCGATTGCACACATTGGGTTGCATATAAAAAAAGCGGTAAAGTAGTCGAGTATTATGATAGCTATGGCGATTTACCCCCACCAAAAGAGTTGGTGAAATATCTGAATAGAGGGCCGCAGGCGCTTAGAGCTACCAAAATAGTATATAACTATGAGCGCCAACAAGAATACAACACAGTCTGGTGCGGGCATTTGTGCTTGAAATTTCTCTCGAAGAAGAACACAAACGAAAAGTAGCTCATCATGGATCGAGAAAGCATCAAAGAAATGGCCCATGCGTTGTTAGCTTACTCTAAATCACGCTCTCTCTTAAAAATGACTGAGAAAGAACTCGCCGACCTACCAAAGGAAGTACTGATCGGATTGGCCTCCCAAGAAATAGCTCTAGTATGGGATAAGCTACCGCAACGATTGAAAGACGATCCAGAGGTGTCGAAATATCAATTTTGTGAGGATCATCATGGTGGCGATCAGAAAAGCAATAATCAACCAGGCGGTGGTGATGTCAACGATGGACCAATACCTCGAAAAGTGTTTTGCTGCTTTTGTCGAATGAAAATGTAGATGTGGCAATATGTAATAAAATTTTTTATATATAAATGATTATCAATGCGAAAATAAAAACATTCTTCAATGTCACGCATAGCGATCAAGTTGCAGCTGTTGAATGTTCATTGAGGTTCGTTACCCATTTTCGCCGTTTTCTTTACACACCACCAACATTATGTCGCAAACATTCACCATATCGGGCGGCCATAGCGTTTTGAGCGCTGATTTTTACCCACCAATTGAACTAGATGCGAGAAGAACTTATGGTTTGGGATTACATGGCTTTTATTCTTACAATTCCATAGCCAATATAGATGAGACAAATAACGCTTTGGGTTATTGGGATGAGAAAGAAGGTCGCATCTCTGAGAACTTGAAAATGATTCATATACCACCGGGCGCCTATGAAATAGAAGAAATCAATAGAGTTATACAAGAAGCTATAGCATCTTCGAACCCCTCCTCTGATAGTAAAAAAAGTAAAAATAATATTGAATTTTATCTTCGCGCTAATAATAACACTCTAATGTGTGAAATGAAATCTTCATATGGAATTATGTTGTCAGTTGAGAATTCCATAGCCGAAGTGTTGGGTTTCGAGCAAAAATTCTACCCATCCAACTTTCTACATAAATCCACCAAGCCGGTGAAAATTATTAAAGTTCGCCTAATACGCATCGATTGCAATATCACGAGCGGGGCGTACCTGAATGGGGAAGAGGTTCACACGTTGTATGAATTCGACATCAATGTGGATCCTGGATATAAGCTGTCGAAGGAACCGAAAAACATTATATATCTACCAATCAGCCCGACCGGACGTCAGTCTATCGATAACATTACACTGAGAATTTTGGATGATGAAAATTGTTTGGTCGATTTCCGAGGAGAGAAGATTATTGTGAAGCTTGAACTGAAACAACTAGATTGATCTCGAAAAATAGCAGAGAAAAGATGGGGTTCTGCTTCGGTAACCAATCAAAGCGCATATCCATTCCCACACCCCATAATGGCCGCAGAAATAATAAAAAGAAGTGTAAACGCGGTCGCGGATTCATTCGCAATCGACGTCTCAATCAGACAAGGCGGCATCATAACCTATCTGAGAGCGATATTGATTTCTTGAAATCTATCGGACTGAAAGTGCTACAGAAAAAATAGAGATGGTTTCCACAACTTCTACTAGCCTCCAATTGGAAGTGTTTGATGAACCAATCTTCGATCATTCCCTAATCAGCCTGCATGAACACACATACAAACCATATGGTTCACCATCATTCAAGAACTCTGACGAAATAAGAATAGCTGTCAACTTTCAAGATTTGATATTAGATATCGCAGAGAGCTACATCTACATCGAAGGAAAATTCATACCAGATGATTTCACAGCAGATTGCTATTTATCCAATAATGCTTTAGCATTCCTCTTCGACGAAATTCGCTATGAGATGGGTGGTGAACAAGTGTGTATGATTCGAAAACCAGGCATCACTACAGCTATGAAATGTATGATCTCCTATGGGGAATCGAATAAAAAATTTCTAGAGACCCTCGGTTGGGGAATTGATGATGATAATCAACCGATCCTAGACAAAATCAATCACGTATTCAGCGGAAAATTACCACTCAAATACTTGATGGGATTCGCTGAGGACTATAATAAGGGTGTCTTGAATATAAAACAACAGTTGATACTAATCATTGCTCGCTCATTCAAAAACTCCTACATGGGAGTAGTTAATGCGAAAATAGAAATTGATAAGATTGAATGGAGAATAAGGCATATCATGCCGTCAGATAAACAAAAACTCAAACTATTGAATCGCATCAATAAAAGTTCCACTGCGAAGATAAAAATAGCATATAGGATGTGGGATTTGTATGAGTTACCAGCTATCCGTGAAACATCTTCAGACATTTGGGCTGTCAAAACTACCAACAGCCTCGAGCGACCGCGATACATTATCATAGGATTCCAGAAATCTACTAATACGGATGATGTATCTCAAGATGCCACCCAATTCATTAATGCTGACATTAATAATATTCGAGTGTATTTGAATTCAGAAGTATACCCATACGAGCGGTGGAATTTAGAATTCGATAGGAAGTTGGATGCTATAGCCTATTATGCTTACGAAAATTTCCAAAAGAGTTACTACGGTAAAGATATGAGTGAGCCGATGATGGGTATAGAAGAATTCAGGAAGAACCCATTATTTATCATCGATTGCAGCCATCAAGCTGACGCCATGAAATCCTCAACAGTAGATATCAAATTGGAATTTGAGACTCGCAAATCAAAATTTCCAGCCAATACAAGAGTGTATGCGCTCATTCTACATGACGCAGTCATGACATATAGCGCTCTAGATGGCTCCACACAGATGGGTGTGTGAACGAAGAATTATGAAGCTATGATCAGATGAATCACTACCACCATAGTTTAAGATATATATTTGTAGCAGATTTTTTTTCTGATAATAAAAGATGTAAAATGTCGAATAATGTTTTATTTTTCCTATTATGTACAATGATTGAAATAGTGAGTCTAAAGACTATAAGAGTATACTAGGCACCCCCTTGTACCCCGCCACCTTCTTGTTCTTTCCCAACTTCTTCTTCCCCTTCTTCGCCTTCTTCGCCTTCTCCACCTTCTTCTTCTTCTGAAGCTTCCCTCAAACCGTATTTTTCGATGATGGTAGTTGGTAGGAATTCAACTAAATCATGAAGGAAGCATTCCAAACCCTCCTTCACCATTTCTTCAAGAAACTGCTCCAAAGTTATACTCCCGTGTTCTAGGCGACTGCATAGAAAATGACCGATTTTATATCGATCAGCATCCGCTAAAATCTCTCGGGCTCGTTCTTGATTGAAACATGCGCTCATATCATAGTTGGCTGCATGGAGTGAATCACGCTCCAAATCGATGAGTTCACATTTAAGTCTGCTGACTGCTGATTCGAGGTCTTCAGCAGCTGGCCAAAACTGGCTAGAATAGTGCATCCACATATCCTTAGAAGTCTACAAATAAATAAAAAAAAAAGAGTTCAGGAGATAATTCGACAAATACGTTTCATATTACATAGCTCATACCCTCAGCTTAAAAAAACTACTCACCATAAATGGTAAATGCGACGACGAGGGTGGCGAGAATGTAAGAACTACTATATACATATAATCTTTAAACTCCCTTTCACTAATACTAAACTAATCATAAAAATAATTCAATTAATTACTGAGGCGAAGTCTCGCTAAGGGGTATTTCTTTTATGCCGAACCTCATAAGCGTTCGCGTTTTCGCGCCAGCATATGATGGTTCACTCTGTCCCAGGTATGCTATTGTATAAAGCCCGCGGGAGTTGATCAAATGGAGATCGCTTTCTTCAATCACATCTGAAACTCTTTTGGGCAACCAACTTTTCACAGTTTCCCCACTTTCTTCATCTAATAATATAACGGTGGCAGATCTACCAAATCTAGTTTCAAATATTGTCATTTTCTTGATCAGATAAGGCTTATTCAAGACCAGCGATGATATCAGCACTTGCTTGGTGAATTCATACCCTTCAGCGATTTGATTATTGATCGCGATCAAATCAATTTTAGGCGAACCCATCTCTAGATTAAACACGTGAAAGAGAGTACAAAAGAATATATAGAATATAGGAATTTACTTACATAAAAATAACACTCGTTATCACGCAAGGACACACGCACGCTTTACGAGTCAATATTTATTTCTATTGATTGATAGTTATGCTGCTGCTACTGCTTGTGACAACAATAGCACTGAATCGCCAATTTATAGGAACTCCCCCACTCTCACCAACGCGATCTTGAGCTCTCGTGGGGGAATGGCGCATGCGCACGCAGCAGCAGTGTTCAAGGTCGCACCACCTCCCATTTCAGGGGTGTGGAAACACAAGGTCACGCTCACAGAAAAAAAGAAAGCCCTCCTCAAGGACGCGCTCTTCTCAAGGCCACAGCAACTCCCAAGGGCACCCTCCTCTCAAGGTCGCCAACTCGAGGTCACTCCTCCCAAGATCGCATCAAGGTCATTCACCCCAAGGTCACTCCTCTCAAGGTCACTCCTCCCAAGGTCACTCACCCCAAGGTCACTCCTCCCAAGGTCACTCCTCCCAAGGTCATTGACCCCCCAAGGTCATTGACCCCCCAAGGCCACGTGGGGGTGTGTGACCTTGGGAGGAGGTCTAGAATCGGCATAAAACATCTACTTTCTTTCGTTTCTAAATAGTGACTGAAATCATATATGAATGTTGATAATTTTGAAGAGATTTTATTTATTCTGTCTGTCATTGCATTTCCATTTCCTTTAAATAAACTGATTGTTTCATTGAAAGTTTCTATGATGTGTTTGGATAGTGAGATTTGGTCATTCGTTTTTTCAATGATATTAACTTGGTTGATTTGTAGTTCAGAGATTGCCTGTTCGTATTTTTCTGCATCCGTAGAGTCTAAGTTTCCTGTTATGCTCTTGAGTACACTGCCTAGGCCATTTATCAGGCCTCTTTTGAATCGTCTTTCGGAAGTAATTGAGTTATATTTTTTAATAGATAGTTGTAGTTGAATATTCACTGATTGATTTATTGCAGATAATTCAACAAAATAAGGGTTCGATAGTCCTTTGTGTACAGCATCAATAAGGTATGAGTTTTTTCTCTAACTCTGGTGGTTCCTAATTTAAAGGGTAATATGCCGGGATTTTTATTGAGGGGAAGTATTTGAACTTCCTGGCACAGGGACGTCGACAAGACGGATCTGAAACAATGGACGTTTTATATTGGATTTGTGAATTTTCTTGTTATCTGAAGTTCTGATTTTATTACTTTCGTCTGAGGTTACTCGTACAATTTTGAATCTAGGAAGGCTTTTGTTACGAGGGCTAGTTTCTTTGTAAGCGGTGTCTTCTGGATTGTATGTTAGGGTATCTTCACGGTTTTCGTTTCTTTTGCCAATATTTTTCTCTTTTTGTTCAATCAATCTTTGATTTAGGGTCTTGTACATTTTTTTCGTCTTTTCTTTATGATTTGATACATAAGCACTCTGAATGCGATGTTCTAAGTCGATATCGAATGGATCTGAATTAGAAATATGGCCAGTGATGATATTTATTGGTTTCATTTTAGTCGATGAATGAATTGAATGATTATAACCAAGAATAGCATAAGTCATTAAATTTATAACACCTTGTTCTTTGTTTGTGCTTTGAAGCACTCTGATATGTTCTGCTATTGTAGAGTGAAACCGTTCAACTATAGAATTAGATTCGTGATGATCGGGGGTTCCGAAATGTACCTCGATTTTATGGAGACTTGTTAACTCTTGGAGAGTTTCGTTTTTAAATTTTGAACCGCTATCTGAAATTATAGTTTTTGGGATACCATTGTGTCCGAAAAATGCAATTAATTTATTTGCTATTTCAATTCCACTTTTGTGCGACAGTGGATACGCTTGGGCGTATTTCGAGAAAGCGTCTACTATAGTTAAAAACTTTTGATTACGAATTTGATAAATATCTACATGAACAAGTTCAAATGGTCTACTAGCTGTTGGTGTTATTGAAAATTTTTGTTTGGGAGGATTTCTGTCATACTTATTGGTGTGACATATTTCGCAATTATTGATGTATATTCTGGTGTCAGTTCCTAATTTGGGCCAATAATAAGTTTCTCTGATTCGTCTTTCCGTGTCCACGATGCCTCGGTGGTTGGTTTTACCTTCGTGGTATTGCTTTATAGTTTGTTTTTGATCTCCTTCTTTGACTACGTCTTTGAGAATTTTTGTACAGCGAATAAATTTATATGAAGGCGTTTTGAACGTGTTGTAACCTATTTTCCTCCCTATATAGTATTACCTACGTAAAGGAAAAACAAAGTTACTTTTGCGGACGGCAGCTCTTCGTCAGAGAACAGATAGGTGAGTTCGAAATTGATGCCAGAAAATTCAAGTTTGTGAGCGCCACTCAATTTAAATAATAATTACCAGATAATTTGGATAATGTGTAAGAAAATTATAAAGACAAACCTGAAATAAAATAATTCAATATTTTCTTGGACTGGAAAATAGCCCGGTAAACATTTGTGTTCACACATTTCAGTCATATGATGGTTTTTGTGAAACGTATCATGAACGACGTTTAATGAAGTACATATAAACGTACGTTAGAAATCGATCACATCCGAGACTAAATGTATGCCAATATACGATCATCATACTCCAGATGTTTGCCATATGACATCAAACTTATGTCAAGTTCTTGATTAAAATCTTCGATCACGATTCTTTGATCATGAATACATCAATTATATGATGATAATATTGAAGATCGATTGAAAACGTATATTTTCGATATTTTATCGAATATCATTAAGAAAACGTTACAGAAATTACGGGCAAAATATCGAATCATTACATTGTTTAGATGATATTGCAAAAATGTTCCTTCAAAGACGATCGTTTTAAGAATTGAAAAATTATGTATTTTTTATACCACGTCAGATGTCGTGAGTCGATCATATCTATGACTGAATATATGCCAATTGGTGATAAACACACTCCAGACGTTTGTAATATGATATCAAACTAACTATCGAGTTCTTGATTGAAATCTTCGATCACGATTCTTTGATCATGAATACATCCCTTATATGATGATGATATTGAAGATCGAATGAATACGTATATTTTCGATATTTTATCGAATATCATTGAGAAAAAATTCCAGAAATTACGGGCAGGATATCGAATCATTACATTGTTCAGATGATATTGCAAAAATGTTTGTTTGACGACGATCAATTCAAGGATTGAAAAATGATGTTTTTTCTATACCGCGTTTGACGTCGAGAAACGATCATATCCATGACTGAATATATACCAATTTATGATCAACACAGTCCAGACGTTTGCCATATGACATCAAACTTATGTCAAGTTCTTGATTGAAACCTTCGATCACGATTCTTTGATCATGAATACATCCCTTATATGATGATAATATTGAAGATCGAATGAATACGTTTATTTTCGATATTTTATTGAATATCATCAAGAAAAAATTCCAGAAATTACGGGCAGGATATCGAATCATTACATTGTTTAGATGATATTGCAAAAATGTTTTTTTGAAGACGATTAATTTAAGGATTGAAAAATGATGTTTTTTCTATACCGCGTTTGACGTCGAAAAACGATCATATCCATGACTGAATATATACCAATTTATGATCAACACACTACAGACGTTTGCCATATGACATCAAACTTATGTCAAGTTCTTGATTGAAATCTTCGATCACGATTCTTTGATCATGAATACATCCCTTATATGATGATAATATTGAAGATCGAATGAATACGTATATTTTCGATATTTTATCGAATATCATTAAGAAAAAATTCCAGAAATTACGGGCAGGATATCGAATCATTACATTTTTCAGATGATATTGCAGAAATGTTTGTTTGACGACGATCAATTTAAGGATTGAAAAATAATGTTTTTTATATACCGCGTTTGACGTCGAAAAACGATCATATCCATGACTGAATATATGCTAAATTATGATCAACCCACTACAGACGTTTGCCATAATATGACATTAGGTTATGTCGAGTTCTTGATTGAAATCTTCGATCACGATTCTTTGATCATGAATACATCCCTTATATGATGATAATATTAAAGATCGAATGAATACGTATATTTTCGATATTTTATCGAATAATCATCAAGAAAAAATTTCAGAAATTACGGGCAGGATATCGAATCATTACATTGTTCAGATGATATTGCAAAAATGTTTGTTTGAAGGCGATCAATTTAAGGATTGAAAAATGATGTTTTTTCTATACCGCGTTTGACGTCGAAAAAGGATCATATCCATTACTGAATATATGCTAAATTATGATCAACCCACTAAAGACGTTTGCCATAATATGACATTAGGTTATGTCGAGTTCTTGATTGAAATCTTCGATCACGATTATTTGATCATGAATACATCCCTTTCATGATGATTATATTAAAGATCGATTGAAAACGTGTATTTTCGATATTTTATCGGAATATCATCAAGAAAACGTTCCAGTAATCACTGGCAAGATATCGAATCATTACATCGTTTATATGACATTGCAAAAATGTTTTTTTGAAGACGATCAATTTGAGGATTGAAAAATGATGTTCATCTTCATACCGCGTTAGACGTCGAAAAACGATCATATCCATGACTGAATATATGTCAATTAATGATCAACACACTCCAGACATTTGCCATAATATGACATCAGGTTATGTCGAGTTCTTGATTGGAATCTTCGATCACGATTCTTCATGAATACATCCCTCACATGATGATAATATTGAAGATCAATTGAATTTTCTGATATTTTATCGAATATTATCAAAAACTTTCCAGAAATTATGGGCAACATATCGTATCAATTGAATAGTTTAGATGATATTGCAAGGATGACTTTTCAAAGAAGACCAATTTAGAAATTGAAAATATATGTATTTTTGTATACCGCGTTAAACGTTGAAAGTCGATCATATTCGAGACTGAATATATGCCAATTAACGATCAACACACTCCAGACGTTCGCCATATGACATCAACTAGCATCAAACTTATGTCAATTTCAAGATAAAAATCTTCGATTACGATTCTTTGATCATAAATAATAAATTAGGTGAAATAAACTTATACTCGATGAGTGATGAAACATTCGTTTCGAGAAAAGTGATGTACATACGTAATATAGGAAATAGATACATCCGTTATATGATGTTAATATTGAAGATCGATTGAAAACGTATATTTTCGATGTTTCATCGAATATCATCAAGAAAACGTTCCAGTAATCACTGGCAAAATATCGAATCATTACATTGTTTAGACAATATTGCCAACATCTTTTTTCAAAGATGATCAATTTGATGATTGAAAAAATATGTTTTTTCTATACCGCGTTAGACGCCGAAAGTCGATCACATCCATGACTGAATATATGCCAATATATGTTCAACACAGTCCAGTCATTTGTCATATGACTTCAAACTTATGTCTTGATCGAAATGTTCGATCACGATTTTTTTATCATAAATATATCCCTTATTTGATGATAATATCGAAGATCGATTGAAAACGTATATTTTCGATAATTTATCGAATATCATCAAGAAAACGTTCTAGAACGGGCAAAATATCGAATTATTACATTGTTTAGATGCTATTGCAACAATCACTTTCCAAAGATAATCAATTCAATAATCGAAAAATGATGTTTTTTTCCTGCATTAGACGTTGAAGGTCGATCATATCCGTGACTTGATATATATGCCAATACATATCAAACTCATGTCATGTTCAATCTTCGATAACGATTTTTCGGACATGAATGTATCTCTCGAATTATGATAATATTGAATATTGAAATGAATATATTTGATATGTTATTGAATGGCAGCAAAAAATGTTTAACGATTTCTACCAAATATCGAATTATTATTACATTGTTGAGGTGATATACGGAGAATAAAGGTCATCAGATTTGAGGTTTCATAGGGGCGAGTATAGCCAAAGCCCCCACTAGCGACATCAGTTGTTCGGTGATAGTGTTTCGAGTCCTGTAAGAAGTGTATCATGTTATAAAAATAACTGGTTCACGGTTTTGATCGTGTCGTGGTTTCGACCGACGCCTTAGAAGTGGTTGGGAATGCACTATAAGCTGTAGGGTTCCGCTCTCCTTCACCTCGCACAAGTTTTGACTTTTGGTAGTTGGTCTTGGTATTGGGAATTGGAAAAGCGAGGTCAGCATTCAGAAGTCGATCTTGAATGAAAGTTTCAATCATAATTTTTTCATCATTCATATATTTCTGATATGATGGTGAAATTAAAGATCGATTGAAATCGTATACGTAAATATATGTAATTATTAGATTGTTCGAATACTCTGTTGAGTTTTCAAGTATTGATTATAATCATCATTTTTTAATTGATAAGAGGCAATATGTGCATTGATGCAAATCACTTCATTCACGATATTTAATTTGAATAAGTTTGGCGCGTCCTATGGTGACAAGGTTAATTTCATGCTAAAATGCGCTGAATTGAAGAACTGGTTTCTCCCACCACTATCAGATGAAACGAGACCTGAAGGGGACCTTGGTGTGGGTGAAGTGATAAGGAACTACGTTTTCGAAAAGTAGATAAATTTTCTCTCGAGATTACCGGTAAACGATTTAGCCAATTCTTCTCATACAAAAACAGAACTGAGTGAGTGTGGATACTGCAAGAAAGAAGCAAGAGGACGGCCGTCCGCGTATGATATTTCTGATACGCCAAACCGAGTATAACAATATCCAGAGAAACCAGGTGAGCCTGAAAGATTTTGTCATCCTCGAAAATTAAATAAACATAAAAATTCATACAGTCCACTTTATTCTCGAACATTAATTTGGTCCTTCGAGCCGGATGCTCCAGCGAGATTTTCAGTCATTTTCAGCTTCTCTGAATCGAAAAAATTTATTATATTGATTTGCACAAATTGCTCAAATTGTCTCGGCGGACATTTTTTTTTGTCGTTCGTTCTTGCTTTTCATTTCAGCGTAAATTCGTACACCTCCTCGTTATTCAGTCGCTCATTTTCGGTAATTATCGTTCACCTGAAACCCCCACTATAAATATTTTTCAATTGTCAATAGACACTCGAACAGTGAATTTCTTGTTCTTCTTGTCCACTCGCATGATTTATTTACGTCTCTCTTTTTCAGTTTCAGTCTCAACTGATATCCCTCCCTCTCTTTCTCACATATAAGTTGATTGACTATCTCAAACGCTTTACGGCAAATCGAAGTCCTTGTTCAGTGAGTCACTCAAATTGGTTCCCAATACTGAAGTTCTCGTCACCAGTGCAGTACGCACAAGATAATAATTATTTTTTATAATTTCACTACCATCTCATAATGTCTGAAAGTACAAGAAAGCTCAAACAATACTGTGCTCAAAGAGGTACAGAGGTTATAAAATTATCTGAACTAAAAAAGATTGCTGAGCAGGCTCTGACTGATAAGGCCTTTCACAATAATTTTAAATGTCGATATCGGCAGATTGATTTGATAGGGGACACCTTTGGAAAACTCCACATTAACATAATTAATACAGTTTCCACTCAAGAAAACCCCGATTTGGATGCTCAAAATCAAATTTTTACTGATTTTCAAAATGATTTTTTTCATGTTCAAGCTATTTACACTCAGTTATTCGATGTTGACGATTCCACTCGAATGAATATAACTCTCAGTAGTCCAGTTACTCGCCAACAGAATGTGCGTTTGCCTAAACTCGAATTGCCGAAATTTGGAGGCGATTTAAGAACATGGCAAACTTTTCATGATATGTATGTTTCGCTTATTCATGGAAATGATGCATTATCTTCTATAGACAAATTCAATTATCTATTGAGTTCTTTAGAAAATGCCCCCTTAGCTCTTGTTAAAAGAACCCCCCTCACTGGAGATAATTATGAAGTGGCCTATCAAAAGTTAGTGAAGCGATACGATAATAAGCGTCTTATAGCAACTTCTCATTGGCATGCAATTGAGTACACAAAGAAACTAGACGTATCTGATGATCCAAATGCATTGCGTTGTTTGGTCGACACTTTCAATGAAAATACTTCAATTTTGCAAAATTTAGGCTACAAAGTTGATTCATGGGATTTTATACTCTTCAACATGTTGATTGATCGTCTAGATTCTGCAACTGCCACCCGATTTGAAATTGAACACGGCTCTACATTAGAACAAAATGATTGCTATACTACATTAGTTGATTTTATTCAAAAACAATGCGAAGCTCTTGATACGGTAGGTTTTTCCAATTCTCCTCAGAATAAAAAACAATCTGTAGTAAAAAGCAAAATATCCCAACATTTTTCTCAACCAAATTATGTTAATAATAGAACTCGAAAAAGTTCTTCTTTTTTCTCGAATTCCAGCAAACAGCTGTGCCAAGTCTGTCAAGCAGATCACTTAATCTACAATTGCCCCACTTTTATTGCGAAAACCCCAAATGAAAGATATGCTCTTGCCAAGGAAAATAAATGGTGCTCGAATTGCTTGGGATTCAAGCATTCCTCCTCGAAATGTACTTCGAATAGTCACTGTAAAAAATGCTCTCTTAAACACCATACCATGCTTCACTTTGAAAAACATTCTGCTCCCACTGTTGGATCTGGAAACAATGCTAATTCATCAACCCATAACCCAACGCTCGATACGCCTATGTGTTCAACCCAGCCTTCAGTGAATCTGCTCTCGCATGAAAACGATCGCGGAGTTTCATCGACTGTCCTGCTCTCAACAGCTCTGGTTGAGATGGCCGATATAAACGGCGAATTTCATACGTTTCGTGCAATTCTGGATAGTGCTAGTCAATCTAACTTTATTACACATAAATGCGTCCAAAATTTAGGTCTCAAGCCTTTCTTGTTGAATACATCTATTTGTGGTATCGGACAAACTAACTCAACTTCCTCCCGAGGTATTTCCGGTACTGTTAAACCCGTAAATTCAAATAATCCAGTCTTTACATTGGACTTCGTCATTTTATCGAAATTATGCTCAAACATGCCCTGCGTGGACTTATCTAAAGATCTTTTCGAAGGTTTCTCACACTTAGAATTAGCTGACCCCAATTTCAGTGTCTCTCAACCTGTTGATATCTTACTAGGAGCTGACATTTTCGGTTTCCTGCTCAAGGGAAGGACATTTTGTACTTCAATCAATGAACCGGTAGCAATAGATACCATATTCGGTTGGGTTATTATGGGAAAAGTATCCAACTCAATATATTCGAAATCACTAGCACATCACACGTTCCTAACTTCAACAGAATTTTCGTTGGAAAACTTAGTTAAACAATTTTGGCAGTTAGAACAAATACCTACTGCTTCCACTCGGTCCCCGGAAGAAACTATGGCGGAGAAACATTTCGTAGAAACTTTTACTCGGACAGAAACAGGGCGTTTCAAGTTACTCCTTCCTTTTCGTATTTCGAACCCTATTTTTGAAGGATCCAGAGATATAGCGCTTAGAAGATTTTTCACTGTTGAACGGCGATTGTTAAATAATCCCGAATTATATGAACACTATAAAAGTTTCATGCAAGATTACTTAGATTCTCACCACATGGAACGTATCCCGGAAAGTCAAATAGATTGTCCTTCTGCTTACTATATTCCTCATTTATGCGTAGTTAGACCTGAAAGCAAAACTACAAAAATACGAGTAGTGTTTGATGCTTCTAGCAAATGTTTAAATAATATTTCTTTAAATCAGACTCTTCTAACCGGCCCTAAGTTACAGCATGACATCATAGCAGTTCTTTTGCGATTTCGTTTGAATGCGGTGGCTTTCACGGCAGATATTAAACAAATGTATAGGCAAATTCTCATATCTGAAGAACATCAAAATTATCAGAGAATTTTATGGCGCTTCTCAAAAAACGAACTCATACAAGATTTTAAACTTCTTACTGTAAGTTTTGGAGTAAGTTGTGCACCATTTCAAGCCCTGAGAGTGCTGCAGGAATTAGCAAATATTAATAAACTAAGATACCCTCTAGCCTCTAGAATTCTCAAATCTGACATTTTTGTCGACGATGTGGTCACTAGTTGTGAAACTTTGGATGAGGCAAAAAATATTCAGCATGAATTAATGTCTCTATTAGGTGAAGCAGGCTTCGAATTACGAAAATGGGCGAGTAACAACCCTACTCTTCTTTGCAACCTCCCATCTGATAGTTTGCAATATGACCCTCTCTCTTTAGATTTGGAAAATGAGTCAACAATAAAAATCTTAGGACTGCAATGGAATCCTTTGCAAGATGTATTCAGCTATAAAGTTGTACCGCTTCAAAAACCTTGTACCAAGCGCAATGTTTTATCCCAACTAGCTCGTGTTTATGATCCTCTAGGATTTCTCACCCCATTGACTCTGTACTTAAAATTGGTTATTCAAAAGATATGGGCAAGAGGTATTGACTGGGATACTCTTCCTCCACAGGATATTTTAGACATTTGGAACCAATTTCAAGCTGAACTGTCTACACTCCTCCATTTGAAGATACCTCGACATATGAACTTGGGAAGCCATGTTCTTTGTGAGGTACATGGGTACTGTGATGCTTCAGAACGCGGTTATTCAGGAGTTGCTTACCTGCGAACTATTGGAGCTCACAATGAGATAAAAGTTTCTCTGATTTGCGCAAAATCAAAAGTTGCCCCGCTTAAGAAAATCTCCATCCCCAAGCTTGAGCTTTGTGGAGCCCTTTTACTCGCTAATTTACTCAAATTCATTCTCGATACTTTGTCTGATAAAACTATTATTTCTCGCGTGTTCGCTTGGACGGACTCTACTATTGTTCTATCGTGGATTAAGTCATCGCCACATCAATGGGAGACTTTTGTGTGTAACAGAACTACACAGATTCAAGAAAGAATACCCCCTTCCAATTGGTATCACATCAAATCTGAATATAACCCTGCTGATCCTGCATCACGTGGTTTGTTACCAAGTGACTTACTAAATTGCGAGTTATGGTGGGCCGGACCCCCATGGCTAACATCCCCTGCTGATGCTTGGCCATTCGATATCAATGACATGAATTTTCTTCCTGAAACGAATGAAGGAAGACGGTCCACAGCATTAACAATAGCTGTGGATGAATGTTCACTTCTTTCGCTGCTTGAAAGATTTAGCTCACTTGCAAAAATTCAGCGAATACTTGCCTTCGTTCTCAGATTTGTGAACAATACAAGAAAACGTGAACTCTCCCAGTCTAGTTCAGTTTCCCTTATGGAACTTGAACAAGCCATGAATGTGATAATAAAGTTAACTCAAAGGCGAGTTTTCTCGCAAGAAATTTCCCTTCTGAAAGGTGGGAAACCTCTACCAAAACATTTTCGAAAATTAACTCCTTTTCTAGACACACAGGGAGTTCTCAGGGTGGGCGGACGTCTCGTTCACTCCTCATTGCCTTTCGAAAGGAAGCACCCTGCGCTTCTACCTAACTCTCATCGACTCACTCATCTTATAATCGAATATACCCACAGTCGTTTTTTGCACCCAGGGTTGCAAACTTTGCAAAATTTACTTCTTCAACGTTATTGGATCTTATCACCTAAGCGTGCTATTAGAAGAGTAATTTCTGGTTGTATGAAATGCTTTCGTTTGAATCCAACCTTCCAAGCTCCTCTCATGGGAAATTTGCCTGCTCCACGAGTGTCACAATTGAAACCCTTTTCTCATACCGGCATAGATATGGCTGGGCCTTTCCATACCACACTCCGAAAAGTGCGCGGCGCAAAAACCCACAAATCCTATTTGTGTATCTTCGTTTGTATGGCAACTAAAGCCATTCACATAGAGTTAGTGTCAGATCTCACTGCAGAAGCCTTCCTCGCGGCATTGCGACGGTTCATAGCACGCAGAGGAAGATGTTGTTGTCTTTATAGTGATTCAGGATCCAATTTCATAGCTTCTTCCAAATATATATCTTCACTGATGCATTCCGTTGCTGAAGAGGAACACATAAAGTTCAAAATAAATTGTCCCCGTGCTCCTAACTTCGGAGGACTTTGGGAGTCCGGTATCAAGTCCATAAAATCTCATTTGTATAGGGTGGTTGGAGATCAGATCCTCACATTTGAGGAACTATATACTGTATTGGTGCAAATAGAGGCAGTCCTAAATTCTCGGCCATTGTGCCCATTAAGTTCGGATCCCCATGATCTTCAAGCTCTCACACCGGGTCATTTCCTCACACTTGAACCCCTCAACGCTCTTCCTGATCCAAATCTTGAGGATATAAAAATCGGACGATTGTCACGCTGGCAGCTTTTGCAAAAAATGCACCAGTCATTTTGGAACAGATGGCATCGTGAATACCTGCACACCCTTTTACAGAGAAGTAAGTGGACAGATTCCACCACTTCTATTGAACCTGGAACTTTGGTTATCTTAAAAGACGAGTTAATTCCGCCTCTCAAGTGGCCTCTAGCCAGAATTACTGCGGTTCATCCTGGACCCGACAAAGTAACTAGAGTAGTTACTGTCAGGACTACGAAGGGCACGTACACACGACCTGTGAGTAAGGTCTGCCCTTTACCTAATCAGTAATGTTCGTTCTTTCTCTCTTTTGTTTTTTATTTATTCTCTTATATAAACTAGACCCAAGGTTCAACCTTCGGCTCATTTTTTCTTGGGTACTCATTTTTTTTTATTTTTTTGTTAACATGTTATACATGAGTTTACGAATCATGCGGGTGGAAATATTTTTTTTTTTTTCTTTCTAAAATTAGCATTTTAGGTGGGCGGTATGTTGAGTTTTCAAGTATTGATTATAATCATCATTTTTTAATTGATAAGAGGCAATATGTGCATTGATGCAAATCACTTCATTCACGATATTTAATTTGAATAAGTTTGGCGCGTCCTATGGTGACAAGGTTAATTTCATGCTAAAATGCGCTGAATTGAAGAACTGGTTTCTCCCACCACTATCAGATGAAACGAGACCTGAAGGGGACCTTGGTGTGGGTGAAGTGATAAGGAACTACGTTTTCGAAAAGTAGATAAATTTTCTCTCGAGATTACCGGTAAACGATTTAGCCAATTCTTCTCATACAAAAACAGAACTGAGTGAGTGTGGATACTGCAAGAAAGAAGCAAGAGGACGGCCGTCCGCGTATGATATTTCTGATACGCCAAACCGAGTATAACAATATCCAGAGAAACCAGGTGAGCCTGAAAGATTTTGTCATCCTCGAAAATTAAATAAACATAAAAATTCATACAGTCCACTTTATTCTCGAACATTATTTCAAATTAATGTTCGAGAATAAAGTGGACTGTATGAATTTTTATGTTTATTTAATTTTCGAGGATGACAAAATCTTTCAGGCTCACCTGGTTTCTCTGGATATTGTTATACTCGGTTTGGCGTATCAGAAATATCATACGCGGACGGCCGTCCTCTTGCTTCTTTCTTGCAGTATCCACACTCACTCAGTTCTGTTTTTGTATGAGAAGAATTGGCTAAATCGTTTACCGGTAATCTCGAGAGAAAATTTATCTACTTTTCGAAAACGTAGTTCCTTATCACTTCACCCACACCAAGGTCCCCTTCAGGTCTCGTTTCATCTGATAGTGGTGGGAGAAACCAGTTCTTCAATTCAGCGCATTTTAGCATGAAATTAACCTTGTCACCATAGGACGCGCCAAACTTATTCAAATTAAATATCGTGAATGAAGTGATTTGCATCAATGCACATATTGCCTCTTATCAATTAAAAAATGATGATTATAATCAATACTTGAAAACTCAACATACCGCCCACCTAAAATGCTAATTTTAGAAAGAAAAAAAAAAATATTTCCACCCGCATGATTCGTAAACTCATGTATAACATGTTAACAAAAAAAAATAAAAAAAAATGAGTACCCAAGAAAAAATGAGCCGAAGGTTGAACCTTGGGTCTAGTTTATATAAGAGAATAAATAAAAAAACAAAAGAGAGAAAGAACGAACATTACTGATTAGGTAAAGGGCAGACCTTACTCACAGGTCGTGTGTACGTGCCCTTCGTAGTCCTGACAGTAACTACTCTAGTTACTTTGTCGGGTCCAGGATGAACCGCAGTAATTCTGGCTAGAGGCCACTTGAGAGGCGGAATTAACTCGTCTTTTAAGATAACCAAAGTTCCAGGTTCAATAGAAGTGGTGGAATCTGTCCACTTACTTCTCTGTAAAAGGGTGTGCAGGTATTCACGATGCCATCTGTTCCAAAATGACTGGTGCATTTTTTGCAAAAGCTGCCAGCGTGACAATCGTCCGATTTTTATATCCTCAAGATTTGGATCAGGAAGAGCGTTGAGGGGTTCAAGTGTGAGGAAATGACCCGGTGTGAGAGCTTGAAGATCATGGGGATCCGAACTTAATGGGCACAATGGCCGAGAATTTAGGACTGCCTCTATTTGCACCAATACAGTATATAGTTCCTCAAATGTGAGGATCTGATCTCCAACCACCCTATACAAATGAGATTTTATGGACTTGATACCGGACTCCCAAAGTCCTCCGAAGTTAGGAGCACGGGGACAATTTATTTTGAACTTTATGTGTTCCTCTTCCGCAACGGAATGCATCAGTGAAGATATATATTTGGAAGAAGCTATGAAATTGGATCCTGAATCACTATAAAGACAACAACATCTTCCTCTGCGTGCTATGAACCGTCGCAATGCCGCGAGGAAGGCTTCTGCAGTGAGATCTGACACTAACTCTATGTGAATGGCTTTAGTTGCCATACAAACGAAGATACACAAATAGGATTTGTGGGTTTTTGCGCCGCGCACTTTTCGGAGTGTGGTATGGAAAGGCCCAGCCATATCTATGCCGGTATGAGAAAAGGGTTTCAATTGTGACACTCGTGGAGCAGGCAAATTTCCCATGAGAGGAGCTTGGAAGGTTGGATTCAAACGAAAGCATTTCATACAACCAGAAATTACTCTTCTAATAGCACGCTTAGGTGATAAGATCCAATAACGTTGAAGAAGTAAATTTTGCAAAGTTTGCAACCCTGGGTGCAAAAAACGACTGTGGGTATATTCGATTATAAGATGAGTGAGTCGATGAGAGTTAGGTAGAAGCGCAGGGTGCTTCCTTTCGAAAGGCAATGAGGAGTGAACGAGACGTCCGCCCACCCTGAGAACTCCCTGTGTGTCTAGAAAAGGAGTTAATTTTCGAAAATGTTTTGGTAGAGGTTTCCCACCTTTCAGAAGGGAAATTTCTTGCGAGAAAACTCGCCTTTGAGTTAACTTTATTATCACATTCATGGCTTGTTCAAGTTCCATAAGGGAAACTGAACTAGACTGGGAGAGTTCACGTTTTCTTGTATTGTTCACAAATCTGAGAACGAAGGCAAGTATTCGCTGAATTTTTGCAAGTGAGCTAAATCTTTCAAGCAGCGAAAGAAGTGAACATTCATCCACAGCTATTGTTAATGCTGTGGACCGTCTTCCTTCATTCGTTTCAGGAAGAAAATTCATGTCATTGATATCGAATGGCCAAGCATCAGCAGGGGATGTTAGCCATGGGGGTCCGGCCCACCATAACTCGCAATTTAGTAAGTCACTTGGTAACAAACCACGTGATGCAGGATCAGCAGGGTTATATTCAGATTTGATGTGATACCAATTGGAAGGGGGTATTCTTTCTTGAATCTGTGTAGTTCTGTTACACACAAAAGTCTCCCATTGATGTGGCGATGACTTAATCCACGATAGAACAATAGTAGAGTCCGTCCAAGCGAACACGCGAGAAATAATAGTTTTATCAGACAAAGTATCGAGAATGAATTTGAGTAAATTAGCGAGTAAAAGGGCTCCACAAAGCTCAAGCTTGGGGATGGAGATTTTCTTAAGCGGGGCAACTTTTGATTTTGCGCAAATCAGAGAAACTTTTATCTCATTGTGAGCTCCAATAGTTCGCAGGTAAGCAACTCCTGAATAACCGCGTTCTGAAGCATCACAGTACCCATGTACCTCACAAAGAACATGGCTTCCCAAGTTCATATGTCGAGGTATCTTCAAATGGAGGAGTGTAGACAGTTCAGCTTGAAATTGGTTCCAAATGTCTAAAATATCCTGTGGAGGAAGAGTATCCCAGTCAATACCTCTTGCCCATATCTTTTGAATAACCAATTTTAAGTACAGAGTCAATGGGGTGAGAAATCCTAGAGGATCATAAACACGAGCTAGTTGGGATAAAACATTGCGCTTGGTACAAGGTTTTTGAAGCGGTACAACTTTATAGCTGAATACATCTTGCAAAGGATTCCATTGCAGTCCTAAGATTTTTATTGTTGACTCATTTTCCAAATCTAAAGAGAGAGGGTCATATTGCAAACTATCAGATGGGAGGTTGCAAAGAAGAGTAGGGTTGTTACTCGCCCATTTTCGTAATTCGAAGCCTGCTTCACCTAATAGAGACATTAATTCATGCTGAATATTTTTTGCCTCATCCAAAGTTTCACAACTAGTGACCACATCGTCGACAAAAATGTCAGATTTGAGAATTCTAGAGGCTAGAGGGTATCTTAGTTTATTAATATTTGCTAATTCCTGCAGCACTCTCAGGGCTTGAAATGGTGCACAACTTACTCCAAAACTTACAGTAAGAAGTTTAAAATCTTGTATGAGTTCGTTTTTTGAGAAGCGCCATAAAATTCTCTGATAATTTTGATGTTCTTCAGATATGAGAATTTGCCTATACATTTGTTTAATATCTGCCGTGAAAGCCACCGCATTCAAACGAAATCGCAAAAGAACTGCTATGATGTCATGCTGTAACTTAGGGCCGGTTAGAAGAGTCTGATTTAAAGAAATATTATTTAAACATTTGCTAGAAGCATCAAACACTACTCGTATTTTTGTAGTTTTGCTTTCAGGTCTAACTACGCATAAATGAGGAATATAGTAAGCAGAAGGACAATCTATTTGACTTTCCGGGATACGTTCCATGTGGTGAGAATCTAAGTAATCTTGCATGAAACTTTTATAGTGTTCATATAATTCGGGATTATTTAACAATCGCCGTTCAACAGTGAAAAATCTTCTAAGCGCTATATCTCTGGATCCTTCAAAAATAGGGTTCGAAATACGAAAAGGAAGGAGTAACTTGAAACGCCCTGTTTCTGTCCGAGTAAAAGTTTCTACGAAATGTTTCTCCGCCATAGTTTCTTCCGGGGACCGAGTGGAAGCAGTAGGTATTTGTTCTAACTGCCAAAATTGTTTAACTAAGTTTTCCAACGAAAATTCTGTTGAAGTTAGGAACGTGTGATGTGCTAGTGATTTCGAATATATTGAGTTGGATACTTTTCCCATAATAACCCAACCGAATATGGTATCTATTGCTACCGGTTCATTGATTGAAGTACAAAATGTCCTTCCCTTGAGCAGGAAACCGAAAATGTCAGCTCCTAGTAAGATATCAACAGGTTGAGAGACACTGAAATTGGGGTCAGCTAATTCTAAGTGTGAGAAACCTTCGAAAAGATCTTTAGATAAGTCCACGCAGGGCATGTTTGAGCATAATTTCGATAAAATGACGAAGTCCAATGTAAAGACTGGATTATTTGAATTTACGGGTTTAACAGTACCGGAAATACCTCGGGAGGAAGTTGAGTTAGTTTGTCCGATACCACAAATAGATGTATTCAACAAGAAAGGCTTGAGACCTAAATTTTGGACGCATTTATGTGTAATAAAGTTAGATTGACTAGCACTATCCAGAATTGCACGAAACGTATGAAATTCGCCGTTTATATCGGCCATCTCAACCAGAGCTGTTGAGAGCAGGACAGTCGATGAAACTCCGCGATCGTTTTCATGCGAGAGCAGATTCACTGAAGGCTGGGTTGAACACATAGGCGTATCGAGCGTTGGGTTATGGGTTGATGAATTAGCATTGTTTCCAGATCCAACAGTGGGAGCAGAATGTTTTTCAAAGTGAAGCATGGTATGGTGTTTAAGAGAGCATTTTTTACAGTGACTATTCGAAGTACATTTCGAGGAGGAATGCTTGAATCCCAAGCAATTCGAGCACCATTTATTTTCCTTGGCAAGAGCATATCTTTCATTTGGGGTTTTCGCAATAAAAGTGGGGCAATTGTAGATTAAGTGATCTGCTTGACAGACTTGGCACAGCTGTTTGCTGGAATTCGAGAAAAAAGAAGAACTTTTTCGAGTTCTATTATTAACATAATTTGGTTGAGAAAAATGTTGGGATATTTTGCTTTTTACTACAGATTGTTTTTTATTCTGAGGAGAATTGGAAAAACCTACCGTATCAAGAGCTTCGCATTGTTTTTGAATAAAATCAACTAATGTAGTATAGCAATCATTTTGTTCTAATGTAGAGCCGTGTTCAATTTCAAATCGGGTGGCAGTTGCAGAATCTAGACGATCAATCAACATGTTGAAGAGTATAAAATCCCATGAATCAACTTTGTAGCCTAAATTTTGCAAAATTGAAGTATTTTCATTGAAAGTGTCGACCAAACAACGCAATGCATTTGGATCATCAGATACGTCTAGTTTCTTTGTGTACTCAATTGCATGCCAATGAGAAGTTGCTATAAGACGCTTATTATCGTATCGCTTCACTAACTTTTGATAGGCCACTTCATAATTATCTCCAGTGAGGGGGGTTCTTTTAACAAGAGCTAAGGGGGCATTTTCTAAAGAACTCAATAGATAATTGAATTTGTCTATAGAAGATAATGCATCATTTCCATGAATAAGCGAAACATACATATCATGAAAAGTTTGCCATGTTCTTAAATCGCCTCCAAATTTCGGCAATTCGAGTTTAGGCAAACGCACATTCTGTTGGCGAGTAACTGGACTACTGAGAGTTATATTCATTCGAGTGGAATCGTCAACATCGAATAACTGAGTGTAAATAGCTTGAACATGAAAAAAATCATTTTGAAAATCAGTAAAAATTTGATTTTGAGCATCCAAATCGGGGTTTTCTTGAGTGGAAACTGTATTAATTATGTTAATGTGGAGTTTTCCAAAGGTGTCCCCTATCAAATCAATCTGCCGATATCGACATTTGAAATTATTGTGAAAGGCCTTATCAGTCAGAGCCTGCTCAGCAATCTTTTTTAGTTCAGATAATTTTATAACCTCTGTACCTCTTTGAGCACAGTATTGTTTGAGCTTTCTTGTACTTTCAGACATTATGAGATGGTAGTGAAATTATAAAAAATAATTATTATCTTGTGCGTACTGCACTGGTGACGAGAACTTCAGTATTGGGAACCAATTTGAGTGACTCACTGAACAAGGACTTCGATTTGCCGTAAAGCGTTTGAGATAGTCAATCAACTTATATGTGAGAAAGAGAGGGAGGGATATCAGTTGAGACTGAAACTGAAAAAGAGAGACGTAAATAAATCATGCGAGTGGACAAGAAGAACAAGAAATTCACTGTTCGAGTGTCTATTGACAATTGAAAAATATTTATAGTGGGGGTTTCAGGTGAACGATAATTACCGAAAATGAGCGACTGAATAACGAGGAGGTGTACGAATTTACGCTGAAATGAAAAGCAAGAACGAACGACAAAAAAAAAAAAAATGTCCGCCGAGACAATTTGAGCAATTTGTGCAAATCAATATAATAAATTTTTTCGATTCAGAGAAGCTGAAAATGACTGAAAATCTCGCTGGAGCATCCGAATCGAATGGACCAAATTAATGTTCGAGAATAAAGTGGACTGTATGAATTTTTATGTTTATTTAATTTTCGAGGATGACAAAATCTTTCAGGCTCACCTGGTTTCTCTGGATATTGTTATACTCGGTTTGGCGTATCAGAAATATCATACGCGGACGGCCGTCCTCTTGCTTCTTTCTTGCAGTATCCACACTCACTCAGTTCTGTTTTTGTATGAGAAGAATTGGCTAAATCGTTTACCGGTAATCTCGAGAGAAAATTTATCTACTTTTCGAAAACGTAGTTCCTTATCACTTCACCCACACCAAGGTCCCCTTCAGGTCTCGTTTCATCTGATAGTGGTGGGAGAAACCAGTTCTTCAATTCAGCGCATTTTAGCATGAAATTAACCTTGTCACCATAGGACGCGCCAAACTTATTCAAATTAAATATCGTGAATGAAGTGATTTGCATCAATGCACATATTGCCTCTTATCAATTAAAAAATGATGATTATAATCAATACTTGAAAACTCAACATATGGTCCTTCGAGCCGGATATTCCAAAAGACGATTATTTCTTGTGAATACCATTCGTTAGACATCTATGGCTATAATTCACGAGCAACACACTCGATACGTTTACTAGGTGAACTGATATGAAGTTCCTGATTAAAATCATGAATAATAATCCTTCGACCATAAATATACATAATAACTTATATGGTGACTATATAGTTGGGGATCAATTAGTTTCAGGCGATTTCAAGTGCATCAATCCACAACAAACTTATGTAATATGTATATGAAATTCGAGAAATCAGATAGTATATTTTGCAGATTTCGTTGCTTCAGAACTTTTTTTCTCAACTCAACTTGTAGGTTTATGTGAAATACATAGTCGCTACGAAAGTGTTCTTGATATCTCCAAGATTAGTCTACCACTTATAATAATATAAGTCTTGATACTGAAAGCTACCACCCAGGCAGCACAGTGATGGTCGATCAAGGTGTATTTGACGTCTACATCGTGATGACTTCTCGTAGAAAAATACCCTGAATAATTTGATGACCAATACTCAGCGTCAATTAAACGTTGGGTTTTTTACATATTTCAGATGTGTCTATAAAACGTCTTTATTACGTCTTCATAACGTTGATGCGTCCTATAAAAATAATTAAACCTATTTTATTCAAGAAATGGCAAGACTAAACAATAAATTGAATACTAATAGAGAAATCAATTCAAGAAACTAGTACGCACTCCAGACTCTAGAGTGTATAGGTACATTTTATTTTCACTACATATCGAAAAGGAATTAGATAAATATACTGAATGCATAGGGAATTCCCTAGGTTATTTCCAATCGGATTCGCTGTTACCCTCTTCACAAAATTATATCTCCCCCATTGTAGTGTAGAAAATTCTCATAGAATTCTCATATTTAAAGTTCCCGCCATCATATCTATACCCGTTAGATGACATGAGCCCGATCCCGCTTGGTCCAGTCCATTATTGAATTCACATGACGCCAGACGTGGCCAGACGCTTCTTGTACTGACCTTGATACAATGCAAATCAAAAGCATCTCAGATGCGCGGTTGTCCATGGTTCTTGTATTTTGATCACAACAACGCAGCGTTGGACTGTTATTTGTATAATTTTTGGTGCTAGTGTGAGCAATAATTCGTCTAAATAGTATCAGGTAAGCTACACAAACTTTGGCTACACGTTACGTTATAGTATAATAGAAAATGATACCTATGTGTGAACCTCGGTGTGAACAATTACCGTAACTCGCATTCATAGGCATTTTCTGGCTTAATTCCGTCGTTGAATCAAAGGAAACTAGTACTACGTACGTACTGACTACTTTTGTGTGGTTGAATTGGATCGTTATGAACAGAATTCTCATTTGTTGACAATGATTTCCACAACCATAAAAGACACACCTAACCTAAGTTTTTTTTGTTGGGGCTGTTGTGAGCCGATCAGGCTGTTGTGAGCCGATCAGGCTGTTGTCTCATATTTTATGTAATAAAACCTATCCCTCTGAATAGTCTGAATACCTACCTACATCGAAGGCTACAAAATTAAAAAGTTTTTGATTTGGGCCAGTCCATTATTGAATTCACATGACGCCAGGCGTGGCCAGACGCTTCTTGTACTGTACTGACCTTGAGACAACGCAAAAGCATGTAGAATAATTTATTATTTTTGCTAGTATTCAGAAAATGGTTTGTGTGGCAATATATTTTTTTCAGATGCTGATATGGAGTGCCTACAATCCATGAAAATTGGCCAACCCTCAAGAAAAAATAAATTGAGTTTAGTGCCTGACCACCACTAAATCAATAACATTTTTCAAGATCACCCAGAAGAAGTGATTCCTTTTTGCAGCCAATTGTAAGATATATTATAGTGTAGCTACAACTGTTTATGAGGAAGGTGAGACTGATCTATTCATGTGGAGATTAATCTTTCCATATTCTAATCAGTGGATATAAATCTGAATGAGGTGTCAACCCCAATGATTTTGTTATCATCAACATATATTTGTCATTCGAAAACTTCTCTTGAGAATTTTTTTTATGAATCTGACCTCAATTTTCTATGTATCAACAAAACTCAGGGTGGTTCGTTTTTTATTTGAAGTTACCTGATGTAATCATGACTGGTATCATTTTTTCAAAGCCCTAAACAAAAAGCCCTAAACAAAAATTAGGTCAGATTATATGAAAAAATAGTCAATACATTTTTTTGAATGATGAATAATTTGGGAATTATAAATCATCAAGGTATTTATAGAAGTATATGAAAAATATCACTATTTTTTAGATGACTTCACCAGGGCCTCAAAGAAAATAAAGTTGGCTGGACAGGTTTTGGATATACTGAGTGGAAATGAAGACTTGCCTTCAGTCAGAGGGAAGAAGAGTTCTTGGGCCCAGTTGATTCCTTGAGAAAAATAATAAAGACTTGTGTGGTAAGTTGAAACTTTTCCCAATAATTTGAATAAAATATATTCTCAATAATTGTAGGCAATAGAATATTGCTATCAAGGTTCATATTTTCTCGATGCATCTAAAATATTGTTTGTATCATTTATCTTGTATATGTTATTTAATTTCAGCAGTTACACTCAATAACAGGTAATAGAGTCGGGCAGGAGGGTCGAGGAATATGTATCGATGAAATTGAATCTGATCAAGAACCTTCTAAAAATATAATTTGCGCTAGATAGAAAACAAGGCCAACAAAACAATGATATCTTCATAACTGACACTTCAAAATGGTAAGTTTATTTCCTTGATTGAATCCATCAGTTCCAGTATGAATAGGTACATTTAAATTTTCTCAGATTATTTGTTAATTCAAAGTAGCATGAGTTCTCAACTTTTTCTTCAAAAAAATTCAGAATTTATGAATGTGACGAAAATGCTTTTTTTGACAATTCACTTGACCTTCATTATTCACTTCCAAATGTTTGAAAAATTACATTGATTTCAGAAGTTGAGAAAGATAAGTTCATACTATAATACTGAGTCGAAAAAATTTTAAAACTTTCAAAGCAAATCAATGAATTTTTCATTTTATAGTATATTATTTCTGTAGAACCTAACCCAACCTAAGAATTTGAAAACATATACATACATACTCGACATTATTTTCAGATTTGAAAAATGACTATTACCTACTAAGTGGCCACAAAAAACCAGGCCCGGCTTGAAGAAATTGAAAAATATTGCAGCTGTTGGTATAAATTTCATTTAATTGTTATTCTGAAATCTTGAGTTTTCGTTAATTAGTATCTTAATATTTTTTTGGGTAGGTACTTAGTATAAAACATATGTTTTGTTCTGTGAAAATATCAATGTATTGTACATACCTACTAAAAAGATATATTGAGGTTCTATTATTTTTTGTTATTATTTATAGGTAGGTTTAGAATTTTTATTTATTCACTTCTATAATTTTGACTTTATCATTGAGTATCTTTATAGTTTCTAGAGTTACCCATTATGAAATAAATATTATGATCGATTATATACTACCATTTTATTTGGAACGAATTTTTCAATCCATTTTTTGACGTAATTATAATTATGTGTTCTAAACATTCATTATAATATATCACTTTGAAGATGCAAATATGACATTTTTGAACCGACGTATGTGAATCGCGGAAAATTTGGAATTATCGCCTCAAAAAAGACCATTTTATACAAAACATAAGATTTGCATCTATTTTATGACGTATATTTGAATATGTATGTTAAACATTCGTTACGTTACATCATTCTGAAGATGCAAATAAGACGGTTTCTATTTGACGTATATACAACGCTGAAAGTTGAGACTTATCGCCCGAAAAAAGACCATTTTATTCAAAACATAAGAGTTGCATCTATTTTATGACGTATATTTTAATATGTATGTTGAACATTCGTTAAGTTACATCATTCTGAAGATGCAAATATGACGGTTTTTATTTGACGTATATACAACGCTGAAAGTTGGGACTTATCGCCTGAAAAAAGACCATTTTATTCAAATTACAAGAGTTGCATCTATTTTATGACGTATATTTGAATATGTAAGTTGAACATTCGTCACGTTATATCATTCTGAAGATGCAAATAAGACGTTTTTTATCTGACGTATATACAACGCTGAATGTTGGGACTTATCGCCTCAAAAAATACAATTTTATTCAAAACATAAGATTTGCATCCATTTAGTGACGTATATTTTAATATGTTTCTTGAACATTCGTTACGTTACATCATTCTGAAGATGCAAATAAGACGGTTTTTATCTGACGTATATACAACGCTGAAAGTTGGGACTTATCGCCTCAGAAAATACGTCTTTCAGATACGTATTAATGATGTTGACCATCATTTATATGACATAAAATTGATGTATCATTTATGTATTCGTGGAAAAAATGTTTACCGGGAGTGTAGTCAATAAAACAAACACCATAAATTTCAGGACCTATATTAACTCAAAATTTAACACCAAAGTGGACAAGGTAAATGTCAGACATATGTAGAGGAGATGTCAAATCCCAAGAGGTATTACTACCCAGCCAACACATCTGCGACATGACATCTCTGAGATGTCGCAATTAGGTAACATTGCGATATCACGAACGTTGCATCGATGCGATGTTAAAAAGTAAGCATATTTGCGACATAACATCTCTGAGATGTCGCAAAGAGATCAAACTGCGATATCACAAACGTTGCATCGCTGCGATGTAAAAAGTTAGCACATCTGCGACCTAACATCTCTGAGATGTCGTGATGAGATCACACAGTGATATCACGAATGTTGCATCGCTGCGATGTACAAAAGCAAACACATCCGCAACATGATATCTCGGAGATCTCTAGATGAAATCAAACTGCGATATCGCAAACGTTGCATCGCTGCGATGTAAGAAAGCAAACACATCTGCAGCTTGACATCTCTGAGAAGTCGCGATGAGATCAAACTGCGATATATCATCACAAACGTCGCATTGCTGCGATGTACAAAAGCAAACAAACCTGCGATATATATATATAGCACAAATTGTGCAGTTGTTTATTGTATTGTATTTGTATTACACAAAAATCAAATGTTCCGTCTTTTGGTACAATTTATTATAATTTATCGTATCATTGAGAATTAGACATTATTATATGAAATCTCCATTGATAATTATCAACATCATAAACGTACTAAAACCTTAGTTACTGATAATACATTATAGTTACCATAATTTACGTCGGTTACGAAAGCATAATACGTAAAATTCAAGCATAATACATTAGATACCAAATATATAATATTTATTTATTTTATATTTATTTTCGCATCGCCGTTGTCAATGATACGATAAAGCTTTGAATGCAACTCGATTATCAGCGAGTTAACACCATCTCGGACATTGCGGTTGACTCAGCTACCATCTCGTTACCAAGCAATGTCCTCCACTAATATTATAAATCGCATAATAATCTCTACATTAATAGCCACTATTTGAATTTCCCGCGCTCAAATATACTTTCCGTGGTCTGTGGACACCTGCACTAGACAGTTGACAATGATGATTCATCATCACCAGTTACAACTTTCTCAACCACTCCAGAGTCCAGTGTTCCAATCCAATCAGTTGAACAAACATTGATTGAATCAGTTTTACCAGAGTTTACTTAAGTTGTGGTCTTTGTGCTAGTTTATTAAATTTTGCGAATTCAGGATTATCTGATCTATAGTATTTTGTGCCTTCAAATAAGCTGCAATATCATCTATTCTTTTATTGATATTATGTTGAAAATATTCAAGACGTTTGTTAATCAATTTTTGATTTGCGTCAAGCAAAGTTATAGTAGAATTATAATTATTTATAAGCTGTTTTGTTAGGGATATCTGCATTGCCATTTCCTTTGATAATGAATTTTGATTATTTTCTAAGGTCATAATAGCCTTAGTATACCTTTCTTCGTCATCGGAATCCAAAGTTCCGAATAGCCATTTTGAAGCTTTTCCAACTATATTAAGTAAAGCTCGTTTTGTACGAATATGCGGTCTTATATTATCTATTTTATCTTTAAGCTCTAAAATAAGATATTTTGCATGTATTAATAAATTCGATAGTACATTATGATGTACGAAAGCAGGTTGAATAGAATGCGAGTTATTAAGCATATTTTCTACACTATTATAGAAATATTCAATATTATTGAATTGATTAATTATAGGTTGTATCTTTATATAATGAATAAAAGTATGTTTGGTTTCGATTACTTTCAAGTTTCCAAGTTGGAAAGGAAGTAATGGAGTCTTGATCGGTATGACTTCAACATCGTCATTTATTATCATCTTGATTGTCATCAGGAGAATGACTAGAAGAAGGTATTTCTTCGTTGGGTACATTTTCCTGTGGAGAAGAATAAGCTTTAGGTTTTTGAAGTTGTGACTTGTGATGTAATTTGTCTTTTTGGGTTTTTATTTTCATCCCTAAGTCTTCTTTGACTATAGTTTTTGTATGTTTTTTCTTTGAGTTATTTCTCAGGGCACCTTTGTCTTTCACGAAGGCTTTTGAACCGACTGGAAATTGAGGGGGTTCTTCACGAGTTTGATTTTGTTTTTCATTTAAGCGTGTTTTTTGGTTCAAAGTTGTTTCATGGATTTTTCCAAAAATGTTTCTAAGTTTCTCTTTTCGATCAATAACGAACTGATTCATTATTGTTTCCTCGGTGAGATCAAATGGATCAAGGGCGTCAAGTCGTCCATTAATAAGATCAAAAGGCTTTTGTTTAGTAACACTGTGAATGGATGAATTATAACCGAGTATCGCAAATTGCATTAATTGCTTTGTATTAGACTTCGAGTCTGTTGTTTTTAATTTACGAAATAATTCAATTAATGTTGAATGGAGTCTTTCTACTGGACTGTTACTGTTTGAGTTTCCTGGCGTAGTGAAATGTAATCTTATATTGTGAAGTTTGCAAAAATCAGTCAATAGGCTATTTTTAAACTCTGTGCCGTTATCGCAGGTTATTGACTGAGGAATACCATGATGACTTATAAACGTTAATAAATTGTCATACACTGTGAATGATGTAGCAATTGGTTCTAAAACATACGCTTGGGCGTATCTGGAAAATACATCAATAATTGTCAAAAACTTTGTATTCAATATTTGGAAAGTGTCCATATGAATTGCTTCTAGGGGTTGTTTCGGTGTTGCGGTTAGAGAAAATTTTATTCTCGGAGGATGTCTATCGTATTTCGTTTCTTGACAAATGTCACAATTATTTATAAATTCTGTTATTGCTTTCTGCATACGGGGCCAATAGTATAATTTTTTGAGTGTTAATAACATCTCATTTATACCACGGTGGCAAGTCTTTTCATGATGATAGATATTAATTGTCTTTGCTTTTCTATATGTGGAACATCTCTGACAAATAGATTTGAAATTACCAATTTATAAGAATGGTTTTTAAAATATTTTGGTAATATATTACTCAAATGAGTTGTTAGATTTATTTCAGATTGCTGAACATAAATACAATGTAATAGTTTTGGGTCTACATGGTTTTTAAAGAATTCGAATATTTCTTGTTCGAAATTTCTCGATAGATACACTATCTGTCTTCGACCATGTCCAAAAGGTTTAGTTCTTATAATGTGATATACACTTGATTGTTTTTGATTGAAAAAAATCTGATTCGTATATTTGTTAACACAATGTTCAGTTATTGGTATATCTAAAATTGGATTTTCTGCTGATGTATGGACTGTTTCATTACTAGTTTCTGGTCTTATTTGAATATCAGATATGATGTTTACACGAGGTGTTTCATTTCTCTCTTCTCTTATTTCAGTCTCATTATTTGGGTTGAATATTTGATCGAGATTATCTAGATCTTCGATTGACACATTTACAGGTTCAATTGTTTGTAGGTATTCATCAATTTCTTTATTGATTTCTCCTGGATTACCTATAATTGATTCATCTTCCATTGCATGAATTTCTATTCTTGACAGAGCATCGGCATTACAGTTTTGACGTCCTTTTTTATAATGAATTTCGTAATCGTATTCTTCTAACTTTAACCTCCATCTAACTAGACGTGAATTTGGCTCTTTAAGATTAAATAACCATTGAAGGGGTTTATGATCTGTTACGATTTTAAATTTTCGTCCGAATAAATATGGTCGGAAGTTTTTTGTTGACCACACTATAGCAAGCAATTCTTTTTCAATTGTACTATAGTTTATCTCAGCAGGATTTAAAGTTCTGGACGCATATGCTATTGGTAAATCATTTCCGATTTTACCCTGGCTAAGAACCGCACCTACGGCTATGTTCGAGGCGTCTGTAGTTAATATAAATGGTTTGTCGAAATCGGGATATTGAAGTATCGGATCATTACAAAGGATATTTTTACATAATTCGAATGTCTTAATAAATTCTGATGTATGTTCGATTTTTTCTCCTTTCTTTAAACATTTCGTGAATGGTTTAGTCAATTGTGCAAAGTTTTTTATGAACTTCCTGTAGTATCCTAAGAGACCAAGGAAAGACTTAATTTCTTTCGTTGTTTTGGGTATTGGAAATTTTTGTATTGCTTCAATTTTTCGAGGATTTGGTTTTATTCCTTCAGATGTTATAACGTGTCCTAGAAATTCTACTTCTTTTCGTAAAAATTCGGATTTATCTAGTTGTATTTTCAATCATGATTCTCGCAATTTTTTAAATACTAGTTTCAAGTTTGAAATGTGTTCTGTGAGGTTAGATGAGAAGATAATAATATCATCCATGTAAACTAGACATACTTTTCCTTGTAAATCACGAAGAACATTGTCCATTACACGTTGAAAGGTTGCGGGTGCATTTTTGAGTCCAAAAGGCATTCGTGTATACTCAAAATGTCCATTTTCAACATTAAATGCTGTTTTCTCAATTGAATTTGGATGCATCTCAATTTGATGAAAACCAGATGCGAGGTCTAGAGTAGAAAAATATTGACATCGTCCTAATTTGTCCAAAATATCAGTTATGTTTGGAAGGGGATAACGATCATCAATTGTTTTTTCATTTATTTTACGATAATCAACAACGATTCGCCATTTTCGTTTACCGCTAGCATCTAGCTTTTTTGGAACAATCCAAATTGGGCTACTCCAAGGACTTTGACTAGGTCGAATAATACCATCTTCCAACATTTTATTAATTTGGTTTTGAACTTCTTGTTTATGAATAAAAGGATATCTATAGGATCTTGTATGTATCGGTATTTCGTCTGTAGTTTTGATTTCGTGTTTGATCTTATTTGTGAATGATAACTTGTCAGTTTCTTGATGAAAAATATCAGAGTATTCATTACAAAGTTTTATTAATTCTTTTCTTTCTTCCGAATTCAAATGGTCATCTCGAATATTATTTGAAATATCAATATTTTTTGTTAAATCGGTTTCTGGTAAAAAATGTTCAAAGTGAAAGAAATTGAACTTTTCTTTTTGAGAGTCTGGAAAAGTTTCAACATATATAGGTTCTTCAAATGTTATTGATATCGATTCATCTGTATAATTAAAAATCTCTGTTTTCGCAAATCCTTTTTTTGCTGTTGTTAAAGTTTCTGGAAAATATACATTTCCAACCTGTGTTTCTGGTATAATAATATCACCTTCATATTCAGTTACTGGAATACTGATTGATGCTACTTCGTTGGCATTCATAGAAATATTGAATTTTCCTGTTTTTGGTCTTTGATAAAAAATTGGAATTTTGATTTTTTCGTTTACAAGATAGTTATTCGTAAGGTCAATTGAAAAATTCATTTTTTGCAATTCCTTTAAGCCTATTATACCATCAAAGAATGAATGAAAATCGAATAGTATAAATGTTATCATTTGATTAGTTTTGAGTTCCTGAAATGCAGGTATATCTGCTTTGAATCTCACTTCTTTTTGTCCAACGCCTGTTCTTATGTTAGAGGGACTGTGATAAATTCTTTGCGGAAAATATGTTTCTGCGATTATAGGTCGTATCATGGAATTAAAACATCCTGTATCAATTAGTAAATTCATTGGTGGATTACTGATTTTGATGTATGGTAGGGTGTTATTAGTTTCTGTAAACATTTCCGATGTTATTTCGTTTGATTGGTTGGGCCAGTTTGGTGAAAATTTTCAGTATAATTCTCACATTGTTCATATGTTTGATCTTCGTCAGAAATAAACTCAGATTCATTAGAATAGTACTGTGAATCATAATCGTTTGTTAATTCAATATTTTGAGTTTCATCGTATATTTCTGTGATTTCAGGTAATTGACTAGATTGGTCATTTTCGTCTATGTGATATACTTCTTCTGCAATGAAGTCGCGGGGACCTGTTGCTTTGAAATAATTCTGATTATTTTGCGGATACATTGTTGTTGGTCGAGTAAATGTATTTCTCGTACTTGTAGACATTGGTTGTGGAGCATTGTTCACAACTTGTCCTGTTGGTTTGAATACATTTTTCGGGGGACCGAAAACTTGTCTATTTGTTGGAAAGTTATGATGAATATTAATAGGTTGTCTGGGAAAATTTGAATGTCCTGAAAAATGTTGTTGCGGATTTTGGGATCTATATTGTATTTGTGGATTTGAACGCTGTGGAAATTGTGGATAATTTTGATATTGATAATTATTATTAAACGGTCTGAAACTCGGATTATTCTGAATTGGTCTAGTATTTTGATAGTTTTGAATTGGTGTCTTTAATTGTGGTTTTTGTTGATAATTTGTAGGCATTCGAAAGATATTTTGAGAATATTGGAAATTTTCCTCTTCTACAATAAATGTCATTACGTCTTCCAAGGAATTTGGATTTTTCAATCTTATTATACTCTGTAAATGGCCTGGTAGACCTCTCATAAAAGTTCTTAGACAAATTTCGTCGTATTGTCGCAAGTATATAAGTTTCGTAGCAACATCCATTGTTGTTTCTGGATGAGCATTTATTTTTTGTGCGAGTGTGCTTCGTAAAACTTGAAGTCGCTTCGCAAAATCAAGCGTATTTTCGTTTTTAAATGGTCTAGCTGTGAATAAATCTTGTTCAAGACAAACGAGATTTCGTTTATCACCAAAACATTGCTGTAGAGCTGATTTGATAAGGGTCCAGTCGACTAATTCAGTACGACAACCCACCAATAATCGGGCTCTGTTAATCAATTTCGCCTGAACGACTTTGACTAAATAGCTTTTCAGAATTGGATCATTTTGACGGTCGAATGTATGAAAAAGAAAATCACATGAAGATATAAAACTTGTTAAAGTATTTGAATCTCCATCATAGTTTGGAATAATTTCTACGTACATTTTCAACATAGTTAGATTGGGATTATCCTGAACTTGAGTCATATTTACTATATTTAAATTCTCTGTTGTATCAGAAAGATTGAGTGAACGTACAAGATTATTTATTAAATCTTCTATTTCTCCTTGATTAATATTCATAAATCATTTGATTCTTATCTCTGTTTCTTTGTTTCTTAATCCTAGTTTTCCTATTCAGGGAAAGGTTTTCCTATTCAGGGAAAGGTTGGGGAAAAATGAACAGGGAGCCACTTGGTACTTACCCCTATATTCTCTTCTTCCTCCTGGGTGGTGATTCTGCTTTGCTGCTTCCTAAACCACTGTTCCCTCTCGATCGCCTTCTCAGCTGAACTCAATCACTTCTTGAAGATCGAACGAAAGTTTGTCAAAGTGCCAAAAGATTAAAATCTACGATTTCGCGTGGATCGGACTCGATGCCGTGGTTCCTTACGAAAACTGCACTTATCCTACCGACTGCGCCAGTTATGTTTCTCGTACACGGGATCGTGTTTTTAAAAACATTTATTTTTCGTACAATGGCAAAGGTACAGATCTTGGTAGCAGAATGATTATAATAACAATTTGTCCTATACTTATAAACTATTAATGCTGACTTGACAGGAGCCATAGACAGTGGCTCATTGTTGTCTATTACTGGGTCGACGGCTATCCATACATAACTTGGAACATGATAGATTATGGTAGTCCAAACTATCAATTTATTGTATTTGATTCAGCAGATTATGATGTCGCCCAAGGTGGATAGAGATGATCATTTACGGATTCATCGCCTCGGAAGACGTATGGGAGCTGATGCTGATGGAAACTTTCTCAGAATGTGTTTATGAGTAAGTTTCTGCAGATTGAATATTGATGCGAGAAATTCAACTAAAGATAATATTTCCATTCCATCAGCCTTCTCCGAAGAAAACAATATTCATTCAAAACAAAGAATGTCCAGAAATAATAAAATAACCTATATTTTGTGCTAAAGAGAATTTCCTTTTATTTATTAGAATGGAAAAATAATTTTGTTTTTGTGTTGGTAATTGTTCATTGATGGAAATAAATGTTTATAATATATATTGATTTTTTTTCATGCACTGACATTTTTCCCTAGATATCACCTTACCTCTGCATTACATATGTACATCGCTGTGATGTCATATATTCACATCTCTGTGATATCATATATTTACATTCCTGCGATGTCATAAATTCACACATCCCTGCTGACAAAATCGAATCACATCGCAGTTTCATCCCAAAAACACATCGCAGTTTCATCCCAAAAACACATAGCAGTTTCATCGCAAAAACACATCGCTATTCCATCATAATAATATATCGCAGCGACATCGCATGGAGGAAACTTGAGTGTGACAAAATAATATCCCTGCAATATCGCAGCGACGTCTGTGCGACATAGAATGCGATATCGCAGGTCACATTGTTACATCGCTGCGATATCTCTGTGATGTAACTGTGTTTGCTGGGTAGTGATCTAACTCCTAGGTAGTAAAAATTATTAATATTTGAAATTTCATGAGTATATACCCTGTAAATGGCCACCGCTATCCCCTAGTACCAGGAGAGAGCTTCACAAGAGCTCCATGGGTTGAAGTGTGGAAATAAGTGAAATGCAAATATCAATAAAATACACTGAAGGTGTCAAAAAACCTGATCACTGGTCCTCTCCAAAGGTCCAGGTTACCCCTATCCAAGGTCCACTTGGTGCTGAACTCGAAGTGCAGCAGGTCACTGCAGGGACGCCACAGGAACAAAACAGGAAAAGAAAAGGTGTCTCCACTCTCCTCAACAAAGGCTCGTTGGTCCAGCTCAGCCAATCCTCCAGCCTCAACCAGCTGCTACAGGTCCTCTTCTGGTCCCTGTCGACTCTGGTCAAGATATGGAAGCGACTCGATGTTGGCCCTCGTGGGAATCTTGACCAGAGTCAAGAGTCGCCACAAGAGACGTTCACAGCCGGGTTTCCGAACGATGAAAGGGCTAAGCTGTACCCTACCACCCTAATTGGAAAAACCCTATTTACCAACTAGTAAAAAAATGAAAGAAAAAACTGGAAATTGGTACCTATGTACCACATCAAATTTATCACCGTCAAGTGCTGCTTACCTTCTGTGAAGGGAGATAAAGACATCCAAACAGATGAACTAAGAAGCTTGGATTGAAAATGCCGGCTGCATGGCGTCTTCAAGACCTCGTGGCCATCCCTGATAGCTGGACAAATCACCTCAACGGGTTCCACAAAATGTGTGCATCTTGGTACTAGACCAACCAAACAAGACTCTTCAACTCTTGAAAAAATTGAAAAATATACCCTCAAAGGGGTGTCTTTGGTTTTAACCAAAAAATACTCACTCGTAGAGTTGAACAGGTGCACACCTTCACAGCTATCGGCAAAAAGCGCTGATCACGCTGCCGGAAGAACCTTCCTCAACTTAGTACCAACTGTACTGTCTGAAAACCAGGACCTAGCGCGGCAAATACAAATCCCTAAAATCCCATTGGGTAGGAGAAAATATGTCCAACCTGACAGAAGTAGTACTGAACACTTACAAAGAAGAAGAAGTCTATGTCCCAGCTGACAGTAGTACCGAACGATAAAAAGAAGAAGAAGAATTCTTCTTTTTCTAGCACTCGTGTCTCTACGAGCAAATCACAAAAGATCTGCAACCAATGTGGCAACAAATTTGACGGTGATGAAAATGGGTGACAGATAGATAACCTAGATAGATAACCTCTAAAAATACCCTATCAAAATAAACCAAACAGATTCCGAACAGAAATCTCCAAACTAATCTGATAGTTCAGGAATGCATAATTTATCACACCGGAGAGCACACGGTAAGGCTAATGTCTCTTTACTGAGTGATGACTACAATGCTTCTCTCAAATTCTAGGCCATATAGATCAGAAAGCCAGATGTCAAAGACTCCTGAAGCTTAATATCATCACTTCCTAATGACACAAAGAACTTGAGAAGACATTACTATACAGGACTTATCAGTGCACTATTGTGGCTTGGTTGGTAAAATAAATGTTGATTTGTGTTTATGCTTGCCGCTTGGCTGATTATTTCTAAGATTGAATGTTCTCTGTAAGTATCTACCTATCAAGTTGAGTTAAATATTTACAAAAATATTTGAATGGGCTCTTGACCACTAGAAATGTGTCCAATTCGTTTATAGCATTTTTTTCAAATGCTACAGTGTCTTGAATAGTTTGACAAAATTGGGGAACTATTGATTCATTTTCAATATACAGAGCGTATTTGAATTTCGGGTCCAGATAGTCTTTCACGAAATTTTTTATGTTTTGTTCAAGATTGTCTAGGCCTAGTTGTGCAATGATTCGTTTTTTCGTAGGGAAAATTTGTTTTATCTTAGGTGAGTAGAAAACGGTGGTAATTTTAATCTGGTTGTCAAAGTTGTTCAATGGGTTTTCTGATATAGGTATGGTCAAGACAGGATTTTCGTTACTTGTATGGACTGTATCTGTATCGTCAAAGTCCCGAATGTCAAGTGTTTCATTTACATGACCAATAACTGATTCTATGTCATCGTCTCTTTGATTAGGGTCTCTGTTTCTACTATGTAGGTCAATATATTCTTGTAGTTCTTTGTCAACTGTGTCGTCTGTTTCGTTAGCATGGATCTCAACTCGTGATAAAGCATTGGCATTAGTATTTAATTTTCCGCGCTTATATATGATTTCGTAGTCGAATTCTTCAAGTCTGAGTCTCCATCTTACCAAACGGGAATTTGGTTCTTTCAATGACATGACCCACTGAAGAGGTTTGTGGTCGGTGACAATTTTGAATTTGCGTCCGAATAAATAGGGCCTTAAATATTTCGTTGACCAAACGATCGATAATAATTCCTTTTCAATCGTTGAATAATTCTGCTCCGATGCATTCAAAGTCCGCGAAGCGAAGGCTACAGGTTTGTCAGACCCGATAAGTCCTTGTGAGAGGACTGCTCCGATGGCGAAATTGCTCGCGTCTGTGGTGAGGATGAATTCCTTTTCGAAGTCAGGATATATCAAGATGGGTTCGTTCGTTAGCAGTGTCTTACAGTGTTCAAAACAGTTGATGAAGTCAGAGTCGTGTACAATATTGGCGTTCTTTTTGAGACAGCGAGTCATGGGTTTAGTTAATGCAGCAAAATCTTTGATGAAACGCCTGTAATATCCAAGGAGTCCCAAAAACCCTTTGATTTGTTTAGTTGTTTGGGGAATCGGAAATTTTTGAATGGCCGAAATTTTATCAGGGTTTGGTTTGATACCTTCGGTTGTGATAATATGTCCAAGATAGGCTGTTTCGCGTTTCAGGAATTCCGATTTATCCATCTGTACTTTAAAATTTGCTTCTCTTAACTTTTGAAAGATTTTATTCAGACTGTCGATATGTTCTTGTAAGGAGGTAGAGTAAATCAGAATATCGTCAAGATAAATATGGCAGATTTTGTTTATGTATTCCTTCAATATATTGTCTAGACAACGCTGAAATGTAGAGGGTGAGTTCTTTAAGCCAAAGGACATGCGCAGAAACTCGTAGTGTCCCCCTTCTACATTGAAAGCTGTTTTTTCGATATCGGTCGGATTCATTAGAATTTGGTGGAATACGTGAATAGTTTACGATTAGCCAATATTTACCTCTACTCAAAATCACTATATCAACCGAAGTATGAGTATCTGCGGAAGGTGTTGGAGCCGATCAGGGGGTTGGGATTCCACACTTTCGATAATAATGTAGACATAGTAGAACCGAGCGATGCAAAATCTGATAGCATTTTTATATGTGATGATGTTATTTGTGAAAAACAGGATGTTATCAGATCTTATTTCTCTATATAAGGTGACATAAGAATGTGGATTGCGTCTATCTGGCACAAACATATTCCAGAGTTCCCAAGCAGTTGATCCGTGATAATTCAAACTTCATTCAAACATTCGTTCAAACAAGATGACATGAATCTACATCACATTTTTTCCGATCACGTGTCTCCAGATGTTACTTCCAAACAATTCCAGGATATGTGCGCACAAAGTTGGACAAGTAAATATGGGTTTCTCGTTATCGATAAACATAGTGAGATTCATGAGGGACGCTATAGAAAAGGATTCGATAATTTCATATATCCATGACATGTCAGTAGAATTTGATTCATTCAATCTTCAGATGCGGCAATGGCTACATCTAATGAAAAAAGTTTCGGGACGGAATCTGAAATCATCCTAAAACGTGAACTCATAGAAGCAACCGATGCAGTGAGGAAGAAGTTCAGAAGCCTCAAGAGTGATCGTATGGATACTCAAATGGTACTTGAGAAGATGTATGAACCTATAACAAAACCATTGAGAGCTATTTCCGCTGCAACTTCTGTGGGTGATAATATTGCAACTACATCATCCATGGTGAATAATATCGATGAGAAACCAGTCAAGTCTATGATTACACAACCTACGCATTATTCCACACCGATGTCGGGAAAAGAGTAGAGTGTTATGAAATCATCTAGGAAACTCATGAAAACGGACGGTTCTGCCGACGATTTTGCATCATTGGATGGTGATGAAGACGAAGTAGCCCCCATTTATCTGATAATGTTGAATACACCGCCAATATCATCAAACTCGCACATCTCCACCGATGCCATTTCACCAATTAATAGCACAATCACGAGGGGATTGAGTCAACAGTTGAAAAAACATTTAGAAAATCTGAATTCTGGCGATCCCAATTATGATACCACATACGGTGTCCGTATCGATTCTTCCACAGGGGATATGATGATGGGAAATATGGAGATTTGTTTTCCCCCAGGACAAATCGAATTATGGCGCAATAATAAGAGGAGCAAGTTTTTTCCAGCTACTCCCGAGCTATATAATTTGATATTCATTAAACATGTTTCGACATCGGTGAGTGATAGAGATGGGCAGGTGCATGCATTAATATTGGAAATTACCAGAGCACCGTAAAAGGAATACAATGTACGAAAAGGATTGAATACAAGCACAAAATCGAAATAAAAGTTTCAGCAGATTATCGAACCATTAATTGGTTCACCTTATGACATGAACAGTAAGCAACGTAAGGGTATAGGTGGCGGAAGAATAATGCAACGGATACATTTTGAAAAGCGCCCTAAGGATTATGAGTAGATGTTTCTCCCGGTTCTAGACCTCCTCCCAAGGTCACACAACCCCACGTGGCCTTGGGGGTCAATGACCTTGGGAAGAGTGACCTTGAGATAAGTGACCTTGGGGTGAATGACCTTGGGAGGAGTGACCTTGGGGTGAATGACCTTGATGCGATCTTGGGAAGAGTGACCTCGAGTTGACGACTTTGAGAGGAGGGTGCCCTTGGGAGTTGATGTGGCCTTGAGAGGAGTGCGTCCTTGAGGGGGGGCTCTCTTTTTCTGTGAGCACGACCTTGTGTTTTCACACCTCTGAAATGGGAGGGGGTGCGACCTTGAATGCTGCTGCTGAGTGCGCATGCGCCATATCATAGTTGGCTGCATGGAGTGAATCACGCTCCAAATCGATGAATTCATATTTAAGCCTGCTGACTGCTGATTCGATGTCTTCAGCAGCTGGCCAAAACTGGCTAGAATAGTGCATCCACATATCCTTAGAAGTCAACCAAGATCGCGTTGGTGAGAGTGGGGGAGTTCCTATAAATTGGTGATTCAGTGCTATAGTTGTCACAAGCAATAGCAGCAGCATAACTAGCAATCAATAGAAATACATATTGAATCGTAAAGCGTGTGTGTGCGTGCGTGATAACAAGTGTTATTTTTATGTAAGTAAATACCTATATTCCATATATTCTTTTGTACTCTCTCTCACGTGTTTAATCTAGAGATGGGTTCACCTAAAATTGATTTGATCGCGATCAATAATCAAATCGCTGAAGGGTATGAATTCACCAAGCAAGTGCTGATATCATCGCTGGTCTTGAATAAGCCTTATCTGATCAAGAAAATGACGATATACGAAACTAGATTTGGTAGATCTGCCACCGTTATATTATTAGATGAAGAAAGTGAAGAAACTGTGAAGAGTTGGTTGCCCAAAAGAGTTTCAGATGTGATTGAAGAAAGCGATCCTCATTTGATCAACTCCCGCGGGCTTTATACAATAGCATACCTGGGGCAGAGGGAACCATCATATGCTGGCGCGAAAACACAAACGCTTATGAGGTTCGGCATGAAAGAAATACCCCTTAGCGAGACTTCGCCTCAGTAATTAATTGAATTATTTTTATGATTAGTTCAGTATTAGTGAAAGGGAGTTTAAAGATTATATGTATATAGTAGTTCTTACATTCTCGCCACCCTCGTCGTCGCATTTACCATTTATGGTGAGTAGTTTTTTTTAAGCTGAGGGTTTGAGCTTATTTGTAGAATCCAGTACTCAATTTCTAAGGATATGTGGATGCACTTTTCTAGCCAGTTTTGGCCAGCTGCTGAAGACATCGAATCAGCAGTCAGCAGGCTTGAATATGAACTCATCGATTTGGAGCGTGATTCACTCCATGCAGCCAAATATGATATGAGCGCATGTTTCAATCAAGAACGAGCCCGAGAGATTTTAGCGGATGCTGATCGATATAAAATCGGTCATTTTCTATGCAGCCGTCTAGAACACGGCAGTATAACTTTGGAGCAGTTTCTTGAAGAAATGATGAAGGAGGGTTTGGAATGCTTCCTTCACGATTTAGTTGAATTCCTACCAACTATCATCATCGAAAAATATGGTTTGAGGGAAGCTTCAGCAGAAGAAGGTGGAGAAGGCGAAGAAGGCGAAGAAGGTGAAGAAGGGGAAGAAGAAGTTGGGGAAGAACAAGAAGGTGGCGGGGTACAAGGGGGTGTCTAGTATACTCATAGTCTTTAGACTCACTATTTTAATCTACATAATAGGAAAAATAAAACATTATTCGACATTTTCCATCTTTTATTATCCAAAAAAACTGCTACAAATATATATATCTAAAACTATGGTGGTAGTGATTCATCTGATCATAGCTTCATAGTTCTTCGTTCACACACCCATCTGTATGGAGACATCTAGAGCGCTATATGTCATGACTGCATCATGTAGAATGAGCGCATACACTCTTGTATTGGCTGGAAATTTTGATTTGCGAGTCTCAAATTCCAATTTGATATCTATACTGTTGAGGATTTCATGGCGTCGGCTTGATGGCTGCAATCGATGATGAATAATGGGTTCTTCCTGAATTTTTCTATACCCATCATCGGCTCACTCATATCTTTACCATAGTAACTCTTTTGAAAACTTTCGTTAGCATAATAGGCTATAGCATCCAACTTCCTGTCGAATTCTAGATTCCACCGCTCATATGGATATACTTCTGAATTCAAATACACTCGAATATTATTAATGTCAGCATAAATGAATTGGGTGGCATCTTGAGATACATCATCCGTATTAGCAGATTTCTGGAATCCTATGATAATGTATCGCGGTCGCTCAAGGCTGTTGGTAGTTTTGACAGCCCAAATGTCTTAAGATGTTTCACGGATAGTCGGTAACTCATACAAATCCCACATCCTATATGCTATTTTTATCTTCGCAGTGAAACTTTTATTGATGCGATTCAATAGTTCGAGTTTTTGTTTATCTGACGGCATGATATGCCTTATTCTCCATTCAATCTTATCAATTTCTATTTTCGCATTAACTACTTCCATGTAGGAGTTTTTGAATGAGAGAGCAATGATTAGTATCAACTCTTGTTTTATATTCAAGACGCCCTTATTATAGTCCTCAGCGAATCCCATCAAGTATTTGAGTGGTAATTTTCCGCTGAATACGTGATTGACTTTGTCTAGGATCGGTTGATTATCATCATTAATACCCCAACCGAGAGTCTCAAGAAATTTTTTATTCGATTCCCCATGGGAGATCATACATTTCATAGCTGTAGTGATGCCTGGTTTTCGAATCATACACACTTGTTCACCACCCATCTCATAGCGAATTTCATCGAATAGGAATGCTGAAGCATTATTGGATAAATAGCAATTTGCTGTCAAATCATCTGGTGTGAATTTTCCTTCGATGTAGATGTAGCTCTCTGCAATATCTAATATCAAATCTTGAAAGTTGACAGCTATTCTTATTTCGTCAGTGTTCTTGAATGATGGTGAACCATATGGTTTGTATGTGTGTTCATGCAGGCTGATTAGGGAATGATCGGAGATTGGTTCATCAAACACTTCCAATTGGAGGCTAGTAGAAGTTCTGGAAACATCTCAATTTTTTCTGTAGCACTTTCAGTCCGATAGATTTCAAGAAATCAATATAGCTCTCAGATAGGTTATGATGCCGCCTTGTCTGATTGAGACGTAGATCGCGAATGAATCCGCGACCGCGTTCACACTTCTTTTTATCATTTCTGCGATCATTATGGGGTGTGGGAGTGGATATGCGCTTTGATTGGTTACCGAAGCAGAACCCCATCTTTTCTCTGCTATTTTTCCGAGATCAATCTAGTTGTTTCAGTTCAAGCTTCACTATAATCTTCTCTTCTCGGAAATCGACCAAACAATTTTCGTCATCCAAAATTGTCAGTGTAATGTTATCGATAGACTGACATCCGGTCGGGCTGATTGGTAGATATATAATGTTTTTCGGTTCCTTCGACAGCTTATATCCAGGATACACATTGATGTCGAATTCATACAACGTGTGAACCTCTTCCCCATTCAGGTACGCCCCGCTCGTGATATTGCAATCGATGCGTATTAGGCGAACTTCAATAATTTTCACCGGCTTTGTGGATTTATGTAGAAAGTTGGATGGGTAAAATTTTTTCTCGAAACCCAACACTTCGGCTATGGAATTCTCAACTGACAACATAATTCCATATGAAGATTTCATTTCAAACATTAGAGTGTTATTATTAGCGCGAAGATAAAATTCAATATTATTTTTACTATCAGAGGAGGGGTTCGAAGATGCTATAGCTTCTTGTATAACTCTATTGATTTCTTCTATTTCATAGGCGCCCGGTGGTATATGAATCATTTTCAAGTTCTCAGAGATGCGGCCTTCTTTCTCATCCCAATAACCCAAAGCGTTATTTGTCTCATCTATATTGGTTATGGAATTGTGAGAATAAAAGCCATGTTATCCCAAACCGTAAGTTCTTCTTGCATCTAGTTCAATAAAAATGACAAAAAATGTACGCTGCTGACTTTTTTTAAAAATTTTATATATTTTTTAGAAAGCTCAGTTAAAAATACAACTTTTTTGTCACCTGATATTTTTTCGTATCTCTCTCCGTTTTCGAGAAATTTTTTTATTAAAAACTTTATTGAAAGGTTCATTATCTGAAAATCTAAAACAAAACAATGTTGTCATGGTAACACATAAACATGTCAAACTTTAGTAAAAGTGTCAGTTTCTAAGTACTTAATTATCTTCAAACGTTACACTAATTGCAAAAATGAATCGGTTTGAATTAGCCGAGCTTGCAGATATGCATCTCTTGTATGGGGAAGCGCGGGGTAATTCTTTGTTAGCACAACGGTTGTACGGGCAGCGGTTCCCAAATCGTGAATTGCCAAACCATAAGATTTTTATCAAAATTCATCAAAATCTACGGGAGACCGGCTCATTCGTGGTAAGTATTGCAGAAATGGCAACTTTCTGTGTTTTTTTTCTTACGCGTTTCTGTTTTACAGCCAATCTAAGAGGCTTTGTTATCTTTGCAGCCTATTCGAGAATTTGCAAGGCAGTTTCCGATCAGAGATGCCGTTGAGGATAAAGTCATGCCACGCATTCAGAATGAGCCAAACACTAGCACTCGTCTGATTGCGTCGCAACTTGATTGCGATTGAAAATACTGTCCATCGAGTATTGAAAATCCACGATCTCTATTCATTTAAACTGCAAAAGGTGCAGCATCTACTGCCTGACGACGCTCCTCGGCGGCTCGAGTTCTGCGAGTGGTTGCTCCGTCAAGCGGATGAAAACGCTGATTTTTTAAGTATAATCTTCACGAGCGATGAAAAAGGATTTTCGCGCGAGGGGACATTCAATCCTCGTAATAACCACGAGTGGAGCGAACAAAATCCCCATGCTACGCACATCAGAGGATATCAGCAGAAGTTTGGTGTTAATGTTTGGGCAGGTATTCTTGGCGACCATTTGATTGGGCCGTACGTTCTACCTGATCACCTCAACGGGAATAACTATCTAGTTTTTTAGCGAGATATTCTGCCCGAGCTGCTGGAAGATGTACCCCTCCAGTTGCGTAGAGAGGCCTGGTTCCAACACGATGGTTGTCCAGCGCATTTTGCGCGCACCGTGAGAGGTTACCTCGACCAAACCTACAACAACAGGTGGATTGGTAGAGGTGGTCCCGTCCCTTGGCCAGCAAGTCTATGCAACTCCTGTGCCGACCATGGAGGACCTAGTTGCTAGAGTTGTGGTGGCAGCGGAATTTATCGCGAACAATCCAGGCGTGTTTGCTCGGGTGCGCGAATCCTGGCTCGACAGGTGCAGAAAATGCATCGAAATGCATGGTGGACACTTTGAGCATTTGCTCCACTAATTAATAATAAATTATTTGTGAAAAAGGCTCCTTGTTTTTCTTTCTAACAATAATGAACCTTTCAATAAAGTTTTTAATAAAATTTTTTTCTCGAAAACGGAGAGATACGAAAAAATATCAAGTGACAAAAAAGTTGTATTTTTAACTGAGCTTTCTAAAAAATATATAAAATTTAAAAAAAAAGTCAGCAGCGTACATTTTTTGTCATTTTTATTCGTGACACTGTCCCCCGGGGCGCCACTGGAAGTCATAATTAACATTTAATTAGTGCTAACTGAGCGTCTTATTAAAGCTTACATCACTAGCAAATTTCAAGAAAATCGGTTAACGTGTCTATTAATAATATAATAAATATATAAATATTAATAAAAAAAAGTTTTTTGAAAAAAACTTTGACACCCTGTATTTTGAAAACCATGCACTTCCGGACATCAGTCTCTTATCTCAAACTGCTTGTCTATGGTTCCTCAATATGCCCCAGAAGTTTTTTCCAATTGAGAGGGGACACCCTGTATACATCTTGATTTATATTTACGAAAACTATTTACAACTATTAACTAAAATTTACGAAGAAACTATATACAACTAGGTTTCCTTTCCCAGTGAAACAGCACTCGCGTCGGCATGTCCCCCATAACGAGAAACCTCCGCATCAATTTTGGCTATGCGCTCTTTCCGCATAGCCGAAATTCGTTGAAGTTCAGCTGCCTGAGCTAAAATCTCAGCCAGCTGAGCTTCAACCTTTGCGACCTCGTTGAGTTCTCTCGTTTTGCGGTCGCTCATCACTGCCAACCACCGCCTCAACTCGTCATTGTATCTTCTTAGTTGGGTAATAATAATAATAATAATAATAATGTTTATTTACCAATACAATAAAAAAATTTACAAAAATATATAATCGAGTTGTTGAAGTAAATAAACAGGAAATATCACAGAAGCTTCAGTTTCAAGGAAACTGTCGCTTGTACGTGATTTTTTTTTTGTATTTTATATAATTCCAAAACAAATACACATATTCACATATATATATATATATACAAGTATAGACATAGAACACATTCAGACTAATATAAGACATGATCAAATTAAGAGTACTGAAAAAATCCAGTAGGTATACCATTCATTGTTGAATGAAGACAATATAAGATAATTCACTGAACCATCATTTGAATGAAATTTGTTGTTACTATATTATCTTATTTTTGATTAACAAAATCGTGAAGTTTCCTTCTTCCATAAGCCAAAATCCAGTTTTTTGTACGTTTCTTGAATTGATTGATGTTTATTATATTCCTCATATCGTCAGGCATTAAACTATAAAGTTTTGGAGCAAGAAAATCACAGTGACGTTGCCCTATGGTTTTGTAGCAGCGAGGTACATTTAACGTGAGAGTTTTATTTCTGGTGCTGTAGGTGTGCGCGATAGGGTGGGAGGTTATTTTATTTTTCTTGATGTTGAGTAATATATTCACACAGAAAAGTTGTCTGATATCAAATATTCCCGATTCATTGTATAATGTATCATTAGAGAATCTGCGTGGTTTACCATATATGGTTCTCAAGATCCATCTCTGAATTACGTTCAGGTTTTCCAAGTGTGTATCGTTCACACCACCCCAGCCTACAATACCGTATGTTAAATGTGATTGAACAAGTGCATGGTATAGTATCGTGAGGTGTTTCATATCAAGGTAATCTTTCAAATATTTGAATCTATATAGCATGCCTCTCAACTTGTTAACAATATTTTTTATTTGAAGGTCCCACTTGAGATGCCGGTCGATCACAATACCCAGGTACTTGATCGAATCAGCTTCAGGGATTTGTGAGTTTGGTCCGATTATCAAAGGACCCATCCTTGGTAAACCACTGGAGTATGAGGAAAATGGAAGGTATTTTGTTTTATCAAGGTTGAGAGTTAATGCATTATATCTAAACCATTTTTCAATAACCCTAAAATCATCCTCTGCTTCTGATTTCAAGGTGTCCCATGAATTCGCTTCGTAGAATATGGCAGTGTCATCTGCAAAACTCAGGATTCTACCTCGGATTCCTACGGTGAGTAAACTGTTTATATAAAGAGTGAACAAGAGTGGACCAAGTACAGTTCCTTGTGGAACTCCATATGTCACATACCTATAATCGCTCAACTCCCCACCGATACATACTTTCTGTTCACGATCTGTTAAAAAACTTTTTAGTATTTCGTAAATGTTTCCTCTTATCCCATAATTATCCAATTTATCGAGCAGTTTTCTGTGGCACACTGTATCAAAGGCTTTAGAGAGGTCAACAAAGATGCATAGAGAAGGTTTACTTTTATCCAGTGAATTATATATATAAGACGTCAATTTGTAAATTGCGTCTTCCGTTGATTTTCCCTCTCTGAATCCATATTGGTATTCAGATATCAGGTTTAATTTGTTACAAAAACTGAGGATTCTGACTTTGAGGATTTTCTCTATTATTTTTGAAAAGTTTGATATTAGCGATACTGGTCTATAATTTATCATTTCCAATTTACTGCCACTTTTGAAAAGTGGTTTCACTATTCCAACTTTCAGCGGTTTTGGAAAATGACCTTTCTTGAAGCAATGGTTTATCAGATGGGTTAAGGGGGCTGTTATGTGTTCTGCTAAGTTTTTTAGAGTTTCCGCACGTATATTGTCATGACCGGGAGCCTTTTTTGGTTTTAGCTGCATTATGATTCCGTGGACTTCTGTGGTGTTTGTGGGGTATAAATACATTGAGTTTTTTATTCGTTTATCATTTTCTATGTGGTTTTCAGGAATTATTATCTTATTTGCGTATGTTTGGCCCAAAGTACTATAATAATCGTTGAAGCTATTAGAGATATCCTTTTTAGAGTGTAAAAGTGTACCGTCTGTTGATAAAATTTTTTCTATTCTTGTTTCAGGTGTAGATCGATTGCAGATGTCATTCACGCATTCCCAGAGAGCCTTGGATTGGTTCGCATTGTTTTTGATTAGTTTTTGTGCATATATTTTTTTAGAATGCTTTATTAACTTATCTAATTTATTTTTGTAGGTATGATATTGTGATTTTAGGTGAAGATTATTTGGATCTTTTAGTAATGTTTTATACATTATCTCTTTTTTATTTATCGATGTTAAAAGTGCAGAAGTTATCCATTTTTTTCGTTTCACATTTTGTTTCTTTAGCTTGATAGTTTTTGTATTTCTCTCAATGTATAAGTTAATTTTTCCAATAAATTCTTCAGTCATCTGGTCCACATCCTGTGAAGAGTAAAAGTCATCCCACGTCTCATTTCCCAAATCGGTTTTCAATGCTACATAATTTATATATTGTTTATATTTGTTCATGTTCTCAGTCCTATAATATGGGTTTTGATTCAGGTCTATAGTTAATGCTATAGGGTAATGATCTGTGATATTGAATTGGAATATAAATGATTGAATATTATGGTTAGATGCGGTTTTTATAAAAAAATGATCAATACATTATTGACTCTGTGGTCTGGTGTACCTGTTGATGTATGATTCATACCCCAGACTGTTCAAGTTATTTTTGTACTCCTCGACAAAATCTGAATCTGACAGTAAATCTATGTTGATGTCTCCCGTTATTATATGTAAGTCGTTTTTTTCAATTGTCTGGATATAATTCAGTAAATCTATATTAAACTTTTTAGGGCAAGTGCTTGGTGATCTATAGATGGCAGTAATCATGGTATTTGAATAGTTTGACTTGATGATAATTTCTAGAGCCTTTATGTCACCAATTGTTTTTATGCTGTACGTGTGATAAATATTGGTTTTGATATATACTATTACACCATCATTTTTATTGAGCGTACCTTCATTATACAATGTGGTGTAACCATCAATTTTCAAAATGTCTAAATCATGGACGATATATGTTTCAGAGAGTACAATGATTTGAGGTTCGGGTGAAATCCTATTTAAGAAAATAATCATATCATCCATATTTTTCATTATACTTCTGATATTGAAGTGTATTATGCTGAATTTATTTGGTCTATCTGAAACGAAATCTTGTAAATCTGAAATTACTTTTGCTAATATTGGTTCGTTCTTATATTCTCTTATGAATGGGTTCATTTTGTATTTGTGTATTCTTGTGAAATATTACTTGACTTTATAATTAATGAATTATTGAAGAAATCAGTTATACAGCCTGCCTGAATTTTTTCTTGTGTTTGGTTTTTCTCGCAGTAGTTCTTTCACAGTCTTCTTCGTTGCGCCTGTTTTTGGGGTCCCTTGTATGTTTCTAATGTCTTTGGATGCTGTACCAGTTGAATCGTACGTTTGGGTTGCAGGTAGTACAGCGAAAGTATCTTCGTCTGTAGAATTTTCTAAAGCGTTCTCTTGTTTAGCAGCTGGCGTTCCTGGTTCGCTATGTGATTTCGACTGATGGACGAGTCCGTTTATGTCTTTTATGTTTTCAAGCTCAGAGAGTATCTGATTATTCAAGTGAAGCTTGTTATTTCTGTAAAGCAGGTGTTACTCTTATCCTGTTTCGCCACGTTTAGGTGTTTTCTTAGAATTCTATTTTCCGCCCTTTGTAGTTCAGTAAGATCGTTAGCAATACTAATTGGAGTTCCTTTCAAATGTTTTGCGTTTTTGAGAACTGCAATTTTTTTCAGCTGGGAGATAAACTCAACTTTCACTGGACAATTGTGAGTTTTCCCAAGAGGGTATATATTATTGAAGTCGTTCTCAACTAGTTGGATATTCAAAAGATTTTTCAGTAGTTCAATGATATTTTCCGGTGTTATGTAGTGTTCTGTTCTCTCTAGTCCAAAAATTATTATACTGTTCCTCTTTTGATTTCGCTCAAGAATTTCTACTCTCTTCTTCAGTTCTTCGTTCTCTTTTTCTACTTTGTTTAGCCTGTGGTTTATTTCTTCAATTTTCACGGAAAGTTTAACTTCCACTGCTTGTATTACCGATTTTAATTCTTTGTTTCCTTTCACGATCTCAGCTAGAAGTTGTTTGTTCGAAATCTCTGTGTCAGACATTGCTCTCGGTGTATGGTCTCCTTTATCTGTATTTTATCTATCTTGATAAAAACTCGCAATGTAGAAGTGATAAGGTTATTGTTTATATGCGAATGTTTCGATCAATTCCTTCGTTCTGGGTTTATATGGTTGCTTTTTCACTGATTTTATATCATATGTTAGACAACTTCTCTCATTGAATAAATTTGTAGGTTATGAATGAAATCAGATGACTATAACATACCGAAATTTATAGATTTGATCAGGAGCTCTTTCAATACTCTAACACATTTGAGTAACCATACACTACTAGCAGGCAGTAATTGTCCCGGCGGAATGCTGTTCGACGGGGAAGGCGTCGGTGGTGTGGCATCCTCACTCTCCGCCTGTGGAGGTGAAGCCGCACCCCCAGCTGCCGATGATGATGGCGGCGACGGCGGCACATCCTCCGCTAGCGGCGAGGGTGACGCTATACCCGCCGGGGATAGTGCCGCAACCTCCGCCACAGCTGCTGGCGATGGTGGTGGTGGGGATGGTGGGGGCGTTGCCGCAACCTCTGCCTCCAGCGCCGGCGATGTTGTTGGGGAGGTCGCGGGGTGGCATCTCCATGAGCTGGCATGGCGTCGAAAACAACGATGGTGATGACTTCGTCATCAGGCGGCGAAGTGGCGGCAACTGCAGCCTCGTGAACGCTGGCATCACCACCATTGTTTTCGCCAACAACCGCACCCTCAGCAGCAGCAGCATCACCTTCATCGTCGGAGATGGTGACGATGCTGATGCTTCCAGACTGTTCAATGTTATTGGCAGCAGCTACTTCCGGTGCATCACCCACGACGCCTACTTCACTGGTTCCCTCATCAATGGCGGCAATCGCATCACCGTCCGCATTAGTTCGAGCACTAGCCGGCTTGATCACATCCACTCTGAGGACGTTGATTGCCGGCTTTCGCTCTTGCTGAGCGGTACGCCGTTCCGCGTACCACTCAGCAATATCACCTACGCGGTAGGGGTTAACATTGCCACTATTGTTGAGGAACTTCTGGAGTATCATTTAAGAAGAGGAAGATTTGCCCTTCTTGCTAGGACCGGCCTTAGATGGTCCCGCAACCGCCTTCGGGCTAATCTTCCTCTTCTTCGAAGGTGCCTTGGGCGACGCTTTCGAAGACGTCGATGCTCTCGACGATAACGTCCTCTTTCCACCAACACGGCTACCAGAGATCTTTTTCTTTGGTTGCGGTGGTGGTGCAAAGTCGTCCTCGCTATCGTCGAGAAAGATATGTTGAAGGGGGTTAGCAACCTGCCCCTTTGACGAGGACATGCTTTTCCCCCCAACAGACCCCGACGATTTCGCGCCACAAACCTTCATTTTCTTGATTTGTGGCGCCAAATCATCAGCATTGTCATCTTCGGGCAGGCTTTTAACCAATATTGACGCTATGCCCGAAAGCGCCATATCCTCCTCATTCTCCGACGATGAAGATGTTTCACTCACCCTGCGACAGCTCATCTTAGCTCCCTTGGAAGATGCCCCTTGCGACATCGCCGGCCTCTTCTTACCCCGGGTGCCAGCCATACCCGTGGTATCATCGCCGCACATGCTCTCTCACGTGGTAGTAAGAAGGGCTCCAATATCAATATCGTCATCTTCGGGAACATCAAATGCGTCCATGGTGATGTTCTCGAAAATTGACGAATTGAGACCTGAAAAAATTTCGAGAAAAATATTAGGATGGTGTTACAAGAAACAGAGTTGAAATTAACATGCTTAATTGCTAGAGCTCATCATCAGAATTGGTGGGAGCGGCAGAGGATTCAGCGGCGGCGGAGTTGTTGAAGGCCATTTCGTATTTCTATAACAATGAAAACATGTTAAGTCGTGTATTGTATTATATAGAGAAATTATGAAATTATCGCAAAGAAAAAATATTATAAGTTATAGGTTATTATAGCACTTAGCAAAACTCGACTATATCACAATGAGAACGAAGTATGTTATAGAACTCGAAAATTTATATTTCACTATATGCACTCACAAGGAAATACTTACAATTGGTTCAGAAGTAATACTCCAAAAAAATTAGCTGGTGGTCTGGTAGCTCGAGAGGAGGGCAGGCAACGGTGTCTTCTAGACCAGGTCCAAAAAACACTTGAAGATTTTATCACTTGGAAAAAGATTCAATATTAGTATAATGAGAAAAATAACATGAGTAAGAGTTTTCCACTTCGGAAAATAATTCGACATTGAAGCAATGAGGAAAAACATTCAGAGTTGGAGAAATAAAAATAATCTGATGTTATCACAAGGAGAAAAATGTTCAAGTCCCAGCTTCTATCATTTTGAAAATGATTCGATATCAATGCAATGAGAAAACATTCATAGTCAAAGAAATAGAGATAATCTGATGTTATCACAATGAGAAAAATTTACAAGTCCTACATTCACTACTTAAAACCCCACGTCACTTATAGCCATGGTTGTAGACTAGAAGATCCCAAATTGATATCTTATATGTTCAATGAATATTTCGTTAATGCACCACATGAAATCATCAAAAAAATACCTCAAGCCAAAAATATTTCCTCAAGCAATAATATATATCCACTGGTTAAAAACAGTCTGTTCATAACTCATATATCTGAAGATGATGTAATACAAGTAATCAGGAACAAAGTAAAAAATAAACACTCTTGTGGACCGGATGGGATATCTGGATATGTGCTGAGGAGAATTGCACCTTACATCAGTTCACCCTAGTGTAACATCATTAATAAATCATTTCAAAAAGGACAATTTCCTTCAGCACTGAAGCACTCCATAATCTCCCCTATTCTCAAAAAGGGTAACAAACATAATATAGAAAACTTCCGCCCAATTGCTGTGACATCAACGCTACCAAAAGTATTTGAGTATATCATGTTGAAATTTCTTCATAACTTCTTGAACATAAATAATATTTTATCTCCAAACCAACATGGATTCCGATCTGAACACTCAACTACAACTGCAATAGTGTCATTTTATTCAACTCTTCTGAAATCTGTAGAAGAAACCCGACTAGGATCTTCTGTGATCTCAGTCGGGCCTTTGATTGTGTGGATCACAACATTCTTTCAAGAAAGTTGTATAGTTTGGGTGTTAAAGGGTCTCAGCATAAATGGTTTATGTCGTATCTTTCTAACCGCACGCAGACAGTGAAAATACAACACTTGGAGAATAATCGCGATGAGAATTATTTCTTTTCGGATCAATTATCAAGTGATATTGGGGTTCCCCAGGGATCAGTTTTGGGCCCAATTCAATTATATAAATGAAATGCCATCGACTTTATCTAAGACCTTCACTTGCCTGTATGCCGATGATTCTTCTCTTTTGTTCAGATCTAGGGACTTGAGTATTTTACAGCAGAACGTCAATTCAACTCTTAATGATTTAAAAAACTGGTTTTGTGACAACTCCCTTTATTTGAATGCCTCCAAAACAAAAACAGTTATGATCCGTACTGCGCAGAATAATAACTATACCGACCTAGATATTCGAATATCTGATACTTTGATTGAAAAAAGTGATAGTGTGAAATTTCTAGGTATATTTCTTGACAGTGATTTCAGTTTTCGCACTCATTGTACCCAACTGATCAGTAATCTTAACAAAAAGTGTTATTTGTTAAGAAGTTTAACAAGAGTCCTTGACAGCTCGGGTCTACTCTTATATTACATTGGAGAAATTCAATCGAGAATAAGCTATGGCATAATAGATTGGGGTAACTCTCCACATGCACGCAATGTTTTTTTAAACACAAAAGCGAATCGTCAGAACAATCGCGAAGTAATCACCAGTTGAATCATGTCGAAACTTGTTCAAGAAGTTCAAAATTCTACCGTTGGCAGGTCTTTATATCATGGAAGTACTAGTATTTATATATAAAAATCGTAACAATTTCAATAAGAATAATTCATTTCATGATCATGACACACGTATTAATAATGACTTTCATGTACCTAAATGACGATTATCCCTATCCATGAATTCCTTTGAGTTTGTTGGACTCAGGGCATATAATCTTATTCCTGGAAATATCAAGTGCGCAGCTACTGAAAGAATTTTCAAAAATAAAATTAAAAAACTGCTATATGAAATCAGCCCCTATACAATTGATGAGTTCTTATTATTTCTACAAAAATGATTGTAAATATTCTAATGATATATGTGAGTCATTTTATTTATTTTTTTATTACTTTATTTATTATAAATGTTCTTCATGTATTTATCACTGTAAACTCATGTATTTCTTGACATGTCCAATTGCTTCTTTGAGCTCTTTAATGGACCAATAAACTACTACTACTACTACTACTACTACTACTACTACTACTACTACTACTACTACTACCATTTCTTTTTCTGTTAACTTTTTCATATTTTTTATGCTCAAATGTCCCAATTTTCTGTGTCAATCCATCAGTTTCTCCTCTTTTGTTTCTATTATTGAAGAGGTTTCTTTGTTGTTATGGAATAGATTTATTATGACTTTTTACCTTTGATGATTGCAGAGTTATTTTTCTCAATATATACATCATCATTCTTGAACATAACATTACCATTCTTTTCAGTAATTGCTTTCACTGATAATAAGTTTCTTGTCAAGTCTGGAACGTATAAAACATCTTCAAGAATACAATTGTCTGTCTCTACAATACCTCTTCCAAGCACTCTCATAGATGCATTTTTCTTAGCAACTCCTACTTCTCTTTCCATAACTTCAAATTTATCTTGAAACAGATTTAAATCATTAACCATTTGGGCTGTAGCTCCAGAATCTACAACAAATTCTTAATATTCATTATTTCCTATTTTTCTGATATTTTCTTTTTCTTCTTGATTGTTATTTGACTGTTTGTTTCGGAAAAAACAGTTCCTTTCTGAGTGGTTATTTTTCTTACAAATCCGACACATCTGCTCTGTATTTCTTTGATTTTTGTAACAGTTTTTAGAAAAATGCCCGTTTTTACCACGTGTAACACTGCAATTCTTTTCTGCTTCCTATGACAGTCTTTGAACAACAATATTGGGTATCATGCCCTTGTTTTTTACATTTTTGACACCTTTTTTCTGATGTACTGAATGCTACAGCTTCTTCATTTTCTTCACTTCTCATCATTCTTTCTTCTCCCATCAATCTAGATGTCAGATTTGTTAGAGTTTTATCCTTTTCAGGTGTTGAATCCCAAGCACTTCTTAAATGTTTGTAATGATCTGGCAAAGTAGTCAGGATCTTAGAAATCAACATGCTGTCATCAATATTTTGGATTAATGCATTCAGCCTGAAGGCAAGATTCTCTAATTGGCTTATATGTAAAGGACATATCACCTTCTTTTCCAAAACTGAAGTTGAAGAACTCCTGTAACAGTGTGCATTTTCGTTGTTCGGTATCTTTCTGGTATATCTTACACAGCTTCTCATACATTGCTGCTGCTGTATTGCATGTCATGATATGTGGTAACACCTTCTTATCTATTGTTGTAATTATCAGTTTTTGTGTTCTTGCATCTCTTCTTTTCCAATCCGCCTTCTTCTCTGGAGTGGTCATATCTTCTAGTTTTAAGTGTTCGTATAATTCTGAGGAACTACAGAATATTTTGATTTGAAAATTCCAAATCTGAAATGTTCCAGCATTTTCTGACTTATCAATATTCACGGTTTCTTCTTTGGTACTTGTAGACGCCATTTTGTTCAACGCACGTTTTTTTTTATGGTTATGGTTTTTATTGGTTCTTATGGATATTTTCTACTCATCAAACCTTGTTTTCCTTAGGTTTTTCTGGGCCCATAACCTGTTGTTTTTATAATGATTTATTATTTTATTTTGGAATAAAATATTTATTACTTAAGGTGTTTAATTATAACTAATCAAAATTAAGAAGAACTCACACGAATCGAAAAGACTTCTTTCTATCTTTCTACTACCTCAAAACTAACAATTGACATGACAATATTGACAATTGACATATCATCACAGAATATGTCAGTGCTACTTTACAAAATTCAGAATTGGAACATCACAGAATACCAACAGAAACAACCATCAAAACTAGAGTTTCTGTTGCACAATGCATTTCACCATCTTCTATTCCAGTACCCAAATCAACATGAACCCCATATTTTATTGGATTGGGATTCAACTTGTTTTTTAAGACATCTCATCCAACATCAGGCAATATAAAGTTTTCATATTTTTTTATGTGTTCTCAGCCACTTTTCTCTTCAATGTTTCAAAAGCTGTCTGAGCAAAACCAGGTTCACAATGGATGTTGGATAGCCTACTTCGTATGGTGCTTGGAGCAGGTAAAGCAAAACCAAATGTTTTTCTTACATATTGATAAGCTCTTGATGAATAAAATTCATTTGCTTCAGAAAGTGAGATATAGAATGCATTTTATTGCTTCTTTGTTGTGGCACTAATCAAGCACTAATGAAAGCACTTACCTACAGTTATGAAACATTCTGACCAGTCGTCTCCTTTTTTTGGGCTTCCTGTCAATCCCTGACTATCTGAAGAAGAAGTTGTATCATCCATTTTTCTTTTCCTACAAAAAAAATTATTGACATTTTATTCATTTTGTATATTAAACATTGCTTATTTCAAGATTATGATTTTTTTGATCATATATGAACTAACTTCTGCAATTCATCAATGTTATCTGATGATAGTAGAAGGTTTAAGCGGATTCCAGGTCTCCCTCCAAGGTCGTCCCCCCAAGGCCACCCCCTAAGGTCGCATCACATATTATGCTTGCGGTACGCCACTGGTGACCTTTGGGGGAGTGGTCTTGGAGGGTGTTCTCGGGGGTAACCTTCGATTGGGAGTGATTTTGCGTTTGGATGACCTTGGGGGAATACAATGACCTCGGTTGGAGTGGCCTTGGGAGTATACGTGCACTCTGTTGAGAGACGACCTTGGCGATTGATGATATATACGCTCTTTTCGCGACCTTGGGAAGATGAGGAAGAGTTCCTCTGACTCAGAGAGTATGTGACCTTATTGGCTCGCTCGACATCCTACACTCGAGGTCACTCAATTAGGAGGGGATAACCTTGCAGAGTTCTACGTCATCACCCCTCTCCCCTATATTCTTTATTCTCGAAAGTGTACTTTGCATTCGCTTAATCGAAATGTATTGTTCTGCAGTGCTTGTGCCCAATCCTTTACACGAAGTGATAACCTGCGGCGCCATCAGAAATTGTCGTGTATAGGGAGTGTTGGTCCATCTGCGGCAAAAAAGTCACGATTAGATGATGTTGGTGCATCATCAATATCAGCGATTGGAAATGTGCAAACATGCACTGTATGTGATAAAACAGTTCCTGCAGACAGAATAGCGGCGCATAAGAGGACATTGAAGAATCGTACGAATGCTTGTATTAATCAAGGAAATGGCGTATCCGTGATTGAGAGCGCATTCAGATGCCGCATCATCATTTACAGAGTGGAATTTAGAACTGTAGTATTAGATTATAATACATTTTTTTATGAGAATAGAGCGACTATCATATCTCGATTCACCACACCATCAAAGTGAACATGGAAATGTTTGGGAGATATGTGATTGAGTCTAAGGATATTCGTGATAATAAATCTTTCATTACACCCAATCATATCATCGATTCTTCCCTCGATCTGGAAGCTTGCATAGATACATTCAAGGAGATGATTGTGAATATTTCAACGGAATTCGAAGAACGTGATTCTGGTGAGTTTAATTGTAACATTTTAGCTATTTATGCGAACCCATTGAAGAATATTGTCACCTCAATATTTTTCTAATGTTACAAGGTGGGCTCTCGAGAAGATATTATTTCTCGAGATAATCATAAATAAATATAGACCGCTGCGAGGATGTTCCTACTTGAAACTCCCCGATTCATCGAGAACAAGACGGCGGTGGTGAATATGATTAATCAGGACGAATGCTGAAGAAAAGTTTCGGACTTCCATTGTCTAAAGGTATGAAGATTTGAATCCTGAGAAAAGAAAAGATGAGTTATGCTGAAAAAACGAAATAAGTGATGAATAAAAAATTAACTATTTTATCGAATCAAGAAGATTCGAGTATCAATAAATCAGGTTAGTATTAGTGTTGGTATATATGAAGTCGAAAAAAGTAGATTTAAATGGGAGTTTAACTAGTCGATGAGCCTGAAAATAAGAAAAAAATTGAATTAGAAATCAATAGCCTGAAAAAGAAAAGTTGAATTAGAAATCAATAGCCTGAAAAAAGAAAAGTTGAATTAGAAATCAATAGCCTGAAAAAGAAAAGTTGAATTAAAAATTAAAATAAAATGAATGAATAAAGAATTAAAATTATGAGAAAGATTCAAATCGAGTTTGTCACGACGTTTCGATTGTGTGTATCTACAATCGTCTTCAGGTGAGAACTAACAAAGTCCTGGGATACGGGGGTATTACCTCAACAACGTGAGACCTTCCATCAAATTCACCATCGAGAGAGAATCCCAAAACGAATTGCCTTTCCTGGACGTGAAAGTGAAGAGAACAGACAACAAATGGCAAACTTCTGTTTACAGGAAACCAACTCACACAGGACAATATCTCAACAATGGATCCAACCATCACGGAGCTACGAAAAGGGGCATAGTGAAAACTCTGATTGATCGTGCCTTCAGCCTCTGCAACAACGAGGAAAGCCTAACTTCCGAACTGGACCACATCAAGAGAGACCTCTACCAGAACGGCTATTCAAGGAAATTGGTGGAACAGACGTTGAAGAGCAGGAAACAGAGGATACATCGGAGAAACCAAGAGACCACTGGAAACCAGAATCGGCGAACACAAGAAAAACACCCAACGAGGAAAAACCACCAAGTCAGGAATCGCAGAACATGTGTGGACCCACCAACATAACATCAAATGGTCTGAGGCAGAAATCATCCATAGAGAAGAACACTGGTTCAAGAGGAAATTCAAGGAAGCAGCATACATAATGAATAATAACGCTTTCAGTCAACCAAGCGTCGAGATCCGCAACACATGGAAACCGCTGATTAGCCGAATCAACCGGTTACGGCTCACTGAACCGGAAAATCCCGCCATAGCTGACCTATAAATACCCCCGTATCCCAGGACTTTGTTAGTTCTCACCTGAAGACGATTGTAGATACACACAATCGAAATGTCGTGACAAACTCGATTTGAATCTTTCTCATAATTTTAATTCTTTATTCATTCATTTTATTTTAATTTTTAATTCAACTTTTCTTTTTCAGGCTATTGATTTCTAATTCAACTTTTCTTTTTTCAGGCTATTGATTTCTAATTCAACTTTTCTTTTTCAGGCTATTGATTTCTAATTCAATTTTTTCTTATTTTCAGGCTCATCGACTAGTTAAACTCCCATTTAAATCTACTTTTTTCGACTTCATATATACCAACACTAATACTAACCTGATTTATTGATACTCGAATCTTCTTGATTCGATAAAATAGTTAATTTTTTATTCATCACTTATTTCGTTTTTTCAGCATAACTCATCTTTTCTTTTCTCAGGATTCAAATCTTCATACCTTTAGACAATGGGAGTCCGAAACTTTTCTTCACAACTCGAGACATTGTCAGCCACCTTCAAACAAAAGGACGAATGCTGTTTCGCATGGGCTGTGAAATCTGCACTATATCCAGCATACAGCAAGCCGTGTGAAATGTCTTCGTTCCCGCATTTTTCAACAGTCCTGAACCTGGTGGGTATAGAGTTTCCTGTCAAGGTAGCAAGTATACCTAAATTTGAGGCCCTAAACGACTGTTCCATAAATGTTTATGGTTTAGAAAGCGTCTTTGAAAATCAGCGGGTTGAGTATCAAGTGGTTGGCCCACTTCATTATGCTAGAAAGAGAATGAGTAAACATGTTAATTTACTATTGATGACAAATGATTCTGGTAATAGTCACTATTGCTGGATAAAGAACTTGTCTAGATTGGTATCAAGTCAAATATCTTCGAGAGGTCATGAGAAATATTTATGTGATGGATGTTTGTTAAATTTCTCTTACGTTGCAACTCTGAAGTTGTTGCGCCATCAACAGAATGATTGTAATCATACTCTTACAACAACACCGTCTACAAAACTAAAAATTGATAAATTTGGTAATGATACACAAGAAAATCTCATGAAATTTGAGAATTTCAAGAAACAGATGAAGGTACCCTTCGTTATATATGCAGATTTTGAGTCAGTATTGAAGCCGATACAAACTTGTGAACCAGATTCGAAGAAATCGTTTACTGATCGAACATTCATTCATGAACCATATTCATTTGCATATGTGATAAAATGCTCATACGATGATTCCATCACGAAATTTGTTTCATTTCGTGGCAAAGGTGTATCAAATTAATTTGTTTCAAGTTTAGTGAATGATTCAAAAAATACATAGAATACATATTTGAAGCATATAGTTCCGATGGAGAAATTGACTCGAGCAGAAGAGCTTGATTTTAACAGAGCAACCGAGTGCGGTATTTGTGACAAACCCTTCGAATATGGTGATGTTAAAGCATAGATCTTATTGCTTACGCTAGATCCGGTATCCAGGTTACTTGTTTTGTGGGTCCGGGGGGGTTGAATGTACTAAGCCATTGATTGGTCTTTTTCGTTGTTGACCATACAAATGTGTTGTCCCACGTGACCATAGTACCTGATTTCTTGCAGACCCCTCTTGACCTGAAAATTACTACAGGATGCCGGATCTAGCGTAAGCAGTAAGATTTAACTGATAGGAAGAGATTTGGAGCAGCACACTCAATTTGCAATTTGAATTATAAGATTCCAAATTTAATTTCCATATATGAGCGGTTATGATAGCCATCTTTTCATCAAAGAATTATTTGATCAGAATGAACAAGTAGATTGAGTGGCTCAAACAAAGGAGAAATATATTTTATTCACCAAGCACATCTTGGTTGACAAATATCTGGGAAAAGATGGCCACAATCATGACATATTTCTCAAACTCCGCTTTTTAGATAGCTACAAGTTTCTTCCACAATCCCTTGAAACATTAGCTGGAAATTTGAAATCGAATCACTTAATTGAAACTATGAAGCATTTCCGAGACCCAATACAATTTGAAGTCATGACTAAAAAAGTATTTTCCCATATAGCTTTATAACTTCAATGGACAAATTGGACGTTCGAGTTTTACCATCAAGATATGATTTTTATGATAACCTTTCCAACCAACACATTTCGGATGGAGATTATCGGAGAGCTGAGCTTGTCTGGAAACTATTCAAGTGTAAATCTCTCGGAGATCACTCAGACATTTACTTGAAATCAGATGTTCTATTACTATGCGATGTTTTCGAAAACTTTCGGGAGGTTTGTTAAAGAACATATGAGTTAGATTCTAGCCAATACTCCACAGCACCCGGTTTTTCATGGGATGCTATGTTGAAATACAGGGTGTCCCACTTATCATGCTCACCATGGGTATCTCCGTAACGGTGAGAGATACGAAGTCGGTTAAATTACACCAAATGTAGCGTTCATCAAGGCCAACTATAATGTGAAAAGATAATTCGAAAAAATTCAATCGCTTTTGTTTTATACGCAGAAAACCGATTTTGGTAATTTTCATCTGCTCTTTATAACTTCTTTATTTGTGGAAATTTCCGAATATCGTTTTCACATCCTGATAGCAGTTTTTCAAGAGGATTCCTGAAAAAAGGACGAATTTATACCAACTCTTTTAGATTTTGAGATATCAGCACCAACTTTTGTTTTTCAAATACAGGTCAAAGCTTGCCATGACTTAGTTGAAAAGATCTTTTTTTTTTCTCTTTCAGACGATATAACACAATGATAGTTTATTTTTGATCTCAACGGAATTATTGCCACTTGAAAAAATTAAAAGAAATATTAATGCATTTTCATTTAATTTCTAAACTTTAATAATTGAGGAACGATCCAACAGGTAAATTTAATTTTTAATACCTTTGATGCATTTTCGGACACTTTCCTGTAAAAGATTTAACTGGAATTTAGTATTTTTATTATATCAAGTAGGCTTCAGAAACAAAGTGGCTTATTTTGACAGTCTATGTTTTGACTAATGTCAAATTACAAATAAAGATTTTATTGTGTAGTCACGTGTGTTGTAGTTGGTGTTTTGAACCCTGGTCGTTTGAAAATGAATGATTTCAGTTATGAGGAAAGATATGATATGATTGCCTGTTACATTAGAAATTCGAGAAATTCAAGAAATGCTGCGAGGGAATATTCAGATCGATTTCCAGAACGTCATCAGCCACACGAGACAATTTTTCGCAGACTTGAAGTTAATTTGAGAACATATGGATCATTTTTGAAGAAAATTAAAGAACCAAGGAATGTTAATGGTGTGGATGAGGTGTTGAATCAAGTTCAGCAAAATCCCGAGACTTCCACACGAGAAATCTCGAAATCGAAAGTGAGTCGAATATTGAGAAAAAGAAAATATCACCCATATAAATTACACGATAGCCAAGGACTACGACCAGGTGACACTGAGAGACGATTGAATTATTGTAACTGGTACATCGATCAGTGCAACAACAACGAATATCGTGAAGAATTTCCGTTTCGCGTATTGTGGACCGATGAATCGCGATTTACAAACAATGGAATGTTCAATCGACATAATCGACACTATTGGTCAATTGAAAAACCACGTATTAATGTTGAAGTTAGAAATCAGCATCGTTTCGGCTTCAATGTATGGTCCGGAATTCTTGGAGGACGGATATTAGGACCAATCATATTTGAGGGCAATTTGAACAGACATAGTTATTTGAATTTGCTTCGAGTGGATATGGAAAGATATTTAGAAAACATTCCTATCAACTTGGATGAACGAATGTGGTTCCAGCAAGATGGGTGCCCAGCACACAACGCTGATATAATATCGAATTATTTGAGAGAGAGGTTTCCAGGACGATGGATTGCTAATAGAGGTCATTGTTTATGGCCTGCCAGATCTCCTGATCTCACTCCGATGGATTTCTTCCTCTGGGGGTACATGAAGAATAAGGTATATCAGAGAACCTATAACAATATTGAGGAATTAAGAGAGGCAGTTCTTCGGGCGTTTAGAGGAATTGACCACAATACTTTGAGAAACGTTTTGAGGGCAAGTGTTCGAAGATGCCTCAAGTGCATAGAAAATGATGGAGGTCTTTTTGAGTACCAGTTATAGTAGTTCAATTATCAATAAATTATCATTGATGTTACCAAATTAAATGAAAATGCATTAATATTTCTTTAAATTTTTTTAAGTGGCAATAATTCCGTTGAGATCAAAAATAAACTATCATTGTGTTATATCGTCTGAAAGAGAAAAAAAAGATCTTTTCAACTAAGTCATGGCAAGCTTTGACCTGTATTTGAAAAACAAAAGTTGGTGCTGATATCTCAAAATCTAAAAGAGTTGGTATAAATTCGTCCTTATTTCAGGAATCCTCTTGAAAAACTGCTATCAGGATGTGAAAACGATATTCGGAAATTTCCACAAATAAAGAAGTTATAAAGAGCAGATGAAAATTACCAAAATCGGTTTTCTGCGTATAAAACAAAAGCGATTGAAATTTTTCGAATTATCTTTTCACATTATAGTTGGCCTTGATGAACTCTACATTTGGTGTAATTTAACCGAATTCGTATCTCTCACCGTTACGGAGATACCCATGGTGAGCATGATAAGTGGGACAGCCTGTATACCAAAGTTGAATTGGAATTACTAACCGACATAGACATTGTTAGATTTATATTCATTTGCTCCTTATCTGTTAATATTTTTATATTTTTCCTATGTATATTATGTAAATTAATGTTGAGTGTGCCTTGTAAAAAATAGGACATCTTGTCAAGAATACATTTTGTCAATCAATAAAGATCATTTTGAGAAATCAATCACAATTATACAATCAAAACATATAGAAAAGCAGATATTTCAACATATTTTGGTCCTTCGAAAGCCGGATTAAAGAAGCAATTACAACCAGCGCAAGAAGCAAGAAGTAGTACAAGAGTAGTTAGCAGTCGAAAGTACAGAGTCGTGAGTCTGTTTGAGGTATAGGTATTTCCATATTTTATAAATCACGACTATTTCTGTCTGACAAAAAACAAGCCTCAATGAGTTCTGCAAATAAACTAAAAACCCTTAATAAAAAGCGCAAGAGTTTGAAGCAGAAGGTAACATTATTTTTGAATTTTTTGAATACATTTGTAATTTCTCTGGGGGAAAAAGATATACGAGAAATGGAAAAAACGAAAGAAGTTGAATTAGAAGAGAGATTGAAAAAATTTGAAGGAGTTGATGCTGAATTTGATGAAGTAAAGTTTGAAATTGAGTTATTGGTCGAGGATGAAATTGAGGAACAATTATTATTTCGAACAGAATTCGATCAATTGTATTTTGAATTAATTAGTAGGAGCAAAACATTCATTAATTACTATTATAATGTACAAAAAACATATCAACCTTCACAAGAAATTCAAAGAACAGTTGGATTCAGCGGTGAGCCTGAGTCATTGTATCGAGGGGAATCAGAACAAGTGATGACCTCAGTTTCAGCACCTAAAATTTCAATAATAATATGCAACATATAAAATTGCCTCAAATTCAGTTACCTAAGTTTACAGGGTTGTATGAGAATTGGCTAGAATTTCGTGATACATTTGATTCACTGATAAATTCTAATTCATCTATTAGTTATATACAGAAGTTCCATTATCTGAGGGCTGCATTAGAGGGTGGAGCAGCGCAAGTTATTCGGTCATTGGAATTTGCTGCTTCAAATTGTCCAGTGGCCTGGAATACTCTAATAAATCGTTATAATAATGAAAGTCTTCTTTTGCATAACCATATCAAGTCAATATTCGATTTCCCAGCATTGAATCATGAATCTGCTCATGATTTGAGGAAGATGTTGGATACGGTGAGCAAACATCTTCGTTCACTTCAAACTTTAGAACAACCCATTGAGTATTGGGATACCATACTAATATATATTTTAGGCAATAAACTTGATAAGGTTACTGCTAGAGAATGGGAAGAAAAGAAGGTTAATCCAAAAAATGCAAAAGATTCACCAACATTCGAAAGTTTTACAATATTCATAAAGCAGAGAGCTGATTTATTGGAGACACTTTCTTTTTCCAAAGACTTCAAAAAATATAATCCAGACATTCATTCCCATAATACAAATGGCCATCAAAAATTCAAATCCAACACATCATCTACATATCAAGCTACCACTAATTCTACAGTGAAACAAATTTGTACCTTCTGTAAAAATAATCAACATTTCATTCAGAACTGTACAGAGAGTTTCTCAAATTTGTTATTTATTATTTCTTCCTTGTCTTTTATGATGTATTGTAGACTTTCGACATATTCATTATCGTTCCTGCATTTTTTTACAGTTGAATTTCAAATTACGTTTTTGTAATGGCATGCATTTCAGTTCAGATGCTGTTAAGTCGGAACACTCTGTACAAATTGAATTTCGGCAAGAATCACAAGAAAAACAAGAAGATCTGACTTCTCTTGTTGGTTGTTTTATTACTTTGCATAAAAAACACTCCATAGTTTATTATCATTATCAGCCAGACACCACCATGAAATTATTAAAATGTTGCAAGATAAACTCAACAACTACGAATCAGAACGCACCTATATAGCAGCACCTACTTACTCAGAAGCTCTACAACGGAGCTCGAATACATTTTCTAGCACAACTCTTATGTCAAACGTTCCTGATATAATAATTGAACCTAAAACTACTCAAGATGTGGGAAAAACTAAGAATGAAATAATAAGTAATATAAACCCCTCAAATTTGAAAATTGCCATAAGAAGTTTGAAATCTACAAAATCTGGATCAGTCATCATCAAATGCAATGCAAAAATAAGACAGAATACAAAGTTCTGGAGAAGGAAGTGAAAAATAAAATGGAGAATACGTATAATATAGAAACCTCAAAAATGAAGAAACCTAGGATCAAAATACCAATGTTTCAACAAAATCTATCGAAAGAAGAAATTGAAACTTCAATTCCACAACAAAACGAAGCCCTAGACGAAATCAAGGTAACATTCATCAAAAAAGGAAAAAACAACCAGTCAACAGTCTTTGAAGAATGCTCACCTTCAACTTTAGACAGCTAATGCGACTGAAAAAGGTATTCATTGGTTGGGAACGTTACTCAGTTTTTGAAGATCTTGCGGTTCCACGTTGTTTTCAGTGTCAAGAGTTCTATCATAAAAAAACAGAATTGTCCTAACAAACTAATATGCCCTCTATGTAATGAAGAACATGAACAAAAAGACTGTCCAAAAATCAAAAAAGCATGTGCCAACTGTATTAAATCTAATGATAAGTATAAACTGAAAAGTAAAATTGACTATAGTAGTTAATGGTACTAGTGGATCAAGATACTGTCTTAGAAAATTCAAGATTACTAGAACAAGGCCACCTCGGGGAATATGTAGAACCTGAAAATTTTATATTGTCAAAAAATAAACTGTTTAACATTACACATTTTAATATTCGAAGTGCCAACAAAAATTTTGATGAGTTCCTAGCACTCATCGAAACATATAATCTTACTTGTGATGTTTTTGTTTTGAGCGAATGCTTCAAACATGTTTCTTTAAATAACCTCAATATACCAGGTTATATAACGATACATAATGATGGTGATTTCAATAAAAATGATGGAGTTTTGATTTTAATCAAATCAAAAACCTCAACTACAAATATTTCAAAGTACAAACTATCTATATGTGGCGTTTCATTATGTATCATAAATTTGACAATTGATGATATATCCTGTGGAATAATTGCCCTATATAGGCCTAACCCAACAAACCTGATCTCGTTTATTGATGAACTCGACTCATACCTAGACAAAATACAGACCAATCAAATGGATATTCTTATTGGTGACATCAATATTAATTTATTGAATGAAAACGATATTTGCGTGAATAAATATCTTTCTATGCTAGCCAAATACGGATTTGTGCCATACATACCGAATCCTACAAGAATTACTTCTGAAACTGAATCATGCATTGATCACATCTTCCTTCAAAAACCTAACAATAACAAATATTTGATTTTTAGCTCATACATTATCAAGTATAACATTACAGATCATTATCCAGTATCACTGAATATACAGTACAATTCCAAAGAAGTAAATATTTTGGATAACAGCAGAAATTTTACAACAAAAATAGATTTTAAATAAATTTAGTAAAGTTATTGAAAACTCCAAAAGTATGAAATTAAGGCATAAAAAACACTTGAAAATAAAACCATGGATAACCGAAGGATTAATTGTAGCGATAAGAAAGAGGGACAAACTAAAAAATCAACTAAACAAATATTTCTAGTATGATTAGAACAAGAATACAAAGTTTATAGAAATAAATCAAATAAACTGCTGAATAAAAATAAAAATGACTACTATCTTAAACAAATCCAAAACAATAAAGATAATCTAAAAAAAAACATATCAATATCAGAAACTACTACTTAATGAAAAAAAATAATAATAAAAATATCTTACACATTTCTGATGAAGATGGTGTTGTATTCATTGATAACAAATTAGTGGCAAATTATTGCAATTACTATTTTAGTAATGTCGGTTTGAACGTCATTAACCATCAATGAAAATATTGAAATAAATCCCAATTCCATGTTTCTAAATCCAACATCAGAAAATGAATAGATAGAGCATATATCTACATTGAAAAATAACACTTCTCCTGGCGTAGATGGAATAACTAAACATTGTCACCAATATATTCTGCAACCCCTCAGACATTTGTTCAATTTTATCATCCAAAAGGGACATATTCCAACCCAATTCAAATGTTCTACAATAACACCAATTCATAAAACCGGAGATAAAACTAAAATGAGTAATTACAGACCCATCAGTGTAATGAACAGCTTTGATAAGATCTTTGAAAAATGTTTGAAAACTAGGTTAGTAAAATTTTTTGATGAAGATTATACATGAATACCAGTATGGTTTTCGCGCCGGTATAGCAACTTCCGATGCTATGTACAATGTTATTAGAAGTATTACAGAAGGAATTGATGAAAACAAAAAATGCATTGCAGTGTTTTTTAGACTTGGCAAAGGCATTTGACACTGTTGACCATGCAATACTTCTTAACGTATCAGAGCGTGCTGGTATACGTGGGACAGTGTTGGATGTCTTTCGCAATTATTTGACTGATCGAGAACAATGTGTCAAGATAAATGATACATTACGTGAAACTATGACTGTAAGAATGGGTGTCCCACAAGGAACCGTTCTCGGTCCAATACTCTTTCAAGCCTACATAAATTCACTGCTATGTTTGAAAGTAAAATCAAAAATTATATCATACGCTGATGATACGGTTGCTATTTTCAGTGGAAATACATGGTCCGAAACAGAAAATTCTGTCCAGTTAAGTATGGGAATAATCAATAAATGGTTGAGTATGTATCGTCTTTCATTAAACGCTAGTAAAACACACTATCTCGCTTTCTCTATAACAGAAACAAATAGACCAAATTTTTCCAGTATTAAAGTTTCAGGTATGAAAGAGGAAATCAAAGAGACAAACGAGGTTAAATACTTGGGCATAATTATTGATGAAAATCTAAAATTTGTTGTTTATTAAAACTTGTTTTCTCTCTTCTCCTCCTGTCTTAACTATTGTTTTCATAAAATTTTAAATATCCTCGACATTCATTAAAAAATACATTTTATTGTTTTAATTGCATTTTAATCAACCCTGAACAATTATGCTTTTTTTATTTTCTGTGAAAAAATTATAATTAAATTGTAATCATAATATCCACATACTCCACCTTTTGTGACTTTCATAATAAATATGCATCATTTCGTGCTTTTTCTTTAATAAATTTGAGAGTAGTAAAAAGTTATTTTCAAAATTCGATATCTCGAAATCGGTTGAATTTAGGAAATGAAGCGCTCCATCAATTTTGTTCAGAATTTCGAGCAGAATTGAAATGTGGAATAATATACAGGGCGTCCCATTAGAGAAAAAGCAACTTTGTTTCGTCTTGACTTTTTGACTCATCCTGTATACTTAATTTTTCATTAGTTTAATGGATTTTGAAAAACCCTACAACTTTTGTATCCTAACATTTTTTGCTAGCTATCTTACTTTAGGAAATAATCGACCGTTTCCATACATATCAGCGACCCTGTATATAGTAATACTAACCAGGTGACGCTACTTTCGAGACACATACGAGCGACTGAATCGAACAGAAGGTTGACTGGATATACTAAACAATCATTGTATCTGCGTTGTATCCGATTATATCGTGATATAGTTATACTTACCAGGTAACTGTTCTTCCGTTTTACATACGAGCGACCGAATCGAACAGAAGGTTGAATAGGTATACTAAACAATCATTGTATCTGGGATGTTTCAGATTATATCGCAATGCTGTGTATACAGTAATACTTACCAGGTGACGGTACTTCCGTTACACATACGAGCGACTGAATCGAACAGAAGGTGGAATGGATAGTCTGAACAATTATTGTATCTGAGTTGAATCCGATTATATTGTGATGCTATATATTTAGTTATACTTACCAGGTAACGCTTCTCCAGTTATACATAAGAGCGACTGAACTGAACAGAAGGTTGAATGGATAGACTGAACAATCATCGTATCTGGGTTGTAGTTGATTATATCGTGATGATTATCATATAGCATGTCTAACCAGGTAACTGTTCTTCCGTTATACATACGAGCAACCGAATCGAATATAAGGTTGAATGGATAGATTGAACAATCATTGTATCTGGGTTGTATCCGAATATATCGTTATGCTGTATATTTAGTTAAGCCTACCATGTAACGGTTCTTTCGTTACACATACGAGCGACTGAATCGTGAAGGTTGATTGTATAGACTGAACAATCATCGTATATGGGTTGTATTAGATTATATCGTGATGATTATCATATATCATGTCTAACCAGGCAACTGTTCTTCCGTTTTACATACGAGCAACCGAATCGAACATAAGGTTGAATGGATAGATTGAACAATCATTGTATCTGGGTTGTATCCGATTATATCGTTATGCTGTATATTTAGTTACACCTACCATGTAACGGTTCTTTCGTTACACATACGAGCGTCTGAATCGAACAGAAGGTTGGATGGTTAGACGGAACGATAATTGTAACTGAGTTGTATTCGATTATATCGTGGTGATGTTTATATAGTAATACTCACCAGGTAACTGTTCTTGCGTTATACATACGAGCGACCCAATCGAACAGAAGGTTGGATGAATAGACGGAACGATCATTGTATCTGAGTTGTATTCGATTATATCGTGATGACGTTCATATAGAAATACTCACCAGGTTACTGTTCTTCCGTTATAAATACGAGCAACCGAATCAGACAGAAGGTTGAATGGATAGTATCTGGGTTGTATTCGATTATAATGTTATGCTGTGTATATAGTTATACTCACTAGGTGACGGTATTCCTGTTATACATACGAGCGACCGAAACGAACAGAAAGTTGAATGGATAGACTGAACAATCAATGTATCTGGGTGGTATCCGATTATATCGCGATACTGTATATATAGTGATACTTACCAGGTGACGGTACTTCCGTTACACATACTAGCGACTGAATCGAACAGAAGGTTGAATGGTAAGACGAAACGATAAATGTATCTGAGATGTATTCGATGATATCGTGATGATGTTTATATAGCAATACTCACCAGGTAACTGTTCTTCCGTTTTACATACGAGCGACCGAATCGAACAGAAGGTTAAATGGATAGATTGAACAATCATCGTATCTGGGTTATATTCGATTATGTTCATATAGTTATACTCACCAGGTAACTGTTCTTCCGTTATACATACGAGCGACTTAATTGAACAGAAGGTTGAATGCATAGATTGAACTCATCGTATCTGGGTATCATTCGAATATATCGTGATGATGTTTATATAGTTATAGTCACCAGGTCCTTCATAAATACGAGCGACTAAATTGAACAGAAGGTTGAATAGATAGACGAAACGATAATTGTATCTGAGTTGTATTCGATGATATCGTGATGATGTTTATATAGTTATACTCACCAGGTAATTGTTCTCCAGTTATACATAGGAGCGACTGACCTGAACAGAAGGTTGAATGGATCGACTGAACAATCATCGTATCTGGGTTGTATTCGATTATATCGTGATGATTATCATATAGTATGTCTGTTCTTCCGTTATACATACGAGCAACCGAATCGAATCGTGGTTGAATGGATAGATTGAACAAGCATTGTATCTGGGTTGTATCCGAACATATCGTTATGCTGTTTATTAAGTTGAGCCTACCATGTAACGGTTCTTTTGTTACACATACGAGCGACTGAATCGTGAAGAAGGTTGAATCGATATATTAAACAATCATTGTATCTGGGTTGTATCCGATTATATCGTGATGCTGTATATATAGTTATACTAACTGGGTAACGGTTATTCCGTTAAACATACCAGCGACCGAATCGAACAGAAGGTTGAATGGATAGACTAAACAATCATTGTATCTGCGTTGTATCCGATTATATCGTGATATAGTTATACTTACCAGGTAACTGTTCTTCCGTTTTATATACGAGCGACCGAATCGAACAGAAGGTTGAATAGGTAGACTAAACAATCATTGTATCTGGGTTGTTTCAGATTATATCGCAATGCTGTGTATACAGTAATACTTACCAGGTGACGGTACTTCCGTTACACATACGAGCAACTGAATCGAACAGAAGGTTGAATGTATAGTCTGAACAATTATTTTATCTGAGTTGAATCCGATTATATCGTGATGCTATATATATAGTTATACTTACCAGGTAACGGTTCATCTGTAACACATATTTATTTATTTATTTATTTATTTATTTATTTAACTATGTTACACATACAGAAGATGGTTTATAGCAAGTCAGGGTTACAAAAAAAAAATTTTTCAAAACATTGTATAGAACTAACGAAAAAAACATTTAGTTTCACAAACTTCAACATAACATATACTTCACTAAGTTAAATCACGACGATGTATACATTTTCTAGTTAAGGCCAGGTGGAGAAATTCTATCAAGTGTCATATGTGAGGAAGGGGTATCTATATATTCTGCTACAGAATAAAAACATGATTCTGTCAGAAATTGTCTTATCCATTTTTTGAAGTCAATTTGATTCAGATTTGTGACTTCAATAGGTAAATGATTATATAACTTTATGTTGAGGGAATTTTTTGAAGATTTTTCCAATCTATATCGGAGAGGCCTGAGTTGACATGCACCTCGAGTATGATAGTCATGGAAATGGGAATTCAGTTGTAATTCATTTTTATTATTATGGATTTCTAGCACTTGGTAGTATATATAAAGGGAAGGTAATGACATAATACCATATTGTTGGAATATGGGCCTGCAGTGGTCTCTATACCCAGCAACTGCGAGAATTCTTACAGCCCTTTTTTGTAATTTGAAGACTTTTAATGAGTCCGAAAAATTACCCCATAAAATTATTCCGTATGTTATATGGGAATGAAAGAATGCATAATATATGGTTAGAAGAACATCTGAACTGATTACTCTTCTTAGTTGCCTTATGATGAATATTGAACTGGAAAGTTTAGAGCAGAGTATTTTTATGTGTTCTGACCAATTTAATGAATCGTCGAGCGTAACCCCCAGAAGTTTAACAGTGTTACCATGGTGCACGTTTGACGAAAAGCTGATGCGATTGGTTTTATTATCATTGAGTTTCAAACTATTAGCAGAGAACCAGTTTTCCGCCCTCTTCTCTGAAGCTAGAATTACATGTTTAGAGCAATTATTGATGGGATTCGAATGTATCAACGAAGAATCATCAGCAAATAGAATACATGTTGTAGGTTCCATATGATAAAAAAAATCATTTATATATATAATGAATAGGAGTGGCCCTAAGACAGAGCCTTGAGGTACACCATGCTTCATATCTTCAAATTCTGAAGTTTTTCCATTCAGGCTAACACATTGTTTCCGATTTCTCAAATAAGAACATATCAAATTCAATGGTACTCCTCTGATGCCATAACGTCGCAATTTATCTATCAACAATTCGTGGTTTACACAGTCGAAGGCCTTGCTGAGATCGCACAAGCTTATAGAAGTTTGGCGACCATCTTTAAAGCCCTCGACAATGTTCTCCACTACTCTAGAGATGGCCTGAATAGTTGATCGCTTTTTACGAAATCCATACTGGTTCTCATGCAATAGTTCAAATTTATCAAAGTAAGTTGATAACCGATTTTTCAGGATTATTTCGAATATTTTCCCCAGAAACGGAATCACAGAGATGGGTCGAAAATTTCCAGGTTCATTCAAATCACCAGATTTATGTATTGGAACAACTCTACTAAATTTAAAAATATCTGGGAACACTCCACCGCCTATGCAGGCATTATAGAGATTGGTTAGGGGCATAACTAATGAATCAATGGAATTTTTTAGGAGTTTAGTATTTATTCCGAAGATATCTGTTGAATTGGAGTTCTTCAGGGATGAGACGGCGTCAATTACATCCTCATTCGATACAGGTTCCATAAAAAAAGAATCAAGTGTTGTTGGAATTTTTTGGAATAGTTTATCAAAATTGAGGTCATAAAGTGGTAATGTTTTGATTATTACTTCAGCTATATCAGAAAAGAAAATATTGAATTGATCTACTTCAATAGCACTCTGGATATTTGCTTTATGGGAATAATTTCTTTCATGGTTTATCAATCTCCAGGAATCTCTGATTCTATTATTTGAATTCAATAAATAACTATTGTGAGCATCTTTTTTTGTCTCAATTATTTTTTTGCTATATTGGGTTCTCATCAGTTTATATACCGCATGATCGTTTGGATCATTTGTTACATCACATATAACTTTAACGGATTCCAACGTTTTTCTCATTGCTTTCAATTCGTCATTGAACCATTTGACTGGTGCGATGTTTTTTGATAAGATATTTTTCATTGGAAATATTTTTTCAATCAGAGATTTCAAAGTATAAGTAATGAGATCAGCATATTTGTTTATATCGGTTGAATTCTGTTCAATAATACCAATATTTCCATTCCACTCAGAATTTGTTAAATCATTCTTGAATCTTTCGATGCCTGCATAGGTTATAATTCTTTTTTTCTGTACAGGAGGTGCTGATGTTGAAGAAAAAGAATGTTTCAAGTTGATGAATTGCCCTTTATGATCTGATAAACAAGGCTCTGCAATGCCTGTCACGTAATAATGTTCACTGATATTGGTGAAGATGTTATCAAGACAACTGGGTTTATTTCTGGGAGTTACCCTCGTGAATCCAGTGATAGTCTGCTCTAGACCGAATGAAGAAGTGAGGCAGAGCAAATCTATAAGTTTAGCATCAGATTTTGAATCAAAGTGCACATTGAAGTCGCCAACAATTACAATGTTTCGATATTTTTTAGAAATATAGTTCAGCAGAACCTCAAACTTACCAAGGAATATATGAAAGTCACCCAGGCATGATCTATAGAGACTTATAACCACAATGTTCAAACAGATAACTTCAATTGCACAGAATTCAGCATTCACCTCATCACAAAATACATTGAGATCTATGGCTTTACAAGTAATTTCTGATCTGACGAATATAGATACACCCCCATGTGATGTGTTAGATCTACTATAATATGATAAAAGCTTGTAATTTGTCAGATTTATCAATTCAATATTGGTGGATGTGAGCCAATGCTCTGAGATACAAACAATCGAGTACTTGGCATCATCTAGAAATAATGATAATTGATCAGTCTTATTAGATAGACATTGTACATTCAGGTGGAAAATACTCCAGGTATGGCATACAGCTGAATCTTGTAGATTCGATTTTTCGATGTCCGTTGAAGTTCCGTACTTCAGTGTCAAACACGTTGAAAATTCTTGGTCAATTGAAAAAACCGTTGGATGTGGGCCCCTACTGGCCACTTCGAGGGGTCCATACGACCGACCTAATCGAAATCGAACAGAAGGTTGAATAGATTGAACTCATCGTATCTGGGTACTATTCGATTATATCGTGATGATGTTTATATAGTTATACTCACCAGGTCCTTCATAAATACAAGCGACTAAATTGAACAGAAGGTTTGTAACGGAGTAGCGGTCCGTCGGATGGTCAACCAGCCACTGTGTGGTGTTGTTTTCGTGTTCTGTTGTCAAGGTGATATTTTGTTCCGTCCGTGAGTTGAGTCAAATGTCGAATTAGATATCAACCGATGAGTTTGGCGCGTTTTCCCATACAATTCCGTACGAGTTGAGGGGACATTTTCCCGGAAATACTTTATTTGAGTAAGCAGAAGTGCTCCCTGGCTTTTGTACTTTTCGAATTATATTTTGGTAGTGCGGCCTGCACTTTAGGTAAGCGCTAAAATCTTATTGTTATCACCCTTTGGTTTTTGCCTAACCCTATTCACTCCACCGTGTGTTTTTTGGGTTATTTTTCTTCAAGTGTTTCAGATGTGTTTTTTTTAACTTGTAAAAAATAAAGAAGTTAGTGAGATCAACAAGATCTATTGTATAATTTTGAAAACACCTGTCCCTACGAATTACAAATACAATCCCTGAGAGCGGCCAGACCGCTTTTTGTATCAGATTGAATAGATAGACGAAACGATAATTGTATCTGAGTTGTATTCGATGATATCGTGATGATGTTTATATAGCAATATCAACAATTATTGTATCTGGGTTGTATCCGAATATATCGTTATGCTGTATATTTAGTTAGGCCTACCATGTAACGGTTCTTTCGTTACACATGCGAGCGACTGAATCATAAAGAAGGTTGAATGGATAGACTGAACAATCATCGTATCTGGGTTGTATTCGATTATATCGTGATGATGATTATATAGTTTGTCTAACCAGGTAACTGTTCTTCCGTTATACATACGAGCAACCGAATCGAACATAAGGTTGAATGGATAGATTGAACAATCATTGTATCTGGGTTGTATCCGATTATATCGTTATGCTGTATATTTAGTTACACCTACCATATAACGGTTCTTTCGTTACACATACGAGCGTCTGAATAGAACAGAAGGTTGGATGGTTAGACGGAACGATAATTGTAACTGAGTTGTATTCGATTATATCGTGGTGATGTTTATATAGTAATACTCACCAGGTAACTGTTTTTGCGTTATATATACGAGCGACCCAATCGAACAGAAGGTTGGATGGATAGACGGAACGATCATTGTATCTGAGTTGTATTCGATTATATCGTGATGACGTTCATATAGAAATATTCACCAGGTTACTGTTCTTCCGTTATACATACGAGCAACCGAATCGAACAGAAGGTTGAATGGATAGTATCTGGGTTGTATTCGATTATAATGTTATGCTGTGTATATAGTTATACTCACTAGGTGACGGTATTCCCGTTATACATACGAGCGACCGAAACGAACAGAAAGTTGAATGGATAGACTGAAGAATCAATGTATCTGGGTGGTATCCGATTATATCGCAATACTGTATAGAGATACTTACCAGGTGACGGTACTTCCGTTACACATACTAGCGACTGAATCGAACAGAAGGTTCAATGGAGGACTGAACAATTCTCGTATCTGGGTTGTATCCTATTATAATGTGATGCTGTATATATAGTTATACGTACGAGGAAACGGTTCTTCCGTTACTTATACAAGCGACTGAATCGAACAGAAGGTTGAATGAAAAGACTGAACGATCCTTGTAGTTATGTTGTATCCGATTATATCGTGATGCTGTATATATAGTTATACTTACCAGGTAACTGTACTTCTGTTACACATACAAGCGACTGAATCGAACAGAAAGTTGAATGTATAGATGAAACGATCATTGTATTTGAGATATATTCGATTATATCGTGATGATGTTAATATAGTAATACTAACCAGGTAATTGTACTTCCTTTATGAATACAAGCGACTAAATTGAACAGAAGGTTGAATGGATAGACTGAACATCAATCATTGTATGTGGGTTGTATTCGATGATATCGTGAAGTTGTATATACAGTTATACTCACCAGGTAACTGTTCTTCCGTTACTCATACGAGCGACTGAGTCGAACAGAAGAATGAATAGTTAGACGAAACGATAATTGTATCTGTTGTATTCGATGATATCGTGATGATGTTTATATAGCAATACTCACCAGGTAACTGTTCTTCCGTTTTACATACGAACGACCGAATCGAACAGAAGGTTAAATGGATGGATTGAACAGTCATCGTATCTGGGTTGTATTCGATTATGTTTATATAGTTACTGTTCTTCCGTTATACATACGAGCAACCGAATCGAACATAAGGTTAAATGGATAGACCCAAACAATCATCGTATCTGGGTTGTATTCGATTATTTCGTGATGATTATTATATAGTATGTCTAACCAGGTAACTGTTCTTCCGTTATACATACGAGCAACCGAATCGAACATAAGGTTGAATGGATATATTGAACAATCACTGTATCTGGGTTGTATCCGATTATATCGTGATTGTGTATATATAGTTATACTTACTAGGTGACGGTTCTTCCGTTACACATATGAGCGACTGGATCGAACAGAAGGATGAATGGGTAGACTAAACGATCATTGTATCTGGGTTGTATCCGATTATATCGCAATGCTGTATATATAGTAATACTAACCAGGTGACGGTACTTCCGTTACACATACGAGCGACTGAATCGAACAGAAGGTTGAATAGGTAGACTCAACAATCATTGTATCTGGGTTATTTCAGATTATATCGCAATGCTGTGTATACAGTAATACTTACCAGGTGACGGTACTTCCGTTACAAATACGAGCGACTGAATCGAACAGAAGGTTGAATGGATAGTCTGAACAATTATTGTATCTGAGTTGAATCCGATTATATCGTGATGCTATATATATAGTTATACTTACCAGGTAACGGTTCATCTGTAACACATACGACCAACCGAATCGAATGGAAGGTTGAATGGATAGATTGAACTCATCGTATCTGGGTATCATTCGATTATATCGTGATGATGTTTTCATAGTTATACTCACCAGGTCCTTCATAAAAACAAGCGACTAAATTGAACAGAAGGTTGAATAGACAGACGAAACGATAATTGTATCTGAGTTGTATTCGATGATATCGCGATGATGTTTATATAGCAATACTCACCAGGTAACTGTTCTTCCGTTTTACATACGAACGACCGAATCGAACAGGAGATTGAATGGATAGACTGAACAATCATCGCATCTGGGTTGTATCCGATTATATCGTTATGCTGTATATTTGGTTACACCTACCATGTAACGGTTCTTTCGTTACACATACGAGCGACTGAATCGTAAAGAAGGTTGAATGGATAGACTGAACAATCATCGTATCTGGGTTGTATTCGATTATATCGTGATGATTATTATATATTATGTCTAACCAGGTAACTGTTCTTCCGTTATACATACGAGCAACCGAATCGAACATAAGGTGGAATGGATAAATTGAACAATCATTGTATCTGGGTTGTATCCGATTATATCGTTATGCTGTATATTTAGTTACACCTACCATGTAACGGTTCTTCCATTACACATACGAGCGTCTGAATCGAACAGAAGGTTGGATGGTTAGACGAAACGATAATTGTAACTGAGTTGTATTCGATAATATCGTGGTGATGTTTATATAGTAATACTCACCAGGTAACTGTTCTTGCGTTATACATACGAGCGACCCAATCGAACAGAAGGTTGGATGGACAGACGGAACGATCATTGTATCTGAGTTATATTCGATTATATCGTGATGACGTTCATATAGAAATACTCACCAGTTTACTGTTCTACCGTTATACATACGAGCAACCGAATCGAACAGAAGGTTAGTATCTGGGTTGTATGCGATTATAATGTAATGCTGTGTATGTAGTCATACTCACTAGGTGAAGGTATTCCCGTTATACATACGAGCGACAGAAACAAACAGAAAGTTGAATGGATAGACTGAACAAGTTGTAATAAAAGTTTTTTTTTAAGTCCGTCGTTGCCGAACTTATTTCATGGGTTATATTTTGTTCATGTTGAAAACTTTCCAGCATACCTTATCAATGAAATTGTTCCTTTGCATAGTAAAGTAGGATATCATATCTCTACTTAAACCATAATACACTCAAAGTACAAGGGTGTGATTGTGATTGAATATTTCAAACTTCATTTCATAATATGTTAGACTAATATTATAGAAATCTCAACATCAATCAGAATATATGATGGTTCATTCCTATAAATATAAAGATATTTCTCACCTTTGCTACAAGATGAAGATACAGAATTGTTTGAAAGTCGGCAAATATTTCCACGAGTCTTGCCACTAGAATAAGGAAAACTAAGAAAAGATAAGGTACAAAAACATAAGAAAGAAACCATCATTTATATAATTAAAACGAAACACTAATGAAATATGAACAAATAAACAACAAAATTACGATTGATATGCTATAATTTAATCAAATCTGAAAATCGGATTTAGATATTCATTCAAATTTTGACAGCAAAACAAGAATTTTATAATAGACGAGGCTGTGGAATAGCGCTTTCTTCAGGGAAACACGCAAGTCTTGCATTGGTAAAGTGTTTTGGTTGAAACAAAACACTAACAGTGACGGCCGGTTATATCAGAAATTCAAGAGTTCAGCTAGTCCTGTAGACAGAATGTTCAACAAAGAATCCTAATTCTTCATTAGAATGAGTAGAATAGACAAGAATTGTGTCTGAAAAAGTTACAGGTTCAATAATATCAGAAAACGATGGAAACAAAATTATAGGTCAAGTGGTCATAGAGTGCTGGCGCTATCTTCGGCACTGACTGTTCTTTCGAATAGTTATCTTCATATTTGCAAACTAGAGGGTAATGGGTTCAAAACTGAAAATTAAAAATATTTTTCGATTCGAAATAGTTATTGTGGAAATGGCTTGTGACTTTTTTCCTTCGAGTTGGATACATGCAATCAATTTTAGGTTATAAGTAGTAGTAGACAATTTTGTATCTTCTTTGCTAAAATTCTTATCGAAAAAAAAAACAATAAGCTTAGTCTTGACTACACATTTTATTGAAAGTGATTTTTCTATTACACATTATTTTGGAACTTAGAAGTAGTTGGTGGTACTCAGTATGTAGATTCTTCTGAAAAAGAAATATTATTAAATAGAAAAATGGATAAATTGACATTTAAGTGCATTTACTCTTTCAATGAAGTTAATATGGGTTTAATTGTAGTGGAGTGGTAAAATTTATAGATTGGTGACAAAACAACTAGCATATGAATCATAAGAAATTATACAGGGTGTCCCTTAATTATATGGGAATATTCAAAAGCATGATTCTACATGGAAAATCAATGATAGTTTGCTATTGTCCAACAATATTTCGTTGCGAAAATACGGGGTGTTAAAGTTCAAGAAATAAATGAGATATTAATTGGTATTTTTTGAAATGCTAGTAATATTTCAGCGATATTCAGTACAAAGTAACATAAAGCATATGTTTTTCAATGCAAACAATGTTTTACTTCCATCAATTATTAATTATATTAATTATATCATCAACAATTATCTGAAGATCACTTCGCATTCACAACAAGTTTTGGAACATAAGATCGACACTTCCAATTAAAATATCCAGGCACTCAAAAATCTGCAATTTGATACATATACTTCAGATACCGCTACCATTATAAGATATGAATCACATCGCAACCCTGATAATCCTAATCAAGATACTTATTTCGAATCATCAAGAACTGAATTCTGTACCTGGTGCATTTTCAGTAATGACAGAAGAAAGGATCTTCTGTCATTACCCATATCACGAAATTCCTTTTCATCTTTTCTGACAAGCTCTGATTATAATATATATATATATACAGGGTGTTATGTAAGTACGTGACCAAACTCGAAGGAGTGATTCTTTGAGTGATTCTAAAATGAAAAGTTTATATAACCAAGGTACGATAATTCTTTGTTTTCAAGAAACAGGGTGTCAAACATTTTTGAAAGAAATAGTTTTTTCTTAAATAAATATCTTAATAATCCTTTATTGAAATTTGGCTATTTTATTTGTTGTAGTAAAGGGCTAATTGAGCCTTGACTAGATTGAAATCACCATGTCCAGTGGCTTCCTGGACCTTAACCAATATTTTTGACCAAAAAAATGTGCGCCACTGATTTTTTGCAAATATTTGTATTTTTTTTCGCATTAAGCAACTGCAACTACAACTTTTTGTCTTAGAATAACTCAAAGAATCACCTCTTCGAGTTTGATCATCTACTTTACCGATGTCCAACATTTGTTTAACAACCTGTCAATGAAAGATTTATCTTCGCGAAACTACAAAAACTCTGCCTCAATTCTTTATCGCCAGTACATTCTGTATCGGCTTGTCGATCTTTGTCAACCTGTTTTCACTGTAGCGTGAAAAATCATTCAACTCTGAATTTTAATAGGTAGAATAATAGTAATACAAATACCTCAGGCGTAAGATCACATCGAAAGTCGACAAATAATCGTAATCATCCCACATCTTTTGTTAATTAAGAAGAATCTAGAATAGGTTTTCATGCAGGCATTTCCACAGCTGACAGTACTGTTCTTCTTTTTAATGCTATCTTGGAGGTCATGGATTGAAAAAAACATTCTCGTCATTCAGAATTTTAAGAGAAAGCTGGAATCAAGTAAATCTAATATTGCCTTCTCAAGTTAGGGTTAATGGATTACCTTCGATATATTGATTCCCAATTCAGGTGTAGGAAATTTTACTACAATTTCAAGAGTTACTACATGTATTATACACGTTCAAATCTCGTTAAATGTGGATGCAGTAATTCCAAAAGTACGTTCCGATGTCCCTAGTTGCGATTTAGATTGTAAAGGTGGGACAAATACATCGTTACTAAAGCTAGCAGACCCAAAATTTATTATTTCACGTCTAATTGAGCTTCAGCGAGGAATTTCCTCACAACACAACGTTCGATGTACAGGGTCCATTGATTCAGAAATCACGTTCGTTTGGATCTTATTTTGTCGCGTTAGGTATCAACTTGCACAAATTTTGACATCTCATATCAATTCTATTTCGTTCGGAAACTTCCTTGATCAAACCCTCATTAGGTTCTCTAACCTGGGAGTACAACCGCTAAGTTACGAGTCGTTTTCGACGCCACCTCGAAAACACGTAATTATTTCATTGTCGCAGGTAATTATTTCATTCTCGCAGGACCTAAGCGATATTTTCGACTCCACTTATATGTAATAACAGCTGATATCAAGCAGATATTCAGACAAATCCTCAATGATTCAAAACAGAGATTATCAGATAATGATTTGACGCTTTTACCGTCACTTTTGGAAATTCTTCTAGTCCATTTTTATCGAACAGAAGTTTATTAACTAGCTAAAAATGAACGAGAATCATATCCATTATTCTCTATAGTTATTTCATCAGATATCTACGTGTGTGACACTTTAGGAAGCTAAAATAGTTCAAGGTATATTATATTTCTTTCTGACATGGGAAATCGCGAAATCCTTTGTCGTTATAGTTTCGGATTTCTATTTTTTGCAATTCCGAGAATTTAGCCCGCTAATTATCCGCAGGCAGAAGCCGACTGATATACGACGATCGATTGCTCATTAAAGAGCTTATGCGATATAACGACCAAGTCGAATATTGAAGATATCATGCGAAAATGCAAAGATCAATTCCAATAATGTATTTATAGACCACCGAAAGGTCTTTGGGTGTTGTTATATGCTTCCAACTTGAAAAATAAAATGTTTTTAACACTAAGAGTATCTTTCGTGTAAGAAGAATGTAAACCTCACAATAGTATTGCAGCAGAATTTTTTTTAATATACTTGGTGACATATCAACGAGTTTCCTTATTAGGGTAATCATTTAGTTAAATTCATCAAGACTTCACTTATATCATCAATATAGTTTGCACTATCTGCACTATCAGCACTATCAGAATGAAGTAATGCGAATAGTTTATTCATAAGTACAAAATTGTATGGTGGTAGGGTTCCTGGCATTTCCATGAAAAGAGGAAAAATAAATCAAGTCATCTCCACAACAATAATTAGAATAATATTAATTTCGAAAGGTAGAAAACGAGCAGGAAACAACTACATTCCTGGCAAATACCACGCAGAATATTGAATTATATCCACTCGTATGCAAATATTTCTTTCTTCGAACATGCGTTTATGCTTCCAACGAGACGGACACGCCTGAAAACCTGTTGACCAGTTTCGGGCTTATTGGCCCTCATCAGTACAGGGTAGTCAACCGAGTGGAGATCTCGTCGGTTGAGTATGCCCAAGTAACACAAGTTAGTGTAAAAAACGTATTTTATAGGTTTATTAGGTATAAAAGTCGTATTGGTATAACGCTATACTGTGCTATACCATATATCATATACCTTTTTTAAACTACGTGGTTTATTATATCAATATTAAACGTGTTCAATATATTGAATTTATACCATAGGTCTACAACATTCGTTTATTGTACGTTCACAGCATACATATAATATAGTATTTCTGAAGATGCATTTTATCTGTTAGTATTGTACCAAATTTATACCATTGGTTTAAATCAATTGTTTATTATACGTTTACAGCTTACGTATAATAACGATTTTCCAGAGACGTATTATTAAATAGTGGAGGACCACCAAATATATATTATTTTCGTTTAAAATTTGTTCAATGATATACGTTTATTCAATGTTTATTTGATTCCGGTGCATATCGGATGTTATCGACAATGCTCGTGTTTATTTATAGTTCATGTTAGAGTTCCAGGTGTTGAGTTGAGCATCGAGCACTGCTGTAATTATGTTGTTTCGTTTATTCTTTATACAAGAAGGTGTACAATCATTTTTCATTGCAATATTTTGCTTAGTATCAAAGTTAAACGTGATGATATAGTGTGTCATAATGTTTGATAAGAGTGAGTAGAATTGCAGGATATATAATTTAGTAGTGGATAGGAATTTCGGATGCGTCGCCGTCGCTGTAGCATTTATTGTGAATATGAGTACAATAGTCGAAATGAACGTTTGTTATATAAAAACCCACAGACAACGGATAACGACAGGAAGAATTTGGTGAGGCTCATCTACTATCTAACCTAACCTAAAACATTGTATGATATAGTATGTGAGTATGACGAATAATTGTCTTGTTGCATTTTTTTTATTTGATTATTATGTGGTCATTAGTCAACTATAATCAAACAGGGTTTATATTCTTTTTCGAAAACTGTTCTCTCCCTTATGGTTTAGTTTTGCAGAAGCTGTAAGAGATATCTATATAGCTACAACAGAAGATGGGATGCGCAAGATTTCACGGACAAAGAGATTGAGGAATCTGTGAAGGGCTGGTTTAAACTGGCTAAGGCCATGTTTTTGTCAAGTGTTATCTTTATGTTGACCATAAAACCATGTAGTACACTACGAATATACGTTTTTTGTAAAGGTTTTATAATTTGTTGAATATACGTTTAACAATATCATTTGGACCACGTATTTTATTGGTATTTCATTTTTGGTTTATTGAACGTTTATTGTTAACGTTTAAAATTTTTAGTCATATATACGGTTATTCATTGTATTTCGAACACGTCTTTCAATGGTATTTACTATTTGTTTGATAGACGTTATTCATAAACCCGAAATAAACGTATATACTAAACTAAACTTATACGTATAAGTGGCGGACATTTGTCCCTATAATAATCGTTTTATGGTTTACGTATATAGACGTATGGTTCTGAATAAAAAAAGTTTTTTTTTTACGAGATTGTGTTACTTGGGTGGTGTCGCCACTTGGAACGCGGCTTAGTGCGGTCAAATGGACGCGACGAAAATGCATTGGGATAGGCAACGCTTCGAGTGGAAATCTCACGGTATCTACTCGGATAACTACCCTGCACTGATGAGGGCCAATAAGCCCGAAACGGGTCTGTTGGTTGTTAAGCGGCCTGTTCCAAATTTGTTACGTCTTAGGAAGAAATAAACATTTGCGATCTGCATTCACAGTGTGAATCGTTGCATGGACTACGAGCAGATATAATTCAATGTTCTGCGTGGTATTTACCAGGAAAGTAGTTGTTTTCTGATCATAGTCTACCAGACATTCATTTCAAACTATGTTTGATATTTTAATTGGTTAGACTATTTTCCCTTTCATATCAGGGTTAGTTGCCCTAAAACGAAATAATAAGAGAAATATATCGTGCTCCTTTGCTCCCCTTCGGTGAAAATTCTAGAAGCTTGAAATGAAGCCGAGCTTACTCGAGTGGATTCTCTATATAGCTGGGAGTGGAAAAACTTCAGGTTTTTCCTTAAACAAACAAAACACAATCTTCCATTTGCTCAGATAGGTATAATGAAAATTATAGTTTTCAATAATACATGCTCACAATTTATTTTCGTAGGCGTTTATATACCAATATACCATTCCATATGAACAATATAATATAATTTTTCAAAATGCCCCCAAATTACAAAACTATTGATCCCCAAAAATGTTCGGTAAGAAACATGCTAATTTACCGCAAGAAACAAAATAATGACAATCTAAATTATCGAAACATAATCCACGCAAAACTACGAATAATTCGCGGCGTCAAGAGTTCAATAGCTTAAAAAAAACATGCTTCATTAAATGCTTCATTAAATCAGTAATATCATGAGGCACGACTTCGTCGACCAATATCGCCTAATGGTTTATGGAATGGAATCCGAGCTATACAATCCACATTGCGAATATGATCATAATCAATGTGAAATTTTGATAGCACGGAAGTTTTGGATTTTTGTCCGCTTATTTGAAATCGAAATTTCGGTATTTTACTTGGTTTCCAACTGCATTTGAATTAGGTTTTCAATCCACTTTTCGTACTTGTAACATGTTCTCTTTCCTCAAAATAAAAAAAAAACGGGCCATTAGACATTTTTTGAACTGCATGTTTAGTAGTGTAATTCAGTACTGATCTAGTACACAGTTTGTCATGTGTCAAATGTCTTGTGGAGTGTGCCATGTGTTCTAACAGTTTAGAGATCAGAGAGACTCGACCAGATATCACTAGTAACTGGTTGTTCTGTAAAAATCATTTTATGTATTTGTATATTGCATCACTCATTGACTTGAAATACATACAGTAAGAAAAGTAGTAGATTACATTTAGTAATAGTACAGTATATTACATTTATTAATCCTCAACATCATAACACTGCAGAAATCATAATTTTTCCTATTCTTGATATATTTCATGTAACCTTGCATTTTCAATTCATGTCGATTTTTTTTCCTTTATTTTTGGTTTGGTTACAATAAAACTCATTTATTTTTGTGGGTGACATTCTGGGTATTGATGAGTTCATATATTTGGTGTTATAATAAATTTATTTATTATTGGTAAAAAAATCTTATATGAAACTTTACTATAGCAGAATTGTTCGATGTTTCAGCGAAATATTTCGCGCTATTTCAATGGCAGATATTTTGGCTATTTTCGCTACTACCGATAACTCCATCAATCAAAATATAATTTATTATCAGAAGATTTTCATCTCATTGATAAAGTCGCTTTGAATACATAATCAATAAATATATAAATAAAAATAAATACATAAATGGCATAGAACATTGTCACGTTCATAATATAAACATATCAACCAGAACAGGCTTCAATAACAATAGTAACAAACAGAAAAAATTAGAATCAAAGAATAAAATTATAATCATATCAACTGACCCAATCTTTGTGAAGAAACTCTTGGATACTATAAATCACCTCCCCGATCAGTAATTGTTTGATAGTTCTCCTAAAACGAGATGGCGAATCGATGTGTTTGTAGGTGAATTTATTGTATAGTTTGATTGCACAATAGAACAGAGAGTTCTTCGTTAAATTCGAAGACGGAATGGGTAGTCTCAAATTATTATTTTGGCGAGTAATACCAACTGTCGCGTCATACGATGCTTTGTTTTTATGTACTAAACTGATGCCTTCTTTCAAAAATTGGGGAACTATATCAGAACACCATTCATCCAATGTTAGTACGTGTGGTTGGTCAACCAAACGAAAGTGAATCGAAAATAAGCCAATGCATCCAATTAGTCGATACATATTTCAATTAATTAAAACAAAAACCGAATGAAAAGGGTTTCCCAAAAGAATTGGAACGGCCGAATATGTCAGCAACGGCTCGACATAAAGTTATGAAATTTGGCATACGTAGGTTATCAGTAGTGGCGGATCTGAAACAATTATTTGCAACGTTGCCAATTTTACTGTATTTCCTATGGAGCCCCCAACTTTATTTCTCAAATGTATGTGAATGTATGTATGTGATCCTATGATAACAAATGTTAATCCGCTTCATTTTGGCGAATATGGCAACACAACATTTCATTAAAAAATATGACAAAATTTCAACATTTCGAGAAATCGTGACGATACGACAATGGAAATTGCTTTATTGAATATTTTTTACCAAGTCTGATCTAAAAATATAATACACAAAGTTGCAAAATTTACATGTTATTTTCACTGTATAGTGTTTACTCAAACTGCATCTTTAATTTTTGCTCATTTAATTTGATGTCATAAAGTAAATTTTTTTAAACTTAAACAATCAAATCAAACCCTATTGATTATAATAGAATCTCTAATCAAATTTTAGTTCTGGAAATTCGTAAACTACCCACTTAACCGGTAGTAACAAAATAATATTAATAATAGTAATATTTATTAATTTCTTTCATTCCAGTAAAAACTTAGACAAATTTTTTGAATAAATATCAGTATTTCGAAATGACCGATTTTTTTTGTATTAGTATTGTGTCATTTTCAGGTTCACTTTAGACTGTTCACAAACGCGAAAAATTTTGGCAATTTAAAGATATTGAAGAAACAAAAATAAAAATTATAAAAAATTTGAAATATACGACCACTTCATATGACAATAATAAATATAATATTTTATTATCTTCAGAGAATCCTGAAATGTCTATTAACAGAATGGAAACATAATTCATCGGAAGATGTAAGTGAATCTTCAATTCACAGGATTCTAAAGCATTAAAAAATTAGGCGTATAGGGTATGCCTCTTAGAATGGAACCCCACTTCAATTGTTTAGAATAAAATGACATGTATTTTTATCTACAGATGTTTTTCGTCGATACTTTCATTTTATTGAAATGGACAACTTTGTTTTTCAAATAAAACACCATGTATATTTTTTCAACATAATTTCAAACTTTTTTCTCATTCCATAAATATCAAAAAGTTTGTAGATATGATTCAAAGTTCTACGTGACATTAACCATGAAAATAGCTGTTTTCTGCTCGTTTTTTTCCTATTTTCAAACACATCAGATGTGTATTGGTGAATTCTCATGACGGTTGAGTTTTTATACTTTCAAAGGCTACTATATTCATCTACATTATATAATATAAATGATATGAGATCCATGAAGCGTTATTTTGATCAACTTCAATATCTCATAACTCATTCATTTTACGTTATCAGATATTGTTTGATTTGGTATATCATAATATTGACATGGGATCGAAGTTTTATATTTTTTCATTTTCCCATAGCATGCTCGAGTAGGAAACTTGGAAAAAAATTTAAAACCTATTTTGTTTCTTCGATAAATTTGTTATTGAAATATTTTTTAAGCCATAACTTTTGAACGAATGAAGATATCGCCATGCGGTTTCAACATATTTGATATTATTTCCGAATCTGATCATAGCGAGGGCGGTGAAAACCAGAATGGCATGGATGGTTTTCCATTCTATCCACCAAACCTTTCTTTCTTGAACTATATCTTAGCAAAATTTCGTCAAGTCAAACTCAAGTTATAGACATTAACAGTCCAAAAAGTTAAAGATCCCAAACCGCCTTTATTTCAGATAGATAGAGATAGATATCCTTTATTAGTTCCTTCCAAAACATACCTTTCCAGGTGTAGAACATGTCACACAAAGAAACTTTTTGTTTCAAAAAGGTGGACCATTATGTTGGCATTAAAGTAAGAGTATTCATTTTCGAAATTATACAGGAACATTTTCGAAAAAATTCATTTTTTTTATATTTTCAGCCATTTTCCTTGGTCGATTTCCATGTAAGAATTTTTTCCCCAAACTTCTACGACTATAAGTTACTGAGATACACTACCTCGTTACCCTTATTGAATCATCCGATACAAGGAAAACTAATTATGCTGCAAGACTGTTGGGGTAAAAAAATAGATTGGGTCATTGTTGTATGTGAAGTTATAGCGAAAAAATTTAAATTCTGGTTTGCGTCATTGAGAAAAATTCAAGAATCCAAAATAAGCAGGTGCTACTTCTCAACAATTCCTAGATAAGTGGAATTTCGCGTTTCCTCTGATGCCAGTGATAAAGCTTTTTGTGCTGTGGCTTAGGCACTACAGATCTTCAAGAAATGGAAAAGTGGAATCTTGTATTGTAGCATCCGAATGCAACCTGTACCGCTCAACAAGATTATTTTCATTCCAAGACTGGAACTCCAAGGAGCTGTTGTAGCTGCTCGTCTGAGTAATTCTATCAAAAGGGAATCAAACTTCCAAATTCAACGAGTTTGTTGGTGGACTGACTCTGAAATCCTGAAGTGGCTCAGGAATGACTCAAGGCGTTTGAAACCATATAAATCTCACAGAATCCGAGAAATTGAACATCTCTCAGAGATTTCGAAGAAAGAAACTTCACTTTCATTGCCAGAAGCTAACAGATTTTCAAAATGGTTGAGGATGATTCGTACGACAGCATGGATTCTGAGATTTTGTAAGAATCTAAAAAACTCTAAAAACAGGATAACGCATGAAAAACATAAATTGTATTAAGAATTGAAAGGAAATTCTGTTTCACCAGAAAAGGTATTGGAACACTATTGAATTGCAACCAAAAGAATTACAGAAAGCAAAAAGTTAGTGGTTGAGAAAAATGCAAGCAATTTAAAAAGCTAAGGTCCCCGTCTTCCTTACTCATACAAGTCCTAGACTTACGAGGGTTGCTTTGCAACCAAGTTGGCGGTGAAAAACACTTTTCAAACACACACACTTATTCTACATATTCATGAGAAATTGAAACATACAGGTAATGAGACATTGATCAATAATTTGAAACAGAGATTCTGGACTATTAAAACTCGACATTCTGTGAAGTTTACTTTGTACTTTGGGAAAATGTCAGTATTGCAAAATAAAGAACTTAAAGAAAGTTCAACCCGAAACGGCACCATTACCAATCTCCCGACTTATGCCATACACAAGGCCATTTATTTTTTGTGGTTTGGATTATCTTGGTCCGCCATAAGCCAAAAGGCGAAAAGCCAGCATGTGAACGCGCCGTAATTCCATGCTATTTGAGAAATAAAAATCTTCAAATGAAACATAAAATTTGACAGCTGCCACTCGGGGGTTTTGATATAGTCAGAACAGTGACGCGTAAGAGGCGGTTAAAAGTAACAGATCAGTAGCAGAAACTTATTGAAAAATATTCACATTGTAAAAAAGCGAAGTAGAGGGGGAGACGATTGGTACAATATCGGGATATCTTTGATGTGTAAAGCTCAAAAACAACTTCCGATTCCACTTCCGGTCACCATATTTTCGAGTTAAGTGAATCACGTTAAAGTCGCGCCATTGTCGAAAATCTGCCATGCAACATGTAAAGACTCATAAATTGAAGAAAATTATGAGAAAACTTCCCACGCATTTATTGAAAAAACTTACGCATGTATCGTAAATACGTCGCACGAACGGCTGTAAGTTTTTAGGCCTTCCTATCTCGATGTGAATTTGTCACGTCTAAGGAAGAAACAAACATTTGCAATCTGCATTCACAAACAATAGTGTTGTATTTTATGATATATCCAATATTTATGGATGAGATAAAATAATAATGACTGACACTGACATGGACTTGACAAATATATAAAACGAATAGTCCAACAACCTCTCCTATTTGGTTATTCCTTGAAGTTGAATACACTAAATTTGAGAGGAATCAACAGCTTCGTAAGAGTGTCAGCTACCATGCCATTTGTTGGTATATACGATGGTTTGGTAAGCTTGTTAGTTATCTTCTGCCGTAGAAAATGGCGGCGCGTGTGTAATGATGCCAAATTTTGACAATATTCGTCCAGAAAAACTAATGAATGAATCGTAACGAGTTCGATATCAGGTACCAGCAAATATTCGTTTAAGTGGCCACCTGTTTTTAATATTTATATGGGTCGCTAGGTCGTCTCGGCTCGAAATATAAACAAATTTGATGTTCTCCGGCCGATATATTTCCTTTATAGGTACCAAACTATATTTAGACAAGGATGAGTGTTTGTTATATTTTCTGATAGAAGATTCGAATTGGATGCACGAGATTATTGAGAACAATCATATATTATAACGAGAATGAAGTATGATATAGGTCATATTAGGATATAAAGATTTTGTAAATACGAGGCACAATACGATAACTACAGTATAATTGAAGGGAGGATCATTCGGGGAGAGGAAATTATGGAACCAATAGGAACGTTGGTTTTGTTTACACTTCAAGTTAGCTCGTGTATAATTTATGGGCATGAGATCTGCAGCCGTAAAAACTAATTATCCCTGTAACCTTCGACTAAATTATGTTTATACTAACTTGATCGAAGAGTAATGGAAAAAGCGCAAAAATATGAGATTTATATCTGAAATAGGTTATATTAAATGTTTTCAACATGACAATACTTTTAAAAATGATTTACATTTGGCAAAATCGACATGAACCACTACGAGTAATTAGCGGGGATGGTAGGTTCCTACAATTTTCTCATGAAAAGTCCCTATAAATTCTCTGAAACTAAAATCAGAAGTCAGAGCAGTTCCAAGATCCAACAGTTAAGCTCTCAACTCCAGACAATGTTCCTCAGTTCGTAATCTCAGTGCCACCCTCGTAAAGTGTGTTACAAGTGAACGTGAATTTGCAGAATAGTGAAAGATGGATTACCATGAGACAGTTCGGTTTTCGTCAATTGAATAAAAGTCATCTTGTTGTGCCGGTATTCAGTTCAATTCACGTAAGTTCTATAGTTCAGGAAAACATCTCGAAAGTTACTATGATTGTGATCAACCACCAAACATGTAAGAAATCCTATTTATATTGCCGACTTTGCCTAATTGATTCGAATGCTAAAAAGATATTTGTACTCTGAGATAAGTGTATTTATGTCTACATCCACTATTCTTTCTCCTGCTTAAATATTCACGAACCCAGTTAAAGAAGTAATATTGTTACCATCCTGTATAGGCCAACTTGAATAAAGCAAGGTGTCATAACACGTGTTTTGTTCTAGATTGGTAAGAACCATTCTGAGCGAGATTGAGTGTATCCTGATTGTCCACGAAAATTCTTAGTGAAGTCTTCCCTTGCAGTTTCTCGGAATAGGGAACTATTTCTTCTGACGAACCCTTCAGCCAGAGAGCATACTAAGCAGCAGAAGATAACGCCATATACTATGTCAAAGAAAGAAAGAAAATGGAACGCTACCTGGCATGTGCAAAATCAAATGTCAATCGGGAAATCCCCCCAAGTGAACATCAACACAGCGGTTTGGATTCCACTTTTGTCAGCTGTAGGCGCTTCAAGGTAAAATCTCAGATATTATCGAATGTTCATTTTCAGAAATTCCTTTACACGTTCTTATGCTGAATACATGGCCACAAAGATTTGAGTTTATGATGACTAAAGATATTACCGAGTGTTCATCATGATTCATAATGAGTTTTCATCGAGAAAAAAATATAACCGAGCGTGGGGGGCGGGTTGCATAGAGCAATATTTTTATTAAAGATCCTATTACCACCATATTTTGTCAAGGTGTTTATTGCGACTCACAATTAGAGTTAATGCAAAAAAAAATACCGAGCAATATAGACGGGCTGGCCTCAGCAATATTTTTAACAAAGACCCTGCCACCAGCATTGTTGGTTATTCAGAAGCAATAAGAATAACTTTCTGTTAACATCAGAACTTTGACTACCACTTTGGCAAATTACATGCACGACGACTCATAATAGAAGTTTCGACCGAGAAAGAAAATTACCGAGAGTCGAGGGCGGGCTGACCTCAGTGATATTCTTATTCAAGACCCTGCCACCACCATATTTTGTCAGAGTAATTACGATGACTGATAATGAAAGTTTCTATTGGAAAAAAATCTCTGTCAAGATATAATAAAAATAGTGTAGAGGCCTGCCCCCCCCACGATGCATGGTAATTTATATTTCGATAGACTCATAGAAATATTGCTGGAGATAGCTCGCCACCGACGATCGGTATTTTTGTTCTCGAAGAAAACTCTCTCATTAGCCATAATAAACACTATGGCAAAATAAGGAATGTAAATTACCAACGTGGTAAACAGAGTTATGAACTTATTGTATTTAGTTGAAGTTGTTAGATTGCGAATAGTCAAATGATATATCATTCTGAAGTTAATAATAAAGTTATTCTTATTGCTTCTAAATAACAGGTTATATGCCCAAACCATTTCTAGTTACGAAATAAGAGAAAATACCAATCTAAAGTAAAGTCAAGTACTTGCCTAGTAACATATGGCTATAATATACATAGATATCACTGATGATGTATTGGACATCAATTGGACATTAGAGTCTCTACAGGGGAGACAGAAATGCACGAGGTGGGGGTTTATGCATTTATGTAAAAAATAAATATGTTTGCGAGTTGATTGTTAAAAATGAAGGTAATGTATGGGAACAATTGTGGAAAAAATTGACTATAAATAAAAAAAGTTATGGTATCGGGGTGATTTACAAACCTCATATTCAAGCTGACAATGACTTTCTTGATGAATTTGAGGATTCTCTAGGAGCTATATTCCCAACTGTTGATGAATTGATTTGCTTAGGCGATTTCAATATAAATTTTCTTGAAGAAAATGCCATATTTAATAAACTTAACAATATTTTGGATGTCTTTGATTTAGCACAGATTATAGATGAGCCAACAAGGAAAACAGTCACTCTGAGTCTCTACTTGATTACATAATACTTGGGAAAGAACAATTGATTGAAAAGGGTGTAGTAGACCATAATATTTCTGACCATTCCATAGTCTATTCTAAACTCAATTTGAAAAGGGCAATAGTCCCAAAGATGTGTACCTATAGATGTTATAAAAATTTTGATGAGGTGTTATTTATTGATGATTTGAGAGATATATCATTCTTCCGTATATTCGACCAATAAAATGTTGATAAAAAAGTATCATACTTGGTGAATTGTTTAGTTATTTGATAGGCATGCTCCTATAGTTACTTCTAGAATAACGAAAAATAAAGCCCCATGGCAAACATATACAATAAAACAAATGATACGGGAGAGGAACAAAGCTCTGAGGATATTTAAGCAGACAAAATCACCAGCTCATCTACAATTTTACAAGGATTTGAAAAATTTTACAAATCAGGCTATAGTAAGAGAAAAGAGGGCTTATTTCCTTCACCAATTTAATAATTCTACTTCAAAAAAAAATGTGGCATACACTTAGATCATATAATTTTGTTAATGATAGAAAGCGTGAAATTCCTGAGAGCATAAAGAATCCTAGAGGGATTAATAATTTCCTAGTAAATTCTATTCCTAATGTTGCTCCTCCTGATCATCTTCTGGATTATTATAGGCTGAACAACATCGTACCACCTATTTTTAAATTCAAGGAAATAAATGACACATTCTTTTATGATAATATTTGTAAAATTCAATCAAATGCAATGGGTTGAATGTTACGTTAATCAAATATTGCTGCCCTCTTATAGTTCCATATATTACACATATTATAAATTTTTGCATCATGAACGGTGTCGTTCCGTCAGTTTGGAAGAAGGCTGTAGTAAAAGTACTACCCAAAAATCAACATCCTGTGGAATACAAAGATCTTAGGGGAATAAGCATTTTACCTATTCTTTCTAAGACTCTTGAAAGGTATATCGATGTACAGATAAGAGACCATTTGTTTAATTTTTCATTACTACCCACTGTTCAATCGGGCTTCCGAAAAGGTCACAGCTGCACTACAGCTTTACTTAATATTGTTGATGAAGGTCAATTTTAGTTCTTCTAGACTTCAGCAGAGCTTTTGATTCTATTGAATACTGACCTGCTACTTAACATTTTGGGTTATATAGGTTTTTCTGATATGGCCACCCTTCTTTTACAAAATTATTTAAGTAATCGTGAACAGTGTGTAAAAGTTGAAACAGTTCAAAATGAATATTTGGCATTGAAATCAGGGGTGCCTCAGGGTTCTATCCTTCGCCAGTTGCTTTTTTCTGTATACACTCCCAATCTGATCAAATCTCTGAAGCTATGTAAGATTCACGTATATGCAGATGACACCCAAATCTATTACAGTTTTCCTCCCTCACTAGTAGATACTGCTTGTGAAATTATAAATCAGGAATTAGTAACCTTCACTGATTCAGCTTCTGATCACTGCTTGTTTATTAATTGTTCTAAATCTAAATTGTTGTTTGGTTCTGCTTATAATGGTGCTAAAATGATGCCTATAAACATTAAAATTAAAGATGATCCGTTAACTATAGTTAAGGAAGCCAAAAATTTAGGAGTCATCTTAGATTCAGATTTAAGATTTGAAAAACATATTAAGGCTGGGAAAGGCCAGACACTTTGTCCAAATCCGGGACAGGGGGGGTTTGGAGGAAACAGCAGTGGGCGGTTACCAAATCGTCATAAATCAACGGTTATCCTTGTTCAACGAACGATCTTCTCATCTAGTACGGGTGATATCGCGACTGACGTTTTTATTCGCATTGCTCGATAATCTAATATGCGAGTAATACTGGGATGCTGTCTCTCAGTTTTCGAGAAAACAAAACTGGCGTAGATTCAAATCAGACTTGCTGCGGATCTTCAACTTGATGATTGTGTATACCAAATCACTTTTTACGACATTTTCTCTAGGCCAAGAACTTTTTTATTCTGAAAAAAACACAAAAAGTACGATTTTTCTGTAGAACACGTTTTTTATCGTTCCTACCGTTATATTTCTGGAAATAATTGAGCGATCGGACTGATTTTTTTTTCAAATTGAAGTATACATGATAGCGCTTCTTGCCATATACAATATTGGTGAAAAATTCATGTTCATCAATTTCTAGAACTGTAGCAAATTTCAACTTGTTATTTTCGGAATGACAATTTTCAGTAATCGAGAAAAAATTTTATTTATGAAAATTTTTGTATACATGCTGCGAACAAAATTGAGCCAATAGATGAAATAAGTTTCCAGAATGAAAATTTTTCATGTAGCGATATCTACATGTACTTATTTAATGAGACAATACTACATTATCGCGCACTCGGCGCTCGGCTCTCTCCTCACACAGTCAGCCAACTGGTATTTGTGTTCATAATGTGTAGTCGAGCTTTCATCAGTATATCAAATGAGAGGAAAATATACATTATTGGTATGAATAAAGTATCTACCTATTTAATGAGTTGGTATTAAATAACTCCATTCATTTTTTTATGTTGACAAAATAATAGTTAAACACATTGCTGCCTCATGATAGCATATTATGCCTTCTTCCAGTCCAATTCTGGCATCGTATAGGTTAGATAATTCTCCTTCGGTTAGGTATGCCATCATGTGAAATCTGTATAACTTCATAAAACATTGTGTATACTAAACGTTTGTGGTATACTTATCCGATTTATCATGAAAGTTTCATGGTATAATATAATGGAAATTGCATTGTAATTAAAAAATCAGACAAATGTTCATTGAAAAGAAAAAAACACGTAAGTTGCGATATAAAATTTTAAAGAATCAAGCATTGTCTTATATCACTCACTGAATATCGAATTTTTTCGTAAAACTGACAGATGCCACTCGGTAAACATTCAGAGGACAACTACTATGCTTCCGTGGAACAAACAAATCTCTCCGAAATATTCGACGAAAGTAGAAAAATGGCGTCTATACCTATTTGGAACTATGTCTAGTTGGGCAGTATCCCCTACCATCATTTTTTCAAAAAGTTCAAAAGGAGGTACCCATTAAAAATGAACTTATGAATTTCGTGATTTTATTTTCAATTTCTGAAAATTGAGATTCTGAAAATATTTTCCTGACTTCTTTAGGTTGGATTTCAAAAATGACATTGTTTAGATTTCGGGAATTCAATAATATTCCATTTCTGGTATTACCGAAGTTTACACGAAACGGAAATTATTATGGTTGAAACGAGCAATTTGGAAAATCCATGTTAACGAGTTTTCAAAAAATACACGTTCAATGTATTACTGACACCCCTTCAATTGTTTATATTTTCAAACCATTTGTCGTCATTTAAATGCTACAAAGGATATTCAACAATTTATTTTTAATAAGCATTTTGCATGTTTGAAAAAAACCTGTGACTCCACACAGTCCCAAACAATGAGTGAGAGTAGATGCGATACATTCGCCTGCATGTGTGCGGAACGAGGATCGAACACTTTATCTGATAATCGACGGTATATTCACCAGTAGGTAGGTACCTATGATGAATATTTGTATTCTATAAACATTATGAAAAACCAGGGTTGCGACGTTTTGAATCGAATAATGAAAATATAAGTAATTGATTTGTGCATTATTTCCATATTTGAAAAATTATGAAAAATCAATATGAATAGTAAAAATCAATCTTTAAATCGAAAAAATCTTATTTTGTTGATTTGAAAAAAATCATGATGCTTCGCAACTCTTACAAAATTTGGATAATTCTGTATCTATTTATATGAACAGCTTTTCAAGAGTCATATAAATTACGAGGTATAACATTAAAATAGCCATACGGAGTGATTGGGAGATTGAGAGCTACTTTCAATAACGTTGATAAGTTATATTCTCGGTTATTATCAAAGACATTCAAATACAGGTTATTATGAATATTATTTATTTACGAATAATAATGAATAATGACTATATTTTCCTAAGGCCTTCATTCTTCTACTTTTTATTTCTTTGATTTTTGAGGACTGCTTTCACTACATATTTTGTATTTTGGATATTCATCTCCCGTTGGTCCAAATATATGTACCATTTTCAGAATCATATACATTCCACATGAGAATACAATATCATTTTCTTCTCCATTTGGGTTTTTAGATCTCATTACAACTTTGAATTTCAAAATTTCAAGCTTTTCCTATGCAAATCCGCAAATTCATCATTAGTTGCACCAATAATTTCATAATACTTATTATGGTTCCAATCTATGATATTGTGTTGACTGACTCGTTTTTTCATCTTCATATTTTGGAGTATCACCAGAGGGCGCAAATATCATCGGACAATTCGCGCTCTGGACTTCTTGTGAAAACACCAGTCCATATTTCGATGTGATTTTTTTTCTGTAGGAAGATAGGGATTCAAACTAGGTCCGATACTATTTGAAAAGTGTTTTTTTTATTATTCGCCAAATTTGATATGTTCAGGAATATTTGTATACCTTTTGTATTTCATATTTTTGAAAATAAAATAGTATTTCCATTAGCTGGATCACCTATCTACTTGATGAAGTCAATAAGTCATGAAAATATTGATTACTTTACTTTATGACAAGTCTATAGAGAAAGAGTGCTATTCGTTATTGCTCACTTCTTCAGCACCCTCTACTTCAAAATTTAGACCTTTAGGATATTACATACAGTATGGTGGAAATGTATGGAATAAATTCATTATCTCTAACGTTTATGAATTTTAAGGAAAATCCCGAGACAGGTCGATTTTTATTTTCAAATTGACATCTCTTGATATACATACGGAGTATGTGACGTCATCCGCGTAGTTGTGGTGACGTCATCGATTATTTTTTTAAATTAGAACATACCCCGTCCATTTTTTTTTCGGAAGGTATATTCATTATCTATCTGACGGTATACTAATATTAGGAAAATAAAGTAATACAGGGTGAGAAAAAATTATTTTATTTAATATTTACAACGGAAATCGTTACAATAAATAATCAAATTCGTGACGTTCTGCAAGAATACAATGTGATAGACAGAGAACAAATCATTCTCGAACTTTGCTATCGTTTCTGAATATATTTGTGAAATATTCACTCGTATTCGTTCTTTCAAATTATCTGATCTTTCCGGCTTCTTACATAAACTTTTCTCTTCAAATAACCTCTGAGGAAAAAATCGAGAGGAGTTGAATCAGGAGATCTAGTTGGCCATTCGATTTACCCTCTCCGACCTATTTAGGTAACTGTGTACATTGATAGCATAATTATTAGCTTGTAAATATAAAATAATTTTTTCTTACCCTGTATCACTTTATTTTCCTAATATTCGTATATGGTCAGATAGACAATGGAAACACCTTCCAGAAAAAAAATTGAACAGGGTGTCTTCCTATTTAAAAAATAATCGATGACGTCACCACAACTACGCGGATGACGTCACAAACTCCGTATGTATATCAAGAGATGTCAATTTGAAAATGAAAATCGACCTGTCTCAGGATTTCCCTTAAAATTCATATGCGTTAGAGATAATGAATTTATTCCATACATTTCCACCATACTGTATATATTTTTTTGAATAGATTTAACCCTTTCATTACGGGCATTGTTTTCGCTTAGTGGTCTCTCAGAACGGGGGTCCCGAAGCCTCGCGCACGCGTGTGTCTCCCGTCAAGGGCACTTGCGCATTCTTGCGTTTCCCGACTTTGAGGCTACACGAAAGAATGCGTTTTCCGTGCTTAAAGCTTTTACTGGATGTCACTTTGAAAACTTTGGACTGTCAAATTGAGGTATCACTTGATGGGGAGTTGTTATTCATAATTTTTCATCTATATAAAGGAAATATATAAGGAATGGAGAATTCCATTTTGATCAAAAAATGTCATTATTGACACGAAATGAGGTCCAACAAATCTGAAATAAATGAAAGAAAATAATGAATGAAATAATAACCTCTTATTAGGTAAAAAATATTCAGAATCTCTTCGGATGCTGACAGTTCTAACGCCAGTATTCATTCTTTTTATGATAATTCTGGAAGCACGGAATGATAATCAAAATCGACGATGTTGATAATCGTCATCTTCATTCAACAGTTTTTCTAGTTATTCGCCACAGTCAGATATTTACGACTCATTTCATTACTAACAAACAAACAAATTATATGTGAACTCCTCCAAAACTTACAATGAAATTACGTGAATATAACCTAAACAGCCATTTGCGCTATACCAGATTGTCGCAAAAACGCGCGCTATTGTATGGCCAAATCAACTGTAGAGGAAGTCAAAGGAATGGGAAACACGTGTGTATGGTCGCACGCGGGCAAATCCCGTATTGAAAGCTATCCCAAGCTCATTGTAAATATGCGTCTTCCGTCTATACGTCAGTCAACAATTAGCGCGTTTTTGCGGCTCCCGTAATGAAAGGGTTAAGAATTCCTATATTAAAATGCCATTAGGTAGCATCCTGTATATATAGTGTCAATACCCGATTGCAAATTATCATTCAGTTATACAATGTTAAATACAACACGGTTTCATATTTATACTGTTCCCTCTCTACTTTTACGTATTGAGATCTGTTCAACATTCAAATCATCGCAATGATAAATCCTAAATCGATCCCCGGTAAATAGAAGCGACCTTTGTCGATAGGTTTCTATTCATTCATATTGTATACCTTCTGGGTGTATATATAAATATTCTTATTTGAATATCATACATACCTATTCCTCATTATGTATGAGAATTTTTTCATTGTGAACAATTCAGAATATTTTTATTTTCCACGCAATGTATAATTATTTTATACATATAATATACCATATTTACTAGCAAACCTAGCAAACTGATTCATATAAATTTCTATTTCCTATTCTAATTTCATAATATCACCCGTACTATCGATTGTATCGTGTTTATAATCTACTTCGTTGAGTTTCACCAGGGGGCGCAAATATCATCGGATAAATCGTGCGTATTTCTGACGTTGTAGAGCCTCGGCTCTTGACTTCCTGTGACGATACTAATCCATATTTTGATCTGATTTTTTTTGTGTAGAAAGATGAAGGTTCGACCGAGGGAGGATGCTATCTCAAAATTGATTATTTGATGTAGAAATATTTTTTTTTGATTCTCCAAATTGGCTAAAAATTTGCTATGTTCAGATATATTTTTATATCTTTTCTTTTCGAAATTTCGAAAAAAGAGATAGTATCCTCCCTAGCTTGATCCTTTATCTACATGATGGGATCAAAAAATCATGAAAATATTGATTGGTGTTCAAATGAGAAGTCAAGAGCGGGAGTGCTGCATTCGGTATTCTGCGCGTCCCATTGCCCACTCTTAATAAGCTTATTCAACGCGCATATAGCTCACTAAAATTGATTTATGGGAACCGGCAGTTTTTTCATCAGAATGTTAGAATAACATTATGTGAAACCTTAGTTTTGTCAAATTTTAATTTTGCTGATTCGTTGTATGGCCCAAATTTGACTACTGTCTACATAAATAAAATCCAGAAAATACAGAATTCCTGCTTAAGATTGATATATGGCATCAAAAAGTATCAAAGAATATCACACAAATTGGCTGAAATCGGATGGTTGAATATGGAACATAGAAGAGTTCATCATGCAAATTCATTATATCACAAAATTATTTTAACAAAAATTCCCATATACCACTATAGAAAAATAACATTCAGAACGGACGTACACAACTTAAATTTGAGATTCAGAGGTTTGTTGTCTCCACCAGTATTTAAAACTGAAATGTTCAGACGTTCGTTCACTTACCAAATTTATAAGTTGCGTAACTCCTTTCCGCAATCCTTGCAAAATCACAGTATCGAAAGTTTCAAGTCAAAGTATAAAATTATCCTACTTGAAAAATAATGACAAGTTGATTTTAACATGCTATCCTGTATTCTTTTGAAACGCAATATAAGTATATGTTTTGATATTCAAATGATCAATCAGAACCTACTACCTTATTGATTAAGACACACGTTCTAGGGTTGAGTGGAAGAACATTTTCCTGATGGAGTAAGCGATTGCTTCATTGGAGAAAATGAACTCAGCCTTTTATTTTCCAACTTATTAAAAATCATTGTTAATTTATATATATATACGTATATACTGTATGAGGAAAATAATAAAGACGCATCATCATTATTATTATTATTATTATTATAAAGAGAAAAACTTTATCAGCATTAGACATCGTTAACCATATCATTTAAAAAAATAGACTTTCAATCACTTCTCCATGTTAGCGAAATAATTTTCATTGAAATTTCAGTGATGTTGTGTTGAGAAATATCAGCATCTTCTGAAAGTGCAGTTTTCCTGAAGATGATGATTGATTTTGTCCACGAAAAATGCAAATTGTAAGCTCGACATACCCTGTGTATCTCCAATAACAGAACACGAAAAACGATAATATATTAATGTAATGATCAATAGTGTTTTTAATTCTCCAAAATTCAAACGTCTTTATTTGGTTAAGAAAATCATATTAGTAGTAATCGTGCTGTAATATTAATTTCTGAAAATCACATTACCATGGTAAGTATGGATTTCCATACTCTGAAAATGACAGGTATGAACTTTTCAGTAATGATTGGACCTGAATCTTAACAAATTTAATTCTGATGGCATAATGTGCAATTTTAAATTAAAATATTTTCAGTTCCTGTCCTTAATCGGTTGAATAAATTTTGTTATTCATGTAAGTAATAATTATAACATAAAACGACTAGATTTTTACAAAATATTTATTATATTATTTAAATTCGACGCTCATCATTGGGATCTCGAGAACCAGATTTTTTGATGGAAAGATGGGTCAGAGATCCTCATGATCCTAGTTCTCATTTGTTTGATGATATTGACTTTCATACCGTACTTATGATATGAATTATAATTCAGGTATCTCCCAGAGCTGTAAGATTTGCGATACCAGTCAATCCTTATTGTATTATCAGATGTCCTGATGAATTTAGTATCCAGGAAGGGGACACTATGACCACTATCTTCCTTTTCTATGGTAAATTGTATGTGAGGATCATAACTGTTAAATGTTTCTATGATCTCGTCAATTCCATCTGCAGGAAGGACAAGGATGATATCATCAACATATTTTTTGATGAAAAAGGGAGTAAAAGACAATACTGGGACAACAGTGTCTAGAAGAAAATCCATAACATACGCCGCGAGAATTGGGGAAATTGATGCACCCATTGGTGTGCCAAAAGTTTGTCTATAAAATTTATTATTAAATGCAAAATATGTATTATTGAATAAAAATGTTATTAAGTCTAAAAAGGAGTCTTTATTAATTTTACAGTAATCGCAAATTCTATTCCAGCTCCTACTAATTGCTCTTAGAGAAACATCAAGGTAAACGTTGCTGAAGAGAGAAACCACGTCCAAACTGGCCAGAACATAATTATTTGGGAGTTTGACATTATTAAATTTCTCAAAAACGTATGTTATGGATTTTCTTCTAGACACAACACGATAACATGAAGGTTATCGTATTGCACGTGTTGCGTGTTGAAACAATGTATACGATCCAACAATTCCTAAAATGTTAATTCCGTTATAATGGCTTTAATCCATTCTCCATGTCAATGTTTTTTAAATTTTAACTACAATTATGAAAACAATATCACAGAAGATTTTCCCTGATGATGGAATAAAATAAAAATTCCGAAAGCTTCGATAAATTTCAAAGAGTACTCTTTTACATGCTGCATATCCCCACTATATTTCCTAATTTGATTCCTAACAAGCCAGCAAAGACTTCCTCTTCCACTATATACAGGGTTATTCACGTTAAACGACACGGAAAATTGTGGCTGACCCGTTCGATTTTTCGAATGTTTCGGATTTGGGACAGATAGAGGACTATTAGGGGTACATTTAAAAATTATTGTCATGATATACAGGGTATCCCAAAAACATTAAATGTATCAAAGTTGGGTTTTTTTTAAATGGAATGCCCTATATATTTTCTTGTTTTCGGATTCTGCGATGAAAATAAAGGTAACTCTTATAAATGTTCATCATATTTAAACGTTGAATTTCTCGAGATATTTTGAATTTTGTGAAAATGTGGTCATCATTTTGAGGATTCAATTCTCAATGGTTGTTGAACATTTTTTCACCAAATTCAATTTGGAGATAAGTAATGGATCAACTTTCGTGTCACAAGTGAGGAGAATTGACCAATGTGTACAGGGTGGTCAAAAATTAACACTGAATTATTGCTACTTTCGAATGGTTATAACTTCATTATTTCAAATGGAACACCCTGTATTTCATCACGAGGACAGATGTGAAATTGTATTCTCTAACTTAAACTAATATACTTCTCTATGGCTAACTCTACACATTTTCATGAAAATACCCCTTTTTCAGATTTCGAACCCACCTTCGTCAATTTCAATATTCATCAAGTTACCTGTGGTGTTTTGACAATTACAAATATTGATATATGGAAACAAAACTATTGTTTCTTGCTGTCAGTTAGGAATTGTTTGTTTTTGCGAATCGCCTTGCAGTAGGAGTTCGTTTTTTGTTCTGTTTAATAATCGGAATGGGAGTTTATCCAAAGGATGATTTTCGTTCTGGGAGAATGTTTGCAAAATTGCTTATTGGCATCTCGTGTTTACGCTGAATGGTATCCTAACCGAAATCACCCTAACAAAGCCGTTTTCGAAAGATTATTGACTCAATTTAAACGAACTGGAAGTGTTTTGTACGGAAAACCAAGAAGAGAAAAGCCTGTGACAAGAAATGAGGAAGTCGAATTAGCAGTTATTCTGTCAGTAATCGAGAATCCACATATAGGCCAAAACCAAGTATCTGATAATATGCATATCAGTCAAGCAAGCGTTTCCAAAATTCTGAAGAATCATAATTACCATGATTATAAAATTCAGATTCATCAAGAACTGTCTCAAACCGATTTCGAAAATCGCGTTGAGTTTTGCGTGTGGGTGTTAGACAAAGTTGCAGAAAACGATAACTTTTTTGATTTGGTTCTGTTTTCTGATGAGTGTACGTTCCACAATAATGGATCTGTCAACAGGCATTACTTCCATTATTATTCTGATTCCAATCCACATCAATTCAGAGTGATGAATAATCAGCATAGGTGGTCAGTGAATGTGTGGGGTGGAATCATGGGGCAATATTTAATTGGCCCGTATTTCTCCAACAACATTTAGATGGCGCATTATTCTTACAATTTCTTATGAATGAACTTTCGATTCTATTGCAAGACATTCCGTTGGACATAAGAACAAGGATGTGGCTTCAAATGGATGGAGCTCCCGCACATTTTCATCGTGACGTTCGGGAATTTTTAGATGCTCGTTTCCAAAATCGTTGGATTGGAAGAAGCGGTTTCCAGAATTGGCCCCCACGGTCACCCGACTTGACCTCTCCTGATTTCTTTTTATGGGGATTCATAAAAGGAACTGTTTATAACACATCACCAACGACAGCAGATAATATGAAGGAGCGTATCATAGAAGCATTCAGAATCATAAATCCAGAAATATTGGCAAAAGTTGCTGAATGTTTTAAAAAACGAATACGTTTGTGTTTGGAGTCAGACGGTCACCACTTTGAACACTTGATATAAACTCAAATATTATTGTTCAATTGAATTCGGTTTTTCCATTTTATTTATAGTTCCCTTCATTTTATTTATCCTATTCGAATTGTTGGTCATATTTTGAACAATTTCTGTAATGAATAATAATGTTAAAATATTCCTGAAATCTTAGCTCTGAACTTACAAATAGCTTTGGTAGTTTCGTTGATTTTTTCCATTCATAAAATCACCTAATGTAACTTGATGAATATTGAAATTGACGAAGGTGGGTTCGAAATCTGAAAAAGGGGTATTTTCATGAAAATGTGTAGAGTTAGCCATAGGGAAGTATAATAGTTTTAGTTAGAGAATAAAATTTCACATCTGTCCTCGTGATGAAATACAGGGTGTTCCATTTGAAATAATGAAGTTATAACCATTCGAAAGTAGCAATAATTCAGTGTTAATTTTTGACCACCCTGTATACATTAGTCAATTCTCCATACTTGTGACACGAAAGTTGATCCATTACTCATCTCCAAATTGAATTTGGTAAAAAAAAAGTTCAACAACCAATGAAAATTGAATCCTCAAAAAGATTACTACATTTTCACAAAATGGGCATTTCCAGTCATTTTCAGAAAAATTATATTTCGAAATATTAGACTCTCATGTAACTCGTACCCATTTTTTGAGATTTTTTTTTCATCAATTTATCTAGTTAAAAATTATTGAAAACGCCAAAATAATCTACTGAATTCAAACGATCCAGAAGAAGAGGGAAGCCATGACGTCAGTGCGCGTCCGATTCTGATTGGTTGCCCCGTTGTTATACGTTAATGATCTAAGCACCACACAGAGTTGCCAGATCAAAAATTAAAGATTAGTAAGACAGAAGGAAGGTAATCCAGAAATACATAATCCCTCGTCTAATCACTTGATTAGCGTATTAAAATTCCATTGCGTTAATACCTGTTAAGAATAGGTGGTAGGTATATAAGGTGCTACTGATTCGAGAACTTTATTTTATCTTGAGAGTGCGAGTGATAGTATGTTAAACTATCAACTTGGCAACTGTGTGTGTGTATTTATATTTTTCATCTGTCGTCGCGTCCTAACACTCCTCCTAACCTATATCTGGATTGTTTTGATTACTTCTCAAGTTTCAAGTGTGTTCATGTTCAGGATGGAAACAATAGATGAAGGGTTTGAAAAGGCAGCATCGGATAATTTGCCGATGGTGGATATTGACATGATGGGTGATTTTTTAACGAATAATGCAAATTTCGTTAGTGCTGAAGTTCTCAACGTGAAAACACAAAGGTTAGTTTATGTTTACATTCCAGAAGAGTGGTGAAATGAAAACCTGTTTCCATTTTGTATTTTCAGTGAGTATTCTGTATTCTGGGTTATATTGAAGGTAATTTTACGTTTCAGATCAACCATGGAGGCTTATGGTGATTAAGCAATATCATAAGTTGAGTTGAGAAGTAATGGTGATATATGTACAGTGAACAAAAATCATACCTGAAGACAAGAATCACAAGAAAGTCTACAATGTTATGGCGATAATGAATGAAAAAGAGGAGAACAAATCTTTTGGTCAGCAAATTATTCATACTCAGACAAACACATGAACTTTATACATTTTTACACATTCTGAAAAATCATAGTTCCTATTTGATTTCATACTTTTTGTTTACAGGAGGTTGTAAACATGGTGTTCCTTTTTTATTATGGATACATTTATTGGAAGAGTGCTTCATTATTAAAAGTGAGCAGGATGGATTTTTACATACCTGTGTATTCTTTATCAAGTACCTTATTATTGATGATTATCAGATTTTAATTATTAATTAGTTTTTGTTTGATATGTTCATTCAGTTATTCATCTGATATATTCTGTGTGCTGCTATAAAATATATATTCAATTTATTTTCTGTATATCTTATATTTCAATTCATTCTGAATCAAAACATTGAAATGTTAATATTACAAATTTTTGCTATTATCATTGGGGATTATTATTATATTGAGAAACAATAAACTGCTGTAAAAAGTTTTACCTGCAAATATATTGAAATGGTTTTGTTTTAATAATTTAAATAAATAAATTCTAAATAAAATGATATTAATTTACTTCCTAATATTCCAAATCACATATATGAATAAAGCTCATCATTTACTTGAATTAACATTTTTATTGAGAACTTATTTCAGGGTAATACTGTGATGACAAGCAAAAGTATCAACATATTTAGGTCTTCTATTCCTAAATACAAATTAATTTTGGAAATATATTCAATAGATAATACAGTGATATTTTATTTTCTATATAGGTATTTGTTCTCAAAACAAGTATTTTAACTTCCTATGAAATGTACAATTCCATTTTTTGCAGTTTATAGCAATACTATTCAGCAGTGGTTTTTCTAAATTAATGAGCTTACATGCTATAATTATTATTGAATGTATAAGTTTTTTTTTTTCTTATTTCTTCAACATTTTAACAGTAGTTAGGAGTCTATTTTGATCACTTTCATCCACAGAAGTAGCAGCTGATGAGGAAATAGGTTTGTATTTCTAGTAGATTTTGAACTTCAAGAAATTGTTGATGATGAAGGAGAACTAATACTTGATTTCACTAGTTTGTCCCCTAATATGGCAGAACTTGCTTTATTAACGATATTCTCAGCTTCAAAATACACTTTTTTAACCAGATGGAGGATCGAATCTCTGACTCTATCTTGGGCCTTTTTGAATCAGGTAATTCTTCATTGAACAGTTTCTTCATGATATTCTTTGAAGTTGACCATGGATGTTTCATAGGTGAATGATGATAGTCCACTTTTCTTTTCCTTGTTGACTCACTCAAATTACTAGGCAAAATAGTTGGTGATGGACTTTCTATAATATATATTTATGAGGTACCACTCCTGATCTCAAAAATAACTTTATAGTACATTCAAGTGGCTGCATATTCTTCTAGCTGTAAATTATATTTTGAACAGGACTGAATTATTGAAAGATTTTGACAATACTTACATTGAAGTGGTCTTCGCAGGCAATATTGTTTCTACCAATATGAACTGTTTCAGGCAGTTTCAAAGCCATCCTCCAGTTGTTTTGTAAGCCTGAATTTCTTATTACATGAACAAAAATATTTCGACATATCGGAACTTGACATTTTGTGTCCCTATTCTCAAAATCACAGCCCAAATTCACAATGAACGAAGTAAACGAACAAAAATCACAAAATCACAAGGACGGAATAATGGTTTATAAAGAGGTTATGTTTTTATTGATAATTTCTATGCATGGTTGCAATATCAGAAGTTACATTTTCTGAGAATGGCAATTTTATAATAACTGATGATGATTATGTTCAGATCACGATGTTTTGACAAATTATATGTACCCCATTACATCAAATATATCACGAAATCTGAATGTATGTAAGAGATGATGAATAAGAATGTGATATTGTCCGACAGATGTGACTGAATCTGCTCCGATTGAAAATTTACACCAAACATGATCATCCCTAATCTTGAAATATTTTCATTTTCACATTGAATTGGGAGTGTCTGATAGTTGATTACTCACAATTCAGAACAATTTCTCATGACACGAAATGGATTCAAAGATTTTACAGAGACATGGCAACTGCGGTGGCTCTTTCCCTCACCTGCCCTAACTTACGAGTCAGTCAACGCCATCACAAACTTCGACCAATCATATTTCTGGAAGACACTGACGTCACAGCGAAGGATCGTTAGAATTTACAGAATGTGAAGTCACGTTTTCAATATCGAATAATAAATCGAAATTAACAAATTCAGAGTGAATAAGTTGTTTACACTATCTTATAAGCCTCCCTCCATCACGTCATGTGAAAAAAAGGGCATATTTTAAGATAGTGGAAATGCCCATTCAAAATATCTCGAGAACTTCAACGTTTAAATATGATGAACATTGATAAGAGTCACCTTTATTTTCATCGTAGAATCCTAAAAAGAAAAAATATATAGGGCATTCCATTTAAAAAAACACAACTTTGATACATTTTATGTTTTTGGGATACCCTGTATATCATGACAATAATTTTAAAATGTACCCCTAATAGTCCTCTATCTGTCCCAAATCCGAAACATTCGAAAAATCGAACGACTTAGCCACAATTTTCCGTGTCGTTTGACGTGAATAACCCTGTATATAAGAGGAGAGAAGGATATTGTGTTAGCACAAAGGGCAAGGGTATGAAGTGACAGGTTGTAGGTTGAATCCGTTCCGTGTGTGGAATGTCAACTGGTGCAAGACAGTCTGTTTCGGCTCGCCAAGCCTCATCAGTCTCTCTCATACTGTCTTGCACCAGTTGACATTCCACACACGGAACGGATTCAACCCACAACCTATAACTTCATACCCTTGCCCTGTGTGCTAACACAATATCCTTCTCTCCTCTTTTGTTTGTCTTGTGGCGAACCACACATCAAGGTGCAGTCGGGCGACGTAGATGTAGTAACAGAGACATCTGTACTCCTGCGTTGTTACCCGAAAAGCACGTTCTGTTTAGTGCTACTGTACCAAACATCCGTATTCCTCACTGTTGAAGACTACATTGTGGTCTTGGCGAGCCGAAACAGACTGTCTTGCACCAGTTGACATTCCACACACGGAACGGATTCAACCTACAACAGTGTGACCCATTTTTAATGGAAACACCCCCCTAGAAAGTTGTAAACAGATTTTAATAATTTTTTTTTGAAATGTCAGGTACTAAAAGGTCTACCTTGGGACAAAATTTGAAATGTTTATTCCAATTTTCAGGGCATACTATGATATTTTTTCTTAGTCGAAAATCGAGATTTTTCATTAGCGATTTTTTAATGAAAAAATCACTACGCCACTGGATTCAGAGTGCCTCTAAACAGGTGTGACCAAAATTTCATGAAAAAATAGTCGTTAATAACAAAGTTATGACAACTCAAAAATTCGAAAACTCACACAGCTAACAGTCACAAAAAACACCCTATATCAACAGATATAGCCATGAGAATATTTTTTTATAATTTCAACAATAAAATGCCGCCAGATGAAAAAAACAAATAAGCGTAAATTGTTTTAATGAAAATAACGGAATTACATTCACACAATTCAACTAATAATGAAAGAAAAAAATTAAATTAACGTAACAATTTTTTTCATGAAATTTTGGTCACACCTGTTTAGAGACACTCTGAATCCAGTGGCGTAGTGATTTTTTCAATAAAAAAATCGCTAATAAGAAACCTCGATTTTCGACTAAGAAAAAATATCGTAGTATGCCCTGAAAATTGGAATAAACATTCCAAATTTTGTCCCAAGGTAGACCTTTTAGTACTTGACATTTCAAAATAAAAATTATTGATATCTGTTTACAACTTCAAATTTTAGGGGGGTGTTTCCATTAAAAATGGGTCACACTGTACAATATATATATATATATTGACTGTAAGTTCTGAGTGAAACTCTCACAGAAAGAATTCTCCTTGAGGTTGCGGTCAAAGGAAATTGGCCAAAGTAAAAGATAACTCTGTGTTAATTTGTAGAGCTTTCGAAAATTATTATATTTGCATGATCGATTCATCTGAAGAACAAAAAACCTGTATGTAAAATCAGGGTATCCAGGTATAATATAAGAGACTTACAAACGTGAGGTTGTTACACGAAATTTTGCAATTGCATCCCCTAAAAACATTTGAAAATGTATCCATCACAAAAAGTCGAAATATTGTTAGTACTTGAAAAAACTTCATGAACATGGTCACTATTCCGTAAGAAATTGAAAACTTGCTTTGAAATGCCATGGAACATATTTAAAGTGATAGTTGACATGGTAAATAGATTCAAACGATGGAACACATTAAGGTGGTAAATTTCAATCTTGGTTGGGAATAGGAGGAATTTTTTTATTTCAAATTTTAGAAGATAATTATAAATGATGCTCAAATTCGCAATATCAGACCTCTTGTTCATACTATTTGGTTAATTATTAATATATATATCATCCCAAGGAAATTTCTTTTCAGGTAGTATTTCCGAAAGTCAAAACTGATGGATTATTGATATAAACATAATGATTCAAATTTATTGTATGTTCAGCAAGTGCACAACTGTTTTTGTTTATATTGCAGTCACTTTTATGATATAATGCGTCCAGACAAATTGCGGCTGTTTTGTCCTATATAAATTCTATCACAATTCAGACAAGGAAAGCTTAAACAATATTGGAAAATTCTAGTAAAGATATAGGTGTTTTAGTTTCAGTATACTATATATCAAAAACATCGAAGTGGGTGTTTAAGTGTGAAATTTTTTTTAAAGCGAACCTAAATTGAACGAATTCGGAGCAAGGGTGAAGGAAGTACAGTGATGTCAAATATAATTTTTTCAACATCCTTCACACCTTCATTATTCGAGATACAAAAAAATTATGACAAAATATTTCAAGAAGACGTGAATATTCATTAATATCAAATTTTTTACACCCTCCAGCGGCCATTCTAGGAACTTGAAAATAATTCCAATGAATTTCTCTTGGCCGATTTAGTAATCGAATTTTTCTATAAAAACTCGCCGTATTTTGTGAAAATCTAATCGTTTCATGTTAATCTACAATCTGTAATTGATATCACTGCAAGAAGCTTCTTTGATTTGAAGCACGAACTTTTAGAAAAATTTAGTTGAAGGTACCAGAAATTTCAAATTCGAATATTTTCATTACCTCTTCTTTGATACCTCTGTATGTAAACAAAATGGCGCCATCAAAAAATGTTTATTATTCAGAAATCAACAAACATCAATTTTATCTCAATTAGATATTCAGTCAAACTTTCACTGTTATTTCATTCCACTCAACAAACAACTTACACATATTAATCACGGGCATCTAAAATAATAAAAATTGATGAATTAAATCAATGTAATGTAATGAATATGATGGTGAATCAAGAAGAAAATGATTCTTTGAATATAATATTTCTAAAAACAACAAGGTGTCATAGACAATTCAATTTATCAAAACAGCAGGTCATCTTCGGACTTTTCAACGGATCTGTCCATAGATCATGAAAAAATATATTTTCGAATTACATTTTTGAACATAAGAATTAGCTGTAATGTACAGGATACCCCGTGACTCGAAGAGCATATTCCTTGAACAATTTCAAGTCAAAAGAAAGTGCCGTTTACACTTTTGTCCAAAACTTTATAGTCGAGGATTAATGAGTAATAATGTGTAGAATAAAGAGAATATTGAATAAATGTAATATTTTTTCGATTGAGATTTTTTTATTATCACACAGGTTTCTGTTCAAAATGTCCCCCGCTGCTTCACAACACATTCTAGCTCTCATAAATATCGAAGACGTTGTGACTGAAGAGTCTATTGGTCGTCTCGTAACTACTCAACTTGAGTATTAGACAAAAGTGTATAAGACACTTTCGTCTTGAAATTGTTTAAGGAATATGCCCTAAGATATGGGCATCGAGTCACGAGACACCTCGTATATTTCGAAATATTATAATAAACCATTTCGGCATCAGTACTTTGTTTCCATATACATCAACTCTAATCGGTTTTAATTTAATCCCGTATCCCACATAATTAATGTTAAAAATTGGCCGCTACTGAATTTCTATTCATGTCAATAAAGAAGAAATACCAAATTTTCAGATTTCATGAATGTTTATTTACTTAAAAATAATGGGCAATATAATGAACCAGATCTTCATTTATTTCTTTTCACAGGCCTATTGAAATTACCATAAAGTACTAACGAGAAATTTACACATGCTTTCGCACAAAATAGTTTTAAGAATCGCAGGGTGAACAATGTTCCCATGCCATAAGTGTTTCTTTCTTCCGCCTCGTGAAGTCGCTAATTCCAAGTATCTCTTGAAACGCGGCTCAATCCGATGAAATAATATGCGATGCGGGGATTTCATTGGACAGGCACCGCTTCCAGTAGAGATCTCAGGATCTCTACTCGATGACTAACCTGCATTGATGAGGGCCAATGAGCCCAAGACCGGTCTGCAGGCCGATAGGCGTGCCTGTCTGGATATCAACTTTGCCACGTGTTAGGAGGAAAGAAACATGTGGATTATGTAGGTATTCACAGTGTGAATCGTAGCATATACTACGAGTAAATATAATTCAATGTTCTGCGTATCATTGGCCAAGATAGTAGTTGGTTTCTACTCGTTTTCTACCGTCATCCAAACTACGTTTGCATTATGAATTGGTGAAAAAATTACCTACTTTATTTATTTTTTATACTCTCCAATTCATAGCTTTTTATTTTAAAGAATTAATTTATGTAGGTATAGTTAATGAAGATGAGCATATTGAACACTTATTATAAATTTTTGTAGTAGTCCTATTCGACTTTACTGATGTTTCAAACTGAATAAAAATCGAAAATTGCCCAAACCCTGTATTTCGAATTTCAGAGTAAACAGAGTTCAAACAATGTATTCATTATTTCTGTCTGGATTTCAAAATTCACGTTGATAACACATTAACTTTCTCTAAACTGCATTGCATACATTTTATGGTCACATGGGATACGGGATTATACGAAATAATCTGTACTGCTGTAAAGTGAAGAGGTGAAATATATACAAGAGAATTGATATATTTTATTTATAAAAATTTTGAAATAAGACTTGAAAAATGATTTAACTTAGTAGCCAAAGCATCGTATCTACGAAACTTACTGATTGGTTTTCCATTTTCCCATTTGGTGATTTTGATGTGGGTATCAGCACGTTTCATGGCTTCTGCTCTGCAATCAGGTTTTAGTGCCTGCCTCAAAAGTTTGGCGGAAATGTTGGAATAGTTGATGTAACTGTGACAAAATGAAACATGTTTCGAAAAATGCAATGATTACATGATATTCTTGTAAGGGGTGTAGAGGTATAATAGGGCACTAATAGGGTACTAGTTATTCAACGCTTTTCTCTGGATAATTTTGAAGGTCGTTTTACATGAACAGTTATTCATCATCAAGATGAAATACAATATTTGCTATATTCACTAGGACCAACATACTATCAGGAATAATTAACACTCACTTACTGGTATTGTTAGGAGCCATATCATGGTTTGAAAGTTGATTTTTGACAAATGATACACTTATCAACTTCATCATCCATCATACTAGGAATTTTAAATTGAAATCAGTAGATTGAATGGAACAAATCTGCAATTGATACTTTGGTGTTACTAATTCGAGCTGTTTTCAAGAGAAATATTGATATTTAAAAAAAAACCTTCGTTATAATAAAATATAAATTATTATACGGAAAATTAAGATTTGAAGTTTTATTTCGAGAGAATTATTACAAAAAAAACATGTATCAATAAATCACACACAACAAAAAATAAAAGAGCGTGGGGACGCGTGAAGGTGGTTCCGTGACCAGCACTTCCATAAATGCTGATGCATTTGCTGGAGTCATTACTCCGAGGAGAAATGGGACGCGAATTCAGAACCGATTCAATTTGAATATAAACCGTCAAAAACTCATAAGAAGTTGGTCGCAAACGATTTTGACAATATGCCTTTCAACAGATTGAATATTACGTTCCCATAAGCCAGCTTTGCTAGAAGTAGCTTCTTGCAGCTACTTGAACAGTTCTTGGTAGAAACCAATTAAATTCGTACCACAGTCGAAATATATGTATTGTGGTCTACCACGTTGAGCTAAGAAACGTTTCAAACCGGCTGAAAACACAGCAGTAGACAAATCTGAGACAAGTTCCAGGTGAACGGCTTTTATCGCGAAGCTAATAAATATACAAAGGTAGACCTTCAAAGTTTTAGCACCTTGCCATTTAGATGATGATCCGAAAAGCCCCTTCAAAATCGACGCCTACATGTTGAAAAGATTTGCATTGTGAAACACGAGCGGATGGCTGATCCCCTTTTGGAGGTTGCAATGGTTTTGAATTAGTTCTCCAGCAACGAAGACATTTGGATAAGACTCGCCGAATGGAGCGTTTCGCAGAAATAATCCGGGATTGTTGGGTTGAGGAATTTTACAGTTTGATTACCAGCATGTGAATATTTCTTATTAAGAGAATTGATCATCAAATCAGTAAACCTACTGTGGTTCGGCTCAATAATAGAAAACTTGTCATATTTGATGGAAGCTTGCGATAGCCGCCCTCCTACTCTGATGATATCATTGTCTTCGACAAAAAGGTGATTCTTTTCTGAATGATTTTGGCAAATATGGATTTGATTTGAGCTTGCAGATAATTTCTGAGGAATTGGTAGTTTGTGCATGTTTTGATAAAATAATAAGTGATACATTTAATTAATTCATCAATCGTCAAGGGTATGCGGGTGATTAATGCTAAATACGAGTAAATATTCAGAGGGAAATTTGGACCTTTCTACCAAAGATGAAAATAAGAGAGTTCGGAAGGTGGTAGGACCCCTTGAGCCGCAATCGGCTGGGTCGTCTCTGATGCTACATAAAGCCACTCGGCGGAAGGGACTTGAGTTTGAATAAAAGATATACGGTTTGAAACAAATGTTGTACATCCTGTGGAAACACCACTGAAGATGGCCAATTACACGAAAGTAGAATACAATACTTTTTTTATGACTGAGTGTTCACCATTCAATTCAAACGGACGAGATATTTAAAGAATATTTTATTAAAGAAACAAATTTCAATGGTTTTTGTCAAATTAATTAATTTTAAAAACTAACGAAAAGTGAATATTGAAAAAGCCATAGGTATTAAAAAAAGCAGGTATTTGAGATTCGAAATCTTTCCTTTCAAAAGAAGAATTTTAACATCGCTTGAATTTTTTTTTTCTAGTAAGTGAATAAATCATTGATAGAACTTAAATAGAGCAGTGTCAGTGACGTAGAATTGTCACGTGACGAACAGCTGATCGGGGGACAAACTAACCATTTTTCCATAAGAGTACATGTATCTTTTATGGAATTTTTTGGAGAAAAATGGAACTTTTGGTGCTTATTTGTGACATATTTGTGATTGTCGGTTCATTACGAAAACCGTGAAGTAAGTACGAAAGTCTATAAATTTGTTATAAACATTATTTTCAAGTTTGAATATACCCATGTCATGAAATGTATTTGCTAAATTGGTTTGTTTTTTAGTTTTGATAAGGTATATTCATGAGTTTTGTTGCGGTGTAGGCTCATATTAAACGATCCAATCATGGGAAGGATGTGAAATTTTCATTTCCTTCAATTCGAACTCCATAGAGGAAGATTGAACCTGTCAGAGAAGTATGATGTACTAGGTGGATTGCAGCTCTTCAGATGGATAATTTCACAGGTTCCAAAGTGAATAATCATTTCAAGTGGTCTGCACATTTCATTACAAGTAATAAATTGCCAAAAAGGCTCACTGATTACATGCAATAATGACAACAATTTTCAGGTTAACTCTGATAATCCAGATCATACTATGTGCCTCTCCAAAATATGCTGGGATAGGTACATAACAAAATCTGGATAAGGAACTATGTGTATCAATAACATCTTGCAAATATAATTCATTTTCTCGAAATGGTAATAAAACATTTACTTCATTTACTTCATATTATGTACCATGTTCTAAAATTGACTAACATCTCTAACTTGTATTCTTAAGTTGAATATACTCTTATCTTATTTGAAAACCCTATATTATGTATAAATGAATTCTGACTTGTCACACAAACAACATGTAATTGAAATGAGTAGAGGACTTATGTATGCGGAGTCAGTGGTGGACGGTGGACGGGTGGTGGACGGGTGGTGGACGGTGGACGGGTGGCAGACGGTGGCCGGTGGACGGGTGGTGGACGGTGGACGGGTGGTGGACGGTGGCGGCGGTGGCGGTAGCGGTGCAGGCGCAGTAGTTGAGGATCTAAGGAGTCGAGGATCTGAGGAGCTGAGGATCTGAGGAGCAGAAGAGCTGAGGATCTAGGAACTGAGGGGTTTGGAACACAGTGATAGGAGGGTGGTGGGTGGTAGCCGAAGAATGCATTGACCTAAAATTGCCAAGTCCACGTTCTCGCGTAGGTAGAATATAATTTAATACATCTATTCAATATCAAAGTTATGGACATGAGTAGTGTGACGCAACAATGAACGATAAACTACGACATCTAATGCCTAAAAGGAGAAGACAGTCGAAATGGGTCTCCTTCCGAAAAAATATCACCCTGATGAAATCTTTGTTCAGAACTATTCCCACCATAATAATAAAAAGTCGAGGGGTTCGGCCGCAGATGTCCCAGGTAATAAAATCCTCACCGCGGGCTTTATTCGTGATAGACCTTAAAATAGCCGAGAGTAAGGACTTTGTCAGTTGTTGAGAGAAAACAGAAAATAAATACAGGATGAACCAGAGAAAACATTGGTACATTAGGATGAATTAGACAATTTGGCGTCCAGAGGTGCAGAGTAATTTCAGCGATTGATTTATCGAAGAATTATATACGGAATATATGAAAAATTGATACACAGAATGTATGGAAAGAATTACGTACTGGGTGTATTGAAACTGATGTGTATTGAAAATTGACGTATAGGATGAATCTATGAAAATACGCATGAATAGAATCGATAAGGAAAAAATGGGTCAAGCAGACGGCTATCTTTGCGCATATGGTAAATCACCGTGTATTAGAACAGGATGGGCCTAGAGAAAACAAATATGACGTTGATGGAAATATAAATTGGGTAAGTCACTCTATAGAGAAAATCGAACATGCCATTGAAGATATGAAATAAGATGGTCTTCTAGAAAAAAATCAATATAACGTCGAATTTTTGGATTAAAATGGCTCTCTACTGAAAAAAAAGGTTAGTATATAATGAATGGAGCAATTCGCTCCCTCAGAGGTTATATATGGGGTTATTCTACGTATGAGCTATCGTAAAAATAATATACAGGATGGATCGAAAGAATGTCTATACAGGAGATATTAGAGAAAAACATAGAATTGCTAGTGCAGAAAGACTTTATTGTCGTATAAGGCGATATCCTCGCATGCGGAAAAAAATAATATACAGGATGAATCGAAATAATACATATATGGACTGGATCCAATAAGAAAAACGATGCATAAATAAAAAGGATTGATCGAGCAGATCGCCATTGGGATACAGTGCTAGGCATCCATAAGAGTTATGAGAGAATGATATGCAAGGTGGGTCGAGAAAAAAATTCAGATACACAACCGATTGAAATAATATGTGATGAGTAAGGGATGAAACGAAGGAAAGTGATAGACATACAGAATTGATCCCTATAAATCTGCTATCTTTTCGATACAGATAGATTATGAAATAATGAAAAATTAATCAAGGAGATGGTTCTTTCTGCGTTATATCTCAGTATGAGAGCAAAAAATCTCATTCAACATGAGTCGAAGAAAACATGGCGTCGAACAAAATGATTAGGATGACCGTATAGGAGAAAAAGAAACAGATGGCGAGCGTTCATGATTGTATGATGGAAAAAGGGTGACAGAAAAAATATGGTCACGAAAAATAAATGAGATGCAGCCTAGATGACAACAAACATGGCGTCGAACGAAATAATCAAGATGGCCACCTACAGACAAAGCAAATTGAGTGTTTAGATATGAATTGGGATGGTCACCAATATAGAAAAATATATATGGCATTGGAGATATAAAATAAGATTTGTGTCTAGAAAAATAAAAAATATATGGCGTCGACTTTAGGTATAATGATGACTGTCTATAGAAAAAAACAAACATGGAATTATACAGGGTGATTCATAGGGAAATGCGTATACCGTAAGGGTAGATGGAGGACACCGAGGTGCTTCCAAATAACCTATATTTTATGGGTCTATCGTTCTTTATAACCAAGATACAGGATGATTTGTTAATTTCCTCAATTTTTTCAATTGATCATAACTTATGTACCACCCTATACATTTTTGTAATATTTGGTACGTTTGTTCTTCGTCCACAGTGGTGTCGATCAACATAATAAAGAAAAGTCTTATTCCAGGTCTTGCCCGAAACACCCTTTATATCAATATTTTGAAACTCCATTTACAAAATAGACAAGAGCAGAGAAAAGTGAGTAAGACTATGTGTACTTGGTGTTTCCGCATACAACTTTTCCACTTAATATCTTGAGTCAAATCTAGATGTTTCGATAAAATGAGGGGCAGAAAATAAAAAAAAATGTTCTTTCCCAAATGGTACTTTTCCAGCTTCAATCGATGAATTCATCAACTATTTTCAATTATCTTGATTTCTGGATTCCAATCTTATTGGAAAACGAGAGAACATGAAACAAATTATTATTAAATACCAATGACTCAATGACTAACTTAAAAACACTTTGTATGCATAAAAAATTATCACATTTGATCATTGAAAATTAAATGAGGACAAATACCCATTCCGAACTCTTATTTCAAACAAAAATAACATTGCAATCAATATGGACATTTTCTCTCGTTTTTTAATGAGATTGGAATCCAGAAAAAGTGGTAGAATGAGACAAAGTCGTTGATTTAATGGATTGAAGGTGAAAATGGGTAAATAAAATTAATTTTTCAATATTGTGCAACCTCATCATATCGAAACATCTAGATTTGATTCAAGTATACAAGGTGTTTTAAAGTTATTCATTGGTAGGTATAATAATATTATTTTCGAATAAGGACCTCTCGTTTTTCAATAAGATTTAAATCCAAAAATCAAGATAATAGGAAATAGTCGATGAATTCATCGATTGAAGCTAGAAAAGTACCATTTGGGAAAGAAAATTCATTTGTTAAAATTTTGTGCCGCACATTTATTCGAAACATCTAGATCTGACTTAAAATATTGAGTGGGAAAGTTGTATGCGGAAACACCAAAAACACATAGTCCTACTAACTTTTTTTTGCTCTTTTCGAATTTGTGAACGAAATTTGAAAATATTGATATTCAGGGTGTTGTTTCGACTCGAAACCTACTTATTAATTTTTCGAAGCCGGACCTGGAATAAGACTTTTCTTCATTATGCTGATCGACACCACTGTGGACAAAGAACATACGTACCAAAATTTACAAAAATGTAAATGGAGGTTCATGAGTTATGATCAATTGCAAAAATTCAAAAAATTAACAAATCCTGTATCTTGGTTATAAAGAACGATAGACCCATAAAATGTAGGTTATTTGGAACCACCTCGGTGTCCTCTATCTACCATTACGGTATGCGCATTTCCCAATGAATCACCCTGTATGATATGATATGAATTGACTTTGAGTTCGGAATACTTCGAGTTGAGGGAAAGTTGTAATCGTCAAACACATGAATCAAAATTATTATTGCTTTGAAATAATGTGTAGGTTCTCATATATCGGAAATTTTATACGAAATCCGAGTTCGAATCCATATATCAGCAGGTCTGCACCCTCATTCAATGGACATGGACTGGCACCAGACGCAGTTAGTTGTGGTCGAAGGTGTACATGTGGCGAGCGTGCTTCCAAGAACTGGTTTTCAGATAAAAATTTGTTATCTGTTTTGAATATTTTCCACCATATTACATAAAGGCATTCTGAAATAATTTCTATGGATCATGTCATTTGACAATATCTCATAAAATTTGCAGGAGGTATCCATGAATCCATTATAATGGAATGAAAAAATTCAGCTTGCTTCATCATCTTCAAACGATTTTCTATGATGATGGTGATGTAATCCTGGTTCATTATCTCTCAAACAGTTTTCTCTGATAGGAACAAACATGTCGAGCCGTTGGCAACAACTTCGAATCGAATATTTGGGATTATATGACTCAGTTTTACTCCAATGAAATTTTATATCAAGCTCCTAATTCTCTCCGGTGGTTATATCAAATGATTCTTCGCACATTCTACTCGGGTATAAGATAAACATCGTCCATTCTTCAACATCCACAATTTGTTGTTAATAATACTTTTTGTTCAATATAGATATAAACTATTGTGCAAGATCGAAGATGGTTCTAGCTCCATCGATGAAACAGTGGGTTGACAATCTGCTAATTGAACATTAGGCCAAGTATGAGTTAAAAAAATGGGTTCATAGGTAAGATCAGTGGGAAATCATAAAGAAATACCTAATAAAATACTATTTCGCCCTATACTCATGAAAATAACCATATTATGCGGGATAAAGAATCAAACGGAATTGATACAAATATCGGAACGTAGAAACCTGATGTAAATACGCGAGTTCAAGACTATACTTCATCTACAGCCTATCAAATGAAATATTATGCGCGAGTTCAAGATAGTTGAATTCATAGAGACAAAAGAAGTAGTAGATTTTTGACCACATTGAAGAATCATGTCTTACTTATTAATATTGCTATTTGGATGTATGTCATATAAAAATCACTGATATCTCTACTGATACCACTTACAAAATGTCAAACATGCGATTAGGTATACTCATATAAAACACCTGTCTATTGAATCATATGATTTAATGTATATTAGTCATTAGGAATTCATCGAATAATCGTATTCAGATAGGTATAGAATATTATAAAATGCAATAATAACTTGATAACTTGATAGTTGAACACAAAAGTTCACACAGATCGATGAACATTCGCCACTGCGAGCAGGGAGAAAAGTCAATATATTTGTCGTCATATTCAAACGATTATATTTTATAACGGAGAGCTCTTCATCGAATGGTTTGGAAATTCACCCTGGAGATCATCAATTCCATTACCATCAATAACCTAATTCAAGCTATATATGATTATTATATGGATAATTATACGATAAATGCCTGCATCGAATTTCATTCCACTCATTACAATTATATAATGATACGATACACATATTTTTATTCGATCCATAAAATCTTGCACACATATGATATTATTTATGTATTATTTTTCTGTTCGTTTTCTTTCTTCTATCTCATCAAGCTTTACCATCAAAAACGTAACAGTTATGCTATTTTGATTGATTTTCGTTGCATTGAGTTTTCAATGAATATTCGTAAAGTGGAGTTAGATTTGCATAAGTTATTTTCTTTATATCCAATTAAATATGACAGAATATATTAACAAAACGAATTCGGGTCGAATTATCAGAAATCACCAAAGTGAGATGTTTTTTCAATCAGCAAATACATTTATTCGGATATTCTATAGATATTTTCAGATATTTGAGGAATCTAGCGATCAATGCCACTCTTTAGTATCCCGAAACAATGAATAATAGAAAAATTTCTCATGTCTAGGTTCTTCTTTAGAATTTCTCCAAGATACGATGATTTTCAGTCTTCCTTGGTTTTTACTGACAATTGATCATATAATTGGGAAACACATATCGCATATGGCATAATACAAAACAAAAATTGATAAATATTATATGTCCTTCGCACATGTTGTTGTTTTATTACTGGTATACATCGGAAACTTAATCCGGTAGTGATTATAATTGATACATTCAGCTATATAATAATCTGAGATATAACACCATCTGCATTGAAAAGAGGAAGTTTGACATGCTCCATAGGTTTTCGAGCTCCATAATACCTCAGTTTCTGGTATACTTACGCTGAATAGGTTATGAAGCAGCCATCAATTCTACTTTGTATAATCAGCTATCAGAATAATCTTCGAACTAGCGCCATCTACACTGAATGGTGGACATAATTATCGTTATTGGTTTATCTTCGAAAATAATATACACTCTATGACATCTTTAGATACAAATTGTTGGATGAGGGTAATAGAAACATGAACAAAAGAGAAGGAAGCTGCTCTTCACGGGACGTCAAACTTCCAAATGAATAGGGCTGTTCATGTGGTTAAAATAAACTAGAAATTGTATGCGGCATCCCGCGGTTGGGGGTCAGGTGTTTTCTACCCACAAGACGATTTCGTATGAAAATGATCAGCTGGTGGATGCGATTGAACCTGCAATATAGTAGCTGACAAACTGATTAACTGAGATTTTGCGTGTGCCACAACCTTGCGTGTACCACAACCTTTGGGATTTGTGGTCCTTTATTGATTCGAAAGATATTCAAATACCTCTCCGACAACAACAATATACTCGACATCTCCAGTTAAAATAAGAATAACAACATAATTACAAAGTACTTTAATAGATAATGCCGATATACCTCAATAAAGTTACGATACATTTCATTTCTTTGGTATTCTCAATACTCGTAGGTGACGATGTTATTGCTCTCATCCTATCGATTAATTCATTTACATCAGACCAATTTTCCCACTCGTACACCAAGTTTTCTGGAATTTTATCTGCATTATTCGTAGTTATTCGTCTCGATGGGAATCCTCTTCTGGTATCAATCTGCCCTGGCCCCTTTCTGTTACGGTTTGATGGAAATAATAACGAAATAACGAATCTATACTTCCAAGACGAATTGGCGTTTGTAGAATTCCTCTGGTCATATTTCTATTTATGTGCATTACTCATAATTAATATTTTCCTGTATTCTCTCAAGTCTTCTTTGGTGTATTCCGCAGGTTCTTTCTTGGATAACAGTTTCTTCAAACCTTCTGTCAGATGAATTTTCTCATCATGGATTATTAATTTATCCTCTTATGTACTGGTGTATTGCCAATTGGCTCAGTATTGTCCAGTTTTAATGTCTGTATGGTTCAGTATGGTTAAGTGTGGTCCAGTTTGAATGTAAGTAAGTTTGATTTTATATTAATAGTGCAATTTCGGGAATGTTGAGTTATTATACCATCGACCGTCGTGAAAACATCATGTTATCATATATCGAATCATATATATTTGGCTTGAGATTCGATGATGGGTTCAAAATTGGCAATACACCAGTATATACATCATTCATCCAACAATTTGTATCTAAAGATATCATAGAGTGTATATTATTTTCGAAGATAAACGAATAACGATAATTATTTCCACCATTCAGTGTAGATGGCGCTTGTTGATATTAGGAGAAATCAGTACTTATGTGGAAATACTTTATTTTTACGAAAATATACAATCTTGACAAACGTGCCAGATAATCTATTTATCAATAACAAAAAATTCATGAGACTGCACAACAATTACCAAAGCACACGACCTCATCTATATATGGAGTGTTTTCTAACATACTCCCACCTTTCCAATTCACGTAATTGGAAATTAAATTACATTTCTAAGGACTTTGGCACTTTCACTACACGTCCATATCTTGTAGTGACAGCCTGCTTCTCCAAGTTGCTACCTTCAACTTGTGAATTGAAATTCGATTTTTTGTCCAATTCTTTCTCAGAGTTGAGTTGTTTTTTCTGATCAGCTACTTTTTCTCCAAGACTTATGATTTCTTCTTCATACGGAGAGGAAATTTCTAAAGGAAATAACCGTTGAAAAGGTCTAAGCAGTTCTCCTCCGGACAATTTGACTTTAGCTATTCTTGCCACATTATCTTTGCCTGGATAAATCTGAAGAACTTTTGCTAAAGGCCAATTCACACGCTTCTTATTATCCACTTCTAATAATACAATGTCCCCTATTTGAATCCTGTCCTCCTTTCTGTGACCATAATGAACCAATTCTGCTAGGTACTCCTTCCTGAATCTTCCTCTCAAATCATTTTGCAGATATTTTTGTCGTCCCAGTAGATATTTTCTATCTATAGTGTCAAGATCGATATACAAAAACTGTAAAGGGCTGAGCGGAATCAATTCATCATTATCTGAGATATACGTCAAAGGCCTGGAGTTTATTATTGTTTCACAATCGCATAGTACTGTCATCAATTCTTCATAAGTAACGCTGGCTTTACCCAAATTTCTTCTTAGGAGTTCTTTAGTAATTCTAACCAATCGCTCCCACCATCCTCCCCACCATGCAGCTGTGGGAACGTTGAAAATCCATTTTATTATTTTCACTGAGGAAAATTTCAGAATCTCTTCCCAATCAATTATTTTCAAGAGATTATTAGATCCCACAAAACTTGTTCCATTATCGGAATAAATCGTGGATATTCTGTCCCGTCTTGCAATAAACCTTCTGAGAGCACGAATGAATGCTTCTGTGGAAAGGGAAGTCACAAGTTCAAAATGTATCGCTCTATAAACAGCACAAGTGAATAATAATATCCATGCTTTTTCGCCACCCTTCAGAAAAAGCGGACCTGCATAATCCATACCAGTAACTTCAAACGTGGCAGCATTTTTCAATCGATTCTTTGGTAAGGGTGCAAAAGGAGTTTCAACTGACTTCTGGTTATACCTTTTACAAACGACTCATTTTGAAATCCCTTGTTTTACTGTTCTCCTAGATTTTAAAATCCAAAATCTTTCCCTTAATATAGCAAGAAGTGTTTTGAGACCAACATGACATGATGAACAGTGTCAAAAATCAGTCTGTGAACTATATCGTGATGATTAGGTAATAAAATTGGGTATTTGAAATCTTTAGTATCTTCACTCAAAATCAGCTAAGTTTTTACCCTCAGCATACCATTTTCATCCTTCATCACTTGTAAATTATGTACAACATCTGCATCTATCTTTCCAAGACTTTCCTGTTGAATCAATCTCAAAAGAAAAATTTCACCTCTCTGAAACTCTTCGCATGTCAATTCACCTGATCTTCTTTTATATTTATTCTTTACATTGTAACAAAATCTGAATATCCATGAAACCATTCTCACAATCTTCGAATATTTATAAAAGTACTTGAGATATTTGGTAAATTGTTGAGTTTCATGCACAACCGATGAAATGAGATCTTTTCTTTTCAGACAGTAATTCTTCCTCATCGCAATAAATTTCAGATTTTGGCCAAAATTCCGGTGTTTTTCTCAACCATTCTGGACCTCTCCACCATCTATTTTCTGAAAGAATTTTAGCACTGCATCCTCTGGATGGTAAATCCGCAATATTCATATTTCCAGGTACATGGAACCAATCAACAGGATCGCTAATGGAACATATTTCGTTGACCCTATTACCGACAAAAGTAGTCCAATCTTCTTTAGTTTTAATCCATGAAAGTACTATCATGGAATCCGACCAGTAATATGTTTTCATGGAAGAAAATATTTCAATCTTTTTTACTGACTGACAAAGTCTGGCACCTATTACTGCTGCTAATAGTTCCAATCTTGGTAAAGAAATCAATTTTATTGGAGCAATTCTTGTTTTTGCTTGAATCAGCTGAAGTGATATGACTTTGTTTTTCTCTGAACGTAGAAAAATACAAGTAGCATAAGCTATCTTACTTTAATCGCAGAATACATGTAAAGTATTCACCGTATCCTTCAATGGATATTCACATATACTATGTCTAAGTATCATGCAAAAACTTAACCATGGAATTTGCTTCAACCAATTTTCGAAATCTTTGATGATATTTTCAGGCAATTCCTTATCCCAACCGAGTTTTAATTTCCAAGATTTTTGCAATAGTAATTTTGGAATCAAGGTTACCGGACAAGTGAATCCAATGGGATCAAATATTTTATGGGAAATAGACAATAAACCTCTTTTCGTCCTAGGAATATTATTAATGTCAGTAAGGGAACTTATATCACAAAAAAATTGTATCGTTCTTGAAATTCCAAGACATACCCAATACTGAACAGACATTCTCTTCACAATTGACATCAACATTTGATTTTCCAAATGAATGAATCCAACCCCTGAGTTCAAACTGTGCACTGGACATGATTCTATTAGATTCATCTTTGAACTGTAATAAATCGGACATATTTTCCACGCTAGTGACACAATTATCGACGTAAAATGAATGTTAAGTTTTTCTGCTGTTTCTTTCAAATAGTCTGGTACTCGTTCCAAATGATGGTTGATTGTTGCTACTAAGAGGAATGGGCTTGAAGAAACTCCGAAAACTACTCTACGATGCCTGTATATCAATTTATCGTGATTTTTTTTCATTTTTCCACCAGATAAATCTCAAAAAATCCCTATCTTCTTCCTTCAAGCTAATCTGTAGAAAAGCCTTCTTAATATCTGAAATTACACCAATCGCACCTATCCTGAATTATAATAAAACTGTTGGAATTAATTCAATTAAATTTGGTCCCTTTTCAAGACAATCATTCAAAGAATGCCCTTTCTTATCTTGTGTGGATGCATCAAAAACAGGTCTGATTTTCGTTGTAGCACTTGAATCCTTTATTACAGCGTGGTGAGGCAAATAATAAACACAATTTTCCATTTCATTTTCTGGAACCCTTTCTATAATATTCAATTTCTCCCACTCTTGAAACACTTGCTGATAATCTGAATACCTATTAAAATCTTTGAGCTTTTTTGTTACATTGAATAATCTGCTTTCTGCATTATCGTAATTGTTCATGAGTTTTGGGTGACCTTCTATCCATGGAAGACAAACCTGATACCTATTTTCATCTGTTAAGATTATCGTTTCATTGAAATGTCGCATGTTCTCGATTTGTAAATGTTCTTTTGATTTCATTTCTGAAGAATCTCTTATACCCAAAACTTCTAAACTCCATAAATCTGGTATTTGAAAACTACATAGAGATAATGTTAGAAAACAATTGATTGCTTTCTGTTGCTTTCCCATTAAAGTCCACCCAAGACGAGTTTCAATAGCGAATAATTCTTCGTCTACTTTCTCAATAATACCCGTAAATAAGTGTCCTATAACATCAGCACCCAGAAGAATCACAATTTCAGTTAATTTTGATTCTGAATCTGAAATTGTTATGTTTTTTCTTTTCAAATAATCTATGTACTTTTTATTTCGAAGTCTCGGTATATAAATACAAATCTTCGGTTGATCTAGTGCAACAAATTCTAATTTGAACGATTTGTTTAAACTTTCTATGTGGACCTCAAATAAACTGTGAATGTGCTATTCTGTTTCTGAACCTCCGAAAACACCCTGTATGATTATTTCTTCTCGAATTTTATCAAAATTCATTTGTTTGGCATGGGTTGATAAAATATAGGACCTTTGGGAAGCCGAATCTAACAGTGCTCTCACAAGCATTGATTTTTCATCTCTTACTAATCGAATAATAATAGTTTGTAATAAGGTTTCAGTACAGCTATTAAGGCTAGTGAGGACATTTTCTGTATCGTTTGATTGTTCTTTTGCTGAACCGCTCATTTTGTCATTCGAAGATGATTTTTTTGAAGGTAAATCGGGACACAATATTGGAAAATGTTATCTCCCACACAACAAACATTTAATGAATAACCTACAATTTTTTAGGTTATGATTAGGTCTAAGACATCCGAAGCAACAGTTTTTCTTTATTACCATGTCTTTTTTCTCATCAAATGTTAGTTTATTTGCACTCAAACAATCTTGACTAGAATGAGAACGGTCACAGAAGATACAATTCAGAACTTTCTTACCTTTTTTCTTTTCTGAAGTGAAAATAGTAGCTGCCGTATTCAATTCAGGATTATTGGACTGGTGTGATTTTACCTTTTGATTATTCTGTGTTTTTCCGATTTCCTTATTCACTTGTGAAAAACTAGTTCGTGCTAGCCTGATCCTTTCTTCACTTTCAACTTCAGCTTTCAGAAAATCTAATAAAAGATTTAAATGATTAGTAGAGTTCTTATCGTTTTCACCTAAAGTATTGTTTGTTGATCCTCGACTTTCTTCTGTACTATCTCTTGCAATAGAGCTTCGTTGTCTCTCCCAAACCTTAAGAACATCCTCGGGTAAAGCTGATTCTGCTAGGGGATATAACATCGCGGCATACTTGTCACTTGTGACCCCCAATGTTTCAAGAGCTCTCAATTGTGTTTCAAGCTTATCGTATAAGTTAGATAGAGACATACCTGTCTTATGCGCTATCGACTGCTTCAGCACGAGATTCAGGAGTTCCCTGACGTATACCTCAATCAAGAATTCGTCCCTAGCAAACCTGGTTTTTAACTGCTTGACGGCCTTTTCGTAATTGTTACCTGAAGGCAGAAAACTCTCGACCAATTCCCTCGCCGTGGAACCCTGTTCAGTAGCTTGAATCAAATACTGAAATTTGTCTTCATTTTCGATCGCAGGATCTTCGTGAATCTTCTTAAATTGACCCCAAAAACCGATCCAATTCTTCACCTCGCCGTCAAATCTCTTCAACTCAAGTTTGGGTAATTTGAAGTTCTTCCTCTTGGCTCCTCCGTTTGTAGAGTTGACATTGCTGACTGTTTCTTCCTGTTTCGGCGCCTCGTTCAAATGAAAGTTACACCTGGTTCTGTAGTTTATGGATTCCTCTCTGAATAATTCAACTGAATTCCATTCTTCTTCGAATTCTTCATCGCCAACATCACTAGAGCATAGTGCTTCTCGAATTTGCTCATCTAAAACATGGAGACGGTCGCTCTTGTCTTTCAACTGGTTCAAGCGAGCCATCAAGTCTTCTTTATTGGATAGTTTGTTCTTCAATAAGTTATCCAAATCATTGCAAGTTTTCGTAAATGATCGCCTCAATTGAGTCCTTTCTTTCTGTAACTGGTTTGATTTCTCCATTGAAGTGTCCTGTCACGGTCGCCAAATGTTGATATTAGGAGAAATCAGTACTTATGTGGAAATACTTTATTTTTACGAAAATATACAATCTTGACAAACGTGTCAGATAATCTATTTATCAATAACAAAAAATTCATGAGACTGCACAACAATTACCAAAGCACACGACCTTATCTATATATGGAGTGTTTTCTAACAGCGCTAGTTCTAAGATTATTCTGATAGCTGATTATACAAAGTAGAAATGATGCCTGCTTCATAACCTATTCAGCGTAAGTATACCAGAAAATGAGGTATTATGGAGCTCGAAAACCTATGGAGCATTTCAAACTTCCTCTTTTCAATGCAGATGGTGTTATATCTCAGATTATTATATAGCTGAATGTATCAATTATAATCACTACCGGATTAAGTTTCCGATGTATACCAGTAATGAAACAACATGTGCGAAGGACATAATATTTATCAATTTTTGTTTTGTATTATGACATATGCGATATGTGTTTCCGAATTATATGATTAATTGTCAGTAAAAACCAAGGAAGACTGAAAATCATCGTATCTTGGAGAATTTCTAAAGAAGAACTTAGACATGAGAAATTCTTCTATTATTCATTGTTTCGGGATACAAAAGAGTGGATGATGTCAATCGGGCATTGATCGCTAGATTCCTCAAATATCTGAAAATATCTATAGAATATCTGAATGAATGTATTTGCTGATTGAAAAAACATCTCACTTTGGTGATTTCTGATAATTCGACCCGAATTCGTTTTGTTAATATATTCTATCATATTTAATTGGATATAAAGACAATAACTTATGCAAATCTAACTCCACTTTACGAATATTCATTGAAAACTCTATGCAACGAAAATTAATTAAAATAGCATAACTGTTACGTTTTTGATGGTAAAGCTTGATGAGATAGAAGAAAGAAAACGAACAGAAAAATAATACATAAATAATATCATATGTGTGCAAGATTTTATGGATCGAATAAAAATGTGTGTATCGTATCATTATATAATTGTAATGAGTGGAATGAAATTCGATGCAGGCATTTATCGTATAATTATCCATATAATAATCATATATAGCTTGAATTAGGTTATTGATGGTAATGAAATTGATGATCTCCAGGGTGAACTTCCAAATCATTCGATGAAGAGCTCTCCGTTATAAAATATAATCGTTTGAATATGACGACAAATATATTGACTTTCCTCCCTGCTCGCAGTGGCGAAGGTTCATCGATCTGTGTGAACTTCTGTGTTGAACTATCAAGTTATCAAGTTATTATTGCATTTTATAATATTCTATACCTATCTGAATACGATTATTCGATGGATTCCTAATGACTAATATACAGTTGTTAAATCTTATGATACAATAGACAGGTGTTTTATATGAGTATACCTAATCGCATGTTTGACATTTTGTAAGTGGTATCAGTAGAGATATCAGTGATTTTTATATGACATACATCCAAATAGCATTATTAATAAGTAAGACATGATTCTTCAATGTGGTCAAAAATCTACTTCTTCTTTTGTCTCTATGAATTCAACTATCTTGAACTCGCGTATAATATTTCATTTGATAGGCTGTAGATGAAGTATAGTCTTGAACTCGCGTATTTACATCAGGTTTCTACGTTCCGATATTTGTATCAATTTCGTTTGATTCTTTATCCCGCATAAGATGGTTATTTTCATGAGTATAGGGCAAAATAGTATTTTATTAGGTATTTCTTTATGATTTTCCACTGATCTTACCTATGAACCCATTTTTTTTGACTCATACTTGGCCTAATGTTCAATTAGCAGATTGTCAACTCCACTGTTTCATCGATGGAGCTATAGTTTATATCTATATTGAACAAAAAGTATTATTAACAACAAATTGTGGATGTTGAAGAATGGACGATGTTTATCTTATACCCGAGTAGAATGTGCGAAGAATCATTTAATATAACCACCGAAGAGAACTAGGAGCTTGATATAAAATTTCATTGGAGTAAAACTCAGTCATAAAATCCCGAATATTCGATTCGAAGTTGTTGGTGACCAACGGCTCGACATGTTTGTTCCTATCAGAGAAAACTGTTTGAGAGATAATGAACCAGGATTACATCATCACCATAGAAAATCGTTTGAAGATGATGAAGCAAGCTGAATTTTTTCATTCCATTATAATGGATTCATGGATACCTTCTGCAAATTTTATGAGATATTGTCAAATGACATGATCCATAGAAATTATTTCAGAATGCCTTTATGTAATATGGTGGAAAATATTCAAAACAGATAACAAATTTTTATCTGAAAACCGGTTCTTGGAAGCACGATCGCCACATATACACCTTCGACCACAACTAAGGAAGTTATCTAACTGCGTCTGGTGCCAGTCCATGTCCATTGAATGAGGGTGCAGACCTGCTGATATATGGATTCGAACTCGGATTTCGTATAAAATTTCCGATATATGAGAACCTACACATTATTTCAAAGCAATAATAATTTTGATTCATGTGTTTGACGATTACAACTTTCTCTCAACTCGAAGTATTCCAAACTCAAAGTAAATTCATATCATATCATATGATTTCATGTTTTTTTTCTATAAACAGTCATCATTATACCTAAATTCGACGCCATATATTTTTTATTTTTCTAGACAAAAATCTCATTTTATATCTCCAATGCCATATATATTTTTCTTTATTGGTGACCATCCCAATTCTTATCTAAACACTTAATTTGCTTTGTCTGTAGGTGGCCATCTTGATTATTTCGTTCGACTCCATGTTTGTTGTTATCTAGGCTGCATCTCATTTATTTTTCGAGACCATATTTTTTGTCACCTTTTTTCCTTGATACAATCATGAACGCTCGCCATCTGTTTCTTTTTCTCCTATACGGTCATCCTAATCATTTTGTTCGACGGCATGTTTTCTTCGACTCATGTTGAATGAGATTTTGTGCTCTCATACTGAGATATAACGCAGAAAGAACCATCTCCTTGATCAATTTTTCATTATTTCATAATCTATCTGTATCGAAAAGATAGCAGATTTCTAGAGATCAATTCTGTATGTCTATCACTTTCCTTCGTTTCATCCCTTACTCATCACATATTATTTCCATCGGTTGTGTATCTGAATTTTTTTCTAGACCCACCTTGCATATCATTCTCTCATAACTCTTATGGATGCCTAGCACTGTATCCCAATGGCGATCTGCTTGATCAATCCTTTTTATTTATGCATCGTTTTTCTTATTGGATCCAGTCCATATATGTATTATTTCAATTCATCCTGTATATTATTTTTTTCCGCATGCGAGGATATCGCCTTATACGACAATAAAGTCTTTCTGCACTAGCAAATCTATGTTTTTCTCTAATCTCTCCTGTATAGACATTCTTTCAATACATCCTGTATATTATTTTTACGATAGCTCATACGTAGAATAACCCCATGTATAACCTCTGAGGAAGCGAATTGCTTCATTCATTATATACTAACCTTTTTTTTTTCAGTAGAGAGCCATTTTAATCCAACAATTCGACGCCATATTGTTTTTTTTTCTAGAAGACCATTTTATTTCATATCTTCAATGGCATGTTCGATTTTCTCTATAGGTGACTTACCCAATTTATATTTCCATCAACGCCATATTCGTGTTCTCTAGGCGGTCATCTTGATTATTTTGATTGATGCCATGTTTTCGGCCCATCCTGTTCTAATACACGGTGATTTACCATATGCGCAAAGATAGCCGTCTGCTTGACCCATTTTTCCCTTATCGATTCTATTCATGCGTATTTTCATAGATTCATCCTATACGTCATTTTTCAATACACCCTGCACATCATTTTCAATACACCCAGTATATAATTCTTTCGATACATTCTGTATATCAATTTTTCATCTATTCCGTATATAATACTTCAATAAATCAAACGCTGAAATTACTCTGCACCTCTGGACGCCAAATTGTGTCATTCATCCTAATGTACCAATGTTTTCTCTGGTTCATCCTGTATTTATTTTTGGTTTTCTCCCAACAACTGACAAAGTCCTTACTCTCTGCTATTTGAAGGTCTATCACGAAAACGCATTGGCACATCAAATAGTTTAATTCATATATTATGGAATTTGTGAGGTTACCTGCTGTGCGGGTCAACGATAAAGCCCGCGGTAAGGATTTTATTACCTGGGACATCTGCGGCCGAACCCCTCAACTTTTTATTATTATGGTGGGAATAGTTCTGAACAAAGATTTCATCAGGATGATATTTTTTCGGAAGGAGACCCATTTCGACTGTCTTCTTCTTCTAGGCATTAGATGTCGTAGTTTATCGTTCATTGTTGCGTCACACTACTCATGTCATTAACTTTGATGTAATAAATTATATTCTACCTACGCGAGAACGTGGACTTGGCAATTTTAGGTCAATGCATTCTTCGGCTCGAAAGCAACTACCCACCACTCTTGTATCACTGTATTCCAAACCCCTCAGCTCCTAGATCCTCAGATCCTCAGCTCCTCGACTCCTCAGATCCCCGGCTTCTGCACCTGCGCCTGCACCGCTGCCACCGCCGCCACCGCCACCTCTGCCACCGTCCACCACCCGTCCACCGCCGCCACCGTCCGCCACTCGTCCACCGTCCACCACCCGTCCACCGTCCACCACTGACTCCGCATACATAAGTCCTCTATTGAAATGTGATCAAATGAAACTTTCTTTCTTACTTCCTTATTCCCTTATATTTTCCTCAGATTTTAATGCTATTTTTGATAAATTCCAATATTTTCTATTAACCACAAAACACTTTTTCTTCAATGTTTCTTTTCAATTCATATAAGTAAAACTTTATTTGCAATGAAAGATCCGAGGAAAGATCCAAATCCATAATTTTGCTCAGTACCTATACCATGGGTACACTATTCAAAAAACTTAAATATTTTATTTTCTGGTCATCAAGAAAAAGAGCTTCATAATGCTATAGCACATGTGTTTCAAGGAAACAAATATTGTTTTGAGTTATTTATTGAAAAACCTTCCAATCTTGCCCTGATTTTCAAGTATGTTGTAGGGTTTACACTGATGAGAGAGTAATCTAGAATGACATTTATAGATATATTTGGAACATCATCAAGAGATACATCAAAATCTGATGGTTTCAGGATATGAATGCCTAGAATCCAATGAAATCCAACTTTCCCACCTTGCCTAAAACATGTAGAAATTTATAGTCAATATAATATTGAAAAATAATGTTTTCCACTCACCATTTCAATGTTAGGAATCGAAAACACAATGCAATTGAAGCAAAATACTGCTGATTATCTTTACCTTCAGATACCAGGAAACTGAAAAGGGAATTTTTAGAAAAATTATTTGATTTTTCATCATAAAAAGGGGTCTTACCAAATTTCAATAGATACCTGTCATCACTAAAAGTCTGCAGGTTCATAAAAATCAGGAATAATTGAAAAAAAAACACTGAAAACACAATTCTCTGCATAAGACCAAATGCTTTGTTTGTCCCCCGATCAGCTGTTTACCGCCATGTTGTGACGTTAGCTGACATTGCTCTATTAAATTAAAGATTTTACCCAAAGTGGCGGCTTGTAGAACTTCTAGTGGAGTGCAGTTGAGTTCGTTTTCGTTTTCTGAATGCATTTTCACAAAAAGTCAGTTAAATCACCCCAGGTAGGTGATATATGGTCAAATTATGACATTTCATGGCGAGTCTGATTCAAACATTGCACTACATTCCTCATATCCTATTCCAATTTTGAACATCTGGTGTCAATTGTTTTGTAGATAATGAATCTACTTAGTTGCTGATTGGCCAAAGCCCGTTGTGTAAAGGCTCTTACACACGGGACGTCGCTTGTTTTGTGTAATGGTGGATTTATGCAGCAATTTTTAATCAAATGTTATAAGTCTTAAGTTTTTAGTATTAAAATTTGAGGCATAAAGGAACATTCATGAAGGAATTATTGAGGACTGTCATATCATAGAGGTAACATCTCTCATTGGTCAATTTCTGTGGTTCAGTGTCAGTGGATTCAATTTTCATAAGCTGGCAGTCATCAATATCCATTTTTCTTTTTAGAATCTGATATAAGTTTGAATAAACAACACAATCACAGATAATTTACTATAAAACCATCACAGAATTCAAAACATCGAACGCATGCAAAAATATGATCAGTTTTAAGTTTCAACCCAATAGTGCATATGTTCTCTTCGTTATAAAATTTTGACTTGATCTCTTTGCTTATAACCGGTAAGAAATTACTCTTATTTGATTTAATTTTCATTGGAACATTGACAGCGACTTTAGCTAGCTTGTCCGCCTGTTCATTGCCATCTATACCCTCGTGACCATCAGGTATCCAAGCCAATCTAAATAGGCCATTTGTTATATACCAAGGGAGATATGATCGCATTTTTTAGAGTCCGAGAGTATAATACTTTTTTATAATTTTTTTCCAAGCATGTCCTCATCCCCTCGTGGATAGCTATGAGCTCTGCGTCACATATGATTATGTAGTCATTTAGTATGGATGAAAATTGATAATTTATCTGAGGTATTACCACTGCGAATACAACCCGATTATTTACTTTGAAAGCATCCGTATACACTATATTATGTTCTTTATATTTTTCGAGGTACTCATTTAGCAAATTTTTATTCGATAAGCAATTTTTCCTACTCCTATATTGTCTATCTCGATTTTATGTATATATACTTCATAATCAAAGCTGGAACATAGTGTTATGTCTTTAGTGTATATCAGATTTTTGAAAGGTTCTATTATTTCCATTGCCTTTATTAAATAAGGTGTGTAGTTTGTACTCTAAGAACTTGGTGGCTAACCATTGTCTTCTTGATTCTAGGTCGATTTCTCCTCTTTCTGCTAGTAGAGCATCAATAGAAGTAGATCTCATGCTTTCTGTAATTATTCTGACTTTGATAAAAAAAAATGTTCAACTTTTCTAGGGCTTTTTCAGTACATGGTTTATAAAATACCTAACGAACCCCAATCTGAATGTGATTTCACAAGCCCATTTTATGCAATTATCATTGCCATACCCGACAAAAGTATTTTATTACATATTTTCCTCTGCTAGCTTTTATCAGACTGTTTTCTATATTTTTTTCTCATTTCTAGCGAGTTATGCTATTTCCTAAATATTAAATCTCGTTATTTACTTCAATTATATCTGTGCCTATAAATATATTTGGGTACATGTTATTGATTCTGTTAGGCCTGAACCATATTGCTTCGCATTTTGAATTTGCGATTTCAAAATCATGATTTAGCATCCATTGATTTATTATTGTTGAAGTCTCATTAACTTTACGCTCAATATCCATAATGTTCTGGCCTTTGACTATAACCACCAACTCGTCCGCGTACGCTATATCATATGAAAAGGATTGGGCTCAAGGGTGACCCTTGTGCCAAACCCCTTGTTGTCATACCTGGTCCATGAACATCCCCATTATTAACCAGAACATATATCTCCCTATTACTTAATATTCTAAATATCAAATTTGCAATATCTGTCTCTATTCCGAATAGAATTAGATAGTTATATTTACATAAAAAATGAGTTGATGATGGTAGCTGGAAGACGAAACGTCAGATTTCAAATTTGATAACGCTATTTTGTAGGGAAGAAAAAGTGGCCATGATGAAGTGTTATTCATATCGATTAATTTCTTCAAATGACGCCAGAAAAAAAAACTTTATTATGAAATTTCGATTTTTTCAGGATATCTCCGAAAGTTTTCGGAATTTTTCAAGTATCACAACAGCATTTTGTTAGGCATCAAACTGCGCAACTTTGCCATAATTTAATCGACCCTGTATCTCTTACGTTTTACGAGATCCCAATGATGAGGCTCGAATTCCAGCCACCCTGTACACTCAATATAAAACCAACATAATTTTAAAATTTTTCCTCGAGGGGCATCTTTCAAAGAGTGTAAACCGCATTTCGATATCTATTTAAACTTTTTTTATTTTTTCAAACACAGGCAGGGAATTGTCTAAACGAATACCTCAAATAAAAGGACTTATGATGCACAGACAGTTAGGAAGGACACAAACTAACGAACACAAAACTATCAAAATAGGAACTGTCTTAATGAAATGAATAGTGATATATTGTTCTATCCAAATGGCAGAATACCTCAATCAAAAACTGGGGTGGCGACACATTATGTCAATACTCAAAGAAATACTGAATCTCCTAGAGGTGTAAGTAAGTAATCATTTAAGTTTTGGAAATGATAGGCCTGTTAGTGCCACAATATACAACAGTACAGAAGGAAGTATTGAACAAAATATTCAGAAATTTCATGACTTATTTAAAGAAATGTCACAGGAGGTAAGGACCAGGATACTGGATCTATTAAATCACAGGGTGAGTTTAACAGAAACACAAATCTGGACTCACCTACGGAAGAGTGGTAAGTTAGACTGAGCACAATGACTGAGGCTAGCATGAAAATCTTACAATGGAATATAAGAAGTGTTGTAGCAAAGCAACATAATCTAATATCATAAGAGAAAAACAACCACAAGTTTTACTTCTTGATGAAACATGGTTGGAACCAACAAACAAATTTCAAATAAAAGAATATAATGATATGATACGGGGGAATAGTCACGGCCGTTAAAAAAGAAATTCGGTATCAACAATTGATAATTGATAAAACATTGCAGGATGGATAATACCAGTTCATTGTCATCAAAATAAATGACATCAATATAATTGACATATATAATCCACCAATCACAAAATCTCAATAGAAACGTTGAAAAATATTTTTAGAAACATAGATGGAACAGTAATAATTATGGGAGATATGAACGCACATCAAACCCTTTGGGGTAGTAGACAAAGTAACGGGAACGGTAGAATTTTGAGCACATTCGTAGAAGATGAAAATCTGATGATAATTAATGATGGATCCTCCACAATATTTGCTAATTTCAATGAAAACATAAGACCAGTTGACATAACAATAGTCACAGATACGAGCACAGATTTGTTGGGCTCCAAATGTACTTGGGAGGTTCTCAATGACTGTGCAAACAGCGATCACTAGCACAGATATGTTGGGCTCCAAATGTACTTGGGAGGTTCTCAATGAATGTGCAAACAGCGATCACTAGCCTACTTTGTGCAATTATAAAGATAGTGATTTTGTAGTAAAAACTAAGAGTTATAATACAGATAGCATTTTTCGTAAAGCTAACTGGGACTCATACAATAGCTATATTGATAAAAAATGAGGGATGATAATGACAACACCTATGAAAGGTGCTGCAGATATAGCAATATTCGAAAGAAAAAAATAATAACAATAAAAAACCAAGAAATGCATGGTGGGATACTGAATGTAATGATAAAATTAAAGGAAGACAAAGAAGATTAGTTGCAATTTGGCTTAACACAACTATTGATAACTATATTGAAGCTTAGAGAATAATTGCAAGAACACGTAAAAATAGGATTCAAAATATTTTGTTCAACTTTGAATAGGGATAGCAACATGGCATATGTTTGGGGTTGGTAAGAAAATTTGGCAATAACCATGGACGGAAATCAATATGATAGAAAGCCACAGAGTCACATAGCAGAAGAAATAGTAATAAAACTGTCAGCTTGCGATATATCACCAACTTTTGAAATGTACCCAGTCGAAGAAAATAGTACTCTATTCAATTTGTCGGAATTACTCATAAGTGCCGAGTTCAGAAAATATACATCTCCAGGTAGAGATGGTATAACATACACTATGTTTTTGTATATACCGGAAAATGCTAAACATATTTCACTGATTAGTTATAATAGATTTCTAAAGGGGAAAGAGCTACCAAAAGCATGAAAAGAATAATTAGGCATAGGAATACTGAAAACTAACAAACTTGGAATGGACCCCGAGGATTTTCGTCCCATCGCTATGTCATCATGCGGGTTGAAAATAATGGAAAAAATGATGAAGTTAAGAGTATAGTGGCATGTAGAACATAATCAGATTTTATCCCCATTTCAAACAGGGTACAGAAAAGGCATGGGTACATCAGATAGTGTAGCATACCTGGTTACATACGTACAGATGGCGTTTGGTTTGAACCAGACGGTGGTAACTGTTTTTATAGATATTGTATATATGTATGTAAATATAACTATCTAATTCTATTCGGAATAGAGACAAATATCAAATTTGCAATATCTGTCTCTATTCCGAATAGAATTAGATAGTTATATTTACATACATATATACAATATCTATAAAAACAGTTACCACCGTCTGGTTCAAACCAAACGCCATCTGTACGTATGTAACCAGGTATGCTACACTATCTGATGTACCCATGCCTTTTCTGTACCCTGTTTGAAATGGGGATAAAATCTGATTATGTTCTACATGCCACTATACTCTTAACTTCATCATTTTTTCCATTATTTTCAACCCGCATGATGACATAGCGATGGGACGAAAATCCTCGGGGTCCATTCCAAGTTTGTTAGTTTTCAGTATTCCTATGCCTAATTATTCTTTTCATGCTTTTGGTAGCTCTTTCCCCTTTAGAAATCTATTATAACTAATCAGTGAAATATGTTTAGCATTTTCCGGTATATACAAAAACATAGTGTATGTTATACCATCTCTACCTGGAGATGTATATTTTCTGAACTCGGCACTTATGAGTAATTCCGACAAATTGAATAGAGTACTATTTTCTTCGACTGGGTACATTTCAAAAGTTGGTGATATATCGCAAGCTGACAGTTTTATTACTATTTCTTCTGCTATGTGACTCTGTGGCTTTCTATCATATTGATTTCCGTCCATGGTTATTGCCAAATTTTCTTACCAACCCCAAACATATGCCATGTTGCTATCCCTATTCAAAGTTGAACAAAATATTTTGAATCCTATTTTTACGTGTTCTTGCAATTATTCTCTAAGCTTCAATATAGTTATCAATAGTTGTGTTAAGCCAAATTGCAACTAATCTTCTTTGTCTTCCTTTAATTTTATCATTACATTCAGTATCCCACCATGCATTTCTTGGTTTTTTATTGTTATTATTTTTTTCTTTCGAATATTGCTATATCTGCAGCACCTTTCATAGGTGTTGTCATTATCATCCCTCATTTTTTATCAATATAGCTATTGTATGAGTCCCAGTTAGCTTTACGAAAAATGCTATCTGTATTATAACTCTTAGTTTTTACTACAAAATCACTATCTTTATAATTGCACAAAGTAGGCTAGTGATCGCTGTTTGCACATTCATTGAGAACCTCCCAAGTACATTTGGAGCCCAACATATCTGTGCTAGTGATCGCTGTTTGCACAGTCATTGAGAACCTCCCAAGTACATTTGGAGCCCAACATATCTGTGCTCGTATCTGTGACTATTGTTATGTCAACTGGTCTTATGTTTTCATTGAAATTAGCAAATATTGTGGAGGATCCATCATTAATTATCATCAGATTTTCATCTTCTACGAATGTGCTCAAAATTCTACCGTTCCCGTTACTTTGTCTACTACCCCAAAGGGTTTGATGTGCGTTCATATCTCCCATAATTATTACTGTTCCATCTATGTTTCTAAAAATATTTTTCAACGTTTCTATTGAGATTTTGTGATTGGTGGATTATATATGTCAATTATATTGATGTCATTTATTTTGATGACAATGAACTGGTATTATCCATCCTGCAATGTTTTATCAATTATCAATTGTTGATACCGAATTTCTTTTTTAACGGCCGTGACTATTCCCCCGTATCATATCATTATATTCTTTTATTTGAAATTTGTTTGTTGGTTCCAACCATGTTTCATCAAGAAGTAAAACTTGTGGTTGTTTTTCTCTTATGATATTAGATTATGTTGCTTTGCTACAACACTTCTTATATTCCATTGTAAGATTTTCATGCTAGCCTCAGTCATTGTGCTCAGTCTAACTTACCACTCTTCCGTAGGTGAGTCCAGATTTGTGTTTCTGTTAAACTCACCCTGTGATTTAATAGATCCAGTATCCTGGTCCTTACCTCCTGTGACATTTCTTTAAATAAGTCATGAAATTTCTGAATATTTTGTTCAATACTTCCTTCTGTACTGTTGTATATTGTGGCACTAACAGGCCTATCATTTCCAAAACTTAAATGATTACTTACTTACACCTCTAGGAGATTCAGTATTTCTTTGAGTATTGACATAATGTGTCGCCACCCCAGTTTTTGATTGAGGTATTCTGCCATTTGGATAGAACAATATATCACTATTCATTTCATTAAGACAGTTCCTATTTTGATAGTTTTGTGTTCGTTAGTTTGTGTCCTTCCTAACTGTCTGTGCATCATAAGTCCTTTTATTTGAGGTATTCGTTTAGACAATTCCCTGCCTGTGTTTGAAAAAATAAAAAAAGTTTAAATAGATATCGAAATGCGGTTTACACTCTTTGAAAGATGCCCCTCGAGGAAAAATTTTAAAATTATGTTGGTTTTATATTGAGTGTACAGGGTGGCTGGAATTCGAGCCTCATCATTGGGATCTCGTAAAACGTAAGAGATACAGGGTCGATTAAATTATGGCAAAGTTGCGCAGTTTGATGCCTAACAAAATGCTGTTGTGATACTTGAAAAATTCCGAAAACTTTCGGAGATATCCTGAAAAAATCGAAATTTCATAATAAAGTTTTTTTTTCTGGCGTCATTTGAAGAAATTAATCGATATGAATAACACTTCATCATGGCCACTTTTTCTTCCCTACAAAATAGCGTTATCAAATTTGAAATCTGACGTTTCGTCTTCCAGCTACCATCATCAACTCATTTTTTTCAAATACAGACCTGGATTTTTCATTTCATTTTTTGTTACCTTTGGATAGTCCAAAAATTTTGAGCTATTACAAATTTTGATTTTCAGATTTTTCGATAACAAAAATTGACAGTATTTCTATTTTTTCAAATATTCAATCGGAAACTATTTTCAAAACATTATTATTCATCAGTAATATAACTAAGGAACGCTAATCAGCAACTGGCAAGATTTCAATGAAAACCCTCACCCCTCCACTGCTTAATTATTACGTGCTGAAGTTCTAGTAAAATGATATCTATAATACTCTGTCAATTGATAAAAACTATGCCTAAATTGTGAAAAGAACAAAATGAAATTCTGAAGTAAATGCTCGAATGATCCCCCTTCCACCTATAGGCATTTTCGTATGCGTCTTCGCACCTTCGCAAGTTCCTTGAAAGCGCACGCGCTGAATCATTCTTCCTCTAGCTCGTAGGGTTGTTATTTCTAACATTAAGTTTTTGTGTAAGATGTTTATGTCCCGTGGAATATCTTTGTATGAACGGTTCTCTTTTAATATCTCCATAAAAAATAATCCAGCGGGGATAAATCGGGGCTTCTTGCAGGCCAGCGCACCACACTTTGGTTTCCAATACACTGAATGAGAAATGTTTGCAAGTTTCTTTTTTCTGAATTGGAAAACACCATTTTTGATCCCGCAAATTTTTTGAAACATTGAACCGTCATACTTTGACTAGTGGTTGTGACTTTTTATCTCTAAAATCAAGGCTGCCTTTTCTAGTTTCAACAATTGCAATTCATATATCAAAGAAAATAGAGAAACTGTCAATTTCTTTCATAGAAGCATTTAAAAAACAAAATTCGTTGTAGCTCATAGTTTTTGGACTATCCAAAGGTAACAAAAAATGAAATAAAAATCCAGGTCCGTATCTAAAAAAATAACTTGATGATGGTTTCTAGAAGACGAAACGTCGGATGCCAAATTTGAAAACGCTATCTTGTAGGAAAGAAAAAGTGACCATGATGAAATGTTTTCCATATAAATTAATTTCTTCAAATGACGCCGGAAAAAAATAAAAACGGTTTTATGAAATTTCGATTTTTTTCGGATATCTCCTAAAATATTCAGAATTTTACAAGTTTCAAAACAGCATGTTATTAGGCATCAAGTTGCGCAACTTTGCCATAATTTAACCGACCCTGTATCTCTCACGGTTTACGAGATCCCAATGATGAGGCTCGAATTCCAGCCACCCTGTACACTCATAAACAGAATGCCTCACCAAACTTGATTTTTCTAATTGGAACACCCTATATTGGTTGGGTCTAGCTGAAACGATTACAGAGATATATGGTGTGTGAAATCGAGATTTTTCAACTTTAGGAATTTTTTCGAAACTAATAATTTATTAATCGGTGGAAGGAATCCATATTTTTCAAAGTGGAGTGGTTTTTGTTATACAGCAAAAATCACATGCCCCTAACTTGACTTTTACTCGATTTCAAAAAGATTTTTGATTCAATTACAATAGTTTCGACACTTTCGACACAGAATTTTTTTAAAACGTTGAAAAACCTCGATTTTTTCACACCATTATCTCTATAATCGTTTCAGCTAGACCCATAGTATGATAGATCGATTAAATCAGCTTTTCAGGGAGAATCTGAAAATGGAATGGAATCCTGAAAATTTTGAGGCAGCAGAATGTGATTGAAAAAGTAAAATACAATGAAACAGGGTCTTCTCGGGTCGCCAATCGTCGTCTATCACACATTTAGTGAGATAAGGGGCATATCTATTTTTTTTCACTCAGTAGTTGCCTGGCGCAAACCTGTCTCTCCTCATCCTTGTCTGTAATATTATTTGACAGTATTGGCCCGTGATTAAGCTAGGCAACCCATGAACATATAATCTTTGTCATCACCAAATAACAGATGAGGGTATATATTTCTTTTGTCGTATCTTAGACTACTTGTTTGTACTGTATTATTTGAGTTTGAAAAATCTGTACAATTTCCTTGGAATGTGTCATATTTTGGAAATTTCTCTGCTGATTCAAAATGAGATAAGTTCTGGAAACTCATTAGTTCTCGAATTTTCTTTTATATTCTGACTTTCTGTTATTATGTTTGTGTTGATCATTTTTGCAGTATAAACAGTATTTTTCATACATTGAGCATAATCCATATGTTCCTCGGTACAATTAAAGCATTTTTTCTTTTAGACTGATTTTTTGTATATCCATATAGTAAACAGTTATAGCATTGTGTAACAGGAGGTACATATGAAATAATGTTGTATTCCTTCAAAAGTTATTAATACTGTTGTGGTAGCTTTATATGTTGTTTGTTCAGCCTGAAAAACTCTTCTATGCATTCGTTTTATATCTATAACCTTGAATGGACTAGAAATCATATGCCTGATATCCTCACCCGAAAAATATGTGTTCACCTTCTTGATTAACCCCTTACAAGTTACACTATTATAGGGTACATACATTTTATATCCTTTGCATTTTGACACTTCGTTTGAAACCAAATTATTAGCGCTACCTCGGTTATTAAATTCTACTCCTATCTTATTAATCCCTTTCTTTTTGATTCTACTAATATTTTCTAATTTCAGATCAAAAACTTCTTTCCAGTGATCTATTCTCCCAATATTTCCAGAATTTTCCGTCGCTTCTGTAATGAATGTAAAAAGCCCGATTGCACCTGCTTTATAATACAAGGTCTCTTTTTCCCCATTATTATCATCGTCTTTTCGGATTCGGGGAAAACTCCTCTCCCCTCGAGTCGTCGTTCATTTTCCCAAAATCTACTTTAACTAATTTCTTTTTGGTTTAAACTTGGGTGAAGTTTTACAATGAAAACTGATAAATTAAATGATAGTGTTAGTATGAAAGATAGCACACCTGTGATTGGTTTTTTGTCTCTTCTTCAGCTAACTTTGATGTTAACACTTTCGATGTCAGCACCTATCTCAGCCATAAGTGATGAAAGTTGCCTAACTTTCTTATGACTTGCAACTTAAAACTTATGTCAAAGTGTATGAATGGGAACATTGAAAACCAATTAAGTATATAACTTCTTACGACTTATAACTAAAAACTTATGACTTAAAACTTTTGATTTGAAATTCCTGCAAAAATCCACCATAATGCACCCAGTACTGAACGAAAATATTACATAAAAAGGGTACATTTTTAAACAGTCCTAAAGAAATATTCTGTGGGATGAAACTTGTTATGAAAAATAATGATAAATAATTGGTACTTTCATGAATAACGGAATTCGGCAAAGTCAAGAAGAAGTATTGCCGAGATTAATATATCCTCCTGTATTGGACATTCCAGATGAATCTCGATTGCTCGTGAAAGATCTTGTACAGAAAAGTATGGAATATCCTGGAAGCTCTTAGATGGAGAAAGATGATAAAAGAAATGACAGTTCCCGAAATTTCTAGAAAAACCCAAACACGATATATATACAGGGCCAGCTAATGGCAGGAGTCAGTTGAATAGGAATACGTGAACATCGTGCATTACCGAAATAAATAAGTTATCAAGTTAAAAGATGATCTACAATGCAGCCTATCAAATTACCTCAAATGGACTGAAAAACTCAATATTAGGATATGAATGAATATAATTCCTGGCAAACTTTAAAAAAAGTAGTTCATAATTTTGTACAAATTTGTAATAAAATTTGCGTCCCCATCAGAAATACCAAAATGTCGTTCTCCAAGGGGTTGGATTTTCCTAAACATAGAATAATACCAAATATATATAAATGTGGACAGTTACAGCATTGTTCACAAAACTTCCTACACATCTACTTCAAACAATTGACGTTATGGAATTTACATTATGTTGGATCCGAAGGGGGTTGAATATCCTCGAACATTTCGAAACTCCAATCACATACATGTGTCACGACTCGGTGCCGGAATTTTCAGCGAACCAGTACAAATATTTGTTGTTCCTTTCTGTTTTTGAGGGATGTTTATGTTTATCAATTTCAAATGGAATGTTCAGGGAAAATCCCCAATATTATAGGATATTGAATCGATTACGCTATGCATGAATTGTATTACGGTTTCTATTAAGATTCCCCAAATTAAAATAATGAAGGAAATATTTTGCTTTTTTAGTTTCGAACTTATTACAGTGTCCCTCAAGCTTCTATTACGATTTCATAAATATTTACATATCGGCTATTTTGGTGATGAATTTTGGAAATATATCATTCCAAAAAAATATGAAATGAACTGTTTTTTATCCAGTTTAGAATTTATTACAGTGGTTCAAAAGCTTCTATTTTGAATTTTTAAGTAGGTTTGGATTATTTTGATCACAAAAAATTTAAATTCGCAGAGTGGAATGTAGTAATGAACTTTGGAAAGTGAATATTCCTAAAAAATATAACATTAACTTTTTTTCACCAAATATCGAAATCAATACAGTAGTAACATAGAAGCTTGTATGTGGTCTACGGTAGGGAATTCTAAACTCGATGAAAAAACAATCAGTTCATGTCTTATATTTTGAAAATAATCTCTTTCCAAAACTTATTACAACGTCCCACTCTGCAAATTTGAAATTTCTGAGATATCAATAACCCATATCTACATGAAAAGTCAGAACAGGAGCTTGTGGGCCAATTCGATGAAAACAGTTCATGTCATATTTTTTTGAAAAATAATCTCTACCCAATATTTATTACTACATCCCACTCTGCAAATTTTAAATTTCTGTGATCAAAATATTCTAAACCAACTTGAAAATTCAAAATATAAGCTTGAGGGCCACTGTAATATATTCGAAACTCTGGAAAAAAGGTTCATGTCATATTTTTTAGGAATAATCTCTTCCCAAAATTTATTATTACGTCCTACTGCCAATTTAAAATTGTTGTTATCAAAATATCCCAAAAATACATGAAAATTGAAAATAGAAGCTGGTTGGGCACTAATGATTTCGAAAGTCAATAAAAAACAGTTCCTCATATTTTTAAGAAATAATTTATTTCCAGGATTAATCAAATGTCCACTCTGCAAATTTCAAATTTTTTAGATCAGAATAACCCATATCTACCGGAAAATTCGAAATAGAAGCTTGTGCTGTAATAAATTCAAAACAGTTTAGTCATAAATACGTCTAACTTTCAAAATTTTTTTAACCGATATGTTCAAGGGTATTCAACCGCTTTGGATTCATCATAAAGTAAATTCCTGAATTCCATAACGTCGATTGCTTTTATTAGATGTGTAAGAAATTTTGTGAATAACTCGGTTACCTCCCATGTTTTGAGATATATCTAATAGGGATTATTCATCAATGTTTAGGGGTATTCAACCCCTTGGTGAATGACATTTTGGGATTTCTAATATGTGGATCATTATACATTTGCATGTTTTCAAAAATACATACTGTGTGGTGCAGGTAGAATGAAAAGCTGGCACGCACTTTTCCTGGAAAATGGGAACTGTGATATATTTTTTATTATGCCAGTTTGAAATCACTTTATTTTCATCTATATTAGCAATATTGTAGGATGGGCTTTTTTGGGCTAGTGCACGGAAACAGTGCATGGAAAAAGTTCGAGAATAACCATGGAAACACGCCAAACGGCGCGTTCACATGCTGGCTTTTCGCGTTTTGGCTTATGGCCGAGCTTATGGCGTATTGTGATTCCATTGGCCGATCTTTGTGAGCGCGTATCAAGGTCATCCACCTAAAAGTCGATTACGGTCCGACTTTTGCTTGAAACAAGCTTCGTTTTTCAGGTTCTTCACTTTTCAGGTTAAAATCACCATCATTATTGAAAATTATTGCTTTATTCAAGTTTTCCGAGATAGGCGAAAGCTGGCATGTGAACGCGCCGAAACTCTGTATTGCCAGCATTGTTTATTCTCTGTCAATAAAATTCCGAAATTTCCGATAATTTCCTGGAGCATCCCCCGCGCACGGAAAAATCCCTATTTCCAGACTCGAAATGAAATATACTTTTTGTTTGAGATGCTTTGTAATAAATGTGTACAAAATTAAAAGCAAATTTTTTATGGAGTGTGCCAGAAATCCAGGTGCAGCTTCAAGGGAATATTTATTTGAGCTTTGATTCTCACTATTTTGAGAATGTACTATATGTAGTGAAAAATACAAGCATGAAATACCGAGTGAAATACTAGATTATTGATTTATTTTCAGATTAAACAATCACCTTTGAATCTGTAAAACCAAATAAAAACTTTGGCAACTTTGAAGCACAAAAGCACACTCAGTAGTACTATTGGAACCAATAGGGCTCAATATAGAGTTAGAAAATAGTAAGAATTTGTCAACGCCAAATATATTTGCCAACAAAATTTTCAAGTTTTATAGAGTGGTTACATAATGTGAATTCAATTATGACATATTCATTATTGTGATATGCTTTTGTGAAATTAACATAACTTGTATGTTTCAAATGGATAATATTGTATTCTATTTCATTTTCAGAGATTGTAATTATTAATTCAACATTGGGAAAATTGTGGTTGCATAGAATACAATTTTCCATTAGAATTGTTAACTTACACACATCCAAGCTGGCAATCAAACTTGGAACCAATGGTTCAATTTGTAATGATCTTCATATGTAGTACATTCACTTACAGGGTGTTCCACTTGAAATCGAAAAGTTGATGAAGATTGTCAGAATTATTACACATTATGTAACCACTTAAATATTTCATGGTTTCCATACGTTTTGCTAGCACTGTGGCCTTTATGTAGCTTCAGTTCAGACAGATAGTCAAGTAATGCGAATATATACCGACAAATAACTTTTGATGAACAAATAATCGTCAATTCACTGCACTGTGAAGAGTGGAGTAGCAACAGGAATTATGTAAAATGATCCATTGACTTACTTCAATCCTGCTTGCCTCCAAGCTGTCATGTTGTAATTCTCAAGATTATTTATAAAAATCAAATTCTTATCAAGGCTTCAAGTCCGAATCACGTTCAAACTTTCTGTACCAGACTAGCTTTAAGCTTATACTTAAAGAAGACTGTAAACTGTTGTCTTGTGTCGTGCCTGGGGCTGTACCAATGAGATTATCTAATTATAATTATATAATTAAAAAGGTCCAACCACTGTGAACAGACAGTCAAAGCTGGCTGCTTCAATTTCCGAACATACCCGATTGACCAGTGGCGCGCAACTCCACATATATCGGATCACAAAATGCATTACTGGTGTGAAGACAGCAAAAAAAGATAGCAATAAAATTTCCGAGCGCACCAGTGGCGTCGTTTTATTTTTCTTTCGGATAATTATTCAGATTTTCTTCATGCAATCATGCATGAATCAAACAGGGAAATTAACTACATTGGATCAATTACTGCAAATACAAAACATATGATAAGGTATTTGAGAGAAATCAAATGAAATATGGCACAAATTATTATTTTCATAACTATTTAACATATCCACTATCGTCTACCCTCTGCAAACCCTGCAAAAAAAGTTATGAGGGTAACTACCCCCAGCAACAAATTACATTAACGGGGTGTTGGCACCAGACTGACAGGATGAAATATGGCACAAATTATTACTTTCATAACTATTCAACATATCCACTATCGTCTATCCTCTGCAAACCCTGTAAAAAAAAGTTATGAGGGTAACTACCCCCAGCAACAAATTACATTTACGGGGTGTTAGCACCAGACTGGCAGGATGAAATATGGCACAAATTATAACTTTCATAACTATTTAACATATCCACTATCGCCTACCCACTGCAAACCCTGCAAAAAAAGTTATGATGAGGGTAACTACCCCCAGCAACAAATCACATTTACGGGGTGTTAGCACCAGACTGGCAGGATGAAATATGGCACAAATTATAACTTTCATAACTATTTAACATATCCACTATCGCCTACCCTCTGCAAACCCTGCAAAAAAAAGTTATGAGGGTAACTACCCCCAGCAACAAATTACATTTACGGGGTGTTAGCACCAGACTGGCAGGATGAAATATGGCACAAATTATTACTTTCATCACTATTTAACATATCCACTATCGTCTACGACCCTCTGCAAACCCTGCAAAAAAAAGTTATGAGGGTAACTACCCCAGCGACAAATCACATTTACGGGGAAGAAAGTAATATATTACTATTATAATAAATACACAAAAAATCATAATTCAGACAATGATGCCGAAAATGGTAATGAAGTTTTTATTAATAATGATATTCAATATGATAATATTGTAGATGATATTTATAATGGTAGTGGAGAACATTTCATTAGTAATGACGAGAATGAATTCAACGATAATAAACAATTTGATAATATAAACAATTTCGAAAATAATTATATGAAACGGGTGATTTGATTGACAATGATAACATCAAACAAGATATTCTTGTAAGCTCTACACCTTTTAAATCGAGTTTTAAATACAATGATAGTCCCACAGAAGATATTTCAAATTTTATTATTAGCTGTAGATAATGAGTCATCATCATTATTAGATAATAAATATTATAGTCAAGAATTCTTCGACTTAATATTACAAAAGTATATTCCGTTTGTTCCCTTGTGGACAGGATTAATGCTTGAATATAGAGGGAAAACATTGCGTGTTAGCAATGCCCATGTAGAAAATTATTTTGGCCATCTCAAAAAAAAAATTCTACATAATGAGAGAAACTTGAAATGTTCGAGATTCTTAAGAAAAAGTCGGGAAAATGTTCTTGCACTCCATAAAGAATTTATGCTAGGGTTACCAAAAACTGGATTAGCGAGGTCTGGTAGGAATAAAGAGTTGCAAGATGAACATTTCTCGCAGGAAACTTGGAATAGGAAAGTGGTGTCATCTCATTTCAGAGGGGCATTCTTAAAAAATGCGGTATTCAAATCTAAATCAGCTATACCTGAAGAAGACCAGAGTCCAATGGATGTACCCAAGGATATAACGAGGGACTGTGAAAAGTGCATTTACTGCAAGCATGGACTTTTGGATACCACGGCAGATTGGATCCAATGCGATAAATGCGATGGATGGTTGCATAAGAATTGCGAAACACCATCAGTGCTGATGAATGCTACAATAAGCGGGTTATTCTTTTGTAAATCTTGTAGAACTCCTGATAACACTCAAGTTTCGACTTTAAGAACGAAATGTACTAACTTTCTGAGTAAATTGGAAGAGAATAGTACCAAGAAACACCAAATTCAGGAGTTGACAAGAGAACAAAGGGATTCTCCAGAGTGGTATTCGGAAAGAAAAATTAGATTAACGGACTCGAATTTTGGGAAGTATGTAAGGCAAGAACATCACAAACGAAACAACGCATAGTAGAAGAGTTATCGAAAAAAATAACTTCTATCGCAATAAAACATGGCATTCAGTATGAAGAAAGAGCGATCAATGAGTACGTAAATAAAACGAAATCTCATTATGAGAAATGTGGCTTAGTCATTCATGACAATTATCCATTTCTAGCTGGATCGCCAGATGGACTTATCGGGGAAGACGGAATCATTGAGATTAAATGTCCGTACAAAATTCGTAACGAAAAACCTAATCCACACAATTTAGATTATTTGCATAAGGATAGAAGTCTTAAAGTATCCAGTAATTATTTTTATCAGTTTCAAGGATTACTCGAAATAGTTAATAGGCCTTGGTGTGACTTCGTATAATATATACTCTTGAAGGAATACTTATTCGGCGAATTGAGAGGAATCCTAGATTTTTTAATACCATGTTTCCAAAACTTTGTACATTTTATTATTATCATCAGTTGCCAGTGCTAGTTGGAGTAGAACATATAGATGAAGAAACCCGGATATGGAGACCCATAAAGGAATTAATATTCTTAGAAAACGGATTGGTCAATGATATTTCTTTCTACAAAAAGTCAGATAGGGATTATACAGTCAGTGTTTTTAATAAATTAAAGTCATGTAATGTTGAAGAAGTTAAAGCTTCTGACTTTACTTCTCTATATAATAAACAATTATTAGTTAATTTCATTGTTGATATTCTCATAAATTTATTAAATGTAGACAACAAATATCAAGTCATGCCATCGCAGACAGCATCATCAATAATTTATAACAATGATTCAAATTTTTCAGATTACTTTTTAAATAAAAATAGAATTGAGAAAGATCACCTCGTTTTGCCATTACTAAGCAACAACCACTAATGTTTATTTATAGTTTATTTTACATCAAAAATGTTCAGTTTTATTGATCCTTTTATATGTAGTTATCAAAAAGCGCCATTAGGTCTTAAAAATTTCAGAAAATTCATGGAAATTCATAATAATCATTTCAAAAATAACTCTAGAAATGCAGAGGATCTCGAAATTGTTGAATATCAACACTATGTCCAAAGGGATGGATACAATTGCGGTGTAATAATATTGGACATATTTTCGAAAATAATGCGTTATGAAGATTTACTCGTCGAACCTAATTTAGAACATTATAGACGACAATTAAAGTACATGTTATTAGAAAAATCTGATAGTGTTGTTGATCTTTGTCTCATTTGTAGTAGTGTTGTGAAAATATCAGATTCATCAGTGAGATGTATGTACTGTCAGAGATGTATTCACGAAAATTGTAATACTTATCAAAACAAATCATTTTTAAGTAAAGAAATTTGCTATTCATGTAAACAATATTAATTTTAATATTCAATCATCGGTCAACTAGTTTGTGTTTAGTGCGGGTATCGCGATCTAATGCGTTAAAAATTATGAGTGTCTAAATTCGAAGCTACATCGCGAATAATACTTTGTGTTTAGTGCGGGTATCGCGATCTTATGCGTTAAAAAATTATGAGTGTCTAAATTCGAAGCTACATCGCGAATAATACTTTGTCTTTAGTGCGGGTATCGCGATCTAATGCGTTAAAAAATTATGAGTGTCTAAATTCGAAGATACATCGCGAATAATACTTTCTGTTTAGTGCGGGTATCGCGATCTAATGCGTTAAAAAATTATGAGTGTCTAAATTCGAAGATACATCGCGAATAATACTTTGTGTTTAGTGCGGGTATCGCGATCTATAATGCGTTAAAAAATTATGAGTGTCTAAATTCGAAGATACATCGCGAATAATACTTTGTGTTAAGTGCGGGTATCGCGATCTAATGCGTTAAAAAATTATGAGTGTCTAAATTCGAAGCTACATCGCGAATAATACTTTGTGCTTAGTGCGGGTATCGCGATCTAATGCGTTAAAAAATTATGAGTGTCTAAATTCGAAGATGCATCGCGAATAATACTTTATGTTTAGTGCGGAATTCATTCATGTTAGGTACGGATGCGCCATGCGGAATTCATTCATGTTAGGTACGGATACGCCATGCGGAATTCATTCATGTTAGGTGCGGATGAGCCATGCGGAATTCATTCATGTTAGGTACATACGCCATGCGGAATTCATTCATGTTAGGTGCGGATGAGCCATGCGGAATTCATTCATGTTAGGTACGGATACGCCATGCGGAATTCATTCATGTTAGGTACGGATACGACATGCGGAATTCATTCATGTTGATGATAGATAGGGATATACACGGTCTTGGCGAAGGTATAGATGAACTGATTCAGATAACACATCATGCAAAATAGATGCAGAGCCGTAACTAGGTGGATGGCGCCCTTGGCGAACATGTAGGTTTGCGCCCCCTAGGCCCTAACAATAGTAAAACCTAAGATAGCTAATATTATTCAGATCAAAAGTCATTTTCTTATACAAATATAAAAATTTCTGTGTTATCCAAATAACTGTTTATAATTTCCTCAAAGAATGAATGAGTTGTTCTATTCCAACTAATCGGCAGCGAAATAATTCCGTGTTGGATCGCTGATTTCTACTCACACTCTGTCGATTTGGCTGATGGCGTCAGACCGAACCGACGCTCTACTTGTGACCTGTGTGACTGATAGAATAGTACTGACTGGTACGGAGCAGTGTTGCCAACATAAAATCTCAAAAATCTCAAAATGGCTTCTTTGAAAACACCAGAAAATCACAATACCTGGTTAAATGAAAAAAATGCGCCGCAGGCGAAAATTGTTGAAAATCTAGTGGTTTTCTGGTGGTTTACTACGATTGAAACCACTAGATTAACACCGGATAATAGCTAGTTCTATTGGTAAAACTGGAACGCAATCGGTGTAAATGTTTCTGCTTTCGAAAACGGTGCTATTTATGTCAAACTAAAATCTATGCTCAGCATGAAACATGAGACATGAGAGCTCAACATGACGTTGACGATTTGACGAACATATCGAAATCGTGATCCGTGTCATGCGCATGCGTCAACTGTCAATTAGTAGTGAAATCTGTGGCAGAAATCAAATATGGAAGAAATCACCAGATTTCCACATGTGTTATGAAAAATTCACAAAAATAACCACCAGCCACTAGATGCATTTTTTTGTCACAAAACGATAACTCAAACCACCAGTTTTGGTGTAAAATCAAAATCCACTAAGATGGCAACACTGGACTACGGAGTGCGCCGAGTGCGGACGGCGGGATGGCATAGGGCAGAGGGCGGACCCAAACGCATAATCGGGAAACGCGTCGGATTCCGACGATCGAATGTGGTGTCACAATACAAGTTTGGGCAAATGTAGCGGCTTTAAACAATTCTCTTGTTTTTATACATTATTCATTATGAAAATAAGGATTTAAAAAAAATATTACCTACCTCCATTCTACGTATTCATTGAAACTTTACGTTCGATTTTTGGCGCCCCTGCGGGCTGGCGCCCGCGGCAAAAGCCTCCCTTGCCCCACCTTAGTTACGGCCCTGAATAGATGATGACTCGAAATTCAGAATAATATTGCTTTGAAATTTACAATGATCGTATATCTTCATACATAATTACGATATTCAAAATCAATATCAAGCCATGAAAGATTATATATTGAAGAACTTTTCTCCATGCAAGACAAAACCTGAAATATTCTAATAGACAACAAATAGGATTGTCATTAGATCGCGTGGGAAAATAGGGCTACTGGCGAACCACCCACTGAAAAAAGGTAACGAGCCACTTGCATTACCCCATGGGTGGTCAGGAAATATGCATAAAACACACTGTGTTGTAAATGTAATTTGTTGCTGGAGGTAGTTACCCTCATAACTTTTTTTGCAGGGTTTGCAGAGGGTAGACGATAGTGGATATGTTAGATAGTGATGAAAGTAATAATTTGTGCCATATTTCATCCTGCCAGTCTGGTGCTAACACCCCGTAAATGTAATTTGTTGCTGGGGGTAGTTACCCTCATAACTTTTTTTTTGCAGGGTTTGCAGAGGATAGACGATAGTGGATATGTTGAATAGTTATGAAAGTAATAATTTGTGCCATATTTCATCCTGCCAGTCTGGTGCTAACACCCCGTTAATGTAATTTGTTGCTGGGGGTAGTTACCCTCATAACTTTTTTTGCAGGGTTTGCAGAGGGTAGACGATAGTGTGGATATGTTAGATAGTTATGAAAGTAATAATTTGTGCCATATTTCATCCTGCCAGTCTGGTGCTAACACCCCGTAAATGTAATTTGTTGCTGGGGGTAGTTACCCTCATAACTTTTTTTGCAGGGTTTGCAGAGGGTAGGCGATAGTGGATATGTTAAATAGTTATGAAAGTAATAATTTGTGCCATATTCCATCCTGCCAGTCTGGTGCTAACACCCCGTAAATATAATTTGTTGCTGGGGGTAGTTACCCTCATAACTTTTTTTTGCAGGGTTTGCAGAGGATAGACGATAGTGGATATGTTGAATAGTTATGAAAGTAATAATTTGTGCCATATTTCAAAATAACATATGAATATAATTGTTATCAATTTTGATTTCTCTCAAATACCTTATCATATGTTTTGTATTTGCAGAAATTGATACAATGTAGTTAATTTTCCTGTTTGCTTCATGCATGAAGAAAATCTGAATTCGCGAAAATCACGGAGTGGGCGGCCTCTGGTGTCAAATTTTCTAAGCCTTCCGAGGGTGATCAACAAAGCAATTTAGCATTGTATAGCATAGGCTTTCGTATTATTTTTGATGAAATTGAATTGTTTTGAATAGTTTTCGGACTTGTATCGTGCTTATCAGATAGTAACTAATATTATTGAAACATGCAGCAAGTTCAAAAGGTCGTAAAGACGAAATCGACAAAGATTTGTTCAGTATTTCAGCGTTCCTCCTACTGTGCAGACATCGTTCCTTTGGCACAAAATCCTGAATTTCCTTTCAGGATTGTGTGAAAAATGGATGATCACGTTGAAAATAGGAAAACTTATCACCACAAACATTCACGTTTGTAGTAAGCACTTCCTATAGAACTGGATTTCTCAAGTGAATGGTCTTTCAGGTTAAATCAAACAAATAAGATCTGGTTTAACTGTAGTTGTGTATCTTGTTGTTTGTAATGAAAACCTTGATTTTACTTTAGGACCATCAAGGTGAATTAAACCAAGAGATAGGCTTAAAAAGAATGCAATTCCTTCAATAAACATCTGGAATAAGTCATCACATGCAAACTTCAAGAGTGAGGCCAATGTAGGCTGAATGAAATCAAATCTTTATTCAAAATGAATAAAATGTGAATTGAATGAAATATCAATTGAAGTAAATGAATTTAAATGACTGGTAGACCACACAAGGTCTCAAACTTTTCAAGTTATTCTTGGAACATACCCATACCTACTCATCTATATATTGTATAATTATTTTTATTATATGAATCATTATATTTTATTGTTAACATGAAAATAATAACTTGTGTGTTAGGTTATGTATGTTAGAGGGAATAATTAATTAATTAAAAGTCTAGCTCAAGCTTCCAGATAACACTGATGACAGTGACTATTTTATTAAAAGACAGGACAGTGACATGACAGGTACATTTGACATCTGACAGTTTCTGGTGGCAGTGTCTAACTGTCTACCGACATAGAACTGCATGACATCTCCCTTTTTACATACATGATTGTTCACAAAATGTTTACATACAAGATTGTTTACAAAATGTTTACATACATGATTGTTCACAAAATGTTTACATACAAGATTGTTTACAAAATGTTTACTTACATGTTATATCCGGATTTACAATGGTCCTATTCATGATTATACGACGCAACAGGAGCTACGTCTTAACCTTGGCATATGTCCATTACTTATTTTTCTAAGACGTAGAAGCAAAGACGTAGAAGCGACTCATCATTTGTCAGCACCTAGGAATCTATAAAGGAAGAAGACAGCGACGCAGCGATCATTCTTGGCATCATTCATTCATGGCAATAGATCCAGAATCATTATTCAATTCAGAATTATAATTATAACTAGTATTTTATATTATAATATTGTATTAATAAATTTGAGTTTTTTTTAAAAAGTGAATTTAAAAACGAAAAATATAAAATTGGCGCAGTGCGGAAGGATTCCTCAACATCTTAGAACACGGCAACTGTCCTCACTAGTGGCTTGGCGATAGTACGGAACACGGCAACACAGTCCCAACCGGCGGTCGGAGTCATTAGAACACGGCGACGTACTCACTAAGGTGGCGGTTTCCAAACCCTCAAGGTACAAGAACCGAAGAACCCAAGAAACAGAGAAAAACCAAGCAGCAGTAGCAGTAAGCAAATTCTGGTCTCCTGTGGATTAGGATCACCTGGTGAAGCCCCTGACAGCGAGAACCACACCGATTCGATGGAGCAGACATTTTACATGTAAGTAACATAGAATCAAATTTTTTTATAGATCAATTTCATCCAATTTCACACAAACACTGTTCGATTTTTTCCTTCAAATCCAAATTACCATCAAATCATCATAAAAAAGTAATATAGACAATTTTCCAAAATGACTGATAATCAAGACGAACAAATAGCAGAAGTTGAACCGTATAAATTATCTGAGTTATTTTCATTGATACCAGACTTTGACGGCGATTCAATTTTGTTAGGAACTTTCTTGAACGCTTGCGAACAAGCTTTCCAAATTGCAACAAATGATCAGAAACTACTCTTGATTACACATTTCAAAAATAAACTAAAAGGAAAAGCAGCAATTCTTGTCAATTCAAAAAATCCGAACTCATTCAGAGAAATTAAAAATTTATTGAATACACATTTCGGCGACTCTCGAGATCTAAATTCATTAATTCAAGATTTGCAACACATGAAACAACAACAGAATGAAAATCCAATCACATTTCATTCTAGAATACAAACTCACAATGCGAAAATGTTATCCTGTGTTCACAAATCAAATCTAACCATTGAACAAAAGGCAGCACAAATCACTCTGATTGATAATATGTCATTAAACACATTATTAACCGGATTAGAATCCAATATAGGACAAATAATAAGAGCAAGTAATCCTGTTAACATGATAGAAGCAGCATCCAGAATAAAGAGAGAAATGCAACTTTCATATTTTGAAATGCAGAAAAGTAATAATCAATTCAGAAACCCGATTATGAGACAAAAACCTATGTCAAATCAACGACCTATGTTTATGAGACAACAACAACAACAACAACCGATTTCAAGACCAAACTTTCCTAATAATAATAATAATAATTCATTTCAACATTCGTATCAAAATCAAAGACCTCAATTTCAATCTTATCAGATGCAGCAGAATCAATTAAGACCACAAAATAATTATCAGAGACCCCAAACAAATTTCCAACGACCTCAGACGAACTTTCAACCATCCCAATTTAATCAAAATACATTCCAAAGACCACAACAAAATTTTCAAAATTTCCAACAAAGACCTTCAGTCATCCAACCAAATCCGAATAAAAAAACCCATCATTTTAATCATGGATTTGAACAAAGTGATGAATATTATTATGAAAATAATTATGATTATGGTACCGCCTATAATCAAACATCAGGTTATGATACTGTTTATAACCAACAAGAAAATAAACAATATTATGACGGAAATTCATATGATTATCAAGCCCAAGACATCCAAGACAATGATATCTACTATCCAAATTACAATGAATTTTATCAATACGATCAATTCGGAAATGAAATAAATAATCAGAATGAATTTATGGGAATAAATTCAACTCAATTCCAACATCAAAATTTTCAATTGGACATCAGCAAACTAGACAAACCTCCTCCTATGACTACGGAAACAAATACGGAATGTGCAACCCAACACTTAACAGATATAGACAGCCTTGCAACGCAAACGAAAACGTTATCTCTCAACCAGACATTACCCAAGAACAAACGAAATCAACGAAACAAGAAAATAGTCCAGGAACTATTCGAATAAAATCAAATCTCACAGTAAAATCCGAAAATCTCTATTATATTTATGACAACACTAAAACACTCAAAATTCTCATTGATACAGGTGCAGGAATTTCAATTTTCAAATCTAAAACAGTAGTAATGTATACCGAAAGAACTCCCGAAAATATTTCAATATCAGGAATAACTGATGAACAAATAAAAATGACCGAATCTACATTGATACCATTCACGAAAAATGACCCGCATAAAATATTTATTCACGATTTAGATATAGAATTCGACGGAATTTTAGGTTCAGATTTCCTAGAACATTACGAAGGAATAGTTGACATCAAAAATAGATGTTTAATAACCAATTTCAATACACTTCCTTTATACAAAGTCGAGTCAAAAGAAGAGCAATCTAAAAATAAAATATCGAATCATATAAGTAACATCATTGATATCGAACCAAGGATTGAACAAATTTTCAAACTCAATTCGAAACTTAGAAATACAGATGCTATACTGGTAGCACAAGAGAAAGAAAAAGTAAGAATTCCAAATGCGATTGTCAAAATAAATGAAAAAGGCGAATTTTTTACAACGATTTTGAATCCAAACGCAATAGAGAAAACAATAGACTTCTCAGATATTATTTTAGAACCAATTAACAAACAAGATCGAATTTTTAATCTGAATACAGACGAATTCGAGAACGAATCCGAAAATTATATATCTAATAAACCAACAAGAGAAAATGAAATAAAAAATGTATTACGTTTAGATCATCTTAACGAGGAAGAACAAGATTCAATAATAAATCTATGTTTAGAATTTTCTGAAATATTTTATTTAGAAGGAGATAAATTAACTTTCACTAATGAAATCAAACATTCGATAGATACAAGTAATTCGAAACCTATCTTCACAAAATCTTATCGTTATCCACAAGTCCATAAAGAAGAAGTGAAAAAACAAGTTACGAAAATGTTAGATCAAGGAATTATTCAACCCTCTCCTCTCCAGTATGGGTAGTCCCAAAAAAGCTTGATGCTTCAGGAAAACAAAAATGGCGAGTTGTAATAGACTACAGGAAATTAAACGAATTAACTGTAGATGATAAATATCCACTTCCAAACATCACAGACTTATTAGATCAACTAGGTAAATGTCAATATTTTACAACTTTAGATTTAGCCTCTGGTTTCCACCAAATTAAAATGAACCCGTCTGATATTTCAAAAACAGCTTTTTCGATCGAAAATGGTCATTTCGAATACCTAAGAATGACATTTGGTTTGAAGAATAGTCCTTCCACTTTTCAGCGAGTTATGGACAATATTTTAACAGGAATTCAGAATGAAAAATGTTTAGTTTATATGGACGATATAATTGTATATTCTCCAACTATTCATGAACACATCTCTCGATTAACCGAAGTTTTTAAACGATTACAAAAATTCAATCTGAAATTGCAACCAGATAAATGTGAATTCTTATGCAAAGAAGTAGCATATCTAGGACACATGATTACGCAAGACGGAGTTAAACCTAACCCGAATAAAGTAAAAGCAGTTCTGAGTTTTCCAGAACCCATTAATCAAAAAGAAATCAAATCATTTCTCGGATTAGTAGGATACTACAGAATATTCATTCCAAATTTTGCCAAAATTGCTAAACCATTGACCAGACTATTAGAAAATATTTATAGAAGTAAATATTTATCAGAATCCCCAATATTGATTTATCCAAATTTTGACGAAGAATTTATTTTAACAACAGATGCAAGTAGCTTTGCAATAGGAGCAATATTATCACAAGGACCCATTGGAAAAGATTTACCAATTGCTTATGCCTCTAGAACCTTAAGTGGTGCAGAATCAAAATATTCGACAATTGAACGTGAATTATTGGCTATTGTATGGTCGGTAAAACATTTCAGACCTTATTTATATGGAAGAAAATTTAAACTATGCACTGATCATAGACCATTAACCTGGATTTTCTCAATAAAAGATCCCGGAAGCAGACTTGCAAGATGGAGACTAAAATTAGAGGAATATAATTACGAAATAATATATAAACCCGGTAAAATTAATAAAAACGCAGATGCCCTTTCACGAATAAAAGTTAATCATTTAGAAGAATGTTCAAAATTACAAACAAAAATTTTAACATCATATGTAGACGAAAATTCTGACGCAGATACTGAAATTTCTCCCGAAACACTCCAGCAGGAATATGACAATTTGTCCAATCTATATAAAGTAAAATCATTAATTGATTATTCCAAAATAGAATTCTCAAGTTCACAACTTCTCGACAAATCACATAAAAATATCATTGCAATCATTCAAAACAATAATTTCACTAATTCACAAGAACAAATATTAGATGATATTTTTGAAGAAGAACCAGACTTCGCAGTTAACAAAATAAATGTTTTATCTAGTAGAAGTGTTAAGAATAGAAAATATTTCATCGTACCCTATGATTTAGAACAAGCCGTAATGTAGGTACTTGTTTACATCATTTTTTCTGAATAAAGACATCATTCAATCAAACGAAACTTATCACTTAGAAAACATTTTACATCTTCCAATACAAGAAATTCTATCTTATATCCTTGCAGACAAAGAAGACTTAAGATTAGTAATTTGTCAAGAGATAGCAAAGATTCCCGAACAAGACGAGATACCTATAATAATAGACCAATATCACAGTGGTAAAGCAAATATACACCGTGGAATAAATGAAACAATAAGAAGAATACGTGAAAAATATCGATGGACAGGAATGACAAAACAAATAGAAGATTTCATAAAAAAATGTGAAACATGTCAAAAAACTAAAATTTGTAGGAAAAATTTGAATAACCCTTTGGTAATAACAGAAACCCCAAAAACTCCTTTTGAACGTATTAATATTGATATTTTAGAAATCCCGACTAAATATTATATTCTAACCATTCGTGATGAATTAACCAAATTCACACAAGCATATCCTCTTGAAAACAAAACAGCAAAATCAGTAGTAAATACTCTTCTTCTATATTTCCAACATTATGGTACGCCACTGAGAATCCATTCAGATTCCGGTAAGGAATTCGATAATACCCTAATAAAAGACTTATGCACATTATATAATATAAAAATATCAGTTTCCAGTGTACATCATCCACAATCGAATGGATCACTAGAAAGATTCCATGCTACATTAATGGAAATGATAAGAATCAACAAGACAGACAACCCCGATGAAAACCCATTAACAATATTGCCGTACGCAATTATATGTTATAATAATACAAAAAATAAGACACATGGATTTACACCATATGAACTTATATTTGGACATACATCAGGAAGACCCCCTGAGCAATTATATAATCAAAACCAATTGATTAGTAAATACGTTAGAGATTTGAATAATAGAATAGATTATTATTATCAAGTAGCTCGTAAAAGAACTGAATTGAACAAAGAAAAAGCAAAAGCTCGTTATGACGAACGCATTAAACATGAAAAACCTCAGTATAAAATTGGTGAAAAAGTATACGTAAAAGAAAGCCAAATAGGATCCAAACTACAAAATAAATTCAACGGTCCTTTCGAAATTATCGAACTCTATGAAAATTCTGCCAAATTGAAAAATCTTGTCACTGAACAAGAAACGAAAGTAAATTTCGATAGATTAAAATTATATCATGAATAAATACTGAAAATGAAATTTTATTACAGATTCCTACTTTTAACACCCTGTTTCGCGCAGTATGCCATAATACCAGTGAACAACACAATTGGAATATTCCTCAACGAAGAAGATAACATGAAAATTTCAAATGATAAATGGACATTATTAGTCTATAAGGACTTGGCCCCAGTAAGAAAAGCTCTGGATTATAATGAAAACGTTCTAAACAGTATGAAAGTTACATTTGAGAATGACGATAATTACGTAATGATCAAGTTCAATGCCGAAGTTAAAACGCATATTAGTTTATTACAACAAACAGCAAGATCCCTTGAAATGAAATATGCTGAAATACAATCCGACACAAAAGACTATTCAACTAGAGATATACGTGGCATAATAAATGCAATCGGAACGATATGGAAAACAATTACTGGTAACCTTGACGCTTCAGATGGAGAATATTATTCTGAGTGTATAAACAAATTATACAAAGATGAACATCAAATTGAAAATTTGTTGAAAAATCAAATCACAGTAACTACATCGGTTATCAAAAGTTTTAATGAAACCATCCAAAAACTTCAAATTGATGAAGAAACGTTCAATAAAGATATTAAGAACATACAAAAAGCAATTTATGAAATGACAGATGATTTATATTTAGTAGACGCAAAGATAAAAACATTGGACATTTGTGAATCATTGATGGAAAGTTATTTATTTTTGGAAGATTATCTGAATGATATTTCAAATTTAATTACCTTTGCAAGACTCCTAGTAATTCATACTTCTATAATAACACCTAATGATTTATTAAATTCTCTTAGAGATATTTCACAATCATTACAGAGAAATAATTTGCCATTATCAATAAAAATGTCATCTATTAGTCAATATCTAGATCTTATTGAATTACAAGCTTTTCAAACAGATTCGAAAATAGTATTCGTATTGAAAATACCATTAGTGAACCCTGAAATTTATTCAGTATTCCGATTATATCCTATACCTATCCTCGATAATCGAACTGGTTTACATCATATTTTATCAACTAACATAAAATACATTGCTAAAGATAGTGATTATATGCTGTACATCAATCCAACAAATTTTGACAATTGTAAAATTCTATTTAATGGTTTAAAAATGTGTAAAGATTTATTACCTTATCCAATTGACAACAATGCTATTTGTGAAGCTAAAATTTTGAAACATGTATTGCGATTACCAAGAACTTGTCAAACAAATGTTATTTTTGCAAAATACTATAATGTCAATGAACTTAAAACTACCCAGATAACACACATTCGCCTAAGGACGTCCTCTAATAGTCGCCAAAAGACTATAGAGGTTGTTCTATATTCTACATCCTGAGAACGTCACTAGGCTCAGAATTTTCGACATAATTGTCGCACATTAGTCCTCCGAGCGGCAGCCTGAGGATGTAGATATGTATGGGCCTAAGGACGTCCTCTAATAGTCGCCAAAAGACTGTAGGAGGATGTTCTATATTCTACATCCTGAGAACGTCACTAGGCTCAGAATTTTTGACATAATTGTCCCACATTAGTCTTTTTAGCGGCAGCCTGGGGATGTGGATATGTGTGGGCCTATATGGATGTATTCTGATGATATTTTCGTCTTTAAATATGTATAGCTACTCATGTGAAGTTAGGAGCAATTGACCGGAGTATGTTCTACTCATAAAAATAATTGAAAAAGTTGAATATTTTTATGTAAATTTCATCTCTTCCAAGTCACGAGATATATATACATATATATTTTTTTAAATCGAGTTACAAATTATCAAAATCGGACGAAGCGTTCTTTATTATTGAATTAATTTTTAATTATTCGATATTGGTTGGTTCTCCACTCCATATGAATTTCCCAATTCAGAAGTGAGCTATATATATCAAGAAAAAATATCTTGTCCATTATTATTGAAAAATAAAAGTATTCCAATTTTAGTAATAAAAATCCTTGACAATAATTGTTGTTCGAATCACATTGAAAGTTAAACATTTATAAGTTTACGGAATAGCGACATTGCAATGAGGAGGTAAGTTGAATCACAGAAGTCAAGCAACGACAGCAGTGGCTAGGATTTGGATGGGTGACCATGATAGCGCTGATTTTTTTTATTTTTTTTTATTTTCATTAGTTGTCAGATATGCTCAAGTCATTCTGAGAATAATAAAAAGTCAAAAAAGGCATAACTGGAGTGAATAAAAAAAGTAAGACCTCGTGGGGATCTTCTGAGACGTTATTTGAATGTGGAAAATGGTAACAGGAGGACGTCCTAGGGACGTTCTTTGAAAGCCTCTCGACGTATTGAGGACGTTAATGTGACCGCCTCAGAAGATCTTCAAAAGGTTTTTGTGTTATCTGGGTAATAATTGGCTAATATCTGTATCAGATCCATTACCAATCACGATACAATGTAAGAAAGAAATAACTGTGACGAAAATAATAAATAGTAATTCAATTTTGAAATTACAACCAAATTGTAATGCTTTCATAGGAATAACTAGGGTACATGCGAAATATTTTGTTAACAAAGATACATCAATTGAATATTCAAATCCTGAAATTCTGATACCATATGAATGTTGTAACCAATTTCCTAAAAAACATGAACTTCCAGAATTGAAACCTCTGAAATTGAATAAAATCAATACTGATGATTTAAATATTGCCCAACATAAATTAAATGAATATTCTGATGAACTAGATAAGATTATAAACGAACCGTTTGTAACGAAACATATTTCATGGCTCACTTATTTCACTATTGTATTGATTATTTCCCTAATTATTTTATACTGCTTTTGTAAATGTAAAAGAAAACGTTCTATGAGAATTGGAATTATGGCATCAAGATCCGACGATCCGCCTCAACCCCCACCAGATTCTAGAAGCAGATTTGGAGCATTTACCAGATTCATACCAAGAAGAAGACCCAGTTTCAGAATTGGAGAACCAGTCGAAAACGAAGAAATAGAGATGAACACATCCAGTTCAAAGAATTATGCTTAAAAGTTGCTGCAACACATAGCATCAACTTTTTTATAAAAAGGGGAGCTGTTATATCCAGATTTACAATGGTCCTATTCATGATTATACGACGCAACAGGAGCTACGTCTTAACCTTGGCATATGTCCATTACTTATTTTTCTAAGACGTAGAAGCAAAGACGTAGAAGCGACTCAGCATTTGTCAGCACCTAGGAATCTATAAAGGAAGAAGACAGCGACGCAGCGATCATTCTTGGCATCATTCATTCATGGCAATAGATCCAGAATCATTATTCAATTCAGAATTATAATTATAACTAGTATTTTATATTATAATATTGTATTAATAAATTTGAGTTTTTTTTTAAGTGAATTTAAAAACGAAAAATATAAAATACATGATTGTTCACAAAATGTTTACATACAAGATTGTTTACAAAATGTTTACATACATGATTGTTCACAAAATGTTTACATACAACACAGTAACACAAAAGTACCTGTTTCTTTCCTTTCCCTTCTGCCCTTCTTTCAACAAAAACCTACTTATGGGACCCATTTTTTCTTTGTACAACACTTGCCAAGCATTTTCCGAACTAGAATAGGCATTCGACTCAAATATATGTGTGGAAATCCTTGAATTTCCCTGGTTTCTTTACAGACCTGGCTGACCTAGAAGATGATGGAAGAAAATGTGTATTTATCTCACCATCAGCCTCCATAGTGTTGTATTTCAACAACCGAATAAAACTTCTTGTCGTACTTAACAAGGCGTATATTTATTTCACTATTAATTCGTTTCAATATGGCGCAGCAGTGTCTCATTTATCTCATCAGCATCACGCAAGGACTCCTTGCCAAGCTCTCGTCTCCACGCACGGGCACATCGTCAGCCTCTCTGCGCATGTGCCACATTTGATTGACAAACTGACAGGTTGGTTAATCTGTGCTATAACCAATAACCACAGGCAACAGTGCCCCATGTGACACGATAATGATGGAAATAAGACCTGGTGGCGCTACTCTTCAATTGTTTCAGCAGACAAATCCTTGATTTGGAACAATTGAATTTCAGCTCATTACGTGGGGATCTCATGTACAACAATAGATGGCGATACTGACGAAATATATTTGAAGAATTCTATTTCAATCATGTTCGATACATATTCGCATCAAACTCATTGGAAAATGGCTCCATGAAATTGTTAGAAACGATTAGAAGTCGTTCAGAATCAAATATTCATATTTTCGTATTGACACCTGCAGTAACCTGTAAATTTTGTTGAAATCTCGGCTTCACTTAGCGAGATTCACCCACGCCATGTCACGTTATACATGTTTTATCGAAGTAGGCGAAATCAAGAGATTTGGGACCAGTCACAGGATAGGAAGCAGTGTTGCCATTTTAGTGGATTTTACACCAAAACTGGTGGTTTGAGTTATCGTTTTGTGACAAAAAATTGCATCTAGTGGCTGGTGGTTATTTTTGTGAATTTTTCATGACACATGTGGAAATCTGGTGATTTCTTCCATATTTGATTTCTGCCACAGATTTCACTACTTATTGACAGTTGACGCATGCGCATGACACGGATCACGATTTCGATATATTCGTCAAATCGTCAACGTCATGTTGAGCTCTCATGTCTCATGTTTCATGCTGAGCATATAGATTTTAGTTTGACATAAATAGCACCGTTTTCGAAAGCAGAAACATTTACACCGATTGCGCTCCAGTTTTACCAATAGAACTAGCTATTATCCGGTGTTAATCTAGTGGTTTCAATCGTAGTAAACCACCAGAAAACCACTAGATTTTCAAAAAATTTCGCCTGCGGCGCATTTTTTTCATTTAACCAGGTGTTGTGATTTTCTGGTGTTTTCAAAGAAGCCATTTTGAGATTTTTGAGATTTTATGTTGGCAACACTGATAGGAAGTGATTTCACCAGTCTATCTATCCACCTCTGACACGATCTTATGTATGTATTGTCCTATGTCATATGTCATGCAGAGACACCACTGTCAGGATCAAGGATATTAAACTATAAGGATGGTCCATTCTATCGAATTTCTTAGCCAGGATGTGACGCACCCGGGAGGGACACGTCACTTCCTTCTTCCATCTCAAATTTTCATAACCCCATTTACGATTTCAGTTTTTTATTATTTTATTTTGTCATTTCAGAATTCAGATCATTATTTACTTATAATATTTCATATATGATGGTTGTTTTCTATTTATTTCAGTAAGTATAGTTTCTTTGTTGCAGTGTCTTCACTATTAACAATATGATAACCCCTTCATCTAACCCTAAATCTATAATAATCATAATTCATTTCAGGTCCTTTTAATTAATAATAAATCTGGTTGAGATCAAGGAGAGTATACTAACAAGGAGATCTCAATCCCCATAAGGCAATGGTTCCGCGATAGAAAGAGATGAGAATACGCCTCGTGACGTCACAGAGCATGTCATGGCCGCCAGCTGCCACCAGCCACATTCTTCAGTGGCGGAGTCGAATGTGGTCCAACTATTCTATAAAGCAAGAATTTGTTTCGTGTTTTGTGTTGTGTCATCAATTTTCTATTTGATTTCACAATCAGAGTTTTGGCGGTTTGATTCTAAAACTTAAAACTTTGGATTCTTGCTGGCTTTGCTGTGTTTTTGTGTGTTATCACTCTGGAATTTGTAGCATTCGCAGTGTTGGTGTTGAACCAAAGAATATCAACGCTCACAGGAACGTTGAACAATATATTATAGACATATAGACAATTGTGAATTACTTCTCAAAGTTTGATAGTTTTGGAGTGATCCTCGTGAGTATTCGAATTCTTATCAATAATTACTAGATTTCACCAATCTCCATGTATAGAAGATGATGGGGATGCACCTCCATGAATTCTAGTTTCAACTTATACTTTTTTCAGGAAATGCCGACTTGGTGTTGTGTTTCCTTCTGTGGAAACAGGAGCGATAAAACTTCTGATGTGTCCTACCATAAGTTTCCTAAAAATGAAGGGGAGAAAAAAATTTGGATATCATTTTGTGAGAGAGGATTGGGATGGGTTTCTTCATCAACTTCAAGGATTTGCTCATCTCATTTCCGAAAAATTGATTTTGAGAGGAATCTTCAGAGTGATCTCATTGGTATGTGAATTCCTTTTATTGAGCATATATACCACATACCTAACTTCCTTCCTGGAAGTAAACATTTTGTAGACACCCCTCTTTTGTTAAACTGGAAGAATAAAGTAAGGTTTTCTATATTTCTTGCAAATAATTGGTTAGGATTTGTCTTTTCTCAAAAAATAACATAGAAATCAGGATATATAGTTTGATGAATAGTAACTTATTGGCACAAATTAGTAAATTAGCAACCCTACACTTACATATCTTCTTAATCAATTCCAGGGTTTTGTTTCTCAAGATGAACAAACAGAACCCTCAAAAAATAATACTCTGTAATAGCTGTTCTATGTTACTATTGTAAATTAATATATGAAATCTACTTGATAATTGATCATAGATTTTGTGGTTTTTTAATGAATCCTATTATATATTGTTGAATGTTATATATGACATCTTAGAATTTCATTGAAATTGTTATATGGAGAAAAAATTTGAAAGTTTTCAATGATAGGTAGGTATATATTAATTGCCTTTTTGACCCCAATTATATTTGAGTTCAATCAGCCTTCATTGTATTATTCAGTGGTTGAAATCAAGATAAAATATATAAAATAAAAAGATATTATACATGTGGGTCTTCAAACTAAACTCTAATTTTCAGGAGGTGTTTCAAGGAGAGTTCTTGAGAGAGGAGCTGTACCAAGTATCATCAATGATTCTGGAGAAGAACCATCAGGAGTTGATGAAAACAAAGAGAACCAGGAATTCATCAAAACTGTAATCAGGAACATTGACAAAGAGGAGAAAGAAAGAAAATATCTGATCTCAAGAGTAATGGAGGAAGCTAGAGAAGAAGAATAAGTACCTAGTACATCTTTTGGTAATCAAGATAGTGTATTGATCACGCAGTCCCCAGAAGAACCAAATTTAGATTACAAAACCCTCTATTCTATTCTTCTTCAACAAAATAATGATTTACAAATTCAGAATTCCCATTTATCAAAGAAAAACCAACAAATCCAACAGAAATTTGTAGTTTCAGAAAAACGCATACATTCTTACAGAAAAAAATTGTTGATAGGTCAGATGAGGGAAAAAAAAAGACATATTGGGGAAAGTTTTGAGTGATAATCAAATCAATTTATTGCTCAAGAAAAAGAAGAGGGTGAATTGGAAGCCTGCAGAAATAGCCAGTGCTTTCACTTTGAGGTATTATAGCAAGAAAAGTTATTTGTATATCAAAAGTCACCTTCATTATCCTCTGCCAAGTTTGTCATCTTTAGGAAGATGGGCTATGCAAATTCAAATGAAACATGGTATATTGCCTGACATACTAAATTTCATGAAACTGGCTGGCCAAGACCTCACTGAATTCAGTGAAATGGAGAGATGTGTTGTTATACAATATGATGAAGTCAAAGTGAAAAGCATTCTTGAGTATGATGTTGGTGAAGATGAAATAGTTGGCCCACATAGCTATATGCAGGTTGTCATGGTTCGTGGCTTATTCTCAAAGTGGAAACAACCTATATTCCTAGATTTTGACAGAAAAATGACAAAAGACATACTGACTGAAATAATCACCAAACTGTATGAAATTGGTTATTCAGTTGTTGCTTGTGTAAGTGACTGTGGTGGAGGAAATGTTGGTTTATGGAAGGAACTCAATGTAGACATTGATAAATCATACTTCCTGCACCCTAATACACACTCCAATATATACATGTTTGCTGATGCTCCTCATTTGCTGAAGTTATTGAGAAATTGGTTGATTGATACAGGGTTTGTTCTAGAAGATGGAAAAATAGTAACAAAAGGTCCTTTAGAAAATTTGGTTCAGTTAACTGACACAGAACTGAATGTATGTTTCAAAATAAGTGAAAAACACTTGAAGTGTGAAAAATCTGCTAGGCAAAATGTGAGGCTGGCTGCTGAACTACTTTCCCATACAACAGCAACTGCCTTACAACATTATGATGTTGGAAATAAAGATGAGGCAATGGCACTCTCTGAATTGATAGAAGCTGTGAATAAGTGGTTTGATGTTTTCAACAGTTATATTCCTGTCAATAGCATTCCATCAAAATCTGCCTATGGAACTAACTTAAGAGAACAAAATGAAATATTAGATAATATGAAGAACAAAATGACCAAAATAAGGGCAGTGGGTAAAAACGGTCTTCAAACATTCCAAAAAGGAATAATCATGTCAATAAATTCACTGAAAATGTTATATGATGATATGAAGGAAAAATTCTCAGTCAGTTATATTCTGACCCATAGGCTGAATCAGGATTCTTTAGAAAACTTCTTTTTTCAATTGCGAAGTGGTGGTGGAGTGTATGATCACTCCTCTCCATTGGATGCTTCATCTAGAGTGAGGATGATCATTCTAGGTAAAAATCCAGGAATTTTGGAGTCTCATACATCAACTGAAGATAGGGTTCAAGATGAATATATGGTGGCTCAGATGTTCCAGAAGGCCAGTGTGTCATTTAATACTTCATCAACATCAGAAAATATTCACGAAAGTCAATCTTCTAGTACTTCATCATCTGCTTCTGACAGTCAAACAAATCCTGTAACTCTCATTCATAGTGGACCTGAGACAACTAAAGACGCCTTGGAGTATATTGCAGGATATATAGCTAAGAAATATAAAAATAAATATTCATTTTTGGGGGACCACACTTATAAAAATATTAATGAACATGATTATTCCTTGCCAACTTGGGTACATCACCTATCTTATGGTGGTTTGATTAAACCGACAGATTCATGGATGTCTCAGATTGAAAAATTAAATGCGGAATTCCTAAAATATCATAAACCTGATGTTGAACATGGACTGAGAAAGGGAAAGGGGCTAACAAAAAAGTTGATAAGAAGACTCTGTAGAAAATACTCAGATATTCCAAAAGAAGCTATTCAGACTTTTGTGAAGTTGAGGACTATTATCAGAATAAAATATATCAATGTCAAATCACAATCAAGAAAAAGAGGAGCTGATGAATCTGATGGAAATAGGTCAAAATCCAAGAAAATCAAGAAAATTATAAAGTGACAACTGTAAGTATTCTAATAACAATACCATTCCAGAAGTACCTAAGTGTATATTTGTCATTCTCTCATTCAATTTATGATTTATATTTTTTTCTTTAGTTGCCTTCTTTTGCTAAGGAAAGCTAAACGAGTTGGATAAGAAAGACTTGAAACTGGTGACTGGACTCCACACTGGACCCTGTCCTCTGAGGTATCACCTCAAAAAGATGGGTAAAACAGAGAGTTATAGTTGCCGCTACTGCAAGAACTTCGCTGAAACTGCAGAACATTTGCTCTGTGAATGCCCATCACTCTTCGGCCAGAGGCTCAAGTTCCTGAAAGGGGCCTTCATAAAGTCTTCTGATGTCAGGAACCTAGCTCCCAGGAAATCCCGGGCCTCGAATAGATTGAGGGTTATGCACAAAAGATCTGATGAGTCAAGGTGCTTGAGAGGTTGCACAGCCTTAATGACCCCCCCTACATTCTACAATCTTATAGTTGCCTTTTACTTCATTGAAGCCTCTGATGCTAATTTTGATTGTCAGCTAGCCTCAACTTCATTGGAGTCTGCAAATCAAATTGAATTCTACACACCTGTAAGTTTTGCCTTTCTCCTGTGATTTATATATATATCAAGTTTATGAAAAAATGGAACTACTGACCTATTTTAATTTACCAGTTACCAGCAGTTATGTTGTTTATTTTAATGTTGCAGATGATGGAAGAAAGATGATCAAATGTGATGAAGCCATGCTGAGATACTTGGATGACACATTCATAGTGTGGAACCATGGAGATGACGAACTGGACACTTTCCTTCAACAGCTTAACAATGTGAGACCCTCCATCAAATTCACCATTGAAAAAGAATCCCACAATAAAAGGCAAACTTCTGTTTACAGGAAATTAACCCACAAAGGACAATATCTCAACTATGGATCCAACCACCATGGAGATGAGAAAAGGGCCATTGTGAAGACTCTGATTGATCGTGCCTTCAGCCTCTGCAACAACGAGCAATGCCTGACTACCGAACTGGACCACATCAAAAGACCTCTACCAGAATGGCTATTTGAGGAAACTGGTGGAACAGACGTTGGAGTGCAAGAAACGGGATAACCCACAGAGAAAAAGAACCACAACAACCAATAAAATTGTGCCTCCCCTACATAAAAGGAGGATTGTCAGAAAGAATCAAGAATAAGATTGGATCCAAATACATGATCAAGACCTGCTTTAAATCTGGAAACACCATCCGCAGCCAACTCACCAAAACCAGACCAACAAACAAAAACAGAGACTCCAAGAATCGTGTTTATCGAATACCCTGCAAATGTGGCGAATCGTACATCGGAGAAACCAAGAGACCACTGGAACCCATAATCGGCGAACAGAAGAAAAATACCCAAAGAGGAGAAACCACCAAGTCAGGAATCGCAGAACATGTGTGGACCCACCAACATAACATCAAATAGACTGAAGCGGAAATCATCCATAGAGAGGCACTGGTTCAAGAGGAAATTCATGAAAGCAACATACATAATGAATAATAACGCGTTCAGTCAACCAAGCGTCGAAATCCGCAACACATGGAAACCGCTGATTGGCCGAATCAACCGGTTACGGTTCACTGAACCGAAAAATCCCGCCATAGCTGACCTATAAATACCCGCGTATCCCAGGACTTCTTATCTCTTTTCACCTTTCTTGAATATTAATATTAATCATTTATTTCGTTTTCAGCATAACTCATTCTTTATATTCTCAGGATTCAAATTTTCATACCTTTAGACAATGGAAGTCCGAAACTCTCCATTGAAGAAGTATATAAAAAACAAATTACCGAAGGGGCAATGCTTTGATAAATCCACCAGCTGATGGTGAAGTTATTTTGGAAAATGGATCATTTCAGTTAATACAAAATGAATACAAAATACAATGGACATGAAGAAAATGGGAACCACCTTATTACTGAAATCAATAAAATTGTTTGAGAATTTAAGCAATACATCAGAATAGACATGCATATTCAGAAGAAAGCAGTATTTTTAGATATGTTTCTCAAAGATGACATTGAATAATTGTATTTTGGATTCAAATACAGGTAAAACAAAATTAAAGTGAGTTGATAATACAATGTTACCTGTGTTCCTGTTTTGGTTTTTTTTTGTTTCAGAACAGAAGTTGGAAGAATCCATATAATATATAAATCAGATATCATCATTAATTATGGATCATTAAGTGAGAACATGGAACTGGATTGATGGAATCATACTAGTTTTTAAAAATTTGGTGAATGTGAATAATATATACAATTATTATATGATCATATTTATATAATCAAACTTTTAACATATTTTCAGAGAATATGAAATACAGATTTCTGAGTGAGTTTACTATGAAGGCAGTGAATAATAGGATTTGAATAAATATCAGTTATAAATCGATATTGTAATTGCATTTTTGAAATTGAAATTTCTTAATGTACCTACTAGAAAGTGTATTGTACATACTTAGATATAAGAATTATTTTTGTCAAATCATAATGATTTATAGTGGTTTCATGAGTTTTTATGGGTTTTCCTCATGAATCATATGGATAATTTTAAAATAACTATTGTTTTATTATTCCCAATATGAGCAAATGCGCCGCTATTTATTTTCCCACTAAATAAAGGCATTTATATTTCTTGATCATTTCTGAAACATTTCCACCTACCATGTTCATATTTTGTCCAAGTTGAAGCATAATCAGTCCAGAAATAATATTAATCATGACTTTATTACGTATCCTATCCTTCACAATGTAACATATTCTCATATCATTCCACTATAACAGTTTACTCAATTTGCTTTTTGTTATTCACCATAACCTCAATTCAATATTTTTTATTAAAAACATTTAATTTCAATGTTTCTTAGAATTGTGGTTCAAGTAATCACTGGAAAAAATACTTTGTCGAACAGACTACTGCCCAGATAGCACTAGACGTCCCGGGGACGTCCATTTTATGTCCATTTTGTGTTCGAACGTCCAGGACCTAGTTAGGACGTTTTGGGGACGTACATGCGTGGACGTTTCTAGGAAAGTTTTGTTTTTTTCAGATATAAAGTGATTCATTTCTCCTTCGAGATACAAATGCGATATCAATAAAATGAATGGTAAATATCAGCTGTTGGTATCGTTTTCCTCATCACTGCTCATACATTAAAGTTACTAACTTCGAAGATGCGATATCAAAAAAATCGCTCCATCAAATTCCATATAAATTTGAGATACATGAATGAGTATGTCGAAATAAGAACTCAAAAAACCTCAATGTTGAAAAAAATATATAACATTCGAAATCCTGTTGGAAACCGCATGACTCCCCTAGAAGATGTTCGGATTCCAGCATAAGCTGATGTTGGTCTCGCTTTTTCCACCCGTAAGAATTTGACTCATGGGGAGTTCCAAAACTCGAAATTGCGATATATAAATACATATATTATAAATATAAGACAATAATAATTCATGTAATAATGAAACATATTTGACATATGTCAAATTGACATATATAAATGATAAAGTAATATAAATCATGCAAAATTATTGTTGTGCAAATCTCATTGATTTATACGAATCGAGATACATATATAATAAATCAATAAGAAGACAGCAGCTACCATACTAGGCAGATTGAGATTCGATAACTGGAGTCAAGCAACATCATGCGAGGAAAGAACTTGGATGGGTGACCGTATAGATCGAATGGCTCTTTTTATTTTACTTGGACCTATTATGGACGTCCCCAAGACATCCTGATTAGTAACAATGGACGTCCCCAAAACGTCCATAAGACGTCGGTCGTCCGGAAATGGACGTTTTTAAGACGTCTCGAATGTCCAGAGTGGACGTTTTTAAAACGTCCATAAGACGTACTTGTGCTGACTGGGTGATTAGTAGTAGATGTGACAGATATAAAAAATACATCATTTTTAATCGAAGTTTTACATTTGCTTAATTAGAATTGGAATTTGTGGTAAGTACCCTACAATCTACATCACCCTCCATATACGATTACAAATAATAGTGTAGTTGGGCCACTGTATATGTGATTTTGTTTGGGACACCTACCGCATGCTCTGTTACGTCACTATGACGCGTTTTGCTGAATGATTCTGATTGGCTAAAGCTGATTGGGATCTCCTTGTTACAAGGCAAGGAGAGTATACTAACAAGGAGATCCCAATCAGCTTTAGCCAATCAGAATCATTCAGATAAAACGCGTCATAGTGACGTAACAGAGCATGCGGTAGGTGTCCCAAACAAAATCACATATACAGTGGCCCAACTACACTATTATTTGTAATCATATATGGAGGGTGATGTAGATTGTAGGGTACTTACCACAAATTCCAATTCTAATGAAGCAAATGTAAAACTTCGAATAAAAATGATGTATTTTTTATATCTGTCACATCTACTACTAATCAGTAGTCTGTTCGACAAAGTATTTTTTCCAGTGATTACTTGAACCACAATTCTAAGAAACATTGAAATTAAATGTTTATAATAAAAAATATTGAATTGAGGTTATGGTGAATAACAAAAAGCAAATTGAGTAAACTGTTATAGTGGAATGATATGAGAATATGTTACATTGTGAAGGATAGGATACGTAATAAAGTCATGATTAATATTATTTCTGGACTGATTATGCTTCAACTTGGACAAAATATGAACATGGTAGGTGGAAATGTTTCAGAAATGATCAAGAAATATAAATGCCTTTATTTAGTGGGAAAATAAATAGCGGCGCATTTGCTCATATTGGGAATAATAAAACAATAGTTATTTTAAAATTATCCATATGATTCATGAGGAAAACCCATAAAAACTCATGAAACCACTATAAATCATTATGATTTGACAAAAATAATTCTTATATCTAAGTATGTACAATACACTTTCTAGTAGGTACATTAAGAAATTTCAATTTCAAAAATGCAATTACAATATAGATTTATAACTGATATTTATTCAAATCCTATTATTCACTGCCTTCATAGTAAACTCACTCAGAAATCTGTATTTCATATTCTCTGAAAATATGTTCAAAGTTTGATTATATAAATATGATCATATAATAATTGTATATATTATTCACATTTACCAAATTTTTAAAAACTAGTATGATTCCATCAATCCAGTTCCATGTTATTCTCACTGAATGATCCATAATTAATGATGATATCTGATTTATATATTATATGGATTCTTCCAAATTTAGTATGTCAGGCAATATACCATGTTTCATTTGAATTTGCATAGCCCATCTTCCTAAAGATGACAAACTTGGCAGAGGATAATGAAGGTGATTTTTGATATACAAATAACTTTTCTTGCTATAATACCTCAAAGTGAAAGCACTGGCTATTTCTGCAGGCTTCCAATTCACCCTCTTCTTTTTCTTGAGCAATAAATTGATTTGATTATCACTCAAAACTTTCCCCAATATGTCTTTTATTTTTTTTCCCTCATCTGACCTATCAACAATTTTTTTCGGTAAGAATGTATGCGTTTTTCTGAAACTACCAATTTCTGTTGGATTTGTTGGTTTTTCTTTGATAATTGGGAATTCTGAATTTGAAAATCATTATTTTGTTGAAGAAGAATAGAATAGAGGGTTTTGTAATCTAAATTTGGTTCTTCTGGGGACTGCGTGATCAATACACTATCTTGATTACCAAGGTACTAGGTACTAGGTACTTGTTCTTCTTCTCTAGCTTCCTCCATTACTCTTGAGAGCAGATATTTTCTTTCTTTCTCTTTGTCAATGTTCCTGATTACAGTTTTGATGAATTCCTGGTTCTCTTTGTTTTCATCAACTCCTGATGGTTCTTCTCCAGAATCATTGATGATACTTGGTACAGCTCCTCTTTCAAGAACTCTCCTTGAAACACCTCCTGAAAATTAGAGTTTAGTTTGAAGACCCACATGTATAATATCTTTTTATTTTATATATTTTATCTTGATTTCAACCACTGAATAATACAATGAAGGCTGATTAAACTCAAATATAATTGGGGTCAAAAAGGCAATTAATATATACCTACCTATCATTGAAAACTTTCAAATTTTTTCTCCATATAACAATTTCAATGAAATTCTAAGATGTCATATATAACATTCAACAATATATAATAGGATTCATTAAAAAACCACAAAATCTATGATCAATTATCAAGTAGATTTCATATATTCATTTACAATAGTTACATAGAACAGCTATTACAGAGTATTATTTTTTGAGGGTTCTGTTTGTTCATCTTGAGAAACAAAACCCTGGAATTGATTAAGAAGATATGTAAGTGTAGGGTTGCTAATTTACTAATTTGTGCCAATAAGTTACTATTCACCAAACTATATATCCTGATTTCTATGTTATTTTTTGAGAAAAGACAAATCCAAACCAATTATTTGCAAGAAATATAGAAAACCTTACTTTATTCTTCCAGTTTAACAAAAGAGGGGTGTCTACAAAATGTTTACTTCCAGGAAGGAAGTTAGGTATGTGGTATATATGCTCAATAAAAGGAATTCACATACCAATGAGATCACTCTGAAGATTCCTCTCAAAATCAATTTTTCGGAAATAAGATGAGCAAATCCTTGAAGTTGATGAAGGAACCCATCCCAATCCTCTCTCACAAAATGATATCCAAATTTTTTTCTCCCCTTCATTTTTAGGAAACTTATGGTAGGACACATCAGAAGTTTTATCACTCCTGTTTCCACAGAAGGAAACACAACACCAAGTCGGCATTTCCTGAAAAAAGTATAAGTTGAAACTAGAATTCATGGAGGTGCATCCCCATCATCTTCTATACATGGAGATTGGTGAAATCTAGTAATTATTGATAAGAATTCGAATACTCACGAGGATCACTTCAAAACTATCAAACTTTGAGAAGTAATTCACAATTGTCTATATGTCTACAATATATTGTTCAACGTTCCTGTGAGCGTTGATATTCTTTGGTTCAATACCAACACTGCGAATGCTACAAATTCCATAGTGATAACACACAAAAACACAGCAAAGCCAGCAAGAATCCAAAGTTTTAAGTTTTAGAATCAAACCGCCAAAACTCTGATTGTGAAATCAAATAGAAAATTGATGACACAACACGAAACAAATTCTTGCTTTATAGAATAGTTGGACCACATTCGACTCCGCCACTGAAGAATGTGGCTGGTGGCAGCTGGCGGCCATGACATGCTCTGTGACGTCACGAGGCGTATTCTCATCTCTTTCTATCGCGGAACCATTGCCTTATGGGGATTGAGATCTCCTTGTTAGTATACTCTCCTTGGTTACAAGGTGGATATAGGATGGTGAAACAGCTCTTCAATTGTTTCTGCGAAAAACTTGTAGACCGTTTGAGAAGGTACTAATATTTCCACGACTTGAATGAAGATGGCGGTGATATCGATTATCGAAGAAGATTTCTGTTGCTTACGTATTTCTGTGGTTCACATCTGACAGACGTGACTTGAAACGACATTAAAACAATATATTTTCGATAAATTTGGAATGAATATTGATAATTTGACTCTTCTCGATCATTTTTCATCTAGAACAGATGAAACTGATGAAAATATGGCAGAAGCACACTTTCTGTTTTACCGACACAAGGTATATGTCGCCATCTCTGATAACTTCAGGAAATATTACTACGGTATGAAATCAAGTAGGCAAAGGTCTACAGTTTATTCTAGTGCTTGTTAATAGGAAGCTGTTTCACCATCCTATATCCACCTTGCCTTGTTAGTATACTCTCCTTGGGTTGAGATCACATCATTTTTCTGAAGATTGGTTGCTGATGATATCTCACAGGATTTGGATTACATGAACAGTCTACAGTATAGGGAAAAATCACGAAACGCCAGATGGCGCTGTAAATGACATAATGTCGGATCGAGGGGTGAACAACAAATAATCTGTCATTTGATCTCTTGTTAAACCAAAGTTTTTATTGAAGAAAATTTCAGTTATCTCAGAGATTTAAGTCGATTTTTCGTACTCGACCATTGGATTGAAGTTGTATTTAGGGTTTTTTGTCGACGTTACAGTTTTATTGTCACTGGATTCTTGTTAAATGCCACCAAAGTCCAGGTGTGTCCAGGTATCAATTTCGGTTTTTATTCGAAGTTTTCCAGTTCTTAGTTCCTGAAATTCTTTTGAAAATGCCTGTGTGAAAGTCGAAATATCAATTTCGAACATTTCGGATATTATGTGGGGTGAAAGGGTTTCAGCAATCACAAAATTGGAACTGAAGGCCTCAATGAAGAAATCATAAAAAGTTTTGTGTATGAGATCTTCCACCCATGAAACTAGATGAGATATGTGGGTTCATTTTAATGTTCCTGTAAAGCATATTTATTGATAATGTTGTATAATTCAATATTGAAAAGATTTATTGGCCATTTCGACTGGAAGCATATAAGCTCCACTTTTTTGACTTATCAGTTTTATTTTCTGTGTTGGTTTGTTTTTATTTTCAGGAACCTAGATTATATGGTAATGTATTCAAATAGCTTTACCTATTAGAACAAAGTGAAGTGCAAAAACTACCTGGAAGTGACTGGAGATTTGACTCGAAGAAATGATGGTGTTCAAATAAATTATTTAAAAAAATCATAGTTTTATTGGGTTAACAAGAGTAAATGGCTTTCTCTAGCATGCCATATGTTTTTCTTAATAGAATAATTTGTTAAATGTAACACAATAATAACAAATCAGTATTCAAATCTTTTAATCATTGGTGAATGAAATAGAAGTGGAATAGATTCCCTTCAGACTGAGAAAGACTACAACTCATAAAAAATGCAATAATAAAACATTCTTGAACATGTTAAATTACTAAATTCAAATAATAAATATTACTGCCAAGCAAGCAGATGATACATTAGTCTTCTACTTACACAACACCAGAATCACCCAAAACTTCATATCATTAACAGGAACATTGTTGTGTCATATAGGTTGTTGTTGCTTTTGTCTTTACAGTGGTACTCTCCAAAATCCATCACATGATCATGTTAATCATCATCCAAGTGTAGATCTTTCATCATGTCTTCTTTATAAATCCGCCCCTACTTTTTCATTTTCATGTTGCTCCAACTGCATATAATTATTTGATATTTGCCTGAGCCTGTAATAAATTACAAAATGATCAAAATGAACCAAATGAGGTGGAGAAGAGGTGGTAGCATAGTGACAACAATAATGAAAAATCGAACTTACCAGTTACCACTGAAAAAATCATAAATTCCGAGATAGCTTTTTTTATCTTCAAGATCATCTTCCATTTCTATGCTAGTTGCCTTAGTATTTAGGTTTCCCCAAATCCTGCCCATCTTCTGCTTTAGAATTTGAAGGAAATTTATGCAAAGCCTTGAGTATGTATAGAGCATATTGTGGAACAAGCATATTTTTCGCGATTTTATCTCCATATCAGCTCTTCTTATCTTTTGCATTTTCAGATTGTGTGGTCTATTAACAACAATTCTTCACAAAATATCATCAAAATACAACACTTTCAATGCTTAAATCACTGAAATTTATAAATAAAGTTCACATTTTACCCATATGAACATATGGAGGTTAGTTTGTTGTTCACCTCTCGAGTAGTTCATGCGATCAATTATAGATGTCGCCCACTTCGTGATTTTTCCCTATAGTCAGAAAGTTCAGTATACCTACATGAGAAGAAGTGAAGAAATTTAAAGACATTGAATGAATGATGTACTGACTAGAATCGAAATTCAATTTAATTGAAAATCTGTTAGAACAAGATTTATACCAGGTAAATTCGAATTAGAGTGGAGAAAATAATGGTTTTTTACTAATGTTGATTGGTTTTCAGGATAATATAAACAGAATCTGGTTATTGATGCCTGGTGCTAGAGATACAAAACAATAAATGATCATATCGAAAATATTAGAGTTTGTATTAATGTTAGACCCATCATCTACCATGAACTACAAGAAGCAATAGTAATTCAAAGTGAAGCAAGGTAGGTCTATTATTTTGAAGTTAGTATCTATTGCTTCAGATAGAATATATTGTAGTTGAATGAACAATACATGTAATTTTTTTTGTAAATTCTATCTTGCTTTAGTTGCTTTAATAAAGGAAAATTGTCCTCATAGGAAAGCTAACAATTTGAATAGCTGATTCCATCCACAGAATGAATGTTGGATTCTTTCAAGTTCATTTATATTTTTTCTTTTTATAGAGCAAGAAGGGAGTACTGAGGTTAACTGTACCAAAGCTAGTTTGCAGCATGGATGGACTGATCTGCTAGCATATATCAGAAACAGATATGTTGAATGTTGTTGGAATCTCACTATAAATCTAAGGAAGAACAATGCCATGGTACACCCACCAGACTTTACATTGTACCAATGGAATCAATTGTTCTAATTGTCACCATGAGGAGTAAAGTGCATTCCAGGATATATATGTATATTATTTAATGTGATAGTTATAACTTCCAAAATTAGGGTAGCATCAGACATTTTTTTTGACAAACATAAGTAAATGTAATTTTGCTGATTGTAAAAATATAGACAAAATTAAATGAAATTTTTAATCAACAAATATCAAATCAAATTACATTTTTCAATTTACTATTTTATTCATTTTTCTGATCTTTTTTCTACTCAAATCTGTATTTTTTCTCTTGATATGTATTTTTTCACTATTTTTTTTATTCAAGAAATTAATTCTTATGATTGTTCTCAACTTACAAAATGATGTCACAAGTTCTGATGGGTAATTACAATCTTTTTTCCTCATTAATTTTGCTGCCAGTCTTTGAACAACTTTTTTACCTTTATTGTGACTGAATCCATGAAACCATATGATAATTGCTGAACCCAGGAAGGCAAGTTATACCCATGTTCATTTTCAATTTTATGAGTTTGTTGCCCAAGATTTGGTGACACGTTTTTGAATTTTTTTGCCAAATATCCAGCTATGTATTCAAGTGCATCATGACCTACTTCTGGAGAATTCTCATAATTGTCACTATTCTGTGATGAACTTGGTGAAGATACAGAAGTGATTTGTGAACTGGAATCATTTCCATCAGATTCATCCTCATAAATTTGAATGTTACCTTTATTTCATTACACTGGAAGATATAAATTCTTCAACGATTTGTTCTACTGTATTCACATTTGCTTCAAGAATTCCTGGATTTTTTCCAAGTGTAATAATCCTTATTCTTTTTAAAGCAATCAGTGGGCTCGGATGCTCATTGGGTCCTCTGCTTCTTAATTGAAAAAAAAATTCTCTAAGCAGTCTTGGTTGCGAGCTTGTGAGTACAAATATAGCCGATTTGGTATTTCTTTTTCATTTCATTGAATGAAAGTTTCAATGATTGAATTGAAATTATCATACCTTTTTGAAAAATTTGTAAACAATTCTTACCATGGACTCTCATAGACCTTACTGTTTGGAGAAAATTATTCAGATGCTCCTCTTGCTGCTCTATATTTACGCCATAAGCACATTTGAATGGGGTCGTCCCAGTTTTGATGTAACTATTGAAGATGTCGAACCACTTATTGACATCACAAATGAAGTTCCCCACATCTTCTGCAAGTTTTTTATTATTTCCGGGTTTGTATCGAATCAAAGCTTCTCCAACAGAATTCGACAAAAGTTCGGCTGCCATGCGCACATTTTGTCTTTGTGTTTTTTCCACTTCTATATGTTTAGAATTTACTTTATAGCATACATTGAGTTCTTGAACATTTTTATAAATCATGTTCTCAAGTGGGCTCTTATTTATAATAATATCACCTATATTGAAACCAGTATCTAGAAGCCAATTCCTCAACAACTTTAGAAGATGTGGGGCATCACCAAACATGTAAATGTTCTCTGCTGTCAGAGGGTGTTTGAAGGAGGTGTTATAAATATTGATTCCCAGTTCCTTCCAAAGACCTATATTACCTCCGCCACAATCACTCACACATGCAATGACATTGTATGATATATTATGAAGTTCTGTTATGACACTGAATAAGATTTCTTTTGTCATTTTCTCATCGAAGCCAAGATAAATTGGCTGTTTCCAACTAGAAAATAGACCACGGGCCATGATGACTTGCATGTAGTTATGGGGGCCAACTATCTTATCTGACGAAATGTCATATTCTAGTACAGATTTCACTTTTACTTCGTCGAAAGAAAGCACAGTTGTTCTTGCAAAATCATTCATATCTTCACCAGCTAGTTTTAAGAATGTTAAAACATTGCTCAATATCCCTTGACCAACCTTCATTTTTGATGCCCATCTCTTCAGTGTAGTTAGTCCAGGCAATGGATAGTGTAATTTATTTCTAATAAACAAATAGCTCTTTTTGCAATAATATCTCAGAGTGAAAGCTGTTGATATTTCGTCATGTGTCCAATTCACTTTTTTTTTTATTTAATAATAAGGATATTTGGTTTTCCGTTAATAATTCCTCCAAAATTTTCTTCACAGATGCAGTAACATCCAAAGATGTACTACATTTAGAACATTTTTTATTTTTATAATATCTAATCAAATCGTTCATTTTTTTTTATCCATTCTGCTGGATTTCTGCAATTTGTTATAGTTTTCGTTCAATTCCGTAAACTTATGTAAAAGATCATTATATTTGACTTCATAAGATACTTCAGGAGAGATCATGCTAGATGTTGAGTCTTGAAAAATATTCTGAATACTATTATTCTCATGTTCTGTAGTCTGATATGAAAGAAAGATTCTTTCAGCCCTTAGCTCCAAAGATGTTAAGCATGAGATTCCTGAGGGGTGAATTCTTTGGACTATCCTTCTGTATATGATTTCTGTTAACGAACAGAATGGAGTTTAAATTGTGTTAAGTGAAGTTGAGCGCCAGACTATTTATTATTAAAAAAAATAGACAAAAAATTCCAAAAGATAATATTCCAAATTTTCCAGAACTCTAAATCGAGCCCTTGAGACTAAATCCCTTTGGCTGCTTTTACACTGTGAAATAAGAAAAAAAAAACAGCAACAATTTATATTCACATGTGCTGTTGAGCCGGTGCTCAAAACAATATCTATAACTTCAATAAATTATGATATAATTATTTGGTATCATCAAATTCAATAAGTGATCATCATATTAAGCGAAGCAGTATTAATCAAGAAAATCACAGGGGTAGAGAGTCTCGAAACTAAAGCAGTGGTTGATATACAATCACCGCCATTTGCAAAATTATAATCCTGCTAAAATTAAATGTAATACATTAATCCAATTGAATCGAAGCAATCGCAAATCAAAATTGTGCCTACCTTAACTCACTCGCACATCCTGTACAAGGTAAACTCGAGTTCTCAAATTTTCTCTGGAGAAAAAGAAACAAAGATTTCTAAAAAGAATCTCGAGATCTGGCTTGTTCAGAAATCGCGAAAAGAAGAGAGCGAGCCTATCTGCTTCCAACGTGAAAAAGGACCTGCTGGTCACCTGACTGATTTTGTTCTATTTTATTGGTCGAACCGATTCAACGGACCTCTCAGGAATTACCATTTCGCAATTAGACTTCATGCAGGAGTCTATGTTCTCAATTATTTTAATTTGTCTATCCCTCGATAGATGTCAATAACAATTTGCCGATATGGTAATTACAGCGTACTTTATAATATCTTTATAATATCTTCAGTAAATGTTTATTTGATATTCTTGATGTTTTGAACAATAAACAGCCAAATATCGATATTGAACAATACCAGCGAGTAACGAATTATATTTCGTTACACATCCCCTCTTCTCCCGAAAAAAATTTGAGAACCCGTGGTTATCAAGTTTTTTCTCAAAATATAGATATCTGAAGTTAATAGTTGACCAAGAGAACGTAAGTGAAACAAGATGAATGGATTTGAACACATTGCTATCACTGAATATCGAAAAGTTAAATGAAATACCAAACCACTATGCTGTACATTAACATATATGTGGAAGGTTTATTTACCATAAAGGAAGGAGTAGAACTGTCATACCCCTAGTAAATTATAGTATTTACCACACTGAAAAGAAACTAAAAACTACCACTCTATTTTACATTAATATGTGGTAGGGTAAACCTTGCGAGGACTGGTTCTTCCCATCCAAACAATAACGCACAGAGGACACCATGAAAACCTGGCCAGGAGGTTCGCTTCGCTGCTAGATGGAAAAGCTGCGCCGTGGAACCATCAATCGACCACTCGCCCCCAGATTTCCATGGTATCACCCGCAACGCCACGATCCAGACAAAGAGACCAGCAGTATCCCAAGATTCACCGGTGGAAATAAACAAAACTGAAATTATGAAGAAAAAAAAAACCAAATGCCACCTCACTTGGGGTATAAAAGTACACCAACTAAAACGACTGGTGAAGCCAAATCGGTAAAAAAACTCTAAGGCGGGAGTGTTCCTTAATTAAGTACTGTGAACCAATCCTCAAGTGGACAGATCTGCAGAACTCGAAACAAGCACAGTAGTGAGCAACGAACGCTGTGAGTAGTCCCCCGTAGGCAGAATTTACCGGGTTCACCGCTCACCCCCCAATACTTGCCCCTTCTACAAATCTCACCATTGAAGATAGTCCAAATGAGCGAGGCCCACACCCACTCAATCAGGTCCCTGTATCAACAAAATGAAGAATCCACTGCCAAAACTACAATTGCCAATATCGCCCTGATGAAAAAGGAAAATTTAAACTGATTAACAACATATAATGAATGGAGTACTCTCTCCAGCAAACTCGCTACCCTAATGGACCTTGCCATTGAGAAAATCTCAAGAAAATATTCAACAACCAAACTACTTAAAAGGAATGACTATCTTCATTCACTAAGTAAAACATGGGCAACATCCAATGAGATCTGAGATCTCCGGAATAGCACACCACTCAAAGACATAACAGATGATGAGAATAAAGAGAGAAAGAATAAAGGGAAATGAAGAGAAATGATATTCTGAATTCAACTAAGACAACTAGCCAAGTTCCAGTGGATCACTCGATTTCTAATGAATTCTAGAAAATGTGTGCACTCCGAAGCCTAATGCGAGAAGTAGATTATTCTCCACTAGGTCACACATTTCTAGTGAATGCACCAAAAGAAAACCGAATGCTCTCCAAGGCCCACTACCAACTTACCAATAGACTAATCGAGAATTCAGAAAAGAAGTGAAATTCAACTCAAGTTCATCTAACCTAACCTTTCGATTATCGTAGGTCACCCTGTATATGCTAAACAAGATATATGTGCACTCCATATGCTTGGCACTGATCTAACAATCCCACCAAGTCACATACTCCTATTCACCATTACAAAAGTGCACTCCAGAGCCTACCACTAATCGATTTTAACCCTAAAAGACAAAAAAAACAATACTAGAAGAAATGGACTTGAGTTAAAATAAGAAGATAAAGAAAATAAGAGGTATATAAGAATAGCAAGAAAGAAGATGACTAATAAGACATAGATAAGATTAAAAGAGAAAGATAAGATAAAAAGAGAAAGAGAAGATAAAAAGAGAAATGAGAGATCGATGACATTATGATGGTGACTGAAACGCAACTAGATGCCATGTTGAGATATGAAAGATTTAAAGTTATCAGGAAATACCAGAATCTAAAATGTCGAGCGGATTGACTCACAAAAATCAGTTTTTATTCAGTATTATAAAACCAATTCTAATTTAAGTATCCAAAACTAACTAACTGACTGAATAAGGATAGAATAGATGTTTATCAGAAACAAGATGTTCATGAGATCTATTTGAAAAGATATCAAACAAGTAGTGTTGAAGACACCTAAAATTTTATCAACTTCGAAATCATGAAACCCCAAAAATTTATTTCCTGAATGGTTGATTTTCCGAAAAATATCTCTTATAATTTACATTCAGTACACCACATTATTTTGTCAAGTTCGGATCTTGTCAGCATAGGTTTATCTGATTATTAAACCATAATATATCTAATTTAATTTGATAGTTCCTCAAGACATCTTCAACTCAAAAAAAAAATGAAAAGTTAGGCCACTAGTAGGTATAGCCTCACTATTTTCCAAGATATGAGATCTTTCACTCAAACAAGATAATTGGAAAATAGCCACAATTTCAAGAAATGGGGTCTTTCACCCAAAAAAAATTAATTGTGACACATAATACTTGAAAAAAATTATACATAGCCATCAGGCAAGTCCAAAAAAATCAATTTTCCAAGCAATGGGGTCTTTCACCCAAAATAAACAAATGTGACACATGATTCTTGAAAAAAAATTTAGCCACCAGGCATATCCAAAAGAATTTTCCAAGAAATGGGGTCTTTCACCCAAAAAAACAATGCGTCACATTAAACTTGAAAAAAAATAGCCACCAGGCAAATTCAGACATTTTTCAAAAAATAGGGTCTTTCACCCAAAAATGATGTGTCACATAATGCTTGAAAAAAAACGAAGGCCACTAGATAAATTTCCAATTTTTTTTTTTTTAAGAAACAAATTTGAGTTGAGCCGTAGGCAGTTAACTTGATTAACCAAATGACAAGACCCGATGACAAAATGATGTTCTCTATTACAGACTTCAAATATGTTGCCATTTTGGTCGGACTCTTACCGCCAGGAAGGTCAATTCCTACTGAGCAATTCTCAGGCCGGACTCAGCACAGCCAAAGATGGAATTGATGTTAAGATAGAAAACACAAAGCAAGAAATTACTATTTCGAAGGTAACTGTAACGTCTTGGGTTACTTAATTCCTTTTGGAGTTATGGGTTAATTAAAATATATTTAATCTGTACGACGTATACGTTTATTACTCTTAATAAAACCAACTGCCTTCTTCGACAGCCCGGGCAAGCAAGCTTTTTACCTCCACTCCCTATACTTTCCTACTGCGCCTGTGCGCACCTACTCAGGATATCTGTCTGTCTGTCACACTCCTCCTCTAAGTTTATTAATCTCCTTGCAATCCTAACTTTTCTTATGTAATGATACTATTTTTCCACATTCATCATTTACTTCTTGTTCTTATTGAATATAATTCAAGTGTGACTATCTTCTTAATTTTCGACTATATAATCCTGAACTTCTCCTTACTTTCTATTCTAGACTATAACAATTTAAAATGTTTGTAACTTTTCAAATTAAAATTTCATTTTCTACCCTTACAATTATCTATCCGGGCTGTCCACATTCCTGACTATCAATTTTTATATCATAATCTTAATCCTAAATCTCGGTGACATAATCCCTCAACCTTGAAGGTGGTCTCCGTTTTCTCGCAACTCTTCTTATAGAATTTTCCTGCATCATGCTGCTGCTGGTTGCTCGTTGCTTTGTAGCTGAACGTGCTATCTTCTCTGGAAGTGCAGCTGTCGGTTTCATATCGCCCTGACTCTTGCCTGAATCCGTTTGTTGGTTGGCTTCTTTGTTCTTGAGGCTGTCAAAAGAAATAGAATTATCAGAAGATGAATTGTACACGTCTTCTGATACATGGCAGTCGCCATATTCAGAATTGGCTGTCTCTGTTGAAGCGTCATTGTCCTTTTGTACGCTTTGATAGTCCTCCAAGTCTATCATATTTTTGTCCGCACTATTGTCCTTCACCATTGTCTCAGTTGTCTCATTGTCTACCTTTTCCCTTACACTCTCACTCCCGGAATTGTTAGTACTTACAGTCTTATCCATGTTGGGTAAGCTTGTTCTTATAGGCCCTACTTGCGGTTGATAAGCAATACGACTCTCTGTTGTGTTTTGTGGTTCGTTATGCTCTCCCCCACTACCAAGACCTGTACCTGTATCCCTCCGTGGTTCCCTACTAATTATCTGATTGATATGCCTTTTCCATGTTTTCTGATTTTCGAGAATTTTGCATATGTAAGTGGATCTTCCTATTTTTTTTTTGATCTCTGCTGGTGTCCATCTTACTTCATTCTGATATCTGTAGTCTCGAACCATTACTGATTGTCCCATCTGAAATTTTCTCTCTGGTCCCCTGCTATAATGTTTTTGCTGTTTTACCTGACTGTTTCTTATGTTTTTGGAAATTTCATTCTCTTGTTTTTCTGGTTCTTCCTTAAGTCTATCGAATCGATTTCTCAATTTCCTTCCCAATAACAGTTTTGCTGGAGCCTCTTTGGTTGATTCCTGCTCTGCATTGCGGTATGCCATTAGAAACCTGGAAATTAATTTTGTTAGGGACTCATTTCCATTCGTTGTATCCGATAAAGCTGTTTTCAACTTGTTCTTGAATGTCTTTACAAAATTTTCGGCTTGTCCATTGCTTTGTGGTGATGCTACTGGTGTTGTTATATGAATAACCCCGTTCTTCTTCAAAAATGTTTTAATGGGCTGTGAAACAAGTTGAGATCCATTATCTGTTACTACTATCTTAGGAATTCCAAATCTAGCAAAGCAATCTCTATATTTTTCTTCTAATACCTCAGCTGACATTGACTTGACTTCATAAACTTCTGGAAATTTGCTATATGCATCTATAATTATCAAAAACATTTTTCCTTTGATGGGGCCACAATAGTCTGCATGTATTCTAGTCCATGGCTCTGTTTCTGCTTCCCATGATTTTAATGGTGCTTTTGGTGGACTCTGCCTTTGGTGCAGACATGCTTCACACCTATTGACCATTTTCTCAATATCTTTGTCGATGCTTGGCCAATACATGTAACTTCTCGCTAATGATTTTGTCTTGCTGATACCTAAATGTGCAGCATGCAATTCTTTCAATAGCTTACTTCTGTATCTGTTAGGTATGATGACACGGTGTCCCCACATCAACAATCCATCTTTTTCGAGTATTTCATCTCTCTTTACATAGAATGGTCTCATGTCTTCTGAACTTTTCTTTGGCCAACTATCATTTCTTACATACTGTACTATTTTCTTCAAGCTTGCATCTTGTCTAGTCTCTCGAGCAATCTCCCTGCTATCTAATGGCCAATCATCTGTTGCCTTAACAAAATTCAAGTATTCTCCCTTCATGCTGTATTCAGGATCTGAAACAATCACTTTCAAAGGAGCCCTGGACAAAAAATCGCTCATCTGGTTGTTCTCCCCTTTTATATACTGTATCTCATAGTCAAAATTTGATAAGTATACTGCCCATCTCTGCAATCTGCTAGCATGCATAACTGGCAACTGTTTATGTTCCCCAAATATAGTTGTTAGAGGTTTATGATCAGTTTTTCTTACCCCATAAATTAATGCTGCACTTTCCTTCTGCAATACTGACCAATTCTCTTCATTTTTCATGAGTGTTCTGGACACACATGCAATAGGTTTTTCTTCCCCATTCGTATATATATGGCTCAAAGTTGCTGCAATTCCATAACTTGATGCATCTGATGTCAACACTAATGGTAAATTTGGGTTAAAATGTGCTAATACTATGTCTTCTGCTATATTTCTTTTGATTTTTATGAAAGCTTCTTCACATTCCTTCGTCCACTGAAATTTGTGATTTTTTTTTAACAAGTTGTATATTGGTTTTAACAATGATGAAATATTGAAAACAAATTTAGCATAGTAATTAACAAGACCAACAAAAGATCTAACTTCTTGCACATTTTCTGGTCGCTTTGCCTCTCTTATTGCTTTCACTTTAGTGTCTGATTTTCTAATTCCTTCCTTTGATATACTATGGCCCAAGTATTCTATACTATCTTGAAAGAAACTGCATTTTTCTTTCTTTATGGTTAATCCAGCATCATCCAGTTTGCTGAAAACTTTTTCCAGTGTCTCTAAATGCTCTTTTTGATCTTTACCTGTCAAAATTATATCATCCAAAAAATTCGCCACTTTGTCCATGCCCTGAAATAGTTGTTCAATGTTACGCTGGCATATAGCACTTCCTGGACTGACACCAAATGGAAGTCTATTGACTTGAAAAATTCCTTTATGAGTAGACCATGAAACTAACTTCTTTGAATTTTCATCTAACTCAAATTGAGCATATGCTTGTGATAAATCTATTTTAGAGAACTTCTCACCTTGATATAGCTTGGCAAATATATCCTCTGGTAGAGGTAATGGATACTTTACCTCCTCTAAATGCTTGTTGAGTGTACTCTTATAATCCCCACATAGTCTCAATGATTTACCATCATTTTTAGGCACTACTACTAGCGGTGTACCCCATTCACTGTTCTCAATTGGAGTTATGATACCATCTTGTTCCAACTGGCGCAGTTCCTCTTCTAGAGTCTTCCTATATGCATATGGTACATTCCTGGGTTTCAGGAACACAGGCTTGGCAGTGGTTTTGAGCTGTAACGAAATAGTAGCATATTTATATAAGCCCAATTCTTTTCTGAATATATTTTTATATTTTTGCATTAATTTGTCCACTTCTGGTACCCCATCTGTTACGGCATTCACTATTTGCCATTGGAGTTGGAATTTTGTCATGAAATCTCGTCCCACTATCATTGGACCTCCATCCGCTACTACAAATATTTTTAGGCTATCAGTTTTGTTATTGAACGTTACATCAGCTAGAAAATACCCTAACACAATGAATTTTACTCCATTATAGCCCCTAAGTATAGAGTCGTCAGTCTTTAAAAGATATTTCTTGAAATAGTGTTCATACATGAGTTTGCTGCAAGCGCTAACACTAGCACCATTGTCTAATTGCACATTTATTGTGTTATTGTCAATTTTGATATCAATTCTATAATGATTAGAATTATTATCACTTTGCATTACGAATATTTCACTTTCTTCCTGAATATATTCTGTGTCCTGCTGATGTAACTCTAAAAAATTTGTGAATTGCCTATTTTTCCTACAAGCTCTGGCTAAATGGCCTTTTCTATTGCAGCTAGAACAATTATAAGAAGCGTACTTACATTTCCCAACATGGTATTTTGCACAATGTACACATTTACCGACATTTTGTTGTTAATTGTCAAAGTTACGTCCTTCAAGTCTTCTCCCACTGTTCCATTGTTTCCACTGCGTCGTCTCCGCTCCTTCCTGCGTTGCCGGCCTCCTGCTATGGTGCTGTCCTTGCGCGGCTGCTCCTGACGTCATCCTTGATCGCGCTGGCAGTTGCTGATTGGTCGCTCCATGCGACCCTCCCCTTCTCCGTTGAAATCCATCTTGGTGTGGCGGGAACTTTGAAATATGGTTCACTTCTTCCTGTTTGTATCCTGACTCTTTGGACATTGCTAACTCGACCATCTCTTCCAACGACTTGGACGTGTTTTCTTCACACACGCGATCCAGCAACTTTCCTTTCAGCAGTCCAGATATGAACTTGTCCTTCAACACTTTGTCCAATGATGCACCAAACTGACAATTTACTGCCAAACTTTTTACGCGAGCAAACCATTCACTTATCGTTTCTCCCGGCCGCTGCCTTGATTCATAGAATTTTATTCGCTCACGCCACGACGATAAATGCGGACTGAATTGTTTCTTCAATAACTCAAAAAGTTCATCATAAGTCTTATCTTTCGGCAATACCGGGTCGCACAAATCCCGTAATAGCTTATATGTCGCGTCGCCAACTAAACTAACCAATGTCGCTACTTTTATTTTCGGGTCCTCAATTTTGTTTGCGCAAAAGTATTGCTCTAGTCTTTCCCCGTATACTTGCCAATCGTCCGACATTCCATTAAATTCACTCACGTGTCCTATTATACCGGCCGCCATTGCTAATAATCACTTCACGGTAGCACGTGGTAGCACGATTAAATCGACTTTTAACTTTCACGTTTTTTTTTTTTTGTCTTTTCCTTTTACCTCGTCGCCAAAATGTAACGTCTTGGGTTACTTAATTCCTTTTGGAGTTATGGGTTAATTAAAATATATTTAATCTGTACGACGTATACGTTTATTACTCTTAATAAAACCAACTGCCTTCTTCGACAGCCCGGGCAAGCAAGCTTTTTACCTCCACTCCCTATACTTTCCTACTGCGCCTGTGCGCACCTACTCAGGATATCTGTCTGTCTGTCACAGTAACTATATGACTTCAAGATAAAGATATGATTTCAAAGATAAAGATATGCCAATTTGGTCGGACTCTTACCGCCAGGAAGGTCAATTCCTACTGAGCAATTCTCAGGCCGGACTCAGCACAGCCAAATATGGAATTGAAATAGATATTTTTAAGGATTATCATCACTTTCACCAGAAACATAATCAGAATTATCATCAGAGTCAAGATATGTAGGATCAAGCTTTAAATCTTTGACATGCCAGTTTCCTAGATCAGAACCATTTTCATCTTTCAAGGCATAAACTAATGGAGAAATAACCTTATTCACAATACAAGGAATGAATTTGTTGGCCAATTTTGCTGAAAAATCGTTTGCAGCTTTAGATAAGACATAATTTTTCTTCAAAACTCTATCACCAACTTTATATTTAGTATCTCTCCTTCTGAGATTGTAACATTTGGCATTTTGTTGATATGCTTTGTAAATTCGATCTCGAGTTTTGATGAAAATTTCTGGCAGTTCATGTAGATCAGCAATTCTACTGTTCTTCTCAGATATGGTTACAATATTATTTGCATTCTCTGCAATTTGGCCAAAATAATCACCAGTTACCGGAATATTTCTTCCAAAAGTTAAAAAGGCTGCCGAATAGCCTGTAACATCACTTTTAGCAAGTCGAATAGCTTGTGCAATTTTGAAAATGGACTGATCCCAGTTTTTATGATTGTCTTTGATATAGGATCTAATAGCGGTTACTATAGTTTTATTTTGCCGTTCTGTGGCATTGATCTGCGGATGATATCGGGCATTATACCAAATCTTCTGTACTTTATATTCATTTATGAAAGATTTGAATTCCTTACTTGTAAAAACTGAACCATTATCACACACCGCCCCGTATATCAGAAAAACATGATTCTCTAAGAATCTAACAATTGCCCTGGAAGTAGCCTTTACTAATGGCTGAACCAACACGAACTTTGTGAACCAATCACACACGACCAATAGATACTGATTTCCATTTTTGGATCTAGGATATGGCCCAAGTAGATCGGCAGATACTAACTGAAACGGAAAGTTTATATTCTTATAAGATCCCATTAAACCAGCTTGCGGTAAATTTGAAGGTTTGCACTTTGCACAAACTGAACATTTTTTTACATATTTGTAAACATTTTGTCTGAGATTTGGCCAATAATATAACTCTCTCACACGTGCAATAGTTTTAGCTATTCCCAAATGTGCTGCTGTGGCATTGTCGTGATACATTTGCAAGACCTCATTTCTGTTTCCAGTAGGAACCACTATTTTCCATCTAGACAAATTTCCTATCAGATCTGAACTATCAAAAACATGTTTGTATAAAATATTATTTTCCACTTTGAATGTAGGATATGCATTTGGATCATCAACTACTTTTTTGCACATGTCATTATACCACTTATCCGGTTTCAACAAAGATAAATCTAACACCGCAGTTTCATCTATAGAACGAGAAAGAGCATCTGCTACTACATTTAGAGCTGCACGTATATGAACTATGTCAAAAGAATATTGAGATAATTTAACTGCCCATCTAGCAAGTCTACCTGCCGGGTTCGACATGTTATTTAACCAAACAAGGGAGGCATGATCAGTTATTACGGTGAAATGAGTGCCTTCAATATAGCACCGAAACTTCTCAATACCAAAAATTACCGCGAGGAGTTCTTTCTCTGTAGTAGAATATTTACGTAGACAGTTATTCAATGTTTTTGATGCATATGCTATGGGATGTTCAATTCCGTCTGTTTCTTGATACAAAACTGCTCCCACCCCAGTATTTGAGGCATCACAATATATTATAAAAGGTAGTTCAAAATTTGGGCTAGCTAAAACTGGAGCACTAGTGAGAGACTTCTTTATCGATTCAAAAGCTTGATCTGCTTCATCTGTCCACACAATATGTTGTCCTTTCTTTTGTCCTTTGAGAAGATCGGTTATAGGACTACAAAGGGAAGAGAAGTTTTTCAAAAACCTACGATAATAACCAACCATTCCTACCAGCCTTCTAATTTGGGTAGATGTTTGGGGTTTCTCATAATTCAAAATTCCAGATATTTTAGAATCATCAATTTTAAGACCGTCTTTACCAACAGTATATCCTAAAAATTCAAGGGAAGATCTACAAAATTGACATTTCTCCAGGTTGATGGTTAAACCAGCAGCAATTAACTTCTGTTTCAATCTCTCCAAGACATCCAGATGCGTCTCAAAATCAGGGGTTGCCACAATGATATCATCAAGATAATAGAATACAAAGGGTTCAAGAGAAGGGCCAATCACTAAATCCATCAGTCGACACATTGTTTGAGAACTACACGACAATCCGAACGGCATGACTTTAAACTCAAACAAACCTCTACCATAAACAGCAAAGGCAGTTTTAGGGCGAGATGATATCTCCAACGGTATCTGATAAAATGCTTTTTTCAAATCTATAGAGGTTAGGAATCTAGCATCTCTCAACTTGCTCAAGGTGGCGTCAATCTGAGTCATAGGATATGAGTCTCTAACAGTTACACTATTGACTTTCCTAGAATCTAGGACCACCCTGTATTCGCCAGTTTTCTTTTCGACTAACCACAATGGATTACACCAAGGTGAATTAGATGGCTGTATTATATCCAATTTTATCATATCATCAATCTCCCTATGGAGGTGTTTTTGCATAGCAGGAGATAACGGATATTGTCTTTGTCGAATGGGAGAGGCTGTTCCAGTATCTATACTGTGTTCTAAGATATGAGTTCTACCTAGTCTGTCTTTTGGAGCAATTGTCGAAAATGAATCAACTAAATTCTTTAATCTTTCTTTATCTTGAATAGATAACTCTTCCGATGATTGAATGCTATTCACAATGCAGATTTCTGTTGCTTGATGAAAATCATAAGAGTCATTACCAAAATTTGCATTTATCTGAAATTCTCTGAGAAAAACTATCCCTAATATTAAAGAATGTTGAACAGAAGGTATAACTAAAAATTTATGGACTCGATATTTCCCTTCAAGATTTATAGGTAAATTCACAAAGCCTAAACAATCTTGTAATTGTCCATCTGCAGTTGTAACTTTAACTGATTCTTCATATTGAATTGTTACTTTCCATTTCCTAAGGAATGAAAAACCACCAAAACCCAAAATAGATGAACAGCTCCCCGAGTCTACCAAAGACAATATGTTTTCATCGAAAATATTAAGGTAAAGGTAAGGTCGATTGTCGTGAGTTCTCTTAACAAAAATGGGACTAATAGAGTGATTATTCAAAGATATTGTTGACTGAGTTCGAGTGTTTGAATTAGTGAAGAAATTTTTAACAAAATTCAACCAATCTTGCCATTCCTGACTTTTCTTATTTATTGTTGATTTTGCTTGAGAGTTGATTTCTTTGACAAATTTACTTTTTCTGGACTTGAAGAAGACGTGGCAACGGCGTCCAGATTTCCAGAACCACCTTCTGTGTTTTTTGCTGCACACCTAACGCATTTTGATTTGATGACATTTCTCATGCCACAACCAAAGCAAAATTTAGTCTTTGCTTGGCGACATTCGCGGTAAACATGCCCACTTCTCAAACAATTCCAACAATTTGGCGCATTGACAGCCGAAATTTCCCTACTAGTGTTGAACGACTTTCTAAATGAACTTGTACTTGCAGGTTCGCAACCAGAAGGAAAACTCAAATCGGGTTCTAAAAGATTGGATTTCTTATAGACAGGCGGTTTATAACGTTCAGACCACTCTTTAGACTCTTCTAACTTCTTACATAAGGTATAAAGTTCAGTCATTGTCTCAATTTCTCTCAACGCAAGTTGGGTGATATAACAAGGTAGCAAATTTCTTTGAATTTTATTGACCATATCTTTTTCTGGAGGTTTCACAGTTAGCCTATTAAAAAGTCCTTCCATAGCAGAGATAAATACCAAAACTTTCTCGTTATTTCCCTGAATTCTATTATCGATCTCTCTATTTAAAGATTCATCATAATGATAAGGCAAAAAATGACTTTTTAATTTCATAACCAAATCATCCCAGTCTGTTACTCTAGCTCTGTTATTATTGTACCATGTCCAAGCAAGATCTTTGAATAAATCTCCAGCAGTCATAAATAATTGCTCTTTAGAAACATTTCTGGAAATTCGGTACGATTCTACTTTTTCTAAAAATGCCATTAGAGATTCCGTTCTCATGTTACCACTGCAGAAAATATTCCACTTATATGGAAGAACTGGTTCAGAGAATGAAAATGAATTTGAATCAGAACTCAATGGTGTTGAAGTAGCGAGAGCACCTGGCATTTTATCGCTAAAGTCAGCCTCTAATTCAATAGATTTTAGATGAACTATTTTTTTAGCAGAATTTTCCTCATCTGTTTCGACTTTCAAATGGTGAATTCTACCAGAAATATGAGTAAGTCTTGATTCAATTCGTTTACGTTCCAGTTCATTTCCAGAAAAAGCTTGTATTTTAGACTCTAAATCACTCAAGGTTTCTTTAATCTCTTTCAGGTCTTGTTCATGACTATAACATTCAGCTAAAGCTCCAGAGAAACTACGGTTAGCAGACTGTTGTCTAAGGAGTCCTCTCAAAATTTTCCTACGCTGATCAACTGGACCAGCAGGTTCAACTTTCCTAATTCTGATTTCATAATTGAGCTCATTTGACAACAAATGGTTTGGCTCCATGGTCAATGTCTAAACGCTTAAATTTGTTTCAGATAAGTTCTCAACAAAGAAATTCAAAATTATGAGTAAGACAAGAGGTATTCGAAAAATCTATCAGATAAAATAGAAAGGTAATTGTGAAAATTGAAAAGTGATATTCAGCAAATATTAATCAATTTATTGCTCTAGCAAGAAAGAGTTCAGAAGATATACTCAACACAATTTTAGTCACCAATTATAGTTGGGCGCCACGTGATATGAAAGAAAGATTCTTTCAGCCCTTAGCTCCAAAGATGTTAAGCATGAGATTCCTGAGGGGTGAATTCTTTGGACTATCCTTCTGTATATGATTTCTGTTAACGAACAGAATGGAGTTTAAATTGTGTTAAGTGAAGTTGAGCGCCAGACTATTTATTATTAAAAAAAAATAGACAAAAAATTCCAAAAGATAATATTCCAAATTTTCCAGAACTCTAAATCGAGCCCTTGAGACTAAATCCCTTTGGCTGCTTTTACACTGTGAAATAAGAAAAAAAAACAGCAACAATTTATATTCACATGTGCTGTTGAGCCGGTGCTCAAAACAATATCTATAACTTCAATAAATTATGATATAATTATTTGGTATCATCAAATTCAATAAGTGATCATCATATTAAGCGAAGCAGTATCAATCAAGAAAATCACAGGGGTAGAGAGTCTCGAAACTAAAGCAGTGGTTGATATACAATCACCGCCATTTGCAAAATTATAATCCTGCTAAAATTAAATGTAATACATTAATCCAATTGAATCGAAGCAATCGCAAATCAAAATTGTAAACTCGAGTTCTCAAATTTTCTCTGGAGAAAAAGAAACAAAGATTTCTAAAAAGAATCTCGAGATCTGGCTTGTTCAGAAATCGCGAAAAGAAGAGAGCGAGCCTATCTGCTTCCAACGTGAAAAAGGACCTGCTGGTCACCTGACTGATTTTGTTCTATTTTATTGGTCGAACCGATTCAACGGACCTCTCAGGAATTACCATTTCGCAATTAGACTTCATGCAGGAGTCTATGTTCTCAATTATTTTAATTTGTCTATCCCTCGATAGATGTCAATAACAATTTGCCGATATGGTAATTACAGCGTACTTTATAATAATAAATCATTTACCGAATATTTCAACTAGTGAATTTACTTCTCAGAGATGACTGTTGATATTGACATGTGATGTTATCTTCAGTAAATGTTTATTTGATATTCTTGATGTTTTGAACAATAAACAGCCAAATATCGTTATTGAACAATACCAGCGAGTAACGAATTATATTTCGTTACAAGTCTGAACCTCAATAATATTATCAGGCAAACTCAAAACAGGTACTGCAATTTTTTTAAGAACTTTCCTTAATGGTAAACCTATATGGAAGATACAAATATTGAGAAATTACTTCATGAAAGTGAGTAAATGATATTTCACCTAATAACTCATTTCGCATATCCCTCTCATAATCCTCTTCCCGAAAATGTTTAGAACAAATTCTGCTATTTTTTGGATTCCAGTTATCTGGTCTTTTGCACCTGTTAATCCATTCATTTAATATTTTCATGGATAGGGGGTCTTTCGGCTCCGGGAATTTATGGAAAAAATATCTCCCATAATTTGAGTAAAAGTTGCTCCTACATCCGAAAATTGCACATGACACACCAGGCATAGTTTTATGTTATATTTCACCTATTATGGAAAGATTTCATATTACCAGAAGTTCATATACCTACTAATATTACCTTTATTCTTTAGATTTAATTTGATCTTATCAAAATCAAATATTTAAAATTTCAAATGAATTAAAAATATTCCCGCAATCTACAAATGACAAATGGAAACAAAGTGTCACTAACGTCATTTTAATTGTTGTGTTTGTAGATCATGGAACAATCCAAGACCAGAAGGTAGCCGGGTGACGTCATAAAACTGGCTAGTGTGGGCATCATAGGCAATGGACCATCCTATAGTTTAATATCCTTGTGTCAGGATAGCCAGTACATCAATAGAACTTGATTGAAGTAGATCACGAGTATCATTTACTTTTGCATCCCAAGTCCAACAAGTACAACACATGGCGCTGCGGACATAGAAAATAAAAATCGATGATCATCGCAAAAATCATCGCAGATTTATCGATTTTTATGTTATTTGTTGGTTTGTTGGGAGTTCACGATTCAGCAAAATGGATTTCAGAGGGGTACCTCCAATGAGAATGGATGGAAACTTAGCTGAAGCATGGAAGTTCTGGAAGCAACGCTTCCTCACATACCTTCAGGCGACAGAAATAACGAAGAAGGAAGAAAAAACTCAGTGTGCACAGCTACTGACACTGATAGGAGATGAAGGTATCCGAATTTTCAATACTTTCACTTTCGAAGAAAATGAAGCAGACAAATTGACCCCCTTTTTGAACAAATTTGAAGTCAATTTTAATCCGAAAAGAAATCTGACATACCAAAGGCATAAGTTCCTCACATAGACAGTCAGAAGCTGAATCAGTTGAGCAGTATATTACTGGATTAAAAAATCTGGCCCTTTCATGTGAGTTAGGTGATCTGAAAGATGGTCTCATAAGAGATGTGCTGATATGTGGCATAAAGTCCACTGAAGTCAGAGAAAAATTACTTCAAGCAGATGTAAAAACCCTGGATGAAGCTATAACAATTTGTATTAACACACAAAAATGCAAAGAAAACTGTAGGGAAATAAGCAATGGTAACTATGATTCGCAAGTATCAATTGATGTGATTGGAAGACCATCAACCAGGAACTCTTGTAGAAAATGTGGAACACAACATGGATATGGTAAATGTCCAGCATACAACAAGCATTGTGGATCCTGTGGAGGAAGAAATCACTTTGCTGCACTTTGCACTATAGGAAGACAGTCGATGGCTGAAAATAGGAACAAATTTGGAGGCAACAGTAGACCTCAAGTAGGTAGACCACAAAAATTAAATTATAAAAAAAATCATTGTAAAAAGTACAATTCAACTAATGAAAATTTAAGTTATAGAAAACATAGCTCTTATAAGAAGAACAAAAATAATGTAAATGCCATTGAGGAAAAGTATGTATCTGTAGGAAATGAAAGTGAATGTTGTATTTGTGTTGATTGTGTAGACAAAAAAGTAATAACACATGAGGAAGATAGCAGAAACTCTGATAATTTTCTCTTCATAGGTAGCATTCAGGACAAGGAAATTGATGAGATTCATGGGGGCTCATGGACCACACCGATGAGGATCAATCAACAAACGGTTAATCTTACATTGGACACTGGTGCCATGGCCAACATCATGCCTGTTGATATTCTAGAGGTAGTAGGGTTTGACTTCAAAAATATTGAAAAAACTGACATTGTATTAACCTCTTATACAAAAAATAATTTACCAGTAGTAGGGAAATGCACTCTTGACTGTTTTATAAAAAATAAAAAGGCATCTCTCTCATTTTATGTGGTTAATCAGAGAGGCAAAGCAATTCTAGGTCTTCAATCTTGTCTGGAACTAGATCTAATCAAAAAAATTGATTCAATAGATAGTGACAGAAATCATTCTTTGCAGTCATTACTAGAAAAGTATGAATACTTATTTCAAGGGATAGGTCTACTTAAAAATAAATATCACATTGAACTCAAAGAAAATTATAGGCCCGTGGTGATACCCCCTAGGAAAATACCATTTGCATTGGAGGACAAATTAAAAGTTGCATGAGCCCAATTAGAAAAAGTGGCACCTCTTAGATCACTGTTAAAGAAAAACGTTGAGTTTGTTTGGGAAGAAGTACATGAAAAAACTTTTCAATATTTAAAAACTATTTTATGTCTGTCTCAGATTTTTTGATGCAAGTAAGCCTGTAGTAATATCTGTAGATTCCTCCAAAGACGGTATGGGAGCATCACTCCTTCAAGAAGGAGCTGCTTGTGCTCACGCTTCCCGAGCTTTGACCGAAACTCAAAAGAGATACTCACAGATAGAAAAAGAATGCTTGGCAGTATGGTTCGGATGTGAACGATATTACCAGTATGTATTCGGATTGAAAAATTTCGTAGTTGAGACAGATCACTGTCCATTAATTCAAATATTCAAAAAACCTATTGGTTCCTGTCCACCCAGATTGCAGAGAATGATTCTGCAGTTGAGAAAATTCAATTTAACACTAATTTATAAACCAGGTAAAAAACTAGTTGTTGCAGATACCCTAAGCAGGGCTTATGAATTGAAACACTTTAATGAAAATAGAGAGTTAGAGATAGAAGCTCAAGTGTGTATGGTTTCAGCTTTCTTGAACGCTTCAGATGAAAAAGTAAAAGAGTTGGTTGAACAGACGGGTAAAGACATTGAATTGCAATCTTTAAAGGGCTTCATACTAAATGGATGGCCAAGTAGGATGAGGGATGTGCCAGAAAATATAAAAATTTATCTCAAATTCAGATCAGAATTGTCAATAATCAACAACCTGATATATAAAGGTCAAAATTTAATTGTTCCTAGGACGTTAAGACATGAAATTCTTGAAAAACTTCATTCAACGTCTCATCTAGGTGTTAGGAAGTGTGTTGATAAGGCTAACTTGTCATTTTTTTGGCCATTTATGAACAAACAAATACAGGACATGGTGTTGAGCTGTGAAACCTGTCAAATGTTTAGTAAAAATAATCAGTCAGAGCCATATAAAATAGCTTCTGATATTTTTCATCTATGTGGTGAATCATTCCTGATAGTGGTGGATTATTATTCAAAATTTGTGGAATTGGCATGTCTAGGCAGGGATCTATCAAGTGAAAATGTTATTTTGCATATGAAATCAATATTTTCCAGACATGGCATACCCAAGATTTTGTGCTCAGATGGGGGACCTGAATTTTCGAGTCAAAAATTTAAACTCTTCACAAAAAACTGGCAATTTACTCATGTAAAATCCCAGCAAGCACAAAAACATCTCAGAGATGTTGAAAGTACGAGATTTCGAGACATTGAACATCCACTGCGATGTCCTGTTCATACATGAATAGTACTTTTATATAACAGCCAATGTCCGCCACAGGCGTCCATTTTCAGGATGTCCTTGGGATATCACAAAGAGAACTCTTCCTAAGTTTTTTTGATAGCCTTTTCATAGACACAACAGAACATTTCCAAAGCGTTTAGTGTATATTGATTTGCATTGATTAAAACTTTTTTTAAGATCACTTTATATAGTCTTTTGCTATTCATTTGGACATTTGAGAAGATATCTTCTTTCCTTTGTTTTGTTGGGATTTATATTAGTGTGGTTGAAGAAGAACTATTATTTTTTTGCCGAAGTTTCGAATTATAATGGATCATCGTCAGGACCCATTTCAAAAGAGCCATGATAATTGGTCTATTATAGTTTGAAACTTCGGCGCGAAATTAATAGTTATCTACTTCAATCACACTTACCCAAACTTCAACAAAACAAATGAAAGAACATTTTCAGAGATTACCAAAATGACCAGAAATGGTTAAAAAAACACTCATATAATTTATGAACACTTTAAAAAAATATGAACACTTATATTGACTTGAAATATAAATTCAATAAATTTTATTCCATCTATAGGACATATTTTTAGGAAAGAAAGATTTCACATTTAACTTGAATTAATATACTAACCACCAGTAATGTGTAACCTAATCTTGGTTTTATTAAAGACTGTCTCAACAACATATTTACATTTCAGTTTTGACATAATCACACTATAATACTGAATGAGGAGTTATATTTACACTAATTTCATATCTTCTCCTCTGTTAACACTAACAGCATGTTACTCTTGTACTGATTTGTACAAAAATATACCAGAATACCACTCCACTCTAGTAGTTAAACAACAGGGCTAGTACCATAGGTATAGGAAAAACCATGTGTTAGAGAGAGAACATGGGGATATCCATGTGTTAGAGAGAGAAGGTATCAAATATGATGCGTTAGAGAGAGAGAGTACTAGAGGGAAATGGCACGTGATTTGATGTGTCAGACACAGATAATGTCGGAACTCGAATATGATGGAAAATGACGTAATCAACGTCAGCGCTTGCTGAATTTGATTAATTAAAAAAAGTATAATCAGACTGGGAATAGAACCGTGGACCTGTCGTTTTTGGATCGCGCATCTTGTGCACTACGCCACCGTTCCCACAAGTATTTGCATTGATGTTATTGATAGGAGTGCGTACATTGTGATCAACAAATGAGCACTTATGTCTCAGTTTCGATACAAAATCCATGTCTATGGTTGTAGAAGTATATGAACAAGAATCAACTCAATAATATACATATTTTCTACATGCTTTCAGAAATGATAAACAATAAAAGTTAACCGACGTAGATTCTGCTCTGCCATCGAATGAATAACGGTCCACGGTCTAGTTTTGTTGGTAAACGTATTCTATTCAGTGGAAGCTTATAATTATTATAACATGGGATCATTTTGCTTTCATAGGAAATTACTAGAATGAGATTATAAACATAGAATAAAAACTAAGCAGAAAATTATATGAACAATGAGGAGATTCCTTATTCAGCTTTTAGACGATATATATCTCTGAAGGTAGGGTCAAGGCCGGGATGCGTAACTGTATCGCGCTCGCTGACCGCTGTGAAATAAGATAGATAGATAGGTATATATACGGGGGCGCATGAACATTTTCAGCGTTAGCAATCATAGTTTCTGAGGCTGTGAAGAAATATCATTGATAGATATCTGTGTAGAGTGTTCGAAAAATGCAAGTGTATACGAGTACATATACAGGGGCATTGAAAAAATTATTCACAAATGACGTATTAACAAAGCTATAAGAACATGAACTATGGTGATTTAATCATCAGTATCACAATGACTTCAGACGAGTACAGAAGGAAACTAGAAGAATTCGGTGAACGTGTCCGTCAGCTGAGTAGAGATATAACTTTCTACGAAGAAAAAAACAGAGTATTGAAGCATTTGGAGAATCTGAGTTTGTGGGATAAAGTTTTCAGTTGCCAGAGCAGAAGACCATCACCAGAAGTACCTGTATCAAATATAGATAACAACTCTGAAGATGTCACGACTATCACTAATCATTCTGACAGCCGTTTTGAATAATGTATTCTATACAAACGTACCCACTGATATCAGAATTCCAAAGATATGCTTCGATGATACAAGAAAAAACTGCAGTCAATCATCATGGGCAATAATGAAACATAAGGTTTTGAATGACGGACGACTACCGGTGTTTTACAAGGAGATACCAGAAGAAAATAACTCATTCTACAAAATGAAATTCTTATTCGAAGATGGAACTCAAGAGGAAAGAGAATGGCAAGCTACACCTTTCAAGAAGACAACAGATGCAAACATACAGAATGAAATTTATAAAATGTTTTCAATACTATATTTAATATTAGCAACTATAATCATTTCAATAATTAATTTTTTCATTAAAACTATGAAAAAGTATAGATCATCTTGTAGTACATGAGAAAATAAACAATTAAACAGATATACGTGGTGTTTTAATAAAACTCAATAATTAGAATAATAATATATTTATTGAAAAAACAAAAATTCACAATATTTTTCTACTTGGGTAATACAACATATGTAAACCATTGGTGTAATTGATCAACATTTCGTTGGGTGCACATGAATTTTCCATTGGCGTGGTTAGGACAATACGTAATGGTGGGCTGGAAGTTTTCCGTAGTCAACGATGAGTCATCATACAGCGTCACATCATAAATGGTTGGATACACTGCAAGCTCAGCACACTTTGTTTTCAAAAAGTCAGCCTTCTGATTTCCTCTAACATAAATGCACTCAAATGAATGTAGTAGATATTTCTCCAAAATGGCATTCATTTCACTATAGTCAATATCTCCAGAATGATATGATATTCCATGAACATATTTTTCCAAGTATTGTGTAGTTTTTTTTATCTTTTCCGCTCACATCAGTATAAGGTGTAGGAGGCTTGAACAAAAAGTTGGATCTTTGACGACCAATCTGAATAGTCAATTCTTTTGGATGGAAGACGCCATCGAGCGTGAAACCTTGAATGTCAACGAATGCGATTCTCATGATGGTCAACGGTGAAATGGCGAGCACGAACGGTACTCGGCCACTTATATTATACTTTTCACAACCTCCGTCAGAGGGAAGTACTCTAGCAGACAATCGTGCACGATGATGCAATAGGCCTTAGTATCAGCAGGAAATCCTTTAGTAGACTCAATCTCCAGCTTAATATCCACTGTCGATGATTTCATGCTATCTTCCTGCTTCGAGCAATCAATCACGAATAATGTATGATCTTTGAATGCTGAGTAGTCCAAAATTGGATGAACTTGTGTGGAATGTGTATAGCTCGAGTAGAAACTGGTATAGTTGTAGTAAGCAGTGACATAATCGTTTCTATCGAAATCCAACTGCATCCTTTCGTTTGGCCAATATTCTCCATTCAATGATAGTCTGATGCTAGATATGTTAATGTTATCAAAGGTGGTGACATCACTGTCGAGTTTATTGCGTATATTCTTTTGGAAACAAACGATGACGTAACGTGGGCGTTCCACTGCGGCGCTGGTTTTAACTGCCCAAATTTCATTCTTTGCACTTTTTGTGAGCGCAGGTAATTCGCTGAGACTCCATTTTCTGAATGGAATCATTATTGGTATATCGTTCTTGATAGGTTGCATCAATTGTAGTTTGATTTCATCGTTGGGAAATATATGCTTGACCTTCAGTATCATACTATCTATCAAAACTTTGACTTTCGTAGCAGTCGTTACACCAGCATTGGTAAGTTCCTTGACAATTACGCTATCTTTATCGTCACGTGCTCGAACTAGACGAATTGTTTGTCTTCCGTAGACAATTGAAGTGTAGTCATTGAATACGTTGAAAATGTGCTTGAGAGGTATCAACAAACTGAACGACTTATCCACAGCATTCAGGAACGGTTTTTCGGGGTACGTCCATCCAGCCGTCGCCAAATGTTTAGAGTCCTCAGGTTTACAGCAGAGGAATCCTCGTACAGTACTAATAATTCCAGGATCTCTAATCACTTCTATCTCTCTGGCACTTTGCACATAAGTGCACGAATCGAAAAGAAACGCTCCACAATTGGGAGCCAATGACACGTTACCAGCTCCGTCAATATCTAATTTTCCTTTGATTTCCAACAAAGATTCATGCATTGCGAAAAATGCATCTGCTTGATTCACATTAATCTCCACCATATCATTGTTATCGAATGATTTCACGTACGGGATGTAGGATCGATACTCTTCCTTCCGGATAGTTTCATCATATTGAGGTCGACGGTAAATATCGAAAATTGGGTTCATCCTTATTTGATTGAACGATGCTGCAGATGTTGTCGGTGATTGCTCAGAATGAACGTACTTGCGTTTTACCATCTCTAACTTTTAATCCAACAGATCGGAGAAGAATTATATTTTTTGGGGAGAGCTGGTCACGTCGCTTGGAAGAACTCGATGATACTGATAGGTTTGAGGTGGGTGGCACCCTTTTATGCTGAATTACCAAACGCATTCAACGTTCTTTCAAGTCCAAGTGCAAAGTACTTTTCTCTCCTCGAAAATTCACAGGTCCGAGATCTTGATCCAATACTCTAACACTGATGTTGGTGATCTCTGTCAAGTTACTTCTCACAGGTAAATAGATGGGGGTATTGGGACGTTCGTTGATTGCGTATCCAGGATCAACTGTAATGGGAAAGCTCAATATAGTATGGGCCGGTCTGTTCCCGTAGAAGGCTCCTTCGGTAATGTTGCAATCGAAATGTAAGCTGGATACTTTGAGAATATTCACTGGTCGATCTGAAGAGTGCACTATACCAGGCTCCAAGATCCTTTTCGAAAATCCTAATAATTCTCCAAAACTATTATCGTTTTCGAAACTGATGGCGTGCAATCGACTATAGATTTCACACTCTAAGGTGTTATTGTTTGGTTTCAATGAGAAATCTGTATTATTCAAATGCTCTTGAATATAACTTTCAATGTTCTCAATCTCATAACAACCTGTTGGCAGCTTGATTTCCTTCAATATTGAACGATTATTATTTTCGTGGTAGTAACATTTTTCACCGTCGATGTTTGGTATGGAATGGTAAGTGTGAAAGCCTAGTACAGCTATGTGAGAACTTTTCCTAGGATGTAGTATGATCGGTGTGGAAGGGGTGAAAGAGAACTCGTTGGTAGTACTAGTCAGCGTGAGCAGCTGAGACATGACTGATGGCATTACCAGTGGTACAGGAATATTTATAATAAAACCATCATCGATGTAACCTCATATTATTTATTAATAGATTACGGCCCCTCTACATTTCAAAAAATAATTACAACCGTGACAATCGTACTGTGAACTGACAGGGCCATCCACATGTGTTTGAGCATCTGGCCTATTATAATGAATGTAACATGGTAGACGAATTCTCAAATCGAAATTACACTGATAATCGTTTGGTAATTTATGCCAAACATTCAACAGCTCCCATGGTCTAGCATGTTGTATCAAATATTTGATTGGAAATTCTTTCAATTCATCTTCGGAAAAGTCTTGCAACCTCTTCTCACTATGTAGGAATGCTAGTTTAGTTCCAGCTGTAAAATAAATGAAATGTTGGTTATCGTTCACATCGTCTATAGTAATCCGACTTACGCCCACAATACTGATAGCCTCCAGGTAAATGGAGCTCAAAAGGTAATTTGTTTATCAGGGAATTCAAAACACCTTCTCCCTTGTACGAAGACATCGAAACTGATAAAGTGGAACTGTTACACCTATATTTATAGGCTAACATAAACGTCAATCATGTCACAAGATGAAGGTCATTCAACAAGAACAGTCGTTACCTATTGAAAATTTAGATTTTCACACATCATCAACGCCCCTTGGTAAACATGGTAAATTATTACCCAATTCATTTCGGGCAATAGTATGTGGGCCGAGTGGTTGTGGTAAGACGAACGTCATGCTGTCACTAATTTTCAATCCAAATGGTGCGAAATTTGAAAATGTTTACGTGTACTCCAAGTCATTGTATCAACCGAAATATCAACTACTCCAAGAGGTATTGAATGGAGTGAAAGAGGTTGGCTACTTCCCATTCAAGGATAATGATGAGATTATAAGTCCATCAGATGCAAAACCCAACTCTATATTCCTATTCGATGATGTAGCGTGTGATTCCCAACAGAAAATCCGGGAATATTTCTCAATGTGTAGACACAAAGATATTGATGCTGCCTACCTTTGTCAGACCTACTCAAAAATACCTAAACAGCTCATACGAGACAACTGTAACCTGATTGTATTATTCAAACAAGATGAAATCAATTTGAAGCACGTATTTGATGAACACGTATCTCCAGACTTGAGTTTCGAAGACTTTAAACGTCTGTGTTCGAAATGTTGGAATGTTGCATATGGTACTTTTGTGATCGTCAAAGATTTCGATATGAATGATGGTAGATATCGTCAAGGGTTTGATAAATATATAAAAATATAAGTATCTATCATCATCACATCATTTCCCATCATGATGTCATCAAGTCGTGTTGGCACACACAAAAAGCGCAGCAAACTGATTAAACGTGCTGCGTCCCCCACTGATTTGAACATAGACGATCAAATAGCTGCACGCAAACGCAAAATTGCAGAGCTCACCCGTTCCATTAGGAAAAAGTACTTGGCATTGAAACTGGGTAGATCGGAAAAAGATGAATCGCTCATCAGAATGTTCAAACCCATTTCGGAGCCACTACATGAGATTGTCAAATCCTCGAAGATCACTAATTCATTGAAAAGCATAAATAAAGAAGAATCACCTGAACTTAAGGAAGAAGAAGAGGTAGAAGAAAAGAAAAGAGGAAGACATGAACAAACACAATTTTTCCCAATGAAAGAAGTAGGCAGAATAAGTGCGAACACGAGTGGACGAGATGATGATGATGAAGTATTTCACGAAAATATACCTGAACAAAATATTTCTGATAATGTTATGGATGAATATCTAGATCAATATCCAGTCATGTCACATCCATATATCAAAGATCATTGGTCATATAGTGAAAAAATAGATACAATGTATGGACCAACATATGATCCTCAAACATCGAAATGGCATCTAGGAACACAAGAAATTGACTTTGATAAAAGGACTGGCTTCATTAAGATTGGTGGTAAACAGATACGAGGAACTCCAGGACTGTATAAGCTCATCTTCTATGATGATTCTACGGATTTTAACGAAGAAGATGTGCAAGCTTACAAGGAGCTATTGAAATTGAGTGATCGCTATATCAATAAAGATGGAAGACTTAAAGGTTCTACGAGATGGAAATACACAGAAATCATAAAACCACTCATAATAGAGTTGCGAAAAGGTAGAAGACGTTCAACGACTGGTAATGGTTTGAAATTAACGTACAATGAGAAACCGGTGGAGTATATTTATTGGGATGATCCAAATGAACTCGTTGATCGTCTGAAGCTGTTGATAGCTTCCAAGGCAGCTGGAAACACCTCCCTCGATAATGAAATAGTTTCCATAATCAATGAACTACGGGAAGCTGGCTATATATATTGATAACACTGATAATGATGAGTCATTTGAACAATGAGTCTGAACAAGTTCGGACACAGATATGCTCCACATGAAGGTAGCAATAACAGAATTGAATTGACTCATTTGAAAAAACAATGTGTATCACATGATATTATGATAAAGAATTCAACTGATGCATTGAATTTGATTGACAACAAAATAGATAAATTTGAAGAATTCATTTCGAGGAACCCTCCGACGGCCAGTGAACATATGTCAACAAAAAAGTATGTAGATGATGTGATTTCACAAATTAAATTTGATTTCAAGTTGGCAATTGATAATTATACCAAAAAAGTGCGAGGGGTACTCGATGGAAAAGTGAGTAAAGTTGAAATTGATAAGCTCAATACGAAACTTGATGAAAGAATCAGTAGTCACGCAAACAGTACCACAAACCGCATCGATGTACTACAAAATCAAATGATCAATGCCTTAAAAAATATCGAAGGATCAATAAATAGACTCAATAGTAAAAATTGATAGTATGGCTTCAACAGACAAGATTCAACTCGTTGATGAGCTTCATGCATCAGCCCGCAAAACTTACCCTAGACGACGAACCATCATCAAGGGCTTAGATGATTTATGGCAAATTGACTTGGCTGAAATGAGACCATATGCACACCAAAATAAAGGTTTCAAAATGATTTTAGTAGTCATCGACTGCTTTTCTAAATACCTATGGACACGCCCACTCAAAACTAAGACGGGTGAAGAGATCACTAAATCTTTTGCGGATATACTGCACCAAGCTAATCGTATACCAAAAAATCTGCAATCAGATCAAGGAACAGAATTTTTCAATATTAAATTCCAGACCTTGATGAAAAAATATAATATAAACCACTATAATACATTCACTGTGAAAAAGGCTGCCATTGCTGAACGGGTGATAAGAACACTCAAAAATAAACTCTACAAGTATTTCAGTCTGAATGGAAAATACAGATGGATTGATGTATTGCCAAAAATTACCAAACAATATAATGACACCAAGCACAGTAGGACTAGATTGAAACCTTCTGAAGTGAACAAGTCTAACGAGAAAGAGATTTTACGTCAGAGATATAGTCATTTGAAAATTGCTGGTCCACGTAAGCTCAAAGTTGGTGATATCGTGCGGATATCCAAGTCTAAACATATTTTCGAAAAAGGGTACACGCCAAATTGGACGACAGAGTTATTCAGAATCATTAAAGTTAAAATAACCAATCCTGTAACATACTTACTCGAAGACATGCATGGTCAGCCAATCAGCGGTGCTTTCTATGAGGAGGAATTGCAGAAAACCAAAAATCCTGACATTTACCTCATAGAAAAAGTATTGAGAAGAAAGGGAAAGAAAATGTACGTCAAGTGGTTAGGACTCGACAAAAAACATAATAGTTGGATAGAAGACGTCGATTTGGTATAGAATCTTATGGAAAACACGCACAAAATTCTGCAGTCATGGGGGCCTTTTCATCTGCATCATCAAGAACAGAATCACAGTTCAAGTTCGGATAAGTCTGCGAGAGTAGGAGGGGGATATAAATATCTGCATGAAGTTGATTTCAGTCTCAGTCAAGTTTGTATTCAGCTATGTCAAGTCAAGATAGTGGTTACGCTAGTATGTTAGATGTAAGTGACGTCGAGATGACACCACCGCCACCACCAACAGCATCATTCAGTACAGAAGAATCTGATGGAGAACTGGACGAGCTGTTGGAAATGTTCGAGAATGCAACCAAAGAAGAGATGTATTACCTACTCCACACATCATTCTCGTCAGGTTGTTTCAATATCGGGGTTGGTTTAAGCCCAGCCAGATCATTTAGTCCAGCCATTATTCTAACATGTGCATCAAACAGAATATCTTTTGGATTGATGGAGTGGTCTGTATTCACTGATTTGCTGCAACAACAATTGGAAAAATTCTTCAATGTACCAACCAGCCAAGAGTGTGAAGCTGTCATGTTTCCATGTGGTGATTACTGTAAAGTTACACAGATGGTGTACGGCGAAGTGAAATTTCTAATGGTGAGCAAATTTGGTGTCGACTTCTACATCGATGATAAGGATGCCAATCAAATCCTCGAAGTTCATCGAGGTGTAGTGATTCATCGGGTGGCCATGCTGGAGGACATGAACTTTAGTGCTTATTTTCATAATATTGTAGATTTAATTAGATCTAGTTTCCATGATGATGAAAATAGTCGTTTAGATGTACTTCATGCATTTTGTGAGATGTCCAATTGTAGCTTATTAGGTAATGCATTGAGAGAATATTTGTTTTTCCATAAAAGCAATGTTCTGAAATATTTTAATCTTAAATAAAGGAAATGGATGAATATCCTTTCGTTTCAATTATTTTTGGAAGTAACGTTCGACACACGTCTCAAACATTTGACGTATTTTCATACACGTTTCGAATACAAAAAATTCATGCATCATATTTTCGAATGATCATAATGAAAAAAATAAATACATTGTTTTCTTTATTGAAATATATTTGAACATATTCATTAAAAATATATATAAACATAAATATGTATTTCAAGATATACATGGAGAATATGATTTCTTCAATCGTACAATTTCTCAATTTGAAAATATTATTCTGTTATTATCACAATGTTACATATACATGAAGATGTATTACAAGATAGACATGGAGAATATGATTTTTTTTTTCAATCTGAAAATCTCATTTTCTTATTACTACTGTGTAAGTCATGATCACAGTCGTATCTTTCTTTAAGATCGAACAGGACTGTATGAAATCCATTATGACACCAAGAGGATTTTTTTCTATAAATTTGCGATAACTGATGAGCCCACAAAAATTGGTGATAGTGATCATGACTCGCAATCACATTTTTATTTTTTTCAGATAAAAGTTCTCGAAAGTATGAAAAGCAATGCTTACATAAAATGAGGTTATAATTGTGTATCTTGAAATAACTTTCCCAAACACAATAAGAATCATTATGAGTGAATGGTTCCAAGCAATCAATACCTATTAGAGCTCTCCTAATTTCTGGTGAAATATCATATTCATACTCGAAATCTAGGAGGTTGAAATCATCATATTCTAATGATTCCTGTAAAATTTGAAGCCACTTATATTTGCTATAACTTTTGATGACTTCTTCTGTTAAAGTCCATGGTAGAGGAGAGAACAATATAAGAGTTGTGACTCTCTGCATTTTTTCACAAATTGCTTTGATACAAAATTCCTTCAAACTATTCATTCCTTCAACTATAGAGATGTGCTAGGCTGAAAAAAAGAAATATTATTTTCATTCAAACTATAATGACCCCAAGGAAGAGTATCGATGATCCCAGGCAATAAATACCGTTTGTCATCATGAGGACTCAAGCTAATTTTTGTTTGTTCGATACTGAAAACATCGTGAGCATACGAACGTATACAGCGTTGTTTTGCAGTTTGTCTTTTGAAATCCTTCAAGCAATTCACATAATCTTCAAAAGTGATTTTGTTCTTCACCACATTGTGTTTGATACCTTTGGATTTTTTGATTACACCCATATCATTCAATTCAAAGTCTATCCTATCCCTACTTAATTTCTTTAGCTTCAAACATGTTTTCTTATTTCTCCTATCTTCATCTGTCACTTCCAATTTATAAGTGTACATTTTGGATCTCAATCCAACAAAATGGGTGATGACTGTACCTTTTGCCTCGTCTTTCATTATGCCCAGAACTTTTTTATTTACTCGAGGAATATTATAGCGGTTATTCTCAGGATAATCTGAAGTATCAAATTTTGCAAGATCAGCTTTTATCACTTCTTCATAAGCATCATCACAATTCAGTTCATATATGAAACTGTCAGTATCCATGTACATGAGTTTACATTTTTCGGGACCTAATTTGGTCATCATATGATCATAATGAAAATTGTACATGCATAATTTGGAAAGATCTAGGACTACCATTCCCACATATAAAGGTTTGTTGAATATCAGTTCAGTTTTTTCAGTTCAATAGCCATCAAATCATGATCGAAAATTGTACGACTATGAAATCTAAAACTAGATATCAAATTTTTAGCTCCATAGCGTCCATTCCAAGAATTGACCAACTTCACTACCCGATGTTTTCTGATGTTTTCCATGGTTTTGCCGAACACCGAGTTATTTGCCAGCTTGTACAGATTTTTCTCGAAATCATTTTCGGCGGCTTTTCGTAATTTCGTGTTTAGGTCGATATAGGATTTCAACCACGCTGATTGTTTGAATTTGAGAATTTTATGAATTCTAGTTAATATCATTCCATTAGCTAACATTTGTTTTAAATTCCGATAATGTGTCGTATATTCTTTCTTATCGTACAGAGTTGTCATTAATTTTGGTAATTTTGACCCCGGAGGTATGCGGTGTTCGGCAGCGAATGGAAAATCTTTATGCAAATCATGTAAATTATGAGGGTACTCCAAATCCACTTGTAATATATAACCTTCGGGAGAATCATCGTGAATTGACATTATATCGAAATTAGTGATGTCATCAACCCATTCGAAGTCTCTGTAGGGTGGAGGTTCACACATTGCCCACCCATATAAATTATTAACATCAAGATACATCAGATACTTGGAAGGTTTGCTATGATCATACTCAATCATGTGTTTATTGTTAGCTTCTGAAAATCTGCTACTACAAACGGAAATTCCACCACGGATTGCTTTTTCTTTAAACATTATCATATCTACATCATGCAATAATTCTAATTTACATTTGGTGTACTTGAGCATGCAATCCCAGGCATATCCCGGAATTGTGAAATACCATGCTGGGTCTAGGCCATAAGTTGCAGAACATTTTTTTCTAAATTGTTCGAATACATCAGCCAAAATCAAGATATCTGTTTTCAAATACAAATCCGAGTATAATCCTAAATTTTCAATTTGAAATGCATGCCAAACGTTCTGCGCATGGGTATACTTATCTTCACTGATATTTTCATCATTCAGTTTATTATAGAAGCAATCTATGGGAGGCAGTGAATTCTCATTCAATTTTTCCAAACTATCTATATAATCATAACAGAATACACCTTTCATGGTTAATAATTTGAATTTCTCATCATCTACAGAATTGAATTCCCTCTTTGATATTACGAAATCATTTGGTGACATGAGAAAAGCTAATTGATCTAAAGATGTACCCATGAACCGAAATGAGTCTATAAATCTGAATTTTATATCAGTATGTTCGTCAAACAGAGTGAAGGATATATATTTTTCCTTGTTCACGGGAAGTATGCTCAAACGACCTTTTTTACATAAACTAGAAATCATAAAATGAGAATCATAACCACTGAGGTTGTGGAAAATGACTGGCACAACGAATAATTTTTTGAAATTCAAATTGCATGCTTGGTGCGCCCACCCCCTAAAAGTTCCCGTGAAATGGCAATGGTCTTTGACGATTGTTTCCTTGTCCTTGAATGGTTTCTCACATATATGACAATGTCTAACACCAACCTTTTCAGGAAATTCGGTTAATGGCTTTATATTTTTGATTCTTGATTGAATTGATTTAGCAACATTCGACATCTCGTTTGAAAACCAATCCATACAATTTTCACCACGAAAGCTTTTGAAAGAAGACAAGTTATCATCGAAACTGCATTTGACATAGTATCCAGCGCTATAAGCTATATGCTGTTGATATTTCTTAGTTTTTATAGGTTTTGAGTTGGTATCATCGAAATTCTTCAGCATACATTCAAAATCAGCAAATATTACGAACGGAGTTGTTTGTTTATAAACGAAATTTCTGAATTCTACTCGATCATATTTTGGAAAAGAAAATTTATAATCATTGAGTTCTGAGCACAATTTCTCATGTTCCTTCAATTTAGATTCACATGAGAAATAGTTTATGCACCTATCACACAAAAAATTTTTATTCTTCATTCTATTCAATTGTCCACTGAATAATCCAGACATATTTTTTATCCAACAATAATGAAATTTAATTCTGAATCATCATCATCCACTGGAGGAGCTTCGTAATCGTTTAATTTGGGGAAGTAAATATTTTGAATCAAAAGCAAATTGACATGTCGATCCAATTTGTTTTTTGTTAATCTAGCTGGAACTACCTTGTAAAAAGTAGATTCATTTGAAGTTTCTTCCAATTCCAGAGCGAAAACATTGACAGAAATATTATTTGATTTTTCAAACTTGGAAATTTTGTGTAGCGGCATTGGTTCTTCCAAATCCACTGTATCTAGAACTGTACTGTAATATGGATATGAAGAAGTGAGCTCTGTATTCGTCTTAGCGGGATACATAGAACTTACGATCGACCAATAAAAACAAGCTTGGTCAGTATTCTTGATATTTATACAAGCATGTTTCTTTTTGATTTGTTCTGGAAGCTTAATGAAAGATGAGCCGTTTCCCATCTCAAATTTATTGATATTCACCTCTAAAGAAATAACTTTATTTAATGCCCACCCAGAACCTCGTTCTTGGAATTCCGATAATTTAGTTATAATTTTATCACGTACATTATCAGTAAACCAATGTTTAATGTCTGTCGCTACGTCTATAATAGTATTTCTAGTATTGAAATATTTTAAATCTGTGATTTCGCTATCTCCACATTTCTTGATGAATTCTCCACAAAAATTTAAATTAACCTTAATCATTGGAAATTTTTTCAAAACTTCGTTGATTTTGCTTTTGAAAACAATAAATGCATCTGATAAAAATGAGCCCAAATCCTTATGTTTCAAATTCACTATCGAACCTGTTTTGACTCTACCAGAGAAACATGAGACCACATTTACCCATTTCACTCTATGTCTCAGATCAAAATGTAATCCCGATCCAATATGATTATTCAGCATTAAACTCTTGAAGTGTTTTAAATGTCCAATGTTAGTCTGAAGTTTTCTTATCATACCAATCGACAAATTCAAATTATTACATTTATGAAGCAATTTGCTGCATGACCTTATTTGTGATTGCAAGCGATTCAACCAAATTCCAATATCTCTAGCTGTGAAACTATCGAAAAGGATTTTCTTTTGTTTTCTTATAGCTAATATGAGATTTTCAGATTGTTTCACAATATTATCAGTTTTCATTATATGGGATGTAAGTACGATTAAAAAAATAATATTCTCACCAACTATATTTTCTTCAGTTTTCGATTATTTCAAATGATGCTGCCGGATTTTGCTTTCCAACTTCTCGCGTTCCCCGGAACACTAGTGAGAATTTCTCGTTCGAGAACTGATCAACATAGGGGGCGTATGTCTGCAGAACTCGACAGGGTAGGAACACAACGAATTCCTCTAATTTTATCAGAATAGTCTTCCCAAACTTCGTGTTGACTTGTTTGGCCCCCTTGATGATATGCGGTTGTCCTATCGGTAGATCAACCAACTTGGCTATTGGTTTTTTCTCCTCTATCAAAGAAACTTTATTTAGTTCTGACAGATTCATCTAAAACGAAGAACGAAATACCACATAACAGCAATTTTCATGATTCATGATAATTAAAGAAACAAATTAATAATAAGGTCAAACTGTACATTTATCTTCACCAGTAAATTCAAAATAATATTGTTACACTTGCAAAGCATGATATGTGAATTCGGGAATGGGGAGATGATTATTAAAAAAAAGTACTCACTTTTCAGTTTTCAGAACACCAACCACAACAACACAGATTCGAATGCAGGTTGCAGAATGATGTTCTAGTTGCTTTACTCGCCTTTAAATATGGTTTTCTTACCATCACCACGTGATAAAGAATCATTGTTTATAATGCATCTTCCATAGAAACGTAGATTTAAGCATTCCTGAATCATCAGGTCAAACTTGTGTCAATGTCACTTGATATTCCATGTCAGCAATGACATCGGTTATTAAAAGTCCAATTGTAATTTCTGCGTTCAATTATTTTTTCAAGAAACAATATCATATCATAATCATCTCATGTACATATCATATTTGCTTCCACGAGGATCACCTCTGACCCACCCGTCTCTGAAAGTCACCTCCATATTGAGAAAGACCGATTATACTTATTATTCTTTGAATAAACAATAATTATATTATACATATTTCATCCACACATCATATTTGCTTCCACGAGGATAACCTCTGACCCACCCGTATCTGAAAGTACCATTGAATTTCTTGCATTCAATCATTTTTCTTCTGAATGAACAATATCATGATGAACTTATATCATCTACATAGTCATTTTTTTTTGTTAGCTACCACGTAGATCACCTCTGCCCTGTCGCTGGAAATCACATTCATAATATCGCTATGGCCAATCATTTCTACTCCATCAGACAAGATACCTAATATGTCATCAATTAGTTGTTTTTTATGTTACCTGTATATGTAACTCGTATGCACCTGTTTTTTACGAACACTCTACACAGATTTCTATCAATGATATGTTTTCACAGCCTCAGAAACCATGATTGCTAACGCTAAAAATATTCATGCGCCCCCCGTATATATATACCTACATAAACTCAATGGTATTATTTCGCAGCGGGCCGCGAGACAGCTGAATCATTATTCATTCGATGGCAGAGCAGAATCTACGTCGGTTAACTTTTATTGTTTATCATTTCTGAAAGCATGTAGAAAATATGTATATTATTGAGTCGATTCTTGTTCATATACTTCTACAACCATAGACATGGATTTTGTATCGAAACTGAGACATAAGTGCTCATTTGTTGATCACAATGTACGCACTCCTATCAATAACATCAATGCAAATACTTGTGGGAACGGTGGCGTAGTGCACAAGATGCGCGATCCAAAAACGACAGGTCCACGGTTCTATTCCCAGTCTGATTATACTTTTTTTAATTAATCAAATTCAGCAAGCGCTGACGTTGATTACGTCATTTTCCATCATATTCGAGTTCCGACATTATCTGTGTCTGACACATCAAATCACGTGCCATCTCCCTCTAGTACTCTCTCTCTCTCTAACGCATCATATTTGATACCTTCTCTCTCTAACACATGGATATCCCCATGTTCTCTCTCTAACACATGGTTTTTCCTATACCTATGGTACTAGCCCTGTTGTTTAACTACTCACTCTGCACATAAGCTATTCCATATTGACGGTATTTCCTGGATCAGAATCACCAAATCAAACTGTTCTCTTCACCCCATTGTCTATGTTGTGAGGCTTCTATTTGATCTTTCTCAATGGAAACGTCAGTTTTGTATTGATGTTTGTTCGTGAAATCTTATTTATATCTACCTCCAACTGAAAAAAAAGATGAAGTAACTCCGTTTTTTCGACTGATCTACTTATTCACTCACCTGTCCATCAAAATGATCTTCACAAAAATACTTGGTGGTTGTGATAGCTGTATTAACAGCAGAAAACCATCTCATCCTGATGTCTTTATTGTTCGGAATGGAAATAACAAAGTTTCTTTTCACAGTTATCGCTATTGTTCGAATTCACAAGAACTTTTTGAATGATTTTTTACAACACAACTGAGAACAATAAGTTTAACCTCAATTTTCGTTGACTTGTTGAAGAATTTTTAACTAAGTTCAACTGTATAGGACGGCTCAAATGGGCTCAATCCACTGAACCCTTCATCCCGGGCGTGACGTCGAAAAGTATGTTGTATGACCTCATTGACATCCACAAGTAAACATTTTTTTGACCTCGCTAGTACCTCACCGTATACATACAAAGAAACGCCACACAAGAACAAAAACAATACTTTCAACATCTTCTGAAGACCTCTTAAGGAAGTGCATATTGCGTCCCAGAAAAACATCCACATGCCAACATTTTCAGAACATCCCAAAACCTCCCAGAGATGTTTGTGCTCGCTGGGATCATCTCCAAGGTACCCTCAATCCAACGGCCAGGTGGAAAGGATTATCCAAACCATCAAAAACATTTTGAAAAAGTGTAAACATGAGAATAGAGATCCCTACTTAGCCATGTTAGATTATAGAAATACTCCCTTGAATGGCGAATCTTCCCCTGCTAACATTCTAATGGGAAGAACCCTCAGGGATGGTCTGCCAAAACCTTTGAATTTGACAACTCTTGAAAGTAAGATTAGATATGATAAGTTTGTAGATAAATGTAGAGAAAATCAAAAACACTATTTTGATGTAAAGGGGGTGAAAGAACTGCCAAAATTGAATAAGAATGATCTAGTTTTGTACAAACTAGATCAAGCAAAGAATTGGAATAAAGCCACTGTGTTAGAACAGGTGGGAATTCGCTCATACAAAATCTTGACAGAAAATGGAACAACTCTGGTTAGAAATCGCAAGTTTTTAAAAAAATTCACCAACAAAGGCAATACTAACGGTACTACGCAGTTCAAACAACCCTGGCAATATGACAATTTTCAATTCGAAAAGAAATGTAGCAATTTTAATAATAGTTATGTATACTTAGGATTGAGTGATGAAACATTCTTGAATGTTGATGATAGCTCCGTGGTGTCGAAATTACACCAAGAGTCAAGTGATGACAGTTTTGAGTCATCTGGTTCAGTGCAAGACAAAAATGAGTGCACAGTGAATGTAGAACCCCAGAGTGAGCTACACAGCTCCAATAACAGTGTGAATAATGAAATCTCACCCCTAAGTGATTTAAATGATTCTGATACTTTGAGTAGTACAAGTACTTCATCAAATAGCTTTGTAGAAAAACCAAACCTTAGTCCGCCTATATCTAGGTCTGGTAGGTCCATTAAAAGACCTCAAAAATACAAGGAATACTTATTTTTGAAATGAATAAAATTAGGAGAATGGAAAATGAGTTGGCTTCTCATTGCAATATTGATGAAGTAGTTGAATTTGATAGTTATTTGATAGTTCATATTGTTATATGTTAGTAGGGTATTGGAAAGTCTTTACAAGAAAGAAAGGAAGTTGTGTTAGTGTAAACTGTTTTAAATCATTCTCATGTAAAATGTTGTTATATTGTATGTAATAGTTGAAACTGACAAATTGTACTAAACTATATGTTGAGAAAGTAACTGTGAAATGTGACTCCCCATCATTGTTTATTGTAGAAAATTATTGTATTTGAAAAAGGGGGATGTAAGGAATGTATGTGGCAACAGTGCCCCATGTGACACGATCTTATGTATGTATTGTCCTATGTCATATGTCATGCAGAGACACCACTGTCAGGATAGCCAGTACATCAATAGAACTTGATTGAAGTAGATCACGAGTATCATTTACTTTTACATCCCAAGTCCAACAAGTACAACACATGGCCAACCGACACATCACCGCCACACTAATTTGAAAAGTCACCCTGTATAAAATAAGAAATAGAATATAAGTATCACATATTTTGAATTTTGTAATTCAAAAGAACGGTAACTTTTCATATTGTGTTGAATTTCCTCTACATGTCCGTTCGTACTATGTTTCACTTATTTATATATTTCATGTGAACATGTGACTTTTTTAACACAATAATTATATACTGTGAACAATCATATCCTAGCCCTTTTCTATGCATAACAATTTTGTAAATGCTAACACTTTCAATACAATGTTTGTACAGTCTATTATGGATGGATATAAAAATAACTAGAATATCACTGCTGCGCCCAATATTTTCTATACACCATTTGTATATAAAAAAAAATTAATTACACTACAATTACAATATACACAATATCTTGGTCAATCACGAAATATAATACATAACATATTATTGTCTAATCATATAACAGGGATGCTCAACAGTTTGTAGATTTGGGAAAACAATTTTTTTTTATTCATCATCTAAAAAATAATCCTTAAATCTGTCAGGGATTTTTGTTACTCTTTTTCGGTTTTGTAAAGGTTTCTTAGATTCCCTACTGGTTTTATTTGATCCAGATGAATATGGATCAGAATCAAAATTTGATGAGTTCAACGATTTCAACTTGGGATCAGGAATAGGTTTATTAATTTTGGTTTGTATGCTAGTACCCTCTGATGGAGACAATTTACTTGAATTTTGACTGTCTTCTGAAATGTTTATGATTTCTGGATCTGTATTTAGTTCTTGTGTGGAATTTGTTACAGAATGTTCCTGATTTTCTTTAGGATTAACTACTTCACCCTCTGGTTCACTGCTAGGTAATGAAATGCTATTATAATCGAAATCAATGTCTTGCAAACCCAAACTCGTGCCTCTCGAAATCTGATTCTGGTGTCGTTTCCAAACTTGTCCTTCTTTCAGTTGACATAGATACGTGGTTTTTCCTATTTTTTTCTTGATAATTGCGCTTGTCCATGTCTTTGCTGCAGGATTTCGATAGTCTCTTACCATGACTGTTTCTCCCTCAGTGAGTGTTCTGATCTTTCCAGCAGCGTGAGTTGGAACGGTATTTCCGCTGTTTGGCTTCTCCTTCAGCATTGACAGTCGAGTGCGCAGCTTTCTCTTGAAGACCATCTCTGCTGGCGACTTCCCAGTGGTGTAGTTACTGGTGTTTCTATAGGTCAATAGATACCTGGAAATCAATGTTAATAAGGCAATAAGGTTTCTATTATCTTCGAGCGCTGTTTTTATCTTGGATTTGAAGGTTCTCACATGGCGTTCTGCTGCTCCATTACTAGCTGGGTGGTATGGTGGGCTAGTCATGTGTCTAATTCCATTCTTTTGGTAAAATTCTCTCAAACTTTTTGACACTAGTTGAGGTCCATTGTCTGATACAATTACCTTTGGTAATCCAAATGTGGCGAAAACTTGTCTCAACTTTTCTTCAGTTTCTGCTGCTGTTGTTGTTTTCATTGGGAAAACTTCTACCCATTTGGTGCAGGAATCTACTAATATCAGACACATTATGGAACGTACCTGCAAGAAATCTAGATGAATGCGATCAAACATGTTTTCTGTTTCTGGCCATGGTTTTGTAGTTTTTGGTGGTTCATCTCTATTCTTGATACATAGTAAACAATCCTTGATCATGTTTTCGATGTCAGAGTCAATGTTTGGCCAATATATATATGATCTGGCTAGATTTTTACACCTTTGTATACCAAAATGACTAGTGTGTAACTCGGCTAGCATGCTTTTTCTCGAGGGGGGAACAACTACCCAAAATGTGTACACCATATTTAAATATCAGGTACTTGAGAGAGTACTTAAAGACTTGAAGCGTATTTAATTTACTTAAGTTTTAGTATTTGTATTAAACTGGTACTTGATAATTAAATTAAATATTGACTATTTAAGGTATTGAATGATTACTTGAAGTAATAAATGAATATTAAAAGAAATTTAATCAAGTATATGATACTTAAAAGGGTAATTGGAATTATTTTAACATACTTATGTGCTTGAAAGTAATCAAATGACAAATTCCAAGTACTAAAGATACGTTTTTCTATGAAACAGGGATACTGTTCGGTGTCGTGAGCTTTTTCACGTCACTTACTGTGCTTGAATGATTTTTCTTGCTATAGATAATGATGATTGAAATTCGAGATGATTTTAATTGTATATTCTTGTTTTTATAAACAAACAATGTTTTTATTGATTATTTTTGTTTCGTTGTCTGAGTGACTTCTTGAACAGCAATTGAATACAGAGTAACTAAATTCACAACAAATTATGGATAACAGTACATGAATAGAACAGATACCATGTAAATAAAATGTACTTCAATCATAGAATTTATATATACATAAGTATACAATACATTGAACAGACAGTACAATGAAGTGAACGAATAATAAGAAACAAAATGAAATATAATAAATAGTCTCCATGTTTTAAATGGAACAAGGAACATCAGGTACTATACCGGGTGTTAACGAATTTATGAAACATTGCCATCATGGTTTCCAAAGTTTCAAGGGTATAAGATTCGAAATCGGCCTCAACTCAGGAATTTCACTTTTACAGTTTTGAATTCTATATTAGTGAAGATCCTGAGTACGATCACGTAAATATCAGACAATTATTCAATACATTTGATTTATAGAAAGTTTTTTTATGTTTTCATCTAGAGTGGTCGAAAATAACTTGAAATTATTGTTAAGAAACAATTTCTTCAAATGAGAATATCTTGTGAACAAACATCACTGAGATTAACGATAAATCCGATGGATGAGTATAGCAATCCTAGTGAAAAATTTGTCGGAAAATTATGGAAGCTACTGGGGTAAATCCTCGGGTAAATCGCTCATCAAGTATATGCTGACACAAAATATCATCTTCTGAAATATTAACTAGCGCAACTTTGTTATCATAACCATTTCTTTCAAGGATATTGATATTGAAGTCGGGCAAGTTAATTCCGAAAGCCATGTTAATGTGGAACCAAAAATGTTATAATTATCATTTCTCCACTTGGGCCAAAATTGAACTGCAAATTATATTTTCTCATACTATAGTCCGTCTGACATTTATTTATTGTCGAATTCTTCCGATAACAGCTTGAGATTCAAAAAAACGAATCTCGCTAGGAATCCCGGTTAAAATGAAAGTGGTCTTTGAAGTGGCCAAAACTCCATTATTTTCATCCTATATAGAGGGTGTTATTTAAGTATGCAGCCAAACTTCAAGAGGAGATTATTCGAGTTGCTGACTAAGAACTCAATTCCTTGAAAATTTGGCCACATACTTGAATAACACCTTGTATATTCTCAGATGATATAGACATTTTAATTGAATGAAAAAGTATCGACAACTGTAACACTTTCTGAAAATCGATTTCGACAGGTATGTATTCCAATTATCACCAGGACTTCCAAGGAATTTCAGGTTGCATCTAAGAATTCGATTGAGGATGTAAAATCAACAATACAACGTGATTGAATCGAACCATGAATCGAACCGTTGGTTTGACGTTTCTGGCGAGCTATCATAGACAACGAATCGTTATGAAAATTAGGTTGTTTACATAAACAAACCTGATCTATCTATCTGAAGTAATTTCAATTATTCAGTGATTATCGAGGTGACTATACCCGAAAATGATAGCAACTTTCTTATTTCGAATGGGACACCCTCTAGGATAGCCTATATTATACTATATATACTATTGCAATTCAGGATTCTGCCCGAATTGCTGATTTCGTCGAGTTAAAACACTTGAGGGCAAAGGAGATTGATTTCAGAGATATAGGATGTCAAAAATCGAGATTTTTCAACTTGTGTTGGCAGTGATATTGCCAATCCCGATTCATCATCGTCGATGAGTAAATTTATACGACACTGATATCAGGTACAAAATATTGATCGTGAAATTCGTGAAGAATGTATATGAATCACTTACCCTCTTCAAACTAATCTTTGCCCTCTGTATCTTCCAACGTCGCCATTTGAAATTCTAATAACACAAACGTCACAAACCATACACCCTCAGCCGGTGTAGGCTCGGGTGCATTCGTGTGCAGTCTGTCGGTTTTTTCCGCAGAAATTGTAGAATACTTGAGTACTTAAAAGTAGTACTGAAGATATTTAAAGATTTAATACGGTACTAAATATACTAAAACTGGTATACTTAAAATATTCAAAGACTTTATTTGGTACTTAATGTACTGAAACTGATATTTGAAGTATTTAAAGACTAAAGTTGGTACTTGATATACTTGAACTGGTACTTAAGTACTGAAGAACTTACTAAAGCATACTTAATGCACTAAAAAAGTAATTAAATACTAAAAATTTCGTCGTGTACACCTATTTAAAGAGTTGTTTCCCCCTCGCTTTTTCTCAAGGAGTTTGGGATCACTATCCGATGACCCCACATAAGTATACCTTTGTCTAAGTATAACTCGTTTCTTCTATTATAATATGATGTTAATCCTTCCTTTACCTTATTTGGCCACTTTTCTTCCTCAATGTACTTGCATATTTGGCTCAAATCTCTATCTTCTCTTGTCTTTGTTCTCACATCTTGGTTGTTGACAGGCCATGTATTTATCGATTCGGTGAAATGAATGTATGTTGCCCTACCGGCTGCCTCTTCTGACGTCGTTATCGTCTCCAATGGAGCTCTGGATAAGTAATCAGCTACAGGGTTGTTCTTTCCATTTATATGTTCAATGGTGTAATCAAATGATGATAGCAAAACAGCCCATCTTTGCAGTCGGTTGGCTGACATCTTGGGAATGCTACGGTGTTCACCAAATATCGCCGTCAATGCTCGACAATCAGTGCGTATCCTGAATCTGTTGCAACATAGATAATAGAAAAGCTTATTTATAGTGAAATAAATAGCTAGAGCTTCTTTTTCAACTGTAGTCATTTTTTGCTCAACAGGCATCAATGTCCGTGATACACATGTTAAAGTTCTTTCTTCTCTGTTCTTGATCTGGCTCAATACTCCTGCAATGCCTTTATCGCTCGCATCTGTTACAATAATTGGCAATTTGGGATCAAAATGTATTAGACATGAATCTGAGGCTATCAATTGCTTTATTTTATTAAATGCACTTTCACAGTCCCTTGACCAATAAAATTTTGAATCTTCTTTCAACAGATTATAAATTGGGGATAGAATTTGAGCAACATTGGGAATAAACTTATGGTAGTAATTTACTAACCCTGCGAATGCCCTTACCTCAGTGACGTTAGTTGGTCTTTTCGCTTTTATTATGCTTGCCATTTTCTCCTCTGTTTTCTTGAGTCCTTCCTTCGAGATCTTGAAACCCAGGTACTCAACTTCATCTTTGAAGAACTCACACTTCTCCCTTTTAACAGTGAGACCTGCTTGTTGCAATTTAGTAAACACTTTATTCAATTTTTCTAGGTGTAGGGTGTTATTTGGTGCTGTCACTATGATATCATCCAAGAAATTTGTGACGCCATATATGACGCCCTTGAATAAATTTTCTATTTCTCTCTGAAATATACTACCTGCGCTTTTTATTCCAAATGCTAGGCGCTGGACCGCATACAAGTCTCTATGAGTGTTCCAGCAAAGGATTTTACTGGATTCTTCATCAACCGGGAATTGCATGTAAGCTAGTTGCAAGTCGATTTTCGAAAATTTTTCACCATCTTTAATTTCGTCCCATATCTCTTCAATTCTAGGTAGTGGATACTTTACCTCTTCTAAGTATTTGTTCACTGTAGTCTTGTAATCTCCACAGATCCTCAATTTTCCATTAGACTTCAAAACTGGAACCAATGGTGTTGCCCAGTTGCTATTTTCTATCTGTTTGATGACACCCATCTTCTCTAGTTTATCTACCCAGCAAACACAAATACGTAAAATTGACATAAATGTTACATAACTGATTATACATGTTATGTAACAATGTTGCGTAAAATTTACATTACTTATATGGCGAAATGTCCGCCTCAGAGACCACCTAGTTTTTACATAACATTGATGTAACTACTTCATATATATATTATATTAATTTTATATGTCCGCCACAACATAATACATGTTGATAGGTTACATAAAATTTACATCAGTGTTACGTAGAAATGTCCGCCTCAAAAAACACTTCTTCGTTACATAGCATTTATATAACTACTGAAACAAATTTTTTACGTAAAAGCTACGTCACACTTATATAAAATATAATTTATTATATATTACTCAGATATCACTTTTTTGTTTCTTACCACTATCCTAGAAATTGCCTAGCTGGACTTGAACGATAGTAATTATAACGAGAACCTTACCTATTATTATATAAGTATCCTTGAAAAATTCTCTGCTCTCAACGGGATTCGAACCTCGGTCCCTGCGGTTACAAATCTGACGCTTCTACCACTGAGCTACCAGACCTCTTTAATATTTAACAAGTTTTTTATGATACAGACATATATATTTATTTCGCATTTTTAGCAAAGAAATCACCTCATCGACTCATCGTACATCTTATAATAATGTATATAATCGAACGAATGAGAAGCTAAGAGAGCATATAAGTAACACCTTCACATAGAAGTTACATTAATAATGTAACATTAATACAGCAAGTTTTTATGTATAAAATATATTATATTTATGTAAAATATTCACATAAAGATGAAGTTAACATTTTTACATAGTAGTTACTTAATACTGTGTTTATAATATTGACAGCAAGTTTTTATATATTGAATATGTCCTATTCATGTCGAATATTTACATAAACATGAAGTTCAAATTTTTACATAGTATTTACTTAATAACCGTGCTTCTGATATTGACAGCAAGTTTTTATGTTCCAACCATGTCATATTAATGTAAACTATTTACATAAAGATGATGTTCACATTTTTACATGGTAGGTTCTTGATAATGTGCTTAACATTTTGACAGCAATTTTTTATGTATCAACCATGTCATATTTATGTCAACTATTTACATAAAAATGAAGTTCACATTTTTACATGGTAGTTACTTGAAAATGTGCTCAAAATTTTGCCAGCAAGGTTATATATATCAGCTATGTCATATTTATGTCAACTATTTACATAAAAACGAAGTTTACGTATCTTAGAAATGAGATGTAATATTTACATAACTATTTTACATAAGAATATTCCATTGATTTTATGTAATATTCACGTGAATATAACAGATGTGTTTGCTGGGTAGCTCTCTTTCTATTTTCTCTTTGTATGCTAAAGGAACTGTTCGATGCTTTCACCTAATTCATCTGTAAATACAGAAGGATACTTACTTATCAATTCATCAACTTCTTTTACTGATCGAAATTTGGTTTACTAGGTCAATTTTGATCTGAAATTTGGTTATCCAATCACGATCACGATCTGCTGATCCATTTGAAACAACATAAAATTTAACCACTTTGGAGCAATTTTCATAAACTACCTTGACATTGAAATATCCTACAGGTTTAAATGAACTTCCATCATACCCCTTCAATATCAATCCATCATTATCCAACTTGAAATGAGAAAAATGTTTTTTATAAGTATTTATACTGAGGCAACTTATGCCTGCTCCACTATCAATAATCATTTCATGGTTTATTCCATTTATTTGGACCTCAATTTTGAATGGATTTTCTTTGTCTTCCCCAATCTGAAAAACATCACCTGTAATATGGTTATCAACATTTGAATCAGAGTTTACAACATTAAAGTAAAACAAATCATCGTCGTTCTCCTCCACGAAATTTACCTTCCTTTGGTTTTTATTACATACCTTTGCTATATGTCCTATTTTTTACATATTCATAATGTTATATGTAATAACATTTATATAAACATAATCATTTTTATGAAATGAACCACAATGTTGACACTTTGCATTTTTACTTTGACCGTTGACGTTTGACGTACCCTGTTGACGTTGATGTCTACCAGTGTTGCCACTATGACCACGGGGCGTATAGCGTCCGTGCTGCCATTTGGAATTCTGTTCCGTGGTTCCCTGGTGACTATTACCTTGGTTACTCCGGTAGCTGTGGTGGTGCTGCTGCTGTTGATGACCATGACCATATCCTCTTCCTCTATGTTGAAATGGCGTGCCTTTTGAACTTTGGATGACGTTTACAGTAGATCTTGGATTTGAATAGCTGGTAGCCATCACATTCTCCACCTTCTGAGCCAAAATTTTGTTCAAATCGTTGCCGAACTTGCAATTTATCGCTGCCTCTCTCACTTGAGCGTAATATTCTGACACTTTTTGATCAGTCTGTTTAATTTCGTAAAATTTTCTTCTTTCACGCCATACACTCACGTGAATACCGTGTTGGCTTGCCAGTATATCGGTTAGCTGTCTGAATGTTTTTTCCTTCGGCGATGTGGGGAAACTTAGGTCTCGTAACAAGGTATACGTTGCCGCGCTGATCGAACTTAATAAAATGACCACTTTTATTTTTTCGTCCGTAATTACATTCGCGGTGAAATGTTGCTCGAGTCTTTCCACGTAAACGGACCACTCGTCGAAGTCAGGATTGAATTCGGCAAACTTCAAATTCGCCATTTTGTGCTGCCACGTGTTATCGCTTTCCACGTTACACACTCCTAACTGATACTTTTTAAGGTTCAACACTTTTATGTCCTTTTATCCTCGTCGCCACTTGTTGTATTTCAACAACCGAATAAAACTTCTTGTCGTACTTAACAAGGCGTATATTTATTTCACTATTAATTCGTTTCAATATGGCGCAGCAGTGTCTCATTTATCTCATCACGCAAGGACTCCTTGCCAAGCTCTCGTCTCCACGCACGGGCACATCGTCAGCCTCTCTGCGCATGTGCCACATTTGATTGCCAAACTGACAGGTTGGTTAATCTGTGCTATAACCAATAACCACAGGCACTGTGGCCAACCGACACATCACATAGAATAAGGACAATTTGTACCAATAATATCACTACTTTGACCTACATAATTTGTATTATGTGCTGGTTCTTTTTGAAAAGTGGCACTTTCCTCTTCTTTATTAGAGCTTTGTGGCTCTTCAACCTCTTTTGCTTTGTCATTTAAACTATCATTTAAATTAATGGGAGTTTCATTATGGTCACTACCACTACTTATGTCAATAGCGACATGGTCAGTAAAACTAAGATTAAGATTCTCACTTCCAAGGAAATGATAGTTATTTTCTACTGAAGGTGGTTCGCTTGAATTTTCATTATATTTCTTTAAGAACTTTCGATTTCTTGTTAATATTGAACCTCCTTCTGTAGAAATTTTGTAAGAACGAATGCCCACCTTCTAAAGTACAGTCCCTTTTACCCACTCACTACCAAGCTGGTATTGAACTAGAATTTTGTCATTGGGTTTAAATTCTGACAGGGATTTTGTCTCCCTTCTGTCAAAGAAGTGTTCTTGTTCTTTTTTAGATTTGTCTAGAAATTTATTAAAATCGTTTATATATCTAGTTGAAGGAAAAAATACTTTATGTGCCCTGGGCAGCAAATCTCTGAGATTTCTACTCATCAGAGCGTTTGCTGGCGAGGACTGTCCATCTATAGGAGTATTGCGGTAATCTAAAAGAGCTAAATAAGGGTCTTTTTGTTCAAGTTTAGACTTTTTCAGCATGTTCTTAATGGTTTGTATTGATATCGTTCTACCTGTCCATTGGACTGGGGATACCTTGGAGAAGAGGTTACATGTTTGAAATCCCAATTTACTGAAAACTGTTTGAAAACTTTACTCGCGAACTCTGGACCATTATCCGAGACTAAGATGGAAGGTATTCCATGTCTTGCAAATGCTAATTTCATCTGTAAAACTACATTTTCACTGGAAAGGTCCTTACCTAAATGCCCTACTTCTACATACTTTGAATAATAGTCGACAATTAATAGAAAAGCTTCACCTCCTAATCTGAAAATGTCACACCCTCTTGTACCAAGGCAACTTGATGATATCGTGAGGAATCATGGCTTCTGAGGAGTTGCTTTTTTGTAAACCTTTGACAAGTGTCACAACTCATGACTGCATCTTGGACTTGCTTATTCATTGACGGCCAATAAAATGACAAATTAGCTTTTTCTATGCACTTTTTAATACCTTGATGGCTAGTAGAGTGTAGTTTACTAATTATCTCTTGACGAGCTGATCTTGGGACAATTAATTTCTGTCCCTTATATAACATGCCGTTAGCTTCTGTGATTTCCGACCTAAACTTGAAGTAAAATCTTATTTTTTCAGGGATTTCTTTCATTCTATTTGGCCAGCCATTTAGGACATAATGCTTTACAGCTTTCAACTCTGCATCCTCATTGGTTAATTCTAGGAGTTCTTGTTTTTTACTTTCTGTTGCATTTAGACTCATGGCAACAAGACATATTTGAGCCTCCACTTCTATGTCAACATTCTCATTGAAATATTTCTTCTCAAAAGCCCAACTGAGAGTATCGGCTATTATTAACTTACTGCCAGGCTTGTATATTAAATTGAAATCATACTTTCTCAATTGTAACACCATTCTCTGAAGTCTGGGTGGACAAGAGTTTATGTTTTTTTTTTAAATTTGTAATAGTGGACGATGGTCTGTCTCTACTGTGAATGTTTGTTGTGCAAATACATATTGATAAAACCGTTCACAACCAAACCATACCGCCAGACACTCTTTCTCTATTTGAGAGTATCTTTTCTGAGTATCCGTTAACGCCCTCGAAGCATGTGCGCATGGAAGTCCCTCTTGTAAGAGTGTGGCTCCCATTCCATCCCTCGATGCATCAACTGATATTGTTATTTTTTTGGTGGGGTCAAAAAATCTCAAACACGGTTTATCACACAAAATGTTCTTCAATGTTTGGAATGATTTTTCATGAATTTCCTCCCACTGAAAAATAGTATCTTTTTTTAGTAACTGCCTTAGGGGCGCGGTTTTTTCTGAGAGGTTTTCAACAAATTTTCCTACATAGGTCACCATCCCCAAAAATCTTTGAACATCTTCAGAATTTACTGGCTTGGGTAAATTTTTGATAGCATCTATTTTAGACTCATCAGGTGTTAAACCAAACTCTGTAATTTTATTACACAAGTATTTTACTTCGCATACACAAATTTTGCATTTACTTTTATTGAAAAGAACATTATGTTTGGAAGCCCTGGCCAATACTTTTTCTAAAACTTCATAGTGTTCTTTAATACTTTTTGTGTAGATGAGTATGTCATCAAAATATACTCCACAACCTTCTATTCCTGCAAATATTTCAGTCATCCTTTCCTGGAACACTTCAGGTGCACAAGATATGCCATAGGGCATGCGCAGAAAGCGATATTTCCCCAATCCACCTGCACTAAATGTACAAAGTCTTGAACTTTCTTCGTCCAGATGAATCATACTGAAACCCTGTGTTGCATCTAATGTGCTGAAATATTTGCAGTTCACCAGGTTATAAGTTAATTCTTCTACAGTTGGTATTTTGAAGTGACTTCTCTTAATAGCTAAATTTAGATCTTGTGGGTCTAGACAAACTCTTAGTGCTCCAGTGCTTTTTCTCACTATAACTATGGGATTTACCCAATCAGTACTTTCACTAGTTTTTACTATCTTATCTTATCTTATCTTTCTCGAGTTGACTTAGAGTTTCTTTCAGTTTTTCTTGTAATGCGAAAGGAATTTTTCTTGGAGGATGTACTACTGGATTGAAATTCTCTCTTAGCTCTATATGATATGGCTTTTTCAAGGATCCTATACCTTGAAACAAAAACTTATATTTTTCCAATAGCACATCTATTTCACAGTGAGTATCACTGCTTATAGCACTTACTTTTTTTATTAAACTTAGTTCTACACAAGCTTTCAAGCCTAGAATGGGCTTACTTTTTTGGCTGACCACATAAAATGAAAGCAATGCCTTTTTATCTCTCATTGCACACTCTAAAGTGCATTCCCCTATCACTGGCAATGTATTTTGTGTATATGATTTCAAAACAACATTTGTTTTCTTCAAATTATTGAAATTGAAATTTACTACCTTCAGTACATCAGTTGTTATTATGTTAGCCATTGCTCCACTGTCCAAGGTAAAGTTTATAATATGTCCATTGACACTTATTGGTGTTACCCATGACTCCTCTATGATCTCACCAATCTGCTTCTCGATACTACCTACAAACAGAAATTCATTATCTGAAACAGTTCTTACTTCATTATTGTCACAACATATTGTAGAGTCAGTCTCATTACTAACAGTATATATGGACTTTCTATTATGGTGATATTTATTATCATCCTTGTAATTCTTTCTGGAATGTTTATTAAAACTACCCACTTTAGAATATTTGTTACCCTCTGATGGTCCTGCTCTTTTAAATCTACACACAGTAGAAAAGTGGTTTTGACCTCCACACACATTGCATGTTTTCCCAAAGGCAGCACATTTTCCACGACCATGCTGGTACCCACATTTCTGGCAACGCTGTTGGCCCTTGCCATAGGACCTTGCTTGGTTGAATCGTTGGACAGCTTCTATAGCAACTTCTTTGCCATTGGATATCTCCTTGCTTCTTGCTTTGCACTTTTCTGTACTAATGCAAACATTGACAGCCTTTTCCAAAGTATCTGGATCCTCCTGCAGGAGCATTTCACGTAAGCTTGAGCACTTTATTCCACATATCAATATATCTTTAACAAGAGAATCTTTTATGACTCCAAACTCACAAGAGAGAGCTAGGTTTTTCAACTCAGTGATGTATTGTTCCATACTTTCTGATTCATTTTGTCTATAGGTGGAAAACTTATGTCTTTGGTAGGTTAAGTTTTTCTTGGGGTTGAAGTAGTCTTCAAACTTTGTCAGTATATAATGGTTCTAGTAAATTCATCTCTGCTTCGGGAAAGGTGAATGTGTTGTATACACGCAAACCTTCATCACCAATGAGCGTCAACAACTGAGCGCACTGAGTCTTTTGCTCCTTCTTACAAATCTCAGTCGCTTGTAAATACGTGGTGAAACGTTGTCTCCAAAACCGCCAATTTTCACATAAATTGCCCGACATTTTCATGGGAGGAACTCCCCTATGGAATTCGGCAAAGTCATGAAGAAGTATCGCCGATATCAAAATATCCTCCTGTATTGGACATTTCAGATAGCTCTCGATTGTTCGTGAATAATCTAGAACAGAAAAGGATGTAATATCTTGGAAGCTATCAGATGAAGATAGATGACAGGAAAATGACAGTTCCAGAAAGTTCTAGAACAACTCAACCACGATATATATATACAGGGCCAGATAATGGCAGAAGTTAGTTGAATAAGACGTTGCGTTACGTTCATAACCTCCAAAATAAATAGTTTTTATAAATTAGCCTGTCATATAAGTGTTAGTGTTCATTGAAATAAATTAGTTATCAGTTAAAAACTCGGTCGTCGTTCATTCTACCCACGAAGATCTAAACAATACATTGTGGTAATGGAAAAGGAGCTCGAGTTTGCTTGCGGTTATGGAAAGAATTATTCAAGGAACTTCTGCTACAAATATCCTGAGTAAGTACTCAGAAAATCCTTGAGTTTGGTTGGTATAAGATCGTAGAATGAGTCAATCTCCTGAGAATATTTTGAGATTGTACTCGAATATTCGTCAAAACTGCTAAGAAATATGCTGAGAAAGTGCTCAAAAAATCCTAGGGTATATTCTGGAAAAGATCATAGAATATGCCCAGAATATGAAAGAATATTCTAGGAACATTTAGGCAATGTCCATTGAAACTTCTGAGAATGTACTCAGAAAATTCTAAAGTATGATGTTCTCAGCACGTTCATAGAATGTGTAACTCAGTCAAAAAATCTTCCTGTGCGTTTGGGGGTGGTTTTGGAAAAAAATAATGTTTTTTTTTATTCGCCCAAAATACTCATCCAGATCTATCGTTTTACTGTGTATAATTTTAATCTGATGTGTCGAAAAAATCATATTATTAGTTTACTAGTTTGATAATTTGATTTAGAACACAATTCACACAATTGTACCAAAAAGCAATACACTTGCCGACACTCTCTCAACGGTAACTGTTCCTATCTTAGCACCGAAGTGACTCGCTTCTTCTTACGTGATGATGACGCTAGTTACAAGTTGGTTTTCGTGAAGAAGCTTTTTAAAAAACGAAAAATCTTTCACAGGGTCTTTATTTATCTCATGATCGAGATGAACAACAGGCAAAGACTGAATCGGAAAGTGTATCACTTAAACAAATAGACTCATTTATGATGATGCTGCAAAGTATACAATTTCATATGAATAAGCTAGATAGTTCTTGTAACTCCTCCGGCACTAGTTGAGAACTATGGGGTTGATCCAAAGTTCGAAGTTAATCTGACATCGGGGGTTGGTTTGACTTGTTCAAGTCCAAGCGCCTCGTCCAGGGTTGGGTTTCTTGAGAGCTTTTTCTTCAAGTAGAAATGCCGTATCATATAAGCTATAGCAACACCAATTATTAAATACAAAAATATAGTATACAAGCTTATATTGTCAAAATGTATCGTTGAATCGTCTAGATTGGTTAGTTGTTGCATTTGGTCCTCGAGAATGTTGTAGATGCCATCCATGTCATCTAAATTGATGTGTTCTAATTGTAGAGGCTGAAAATTAATTTCACTTTGTACATTAGAGTCCGAAAAAGTCTTTATATTTGGCAGTTCAATGTTTTTATAACTGGGATCACTTTTTTTGTATGTCTTTAACACGATGTCTTTGATATGAACTTCACAGAGATTGTTCAGTTCTATAATAAATGTTCCATTAAGTGGAATATTATCTTTATTTTTCCCGCACTTTTGAACGGCCACTATATTTTCTGGGGTGATGACGATCCATTGGTTTTTCTCTAATTTCTGTATTTTAGTCCTCTTGATTTCGGCTGGTATCTGTCTGCAACTCGTGTTCGTAGAGTATTTTAATAATTGAATTTCACAAGGAATGTGGTCTTCAATTTTGGTGGTTTGTACGTCTTGGCACAGGAATTCTTCAGGAATGACTTCTTGACATTTGATGTCCGTGAAAGCGTAATCGTGCTCATTCAATAGGAGATATTTTGAATGGGGTATTATAGTTTTGAAGGAATTATCTATAGGAGTTGGTAGAGGATACAAATGATAGTAATTATGATCATCTGCTTCCACTATTGGAATTTCTATGATGAAAATTATTTCATTTCCTTTACTATAACTTTTAATCTCCATTGTTTTCTCAAATAAAATCAGATTTTTCATGATTGGATCAAATGGAAATTTATTATTTTTCAAATGCTTGCTAATTGCAGTGATCTCAGACAACAATTCAGATGGTTCAATAATTGCATTATGAAATGTGTTTAATTTTGCAAAAGTGATTGCTACTTCAATTTTTTCTAAGATATCATACATTATTTGGAAAGTATTGATGAACTGTGAAATAACTGTTTGCAATAGAAAATAATGATAATTTTCTACGTTGTCTATGTGAATAGTTTTGATGATTTCTTGCAATTCCTTAATCCGAGAATTCATTATTTCTTGATTATGAGCTAGCATTTCGGTATCGTTTTTGAATTTTTGTATGGATGTTTGTAGTAAAGTTATTTGATTACCAATAATCGTTTTGAGCTTGTTCTGATTATTTGATAATGATAAAATAGCTTTATCATATTTTTCGGCATCACTATAGTCAAGATTACCTGTAATTGCTTTGACAATTGATCCGAGTCCATCTATGAGTGCTCGTTTTCGTCTAACATCCCATTGTGGATTCAATTGTTTTATTTGTGTTAATATTTTATTCTCGAGTATAGTCAATACATGGTGAGAATTATGAAATTCTTTGTCATAGTTTGGTCCATGTGTAGAATTTTCAAATGCGTTTTTTATTCGTGAATACGAAGTTCGTAACGTCATAAATTCTTCGATTATATTTGAAATGTCATAAATTTGTATGAATGTCCATGAGTCAACTTTGTTTTGTGTGTTTCCAAGTTTCAGGGTTAGGATTCCAGGATTCGTATTAAGATTATGGAATTTGATTGGTTCTAGTCTTCCGTAGATGAAACAGAAGGTGAATCTGTAACAACAGAAGGTTTTTTCAATTCTTCAATATGGAGGATTTCTTTTTTATTTCTATTCGCTTTGAGTGTAATTTCAACTCGGTTGCTCTCTAACATTTTAGTAATTTCATACGGGCCTATGAATTTCTTATCTTTTTTATTTCGAGATTTGGGATTCTTTTTATAAACTGTTTGACCTAAACGAAATTCAGAACTTGTGTCGCCTAGTGTATTATGTTTCGAAATTGTTTTACGCTTTTTATCTTCCAATTTAGATTTCACCACTTCGTAGACGTGTTTCAATTTTTCTTTGTGTTTCTCAGCATATTCTGTATAAAAAATGTTAGGAATAAATATTTCGTTTGGATTTCTCGAGTCTGTATGACCGAATGTGAGTTCGAAAGGGGAAAACTCGGTTGAACTATGAATAGAACTGTTGTAACCTAATATGGCATAATCCATAAGGTCATCGTTTTCGTCCGGATATATTTCTCGTAGAATTCGCAAGTGTTCTATTATTGTCGAGTGAAAACGTTCAACTGGAGAATTTGATTCATGATGTGTGGGTGTAGTGAAATGCACATTGATTTTATGAACCTTCAGAATTTCTTTTACTGTTTCGTTATTAAATTCCGTTCCATTGTCAACTACCAATGATTGGGGTACACCGAATGCAGTGAAGTATTTCAATAAAGCTTTACTTATGTGAATTGCAGTTTTTCCATGAATGAACATCGCTTGAGCAAATTTTGTGAATGCGTCGACCAGAGTTAAATAATTTTTTCCATCAAAAATAAAAACATCTATATGAACTATTTGAAATGGTCGGGAAGCTGTTTCAGTTAGCATTAGCGGTACATAAGGGGTTTTCCTGGCGTATTTCGATCTTTGACATATTTCGCAAGAATTTATATAGGTAGTTATGGTTTGTTTCATGTTTTTCCAGTAATAATTCTTTTTCAAGCGTTCGAGAGTTTCGTTAATTCCTCGATGATTAGTTTTTCCTTCATGATGGTTTTTAATCAACATGAGTTGTTCATCTTTGTCAATTATGGTGTTTAGTCTTTTCATACATCTAATTAATTTCGGTCCTTTCTCTGAGAAATGTTTTAGATATACTTTACAAAATGCTTTATACAGATTTTCAGAATGGAAATATAATGAATAGGTGTTCTTTGACTCTGTGTTTTCAATTAAAAATTGTAATATTAATTTCTCATTGTTGACTTCAGGGATTTTCAAATGCACGATTTTATAGTTCTCATAATTTTCACGGATTATATCCACTTTATGATAGGTATTAGGAAATACTAAGATTTGATTGAATTTATTGTTAATAATTTCGTCATAAATTTTTATACCTTCGTTTGTAGTTTCATTCGCGTCAGAATGTTGTGTTGATATATTATCAGCTGGTTCAATTTGTACGTCGGATAAAATTTGTACTTGTTGGTTTTGATCTAACAATTGCGGTTCTTCCAAATTTTGTTCTAGGGTCTCTAAAAATTTTGAAATGTCTTGATCTACTACGTCAATTGGGTCAGATGTACTTGGTCCTGCTTCCAATGATTGAATATAATCTGTAATATCTTTATCAATATCACCCGGGTTATTAGCAACGGAAATTTCGTCAGTTTCGATTACATTGATTGGTATTCGCGAGAGACAATCAGCATTTGTGTTATATTTTCCTTTTTTATAAACTATGTGGTAATCAAACTTTTCTAATTTTAATCTCCATCTTACTAATTTCGAATTTGGCTCTTTGAGTTTGAATAACCAAGTGAGTGGTTTGTGATCTGTATAGATCGTGAATTTTCGTCCATAAAGGTAAGGCCTAAAATGTTTACACGACCATATGATAGCAAGAAGCTCTTTCTCAATTGTTGAGCATCTGGTTTCACTATCATTTAATGTTCTAGAAGCATAAGCGACTGGCCTATCGTTTGGTATTTCTCCTTGCGAGAGTACAGCGCCAATTGAAAAATTACTAGCATCGGTTGTTAGTACAAATTTCTTCGAGAAGTCGGGAAATTGTAAAATTGGGTCATTAGTCAATAGTTTTTTACACGTGTTGAAAGAATCGATGAAGTCTTTATCGTGTATTACTTTTGAATCCTTTTTAAGACATTTAGTCATAGGTTTAGTGATCTTTGCGAAGTCACGAATGAATCTTCGATAATAGCCTAGTAAACCAAGGAAACTTTTGATTTCTTTCGGATTACGGGGAATCGGAAATTTAGTTATTGCTGATATTTTATCAGGGTTTGGTTTTACGCCGTCAGGTGTAATTACATGACCAAGATATTGAACTGATTTTTGAAGAAATTCGGATTTGTCAAGTTGAATCTTTAAATTGTTTTGCCTCAATCTATCGAATATTGTTTTCAGTCTGTCTATATGTTCTTGAAGAGAAGTACTATAAATTAAAATATCGTCAAGGTAAACAACACATATTTCGTTTTGTAGACCTCTTAGGACGTTATCCATAACCCTCTGGAAGGTGGAGGGGGCATTTTTCAAGCCAAAGGGCATCCTTCTAAATTCAAAGTGTCCTCCTTCAGTACTAAACGCGGTTTTTGATACGTCTTCTTTATCGACTTCAATTTGATGAAAACCACTGGTGAGATCCAGGGTTGTAAAATAATTTGCTTTTCCTAATTTGTCCAATATATCTGTGATGTTTGGCAAAGGGTATTTATCGTCTATTGTTCGTTCATTCAGTTTTCTATAGTCTATGACTAACCGCCATTTTTTATGTCCGGAAGCGTCCATCTTTTTAGGAACAATCCAGATTGGGCTTGACCATGGGGAAATACTATTTTGAATGATTCCTTGATCTAGCATTTTTTCAATCTGTGATTTCACTTCTTGTTTATGCACATCTGGGAAACGATACGATTTCGTGTAAATGGGCGAATCATTGTTTAGTCTGATTTTGTGAGTGATTGCATTGGTAAAGCTCAAAGGAATATTTTCGCAGTAAAATATGTTTCGATAGTTGTAACAAAGATTTCTCAAAGATTCTTTTTCTTCTTTATTGCAATGTTCCAATCTTATATTTTTCAGATTTTGTTTCAACAATGTATCATGTGATTGATCTATGAAATTATTGGATTCAATTTTATTCATGAAATTTATATCAATGAGGTTCAATGTTTCGATTTCGAATGGTTCTAAAATATCCAGTTTTACAGGTTTTTCACTGATATTAGTTATGGTAGTAAAGGCAAAGTAATTTGATACATTCACTATTGCTTTGGGCATTTCTAAACCATTGTCAAAATTTTGATAATTTAAAATTCCAATACCGTCTTTTTGTTGTACAGGTATTTTCACTACTTGTTGTACACGTGGAGCAACAATGATTTGGTGATTTGAAATACTACTGGTTTTCTTCTGTGTCTCGTCTTGTTCGAATATAATTGAAATGTTAGCAAAGGGTGTTGAGAGAATTTTCAAGTTCACGTTTACATTCGCATTCAATTGTTTGAGTAGGTCTACGCCTATTATTCCATCGAATTTGTCGCTAAATTTGAAAAGATAAAATTTATGTGATCCATCTACTTTAAATATCTGAAAAATCGGAATTTCGGCCACTTCGTCATGATATGAAATGTCATGAGCTGTTTCAATATTAAATGGTTCTTTGTAAATAAAATTTTGATAAAATTTATAAGCTAATTCTGGATCCATGAGACTTTTAGAACTCCCTGTATCTATCAAAAGGTTGGCATTTATTTGCGGTATGAAAATATAAGGAAGGTTTGCTTTGAGAGTGTTTACATGTATTATGTTACTTTGGTAGTAGTTGCTGCCTCCTGAAAATTTTCATTCGGAGAATTTTCACGAGCGCTATCTGATGTTTCTACCGGTTTAATTTCTGCGGATACATCATAATAAGTATTATTTTCTTCGTTCGGGGAATTATAATAATGATAACTAGGTGAATTGTAGTAGACGTCATCTGAAAGCGGATAATTTTGATATTCATCGTATGAATTATGGTCATAATATTCGAATGGGTTTTCGAATTGTTCATCAATATTTTGAACATATAAATGATTAGATACGAATTTCGAAGGTGCTTTAATACGAGAATTGCCAGATATTTCCATCGGTTCAGGTTTAAAATTGGCGTTTTGATTAGGTCGAATAAATTGTCTTGTTTGTTGGGACGGATTTTGACGTTGTCCGAAAAATGGTTGTCTCTGAAAATTATTAAATTGTGGTCTTGGCTGATATTGTTGTTGCTGTGGTATAAAAGGTGTGTAAGTTTGATTGGGTGGTTGATAAAATGGTGATTGATACTGAGGATTAAATGAAGTGTTAGGTTGATTAGGTGATCGATTCATTTGAAACGGGGGAAATTGTTGTTGTGGTTGATTATTAGAAAAAATCATTTGAGGTCTGAATGGATATGAATTATTTTGATTTGGTTGGTTAGGTCTAGATGGAGTCATTCTTTGTGCAGGTCTGAATGTCGTTTGTGAATTCAAGGTGTTTGATCGTTGAGTCGAATAAAAGAAATTTTCTTCTTCGATTACGAGACTCATAGCTTTTTCAAGACTGTCAGGATTTCTTAAACGCACATTATTTTGTAACGGACTGGGTAGTCCACGAATGAATGTTTTCATTGCCATGTCATTATAATTTTTGAGCCAAATGGTTTTTTCATCTGCTGTTAAAGTCAGAGTATTTAATTTGGAAATAATCAAACTTCTAGCATCTTGGCAACGCATACCGAAATTGTAAGGATTCTCATTTCGTGATGGTCTCAAAGAAATAAGGTCTTGCAATAAACAATCAATATTACGTTGATCTCCAAAACTCAATAACAAGGATTGTTTGATTTCTATCCAAGTTTGCAGTTCTGTTCGAGAACCTATTAAAGTTAAAGCTCTACCTGTGAGTTTACCCAAAATAGATCTAAGTAGAAAATTATTAAATGGGTCATCGTTTGATGTTCTAGTAAATACGTTTATGAGATTTTCACAGTTCCCAATAAAAATGTTGAGAGTGTGTGGATTACCTTCATAAGATGGAATCGAGTCTAAATACAGTCTCAATAAAAAAAAAAAAAAATGGATTAGCCATAAATTGGAAAAAAATTTTGAGAGAAAAATAGTCTATCCAATTAAAAATATCAAACATAGTTTGAAATGAATGTCTGGTAGACTACGAGCAGAAAACAACTACTTTCCTGGTAAATACCACGCAGAACATTGAATTATATCTGTTCGTAGTCCATGCAACGATTCACACTGTGAATGCAGATCGCAAATGTTTCTTTCTTCCTAAGACGTGACAAATTCACATCGAGACAGGCACGCCTAACAACCTACAGACCGGTTTCGGGCTTATTGGCCCTCATCAGTGCAGGGTAGTTATCCGAGTAGAGACCGTAAGATCTCAACTCGAAGCGTTGCCTGTCCCAATGCATTTTTGTCGCGTCTATTTGACCGCACCGAGCCGCGTTCCAACAGACAAATGAAAGTGGCGACATCATGCGGCAAAATTTTTTTCCAATTTATGGCTAATCCATTTTTTCATTTATTGAGCTTAGTCGAGCTCTCAGCCACTTCCAAGTTCTGTAAAACTTGGGAGATTCGGTTCTGGAGTGTTTCTTTCTTCTGCCGCATGATGTCGCCACTTTCATTTGTCTGTTGGAACGCGGCTCGGTGCGGTCAAATAGACGCGACAAAAATGCATTGGGACAGGCAACGCTTCGAGTTGAGATCTTACGGTCTCTACTCGGATAACTACCCTGCACTGATGAGGGCCAATAAGCCCGAAACCGGTCTGTAGGTTGTTAGGCGTGCCTGTCTCGATGTGAATTTGTCACGTCTTAGGAAGAAAGAAACATTTGCGATCTGCATTCACAGTGTGAATCGTTGCATGGACTACGAACAGATATAATTCAATGTTCTGCGTGGTATTTACCAGGAAAGTAGTTGTTTTCTGCTCGTAGTCTACCAGACATTCATTTCAAACTATGTTTGATATTTTTAATTGGATAGACTATTTTTCTCTCAAAACAGTCTCAATAGTTGGTAATCAATTGCTGTTTGTTCTGAGGCCATGTTGATTGTTTCGGAACTTAATTGAATATTTTCCAATAACTTAGCTAGTGATTCTAAATCAGAATCAGTCATAGAAATAATAACAGATATGATTATAAACTATCGTTTGGGGTTTAAATATGGAAAAGTAAATGGAAATTGAATTGCACTTACAGTACTATGGATATTTTCATTCTTCTTCTTGTTGTTTGTTTCTTATCCTACGTTTCTTATCCTACGTTTCTTATCCTAGCTGCCTATAGGTTTGGAAATCGATTTTCTTCTCCCAGGACTTGTTTTTTCTGTTTTCTGCGTTGATTGATCGTTCTCCTTCTACACTGTTCACTTGTGTGTTCAGCGGTGAAACGTCCCAGCTTTGGATCCGATATGCCCTCGAATCTAACTAGTCTTTTTACACTACCGAACTTTTTTCGTATCCCGATAAATCGTTGAGACGAAAAACTGTCTGTGCGATACAAACAATTTTCGGGATCCTACCGACTGCGCCAGTTACAAGTTGGTTTTCGTGAAGAAGCTTTTTAAAAAACGAAAAATCTTTCACAGGGTCTTTATTTATCTCATGATCGAGATGAACAACAGGCAAAGACTGAATCGGAAAGTGTATCACTTAAACAAATAGACTCATTTATGATGATGCTGCAAAGTATACAATTTCATATGAATAAGCTAGATAGTTCTTGTAACTCGCTTCATTCCAACGATGATTAAGGTGATTCATCACCTCGCTACAGGTTTCCATCTCAATACGGGGTGTTCTTAGAATACTGTCGCTAACACGGCCAGACTGACGGGTGCTACGGTCTCGGAGCACTTGGTTTCATCGCCGCCAAGAAGTGCTGTGTCGATGATTCGGGTATACGCATTTCCTGGCTACTGCGTAAGTGGTGTCTCAGCATCTGAACATACATCGCCTTCGTCATCTATAACTATTGAGGAATCAACTGATTATCGAAACAAATCGCCAATCAAGTCACTGACGGAACATGATTGCAACAACACACCACTCAAGTCGCTACGGAACATGATTGCAACAATTCACCAATCAAGTCGCTAACGGAACATGATTGCAACAATTCACCAATCAATTCGCTAACGGAACATGATTGCAACAATTCACCAATCAAGTTGCTACGGAACATGATTGCAACAATTCACCAATCAATTCGCTAACGGAACATGATTTCAACAATTCGCTAACGGAACATGATTTCAACAATTCACCAATCAAGTCGCTATAACATAACAATTTCAACAATTCACCAATCAAGTCGCTATAACATAACAATTTCAACAATTCACCAATCAAGTCGCTACGGAACATGATTGCAACAAATAGTGCTTTCAGACAGTTAATGCCACCCGAGTCTCACTGCTCGGCAATCTATCAATTGCATTCAGACAGCATTAGCCACCCGGTCTTACTGCTCAGCAATCTATTAATTGTTTTCAGACAACATTAACCACCCGAGACTCACATCATAACTCGATTGCTCTGCACTTTTTTCACTCAACATGGGTTTATGTTCATTCAAACTTACACCGAAATATTCTTGAATGTTACCTTCATTAATATCTTTCAATAAATCACTTGTTTCAACAAACCATTGGCCAGGACCGAGACCAAGGCCTTAGCTATTCCTTGGTGACCTTGACCATTTTGCTCTTGCCAACTCGCTTCAGTTCGTACTAGTTCTTGGAAGTGATGACAACGATTCCATTCAAGTTCAATACATTTGCGATCCAATTCCAAGTTATAGACGGTTACATTATTTCTTGACTTCTGAAAAATGGTAATTAATACATAACAAGCTCGGCCATTCTGCCTTGAATTGCGTTTCAAAGCGAATCAAATTCATCCCAGTATGCATACTGCGTTCTACTTGATCGTCAGCTCTGTAGATACCAGTATAGCTATGGAATAATATTCAATGCACCAAGCATCCCAAAACTCACAAACTCGCAGCATTTCTTTAACCTGAAACTCAAGCCTGCATGATTATCATGATTGATTCAGAAGCACCAAACAGTGAAACGATATAGGCATTGCATACGTTGCTCTTCTTCCGAACACCTCTGAGGTTCAAGTGGCATCAAACAGCAATATTTCGAAAATGAGTCATTAATTACAAATACTTGTTCATAACAGGTAGTGGGCCTAGACAATCTATAAGTTTGCTCGCAATTGAGGAAACCAAAAATGTTTGAGAATAGAGTAGACCACAATTTTATCAGTGCCAATGACATTATTCGTCATGAAATAAATGAAGCAAACTCTACTAGGTATATTTAGGTACAAAATATCAAATTACTTCAGTACCACTGATAGATTGATGACATAAGAGACCATTGTTTTTCAACACTTTGATTGAGATTAAGTTCCAACGGAAATTAACATTTGCTGCACCGCGGCATCACTTTTTTGTTATATATGTAGACACGTATCATAATGAGACTTTGAGGACCGAAATATGGTTTTATCTGAAAAAATCAGCAAGAAGAGCCCTCGTGACTGGGCGTGAAAGCTTGCTCGATGTGTATTTGCTTGAACAGATTTCGTCCTGATTTATCATAATGATGTAAACCATACGCCTCTGGAATCACAGGCATTGCAATCGTACTCACATACGTTAATTGTGTAAAAAATCATTAATCATCAAAGATTCACGTACTTTATGTTCCAATATACGCAAGTTTTTCAGCTTTGGCCATTTCTGATGAATATATGGAACCTGTTACTACCGGAACCATTGATATTTGCAACTTTACATAACAAAGAAACAATAATTTTCTCACAAAGAAATGCTTCCGGAAAACCGGTCTCTTTTTACAAGTGACCAGTTCTCATACCACCATTGAGCATCATTAGTAAGGTATTTTTCCACTCTCACCACTACTTGTAGATCTAACCATTCATTCATTTTTTGTATTGGCCACAGTCAATTCTCAGCAATATCCTTATCGCTTAGATTTGAAAGTTTTTCAAACCTCCGCTAACAAATATTCCACATTATATATCGACGGCATGTGGACGTGGATGAATCGCACTTCTGATATTAGTTTACTAGTTTGATAATTTGATTTAGAACACAATTCACACAATTGTACCAAAAAGCAATACACTTGCCGACACTCTCTCAACGGTAACTGTTCCTATCTTAGCACCGAAGTGACTCGCTTCTTCTTACGTGATGATGACGCTAGTTACATTCCACCTATTCAAGGAAACCATGAGAAAGAAGCTACATCATCAATTCCGCAACTCAGCACTTCTCGTTCCCATGAGATACGAGAGAAATTCTAGGAATTGAATCAGCATTTTTATTTCACCTTTTCCATAGTTCATTTCTCATGTAGTTAGTCTTGACTTTATGTTCGTACTGCTCACATCATACATACCTTGTATCACCGTTTTGAAAATAAAAGTTTTTTAAAACCTCAAACTCGAAACGAGTTATAAAATTGGCGCAGTCGGTAGGATTGTTACAAAAGAATCCATCGCGGATAACTTTTTCTATTTCAATAGTTGAGTAACAATCGAAAAAGTTCCTACGTGTCTGTTCGTTCGATCGTCGAAAAGTGGATACAAAAGGACAATATAGTTACTAAGGATACTAAGGATACAAAGGATCAAGAAGCAGACGCAACCAGAAAAATTCGACAAGCCTGAAGTTCGATGAAGACGATACTCTTGCTGTAAGTCGTTTTTGTTTCATGTCAGACTCCTCTAGTGATTTTCCCTCCCCAAGTGATAGTGAAGATCCCCTAGAGTTAGAAATAAGTTTTCTTGCAAATTCACTTAATAATATTACATTAACAACCGACAATTCATCAGTCGAGAATATACCTGCAATCAATATCATGGCAGTTCCAAATTTCACTAAAGTTCACGCTGAAACTATACCTGATTTTAACGGTGACGTTAATGAATTGAATTTTTTTCTTGAAAGTATTGCTAGCATTTCCACCTACTTTTATGATAACGAAAATCCAAATAATTATCAAAATGTGATTATTTTTCGCACTATTATTAGTAAATTGAAAGGCCCAGCTCGCGAGGTCGTTAATATTAGCTGCGTAAAAACTATTACTGAAGTAAGAGATGTTTTAATAAGAAATTTCAGCGACCACAGAAATGAGACCTGTTTGTCCCTAGATTTAAATAACCTGAGACAGGGTCCTAGTGAAACCCCGTACCAATTTCATGATAGAGTTAGAAAAGTACTCAACACGATTTCAAATTACTTGGCGATTCACGAAGTAGACCAAAATTTGCGCGCTTTTAAACAAAATATGTACAATCAGCAGGGTCTTGAAGTATTTCTAGCAGGTTTGAGAAACCCTTATGGTATAATGGTTCGTACCAAAGAACCTCAAACTATGTTGGAGGCAATAAACTTCATCAGAAAGGAAGATAATATTAGGTATCTCCAAAATTCTGTCCCACATTCAAATCAAAATTCGAATCCGAATCAATTCAAGAGAAATCCTGGTAGACAACAAAACCCCAGTATTTCCTATCAATACTCATCTCCGACAAATCAACAGCAAATGCAGAGATCAAATTTCGGTCAAAATTTCAATCAAAATGTTTATCAGCAGAGATATCAAAACCCCAATTTTGCCCCACAAACATCTCAACCACAACCGAGACCATCCTTCCCAACAGGTGCTGTGAATATTCAACCACAACCTAATAATTCCCAGAGATTTTTCTCGAATAATCAAGTTTTTGGGCCGCCAAGAAATGTTTGGAAACCAAACCAAAACGCTCAGAATTATAACCAATCAAAACCAACTCCCATGAGTACTACTTCTAGACAGCTCACGGCAAACACCAGACCTCAGGCTCAATCGACAAATCGAAAATGGTTTTCAGAGGAATTGCATAACACCGAACATTTAGATATTCCTGATGAAAATTTCCAAAATCAGATAGAGGGTCAAATCGAAAATGAGTACGATTATTCGGAAAATCCCGAATATTTCGAGGAATCCGTGGATTTTCAGCTGGAATCTGCTCCAAATCCAGAGACGTAATTGAATTTCATACATCTTTTGATGATCGGCAATTGCCTTATATTACTATCGAAAATCCACCCCTGAAATTATTAATAGATACAGGGGCAACAAAATCATTTTTAGATCCAATTATTGTTAACAAATATTTTTCCCAATATAAAATGAATGATCCATTTGTGGTCTCCACTTCATTTGCGTCTTCTAAACACAACATTTCTGTAAACATACCAGCTTTCCAAGAATTCAATGAAGGCAAAAATTTCAAATTCTATTCATACAAGTTCCATAATGTTTTCGATGGTCTTTTAGGAATCGATATCATAAAAATATTGAATGCCAATCTAGACTTTTCAAATTTGAAGCTCTCGACTCCCAACGCATGTATTCCAATCAAATATTTCAATGCGAATCCAACAATATTTTATGAAAAATTTCTGCCTGGAAATACAGTGACAAAAATAAGAATTCCTGTTACCACTCAATCTGGCGAAATCATCATTCCCAAACAAATCATTCAAAATTGCACAATACCAGAAACCTTGTCAATATCAACGAATGGTTGGACTTTTGTAGAAATACATAATAATTCGAGTGATGATACAAACTTCACGATCTTACATACAATTAAGACCTATCCAGTTCAGAATAAATTTGAATTTTATCATATGAATATTCAGCCGATATCAAAAATAAGTAGTAAATGTGATATAGACAGTTTAATTAGAACGGACCACATGAATGAGGAAGAAAAATCTCATATTCTCCCATTGTGTAGAAAATATGCAGATATATTTCATACGGACGAGAATAACTTATCTTTCACGAACCAAGTAAAACATAGAATTCAAACAACCGACGAAATTCCCGTTCATACGAAATCATATAGATACCCGTTTGTTCACAAAGCCGAAGTTAATTCACAAATTCAAAAAATGCTCCAACAAAACATAATAAGGCCAAGCAATTCACCATGGTCCTCCCCCATCTGGGTAGTCCCAAAAAAGGCCGACGCTTCCGGTAAAAAGAAGTGGCGTATCGTGGTAGACTACAGAAAAGTAAATGAAAAAACCATTGACGATCGCTACCCGATACCAAATATCACCGACGTCTTGGACAAACTTGGCAAGTGTAACTATTTTTCCACCTTAGATTTGGCTAGCGGGTTTCACCAAATTGAGATGAGTCCAGATGACATCCCAAAAACAGCATTCAATGTCGAAAATGGGCATTATGAATACCTACGAATGCCTTTTGGCCTCAAAAATGCTCCTGCTACCTTCCAAAGGGTAATGGACAACATTTTGAGAGGACTCCAAAATGAAATTTGTCTCGTTTATCTTGATGATATTATCATCTTTTCATCATCTCTTCAAGAGCACATTTTAAATCTGAAGAAAGTATTTAATCGTCTACGCGAAACCAATTTCAAAATTCAAATGGATAAGTCGGAATTTTTAAAGAAAGAAACCGCCTATCTAGGTCACGTGATCACCACAGAGGGTATAAAACCAAACCCTGATAAAATAATCGCGATAAAAAGATTTCCAATTCCTAAGACCACCAAGGAAATAAAAGGCTTCCTAGGTCTTCTGGGTTATTACCGTAAATTCATTCCAGACTTCTCCAAAATTACTAAACCTGTTACGAGTTAATTTCTAGTCTAGATTATGTCTCATTATTTTTATTAAAACCAGGAATAATATCTTCAATTTCGAACTATCCACTGCGAAATCTCATTTCTGGTCGTCAGATATGCCTTGGTGAATCATCTACCTGAAAGCGAATAATCGTGGTTAAAGGATCAAAAACATCAATACCAAAAGTTCTTACCGACTACCGTCACTTATTATTCTGGAAATCGATAGTGGCCGTCAGCTTGGTCACCCTGTCTGTAAAAATAGTACGAATCATGTTGTAAACAGCCTTGTTTTGTATATCTCGTAGCGACCGTGATCATCTGAAAAGAAGATACCTTGTTATTGACGAGTCTCCACAAATTTTGTCATGAAGTAAGCGTAGGAACTGATTGCATAAATAATAGAACTCACCTAATATTTCCTGCTGAAGTAAACCTGGTATTTTTTGTAAGGGGTATGCATTCGAAACTGATGTTTACATCTGATCATTATTTACGAACACAAGTAAAACATAACCAAAGAGAAACAGCTGATTTCGTTCCTCTCATTATTTTTCTGCAAGAGACGGAAGTACTCAGTCACCTAATTCCCAAACCTCTTTGGAACTCAGCTTTAGGGTCAATGTCTGGGAGTCTATGCATATGGTGCTGGTTAGGCCCATTGCTCTAGCAGTCAGGACAGGTGTAGAAGAGAGTTAGTGGTAAGCCTGGGGAAAATCTGTAATATCGACTCCTATACTGCTAGGTTTTGAATAGAGATGGCGGTAGCAGTCTTTTGTGATTGTGAACAAGTACATGGACCTCATGGTTCCTGTGGCGTCGTTAATAATAATATTTGAGTACTTTCAGTTCATAATGAACAATCTACTAGTTTTTGCGTTAATTGAGGTGTATCCTCGCGATGGAAAAATGTTCGGGGACGATTCGATGCGTTCGGCGAATTCGACCTCGCCCCCTTGGTGGCGGAAAAGCACGAGGTGTCCAGCGGTTCTGGAAGATTCGATTTCATTTTGGGAATTGTGGCAGAGAAGGTCCTTTGAAGATTTCTTGACTCGAATTTCGAGAAGATTTGGTTCGTCCACCATTGATTGTGGGATTAATAAGAATCTTCAACATGTGGAAGTTGTACTTCCATCTCTCCTTGGAGGATTAGCAGGATATCTGGTGCACAATTCACTCCAAGATCACATCTAGCCCAACCAACATCACAGGGCTTCTGTTCAGACCCCCTCTCCAGTTGAAAGACTACCTGCGTGTTTCTACGTACCTTGCTAGGACCAGCTACCCTACATGCCCCTGAACTGTTGGGTGATCCCCATTATCGGAACTACCCTGTATGACTTGGGACTCGAGGCAATCTGGGATTGTGTAGCCACATGATCCCCAACCACCAGAGGATGGGATATAGGTGTAAGCAAATCTTGGCCACTCTCTGGTAAGCGATTTTGAATCCATTCTGGGATACGACTACCCTACCTATTGAGCCACCAAGTACTAAATTGGAGACACTCTGGATAGTACTTATTTAAGTTCAGTTATATATATTGTGTAATCTGGTGATCACCTAGGTTTTAGAGAGTTTAGTATAAGGCAATTAATTGAAGGTATCCACTTGGCACAGTGGCCCAGTTAAGGGAGGTACTATCAATAAAGAATTAAAAATTCTTAGATCACCCTTTGTTTAATATACCCTTACTCACCCCAACGCCCACTGAGCTAGCCAGTGTCTTGTTCCAAGAGAACAAGGCACTTTAAATATTATTTTTGTTACACATTGCATTATTTTATATTTCTTTTCCATCAATCCCTTAAGGGAGAATTTAACTAGTAACAAACCCCTAACATCTTGTTTAAAGAAAGGAGCAAAAATCGAGCTTAACTCAGAATATATGCAATGTTTCGAAACGTGTAAGGAACTATTAACAAATAATCCAATTCTCCAATACCCCGACTTCACGAAATCTTTCAACCTTTGTACTGATGCGAGTCAATATGCCCTTGGAGCTGTGCTGTCACAAGGTCCGGTTGGTCAAGACAAGCCAGTGGCTTACGCATCTAGGACACTCAATCAAGCAGAGCAAAACTATAGCACAATCGAGAGAGAACTTCTTGCAATTATTTGGGCCACCAAATATTTTCGTCCATATCTTTATGGCCGAAAATTCACAATATTCTGCGACCATAAACCTCTTCACTGGCTTTTTTCAATAAAAGATCCAAGTGCAAGACTCACCAGATGGAGACTCAAATTGGACGAGTATGATTATACCATCCAATACAAAAAGGGTTCGTTGAACTCGAATGCAGATGCCCTCTCCCGAATAAAAATCAATGAGACCAACACTAACGACATTTTTTCATACATGAAAGATTTTAACAAATCACTCTCAAATGACCCACAAGCATCAACATCGCGTAATAACACTATACACGATCATGAAAATGATATCGAAAATGATACAGAATCAGTAGCTGGAAATATTGACGAAAGCCCAAATTTGAATGATGTCAACCCCAATGTCAACGACATAAACGAAGAAGATGATAATGAAACCATACACACAAGTCATGAAAATCCCATACTTGAAGTTCCCATTTCTGAAACCGCAATCAATAATTTCAAAAATCAAATATTTCTCAAGGTAGTTTTACATTCACCGGAACTCCCAAAAATTAAACGCTTATTCGAAAATAGGACGAGAACAACAATTCAAATTTCAAAACAAAATTTTGAAGAGGATGTGATAAAAACGTTTAAAGAATTCACAACGACTAACAAAACTTTCGCGATTAATTTGGACAGTAAAGATTTCATTCCAAAGCTCTGCCAAATACTGAAAAACACATTCAAGAATTCCGCATTCAAATTAATTTTGTGTAATAATGTTCTGGAAGATGTATTCTCATTAGATTCTCGTGACGAATTCGTAAAAATGTGTCACGAGGGAAAAACTAATCACCGTGGGATTATAGAAACAGAAGCCCAAATAAAGAGACGCTTTTATTGGCCCAATATCAGGGGTACAGTCACAAAATACATAAATAATTGCGAGTTGTGTCAAAGAATGAAATATGACAGAAATCCACCAAAACAAAAATTTGAACTAACACCAACACCAAACAAACCATTCGAAATAGTTCATGGAGATGTTTTCACGATCAAAGGTCAAAAATTCCTCACAATAATAGATAAGTTTTCGAAATACGCGCAAGCATACCCGCTTACTGGATTAACTGCTATTCACATCGCAAAAGCGTTCTTAATATTCATGACCCACCATGGTACTCCTAAACTACTTGTTTTAGACCAAGGAACTGAACTGAAAAATACAATTGTCAAAGAATTCGCTGCATTACACAAAATCGATATCCATTATACTACAGCGCTGAACCCCAATTCAAATAGTTCAATAGAGAGGTTCCATTCTACGATCATTGAGCACCTTAGAATTATTGGAGATACGAAAAAAGATTTGAATATTTTAGATCAGATGCCTTATGCAATACTTGGTTATAACCATGCCATTCATTCAGCAACCAAACAGCGCCCTATAGATATCATTAATGGACACCTCGATTCAAATAGTCCTTTCGACATCGATATCCAAGAAAAATTATATAGCAATTATATAGACCAACATAAAGAATGCACCAAAGAAATTTACAAAAAACTCAATAAACAGATGACAGAGCAGAAAGAAAAAGTGTTAGCTAGAGTTAATCAAAATAGACACGAGCCACTAACTTATCAGCCAGACACCTTAGTTTACCACAAAACCAGAGCTCGTAATAAAGCAAGTCCTAGATTCAAATCTCACCCTTTGAAGAAAAATCAAGAAATTAATATTTTAACGACAACAATGCGCAAGGCAAAGTCCACTACTCCTTCGATGATAAACAGATCAACAAAAACGAATTATTTGAAAAACAAAACAAAACTTATTGCTCTAACCACCACTTACCACAAAAACAATCTGAAAAGACCATTATCTAATCAAAAACGTATCACATTACAGGACGCTTCTCGCTCTGAAAGCGAACAATGCTCAGGAAATTAGGATTACCAGCTTGGATTCCAATCCCGGAATCCTACCATATAAGCTAGGTGATGCCAAATTGAAGGCTACTCATCACACGTTCATCCACTACTTTGACCTCAACCCAATCGAGACCGAGTTACTAAAATTAACCAATCAATATGAATCTATAGGAAGAATTATTCAAAGTCGACATCCTCTATACTATATCGAATTGAAAAATATAGATAACGCCATTCTTTTCAATCTCAATCTTGCTAGAGAAAAATTTAATTCCTTACATCCGAGTAAAAGAGTTAAAAGAGGACTTATTGACGGCTTAGGTACCATCTTCAAAAGTATATCCGGTAATCTAGACGCCGATGATGGCAGGAGATATGACGACGCTATCACAACCCTCAAAACCAATGAAGAAAACATAGCAATAACTTTGAACAAACAGATCTCATTAACGAAGAAGGTAATAAATGATTATGAGAAATCTCTAACAATGATCAAACAAAACGAGAATCAAATATCAGATAAAATCAACGAACTTGATAAAGAGCTGGACAAAATTTTATTCGACTTCAATAGTTACATCTCAGCGAAAATTGCCTTAGATCAGTTAGGAGCAATACTCAATATCCTATTGCAAATACTCGACAATTTGGAGAATGCCATCACCTTTGCAAGATTGAAAATCATTCATACTAGTATTTTGAAAATAGAAGATTTAGAATCAATCATTCAAATAGTTCTACGTCACCATCAACCAAATCAACTTTTATTTGGTAATGATAATTCTACTTTACACAAATACTATGAAATTTTAGAAATCGAACGATAAAATTGTCTTCATTATTCACTTTCCAATAATGTTTTCCGAAACCTATTCATATTTCCATCTATACTCGATCCCTACTAAAACAAATACAATTCTGATACCTACCAAAACCTTTCTGGCTATGAACGAAAACCTCTACCAGTATCAAGATACAGAATGCAGAAATACACACCCAATATATTACTGCAATATTGGAAAACTCCAACAGCACTCCAATCAAAAGGACTGCATATACCAACTTCTTCAATTGAAAGCGAAAGAACCGACATCCTGTGAGCCAGTCCCAGTCGTTCTTGAAGAAGAAATCGTTGAACAAATCAATGCCGCACACTACATAGCCATATTTCACGAAGATACGAAAATCAAAACCGAATGTCGGAAAAGCGATCTGAAAATTCTCAAAGGAACCTACTTCATCGAAGTTCCATCTGGATGTAGCTTCCAAACGTCTCAAAATACCTACCTGAATAATGAAGAGACAATCAGCGGCCAACCCCTACTATTACCTGCTGTGAAGATCCCCAACACAACAGCTCGTACACATCGACAAGAGTTAGTCCTCCACAACGTACCCTTGGACCAACTACATCAAATCCAAAAAGAGCAGCAGAAGATCCACCAGGTGACTCTGAAGAATCTGAAGCAAGATATATCGTATATTTGGGCCACACCTATCTATATATTATTGATAGCTATATCAATTCTCGGACTGATATACCGATACCGGTCCAGACGCTCCGTACCAAAACCCGCCGTACATCAAGAGGCACCCAGTGAGGTACCTGAAAAACCAAGACAACCCACCAAAAGACTTCACCCCTATCCAAGGACCGAAGACGACGACGAGTGATGGATCCACCCCGTGTATGGATCCTTCTGGGATGGGAGGAGTTACATTCCACCTATTCAAGGAAACCATGAGAAAGAAGCTACATCATCAATTCCGCAACTCAGCACTTCTCGTTCCCATGAGATACGAGAGAAATTCTAGGAATTGAATCAGCATTTTTATTTCACCTTTTCCATAGTTCATTTCTCATGTAGTTAGTCTTGACTTTATGTTCGTACTGCTCACATCATACATACCTTGTATCACCGTTTTGAAAATAAAAGTTTTTTAAAACCTCAAACTCGAAACGAGTTATAAAATTCGCTTCATTCCAACGATGATTAAGGTGATTCATCACCTCGCTACAGGTTTCCATCTCAATACGGGGTGTTCTTAGAATACTGTCGCTAACAATATACATTTTTGAAATCCGACATTACTCGAAATTGTAAAAATTTTATTAAAATGGATTTCAAATACACCGGATTATCTCAGAAACGGCTAAGTATATAAAAAAAAATCCTTTCAAAAAGTCGATGCGCTGACGTTTCACAAAGCGAATGGTTATTTGAAATCGAAATTCGATTCATTGTGTTTCGGATGTTATCCAGTGAACTGATTCAAACCAGGGCGGCCGCGGGTGTCGCAGAGGGTATCGGGGTACGAAACCGGCGAAACGCATTCGCCCGTGCGACCTGCAGTCGAATATGTTTTCCTCGATATCACCCTTATTAATGAATCGAATTTCGATATCAAATAACAATTCGCTTTGTGAAACTTCAGCGCATCGAATTTATGGAAGGATTTTTTTATATACCTAGCCGTTTCTGAGATAATCCGATGTATTTGAAAACCATTTTATTAAAATTCTTCAAATTTCGAGTTATAGCCGTTTGAAATTTTATTTGCCCATGTATCGTAATGGTATTGTCACAGTTCAAAAATTTATATGATTTTTTCGACACATCAGAGCGAATCAATATTATACACAGTGAAACGATCGTAATGGATGAGTATTTTAACAAAACCACCCCCTACCCCCCAAACGCACAGGACGATTTTTTGACGACAAGTGGATTCTTGTTCAGGAGATGGTAGGTGACATTTCTGGACATGAAATAAGTTCGGCAACGACGGACTTGCTTTTTTAAAAAATAATTTTTATTACAAACTTGAAAACTAACATGAACAATGGATGTTTACTTGAATAAATCTAAAGTCTGACTGACGCTTTCTGTGGGAACTGGAATTAAGAAACCTCGGTGCTTGCTCGACATCTCGGAAATCAGGGGTGTTGAGTTCTTACGGAGTCAGCAGAATACACGGCTAGGTGGTGAGATAATTCCTCCCCTCAAAAATTCAACTACGGAGTGCAGCGGGGTAGTTGAACGTCTCCAAGGATTATTTCTTCTGGTTGAGCTGGCTTCGCTTTATGACATCTGGAGGTTGGATAGTTCTTGAAGATGCAGTATACTGTAGCTGCGATGATCAGTACCCATATAGCTATACTCCATATACTGGGTGTTTGGAATATACTGCTTGCGGTGAAGGAGATTTCAGGATTGTTCTGTATAAGTTGTGTCTTCAGATCATGTAGGTCATCAAGATTTAAATCGTCTATTTGGAAGTCCACATTCAGTTGGGATGTAGAAACTGAACCTTCGTCTAGCTCTGGGAAAACTATGGGCTGATTTGCATTGGTCACATGTTGTTGACGATAAATTTCGAACTGGCGAGTGGCAATGTGACATCCGCTCGGAATTTCGATCAAATAGGTTCCAATAATTTTGGAGATGCTTTCTTGGTCTTGGCACTTAAGATTGATTGCAGTTTTATTTGGAAATATTCCAATCCATTGGGTAGAATCCTCTAGTTGGTTGATTTTCGGCTTGGTGATTTGAACGTTGATCGATTGACATGTGGATGCGGTTGTCAAATCCATCAGCTGTACTTCGCAAGGACTGCTTTTGGAGACTTCTTGGATAAAAGCCCTCTTACAGACATAGAATCGTGGTGTGGCTTTGGCACAAGTGTCGCTTTGAGATGCAAAGTGCGTGCCATTTTTCAACAAATATTTAGATTTAGAAATCACTGTCTTGAACTGACCTCGGCTATATACCGGGATAGAATAGAGATGGAAATAATCAAAAATGAATGGATATGTAATAGGAAAGCGGAGGAGATAGGTTATCTTGTTATTCAAGATGAAACATTCGATATCGATTATTTTTTCAAAGTTGAGAGTATTTTCTAATGTTATTTTGAATGGTAATTGGTTGGAATTGTAGAGAGTTTTCAGTTTCGTTAATTCAAGGAACAATTCAGAAGTTTTGATAATGCTTGGATGCATAATATTTAATCTACAGAATGTCAGTGAATTTTCGATATCTTGTAGGATAGATGTGATTATTTCATACATATTTATAAGTGAAAATATCTTTGATCACATTAGAATTTTCTCTGTATGGTGCTGTTTGAACAATTGAAGCAACCTGTAGAATTTTTTGTTGTAGTAACTTCTCATTATGTGAAATTTGTTCGATGGTTTTATTAAATTTATTAATCATATCAATCGATATAGAGTTTTGCTTTCCAACATTTGAGGCCAATTTTATTTGATTATTTTGAAGTTCGTTTATCATTTTTTCATATCGCTCGCCATCATTAGCGTCTAAATTCCCAGTTATTGATTTGAAAATTGATCCGATTCCGTTGAAAAATCCTCGTTTCATCCTCTGAGGATGCGGGATAATGTCTCTAAGTTTCATTTCAGATTTTTCTTTTATTAGTTGAAGGATTTTACCATAATTTGAGGTGTCGAAAGAGTAATCCTTACTCGTTTCTAATGATTTGATTAGATTTGAAGCCTGAACGTGCAATTTATCAATCTCTGAGATGATTGGATTCAAGTCGTAGTAGTGAATCAGTGTGTGGCTAAACTCTTGAATTTTGGCTGTGCCTAATTTGAGAGGTACTATTCCTGGGTTCTTTTCTAAGTTTTGCAATTTTATTATTTCTTGAAGTCCGAAGACGACAGGTATTCTGAAATAAAATAAATCTGCTTAGTTTTTGAAATCATAAGTTTTCTTTAGTGGTCTTTTCAAATTATCCATATGAACCTTTTCTTGCAGAGGCGTAGAAACGGTCTTTCCAGCGATATTCACGTCGGTTATCGTTGTTGGATTATGGAATTTATTTGAATGTTTCTGTCTTATGTTTTTCTTTACATAAACTTTTGAACCGCTTTGAAATTGTTCTGGGTTATCGCGATCTATATTTAATTTGGAAATAAGCTTTTCTTTATTCTCTACGAGTTTCTCATTGAGGTTTGCGTAGAGAAGTTTCGTTTTTTCCTTGTGTTCGTTAACGTAATCATTGACCAAAATTCTTTCGATATTGATATCGAATGGATTATCGGTTTTTAGATGACCAGTTATAATATCGATCGGTTTTAATTTTGTGACGGAATGGATTGAGTGATTGTATGCCAATATAGCGTATGTAATTTTGATTTTTATCGGTGTTCTTAAAAATCCGCGGGTATTCAAAAGTCTGATGTGTTCCGTTAAAGTGGAATGAAATCTTTCGATTTGGCCATTGGACTGGGGGTGATTTGGCGAACAAAAATGTACTTTTATTTTGTGAAGTGCTAATAATTCAGTAATTACGGTGTTTTTAAATTCGGTTCCATTATCTACGATGATTTGATTGGGAACTCCATGATGAGAGAAAAATGAGATTAGGTGATTTACTATTTGTGTTGAATCCAAGGATGTTAGGGAATACGCTTGTGCGTACTTTGAAAAACTATCAATTAGTGTCAAGAATTTATTTTGTTCTAATGTAAAAGTGTCCATATGTATAATTTCGAAAGGTTTCGTTGCTGTCGGAGTTATATTCATTTGGGTTTTGATCGGATGTCTTTCATATTTACTCTGTTGGCATATTTCACAATCATTTATGAAAGTCTGTACAGAGTTTTTCAGATTAGGCCAGTAATATCTTTGTTTAATACGATGTTCTGTTTCCTCTATTCCACGATGGTTTGTTTTCCCCTCGTGATAGGCTTGAATTATTTCGGGAATATCATTTTTATTCGTAACGTCGATTAACTTCATCTTACATCTTTTAAATTTTAGTGAAGGCCATTTGAAATTTTTTCTGACTACTTCACAGAACGGTTCATATATTTCAGGATGTTCAAAGTACAAATGGTACTGTACGTTTGGAGCTATATATTCTTTTATAACGTTAATAATGTCTTGGTCGAAGTTATTTTTAGAAATCTGAGCAGAAATTCTTTGTTTCTTTTCGAACAGTATGGTGATTTTTGGTCTCGCAGGTGAATGTAAGACAGAATTAATGATTATTTGATTTTGACCATAGTTTACAGGTTGGTCTGAAATAGGAATTTCTACAATAGGATTTTCTTCAGCGTTCGTGTGAACGGTAACATCGTCATTTTCATTATGAGGTTCATTATCTTCGATGTTATTCTCATTTGTGTTCAAGTCATCGTCTGGTTGTACTTGAGTAGAAATGTTGTCGTCCTTTTGTGAATTCGAAAGATTTTGATTGAATTTTTGTATATAATCGAAAATGTTATCAGTTTCTTTAACATGAAGTTCTATGCGTGATAAACAATCAGCATTGGTGTTTGATTTACCTTTTTTGTATGTTATTGAATAATTATTGAATTCATATTCCTCAAGTTTCATTCTCCAGCGCATTAATTTGGAACTTGGATCTTTTAAAGAGAATACCCATTGAAGGGGTTTGTGGTCTGTCAAAATGTTGAACTTTCTACCAAACAGGTAGGGCCTAAAATATTTAGTAGCCCAAACCACCGCCAAAAGTTCCTTCTCAATAGTGCTGTAGTGTCTTTCGGAGTCATTGAGGGTACGAGACGCGTACGCCACTGGGAGATCTTTTCCAATGGGTCCTTGACTCAATATAGCACCAATAGCGACATTGCTCGCATCTGTAGTGAGATTGAATGGTTTTGAAAAGTCTGGATATTGGAGAATGGGTTCATTGATTAACAGATTTTTACAATTTTCGAAACAAGATTTGAACTCTTCATCATGAATGATTTTTGCACCTTTCTTCAAACACTTTGTTAAGGGTTTGGTGATCTTGGCGAAGTTATTGATAAATCTCCTGTAATAACCTAATAGCCCTAAGAATCCTTTTATTTGTTTGGTCGTAGTAGGAATTGGAAAATTTTTGATTGCTCGAATTTTGTCTGGGTTAGGTTTTACACCATCGGGAGTGACTATATGACCAAGATAGGCCACTTCTTTACGCAGGAACTCGGACTTGTCCATTTGAATTTTAAAATTTGACTCTCTTAGACGTTGGAATACAGCTCTTAGTCGTTCTATATGTTCCTGAAGGGAAGTGGAAAATATGATTATATCATCTAGGTATACAAGGCACTTTTCGTTCTGTATACCACGAAGGATATTATCGATTATCCTCTGGAACGTAGCTGGCGCGTTCTTCAAGCCGAATGGCATCCTTAGATATTCATAATGTCCATTTTCAGTATTGAAAGCGGTCTTCTGAATATCTTCGTCATTCATTTCGACCTGATGGAAGCCACTAGCAAGATCTAGGGTCGAAAAATATTGGCATCTTCCCAGTTTGTCAAGCAGGTCGGTAATGTTGGGCAATGGATATTTATCGTCAATTGTCTTCTCATTCAATTTCCGATAATCCACTACAACACGCCATTTTTGCTGACCTGAAGCATCCGCCTTTTTAGGTACTACCCAAATGGGGGACGACCATGGAGAACAACTGGGTCGAATTATTTTTTGGTCAAGCATACTATTTATTTGTTTTTCGACCTCCTGCTTGTGAATGAATGGATACCTGTATGTCTTGGTGTAAACTGGAGTCTCGTCTGTCGTTTTTATATAATGTTTTATTTTATTAGTGAAGGTTAACGATGTATTTTCTTGATAAAAAATGTCCGAATATTCCTTACATAGATTCTCGATCATGCATTTTTCCTCAATATTCAAATGCCCGGTCCTTATCTTAGATAAGTCGAGTCTCGGTTTTTCCGTGTCATCAAAGTTATTCAAACTGAACTCTTTTATTCCAACTCTATCAAATGTCTCGACAACAATAGGTTCTGAGAAGTCCAATGTAATACAACGTGTCGTGTTATTTAATATTGTTGTTAGCGCTTCTCCGTTTCTCGCGACGCTGAGGCTTTCGGGAATCTCGCAGTTATGTATTTTTTGATGAGGAATGATAATTTCGCCGTCATGAATGTTCGTTCTGATTTTTATCACTTGTTCTGAACGCGGTGAAACAGATATTAGATTAAGTTGGTTATGAGTATTATGATACTGTAATTTAATCCTTGCATGTGGTGTTATCAACATAGCTTTATCAAAATCTAAACCGGCTTGTAACAATTTGAGATTATCAAGACCAATTAGTCCATCAAAGATATTGTGGAACTTGAACAAATAAAATTTTAAATTTCCAGATATTCTAAATATGTTCGAAATTGGGATTAACGCACTGAACTTATGAGCAGATTTTTGGAATACTGTCGAAACTATAAATGGGTCATTTTTAATGGTATTTGGATATATTTTGAATGCTAAATTTGGATCAATAAATGATTTGGTTGAACCTGAGTCTATCAGAAATTTAAGGTTATGTTCTGGCCAAATGATATATGGTAGTTCACTAGAACTTACATTATTAATTGATATAATTTTGGGTGTTATGTTTGTTCGGAATTCTGAGGATCTTCCTGAAAATTTTCCTCTCCTTCATAAAAATCGCAATTATTTTCATAGTACGGTTCGGGTTCAATTTCTTGCTCATTTGAAGTAATTGGTATCGATTGATCAGTCTCCTCTGATTGAACATTATACAGTTCTTCAGATATGAAATTTCTTGGACCACCTTGGTTTTGGAAATAAGTTTGTTGTTGGGGACGAGAAACCGTATTTCTAGTGGAAATACTCATAGGAGTTGGATTTGTGATGTTTCTGTTGGGATTTGGTTTAAAAACGTTTTGATTTGGACGAGGATTCGAATTTGGTTGTCTAAATACTTGGGAATTGCGGAAAAATGTTTGTGGTGGGCCATTCATTCTAGGTTGGATATTAATTGGCTGTGATGGGAATCTATTTTGAGATGTTTGTGGTGGTTGAAATTGATTAAATCGTGTAGTATTATTGAAACTACTGAAATTAGGCGTTCTCTGAATTGTATCTGGATTTCTTTGTTGTGGACTTTGCATACTACGTGAATGAACCGGATTTTGTCTATTAGTGATTCTATTCGTTTGATTTTGGTAATAATATACATTTTCTTCTTGTATTATGAATTGGAGTGCCTGATGCAAATTATCAGGACGCATACTTCTGATGGTTGTTCCTAATGGTTCTCGTAAACCAGATAAAAATGTTTTGAGGGTTAATTTGTTGTATAAATCCCTTTTGAGGGTGCGCGCTTCTATTGTAGGGTCATGCGCATCTATATATGAACAAAGTAAATTAAGAATTTGCAGACACCTATCGAAGAATTGTTGTGGTTTTTCATTCGGGAATTGTCTAAGCATGACGAGATCTCTATTGAGACAAGCCTCGTCTCGTTGATCTGCAAAATTTCTATATAGAGTTTCTTTCAATTCAATCCACGTTGAAACGCTTTGTATATTTGTGACTAGCTTAGCATTGCCACTGAGCTTTCCAATTAATGAGTTTAATAGAAATGTATTTTGGAAATCATCTGGTCTGGTTGCATCATAGAATGCTTTGATGAGGGATTCACATGTACTTAAAAATCTATTTAATTCGTTTGGGTTGCCATCAAAGTTAGGCACACAACTGAGATATTCTGGTTTGAATTGGGGTGCCATGCCCGGTTGAGGTGGTGGAACCATATTTGAACTTGTATTAGGTAAATTGTATGAAATATTCAAATCTAAATTATTTGTGTTAACAATTGGTTCTGGAATTGAATTAATATCGTCTGAGTCAGTTAAAGACAGTTGGTTTAACCTTTCAAAAATATTCTCTAGCGACATAAAAAAATGGAAATGCACTTACAGAAAAAGCAAGCCTTTGGTCATCGCCTTTACCACTATAGGAAGTCTGTATCAGAAAAGCTATGTTTGTCTTCTCCAACTACTTCTTTCCTGCAGAAGAGAACGATGTGGTTCCTCTTCTCGAAAAATAGGGCTGAATTGGTCTTCGGCAGGTCAACGATTGACTGGGTGTCCTGAAGTTCGAGGAGCTGCTCTGCTTATTACTTCTTCCAGCACTGATTTTTCCGATGTTAAGTTCGATTACCGATTAATCGTAGAAACGAAAATCACTTCGATCGATTCGCGGTGATTTCGGCAATCCTACCGACTGCGCCAAATAAGTTCGGCAACGACGGACTTGTTTTTTAAAAAATAATTTTTATTACAAACTTGAAAACTAACATGAACAATGGATGTTTACTTGAATAAATCTAAAGTCTGACTGACGCTTTCTGTGGGAACTGGAATTAAGAAACCTCGGTGCTTGCTCGACATCTCGGAAATCAGGGGTGTTGAGTTCTTACGGAGTCAGCAGAATACACGGCTAGGTGGTGAGATAATTCATGTCATAGCTTTTCACCTCCGATTTCCCACGGGATGAACAATACGATTCGACTTGTACTCTACTAATATAAGGCTGTTTAGAACTCCATGAATATAATATCATAGAGATGAATGGTTCAATCAATGGAATAGGGAATCAAACGAATGTTTGATAAGATATACATAAACTACTTTCAAGAATCATTCAACCTGAGAGGTTTGGTAGGAATGAAGTATAACATATTTTATTCAAATTTCAAAAATATTATTTCTCAAAACACCTATTGCATTGATCGTTATTGGTGGACTCTTCTGAATGGTCTGAAACATGATATTTATAATATCAAGCCAACCATGTAACAATACGAATCATTTAGTCCTTGTATAATTTGAAGTATTTAAATAAAATACGTACTAAAAATAAAAATTCAGAGTTTTATTATATCTTTACTGCATAACCAAATTACATAACTAATGATTTGAACAAATGCCTTGTTAGTCTAATAAAGGGTAAATTTATGATACATAATTCTGAAATGGCACAAGATCACACTTTCAAGTTTTTCAAAATTGCAGAAACGATGAATATATGAGTAGCTATTACAATAATGAAAGGTAACTCGAAACTAAAATGGCACTATAGTGATGGAAAATGGTTGAGCATTCAAATGAGGCTAAATAGGCTTCCTGAGAAACAAAAGAAAGAAAAATCTAGGCATTTATCGAAATATACTAAGCGTCCAATATAAAGATCATACGAATTACTTTTGATATGTTTTGAACAACACTATAGGCTCCATTTGTCCAATTTTCAGGCATACTATGATATTTTTTTCGTCAAAAATGGAGATTTTTTATTAGCGATTTTTTTATTGAAAAAATCACTACGCCACTAGATTCAGAGTGCCTCTAAACAGGTGTGACCAAAATGTAATGAAAAAATATTCGTTAATAACAAAGTTATGACAACTCAAAAATTCGAAAACTCACACAGCTAACAGTCACAAAAAACACCCTATATCAACAGATATAGCCATGAGAATATTTTTTTATAACAACAACAATAAAGTGCCGCCAGATGAAAAACAAACAAATTTTTTTAATGAAAATAACAGAATTACATTCACACAATTCAACTAATAATGAAGAAAAAAAAATCAACGTAACTAATTTTTTGATGAAATTTTGGTCACACCTGTTTAGAGGCATTCTGAATCCAGTGGCGTAGTGATTTTTTCAATAAAAAAATCGCTAATAAAAAATCTCGATTTTCGACTAAGAAAAAATTTCGTAGTATGCCTGAAAATTGGAATAAACATTTCAAATTTTGTCCCAAGGTAGACCTTTTAGTACTTGACATTTCAAGAAAAAAATTATTAAACTCTGTTTACAACTTCAAATTTTAGGGGGGCGTTTCCATTAAAAATGAGTCACACTGTATATGTTGATTATCATATCAATGATTCCACTTTCGAATTTTTTGAGGTTCAACTATGTGAAAAATACATGTAGGTTATATCTTCTAACTCATACAAGTCCTAGACTTAAGATGGTTGCTGTTCAACTATGTTGGTGGTTAAAAACACTTTTCAAAACACAAACACTTTTTGCACAACAATTTCTGGTTGTTTGTTGCGGTTCTGCTCAAGTTGAGAACAAATGAATCATTGTAAAACTCTAAATAACGTGATGACTCGTTTATTCCTACAGGAATATTCTCTCTTTATAAATAGAAATGTTTTTTTGTGTCCGATATCTTGATTCTTTCCCATATAAATGGAAGTGTTTTTAACCGCCAAGTTAGTGGCAACCCTCGTAAGTCTAGGATTTGTATAAGTTAGAAAGACGGGGACCTCAGCTTTTTGAGTGTCATCCAAAGCACTTCTCGGCTGGTTATCGTTGAATGTCCGAAGGAATGATATCTAGGTATCAATAATGTTTGGTTGGTCATCCCGCTAGACGAACTACAGAAATAAAAAAATATTTCAAATAGCCGCGCCGAGATTCGAACCCGGGCTCTCGAACAACAGCCCAGCTAAAAAAATGATTTGTTTTATTGACGGTTTTTTTCTAGCTACAATTCAAGCCCAAACTCGTTTAGATAAGAAGTTGGCAAGTATTCGATCATCAGGTTGAAAGTTGAGATTGTCGAAATTTCTCGGACCGAAAACTACAAAAATAATCGAAAACGATATCAATCAAAAGACTACCAGGAGGCTAGTTTAATTCTGATTCTGAAACATTCTCTCTGATATTTCAAAAATTATTATGAAAATATATTGAATGTACCTATTGTATGCAGTTTTTTTTTTCAAAAATGATTGACGATTGTAACGTCAACCTAGGATAATTTCTTTCTTTTGACACTGACTTGATTTAGTTCCATCATTATGAGCTCATTACATATTTCAACTTTTTCCATCACAATAAAAAACAAAAAGATATCAACATATGGTGGTTTTTTAACTACAATTGATCTAAAACTATTTTATTCTGAAGAAAAATAGTATTCATATATTTGAGCTTGGATGTTCAATAATTTATAAAATGATATACAGGGTTATTCATGTCAAACGACACGAAAAATTGTGGCTTAGCCGCTCGATTTTTCGAATGTTCCGAATTCAGGACAAATAGAGGACTAGCACATTTTGAAATTTTTGTCATGATATACAGGGTGTCCCCGAGGCTGTCCCATAAACATTAAAGGTATCAAAGTTGTGTTTTTTCAAATGGAATTCCCTATATATTTTTTCTTTTTCGGATTCTACGATGAAAATGAAGGTAACTCTTATGACTGTACATCATATTTAAACGTTGATATTTTGAATTTTGTGAAAATGTAGTCATCTTTTTGAGGATTCAATTCTCAATCGTTGTTGAACTTTTTTTCACCAAATTCAACTTGGAGATCAACTCTGGTGTCACAAATATGGAGAATTTACTGAAGTATACAGGGTGGTCAAAAATTAACACTGAATTATTGCTACTTTCAAATGGTTATAACTTCACTATTTCAAATGGAACACCCTGTATTTCATCACGAGGACAGATGTGAAATTTTATTCTCTAACTAAAACTAATATACTCTACCTACCTCTTTTTCATATTACGAACCCACCCACTGAGCAATGTAATATTTGTTCAATATTACAGCAACCCAACAATGCAAGGTTGTAAGGTTTTTCGCTACCTTACTGCAAGATTGCAGCAACCGCTGAAACGGACCTTTCCTAATATAACAAATTCAATATTTCTTGATAACACATTCTAGCAAGGTTCCTGCAACATTATATATAAATTGAATAACATTTATTTTTTTTATATTGTGAATGTAATGTTTCCAGTAAGGTTACTGCAATATAACATGTGATGTATATGAAAATTACATATTGAATATTCCTACTACCACCTTGTTGCAATATGGCAGTGACTACTCAATAGAAAAGTATGTGTGAAGCATATTGAAATCTTGAGAATAAAAGCACAAATTTCAAACATAAAACATATAATTCACAAAATGAACGCAAAATACACAAAAATTAACATCCACAAAATACTTCTTGAAGTGGCAGCCCAATATTCAGTAGGAAAACTGAAACAAAAAACTACAGATGAAATATGGTGATAATAATAAAATTAGTAACTTGATCTAATCATTATTGACCTCTGAGTATATGGCAATCACCTTTTCTTTTCTATTCTTTGACTTTATCAAAACGACTATACAACTTCAGGTAGACATTTTATTGACATTTGCGAAAATTTCTTACGATGATTCTGTTTCTAAAAACCTTACATTCGATATCTCAATAAAAAAAATTCATCTTACCTTGGAACTATCCATATTAACAGCTTCTTTTTTGATGAGAGTGCACTTTATCACTTACTCCAATATGTCAGTTGAAAGGAAAACCTGTGCAATAGTCTTGTGAATTGCAAATCGATACACAAAGAACAAAGAACTTGACGAAACAACAATGGCTGACTGTCGATGCGACTGATGCGAGATCTGTGATGAGTCTGATGCAATGATCCTCCAATGATCGAACCGATTCCACCCGATACAACACGAGTGAAAATGTAATGAAGCACTACAAGTTTTAGGCAATATTACAAATGAAATTGAATCAAAAATTGAATTCATAACTTGCTATCAAATTGTTTATAGATTGTTCATAGAATGTTGCGAATATATTGAACTTTTATAGTTGAGACAATATTGCAATTGAAACTCGATCTAAAGTTACTTTTGTAACTTGCAATGCATTTTTTGATGGATGGTTCATGTGATGTTACAAATGTAATGAAGTTACAAGGTTAAGGCAATATTACGAATCAAATTGAATCAAAAATTGAATTTACAACTTGCTATAAAATTGTTTATAGATTTTTCATCGAATGTTGCGAATGTAATGAACTTTTATAGTTGAGACAATATTGCAATTGAAACTCGATCAAAAGTTACTTTTGTAATTTACAAATCATTTGATAGTAGGTTTTTCTGTTATGATTGGGAATATAACATTGCAAGAAGCCTTATGCAATATTGTCATGCTATATTACGGGAGCAAGCCGCAAATAATATTGAAGCAATATTTTGTAACATTGCATGTTCAGTGGGCACCTCCGTCAATTTCATCAACTTTTGTTCAGGTGATTTAATGAATGGAATAAATCAACGAAACTACCAGAGCTATTTGTAAGTTCAGAGGTAAGATTTCAGGAATATTTTAACATTATTATTTATTACAAAAATTGTTCAAAATATGACCAACAATTCAAATAGGATTGAATAAAATAAAAGGAACTATAAATAAAATGATGGGAAACCCGAATTCAATTAAACAATAATATTCAAGTTTATATCAAGTGTTCAAAGTGGTGACCGTCTGACTACGAACACAAACGTATTGTTTTTGAAAACATTCAGCAACTTTGGCCAATATTTCTGGATTCATGATTCTGAATGCTTCTATGATACTATCCTTCATATTATCTGGTGTCGTTGGTGGTGTGTTATAAACAGTTCCCTTTATGAATCCTCAAAAAAAGAAATCCGGAGGTCAAGTCGGGTGACCGTGGGGGCCAATTCTGGAAGCCGCTTCTTCCGATCCAACGATTTTGGAAACAAGCAGTTAAAAATTCCCGAACGTCACGATGAAAATGTGCAGGAGCTCCATCCATTTGAAGCCACATTCTTGTTCTTATGTCCAACGGAATGTCTTGCAATAGAATCGAAAGTTCATTCATTAGAAATTGTAAGAATAGTGCGCCATTCAAATGTTGTTGGAAGAAATACGGGTCAATTAAATATTGCCCCATGATTCCACCCCACACATTCACTGCCCACCTATGCTGATTATTCATCACTCTGAATCGATGTGGATTGGAATCAGAATAATAATGGAAGTCTTCTTGGTTTTCCGGACAAAACACTTCCAGTTCGTTTAAATTGTGTCAATAATCTTTCGAAAACGGCTTTGTTAAAGTGATTTCGGTTAGGATACCTTTCAGCGTAAACACGAGATGCCAATAAGGAATTTTGCAAATATTCTCCCATTCTATTCGTTTTTCTTTTGGATATACTCCCATTTCGAATATTAAACAGAACAAAAAACGAACTCCTACTGAAAGGCGATTCACAAAAACAATCAATTTTCAACTAACAGCAAGAAACAATAGTTTTGTTTTCATATATTGATATTTGTAATTGTCAAAATCACATAAGGTAACTTGATGAATATTGGAATTGACGAAGGTGGGTTCGAAATCTGAAAAAGGGTTATTTTCATGAAAATGTGTAGAGTTAGCCATAGGAAAGTATTTAGTTTCAGTTAGAGAATAAAATTTCACATCTGTCCTCGTGATGAAATACAGGGTGTTCCAGATAGATAGATAGATAGATAATCTTTATTAGTTCTTTGCAAATCAAAGCCAAAAAGTCGTAGAACCTGTCAAGAGAATTACAAAAAATATATATAAAATCATAATGTACATAAAAAACATAATACAAAAATATTACAAAAGTGTATGAAGGACATCAATTCACAGACATAAAAATAACACATAAATGATGTAGATATAAAAAGCAATTCAAAGTTGCCAGCTGTCAGAGAAATACTCTTCTATTGTGTAGTATGCTTTTGATATAAGAATATCTTTCAGTTCGATTTTGAGTTTTTTGGGGGGCAATAATATGAGCGACTTTGGTAGCTTGTTATAAATTTGAATTACCGTAAATGGTAAATATTTTTGAACATATGTCAGGTTAGTTTTTATGTTCAATAAGTGATACTTGTATCTTGTATGATGTACATGATGATCTCTAGCATATCATGCAAATAAGTCCATATTTTCGGCAACAAACAAAACTGACTCATATATGAGACATATCAGAGTCATTATTTTTTTCTCTATGAATAAAGGTTTACAGCTTTCAGTCATTTCCATATTAAGAATTCTTTTTATGCATCTCTTTTGTAATATATAGATTTGATTTGCTGTACTACTAAAACCCCAAAAAATTATACCATATCTGATACGTGAGAGATACATAAGCATTATAGGACAACAAAGCAATTTCTGGGAGATATGCATTTAAATAACTTTCAAGGCATAACTATAACTAGATATACTTGAGGATAATTTTTCAATATGACATTTCCAGTCAATTGTGAGTACCAGAAACGAAATCGAAGAAACTATGAATGGCATCTTTTCTAAAAGTTTTTTCAATGTTGGATTGATTTTGGTTGAAAGTAATAATTTGTGCTTTATCTTTGTTGAGCTTAAGTCTATGTGCATCAAAGTAAATATCTAGGGAGTCAAGCACTGAAAAAATCATACTCTGCATATTTATATGATTAATGGATGATAATATTATGGAGCAGTCATCTGCATATTGAACAATCTCTTCATTTGTTGCATTGCATATATCATTTGTGAAAAGTATATAAAGTAATGGCCCAAGATTGGATCCTTGAGGTTCACCCATTTTTATTTTTTTATAATCAGATCTTATAAATTGACCTTCGATCGCTATCATACTCAGTGATGTATTGTTGTCTTTCACGTAGATATGAAGATATTAGCTGGTGAGGTTTTCCCCTAATCCCAAAAGAATCTAATTTTTCCAATAATATGTTATAATCTACGCTATCGAATGCTTTAAACAGGTCTAAGTTAACGGCCGTTGTATATTTTTTTGAATTTAACGAGTCAATTACTTTACAAAGTGCTTGATAATTAGCTCGGGTTGTTGATTTAATATTCCTAAAACTATTTTGTGTGTTGCTCAACAGTTGATTCTTTATAAAAATTATTAGTCTGCTGTAAATTATTTTTTCTACAATTTTACTGATGTTTGATAAAACAGCAATTGGTCTATAGTTATTTATTACACTATTATCTCCTTTTTTAAATAAAGCTTTTATTCGCACAATTCTAAGTTCGTTTGGAAAGACGCCCTCAAGAAGAGATACATTAATTATATGTGCCAATGGCTTGCTAATATGGTTTGCTATTGTTTTAAGAAGTTTCACTGGAATTTCATCGTCCCCAACTGAAGCGGTATTTTTCAGGCTTATTATAACTGTATGGACCTCTTGAGGATCAGTTGGTAACAAATATAAATTTTTACGAAAAGGGATTCCAAGTACTTCAAAGTTATTATCATTATTATTTGGTGTAATGGCAGAGTTGATGAAAAAGTCGTTAATATTATTGAGTAGGTACCAAAGTTTCATCTTCTTCTTCGACATCAACATGATCAAATAAGCTTTTTTTAGTGTGATCGTTCTTGTTCGTATACGCTTTTACTAAATTCCAGGTAGCTTTTGGACTTATTTTGAGCTGATTGTATATATCCTGAATTTGACATTTTTTGGCTTCAATAATTACTTTTCTCAATACTTCACAGTATTTTTTATAGAAATCAATCGATAGGTACCATTTTGTTTTTGATGATAAAGCTTTGTTTTTCGCTTGCTAGAAATTTTTATACCCTTGGTTTCTTCCTTCATTTTTACATAACTTCTTTGGGAATATTATATTTATTTTTTGGGTCATTACCATGATAAAATATGCATAAGCAGCATTAGGTTCACTGATAGCTGAAAGATTTTTCCAGTCCATATATACTTTCGAAATCATTATAAAATTGTATCAATTTCGCATCTGAAAATATTCGTTTTTTAATTTTGAATTGGTTTTGTTTATCTTTGGAAGGGATATTAATACAAAGGGACTGTGCTTCGTAATCTGAAAGAGCTGAGGAAATAATACTTCCCTTATATTCATTGTTAAAATTTATAAATATGTTATCAATTAATTTTGCAGAATGTTTTGTGATTCTAGTTGGTTGATGTATTTGTTTTTGCAGGTTATATGCTAACAGTATATTCATGAACTGGTGCGATTTTTTATCCTCTATAAATAGATCAATATTGAAGTCCCCACAAAGTATAACTTTATAACTACTGAATTTATTCTGCACATAATCCAGTATTTCTCTGAAAGTGTCAAAAAATATATCACAGTTGTCTTGTGGAGGAATATATATACAAATTACGATAATTCCTAATACTTTACATAGTACTGCTGAAACCTCAATTATCCTTTCATTAATTTTATGTTTGATTTCAGTTTGATTCAATTGTGTTTTCTTTGACAAATATGCAGGAACTCCCATGATTCATTTGTGTTCTGCAGTATGCAGATGACATGTTATATCCAGTCAGTCGCATAGGATTTTTTTCATGGTTTGGAAACTAGTGTTCTGTCATACATAGGAAGGAAGGCATTTTTTCAGAATTTTCTATTAATATTTCTAATTCCAAAGATTTATTTTTCAATGATTGCATATTCTGATGTATGATGATATATTCACTATTAACCTTCTAATCATTTTTGTTACATTTATCTATGCTTGCTTGCACATTAATGTTAGTACCTATATCATAATTACAAATTTCAGAAACTTTCTTATCGCTACAGTTACTATTTCATTTTTTAGATTTGGCTACGAAAAAACTGTTCATCATCATCCACAGTTTGTATTATTTTTATAACTATATTAGAGCATTTTTTAAAATCAAATACATTTTTTATCATATCACACACTTTAAACTTACCATAATGAATCTTCGGATCAATGTGATAATCAATTGAACAATTTAGATTTGCAATACAAAAATAATTTATTGTTTTCTTTATACTGTATGTTATAATTTTATCAGAGAGTGAATTGCATTCAGATACAATAATTAGATTTGTTACCTTAGATAAGAATAAAATATTTTTTATTGCCAAATTTAACGATTTCGTGTTATTGACATTATTGGTATTAAACCTAAGGATGACAAAATCATTCTGCCCGTATGAAATAGTATCTGTAAACAAACATTTCGTTATATCCGAAAGTTCCTCTCCTGGTTTAATTCTTTCATATACCTGGTAGCTAGTGTCATTTGAAATAATGAAGTTATAACCATTCGAAAGTATCAATAATTCAGTGTTAATTTTTGACCACCCTGTATACTTTAGTTGTGACATTACTTATCTCCAAATTGAATTTAGTAAAAAAAAGTTCAACAACCACTGAGAATTGAATCCTCAAAAAGATGACTACATTTTCACAAAATTCAAAATATCTCGGGAACTTCAACGTTTAAATATGATGAACATTTATAAGAGTTGCCTTTATTTTCATCGTAGAATCCGAAAAAGAAAAAAATATAAAGGGCATTCCATTTAAAAGAACACAACTTTGAAACATTTAATGTTTTTGGGATACCTTGTATATCATGATAATAATTTTAAAATGTACCCCTAATAGTCCTCTATCTGTCTCGAATTCGGAACATTCGAAAAATCGATCGGCTAAGCCACAATTTTCCGTGTTGTTTGACTTGAATAACCCTGTATATTCGGATACGCACTTCCCTCAAAATCTTCTTGAATATTAAACCACATTTGATCCTCAATATTGAGATCTCGCAAACTACAGGGTATTTGAAGATTTTTGAAGTAATATACAGTTGCGCATTCACCTAAAAATATGCCGTTCAGAAAGTTTCGAAATTCCGCATAAGCCCGGTGATATTCGAAAAAAACTGAAATTTTGGAAATTTGTTCAAATTTTTTTTCTGGTTCTATTCATTAAAAGATTCCAGAATGAATAGTAATTTTACATTGTTACTTTTTCAAATTCGTAAATATCGAATAAAAATTCATTACTATGGAAATTTAGCTTTTTTTTTCTTGGTGATATCGACCTAAGAAGTCAGTAGTCACATTCCAATATTATTGTCTAGAATTAACTTTCACGAATGAAGGGATGAAAATACAATAGTGGGTGCGGTAATTTATTCAAACATGTTCAAATTATTGGATAACTTAATTTAGGACAAGAATGAACTTTGAACGAACAAAAAAATAAATTGAAATTTCAAGACAAGAGTTAATCACATTAGATGCTCAAAATGCTGTCCTTGTTCATGATAACACAACTATGCCCATCTACGAATATAAATCACTGAATGATTGATTTCCATCTTCCTCGATCTTCCGAAATGTATTTTTTTTCCGAGTTCTTATTAATCTGCACTTTATATATTTTTAACCAGATGGACACAATGTCTAGCTTCAATTTCACTTTATTTATCAAATGCTCTTTAGTTCTTTCATCCATTCCCTAACCGTATTTTTCAAATCTCGGTGAGATTTTCATACAATAACTTGAACATAGTTTGGTGTATTTGTCGTCTTTCGGGATACAAGTTTGATAAATTTCAAATGACCAACACTGTTTCTATCATATTTGTATCTAAGTTTTATCATATCCCTTTTTTCTCCACTCGTGAAAACCATTTTTCGGCAGAAATAAAAGTCGAAGTGAACCATCCAACTCAAAGCCTCCTGGGGTAAAAACCATTTATTTAATAACCCCGACTTTTCGAAAACAAATTTTAACTTGTGTTACTTCAATGTGAAGGTTATAACAATAAGTTCTATTCGGAAATGAAAAAATCCAACATGGCCCTCGTAAGAACAAACTAAGTTGATTATGGTGGCCGGAAGACGAAACGTCGAATAAGAAACCTAATAAAGCTGATTATGGTGGCCGGAAGACGGAACGTCGAATAACAAACCTAAAAACGCCGTTTTTAAGGGGAGAAAAACTTTGTAATCACTTTGAAATCTTTCAATGAATAAAGCCAGAAAGTTAAAAAAAAATCCCAAAAATTAATTTTTTTCCGAATATTCTCGGAATTTCGAAACTTTCTAAACGGCATATTATTGTTAGGTAAGTGCAGATCTTCGCCCGAATTCAACCCTCTTTATATCTTCATAGTTTCCGAGATCCCACAAATGGAGAGGATCAAAATTGAAACACTTGGTGTATACATCATAAAGAGTTTACAGTTTATGGCGACTAGAAAAATACTGGCAATTATAGTTGTCTAACGCTCAATCAGGTTACTAAATGAACTGGATAAATTTTTGGCATTTTTTTGGTTTGTAATACTGTTATACCGGGTGTGACAAGATCATGATAGACCCCTCTTTTTCCTTTAGTTTAAGAGATAATTTATTGAAATTTGAAACGACCCAATTGATGAACGTCACATTTTGATATAGAAATGAAAAAAAAACCTTGAATTGGACAAACATTTTTAAAGGAAAAATAGTCTATCCAATTGAAATATCAAACGTAGTTTGAAATTGGATGTCTAGTAAACTACAACCACAAGTACTTTCCTGGCAAATGCCATGCAGAACATTGAATTATATCTGCTCGTAGTCTATGCAATGATTCACACTGTGGATGCAGATCGCAAATGTTTCTTTATTCCTAAAAATTCACATCGAAACAGGCACGCCAACCTACAGACCGGTTTCGGATTTATTGGCTCTCATCACTGCAGGGTAGTTAACCGAGTAGAGACCGTGAGGTCAGAAACAAATCTCCCAAGTCACAGAACTTGGAAGTGGCTGATAGATAGACTAAGCTAATAAATGAAAAAAAGTGACTTGGGAAATTTGTTTCTGAAGTGTTTCTTTCTTTTGCCGCATGTTGTCGCCAATTCCAACTATCTCTTGGAACGCGGCTCCGTGTGATGAAATAGACGCGATGACAATGCATTGGGACAGAAACCAACGGTCTCTACTCAGTTAACTACCCTGCACTGATGAGGGCCAATAAGCCTGAAACCGGTCTGTAGGTTGTTGAGCGTGCCTGTCTCGATGTGAATTTTTTCAGGCAAGTAGTTGTTTCCTGCTCGTAGTCTACCAGATATTCAATTTCAAACTATGTTTGATATTTTGATTGGATAGACTATTTTTCCTTTTAAAGTTTTTTCACTCTTGTTTCTTTTCTGACTATTTCATAATTTATCACCATATTTAATTCATCAAAATGGTTTCTTGGAACTATACTGGTACTGTGGTACCATACGTTGGTACTCGTGATAAGCAGTTTATTCATGGAATGCCATATTGAAATTCCTGTTGGATTAAATCAAAATGACTCATTATAAAACAAATTATTAAACTGAATTACTTCTCAGAGTAGGTACATGAGATGACATTGCAATACAAAAAGAAAACAAAAAAATTACAATAGTTGTTATCCATTAATGTCAATACATGCATTGCTGTTCCTCGAAGAACATTCGTCAATTATGTTATTGATGACGCCTCTTACTCGTAGCTCTGGGTTTTCACCGGGTTGCATTGGCAGTTGTATAGTCAATATATTTCAACTGATTTCACAACTCCCTCTTATTGTAGCTCGATAACTAATTCGATTATATTAATTTTTTTTCTTAAAGGTTTAATTCAGATTTGAATCATAACTAATTGCAATATGGCATTTCATTAATGAACTGCTTATTATGGGTAGGTACTAATGGATGGTAGCAGCATGGTTCACTAAGAAAAAAATGAGTCTTGTGCCGAATGAACTTGTGATAAACTATGAAATTCAATGTTTTTGACAGGATCGAAATACCTAGTCATCAGAAAATTCAAATCAAAATAGATATTAATAGTTGAAATGTCACATATGTGGTGTAATTAGATTCAAGAAGTTGCGCAAAGTTTTGAATTGCAATACTATTAGATTCGTGGCACTAAAGTAAGTACCACTTTCGGTGGAACCGGAAGCGGAAAAAATCATTTCTATGTCAAAATATTACATACCTCTGAAACTAAAGGAGATAAAGGGGTTGTACCATGATCCTATCACCAGTCACTAATTTCGAAACACTTTTCATGATAACTTATCCGTATTCTGACTGCACAGACAGGCTGAAATCACCTGGGTGTATTGTTGTTTCATGATACCACCTCCTTGTATCCACGAGAACTGAATAACAAAAACAAAAACCATTTGAACATGATTATGAAATACAAAAATAAAATAATGTAATCAAGAAATCATTAAATAAACTTCTTACATTCAAACCTCAACTCTTAATAGTATAACTACAGAAATATTTGCAGATTCTGGTTATATCAACTTCTTACATTCAGACTTCATTTCTTATTAGCATGACTATATCCGTTCTGGCTCCATTTGGAATTAGAAGTCACTAGATTACGGAAAAGCCACAAGATGAGATGACATACGTCAGTTGACATATTTAAAAAGTATTTGGAGAGAGTTTTCAACTGCCATCATAGTTGTGAAGCAACCCTCGTAAGTCTAGGACTTGTATGAGTTAGGATGACCTCAGCTTATTAAGTATCATCCGAAGCACTACTCGGCTCGGGTTGATATCTAGGTAACTCCAAGAACTTTTGATAGGTCACCTTTCTCCTCCCGCTAAACGATACTACAGAAATGAATTTCCAATAGCAGCGCCGGGATTCTAATCCAGACCCTCTGGGCCATAGCCAACGTCTCAACCATAGATCTTATTGCTTACGCTAGATCCGGATCCTGTAGTAATTTTTTGGTCTAGAGGGGTCTGCAAGAAAGGACGTACTATGGTCACGTGGGACAACACATTTGTATGGTCAACAACTAAAACGACCAATCAATGGCTTAGTACTTTCAACCCCCCCCCGGACCTATATACAAAACAAATAACCTAGATACCGGATCTAGCGTAAGCAATAAGATCTATGGTCTCAACGCACTCGGTTACAGACCCGATATTTGAAGGAAGATAGGTGGAATTTGACTGCAGATATTCGATAGCTGTCTAGGAACAGGACGTTGTCCCTTAATGTACCTACAGCTTACAAGAGCGAAATCCGATCTACCACGTTAATAGCCACGTAGCGATTCCCTAAATTGGCAAATAATATTTCAGTCAAGCCACGAGCCGGTCAGATTTGGCACCCATAGACTACACCACGTTCATGCCCACTTGGAGATGCCTCTAAGCCAGCTGAGGTTCAAATGAAAAGGATTTGACGATGACTGAAAGAAATCTGGACACCCTGTTTGAAGATTATTTCCTTATTTAGAATGTATTTATTGATTTTAATATTATTTATTATTTCAGGGGTTGAATTATTTATTATACAAAAATTCTGACATAATTGCCAGATATTTTGAATAATCTTCATGAAGTCCTTCTGAAGTATTCGAGATTTCACCGGGTAAGTGATCTGTTCAGTACATTTATTTGGCGAGCGTGACAGGACTTATTTGACAAATGGAGAAGATACACGAGTAGCATTTGAAAGAAAATATAATACTATTTTTCAAGAAATAGAATCAACAGAATCTGGCTGAAATATAAGACAAAATATGTCAGAAAATATCAGTGTTCATGATAAAGATATGTTCGATTTCTTATTAGATGTGACATGTAGTGAAGAAGATATTGACTCCGAAATAATGGAAGCAGAAGAAATTGTCAGCATATATAATAAAGTGAAATACAGAGTTGAAATGAGATCAATCAAGAAGGCGCATCATGGTTCTCTTATAGCACATAGTGAATCGAGTCATTCTTCCTCTTCGAAGACAAAACTGCATCTTTCTCGTATTGAATATAAGAAATATGGTATTGAAATCAAAGATTGGATACCTTTTTGGAGCCAGTTCAAGAGAATCTATGGTGATGACAGTATAAATACAGAAGATAAGTTTCAATATATTTTCGGCGGAGCTAAGTCTGAAATCATCAATTATACTGTTTACAAGATTTGACTAGGATAGGTGCAGATGTTGCCGAAAAATTATTCACACGCAGAAAATAACGTTTGCACAATATATCCGATCTGTGGTATCTTGATATTCTTGGAATATTCGATCCTGTTCATAAACAGTCTAGAAGAAAAATTGAATCAGCAGTACAGAAGCATTTCCAAGAAACAGTAAAGATTACCAAGGAGGGAAGATACGATGAGGTAGTGATACCATGAATTGAAGTTCATCCTTCTTTACCTAAAAATTTTCGTTTGGCTGAACGAATATCAGAACATTTTATATCAAAACTGACGAATGAAGGATACCACGATAAATACGATCAAGTATTCTCTGGATGGTTATACTGAGGTATTATTGAATATGTTCCTGAGGATGAAGTGAATAATGTGAGTCATTATCTCCCGCATCGTCATTGGAGTAGGTACTGGGTTATAGAATCGAAATAATACATTCAGTACAATAGACACATCTATATTAAACTGTGTTGTCTCGATTAGGGTTGAAACCCTGAATTGAGGAGAGATGAATGGACTATTGGGCACAAACTGAGCGGTCTTTAAGATCTTACCTTGTCACACTTGACGTGGGGTAGAGGACTGGCCGGCCGGCGGTCTAGTTTGGGAATTGGGCTTCCCTTCTCGGTTCCTGAGGGTGACCAGGAACTATTCGCGTTTCGCGCACATCAACATGATGAATTCTCCTTTTACGTCAGGATGACGGATACGAAAATTATAAGAGTATGTAATTGGAAATTCGGGTTGTCGCGATTACGCTTGAAAAAGTATCTGTCTTCGATATATACACACTTCGAGTCTCTATCCGTTTCGATTTTGTTCCACTTGGAGCGCTGCTGTAAAATCTTAAAGACTTGTGTCGCGGATTGAATTTGAAATATATAGAGGGAACCAAACACGGATAGCAGATACTGAATGAAAAGAAAATAAAAGTTTGTGAATTTGCTGTACATAAAGAGACATTACAAACATAGATATGAACGAAACATTACCGCCCACCTAAAATGCGAAGAATTTTACTATTGTTGATCTGGAGTTGATTCCAGAGGTAAGGGACATAGTTTAGAAACGGGTCGCTTCAATATGTTGCCGTTGGCGATTTTCACGCTAGCAACTCTCACATGCCCATCAGGACCAGGAAATGTCGATACGATGCGCCCTAAATTCCATTTCAAAGGAGGAAGATTTTCGGTTTTGATAATAACTAACGAACCTTCCTTGATAAAATGAGAGGAAGCATCGAGCCACTTTGTTTTTTGTTGTAAAGTATTGAGGTATTCATTTGACCACCTAGACCAAAAGTCCTGGTGCATGCGAGTGAGAAGTTGCCATCGCGAAAGGCGATTGATTGGTAGAAATCTCAAATCAGACTCTGGTGGGGCAGTCAACGGTTCCATAGTAAGAAAATGTCCTGGCGTTAACGCACTGCAATCATTTGGATCGTTGCTAAAAGGAGTGAGTGGGCGTGAGTTTAAAAGCGCTTCGATTTGAATTACCACAGTTTCTAATTGTTCATATGTCAGCACTTGATTCCCAACTACCCTAACAAGGTGAGACTTGACAGATTTGATGCCTGCCTCCCATAATCCTCCAAAATTTGGAGCAGCACTGGGAATCCGTTTGAAGGTAATAGCCTCATGGGAGAGGGCTTCTGACAAAAAACTATTTAATTCACGGTAAGCACCACGGAAGTTAGTAGCACCATCACTATAAATTATTTCACAGTGTCCTTGCCGTGCAATAAAGCGCCGCAATGCGGCTTAAAATGCCTCTGAGGTGAGATCAGAAGCAAGTTCAACATGAATTGCCTTGGTGGCAAAGCAAATAAATAGGCAGAGATAAGTTTTTGCATAAACTTTGGCACCTCGCACTCGGTGTGATACTGTATTAAAAGGACCTGCGTAATCAACGCCAGTGTGCAAGAAGGGTTTTAGACGAGATATCCGCGGAGCGGGAAGATCGCCCATGGGAGGTTGAGGAGCTACCGGGTGAATGCGGAAACATCGTACACATTTCGAAAGAATATGACGAACAGAACGTTTAAAACATAGAATCCAAAACTGTTGAGCAATGAGATATTGCACAGTCTGGACTCCAGCATGAAGGTAGGTTACATGAGTATACTCAATAATTAAATCAGTTAACCGGCTGTTATTAGGAAGAAGAGCAGGGAATTTTCGATTGAATGCAAGAGGGGCATGTCGGAGTCTCCCACCGACCCTAAGAATGCCCTCATGATCTAGAAATGGAGACAGTTTTTTCATAGCCTTAGGAAGAGGCTTGCCTTTACTAATTGATAATATTTCATCAGAAAAATGGGTAGATTGAATGTGTTTTACAAAATTCATGAGAGCATTGTTAAGTTCAGGTGATGTTAACCAACCTGATGGATATGATTTTTTACGAATGTGCAGGGTGAAGCGAATAATATAGCACAAAATTCGTATACATGTTGTTAGTGAGGAATGATTGTTCAGAATATTATCTAAAAAATGAGAATCTGACAGGGTGACAGTAAGAGTTAAGGATTTTTCCTCTTCAAGGGCTTCGTCCGAATAGAAATCGTTCACGGAAGTAGAAAATCGATTATGTGAAGAGAGAAAAGGGGGCCCCGCCCACCATGAGGAACAATGAACAAGCTCAGTAGGAAGAAGGTCACGTGAACCATAATCGGCAGGATTATCAGCTGAGGCTACATGAAACCAAGATTCAGGGGGTACTTCATCTTGAATTGCCACAACTCTGTTGCTCACGAACGTTTTCCATCGATAAGATGGAGATTTTAGCCAATAAAGCGCTATAGTGGAATCTGACCAACAACAGATGCGTGAAAATTTTATTTTATTGACATACACTCGACGAACGTATGAAACAAGCCGAGCAGCGAGTACAGCAGCACACAGCTCGAGTTTTGGGACTGAAATTCTTTTCAAGGGTGCAACCTTAGATTTGGCACAGACAAAGTAGGTAGTAATTTTATCCCAGGAAGAGGTGAAAACGAAATAGAGAACGGCACAATAACCTTTTTCACTTGCGTCACCGAAACAATGAACTTCACAAGACTCAAAATTTTTGGGAGTTATCTGACGATCAATATTTATGTCAGATAATGATGGAAGTTCGGATAAATACGCATCCCAGAGACGAATGATATCACCTGAGGGTTCTTGATCCCAGTCCAGTTTACACATCCACAATCTTTGGATCAAATGTTTCAAAAGAAAAGTTAGGGGTGACAAAAATCCCAAAGGATCAAAAATGCGGGCAACATTCGAAAGAAGATTTCGTTTCGTGCATGACTTATTGACAGGTTGAAGAATAAATCGAAAACTGTCTGAAGACGGAGTCCACTGAAGGCCCAAAACTTTGTGAGAACCGTTTGGTGCTGATTCGAATGAAATCGGGTGGATAGCCACATGTGAAGGTGGCAAGTGATTTAAAACAGAAGCCTCATTGCTAGCCCACTTCCGTAATTCCAATCCAGCCTGCTTGAGCAATTTAATTAATTGATTTTGCAAGAGAATTAGATTTTCAATAGAAGAACTTCCGCTGACGATATCATCAACGAAAGTATCATATTTCAATGCTTTCGCAGCAAGAGGGAATTTTTCGCCGTCATCCTGGGCTAACTGTAAAAGAGTTCGGATGGCTAAGAATGGAGATGGAGAAAGTCCATAGGTGATGGTATTCAAACGATAATCTCTTATAGGTTCTTGCGGAGAGAACCTCCACAGAATCCGCTGATAATCCCTTTGTTCAGGAGTAATAGCGATTTGTCGGTACATCATTTTGATGTCAGCGGTAAGAACAAACGAGTGAAGTCGAAAATTGAGAAGTATGGTGACAATGTCACGTTGCAATTTTGGGCCCACAAATAAGTTTTCATTGAGGGATGATTGATTAGGGAGTTTAGCAGATCCATTGAAAACGACTCTCAACTTCGTGGTAGTACTATCGGGACGAATAATACAATGATGAGGTATGTAAAAAACATTATGAGATGTGGAAGGCTCTGGAAGAAGCTCCATATGATTGAGGTCGATATATTCTTTCATGAAGGCTTTGTATTGTTCGTATATGTTGGGATTTTTCTGAAGTCGACGTTCGAGGGACCTCAGACGATTCACAGCAAGATTTCGAATACCAGGAAAAGAAGGATGTATATTACGAAATGGGTAGTGGACAATGAATCTTCCAGTTTCATCTCGTCGAAATGTTTCCATAAAATGCCTTTCACAAGCTTTATCTTCAGCTGATAGTGAATGGATTTCAGGGACAGATTCAATTTCCCAAAATTGTTTGACACATTCTTCGAGAGACGGAGTATTCAATGTCGAACAGAAAAGAGAAACTACTGATGAAGGACGTGGGGCATCGATTTTTCCCATGAGAACGTAGCCAAAAATCGTGTTGATGGCATCAGGTTCTCCTTCCGACCCAGAAATACGTCCATTGAGTAAAACTTTGGAAAACACATCAGCGCCTAATAAAAGGTCGATATTTCCTGGACTATAAAACTGTTCATCAGCCAAGTTGAGATTTGCAAGGTATGAAAAAGTATTCGGAGTACGGGTAGTAGGTAAATCGTCGCAGATTTTTGGCAGTACGACGGCATCTACATTTAAATCCGAAACAGGATTTTTCAATGAACGAATAGATAGAGTGACACCTCCATGATTTGTTAAAGTATTCATTGTGCCAAGGCCGTTGAGTTTCAAAGAAAAATTGGTAGAAGTGATACCTAGGCGCTTGAGACTCTTTTTTGTTATAAATGACGTCATACTACCACTGTCTAGCAGGCAACGAAAGGGTTGATAGTTACCCCAACTATCAAGAACTTCGACGCGGGCAGTAGAGAGCAAAACACGAGAATTAGACGAAGCGAAACCAGCATGGATTGATGCTATATCGGGGGGATGTTGAGATGTATTTTGAGAAGTTGAATTATCAGAACTCGAATGAGCGGTAGGTACGTTGGACGGCAAACTTGGAGTTACTTTAATAGAAGGGAGTTTTTTATCAAAATGTAAAGAGGTGTGATGTCGTAATCCACAACGATGACAAGTGATAGATGATTTGCAATTTTTGAAACTATGGTTGTTGCTCAAACAATTTATACACAGGTGAAGATTTTTTGCAAATTGATAGCGGTCGTTGGGAGATTTCCTTAAGAAGTCAGGGCATTTGAAAAGCATATGATCTGCTTTACAGCTTACACAGGGGACCGCGGACTCTCGAGTTGGGTTGCTATTCGTTTGGATTAGCAACGAAGTTGAAGTACGAGGAGAAAACTGTGCTTTTTGAGGCTCCGATCTTTTTTGAATGAGTTTCATTGGCCGAGATACATTTAAATTAGCGAGTGCCGAACAGTGTTGCGTAAGAAAATTATATAATTTCTCAAATGTTGGGGAATCAGTAGAATCATGAAACAATTCGAACCTAGTGGCTACGGAAACATCAATGCGTTTGAGAAGCATTTGAACCAAAATAAAGTCCCAATGTTCGGTGGGAAATTTTAGAATTTTCAAGGCAGCAATGTTTTCTGAGAATATATCGAGTAAATTTCGCAAATCTTGAGGATTTTCACCATTTTGTCTGGGCGAATTTTCGATAGCAGCCCAATGAGCTGCTGCAATCAAGCGCGTATTTTTATATCGTTTGATGAGCGTATCATAGGCGATTCTATAATTATTAGCTGTCAAAGGCAATGTTTTGACTAAAGCTAAAGCTGGTCCTCTCAAAGAGGTTAATAGATAATTGAATTTCTCAATTTCACTCAATTTCGGATTATTTTCAATGAGCGCATCGAACATATCAATAAAAGAGGGGAAAGATGTGGTATCACCACCAAAAGTTGGTAATTGAATTTTTGGAAGTGAAACATTCGAAGAAACGTCACTTTGAGAATGTGAATCAGAAGATGATGGAAGCCGAGCATACGATGATTTTATCGAATAAAATTTCCTCTCGAAATCTTTTCTAAAATTATCTTCTAATTCGAATGCTTCATCATCGGCAACCTCACCTATAATAATATTGTGCCCTTTGAAAAATTCCTCTTTTATGGAATCGATGCTTTCATACCAAACTTTGAACAACGTGATGGAATCCAAAGTCATTGACGTCGTAGCATTGCTTGCCACTTCAAAAAGTTCGTCAATTTTTTTAATTTGACTTTTACGCTGAAATTTAGCTTTTTTCTGTTTGTCCGCTGACATTATAAATTGATTAAAAAAAAAAATTGAATGATTGAGTTGGTGAACGAAAGACGTGAAATTTGCGCGAGCCACTCAGTAAAACGCCGTGTGACGACCTTCGATTTCGGTGCGTAGGTATATGTACTGGTCGCTGAACGCGGGTTTTTTGTGGAGCGACGTATTCGTCTATTTTGATCTATTTTTTGTTCTTCAACAACAAAAAACTTAAATTGATAGATGATATCAAAACAGGGCATAAAGAAAATGGATATTCAAAATTGATGATGAAAAATTGCAACGATGAAATAGAAATTATCTCAAATCAACTCAGAATCTGCCATCCGGCTCGAAGGACCAAAAAATGTTGTCTCGATTAGGGTTGAAACCCTGAATTGAGGAGAGATGAATGGACTATTGGGCACAAACTGAGCGGTCTTTAAGATCTTACCATGTCACACTTGACGTGGGGTAGAGGACTGGCCGGCCGGCGGTCTAGTTTGGGAATTGGGCTTCCCTTCTCGGTTCCTGAGGGTGACCAGGAACTATTCGCGTTTCGCGCACATCAACATGATGAATTCTCCTTTTACGTCAGGATGACGGATACGAAAATTATAAGAGTATGTAATTGGAAATTCGGGTTGTCGCGATTACGCTTGAAAAAGTATCTGTCTTCGATATATACACACTTCGAGTCTCTATCCGTTTCGATTTTGTTCCACTTGGAGCGCTGCTGTAAAATCTTAAAGACTTGTGTCGCGGATTGAATTTGAAATATATAGAGGGAACCAAACACGGATAGCAGATACTGAATGAAAAGAAAATAAAAGTTTGTGAATTTGCTGTACATAAAGAGACATTACAAACATAGATATGAACGAAACAAACTGTACTACTTACTCTATGTCTGTTCTCAATATGAACAATCATACATGAATAATCCTTTATCCCCTAATCATTACATAAACTATATTGGTCACTCAAGCTAACTGAGTTAACTGTCTCTCAATAGGCAGGTACTGCATCATGTAGTGGAATTGAACACTTCAACTACAAAAATCCGACCAGTCTTTGATGCCTCCGCGAGAGGAGAAGTATATCCTCCATTAATTCAATGTTTAGGAAGATACATGAATTTGATCGAACTAATTCCTTTTATTTTATTGAGATTCCGACTTTCTCGAATAGGATTCATTGCTGATAAAAGGAAAGCTTTCCTTCAAATTAGTTTATCCAATTCTGATATAGATGTTTTGCGTTTCCTATTGATGGATAGAAATAACCTTCTCATAACCTGTAATAAATTGTAGTCAATTGTGTCAGTCACGAGAGTCTTTATATGCTGAATCAATAGTACAGACATTGTACAAAAGCTTTTATGTTGATAACTGTGTAACTAGCCTTGATTTCGAAAAATATTTGCACGAATTCACGGAACAGTCCATTCAAATTATGAATGATGCTAAATTCTATCTACTATTGACACCATCGTGTCACCTGTTCTGGGGTTGAATTGGGATCGTTTACAAGACACATTTGTTGAAATTATATAAAAATTGAATTATTTCTGTACACATGCTGCCAGCTACGAGGTCATCTATAAGTTACAGAACTTGGGATGTATGTTGACATCGAGATAATAAAGTTAGTCTCTGCTGAATCGTTGAACTGGCCACTGTGCGTTTTTTATTCTTTGCATTGTTTTTTCAACAGATTATGGGCCCAGACCCCGCAAAAAAACCAGTACGTTGATCGTTGATAAAGTGAATTTTCAAGTGAAACATGACGGCAAATAATTATGTCACGAGTGTTCCAAAGCTACTTGGACGCGAGAATTATACTGATTGGACATTTGCCAACCGCAAAGGATTGATGGGATAAGTTGCAATCACTATTCGATGACCCGGGTTTTACGAGGCGCACAGTTTCATTAAGAAACCTTATCTCAATAACTCGGTAAAGCTTACCGAAAGAAGCCAAGAGGGAGCAGCAGTGGCACACATCTGTGGCGTCAATGGTCACTGACGTCCATGGATCATCCCACGGTTGTAGACTGGATCAACCACCGAACTGTCCTGACGTCACTTCACTGAACTGCATTAGGTTCTTTCGTCTGCTTTTCGGTGTCATGTAATCTACACCAGCTGATTTTCAGTGCAGTTAACCTAATGTTATTCATTCTACACCTCGCGAAACGAATGCTCAAAAGCGGTGCAAAATACACGAGGTGTAGGAGAGTGCTACACTTTGCATACAAACGAAAGGGGCTATTGGCGTGAAGCAGCATCCGACGACAGCGCCGCCCTGAAAGCTGTCGTTCGTCAGGCGTGACAGCTGACAGCGGCGCGATGACGGACGCGCCACGTGAAGCGCTAGGACCAGGATTCGTCCCCTTTTTTCTCTCCTCATCTTCGATCCGAGTCAGACGCTCAGGCACACGCGCCATTCTTATTATTGTTACGATCTTCGTTGGTAGAAGTGAACGACGACTGGGTTTAAACTGATAACTAATTTATTTCAACGAACACTAACACTTATGATAGACTTATTTATAACAACTATTTATTTTGGAGGTTACGAACGTAACGCAACGTCGTATTCAACTGACTTCAACCATAATCTGGCCCTGTATATATATCGTGGTTGAGTTGTTCTAGAACCATCTCGAACTGTCACTTTCCTGTCATCTATCTCCATTTAATAGCTTCCAGGATATTTCATCCTTTTCTGTTCTAGATCTTTCACGAACAATCGAGAGCTATTTGGAATGTTCAATACAGGAGGATAATTTGATATCGGCGATACTTCTTCATGACTTTGCCGAACTCCATTACATTGCCCTCTCCTTAAAAGGCATTCCTCTTGGAATGCATTACTCTGGTTATGGTGACTATAGGAGCAATCTGAATACAACCTCCAGCATGTTTCGGACAATCCTCCAGTTCAGACCATCCAAACCACAAGTCAGCTGGGGAACAGCTACTTTCTGTATTCCTTCTTCTAATACAGCGCTTCGCAGGTCGACCAATGCATTCCAGAGGTTCTTGTAGGATGGTTTTTGGAAGTGCCTCTCCTTGGTTGTCAGATAAAAGAGTGATCTTGTTCCTTCAGGACTGATACCTTCAACTTTCAGGGCTCTACCGATGGATGTAGTTTGTTGTTGAAGCTCTTCTAGCTTGCCGAATCTTTTCCGGAACTCGTTGGCTATTCCTCGGAACATCTGAAGGTCCTGGGCTATGCAGTGGGCTAGTGCATATTCTACATGGACGGTAAAAAGGTCGCGCTGCTCTTCTTTAGTGACTTCAAATCTCGCCTTCGATGAACCGCTGTATACTTCCATGAAGTCTTCGAAAGTGAGCTCCTTTTCGTCTTGCACTTCTACTTGCTGCACTTATTGATCCAGGGTTCCCTCGAATGGTGCGAGTCTGTTGAAGTGAACGACTTTTGGTTTGCCATTGGGAACTTTGCTGATGCGGTAGATAACGTCATTGATCTTCTTCTTAACGCGGTAGGGTCCTTCCCAAGATTTCTGCAACTTTGGACATAGTCCTCGTTTTCTTTGAGGATTGTAGAGCCAAACCAAATCACCTTCTGCGTAGCAATTGCCATTAGCTCTGATATCATAGCGTTCCTTCATCCGTTCGCTAGAGATCCGAAGATTAGAACGAACCAATTCGTGTATATCGGTCATCTTCCTCCTCAGAGTCGCTATGTAATCTTCACCTGCCACGTCTTCGCCGGGTCTACATCCAAATACCAGGTCACATGGAAGCCGCATCTCTCGCCCAAACAGCACTTTTGCTGGAATCTGTCCAGTAGATTCTTGCACTGCTGATCGGTAGGCCATCAGGAAGAAGAGCAAATGTTGGTCCCAATCCACGACTTTGCAGAGGTACTTTCCTTCAGTCCGGTTCATGCGCTCCACTATTCCGTCTGATTGAGGATGTAGTGGTGTTGTTCTGGTCTGCCAGATTCCTAGCCTTTCGCTCATTGTCCGAAATACCTCACTCTCGAAATTTCGGCCTTGGTCAGAGTGAAGTTCCATTGGCACCCCAAAACGAATAATGAGTTCTTTCATTAGTACACCAGCGACGGTAACAGCCTCTTGATTAGGAATCGCAGAATCGCATAGGCCTCCACCCATTTTGTGAAGTAGTCCATGCAAACCAGAATATCGATTGCCATTATCGGTTATCGGAAATGGCCCAGCAATGTCTATGGCAATTCTCTCGAACGGGTTACTCACATTGTACTGCCTCATAGGGGCCCTTGGTTTTCGGTGCGGCCCATTACTTGGGAAACAGACGGTGCATTTACGGCACCATTCTCTGACATCATCGCTGTAGTTCACCCAGTAGAACCGCTTACGAACCCTCTGTAGAGTCTTGTTCACTTCCAGATGTCCTCCTGAAGTCCCGTCGTGTGAGTAGCGCAGTACCTCAGAAACTCGGCTTCTAGGGACCACTAGCTGCATTCGATGATCTGACCCGTTATCGTTTTCAAGTTTCCTCTTCAGCAGGCCTCTTTCCAGTAGCAGAGAGTCCCACTGACCCCAGTAAGCCTTCAAAGTTTGTGATAATGGGGCCACTTCTTGCCAAGTGGGGCGACGATCTGCTTCCTTCCATTCCCGGAGTTTTCGAAGCTCTTGATCCTTTTCTTGTTCTTGTCGAATTGCTGCTGGCAACCAATCATCACTGACAATAGTAGTTCTGTTGATAGAGGCTTCCTTAACCTCCAGACGGCTACAATGTGGACACTCATGAGGACAGGGTCGTCTGGACAAGGTATCTGCATTCTTATGGCTTGTCCCAGCTCGATGTTCTATCACGAAATCATACTCCTGTAGCCTCTCAATCCAACGAGCTACCTGGCCCTCGGGATTCTTGAATTGTAGGAGCCACTTCAACGCTGCGTGATCTGTTCTGATCAGAAATTTACTGAAGGAGAGATACTTATAGAAGTGCTCCACTGATTTGACTACAGCTAGGAGTTCCCGCCTGGTGACGCAGTAGTTTCGTTCTGGCTTGGATAACACCTTACTGAAGTATCCGATTAACTCGCTACTGCCCATCCCACTGAAATATAACCAATAACTGGAACGCTAATATAGGTAAATGCGCGGGGAACTTATGATCCCAACTATGCGAACTGAGATTTCAGATTATGCGCCGACGCCGCCGAGTAAAAGTAAAGGTACGAAAACCATGTCTTTGATCACTACAACTGTATACATTTGATGACGTACGTCTGTGATGAGATGAACTAAATCAGATGCGGCTTGGCACTTTTTGTTTCGTGTTAATTCTCACTGGTCAAGTGGTAAATGGTCATTCGCCAAATCCAAATCAAAGAGAAGTTGTTCCATATCGTCAATTTGTCCTGTTTGATAGTTTGATAACATTTCCATAGACAAAAAAGGTTAAAGGTGCATTGCTGCAATGCAAAAACTGCAGTACTAATTCTAGTTTAACCTTTTTTTTGGTGAGTTGAGATTGATACTTATACTTGAGCTGTATTATTTTATCTTAAAATCATCCATTTTCAGTTTAACTAAGAATAGACATTGCTCATGAATGAAAGCTAGATAGTGGTAGATATCCAAATATCGAGACTTTGAGCTATGGAAATGTGATTTGTGAAGAACATCATCAATGATGACATCATATAACTTCTGGTGATAAAAAACGACTGAAACGTGATTCAGTTCCCAAGCTGAATCTCGGTCCTCAAAAGCCTCTGTCAACTATCCAGTGAACAGTGTAAACAGAATTCAAATTGTTCAAAGCAGAGAAAAGTTATTCGGATTTCAACAGGGGCAAAATTTCGGGGTGCGACGTGACTAGTGCTGTGTAGTTTAGAATGAATACATATATTATAATATAGTGTGCTTTATTCTATATGGAAATTGTTTTTTTTACTATTTACTTACCATATTGTTTCACAGGAACTAAAATTATTATTACAAAGATTGGTTGATCACAAACTTATTTACTGTAGGACAAGGATTATAGAATCGAATTTATTCGTCGCTGAAGAATTTTACATACACATAAAACCATACATACATAGAAACTTGGAATAGTTAAAGAACGTTAAGAAATATACAATCAAGACAATAAATCCAAAAAAATACAAACTTTTGATTGATTGAAAATATGAAGAAATCCTACCACCAGTTTCGATTTAATTCGGTTGTATAATGATTTCCATAATTCGCTCCAAAAACTTTGGTTTTACCCTGGAACTGCTAATTTAGATAATTCTTCATGTAATGTTTCTTCAGAGATGTTAATGTTGATAATTGGTCCCAAAGCACAGTCCAGGTGGTCTGTGTACCAAAGGCTATACCGGACCTGCTTACAGTAATAGTGCGCATGCTCCCGGCCTGATTTATTTTCAGTCTGCGTGAGATTCAAAAGGGTCTATGCTTGAGAAGTTCCTTTGGCATTGCAGTTATTGGTTATATTTCAGTGGCCCATCCTGATGCTGTGAAAGGACCCCTCCAATGCCGATGTTGCTGGCATCTGTGTCAAGAATAAAATGACTTTCTGGAAGTGGATACCCCAGGATCGGTGTCGTGGTCAAATGATCTTTCAGTGCATCAAAGGCGGCCTGACATTCTTTGTCCCAACAGAATGGTTGTTTCTCTTCGGTGAGGCGAGTTAGTGGCTTTGCGATATCTGTAAACATCCGGACGTAACGTCGATAATAGGTGCAAAGCCCAAGGAAACTTCTGAACGTGGCAGGTGCATTGCAGAGCCCGGAAGGCATCACCTTGAATTGCCATAAGCCAGTGGTGAATGCTGTCTTCTCCTTGTCTGTTTGATCCATCTCCACCTGCCAATATCCGCTCTTGAGGTCCAGTGTCGCAAATAGCCTTGATTCAGCCAATGTATCCAGTGTGTCTATACGTGGTACTCCCATCTTTCTTCTTCACCAAAACTACTGGTGAAGCCCATGGACTTTTAGATGGCTCGATCACCCCTTCTCGTTCCATGTCCTCGATAATCCTGTCAGCAACTTCCCTTTTTGCCTGCGGTAACCTTCGAGCTGGTTGACGAATCGGTCTGGCATTTCCTGTGTCGATTTTATGTTTTACGATGTCAGTTCTTCCCATTTTTTCATTCGCAAGTACAAAAATGGCCCTGTATCGTTGCAGTAATTCGATTAATCGCTTCCTTTCACGTTTTTTGAGACCACCGCTTGCAGTAGAGACCATTTCCTCGATGTTAAACACTCCTTTGTTGGTTGTATTCGCATGCTGAATTATCGAGGCCGCTGTAGAACAGATTCCAATCTTCGTTTTCTTGGTAACTGTCAAAGGATGATTGTTGACGTTAATCAGTCAAACCAGGACACGCTCCTGTGATGTCAGTAAAGCCTTGCCGATTAGCACACCACGGCCGACTTCTTCATCATGGTTCCAAGGTTCCATGACGATGGGGCTACCTTTTTCAACTGTGCCAACGATCCGAGCTGTTACGATCGTCTCGCTTCGTACTGGTAGCACTACGTCCTCTGCTAACGTTACTCGGGCCGCAATTTCTTTCCGGGAATGTAGAAAAATCTCCTCGGCACCCACCTTGATTGTTCTTTTTCTGAAGTCCAGTTGAATTTCTTGTGCGCCCATGACGTCCATCCCCAGAATAACATCTCCCTCGATATCTGCCATAATAGCTCGATGTGGAAATTTGAGGTTCACAATTGTAATTTCCACATCTATTTCACCATGAACGGTAGCAGCTTCGCCCGTGACCGTTCGTAAACGCCATCTCGAACTCACAAGTTGCTTCTTTTGGGATTTCAAGAGTCCATGACGCAGGATGGTCTTCGTTGCACCAGTATCCACCAACAGTGCGCGCTTCTTTCCGTCGATCTGACCGTCTACGTATATGAATGAATGAATGAATGAATGAATGAATGAATGAATGAATGAATGAATGAATGAATGAATGAATGAATGAATGAATGAATGAATGAATGAATGAATGAATGAATGAATGAATGAATGAATGAATGAATGAATGAATGAATGAATGAATGAATGAATGAATGAATGAATGAATGAATGAATGAATGAATGAATGAATGAATGAATGAATGAATGAATGAATGAATGAATGAATGAATGAATGAATGAATGAATGAATGAATGAATGAATGAATGAATGAATGAATGAATGAATGAATGAATGAATGAATGAATGAATGAATGAATGAATGAATGAATGAATGAATGAATGAATGAATGAATGAATGAATGAATGAATGAATGAATGAATGAATGAATGAATGAATGAATGAATGAATGAATGAATGAATGAATGAATGAATGAATGAATGAATGAATGAATGAATGAATGAATGAATGAATGAATGAATGAATGAATGAATGAATGAATGAATGAATGAATGAATGAATGAATGAATGAATGAATGAATGAATGAATGAATGAATGAATGAATGAATGAATGAATGAATGAATGAATGAATGAATGAATGAATGAATGAATGAATGAATGAATGAATGAATGAATGAATGAATGAATGAATGAATGAATGAATGAATGAATGAATGAATGAATGAATGAATGAATGAATGAATGAATGAATGAATGAATGAATGAATGAATGAATGAATGAATGAATGAATGAATGAATGAATGAATGAATGAATGAATGAATGAATGAATGAATGAATGAATATTTTATTCACATTAAGGTAGGTACGTTTACAATAATTTACAATATAAAAAAAAGAATAAAATATTAGATTCCCACAGGAGGGTAACCCTGTGCGTGGGTTGAGTAGAGTACAATTGAAAAAAAAAATTGAACTAATTACTATTAATAGAATTGAAAAAGTTGAAGGTCTAAAGGAGGCGGAGCCTGTGCATAGACTTCATCTACCTTTTCATTTTTATGGTATATGTCATGTCATCGTTTTCATTTCTTGATGGTTATTTCACATTTTTATTAATATATAAATCAGCTTTATGTATGTGTTGAAATCATTTTTTTTTTATATCTACATACTTGTTCGTAATGTTGCTTATATGGAATGAGTAAAACTAACAACAGAGTCAAAGTCACATATCTTTCACGTATTTGTTTGAGGGTTAATCAGTCTATGTAGCTCTGTTCGAGGTTTTGAAAGGATCCATTTACTCAGCAATTTTTTGAATAAGCCATTTGTATTGATAATTTTGAGTTCGGTGGGAATCAGATTATAAAGTTTTGGGCCTAGATAAAGGTAGTTTCTTTGCATTTGACATTTTTCAGCTCTTGGTACATAGACACGATTTTCTTTGTATCTAGTACTATACATATGGTCGATAGTAGCAAGTTCATGTTTGTTATTGTGTTGTCTCACAAGAATAGCTTTGTAGAATAATTGTCGAACGTCCATTATTTGTGTTTCAGTGAATAGTGTGTTCGTTCCGTATATCCATGGTTTTTTGTATACTATTTTTAGCAATCGTCTTTGAACTACTTCTAGATTGAGTAAATGCGTGTTGTGCGCCCCGCCCCAGGCTATGATTCCATAATTTATGTGAGTTTCTATGAGGGAATGGTAAAGTATTTTCATTTGTTTTATTTCTAGAACTTCAGAAAGTTGTCTGAATTTAAATAGTAAACTACGAAGTTTTTTAGTTACATATGTAATGTGTCGGTCCCATCGTAGGTGACTATCTATGAAAATCCCTAAATATTTGATGGTATCAATGATAGAAATAGCAATTAACTCATCTTCGATCTGTATATTCAGCTGTTGATAGGATGGTAGATTTGTAGCATATGAGGTGAATGATATAAAATGAGTTTTGGTGTAATTTACTGTTAATAATTTTCCATCAAACCATTTAAATAATTTTGCGAGATCTCTCTCAGCTTTTATTTTCAAAGAATTCCAATCTGTATCATGATAAACAATGGCTGTATCATCCGCGAAACTTGTTATTTTACCAGACTGTTATAATTGATATAGGACGTTAAGGTATATATTGAATAACATTGGCCCTAGTACAGTACCTTGGGGAACACCACATTCAACCATTCTCATAGTGCTATATTCATCATCAATATTCACGAGTTGTTTTCTTCCTTGCAAGTAACTGTTCATTAGATCTTTTGCTACGCCCCTGAAGCCAAAACATTCGAGCGTGTGGACAAGCTGTCTGTGATCAACCGTATCAAAGGCTTTCGCTAAGTCTACAAAGACACAAATTGCTGGTGTTTTCTTGTCAATGCAATCGCTCAGTTCTGATATTACTCTGGCAATTGCGTCCTGTGTAGATTTACCTTCCCGAAAACCGAATTGCCTATCTGATAAGAGTTCATATTTCTTTAGGTATTTCTCTATTCTGATTTTCAATACTTTTTCGAAAATTTTTGCTAAATTAGAGATGAGGGAAATTGGTCTGTAGTTAGTCACACTCATCCTGTCCCCGCTTTTATGTATCGGCTTTATTATGGCTATTTTAAAAATTTCTGGGACTTCTCCTTTCGATAAACATAAATTGATTATCCATGCAAGCGGATGTGCAATTTCTAACTCTAATTCTTTAATGGTTTCGGCACGGAGCCCGTCTATGCCTGGCGCTTTTTTTGTTCTTTAGGTTATGAATGATTTCTGAGATTTCCTTCTCGTTCGTTTCTTCTAGATATATAGAATTGCACGTATGTGTCTTACAAGTGGGATATGCGCTCCTGTTTGCTTTGATTTGACTAGCGAGTTTTGTTCCCACATTGGTAAAATATTCACAAAATGTGTTTGCTATTGATGATTTATCGGTAGTTATGGTTCCATTATCTAGTTTCATTTTCGTGATTTCGTTTTTCTTGATGTTATTGGTGTCTGTGATTTGTTTTATAGCATTCCATAGATTCGTGGTATTGCTATTATGATGTATAATGTTCTGATAGAATTTTTTCTTAGCCAGTTTAATTAATTTATTGAGTTCATTTTGATATTTTTTATAATTAATTATATTATGTTCATTTGGATCCATTTTCATTTTTGTGTATAGATCACGTTTTTTATTAGTAGATTTTATAATTCCATTCGTAATCCAAGTTTTCCTTTTTTGTTCATTCTATCCAGTTTTCATTTTTGAGTGCTTTCTTAAGATTTGTTGTATCCAAAAATGATTTCGTTTTTTGTACATGTTCTTTAATTCCTGTAACAAGTGGTACGATTTGGGTGATGGTGGTGAAATGATCAGTTACCTGAGTTTTATAAATTTGTGGGTAGATCTTGATATCCTGAGATTTACTTCTGATGAATATGTGATCTAGACATGACTTGGAGTCTTTCTGTACACGGGTGTAGTCATTAATCATTGATTCATAGCCTAGTTCTCCCAGAATATTGAGATAATCGCTAATGTAGTTTCCCTCTGCTAGAATGTCAATGTTAAAATCTCCCGTCAGTATATACATATCGTATTTCTTGTTCAAAGTGTTGAGATAATTTCCATAGCTTTCAATAAAATTATCGACATTAAGTGATGGTGGTCTATAAGCAGCGACGAATAAAAAATGTTTATCATGAAGTTCAATTTTGATTTCGATAATTCTTGCACCAGCTATATCAATAATTTCGTATTCATAGGTGAATCTATTTCTGAGAAAAACAACAACTCCGTCATTTTGATTGAAATCGCCATTATTATAAAGAAGATCATAACCATCAAGATTGAAAAACGAAGTGTCTTGTATATTCCACGTTTCAGTCAACACAATAATATCAAACCAGTTATCCAGCTCACTTAGCATTATTTTGAATTCATCCCAGTTTTTTGTTATACTTCTAATATTGTTGTGAATTAGTTTGATATCATTTTGTTGAGTATTGGACTGTAAATTCCCTCTACATTCTGTTGCATTTGCTGTTACCACTGTTTTCATCTGTTTTATCTTAAAGTCCCTGATATATGAATTCATATTATACTAAGTAATAAAGAAAAAAATAAGTAAATATAAATATATTGTTGTACGATACTATTAGGTACTCTTGATATAATAATAAAATAATTTGCTTTTGTTTGTAGCTAACAATATACAATTCCGCTTATTTGCAATATTATCGGTAATAAATGTCTCATCAGTTTTTTTTACCCTAAAGGTGAACGCGTGGTGGCACCTAATTTCTTTGGTGTATTCCCGGATATTGAGTTGGAGCGGTCATCAATCTGTTTTTTCATTGATTTCTTCTTTTCAAGGATATTTCTTTTTGCGGCAGCGACTTCCTCAATATCTGGGCAGTTTTCTTCTTCTGGAAAAACAGTGGGTGTCGAGGGTTCACTGACTATTTCTCGATGGGGAGGTGGTGAGAAGTAGTCTGTATTTTTCGCGCTTTCAATTTCTTCTTTTATTTCCTGAATTGTGTATAGGTTTCCATCAACTAGTAATTTGTTACCCCGTATACTGGCTTGTTTATTATTTTTCCTGGCCTCTTTCATGTAATGCACCAAAATTTTTCTTTCTTCCAAATCTTTTCCTATTAGATCTTCACTAATGAATATACTTGTTCCTCTTAGTTTAGAACGGCTTTTAAGGATTTCTTTCTTTTTGATTTGAGAGTTTATTGTAAATAGTATTGGTCGCTTGTTATTTTTGTTTTTTCCGATTCTATAGGTGTTTGTTATTTCTGAGCTATCGAAACTCATTTCCAATTTTTCCTTTATTATATTTTCGATATTACTAACTAAACTTGCCGTTGATTCTTCTTCGCCTTCTTCTATTCCATACAATATTATATTATTGGATTTCAGCTTTCTTTCTGTTTCCTCAATGCGTTTTTTCAATTCAGTGTTTTCAGTTTCTAGTGTGGTAACTTTATCTCTGATCTCTTCAATATCCTGGTTTACTTTCGTTGATATATTTTTCAATTCCTTATCAATATTTTCGATTTTTTTAGTAAGTTTATCATTGACCTCTTTCAGCAAATCATATATATCTTCGACGGTAACTTTCGTTTTCTTCTCTGACATATTTTGGGCCTCGTTTTTGGGTACTGCTTTGGACGCCACTGGGATTCAATGATGAATTATTGTATTTATTTTTATACCGATGATCTTTGATAGCACAGTTTCCACAATCAACTTTTTGTTCAGGAAAAAACTCAAATATGCTCTTTCTTACATGAAAGACCATGTGATACGAAATTAAAAAATGTCTGCAATTTCACTCCGATTTTCACCAACTTAAAACTCGACTGTTGCTGAAGCTGATAAATTTTAGAGCTCTTCAAAAACACGTCCGACTCTCACGATTGATTCTCGAATATACTTTGCCATTGCTGCCATTGTCACGCTGTAGAGACGCCACGATGATGAGGGGTTCCTTAATATGGCGGGTCGAAGCTGTCCCCTTCAGGTCGACCCGTTTTAGTTTTCCTGCGGCTGTGAGGAAGATGATCCTCCCCCAGCAATCCTCTTGGCTCGCTTACAAGCTCTCCACAATTCCAGCACCGGACTTGTCTCTTTGTTTTACCAAAGAAACTCTTTATTTCGCTCTGTATGACATCAATTAAGCCCTCATGAGAATTCTGCCTATGTTTCTTGGTTCTGTTATCTTCGTCATCCATGGCACGAACTCTTGCAGTTCCTCGTGAGGCTTCAGTTGCGGCCTCAAATTCCAACGCAGCTGCCAGTGCATCCGTGAGTTTCTTGGGTCTAGTCAGGCGCATCGTTCTCTGCATTTCTACATCCCTCAACCCGTCCACGAACGTTTGTATTGCTAGAAATTCCATGAGGGACTCCGGAGCTGATGGGTATGCACAATGAACCAACCTGGCTACGTCCGCTTCGAATTCCTGCAGGCTTTCGTTGGCTTCCTATCGACGGTTCTTCATCTGTGATTGGAATACCTGCTGCAGATGTTCATGACCATATCGCATATCAATACGTTTGATGAGATGTTCGTAGCTGTCGGCATCACTCTCCGGAATGGCTTGCAAGATGTTCAATGCATCACCTCTTAGAGCAACTGTTAGAGCCACCGCCTTGTCCTTTGATGTCCATCCATTTGCTTTGGCAAACTGTTTCACGTAATTCGGCCACGATGTCTTTCCGTCAAACGTAGCAGGCGGCTTCACTCGATTTGAAGAAGTTGTTGACCGTCATCATCAGGCTTCTCCAGTTTTTGATGTCCAAGTTTCAACCTCAATTCTTCTATCTGGCCTTGAAGATCATCTGTTATTGCTTTCATATATTCCTTCTGGTCAGCAATCTGCGTCGAAATTTCTTCACGCTAAGCAGTTATTTGAGCCTCGATTTTGTCTTGGTGAGCTACGATCTTATCCTGCAGATCTGTCATCTTGTCTTGCTGAGCTGCTATCTGCGTTGAAACCTCTTCATGCTGTGCATGCATGCATGCTGAGGTACTATTTTGTCTTGCTGAGCTGCTATCTGCGTCGAAGCCTCTTGCTGAGCCAAAATTTGTGCTATCTTATCCTGCTGAGCCGCTATATCTTCACGCTGAGCTGCTATCTGCGCCGAAACCTCTTCTTGCTGAGCAGTCATCTGAGCAGCAATCATACCTTGCTGGGCTGCTATCTGCGCCGAAATCTCTTGCTGAGCAATCATCTGAGCCGCAATCCTATCCTCCGGTTCTTCAAAGACGAGAGTCTCTGGATCTTCGCCGACGTCGATGAGGTACTCTTTGAGACGAAGCTGGAGTACCACTTTCGTTCCTGCAGTCTCGAGATCCCTTTTCTCCAACTCACGTTTCAAGCCCACTACCTTCAATTCACTGAATTTCTTCATTTTTCACTGCTCGTTCTCAAAAGTCCAACGAAATTCACAAATCCTCGCTTCTGACACCAATTGTTACGATCTTCGTGGGTAGAAGTGAACGACGACTGGGTTTAAACCGATAACTAATTTATTTCAACGAACACTAACACTTGTGAAGTCGAAGAATCGGGATAGGTAGATTATAGGCACTTCATATAGTAGGTAGGTATTTAGGTATGAACGATGTTTCTACATCGAGCGAATTGATTCCCCATAGATGATAACGCTGACTAAACATTATCATATTATAATCAATATACTAGGTGTATAGCTGATGTATAGCACACCTCCCTATCCGAGAGAATGACCTCCATTCTGCAGTAATGGAGGGCATTCAATTTAAATACTCAAAATATTAGGTAAAATATAAAATACACTACATACATAAGATATATAAACTGAAATGTCTCCTATACCCATTGGCACTATTCAAGTATGAAATATAATGAATATAACAGAAATTACTCATTTAATGGTTAAAATATTTCTGGAATCGATTTCGGGATGATAATAAAATATTTCTATATCCTTGTCTAATAATATGGAATATCAGTAGATGATATACATTAGAACATAAATGAATTTTAATCAAAATCAGTGCTTATGAACTAAACTGTCGCACACGATTCTTGTGTACTGTCATTGATCTGCCTTTGTTATTTTTTATAACACAATTAGGACCATCAATAGATATGACTGAGTATGGTCCATCATACCACGGATCTAGTTTATGACGATTTTCATTGGTAATCAAGACATGATCACCAGGTTTCAAATAAATAGGTGTTGAGTTTTCGTCATAACGATCTTTACGATGACTTTTAGCCTTAACTAGGTATTCCCTTGCCCTTTTATGAGCTATTTGAACTCTATACCGGACTTCTTGATCATATGAATCTACATTATAAAGAGGATCGACAATGGAATCTGTCAACATTTCCGGTAATATAGCCTTCTTCGCAAACATAAGTTCGAAGGGCTTGTAATCATGATATGAACTGGGGGTCGTATTATAGCAAAATGTATAATATTTCAACCAATCTTCCCAATCACTGTGTGTTTCGTTGATATACATACGCAAATACTCATTCAAAACTCTATGATTTCGCTCACAACCACCTATAGTTTGGCTGTGGTAAGCTGTTGATATTTTGTGGTTTATATTCAAAAGATTTGCAATATTTTCGAAAACCTGATTTTTATATTCCGTTCCCATATCAGTCCTAACTTCTTTCATAGAACCATAAATAAGAATGAAATTTTCGAATATTGCTTTGGCTACGGTTTTTGCTTCTTTATTCGGTATTGGCGCTATGAATATTTTGTCAACTCACACTGAAGAGTTATGGCATAAACATTTTCGTTCGAAGTTTTGAGAAAAGGTCCTATGGTATCAATACACACAATATCGAAAGCGCTTTGCGGTGTGGGCGTTATTACCATAGGCTCAATTTTTCTCACTTTAATTTTGTTTAACTGGCATTTTTTGCATTGTTTTACATAGTTTGCAACATCTCGTGCCATGTTTTTCTATTTATATGAAGACTTCAACTTTTTCTATAGTCGTTTTTGTCCACAATGACCACCTGTGATAGGATCATCGTGATATATTTCGATTATTTTCAATTTCTCGTCTTTATTCTTTATTATTGTGGAAACCCTGCACAATAATATTGTAAAATTTTTTGTGAATATATTATCATTCACATATAATTTTAACTTCTTGAAACCGGTGTCATCAGCTAACGTTTCTAGCTGAGGTAATATTTGCGCTAGAGCAATATCACCATTAATGACCGGGATCAGTTTCTGGGCGCTCAGTTTTCCATTTTGCTTTATCATTATTCTAAGGAATAATGGTGTTATTTCAAATTTCAGAGTTGCTAACTTCATGTTTCGAAAGTTATCCAACTCTTCGTATACACGAGGTTCAATAACTTCTGGCTTTGTCAAAGGTTTATTTTAAATTGTATGATTTTTCAGCTTTGAGCGTGTAATTGCTAGAATTTGGGAAACACTTTGATGAATTTTCTGTAATTCACTCGTATCAATACGAGATAGGGCGTCGGCTCCTACATTTTCCTTTCCCTTAATATACTCAATTTCGAAATCAAATTCCTCTAGATCTAATCTCATTCTAGTTAATTTGAAAATAAATAAACGAGTGGCCTGTGATCACATTCGACTAAGAATTTTTGACCATATATGTATGGTTTGAAGTAATTGATCGCCCAATGAATTGCTGCTTATTCTTTCTCAATGGTGGCTTTATTAGCTTCTCCTTTAGAAAATGTTCGTGAAGCGTAACAGATTGGTAAATCTTGTCCATCAAAATTTTGGCTCAATATTGCACCACATGCTACATTTGCAGCATCCGTTGTGATAGTGAATTGCTTTGTAAAATCTGGATATTGCAAAATTTGTGGGCTTAACAGCGATTCTTTCAGTTTTTCAAAAGCGTTTTGACATTTCTGAGACCAAACAAAATCTGTCCGTTTTCTTGTTAATTTATTCAATGGATAAGTAAGTATTGCAAAATGAGGAATAAATCGTCGATAAAAGTTACAAAATGCCACAAATCGTTTGACTGCATCTCCATTTACAGGAACTGGGTAATTACTTATAGCACTTATAGGACTTTGAATCGTCAGGTAAAATTCCTTTATCAGTAATTTTATGACCTGGAAATGTCACTTCTCTTTTAATGAATTGACATTTTTCTAGATTTAGTTTCAGATTGTGTTTTCTACACGTTTCAAATACATCGCTAAGATTCGATAAATGGTGACTTTTAGAGCATCCGATTACGATCAAATCGTCCATATATAGGAATGCTTTTTCGGGTGTTATACCAGAAAATGCAATGGACATCATTCTTTGGAAGCTATTTGGGCATACCGAAAGTCCAAAAGGTAATCTTGTGAATCTGAATGATCCAGAGTCTACACTAAATGAGGTAAAATCACGAGATGCTTCATCCAAAGGAATCTGATGGAACCCTGAGATCAAATCTATAACCGAAAACCATTTGGCTCTGCCAAGTTGGTCTAAAATATCATCTATTCGAGGAAGTGGAAATTTATCGCTAATAAGTTTTTTATTAAGTTGCCGAAAATCTATAACTAAACGCCATTTTTTTTCACCATCTGTAGATTTTTTAGGTACTAATAAAACTGGACTATTGAATTCCGATACTGAAGGCTCTATTATTCCATTTTGTAACATTTTATCAACTTGCTGATTTATTTCCTCCTTTTGCATCTTAGGTGTACTGTAGTTTTTCACGTAAACAGGTCTATAATCTATTGAATTCAGGTTTTGTTTATAAAAATTATTCGTTGTTAGCAAATCTGTTTTTAGAGCAAAAATATCTGAGAAATCGTCACATAATTGCAATACATCTTGGTTGATTCAATTTTTGTTGAGTCGATCATTCTTCATTTCCATTCATTATTTCGATTTGCAACGCTTCAGGCAGTGATGGAGGTGTATAGTGCTATGTTATTTATTGTGATAACTGTACATGAATGTATTTCGATTTAGGTAGTGATGAAGGTATTGTTTGAATATTTTTTATCGCTGTTTACTTGTTTATTATGGGTTGATGGCCTCTGATAATTGCTGTATCGATCCTTCTTGCATATAATATGAACTCACCCTGAAGGCGTTAATGCCCTTGGTTGCGTATTTTTTCAAGTACCTGTTAATTTGTGTATGACATTTCGAATCATTTGACTCTGCACACATTAGAATTCGATTGATGTTTCGATCCATCTTGCATATATTATGGCTTCACCCTGTAGGTGTTCATGCCCTTTGGCCACATATTTTTACAGTTTCCTTTCAATTTGTATATGACATTTCGAATGTCTTTTGTATACATATTATTTTTCGATTGCCTGTTACATTATATAAGCTATTACGAATCATCTTATTATGACAGAATGTTGGTTTTCATAATTTTCATCGATATTTCGCGAACCTAGAAATTTTACATATAGACAAGTTGATATTTTCGGAATTCCCTTGAAAACCGCCATCTTAAATCCCTAACATGACTGTCATCTAAGAAAAAACGGAGATCGGAACTGTGAGTGGAAGTTTCGATTTAGATATTTTCTATTGATCCTTCGAGAAGAGAGTAGTTTTTTATACTCACAATTCAATTGGATATGTCTGGTTTATAGTAATCCGATTGATTTTATGAATCATTCCTTTCTCTTTTTAGCTGTGTGTCCATCTGAGTTGTCCTTTCTCGAGGTGATAAAATAATGGTGTAGCATTTTGAGATGATAGGCATGTTGTTCCCCATTTCTAGGTTTACGATTTCATCATGGTATATCTGCTTGCATTTATTTTCTCCTCATAAACTATTCTCATAATAGTCATTATTCATTTCATCGGGATTGTGTATTATTTCTCTCAATAAAATTTCCCTCATGGGATTGTTATACTTTTTTTTTGTTGCCTGTGAAATTCGACGTTTTTGCTATAATTCTTTTATTATTAATGATTGGATGATGGTTTTGCATTCATAAATCATGATTATAGGTGTGTTGTTCCCTGCTATATTTTTTCCTTCGTATTTGATTCCTCCCAGGTATATCTACTTGAATTTTATTTTTTTATAACTGTTTGGTATTTGATTCTAGCTAAGATTTTTGAATTCCCTGTACTCTGAAGGGGTAGGTTAGCGCAGTGTGTTGTGTTTTCATTATTATCTGTAACGATATATAAATCGTTACATTTTGTTTTCATGTAGTCATACAGATAACATCAATAAATAGTTGAATCAGATCACTTGGCGACATCTCGTAAATTAACATAAAATCAATAACAAAGACATCTTCTTTTGTACAGGTACCATCAAGATATCTGCAATTAAATTTAAAATCGACGCATGATAAACAGGTTTCTGTATCACACCTATTATTGCAGATATTTATGAATTGTTGATTTGTTGTATTGCCGTTGTACCAATCAAGATGATCCTTGTTAATCACGTGATTACAAACGGACAATTGGAAACAAACGACGTAGGGTCGCTCTCTTGCCTTTTAACCTTCGAGGTGAAAACTTCGAGCATTTTTATGAAAATTCCTATTCTCCCGTAAAAAGGGATTTGAAGACTCAGGTTTTCTGAGATTGCTTGGGATATCAGGAGTGAATCAAGGTATGCCCTTTTTGATTTCAATTTAGGATGGTTCAGATTGAATAAGATTAATAAGAATTAATTAACCGGTGCTTCAGGCAGCCATTGCTGCATAGTTGAAGACTGAGAATTTATTTGTGATATATTTTGACTTTGATCTTTCCCATGGACTGAAAGATTACTAATTCTGTTCGGTAGAATTTCTACTTGTATTTTGATGATAGATTTTTGAGAGAACTTTTTTTTTCACACAGAGCTTGTATAAATTGTAAAATTTTGGCTTGAGTGAATAGTCTCTGTGGTTTTTCTTATATTTTTTAGCTTGAATGCAATTCAGGAAATGAAGTTGTTCGAACTCAATAAATCAATATTTCTGGTGTGAATTTTGAGTGAAACCATAGGGAAGTCTGGACTCTGGACAAGAAGAGAGATAATGTTCAGGTGAGTGTACAGTGAAACCTCAACTTTGAAATAAATTCATGTGTTAACTGTTACACTCATCTATTCATTTCTTTCCTATGGAAAAGAGTTCATGATTCTCTTATTCATGAAAGCAATTAATTTAACCTGGTGAAATATAATTTACTATCTGACCAATCTGTAATTGAGTGGAAGGGTGTCGCTTGACGTCGCTCTTGATGTCTCAGGGCAATATTTTTTTTTAATCTTCATTTTTGAATATTTTCGAGCCTGAACTTGCATACATGTGATAGGACAATCACTTGGATGCAAGATTTCTTTATTGATTAATTCAACAAATATTGAAGCAGAATATAGAGTATAGAAAGTAACATTGATGTATCTTTTATATTCTCAGTGTTGAGAATGTTACAGAGTGTTATGATTTATTGAGGATATTGTATAATTTTCAATCAATCAATCAATCAGCTAAGCTCAAAACCACAAATTTTGGACCTTCAGTCCCTGAACCCAACTGATTACTATTACGACTTTTCATGTATGTCGACGATAAATGAGTGATCAATCAACGTAGAGAGGACCTCTATCATTTGCTGAGTAGACAGAGTCGTCCAGTTTTCATCAGTGTGAAAGCAACCACGACTTCCAGCCACGAGTTCGCGAAAAGTTTAGGTTGGACGCCGGTCCGCCATAGGTCGTTTATGGGGAATTAAAAAGCATGGCTGGCCATGAATTTTGTCCATATCATTGCAAATCTCATTCAACAAGAAGTCGAATGAAAAGAATCTACAATATCATGAACAGTACCTAATAATTCATTTTATTTTCAAATATTTTGAGTGTTTATATTCCAATACATAGAAAGGTAATAATCGGGGGGATGAAATAAAACTCGTGGATGGCGAATTTTTCTGGTGAATGGAAGTTTCTGATGATGCTTCATCACTCCTATAAGTCACCTGTTTTTGTCGCCAAATATTTCACCCTCTACAACCCCATCAAGTAATATCAAAGGAAAATTCGTAACTTGCAAAAAAACTCGTGTATAGGGATTTTTTCTGGTGAATGGAAGCTTCTGATGATGCTTTATAACCCCTGTAGGTCACCTGATTTTGTCGCCCAATATTTCACCCTCTACAACCCCATCAAGTAATATCGAAGGAAAATTCATAACTTGCAAGAAAAACTCGTAGATAGGGATTTTTTCTGGTGAATGAAAGCTTCTGATAATGCTTTATAACCCCTGTAGTTCACCTGATTTTGTCGCCCAATATTTCACCCTCTACAACCCCATCAAGTAATAACGAATTTATTCTTTTTTATGGGTGGTGCTGTTGCTGTTCACTACAGTCGAGGTGCCTCCTCTGAAAAGTAGACAGCATACGCGCCGTTTTATTTCTCAATTCAATACTGTCCTCCAGATACCCCTCTGCCACCGTGGAACTTCTCCAACCTCAGGGCAGTAGCAGAAGTGCGACGAAGGCAATGTCCCGTATAGGTTAGTGGGTTTGGCAATCCTAAATACATTGCGATTTTGCTGGGAATTTTGCCAAACATATTCTTTCCAATTGGCTGAGTTGTACATTTATTTTGTCGGAAGCTCAAAAAAAAATCGTTTTGTACCTTCAGGACGCAAGGACATATAAAGTCTCAATAAAGGCAAAGCAGAGAACTCTTTTTCATCCACAACTGTAAATTTCTTCATTCAAGTGCAGATATGATTCATATCTGTAACGTTTCCATTACATAAATATATTGAAAGATATGATAATGTACAATACAGGGTCATTCCTATTTAATGTTTTATTGACAAACCCAACATATCGCAGGACAAATTAAACAACCTGTGATCATAGGTATACACCTTCATTGTCTGAAAAGTGAATCAGGTACAATAATATGTTTATGTTTATTGGCAATCATTATTGTGTACATAAAGATTGAAAGTCATCTTCGAATAAATCGGAGAATTACATTGTTTTCCAAAGGACGAAAAAATGTGAGTACTTATATATTGAGTGATATTATTGACTTCGATAATACTTTTCCATCTGATGAGAATATCACCATTTTTTCTATACCTATACTGCTATATCATATTTCAAGTTGAGGAATTCAGATTATGATCATTTATTAGATAATTGAATCGTCTTTCATTCATAATATATAATATAATATACAATAAATGATCTACAATCAAAATATTACAATGTCATTCAGAATCCATCTTATTCCTGATAGACACTAATTTCTGATGAAAACTTGTTCATAATAAATCATTCATAAGTAGGTAACCTTTTATCACAGATCTTTTATATTAGTGTTGATTTTGCATTACTAAAATGACAACATTGCACATCAGTAGTTTCAGCGGTGAAAACGACGATGCGCAAAATTTAAAGGTCAGAGGTCAATGAAAACGGATGCCAGTACATTAAACAAGATGGGCATAGGGTCTTGTAAGGTATTCTGATCTGTGGTCAGGTAGATTCCTATTTTTCCCTCTCTGCCACAGAGGGTAGTTCGGACGTTATGTTGTTATTTTATCCAAAATGAATTGTTTCACATGGTGATAATGAGCTGAAAGGGATCTAACATTCAAATGTCCTATATGAATAGTTGTATAATTCGCAAAATATATACCAACGAAGAAAAAAGATCAAAAAGATATATATACTTATCTGTTTGAAATAATGAAACAAGTAGGATGCAAGGAGAAGGATTAATGTGATTCAACACTCTGCGATATAGTTTGCTGCATAGTTGAAATTTTGTTGAAAAATTCGATTGTGGTGTTCAGTTCTTGTAACTTCCCCTTCTTGTTACTCTTATCGATTTCTCCGGTACTTATGGTGTATAATATAGCGCCTTATTTGCTCGGGTCACAGTGTGTATAGATACCGCCTAGGCAGGTCTTCCCGGTGTGATAGTTACTTCTTCATAACAATATACCAGGTCGTTGATTATGAGTTTCGTGTCTATCAGTTTGGAGTTTAGATTTATTTGGCGTGTTGCTTTCAGGTGTTCAAAGAGAACTTTTCGTTTATTGTAGTCACTCTGAGTTTAGTCTGGTGATATTCCTATATTGTTCAGCTTCAGAAATCCAGCATGAAACTTAATGTTTTGGGGTATACATTGCTTCAAGGAATAATTAGATAGCTCAATTATCACTGGCCTCGTCTTGTCATCGACTTGACCGATTTGGTATAAGTCGCTGATAGATTATTTGTTGCAATTAATTTCCAAAATCATTCTTCTTGTCTACACCATAAATGATCAAGTTGCACTTTTTTGATTGTCTCTGAATAAAATTAAATCGATTCTCTAGTTTATATGATCTTTGCTTCAATTTGTCCTCTCCCGATTTCAATTCAATGTTATCACCGCGCATAACACTAATATCTTGTCCCTGAGTCCCTACTTTCTTGTACTGATAAATAACTTTTTATAAGGTTGGTTATGGATAGCAAGGGAATTGGTTATATTTATTGCGATAATTCTCTTCTATTTTCATTCAAACTTTCAAAGTATTATCAGCGATGCCTTCTGAAGAAGTTGGAATGAAAAACACTCACAAGAATGCTGTTATCACCACTGAAAACTTGAGTTTTTGGAGAGCGAGAACTTCCTGCTTCTGCTCCTGATTTTAACGCGAATTTATCGTGTACATACATCCTAATTAAACAGGATTTGACTCGGCTGATGCAATGACATCATTATTTGATCATTCACCTATTTTTAATTCATCTATTGAACAGAATAATGTTGCATACGAAGGAACCCATTCTTTGAATAACGTATTTATTAATTTAGCGATGGACTATCAGATAAAATACCTATTTTCAATGCTAACTGGCCACTGCCCACTGAGATAGTGGAACGAGGCTGTCTTCTGCATAAACAGACGACAAACTACCGAAATCATTACTCATTGATTCAGAAATTCCCAATTCATTACCCATCATAAGTAATATAATTGTCTACTGAAAGAGAGAGAGAGAGGAAGAAAAGGGGACATTTATAACTGTTGCTGTCTCAAAGATATTCACGGATTTCGCTAGCGACGAGATAAAAGCGTTGGCTTGCCAACCTACATATTCTAGGTTCAAATCTCTCGAAGAAATCAACTCTCTTAATCGAATAAAATCATCATTGAGTGAACTACACATTGTACTTATAATAGATGTGATGCATACCATCAAGTGGGCTAATTGCCAAATTTACGCTGAAACCCTCTAGATTATCTACTCTCAAATGTTGGCTGTCAAATTCCACCTGTGATCGTCGTTCAAGTGTCGGCTATCACATTTTATCCGTCACATTTCATCTGTCATTTCTGTAATATCATCAGAATGAAGGTAGTCGTACTACTCTTCTTCCCATCTAATAATAGAACGCATGTTGACTAAACTGTATATCCATCTGAAGCATTTTCTTAAAACAAAAATGATGGAAATAATACTAACCTGCATCTCCAGGTTCAACCAAGAATGATAAAGGTTCGCATATGGTTTCACATTCTGGGGGTGGGCGAAGATTCCATATTTTAGATCCTTCCAATTGGGCTTGCCACATCAGACGATTAATAAAGTCCAACTGCAACAAAAAGTTTACACAAACCATCTTTATAATCGTTATCATTAACAATTCCGATTAACAATTGTGTGCAATAACATAACATGACATAAAATGGACATGGACAACATAACAATCCGACCCGACCCACGTGACGTGACATCTGTTAATTGGAAAGTATTCCATGTCGCTGCTGATAAAGTCATGGCATGAAAACACAACGTGTCATAGACTACTCGAATGACATGAGATGATGTAATGGAATTCGCCAAAGTTAGCAGAAATATCGCCGAGCTAGCGAAAATAAATATCCTCGTGTATTTGACATTCCCCAAAAGTTGTGACGTTAACTTCACGAAAAGAAATTATTATCTCAATGCAAGGCAGCCCAATAGTCAGGAGAGTCTAGTCAAGTTCGGATTACCGATAACACAAAATTGACTCTTGACTCTGATTGGCCTGTCAAGTTCTAAGTTTTCAGAGTTGTGTATGTGACAGTGAGACTTCAAATATAAATAATCACGCTGATTCTACCAAATTTCAGATTTTTAACATTTACTCTGTTTGTGAAATAGTCTACTAAAATTCCATTCGTGATTGGATTTATCTCATAAGTCTGTTTTTTATTTCAAAACTCAACTGAGTTGCTTGAAGAAAACACCACTCGTCCTTTGGACTCGTGGTGTTTCCAAACAACTCAGTTTCGTATATGTAATAAATAAACAGACTTATCGCGAGAATCCAATCACTTATGGTGTTACTAGTGAAAATTGAGTTGTTATAGCTATTATTTCATTGATATTTGTTGGATGACTAATGGGTGCCAACTAGAAGAAACTATATAGGAGGAAATTGGGAAGAACGACAGAAAAAATATATCACACAGCAATTTTCTGAACCATGTATATAATGAATATAAATAACTAACTAAACCATTTATACAGGGTCATTCTGAAATTTTGGGTACAGGCACTGCGTGATGTGATCTATTTTTCTAAAAATATTTTCAATACGCTGTCACTTCCGGTTGAAACAAAAGTGACATTAACTTCGTTTTATCAAATGAAACATTTTGTATATCGTTGCATTTTTGAATTCTACGTAATATTCTGGAGCTACTGCATTTTGAATCGTGTTTCTTCTTCATTCGTTTTTGAGATACCTAATTTAAAATGAATTACAGATGGAGTAACTAACTAAAATGTCTGTACAACCAACAATTCTGATGATATACACATCTTGGTATACACATTATCAAAGGAGTACTTTTCCAAAAGCCATTGTGTAACGGTCCAGTGGATCGTTCATATCGTCTACTTACCATTTCACATACAATTTCGGAATACAGTTATTTTAGTGGCTCGATCCATAGGTGATTTTCAGTAGATCAGTTATAAACAACCAAATTCAACAACAGTAACAATTTCCAAATTCAAACAAAAACCTACCTGCATCAAGTATCCATTATATTTTGTTCCCTTGGATTGAATATCCCAGATAACACACATTCGCCTAAGGACGTCCTCTAATAGTCGCCAAAAGACTGTAGAGGATGTTCTATATTCTACATCCTGAGAACGTCACTAGGCTCAGAAATTTCGACATAATTGTCGCACATTAGTCCTCCGAGCGGCAGCCTGAGGATGTAGATATGTGTGGGCCTAAGGACGTCCTCTACTATAGTCGCCAAAAAGATTGTAGATGTTGTTCTATATTCTACATCCTGAGAACGTCACAAGGCTCAGAATTTTCGACATAATTGTCGCACATTAGTCCTCCGAGCGGCAGCCTGAGGATGTAGATATGTGTGGGCCTAAGGACGTCCTCTAATAGTCGCCAAAAGACTGTAGGAGGATGTTCTATATTCTACATCCTGAGAACGTCACTAGGCTCAGAATTTTTGACATAATTGCCCACATTAGTCTTTTCAGCGGCAGCCTGGGGATGTGGATATGTGTGGGCCTAAATTTCATCTCTTCCAAGTCACGAGATATATAAACATATATATTTTTTAAAATCTAGTTACAAATTATCAAAATCGGACGAAGCGTTCATTATTATTGAATTAATTTTTAATTATTCGATATTGGTTTTTTCTCCACTCCATATGAATTTCCCAATTTAGAAGTGAGCTATATATATCAAGAAAAATTATCTTGTCCATTATTATTGAAAAAAATAAGTATTCCAATTTTAGTAATAAAAATCCTTGAAAATAATTGTTGTTCAAATCACATTGAAAGTTAAACATTTATAAGTTTACGGAATAGCGACATTGCAATGAGGAGGTAAGTTGAATCACAGAAGTCAAGCAACGACAGCAGTGGCTAGAATTTGGATGGGTGACCATGATAGCGCTGATTTTTTTATTTTATTTTTTTTTTTTCATTAGTTCTCAGATATGCTCAAAAGTCATTCTGAGAATAATAAAAACTCAAAAAAGGCAAAACTGGAGTTAATAAAAGAAGTAAGACCTCGTAGGGATCTTCTGAGACGTTATTTGAACGTGGAAAATGGTAACAGGAGGACGTCCTATGGACGTTCTTTGAAAGCCTCTCGACGTATTGAGGACGTTAATGTGACCGCCTCAGAAGATCCTCAAAAGGTTTTTGTGTTATCTGGGATCAAATGTTTTCTACAAAGGATTTCGTTTTATGAGGTGTTTCCAGACAAAGCATTCGTATTTGTACTTTGTAAACAAATAATAATAGGTTATTGTGTTCATTACCCTATTCTTCTTCTGATAAGGGTGCGACAATTCAATACTTCCTTTTTTGATTTCACGATACCTAGCCGTGCGCGGACGGTACCTTCTGAATGTTGCTATGAGCGATATTCGCAAGTTCCCCGTTTAGCTCGATTCATAACATATACGATGACCTCGAACAATTAAAGAGTTGACAGAGTGTAGAATTGGTGCAAAGAAATTTCTGGAGATTTCGCTCTCTCTCTAAGGGCTTCGACATGAAAAGTCGACATTTTTGAGCCTGCCTTAAATTTATAAAATTTGGCAATAAAGATGCCCTTTAGTTCACCGTTCTTATGACGAAGGCCGATTAAGACCTTTAGGCAAGTATTAAATCAAATATGAATGCATGAGACATCTCACTCAACTCGAAATTCCTTGTAGGCCTTCTTCTGTGCAGGACACCTCTTGCAAAACCTCCATTTTGTATTTTGTCAAACTTAGGAGTTATGACCATGTTATGACGATTTAACCGGGAATAATCCCAACATTCCCATTCAACCACCTGGAGCCTACAGGATGAGAAGATGAATCTCAAAGATTTATTGGAATTTAACATTTTATATTGATTATCTATCCTCCAACATTGTACGAAAGGGAATATCAGCGCTCCACTTCATGGAGTCTAAAATCACCTATAATCATATTCAAAATTTCACATCACGCCTTTAGGACTATTTTGAATCTATCTACATATCCACTTAAGCCATAGTGAGGCTCTTAAAGTATATAATTAGTAATCTTCCAGTCAATTTTGATGGAAACACTAATAATTTTGACTAAAGCAGTTTTATGATGTTGGAGTGTATAAAACCAAACTAAAACTGTGTAACTACTCTTAAGCTTACTAACAGTAACTTATTCATTATCTATTCATTATATAATTGGGTCAGGGGTTTTCTTGTTCATTATATGCATGGTTAAAAAATCAGGTACTGTGTGATATCTTTGTTTTGTCCCTCCCAATTCCTTCCTAGTTTATTCTAGGTGGCGCCCACTATTCACCCAACAAATCATCGAATTTATAAAATCATAACACCTAAATGTTCAATCCATTACCTCTCTACCGACTATTGAGCTGTCGTGCAGTGAGACAATAGTTTCCTTTTGTGAAATTAACGTCACAATTGATATAGAATTCTAAAATTTTAAACAGGTTGTTTGTTATTTCCGTTTACTTTTTTTCCATATAAAATACTTATAACTTTCTTATTTCAAATAGAGCGGCCACACCACTCGACGCGGAATTCTATTCTCTATTGATATGAAGAAGCACAACTTCACTTAGATTTTTTGGCTGTTTCCTTTCTAATTTAATTAATCGAAGATGAAATTAATGAATATCACAAAGAAACAAAAGATTCAAAACACAGATTCAAAATGGCTGTCATTCATTTGTCAGTTGAGGTTAATGCGCATGTGCAAATCCATAATGTGAATCCCTGTGAATCCTTGCATGAACAGTTTCAATTTGTCAGTGAAAATGTAAATGAAATGTAATTGTATTATGATGAATGTTGCATAAATCTGCCTCGACCCTTTCGGTCCTGGCGTACACTGTAGTGTACGGCAATTTTAATTCAATCTAATAGAAAATTAATTTCGATTATGACCATTGCGTCCCAGCATACACTTGAATGTATATCGTTATAACATTATGTGGCGTCACTGGTAACTGACGTCCATGGATCATTGAATTATCTTACGGTTAACAGACTGGACCAACCATCGAACTGCTCCAACGTGTCGACTGGCGACAACTGACAGCGGTGCGATGAAGGACGCACCTCGTGAAGCGCACCGACCCTGACTCGCTCTCACTCTCCTTCCATCCTCGATCCGAGTCAGACGCTCGGGCGCACTCGCCATTTTGTTATGTAGTTGTTATATTTTGTTCTTGTTATTAAATAATTATTCTCTTATGTTATGGAGGGCTTCCTTAACTCACCCTATAATATATGAATGCATAGAGCACAATAATCTCTATAATTTTAATACGTCTGGTGCTATCTATGGGTACAGAAATGAAAATTGCATATTTTATTGTCCCAGCGATCGTGTTTAAAGCAAAATCGACAAGAAGTGAGAGGTATATTTTTTGTTAATGTTAGTTCACATTAGATTTGAACATTTTTTCGGTTATAAACTATAAGTGTCCAAAATATCAGTTAATGCTGCGGTGATTTTTTTTTTGATTTCGTCCAACATAGGTGGAGTAAATGAATATACCTAAATTATTTTCTGAGAGTTTATTAAAAGGGTATCAGTAGGGGATTAATGCCGTTTCCAAGTCTCCCCCAAGGCTATATGGAGGGTGACCTTGAGTGGAGCGACCTTGGCGATAGCATTGGAGGGTGACCTTGGGGAGGGGGCGACCTTGAAGAGTAAACTTCGAAGGTGACCTTCGAGCGATGAGTTAAAGAGTTTCATGACGGAGAGAGTATGTGACCTTGATAGCACGTTAACGCATTTTTGTTAGTAGGGTGGGGTTAAACACTCGCTCCAGCATCCATAAATATGGAATCTAAGGTGTACAGAAACACAGTTCTCTCTCTCGATTATATCGAACACGAAATCATTAAAGGCGAGTTATTGTGGCGTTAAAGTGGTATTCTGTGTTATGTGAGTACGTTTATTATTATATTTTCTTCGTCTCCCTTTCACTCACAAATAGAATGATGGAAAATCCAAAAATGAATTTAGCTGGAATCAATGAAAAGATCAAAGAGGATAAGGATATTGTCAAACAAACTTTGCTATCATCACTACCTCTCAATAAAAATCATACAATCAAGAAAATTTCATTATATGGAACTAAATTTGGTAGGAGTGGTACTGTGATATTGCATGATGAGGAAACTGAAATGAATATGAAATGTTGGTTACCAAAAAGAGTTGTCGATCAGTTGGCTGACAGCGACATTGGAGTATTATAAATGGTAGCTATACTTTAACATACATGGGCCAGAGTGAGCCTGCGTTTGTGGGTGCAAAGACAAGAGCTCTCTTAAAGTTTGATAATAGAAAAATATAATGAAAAATACATAGCCATTAAAGTATAAGTATAGTTAAATAATTGAATTAGTGCTTTATATAGTGAAAAGGAGTCAAATATATTATAATAATAATCCTTACATATCACATGATTACTTTTACCGCATACCAATAATAATATTGATTGTGGGATCATATGGTAAGTGGGGATATACATTCTAATTGATGTGATTAATAATTGAATTCCACATTATGAAATATGAATATTTCTTATCTTTACAGAAAACATCAATCAGTGTACATAGATGTGCAATATGCGAATGCATTATTCTAGTCAATCATGGCCGATAGCGGAAGATATCACGTCAGCTGTGAGGAGACTACAATGCAAATTCGCTGATTTGGAACGTGAAACTCTACATGCAATCAATTATGATGTGAGTGTGTGCTTCAATCAGGAAGAAGTTCAACGCTTATACAAACAGGCTGATCAATACAAAATGGGCACCCTACTCTGCGCTCAATTTGAATACAAATGTTTGAAAGAGACTTGGTGCAATTCCTTTATGGTATTTCCATTTTTCTCCCAAATTTTCTTGTTAGAAAATACAGTATTGGTATAACTCCAACGGCATCAGACGCTGAAGAATATTGACCATGATTCCATAAAATCATAGTGTATGTGTAAATAGGTATACTACTTATCGATATAGAATTTAAAAAATGCTTGAGTGATACATTCTCCTTTTATTTGTAAATAAATTTGTATATGTAAAAACCATGTAAAAACCTATACTCTGATTGATAATAATAATGAATAGTTTCAACACAAAATTGAAGTTAACAAATCTTGATTTTTCACGCCCTATATATCTGTAATCGCTCACACAAATACCCTATCTTCTTGATAGTCCCAAGAGTGATAGATTTATGACATCAGCTCTTCATGGGGAATCTGAGAATGCAACAAAATATAGGGTGTTCCGTGAGAAATAGAGATAATTTCGATATGTCACAATTTTTCGGACCATCCTATATATTCCGAAATAATTTCAGAATGAAGCCTGTTAAAAACTTCGTAAGTATTACCGTTTTGCTTGAAATCTTCGCGCTAGTCGTATATAATTATGATCTTATAATCAATTCATTGATTGATTTCCACCTGAAAAAAAAGGAAAGGTCCAACAGAGATGATTAATTATTCCACATCTGTGAATAATCTTGTTTTGAATGTAGGAAAAAACTATTCATAATAAATTACATCCAAGAAAATCTTGTTTGATTCCATTATAATTTTGTGTTCAGATCACATCATTTATACACGAAGATCCTCAAAAGAAGTGGAAAACAATGGAATATTTTATATCGAATGTTGAAAATCTTATACACAATGTATATATAAGAAATAAAATGAAAGAAAGCTCCTTCACTTAATGTTTGTTTATCTCAAGAACATACTCTTTCTGTAGTTTCTGTTATAAATAAGCCCTTTCGTAAATATACATCAACAACCCCCGATGGCTTAGTGGTAACACATCCACCCTCCATATTCTCTTAGGCTCCGCCCACAGACACTATTGGTAGGGCCGTGGCTGGCGCGAGTGGTATAAAGGTGAGGCAGGCGGCCGACCTTGTAGCATTCCATCACATTCGACAGCCAGCCACCGTACGAAGCAGACGCTCTTGGAAGGACTCGAGAGAGTGAAGGCAAGAGGAGAAGTTTAGTACAAATCTTGGACTATCGAATACGAGACGGAGTGAGATTCTAATTGATTCGAACAAGACTCGACGACGAATTAGAAGTCGGCGAAACCAAAGATTATGCAGTGCGCAGGTTAATACCGGGCGCACTGTTAATTGGACGAAGAAGCCAGCGGATTATTAATTAATTAATAATCATTTTTTAATAATTTTTTTTCCAGGATTATTTTCAGGGTTTCTTTCAGGAATCAGGGAAATAATGATGGAAATACCCCAGGAGGACATGTTTGTGACCCCAGCAAACATGGATAGGGCCAGAGACCCTAAAAAACCAGAACAGCGACCTCGAAAAGCCGCAGCCCGAGAAGAACCCCAGATGAAGAGGCTCTCCTGAAAATCATTCAGGGACTTCAGGAGCAACTAAGCGAACAAACAAGAACCATAACCAAGCTCGAGGCCAGGATAGAGCAGATGATGAATGCTCAGAAGCAGACATCGTCATCCGAAGTCTTCACGGGGGACTTAGCAATTCTCGCCAAGAAGGCCGAGAAAAAGGCGGAAGAACACCGCCAAAACGGAGACACGGAGAGCTTCAAAATACACGCCGCCCTCGCCGCCCTAATAAGGGTAAACACCAAGGAGTCATCAGCCGCCGAAAACGACATGGAAGTCGAGACGGCGACCGCAGGCTATACGACAGCAAGCCAAAAGAGGAAGGCTGAAAGGAGCCCCGAAGCCACCACCAAAAAGACCCAGATCCCACCCATTGTGTTGAAAAGCCCAGGGGAATGGACAGAGGTGAAGAGGAAACTGGCCAGGAAATGCATTGAGATCCCGTTGGTGAAGCTAACGGGACAAGGAGTCAAGCTCCAAACCAAGAACCCGGCGGAATTCCGTGCCGCCACCAAGATGCTGGAGCTGGAAAAGCACCAATACCACACCTATACTCTGCAGGAGGAAAAACTTCTAAATGCCGTCATGCGCGGCATAGACATGTCAGTGTCCACCAAGGACATAAAAGAGGACCTCATCGGAAAGGGAGTCCCCGTCGAAGACGTTCACCGAATGAAGTCGAACGTCACCAAGAAGGAGGTTCCTCTGGTACTTATCCAAGTGCCAAAATCCGACAAAACCATCTGGACGGTGAAGGACTGCTGCAGTTACATCGTCAAGATGGAGCCACAGCGTCCCAAAAAAGGCCAAATTATGCAGTGCCACCGCTGCCAGAAATTTGGCCACGGACAACGAAACTGCCACTGTGATTACAGGTGCGTCAAATGCGGAGGCAAGCATGAGACGGCCACCTGCAAGAAGCCCAGGGAAGCGGAAGCCAAGTGCGCGAACTGCCACGGCAACCACCCAGCCAACTACAGAGGATGTCCTATGGTTCCCAAACCTAGGAAACCGGCAGCCACCCAACCCACAGCGAGACCGCCAGCGCCGAGAACGACTCCTGGTCGTTCCTACGCCGCAGCGGCCTCCACTGCTACCGCCCCCAGACCCGCCGCCCCCAGGCCTGCCGCCCCCAGGCCTGCTGCCCCCAGAGCTGCCCCCACCACTGAAACTCAATATGTGCCGGTTGAATTCCAGGAATACATCCGGCAAATAATTGAGAAAACGATGCAGCAGACCCTCGCTCGAATTACGATGCCCTCACCGGTCATCAATGGCGCGTAAGAAGGACTCACTCCTGATCGGCTCCTGGAACATCAACGGAGCCGCAGCGAGAAAACTGGAACTCCTCTCGAGAACCTCCATCGACGTCATGGCACTCCAGGAAACCCGGCTCAAACCAACGAAACATTCAAAGTACCTAACTATGTTTGTTACAGAAATGACAGGGTAGAGAGACAAGGAGGGGGAACCCTCCTGCTGATCAAGAAAACCCTAGACCACCATCCAGTCAACACACCAGACCTGGAACACCTGGAAGCCACCATAGCGGTAGTGAATACGGCCACCAAAGGAGAAATTCAGGTGGTGTCCGTGTACGTAACCTCGAACCAGGCAGCCACCTTGACGGACGGAGACCTAAACGCCGTACTAAGCGAAAACAGGCAAACCATCGCAATAGGAGACTGGAACGCGAAACACCCCCAGTGGAACTGCACGACAACGAACTCGAAAGGTAGGCTTCTTTTAGGCTACCTGGAACGGAACGAAGAAGTATCAGTCCTGGGTCCAACCGAACCTACTAGGAACGACGATCGCACTGCACCCAGCATCCTAGATATTGCCGTACTACGAGGACTTCGAGTCCCTGTAGAAATCGCAGTACTGCACGACGGAACCTCAGACCATAGCCTAATACTGCTTCAAGTGGGAGAAGACAGAACAGAGGAGGACACCCCGATAAACCGGAACAAGGTAAACTGGTCTCAATTTCAGCGAAACTTCCACGAGCAAATGGGCCCCATGCCCGTTATAAGCTCGATAGAAGACCTGGAGAGAGCAGTGAAAAACTTTGAACGAGACGTCCAAAGAACCTGCAGAACGAACTGCCCCCTGAGCTCAAAGAGCTCATTAGGCAAAAGAGGAGAGCCAGAAAGCTATCCATACGAACCAGGCTACCAGAACACAACCAGATAGCGAGACAACTTGCGAGAGACGTGAGGAGAGAACTGCAAGCGAACAGCGATGAACGCTGGGCTAGCAAAATCTCATCACTGAACCCGGAAGATGGGAGCATCTGGAACATGCAGAAACTTCTGAGGAACGGACCTACACCGATTCCCCCTCTTCAAGGGGAGAACGGTATCGCCTACACGAACAAAGACAAAGCGACAGCCTTTGCAGAAGCCTTAGAAAGGCAATTCGTGGAAAACCATAGGCCAGAAGAAGACGCAGAACACGTGGTTCGATGCAAACGGAAAGTGGACAGGATCAGGATGATAGACGACCAGGAGGAAATCCTAAGGCCAACTTCACCGGAAGAGGTGAGAGAAATCATCAAATACCTGAAAACTAAAAAGGCTCCCGGGATAGACCACATCCCGAACAAAGCTCTGAAGCAACTCCCCAGAAAGGGGATAGCAGCTCTTACCAACATAGGGAACGCAGTATTGCGGCTGAGACACTTTCCAGATAGCTGGAAAGAAGCCTCAGTGATAATGTTGAGAAAACCAAACAAGGACGCAACCCGGCCAGAAAACTACCGCCCAATCAGCCTACTACCCGCCCCCAGCAAGGTGATAGAGAGGATCATGAAGAGACGACTAGAAGAGATAACATCAGAACTTGGCATACTTCCAGACGAACAGTTCGGCTTCAGAAGCGGACACTCGACAGAAATGCAGGTCGATTACGCAACCGTAGGGTTGAATAGGAGACACTTCACGGGAGCTGTGTTTCTAGTCGTTGCCGAAGCTTTCGACCGAGTCTGGCACGACGGACTTATCACCAAGATGGCCCTTCTAGAGTACCCCACACCCATGGTAAGATTAATCGACTCTTATATTCGCATTTTATATTCCATTTACTTATCTAATATTCCAAACAACAATAGACATTGCACTCTGTCATTGTATGCAGACGATACAGCCCTTGCATCTAGATCCCCTAGAGCCGAGTTCGTCACCAGGTACCTGCAAAGGTCCATTGACGAACTTGAGCAATGGTGTATCAACTGGAAAATCCAGATCAACCCGGAGAAGATCCAAGCCATCCTCATCACGAGATCCAACAAACCTCCAGTCGGACATGTGTCGATTGGAGGCCACGACATCCCATGGACAAACTCAGCAAAGTACCTTGCGGTAATCATCGACAACAAGTTGACCTTCAAGGCTCACGTGGACTCCCGTGTGAAAACCGCCATACGAGTCAGAGGACAACTGAACCCACTAATCGGACGCAGAAATCCGATGAAGATCGACCTGAAACTCCTCCTCATGAAGACGATACTCCTTCCGATCCTGACCTACGCAGTAGCAGCCTGGGGACATTGTGCCAAGACTCACCTCAAGCGAATCCAGAGTTACGAGAATCGATGCGTTCGTATGATCGTCAACGCACCATGGTTCGTCAGAACCAACTCCATCTTCAGAGACCTGCAACACCCACCCGTCCTGGATAGAATGAAAATTCTATTCGCAAAGACCCATACCAAGATGGAGAGCCACGACAACCCCCTCAACAGAGAGGCGATGGATTACGACCCGAGATTCCGAGAGCGAGATTCCGAGAGCTCCCCTTTTTCCATCACCCCAAAACGCCAGACTCTTAAAGTCCCACTGCCACTAGGGCTTTAAAAATATGGGGACCGTAGCGCTGCTACGGGGGATGGTGGATACGGTTAGGGCTGTTCCTGATCACCTTCAGTGATTAGTAATGTCCTTATCCGGGGCCTCATAACTATAGGGCGCGCGACCTTGTAGCTCATTCGACAGCTAGCCATCGTACGGAGCAGATCGTTCTTGGAAGGACTCGGAAGAGTAAAGGCAAGTAAGAAACTTTGTATGATATATAGAATTCGAATACGACCTAAAAGCGAACAGCGACGAAAGCAGCGGTATCTGAAATTTTAGAGCCGGATTTTCAGGCGATAAAATTTCGAGAGACCTAGCAGTTAGATCTCGACTGCGAATCTAGGTGCGAAAAGCAAGGCACGGCAAGGGCAGTACTCAGTGACTCACTTGGAGTTGCGAGAGGCTGTTTTTAACCGTGATGCCCCCACACAAGGGCTTTCGCATCAAGATTCGGCTTGATCTGAGCCAAGCAGAATATTCGGTAAGTGAACAAAAACACCCATCCCTCAATAGACAACGGAATCTTATATATTGCGTGATCTGGGAAGCCATGGTGGCTAAATCCCAGATCTGAGGTAAATGGCAGCAGAACAATTCGCAGATTTGGACGAAGCGATAAAAAAATTCAATCATGGACACGGAATCATGGACCGAAGTCAAGGAGGCATTCAGGAAAAGAGCCCCCCGCTCGAGAAGCGGAGGGAAAACTTGCAAACCCCAATCGGACACGGAGTCCGAAAGCAGGAAGGAGGATAAAATCTCCAAGAAAGACCTGAGGCACGAGTTGAAGGCAGCCAAAACTAGGCAGAAAGAGGCCATGGATATGGCCGAAAAAGCTGAAGCTAGGGCAGCAAGAGCCGAGCTCAACGCGGAGGAGTTGAAAACTCAGTTAGCCAACCTGCAGAAATCTTTCGATTTAATGCAGGAAACACTGAAAGACCTCAGGAGAGACCTGGCTAATCAAGCGCCTAAGAAACAGGCAACCAATAAAAAGACGGTCGAAAACAATACCAAACAAACCGCGGCATGGGCAGACTCGGACATAGAAATGTCCGAAAAGCCCACCGCTACCAAAAAACGGCCCAGGCCAGCAAGCCCGGAACTACCCGCAGAGCAGACCCCGGTCTCGACCCCGGACCCCCTAAAAACCATGGCTCAGGCCGTGAAAACACCTGCATCGGCTAAACCCCAAACAGAGGCCTCCGAAGAAATGGATGTCGAAGGAACCGAGGAGAAAAAGGAGAAATCCCCACCTCCAATCATACTCAGGGATTCATCTAAATGGATGAAACTTGACAGAGAATTCAGAACTGCGAAAATCAGTTTCCTGAAAGCCAAGACAGTACCGGATGGCATTGCCATTCACACACAAGACGCCAATTCATGGCGCAAAGCTACGAAGTTTATGGAGTCAAATTCATACAACTTTTATACTTACCACATAAAAGCAGAGCTTCCTCTGCACGTGGTAATGAGAGGGTTAACTGCCCAAATAAGCCCCGATGACGTCAAGGCCGATTTAGAGGCGCAAGGACACGAAATTCTGGAATGTCACCAGATGCCATCCAGAAGAGGGGAAAAGAAATTACTTCCACTATTTTTGGTTGAAACACCGAGAGTGAACCAAAAAATCTATGAGGTGAACAGGTGCTGTCACCTCGTAGTTAAAATGGAAACACAAAGAAAATCAAAAGGCAGAGTCTAGCAATGCCACAAACGCCAATGGTTCGACCACTCACAAAAATACTGTCACTCACAAGCAAGATGTGTGAAGTGTGGCAAAGACCACGACACCAAGGAATGCCAGCCAACAATCCCTAAGGAGGAAATAAAATGCGCAAACTGTGAAAAACACACCGCCAGTTATAGGGGATGCTCCAAGTTCCCGAAACCTCCGAAAAAACCGGAAAATAAGCCGCAGCAGAAAGTTCCACGAACCCAAGCAGCGCAGCCGCAACAACATCCACAACAACAACAACAAATCAACCCAATTTTGGGAATGATGGCCAGCATAACAATGGCCGACATAGAAAAAATGAAGGCGTTTATGGCCTTATTCCAACAGTTGAATGGAATGCAATAGATGGAACACAGGACACCGAAAACAACAAAGATAGGTTCCTGGAACCTACAAGGAGCTGAAAGAAGAAAACAAGAAATAATGGAAATATTAGCCAGATTCGAACTTGATGTCTGCTGCATCCAGGAAACCTTATTAAAAAACGGAAAAAATTTCAATATACCTGGCTATAACTGCTATAGAGGAGACCGTGAAAACGGTCGAGCGGGAGGAACAGCCATTCTCGTTAAAATGGATATTCTACAATACGTAGATAGAAAACCTGAAATTACCGCAATAAAAATCAGGACACTAGATGGAACCATCAGGATCGTTTCCGCATATATTCCACCAGGAAACAGCAGGATTACACAAGAAGACTTGAGCGAATGCTTTCCAGATCACCTCCCTACGATTCTCAAAGGTGATTTCAATGCAAAATCACAAGAATGGAACTGCCAAACCACCAACACCTGGCGATTACCCGAATGGAATTTGGTAACATTTCGGTCATTGCACCACATACTCCGACGCATTACCCTGCCCGGGATCAGAAACCAGATATTTGGACATTGCACTAGTCCAAGATATAGCCACCTCAGTGGACATAAGAGTTTTGGACGAGGGATCCTCGGACCACAACCCCATCCTACTGACAGTATGAGAAGGAGATGTGGAAGACGCCCCTAGAAACAAAACAATCGTGGACTGGTCCAAATATCATAGAACTGTATACCACACTATAGGAGACATCCCAGGGATAGAAACTGAAGCAGATTTAGATGTTGCAGTAAATAGCCTAACAACAGCTATAATGACGGCAATGGACAGAAGCTCCAAAACCATCCCACAGCACAACTATAACATCAAAGAGATGATCCGGGAAAAAAGACGCTTAAAAAGAAGATTTCAGAGGACACTTGCTCCTGCCGATCGTAGGAACCTGACCATAGCAGGAAATGCTCTCAGACATGAGTTGAACGAACTCAGGAATCGCCAATGGGCTAGGAAGCTCGAAGAGTTGAATATAGAGGACAACTCGTCTTGGCAGATGCAAAAAAGACTGCGATTCGGCAGAAAAAAACCATGCCCACCGTTACACGGTCTACATGGTATAGTATATACCGATGAAGAAAAAGCGGAAGCATTCGCAGACTCATTCGAGAGGCAATGCGTAGAAAATATCCCACCTATTAATGATGAAGTCAGAGATACAGAGGAACATGTACAAAGAACAATTAGACACATCAGCTAAGCAGAAGAAGAGGGAAATCAAGATTACTTGAACCCTACCTCTCCAACTGAGATCAAGTATATAATAAAAAACCTCGTCACAAGGAAGGCACCAGGGATAGATGGAGTCCCAAATAGAGCACTCAAAACACTTCCTAAAAAAGGAATAGCTGCACTCACCAATATCATTAATTCCATGCTCAGGCTGCACTACTTTCCAGATGCATGGAAGGAAGCAACAGTGATAATGATACCAAAGCCAAACAAGAACCACACGTTCCCGCAAAACCACAGGCCCATCAGCCTATTACCCACCATGAGTAAAGTGGCTGAGCGAGTTATACAAAAACGACTAGAAGCAATGTCAGTTGAACTAAACGTGATACCGGACGAGCAATTCGGGTTCAGACAGAACCATTGCACAGAAACGCAAGTCTTACGAATAGTTGATTACATCACTTCAGGATTCAACCTTGACAAAGGATACTACACTGGAGCCGTCTTTTTAGACGTCTCAAAACCATTTATAGGGTGTGGCATAGAGGACTCATCACCAAGATGCACGATTTCCATTACTCATCACCCATGTTGAAGATGATAGCCTCTTTCCTGTCTGGAAGACGTTGTCGGTAGCGCCATGTCGGACAGCAGGAGACTAGCAGCAGGAGTACCGCAGGGAGCGGTGTTATCTCCTCACTTATTCTCCATTTATACGGCTGACATCCCTAAACCAGAGAACAATTTCAACAAGTTAGCGATGTACGCAGACGACACGGCGGTTGTAGCCAGATCTGCGAATCCCATTATGATAACGAGATACCTGCAAGAACAGGTTGACAAGTTGGAATCCTGGTTCAACAAATGGAAAATCGACATCAATCCCGACAAGAGCCAAGCAGTCCTATACTGCAGAAGAAGGGGTAAACCCGTAGGAAACGTCATACTGAACGGAACCAATATTCCTTGGACAGAGGAGGCAAAATATCTTGGGGTAACTCTGGACTCCAGTCTAACTTTCAGGCAACACATAAGTCAGAGACTTCAACTGGCCAAAGCGGCCAGAGCAAACCTGAATCCTCTATTAGGAAGAAGAAGCAACATGCCCCTAGAGTTGAAACTTCTCCTTATAAAAACAGTTCTACACCCGATTATACTGTATGCATCAAGCGCATGGGGACATTGCGCCAAAACATACAGAAACCATATACAACAGTTCTTCAATGTGTCACTAAGGATGGCCACGAAAGCACCATGGTATATACCAAATAGATATATTTGCAGGGACCTGAACTTTGAGCCAGATCATGTGCAAGCATTAATGAGGAAACACGCGGAGACTATGTTTGGAAAAACAGAAATCCACGAAAATCCTCTAATGCACGAAATTACACAGATAAATTTAGACCCAAGATATGCCAGAATAAAACACGAAAGACCGATCCATCAACTTTTGAACGCTGACGTGGGCAACGATTAAAAGAATGAAGAAAGGTGAAAGATGAGTATAATCCCCTGTTTCCCCTACTTCACATACAAGGTCGGCAACGGTTACATTAAGTTGGCCGGTGCTCACCAAGCCTGCAAGCATGCTTACCCCGGGACGTATGGAAGGTCACAAAATTTCCTGTTATATAATTCACCGCTTCTTAACGCTCCAAGTTGTTTTCGATCACACTTACACACAAACACACACACACACACATTAAAAATCCTTTCAGGAAACACAATCCCCTGTTACTGTCAGGGAAGCACCATGCACGCTAAAGTTCGCGCAAAAAAACCCAATACACAAGAAATAAAGGTTTAATAGTCAAGATACTGAAACCAAAGAAATCTCTTGAAGATAAAAAGTTGCGTTTTGCCAAACGTTCACAGGTTGAAGTCCACTCGTTAGTGAGTGGAGGTGGATGGATATGAGGATGGGGAGATTTTATGTGTCTTATGACGCATCGAATCTCTTGATCCTGGGCATTCAACCTTTCGGGGGGCATGGTGTGACCTTGTAGCACTCGATCGCCGGGCACGACGTATGCCAATTTTCTGTCCCTCACTGAGGGATCACGAAATATGTGGTTTTTCACCAAGGAAAAACCACACTTATAAATAAACATGAATTTCACCTTCATTGAAAGGACGATTTTGACCCTTTTTAAGCTACAATCTGGTTCGAGGCTCCTACCCTACCCCATCCTAATTCCCCCACCCCCCCCACATTCAGGTCTCTTATGGCTACGAGCCAGAACATAGATATAATCAATAAAAGGGCAAAAGCCCTAGGAATTGATTTTGGAATTCTGACATCGACTCATGGTGCGTATCACGTTTTGTCGGTCTTCGGGCCGCCCTTGATGGGGTGACCATCAAGTGGTTTGTTCCTCCTCGCAAGAGGAGAATAGAATAAAATGTATTTACTCACCATACATTGTAATGAATAATATAATAAACATTTTAAAAGCAAAGCAAAAGCAAGCATCCACCCTCCAAGCCAGGGGTTCAGGTTCAATCCCAGGTGAGTTAAAAATTTTTTCATATTATATAATGCTCTCACACTTTAGAATGAATAGGCCTTTACGTTTTACAATTTTCAAGAAAAAATTTGTGAAAACAAAGAAGAAGGGGGAGGGGCAAAATGGGGGGAGTGGGGGGATTTTGGTGTTGGGGGCACAGGGTGGGTGGGCGGCACGAAAACACTGTTTTTTTTTAGGAATCGAAATTCCAAAATGCTCGGATTGCTATGCAGGGTTATTCACGTCAAACGACACGGAAAATGGTGGCTAAGTCGTTCGATTTTTCGAATGTTTCGGATTTGGGACAGATAGAGGACTATTAGGGTTACATTTTAAAATTATTGTCATGATATACAGGGTATCCCAAAAACCTAAAATGTATCAAAGTTGTGTTTTTTTAAATGGAATGGCCTATATATTTCTTCTTTTTCGGATTCTACGATGAAAATAGAGGTGACTCTTATAAATGTTCATCAAATTTAAACGTTGAATTTCTCGAGATATTTTGAATTTTGTGAAAATTTAGTCATCTTTTTGAGAATTGTTGAACTTTGTTTTACCAATTTCATTTTGGAGATGAGTAATGGGTCAAATTTCGTGTCACAAGTATGGAGAATTGACTAATGTATACAGGGTGGTCAAAAATTAACACTGAATTATTGCTATTGCTGAGGACAGATGTGAAATTTTATTCTCTAACTAAAACTATCATACTTTCCTATGGCTAACTCTACACATTTTCATGAAAATACCCCATTTTCAGATTTCGAACCCACCTTCGTCAATTTCAATATTCATCAAGTTACATTAGGTGATTTTATGAATGGAAAAAATCAACGAAACTACCAAAGCTTTTTGTAAGTTCAGAGCTAAGATTTCAGGAATATTTTAACATTATTATTCATCACAAAAATATGATACGCTCCTTCATATTATCTGGTGTCGTTGGTGGTGTGTTATGAACAGTTCCTTTTATGAATCCCCATAAGAAGAAATCCGGAGAGGTCAAGTCGGGTGACCGTGGGGGCCAATTCTGGAAACCGCTTCTTCCAATCCAACGATTTTGGAAACGACCATCTAAAAATTCCCGAACGTCACGATGAAAATGTGCGGGAGCTATATCCATTTGAAGTCACATCCTTGTTCTTATGTCCAACGGAATGTCTTGCAATAGAATCGGAAGTTCATTCATAAGAAATTGTAAGAATAGTGCGCCATCTAAATGTTGTTGGAAGAAATACGGGCCAATTAAATATTGCCCCATGATTCCACCCCACACATTCACTGACCACCTATGCTGATTATTCATCACTCTGAATTGATGTGGATTGGAATCAGAATAATAATGGAAGTTATGCCTGTTGACAGATCCATTATTGTGGAACGTAAACTCATCATAAAACAGAACCAAATCAAAAAAGTTATCGTTTTCTGCAACTTTGTCTAACACCCACACGCAAAACTCAACGCGATTTTCGAAATCGGTTTGAGACAGTTCTGGATGAAGCTGAATTTTATAATCATGGTAATTATGATTTTTCAGAATTCTGGAAACGCTTGCTTGACTGATATGCATATTATCAGATACTTGGTTTTGGCCTATATGTGGATTCTATTTTACTGACAGAATAACTGCTAATTCGACTTCCTCATTTCTTGTCACAGGCTTTTCTCTTCTTGGTTTTCCGTGCAAAACACTTCCAGTTCGTTTAAATTGAGTCAATGATCTTTCGAAAACGGCTTTGTTAGGGTGTTTTCGGTTAGGATACCTTTCAGCGTAAACACGAGATGCCAATAAGCAATTTTGCAAACATTCTCCCAGAACGAAAATCATGTCTATCCGTTCTTCCTTTGGATAAACTGCCATTTCGAATATTAAACAGAACAAAAAACGAACTCCTACTGCAAGGCGATTCGCAAAAACAAACAATTCCTAACTGACAGCAAGAAACAATAGTTTTGTTTCCATATATTTATATTTGTAATTGTCAAAACACCACAGGTAACTTGATGAATATTGAAATTGACGAAGGTGGGTTCGAAATCTGAAAAAGGGGTATTTTCATGAAAATGTGTAGAGTTAGCCATAGGGAAGTATAATAGTTTTAGTTAGAGAATAAAATTTCACATCTGTCCTCGTGATGAAATACAGGGTGTTCCATTTGAAATAATGAAGTTATAACCATTCGAAAGTAGCAATAATTCAGTGTTGATTTTTGACCACCCTGTATACATTAGTCAACTCTCCATACTTTTGACACGAAAGTTGATCCATTACTCATCTCCAAATTGAATTTGGTAAAAAAAGTTCAACAACCATTGAACATTGAATCCTCAAAAAGATGACTACATTTTCACAAAATTCAAAATATCTCGAGAACTTCAACGTTTAAATATGATGAACATTTATAAGAGTCACCTCTATTTTCATCGTAGAATCCAAAAAAAAATATATATAGGGCATTCCATTTAAAAAACACAACTTTGATACATATTATGTTTTTGGGATACCCTGTATATCATGACAATAATTTTTAAATGTACCCCTAATAGTCCTTTATCTGTCCCAGATCCGAAACATTCGAAAAATCGAACGACTTAGCCACAATTTTCCATGTCGTTTGACGTCAACCCTGTATATCCGAATCCGACGTTCATTTCGTTTAGTGTTGGCTGATCAATCGTTGAGTTAGGGATGATGAATGAAACCATTGATGAATTCGGTCGCAAGAGATATACCGCCAAATATTCTCTACGCGGCCCGGCCGGCGTGGGTTTCCAATTAGACAAACATGGTAATTTCGATATGCAAGGCAAAAGATTGACTAATGTAGGTGAACCAATTTCTGATAAGGATTGCGTGGAGTTGGATTACTTCAAGAAGGAAATTGATGAAGTGAAACATGTTACATTATCAGCAGGAAAGGCTGCAGTATCCTCAATCGTCGGAGATGCTAGGATTCTCTTCAATAAACAGCAATCTGAGATGAGGTTTTTGATGAGCAAGAAGCAAGCCCTCTTGGACGATGAAATTAAGATAGTAAGAAAAGATTTAGATACATTGAGGAAAATAGTAGATAGTGAATTCAATTAATTATACCGCACACTATAACCCTTCCTAGTAGTAGCAGCGAACTGTGATCTACATGAAGAAATCAGAGATGATGAAGCATTAATGATTTTGATTTTAATGAACGATTTTATGTAGTTTTTTCAATCCAATAAATTTATCTATTAAAAATTGAGCTTATTATTTTCTCAGAGTTTGAAAAGCGTCCAGAAAACATACACATATATTAATTGAAATGGTGAATCAGAATCCTAGAATATCGTCAGAGTGAAGGCTAAAAGTATGAGTCAAGGTTGTGGCAGGGGAGGAGTAGTAAATTTGGGGTGGGGAGTGAATTGACAAAACCAGCGATGCAAACGCAGAATTCTCATTCTACTAGCAGCCATCGTCTCCCTCTCAACCAGCTCTAGAGAAAGATTTTTGTACTACAGCGTGAATACTTCAATTAAGTAAGTATAGTTACTTTATATATCTAGTTGATATTTTTCAGTTGATGTGTGATATGTGTCTATAATACGGATTCCATCATTTCAGATATGTCCGACTTTGGAAACATTTTCAACGACGCCTTCATTGGGAATCATTCACAGGAACCGTCTCTGCAAAAATTGAGTGAGTAAATATTTTTTTCCTGAAACTTCCACTGTAACAATATTTTGATGCCTTACTTCCATTGTTTCAGTTATGGATAAGAGTATTAGTGATCTGCCAAAAAATCCGGAGGATCGGTCCGAATCTCAGAAAGCGAGATTTGATGAGGAGATTGAAAATTATCTGAATGATGGTTCATCCCAGGACTGGGGGAATATATCCTTCCCCACCCTACCATCTCTTGGTGGCGATAACTTATCCGGTGCTGTGACCCAGCAAACAACAGCGGAGGATTTAGAGTGCCCTCCGCCATCGCCATTGATAACCGAAACAGGTTTTGCTGATGATGATGCCGATTTCGAACCACCGAAAAAAAATCTTCATGTGAGTAAGAAGAGAAAAACGGTATCATCAACGCCACTATAATCGTCGCCTTCACCCTCACCAGCGCGGATGGGAAAGAAAAAGAAGGTGGATGCATCAGAAAAAATAATGAAGAATTGAAGCAATGGAATTCGAATGTGGATACTGAGATAGATGTGAGTAGGAAAGGTGTGAATCCATCTCACAGGAAAGAGAGAACCTACTTTCATAACTCGCTGAACTTAATCGACAACAGGAAGCCGAAGAAAAATTTCAGCAAGATCGTGAACTAAGTAGATCTCAATATGAGCGTTATGTTCGGCTCACTGATGGGTTCTTGAGTAAAGGGATATAGCTTCATTTTTTGTATATATGATATGTAGGGGGTATTTGTATATTTTTTGTTCTCTTTATAATAAGTTAGGTATATGTGATATATTGTGTAAATATTTTATCTATGAATAAAGTAATGTAAACAATTATGAACGGTCTCATCATTTTCTTACCACACTGGTATTTTCCTAATAAACCTATTCTATGACCTCAATCCCTACCCTCCCCTCCCCCTCCCCCCCTCTTCCTCCTTCTAGTGAGTATAAATTCGCTCACTACTCTCGAATCATTCAGTTGAGCTTCAACAACAACCATTAACTCACCGAGCATCATAATCATCCAAGAGGCTGATACAACTACCACTAGAGATGGGGATGAAGTCCCACACGCCATCACCTGGAACGTGCGATTCGACCACGACGATTGGCGAATATATTCCAGATGACGACGACGACGCCACGATGTCTTTGGACGACTTGATCACAGAGATGCGGTCGAGGAATCTTGATATGGATGGGATGGTGAGATTGGCTTGGGGTCTGCCAGCTGTCGAGGACAGGATTGAAGATGGAGATGGTGACGATGAAGACGACGACGAAGGCGGTGACGGTGATAGCAATGGCAGTGACGACGAAGGTAGCGATAGAGACGATGATGGCGATAGGGACAATGAAGATCAGCTAGGGCCGATGCTGTGAGATTTGGATGACTTGTATAACGATATGATTGCCGACATATTCGATCAATAAATATTTTTGAACATTTATGGAAGTTTATTTTTGAAAAAAAAAACAAAAAACACATAAGCATTTTCCACTAGTACATTAAATATTAGCTTACTACGCGCATGAGTTAAAATACATAGTGGAAAGAGTGGGAGTTGATTGAAACTTATAAAATCAGAGGAGTTCAGCATTTCCACCACAGTGCACCAAAGTTCCTAGTGTTGGTCACAAGTATCAGCTCATTTGATAGAGTGGTTAAATACATGAGTTAATATCATGACTTATCCTAAATCTTGGGACTCTAAACTAGTGGTAGCAGCAGGTCCGATAAGGATAAACCAGTTCGCGATATGCCATAATTGCGGCTTCGGCTGGACAGCGGTTGAGATGAATCCGTGTAATGGGATTTGTCAGCACTGCATCTCAAGAAACAACCGACATTCCCCAGACCCACCTAGAAGATTGCTGCATGAAGGCGAAAGCGGTGCAAGGTGTGTCAATTGTTCCAAGTTGGTGCGAAACATCAATTTCGGCGTCTGCAGAAATACTTGCAGAGAATGCAGCATGGAAACTCGATTACTGTTTCAGCAGTGTGTCATTTGCAAAACATATCGAGACGATTGTTGGAAGGGGATGTGTCGCGGTTGTTCTAGTGGTGCATATTTCTGTGAAAATGTTGGTCATTTCTTCAGGAGACCTGGCCACCATTTCAGCATATGCTAGTGTCTACCTTACGATGAAGACTAGTTTCCCATTCTCATTTATTCATGTATTTTTTATATAAATAAATTATCCAATTCATGAAACTCTTTTTTTTTCGGATTGGGTGGAAAATATAAGCAATTAATTATTTGATAACATTTATTGAATTAAAGATGTCGACAATTCAAATGATTGCAGATTTATCGATCCAAGAGTTGTGTTCGTTAGAGAATCCAAGCCATTCGCAATATATCCTAGTTCCTTTCTCCTTCAGAATTGTCTCTACTAAATACGCATCAGGATTTTCAGTCTTCAATAATTCTAATTCGTAAAAGGATCCCTGTATCGGTTTGTCCTCCATATCTACAAGTTTGTATGTTCTGGGATTCGTCATATTCACTTTGGATATTTTGAAAAGTTCTGCAGATAAATTTGCTGTATCACCTTTCTCAAATACACCTTTATACTTGCTTATCCGCACGGTATCACCAACACTGTATTTCGCCTTTGGTACTATTTTGATGTGGCTATAAGCGCGTAAAATCGTAGTATTTGTTACGTCAGAAGGTTTCATACCGATTGTTCTATGAACTCTGTGATTGTTCTCTTTCGACAATTGCAGCCTTCATGGTGCTGTATGTTGAATAATGATTGATTCCATATTCCATCATCAAAGAGAAGTGCCTGTTGTAAAACTCTTTTCCTAGATCACTCTGGATATTTTTTGGTGAATATGTAGCTGTTTTCAATACCCTTTCCATAGCGTGTGTCACTTCTAATCCGGTTTTATTTTTTATCGGCTCAGTCCAGATGTATTTGGAATAGCAATCAATAACAAATAATATGTACCGATAACCGCTATTGTCTCTCGAATATGTTTGCATTTCTGCCAAATCGATTTGCCACAGATCTGCAAAACCCTTTATTATAGTTCTTCTTCTCTTGAAGTTGCATTCGTTCCAATAAATATAGTCTTTAGGACGCCTGCTAGCAATCTTTTTGAGAGCTATCGGCTGCATTATTTTCCCCCCACCTATACTCTTACGAAGCGGCTTACTCCTCATGTTATGTGGTGATGCAATTAGTGGTTTGATAATCTGTTGAACTTTTTTTTCGATGCTGTGCTTGTATTCAATCCTTTCCTTGTATCATAATTCTTATATGGTGCCATAGTGGTTATCAATAAGGCGGCATATACCCTTTTTTCTCCATCATTGGATGTTGGAGCGTGTTTCATGAATATAAGATTATATAAATCAGAAGTAACTGAATAAAATTTGTTTCTCTTATTATTGCGCCATAATTCGATTCGTTCGGGGGGAAACGAATCTCCATATGACCCATCATCATCCTACCTGTGGTAGAATCAATACGAACGCCGTATACAGTGTCATAATTGTGGTCACCATGTTTCAAATTATCCAAATGTTTTTCCAATTGATCACTAAATCCGCCAGTTATTCCTTCATTTATGGGTGATATAACATTGGTGGAAATGTGTGGAGGTGAGAGTGCTGGAGGCATATTCAACATAGTCAAATTATTGGTATCTTCATCTTCATCATCTAAAGATGGAACATCATCAGTGAAGCTTTCGAATTTCATGAGTTTTTTAGGTGTTTTCACAGCGCTCGATTCATATCCCGACATTGGTGTGGAATAATGTGTGGGCTGTGTTATGTTTGATTTAAGCAGTTTCTTGCCTATATTCTTCACTGCTGATGTGGTGGTTGCAGCGAGATTACCCATTGAGGTTGCAGCTGAAATAGCCTTCAATGGTTTCGTCAGCGGTTCGTACATCTTCTCAAGCACTATCTGATTATCCAAACGGTTGCTTCTAAGGCTCCTGAACTTTTTTCTTACTGCATCGGTTGCTTCAATAAGTTCCCGTTTGAGACTGGTTTCAGAAGCCATTTCAAAATGTTTGTCATTAGATGTGTTCATCATCGCATCTGAAGATTGAATGCTTTGTGTTAGCGTCGTCATGTTATGGATATATGAAATTATCGAATGCTTTTCTATAGCGGCCCTCATGGATCTCGCTATCTTTGTCGATGACAAGAAATCCATATTCAGCTGTCCAACTCTGTACGCACATATCTTGGAATCGTTTGAATAATACATCTGGGAATACATGATCGAAAAAAATGTGATGTAGGTTTGTCGCGTCATAGTCAACTTTAAGTTGCATTTGATAAATAATATATATATATGTAATTAAGCCAAGCCACTCAAATACCATTAATATTTGAAAGTAGTATATGTCCCTCCCTGTTGCTTGGTAAAGCTTTATATGCCTAACCGCGCATGAACAATAGAAGAAGAAAAATAAAACATACGCTTTTGAGACACAGTGAAGTGAACCAGCCAAAACTCCTCTCAATCTGAGAAACTCAAAAAAAAAGGTGATCAAAATCGCGAACCAAAGTACATCGAGTGACCCCCTATCCTGTGTGGACAATCATTGAAAACTGCCATTGTAGAACATCCCGGCTTTAGCAGGTAGGAAGTGGCACCAAGCATTTTTTTTCCTTTTATTTTAGATCATTAGTAAAATACAGTCCATTAAACCTCACTCTCATAACATTTGGTCCTTCGAGGCAACGGATGTTTTCTCAGAATTCATTGTATTTTTTGGCTTGGTTTAATTAATTACTCAATCATTTCATTGGAAATCATATCGCTATCTCTTTCACACTCGCATTTAAAATCTCTCTCTCTAGTGCCTCTTTTCTGTTCAGAATTATCATTCTGTTCGTACTAGAGGTTGCAAAAACTAGTCAAGGTTCACGTTTTTTGCCAGGGGAATCCTCAATCCGCTTGGTCAGTTTTTTGCTACGTTCACCTCCCAGCTGATTGCTCATTCGTTTACTGATTTATCGGAATTTGGATTTTCGTACGCGTATCTCTTGTGAATCACCCATAATAAATGATTCTGGAAGATAACTGACTCCATTGGCAACGTTACTCTCGCAATCATAAGCGTACTCACTACATCACGCACTCTCTCACTCACGCACTTGTTCACTCATATAATCACGCACTTACTCACGCAATTCCTCACTCACGTAATTCCTCACTCACGTATTCGCTCACTCAAGTACACACTTACGTATCCAATCACGTTCTCACTCACTCAATCAATCACTCATTTTCACGAATTTGTTTAAAATGACAGCTAATGTAAATGAACTCAAACAACAGATTGAATTTCGTGACATGAATGTTAACGAATTGAAAACTGTCTTTCAACATTCGGCTATGGCTGAAGCAGATGCTACATATCATCGCGCTTTCAGAGTGGCATTTCGGCGTTATGATGTAATTCGTCAAGAATTTAAAAAGGCGCATCAGAATATTCTCTCAATTGGCGCGCTCATTGACGGTACCAATCTCGAAGATCACGAAAAAATTAGGAAGGCTTTCGAAGATGAAGCTATCTCTATTGAAACCACTTACTATACTCTTTTTGGCGATCAAAGCGAACTTCCGAATAATCCTGTCGTTACGCAACCGAATGTAAAACTGCCCCGAATTGAAGTTCCGAAGTTTTCTGGAGACTACAAAAGATTCACAGGCTTTATTGATATATATGATTCTCTAGTACACAATAATCCTAATCTCTCCAATATTGAAAAATTCACTCATCTCTGCAACTCTCTACAGGGTCCAGCTTTATCAATGACTCAATGTACCCCTCTCACTAGAGATAACTACGAAATAGCCTACAATGCTCTAAAAAAGAGATTTTATAATAAAAGATTAATCGCGACGGCTTATCTCCAGGAAATTGATAATTGCAATAAAATCCCAGAAAATATTGTAAATTCGTCGAATTTGCGCAAATTAATAGACACTTTCGATGAAAACATATCAGCTCTAAAAAACATGATATTTCCTGTCGATAAGTGGGATTTTATCTTATTCTTTATGTTATTGAAACGACTTGACACACACAAAATAACTCAATTTGAATTCAAACAAAACTCTACAGACATCCCCTCTTATGATTCTCTCAAAGAGTTCATCACACAACAGTGTAATGCCTTAGAAACCGTAGGTGCGTCACAAAAGGTTTCTAACAAAGTGCCTCCCGTCGACAAGAGAGCTTTTTCTCGCCACTCGTATACCAATTATCAGAATCCCGTGAGGTCGTCGGCGTTGATTTCGATTTCGAACACTGGAAATAAAACATATTGTTTCGCTTGCAAAACCTCAGATCATGCCATTTATACATGTCAGGATTTCTTATCAAAATCGTCACAAGAAAGAAATGATTTTGTTAGGGCGAACAATTGTTGCTTGAATTGTTTAGAAACAAAACATCATGCAAGAAATTGTGCCTCACGAGCAAATTGTCGGATTTGTGGTCGAAAAGGACACCATACCTTGTTGCACATAAACAATTCGAAAACCAATCAGGTGACTCGTGTAAACAATGAGCCAACGAATGCACGCGTTTCGAATCATTCGCAAACCGGCCCGGCGACGTCCGCGGCTGCTGCTAGTCTCGCGGGACTAGTAAACCATGTACAGGGCGTTCTTCTCGCCACCGCACAAATGGAAATTGTAGACTTCTCCAATAATTCTCGGAAAATTAGGGCCTTACTAGATTGCGGAAGCCAAGTTAGCTTTATAACGCAGAAATGCGCTAATCAACTAGGATTATCTCGATTCAAATCCTCTATTTCAATAAGTGGAATTGGTCAGATGCAAATGAACTCCACCTCACACTCAATCACTTGTCGCATTCACCCCATTGGTAAAAATCACCCCTCATTTGTTCTCGATGCTATTATTTTACCAAATATTTGTACGGATCTACCTAATTCAAACATTAGCTACAAGTCTTGGTCACACATTCAAGGTTTGCCTTTAGCAGATCCTAATTTCCATACTCCTGGGACTATTGATATGTTATTAGGTGCGGATATTTTCGCTCAAATACTTCTCAACGATAAAGTGACAGGAGATAAGACAAAGCCGATAGCACTCTCAACGATTTTTGGTTTGATTTTGATGGGATCGACACCTACCTCAGATAATTCTATGCACACAAACTCTCTCACATGTCTTGTCGATTCACTTAATCTGGATAAAACTCTAACAAAATTTTGGCAAATCGAAGAAATTCCCGAAATCACTCTAATGTCCCCCGAAGAGGAAGCATGCGAAAGACATTTTCTGAAGAATGTTTCTCGCACACATACAGGGCGGTACGTGGTGTCTTTACCATTTAAAAATGACTTCATCCCTTATTTTGGTGACACTCGCACCCTCGCTTTACGTAGATTTGCTTCATTGGAGAAAAGATTATTAAATGACCCCGATCTATATGAACAATATTCCGTTTTCATGAGCGATTATTTAGAATCTGGTCACATGAAAAAAATCGATGAAAGTGCCGTACCCATAAAAAATGTATTTTATATCCCTCATCATGGTATTTTGAAACCAGAAAGCACTACAACTAAATTACGTGTAGTTCTAGATGCATCGGCACATATTCCCGGTTATCCATCTCTAAACGAGTCCCTTTTGATTAGACCCAAGTTACAACAGAATATTGTTTCACTCCTACTGAATTTTCGACTCCCCTCATACGTTTTGTCCGCAGACATAAAACAAATGTATAGACAAATTTTAGAGAGAAAAATAGTCTATCCAATTAAAAATATCAAACATAGTTTGAAATGAATGTCTGGTAGACTACGAGCAGAAAACAACTACTTTCCTGGTAAATACCACGCAGAACATTGAATTATATCTGTTCGTAGTCCATGCAACGATTCACACTGTGAATGCAGATCGCAAATGTTTCTTTCTTCCTAAGACGTGACAAATTCACATCGAGACAGGCACGCCTAACAACCTACAGACCGGTTTCGGGCTTATTGGCCCTCATCAGTGCAGGGTAGTTATCCGAGTAGAGACCGTAAGATCTCAACTCGAAGCGTTACGATCTTACGGTCTCTACTCGGATAACTACCCTGCACTGATGAGGGCCAATAAGCCCGAAACCGGTCTGTAGGTTGTTAGGCGTGCCTGTCTCGATGTGAATTTGTCACGTCTTAGGAAGAAAGAAACATTTGCGATCTGCATTCACAGTGTGAATCGTTGCATGGACTACGAACAGATATAATTCAATGTTCTGCGTGGTATTTACCAGGAAAGTAGTTGTTTTCTGCTCGTAGTCTACCAGACATTCATTTCAAACTATGTTTGATATTTTTAATTGGATAGACTATTTTTCTCTCAAAAATTTTTTCCAATTTATGGCTAATCCATTTTTTCAGACAAATTTTGATCTCACCTGAACACATGAATTTTCAAAGGATAGTTTGGAGATTTTCTCCCAATGACCCCATCAGGGATTATAAATTGAAAACAGTGAGTTTTGGAGTAGCCTCGAGCCCATATCTCGCTCTACGAACAATATTACAGTTATGTAATGATGAAAGAGACAGATTCCCCCGTGCAGCTCACATTCTGGAAACATGCCTTTATGTTGACGATCTATTATTTGGCAGTGACTCTTTCGACGAAACACTATCTCTACAAAAGGAAATAGTTGAATTGTTTGCTTCAGGCGGTTTTCTTTTACGCAAATGAGGTAGTAATAATCAAAAGCTCATTTCGGATTTAACGAAAGAATTTCTTCAGAATGAATCTCTCTCATGTGATTTTGAAAAGGATCATGTGATCAAAATTCTCGGTTTGAAATGGCATTCCTATTCAGATTCTTTCTCTTATGATGTAAAGCCTCTCAACCGCACTTGTACGAAACGCGTGATACTGTCTGAACTTGCTAGAATATATGACCCGTTAGGATTCCTAGCACCATTGAAGTTCTATGTAAAATTACTTCTGGTCTCTGGTCTCGGGGATTATCATGAGATGAAGATCCTCCATCTGAAATCAGGAGAAGTTGGGAGCGGTATGTCACTGAACTCCCTTTTCTATCTTCATTTCAACTACCCAGACACATTCTTTCCAAGTTGCCTGGATCCTTTTCTCTCCATGGCTTTTGTGATGCCTCAGAACGTGGTTATGCGGCGATTTTGCCCATTGGGCTCTGATAAACCTCAAATTTCTTTAATTTGTGCAAAGTCCAAGGTAGCCCCCCTCAAACGCATCTCACTTCCAAAACTGGAATTATGTGCTGCGGTTCTCTTAGCTAAACTCGTAGATTTTGTTCTCGCTACTTACAGAGGTAAATTTGTGATAGACGGAATATTCGCATGGTCAGACTTTACAGCTGCTCTCACATGGATCAAAAACTCACCCCATAAATATAAATCTTTTGTCAGCAATAGAAGTTCCTATATCTAAGAAAAAATCCCTCCTTCTAGCTGGCGTCACGTGCCTACCAAACTAAATGAGGCCGACTGTGCTAGTCGTGGTATTTTCCCCTCAGAATTATGCCATCAAACACTTTGGTGGTCTGGGCCAGAGTTTCTACTACTATCACCTGATCTTTGGCCATATCTACAAATTCCAACTTCAGTTCCTGAATGTGAACTAGAAGAACGCAAATTAACATTGTTTAATGTTGTAACGTTAGACTCCTTAGATCATTTACTCGATAAATTCTCATCCCTCGCAAAAATAAAAAGAATCGTGGCCTATATCTTACGTTTCATACATAATGCACGCTTTCTTCGTGATAAAAAAACTGGATTTCTAAATCAGTTCGAAATTCAGGAAGCACTTTCTCTTTTAATAAAACGAAATCAGCAAACTCATTTTTTTGCTGATATTTCCAGGCCCGATAAAAAACAACCTGTTTCCAAACCACTAAGAAAATTTTTTCCCTTCATGGACCCCTCTGGTCTTCTCAGGGTCGGCGGTAGATTGCACTTTTCCCAATTGTCATATGACAAAAAACACCCCGCTTTGTTACCGCGTGTGAGTCGATTGACTGATCTTGTCATCGAAGAGACTCATAATTCGAATATGCATCCGGGCGTTCAGGCAGTGCATTTCTTAATTCTGCAGAATTTCTGGATTTTGTCGGGGAGAAGGGCGATTAGAAAAGTGTGCATAAATGTATGAAATGTTTTCGTCTCAATCCCGCTCACTTACAACCCCCTATGGGTGATTTGCCGTCGTGTAGAATTTCCCAGGTCAAAGCGTTTTCAATTGTGGGAGTGGACTATGCGGGACCATTTACTATCAAACTCGGCAAAACGCGAAAATCCTCGGTATCTAAGGCATACATTTGTCTCTTTGTGTGTTTCGTAACCAAGGCACTACACGTTGAACTGGCATCAGATCTATCCACTGAAGCTTTTCTCGCTTCTTTTAGGCGGAAGGTGCAGTCAGCTGTACAGCGATTGCGGCACAAATTTTATTAGCGCTCAACGGTATCTCTCTGATATTATGGTTACCGTTGCAAAGTCAGAGTCTATCTCTTGGACTCATCACCCCCCTAGAGGAGCTCATTTCAACGGATTGATTGAAGCTGGAGTTAAGTCTGTCAAAACCCATTTACGGCGAGTAATTGGGGAACAGATATTAAGTTACGAAGAATTATATACTATTCTTGTCCAAAACGAGGCGGTACTCAACTCGCGTCCTCTCTATGCTTCAAGTAATGATCCACAAGATTTCTCAGTTTTAACCCCCGGTCATTTTTTGACGCTCGAACCATTAACTTGTGTTCCAGACTCTGATTTGAGTCATTTAAAGATGAATCATTTGACAAGATGGCAACTTTTAGTGCGTTTACATCAAAACTTTTCTTCGCAACGATCAAAATGGACTGACACTTCAAAACCCATTCTACCTAATACACTGGTATTAATTAACGACGAAAATACGTCTCCTCTGAACTGGCCGCTCGGCAGGATTGTGGAATTACATCCTGGCAGGGATGGTATCACCCGGGTAGTTTCTGTAAGAACAAAAAATGAGCTCCTGAAGAGACCGGTAGTAAAACTATCGCCGCCCTATCAGATATTCAAATTTAAAATGATAAGTATGTATGTCGGCGGTATGTCGCGTCATAGTCGACTTTAAGTTGCATTTAATAAATAATATATATATATGTAATTAAGCCAAGCCACTCAAATACCATTAATATTTGAAAGTAGTATATGTCCCTCCCTGTTGCTTGGTAAAGCTTTATATGCCTAACCGCGCATGAACAATAGAAGAAGAAAAATAAAACATACGCTTTTGAGACACAGTGAAGTGAACCAGCCAAAACCCCTCTCAATCTGAGAAACTCAAAAAAAAGGTGATCAAAACCGCGAACCAAAGTGCATCGAGTGACCCCCTATCCTGTGTGGACAATCATTGAAAACTGCCATTGTAGAACATCCCGGCTTTAGCAGGTAGGAAGTGGCACCAAGCATTTTTTTTCCCTTTTATTTTAGATCATTGGTAAAATACAGTCCATCAAACCTCACTCTCATAACAAGGTTCATGCCATCCTGTTTGAACATCACTATGAAGTTGGAGTTGTCGCGAATCAATTGCTTGGGAACTCTGGAATATGTTTGTGCCAGATAAAAGGAATCCACATTCTTATGACGCCCCATGGAGAAATAAGATCTGATAACATCTTGTTTTTCACAGATGACATCATCGAATATAAAAATGCTGTCTGGTTTTGCGTCGGCCGGTTCCACTATGTCTACATTATTATCGAAGGTGTGTAATCCTAACCCCCTGATCGGCTCCAACACTTTTCGCAAATACTCATACTTAGGTTGAAACAATGATTTTGAGTATAGATAAACATTAGCAAATCGCAAACCATTTTCATTGGTGAGAAGCGATATCATAACATTCGTTTTACCACAATTGGATGGTCCTATTATTAGACCGCAGATAGTGTTCGGGAATAATACCCCGTGCCGGCGTTGTGTAGTAATATTCCCAAATCCCACTTTTTCATCAAAATTGTCTACATTGAAGGCTTTCGCCTGCTGAACAATCCGCATGGTAAGGCGGTTGAATGATATATAAGGAAACGGGACATATATTCGGATCATTTATATTATGAATGCGAAGCACTGCGCATCGATTGCAAGAGAAAACAGTCGTGCAAAGGCGAGACGTGGAACAGGGATTGTCAACAGCGTAATCAATAAATTACCATTTAAATTACAAATTCCTGGTGGTTATCAATATTGTGGACCTGGAACAAAACTACACAAAAGATTAGCTCGTGGTGACCTCGGTATAAATAAACTCGATAAAACCTGCAAAGAACATGATATAGAATATCTCAAGCACCCAAACGATTTATCTGCCGATAAAAAATTGGAAGAAGCTGCCTGGGAACGATTCCATGAGAGACATACCGAAAGAAGTTATCATTGGATGTGCCTTGGATATATCGATTCTGTGACGAGCATTACAGCGAGGAGAATGAAGGTGCACGACGCAACTCTGATGTCAATGATGGACCAACGCCGAGAAGAATATTTTGCTGTTTTTGTCAAATCAAAGATAAAAATGTGGCAGCTGACAATAAAATTGATATTAATACTTCACCTTATGAAAATAGTGGCATTCTTTATTGTTGCAGGCAGCAATAAGGTTGTTATTGTCATTGACATACATACATTGACATTGCCATCGTTTTTCGCAATCGTTTTCATTTTATAGAGAAACCATGTCACAAACCTTCACGATATCTGGGGATTAAAGTGTTTTGAGTGCAAATGTTTACCCTCCCATTGAACTCGATGCAAAAAAACGTACGGTTTGGGATTGCATGGTTTTTACTCATACATTTCTATACTCAATATAGATGAAAAAAATAACCGTTTGGATTTATGGATCAAATTGGGGGCTAACTTGACTCACCAAACAGTCTTCATACCACCCGGTGTCTATGAAATAGATGAAATCAATAAAGCCCTACAGAAAGGTATCACAAGAATAGAACCTCCTGATGTGCGTAATATTGATTATGTATTTTTCATCCATGCTAATAATAATACTCTGAAATGTGAAATGAAATGTATGCATCAGGTGGATTTGACATTCGACACTTCTATAGCTAATGTACTAGGATTCCAGAAAAAAACTACCGACCCAACGTGTTGCATAAATCAACACTACCTGTGAATATAATGAAAGTGCGCCTCATAAGAGTGGACTGTAATATCACCACAGGAGAATACCTCAATGGTGGAGAGGTACATACACTATATGAGTTTGATGTTGATGTGGAACCAGGATATAAACTATCAAAGGAGCCGAAACTATTATATATCTACCCATCAGCCCGACTGGACGACTTCTACTTCTACTTCTGCATTCAAGTAGAACTTCCCGGACAAGTTAGACATATATTGTCTGCAAACGATATACAGTTCTTAAAATCTATTGAACTGAAGTTGTGTCGATAATTAGTGGGAAAATGGTTGCAACAACTTCTTCTAATCCGGAAGTTTTCGATGAACCAGTTCTGGATCAATCACTCAACAGTCTACATGAGCATACTTACAAACCATATGGTTCACCATCATTCAAAAATTCAGATGAAATAAGGATCGCAGTGAATTTCCAAGATCTGATACTTGATATTTCTGAGAGTTATATCTATATCGAAGGAAAATTCACACCCAATGATCCCACTAAAACATGTTATTTGCCGAATTATTCTTTGGCATTCCAGTTCGATGAAATACGGTATGAAATGGGCGGCGAACAAGTGTGTATGGTGCGAAAACCCGGCATCACTACTACCATGAAGAGTATATCTTATGGTGAGGTGAATGCAAAATTTTTAGAAACAGTTGGATGGGGTCTCGATAATGAAAAACAGGGAATTTTAGATGAAGCTAGTCATGTATTCAGTGGTAAACTACCCCTCAAGTATCTGATGGGATTCGCTGAAGATAATAACAAGGGTATTTTGAATATAAAGCAAGAGTTGATACCCATAGCTCGATCATTCAAGAACTCCTATATAGGAGAAGTCGATGCAGAAATAGAGATCAACAAAATTGAGTGGAAGATAACACATGTTATCCCATTAGATAAGCAGAAATTAAAGCTATTGAGTCGTTTGAATGAAAGTACTACAGCAAAAGTAAAAGTTGCATACAGAATGTGGGATCTGTATGAATTACCAAAAGTTCGGGAAACAGCGTCCGACATATGGTCCATTAAAACAACCAATAGCCTTGAACGGCCTCGATACATTGTCATTGGCTTCCAAAACTCTCATAATACAGATGATAGAAGCAAGGATGTAACAGAATTCGTTCATGCAGGAGTAAACAATATTTGCTTGCATCTTAATTCGGAAGCTTATCCGTATTGGATGCGGTAGCCTATTATGCGTATGAAAATTTTCAGCGGAGTTATTATGGCAAAGATATGAGTGAGCCAATGATGAGTATTGGGGAATTTCGCATGAATCCACTGTTCATCATTGACTGCAATCATCAACCAAATGCGATGAAATCCTCAACTGTCGATATCAAGTTGGAATTTGAAACACGCAAAGTAAAGTTTTCATCATACATCAAAGTCTATGCGCTTATTCTTCATGACGCATATTTGACATATAGTGCGTTAGATGGTTCCATACAGTTGGGTGTCTTATTTAAATATCAATAAGAGTATGAAAGTATGAGTTGTCATCAGAGTATAATTTATTGAATAAAAAGAGAATGTATCACTAAAGCATTGTTTTATTTCTATATTTTTTACAATGAATTTTATATTTTTCCATTCAACAAGATCATTCATGATATGGTATGAATATATAGAACAATTGGGTATAGAGTTCACTATCAAGATTCTGATTGTCCCATTTCTAATAACCTTATCAAATTATCCAAGTTACTTTCGCTCGAATGTTTATTCTGATCTGTTTCAAGTTGGTCAAACGCTTGTTGCAACCAAAGCACATTTTGCTCAGGTCTCGATTTATAAAATTGAATATCATTATGCCCCCACGGCAACGTCCTCGGCGTGTTGGGTATAATGAAGCGTTTATCATCATGATATGATAAAGCAACCTTGTTCTTCATTTCTGTATAAATATCATGATGATCGCTTCGAAAAATATTCATTTTTCTGAAGATGAGCCCACCTTTCTGAACAATATTTTTATAATCATCCAGTGATAGTTGAGCCTTCACAACAGATCTTGAAACACCTTGTGATTTCTGAGCGAAATTCTTCTTGATGATTTCATAAAGAAAATTATACATAAAGATTTTTGATACATCCAATATACTGAAGCCTAAATAAAGTGGTTTATTGTAATGTACCCGCACTTTACCCATGTGGATTGCTACGAAGTTCTCATGAAAAATTTTACAGGTTTTATAATTACGCTTCGCAATCAATGCATTCGCTCCCATCCTTCTCTTGACACTATCCCAGTGTGTGACTAGTTTGATGTCTGTTCTCTTATCAACATTCTCCATTGTTTTACCATGAACTGAGTTGACCATATTCTTAAACAGTTCATTATCCGCCCTATTGGTACTCTTGTTCCGCATTTCAGTATTGAGGTCTACATACTTCTTTAGCCATGGGGATTGATTAAATTTCAGAATCCTATGAATTTTAACCAATATCAAACCATTATCTAAGGCTTGTTTGAGGTTCCTGTAGTGGACAATATATTTTGTTTTGTTGAAGAAATTTGGAATTAATTTAGGTAATTCAGAAGTTGAATCAGGAGGTGAAATAGACTCTACGAGAAATGGAAGATCTGAATGAGCATCATGTAATGCTTCTGGGTAGTATACATCCACTTCGAGGACATATCCACATGGGTTATCATCTGCTATGCTCATAATATCTAAGTTCCAGATTTCTTGACAGGATAGCCACTCAAAACCAGATGTAGGTAGCGGTTGCGACATACTATGACCGTACAAGTTCGTCGCATCTAAAAACATGATGTATGATGTTGGATCATCTGGATTGAAATTTGAAAGAAAACTATTGTTTGCTGTGTGAGACCTTTGACTGCATTGGCTTATTCCACCTCTAATTCCTTTTTTGAAAAAATGTATCATATCAATATCTGTAAGTAATTCTAATCCAATTTTGGTATATCTCAACATAGCATCCCACGATATACCAGGTGCTGTGAAATATTGACATGGGTCTAACTTATATGTTTCCAAACAAACATTTCGAAAGTTCTCGAAAACATCACATAATAATAGAACATCCGATTTCAAATAAACATCAGAATAATCTCCGAGAGATTTGCATTCGAATATCCACACGAGCTCAGTTCTTCCATAATCCTCATCAGAAATGTGTTTGTTGGAAAGGTTGTCATAAATATCAGCTTTCGATGGTAAATCTTTGATATCCAATTTTTCCATCGAAGTAATGAAACTGTATGGAAAAACTCCTTTTTGCGTCATTACTTCAAATTGTTCAGGATCTCGAAAATATCGCATGGTTTCAGTAAATCGGTACGATTTCAAATTTCCAGCTAGAGTTTGAAGAGGATGCGAAAGAAATTTGTAACTATCTAGGAAACGTAGTTTCAAGAAAATATTATGGTATTGCCCATCTTTTCCCAAATATTTGTTCACTAGAATGTGTTTTGTAAACGTAATATATTTCTCTTTAGTTCGGGCAACACAATCTACTTGTTCATTGCGATCGAATAATTCTTTGATGAAAAGGTGGCAATCGTAACCACTCAAATTGTGGAAAAATGTGGGTACAAAATTTGGATCTTTATAATCCAAGGTACAAATAGAATGTGCTGCTCCAAATCTTTTTCTACCAGTTAGGTGTAATGAAGTGTTTTTCAGCGACCTTCATTACTACAGGTCGGATACATAAAACCCTCGGTATATTATTCGAATCATCAGTATTTTGCTAGGTAAACCTGTTATAAAATATTATATCTGATATTTCGTTATTGTTTTCAAGAGTGGAAATTGTGTAAAAGCATGGGCAATGATAAGATGTATAATTTTCCAGAAAATCAGAGATTTTGGTACGTTCCTTATTGGAAATAGTCATATCAATCCTATTTAGAAGAAATAATATTCCGGAGATTTTTTTCAATATTCTTTTCAACACTCTACTACCTGTTTTTCACTGAGTGTATTTTGGTTCATTTCTTGCTCCGTATTAGAGGTCAAACAATGTCAAGCAAGGACAATCTGTGCCGAATAGTGCATTAGGTCAGTCAGTTTGAGAACGAGAGTGAGTTAGAATCTGGGTGCGTGAGAATTAAGTGATTACCGAGACGTGAGCCGTGATCAAAACTTTTGAAGCTGTGTTCTATTTGGTTTCCGGGTTTCCGATTAATTGTGTGCCGCAGAGTGTTACCTGTAAAACAACCTGTATCGTGAGAGTGTTCCTGAAAATGAGGATTGAACCGGTGGTATGTTTTGCTGCGTACCACCCAGAAACCCTGTAAGCCAGAATCTTGAGTTATATTGATTCGTGTAAACATTCCTGAGATTTTTCACTGTCATATTTAATTTCAGTTCAGAAAATCCTGCCCCAGAATCACTATAACAACCCAGAATATAATTTCATTGAATCAACAACCAGAATTGCACTTTACCTGACACCCGTTTCAAATTGCATTTCGCCTGAATTCTAATAAATTGTTTTCCCCATTTGTCAAGACCCAGATCTCACGAACCGCCCTGTATAATAAAATCCGCGATAGAATCAAAGTAGAACGAACAATTTGTCATTGCCTTTGCTTCAGTGGTGGATTTCCTGTATTATCTGTTTTGTTTCTTTTTACTGTTTTAAGGCTGTTTGATATTATTTCATATTTTCCTAAAAATTTGACGAAGTGTGGAAAGTGTTTTTCATGAAATAAATAGTCTGAAACCAGATCCGATTTTCATTGAGTGTATTTTGTGCCAGATTGTATGATCTTGTTTATCTAGTTATTTTGAATAAAACCTGTTGAAGTGAAAATTAAATAACATCTGTTTAACGTAGCTTGTATTCCAGTCTATTCTAAGGAGGTGTAACTAAAGACTACATTTTCTTAGAAGTTTATTTTTATCCTGGTCTAACTAGCTGACCTCTGGTTTACACAAGGGGGTGCATTATATGGATTTACTATGCATCCCTTCTTCACTGTAGATACCCTAGGGCCTTTCAAAGAACTCCTAGTTCTGGAAGAAAGTGGAGCATACCACTTCAAAAAGAACTGTCGCTCGAGGCAACCGCTCTAAATTAAATAGATAACTAAGCCCTGAGGCCCTTTGTAGGGCTCTTTACCGAAAAAAGAGCCTTACATAGGTGACAATGATCTCTTACTTTAACATCATCATATTTGAAGGATTCATTGCAAATGCCGCATATCTTGGCGTTAGCGAAATCAGCCTCTTCAGCTGCAGTTAATTTTTTCATCGGTACCACATGCTTCAAGTACATATTATAAATATTCTTTGAATCACTCATTAGGCTGGAAACGAATTTTTTTGACGCGTCCTGTCTGCGAAAAGAAACAAACTTTGTGATGGAATTATCGTAGGAGCATTTTATCACATATGCAAATGAATATGGTTCATGGATGAATGTTCTATCAGTATAAGATTCTTTCGGATCTGGTTCACAAGTATGTATGGGTTTCAATACTGATTCGAAATCGGCGTAAATAAGGAATGGCACCTTCATTTGTTTTTGGAAATTCTCGAATTTCAAAATATTTTCAAGCGTGCTATTACCGAATTTATCAACTCTTAATTCTGTAGATGGTGTTGTCGTATATGTATGATTACAGTCACTCAATTGATGGCGCAACAATTTACTATCATCGCTGAAATAGAGCAAACATCCATCACAGAAATATTTCTAACAATAGTGGTTATTACCAGAATCATCGGTGACCAAAAGTAAATTGACATGCTTGCTCATTCTCTTACCAGCATAATGGAGTGGGCCAACTATGTTATACTTCAGCTGTTGGTTCTCGGTCATGGTCTTTAAACCGTAAACGTTAATGGAACAATCATTAAGAATCTCGAATTTAGAAATACTCCCTACTTTGACGGGAAACTCTATACCCACCAGATTCAAAACAGTGGAGAAATGTGGGTATGAAGACATTTCACATGGTTTGTTAGCTGCTTATATAAGAGCATCCCCGTAGTGGGCTATATTCTATGGGAAATAAAGACCTCTTATTATTATTATTATTATTTATTGATGTTGATCTCGAGAAATAAAATTTTCTCCAGAGCTCAGCCTGTAACAATTGGAAATATTGAGATGATTATTTCTATTTATTGAATATACATCAATGATCCGATTTTATCTATGAAACTCACCAGAATCACGTTCCTCAAATTCCGTTGATTGATTCAAGATTGTATCCTTGAATATGTCGATATATGCTCCCAGATTGAGAGATAAATCGATTATGTGGTTTGGGGTCATAAATGATTTGATATCACGAATTTCTTTGGATTCTATGACATATCTCCCAAACATTTCCATGTTTACTTTGATGGTGTGATGGATCGAGAGCATATTCTCCATTAGAGTTCGTATTGTCGCTTTATTCTCGTTAAAAAATGTACTATAGTCCAATACCCCAGTTCTACATTTCAACCTGTAACTGATGATGCGACACTTGAATGCACTCTCAATCATGTATACACCATCCCTGTAATTGACACAAGCATGAGTACGATGCTCTAATGTTCTCCTATGTGCACCCAATTTATCTGCCGATAGTCTTTTATTGCACGGTATGCATAATTCCACATTTCCAATCGCCGATGTAGATGATACACTAGCGTTATCTAACCGCAATCTCTTCGAAGTTGGGCCAGCACTCCCGATACATGATAATCTTTGATGGCGTCGCAAGTTGTCACTACGTGTGAAAGATTGCATACAAACACTGCAGACCAACATTTTATTCAGCGATTACTGTTGAAAATATTCAACTGATAAACAAGACACTGGCGTTCTGATGTTCGAAAGCTGATGTGAGAGAACTGAGGTGTAGTACGATCAATGCGAGATTTATAGGAAGGAGGAATGATGACGTTGAATCATCCAAGGCTATCCCCTCTTAGCTGAATGACCTCGATCGTACTCTCAAGGTGGCTGTACCAAAGAAGGCCATCAAGCTTTCCAAGGTCAATCAAATCCAAAATCGTCGCTTGAAGGTCACTCTCCAAGGTCGCCCCCTCCAAGGTCACCCTCCAAGGCTATCACCAAGGTCGCTCCACTCAAGGTCACTCTCATGTCACTCGCATTAAAAAATAAAGATATGATGTACCAAATTCCATAATTTTACTTCAAATTGAAAAAATCTGGACCGAGAGGGTTGAGACCGAGAAATGTAAAATCTATGGAAATAGCAATATAATCCGTTTTTTACTAGTTGAAACCACTTGAATGGTGTTCACTATAGTTCACTTTTTATTTTCAAAAATGTCGCCCTTCGCAATCAAATCCTAAATTATCCACAAAAATGATAATGATAATACAATAAATATCTGTTCTATATTCTTAAGCATATTACTCACGTGCATTGTAGCACCATCATCATAACCCATGAAAATATACTCCTTCGAAGGGATTTCGCAATCATCTGGCAAGAAATGAGGTTTGGGATAGTGTTTCCTCATTTCTTCAAGAACATGAGGATGGCAATTACCCCTATAAAAACAATTCAATATTTTAATCAATAAAGACAATTATTATACATAAACACATCTTGAACGCTCCCAAAAATAATATCTTTTCATTTCACATAGCCACATCTCAAAAATGAGGTTAGATTCGGGATCCTCATAAAAGTGTAGGAATTGTTCTTCTATTATTTTGAAAATTTCACTAATATATAGGCTATCAGAGTACGGGGCCATTTTTTAAATTTCTAAGTCATAAAATGCTATAAACACTGTGTCCAAGATAAGGATGTTTCTAACCTTTATTTTGACATTTTCTCAGTGCCATCATTTCACCGCATAACCACAACGTTCAAACTTTTATGAAAAAAATATTATTCAAATATTGCAGAATCATATTGTGTCATACATCGTTGTATTCGTGATGAAATATGCTATTCAATACAAGGTATATTTTTGTCACGGGCCATATAAAAAATTGAGTTGATGATGGTTTCTCCGAAACGAAACGTCGTACGGAAAATCTCTCAACGCTGTTTTGTAGAGCTCAAAAAGTGGAAATGAAAGAGTGTCTTTTGTTTTCCTATATTCATTTAAATAACGTCAAAAAAAATAATAACGAAATCGGCGAATTTCGGTTTTTTTTTGGCATATCTCCGGAACTACTCGGAATATTGTAACTTTTCAAACGGCATATTATCAGGCAAGGAAATTCTTAACTTTTCTCCAATTGAACCATTTTCGTATATCTTATGGTTTCCGAAATCCCTATGATAGATATCCTTATCTTGGACACAGTGTATAAAGATAAGTGGATTTGTACCTAAATATATGTATTTTTTCAACAAATATCAATTTCACAGAAAAATCTCTGATCAACCAATCTCTGAAAAATCTTTTGATTTCATTCAACTTGAATATGCATGTAGAATCTCCAACACGAATCTCACAGCACTCCTCTACAAGCATTGATTACATATGTATGAATTTGGGAAATCATAAGATAACCTGCAACGTAACATCAGCTGGTTTATCTGACCATGAAGTAATTTTATGCTGCGGAAGAATCAAACTATGAAAAGTTCCTATTTGTAAGTTGAGAAACAAACAAAAAAAACAATGGATCACTCCAGGTATCAAAATCTCAGCTAATTATATGCGGCAATGCATTATGCTCGGAAATATACAAGCAAAAACCAGTTATCATAAAAATAGAATCGACCATGCTAAAAACAAATCTTAGGAGAGTTGGCAAATAATAAATGATCTGAGAGGTAAACCTAATGAGAACCATGCAAGTAGTGCACCAAGGGGGCTATCATCTCAAGATGGCCGCCATGGGGCAATGACGTCATCCAAGATGGCCGCCATGGGTCAGCTGTCAAATGTCATGTCATCTGTCAAATGTCAACTGTCATGTCATCTGTCAAATGTCAACTGTCATGTCATCTGTCAACTGTCATTTCAACTGTCAAATATTCCATGTCATCTGTCAATCAGAAAATGTTCTATGCCTATTACGTCAGAGAGTGGGCTTGAGAACGCGACGCGTCATAGACCAATCAGAAGCCGTCATAGCCCCACCCACTTTTTTGGCGCGAAATTCAAGTTATTTTTGAGGTTATGTATTCTGCTTGCAACATGGGATAGGATATCGGCCCCTTTGCCCCCCTTCAGGTACCCCCTTGGCCCCCTCAGGTCTTCGCTGTACCCCTTAGCCCCCTTAGGTTTTTGCTATACCCCCTTAACCTCCCCCTCAAGACTGCGCCCCCTTAGCGCTCCGCATCCGGAAACATCTCATGACGTCATATTTTATTTAAAAAAATCCTTCCATCGGCCGGATTCGAACCCCAGACCACCGGATTACGAGTCCGATGCGTTCCCACAGAGCTACGACCACTATATAATTTAATTGCAGTCAATGTCGATGCAACGTTATCGCTCAGCGTGACGTAGTCGAGCAGATCCGTCCTAAAGATAATAGACCACGCGTCTCTACATTTCGTCCGATGAATCGACAATGAATGAGGTCTTTGATAAGATTGCAGGTGGCCAATGATGATATCATGAATCACGATCATAATTATCCATAGATAGCGATGATGATGTCATGCTTATCTCAGCAATTTATTAAATATATTGATGAACAGGTCATTCTCAAGTTTACACGTGGTCGGCGAATCATGATTTTATTTATTCACAGATAGCGATTTTGTTGACCTTGAATGAGCATTCTTATTACAGCTCGATATGCAACTATGCACTTCTCGGTGCAAAACACATTCATGAATGACTCTATTGTTCTAATCAGCTATAAAACCAATTTCATATCGGGTGGAGCTTCAGTTTGCCTTCTATCATCAACGGTGAATCATCGTGGGTGTGTAGTTCGACAATTATTATTTTGTGGGTGTATATTTCAATAATCTAAGGTGAGTTTTATTTATTTATTTTTCTTGATCTCTATCACCATGCAACTTGAGTTTCGAAATAGGGTATTCGATCAGATGTTCTGAAATAGGGTATTTTTCTTTAATGTTTCGACAGTTTTGTTGTATATCTGATTTTTTTTGTTCTTGTTTGTTTTGATAGATGGATCTTTCAGGAATAAACGCTGCCACCCGAGTTACTGTATTCAAGCCGACAGTGCCACTCCATAGCCTCCCTCCAAATAAGCCACAATTGATTAAAGATATTAGGGTGGTTCAAACAAGATACGGAGAAACAATTGTGGTTGAATTGGAAGAGAAGACAGTATTCTTACCGAAGAGAGCGGTTGAAGCAGTGAAGCTGCAAATCCCCCTCTTTACCCCTGACGACTACTCCCTTATTTTCAAAGGGTTGACAGGACTGTCCTCCAACTTCGAAATTGTAAAGAATTAATCAAATGTGAGTAATCTTCGTAATGTCTAGGATGAATTTCCTCAACTTCTTTAAAGTGTGCATACATTTAACAAAACTGAACTTTTTCAGAAACCAACAGTGCCCCTCTACAACCCTCCAGTCAACCGGTCACAAGAGAACGGCGGGGACTTCCATAATAGTTTTAAGATTTTGGTGAGTGGAACGTTTCTTTTTATTTGTGAAAACAATGGAAAATGCTAACGAGATTGGTCTTGTGAGTGATGAAATTATTAGGAAATTCAAGGAACTAGAAACAAAAAATTTATCAATCAATGAAAAGAGCTTTTGGATCAAGACAATCAAAAAACATATTAAAATTTGTAATAAAGCAATTCGTGAGGCTGATTTGACATCAGGAATTCTAAGAAAGCTCCAAACAAACGTGGGCCATTTGAAAATTTTCCACACTTTGATTAGAAATACGAAACATTGGATCCGGTCTCACGAGTCCTAAGAGAAACCGGATAGCATGGAGGGATGTCCAATCGGTTTTTGCAAACCGAATAAGGACAGGTATCAACATTAATATTTCTCACAAGGACGTAGCACAATTTCTGACCGATGCTTGTCATATTTTCAAAATTAAGATCAAAAAATGTTTCAATAATTTTCAATTTATCAAGGCCAATACCAACTTTTGTGGAGAATTCATAAAAAAATCTAAAGATGGTGACATAATCGAATTCAAATATTTCAACACAAAAAATGCTTCAATAGATATAGGAACGGATTTAGACCTTTGGTTCCAAGATAATGTTACTGATATCATTTCAAATAAGCTTTCGGAATTTCAAGAAAAAGATAGTGGCTGGGCCTTACATCGCATCATTTCTTTGGAAGTCAATATAAATAAATTAGAGATTGGAAATGGATCCTCATACATTGGTCTGCCAGACCAAATTTCAAAAAAGCGAGCTTGTATTAATATCAAGAACACTGATGAAGCCTGCTTTTTTTGGAGCGTGGTCAGTGCCTTATACCCTCCTACGAATCATAATGTAGATAGGCCCAGCTCGTACCCTCATTACAACCAAGTTCTCAATACCACAGGCTTGGAAACTCCCCTAATGTTTAATCAAATCGGTAAATTTGAAAGGTTGAATGATATTTCGGTGAACGTTTATGGTTTGGAACTGATCCAGGCAAACGGTAGAGAGTATTTTGAAGTAGTACCCGTAAGACTCACAAAACACAAGTTAGATAGACATGTCAATTTGCTCTTAGTTCAAAGTGAATATTTTCCAAAACCCAACGATTATGAAGCTCTACCTGAGGATGATTCTGATGTAGAAATTCGGTATCATTATTGTTGGATAAAGGACATGTCAAGACTTCTTTCGGCCCAAATTAATAAACATAAGGTGAAAAAATATTTTTGTGATAGATGTTTAAATTATTTCTCCAATGAATCGAAATTGAATGATCATAGTGCTGTGTGTGAAAACATCAACGATTGCAAATTTTTTTTTCCTGACTATGATTTTGTCGAGTTCAAAAATTTCATTTATAAACAAAAAGCTGAATTTATCATCTATGCTGACTTTGAATCTGAATTGCAGCACTATGATCACGAAATTTCTTCGAAAACAAAAAAATATCAGAAACACAATGCTTTCAGTGCAGGGTACTACTTTAAATTCTCCTACGATGACAACTTATCATATTTTAAGAGTCATCGAGGACCTGAATGCATGGATTGGTTCGCATCGGAAATGACAGAGGTCGCAAAATTTGTAAAGTCCAAGATCAAGACAATCATTCCCCTGACTGATTTCCCTGAAAAGGTCGGTGTAACAACTTGTCACATTTGTGAAAAGACATTCAAGGCCGGCGAAACAATCGTCAAAGACCACTGTCACTTCACGGGTCAGTTCAGGGGGTGGGCACACAATGCCTGTAACTTGAACTATCGAAAGTCTTTTGTGATACAACTTGAGTGATTATGACTCTCATTTTCTCATTAGAGACATTACCCAACGTGGGAGGGTGAGCGTACTTCCTATAAATATGGGAAAATACATTTCTTTTAGGCAACACGATAAAGAATCTGGAATCAAATTTAGATTTATAGATTCATTAAGATTTTTAGGCGCCAGTCTTGATGAGCTGGCATCAAATTTAAATGAAGGCAATTTTCGAAATTTGAAAAAAGAAATCATCACTTTGAGTGATAGTAAATTCGAGTTTCTCACAAAGAAAGGTGTCTTTCCCTATGACTACATCAATAATGTGGATAAATTAAATGAAACTGAATTACCATCCATCGAGCATTTTTACAACAAGTTGAATGATGAAAATATTGATGAGGAAAAGTACGCTCATGCTCTTAATGTTTGTCAACAATTCTATATCAAGACTCTAGGTCAATATAGCGATATTTATATGAGGACAGATATCCTTCTGCTGGCAGACGTCATGGAAAATTTTAGAGAAGCTGCTTTGAAAACATACGGCTTAGATCCCGCATGGTATTACACCCTTCCTGGCTATACGTGGGATTGTATGTTGAAATTCACGAAATGTAAATTACAAATTTTGAAAGAGGTTGATATGCTTATGTTCATTGAAAAGGCCATAAGAGGCGGAATTTCAGTTTGCAGCAACAGGTATTCGGAGGCTAATCATAAATATGTGCCATCATACGATCCTACAAAGCCTTCAAAACATCTTCTCTATTTGGATGTCAACAATCTGTATGGATGGGCAATGTCTAAACCCCTTCCTCTTGGAGGTTTTGAATGGACAGATACCAACATAGATGTTACATCTATTCCTGACGATGCACCAGAAGGGTATATCCTACAAGTTGACCTAGAGTACCCCGAACATCTGCACGATCTTCATAAAGATTTCCCGTTCTGTTCAGAACACCGTAAACCTCCTGGCTCAAAATTGGCAAAATTAATGACAACATTACATCATAAGCAGCAATACATATTGCATTACGTTAATTTGAAACAAGCTCTAGCCAATGGTTTGAAATTAACAAAAATCCACGAAGTGGTTAAATTCAAACAGTCCGCGTGGTTGCAGCCCTACATTGATCTCAACACTAGATTGAGAACTGCAGCCACCAACACTTTTGAAAAAAATTTGTACAAGCTTATGAACAATGCGGTGTTTGGTAAGACCATGGAAAACATCCGCAAACATCGCATTGTTAAATTATGTAGATCGTGGGAGGAGCGGTACGGGGCAAGGAATTTGATTGCAAGTTCTAAATTCCGTAATCGGACAATATTGAGTGATGACTTGGTAGCTATCGAGCTGGGCAAGTCCAAAATAGTCTTCAACAAGCCCCTCTATGTTGGAATGGCTATACTGGACTTATCCAAGACTCGTATGTACAACTTCCATTATGATTTCATGCTACCTACGATGGGTGTGGAAAATTGTAAGTTACTGTACACAGATACTGATAGCTTTATTCACGAACTTGGTTGTGATGATGTGTACGCGGAACTTATAAAAACCAATCTGAATGAATTCGATACTTCCGACTATCCTTCAGACAATATTTTTGGAATTCCGCAAGTGAATAAAAAAGTAATCGGAAAAATGAAGGATGAAGCAAATTCGAAAATTATTACGCACTTTGTAGGCTTACGTTCAAATATGTATGCCTTCAAGGTGCAGGGGGGTAAAGTAACCAAAAAATCTAAAGGGATCAAGCATAATGTAGTCAAGAATAAGATTACTTTTGATGATTATGTAACATGTCTTAAGGAATCAAAGGAACAAATCGTTACCCAACGAACAATCCGTTCCTATGCTCATGAAGTATTCAGCATCGAACAGACAAAAATTGCGCTGAGTCCTTATGACAGTAAAAGACATTTACTACCAAATTCGCATGATACCCTTCCTTTTGGACATTTCTCCATCACCCAAACTCCCATGGTGTCAGATCCGCCTGACGAAGAATTTTCGGAATGAATAGCATTCTCTATTGTTTTTATGAATGAAAATGAAATATACTCCACTCTGTAAATATATATATATATATATACTCACCCAATTATTGTATAACTCTTAGTTTTGAAGTAATATTGTTATATCTATATATTTTTTATGTTTTTTATATCTGTATAGCTGATGCTTGTATATAATATACATATATTATACCCCTCTACTCAAGTTTTATATGAATATATTTTGATCTTTTTTTATATCTATATAGCTGATGTTTGTTGAATATGTATCTCTTTCATTGAATAAAACACTGTGAAATATATATCTTTGTCCTTTATTCAAAATATTTCAGAGCACTGCTTTTATAGAAAAACAAATATTCTCACAATGCATTACCTAATAAGCTACTAATAATATTAGAAATCTCACAAAATGCATACAAAACATCTAAACGACTATTTTCATCATCATGGAAACTAGATCTAATTAAATCTACAACATTATGAAAATAAGCACTATAGTTCATGTCCTCCAGCATGGCCACCCGATGAATCACTACACCTCGTTGAACTTCAAGGATTTGGTTGGCATCTTTATCGTCGATGTAGAAGTCAACACCAAATTTGCTCACCATTAGAAATTTCACTTCACCGTATACCATCTGTGTAACTTTGCAGTAATCACCACATGGAAACGTTACGGCTTCACACTCTTGGCTAGTTGGTGCATTGAAAAATTTTTACAATTGATTTTGCAGCAAATCGGTGAATACAGCCCACTCCATTAATCCAAAAGATATTCTGCATGATGAACATGTTAAAATGACAGCTGGACTGAACGATCTGGCAGGGCTTAAACCAACCCCAATATTGAAACACCCTGACGAGAATGATGTGTGGAGTAGGTAATACATCTCATCTTTGGCTGTCTTCTCGAACATTTCCAACAGCTCGTCTAATTCTCCATCAGATTCTTCACTGAATGATGCTGGTGGTGGTGTCATCTCGACGTCACTTACATCTGACATACTAGCGTAACCACTATCTTGACTCGACATAGCTGGATATAAACTCGACTGAGACTGAAATCAACTTCATGCAGATATTTATATCCCCCTCCATCCTAGACTTATCCGAACTTGAATTGTGATTTCTGTTCTTTATGATGGAGATGAAAAGGCCCCCACGACTGCAGAATTATGTGCGTATTTTCCATAAGATTCTATACTAAATCGACGTCTTCTATCCAACTGTTATGTTTTCTGTCAAGTCCTACCCACTTGATGTACATTTTCTTTCCCTTTCTCCTCAATACTTTTTCTATGAGGTAAATGTCGGGATTTTTGGTTTTCTGCAATTCCTCCTCATAGAAAGCACCGCTGATTGGCTGACCATGCATGTCTTCAAGTAAGTATGTTACAGGATTGGTTATTTTAACTTTAATGATTTTGAATAACTCTGTCGTCCAATTTGGCGTGTACCCTTTTTCGAAAATATGTTTAGACTTGGATATCCGCACGATATCACCAACTTTGAGCGTGTCCATAGGTATTTAGAAAAACAGTCGATAACTACCAAAATCATTTTGAAACCTTTATTTTGGTGTGCATAAGGTCTCATTTCGGCCAAATCCAATCGTCTAAGCCCTTGATGATGGTTCGTCGTCTAGGGTAAGTCTTGCGGGCTGGCGCATGAAGCTCATCAACGAGTTGAATCTTGTCTGTTGAAGCCATACTATCAATGGGTATTTTTACTATTGAGTCTATTTATTGATTCTTCGATATTTTTCAAGGCATTTGTCATTTGACTTTGTAGTGCATCAATGCGGTTTGTAGTACTGTTTGCGTGACCACTAATCAATTCATTCAATTTTGTATTGAGCTTATCAATTTCAACTTTACTCACTTTTCCATCGAGTACCCCTCGCACTTTTTTGGTATAATTATCAATGGCCAACTTGAAATCAAATTTAATTTGTGAAATCACATCATCTACATACTTTTTCGTTGACATATGTTCACTAGCCGTTGGAGGGTTCCTCGAAATGAATTCTTCAAATTTATTTATTTTGTTGTCAATCAAATTCAATGCATCAGTTAAATTCTTTATCATAATATCATGTGATACAAATTGTTTTCTTAAAAGAGTCAATTCAATAATGTTATTGCTACCTTCATGTGGAGCATATCTGTGTCCGAACTTGTTCAGACTCATTGTTCAAATGACTCATCATTGCCAGTGTTATCAGTATATATAGCCAGCTTCCCGAAGTTCATTGATTATGGAAACTATTTCATTATCGAGTGAGGTGTTTCTACCTTTTCGCAACTCCATTATAAGCGGTTTTATGATTTCTGTGTATTTCCATCTCGTAGAACCTTTAAGTCTTCCATCTTTATTGATATATCGATCACTCAATTTCAATAGCTCCTTGTAAGCTTGCACATCTTCGTTGAAATCCGTAGGATCATCATAGAAGATGAGCTTATACAGTCCTGGGGTTCCTCGTATCTGTTTACCTCCAATTTTATCAAAGTCAAGTTCTTGCGTTCCTAGATACCATTTTGATGTTTGGGGATCATACGTTGGTCCATACATTGTATCTATTTTTTCACTATATGACCAATATTCTCTGATATATGGATGTGACATGACTGGATATTGATCTGGATATTTTGTTCAGGTATATTTTCGCGAAATCATCATCATCTCGTCCACTCGTGTTCGCACTTATTCTGCCTACTTCTTCCATTGGGAGAAATTGTGTTTGTTCTTTTTCTCCTCCTTCCCCTTCTTCTTCTTTCTTCAGTTCAGGCGATTCTTCTGTTTTGATACTTCTTAATGCATTATTGATCTTCGAGGATTTGACAATTTCATGTAGTGGCTCCGAAATGGGTTTAAACATTTTGATGAGAGATTCATCTTTTTCCGATCTACCCAGTTTCAATGCCAAGTACTTTTTCCTAATTGAACGGGTGAGCTCTGCAATTTTGCGTTTGCGTGCAGCTATTTGATCGTCTATGTTCAAATCAGTGGGGGAGGCAGCACGTTTGCTGCGCTTTTTGTATTTGTGTGTGCCAACACGACTTGATGACATCATGATGGGGAATGATCTGATGATGTTTGATACTTATATTTTTATATATTTATCAAACCCTTGACGATATCTACCATCATTCATATCGAAATCTTTGACAATCACAATAGTACCATATGCAACATTCCAACATTTCGAACACAAGCATTTAAAGTCTTCGAAACTCATGTCTGGAGATACGTGTTCATCAAATACGTGCTTCAAATTGATTTCATCTTGTTTGAATAGTACAATCAGTTACAGTTGTCTCGTATGAGCTGTTTAGGTATTTTTGAGTAGGTCTGACAAAGGTAGGCAGCATCAATATCCTTGTGTCTACACATTGAAAAATATTCCCGGATTTTCTGTTGGGAATCACACGCTACATCATCGAATAGAAATATAGAGTTGGGTTTTGCATCTGATGGACTTATAATCTCATCATTATCCTTGAATGGGAAGTAGCCAACCTCTTTCACTCCATTCAATACCTCTTGGAGTAGTTGATATTTTGGTTGATAGAATGACTTGGAGTACACGTAAACATTTTCGAATTTCGCACCATTTGGATTGAAAATTACTGACAACAAACTATTGCCCGAAATGAATTGGGCAATAATTTACCATGTTTACCAAGGGTCGTTGATGATGTGTGAAAATCTAAATTTTCAATAGGTAACGACTGTTCTTGTTGAATGACCTTCATCTTGTGACATGATTGACGTTTATGTTAGCCTATAAATATAGGTGTAACAGTTCCACTTTATCAGTTTCAATGTCTTCGTACGAGGGAGAAGGTGTTTTGAATTCCCTGATAAACAAGTTACCTTTTGAGCTCCATTTACCCGGAGGCTATCAGTATTGTGGACGTAAGTCAGATTACTGGACGATGCAAACGATTACTAATATTTCATTTATTTTACAGCTGGAACTAAACTACAAAAACGATTGGCTCGTGGAGATACTGGTATTAATCCTCTAGACGCTGCATGCAAACAACACGACATTGCATACTCGCAGCACAATTCTCTGGAAGATCGTCACAAAGCCGATTCAGTATTGGAAGACGCTGCTTGGCAACGAGTGAAATCAACAGACACCAAGTTTGGTGAGAGAGCTGCAGCCTTATTAGTTACTTCCGGAATGAAAGCTAAACGTAAGCTTGGTATGGGATGCTCATTCCAAAGACATATCGTGGGTAAAATTGGAAAATCTCTGAAGAAGAATCCCCCGACCAATCTAAAGAAGACTGCTTCGATTGCTCTGAAAGCTGCTAGACTTGCCATCAAGCAAGCTGGTGGAAAAAAGAAAATCAGAATACCACGCATCATACCTTTTAATGCAAAATCCGGAGGTATTCTACCACTATTGCCAATTTTTGCAGCCCTTGGTGCTCTCGGTAGCATTGCAGGGGGAAGTGGTGCGATAGCAAAGACAATTATCGATGCGAAGAATGCGAAAAAAAAATTAGAAGAAGATCATAGACACAATAAAGCCATGGAAGCTATCGGTAAAGGGCTGTACTTGCGTAAAAACTATAATCAGTTCAACTGTGGACATCTCTGCTTGAAGTTTTTGTACAATAATGGAAGCCGTTTTAGCATTCCTACATGGTGAGAAGAGGTTGCAAGACTTTACTGAACATGAATTGAAAGAATTTCCAATCAAATATTTGATACAACATGCTAGACCATGGGAATTGTTGAATATTTGGCATAAATTACCAAACGATTATCAGTGTAATTTCGATTTAAGAATACGTCTACCTTGTTACATTCATTATAATAGGCCAGATGCTCAAACACATGTGGATGGACCTGTCAGTTCACAGTACGATTGTCACGGTTGTAATTATTTTTTGAAATGTAGAGGGACCGTAATCTATTAATAAATAATATGAGGTTATGTCGATGATGGTTTTATTATAAATATTCCTGTACCACTGGTAATGTCATCAGTCATGTCTCAGCTGCTAACGCTGACTAGTACTACCAACGAGTTTTCTTTCACCCCTTCCACACCGATCATACTAGATCCCAGGAAAAGTTATTACATAGCTGTACTAGGCTTTCATACTTACTATTCTATACCAAACATCGATGGTGAAAAATTTTACTACTACGAAAATAATAATCGTTCAATATTGAAGGAAATCAAGCTGCCAACTGGTTGTTATGAGATTGAAAACATTGAAAGTTATATTCAGGAGCATTTGAATAATACAGATTTCTCATTGAAACCAAACAACAACACCTTAGAGTGTGAAATCTATAGTCGATTGCACGCCATCAGTTTCGAAAACGATAATAGTTTTGGAGAATTATTAGGATTTTCGAAAAGGATCTTGGAGCCTGGTATAGTGCACTCTTCAGATCGACCAGTGAATATTCTTAAAGTATCTAGCTTACATTTCGATTGCAACATTACCGAAGGAGCCTTCGTATCCTGGATACGCTAATCAACGAACGTCCCAATACCCCCATCTATTTGCCTGTGAGAAGTAACTTGACAGAGATCACCAACATCAGTGTTAGAGTATTGGATCAAGATCTCGGACCTGTGAATTTTCGAGGAGAGAAAAGTACTTTGCACTTGGACTTGAAGAAACGTTGAATGGGTTTGGTAATTCAGCATAAAAGGGTGCCACCCACTTCAAACCTATCAGTATCATCGAGTTCTTTCAAGCGACGTGACCAGCTCTCCCCAGAAAATATTATTTTTCTCCAATCTGTTGGATTGAAAGTTAGAGATGGTGAAACGCAAGTACGTTCATTCTGAGCAATCACCGATAACATCTGCAGCATCGTTCAATCAAATAAGGATGAACCCAATTTTCGATATTTACCGTCGACCCCAATATGATGAAACTATCCGGAAGGAAGAGTATCGATCCTACATCCCGTACGTGAAATCATTCGATAACAATGATATGGTGGAGATTAATGTAAATCAAGCAGATGCATTTTTCGCATTGCATGAATCTTTGTTGGAAATCAAAGGAAAATTAGATATTGACGGAGCTGGTAACGTGTCATTGGCTCCCAATTGTGGAGCGTTTATTTTTGATTCGTGCACTTATGTGCAGAGTGCCAGAGAGATAGAAAATTTCAGAGATCCTGGAATTGTTAGTACTGTACGAGGATTCCTCTGCTGTAAACCTGAAGACTCTAAACATTTGGTGACGGCTGGATGGACGTACCCCGAAAAACCGTTCCTGAATGCTGTGGATAAGTCGTTCAGTTTGTTGATACCTCTCAAGCACATTTTCAACGTATTCAATGACTACACTTCGATTGTCTACGGAAGACAAACGATTCGTCTAGTTCGAGCACGTGACGATAAAGATAGCGTAATTGTCAAGGAACTTACCAATACTGGTGTAACGACTGCTACGAAAGTCAAAGTTTTGATAGATAGTACACACATAAAAACAAATTCTCAAATGAAAACGATATATTTGTTCAACGTCCAATTCTTGTTTTGAAAAAGCGCATTCTTCTTCTGAAATAATTTATTTGAAATGAGTTTATCGAATATGTCAATTGTAGAAAATTATTTCACTGGAATATTCATTTGGTATAACAAAATGTTCTCAATTCAAGAAATTCAAAGTATCCAGAAAAAATAATTAAGTTCTTGAAAAATATATCACGGAATGTCTTCTTTCAAAATAACATTCAACATTTAATCTCTGAATAAGTAAATCTCTGAGAAAGTTTCTTTGGATTGTCCATAACATTTTTTTGAATATAATTGCGATCCCTTCGAGCCGAGAATGTTGCCAAACGGTGTGAGTGTGTTGTTTCGGTGCTCTTTTCGTGCATCCATCATTGTTTAACCAGTTCAACCTATTTTATTGGCATAGAAATATTGGCTTACCATGGAAGAAAAACCGAGGTCTTAGGAGATATCTGAGGATATAATTACCACTTTTAGAGGTAAGTTACATGCCTATATCTTATCGACGTTCATTATTGGGTATAGGTATTATTATGTATCCAATCAATTAACGTAGCTATATCATCTCGAAAACTGATAATTCGTGAAAAACTTGAATAACCAGGACCGGCATAGTGAGTGAAAATTGGGGTTAGGTACCTATGTACGGATGAACGTTTAAATTTGTCCAAACACTGGTTGAACAGTGGAAAAGAGCTTCTTGAACTTGTAGACATCTTAGGTATTTTGATATTGCATATTATACCTAACATATTTTTACATTTTTTTTACCTAATTTCGATCCAAGGAAAACGAATTCAGTAGTAAGAATGTGAACCCAGATTTGAAGAAATATAATAACCATACATTGTGCTGAGTCAGATTATCTCTCACATTGTACCTACATGGAGTTGTGAATTATATATTTTATATTTTTCAGTAGTTTGAAACCAGAGGAATACAACTTTATTGCGAGGTAAACTGGTGGACAAGTTCAGAAATAATCTCTACGAATAGGGGAAAAGGTTGTCAAGAAGAAGGTCTGCAAGTGATGATGTGATTGATGAGAGCCCCAATAAGAGAACGGAAGTTGAGTATGATTCTCATTTCAAGAAATCGATATAATTCCTCTAATTTGATAAAATTCTTGATACAAAACAATCTACAGCTAAAACTGAAAATCTGATTCTTTTTGTTCAAGAAAAATGCGAGTCATTGAGAGATTATGATTGTCTTGATTTGAATATATTGTGTTATCAATCTGAAATATTGTATTATTCTCACGAAGAACTCCATTCATTTACGATTCAAGAAATCTATAACATTGGTATGAGTGTATTTAGTTGGAAACACAATAGTCTTGAATTGAGCAGACATTTATTCCAGTATATATAAACAAGCCATACTCTTGAATCAAAGCATATCAAATCAAATCAAGTAATTCTTTTTATGTGTGTATGGTACTGAAGGTCAAGCATATATTTCCCAACGATGAAATCAAACTACAATTGATGCAACCCATCAAGAATGATACACCAATAATGATTCCATTCAGAAAATGGAGTCTCAGCGAATTACCTGCGCTCACAAAAAGTGCAAAGAATGAAATTTGGGCAGTTAAAACCAGCGCCGCAGTGGAACGTCCACGTTACGTCATCGTTTGTTTCCAGAAGAATATACGCAATAAACTCGACAGTGATGTCACTACCTTTGATAACATTAACATATCTAGCATCAGACTATCATTGAATGGAGAATATTGGCCAAACGAAAGAATGCAGTTGGATTTCGATAGAAACGATTATGTCACTGCTTACTACAACTATACCAGTTTCTACTCGAGCTATTCACATTCTACACAAGTTCATCCAATTTTGGACTACTCAGCATTCAAAGATCATGCATTATTCGTGATTGATTGCTCCAAGCAGGAAGATAGCATGAAATCATCGACAGTGGATATAAAGCTGGAGATTGAGTCTGCTAAAGGATTTCCTGCTGATACTAAGGCCTATTGCATCATCGTGCACGATTGTCTGCTAGAGTACTTCCCTCTGACGGAGGTTGTGAAGAGCATAATATAAGTGGTCGAGTACCGTTCGTGCTCGCCATTTCACCGTTGACCATCATGAGAATCGCATTCGTTGACATTCAAGGTTTCACGCTCGATGGCGTCTTCCATCCGAAAGAATTGACCATTCAGATTGGTCGTCAAAGATCAAACTTTTTGTTCAAGCCTCCTAAACCTTATGCTGATGTGAGCGGAAAAGAAAAAAAACTATACAATACTTGGAAAAATTTGTTCATGGAATATCATATCATTCTGGAGATATTGACTATAGTGAAATGAATGCCATTTTGGAGAAATATCTACTACATTCAGTTGAGTGCATTTATGTAAGAGGAAATCAGAAGGCTGACTTTTTGAAAACAAAGTGTGCTGAGCTTGCAGTGTATCCAACCATTTACGATGTGACGCTGTATGATGACTCATCATTGACTACGGAAAACTTCCAGACCACCATTACGTATTGTCCTAACCACGCCAATGGAAAATTCATGTGCACCCAACGAAACGTTGATCAATTACATCAATGGTTTACATATGTTGTATTACCCAAGTAGAAAAGTATTGTATATTTTCCTCAATATATGTAGAAAAGTATTGTATATTTTCCTCAATATATGTATTATTATTCTAATTATTGAGTTTTATTGAAACACCTCGTATATTTGTTGAATTGTTTATTTTCATGTATTACAAGACGATCTATACTTTTCTATAGTTTTCATAAAGAAATTCATTATTGAAATGATTATAGTTGCTAACATCAAATATAGTATTGAAAACATTTTATAAATTTCATTTAATATGTTGACATCTGTTGTTGTCTTCTTGAAAGGTGTAGCTTGCCATTCTCTTTCCTCTTGAGTTCCGTCATTCAATAGGAATTTCATTTTGTAAAATGAGTTATTTTCTTGTGGTAAAACACCGGTAGTCGTCCATTATTCACTATTTTATGTTTCATTATTGCCCATGACGATTGACTGCAGTTTTTTCTTTCATCGTTGAAGCATATCTTTGAAATCTTGATATCAGTGGGTACGTTTGTATAGAATACATCATTCAAAACGGCTGTCAGAATGATTAATGATAGTCGTGACATTTTTAGAGTTATCTATATTTGTCACAGGCCTTCTACTCTCACAACTGAAAAGTTTATCCCACAAACTCAGATACTCCAACTTCTTCAATACTCTAGTTTTCTCTTCGTAGAAAGTTATATCTCTACTCAACTGACGGACACGTTCACCGAATTCTTCCAGTTTCCTTCTGTACTCGTCTGAAGTCATTGTGATACTAACATGAATCTGCTTTCATCATTATATTTCAACTTTATGTCACTGAACCATAGAACTGACGTTTAACATTTGACATTTGACATTTAACATTTGACATTTGACATTTGTAATTTGACATTTGACAGTTGGCTGCCAAACATTAGATGTCAGACGCCTAACTTCGGGCAGCCACACCCCGTTATCCATCAAGTATCCACGTGGTGGTTCGAATTCTACTTTGGTAGGTACGTTATGGGATATCTTCAGATATTTTCAAACGTCTGGCATCAATGCATTATATTTTCAAACGTCTGGCAACAGTGGCAGTCGCTTTGTCGTCTCTTATCTTTGTAACGTTACGCGAAATATTGTATCATGTTGAATCATCAATGGAATGCAGCGAACCTGACCTTGAATGCAATTATGTCTATTAATACATTGATGTTTAATGAATGAATAAGCCATTGTTCGTTTCCCTGCTCCCCGCTTGCCGAGGTTGCTACGTTCTCTTATCTTTGGGACGGATCTGCTCGACTACGTCACGCTGAGCGATAACGTTGCATCGACATTGAATGCAATTAAATTATATAGTGGTAGTAGCTCTCTGGGAACGCATCGGACTCGTAATACGGTGGTCTGGGGTTCAAATCCTGCCGATAGAAGATCTTTTTTAAATAAAATATGTTTTCATGAGATGTTTCCGGATGCGGAGCGCTAAGGGGGCGCAGTCCTGAGGGGGGTCAAAGGGGTATAGCAAAAACCTAAGGGGGCTTAGGGGTACAGCGGAGACCTGAGGGGGCCAAGGGGGTACCTGAAGGGGGGCAAAGGGGCCGATATCCTATCCCATGTTGCAAGCAGAATACATAACCTCAAAAATAACTTGAATTTCGCGCCAAAAAAGTGGGTGGGGCTATGACGGCTTCTGATTGGTCTATGACGCGTCGCGTTCTCAAGCCCACTCTCTGACGTAATAGGCATAGAACATTTTCTGATTCACAGATGACATGGAATATTTGACAGTTGAAATGACAGTTGACAGATGACATGACAGTTGACATTTGACAGATGACATAACAGTTGAAATTTGACAGATGACATGACATTTGACAGCTGCCCCATGGCGGCCATCTTGGATGACGTCATTGCCCCATGGCGGCCATCTTGAGATGATAGCCCCCTAGGTGCACTACTCATGCAGTAACAATATCACCCAATCTTCTTAGGGTATTACTGTACTATTGCAAGAAAATTGACAGAACGCTTGCCTACTCATAATAACCCTATGGAACATTTCAAGAACCAGCTTATTTATGAAACTTGCATTCTCTACGACATTGAAATCTATGAGCTGAAACAGGTTATGCGTATATAGGAAAAAAGACGTCATCCGGTTACGATGATATTTCAGCGAACATTCTGATGAATGTTCCTGATCAAGCGTTGAAACTTTTGTTCGATCTCATTGATGAATCATTTCACTTAGAAATATTCCCTGATTTTCTGAAGGTGTCACTGGTGATACCTCTACATAAAGGTGGAAATCTGGATGACCCTAGAAATCACAGACCCATTTGCCTTGATTCCCACAATAGGGAAGATAATAGAAAAATTGGTCAAGTCACGAATAACAGCATTTCTCATGAAACATATAGAATCATTAGTAAAGAACAGTTTGGCTTTCAGAGTAAAAAAGGTACTAATGATGCAATTTTTTCATTCATGGAGACTGTTTATACTGGAATCAATTGTGGGGGAGTTTCGGCTGCAGTTTTTTGCGATTTCTCAAGATCATGGATTGCTTATGCGTAAGCTCCCCTACTATGACTTCAGAGGAGTTGTACTAAACTGGTTCAACTCATATTTGTCAGGTCGTAGTCATGTAGTGAAAACCAATCACTGATATGAAATGGCGGATATACATAGTGGTGTGCCACAAGGCTCCATACTAGGGCCAATATTGTTTCTGCTATATATAAACAATTCAACAAGTATAAATATCGCAGGAAAAATTACAATCTTTGCAGACGATACCACCATTTTTTGGCTCTCCGAAAATGCACATGATTTAGCTAATATCATGTATACTGATATCAATGAGGTGAAGAATTGGTGTGATTCGAATCGTCTTCGTCTCAATACCTCAAATACCAATATACTAACTTTCAAATGTGAGATAGAAAATATACCACATGGCAATGACACAATTGAAAATAGAAACAGTATAAAATATTTAGGAGTGTGGAATGTCAACACACGGAACGGATGTAATCTACAACCTGTCAATTCATACCCTTGCCCTCTGTTTGTGCATAACACAAATATATCCTTCTCTGCTTTTTTGTTTGTCTCGTGGTGAACCACAAACCAAGGTGCAGTCGGGCGACGTAGGTGTAGTAACAGAGAAATCTGTACTCCTGCGTCGTTGCCCGAAAAGCACGTTCATCTTAGTGCTAGTAGGTGGCACTGTACCAAACATCCGTATTCCTCACTGTTGAAGACTACATTGTGGTCTACAAATAGTGACCGTCCCGTGGGTGGAGTGTCAACTGGCCTAGTGCAACTGATGAGGCTTGGCGAGCCGAAACAGACTGTCTTGCACCAGTTGACATTCCACACACGGAACGGATGTAACCTACAACCTGTCAATTCATACCCTTGCCCTCTTTGTGTGCATAAAACAAATATATCCTTCTCTCCTTTTATAAACTATATATATATATATATACTTATATCTACGGATGTTTTTTATGTTGATAAATGCCATTTTACAACTTAAAAATGTGATAGTTCTTTTGAACTGTTTTATTTTACATGACTTATATATATATATATGTTTTATATATTGTTGGAAAAGCAATTCATCGTCAAGGCGTCCTGTATTCTGATTGAAAAAAAAAGAAGTCGTAGTTATTGATGATTTTTGTCAATTTTGAAATATAATAATAATAATAATAATAATGTTTATTGAAGTATGTAGTAACATTTTGTTTATATTTGAAGGTATGAAATACAACTTCAAAAGGCAGGAATATTGGCAGAGCCATTTTTCAATTCCGCCTAAATTCTAGATAATTATATTCATCATCAATTGTTATGAAGAAACAATTTTTACATCACTTACATAACGAAGATAAATAACAAATTATAAAACTGAACAGTAAATAGTTTAAATATAGATTTATTACTTTATTGAAATAAAAGTTGATTTCTGAGTCAAATCTCATCAGGTTATGGGCCCAGTCATCGTTTGCGTGTAACCTGTATCATAAGCTAAGAAATGGCAGACGAGGATGTGAAATATAAAATTCCGTTATTTGATGGAACAAACTTTAGTAACTGGAAGTTTCGCATGGAGGTACTACTGGAAGAGCTGGATCTATTCAGTTTCATACAGCAGCCATTCAGAAACATGGTCACTATAGATGAAAATTATAATCTAACGGATCGTCTGGAGAAGGAAAAGAAACTAACTGCATTGCAAAAGAACGATAGAAAGTGCAAGTCCAAATTAATATAGAAGATTGCTGATAGTCACTTGGAATACGTCAAGGACAAGGAGACAACATTCGATATTTGGAACGTCTTACTATCGATTTTCGAAGGTGTGACTAGTCAACTATTACTTCGGATAATTCGTCAGTGGAGTCAATAGCAGGCCATTTCCTGAAATTTGATAAATTGATTCGGGAGCTACGTTCCAGTGGAGCTACTCTGGAAGATATTGTTTGCCACTTGCTATTAACAATGCCTGCAGAATACGAAGTTGTGGTAACCGCATTGAAAACCTTGCCAGCTGTTAAGCTCACATTGAATTTTGTCAAGAATCGTCTTCTCGATGAGAAATCTAAACGAGAAGGAGTCAAAGGGAAACCATAAAGTGAACTCCAATCGTCAACCGTTTTCGCAGCCACAACAAACTTCAGTCACGGGAAGAATTTTCTGTCAAATAGCAGTCAAAGTGGAAATAAAGAATTCAAATACAAATGCTACAATTGCGGACTCTGACTTAGACAAAAGAAGCGAATGCCGAAAGCAGCCAACTAACAGAAATAAATTTCTAAACATAATCGAACCTGGAAGCAAAAACAGCCCAGGAAGTTCAAGAGGGTCAAGAAAAGGCTGAGGATTATTGTTTTCCAGCTGTTACTGGTCAGAGTAACATTCTGAGTTGGTATTGGGACTCTGGAGCTTCGGAATATATGGTCAATAATGAACATGTTCTATTAGACACCAAACCGCTAAAGGATCCTGTTAGAATTAAAAGTGCCAAGAACGGAAAAGTGTTAATCGATAAAAAATGTGGAACATTGAAAGTAAAAGCAGCTTTTTTTTAAGATTCGCCCTCACCTTTCACTCACCCTCATTCATTCATTCACTCATTCATTTCACTCATCCTGGCATCGAAATTCATTCATTTGCCACAGAAGTATTTTTAATATATATTATTAATGTAAGGACAGAACACGCAACACCCAGTCGCCTCGCCTTTTTTGTTATTTCTGACGGGCCTGGAAATCGAACCCACAACCGTGATGGACTTCCACTATAATCATCGCGCTTTGCGCTCATCGCCACCACGGCGACGTAAAAGCAGTTGTTGGATAAGATCAGAAGAGAATCACAATAAGAAATGTTATCTATGTACCTGGTTTGGAATTCAACCTGTTATCTGTTCGCAAGCTGGAAATAAATGGTTTTGAAGTGATTTTCAAGAATGGAAAAGGTCTTATAGCAAGAGGAAGTACGACGGTAGCAGTTGCTTACAGGAAGCAAAAACTATATGAACTTGATTTCTTGCTGGAAGCAGAGAACGCGAGCGTTTGTTCTTCAACTGGAAATGCAGTTACAATAACTTGAAAAGAGTAAAAAATATGGTAGATGGTATAGATATCGACAATATCGATGTATTCAATCCTCCACTCTGTCAGTACTGCACCGAAAGGGAAGCAAACTAGCGGACATCACGACCTCACGACCGTTATAACTAGTGCATAGTGATTTGTTTGGTCCCATAAATCCAATATCTCACGATCAGAAGAAATATGTGTTGACATTCATAGATGATTTCACCCATTTCACGGCTGCCTATACCTTGAAATCGAAATCAGAAGTTTTTCTTCGCAACTTCGTCGAACCTCATTCCGTCTCTGTAGTGTACGATTCTGTAAACGACCGGCACAGTTTTTATAGCATCCCAAAAAAACACTGAATCACCTATACTACTCATCATCGTGCTTCTTTGTATCAATATGATTTTGTGCCGCGGTCAGAACACAGTATAGTTATTTGTTTTACTAGGCATAAAAGCTACGCTATGAAACACCAGCCGCGGCATTAAATCTGCTTTTCTGACGTGTGAAACATATAATTTTTTCTTCAAATTTGTTCCAATTCCACGCAAAATCGACTTTTTTATATTTAAATTGCGTTTCATTATCAATATCCAAATAACTAAATTATTTTATCAAAGGTAACTGGGCCCTGCGTTACTATGTTTACCGCTGATGACGTTTGTTGAATATGTTTGTTTACTGTTTACTTCGTCATTGTCAATTTTGAAAAGTTGTCATGTTAGAAATGGATTTACTGCAAAGTGAGGATGAATTGATGCAATTAACACCACCTGAGATAAGAGACCAGGCGCGAGATGTGGAATTTAACCTTTTACCGGAAAAATCAAGAACTGTATATGAACTCACATACAGCAGATTCATGGTATATAGACAGAAGAAAAATATAGGATCTTTCTCTGAAGATGTGCTGATTGTCTATTTTTCCGATCTTTCAAAGAAAATAAAGCCTTCAACGTTATGGTCTACCTATTCGATGTTGAAAGCTACCCTGAACATAAAAAATAACATTGATTTGGCAAAATACCTGAAGTTACGGGCTTTTTTGAAACGCCAGTCATACGGTTTCCATGCAAAAAAATCCCGAGTTTTTCAAAGAGAAGAAATCGAAAAAATTTTATCAGATGCCCAAGATGAACTGTATTTGTGTACGAAGGTAGGAATATATTGAAAATGATCTATTATGGATTAAAGAACTAATTTTCAATTTATATTTTAGGTTGTACTTATTGTTGCAGTCGCTGGGGCTTGTAGATGTGATGAGCTTTTGCAAATGAAAACAGATGATATAAATGATATGGGCGACAAATTGCTAATTATGCTACCAAATACTAAGACCAAAAGATTAAGATCTTTCCTCCAGACCCTCGAATTTAAATAATCGGCGTGTCTTCTATCAGTATGCGAACGGTAAAGCACATCATCAATTCATTGGCATTCACAAATTCGGTAAAATGCCAGAAGAAATTGCTACTTTTCTGGGACTATCCCATGCGAAAGAGTATACCGGGCACTGCTTTCGCAGAACTTCGGCCACGTTGCTGGTGCATTCTGGTGGGGACATAACAATGTTGAAGCAACATGGAGGATGGAATTCTTCCGCTGTCGCGGAGGGCTATATTGAGGACTCGCTAGCCAATAAGTCGAACATCGGCAATAAAATATTTTCTGGCGTTTCCGGAGTATCAAGTGTGGATACTAAAGTTGTTAATTTTACTGGAAAGGAGGGAATTGGACAGAGTTCAATTGTATTAAATAATTGTTCACAAATCACCATAAATATATCTAATAAATACAAATTTCGTGTTGTAGTTTGTAGTTTTAATGCAATAAAACCAGTTTATTATCATCAGCATCATTTTGAGTTTTCTTAATGTCATTGTCAATTTTAATAACCAGTTTGATTTAAATTATTACTTGGAAGGTTGCCTAGCAACGAACTTTTTCTGCCTAGGCAGTAAAAGTGGACTTTTTCTGCCTAGGCATTAAAAGTACAACTTCTAAGCCTGCCAAGTGTCATTAAAAGGCCGCTTTTGAAGTCATTTGGAGAAAAAATAAATTTATCAAAAGTGAATATTGTTGATTGTCGTATATGTTATTAGCAAGCTCAAGAAAACTGGAGAAACTTCGGAGGAAGCATTATCTAAACTGAAGAAATAATGGGAAAGATTGAAACGGAAATTCGAAACTTGGGAACAAGCACCTCCCGATATATTAGTAGAGCGGCCAAGAGATGAAAAACCTCTGGTCAGTCTCAATAATAATCAGGCACAAATGAATGTTCAAGCAGAAATTCATCCCCAACCCGAAATAGAGCCTGAAGTTTTTGATGGCCCTGGAAGAATAACCATTCATCGGGGGTCGAAATACATAGCGAGATTGCAGATAGATGGGAGAATAACTTCCTGAAAGGACTAAGCACGGAAGAAAGACAAAAACTCATTGAAGCATGCACGCCTCCTTCAAATTGCATGGCATTAAGGCGTCCAAATCTGGATGCATAGTTGACATAGCTGCCTTGAAAAGTGATGTAGTGAAACAAGATACTTTCTTGGGTCACGTACAGTGCTTACTAGCGACAAGACTCAGTGCAATCTTGGACCCCTTGAATAAGATAGTTCGAAATCCATACGCGCAAATTAGTACCAAGACAGAAGTACTACTGCCTCCGCCGATCGATTCCGCCAAAGCCATCACAGGTGCTTATCCTTGCATTGCCGATTCCTCTGAATGCCCCGACTAAATGAAGCCCATCACAAAACTGTTCCGATATAGATGAACATCTATTTGGAACAAACTTGCAGGAAACAGTTAAATCATCACAGATTGTTAAGCGGGTGGAAAGAACTGGGCATGCAAGTCTTCGAAAAACCGAGTTGGGAGTATTTAATCTATGCCGATGTACTCGCAAAAAAAACGAGAGGGGAGGGGCAGAACTGGAACAAGCGATATAGTTTACTGGGCTGGTGGTCGAGTGCGTGTATCGCTGGCTTATAATCTAGAGGTTCCGGGTTCGAGTCCCGGCGGGGCTATTAGAAATTTTATTTAATTCTGTAGCATTGTTTAGCGGGAGGAGATAGGTGACCAACCGAACATTCTTGGTACCTAGATTTCAATCCTCCGGATTCTCAACGATAACCAGCCGAGTAGTGCTTCGGATGACACTTAAAATGCTAAGGTCCCCGTCTTCCTCACTCATACAAGCCTCAATGAGACTTCGAGGGTTGCCTTGCAACTAAGTTGGCGGTTAAAAAACTTTTCAAACACTTTCAAACCAGGTGAGCCAAAAATATCCTGGAAACTTGAGGAAACACATTCAAGCTTGGCCATACAAATCTAGACCTTGTCATAATAAATTGGCTCAAAGAGTACAAATTACCATTCAAACAAACACCTTTTCAAAAAAGTTGTACCCCAAACAAAAATCAATCTATCTGATCTGAAAAAATTCAAGCAAGCCGTAGATAAACTATCAGAATTTGGTGCTATGCAATTATACAAATGTGCACTCATATATTAGGTGGATATACTTCACCATTTTATCTACAAAAAAAATCATCACAGCTCCTCATTTCAAAATTGAAGATCATAGGGTAGCTGAAAATATTCCAAGAAATTACTATCTGGATAAAATAGATTTGAAGATGCGTACTTTCTTGTACTGATAGCTTGAAAATACAGTTCGAATTCAATAATAAACTATTACAGTTTGGGCTCAAATACGGTTTTCATGAAAATTTTTCGACCTTTATTTAAGAAATCTAGATCAGAGGGACTAAGCTCTGTGGCATATTCAGATGATTGGTTAATAATAGGCAAATCATATGAAGAACGTAGAGATGACTTAAACCGAGTTTGCTCTGCATTAAACTCGTTAGGGTTTATCATCAACCAAGCAAAAAGCTTCTTGAATCCATCTCAAATCAGTGAATTTCTAGGGTTAACTTATTGCTCATTAAACATGACTATCACCCTTCCTGGTGAGAATAAAGAAATATTGATATTATAGGACAATTATTAGTAGAAGCTGCCGCTACGGTTAAATATGGTTGGCTAGATACTGAACATTTCGAATGATAAAAACAAACAGCCCTTTTAAAAAATAGTTTCAATTATGAAGCCACATTGTACATACCCTCACAATTACAAACAGATTTGATGGATGGGTGCCAATTTCGAAATCAACATTTGAAACATTCAGCCCTAAACAATTTCACTCAGAAATTTATCCAGATGTCTCCAAAACCGATTGGGGAGGACACGCAAAGGGACAAAAAATACATGGCTATTGGTCTGACGATGAGACCAGGCTTCACATAAATTTTCTAGAACTCAAAGCAGCTTTGTACTGTTTCAGGTATTTTCCTATTATTCGTAATCGACGTTCTAATTTTGCAATACTGTGGCTGTTAGTGGATATTTTTGCCTGATACGCCAATACGAAATGCAAAAAGTATATATCTTATATAGCGACCAGATCCGTATTCAATGGCAATCGATGCATTAACGGAAAATTGGTTAGTTTGCTAATAGTGCTAAAACTGCTTGGAACAGTCTTCAGAAGATTTTTGAAGATAAAGGACTTTTTCGGAGGGTTACTCTATTACGCAAGTTGCATCGTTCTGATTATAAAAACTACAATTCAATGACTGAGTATATCGATGGTATAACATCTCTTGTGTAACAATTAACTGATATTGGTAGAAAATTTGATGATGAGGAAGTATCGGAATTGTTATTGAGTTGTTTACCCCAATAATATGACACATTAGTTTGTAATTTAGAGACTACGCATATGAAAACCCCGATTTCAAGTGAAATGGTCAGAGCATGTTTACTGCAAGAAGAATATCGCAGAAATCAAGTTTCGAGAGTGTCAACTGAAGAAGCATTTGTTAGCAATTCAACACATAAATCATCAGACAAATCTTCATTGGTTTGTCATTATTGTGGTAAAAAATGTCATATAAAACCAAAGTGTCATAAGCTGAAGGAAGATAAGAAAAATGATTCAGACAGATCTAGATGATGAAAAGTCAAATGTTGAATTGTTGTTCGTTTCAGCTTTGACAACAGCCCCATATAATGATAAGGACTGGATCATTGATTCAGGCAGTACTTTCCATATCTGTAAGCACAGGAAATGGTTGAGCAATCTCCAATCTACCGAAAAATATGTTACTGTAGCTAACAATCAAACAATACACAGTCTTGGTTCTGGAGACGTCAAAGTTAATCTTAATGAAAATGATAGCCGATTAATCGTTGATGTGATGTGTGTTCCTGATACAGCTACAAATTTACTGTCTGTAAGCAAAATTACTGAGAAAGGATTGACCGTCACATTTGACAAAGACAAATGTCGAATTTATGAAAATTGTTTCATAACTGGAAACTTGGTTGCTACAGCTACGAATTCCGACGGAGTATATAAACTGGATTTTATTTCCACTGACTCAGCATTGCAAGTTGTGGAAAAACATGTTCCGGATGAAGATTTTCCAGAAATTCTTCCAGAATTGGCAATGACTGTTGTTTCATCAGAGACGTGGCACAGACGTCTTGGTCACTTGAGTGAAAGTGGTATGTGTGCTCTCAAGGACGGATTGGCCATAGGAATAGATTTTCAAGATCAGCAGTTCAATCAAATTCAAAATTGCATACCTTGCATTGAGGGGAAGCAGAAGATGAAATCATTTCCAAAGAATGAAGTCAAAAGAGCAATATCACTATCAGAATTGATCCATTCTGACCTTTGTGGACCAATGTCTGAAAGAACATGGAGTGGAGCACGTTATCTCTTGACTCTCACGGATGATTTTTCTCGAAAAAGCTTTGGATATCTATACTTTTTTTCAGTGTACTCAAAAATAAATGTGACGTATTTGATAAATTCAAGGAATTTAAAATACTGGTGGAGAATCAAACCAATTTGAATATAAAGAAGCTTAGAACAGACAATGGTGGGGAATATTGTAGTAATACTTTCGAGAATTACCTGAAGTGCCAAGGAATAATTCATGAAACAACAATTCCTCATTGTCCTCAACAGAACGGTGTAGCTGAAAGGCTGAATAGGACTCTCGTAGAGAAGACAAGAGCAATGCTACAAGATTCTGGTTTGAATAAGCGATATTGGGGTGAAGCTATTATGACATCGATTTGTTTGAAGAATAGATGTCCATCAGCTGCTATTCCTGGATTCACGCCTGAACAACTCTGGACAGGTTCCAAAGTTGATCTCAGTAATTTACGAATATTTGGATCGAAAGCGTTTTCGTTGATTCCAAATGAACAGAGAAGGAAGTTAGATCCAAAGCAATACGTTATGGTTGAATACTGCGAGGAATCCAAAGGATATCGACTTGCAGATCCATCACATCAAGAAAAAGTTATTAAGTCTCAAAACAATACTAGGACTACTTGGAATGCTTTGAAAGATCTCAATATAAAAACTAGAAAATCCAACACTATTCCAAACCATTTGCAAAATGCAGAGGAAATGAATCAATATTTCGTGTCTGTCTTCCAAGAAAGTAATTGTGATGACATGTCCATTCACTACAATCGCATAAATAGTATCCTTCCAGAAACCTTCGAATTCAAACTTGCTAGCATTGACGAAGTCAAAGTTGCATTACTCAACACCAAGTCTAATACCTACCTATATAAAAAACTCATCTCAAGTGATTCTTCTTGAACCAAAATAATGAACTGAATAGGTACATAGACTTCTCCCTGTTTGATTGTATGAAACCACTATTTTCATCAGCTTTACAATACATAAGATAATATGATGAACTGAAAATACTGATCAGGTACCTGATATGGAATGTCTGCTAGATATCCTTTTGATTTAGACTCTGATAGATTGTTCCTCTTGATGGCTGCCAACTACCTTCTCCTTCATTTTCCATGTGGGAAATTATACCCAAATACTCCAGAAAATCTTCCAAAATTCAAAAGTGGCACTAAATTGTTTAACAACAAGCAAGCATCATATACTGATTATTAAACTGTGTTGTTGATATATTTCAAACAGAATCCTTGTTTTCATGCTCACTGTTTCCAGTTATTCTCACAAATCACGCAAACCACTGCAAATCACCAATATATCTGATCTGAATATCGAAATCAAGTCTTGAACATGCTTGAACATGAACTCTTGAATGACATGGCACCAAGCGCCCCCTGCACACGAGTTCCGAAGTATCACCTATATTTTTACCCGTCGAGACTTTTGGAAGAAAAACAATTGACAAGTAGTTTCACCATAGTTAATTCGATCATGGTTAAACATAGATTTGTACGAAAAATGACAGAGAAAAAAGGTTGCTCAGTTTCCAATGTTATACATTTGTTCCAAATTTGGACTCTCTACTGTCACTTCGACTATTACTAAGTGAAAATTTTATTTCGATTTGATCAGTACCTACTATTTTCATCCCGAGATGTTGCATTAGTCTTGTATTGTTTAAAATCACGAAATTTTATATCATGTCTAGTACAAATCGCTAGAACGAAAGTATTTTGAATAGTTATGAAACTGTTTCTGGTTTGTTTGTAACTGAATTATTGATCAGAAAAATAATCAAACTGGAAAAAAATCTATAAAAAAAAGAAATACGAGTGTAATAAAAATGAAGAGAAATTCGTTTATTCGATTACTGACATATTAACGTCCATGCATTGAAAATCCACATCAGTTTAACAATGAAATGAAAAAACTATATGAACATTGCAACAACAAAGACGAATTTCTGGAGATGCATTTTTTTTATTTTCCTGTAACAGGCCAATGTGGGTATTTCTTGGGCAAGATATGATATTGAAGTGTCATATTCATCAAAATTATGAAATTTGAATCATGTTTCGCTCGAATCGATTGAGGAAAAGATTCGAAAAATTAAAAAAAAATGGAAAAAAGTCGAAGTGAGTAGAGAGTCAAAATTTGGAACAAATGTTAAAAATTGGAAACTGAGCAACTTTTTTCTCTGGCATTTTTCTAAATTAAAAAAAAAACTGATTTTTTGAGAATTTTCGAAAAATATTTCAAATTTGACAGATGAAAAGCACATGAAAAAGGAAAAGATGCTGTATTTTACTCATTTTTCAAGCGCAAATTAACTGCGAAGTCGAATTTTCTTTATATCTATTGATAAAAAAACTTCCATATGTTGCGAACTTTATGTGTACTTTATGTACTCAATGACCAATGATTTAATTATGATAATAATTGAAAATTAGCAAGGCAACCGTGTATGTTCGCTTGGTGTGTTGCGACACCACTTTCCCGAGCTGAGGGTGCAAAATGGGATCTGAAGCCATATTATATCCGGGAGAAGAGATTTTGTTCTTTAAATGTCGGCCGTGAATTCTAAAGGCTGACCACCCTAAGAGCAATCATACTCTTGTTGCGCAAAATATGGCAATTTGAACAAATAACGATAAAATTTTGATACTATATGTAGATAATACTCGGAATTCAGGGGAATTCCGGGGGAATTCCGGGGAAATCCGGTGAAATATGAAATATTTAGGAACATCACACACAAATTCATTCGGGATTTCCGCGAGTTCAAGATAAACTTCAGACCTAGCTCCAGAATGATGTCACTTAATATTACAGAATCTGAATAATACCGGATTATATTGATATCAAAATTTCGAAATTTGTCATCAGTGAGGCTATATAGGCTGTATTGTATTATATCGAAAACCTCGTCGGAAACAGAATAAATCATCTGATAGTATCAATATTATCATCGGAAAATACCGAGGAACGGATGGACTGATTCGGTCTGATTTCTCCTCGGATTTCACTTTTCTGTTTCAATCCCTCCTTTTTCCACGATCTGAATCCGTTAGAAGGAAAATCCAAGAAAAACATTTTTATTCAGAAAATATTCAGCAAATCTAGGGTGTTAACTGTATAATCATATCTATCGAACACATCATTCAATTTATCTAGGAACATACAGGGTGGTTCACTACTAGCGCGACAGAGATTTAAAGCGAAACTGCAAAACTTTCAAAGTTTTTCTCATTTCAGTAGTTCGTACAAAGGGTAAATTTTGAAAGTTTTTCTAAATATACCCAAAAATTGTGGCATATAAAAGTTATATTGTTTCTTATGGAAGTCCATGTATATAATTGGTTGCATTTTTATATTCTCCCTGAAAACCTTTTTTCATCGATTTATATCACACTTGGGGTCTGGGGAGAAGATATATGGTTTGAAAAATCAAGATTCTTCAATACATTTTTTGTGTCAAAACTATGCATTAATGGCCAAAACCTCGGTCAAAACGGCTTACATGTCCCTATCCTAACTCTTGACCTAATATCTAATGACATTTAACTGAATCACATATCGAGGGGTTCAGAATTATGAACCACCCTGTATTTTTTTCATTCGAATATAAATAATTGGTGGCGAATAAAGTTAAGATAGGGCCAAAACCTCGGTCAAAACGGCTTACATGTCCCTATCCTAACTCTTGACCTAATATCTAATGACATTTAACTGAATCACATATCGAGGGGTTCAGAATTATGAACCACCCTGTATTTTTTTCATTCGAATATAAATAATTGGTGGCGAATAAAGTTAAGATAGGGACATGTTAGCCGTTTTGATCAATAATGAATAAATTCGACCCAAACAAATTCCTAAAGTTGAAAAATCTCAACTTTTCACACCCTATATTTCTGTAATCGTTCCAGCTAGACCCCAAGTATGATAATAAAATCAGCTTTCCAGATATGCCACAATTTTTTGGAACATCCTGTACATTTCAAAATAATTTCAAAATATAGCCTTCATATACAAACTACTAAAGTTACAAAATCACAGAGTCAGCAGAAATCGTTTTTTTTTTAAGACGGGAATGAACTTACCGATGATCATGAGTAATTAAAATAATTTATTAAACATTTTTAGTGAAAATTTATCAGATTTACTTGTTTTTTTCAGCAATAAAACACACAAATTTCGTATTTTTTTTTGGCGTAAAAAAGAAAAGGATTTCCCGGAATTCCTCGGAATATCCAGGAATTCCTATCAATTGTACACCGGAATTCCCATGTGGTTAACCCGAGGCAAAAACGCTGAGTTAATCATCTAACCTGGTCAGTTCTTGATTCTCCTACAGTTCCTGATCTGGCTCACTTCTGTTATTCCTCGGAATATTCTGATAAAATGTTTTCAGAATCATCCCAGAATATTCTCATCCAGTAACAGATATTCCGAGAATATACCAGAATCCTATCAAAATATATTTTTTGGTAAAACTTCGTTTGTCGCACTCCTATGAGTTTGGAAAAATGTTTTTGTGGAACTTACGTATTTTGACCTCCTGATCATGAATCTGAAGTCAAAACGCGGCGGTCTCAAGTTTTTTCGGAGATACGGCCCCATTTTGTCTCAAAAATGCACCATTAGACATGTCAAATTTCTGCTATTAGGAATACACAAAATTCATCCTTCTTTGAATCAAAACACTATACACGCATATATTTACTTGTTTCCAACACTTCTCAGCAGAAAAAAAGATTATTTTCCAAAAAATTCACCCTTCTTTGAAATGTAAACAAAACAACCTTTTTACACTGATTTTCTGGTAATTTGTATTTATGATGTTGGCAACGTGATTGTTTGGCTCATGGTAAGACGTTGCCAACATCTCAAATAAAAATAACCAGAAAATCAGTGAAAAAAGATGTTTTGTTTACGTTTTGAAGAAGGGCGAATTTTTGTGAAAATAACAGTTTTTTATGCAAAAAAAGTGTTAGAAACAAGTGAATGTGAGCATGTGTGATGTTTTGGCTCAAAGAAGGATTAATTTTGTGTGTTTTTATTAGCAGAAATTTGAGATGTCAAATGGTACATTCTTGAGACAAAATGGGGCCGTATCTCCGAAAATACTTGAGACCGCCGCGTTTAGACTTCAGATTCGTGATCAGGAGGTCAAAATACGTAAGTTCCACCAAAAATTTTTTCCGAACTCATAGGAGTGCGATCGAGTGCGATAAAGGAAGTTTTACCTATTTTTTTATATTCCATATCAGCTGTTGGTTCTATTCCCAGCACAAAGTCGACTCAATGTAAGAGTTTAGTAGAGTTAAGTAGCTATATCAAAAACCACTGTCCTATACTCCATCATTGGACAAAAATATTTCAATTTGTTGAATGAAAAATATCAATGTTTTTCAAATATCTTCAAATTATCAATATTGATCAATAAGAACACGGCACCCACCATAGAATGCAGAAGAAGGCTCAATCACAGAGGTCAAGCAATGATAGGCACAGTTAGGGTTTGGATGGAAGAATACATATGCAATCTGCCTGATGTCACTTTTGGTTTTCTCTTTATTCATTAGTTTTCATATGTCAAGAATCACTTTTTGCAGACTGGGTATATTGGAGAGATATTCCCAGAATATTTAAAATTATCCATTCTCCAGTCCATTCCAAATATGCATGGAACATGTCTAGAATAAGTACTTATTTGAATCATGTTTTGATAATGTTGAGAGGAGATTAAAATATTCTATGAGAATATCCTATGAACATTCTAAAGATAATTGTTAGTTGAAACTACTTAGTATATCTCACATCACAGTACATATTGGCATGGATTTGAATCTAGTGTACTCACCAACCAACATACCAGGATTTTTCTGTTGGGTTGTTCTCTGCTCTTCTCTTACTCATGAATAGAACATCTTTTAGGGATATAAAATCAGATTTGAAATGCAAAAACTGACATTCTTCATCTACACTCTTGAATGATCCTTCAGTTTCATTGTAAAGATGGCGAAAATACTGCAGAGAAAATAGCTGTTTTGCAGGCCAATGAATAAAAGCTTGTTTCACCACAATAGGTTCAGAGCTATATGCATATGGCCAAAATTCCTCTTTACTGATATTTCCTAACAATATAGGCTGGGAAACATCAGAACAAAAGCTGCAGTTTGATACTGGACGGGTTGCTTCCCATATAAAGTAATTATTAGGTATAATGCACTGAACACCCAAAAAATAGTTGAAGCCAACAAACAGAAAGTCGAAATCATAATATATACCAGCAATAATTATAAGAAGTGACATTCCTAAACATGAGAAACTAGCATAGGGAACTGTATTGTTTGTGAAATTCAATGAACATTCACGTTCCAACTCTTCTAAAAGACATCCCAAATTCATATAAAATTTGGTTATTACAACTAAACTGTTTTTCAATTTCTGAAGTTTCTCTTGATGGTTTTCCTTTGAACACATTTTTCATTTTTATATCATAAATCATAATATTATGAGATATATGAGAATACCGACATGATCATAGCTGCCAGAGCTGACTGTCTAACGTGGCCGAACATTTCCGAACGAACGACCAGTGGCGTGTTTTCCCCGTTACTATCATTCGACGTCACGCGGCGGCAGCTAACCGAATTGTTAATTTTTTTATTTTTCACTTGATCGTTACTGCTTTATAATACCTTGGCAACGGTTGCTATTAACAGACCCATAACGCCCGGGGCGTTATGGAGGGCATTATGAATCATAACGCCCGCTAAATGTTTTTTTCTGTAGTTCAATAAATTAATTACTCAGAAAAGTTTTATTTATAACTGTACATAAAAAAGGGACTAATTATTTTCTCTCAAATAGAAATTACAATTTTCAAATGATCCTGAAAAATTAGTACCATAGAAGCTCACTTGTGCTCAGTTGCCGACCAGAACGCAGTAAATACTATGAGAAAAAATTTATGCAGTAAACAACGTCGTTTAAGATAATTTTTTCGTGAAAAATAAAATCTTGTATGCACCACGAGCGTTACTAGATCCTAACGCCCATCGGGTAACATTCACCCGAGGGCCTTTGGCCCGAGCTCCGGGCGTTAGGATCTATATAACGCACTTGGTACATAAATAGCTATTTTTAAATTCATTCGTACCGACGTGATCATAGCTGCCAGAGCTGACTGCCTAACGTGGCCGAACATTTCCGAACCAACGACTAGTGGCGTGTTTCCCCCCTTACTATCATTCGACGTCACGCGAGTTATGTAGCAAACTTTCCCATGGATCTGCCGTTGTCACAGAAGATGCTGATGCAGCTTTGCAGACTAAGCTGTATTCCAGGAAAGCTCTCGTCTCGCGAAACTCGCAGAGCACATCTTAGACACATTTTTAGATCATTCTATCTGTAACACTTGCCAGAGACAGTCGTCCTGTATTTGTTAATAAATAAACCTTTTTCAAAAAGTCGATCTATCGTTCAAAGTATTTAACTGGCGCAGTCGGTAGGATTTGTGGAGTGCGATAAAAGAACTTTTTCGCGCCGTGGAGTTTCAACCCCTTGAGCACAAATTCGAACACAATCCATCGAATCTCAGGAAGTAGTCCATGGCATCTCAAAGTGGAGTGGTAGATTTCAAAGCAGGAATGAAGCTCGAAGTCATCTCCACAACATTTATTATGAAAAAGGGGTTATGGGGGACATGTTTCGAATGCATATGCACTCATCATCAGCCCAAATATAAACAGTTGCTACAAGAAAACATATGGGGTGAAGTTAACAATCTCAACAAGAAGTATGGTACTTACTTGAAGATGAAAAATTTTTACATAACTATATTATTAATTAAACAGGTATTTATAGAAGGGACCCTGTGCCCAAAAATTAATAATATCAGGATGGTAACATCATGAAAGTTGACCAGTTAAAAATATAACAAGACATGGTTGTAATTTTCATTTTGCACAACAAAATGGCTATAGCGGAAACGGAAAAAGTCTGGATGACAATACTATTTCATTTAGGACACTCAATAACACCTCTAATCTTATCAATACCAAGGATAAACTTCCTGTACTTTACAAATCCGGTGTTTATAAAATCTCTTGCTCTTCTTCAAACTGTAATGCACAATACATTGGTCAAACTGGTAGAAGGTTTAGTACCAGAGTAACTGAACATGTTAAATTAATAGATAAATACAAAAATTCTCCTTTGGATATTTATAATACCAAAAGTTCTTTCGCCAACCACATACTTAACTCTGGACATTGCTTTGACATCAACAAGGATCTAGAGATTTTACATGTTTGCAACAAGGGTCCTCTGTTAAATCTTTTTGAAATTTATGAAATTAACTCTTCATTGAAAGATAATAATCTCACTCAACGAACAAACACAATTTGATTGCCAAAAGTTCTTTAACCAACTGAATTTCTAATGTTCATTTCTCATTTTGGTCTCACCTTTTCAAACTTCTCTACACGCCAATGCAATTTTAGATTATTGTTTATGTTTTATGTCATCTGTCTGTCATTTTTACTTCATTTATGTCAATTGTTATTATTGATTAGTATTGTCCATTGAAATGAATATACTGACTGGAAGGAGCACGAATCCGACGAAACAGCAGAAAAGTGTGACCACTTTGTGAGAGACGTGCAGACGCTGAAAGAGGGAATGCTATCTCATTCTATCTCACAGTGTTGAACGTGTCGTAAGTGACATTGTGTACTTTAAAATTTATTTTTTCAAAAAGCTAGTAAATATGATCGTTAATTGCTGTGCCTATGGATGAAAAAATGAACGAACTCCTGGAAAGAACATTAAATTCCATAAGTATATGATGATTATATTTGGGTGAATTGAAAAGTCCATTTTGTGTGTGTATGGGTGTGACAGATTGAATTTCTTCTAAAATTGTAAATCTATATTAATTATGAGGAATGTGATATTTTATTAATTATTTCTTAGTATACCTTACATATAGTACTAAAATTTACAAAATAGATAACATATATATTTTAATTGTTTCATTATCTATAAATTGTCAAGAAGTTCTACGAGAATTAAAACAATGAAAGAACTCAAAAAGTGATAGTGGGATAGAACTATTTTCTTGTATTTTCCTCATCAATTATAACCTTGTAAGTGTATCAATATATACTAGAAAAATTATGTTCATTTTATTTATATACCTGTTCCCTATCCTAATGAAACCACGTGAGTTCATCTTTGATTTTTTTATTATATTATTTCTATCCTATACATAGAATTGACAATTCTAGTATCATGTTTTATTTTGATTTTCATTGAAAAAGTGAAAACTTTATTTCCTTCTGCATTTGGATCAGTATTTTAGAATTAAATTCGAAGGGCTAAGGGCCGGTTTATCAATGCAGGGTTAGGTTAATATAACCCAAGGTTAACAGCTAACTCTGGGATAAAATGTTTATTCACTTCGAGGTGGGGTTAAATGCTGTCAAAATCAAACGGGGAATTAGCCCTAGGATAAAGTTAACCCCGGGTCAGCTAACCCCGCGGGATAACCCTCCATTGATAAACCGGCCCTGAGTTAGTTATCAAATTTCCAAGCTTCATTAGTCATTTTCTATGGGCTGTTTTTATTTCAATAATTTCCCAGATAACACAAAAGCCTTTTGAGGATCTTCTGAGGCGGTCACATTAACGTCCTCAATACGTCGAGAGGCTTTCAAAGAACGTCCCTAGGACGTCCTCCTGTTACCATTTTCCACGTTCAAATAACGTCTCAGAATATCCCCATGAGGTCTTACTTTTTTAATTCACTGCAGTTATGCCTTTTTTGATTTTTTATTATTCTCAGAATGACTTTTGAGCATATTTGAGAACTAATGAAAATGAAAAAAAAATTAAAAAAATAAAAAAAATCAGCGCTATCATGGTCACCCATCCAAATCCTAGCCACTGCTGTCGTTGCTTGACTTCTGTGATTCAACTTACCTCCTCATTGCAATGTCGCTATTGCGTGAACTTATAAATGCTTAACTTTCAATGTGATTTGAACAACAATTATTTTCAAGGATTTTTATTACTAAAATTGGAATACTTATTTTTTTTTTCAATAATAATGGACAAGATAATTTTTCTTGATATATATAGCTCACTTCTAAATTGGGAAATTCATATGGAGTGGAGAACCAACCAATATCGAATAATTAAAAATTAATTCAATAATAAAGAACGCTTCGTCCGATTTTGATAATTTGTAACTCGATTTAAAAAAATATATAAGTATATATATCTCGTGACTTGGAAGAGATGAAATTTACATAAAAATATTTACCTTCTTCAATTAATTTTATGAGTAGAACATACTCCGGTCAATTGCTCCTAACTTCACATGAGTACCTATACATATTTAAAGACGAAAATATCATCAGAATACATCCATATAGGCCCACACATATCCACATCCCCAGGCTGCCGCTGAAAAAACTAATGTGGGACAATTATGTCAAAAATTCTGAGCCTAGTGACGTTCTCAGGATGTAGAATATAGAACATCCTCCTACAGTATTTTGGGGACTATTATAGGACGTCCTTAGGCGAATGTGTGTTATCTGGGTTTTAATTATCTAGTATATTATGTTTGGGATTTGATTTGAATAAATTATTGCCACTGAATGTGTAAGTGATAGATAAAAGCTATAATCCCCCAAAATATATTTCAATGCTGCTCTCCCGCCATATAAGAATATGTGTTAAACAAGGATGGCTTTCCCTGCCAGAGCAGTCGCACTCTTCTAACAACCGATCCTCACCGATGCAGCACGGCGTGCTCCTTCCAGTCAGTATATTCATTTCAATGGTATTGTCATCCAGACTTTTTCCGTTTCCGCTATAGCCATTTTGTTGTGCAAAATGAAAATTACAACCATGTCTCGTTATATTTTTAACTGGTCAACTTTCATGATGTTACCATCCTGATATTATTAATTTTTGGGCACAGGGTCCCTTCTATAAATACCTGTTTAATTAATAATATAGTTATGTAAAAATTTTTCATCTTCAAGTAAGTACCATACTTCTTGTTGAGATTGTTAACTTCACCCCATATGTTTTCTTGTAGCAACTGTTTATATTTGGGCTGATGATGAGTGCATATGCATTCGAAACATGTCCCCCATAACCCCTTTTTCATAATAAATGTTGTGGAGATGACTTCGAGCTTCATTCCTGCTTTACAATCCATCGAGGAAAACCAGAACGAGTGGATTAGCAGTCGACCCAACCTCTGGGAAGCTACGTAGAATCAACGAAGGAGGAACTGGATACTACATAGATTTGGATCATCAAAAACTTGTAAGTGCCAAATATTCCTTCTTGCCTTCATTGAACCCTCTGTATAAGGACTTCGGTGAAGATAATTAGAGCTGTTCATCGAGAACCAAACCGCTGTCTATGCTAGACGATTAATTTAAGAAGTTTCAAATAAAATAGAAGTAGAGATAATTTATGAATGAAATAGATGATATATTAGATAGACAGTTTATCATTTGAAGAAAACTCAAATTTTAGTCAAGCGAATTCAATAGCATCAACCATGGTACCACCACCAGTGCAACAAGCACAACCTGTTCAAATGAACTGGAATCTTTTCAAATCAAGACTCAATAATCTCAAATCGTTCGACGGCGATAGTAATGCATTGAACAAGTTTATTGATAGGTGTGATGCTTTAGTCAATACCTACGCAGTTTTTAACGACCCGTCATTGAATGATCATATTTTGGAATGTATTCAGGAAAAGTTAATAGGTAAAGCAGAATATATGGTTGGAAACAGGGCCGAACTCAATTCGTGGGACGCTCTAAAAGGTGCCTTGAAACAATGCTTTGCGGACCGTAGAGACTTAGACTGTATTGTTCAGGAATTAACCAGAAGTCGACCTCATAAAGGAGAAGACTCAATTAGTTTCGGCACTAGGTTACAATTGCTGAGAAGCAATGTCGCACAGAGAATCAGTAATGATACGGATTTAGCTGTTGATCAAAAAGCATATCAAATCTCACATTATGACAAAGTTTCACTAAGTACATTTATAGCGGGATGTACAGGTATATTGAGAAACAATTTGCATCTCAAGAAACCCGCTTCATTAGAAGACGCAATGGCATATGTAGTTGAATACGAAAATTTCGAAAACATGTACGGTAATGTTCAAGAAAATTTCAAGTCAAAATTCAATATTCAAAAACAGTTAGGCGCTCCTAACGTACAAACAACCAACACCCAATTACAAAGACCCAATTTCTTTCAAAAGCCGTTTTATCAAAATAATACAAATTATTCAGACCCTAAAATTTCTTCGAGACCTAATTGGCCCAGCCAACCGATGAATGTACAACCAAGACCTGTCTGATCCAACCAACCGATAAATATACAACCACGACCACAACTTCCTCAGAGGTATCCAACTAATCGAGATGTTTTTGGACCTCCCCAAAACGTATTCAGACCGAAACAAATTCCGGCAAACCAACTACCTAAGCCTGAACCTATGTCAACGACTTCCAGAAATCCCACTAGAATGTCCCATCAATCTTTTTCACAACATGTTCAACAATCCAGACCAAATTTCAATAATCAATATCCAAATAACTTCCAAAACAATCAAATATTCTTCCAATCAAATCAAAAACCAAATTTGGTATCCGAAGAACTATTTTTGAATGAATACGAGGAACCTCTTCCCAATTCAAATCAAATTTATGACGAATATCCTAGTTATAATGAAGCCGCAGCATACTACCCTGAAAGTGACTACTACCCTGATCAAAATTTATATGTCGAACACACCATCAACAAACAACCACTTTACCACCAAAACCAATGCAATGACGATATTAACCCTGACGAAACTGTAAATTTTCAACCAACGAGCCCGGAAGACTCATCAACCTAGCCGAAATAAATATTTCTAGTAACAATGCTCTTCCATACGTTGAAATAAAAAATACAAAAATTAAACTGCTTATAGATACAGGAAGTTCAAAATCAATAATCAAACCTTCGATAATCGAAAAATTCTACCCAAACAAAATTTATCAGTCTGATACAATAATCAAAACTGCCATAGGAAGTCAGAACGCGAGATACCAAGCGCTTATTCCAGCATTTCCTGAATTTAACGCAAACTATGAAATTAATTTCATTCTTTTTGACTTCCATGATTATTTTGACGGAGTATTAGGTTTAGCAGATTTGATAAACATGGATTTGAATATTGATTTAACCAATTCAAGATTGATAGGAAATCACACTGATATTCCATTTAAATTCAGACAAACCACAGAGTCTAGTTTTTCTTTCTCAGTCAACCCCCAAGAAAAAACAATCAAAAATATTCCCGTCAGTATATATGAAGGAGAAATTCTGACAATTGAAGGTACTATCAACAAACTCTTCATTCCACAAGTAGTGACAATCGCGAAACAAGGTTACGCCCCGTTAAAAATTCAAAACCCCACCAATGAAACAATCTCTGTCACATTGAAAGAACCAATCCCTGTTAAACAGTTCAGCGCATCGATCTACGAAATATATACTTTTGATTCTATTACCATTCCAAACAGATATATCACATCTAATCCGAATACAGAACATCCAAATGTCTCAGAACTGATACGCACAGATCACATGAATTCAGAGGAACGATCTGCAATAATCAAGATCTGCAATGAATTTGCCGATATTTTCTTCAAACCCGGTGACGATTTGACATTCACTTCTAAAATCAAACACGAGATCGAGAACCGACCAAATACCTATTCACACAAAATCATATCGATATCCCTACGTTCATAAGCAGGAAGTACAACGACAAATCAACGATATGCTTGAAAAAAAATATTATAAGACCGAGTTGTAGTCCGTGGTCTTCTCCCATATGGATCGTACCGAAAAAATTAGATTCTTCGGGAAAAACAAAATGGCGGATTGTCGTGGACTACCGCAAAATCAATGAAAAGACGATTGGTGACCGATATCCCCTACCCAATATCAACGACATCCTAGACAAGCTCGGTAGAGCACAGTATTTTACGACCCTTGATTTGGCCAGTGGATTCCACCAGATCGAGATGGCTCAAAATTCAATCGAAAAAACCGCGTTTAACGTTGAGCAAGGACATTATGAATACTTGAGGATGCCATTTGGTCTCAAAAATGCTCCCTCTAGTTTTCAGCGTGTAATGGATGAGGTCCTTAAAGATCTGCAGAATAAAATCTGCATGGTATATATATGGACGACATCATTATCTTTAGTACCGGACTTCAAGAACACATTCAAAATCTCAAATTGGTGTTTTCTAAACTACGCGAAGCTCGCCTGAAAATTCAATTGGATAAATCCGAGTTCATCAGGAAGGAAGTAGAGTTTTTAGGTCACGTGATAACACCGGAGGGTATCAAACCTGATCCAAATAAAATTAAAGCAATTCAGAAATTCCCAATTCCAAAGACTCAAAAAGATATTAAATCATTCTTGGGCCTAGTAGGTTACTACAGAAAATTCATTAAAAATTTTGCTAAAATAACGAAACCGATGACGAAGTGTCTAAAGAAAAATGAGAAGGTAGAACATTCTGCTGAATTTATTGAATGCTTTAATATCTGCAAATCTATTCTCACTTCAGAGCACGTCCTGGCATATCCAAACTTCGAAAAACCGTTCGAATTAACTACCGATGCCTCGAACTATGCCATAGGTGCCATATTGTCCCAAAATGACCACCCTATATGTTACGCATCTAGGACATTGAACCCGGCAGAAGTCAACTATTCAACTATCGAGAAAGAACTTCTCGCCATCGTCTGGAGTTGCAAATACTTCAGACCTTATCTATTCGGCCAAAAATTCACGATATTTTCTGATCACAAGCCTCTCCAATGGCTTTTCTCATTAAAAGAGCCCAATTCCAGATTAGTACGATGGCGTCTGAAACTCGAGAAATTTGATTATGTTATTAAATATAAAAAAGGAAAATCCAATCAAGCTGCCGACGCCCTCTCCAGAAACCCTCACAATATCGATCTGAACGCGCTCGAAACTTTATCGATTCAAAATAACCCTGGTGACGTTGACGAATTAATAAACGACTTTTTGAATAACCCCGAAAAACTTCCTGATCTTGACGATAACGTTCTCCAAGAAATTTTAGAACCACAAATCAAAATACAATCAGATATTCGTATCGTACCACCGCAAGCGAATAATGACCAGTCTGACATAGAAACAGTGCACACTTCCCTAGAAGACCCTGTATGTTCTATTCCTATATCAGAACGAGCAATAAATACTTATAAGAATCAAATTATAATAACCACCGGCGACACAAATGAAACTAAATATAGACGAGACAAAATTTTTGAAAATGTTCGATCATATGTCACCTTGCCAAACAAAAACACGGTCGAAAGTATCGCCAAGTTCCTCAAAGACCATATAGATCCGAAACAAACATATGCACTACACTTCAAGCATCCTAACTCAACTAGAATCTTCAGTACCACCGTCCAAAATTTATTCAAGAATTCATCATACAGAATTGTTCACTACCCAACATTCTTAACAGACATAGAAACTCAAGATGAACAGAAAGAAAAACTCGAATTTTATCACGTAAAAAAACATGTCACAGAGGAATCAACGAAACGATATCATCCCTCAGTTCAAGATTTTACTGGTCAAAAATGGCAGACGATAATTAAAACTATATCGATAACTGCGAGAATTGTCAAAAAAATAAATATGATCGGAACCCACCGGTTATAAAATTCAATCTCACCCCCACCGCTTCAAAACCATTAGACCACATTCAAATGGATACATTCAAAATTTCAAATCAGAACTTCTCAACAATTATTGACTCCTTTTCTCGATATGGTCAAGCATACTCACTGAAAGCTCTGACTGGAGTATGTACAGTTGAAAATCTTATGAATTTCATCACCCACCATGGACTACCTTTAAAAATAACCACCGATTCAGGCACGGAATTCAAGAACCAAGACTTAGAGAATTTTTGCAAAATATATCGTATCGAACTCCATTTCACGACACCAAAAAATAGTAACTCGAATTCCCCGGTCGAAAGGTTTAATTCGACATTAATCGAACACTATAGGTGCTTAAAAGACGATGGAAACCTCTATACGCCTGAACAACTAATGAAACGTGCTGTTCTTGGATATAATAACTCGATCCATAGTGTCACCAAATATACCCCTTTCGAGGTAGTTAAAGGTCATATTAATAGTACGAATCCCTTCGACTTGAACGACCACATTATCGTTTCTGACTATGTCCAAACCCATAAAGATAATTCCCAAAAACTCTATCAGTCAATTCAACAAACGAGTGAACAAACTAAAGAAAAGACCATAACAAAAATTAACGAAAATCGTAGTGACCCCCCAGACTTCACAAAACAAACAGTAGCATACGTTCGGACGAAAGCCCGACCAAAAGACAAACCGAAATTCAAGAAAACTAAAGTACTTAAAGACACAGGAATCAAAATAGAAACTGACGAAGGAACCTATCACAAAAGTATTGCTAGGAAACCTAAGATTAATGAAGGATATTTGTTGCAGGGAAAGAAAATATTTCTAACCTCATATCCTATCACGGTCTATCAGCGAACATGTTGATGAGAACTGTATATCTTGTAGATACAACCAAAATGAAATTAGAAAATCTTCAACCTCACATCCGCGTGAAAAGAGGAATGATTGATGGAATCGGTAAAATCGATTAATGGCTTTTTGGCACTCTAGATGCCGATGATGGGAAAAGGTACGACCAAAGCATCGCTATTTTAGAACGGAATCAAAACGAAATAATTCATGAAGTCAATATGCAAATCTCTCTATCCAAACAACTGATCAATCACTATAACAAAACTATACAAATACTCAATTCGAACCAGGAAAAACTTGAGAAAGGATTGAAAACATTCCAGGCAACAGTTCAAAAAACCATTGGTGATTTAACAAATTATATTAGCTGTCAAGGTATACTCTCGCAGATAATTCTGGCCTGTCAAAATATTATAACATTCATCGATAACCTGGAAGATGCTTTTACTTTTGCGAAACTAAACACCCTTCACAACTCAATAATATCAAGTGCAGAACTGGAAGAAATGTTGATATATATGAGAAAATTCTATGAACAATCAGAAATTCCAACATTTGAAAGTTTATTAACATACTACCAATTTTTTGGGACCCAAGTAACATTTTCAAAGACAAAATTAATTTTTGCAATTCATGTACCAATTATCAGAAACGATGTCCTCTCATTCTATCATCTATATCCCATCATACAAAACCACCGTATTTTCATCCCCAAATACCCCTATTTGGCACGAACATTTTCGAGAACTCAGTTCGAGTAAACTCCATGCCCATTCCTGGAAAAAACGCATTACTGTATCGAAGACTACTACCCGGAGGACCCTTGCACTATTCAGCTGATTGAAGGAAACCTCACAACAAACTGTCAACCACTCCAAATAAACTTAGCAGAGCCAATCATTGAAAAAATCACTCAAGAAGAAGTATTGATCATCCCAGTCCGCGAGCAGAGGATATTTTCGAAATGCAAAACTGATCGTTACATAGAAATCAATCTTCCCACTCTCATCAAAATTCCGAGACATTGCGAACTTCATGCTAACCGCAAGAAATTTATTAACGACACCAGAATCCACCAGGGTAAACCACTCATTTTACCCAAGTTCGAGACCGAGAAGATGAAGATCCCAAAACTTTATGAAACACCAAATTTCACCAGGCTCAACTTAGAAGAAATTTACAAAATCAATGATATGATGGAACGACTAACGCCGATCAAAGAATCCGAAACTTCTAATAAGACCACCATAGCATTTGGCATTCTCCTCGGATTACTTCTTCTTATAGCAATCCTGGCAATATCAATTTTACTGAAGAAGAAATTTGACGGAATTCATCGACGCAAATCGGAAGAAGCGAAGAAAGAAGAAGAAGACCACGAAGCAGAGGCAGTTCCACCCCGACAAAATAACTCCCTTATTTTCTCGTCCTAAGGAGGGAGGAGTTATGTAGCAAACTTTCCCATGGATCTGCCGTTCTCACAGAAGCTGATGCAGCTTTGCAGACTAAGCTGTATTCCAGGAAAGCTCTCGTCTCGCGAAACTCGCAGAGCACATCTTATACACATTTTTAGATCATTCTATCTGTAACACTTGCCAGATACAGTCGTCCTGTATTTGTTAATAAATAAACCTTTTTTAAAAAGTCGATCCATCGTTCAAATTATTTAACTCGCGGCGGCAGCTAACCGGATTGTTCAATTTTTTTTCAAATTCATTCGTGTCAGGAAGTTCAGAAAAAGCAGCTGAACGCTGTGGTATCCCTTTTTGTCTGCTCGGAAAAGGGTTAGCTGCCGTCATTTTATAAGTATTAAATACAGCGTGACGTCGAATGATAGTATGATGTATTGCATGTAGGTTATGAAATCGAGATATAAAAAAAATTCCTTGAACAATGCATAGGTTGTACACCGAAAAAACTGATTATGCGAAACTACTTGTTTTCCTACTTTTGCAATCGATATATACTGTAATGATTCCTTGCACAATGTGACCACTACCTATGTTGTACACGGAAAAAAGTGAATTTTCGAAATTATTTTTTTTTTCTACTTTTGCAAACAACTGTCAAAACGAAACATGGTCAGATGTATTGCTTAGAGTTTCTAGAATCGAGATATGATTAAATAATTCTTTGCACAATGTGACCACTATGTTGTGCACGGAAAGAAGTGAATTTTCGAAATTGTTTTTTTTTCTACTTTTGCAAACGACTGTCAAAAACGAAACATGGTCAGATGTATTGCTTAGAGGTGCTAGAATCGAGATATACTGAAATAATTCCTTGCACGATGTGAACACTATGATGTACTTACGTTGTACGCAGAGATTATTTTTTCATCTACCTTCGGTGAATATTTATGAAAATCTCAATTGATTTCCACTAATTACTCTAGTAAGTTTGGATTGATTTTATTTTTTAAGGCAAATTTCCACACCGACCCAGGAGGTATTGCCTAGCAATAACTGATTTATTAATGAATATAATTCATAGGGTATGTTCCAATAATGTGTTCATGAATCAATTTGGAAGTTTCATGAATCAGAAAATATTGGAATAAGTAATCAGCAACAGCTATGCATGGGTGCGTTACCTTTTTTATTAGCGGGTGGTACGCCAGTAGCCCTATCTTCCCACGTTCATCGTTCATTCCATTTCATCCATATGCCACTACCCCGTTACGACAAAGATGATAATCGGCATCTCATCTTTGCAAAAGGCCTCCAACCTCCCCTCAAAGCCTTACCCTTTTACCTCACATATTAATGCCGCATGAAAATGTATTAATATTGGGCGCATAACTGGCAAATATTATTATTTATAAATAACTCATCTCTGAGTGAAAGGCACTCACTATGAACAAGTCTTTCACAGTATGCGAATTTTTAATTGATCCATCTTTATCACCGATTCGGGAACATAATTTCGTACCTCAGCTGATTTATTGAGAATTAAATGTTTAATTTGATTTCTGTAAAGCTGCATATCTGTTATTTTCATTTTATTTAGCATATCCCAGTTATTCACGATACACTCAAAAATTTTAATGCAAAAAAACTCCGCAATTATAATTATCTTCTTGTTCGGGGTGATTATACACAATAACGGATAAATTAGTGTCAATGCGAACATTTTTCAACTTATTGTAAATCTCCAAAAAATTAATGAACGATTTTGAATAAAACTTTGACTTTAAAGCGTTGCTATTGCATTCCAACGAAAATAATAAAGAACATCAGACATTCAATATGCGAACCATTAGCATTTTTGATAAACCTTTCAATTGAATCTGGCGAGTTCCCAGACAAACTGAAAATTGGATCGGTAATACCGATTTTAAAAAAAGGTGATTCAACGTGTATTGAAAATTATCGGCCCGTAACAGTTCCAACAGTATTTTGTAAAATAATCGAGAGATCCGTTTATGTAAAAATGCTGGCTTTCCTGGATCAATTCAATATAATATCCAAATATCAGCATGGTTTCTGCCCAGGTAGGTCAACGGAAAGTGAATTACAAATTTTTTTCGAGTATGTCTATGACTCACTTGACAAGAGAAAATATGTCGGTGCACTTTTCTTTAACTTATCGAAAGCATTCGACATTATTGAAGCCGATATTGTATGCAAAAAACTTGATTCACTTGGCTTCAGAGGAAACTTTCTTTCATGGCTCAGATCATATCTGACTCTGAGGAAGATGTATGTTAAAGTTGACAATTTTCAGTCGCAGCAGTATGATATTGATCTTGGGGTTCCCCAAGGTTCTATATTGAGTCCTCTCATTTTTCTTCTTTTTATCAATGATATGCCCAATCATTTAAGCACAGATCATATAGTTTTGTATGCAGACGATACAACGATCGCAGCGAATGCTGATACACCAGAGGAACTTGAAGAAAAATTGAATATCCTGAGTTTCGAATTTACAAATTGGTGTTGTAAGAATTCTTTGGTAGTAAATGTGAAGAAAACTGTTCTGATGCAGTTTTATTCCAAGACAAATAGAAAAATTAATAATTTTCATATTAGGGTGGGTGATGAAATAATTAAATCGTCAGATAACACCAAATTTCTCGGTACTTATATCGATGGTAACATGACCTGGGAGTCAGGTATTGATCATGTCAGTAAGAAAGTTAACAGTGGGTACTACGCAATTAGACAATTAAAGTCCAATTTCAATAAAGCACAACTTTCGAACGTTTACTTTGCTGTTGTATATTCCCATATTTCTTATAATATTGCCATTTGGGGTTGCTCCACAAAACTGAATAAAATATTTGTCTCGCAAAAGCGGGTTATGCGGCTAATATATAGAATAGAATACAGAGAATCTTGTAGACAATACTTTATTGAAAATAAAGTCACTTGCGTACGTTGTATCTATATCTACAAATGTATTCTGCTTTTCAAAAAACAAATACAGAATTACAATCGTAACTGTGACTTTCATGCATATCCTACCAGGTATGGTATAAGGCTCAAGAAACACTCAACATGTCTGTATGAAAACTGTCCATCTTATAAGGGGGCAAAATTTTATAATCACTTACCTGCCGATATAAAAAACATAAACAGGGAAATCATTTTCAAAATTAACGGTTGTTTTTACAATAATGATGAGTATTTTAATCAATGATATGTATTTATATAATCATTTTGTGGTACTGTTATATTCTTATGTATTTCAATCAATTTATATATTTATTTTTCAGTACTGTTATATTTCCATGTATTTTAATCAATGATGAGAATTTATATATTCATTTTGTAGTACTGTTATATTTTCATGTATCTGTATGTATTGATTGTATGTGAATTACTTGTTGCCTGACGTGTCCTATATCATTTTTTTATGGTCGAAAAGGATTTAATAAATTTATTTATTTATTGAATGGATCCATAAAAGCAAAAGTGGATTTCACGAAATCTATTAGTACAAGGCAGTGATGATTTCCATTAACAAGTACTGGTAACGCGAGATAACTTTCATTTAAAGATATTGATTCAACGAATGAGTCCGAAATTGTTTCAGAATTGAAAATTACGCTTGATTTTTCTTGTGGAATTATTTGGTATTTATTATCGATATTTAATAAATTCAGTGTTATGTCTATAACAAAATTCGCCAACCACTGTCCTTTATCGAGAGTTTCCAAATCAGATTTATGTATTTCCTTAAAACAATCTGAATCGTTAAATATAGCCACGAAGTAATCTCTATTATTTTTTCCGTAATAATTAATGTCACTCACGAGCCCGTTAGACAAAAACTCTATACTTTTTAAAGGTTTCCATTTACGCGCAATATTATCAATATTCTCGAAATTTAGTAATGCTGGAAGGTAATAGATGTAAAAAATTCTTTTAACTTAGTCAACATTTGATGCTTTTATAGTTGTATTTAGTTTGACCGAGAAAAGCTTTGAGCGTATAGCTTCTTCACAATCAATGCCATGTCTTATGGCTTCATTACAATATTTTTTAGACGCTATTATAGCGATTTCACTAGGTTTAATTTGGATTTAATCTCTTTTTCCTTTCCTCGAACCACGCAGATGACTCTCTTTGATCCCGAGTTATATCCTCAATTAAATGTCTCTGAACACTCGCTTCATCTAGCCTACGCAGTGACTCTTCACACTTCGATTTTAAATCGTTCGAACATCCTCTTCAATAAAAATTTCCTTCATAAGATCGATTTTCAAGGATATCGCACATTTGATGGATCCATCTGTGGCCTACTTTATTATATTCAAAAAATGGAATTTAAAAAAATAGAACACATGTGATGACGGCAGCTGTTCGCCGGAGAACAGATATAGTGAGTTCGGATTCAGTTGGCTCAAATATTGAAAATTCAAATTATAGAGGGCGCCACTCAATTTTATGAAAGATATATCATATTTGGGAAATTGAGAAAACCAAATACCTACCTTCAAACAAATACCTGAAAGGATGGGATTTAATTTTCTTAGATATCTGGGTTGGACAAATAGAGGAATAAAACCATATCACATACATAGTACATATATTGAAAACACCATCATGGACAAGGCAAAAAAATATCATGAACCAATGCGAGAATCATACCAGTGTAATGTGGTTGTAGAATAAATCAATAAGATAAATATATCATATCACAAATACATAAATTTATATACCGGGTGTTATACCTCTTAAAATAACCCGAATGAGATGTAAAAAAAAGTTGGTCGGGTTTAAAACCTGTGATCTAGATCCGCTGTCGCATATATATACAGTACTATGTGAGAGCTTCACAAAAAGCTCTAGAGGTATCAATGAAATATAATGGTATGATATGATGATATCTACAATTAAGTATGAAAAAATCTTCAAAAGTAAAAACACACTGAGGGTGTAAAAAAACCTGATGTTGAGTCCATATGGTCCTCCACAATGGTCCAAATTGCGGCCCCTATCCGAGGTCCAGCTGGTGTAGTTGAAGACAAAAACGAAGACAACAGGAAACAGCTCAGGAAAACGAAGAGAATAACAAGAAGGCTCGACCTCCCAGGTCAGCCAGGGGTCGCTGGTCAGCCTCTACCAGCTACTACTGGTTCTCATCTGGTTGTCTGTCGACTCTGGCCAAGATTCAGAAGCGACTCGGTGTTGGCCCTCGTGGGAATCTTGACCAAAGTCGAGAGTTGCCACAAGAGTCGTCGGTCGTTGCCAGGAGTCTGATGAGGGCTAAGCTGTACCCTAACACCCTTCTGAGAAGGGAGGTAGGCTAGGAGATATTCATAACAGCAACAGGACTAACAGGAGTAACAGGACAGCAGGACAAAATGGCGGTATTCCTCACCGCATGGCAGTCTCCCGGTGGTCGGCACAAATCCCTATAGAAGGCTCCAAAAACCACAAATGATGGGTGCGACTTGAACTCGGCCAAACGGCTCTAACACAAATTCCCCAAAATTTTACAAAAAACTACATCCTGCTTGAACATAAGCGCGAATTTTGAATTCTCAACCTTCCATTGGTCAGAACCATAAATGTTATCCGTTTGACAGAACGAAACAGAAGACATCATCATTCTTCTTCATTCTTTTCTGCTACAGGCACGAACATTTACGGCGAACCAACTTGAGACAGAAGATCGATGACAGAAGATCGATGTCTGAAGATCAATGACATACCAAGCAATACAATACATACATTTATAAGATTTAGCCACACCTGAACTGGTGGAATTGGCACCGAGAGGAATCAGATAACCAAGAACTTCAAGAAAAGAAGAAGAAGATGAATAAGATTTAGTTTCGTCGTTTTTGGGGAGAAAACAGAAATCGCACACGAAAGAACCGCTGTAAGTTTTATCACCGAATGAAGGATCTCATGATTTATGTAAACAACCTCGACAAAAATCACAAAAAAGCAAATCGGCAGTTGATGTATCCGCAGTATAAACATTTCGCAGAGAGTTTATCATCTCCAAACCAACGCGGAAAATTCGCAACACCTACGAAAATTCGCACCGCATGCGATTCGCAACTTATTGTTTTCACTGCGGTAAATAGATAAGTTCAAACCAGTGCGGATTTCTTCCTTTTGAATCCGATTTAACTGCATATTTATCCGCACGGAATCTCAGTTCGCAGTCAGATGCGTTTTCTGCCGGTTTCGCAGTAATTCGCAAAGCATCATCAAAACAAACAATTGTCATTCTAAAATAAATATAGAATCGTTTCTCGTATTCTCGTTATTGTGGCATTAATGTCTGAAATTCACCAAATTCTCGTCTTTCATGATTAATTTTGTGAACCCATTTTCTTCTTTTTCTAAGGTAAAATACTTAATATGTTAGAGACAATTTTCAGATAATAATGAAAAATATTTTACCTTAAACACTCTTCTTCCACTGCAAGAAACAATATTGCTTCTTCTTCATTCGATGATGAATACATTTTTTCAGGAGAGCAAAGATACGTACGTATTGTATCGTTTTCGACCCTTTCAATTGAAAATATAACGTAAATGATGCGATTATATTCGCTTTGGTGTGAAGCTTCTGCGGAAATCCGCCACGAAATTCGCTGCGGATTTTATGTCACGAATCCGCTACGAACAATTCGCGTTGGTTTGGGGGAGCCTTTATTCACTTGATTTTCACTTTTTACTTCCAAAAATTTATTGTCAGGTTCCGCACTGACTGATATATATATATATATATATATATATATATATATATATATATTATACCCCTTTACTTAAGTTTGATATGAATATATTTTCATAATTTTTTTTTCTGTACAGGTCATTGTTGAACATGTATCTCTTTCATTGAATAAAACACTGTGAAATATATATCTTTGTCCTTTATTCAATATATTTCAGAGCATTGCTTTTATAGAAAAACAAATATTCTCTCAATGCATTACCTAATAAGCTACAATTAGACATCTCACAAAATGCATACAAAACATCTGAACGACTATTCATCATCATGGAAACTAGATCTAATTAAATCTACAATATTATGAAAATGAGCACTGAAGTTCATGTCCTCCAGCATGGCCACCCGATGAATCACTACACCTCGATGAAATTCGAGGATTTGATTGGCATCTTTATCGTCGATGTAGAAGTCAACACCAAATTTGCTCACCATTAGAAATTTCACTTCACCGTACACTATAACCGTGATGAGATATTGTATTGCAGCCTGGGGTGGTCTTTACAACACCTCACTGAATCTCCTTCAGACAACACAAAACACAATTTTGAAAATAATATTCAAGAAACCCAAACTGTTCTCTAGTGAATACCTGTACAAAGAATTGCAGCTACTAAAAATGAGAGACCTATTTATATATAATTGCTTAGTTTGGGTATATACTAACAAATACGCATTCCAATCGATACAGAAAGAAAAACAAGATTCGTTACTAATTCACTGATAAGCGTACCTGCATTCAGAAAAAGCCACACACAGAGATATATTTTCTATTATGATCCGAAACTGTTCAATCTCTTACCAGCAAGCATAAGAAATATTACCAATATCAGAAATTTCAAAAAATCAATCAAAACCTTCATTTTACTCAACTCCGAATCTCTCAATATATTCAATTGAATTCAAACTACTCGCAACTCTCTTTCATCATACTCCTTTTTATTCATCATACTCCTTTTTATTTATTTTTATTTTTCATAATTCTTACTTACTGGTGACCTATATATTTAAGAAATAATCTTTTATGTTATATAATTCATGCACTCGCTTCATTGTTAATTCAGATATTTACCTTGAGTGGGGGATAGATAGCAAAACACAAGCATTGCAGATGCTTAGGTGCATCTATCCATACACAAAGGGTTACAATAATCTTACTGAAACATAAATTGTATTTCGAATTTGTGTGTGAATAAACTTGAATTGAATTGAATAACCGTGTAACTATACAGTAATTCCCACATGGAAATATGACGGCTTCACACTCTTGGCTGGTTGGTGCATTGAAGAATTTGTCCAATTGTTGTTTCAGCAAATCAGTGAATACAGACCACTCCATCAATCCAAAAGATATTCTGTTTGATGCACATGTTAGAATTATAGCTGGACTAAACGACCTGGCTGGGCTAAAACCAACCCCCATATTGAAACACCCTGACGAGAATGATGTGTGGAGTAGGTAATACATCTCTTCTTTGGCTGTCTTCTCGAACATTTCCAACAGTTCGTCTAATTCTCCATCAGATTCTTCGCTGAATGATCCTGGTGGTGATGGTGGTGGTGTCATCTCGACGTCACTTACATCTAGCATACTAGCGTAACCACTATCTTGACTCGACATAGCTGGATATATCAATCAATCAATCAAACTGTACTTTATTGTCCAAGAATAATTATTCTTATTGACAAAGTGAGTAGATAAAAATGAAGTGGATATCCACTGTGTCCAATACATATGAGAGACAAAAAATATGAAAATATAAAATGTGAGATAATAAATATATATACATATATGTATAAATAAAATGTCCATATAGATAAACACAACCATGACAAATAGAATGATGACGTTCACTCACATATATTCGAAACTAATTGCAACATGTACAAAACAATATCTAGACATAAAGTTGATACCTACATCTTTATGCAAATATAAATGATCAAAAATGGTCATTGTAATATTCCTGCAGGTCATAATACGCTTTTGGAATGAGAAATGCTTTTATCTCCTTCCTGATTTTTTTTATATTTCCGATTGCTTTAAAATGTTCAGGCAAATGATTGTACATTTTTTGTCCGTATATTATTGCATTTTTAATTTGAGTCGTCCTAGGTATATTGGCAGGGAGATATGGCAGTTATTTCTGGTTTGCCTGAGATTTAATGGGTTATCATTCGATAAATGTCGGTTGTGAATCAAGCATACAGTCTCCAAAATGAAAAGGCATGTAAGCGTAAGAATTTGATGCTTGATGAATAGTGGTCTACAGTGAGCCCTTGCTTTGACATTAAACAAATAACGGATTGCTCTCTTTTGTAGAATGAACACAGAATTCCATAAGGTTTTCATACAAAAACCCCAAAAGGGTAGTCCGTATCTAATATGGGATTCTATGAGTGAAAAATATGTGTTTCTGCCAATAGCTTTACCAAGCTCGTTTGTCACTACTCTAATAGCATAACAACCCTATGCTAGTCTTTTTTTCAAGGACGTTATATGTTATTTAGTGCTCGTTTTGTTTTCTATTTGATGTGTTCCTAAGATCAAGTTTTCGAATTCGAATTTGAAGGTAATTATATTAGTTTTTTCCACATTGAAACAAAGATTATTTGAGTTACACCAAGATTCGACTTCGCTGAGTTCATTGGAAATAACTGTTTTTAGAACATCCACATTTTTTCCATGCCATAGGATAGTGGTATCGTCCGTAAATAATGTGAATCTTCCTGTGATTGTTAATTTGTTAGATCATTATTAAGGTATAATAGAAACAATATTGGTCCGAGTACCGATCCCTGAGGAACTCCTGATTTGACAGGAGAATAATCCGAACACTTTCCGGAAATATTTACAATTTGTTTCCTGTCACTAAGATATGATTCAAACCATTTGTAGACAATTCCCCTGAATCCATAATGATGCAGTTTTCTCAGCAGTACTCTGTGATTCACGCAATCAAATGCTTTTGAAAAATCACAGAATACCGCTGCAACTACCTCGCCGTGATTCAGGCTGAGATAGACATTTTCAAGAAAAGAAAATGTAGCGTCAGTAGTGCTTTTCGAATTTTGAAAACCGAATTGATATTGCGACAATATGTTATATTTCTGTAAGAACTTCATTATTCTCTGTTTAACGAGTTTTTCTATGATCTTCGATAGTGTAGATAAAAGGGAAATTTGCTGAGACTGAAATCAACTTCATGCAGATATTTATATTCCCCTCCTACTTTCCATGACTTATCCGAACTTGAACTGTGATTCTGTTCTTGATGATGGAGATGAAAAGGCCCCCACAACTGCAGAATTTTGTGCGTGTTTTCCATAAGATTCTATATTTAATCGATGTTTTCTATCCAACTGTTATGTTTTTTGTCAAGTCCTAGCCACTTGATGTACATTTTCTTTCCCTTTCTCCTCAATAATTTTTCTATGAGGTAAATGTCAGGATTTTTGGTTTTCTGCAATTCCTCCTCATAGAAAGCACCGCTGATTGGCTGACCATGCATGTCTTCAAGTAAGTATGTTACAGGATTGGTTATTTTAACTTTAATGATTTTGAATAACTCTGTGGTCCAATTTGGCGTGTACCCTTTTTCGAAAATATGTTTAGACTTGGATATCCGCACGATATCACCAACTTTGAGCTTACGTGGAACATGTGTTTCGAAGACTTTGAATGCTTGTGTTCAAAATGATACATGATGCACCAATAAATGTATAATTGCATCTCGATATACAACATAGTGGTCACATTGTGCAAGGAATTTTTCCATGATATTTTGATTCTAGAACTCCTAAGCAATACATCTGACCATGTTTCGTTTTGATAGTCGTTTGCGAAAGTAGAAAAAAATAATTTTGAAAATTCAGTTTTCTCGATGTACTATGACCTGTTTTTGACAAAATTCATTTTTATATTTATGGCAGCTCTTATAATGCGGATTGGGTCGTGAGTTAGGGTCGATATATTCTAGAAATGAAATAAGTATTTGTTTTGTAAGCTAGAGAGGGCGCCAACCGAGGTAACTCGACGGAGGGGTTAGAGGTAAATAGACAGAGATACCCAAATAAAATCAGCCTTGTACTTAAAACTATGGTTTACTGATGATTAGTTATCGACAATGACAGTTTGCATGTGATAAAGAAACTAATTATTGCGACGGACAATACTGATTGAGATAAATAACGAGATCAAAATATATGAAGCGAGATTTCCAATGTCTACTCACAAAAAAATCGGTATCTGAGATAATTCCTTTAGTGAAAATATAAATCAGTCTGTGATTTTCATTACTTAAATATGTAGATTTTCACTGCCGCTTACGGGCTTCCTATACAATATACCTAGTCCTCAACAGAATCCCCAAACAGCTGTTTAGTTCACAAAAGGTAAAGGGCTGAACAAGATAAGGATCAAAACTTCTTTCTTCAACTGAAGACGCGAAAAAATCGATAAGTACTCAATTTCTTTGTTACAAGGAAATTACTCGTTTGTGTGTACTTCACCCGGTAAGTCTTCTCGCCGCGTACGGAGACCAGGACCCTTCTTAGAGATCAACGATGACGCAATGTTGAGGTGTTCTCTGCCGTAGGTTAAAAAAGGTAGGTAGGTAGTTCCAAGCCGCCTTCGTGAAATTCCGGGTCAAAATCCGCGTAATCCGGTGACCAGCAAAACCCGGAAAATGTTGACTTATCGCTTCCTTTCAGGAATGTTCGAGATGTCGGTGCTCAATGTATTTACGAAAAAACTGGGACAGGAGAGACAACAGTCTCCTCAAAAAAAACCTAGAACAATTGCATTCTTTGGTATCTCAAAAAACCAAAGTTCACCTAACGCTATCTATAAAGAAAAATTAACTAACCTTAGTTGTTATTAGGTTTTCACAAACAAAAAACTCACGCACAAAATGCCAAGACAACACGGTCTCACAATATGGCGTATTTTTATCTCCTTTCTCGTTCTTCCAAAAAAACACTCGTTAGTTTGTTCGATTTATGTCGAAAGGTAGGTCGTCGGCTATCAATCTACGCGGGAGCCAAATTCAAATCGAGAATCACCTTTTCCTTACATTCTTCAGTCAGTTTTGATAGTCTTGCGATTTAATGTAACTTGTAAACGGAATATTACACTGATTATTACATGGCATACTTCTATAGATTTATTTTGGGCTGTTGCCCTTTCAAATTCAAACAGTTTGAACACTTAGAAAAGTTTCCTGATTGATCCGAAGTTAAGGTCATGTTGGTGGCCTATCCGACAGGTACTCATATCTCCGATAAGATGTGCGCCCATAAGTAGGACCGTTACACACCCCCTTTTCCTATTTAAAATATTTTAACTCAATTTAAAATATTTTGTGCAAATCTCACATCAGTTTCATCCTCCGCTTGAGCTTATCCTAATAACAAATCTAAAGGACATAATTTGCCCTCAACACTATATAACTAAATAAATTCACGCATCTTAATTACTTATACCTACTACCTAGTTCAAATATTGCTACAATAACCTTATAGCCGCGAGCGATAGGTCATTTTATCCAAATCGAAATATTACAGGGTACCCTGCTAAAAAAATACACAATTAGTTACAGACGAAATTTCATTCACACGACCATTCGTATCACATTCACACACCATGCTCACCTAAGTTCGACTCATTCCTCGCCATTGTAAGGTTTGAGATCTTTCACATGCCAGCGGCCGACATTCTTGTTCGACTGGTCATCTATCAGTTCATATACCAACGGAGACACTACCTGCGCGACACGACACAGCACATTCTTCGGCGCTAACTTCGCTGCGAAGTTTCGGTTGGCGTCCGATAAGACGTAATTCTTTTTCCAGACCTTATCTCCTACTGTAAATTTATAAGTCTCTCTTTTTCTCAAATTGTAAGTATGACTATTCTTCTCATAGGCTTTATCTAAATGACGCTTAACATCTCGGAATACGAGAGGTAACTTCGCCATCTCTTCGGCATACTGTTCTCTATTGAACGGATTGAGATTATACTCCGATAAATTAGCTATGTTTCCATAGAATTTACCATCTATTGGAACATATCTGCCAAAATTCAGGTATACGGGACTGAAGCCAGTGGCTTCATGCACAGCCGTCCTCAAAGCATAGCCAATCTTTGGAATCTCGACATCCCAGTTCTTGTGATTCTCTTCTTGAATATAGGAACGCACCGCAGCTCCTATAACTCTATTAACTCTCTCGACTGGGTTAACTTGGGCATGATAACGGGCATTATACCAAATCCGGACTCCATACCGATCACACAAAGTTTTGAACTCGTTGCTGGTAAATTGGGTCCCATTATCACACAGAAGCACCTGAGGGCTACCATACATCAAAAAAACTTCGTCTTCTATGTATTTCAGAATACTTTTGGTATTTTATATAAATTTTGTGAAATAGTCGGAAATGACTAACAAGTAATTGAATCCTTGATTAGACCGGGGTAACGGATCCCATATATCAACGGAAATCGTTTGCCAAGAAAACGAAACTTGCTTTTGTTTACCCATGAAACCGGGTCGAGCAGTAGTACTCGCCTTCTGGGCTGCACAGATTCTGCAATGCTTAACATAGTTTTTTACAAACGTTCGCATTTTCGGGAAATAATACAGCTCCTTGAGTCTAGCCAAGGTCTTTGAAACACCCAAGTGAGCTGACGTGGCATCATCATGACACGTCTTCAAAATTTCCTTGCGATAACTTTTGGGTACTACCATTCTCCACTCGGGAATATTCGCATTCACTTCGTACTCGTGGGCTATGTGCTTATACAATAATCAATCTTTCAACATCCAATCCGGAAACTCATTAGGTTTTTTGGTTACGTTCACAATCATCTTGACGTACCATTTATCTTTGGTGTATTCTCTCTCCTCTATGTTTAAGAGTGCAATCTCATCTTTTTCATTCGCAATCGGTGCCCTCGATAATGCGTCCGGTACGGTATTTAGGGAGCCCTTCCTGTGTTCAATAATCATATCGAACTGTTGAATTTTTACTGCCCACCTCGCAAGTCGACCAGTAGGGTCCTTGAGGCGGTGGAGCCATAGAAGGCTGTAGTGGTCAGTAATCACCTTGAAGGTCGTCCCTTCTACATAGGAACGGAATTTCTCTAGTCCAAACAGAACCGCACACAGTTCTTTCTCCGTTGTGGTGAATTTTCTCTCCGATAACGATAGAGTCCGACTGGCGAAAGCTATCACCACTTCTTGCTCAGCGTCATTCTTCTGAGTTAAGATACAACCGACTCCAACATCTGAGGCATCGCATTGGATGGTAAACTCTTTACTGAAGTCCGGACTAACCAAAATTGGGGCTGACACCAGGGCTTCTTTGAGTTTTCTAAATGATTCTTCGGCCTCCTCATTCCATGGTAGCGTTTGGGATTTTCTCCTTCCTTTCATTAAACTTGTCATGGGGGCGGTAATATTCGAAAAGAAAGGGACAAACCGACGATACCAGCCACAAACACCTAGAAATCGCTTTAACTCTGTGACAGTTTTAGGACGTGGGTAGTTCAACATTGCTGAGACTTTTAGAGGGTCGGTTATCAATCCTTCTCCGTCTAGTAGAAAACCCAAGTAGCGCAATGAAGCTATAATTATGTCGTCTAAATAGACGAATACGAAAGGCTCCAGCTCGTATCCCAAGATCGCATCCATGAGCCTCTGTTGCGTTTGGGCCGCGTTGTGTAATCCGAACGGCATGACAACAAATTCATACAGCCCCCGGGACGGTATTACAAAAGCCGTCTTTTCACAAGATCCCTGTTCCAGTGGTATCTGCCAATATGCACATTTCAGGTCTATGCTAGAAAGAAATTTAGCACCTGTGAGCTTGCTCAATATGCCGTCTACCCTGGGGAGTGGATAGGCATCTCTTTTGGTCAGACTGTTCAGGCGGCGTCCGTCGAAGCAGAACCTTAGGTCACCATTGGCCTTTTTCACCAGTAATACGGGCGACGACCAAGGGCTGGTAGAAGGGCGAACAACTCCCAATTCTAACATCTTATCTAGTTCTTGGTGTAAATGCTTCAACATGTAGGGTGACATGTTATGGTGGCGTTGTTTTACGGGCTCGGCATTTCCAGTGTCAATTTTGTGTACTATCGCATTAGTTCTTCCTAGCTTAGTTCCAGACATCCAAGATATTTCATTATATGCTTTCCTAATTTCCATAAGGCTCATTTGCTGTTCTTCTGACAATTCTGTTTCAGAATGAACTGCTAATTCATTTACTTCCGCTGTTCCAGTCCCAATTTCATCGGCTATCCCAGTAAAATATGAATTATTTCCGTAATCCAAAATTATTTTGAATATCTAACAAAAATCGCTTCCTAATATCAGGCCATGAGAAACAGAAGGGACTATCCAAACTCTTAATAATTTTAGCGTATCACCCACTCTAACTGGTAGATTAACAAATCCTTCCACCCTCTGAGGCATCCCGTCAGCGGTGTTGAGACATGCGTTCGGAGCGTCGAAAACATCTAATCCAAATTTTTCCAACAATTTCAGACCCTTCTTTCCGAATACAGACTGACTAGCTCCAGTGTCTAGTAGGGCAGTGACGGAGGAGTCGAAGATACTTACGGTAACATAGGGTCGATTGTCCTGTTTTTTATGGACTAACAACATATTGGTTTCTTCGGCACCCTGTTTTAATGTTGAATTACAGGACATGGAACATGGCGTCAGGAAACATCTCACCTGTTCCAACCATTTAGTCCACTCTTCACGTGTTGTCCTTATATCCGCAATTAGTCGAGTCGAGATGGAATCAACTGGGTCTATCTTAACAGTAAAAGGTTGACAGGCTACATTAGAATAATTCCAGTTTAGGGAGCGCCGCCCACCTGTCTGGCGACGCCTCCCACGCTGGAGTTTTTTGAACAACGTTGACAGTTTGGCCTAATGACACCTTCCTGACCACATCCATAACAAACTGGCTTTCTTCTTTGCCAATGCGATTGCCGTTTAGGACAATCCCTCTTCATATGTCCGGTTCCCCTGCAGAAGAAACAGCGTACTCCAGAGGATAAATTTCCACCACCTGTGGGTAAGAAGGCCAGGTCCGGTTCTAAGGCCGCCACACTGTTTCTAAAATTGGTCCCTCTTTTGAATGTTCGAATGACTCCTGCATCTTCCAAGGAACGGCAAGTCTGTGATAATTCTTCTATCGTGTTGGTTTCTCTCAAAGCTAGATGTACATGATATTCCTTCAAAAGGTTTTTCTTTATCACTTTGAGTTTTTCTTGCTCCGATGCCTTGACAGTGAGACGCGAAAATAGATTTTCCATTGCACATATATAAATGATCACCTTCTCTTCCCCTCTCTGACAACGATTTCTAATGGCATCCCATAGACTATCATCAGAGTCTTTCGGGAGAAAATCCCTCCTCAGAGCTGTCACTAATTCGTCCCAAGTACTGACAGAAGTCCTCACTCTACGATACCAGACCTTCGCCGGCCCCTCGAACAGTTCTATAGCTGACTGATATAGCTGTTCAACCGAAACGTTGCGTGAAAAACTGAGTTCTTCGATTTGTTCTAAAAACGAGTTCACAGACCCCTTATGGCAGCTTCCGTCGAATTTAAGATTCCATTTGTGGACTGGGAAACTCTTATCCAAAGTTAAGGGCCCTGAACTGTTTGAAGTAATCGCCAGTCTCTTCGCGTCGGCTTGTTTCACTTTTTCCATAGCCTCTTCCACTTCATCTTCCAACAAACTCAAAGAAATCAGATTGTCCCCTCGGTATTCACTTACTTCCTTACTAACGTTAGTTGGGATTCTTCCGATCCGGCCTTCTAAATGTACGCTGCGGTTTTTTATTCTTTTGTAAACCTCTTGATTACTACCATCAAAGTCGTTGGCCAAATCAACAAGCGATTTTAGGCTATCATCTATCTCCTTCTTCTCGGTTTCCATGTCGAAATCTGGAGTTTCATACTTGAAAACCTCTGGTCTTGCGAGATCTTTTCGAAGCTCCCTCTTAAGAAATCTTCGCTTCTGGCATAAGTCCGTTAGGGACGCCGTAATGTTCCGAATTTTCAACTCATAGTTCACTTCATGTGTACGCAAATAATACGGCTCCATATCGTAATTACTTGCCATATTGCTTTTGCACCCCTTGAATATGTTTCACTATTCCTACACCAAATTCCCTTTTTATACTATTAGACACTCCCCATATAATATACACTATACATATAATACCCACTATATAATACACACTGTATAAGCACACCGGCCCTTCACCAAAATATGCCTTTCTGGAAAAACGAGTCGAATATCAACTGAAATATACTTTTGTTCTACTAACTTTCAACGATATCAATACAAGAGAAAGACCACCCTGTATAAGTAACTCAACATATGATTACCTTTATTCAGCACTATAACAAATATGTTACGACATGTGATCTAAAATCACTCTGTATAAACAATTCAACCTATGATTACATTTATCCAGCACTATAAAAATATATGCTACGCCATGTAATCTAAAATCACACGGTAGGAACAATTCCCTTTTCCGTCCCACTCGTTTTCATTCGCTTTCCCCGAATCTTTTATACAAGAATAAAAAACGTGGTATATTTACTACCTATACGAATTTTCAAATACCTGCAGGATATACTTCAATAAAAACATTCATGATTCATCAGCGATGAATAAAAACAGACCTATAAACCTCAACACGAACCAGCCAAGGAACTTCTCTAAAGAAACTGATTGCTTTTATTTTTTGTTTTTAATTATTTGCTGATAAGATAGTATTGTCCCTGCAATAATACCTCTGTCTATTTTCCTATAGGATAAAGGAAAGGGTTGAAAGAAATAGCTTACTGCACCGGCAAAAATCAAATTAACATCTCAGACTAAAAAAATCTAAACCTGCCCTCAACGTTGAGGCGCCATTTTCTTATGACCTGTTTTTGACAAAATTCATTTTTATATTCATGGCAGCTCTTATAATGCGGATTGGGTCGTGAGTTAGGGTCGATATATTCTAGAAATGAAATAAGTATTTGTTTTGTAAGCTAGAGAGGGCGCCAGCCGAGGTAACTCGACGGAGGGGTTAGAGGTAAATAGACAGAGATACCCAAATAAAATCAGCCTTGTACTTAAAACTATGGTTTACTGATGATTAGTTATCGACAATGACAGTTTGCATGTGATAAAGAAACTAATTATTGCGACGGACAATACTGATTGAGATAAATAACGAGATCAAAATATATGGAGCGAGATTTCCAATGTCTACTCACAAAAAAATCGGTATCTGAGATAATTCCTTTAGTGAAAATATAAATCAGTCTGTGATTTTCATTACTTAAATATGTAGATTTTCACTGCCGCTTACGGGCTTCCTATACAATATACCTAGTCCTCAACAGAATCCCCAAACAGCTGTTTAGTTCACAAAAGGTAAAGGGCTGAACAAGATAAGGATCAAAACTTCTTTCTTCAACTGAAGACGCGAAAAAATCGATAAGTACTCAATTTCTTTGTTACAAGGAAATTACTCGTTTGTGTGTACTTCACCCGGTAAGTCTTCTCGCCGCGTACGGAGACCAGGACCCTTCTTAGAGATCAACGATGACGCAATGTTGAGGTGTTCTCTGCCGTAGGTTAAAAAAGGTAGGTAGGTAGTTCCAAGCCGCCTTCGTGAAATTCCGGGTCAAAATCCGCGTAATCCGGTGACCAGCAAAACCCGGAAAATGTTGACTTATCGCTTCCTTTCAGGAATGTTCGAGATGTCGGTGCTCAATGTATTTACGAAAAAACTGGGACAGGAGAGACAACAGTCTCCTCAAAAAAAACCTAGAACAATTGCATTCTTTGGTATCTCAGAAAACCAAAGTTCACCTAACGCTATCTATAAAGAAAAATTAACTAACCTTAGTTGTTATTAGGTTTTCACAAACAAAAAAACTCACGCACAAAATGCCAAGACAACACGGTCTCACAATATGGCGTATTTTTATCTCCTTTCTCGTTCTTCCAAAAAAACACTCGTTAAATTGTTCGATTTATGTCGAAAGGTAGGTCGTCGGCTATCAATCTACGCGGGAGCCAAATTCAAATCGAGAATCACCTTTTCCTTACATTCTTCAGTCAGTTTTGATAGTCTTGCGATTTAATGTAACTTGTAAACGGAATATTACACTGATTATTACATGGCATACTTCTATAGATTTATTTTGGGCTGTTGCCCTTTCAAATTCAAACAGTTTGAACACTTAGAAAAGTTTCCTGATTGATCCGAAGTTAAGGTCATGTTGGTGGCCTATCCGACAGGTACTCATATCTCCGATAAGATGTGCGCCCATAAGTAGGACCGTTACAGTACAACATAGTGGTCACATTGTGCAAAGAATTTTTCCATGATATTTCGATCATAGAACTCCTAAGCAATGCATCTGACCATGTTTCGTTTTGATAGTCGTTTGCAAAAGTAGAAAAAAAAATTTTTGGAAATTCAGTTTTCTCGATATACAACATAGTGGTCACATTGTGCAAGGAATTTTTCCATGATATCTCGATTCTAGAACCCCTAAGCAATACATCTGACCATGTTTCGTTTTGATAGTCGTTTGCGAAAATAGAAAAAAAAATTAATTTTGAAAATTCAGTTTTCTCTATGTACAACATAGTGGTCACATTGTGCAAGGAATTTTTCCATGATATATTGATTCTAAAACTCCTGAGCAATACATATAACCATGTTTCGTTTTGATAGTCGTTTGCGAAAGTAGAAAAAAAAATAATTTTGAAAATTCAGTTTTCTCGATATACAACATAGTGGTCACATTGTGCAAGGAATTTTTCCATGATATCTCGATTCTAGAACTCCTGAGCAATACATCTGACCATGTTTCATTTTGATAGTCGTTTGCAAAAGTAGGAAAAAAAATAATTTTGAAAATTCAGTTTTCTCGATATACAACATAGTGGTCTCATTGTGCAAGGAATTTTTCCATGATATCTCGATTCTAGAACTCTTAAGCAATACATCTGACCATGTTTCGTTTCGATAGTCGTTTGCGAAAGTAGAAAAAAAAAATAATTTTGAAAATTCAGTTTTCTCGATGTACAACATAGTGGTCACAATGTGCAAGGAATTTTTCCATGATATCTTGATTCTAGAACTCATAAGAAATACATCTGACCATGTTTCGTTTTGATAGTCGTTTGCGAAAGTAGAAATTTTTTTTTTAATATTCAGTTTTCTCTATGTACATCATAGTGGTCACATTGTGCAAGGAATTTTTCTATGATATCTTGATTCTAAAACTCCTAAGCAATACACCTGACCATGTTTCGTTTTGATAGTCGTTTGCGAAAGTAGAAATTTTTTTTAATATTCAGTTTTCTCTATGTACATCATAGTGGTCACATTGTGCAAGGAATTTTTCCATGATATCTCGATTCTAGAACTCCTGAGCAATACATCTGACCATGTTTCATTTTGATAGTCGTTTGCAAAAGTAGGAAAAAAAATAATTTTGAAAATTCAGTTTTCTCGATATACAACATAGTGGTCTCATTGTGCAAGGAATTTTTCCATGATATCTCGATTCTAGAACTCTTAAGCAATACATCTGACCATGTTTCGTTTCGATAGTCGTTTGCGAAAGTAGAAAAAAAATTAATTTTGAAAATTCAGTTTTCTCGATGTACAACATAGTGGACACATTGTGCAAGGAATTTTTCCATGATATCTTGATTCTAGAACTCCTAAGCAATACATCTGACCATGTTTCGTTTTGATAGTCGTTTGCGAAAGTAGAAAAAAAATAATTTTGAAAATTCAGTTTTCTCGATGTACAACATAGTGGTCACATTGTGCAAGGAATTTTTCCATATCTCGATTATAGAACTCCTAAGCAATGCATCTGATCATGTTTCGTTTTGATAGTCGTTTGCAAAAGTAGAAAAAAAAAATTTTTGAAAATTCAGTTTTCTCGATATACAACATAGTGGTCACATTGTGCAAGGAATTTTTCCATGAAATCTTAATTCTAGAACTCCTAAGCAATACATCTGACCATGTTTAGTTTTGATGGTCGTTTTCGAAAATAGAAAAAAAAATAATTTTGAAAATTCAGTTTTCTCTATGTACAACATAGTGGTCACATTGTGCAAGAAATTTTTCCATGAAATCTCGATTCTAGAACTCCTAAGCAATACATCTGACCATGTTTAGTTTTGATAGTCGTTTTCGAAAATAGAAAAAAAAATAATTTTGAAAATTCAGTTTTCTCTATGTACAACATAGTGGTCACATTGTGCAAGGAATTTTTCCATGATATCTTGATTCTAAAACTCCTAAGCAATACATCTGACCATGTTTTGTTTTGATAGTCGTTTGCGAGAGTAGAAAAAAATAATAATTTTGAAAATTCAGTTTTCTCGATATACAACATAGTGGTCACATTGTGCAAGTAATTTTTCCATGATATCTTGATTCTAGAACTCCTAAGCAATACATCTGACCATGTTTTGTTTTGATAGTCGTTTGCGAAAGTAGAAAAAAAAATTAATTTTGAAAATTCAGTTTTCTCTATGTACAACATAGTGGTCACATTGTGCAAGGAATTTTTCCATGATATCTTGATTCTTAAACTCCTAAGCAATACATCTGACCATGTTTCGTTTTGATAGTCGTTTGCGAAAGTAGAAAAAAAAATAATTTTGAAAATTCAGTTTTCTCGATGTACAACATAGTGGTCACAATGTGCAAAGAATTTTTCCATGATATCTTGATTCTAGAACTCATAAGAAATACATCTGACCATGTTTCGTTTTGATAGTCGTTTGCGAAAGTAGAAATTTTTTTTTTAATATTCAGTTTTCTCTATGTACATCATAGTGGTCACATTGTGCAAGGAATTTTTCTATGATATCTTGATTCTAAAACTCCTAAGCAATACATCTGACCATGTTTCGTTTTGATAGTCGTTTGCGAAAGTAGAAATTTTTTTTTAATATTCAGTTTTCTCTATGTACATCATAGTGGTCACATTGTGCAAGGAATTCTTCTATGATATCTCGATTCTAAAACTCCTAAGCAATACATCTGACCATGTTTTGTTTTGATAGTCGTTTGCGAAAGTAGAAAAAAAAATTAATTTTGAAAATTCAGTTTTCTCTATGTACAACATAGTGGTCACATTGTGCAAGGAATTTTTCCATGATATCTCGATTATAGAACTCCTAAGCAATGCATCTGACCATGTTTCGTTTTGATAGTCGTTTGCAAAACTAGAAAAAAAAAATTTTGAAAATTCAGTTTTCTCGATATACAACATAGTGGTCACATTGTGCAAGGAATTTTTCCATGATATCTTGATTCTAGAACTCCTAAACAATACATCTGACCATGTTTTGTTTTGATAGTCGTTTGCGAAAGTAGAAAAAAAAATTAATTTTGAAAATTCAGTTTTCTCTATGTACAACATAGTGGTCACATTGGGCAAGTAATTTTTCCATGATATCTCGATTATAGAAACTCTAAGCAATACATCTAACCATGTTTCGTTTTGATAGTCGTTTGCGAAAGTAGAAAAAAAAATTTAAAATTCAGTTTTCTCGATATACAACATAGTGGTCACATTGTGCAAGGAATTTTTTCATGATATCTCGATTCTAGAACTCCTAAGCAATACATCTGACCATGTTTCGTTTTGATAGTCGTTTGCGAAAGTAGAAAAAAAAATTAATTTTGAAAATTCAGTTTTCGCTATGTACAACATAGTGGTCACATTGAGCAAGGTATTTTTCCATGATATCTTGATTCTAGAACTCCTAAGCAATACATCTGACCATGTTTCGTTTTGATAGTCGTTTGCGAAAGTAGAAAAAAATAATAATTTTGAAAATTCAGTTTTCTCTATGTACGACATAGTGGTCACATTGTGCAAGGAATTTTTCCATGATATCTCAATTATAGAACCTCTAAGCAATACATCTGACCATGTTTCCTTTTGATAGTCGTTTGCGAAATTATGAAAAAAAATTAATTTCCAAAATTCAGTTGTTTCGGTGTACAGCATATGCATTGGGCAAGGAATATTTCGAATTATATCTCGATTTCATAAACTACATGCAATACATCATACTATCATTCGACGTCACGCTCTATGTAATACTTATAAAATGAGTATATCTGATGACGGCAGCTATTCGGATTGTTCAAAATATTTTTTCTCTCATTTAGATGAAGCAGCTGAACGCTGTGGTATCCATTTGTCTGCTCGGAAAAGGGGGGAAACACGCCACTGGTCGTTCGTTCGGAAATGTTCGGTTACGTTAGGTTAGGCAGTCAGCTCATGGTCAGCTCAGGCCACACATCGGTCCGTCACACTGGTTCTGGTTGTTCCATGATTTGCACAGACAGTACAGAATGGTACAGACACCACAGAATTATTTTAATAATTAATATCCTTGACAGTTGACACTAATGTATGTGCCAAAAAGGTGTCAGTCACTGTCAGTTTTTGAGTTTTTTATTTTTTGTTCATAAAAATAAAAAATAAACAGAGCAAAGATCGAATCAAATGACTCATTTTAGCTGATATGAATAATCGTGCATTTTGTGAGCATTTCACTAATAATATAGCATTTCATTGATGAGTAGATAAGCATTATTTGTGAGTTGCTTTCAAACCATTCAAAGCTACAAGGCCCAGATTATTATAGGTGATTGGGGAAGTGTAAAATTCAATTATGAAATTATGGAGAGTGATTCAGTGAAAATTGTTAAAAAACCTATACCTACGCCAAGAAGGAACATAATCACAAATTTGGATAAAATATCAGAATCCTTTTCCACACATACTGTAGAAGAGAACTCCAATGATAATGCCAATACATTGACAAAGCGTGTGAGCTCTGCATCAAAACAACTAGCTGAAGATATAAGCCAGTTGGTTACAGACAGAAAGAATGCACTCATAGAAGGTACCAGACAAAGTGTACATAGATTAACAAAACATTTCAGTTCCAGTTCTCAGGAACATGGTGCTAAAGATAATACACCATCAAACAGTGATGAAGAGGATGCCATAAATGTATTCAATTCTATAAGATTCAAGTCCCCTTTTTCTCACCCTGAAAAAATTTATCATAATGCAGATGAAAATAATTCTAGTACATCTGATGAATCAGTAGGGTTGCCACCACCTTCTCATCCTCCTCCACCATTACCTGATGATTCTTTATATGATGCACCTATTTCCATTGCATCTAGTGGGCATTCTGTTAGCTCTCAAACAAGAACAAATGCTTATGAAAGTGTTTTTCCAAAATATCAGCAGAATCCTGACCAGAGTGAGGATGACTGTAGTAGTTCAAATGAAATGGGAAATCTATCAAAGTCAGGGTCCTGGAGATTTTATGACCCAGTTACTAGGAAAGATGATGAGAGAGATAGGAATATCTATGAGGAAAAACTTGAGCAATTTTCACAATCTACAACCAACATTGATTTCAATTCAGATGCCAATAGGAAAGATATTAGAAATAGTATGTATGAAAACCATGAGATTTTGTCTCAGCCCAGAACTCTCAGAGCTTCAGAAAGTGTTGTATTAATGTTTGATCCATTGAACAAGGAGAACAGCCCTGGTAAGTTTTATATTTGAATTCTTGATATAATAGTCATCAATAACATGTGGTATACTTGTGATGAAGATATCCCTGTGATCAAGGTATTATTGATAACAGAGATTGGATTTCATAAGTTGTAATGTTGTAGACTTTCCTACAAATAAAAGTAGGACATCCCTTGTACAGGCTGTCCCATTTTCGATGATTGGATATCTCTGGATATCTTGCTTATTCTCAAAGATAGAGATTTGTGGTCTTCACGGATGTTTTTTGTGAAACTGGAAACAACATTTTCATGGCTCGCTTCCTTTCTGAGATACAGGGTGAAATTGAAAACATTGCATTTTGGAATCTCAGCTATCTTTCAACTGATGGGAAAATTAAAAAATGTGTATGTGCTGTAGTAGGGTTGGCATTGGACATAATCCATTAACCACAGACTTTTATAATAAATGGTCTCCATCTAAACAATGGAAAATCATATTTATCATTAGATATCTAAGTTGATATTTTTCAAATAATCCACCAATTATATCAAATACTGATTTATTTTGCATACTTAGCAAGTATGTTATACAGGGTGACTCACGGTAGATGGTAGGTTAAACGTTTCTGGAGAACAGGACTTAGGATTATTATGAAAATTTGTTTTCTTGGGTAATCATTTTTGTTCTATCGATCTAAAATATTTTCAGCATTGCGGCGTTGCCGCTTCTATCAAAAAGTAGCAACAACTTTGTTATTTCAAATGGAACACCCTGTATTTTTTTTCATTTTCAGATTCTTCCTGAAGAGCTGATTTCGTCGATACAACATACTTGGGGTATAGCGCGAAAGATTACAGAGATATAGGTTGTGAAAAATCGAGATTTTTCAAATTTAGGAATTTTTTTTGTCGAAACTATTCATTTTTGCTCAAAACGGCTTACATATCCCTATCTCAACTTTCCATTTACTATCGATTGATATTTAATTGAAACAAATACGGGTGATTCAGAATTTAGAGTTTTGCATCACCCTCTATTTGTTTCTATTAAATGTCAGTAGATAGTAAATGAAAAGTTAAGATAGGGACATGTGAGCCGTTTTGAGCAGAAATGAATAGTTTCGACACAAAAAATTCCTAAACTTGAAAAATCTAGATTTTTCATACCATATATCTCTGTAATCTTTCTCGCTATTCCCCAAGTATGATATATCGACGAAATCAGCTCTTCAGGAAGAATCTCAAAATGAAATAAAATACAGGGTGTTCCATTTGAAATAACAAAGTTGTTGCTACTTTTCGATAGAAGCGGCAACACTGTATCGATGAAAATATTTTAGACGGATAGAGCAAGTTTGATTATCAACGCCCACAAATTTTCGAAATGATCTGTCTTTCTGTTCTCCAGATACTTCTAATGTTCCATCTACTGTGAAACACCCGGTATTCAATAGAAAAGTTATGTTGAGGGATAGCAGTTGGTTTACCAGATGATTTATTTCAATATTATAATTCGAACAGGCGAAGAAAATATGATTCAAGACACCAATAGATAGGTACGTAACTGCAGGTGCCAATATGGTGTTTGTGATATGCCAATTTTATGTAAGGTTGTAGGAAATCTGCCATGGTTGAGTTTCTGTCTTGTTATAGAAACAGCATATCTTCTAGATGAATGGAAGGCTGTCAAATGTAAATTTTTTTTGGTAATGTAGGATGTATAAGGTTGCAATTATTGATAAGTTAGAGTGACAAAGTCTTTCCATCGCTTTTCCCAACTTTTACACATCTCATTTTTTGCTGCATTTACCACATTGTGATATGGAAATATTTCAATAGAATTTGTAGATATCGATGCATGTTTTGCCAATTTGTTTGCTATTTCGTTTCCCAATATTCCACAATGTCGCTTCACCCATATCATAATGATCTTTCTCTACGACTATTGGATACTACATCAATTACATATGCGTTATCGATTGACAAATGTAGATGATTCCTCATATGTGTTGGATTCTGAACATTCTTCAACTGCTGACAACCAATCACAAACTTCGAATTTCAGAATCCAACAGGCTGAAGCCAATAACGAAGCTGCATCGTAACACATTTTTCGAAAGTGGGCTCTGCTCCCCTGACTCGACTGTGATATAAGGAATATGAGGACTGATAGTGAACACGATGAAATTTGTACAGCGCATAGTATGAAAGTTTGCCCCGATCCATAGTATTATATACTGAACCTATATTTTTCTGTTTTGCGCCTAAGGCCTGGTTTCACCAAGTGCGACATAATCTCGGTTTTTGTAATCGAAGTTAAAGTAAACCGTGGATTTAATCTCGATAATGTTCGTAGACGTTTCACCAGTCGGTTTTCACCACTGAAATATAACCAATAGCTGGAATACCAAAGACTTCTCAAGCATAGACCCTTTTGAATCTCACGCAGACTGAAAATAAATCAAGTCGGGAGCATGCGCACTATTACTGTAACTAGGTCCGGTCTAGCCTTTGGTACACAGACCACCTGGACTGTGCTTTGGGACGAATTATCAACATTAACATCTCTGAAGAAACATTGCATAAAGGAATTAGCAGTTCCAGGGCAAATACATTTAAACACTAGAGACTTCATCATATACGTTTTTGCGCGATCAGTCATCGTTCGATCCTTCTTCTCTGTCTCTTTTCCTCCAATTACATGCCAGATTATACGATTTATGCAATCTTGCAGTAAATTGATAAATTCACACAAAACAATAACTATACTTTACTGAAGCATAATTGTTTCATTTCCTTTCTATGAATCGGAGTTATCATCGAATCATAGTGTTTTTGATTTAATGATGTACATTCTGATGAAATCAATTCGTCTTTTATCACATTTCACCATACAAATCAGCACTTTCGGCAACGCCGCACTAGAACATTCGACTATTTTAGCAAGTTTGACGCTTGCGAGGTTGCAGAATTGCCCTCTCATTTCGTTGATACCGATTTGAGTTATTTTGACCGTTTTACTTTTTTGTGAGTTTCAGAAACAATATTTGTGTGCGAATATGGTGCATTTGTGTGTAAAAGGGTGGATCATTTTTACTTAAATTGGACTTTTCACGGTAGAACCAAAATAGAGGTTATGTTTATTAGACAGGGGCGTCCGGTCCAAAAGTAGGTGCCAGATTCGAAATATCCTGCTCTGACGGTAATGTAACGTTGATATCTCAAAAATATTGACAATGAGCACACATATTATGACTGCTAATTAGGTATTCAACCTCCAGTCGAAACCTCACGAATCACATGAGATGATTTCAATCGCACAATGTAAACTGGACTGGAATCACTGGCACATAACATCTCATCCCTCTGAAAATGTTCTCTTCAGTATTGAGGAAGTACAATCTCAAGTACAAACATGCTTAAAGGTGAGTGCTATTTTCCAATATATGGCAAGATATTCAACAGTGGAGAATTCACAATGCAGTATTCTTGCATTTAGCAGCATAATTTCAATGCAGCAAACACTGTTTTAAACTCTGGAAGGATCATTCATTCTGGATACGTCCAGATCTTTTTTATTTCAGTAGTCAAAAATTGTGCGTGAATTGAATTGTCATGTTCTCGAAAAAAATCAGCCCAAGAAAAATACATGGCCCGTAACCAACGTAACAAGAATCATATAATGAGTGATTGACAAGACAGGTTGAAAATACGTTTTCGTGGAAATAAAGATGGAGAGATTATTCGTAGGTCTTTCTTTTCTGAAGATATAAGACTTCATAAAAAATAAAAAAAAAATTTCAGAGCACTACAAAATTTAAGGGTAACCTTCTCACCCCCTATAAAAAGTCTTCCATCATGTTTTGGATTTTTTTCAACGAATTTAATTTTTTAGATCCCCAAAAAAAAATTATACGTACGCCCATGAATTTTTTTTACCTCTTTAATCAACTTTTCCGCTGAACACAACTATGGGTACCGCTTGTCTCGATTCTGAAAAATAACTTTTTTTCGCCCTGTACATCAAACTATGATACTTGGAGTACTCGAGTTTGGGCGATTCTTAGTAGTTTTGTACGAAACTCACGAAAATTATGTGTTGAAAATTCCCCTTCATCCGAGCCTTCATCCGTACCCAAATTACCCCAAGGGGGAAAGGGGTGGGGGAAATTTTTTTTCAAATCCTCGATCCCGATGTGGTGTTCAGATGAAATATATTCACCGATATGTTCAACCGTTTGACCAGCAAACATTTTTTGGGGAGAATTTTCTGACAGTCTTTTTGATGGTGATATTTTTGTTTCGGTCACCTTTGGAGAAATCCTTGACCCTTATTGTTTATCTTGAGTCAATTCTGATCTTCATATCCCCTCATCTAACGTTTCAACTTCATAATGATCCTGAGATTTTGAAAATCGGTTGATTGAAGAGGAAAAAACTCGAGAAAAAAGTTATGACTGCAAAACAAAAAAAATCCTCTGTAAATAAAAGAGGCAAGGAAAAAAATTTGGAGATGGCTCAAGTTAATGAGATCATCTTCATGCCTCTACTGCCAAAGTTAAAAAAACTGCTTTTCTTCATTTAGGATCATTTTGAAAATTCCGAAATTTTGCACAGTTTCAAAAAACATACTGTAGCAATTTTCTGAAAAAACATAATTTATCGAAAAAGTACGAGATTATAGTTGAAGGACTGAGCTAGCGAACAGTGTTAACAGAATTAGAATTATTCAAAGCAGAAAAAAGTTATTGAAATTTAAACAGGAGCAAAATTTCGGGGTGCGACGTAATTAGTATTGCGTAGTTTAGTACTCCATCTTCCACCACAAGTTCTTTTCTGCGGTTGTAATAAGATTGTATCTTCTTGTACTGGATTTGACCACTTATTCTCACTTACGTACTCTATGGCTCTTTGGATATCTATGTCTTTCTTGGACTGGCATTTAATTTGTTGATTGTCTATGAGCCATTCCTCTATATTGGTTGTAAAATCAATGAAGTTGATGTTTTCTACCAGGTCCTCAGCTGTGGCTTTTAGTGCTTTCCTTGAAAGAATATCTGGCAAGTGGTTTTTTTCACCTTTAATGTGTTCTATGGTATAATTATTGAACCCTGCCAAATAGGCTGATCATCTCTGCAGTCTGTGCAAGCATTTTTGGAATGCATTGTTTTCCTCGAACAGTGAAATCAGAGGCAGGTGATCGCACCTCGATAGTGAATTTTTGTCCAACTAGGTATATGGTCAGTTTGTTGATCGCCCAATATATAGCTAAATCTTCACGTTGTACAACTGAATATGATTCCTCCGACTTTGTTAATGTTCTGGAGATGCAGCAAATTTGTCGTTCTTCACCAGATTACATCTTGTGGGACATCACTGTAGCAATTTCCTGATCTGAGGCATCTGTAGCTGAAATAATAAATAGTTTATGGTCAAAATCTGAAGCCATTATCTCCTTCATTATTTAAAATGCTTCTTCACATTTCTAACTCCATCTGATTTTGTATTTTTCTTTAATAACTCATAAATTGGTTTCAGAGTGTTTGCCAAATTTGGAATAAATTTTCCATAAAAATTTATGGTTCCCAGTACTCCAACAATAGCCTTACCTTCGACTTCAATTCCCCTAAACCATCTTCACTAATTTCATGACCTAAGTATTAAATTTTTGACTGAAAAAACTTACATTGGTTGTTCTTTACTGTCAAACCTGCTTCTTCTAGTTCTTCCAAAACCTTTTTCAAGTTGCTTAAATGAGATGCCTCATCAGGCCCTGTTATAACAACATCATCTAAATAGTTAGCTACCTGTACCATACCTTGGTAAAGCTGTGCTAGTAGTTTCTGATTTTTTCCCATAGCTGTCGTAATGCCAAGTGGCATTCGTTCCATGGTAACTATTTCTCGGTGAGTAGAAATCCTAAGAAGTTCTTTTGTATTATCATCTAATTCAAACTGATCATAGGCTCTGTTCAAGTCAAGTTTAGTAAAATGTTGGCCTCCATTCATTTTGGACAAGATTTAATTTGCAGTTGGAATGCGGTTAAGTTTTTCTACTAAGTGTTTGTTTCCTGTGCTTCGATAGTCTCCACACAGTCTTAGCTTTCCATCTGACTTCATCACAGGAACCAATGGGTTCGCCCATTCACTTGTTTCTGCTGGTGTTAGAATTCCTTCTTCAATTAGTCGATCTACCTCTTCATCCATCAGTTTTTTGTAAGCAAGGAGTACAGGCCTAGGTCTACAAAAGATGAGTTTAGTATCAGGCTTCAATTGAAGAGATATTTCACTGAGTGCAAATTTCCCAATTTTGTTTGAAAATACCTTTGGAAAACTCTGTATTACCTCATCAATTGACCTATCAAGAACCTTACCAACATTATAACACATCTTTTATATAACATTAAAAATATTCAATCAATTTCTTATCGAAATGTTCGGACCCTCATTTTTAACCACATACATTTCGACTGGTTTACATTTATCATCATATGCAACATTTAACACTACATCCTTCTGGAACAAACGTTCCCCTATTATGTCCTCTTAAAACAACATTTTCTTTGGCTAGAGGTATATGTTGAAATTCCTTGAGATATGTGTTAATACTTAGGGCAATGATTGCAGATCCACTATCAATATCAATTACAAAAGGTTTGTTTTCTAATAACACATTGATTTTGAACTCATTTTTGATATTTTCTTCTTCAGAAAAAATAGTAAACATTGACAATTCGATGATGTTTTCATCACGTTCCTGATTAGAGTCTACAACATACCTTTTATCGGATTCTAAGAAATTGACTTTTCTTTGATTACAGACCCTGGACAGATGACCCTTTACTTTACAATTTTCGCATCTGTAGTTACGATATTTACACTGCTCTCGATGATTTCTTCCACAACATTTACATTTTGGAATGTTTTCCATCTCTCCACGGACAGCTGACGTTTCCTCGTCGTATTGACGTTGCCTTGACGTTGACGCTGACAGTCGACTTGCATTTGACATTGTAGGGGCGGGGTTTCGCCCACTGTTGCCGCTTCCATTAACTTGTTTGTTACGGTGTTGCCACTTCGCTTTTTGGATAAGGTTCACCGATTCTGGGTTATAATTATATCCATCATTACCAACCTTCTTCATATCTTACCTCTGCAAAGCAATCTGCTTCAACTCTTCGGTTGTCTTGGAACATGGTTCTTCGCATAGTCGGTCGAGAATGGAGCCCCGACAGAGTCCCTTCACAAATTTATCCCTCAGGATATTGGTAAAATTTTCCCCAAACTCACAGTTGATAGGATAGGCTTCTCATTCTTGCATGCCAGTTTGCCACACTTCTTGCCTTGCTAGTTGCTTCGTAGAGTTGCCGCCGTTCTCGCTACACATTTACTTGGGGAGAGAACTGTTTTTGCAGTAGCTCGTTTAGATCGCCATACTTTTCGTCCTTTGGCAATTCCGGAAAGCACAGGTTTCTCAATAGCTTATATGTTGCGGTTCCGACGACACTGAGGAGCGTTGCTGTTTTCAAGTTTTCATCCTCGATTTTATTGGAAACATACAACAGTTCCAAGCGTTCGTTATATATTGTCCAATCGTCTTTACTTGCACTGAACTCGTTAAATTTTTCGTTCGTCATTTTATTGGTTTCCCACACGTGGTTGCTTTTTTTTTTGACAACTTTTCAATCCGTTTGAATCCTCGTCGCCACGAAAATAACGGTCGGCGTTCACTACTTCAACTCATATATTCACAGGATAATTATGAAGAATTGGTACAAAAGGTCTGGGACAACAGCGTCCGTTTGAGGTCTGGACCAATAACTAATACGTTCTCTAGTGCTGCCAAGTTGCCGGAAGTTGCCATCATTTTGCCACAGTTTTCAGATAATGAATGGGGCTTCTTGCTCACTTTTAAAATTTTGCACACTGTCCTTCGAATGTTATGAATTTTAGGACATAAAATGATCACATCTTGATCATGATCTTTCAAAATCTATCGGCTAGTCGAGCATCCCAGCCACTCTCATATCTTTAATATGGGAGATTTATTTAGGAATGTTTCTTTCTTCGCCGCTTGGTGACGCCGTCTTCATACACTGCTTGGGGAACGGGTCACTGCTATCAAATATGCGTGGATGCTTCCATCGATTCAGACCTCGCCTCGTGTGGAGATCTCAGGAGAAGTCAGAAAGGGATAAATGCTACAAGAGATTTCAATACACAAAAAATCCGATAGACTTTGAAAGATACAGACAGAAGAGGAATGAAGTGGTATGTCTAATCAGAAGAAAGGAAAAAATATTTTATGAAAAAAAAGGTTGATCAGTGTCGTAATGACAGTAAAAAAATGTGGTCTACTTTAAAGAAATTAGTCAACAACAGTAATAATGACACAGACATTAGCTCATTAGATATCAGGTCAAATAATGATACTAGTGAGGTACTGAATAAGTTTTACCTCGATAGTATAGAGGAAATTGCAAAAAGTATTCCGAGTATTGACGGTTTTTCTGAAAGAACATTCGATATAGACGGCATCATTGATTCTTTTCCCACCATTTCTCTCAGTAAATTATATAAAGTGGTAAATAATTCAAAAAACAAAACTACTGGGGATGAAGTACTCACAGTGTCGTTAATAAAAGATATATTTCCAGTTGTTGGGTATCCCTTATTAAATCTACTCAATACATGTCTGCAAACAGGAGTATTGCCATCGATGTTGAAATGTAGTACTATAATACCAGTTCCAAAAATCAGTAAACCTGTTAAACCTGAAGATTTAAGACCCATTAATTTACTTCCAGTCGTCCTGGTTGGAAAACTATCTCGATGGTAGATGTCAAAAAACGAAAATCAATGGTAATTGTTCACTTGAAATGGGTTCTTTCAGTCATTCGTTAACCTCTTTGCTGACGACACATTGATTTCTGTATCTGGGAAAAACTTCAAAGAAATAGTACAAGTGATGAATAAGGAACTGGGCATTCTAAATAAATGGCTAATGGCAAATAAGCTCAAATTGAATAGTCTTAAAACAAAATGTATGATTCTAAGTAGTAAGAGTAATGTTGCTAAATTTAATCAATGTAATTTTGTCATTGAAATAGATAACACTATAATTAGTTATGTGAATGAAATAAAATATCTTGGTATATATTTTGACCCCCAACTAAATTTTTCTAAACATATTGATTTTCTATGCAAAAAAATTGGCAAAAAAGTTGGGTATTTTTAAAGAGTTTGTAGAAATCTTTCATTATGGTGCAGAAAAATTATTGTGTACAATACAATTATATTTCCGCATTTCAATTATTGTATGTCAATATTCATTTCCTGTTCAGATGAACACATTTATCGGCTGCAATTACTTCAAAATAAAGCAATGAGAGTTATTTTTAAATGCAACATATATACTCCAATAATCTCCATGTTAAAAACTCTAAATTTCTTGAATGTCCGTCAACTTATTACCGAGTCATACTTAGTTTTAATATATAAGATTGTTAATAAACAAGCTCCTGTATATTTAAGAGATTACCTTGTTAAAAGATCAGAGTTGGTAAATTATAATTTGAGATCAACAGAGCATTTCCATATACAGAGGTTCAACACTAGGGCTATGGAGAAAACACTCTTCATCGAAGGTTTGAAAGGGTATAATAACTTACCAAATGTTGTAGTTTTCAAATCTAGATTAAGGCAAACGTACTTGAATATTCAATAACACTGTTTATGTTTCTTGATATAATATCAATTGTTAAGGTTATGAAATGTAATGTAATAGCTATTGAGCTAAATAAACATATATTCTAGGATCTCCATTCGGTTGACTACCCTGTACTGATAGGGCCAATATGCCCGAAACCGGTCTACAGGTTGTCAGGCGTGTCTGTCTCGTATATTTTTAAATGGACCCAAGAATAACTTCCTATATTAGAATGCTATAAAGTAACACCCTGTATATTTTCAATATCTGATTGCAATTATTATTTTTCATTGGACACAATATTCGGCAATTAGGTGACAAAAGTAGATGAATCTTGACCACGGTTTAATATTCATATCTACTTTTATGTTTTGAGATCTGTTGAACATTCAAATCATCGGAATGATAAATCCTAAATCAATGCCCAATAACGATTACCAACTTTTTTCGATTATTTTTCTATTAATTCATATATCTGTATGTACCTTCTGAGTGTTTTAACAAATATATTCTTAAAAAGAGGAAAAACTAAATTGCAAGAGGTAGAATACGAGCAGAAAACAACTACATTCCTAGCAAATACCACGCAGAATATTGAATTATATCCACTCGTAGTATATGCATCAATTCATATAAATGAATAAAAATGCAAATATATCTTTCTTCGAACATGCTTTTATGCTCCCAACGAGACAGACACATCTGACAACCTGTAGACCGGTTTCGGGCTTATTGGCCCTCATCAGTACATTACACTAAAATGTTAGTGGATACATGCAGTCGAAAATAATTATATCTACAGGGTAATTCACAAATGTATGACGGTAGATTTTAGTAGAATCTCACTTTTTTTATTGTGACGACAGGAAAGCATTTTTCTTCTCAATATAGTATTTTGACAACAAAATATTAAACAAAAAAATATTTGGCGCAGGAAGTTTGGGAATTTCGAAGGAAGTTTGGGAAGTTCGAAGGAAGTTTAGGAACCTCGAAGAAAGTTTGAAGAAATCTGATGAAATTCGTAGTCAGTTATCGTTTATTGTCTTATATTTTCGAACTTTTCCCCACCATAATTCTCTTTCTATCGCATACCCACATAGTATCCTCGAGTATTGAGACTGTGATATTCAGTTTGATTGAAAAATGAAAATGTCTCGTTATAAGAGGACATTAATTCTTCACTTTGACATGAGGAAAACAATATAATTCTAGTTGAAATTTTGTAAAAAAGAATTAATATCTTTAGCCACAGTTATAGGGTGAATTAAAAAGTATCGATTTTTGTTTCAAGTACTTCCTTCTTATGAATTTCCCGAGATTACTTGATATTTTTATAGAATTTTAGTCCCCAAGAAAATCTTAACTGTCGTGAATCACCTTCCTATCAAGTCGAGTATCAACTCGAGCATCAACTATCAAGTCAAAAATGACGCTTATAACACTACATGGAACAAGCATTCATCAACAATAGATTGCATTAAAAGAATGAAATAAAGTATGAAATGGTCAAAGCGCAATAATTGATCTAACTAACACCTTGTCTCTCACTTTTCAATATCTCATGTGTCATCTATGCACCCGTTTCGATGGCTATAGTTTGCTATAGATTTCTTATTATAAATTAAACCTAAATAAACTTATCTGGAATCAAAATTATGTTCAAAATTAAATATCTAATAAAAATGACTTCACGTTTCATCTAATCTCACTGAGAAGATATACCTATATTTTACTTCCAGCGCTTGTTATACGAAAGATACCTCGAAAACAACTATATTTTCTTCGATATTTTATTGATATCTGAAAAATCTCGGAATGATTTAATCTCTGAGGTTCGAATAAGGCCGTGTTAAGTATCATCTCGCCTTGTATATGGATACCCACTATCACGACGCCCGTAGAAGCAAGATACGGACCTCAAACACGTAATATTGTATAAATGCAAGATTGCTTGAATCTGCATTCTCGAGATAAAATTATTATATGCATCTATTCAGTTTCTGTAATTAGGTAGCTCAGTTATAATTCAGGCTTTGACATTGCCGTTTGTAGCTCAACCGAGTTTTTGAAATAAAGTTTTTTAAAAACAAATTTTGGAAGCTCCCTACCAAAATTGGCGCAGTCGGTAGGATAGCAAAAGGCTATAGTGATCTAGCATCGACATTATCCTCAGCTATCCCGCGAACCGGTAGACTTTGAACAAAATCGTCGGAGTTATTACCAAAAAGTAGTGTAAGGACAAACAAACGAAAACAAGAAACGCGTAGTCGTACGAAAAAGTGAAAAGACCAATACGAAAAAGTGGACTAGAGAAAAATTGTGCAGTGCACTTGGATTATACTTTATTGGATTACCATACCAGCACCGATGAAGATCATCTTTACAATCACCATCTCAATGTAAGTGATTGCTCATTTCCCATTTTCCATACGAAAAATCCATTTTCTCCGTTTATCCCTGAATAAATGTCATTGGAAGACAACTTAGCCCAATTTCTCGCTAACGTAAGTCTAGTCGAAGAGAACGAAACCCAAAGAAACGAAGAAACCATCATGGCAACAGCTTTCCATACTAGTTATCTGGAAGCCATTCCCAAATTCGGAGGTGAACCAGCCGAATTAGCCGATTTTATCGAAGCATGCGACCTCATAGTTCAGCAATTTCAAAATCTAACAGACCCAAACGCATTCATTAATAAGTTCCTCATTACATGCGTAAAAAATAAACTTGTTGGACGAGCCAAACTCGTAGCCGGGGCTCGCGAAATTAAATCATGAGCGGAACTTCGTATGCTGCTTAGACATAACTTTGCTGATCAACGAGATGAGAATTCTCTTCTGAGAGATTTGATGTTACTCAAACAAGACCACGCCGAAACCCCACAACAATTCTGCTCAAGGTGTCAGGATATTCGAAGTCTCCTACTTTCTAACTTATCATGTACAGAAGGAAATGCTCAAATTCGTGCAGTCAAAATCATGATGTTCGATAACCTAACTTTGAAAGCTTTCCTCAGTGGATTGAAAGAACCTCTAGGATCTATAATATGTTCTAGAAACCCACAGACATTGGAAGTAGCACTTTCCCAAGTCATGACAGAAGAAAACATTTATTATGCCCGAAACAAAACAAATCATCTGATCCAGCAACAACAGAGAAAAGACACGAGGCCACAACCTTTACATTTTCCACAACAACAATCATCTAACAGCAGACATACTTTTTTGAGAGAAAAATAGTCTATCCAATTAAAAATATCAAACATAGTTTGAAATGAATGTCTGGTAGACTACGAGCAGACAACAACTACTTTCCTGGTAAATACCACGCAGAACATTGAATTATATCTGTTCGTAGTCCATGCAACGATTCACACTGTGAATGCAGATCGCAAATGTTTCTTTCTTCCTAAGACGTGACAAATTCACATCGAGACAGGCACGCCTAACAACCTACAGACCGGTTTCGGGCTTATTGGCCCTCATCAGTGCAGGGTAGTTATCCGAGTAGAGACCATAAGATCTCAACTCGAAGCGTTGCCTGTCCCAATGCATTTTTGTCGCGTCTATTTGACCGCACCGAGCCGCGTTCCAACAGACAATTGAAAGTGGCGACATCATGCGGCAGAAGAAAGAAACACTCCAGAACCGAATCTCCCAAGTTTTACAGAACTTGGAAGTGGCTGAGAGCTCGACTAAGCTCAATAAATGAAAAAATGGATTAGCCATAAATTGGAAAAAATTTTTGAGAGAAAAATAGTCTATCCAATTAAAAATATCAAACATAGTTTGAAATGAATGTCTGGTAGACTACGAGCAGACAACAACTACTTTCCTGGTAAATACCACGCAGAACATTGAATTATATCTGTTCGTAGTCCATGCAACGATTCACACTGTGAATGCAGATCGCAAATGTTTCTTTCTTCCTAAGACGTGACAAATTCACATCGAGACAGGCACGCCTAACAACCTACAGACCGGTTTCGGGCTTATTGGCCCTCATCAGTGCAGGGTAGTTATCCGAGTAGAGACCATAAGATCTCAACTCGAAGCGTTGCCTGTCCCAATGCATTTTTGTCGCGTCTATTTGACCGCACCGAGCCGCGTTCCAACAGACAATTGAAAGTGGCGACATCATGCGGCAGAAGAAACACTCCAGAACCGAATCTCCCAAGTTTTACAGAACTTGGAAGTGGCTGAGAGCTCGACTAAGCTCAATAAATGAAAAAATGCACTGATGAGGGCCAATAAGCCCGAAACCGGTCTGTAGGTTGTTAGGCGTGCCTGTCTCGATGTGAATTTGTCACGTCTTAGGAAGAAAGAAACATTTGCGATCTACATTCACAGTGTGAATCGTTGCATGGACTACGAACAGATATAATTCAATGTTCTGCGTGGTATTTACCAGGAAAGTAGTTGTTGTCTGCTCGTAGTCTACCAGACATTCATTTCAAACTATGTTTGATATTTTTAATTGGATAGACTATTTTTCTCTCAAAAATTTTTTCCAATTTATGGCTAATCCATTTTTTCATTTATTGAGCTTAGTCGAGCTCTCAGCCACTTCCAAGTTCTGTAAAACTTGGGAGATTCGGTTCTGGAGTGTTTCTTTCTTCTGCCGCATGATGTCGCCACTTTCAATTGTCTGTTGGAACGCGGCTCGGTGCGGTCAAATAGACGCGACAAAAATGCATTGGGACAGGCAACGCTTCGAGTTGAGATCTTATGGTCTCTACTCGGATAACTACCCTGCACTGATGAGGGCCAATAAGCCCGAAACCGGTCTGTAGGTTGTTAGGCGTGCCTGTCTCGATGTGAATTTGTCACGTCTTAGGAAGAAAGAAACATTTGCGATCTGCATTCACAGTGTGAATCGTTGCATGGACTACGAACAGATATAATTCAATGTTCTGCGTGGTATTTACCAGGAAAGTAGTTGTTGTCTGCTCGTAGTCTACCAGACATTCATTTCAAACTATGTTTGATATTTTTAATTGGATAGACTATTTTTCTCTCAAAAATTTTTTCCAATTTATGGCTAATCCATTTTTTCATTTTTTTTCAGCAGACATACTTTCAGACAGAATTTCAACCCGAATATTCGTCCAATACAAAATTTCCCTCCAAGGCAAATCAGACCATTTGTGCCGCAACAACAAAGACAATTCCCCAGACCACCGTTTCAACAAAATAATTATTGGAATCAATCTCAACAAAGACCGCAGCAAAGAAATGTTTTCCAACCAAATCCATTCAAGACACTTCCGAAACCAACCGCAATGGATACGTCTTCAGGAAATTTTTCGAAAAACACACAACAAAGACCAAAACCAAACTTCGTAGCTGAAGAACTTTTCTACCAAGAAGACGGCTATTACAACGAAGAATACCCATACCCATATTACGAACAAGATTCTCATTATGAATTTGACAATCAATTAACGGATTATTATTACCCAAATGAACAACTACCTTCTGAAGCCGAAAATTATGATGACCAAAATTTTCAAATTGGTCCATCGACCAGCAAGAAAACGTAATAGTTATCAACGCCACTATAACTTCTAAATTACCATATATAATATTTCCAGAAACGAATTCAAAATTCATGATTGATACTGGTTCCACAAAAACATTAATCAGTTCAAATATTGCCAATAATTACTATCCACAATATATTCGGAATGATCAATTTCAAATTCAGTCAGCTCACAGTATTAGTAACCATGATTATAGTATTACTATACCGCTTTCAGAAATATTCAAAAAACCAGGAATTGCCCAGAAATTTTATGTTTTTGACGTCAACCCCAAATATGACGTATTGATCGGAATTGACCTATTAAAAAAAATTGGAGCATCAATTGATTTAGAGAAAAATGCACTCGTCACTCAAAATACATCGATCCCATTACACATGGAAGAAAACAGTCAAAATCAATCGAAAACGACCCCTAAAAGAAAAAACTTCGATATTTCATATAGATCTTCAACCACGAACAGAACATATTGTTCAAATACCCGTAAACAAAGACATCTCTGAAGGAATAATAAACTATAAAACATTCAAAAGTGTAGAAATGCCTGCTGCATACGTTTCCGTAAAAGACAAAATGGCGACAACTACCATAGTCAACCCAACAGAAGAATCATTGACCTTGGATTTATTCGAACCAATAGAAATTGAAGAACTGAAGTGTTTCGAAATCCATAATTATGAAGAGACATCCTCACAAGAAACTTGTGACAAAAATAAGAACTATTTCCAACAACTACAAACACAAAATTTGAAAAATCTACGTCTCGACCACATGAACAAAGAAGAAAAGTCAGAAATCGCAAACCTTTGTTATGAATATAAAGATATTTTTCACTGCGAAGAAATTCCCTTGACCTTCAACAATCAAATTAAACACAATATAAAATTGACGGATAATACTCCAATATTCACGAAATCGTATAGATATCCTCAAGTTCATCAACAAGAGGTGAGAAGCCAAATACAATCTATGCTTCAACAAGGTATTATACAACCCTCGACATCACCATGGAGCTCTCCAGTATGGATCGTTCCTGAGAAAATGGATGCTTCAGGTAAGAAAAAGTGGAGGCTAGTCATTGATTACAGGAAACTAAATCAAAAAACCGTAGATGACAAGTATCCACTACCTAACATCAACGATATATTAGACAAATTGGGACGCAGTCAATATTTCACAACGCTGGACTTGGCATCAGGATTCCATCAAGTCGAAATGGAACCACAAGATATAGAAAAAACTGCTTTTAGTACAGAGAACGGCCATTATGAATACAAAAGGATGCCATTTGGCTTGAAAAATGCCCCTGCAACATTTCAGAGGGTAATGGATAATATGCTGAGAGGTATACAAAACGAGAAATGCTTGGTATACCTTGACGACATTATTATATTTTCCACATCCCTGCAAGAACATGTCGAACACTTGAGAGAAGTATTTGATCGTTTACGTCGATCCAATTTTAAAATTCAATTGGACAAAAGTGAATTCCTACAAAAAGACGTAGCATACCTCGGTCATGTTATAACACCAGCAGGAGTTAAACCCAATCCTTCGAAAATAAAAGCAATATTGAATTACCCAATACCGAAAACTCAAAAGGAAATAAAAGCATTTTTAGGCTTACTTGGGTACTATAGACGATTTATTAAAGATTTTGCAAAGCTGACAAAACCCATGACAAAATGTCTTGAGAAAAATTCTAAAGTGATACATTCCAGAGACTTCATCGAAAGTTTTGAAAATTCGAAGAAAATTCTAACAAATGATCCTATTCTGCAATATCCGAATTTCTCTGCCCCATTTATATTAACGACAGACGCTAGCAATGTAGCATTGGGAGCAGTTTTATCTCAAGGAAAAATTGGAGAAGATAAACCGATTGCTTTTGCATCCCGAACATTGAATGAAACAGAACAAAAATATTCAACGATAGAGAAAGAACTTCTTGCTATTGTTTGGGCCACCAAGTATTTTCGTCCGTATTTATATGGAAGAAAATTCACCATCTTCACTGACCACCGACCTCTGAAATGGTTATTTTCTCTTAAAGAACCCAATTCCAAGCTCGTTAGATGGAGAGTACGCCTTGAAGAATACGATTATACCGTGGAATATAAAAAAGGGAAACACAACACCAATGCAGACGCACTGTCTAGAATCCAAATAAATCCATTAGATATTGACGCAAGATCAACAGCAGTCGAAATAGACACTGAACTCGATGAACTACTCAATGAATTGATTAATTATGAAGAAGAAAGAAGTAATCAACTGAATACTCCTGTACCAATGGATTCAACAGTTTCCCTACCAACTTTCCAAGAAACACGACCCTGTATAGACGAAGAAATGGAACTAACTATTGTACCACCCCAAATTGATTTAGTTCAAGAAGAAGAAGTAGTGGAACAAGAGATAACAGTGGGATCACGACAAGACCCAGATCCTCCTCAAAGCATTTCTATTTTACAAGATGCCATAGATAAAAAAGAAAGACAATTCATTATCACAACCGTATTCAATAACCCTCAAGAACCGAAAATTGTCAAAAAAGGTAAACAAACAATTATTTACGCCCAAATTTCTAAGGAAAACAATGATGATCAAATCAAGGCATTACTAATTCAGTTCTGTGAACCAAGAAAGAAATATTTCTGCTATTTTGAAAAAGAAGCAATGTATAAGGATTTTTGTAGAGTATTCTGCAATACATTCAATAGTGACCACCCAGTACTTATAAGATGTACTAACAGAATGATATCTGTAGATGACCCAGAAGATCAACAAAACCTTATAAAAAATTACCACGAAGGAAAGACAAATCATCGAGGAATTAATGAAACATATAAAGAGCTAAATCGAAGATATTTTTGGACACACATGAAAAAATCAATTGAAAGTTTCATCAACTCTTGCCTCGTATGTAAGAAAGCTAAATACGAAAGACACAAACCAACTATTCCTCTGAAAGTCACCGAAACAGCCACACGACCATTCGAAAAACTAAATGCAGATATATTCACGATTGAAGGAACATCATTTTTCACAATCGTCGATGAATTTTCCAAATTAGGTCAAGCTTATCAAGTAACTAGCAAGAATGCCATCGAAATATCTGACAAACTAATACATTTTTTCCAACATTTCGGAATACCAGTTTCAATTACATTTGATTCCGGCACGGAATTCGATAATGAAACAGTCACATCTCTACTAAGTCTTCATAAAGTGAATATTCATTTTATTACTCCTCAACATCCCCGATCAAATGGATTGATAGAAATATTACATGGAACCCTAACAGAACATTATCGAATTGTGAAACAATATACCAGATACCCCTTCACGATTAATGACGTACGCCATCATCGGATATAATAATTCCATACACTCCGCTACTGGATTCACACCATTAGAACTTGTATATGGCCACACAGCATCAAGAAATCCATACGATATATATTATGATAAACAATATTATCAAAACTATGTCGAAGAACACCAGAATAAACTCAAATTGACATACGAAAAGGTTAAAGAAAAATTAATGAGAGATAAAGAGCGAATAATCACCAGAAAGAATGACAACCAGATGATACAAAATACCTTCAAGATAGGAGATATAGTATTCGAGAAAAATCCCGAAGCAGACAGGAACAAAGCTAAAGATAGATACGTAGGACCATTTACTATCACAGAAATAAATATAGACCACCATACATGTTTGATTTCATCCCCTGATAAACCGCCAAGAAGAATTCATCTCGATAAACTGAGACATCCTCTTGTTACAGAACGATCCAATGGACCATTGGAAGAATCGACCGACCAACAATCAGAAAAATAACAGAAAATCCTGGACTATCACCACAAAAAATGGGAATAGCTCGAAATATAGTAGATTATTGGACATTCATTCGAATTTTTGATGTAAACACCCTGATTCGAGAATTTGAACAAATAGAACTGAACGCTGCCGAACTAAATAAAAGCCTGGCGAACAAAGAGCATGGTGCATCGTATGAACGAGAAATGCACAATTACCAAATAATCCTAGAACATCTAATAGAAGAAACAAGGAAAAAACTGTCACAAATATTTCCGAATTCACCGCGAACAAAAAGAGGACTATTGAATGTTTTTGGTAGTATCATTAAGGGAATTACAGGAAATCTCGACGCAGAAGATGGATACCGTTACGAAGAAGCCATACAAAAGATACAGAGACAACAGACAAAACAAAAGGTACTGATTGGAGAACAAATATCATTAACTACTGAGGCAATAGATAAATTTAATTCAACAATGAACAAACTAGTTACCAACCAACTAGTTCTGAAATCAAGAATTATGCAAATCGAAGCCGCTATACGAGATAAAGAAATATCAAACTCGGAAACACTTTCTTTAGTGAATCTACACACGATTTTCATACAGCTGATTGAAGTTCTCAACACAATATTAAGAGTAATCGAAGAACTAGAAACCGCTATAACCTTTGCCAAAATAGCAGTTCTCCACCCATCGATTATTGAACCCGAAGACCTACTTAAAGAGTTGCAATCTATTTACCAGCATCTCAACGACGTCACATTACCGTATAGCCCAGATCGAGAAAATATAATCATTTTCGAGAAAGTTATCAACATAAAAGCATATCAGAAGGATAGAAAAATCGTATTTATTCTAGAAGTTCCCATCGTCGAACCTAAACAATACAACTATTACCACCTATACTCCTTCCCAATTCAAACAGAACAAAATCTATATCATATCATTGTCCCCAAAAATAAATTCCTTTTCCTCAATGAGCATCACTATATATTTTCAAAATGAACCATGTGAAGAAGTCATCCCAGGAGAAGCCATGTGTGCACTGCCAGAAGCAAATCCAATAGACGAACGAATACCATGCGAAGTCAACCTCATCCTCTTCACGAAGAAATACGACAATTGTCAACCACAGCTCATCAAACTCCAGAACAAGAAAATTCAAAAAATCAATTCTAATCAATGGATTGGAATATTTTCCAACGAGACAACAGTGAAATCAATTTGTAACAAAGAAGAACAAAGGTCGACAATCAAAGGAAGCTACATCATCGAAGTACCAGAATCCTGTGAAACTAAGATCGAAACTACAGTTTCACAAATCTACAAAGATCCACGCATAGAAACAAGAATCATCGAGGTGCCACCCCTTGAAGTGAAGATAGAAGAATCCCTCAAAGGAAGAACTCGTGAATTACCACCTATTCAACTCGAATCCATAAACCTAGATGAAATGAAGCCAATCCAGAATAAGATGAACCAAATCGTAGAAAAACTACAAGATGAAGAACAACCCATTTCTTCAAGAATCAGTATATGGACAATCATCCTGTATGCTACCCTTGCCGCCATCGTCGCCTACCTACTTCAGTCGATGTACAAGAAGAAGTTTTGCAAAAAATCATCAAGTATCACCCAGAAACCAGATGGCCCTGACAACCAGTTCGTGCCTATAGAAGAACCAGGCCCTAATTTCTAAACAATGAGGGGAGGTGTTAAGTATCATCTCGCCTTGTATATGGATACCCACTATCACGACGCCCGTAGAAGCAAGATACGGACCTCAAACACGTAATATTGTATAAATGCAAGATTGCTTGAATCTGCATTCTCGAGATAAAATTATTATATGCATCTATTCAGTTTCTGTAATTAGGTAGCTCAGTTATAATTCAGGCTTTGACATTGCCGTTTGTAGCTCAACCGAGTTTTTGAAATAAAGTTTTTTAAAAACAAATTTTGGAAGCTCCCTACCAAAATTGCCGCATTACTGCTCAAAGTGCTTATTCATACCATGGTTGCCAAGTTCACCACACGGTTTGCAATCTTTGTTCACTGCCTAAATTTCGGTGTGAGCAACCCGGACTACCCGGAGCAACCATTACATTTTCGGGTGATGTAATGAAGCATGAAATCCGCATTCATCAGTTTCGCATTTAATTTCAATCGATCAATTTCAGGATTTTTCTCTAATTTAAACTATTCGTATCGAACATATCATCTTGTTCGTTAAAATTGGGATCTCACCGAGAAATCGAAGTAGTAGAATTGGTACCTCGGTTGGTTGTATTAAAAAAAAATGGAAAAAATCTTCGAAAAATTTTCTGTTTTTGATGAATGTTTTGTGAAGGAAATCGAGGCGATCAGAACAATTTGAAAACATATAGAAAAATATGCATGCTTCGGATGAGAATTTTATAAAAAAGATCTAATAAAATCCAGTATCTGGAAATCAATGATATTCGCTTTATTTAATACAATATTCGATGATGTTATTTCACATCACCTATGTCATTGAGAGTGTACTTATTGCAGTTCTTCTGTGGGGAGAAAATTCAGGTGATGAAAAATGAAATTAGAACGTGTTTCCAATAATTATAACTATGAATCTCGTAACGAGATTTCGATGTTATTTGACAATGGAATATTATAATTTGTTGTTTTCAGGCGATTTTCACTTGTAATCTCCCTAGCAGCAGAATTATTACTGAAAATCTTTTTCGAGGTTTTTGTTGATACAAACAATAACATGAGTGAAACCGAGAAAAAAATTAAAGGGAATTAATTCTGCTGCGTGGGAGATTCGGTAAGAAAATTTCATATACTACGACCTGTTCTGCGTAGATAGTAACTGATGTTTATTACTATCATTTCAGGAACATTCAAAACAGTAATTCGTTTTCAATCATAACATCTGATATCACATGTCTACCCAGATTTTATTCTGAGTGACGTTTGTCAATAGATATAAGGCGCTTTATTTTTGACAGAAAAATTATCACTTATTAATTCCGTCAATATGAAATAACAAAGTTATCACGGTAATCGCCCGCTGCTATGAGCAACGTTTACAAAAAGGAGCCTTCTAATTGGTTGAAAATGAATTTATGAAATTTTCACGGTAATCGCCCGTTGCTATAAGCAACGTATACAAAAAGGAGCCTTCTAATTGGTTGAAAATAAATTTATGACATTTTTTGTAGTAGAAGGTATTCAAGTCCTAGATCACCTGTTTTGTTGCTCATAACGGCAACAACCTTGTCCCGAAACTATGAGGCCAAACGGAAGATTCTCCTCGAAAGAAGGATGAGATATTCCTGATATATTATCTCTTAGAGGTCAGGGGTATTTTTTATTAATAAGCACCAAAGTTTACAGTAAACGGAAGTTTATGCTTATAATTTTGTAGCCACCTCTCGGATAACATTGGATACCACTTGACTTTATTTCCAAACCCTCCATGAGACCTGTCTATCTTGTCTGGTAACTTATTCCTGGCCATATGTAGGATCTTTGTATGCAAGATTTAGAATTTACGAAAGTGTAGAGCGGACATGCGATATTTTTTTCTGAATTTCAAGTTACAACTCGAAATTAGTACTAGTTTCCTGTTTCAACTCGAAATTAGGAAGAAAAATATCGCTCTACGCTCTCGTAAGAAATGACCATATCAAAAAGCTTTCGGTGGCAGCTTTTTGAGCATTCTCGGGTTGGCAGGTATCAACGTCAATAGTCATGTCAGTTGTGCAAATGACTAAAAAATAAGCCTGCCAAATCATTAATATTTTTCTATTTATATAAATGTTTATAGTTATTTCATATTTATAATAATTTTTTATGAAACAAGGATATGGAAGCAATCGAATTAAATGACAGTTGACGTTAATGGCAGTTGACATTAATGACAACCTAGAATGCTCAAAAAGCTGCCACCAATATTGAATGTAATGGTCAATTATTTTGAGTTATGTGTTACAAAAGAAAAGATGCGCATCGAAGTTTTATGTTTTCAAATGGAATACCCTGTATTTGATTGCATTTTCAGATTTTCATTGAAGAGCTTATATCATCAATCCATCATACTTGATGTCTAGCTGGAATGATTACCCACAGAGATATTATAGAGTGTGAAAAATCATGTTTTTAATTTTTTTTTATTATTTATTTATTTATTTATTTCGGAAACAGACAGGCACAAGGCCTAATTTTGTGTTTCTCTCAAATGACAAAATAGATTTTATATTGGAAACAAAATAGTATTTTGTTCTTATCCTAAACAATATAATTATTGATGAAATCAGGTAATACATTATTGAATAAATTCAATACAATACAGGGCTTCTTCGCACCAAATACGTTTGAACGAATGCATCATGTTTGCTATGATGCTATTGATCATTGGGATAGGGACGATGGTTGATATCATTTATCAAAAGTAAAACTGCTAGACTACCAGGATGTTATTAACTTTTTCAGATCTGATTTGACCTTTTTCAGGGTGATATCAAATATTCCACAATCAATCTCTACACAGTGATTATTATATGTTTCGCATATTCTGCTGATAGGCCCATTATTACTGATTTGTAATAAGACGGGGACGCAATCCTGGTGGCGGAATATTAAATTTAATTTGCCCAAGAAGGTAGGAATCGTCCAGGATACCATTCAATAGTTTATAGAGTATCAGAATATTAGCTGCTCTCCTTCTGTATTCAAGTTTGTAAATGCTGAATTCTCTTCTGAGTAGAGAATATGAGGCAAAACCAGGACTTATTCCATGTGCCTTGTAGAACAAATATTTGATAAATTTATTTTGTATACATTCGACACCTTGATTCAAGTTTTGTTGAGTTGGATCCCATACGACAGAGGCATACTCTAATCTGCTACGAATAAGCGTGGTGAACAAATATTTGATGATATATCAGTGAATTCAAAAGTATAGTACGTTTCAGAAAACCTAATAATTTGCTAGGTTTTCTGATAGTATTGAAAATATGTTGATCAAATTTGAAATCATTTTGGAATGAGATACCTAGGTCATTTTTTTCAAATACTCTATTTAAAACTGAACCCTGCATGGTATATACAAAGTTGAAGGTTTTCTTATGTCTCTTGCTGAAGGTAATCACTTAGCATTTAGATACATCAAACAATAGTTTATTTTTCAAGGCCCAAGCAGAAATTTGATCAATATCATTCTGAAGTGTCAGATAATCATTTATATCTCATATTTTGTTAAATATCTTATAGTCATCTGCATATAGAAGACATTCAGACTCTACTTTTGCAGAAAGGTCATTTATAAAAATGGTAAAAATAAGGGGACCTAAATTTGAGCCTTGTGGCACTCCCGATCCTGCTAAGTACTCATGAGATATCTCTCCTCCGTAAGTAACATATTGTGGTCTCATTCGTAGGTTGTAACATGAAAATTTACCTTCCAATCATAAATCTTTGAATACAGGTAAATCCAGACTAACGGGGTATCTCAGTCAACAGTAAGAGTTGTTTATTATGATTCATCAATAAGAGTAACAAGCCATATTTGGTCTACTTATAATCCTGTGGTCTTTTGCTCCAAGTGCTGATTCTGTCGGGGTGGTTGGTCCACTGTTTACATGTCAAGTATATTCGAAAATCTGAAATCTTAATCATTCTAACGAGGTCCGAATATTAGTTATGTTCAAAGCTTACATCAAAGTGGTGATTACCCATCATTCTACCAGGTACCCTTGAACAGTTCTTGGATGATGAGATGGGAGGCGTGGGCAACAGAGTAGCCTGAAGACAAAAGAGGTGTATTTAGCCAGTATTCTATAACTTATTAGCAAGATATGAGAATAATTCAATCAATTGTGTCCATAGTACTTACCAGAGAGGTGGTCTAGCATTATTTTTCAGCCAATTTCTGAACTATGACAATCAATTGTGTCCATAGTACTTACCAGAGAGGTGGTCTAGCATTATTTTTCAGCCAATTTCTGAACTATGAAGATAAATGATTAGGTTGATTGTTTGTTTTCATTTTCAAATAAATGTATCTCCAAAATATGGGCGTTACATGTCAGGGAGTTTGGTGTCATGTGCAAATGTCACAATCAGACATTAAAAGTCAATGTCAAGTCATATATCAGTGTCAATCACTATGAGACATGACGTAGTGTCAGTAGTGTCAAATATGCAGATCTATTTTCCAATTGGCTCGTCAGTTCTACCACTACTCACTTGTTTTTCGCGCATGAGCAGAACCGAGGTACTACATGCGTAGTTGGCTAGACGGTTTTTTAATATGTTTTCTGGTTTGGTCCGAAATCCGGATATCAGTTTTTTTGTATAGACATCTGGCATTTTTATTGTGAAGGTGGCTAATGGCGACCATGATGGCGAAAGCGAGATTATTCTCATTCCTGCACTATAAAGTGTCATCTGTTTTTTTTGTGTGGTGGAAAGCCGCTCCTATAAGGAAGGTGAGTCCTAGGAGACTTTTAAATGTCTTTTCGGCAAAGATACATGTTTTTACATGATTCAGATCTGTCGGCTTCCACGTGGGGATTGGAAACCGAATATTGGACATTTTGTTGAGACACGGCACGAGACCCCTGGCTATTTTTTTGTCCTGGCGACGATACGTATGATCCCTGCGACCTATCCGGTGATTTCAACTGCAACCCTCTCTGGCCTCTCGAAGGACTGCTCTACGACCCTACCAACATCCAAGGGACTGTTTCGAGGTAGACCTGCCCAACCTCATCGAAAACCTGAGTGGGAACCTGTGATGCCTGTTTCCTTTCCACACCGGCTATCACTGGGCGTTTCGCGGGGCTGAAGTGAAACTAAGGATGATGTTGGTGAGATCCACCCAAAAAATAAATTTTCATTTTTTTATTTGTAACTAATTATATAGTTGGCGTTATTTGAGTTCACATAATTGATGCTCATCATTTTTTTTAATATAAATTAGTTAATCAGGAGTTCCCATAAAGATTGGAACTTGCTTATTACTTTATATTCCATTTGAGATAATTCTGGTACAAAGTCAAATTTAGTCTCAGGTAAATCTTGTTAAGTTATGGTAGTTGTGAACCCCTTTGCAGCTGCAAAATTGGTGACCATGGTTTTGATTGATTTCAATTTGCAATCATATAGGTGTTGAAACATTTTCATTTTATTTCAACTTAGTTGTGAAATACCTGTGTTCTAAATGTTCAAGTTCTATACTGTAAGGTACCTGTATAACATTTCAAAATGATCAAGGGAATATATGAATTTTGACTCTGGTTTGTATTTCTTAATTTTTGAGATCAAATTAAGTGGCGCCCCTTTCAAAAATATTATAATCGAGTAGACCCACGTCCCAGCTCTCCAGGCACAGAGGCTGCCGTTACTTGAAACCAATTTTCAAAATTTAATTTTTTGATGTCAACTAAAGGAAAGTATGAAGTTGGTGACAAGATTTGGCGACGCAACGTGAAGGGCCATTTTTTGAAAGTAATTTTTAATGATGAGCATTAAGTGGTGAACAAATTTCACAGGTATAATTCCTGATAGTATTATGAATTTTTTTGGAATGTATCAAATTTGATTGCGCATAAGATGAAAATGGTGCACTTTCTGACCTGTCAGGACAGTACAACAGGAGCCTGATTTAATTGATTTTTCAGGAAGGGTAAAAATCATGATACATTTTTTGTTACTTATAGATGGTTATAGTTTTTTTATATATCAGAAGAAGTTGGTTTATGATTGTTTTTTTAAAAAAAAGGCATCGGGCTCTGCAGGATTTGATGTACTGACATTTGTCCCAACCTTGAATTTATGATAAATTTTGTTATACATATATAGTAGTTTGGCAGATGTTTGAAAAGAGCACCACACATAATTGTCTGAGTTTGAGTCCAGGGTTTGAGATATTTCAGTAGATTGAGTTTTTTTTCAACATGGCAAATAATATGAAGGTTAAACATCTACTTATAGATGAAATGAACTATGAGCTTCGTATACGAGGTGTTACCACTTCCAGAGACATGAATGATAAAAGAAAAATTCTTGGTAGACTTTTGAAGAACAATGCAACTTTAATACCTGATCCCGATTATACTTTTGTTTCTGAGCAAGCTGCTATTGAGTACACTTTAGAGAGTTTGAAAAATTTGATCCCTGATTTTGAAGGTACTACTGAAGATTCTTTGTACCAAAGAATAAAATCGCGCTTAAGCCATATAGGCGATAGAATCAAAAGGATGCCAATTGTATTGGAAAATGAAGATGAGAAATTATTCAAAAATGAAGCTCTAGCAACTGTATTGACATTAGAGGCTGAACTTGATGATCAAGTCACCGAGCCAGTAGAACATTTGAATTCCCAAGTACATTTTTCATCAACATTTGCTCAACAACCTGCTCCGGTTATACAGGGTAGTTCAAAAGTAGCTCAAGTTTATAAATGGGATCTTAAGTTTGATGGATCAAAAAAAGGTTTAGGGGTTAAAGCGTTTCTGGAAAGGGTCACTGAGTTATCGGAAGCTAGGCATGTTACTAAAACACAGTTATTCGAATCCGCCATAGATTTATTTTCAGGAAAAGCGTTACTGTGGCTCAGGCACGTGAAGGACTCGGGAAATGTCCATGATTGGGATTCTCTTGTAAAAAGATTAGAGACAGATTTCTTAGATAAAGATTATGATGAGGATTTGTGGGAAACCATAAAGAATCGAAAACAGGCAGATGATGAATCAGTTGTGATTTTTGGAGCAATTATGGAATCTTTATTCAATAGGTTGAGTTCTCCCCCAGCAGTAGTAACTAGGGTGAAATGGGTGCGAAAGAATTTGATATCAGATTATGTATCACGTTTAGCATTGAATGAATACAATACTGTAGATGAATTATTACATGATGCTAAGATTTTAGAGTCGGTATTTAAGGATACTAAAGTAAAAACTATTTCTCGAAAACCTCAAATTAATGTTCTGGATTTCGAAACTGAACCAGGCACTTCCGGTATTTCAAATACACAAGGTAGGTACCAAGATAGGTCTCAAAACCAAAGAGGAAGGAGTAATAATTTTCATAGAGGTTCCAGGAATAAAAGGTTTGGATATAACCATAATAATAATAGTAATAATTCAAATAGTAATTATTCAAATGGTAATTATTCAAATAGTAATTATTCAAATGGTAATTATTCAAATAGTAATTATTCAAATAGTGAAACTTCTACAGTGAATGCTGCACACGCTAACGCCAGTGGAAACCGTAATAAAATTGTTTATTGCTGGAATTGTAAAGGTCCAAATCACACTTTTCATGCCTGCACACTTAAGAGGTCTAAATTTTGTTTTAAATGCGGAAATCCTGGAGTTTTGAGCTCAGAGTATACTAAATGTTCGGGAAACGGACAGTAGGGGCAGGTTCTAGTGGCCGAACACCGGTCCGAAAATTTAAGGCCACCGTTCAATCGAACAAGCTAAAATTAAGTTCTGAAACAGAATCAAATTTTAAGTTCAGTAAACCTTTGGTAACTGCTCCAATTTTCACAACAAGAGGTTCTGATAACAGGCCATATATAGAAATAAGTATGTTCAATCATTCATTTACTGCGCTTTTGGACTCAGGTGCAAATCACTCAATTTTGGGACGTGAATTCCCAGATGTGGAAAGTTTTTTTGAGGTATCTGTTAGGGTGTCCCCACATAAATTTGTTACTACCGCAGATGGGGTAAAGCAACAAGTAACTGGTATAGTTGAACTGCCAATATGTGTGGAGGACACTTGCAGATTGTTTTCGTTTCTCATAGTTCCATCGTTGGACTGCTCCGTTATTTTAGGGAGTGATTTTTGCAAAGTTTTTGGTTTGACTTTGAATTTCAGTAACAATACTTGGGAAGTTGTAAGTAATAGTAATATCAACATCGTTTCACTCGGATCTGTTCAGGTTGATACTAATACCGATTTCCATATGTATACATCTGAAGATTTATCTCCAGAAGATATAGAATCCGTTGAAAAAGTTATCGCGGAATTTAAAAAACTTGCTGGTTATGCAGGGAAGTTAGGACGTACCAACAAAATGGTATATAATATAGATACTGGTAATGCTAGGGCGGTTAAGCAACGTCAGTACCTTATGTCTCCTTATATGTTGGAACATTTGAATAAGGAACTGAATAAAATGTTGGAATTAAATATTGTTGAACCATCTAGCAGTGAATGGTCATCTCCGGTATTGTTAGTTAAAAAATCAAACGGAGAGTTTAGATTTTGTTTTGACGGGCGTAAATTAAATTCGTTGACAAAAAAGGATAGTTATATCCTCTACCTTATGTAGACCGTATTTTGTCCATGTTAAGAAGTGCACATTTCATATCCTCTGTAGATCTCAAGTCAGCATTTTGGCAAATTCCACTCGATGAGGGTTCAAAGGACAAAACGGCTTTCTCAATCCCAGGCAGGGGGCTTTTCCATTTTAATGTTCTTCCGTTCGGCTTAGCAAATGCCGCTCAATGCCAACAAAGGCTGATGGACGCAGTATTTGGTCCTGAATTAGAGCCTCATGTTTTTGTTTATATAGATGACCTTATTATAATTTCATCAACTTTTGAAGATCATATTCGGTTACTGAGAGAAGTGGCTGGTCGCTTGCGAGATGCAAAGTTGACAATTAACTTTGAAAAATGTGTATTTTTGAAGCCTTCTTTAAAATATTTGGGGTATATAGTAGACAGGTTTGGCCTTCGCACAGACCCTGAAAAAGTATCAGATGTAGTGAATTTTCCAACGCCTAAAACTACAACCGAGATAAAGAGATTTGCCGGAATGTGTGGATGGTACCGTCGGTTTATCCCAAATTTTTCTACTATCATGGCACCGATAAATTCTCTTCTACACAATAAGAAGAAGGGTCAAAAAATCAATTGGTCAATTGAAGCTGAAAAGGCTTTTAAGATTGTCAAAGAATCTTTGATATCAGCTCCAATACTGTCGAGTCCAAATTTTAAATTACCTTTTTGTAAACAATGTGATGCATCTGATACCGGGTTGGGATGTATACTCACCCAGTCTAAGGACGGAATTGAGAAAGTTATAGCTTTTGCCTCTAGGAGCCTTTCACGATGTGAAAAAAAATTACACAACTACAGAAAAGGAGTGTCTTGCTTGCATTTTTGCATGTGAAAAATTCAGACCGTACATTGAAGGGGTAAATTTCACCATAATTACGGATCATGCTTCTTTGAAATGGTTATTCAATATGAAGGACCCCTCTGGTCGTCTCGCACGATGGAGTGTGAAGTTAAGTCAATTTCATTTTGAAATACTGCACAGAAAAGGGAAATTTATGGTAGTAGCGGATGCTTTATCTCGTAGTTCAGTAGATCCTGCTCCAGAGGAATCTTCTACCTCATGTTATGTAGCTAATACGGATTGTAATCCTTTGGATTTAAATTTGGATGAGTTGGACAGTTTTTATGAGAGGATGCGTACAAAAATATTGAAATCACCAGAATCGTTTCCACAGTGGACTGTTAAACAGGGTTTTGTTTATAAATTGGTACCATCGAAGGTTCCCATCGACAGCAACATTTCAGATTGGAAATTACTAGTTCCCAAACCACAGCGGCGAAAAATCATTCACTCAAACCATGATTTGGTAACGGCTTCTCATGCAGGGTATACGAAAACATTTGCAAGAGTCCAACTCTCATATTATTGGCCAAAAATGCGGCGAGATATATGTCAGTATGTCAAATCGTGTAGAGTCTGTGCCTCACAGAAATCACCCAACTATGCGAAATATGGTTTAATGGGAACTGAAAAAAAGGTGTGTTTTCCATGGCAAGTCATTGCACTTGACTTGATGGGTCCTCTACCCCGTAGTAAAAACGGTTTTCAATACATCCTGGTTGTCAGTGACTGGTTTACTAAATACCCAGTAATATGTCCTTTAAGAAAAGCTACTTCTCAAGCAATCATGAAGTTTTTAGAAAATGATGTTTTCCTTATATATGGCGTTCCACAACGAATTATATGTGATAATGGTAGGCAATTAATAAGTAATTCTATGAAAAAATTAGTGTCAGATTATGGTTCTAAAATTTCCTACACTCCATATTATCATCCTCAAGCAAATTATGTTGAGAGATCAAACAGAACAATTTGTACAGCTATAAGGAGTTATATTGGAAATTCTCACAAAGAATGGGACAAAGAATTAGGAAAAATCGGGTATGCCATTAGAACCGCTATTCATGAAGTTACAGGATATAGTCCAGCTTTTTAAAATTTTGGCCGTGTAATTCCTTGTAATGGAAATTATTATGGGAAAACTGATTCAACAGAGCTTGAGTGTGATAATATGGAGAAGTGGAAAGAAAATTTGGGGAACCTTAAAGGTATATATAAAAATGTAGAGAAAAAGTTGAATCAAGCTTATGCTAGAAACTCTAAATATTACAATCTTAGAAGGAGAGAAAAAGAATTTTTCATTGGGGATAAAGTGTGGAAAAGGAATTTGGTTTTGTCAAACGCCGCAAACAATTTCAGTCAAAAGTTAGCTCCACGTTATGTACTATGTACAGTTATTGGAAAAAAGAGTAAATTAGTTTACGTTTTGAAAAACGAGAATGGTAGTCACGCCGGAGAGTGGCACATCCAAAATTTAAAACCATTTCATGGTTCATATACAGACATTTCTTCAAGTGAAGACGAGTCTGGATCTGTTGATTAGGTTGTAAATTTTTTGTATATCTTTGATTATACTAGGAGTAGTTTTTCTTAGGATGTAAATTTCCATGCTACATAATAGTTGATGATACAGTACTGTACCATTAAATTAGTTTAGAAAGCTCTCTTATCATAGTGGTTTAGGTTAAGTAGCAAGCATAGAGAAAAAATGGTCAAAATAAGTATATTTCTGACAACAGAGCTGATAAAAATTGTATCTGTCACAATTTTTATTTTTTTAGGAGGGGGGTGAATGTAACATGAAAATTTACCTTCCAATCATAAATCTTTGAATACAGGTAAATCCAGACTAACAGGGTATCTCAGTCAACAGTAAGAGTTGTTTATTATGATTCATCAATAAGAGTAACAAGCCATATTTGGTCTACTTATAATCCTGTGGTCTTTTGCTCCAAGTGCTGATTCTGTCGGGGTGGTTGGTCCACTGTTTACATGTCAAGTATATTCGAAAATCTGAAATCTTAATCATTCTAACGAGGTCCGAATATTAGTTATGTTCAAAGCTTACATCAAAGTGGTGATTACCCATCATTCTACCAGGTACCCTTGAACAGTTCTTGGATGTTGAGATGGGAGGCGTGGGCAACAGAGTAGCCTGAAGACAAAAGAGGTGTATTTAGCCAGTATTCTATAACTTATTAGCAAGATATGAGAATAATTCAATCAATTGTGTCCATAGTACTTACCAGAGAGGTGGTCTAGCATTATTTTTCAGCCAATTTCTGAACTATGAAAATAAATGATTAGGTTGATTGTTTGTTTTCATTTTCAAATAAATGTATCTCCAAAATATGGGCGTTACATGTCAGGGAGTTTGGTGTCATGTGCAAATGTCACAATCAGACATCAAAAGTCAATGTCAAGTCATATATCAGTGTCAATCACTATGAGACATGACGTAGTGTCAGTAGTGTCACATATGCAGATCTATTTTCCAATTGGCTCGTCAGTTCTACCACTACTCACTTGTTTTTCGCACATGAGCAGAACCGAGGTACTACATGCGTAGTTGGCTAGACGGTTTTTTAATATGTTTTCTGGTTTGGTCCGAAATCCGGATATCAGTTTTTTTGTATAGACATCTGGCATTTTTATTGTGAAGGTGGCTAATGGCGACCATGATGGCGAAAGCGAGAGTATTCTCATTCCTGCACTATAAAGTGTCATCTGTTTTTTTTGTGTGGTGGAAAGCCGCTCCTATAAGGAAGGTGAGTCCTAGGAGACTTTTAAATGTCTTTTCGGCAAAGATACATGTTTTTACATGATTTAGATCTGTCGGCTTCCACGTGGGGATTGGAAACCGAATATTGGACATTTTGTTGAGACACGGCACGAGACCGCTGGCTATTTTTTTGTCCTGGCGACGATACGTATGATCCCTGCGACCTATCCGGTGATTTCAACTGCAACCCTCTCTGGCCTCTCGAAGGACTGCTCTACGACCCTACCAACATCCAAGGGACTGTTTCGAGGTAGACCTGCCCAACCTCATCGAAAACCTGAGTGGGAACCTGTGATGCCTGTTTCCTTTCCACACCGGCTATCACTGGGCGTTTCGCGGGGCTGAAGTGAAACTAGGGATGATGTTGGTGAGATCCACCCAAAAAATAAATTTTCATTTTTTTATTTGTAACTAATTATATAGTTGGCGTTATTTGAGTTCACATAATTGATGCTCATCATTTTTTTTAATATAAATTAGTTAATCAGGAGTTCCCATAAAGATTGGAACTTGCTTATTACTTTATATTCCATTTGAGATAATTCTGGTACAAAGTCAAATTTAGTCTCAGGTAAATCTTGTTAAGTTATGGTAGTTGTGAACCCCTTTGCAGCTGCAAAATTGGTGACCATGGTTTTGATTGATTTCAATTTGCAATCATATAGGTGTTGAAACATTTTCATTTTATTTCAACTTAGTTGTGAAATACCTGTGTTCTAAATGTTCAAGTTCTATACTGTAAGGTACCTGTATAACATTTCAAAATGATCAAGGGAATATATGAATTTTGACTCTGGTTTGTATTTCTTAATTTTTGAGATCAAATTAAGTGGCGCCCCTTTCAAAAATATTATAATCGAGTAGACCCACGTCCCAGCTCTCCAGGCACAGAGGCTGCCGTTACTTGAAACCAATTTTCAAAATTTAATTTTTTGATGTCAACTAAAGGAAAGTATGAAGTTGGTGACAAGGTATGATATAAAGAATGTTATGAATTGTTCACTCAGTCCGTAAAATTTCAGTTTAGCTAATAATATGTTATCGAATGCTTAGCAAAATCTGTGAAAACACAGTCTACTTGTGAATTGGAACTCATGAATTCTGAAATTTGGTTAGTGAATGTAAGTAGGTTTGTTTCCACTGATTTTTTCTTGCAAAAACCATGCTGTTTCACTGATATGACATTTTTGAGACTGGCATACATTTTGTCTTGAATAATGAATTCAAATATCTTTGCTGCACAATTGAGCACTGCAATAGGACGATAATTAGTAATACGACTTCTTTCCCCTTTTTGTGGAGTTATTTTAGTTCGCTTAAATTCATTGGGAAAAATACTCGTTTTCAATGATTTGTTATACAGTATGAGTAGAGAATCCTTACATGCTTTAAAGATATAACATGGGATATCATCAGGACCCGACGATCTTTTAGGTTTCAGTTTATTGAACGCTTTCTCTATGTCATCAACATCATTATCTCTATCTCAACATTCAATTTACCGCAATTTACTATCTGATAACATTTAATCTCGCATTTAATCGAATCAGTGGTTCTGAATTCAGAATTCTTAACCACCCTGTACCTATTTGTTTCGATCTCGGTTTCAATAATAATTGAATATCAGTTGATAGTAAATGTAAAGTTGATATAGGGATACGTGAACCGTTTTGACCAATAACGAATAGTTTCGACACAAAAACTTCCTAATGTTTCCCGCTTGACTCCAAGTGTGATTGATCATCGATGGAATCAGCTCTCTACTTATGGTGAACCTAGTACAAGTCCATGGACTCTTTTCTTCAAAATTTTTTCACCAATGGTGAAAACAGAAGAATCATTCATATTTAAATTTTCTCATAATTCAATTCTGAATAATACTCGGAGTAATACTTGTTTGAATCCAGAAAAAAACAAGCGTTTTCAATAATATGCATCTATGAATAATACATACATAATTGAACAATTGTTCGGAGATTAAGCGAATTTGCAACAGAGTATATTTATGGATGGATATCTTAAGTTTCGTTTCAATTTGGCTCAATAGTTTCGGAACACCCTGTATAAAAATTGTACCCTGTATCGGGTTCGGGGAAGTTCGGGAAGTTCGAGGAAGTTTGGGAAGTTCGAGGAAGTCCGTGGAAGTCCGAGGAAGTTCAAGGAAGTTCCGAGAAGTCCGAGGAAGTTCGGGAAAGTTTGGGAAGTTCGGGAAGTTCGGGAAGTTCGAGGAAGTCCAAGGAAGTTCGGGAAAGTTTGGAAAATTTTGGGAAGTTCGGACGCATAGGAAGATCAGAGTACACTTTTTTTGGCCGTGATTTCCCCCTCGAGCACAACATATAATGTGTTTTCATGGATTATTTCTAAACCCTAGTCATAGGATTCAGTTGAGCCGATTGACACTTTTGGTTACTGAGTCAAGTACAACAACATACTAAAGTTTCAGAAAATTTGACCGATTTTACATAAGACTTTACATAAGAAATTTGCAGGGTCCTTTGTATCTAAATCTTTCAAATGTGATTCAGTCTTAGAGGTCGATGGCATACTTAATGATATGGAAGGAAAATTTTCTTGATGAATGTAAAATTCAATAATAGCATCATCCTGCGACACACTAAGAAACTATTTTTGATATGCAAATTATAGAAATACCTATTCGAGAATTGAAATGACTATTTCTTGAAAGTACTTACTGAAAATCAGAATTTTAATTATTTATCTGATACTACACCTCGCCATTCTGGCTCTTTTGCTTCGGAAGGGTGGACGGGAAGCAGATTTTATACCTGGAAGTGGTATATGATAATGACGAAATAGAATAAATAAATCTTAGATTTTCTGCTGAAATATTAAAATTCTTCCTGCAGATTGAATTGATTGATCAAACATTTTACTCATCTGACTTTTCCATATATCTTTAAAACATACCAGAAATCTATAATGTACGATATGAAAATTTCCTCTAAGAAATTAAATGTCTGATAACGATTGAAACACTGAAAATACACATTAATTCATGATATAGGAAGCGAAATATTAAAGTCGTTCAGAATGCACCGTGGAAATGCCATATACACTGTGTCCAAGATAAGAATGAACAGCATGGGGATATCGGAAACGGTAAGTGATACAGGGTCGATTAAATTAGAGAAAAGTAGCGCATTTATGTGCCTAATAATATGCCATTTAGAAAGTTTCAATATTCCGAGTATTTTCGGAGATATCCGGGAAAAACCGAAATTTGAGAATTTCGTTTTTATTTTCTCCTAGCTTTATTTTCGAAGGAAATGTAAAACAAATAGCACTTCGTTATGGCCACTTTTCGAGGACTACACGATAACATAAGCAGAATTTTCGTGCGACGTTTCGTCTTTTAGAAAACATCATCAACTTTGTATTTTTATATGGGCCGAAACTAAAGTATACCCTGTATACGACTCAATTTTTTATTGTGAATACAGCAACGTATCACACAATATGGTTTCGGAACCTTTTCTCACGCAAAATGTAATTTAGTGATTACTTAATCTGTTTTTCTTCAATTTTAGATAGTAGGCGCTGGAAAAAATGACAACATAATGTTGTCATAATAATAGTGTAGTTTGGTAGAATATTTGACATATTACTGTTCCTACTTTTACATCTCTTTACCTACCTAATTTGTGTCAAAAATGGAAAACGGCAGCTTTTCGAATACTGAAAAATTTGATATGTTGTCATGTTACATTTTGTGCCATAGAAATTGTATTGATGCTGAACGTGCGTACTTTAATAAGTATCCAGAGAGGCGACAACCTGGTGAATCAATATTTAGACGGCTAGTTTTCAATTTGAAAGAATACGGATCATTTAAAAAACCTGTGGTTTCCCGACAAAAGCAATCTAATGAAGAAAGTCAGCGTGATGTGTTACAGGCCGTTGTTGAAAATCCTGAGATATCCACTCGCACCATTGAAGATAATACCGGAGTAGCCAGATCCACCGCTCACTCTATTTTAAGAAAAAATAAATATCATCCATATAAATTTAGGATTTGTCATGGACTCAGACCAGGTGACGATGCAAGACGAAGAACCTTTTGTGAATGGTACACTAGAAAATGCCAAGACGATGAAAATTTTCCTTTCAAAATAATTTGGTCTGATGAAAGCATGATCACCAACAATGGCATTTTTCATAGGCGGAATGTTCATTATTGGTCACAACAAAATCCGCGTGTACACAGTGTCCAGACATCAACATCGTTTCGGTTTCAATATGTGGGTTGGAATTCTCGGTACGAATATAATTGGGCCTTTTATCTACCGAAACAATTTAACAAGAGAGCGGTACATGAATTTGTTAGTGAATGATTTGGAAGACGTTCTAGATAATTTGCCTTTAGCGGTTACTCACAGCTGCTGGTTTCAACAAGATGGTGCTCCAGCACATAACGCTAGAATTGTTCGTGATTATTTGAACCGTCGATTCCCAGGACTGTGGATTGGTACTCATAGTGATACAGCCTGGCCTGCAAGATCCCCCGACTTAACCCCACTAGACTTTTTCCTTTGGGGATATATCAAGAATCAAGTGTACTCTAATCATGATTTTCAGAATGAAGAAGATTTGCTAAGATTGGTTACTGAATCCTTTAACAATATTTTTCCGGATATGTTAAATCAAGTTTTAAATCGTCTGTGAGACGAGCGTACTCGTGCTTAGAAAATAATGGCGGGTTATTTGAACACTTGTTATAAGTTTCTGTTCATTTCCTGTAATACATATTAGCTCCTTGTTATTTATTACATTACAATTACATTTATAAACTAAACTCTTGATATTGCGACTCATCTTTGTATTCAACAACGCAATAATTCCGGCAAGTGGTTAGTTTAAATTTATACTTTTATAAATAGGACTATTCAATTCACTACATGTATCAAAATATGACATTTTTTCCAGCGCCTACTATCTAAAATTGAAGAAAAACAGATTAAGTAATCACTAAATTACATTTTGCGCGAGAAAAGGTTCCGAAACCATATTGTGTGATACGTTGCTGTATTCACAATGAAAAATGGAGTCGTATACAGGGTATACTTTAGTTTCGGCCCATATAAAAATACAAAGTTGATGATGTTTTCTAAAAGACGAAACGTCGCACGAAAATTCTGCTTATGTTATCGTGTAGTCCCCAAAAAGTGGCCATGACGAAGTGCTATTTGTTTTACATTTCCTTCGAAAATAAAGCTAGGAGAAAATAAAAACGAAATTCTCAAATTTCGGTTTTTCCCGGATATCTCCGAAACTACTCGGAATATCGAAACTTTCTGAATGGCATATTATTAGGCACATAAATGCGCTACTTTTCTCTAATTTAATCGACCCTGTATCACCCACCGTTTCCGATATCCCCATGCTGTTCATTCTTATCTTGGACACAGTGTATATTGATAATTTCTTTTTAATGAAAATCTAGCAGAATTTTGTTGAGGAAATGAACAATTCTCAAATCTTTCGCGAAAAATATGAGCTGCAACCTACAAGTTACAATTCGTTTATTTTTCGTTGTGAAAACTCAATATAAAATACGGTTCATTTCCAACAACTCATTCATATATTTTTCAAATACCTATGTCCTAGAAAAATTTCGAAATAATATACCTATCGTGCCGTAAATCCGTAAACTGGTTTGAACTGTTATTTCCCCTATTTCACATTTACTGGACAACCCATTTGTCATGTTACCAAACGCGCTGATAAAACTACGGATCTACATATTTTCATTTTTGTTGGATCTCTTAGTTATAGTATAAAAACGTTGGATTTTATTTTGAATTGATAGTAATTGATGGTATACGAAAGCTATTACATGGAATTAGTGAACTCCATCGGTAACAGTGGCCATTGGCCGATTATTTCGTAGTAGAAATAAGGTTTGATTTCAGGAAAAGGGAGGGGGGATTAGAAATTGGGTAAAATATGATCTCAAAAGGTTCAGTTGTTCGCTTTTATCTCGAAAATGTAAGAATTCAATATTTTAAAACTAATAATAAGGTTGTGGTCTGCGATTATCGCTAGTGATTCAGATAAGTACTTCATCAATTCTAATTATGTTTTTTCCAATGACAATTATGAGAATAATATATTTTTCATATTTTTCTAATTAGTATGTAATTTCTTGTTTTCCTTAACATTGCACTTTTTCTCAATAAATTAATTCTTATACATATAAAATATAATATAGAAGTCAGTCACTTTAATCAATCAAAGATTTCAAACAAACTCAGATTATGGCCTCTAGTTCACAACGCATTTTGAAGAGAACACTTTTTCAAAAAATGTAAATTAGCCATATTTCAGTGAAATTTCGTTGAATATATCTATTTGTCTTCGGGGTATCTGCAAAAATAATGATACAAGAATAGGGCCTTGTCTGGCAGGCAAAACATTGTATGTGTTTCGAATATTTGTAAGGATATGTTGTTGACCCTTGATTGAAATTATTTTTTTTGTATCGAACACATGTAGAGGAATGCACGATTTTTAGTGGAATGTAATACATTTTTCTTCCAGAATATGCGTATGGTCGAGTCAATGATATCAAACTTCTGGAAGAGCTTTTACAAGGCGACCTTTACGGCACCATATCTAATGCTCACACGATCGATGACTGGAGCATCTCCAACGATTCCGAATCAGATGACATTATTAGCCCACCTACACCTCCAATTAGGATTGATTCACTTCCCGAAGATGGCCCTGAAGTAGAAAATTTATCCTTTAAGTCGAGAACGAATTGGTTTACAGATGATAACGAGGTTGCCCAGCCACTGAGGCAAACCTCTGTGGAAAATAAAAAGACAAGTTGGTTGAAGCAGATGAAAGGAGTATTGGAGAAAGCCCCAGAGGTTGTGAAGGGGATTAAGAATAAGGACAATATGGTAGAGAGGGCGGCAATTGGTGTGAATAAGGTAAGTTTTAGTAGTGCACCTACACCGGTATCATGACAAGATGGTCGCCATAAAGGCGGGAAATTCAAATTTCACTGACATCATCAAAGATGGCCGCCATGGGACAACTGTCATATGTCAACTGTCATATGTCAACTGTCATATGTCAACTGTCATATGTCAACTGTCATATGTCAACTGTCATATGTCAACTGTCATATGTCAACTGTCATATGTCAACTGTCATATGTCAACTGTCATATGTCAACTGTCATATGTCAACTGTCATATGTCAACTGTCATATGTCAACTGTCATATGTCAACTGTCATATGTCAACTGTCATATGTCAACTGTCATATGTCAACTGTCATATGTCAACTGTCATTTGTCAACTGTCAAGTGTTCCATGCATCTGATGATTAGATGAAGTATGGAAACGCAACGCGTCATAGACTACCCGACCAATCAGAAGCCGTCATAGTCCCTTGGCCCCCTTGACCCCCTTAGGCATCCGCTGTACCCCCTTAACCCCCATAGGCCTCCGCTGTACCCCCTTGGCCCCCTTAGGCCTCCGCTGTACCCCATTGGCCCCCCTTAGGCATCCGCTGTACCCCCTTAACCCCCATAGGCCTCCGCTGTACCCCCTTGGCCCCCTTAGGCCTCCGCTGTACCCCATTGGCCCCCTCAGGCTTCCGCTGTACCCCCTTCGCCACCTTAGGCCTCCGCTGTACCCCCTTGGTCCCCACTCAGGTCTTCATATGTACCTCCCTTGACCCCCCCCCCCCTTTGCCCCCTTCAAGTATCCGATATGTGCGCTATATTATTACGTCAGAAACGCGTCATAGACTACTGACAATAAGAATTAATGAAAAAAAGTCCTTATATCGGCGGGATTCGAACCCCAGACCACCGGATTACGAGTCCGATGCGTTCCCACAGAGCTACGACCACTATATAATTTAGTTGCAGTCAATGTCGATGCAACGTTATCGCACAGCGTGACGTAGTCGAGCAGATCCGTCCCAAAGATAAGAGACCGCGCGTCTCTACATTTCGTCCGATGAATCGACATTGAATGAGGTCTTTGTTAAGATTGCAGGTGGCCGATGATATCATGAATCACGATCATAATTATCCATAGATAGCGATGATGATGTCATACCTATCCAAGCATTTTCGTCAACACATTGATGAACAAAGAGGTCATTCATAAGTTTACACGTGGTCGGCGATGAAATCATGAATCATGACTTTAATTGTTTACAGATTGCGATTTTGTCGACCTTGAATCAGCATTCTTATTACAGCTTGATATGCAACTATGCATTTCTTGGTGCAAAACACATTCATGAAAGATTATTGTTGTTCTTATCAGTTATAAAACCAATCTCACATCGGGTGGAGCTTCAGTTTGCCTTCGATCATCAACAGATAAACAAGTGACGGTGAATCATCGTGGGTGTGTAGTTCGACAATTATTATTTTGTGGGTGTATATTTCAATAATCTAAGGTGAGTTTTATTCATTAATTTCTCTCGATCTCTATCACCATGCAACTTGAGTTTCGAAATATGGTATCGAATTGGATGTTCTGAAATAAGGATTATTTTTCCATGGTATTAAATAATATGTTCTGAAATAATGATCTTTTTTTTTTTTTCGAAGAGAGCGGTTGAAGCAGTGAAGCTGCAAATTCCACTCTTCACCCCTGACGACTACTCTCTCATTTTCAAAGGGTTGGCAGGACTGTCCTCCAACTTTGAAATTGTGAAGAAATAATCAAATGTGAGTAATCTGCTTAATGTCTAGAATGAATTTCCTCAACTCCTCTGAAGTGTGCATACATTCAACAAAACTGAACTTCTTTCAGAAACCAACAGTGCCCCTCCACAACCCTCCAGTCAACCGGTCACAAGAGAACGGCGGAGACTTCCATCATAGTTTTAAGATTTTGGTGAGTGGAACGTTTCTTTTTATTTGTGAAAACAATGGAAAATTCTAACGAAATTGGTCTTGTGACTGATGAAATTATTAGGAAATTCAAGGATCTAGAAACAAAAAATTTAGAAATCAATGAAAAGAGCTTTTGGATAAAGTAAATCAAAAAACATATTCAAGTCTGTAATAAAGCAATTCGTGAGGCTGATTTGACATCAGGAATTCTTAGAAAACTCCAAACGAACGTGGGACATTTGAAAAGATTTTACGCTCTAATTAAAAATTCCAAACATATTGGATTCGGTCTCACGAGTCCTAGGAGAAACCGGATAGCATGGAGGGATGTCCAATCGGTTTTTGCAAGCCGAATAAGGACGGGTATCATCATTAATATTTCTCACAAGGACGTAGCACAATTTCTGACCGATGCTTGTCATATTTTCAAAATTAAGATCAAAAAAATGTCTCAATAATTTTCAATTAATCAAGGCCAATACCAACTTTTGTGGAGAATTTATAAAGAAATCCAAAGGTGGTGACATAATCGAATTCAAATATTTCAACACAAAAAATGCTTCAATAGATATAGGAACGGATTTAGACCTTTGGTTCCAAGATAATGTTACTGATGTCATTTCAAATAAGCTTTCGGAATTTCAAGAAAAGGATATTGGCTGGGCCTTACATCGCATCATTTCTTTGGAAGTCAACATAAATAAATTAGAAATTGGAAATGGATCTTCATATATTGGTCTGCCTGACCAAATTTCAAAAAAACGAGCTTGTATTAATATCAAGAACACTGATGAAGCCTGCTTTTTTTGAAGCGTGGTCAGTGCCTTATACCCTCCTACGAATCATCATCGTGTAGATAGGCCCAGCTCGTACCCTCATTACAACCAAGTTCTCAATACCACAGGCTTGGAAACTCCCCTAATGTTTAATCAAATCGGTAAATTTGAAAAGTTGAATGATATTTCGGTGAACGTTTATGATTTGGAACTGATCCAGGCAAACGGTAGAGAGTATTTTGAAGTAGTACCCGTAAGACTCACAAAACACAAGTTGGATAGACATGTCAATTTGCTCTTAGTTCAAAGTGAATATTTTCCAAAACCCAACGATTATGAAGCTCTACCTGAGGATGATTCTGATGTAGAAATTCGGTATCATTATTGTTGGATAAAGGACATGTCAAGACTTCTTTCGGCTCAACTCAGTAAATTTGAAAAGAAAAAATATTATTGTGATATATGTTTGAATTATTATTCTAGTGAATCTAAATTGAATGATCATAGTGCTGTGTGTGAAAACATCAACGATTGCAAAATTTCTTTTCCTGATTATGATTTTGTCGAGTTCAAAAATTCTATTTATAAACAGAAAGCTAAATTTATCATCTATGCTGACTTTGAATCTGAATTGCAGCACTATGATCACGAAATTTCTTCGAAAACAAAAAAATATCAGAAACACAATGCTTTCAGTGCAGGGTACTACTTTAAATGCTCCTACGATGACAACTTATCATATTTTAAGAGTCATCGAGGACCTGAATGCATGGATTGGTTCGCATCGGAAATGACAGAGGTCGCAAAATTTGTAAAGTCCAAGATCAAGACAATCATTCCCCTGACTGATTTCCCTGAAAAGGTCGGTGTAACAACTTGTCACATTTGTGAAAAGACATTGAAGGCCGGCGAAACAATCGTCAAAGACCACTGTCACTTCACGGGTCAGTTCAGGGGGTGGGCACACAATGCCTGTAACTTGAACTATCAAAAGTCTTTTGTGATACCTATAGTTTTCCACAACTTGAGTGGTTATGACTCTCATTTTCTCATTAGAGACATTACCAAACGTGGGAGGGTGAGCGTACTTCCTATAAATATGGGAAAATACATTTCTTTCACGCAACACGATAAGGAATCTGAAATCAAATTTAGATTTATAGATTCATTAAGATTTTTAGGCGCCAGTCTTGATGAGCTGGCATCAAATTTAAATAAAGGCAATTTTCGAAATTTGAAAAAAGAATTCATCACTTTGAGTGATAGTAAATTCGAGTTGCTCACAAAGAAAGGTGTCTTTCCATATGACTACATCAATAATGTGGATAAATTAAATGAAACTGAATTACCATCCATCGAGCATTTTTACAAGTTGAATGATGAAAATATTGATGAGGAAAAGTACGATCATGCTCTTAATGTTTGGCAACAATTCGATATCAAGACTCTAGGTCAATATAGCGATCTGTATATGAAGACAGATATCCTTCTGCTGGCAGACGTCATGGAAAATTTTAGAGAAGCTGCTTTGAAAACATACGGCTTAGATCCCGCATGGTATTACACCCTTCCTGGCTATACGTGGGATTGTATGTTGAAATTCACGAAATGTAAATTACAAATTTTGAAAGACGTTGATATGCTTATGTTCATTGAAAAGGCCATAAGAGGCGGAATTTCAGTTTGCAGCAACAGGTATTCGGAGGCTAATCATAAATATGTGCCAACATACGATCCTACAAAGCCTTCAAAACATCTTCTCTATTTGGATGTCAACAATCTGTATGGATGGGCAATGTCTAAACCCCTTCCTCTTGGAGGGTTTGAATGGACAGATACCAACATAGATGTTACATCTATTCCTGACGATGCACCAGAAGGGTATATCCTACAAGTTGACCTAGAGTACCCCGAACATCTGCACGATCTACATAAAGATTTCCCGTTCTGTTCAGAACACCGTAAACCTCCTGGCTCAAAATTGGAAAAATTAATGACAACATTACATCATAAGCAGCAATACATATTGCATTACGTAAATTTGAAACAAGCTATAGCCAATGGTTTGAAATTAACGAAAATCCACAAAGTGGTAAAATTCAAACAGTCCGCGTGGTTGCAGCCCTACATTGATCTCAACACTAGATTGAGAACTGCAGCCACCAATACTTTTGAAAAAAATTTGTACAAGCTTATGAACAATGCGGTGTTTGGTAAGACCATGGAAAACATCCGCAAACATCGCATTGTTAAACTATGTAGATCGTGGGAGGGGCGATACGGGGCAAGAAATTTGATTGCAAGTTCTAAATTCCGTAATCGAACAATACTGAGTGATGACTTGGTAGCTATCGAGCTGGGTAAGTCTAAAATAGTCTTCAACAAGCCCCTCTATGTTGGAATGGCTATACTGGACTTATCCAAGACTCGTATGTACAACTTCCATTATGATTTCATGCTACCTACGATGGGTGTGGAAAATTGTAAGTTACTGTACACAGATACTGATAGCTTCATTTACGAACTTGGTTGTGATGATGTGTACGAGGAACTTATAAAAACTAATCTGAATGAATTCGATACTTCCGACTATCCTTCAGACAATATTTTTGGAATTCCGCAAGTGAATAAAAAAGTAATCGGAAAAATGAAGGATGAAGCAAATTCAAAAATTATTACGCACTTTGTAGGCTTACGTTCGAAAATGTATGCCTACAAGGTGCAGGGAGGTGAAGTAACCAAAAAATCTAAAGGGATCAAGCATAATGTAGTCAAGAATAAGATAACTTTTGATGATTATGTTACATGCCTAAAGGAATCAAAGGAACAAATCGTTACCCAACGAACAATCCGTTCCTATGCTCATGAAGTATTCAGCATCGAGCAGACAAAAATTGCGCTGAGTCCTTATGACAGTAAAAGACATTTACTACCAAATTCGCATGATACCCTTCCTTTTGGACATTTCTCCATCACTCAAACTCCCATGGTGTCAGATCCGCCTGACGAAGAATTTTCGGAATGAATAGCATTCTCTATTGTTTTTATGAATGAAAATGAAATATACACCACTCTGTAAATATATATATATATATACATATATATACGGCCAGCTATCAAACTGAGGACACACCGTCGGATGCACGTTGTGAGGACCACCAGAAGGAGTTGAGCTAAGCACTTGATTTCACTTTTTCTGTCCTCTTCCGAAGCAAGGCAACATACCACGCAGAACATTGAATTATATCTGTTCGTAGTCCATGCAACGATTCACACTGTGAATGCATTTACCAGGAAAGTAGTTGTTTTCTGCTCGTAGTCTACCAGACATTCATTTCAAACTATGTTTGATATTTTTAATTGGATAGACTATTTTTCTCCTTCAAAAAATGTTTTTTGTCCAATTTATGGCTAATCCATTTTTTCATATTTCGATTCTTCAACACGATCAACAACCCGAATTCAACATATTATGAAGTATCGCACACGTATTCGAAGTTCAGCTCCCCATTCGCTAGGACTCGCTGAGTTGAGAGTTGGTAATCCTGCAATCATGTAGGTATTGATTGACCTTTCTAGAATACCGCAGAAAAGTAGGTCTATCTCTTCCATAGATATTATCAATGTTGATGCACATAGGAAATCATGTATGTTAATACATCACCAGCAATTTCAGACAGACTGGCCACCTTTCCATTGTTAGGATTGACACCTGACGAAATTCTCTTTCTATCAGAATTATTTTTTCTGTCGAATGGTAAATCTGTGGAACTCATTACATAAATCACGTTTATATAACAATGTGAACTAGAAAGTGGAATGAAATAATCGTTAAAAAACTAATTTTTATAGCAATGTGAATTTGAAATATTCTGTATGTAATATTCTCAATTATTGAAAATTATCATCAATTTATTCACTCAGTTGTTAGGAACGTGTAGATACGTGATTATAATTCGAGTTATTCAAACAGTCGAATTCAACACATTCCAAATCGTCCGATTGATCTGAAATTCGGCAGGTGAATTTAATTCCGAAGACAATTCATCAGGAAATTACTATTAAAAAAATAGACATGGCGGCTCCAATGAATATGTGATCATGGTTTGATTTCATTTGAAATTGGTGTGTGGGAGTTTTTGGGTTCGGAGAGAATGCAATTTAATCCAAAGTTCATGAATTTATGATGGTGGGTGCAAATTGACAAACGAAATATATAATTATGGTCTGATTGGGTATGTAGCGGTTTTCAAGGTCGTAGATTTATAATGTTCAAGCATAGATTATATTCAAGAAATTGAAATGGCGGCTTCAAGATTGAGTTTATTTTATTATTGGCAGGCAATTCAAAATTGAAAGTTTCAATGTAACAAAGTATGATGCTAAAAAGAACAATATAAATTAAACGTAAAAAATAATTTTATGCAAATGTACTTGTAAGGAAAACATAGTTCAGTTCGATGAACTTGGTTATTCTGGGAATCAGATATGTCCGCAATGTTGGAGCCGCCATCTTGAAGACGCCAATTCGATTCCATGAATTTTGACGAACAATTCTCGATCTCCGCACCTGAAATGCCTCAGAAACCAATTTGAATTGAATCGGACAGTAATTAGAAAACTCTTCCGCCATCTTGGATACGCCATCTTGAAGCCACCATCTTGATTTTATAGATTTTTTCATTGGATCAATCAAAGTCTCTGACCTAGAACACCCCTACATACCAGTTTTGAATCGAATCGGATAGAAATCACGAAACTCATTCGCCATCTTGGGGCCGCTATCATTGAGCCGCGATCTTGGTTTCATCAATTTTGATAAACGATTGGGTCGAATCCGCCATCTAGGTTTCATGATCTCCGCACACGAAAAATCCTACAAACCAGTTTCGAATGAAATCTGACAATAATCACCAAATTCATCCACCATCTTGAAGCCGCCATCTTTATTCTATGAATTTGGACAGAGGATATCAATCTTCCGCACCCTCAAACGTTTACAATCCAATTCTGAAACAAATCGGACAGTAAACACCAAACTCGCCTGCAATGTTGAAGCCGCCATTTCGAAACCGCCATCTTTATTACATGAATTTTGACAAACAACTCCCGATCTCTGCATCCGAAACCCCTCACAATCCAATTTTGAATTGAATCGGACAGTGAATACATAATTCTTCCACCATCTTGGATCCGCCATCTTGGAGCCACCATCTTGATTTTATTGATCTTAACATTGAATTATTCAAAGTCTCTGACTGCTAGAACCCCTACATACCAATTTTGAATCGAATCGGATAGTAATCACCAAACTCAATCGCCATCTTGGGGCCACCATCATGGAGACGCCATCTTGATTTCATTAATTTTGTTAAAAAAGTATCGATCTTTGTACTCGAGAACTCTTAAAGACCAATTTTGAATCGAATGGGACAGTAACTACAAAACTCTTCCGCCATCTTGGATCCGCCATCTAGGAGCCATCATCTCGATTTTCGAATTTCGACATGGTCCTTGACCGCGAAAACCCCTTCAAATCAATTTCGGTCAGTATAATTATGGATGGCAAGATTTAATATGTTTTGCAGTGTTGCCACTTTTCCAGTCCTCACTTTGTACTCAACATATAAATGCACAGGGACTGAAATATACACGTATAGATAATATACTCGCGCAGCAGCGTTCCAAGTGTCAAATCATCGAACTAAAGTATATCATACTTATCATGCTCCTACCAAAGTGAGGTCCACCTATTTTCAGCCATAAATCGATCAACAGTGATTGAAATTTGAGGAGAAAAATAACCTGAACTCCATATACTTCCACGTTCCGAGGCAATGAAACTCCCATTGAAAAATAAGAAGGAAGTAAATTTTATGAAGGAAAACGTTGTGAGGTCCGTATACGGACCTGGTCCTCACAGCTTCCGTAGGTTTCTCATTGGAGTGTCTCACTTTGTACGCTGGAAGTATATATATATATATATATATATACGGCCAGCTATCAAACTGAGGACACACCGTCGGATGCACGTTGTGAGGACCACCAGAAGGAATTGAGCTAAGCACTTGATTTGACTTTTTCTGTCCTCTTCCGAAGCAAGGCGACATAAGAACCTCGAGTATACACGTAGAATGTTGATCATTTCTGAGTTGATTTTTTCACGTATATCTGAACGATATGAGGACCGTCGGCCACAATATCAAAGTGGGGTCCGTTTATTTTTATACATGCTTCTACCAAAGTGAGGTCTTTTCACCATGTATATCATTATGAACCGTATAAAGTGAGGACCGCACAATGTTGCCTTATTTCACTACGCATTATGCGCAGATGTTCAGTTGCTTCTTTCCGGATCATCACGTGCGTCGCAATTGAGGCTCGAATGACTATCAGTCTGCGCAGCATCGTACTGTGAGTTAAATTTAGTAGTAGTTATCGTGAATACTGTTTATTGTTCAATTAAAAAAAGGTTCGTTGATCAGTTAGCTTGATACATGGAATAATAGTATGTGACTGAATATTTATTTTCAGGATAGATCGTAAAACAAAGAAATTAATATATGCTATAAATAATAAAGAGGAAACCAAAATGAGGCAACTTCAAATACCAGAATATGAAACCACGAATTGTCATGGTGAAAGTCAAAATACTGAGAAAATTTCCTATTCGTTTCGATTAAACTATTTCTCATTGTTTCAAAGAACGGTGTTTTAGGCAACATCAATAGGTACTAGACTTTCATATTATTTATACGGTTTATTTCAACTTCACCTGTTTGAAGTTTGAATGTGATGGAATCTAGACGGGCTCAGACTGATCATCCCTTTTCCTTTAACAAAATTATTTTCCTGACGTTTCATTTTTACTTAACCTGTATGAATCTTTGAAGTAAAGTTTCACCAACTTTCAGATGTCTGAGTGAATTTGATACACAACATTATTCATGTATTTAGCCTGAGAGACTCAAACCTTCCCAAAAGTGAATTTGAATTTAGCAGGTGTTTATAACTCTGAATACAATGCATTAAGAAATCATTTGATAAGAAAACAATATGGCGGCTTAAATACGGCGTACGAATTTCGTGATTATGATCCAAATCTATTCAAATTTGGTATGAGAATGTTTGAGGTCGTAGATCATGAATTTTATATGAAAAGTCAAGAGTTCAAGATAGCGGCTTTAAGATGGCGGACGACTTTTGTGATTATGGTCCAATCGGATCCAAAATTGATATTCAGGGGTTTTTGGGGTCCAAAATTACGATTATGATCCATCAATATTTCATTGCATATTTTTTTGTGAAAATTCATAAAATAACTTTATAGAGAAAAAGATAAAATAGTGACTTCAAGATGTCGAACGCATTTTGTGATAACGATCCGATTCTTTCAAAATTTGGAATATGATTGTTTGGAATATGGTCATTTCTGAGGTAGCAGATCATTATGATTTTTCTAATCACTGATTCGAGATGGCGGCTCCAAGATGGCAAACGTATTTTGTGATTATGATCTGGCTCGATTTAAAATCAGTATCAAAAAGAAGGTGGCTTCAAGATGGCGAACAAGTAATGTGTTTATGATCCGATACGATCCAATATTGGTTCGTGGAGTTTTTTGGGGTGTGAATTGAAGAATTTGTGTGCAAAATTCGAAAGTTCAAGATGGCGGCTCCAACATGGACGAGTTTGTTTATGATCTGATTTCATTCGAATTTGGTATGTGTATGTGTAAGGTTGCTAGTCAGCATTCACTAATATTGAATGCAAAAAAATCTATGGCCTTGGTATTCGGTAACAAGTCTAATCAGACTGTACTAAAAAGTAACCTCCACATATTTGTTAATAATGAAGTTTTAAGGATTTCTGATAATGGCAAAAAGTCTAGGCTTACTCTTAGATGACTCTTTGAGGTTCCAGGAGCATGTCAAATGCAATATACAGAGAGCATATGGGGCTCTAAGGCTACTATACCCTCATAGATGTTATTTACCCATAGCTACAAAAAAAACTTTATGTGAAATTTTGTTTGGTCACAATTCAACTATTGTTCCTCTATCTACAGTTTTTGTATTGATCGAGATACTGCTAATAGAGTACAACGTGTACAGAACTCTTGCATCAGATTCATATATGGCATAAGAAAATATGATCATGTCTCGCACAAACTGAATGAGTTGAAGTGGCTTTCAATGAGAGAAAGATTCAGGTTCAATGCCTTATGTCTGTTTCATAAAATTCTATTGTTCAAAAGCCCAACTTATCTTTATGAGAAAATAATTTTCAGAAGTGATATCCACAATCTTAACATCTGGAATAAAAACCTGCTAACATGTCCTGCACACAGAACCTCTCTCTTCGAAAGAAGCTTTCAGTTTAATGTGTATAAATTATACAATGCGATACCTTCTGAATTTAAACAATATAATATGATATAATTCAAAAAATCACTCAAAACATATTTACTGAACAATTCCCTCTAATTGTACTTATCTCCTTTCCTTGTATTTTCTCTAGTACCTTTTTTGAGTGTGATCAAACATTTGAAGGTTGAATTAGAAAATGATGAGTGACCCAAAAAGTTTAGGCTTAGATTGGATAGGTTAAGGTTAAGTAGGCTTAGGTTAGGTAGGCAAAATAAAAAAATAAATTTATGGTCTGATTCGATTCAAATTTCAAATTGGAAGTTAAGAATTTTCCGAGGGTGCTCTCGACCTATATTTTTAAATGTCTTATTGATATAAAACCTGTGTTTGGAATTTCTCAAGATATACATGTACCAGCACGCTCTCACTAACTTACTTCCTGTGATATCTTCCAATTTTCGTGATCAATATTCCGAACACTCATGAATGAACTCAGTGAACCAACAAAATTTCAGAATTATATTCCAGACAATGTCTCCACAAATTCAACTTCAATGCCCAGTCTCGAAAAATTATGATACTGTACGAACTTATAAATGTTATATATGATATCAGATTCGATGGAATCAGTCGTAAAAACTAGGAATTGATCATCAAATCAGTTATCAATTATACTTTTGGAACATCAGAATTAAAAAACAATTTCAGATTGTCACGAACTGTTCATGGATGAACCTCCAGAACAAAAAAAACCCGTAGACCGAGAAGAAATATTCAAACAACAAGAAGTCTCGAGGCAAGAATATTTCCCTTATTTATCTGAAAATGAAACCAATGATGAAAAATACAGTCTCCAAGCGTTTCTTCGACTAAGAAATCATACACACGAGAGACTGAATCATTTCGAGTATGTAACTGCTTTTTTCAGTTCAATTATCTTCAATTCACGAATCATCTCACCACCTAGCCGAGTATTCTGCTGACTTTTCTACTCCATCGACAATATTTCGATTCTTCAACACGATCAACAACCCGAATTCAACCTATCATGAAGTATCGCACACGTATTCGAAGTTCAGCTCCCCATTCGCTAAGACTCGCTGAGTTGAGAGTTGGTGATCCTGCAATCATGTAGGTATTGATTGACCTTTCTAGAATACCGCAGAAAAGTAGGTATATCTCTTCCATAGATATTATCGATGTTGCACATAGGAAATTATGTATGTTAATACATCACCAGCAATTTCAGACAGACTGGCCACCTTTTCATTGTTAGGATTGACACCTGACGAAATTCTCTTTCTATCAGAATTATTTTTTTTGTCGAATGGTAAATCTGTGGAACTCATTACATAAATCACGTTTATATAACAATGTGAACTAGAAAGTGGAATGAAATAATCGTCAAAGAACTCATTTTTATAGCAATGTGAATTTGAAACATTTTGTATGTAATATTCTCAATTATTGAAAATTATCTTCATTTTATTCACTCAGTTGTAAGGAATGTGTAGATACGTGATTCTCATTTGAGTTTTCACGAACTTCTATGTAGTTAAAATCGTAACTATGTAACGAACAATGTAATTCAAAAAGTCAAATTCAACACATTCCAAATCGTCTGATTGATCTGAAATTCGGCAGGTGAATATAATTCCGAAGACAATTCATCAGGAAATTACTATTGAAAAAATAGACATGGCGGCTCCAATGGATATGTGATTTTGGTTTGATTTCATTTGAAATTGGTGTGTGGGAGTTTTTGAGTTCGGAGAAAATGCAATTTAATCCAAAGTTCATGAATTTAAGATGGTAGGTGCAAATTGACAAACGAAATATATAATCATGGTCTGATTGGGTATGTAGCGGCTTTCAAGGTCGTAGATTTATAATGTTCAAGTGATATTCAAGAAATTAAAATGGCGGCTTCAAGATTGAGTTTTATTTATTATTGGCAGTCAATTCAAAATTGAAAGTTTCAATTTAACAAAGTATGATGCTAAAAAGAACAATATAAAATAAAGGTAAACAATTATTTCAAAACAATATTTTATGCAAATGTACTTGCAAGGAAAACATAGTTCTGTTCGATGAACTTAGTTATTCTGGGAATTAGAGATGTCCGCAATGTTGGAGCCGCCATCTTGAAGACGCCATCTCGATTCCATGAATTTAAACGAACAATTCTCGATCTCCGCACCTGAAAAGCCTCAGAAACCAATTTTGAATTGAATCGGACAGTAAATAGAAAACTCTTCCGCCATCTTGGATCCGCCATCTTGAAGCCACCATCTTGATTTTATAGATTTTTACATTGGATCAATCAAAGTCTCTGACCGCGAACACCCCTACATACCAGTTTTGAATCGAATCGGATAGAAATCACGAAACTCATTCGCCATCTTGGGGTCGCCATCATTGAGCCGTGATCCTGATTTCATCAATTTCGATGAACAATTGGCTTGAATCCGCCATCTAGGTTTCATGAGTTCTTGATCTCCGCACACGAAAAACCCTACAAACCAGTTTTGAATGAAATCGGACACTAATCACCAAATTCATCCACCATCTTGAAGCCGCCATCTTTATTCCATGAATTTGGACAGATGATATCAATCTTCGGCACCCTAAAACTTAACAATCCAATTCTGAAAAAAATCGGACAGTAAACACCAAACTCGCCTGCAATGTTGAAGCCGCCATTTTGAAACCGCCATCTTTATTTCATGAATTTTGACAAACAATTCCCGATCTCTGCATCCGAAACCCCTCACATACCAATTTTGAATTGAATCGGACAGTGAATACATCTCTTCCACCATCTTGGATCCGCCATCTTGGAGCCATCATCTTGATTTTATGGATCTTAACATTGAATTATTCGAAGTCTCTGACTGCGAGAACCCCTACATACCATCAATGAATCGAATCGGATAGTAATCACCAAACTCAATCGCCATCTTGGAGCCACCATCATGAAGACGCCATCTTGATTTCATTAATTTTGCTAAAAAAGTCTCGATCTTTGTACCCGAGAACCCTTCCTGACCAATTTTGAATCGAATGGGACAGTAACTACAAAACTCTTCCGCCATCTTGGATCCGCCATCTAGGAGCCACCATCTCGATTTTTGAATTTTGACATGGATACATTCATAGTCCTTGACCGCGAAAACCCCTTCAAATCGATTGCGGTCAGTATGATTATGGATGGCAAGATTTAATATGTTTAACAGTGTTGCCACTTTTTCAGTCCTTACTTTGTACTCAACATATAAATGCACAGGGACTGAAATATACACGTATAGATAATATACTCGCGCAGCAGCGTTCCAAGTGTCAAATCATCGAACTAAAGTATATCATAATTATCATGCTCCTACCAAAGCGAGGTCCACCTATTTTCAGCCATAAATCGATCAACAGTGATTGAAATTTAAGGAGAAAAATAACCTGAACTACATAAACTTCCACGTTCCGAGGCAATGAAACTTCCATTGAAAAATAAGAAGGAAGTAAATTTTATGAAGGAAAACGTTGTGAGGTCCGTATACGGACCTCACTTTGACATGGTCCTCACAGCTTCCGTAGGTTTCTCATTGGAGTGTCTCACTTTGTACGCTGGAAGTAAATATATATATACCTATCCAATTATTTTATTACTTTGAGTTTTGATTTGAATATATTTATAATGTATATAATCTATAATATATAGCTGATGTTTTTATACATCATTCTCCTGAATGAAATTTACCCTTTTCTGTTAAATATACATATACCAGCTCTACTTTGTCTATATTCGATTTTTTTTATATCTATATAGCTGATGTTTGTTAGACATGTATCTCTTTCTTTAAATAAAATACTATGAAATAAACTGTTTTCCTTATTTAAAATATTTCAGAACGTTGCTTTTATAGAAAAACAAATATTCTCTCAATGCATTACCTAATAAGCTACAATTCGACATTTCACAAAATGCATACAAAACATCTAAACAACTATTTTCATCATCATGGAAACTAGATCTAATTAAATCTACAACATTATGAAAATAAGCACTAAAATTTATGTTCTCTAACATGACCACTCGATGGATCACTACACCTCGATTAACTTCGAGGATTTGATTGGCATCTCTATCATCGATGTAGAAGTCAACACCAAATTTGCTCACCATTAGAAATTTCACTTCACCGTAAACCATCTGTGTAACTTTGCAGTAATCACCACATGGAAACGTTACGGCTTCACACTCTCGGCTAGTTGGTGCATTGAAAAAATTTTCCAATTGATTTTGCAGCAAATCGGTGAATACAGCCCACTCCATTAATCCAAAAGATATTCTGTATGATGAACATGTTAGAATGACAACTGGACTGAATGATCTGGCAGGGCTTAAACCAACCCCAATATTGAAACACCCCGATGAGAATGATGTGTGGAGTAGGTAATACATCTCATCTTTGGCTGCATTCTCGAACATTTCCAACAGCTCGTCTAATTCTCCATCAGATTCTTCACTGAATGATGCTGCTGGTGGTGATGGTGGTGGTGTCATCTCGACGTCACTCACATCTGACATACTAGCGTAACCACTATCTTGACTCGACATAGCTGGATGACAGACTGAAAATCAACTTCATGCAGATATTTATATGCCCCTCCTTCTTAGACTTATCCGAACTTGAACTGTGATTCTGTTCTTTATGATGGAGATGAAAAGGCCCCACCACTGCAGAATTATGTGCGTGTTTTCCATAAGATTCTATACTAAATCGACGTCTTCTATCCAACTGTTATGTTTTTTGTCAAGTCCTAGCCACTTGATGTACATTTTCTTTCCCTTTCTCCTCAATACTTTTTCTATGAGGTAAATGTCGGGACAAACCTGACACCGAACCTGACATGATATGTGACGTCATACGTATGGTCGTGAGTGGAGTTATACGTGACATCACAATTCTGAGACTTACGTGAGACTTTAGACTCAGAGATGTTCGATCAAGTAAGCTTCATGAATGTAGGAAAATACCGTTCTAAGTTTTCAAGCATCTGTGAAATTATCTGGTAATTCAAATAATGATTATATAAAAAAGTCCACTTCAAGGCATTATTTCCTCTTTCAGGTTTGGTTAATATAAAACATAATTCCTAAAGGGTAAATAGAATCGACAAATTATAGATGCCTCTTTATTTTTTACACAATGTCCAAATCTTTCAATACATTCATTTTATGAAGGAATAATCAAATCTGGTTTTTCATTCGTTCCATGCATGAGCGTCCAATATTCATTGGATAAAGTCCGTACTAACTCACCGATATTCATATCTCTCATTTTTTTCTTATGAATATTATGATCTGTATCAATTTCAAATTCTTGATCTGTTGATAGCTGCTTCATCTCACCGATAAATGGTTCATTTCGAATAGTGGTTACGTCATGCATACGAAGTCTTTTTTCTATAGAAAATCTATCAATCAACGCACAAAAACTTCAAAAACAATGGAAAGCATGACGAAACGTCAAGCATGCGTCATACATACATCGCGCAGACATCGTGTATTTCTTAAAAATCTATCAAACAATATATTGAAACTATAAAAACGAGTAATAGCATGACTAGATATTATGCAAGAGTGTGAAGCCGTAACGTTTCCATGTGGTGATTACTGCAAAGTTATACAGATGGTTTACGGTGAAGTGAAATTTCTAATGGTGAGCAAATTTGGTGTTGACTTCTACATCGATGATAGAGATGCCAATCAAATCCTCGAAGTTAATCGAGGTGTAGTGATCCATCGAGTGGCCATGTTAGAGAACATAAATTTTAGTGCTTATTTTCATAATGTTGTAGATTTAATTAGATCTAGTTTCCATGATGATGAAAATAGTTGTTTAGATGTTTTGTATGCATTTTGTGAAATGTCGAATTGTATCTTATTAGGTAATGCATTGAGAGAATATTTGTTTTTCTATAAAAGCAATGTTCTGAAATGTTTTAAATAAAGAAAACAGTTTATTTCATAGTGTTTTATTTAAAGAAAGAGATACATGTCTAACAAACATCAGCTATATAGATATATAAAAAAATCGAATATAGACAAAGTAGAGCTGGTATATGTATATTTAACAGAAAAGGGTAAATTTCATTCAGGAGAATGATGTATAAAAACATCAGCTATATATTATGGATTATATACATTATAAATATATTCAAATCAAAACTCAAAGTAATAAAATAATTGGATAGGTATATATATATATATATATATATATATATATTTACAGAGTGGTGTATATTTCATTTTCATTCATAAAAACAATAGAGAATGCTATTCATTCCGAAAATTCTTCGTCAGGCGGATCTGACACCATGGGAGTTTGAGTGATGGAGAAATGTCCAAAAGGAAGGGTATCATGCGAATTTGGTAGTAAATGTCTTTTACTGTCATAAGGACTCAGCGCAATTTTTGTCTGCTCGATGCTGAATACTTCATGAGCATAGGAACGGATTGTTCGTTGGGTAACGATTTGTTCCTTTGATTCCTTTAGACATGTAACATAATCATCAAAAGTTATCTTATTCTTGACTACATTATGCTTGATCCCTTTAGATTTTTTGGTTACTTCACCTCCCTGCACCTTGTAGGCATACATTTTCGAACGTAAGCCTACAAAGTGCGTAATAATTTTTGAATTTGCTTCATCCTTCATTTTTCCGATTACTTTTTTATTCACTTGCGGAATTCCAAAAATATTGTCTGAAGGATAGTCGGAAGTATCGAATTCATTCAGATTAGTTTTTATAAGTTCCTCGTACACATCATCACAACCAAGTTCGTAAATGAAGCTATCAGTATCTGTGTACAGTAACTTACAATTTTCCACACCCATCGTAGGTAGCATGAAATCATAATGGAAGTTGTACATACGAGTCTTGGATAAGTCCAGTATTGCCATTCCAACATAGAGGGGCTTGTTGAAGACTATTATAGACTTACCCAGCTCGATAGCTACCAAGTCATCACTCAGTATTGTTCGATTACAGAATTTAGAACTTGCAATCAAATTTCTTGCCCCGTATCGCCCCTCCCACGATCTACATAGTTTAACAATGCGATGTTTGCGGATGTTTTCCATGGTCTTACCAAACACCGCATTGTTCATAAGCTTGTACAAATTTTTTTCAAAAGTATTGGTGGCTGCAGTTCTCAATCTAGTGTTGAGATCAATGTAGGGCTGCAACCACGCGGACTGTTTGAATTTTACCACTTTGTGGATTTTCGTTAATTTCAAACCATTGGCTATAGCTTGTTTCAAATTTACGTAATGCAATATGTATTGCTGCTTATGATGTAATGTTGTTATTAATTTTTCCAATTTTGAGCCAGGAGGTTTACGGTGTTCTGAACAGAACGGGAAATCTTTATGTAGATCGTGCAGATGTTCGGGGTACTCTAGGTCAACTTGTAGGATATACCCTTCTGGTGCATCGTCAGGAATAGATGTAACATCTATGTTGGTATCTGTCCATTCAAGCCCTCCAAGAGGAAGGGGTTTAGACATTGCCCATCCCATACATATTGTTGACATCCAAATAGAGAAGATGTTTTGAAGGCTTTGTAGGATCGTATGTTGGCACATATTTATGATTAGCCTCCGAATACCTGTTGCTGCAAACTGAAATTCCGCCTCTTATGGCCTTTTCAAAGAACATAAGCATATCAACGTCTTTCAAAATTTGTAATTTACATTTCGTGAATTTCAACATACAATCCCACGTATAGCCAGGAAGGGTGTAATACCATGCGGGATCTAAGCCGTATGTTTTCAAAGCAGCTTCTCTAAAATTTTCCATGACGTCTGCCAGCAGAAGGATATCTGTCTTCATATAAAGATCGCTATATTGACCTAGAGTCTTGATATCGAATTGTTGCCAAACATTAAGAGCATGATCGTACTTTTCCTCATCAATATTTTCATCATTCAACTTGTAAAAATGCTCGATGGATGGTAATTCAGTTTCATTTAATTTATCCACATTATTGATGTAGTCATATGGAAAGACACCTTTCTTTGTGAGCAACTCGAATTTACTATCACTCAAAGTGATGAATTCTTTTTTCAAATTTCGAAAATTGCCTTTATTTCAATTTGATGCCAGCTCATCAAGACTGGCGCCTAAAAATCTTAATGAATCTATAAATCTAAATTTGATTTCAGATTCCTTATCGTGTTGCGTAAAAGAAATGTATTTTCCCATATTTATAGGAAGTACGCTCACCCTCCCACGTTTGGTAATGTCTCTAATGAGAAAATGAGAGTCATAACCACTCAAGTTGTGGAAAACTATAGGTATCACAAAAGACTTTTGATAGTTCAAGTTACAGGCATTGTGTGCCCACCCCCTGAACTGACCCGTGAATTGACAGTGGTCTTTGACGATTGTTTCGCCGGCCTTCAATGTCTTTTCACAAATGTGACAAGTTGTTACACCGACCTTTTCAGGGAAATCAGTCAGTGGAATGATTGTCTTGATCTTGGACTTTACAAATTTTGCGACCTCTGTCATTTCCGATGCGAACCAATCCATGCATTCAGGTCCTCGATGACTCTTAAAATATGATAAGTTGTCATCGTAGGAGCATTTAAAGTAGTACCCTGCACTGAAAGCATTGTGTTTCTGATATTTTTTTGTTTTCGAAGAAATTTCGTGATCATAGTGCTGCAATTCAGATTCAAAGTCAGCATAGATGATAAATTTAGCTTTCTGTTTATAAATAGAATTTCTGAACTCGACAAAATCATAATCAGGAAAATAAATTTTGCAATCGTTGATGTTTTCACACACAGCACTATGATCATTCAATTTAGATTCACTAGAATAATAATTCAAACATCTATCACAATAATATTTTTTCTTTTCAAATTTACTGAGTTGAGCCGAAAGAAGTCTTGACATGTCCTTTATCCAACAATAATGATACCGAATTTCTACATCAGAATCATCCTCAGGTAGAGCTTCATAATCGTTGGGTTTTGGAAAATATTCACTTTGAACTAAGAGCAAATTGACATGTCTATCCAACTTGTGTTTTGTGAGTCTTACGGGTACTACTTCAAAATACTCTCTACCGTTTGCCTGGATCAGTTCCAAATCATAAACGTTCACCGAAATATCATTCAACTTTTCAAATTCACCGATTTGATTAAACATTAGGGGAGTTTCCAAGCCTGTGGTATTGAGAACTTGGTTGTAATGAGGGTACGAGCTGGGCCTATCTACACGATGATGATTCGTAGGAGGGTATAAGGCACTGACCACGCTTCAAAAAAAGCAGGCTTCATCAGTGTTCTTGATATTAATACAAGCTCGTTTTTTTGAAATTTGGTCAGGCAGACCAATATATGAAGATCCATTTCCAATTTCTAATTTATTTATGTTGACTTCCAAAGAAATGATGCGATGTAAGGCCCAGCCAATATCCTTTTCTTGAAATTCCGAAAGCTTATTTGAAATGACATCAGTAACATTATCTTGGAACCAAAGGTCTAAATCCGTTCCTATATCTATTGAAGCATTTTTTGTGTTGAAATATTTGAATTCGATTATGTCACCATCTTTGGATTTCTTTATAAATTCTCCACAAAAGTTGGTATTGGCCTTGATTAATTGAAAATTATTGAGACATTTTTTTGATCTTAATTTTGAAAATATGACGAGCATCGGTCAGAAATTGTGCTACGTCCTTGTGAGAAATATTAATGATGATACCCGTCCTTATTCGGCTTGCAAAAACCGATTGGACATCCCTCCATGCTATCCGGTTTCTCCTAGGACTCATGAGACCGAATCCAATATGTTTGGAATTTTTAATTAGAGCGTAAAATCTTTTCAAATGTCCCACGTTCGTTTGGAGTTTTCTAAGAATTCCTGATGTCAAATCATCCTCACGAATTGCTTTATTCAGTTCGAATACGATAGCTACTCGGTACAGACGCGTGCTACGACGGTCGAACTTGTTGGTTAAAACAGTTCTTTTATTTAGTTTATTAAGAGTGATTAATACTTATAAGCTACATACAAGATTAGTAACATAGTATATATAGCACAATGGATGGAAACCCGCCGCCGGGAGGCGGGGGTTTTTCTAGTGTGAGTGATAGTATGCCGAACAACAACAATATCAGTATATTCGATTTGACTCATGATGATGATCCGGTCTACAACGCGGCTCGAGCGGCCTCTCCACATATACAGAAAGAACAAAGCGATACTGCCTCACATACAATGGAGAATATCAGCAGCTCTCCTACAATGATGGTTGATGATAGGATGAACAAAACCTTATCTCCTAAGTTTTTTAATTTGAACAACATTAATAATTATGATAAGGGTAATATTTACGTCTTCATAGAAAAAACTAATGCAGAACAATTAGGTAAGTTACATCCTATGTGTGTGGGTCATGTTCTACATAAAAAATTGAACATCAAAGATATCATACAAATCAGCAAATCAGGTAATAACAGAGTGAAGGTACAACTGAAATCAATAAAGGAGGCAAACAACCTGGTAAATAATGAATTACTTAAAAGAGAGAATCTGAGGGCATTCATTCCTAATCACCTTTTGGTTAGGAAAGGTTTGATATTCGGAATGGATACAATTTTCGATGAAGAGTACATTAAAGAAAATATTATTTCGGAAGCAAATATATTGGAAGTCAACAGAATGAAGCGTAGAATCACTGTGGATGGACAATATACCTTGGTACCTAGGCAAATAGTCATACTTACTTTTGAGGGAACTATTTTACCGAAATCAATCAAAATAAATAGTGTACATTTTAAAATCGAACCGTACGTATCTAGGGTGATACAATGTTTCAAGTGTCTGCGTTATGGACATGTGTCGAATCAATGCCGAAGCAAAAATACACTTTGCCAAAACTGTGCACAACAAAAAGATGAGGATCATGTATGCGATCAAGGAAACATTTTTTGTTTATATTGCGAGACAAATAATCACAACACACTCTCGAACAAATGTCCTCAATTAGAAAAACAAAAATCGATCAAAAAACACATGGCTCAAACAAACTTAACATTCACTGAAGCCAAAAATTTCATTGAACACTCATATGCAAACGTGACAACCAATAATAGATTTAACCTGTTACAAAGCAATTATGAAAACGATTTTCCGACGTTAGCACTTCCAGAGAGAAACATAACTCAAAATAGAATTCCGCGAACTACTGGAACGGTACAAAAAACCCCCTCCACAAGTAAAAACCCCTCTAAAAAGAGGAAAGTTGTTACACCTTCACAATCACCCACTTTTACCCCCATGTTTCCCTTTCAGTTCGGATCATCTCAGCCCTTAGCCTCCAACTCGGCCTTCAATAAGTCAGACCCTAGATCAGACCCAAATATCAGTAAGAATAAAGTGGTCATTAGTGTTACTGAATTAATATTGAATATGCTACAGGGCATACATAATTTAGAGGATATTAAAAAATTTAATGATAATGCAATAAAAAAAGAAATATGTAAAGTGCTTGATGAGGCACTCAGTATCGATACAAATTCAATCTCAAAATGAAACAAATTAAAATCATGCAGTGGAACGCACGTTCTGCTGTAGCAAATAAACTCAGCTTGCAAAAATTTTTATCTGAACATAATTTAGATCTAGTCATTCTTAGTGAAACATGGTTTAAACCGAACAATACATACATATTTTCTGGTTATAATCTGATTAGATGTGATAGGTATGATGGCAAAGGAGGTACTGCCTTACTTATCAAAACAAAATATGCATACCAAGAAATAATTAATAATATTGATAATGAAATATCTTGGTGCGGAGCAAATGTTAAGTTTTCAACTGAATTGCAACTAACTAGTCTGTCAATATATCGAGGACCAACTGTTAGAACGTCTAACAAGGATTGGGTGGATATTTTCAAACAAGCAAAAACTCCATGTATAGCATGTGGAGATTTCAATGCACATAATGGTGCCTGGGGATCTGATAAAAATGATAATGTCGGTGATCAAATCCTACATGCTGCTGATGAATGTGAATCAGTTATTTTGAATGATGGTGTAAGCACAAGAATTTCAAAACCTAATGAACGAAAATCTGTTGTGGACATCTCTCTAGTTTCAGCGAACATTGCATCCCACACGACATGGTCTGTAATACAAGATACATTGGGCTCGGATCACTTTCCTATCATCATGAATATTTACTGTAGTTCCATGGAAAATATCATTATATATCCCAAAAATAAATGGGATACAAAGCGAGCTGATTGGAATCTCTATCAAAACTACTGCACAGAATTGTTCTCGCCGGAACCCGCGCATGATGCAATAGAAGAGAAGTATTCTTGGTTCATTGATAATATAAATAAGGCTGCTGAAGCTTCCATTCCATCGAAAAAACCTTTCAGACTGAAAAATAAACCACCTCCTCCTTGGTGGGATTTGGAATGCGATCAAGCAATTGGAAAAAGAAAACGAGCTCTTAGTGAGTACAAAACAAATAGTTCTTGGGAAAATTATTTATCGGTAAAAAAAATACAAGCAGAAACTAAAAAAAAATTAAAAAATAAGGCAAGAATTCATTGGAAGAAATGGGTCTCCGAACTGAACAAGAATACCCCTAGCCAACAACTCTGGAAACAATCAAGACTCATTCAGAGAATTAATATCAACGGGAAAAAGTCAATAAGTACAGACTGGCAAGAAGAATTCCTCATGAACATTTGTCCACCTCAGGTACCTAAACCAATGACATGCCCGGGTTTTTTGAGTGATGATGTACCTGGTTTCTTGAGTCAACCTTTCACTCTCAGGGAATTGGATTTGGCGTTTAGAAAGTCTTCGGATACGTCACCAGGATTTGATGACATTACCTACTCCATGATCTCACATTTACCTATAAGAGGCAAAGTTTTCCTATTGAACATTTTCAACGATATTTGGGTAAGGAATAAAGATCTTCAAGATTGGAAAGTGGCACATATCATACCTATTCTTAAAAATAATAAGGATGCTAACTTAGCATCGTCATACCGACCAATCTCTTTGTTTCCCTGTTTATTCAAAACATTCGAGAGAATGATTAAAGTTAGGTTAGAATGGCATCTCAAAATGCTCAATATATTACCTCCAAATCAATTTGGTTTTAAAGCAGGATACGGAACCCTTGATGCAGTTGCAACCTTAGTAACAGATATACAGTGTTCACTAACTGAAAACAATTACCTAGGAACTGCCTTCATAGACATCAAAGGAGCATATGACTCAGTAGATTTAGAAATACTCAAGAACAAACTAATTAATTTGCAAATTACTCCAAGAATTGCACACATTTTAACCAATCTCTATTCAAATAGATATATTTGGCTAAGAACACATAACAATGAAAAAATCGGACCTCGTATCCTTTCTTTTGGCCTTCCCCAGGGAGCTGTTCTCAGCCCTATACTTTTCAATCTATACACTTTGGACATACATAATATAATATCGAATGCTTCTATAATTCAATATGCCGATGATTTCTGCGTATACGTGGATGAAAAGAAACAGGAATTATGCAGAACTCGATTGGATAGGGCAGTTACTCAGTTCAGTAACTGGGTTGATACTAATGGATTCACTATATCGGAAGATAAGTCAACTTGTACAATCTTCCCAAGACACAATCTCGATAACCCTGACGGCACAGTTATGCTTGGTAATTTCATTTTTCCACTTAGACATCAAGTATCTTATCTCGGATTCATACTAGATAAAAAACTTACATGGAAACCTTATATTGAGAAGATTTCAATAAAATGTAATAAAGGATTGAATTTTCTACGATCCACTACACATGTTTAGTGGGGTGCTGACCCCAAAACAAGCTTATTATTTTATAAAGTATATATAAGATCAATTTTGGATTATGATTCAATTTTGTATGGTTCCGCTAGTGACAATTTACTCAGTAAACTGGATTGAATACAAAATAAAGCACTGAGGGTATGCATTGGAGCAATGTCATCTATCCAATTGAGCCCTCACGAGTAGAGGCATTAGAACCGCCACTGTTAATAAGGCGGCAATTCCTGGCTGAAAAATTCTTATTAAAAACTTATAGCAAATATTCTCCACTACTGAACAGGTTAAGTAGACTAGCTATTCAATATTTAACTGAGAAGTATTGGATACATAAAAGAAGTCCCCCACTTTGTAATGCATATCGAGAAACTTGTGGACACCAGGAATATATGACACAGGTACACCCGCAATATCCAGAAAATGATTACTTCGATCTATCAAGTCACAACCATACACTAATTCCCAAATATTCTGAAAATCCGGATATCAACAAAATTATAATGGAAACCCTTCTGGAGAAATATCAACAATATGTTAAAATTACACTGATGCTTCAAAAACCAAAGTGGGAGTAGGATGTGCTTACATAATCCCTCAAAAAAATATTTGAACTCAGTATAAACTTCCAAGAGAGTTTTCGATTTCCTCAGCTGAAACATATGCCATTCTTATGGCCCTCACTCATATTCCTGCGGATGTCAACAAGATTGTAATCTTGTCGGACTCCCTTTCAGCGATCACAGCAATATGCAATATATATAAACCGTCAACCTCACTGAATCCTTTTTTAATTAGAACTAAAATTTTGCTCAACGAGGCAAAGATGATGGGTAGAGATATTATTTTTTTCTGGGTGAAAGGGCATGCAGGCATAAAATATAATGAAAAAGTAGATATGCTAGCTAAAGAATCTGTTAATATGACCGCGTATGCAACAATGCAAGTGTGTTTGGAAGATCTAATTACAGCAAGAAAAAATATACAAAGAGAGAAATGGCTGGAAAGATGGCACGAGTACTGCATCAGTAGTCCGACCAGATACACAAGAATCCATCCAAATATCCCCTCCAAATACTGGCATTCTGAGCTCAATTTATCTAGAAGATGCATCACTGTTTTCAATAGAATGCAGTTTGGTCATGGATGTTACCCAGCATTTTTAGCTAGAATGGGGTTGACTCAATCTAATTTATGTCAAGTTTGTGATGTTGAAGGAGACTTAGACCATATAGTTTTCAATTGCCAGACAACGAGGGAAGAAGGTCAAGAACTCTATTCTCGCCTTTTGAGTATGAAAATAGACACTCCTTTCAATTTATTGTCGTTGTTAGCCCTTAATGATGAAAAAATCAATTCAAACATTATAACATTCATTCAAAACACTGGTTTGAAAATCTAATGGAAAGCGATTCATATAAATACTCGTCACATTATTAATTAGCTTCGTTTCCTTATTTCCTTTATTAATTCCTTATGTTTATGTTTATGTATATCCCTTCTGCGGTCTAGTGTTGTGTGTATATAAACTGAATGCCATGACGGACCCCTTGGCGAGAAGAAACCCTGTGATCCAATGTTAATTCCTGGCGTATTCTTCTTTGAGCTTCCGCTCTTCGATTTTAGTTATAGGTTTACTGTTATTATAATTATCATAAGAGACTGGCTGTGTGGACATTTCCGGATGCCAAAAAAAAAATTGCTTTATTACAGACTTGAATATGTTTTTTGATTTTCTTTATACAAAAGCTCTTTTCATTGATTTCTAAATTTTTTGTTTCTAGTTCCTTGAATTTCCTAATAATTTCATCAGTCACAAGACCAATTTCGTTAGAATTTTCCATTGTTTTCACAAATAAAAAGAAACGTTCCACTCACCAAAATCTTAAAACTATGATGGAAGTCTCCGCCGTTCTCTTGTGACCGGTTGACTGCCAAAAAAAAAATTGCTTTATTACAGACTTGAATATGTTTTTTGATTTTCTTTATACAAAAGCTCTTTTCATTGATTTCTAAATTTTTTGTTTCTAGTTCCTTGAATTTCCTAATAATTTCATCAGTCACAAGACCAATTTCGTTAGAATTTTCCATTGTTTTCACAAATAAAAAGAAACGTTCCACTCACCAAAATCTTAAAACTATGATGGAAGTCTCCGCCGTTCTCTTGTGACCGGTTGACTGGAGGGTTGTGGAGGGGCACTGTTGGTTTCTGAAAGAAGTTCAGTTTTGTTAAATGTATGCACACTTCAAAGGAGTTGAGGAAATTCATTCTAGGCATTAAGCAGATTACTCACATTTGATTAGTTCTTCACAATTTCAAAGTTGGAGGACAGTCCTGCCAACCCTTTGAAAATGAGAGAGTAGTCGTCAGGGGTGAAGAGTGGAATTTGCAGCTTCACTGCTTCAACCGCTCTCTTCGAAAAAAAAAAGATCATTATTTCAGAAAATATTATTTAATACCATGGAAAAATAATCCTTATTTCAGAACATCCAATTCGATACCATATTTCGAAACTCAAGTTGCATGGTGATAGAGATCGAGAGAAATTAATGAATAAAACTCACCTTAGATTATTGAAATATACACCCACAAAATAATAATTGTCGAACTACACACCCACGATGATTCACCGTCACTTGTTTATCTGTTGATGATCGAAGGCAAACTGAAGCTCCACCCGATGTGAGATTGGTTTTATAACTGATAAGAACAACAATAATCTTTCATGAATGTGTTTTGCACCAAGAAATGCATAGTTGCATATCAAGCTGTAATAAGAATGCTGATTCAAGGTCGACAAAATCGCAATCTGTAAACAATTAAAGTCATGATTCATGATTTCATCGCCGACCACGTGTAAACTTATGAATGACCTCTTTGTTCATCAATGTGTTGACGAAAATGCTTGGATAGGTATGACATCATCATCGCTATCTATGGATAATTATGATCGTGATTCATGATATCATCGGCCACCTGCAATCTTATCAAAGACCTCATTCATTGTCGATTCATCGGACGAAATGTAGAGACGCGCGGTCTCTTATCTTTGGGACGGATCTGCTCGACTACGTCACGCTGTGCGATAACGTTGCATCGACATTGACTGCAACTAAATTATATAGTGGTCGTAGCTCTGTGGGAACGCATCGGACTCGTAATCCGGTGGTCTGGGGTTCGAATCCCGCCGATATAAGGACTTTTTTTCATTAATTCTTATTGTCAGTAGTCTATGACGCGTTTCTGACGTAATAATATAGCGAATTTTGGATTCGTAGGCGGAAAGTGACTTTTTAAAAACAACAAGTGAACTACATGAACTTTATTCAAACGGGTCTCGATGAAGTAAAGCTATCAAATGACGATTACAAATAGTTTTATATAAATAATACGCTGAGTCAACAGCCTCTAACATTGGATGACTTTGGCGATGCATCAATGGCGGCACAGTGTGGCTTCCCATAACTCCTCCATCCTTAGAAGGAAAATCCGGGGCTGCATACAGAATTTTGCATCTCGGATTCTTCCGGTTGATTTCTTGATTGGGCTCTTTGTTGTAGCTTCTTCTTGAAGAACTTGCAGGCAATGTAACATATAGAAACGACAAGTAGAACAAACATAATTAATGTCCATACACTGATATTTTTTGCAATAACAGGAGTTTCGATGTCATTTAATTGTTCATTTTGAATATCGAGTTTGCTTCTAATATGATCCAATTCATCTAAATTAATTGAATCCATCTTCAATGGCTTGAAGTTTATTTTCAAATTTCCAATGGCGTGGAGGTCTTCTTTTATCTCGGGCAAGTCTATAATGTTGACTTGTCTTTGAGAACTATGATAATTTCTGATTTGGATATCTTCAATTTTAATTTTACATTCTGGGTTCAATTTTAGTAGATAGGTTCCTTCCAATGGGACGTTATCTTTATTTTTCTCACATTGTTGTTGCGCTACTACTTTCTTAGGAGTAGTAATTATCCAAGTATTTTTCTCAAGTTTTTGAATCTTGATTTCTTGAATTTCAACTTGTATCTGATGACAATTTGTAACATTTTCGGAATAAAGTAACATTTCTATTTCACAGGGGAGATTTTCTTTCTTGATCTTCACAGGACTTGTTTCTTGACAAATGTATTCTTCTGGTATTATTTCAGAACATTTTGAATTCAAATATACAAACTGTTTGTCATTCAGGATAAGGTATTTTGATTGAGGAATAATAGCTTTGAAGATATTTTCTTTTTGGATTGGTAAGGAATATAAATGATAATAATTATAGCTCTCAAATTCCACTATTGGTGTCTCGAGAATAAATATTATTTGATTTCCTTTACTATAACATTTTATTTCGATAATTTTCTCAAAAATCAATATATTTTCTAAAATTGGTTCATAAGGATGTCTTCCATATTTGAGCTGTTTACTTATAGTTGATATTTCTTGTAGAAGTTTATTTGGATCTATCATGGAATTATGGAATGTATTTAACTTGGAAAAAGTAATTGCCGTTTCGATTCTTTCTAAGATATCATATATTGCTTGAAAACTCATGTTTATTTGGAATAGGACCACATGAATAATAAAATATTCATAGCTTTCCATACTTTCTATCTCTTTGGATTTCAATATCTGTTCAATTTGCATAATTCTAGATTCTAATACAATTTGATTATGTGCTAGAGCCTTTGTATTATTTTTGAAGTTATCAATTGATTTTTGAAGGAGGGTTATTTGATCTTTCAAAATAGTTTTCATTTTTGATTGATTATCAGACAATTTTTGAATAGCATTGTCATATTTTTCTGCATCATTTTGATCTAGATTTCCTGTTAATGTCTTTATGACTGTTCCTAGACCGTCAAAAATTCCTCTCTTACTTTTCTTGCTAGTTTTTGTAGGATTTAATTGATGTATCTGAGATTTGATTTTCTGTTCGATATTATTTATAAGATTATAAGAATTGTGAAATTCTCTATCGTAATTTTTCTTTGTGTAGTTCCCTTTGAATAATGTTCTCATATTACTAAACATATTTTGTAGTATGTAAAATTCCTCTATAATATTGGTTATATCAAATATTTGTATAAACGTCCAACAATCTACTTTGTTTTGGGCGTTACCTAGCTTATAGGGTAATATTCCGGGATTCTTATTTAAGTTGTGGAATCTCGGGAATTCGAATGTTCCGAAGGAGTAGGAGATGAGGAATCTGAAACAATAATAGGTTTTCTCAGTTCCTTTATATGAATGATCTCTTTTTTATCGGGTTTTTTCTTATTAGTTATCTCGACTTTATTTCTTTCTAACATTTCAGTGATTTCAAAAGGTCCTAAGAATTTATTATTCTTTTTATTACGTTTTGCAGGGTTGACTTTATATACCGTTTGTCCTACATGGAATTCATTACTAGAATTTCCATCTTTATTAGTTTTTTCAAGAACTTTTTCTTTTTTCGTTTCCAATAATTGATTTACCTTCTCATAAACGTGTTTTAATTTTTCTTTATGATTTTCTGCATAATCAGAATAGAATTCGGTGGGTATTAGGATTTCATTTGGATCTCGTGTTTGAGTATGTCCAAAAGTCAATTCAAAAGGTGTATAATTCGTAGAACTATGGACTGTACTATTATATCCTAATATTGCGTAGTCCATTAAATTTTCGTCTTCATCAGGGTGTATTTCTTTTACGATTCTCAAATGTTCAATTATTGTTGAGTGAAAACGTTCAACAATGCTGTTAGATTCATGATGTCCTGGAGTTGTAAAATGAATGTTTATTTTGTGCATTTTTGATATTTCTTTCACCGTGTCATTATTAAATTCTGTTCCATGGTCAATTATTAATTTCTTTGGTACTCCGAATGATGAAAAGTATTTTATTAACGCTTGACTAATATGAATTGATGTTTTCCCTAACACTTGGTATGCTTGGGCAAATTTTGTAAAAGAATCTACTATCGTTAAATAATTTTTATTATTAAAGAAAAATAGATCTATGTGTACAATTTCAAATGGCTTTGATGCTGTTTCGGTGTGCATCAGAGGTGTATATGGTTTTTTTCTGGAATATTTCGTTCTCTGACAAATGTCACATGAATTAATATATTCAGTTATAGTAGTGTTCATATTTTTCCAATAATAATTTCGTTTTAAATATTCAAGGGTTTCTTTAATACCTCTATGATTTGATTTTCCTTCATGGTGATTTTTCATTAACATTATCTGTTCATCTTTATCAATTACTGTATTCACTTTTTGTAAACATCTTATTAATTTTGGTCCTTTTTCAGAAAAATACTCAAGATAGACTGAGTTGAAATCATTATACAGATTATCATTATGAAAATGCATACAATAACATTTGGCTGTAATCGTATAATCTCTAAGGAATTCTAATATTAGATCTCTATTATTCTTTGTTGGAATTTTCAAGGTAATAATTTTATAATTCTCATATTTTTCTTGCTTTATCTCTAACTTGGGATATGGGTTTGGTAAGACAATGATTTGATTCAATTTGTTGTTGATGAATTCATTATATATCTGGATTCCATTGTTTGTTGTTTCATTTGCTGTTGTATGTTGAGTCATTTGTTTTTCATGGTCAAGATCAATTTTATTATGATTAATTTCATTATCTTCTGGAGGTTTTATTTGTACGTCCGAGATTATCTGAATCTTATCTTTATTATTAGAACTGGATGCAATTTGTTGTATAGGGGGATTCATTTGATCGGATTGATTTAGTCTCGCTATATTTTCTGATAAATTTCGAAGATATTCTAAAGTTTCTTGATCAATATCTCCTGGATTATTAATCATTGATTCATCTTCTAATGCATTGATTTCAATTCTCGATAATGCGTCAGCTACGATGTTCAATTTTCCTTTTTTATGAATTATTTCATAATCAAATTCTTCTAATTTTAAACGCCATCGAACTAATTTCGAATTGGGTTCTTTTAATTTGAATAACCAAACTAATGGTCTATGATCACAATAAATTTCGAATTTTCTTCCAAACAAATAAGGCCTAAAATATTTGCATGCCCATACAATTGCGAGTAATTCTCTTTCAATTGTACTATATTTTTGCTCTGTATCATTTAAAGTTCTGGATGCGTATGCGATCGGTTTGTCACTACCTACATTACCTTGTGATAAAACAGCGCCTAACGCAACTTTTGATGCGTCTGTAGTTAATATAAATTTTTTCGAAAAATCTGGATATTGAAGTATTGGTGAATTTGATAATAATTGTTTACACGAATTAAAGGCTGATATGAAATTCTGATCATGAATTACTTTTGCATTTTTCTTTAAACAAAGAGTCATTGGTTTTGTAATTTTAGCGAAATCTTTTATATATTTCCTATAGTATCCGAGTAATCCAAGAAAGCTTTTGATTTCTTTCTGGGTTTTGGGGATTGGAAATTTCTTTATAGCTTGAATTTTCTCTGCATTCGGTTTTACTCCATCAGGTGTAATAACATGTCCTAAATAATTGACTTCTTTACGTAAAAATTCGGATTTGTCTAATTGAACTTTAAAATTGGATTGTCTCAATCTTTCAAATACTAATTTCAGTTTTTCAATATGTTCTTGAAGTGATGTCGAAAAAATAACGATATCATCAAGGTAAACTAAACAAATTTCATTTTGTAAACCTCGTAAAATATTGTCCATTACTCTCTGGAATGTACTGGGTGCATTTTTTAATCCGAAGGGCATTCGTTTAAATTCGTAATGTCCATTTTCTGTTGAAAAAGCAGTTTTTGAAATATCATCTGAATGCATTTCAATTTGGTGAAATCCGTTAGCAAGATCAAGAGTGCTAAAATATTGGCTTTTACCTAATTTATCTAGTATATCCGTGATATTCGGAAGTGGGTATTTATCATCAATAGTTTTTTCATTTAGTTTCCGATAATCTATAACCATTCTCCATTTTCTTTTTCTGGTAACATCTAACTTTTTTGGAACTATCCAAATAGGACTAGACCAAGGGGAAGTTGAATTTTGTATAATACCTTGTTCTAACATTTTATGAATTTGTGACTTTACTTCTTGTTTGTGGATTTCTGGATAACGATATGTCTTTGTATAGATTGGCGATTCATTATTCAAATTAATTTTATGTTGAATTTGATTCGTAAAGGTTAAAGGAATTTCTTCACAATGAAATATGTCTCTGTATTCAAAGCAAAGGTTTTTTATTGCTTTTTTCTCTTCTAAATTACTATGGTCAAGGCGAATGTTTTTTAAGTTTCGCTTCGTGAGATTGTCTTGATTTTGTGTTAAAGTCTCATCAGTTTCCATTTTTTCAATGAAATTGATCTCTGCAATATCTAGAATTTCAATTTCGAACGGAGCATGTATTTCAATTTTTGATGCAAATTCATTTGCATTCGAAATCATAGTTGTAGCAAAATAATTTTTCACGTTCACTACTGCACGAGGGGATTCCGTTAAGTTTGCGAATTTAATATAATTTAATAAACCTATACCTTCTTTTTGATTAACTGGTAACCTGACTGTTTTTTGAATTCTCGGAGGAATTATTAATGTATAACTTTTATTTTTTAATTTATTTTTCAGTTCTGTCAATTCTTCAGTTTCATAAATAATTGGAATTTTTACAAAAGGTGTAATTATTAATTTTGAATTCACGTCTACAAGGGCTTTAAGTTGTTTCAGTAAATCAATGCCTATAAGTCCGTCATATTTATTACTGAATTTGAATAAATAAAATTTATGCGTTTCTGGAATTCTAAAAATATTAAATACTGGAATAATTGCTATTTCATTATGGTATGAAATATTATGAGCACTTTGTATATGAAAATCTTGTTTGAATATGTTATTTCTATAAAATTTATATGCTAATTCTGGTGTCATAAAACTTCTTGTACTTCCTGTATCAATAAGAAAATTTGCTTTTAATTCTGGGATAAAAATATGGGGTAAATTATTGTTTGATAAGTTTAGATTCATTATGTAGGGTGTGTTTTCATAGGAACATGAGAAAAATTTGTTTTTGGATTTTCCGGTTCATTAATTTGAGAATATTCGGGAATATTGGAATAATAATCATTTTGTTCTTGTTCGTATTCGTTATACTCAGGGTAATAATCAGGATGTTGGTATTCATTTGACATAGTATTTTCATCATGATTCATCTCTGGTTGGTTTTCGAAAGGATTTTCGAATTCTTCGATATCTTGTGCAAATAATTGGGCTTGAGTAGATGATTTTTGTCGATTAATTACTGTATTTCCTGTGGATGTATCCATTGGTTCTGGTCTATAATAATTTCTTCGAATTTGAGAATTATTTGATCGATTAAAATTTTGTGGTATTTGAGTTATTTGGCTTGATCTTTGTTGACTGAAATTATTGGGGCGAAATTGAGATTGATTATTTTGAAATGGATAAGGTCTATTCAAATAATAAGGAAGTGATCGAAATGGATTGTATGAAGGATTCATGTTCTGACTAGTACTCGGCAAATTTTGTGAAAAATAAGGTCTTTGAAAATGGTTTTGATATTGTGGAAATATTGGTCTCTGAACATTATTTTGATAATGTGGAAATATTGGTCTCTGAACATTATTTTGATAATGTGGAAATATTGGTCTCTGAACAGCAGGTGTTATTTTTGGAATTGGTTTATAAGAACTCTGTAGATTAATGGAATTATTTCTGTTTTGACTGTACATGAAATTTTCTTCTTCTATAACTAATGACATTGCTTTTTCCAAACTATCGGGATTTCTTGGTAAACATCTAATAAATGTTTTCAAAGATAGATCTTCATAATTTTGCATTTGTATTGTTTTTTGTTGAGCTGAACCATTAGAAGCGTTCAATTTAGCAGCAATCAAACTTCTAGAATCTTGAATTCTCATTCCAAAATTATATGGTGTTTCATTTTTCAAAGGTCTCATAGTTATAAGGTCCTGAACCAAACAATCAAGATTTCTTTGATCTCCAAAACATAATTTCAATGCGTTTTTTATATCTGTCCAAGTTTTTAATTCTATTCTAGAACCAACTAAACTTAATGCTCTGTGTGTTAATTTTCCAACAATTGCTCTCACAATGAAATTGGTCAAAGAATGATTTGTGGGATTTTGAAAATTTGATATTAGACTTTCACAGTTGTCAATGAAAACTCCTAACGTATGGGGATTTCCATCGTATTGCGGAATAGTATCGATATAAAGTCTCAATAATTGATAATTTACTTCGGTCATATTGCTAGTTTGAGATTCTATTAAATTATCTTCGACTGATATATTGTTGAAATTTTGAATCAAATATTCGATATTATTTTCCAAATCTGACATAAAATTTTAAAATGCGAAAATGATTTCTTTTCTACGGCTACGTGGATTTGAAGATATAATATTAACAATTATATACAAGGAATGGATATGAAAAAGAATGAATGACTTACAGTAGAAACACTGTCGATTTTTTCATTCTCAAGTACTGATGGTGATGAGTGATGATTTTCTTCGTTTCTTGTTTCTTCGTTTCTTGTTTCTTCGTTTCTTGTTTCTTCGTTTCTTGTTTCTTCGTTTCTTGGTTTCTTGGTTTCTTGGTTTCTTGTTTCTTCTTAACTCTAATGCCACTAGGAGTTGAGCGATGCTGTCTCTTGTCCCTGGACTCTTCCTATCCTAGAACTGGTGTTGGCGATGTGTGTCCTCTTCCAGTTTTTTCAAATCTTCGGCGATGTTTGTCCTCCAATTTGAGCTGGTTTTGGCGATGCTTGTCCTCTACCAGGCGTAGACACTTGAGTTTTTGTTGTATCACGAACCACTAACGTTTTTTTTTGCTTTCAAACTGTTAAAACAGACCGGTTTAACGCGATTTTGTCGTTGCACCGTTTTGCAAAAGAATCCTACCGACTGCGCCAATTTTGGATTCGTAGGCGGAAAGTGACTTTTTAAAAACAACAAGTGAACTACATGAACTTTATTCAAACGGGTCTCGATGAAGTAAAGCTATCAAATGACGATTACAAATAGTTTTATATAAATAATACGCTGAGTCAACAGCCTCTAACATTGGATGACTTTGGCGATGCATCAATGGCGGCACAGTGTGGCTTCCCATAACTAGCGCACATATCGGATACTTGAAGGGGGCAAAGGGGGGGGGGTCAAGGGAGGTACATATGAAGACCTGGGTGGGGACCAAGGGGGTACAGCGGAGGCCTAAGGTGGCGAAGGGGGTACAGCGGAGGCCTGAGGGGGCCAATGGGGTACAGCGGAGGCCTAAGGGGGCCAAGTGGGTACAGCGGAGGCCTATGGGGGTTAAGGGGGTACAGCGGATGCCTAAAGGGGGCCAATGGGGTACAGCGGAGGCCTAAGGGGGCCAAGGGGGTACAGCGGAGGCCTATGGGGGTTAAGGGGGTACAGCGGATGCCTAAGGGGGTCAAGGGGGCCAAGGGACTATGACGGCTTCTGATTGGTCGGGTAGTCTATGACGCGTTGCGTTTCCATACTTCATCTAATCATCAGATGCATGGAACACTTGACAGTTGACACAGCGGCATGGAACACTAAACAGTAGACATATGACAGTTGACATATGACAGTTGACATATGACAGTTGACATATGACAGTTGACATATGACAGTTGACATATGACAGTTGACATATGACAGTTGACATATGACAGTTGACATATGACAGTTGACATATGACAGTTGTCCCATGGCGGCCATCTTTGATGATGTCAGTGAAATTTGAATTTCCCGCCTTTATGGCGGCCATCTTGTCATGATACCGGTGTAGGTGCACTACTAGTTTTGTATGATAGTGAATTTCAAAGTAGGTATTTTTTATCGAAAACTGAGGAATCATATTATATTCTAGATATTTTGTTCAAATATCTAATTTTTTCAAGGCTATGACATTGTACTGTTTAGGAAAAAAAATATAAAGTCATTTTCGCTTACACGAAACTCCTGCAGCTCCACATGGATGAACCCCTACATTCTTCTTCAACAACATCGAAGACAGGGGTTTTATCCAAAGAGTTGACCTTTGCATTCCTTAGGCCAGGCGGGCGTAAATCGGAAACAGAGGGGTTCATCATGGCATACCAGGATGGAGTTTTCAATACCCTACATTACCGAAGCCGAGTCATGGGTATAGAGGTCCCTGATGTAAGATGCAGGGCCTGCCGTGGGGGCCGGAAACGCTGATGCACCTGCTTTCAGCATGCACGGTGTATGCAGTTACGGCCTATATCCATAGACATAATGCATTACCAGTGCTCTATTACCATCTGAGGCACTCGTACGGTATTGATGAAGCTCCCGTGCTGCCTTATGCTCCGGGGGATATTGAGTCCGTTGTGGAGAATGAGAGGTGTCGAATTTATTGGAACTTCTCATTCCCCACCGTCAGGCAGATACAAGCCAATAAGCCTGAAGGTAGTCCTCCTCGATCACCAAACCAAAGCGATGTTTGTGATTGAGTTTTCGGCACCAGCCGAACCGAACATCGTTTTGAAGGAGGAGGAAAAACGGACAAAATATAGAGATCTCCTCTACGAACTTCGCAGACTATATCCAGACCATTCTGTTGAAATGGTCATCCTGATTATAGGCTCCCTCGGTGGTACACGACAGACGCTGCTCTCGGAACTCCAGAAAATACCAGCTTGCCAACAGAAGGCACACGTTTTAGCTGGGGCGATGCAGAAAGCCGTCATACTGGGATCATTGCGTCTACTTAGAACACACGATATTCGGACGCAGTGATCACTTACCTCACGGCGTGAGGAGTGGTCACTGGTTTCTCTCCAGCTCGACTCTGCGTGGTATCGGAAGCCGCAGAGTCGTGACTGGAATTGATCAATTTCAATACAATTATAATAATACTTAATTTTCCACTAAGACAATATTACAAATTGTATAGGAAATTGTCAAAACACAAAAAATAGAAAATGTAGAAAAGACGATTCAGAGAACAAGACTTATACTAGTCTAAAAATTCTGTCAACGAATAAAAACATTTTTGCACTAAAAAACTGTTTAGTATCTTTTGAAAAGAGCAAGATGCTCTGCATTCCTTATGTGGTCAGGAAGTTTATTAAAAAATCTTCTTCCGATGTGCTCAGGTGAGCTGGAAGTTACTCTTAGTCTTGCAAAAGGTACATGAAATTGATCTCTAATCCTGGTATTATAGTGATGAACATTTTTATTCACTTCCAAAACTGACCTGTTTTTATATATATACATACATATTTCAGACATACATATATACAGATACTAACGTTAACACATTAAAATCTAGAGAGTGGTTCACAAGATTCTCTCTTTTGCAATACATCGCAATATGCGTTTTTGGGCAATGAATACATCTTGCGCCATGCTTGAACTACCCCAAAAACAGATACCATTCCTAAGTCTGGACTCTACCTGAGAGTAATAAATATTCAGCAGCTGAGTTCTATTTAAAACTCATCGCAAATTGACAAAAAGAAACTTCAGGCAATTAAGCAATTAAGGCAGTTAAGTGTTGACAGTGGACACTTGTCAAAAAAAAACAGAAACTTTAACACTTCCGTTAGTCTCCAGATATGTCACGTTGTCAACCATGAAACTGAATCTCTCTATTTTATTCTGTCTATTATGTATTGCGGATAATCTCTGTTTTATCTGAATTGAAAAATAAATCATGATTATTTAAAAAAAATTATATCTAACTAACTGCACTGATACATTTGTTTTCCAAAATTCCAGTAGATAACAGTCAATTTATAGCCTCACACAGTGTGACGATTCAGAACGCGGGAAAATGCTACCAGTTTAATTCAGTAATTTTGGAATGATCTAAAAAAATCATGACATTTCATGGCGAGTCTGTCAAGGATTGCACTGCATGTCCCATATTTTATCTCAGTTTTGTATAACTGTCTACTTTTGTTGTGTAGGTAATGAAATTACTTTTCGCCGATTGGCCATAGCCCGCGTGTAAAGGTTTATAACGCGCGTGGCTTGTTAGGTGTCTTACATTTCGTTACTCAACACAAATGTTACATCAAAAAGGTTTTGGGAAAAAATAATCGATACCTGAAATGCGTTACTTTTTTAGGTTATACAAAAGAAGGGGATGCTGTATAAGGTGCAAAGTGGCCCAGTTGAAGACCTTTTTGGAGAATATAGTGGGAGATGGTGTTGTCTGGAGAATTCCAGTTTACTTTGTTACTCGGATAATTCTTGCCAAAATCTGAAGGAACATTTTCCAGCACAGAATATACTTAGTATTCAGATGCTTCTAGATAAGAAGTACAATTATAGGTATGTTTTCTATTTAACTTTCAGATATTCTGAAATGTCAAAGAGATTTATCATAAATTGTTTGTTGGCAATGTCAAAAAATGCAAGGTATATACATAACCTAAAACTGTAGACGATAAGTCTTATATTCAATATGAGTAGGGAGTGGAATTTACCTTGCTGAAGCATACTGATACTCATGCTTTTGTTTTACTAGAGGTGCAACCTATTCCATGACGAAAACTTCTTCTTTCTGATTGATAGACATTCATAGGCAACCATCCTAGTTACCTGGAAAATAACGAGAGGTGAAATATTCGAAAGGGTTTCCGTGGGTGTGTGGGTGGGCGAGTGGATGAATTGGTGGATTGGTAGGTAGGTAGATGGATGGAAGTCTTATTTTTCAATTCAGATTATACTTGGGATTTCATTGTCTATTACCGGGTAAAGAAATAGCGAATTTTTTGTATAACCCTTTTTTTCTATCGTAGAGGATGTTGGTTTCTCTATTCAGTTTGACATGGGTACATTTATAAAATAATAGTTGAAATCGTTCGTTATTTCTTCGTCCGTTTGTTTTCGGCCATTATCATTAATCATTCGTCATTCTTTTATTTCGTCCCAGATCTTTTTAAAATTTTCAACATTGATTCATTTTACATTTGTAGTAGTCATTTTTCGTAGTTCTTATTAGGTTACATTAGAAATTTTTATAGTTTTATGTTTTTATGTTATTTGCTGTGTCCTCAAAGATTTTTTAATCAAATGGTCCCTATGGTAGGTTGATTCAATTGATCCGAGTGTTCTCCAGGGTTTCAGTTTGTATTGTTTTTTATCATTGTATTTGACTCTGATTGCATGCTTTTATCAATAAACTGACAGTTATTTCCGGTTCCACATTATCTCTGTTTTCCACATTTCTTGATATTTTTTTTACTTCTTCGTTTGATATGTTATTTGTGTTCTTCCTTACAATATCACTATTATCAATTATATAAGCTTTGAATGTTCGAGAATCAATTTTATTGTATACTCAAATTTTTATTTCTGAACTTTACAAATATGTCTCTTGTAGTCCTGATTGCTTTGTTTAAAACAATGAAGAATCCTGTTTCTGCCAATATGCATATACAGGGTTATTCAAATTCGACGCTCATCATTGGGATCTCGAGAACCGTAACAGATACAAAGAACTTTAAAGTGGGGCAAAGTTTCGGAATTGTATGGTCATTATTATGGTAAAAATAATCATCGATAGCTCATTTAGTTTTCGAAATATTCTACAAAAATATTAATTTTTGAATTTTTTGTTCCATTTTATTCTTGGTTTATTACTGGAGATACAATAAAAACTTATAGAACTTCTTCATTGCCACATTTTGCGATCTACAAATTGATTGTACGTTCGACATTTCGTCTTCTTGCGGCCATCATCAACTTTTTTTCAATACGAAGATGCATTTCTCTCCATATGTTTCACCATGAACTGACACCGGAAATACAACATTACTAATAGTTACTTGATCAACAAATCTTTCGCGATTGAAACTCGCGTCAATAATAAATAAAATGAATCAATTCTTTGAGTGTCAATGTATTTCAGACGTCAGTCCATGCTGAAAAAAAAATGGAGAACTATAAATCTTCGTATTTAAAAACTAAGAGTTGAAGGCCGCAAGAAGACGAAACCTCGAACTCGAAATCTAAGAATGCCATTTTGAAGATCGCAGAATGTGGCAATGAAGAAGTGCTTTCAGTTTTTAGTATCTTCAGTAATAAAGCATGAAAAAAATAAAATAGATAATTCAAAAATTCAGTTTTTTTCGAATAGTTTGAAAAATAAAAGAGCTAGCGCGGATTTATTTTCACCATAATATAATGGTCATTAAATTTCGCAACTTTGCCCCAATCTAAAGTTCTTACGGTTCTTACGGTTCTCGAGATCCCAATGATGAGCTTCGAATTCGAATAACCCTGTATATATATTCATCAACTTTTATATTTCTATATCCACCATAAATATTTTTATATCCCTGTTAGATTGAGACATGAGACAATTTTCAAGATCGGCTAAGCATAATACTAGATTTGTCGCTATCGGTCTATAGGAACAGGTTAATGTAGATGTAAGTGAATTAGTAGAATGCCAGTCGAATCGTATCGTTCATCCCGTGGGAAATCGGAGGTAAAAAGCTATGACCTATCCTGAAATATCACCTACCATCTCCTGAACAAGAATCCACTTGTCGTCAAAAAATCGTCCTGTGCGTTTGGGGGGTAGGGGGTGGTTTTGGAAAAAATGATGTTTTTTTTATTCGCCCAAAATACTCATCCAGTTCAATCGTTTTACTGTATATAATTTTTATTCATTCTGAAGTGTCGAAAAAAAATTTCGAAATCCGACAATACCATTATGATAATTATATTATGGGCAAATAAAATTTCAAACGGCTATAACTCGAAACTTGAAAAATTTTATTAAAATGGTTTTCAAATACATCGGATTATCTCAGAAACGGCTACGTATATCAAAAAAATTCTTTCCATAAAGTCGATGCGCTGAAGTTTCACAATGCGAATGGTTGTTTGAAATCGAAATTTGATTCATTAATAAGGGTGATATCGAGAAAAACATACTCGACTGCAGGCAGCACGGGCGAATGCGTTTTGCCGGTTTCGTACCCCGATACCCTCCGCGACACCCGCGGCCTTCCTTGTTTCAATCAGTTTACTAGATATCATCCGAATCACAACACATTTTAGGCATTTTCAATTATCATTCTTTAGTAGTTATTATGAACAATTGTTATAGAATCCGTGCTGTGTCTTATAACTGAATAATTAATGGTGAGCCATAAGTATAATATTAATTGCAAATTTATTATTATAAGTATAGTTATTGGCTTCAGATAAAGAATGGAAACCAAGTTCAAACAACGAGCACGAATGTATTTTGAAATCAAATATTCACTTTCAACAAAATATTAATTGATATAAAAAATTTATAATTCGTGAATGGGATGGTCACCTCCCCCTCGGAACAATGAAATAATTTGAATCTTCCATGTTGATGACAGAAGAGTATGCAAAACAAATCGATCTAAATATTCAAATGATTTCCGATATGTTTGAGATAGAAATTTACAGATGGCACTGAAACTGTTGTTATAGTTTCACGAGGAGAACGAATATTGAAAAATTGAGGCAATAATGTTATAGAGAGGTGAAGTATCCTATTCAAACTCTTATTACAGAATCAAATATATTCCAACCAGAAAAAAACAAACTCATTTCAGAACAAAAACGACAAGATGGTATTGAAGAGAATTTATTCGAATGACTCGATTACGATGAATTCTTTGTATTGGATTGGAGAATCTACAAAGAATGTATTAGTGAGAAGGGAAAGTGTTATATACTTCCCTTTTTGTGTGAAAAAAATTTAGATAGATAAGTGACATGACAGAAAAATCTATTAGATGCTCATTGTCTGTAAAAGTACCTACCTACTTTATTCTATATGGATAAGATAAGAATAATAATGGAAGATTCATCAAATTTTATATGTGATCTAATGACTATTTTTTCGCCATAATATTTCCTGATCCTGGCAATTGAGGTTTTTCTGTTATTTTGGCCACCAATCTTTTTCATATACTAGTAGAAGTATTGGGCAGAACACAACTTTATGCGACACTAGTGGCGTCTATGTGAACTACCCGAAACGCGTATCATTTATTTGTTTACATTTGTTGTGCATCGTTTCAAGGCGTGGTATTTAGTGAATTAATCTGAGAGTTTTTATTGTGTATTGCTGGTGTATTGTTACCAAAGATTGGTGGTTAGACTTGTTACTGTGAATTCGAAGTTTGGACATAAAAATGCCGAATGATGATAGGAAGAATAACACTAATTGTTGTGTTTATGGGTGCACTTCTAGGAAGTCTAAAAATCCAGACTTGCACTTCCATTTTCCTCCTAGAAAGCAACACACAGTTCATGTTACTAATAAAAGAGGAGTCCTTGAAGAAGTTGATAGACGTAAAGCGTGGAAAAATGCATTGTGAATGGGTAAACCTGTTACCAAACATATGCGGGTATGCTCCAGACATTTCAGACCTCAAGATTACACCATGAAAACAGGTGAGATGAGGGTTAGCATTCTGAAATGTTATTCTAGATTGTAACTTGATATTCTTACAGGACTTCTTACAAACAAAATTTCTCCGAGGCTAAGCGGAAAGGCTGTACCATCACAGAATTTACCCAGCAAGTCATGTGAAGTGAAAACAATAAAGTGTCCTAGAAATGATAGGTTGGTCAGAAGGCAGCAGCTGAGAGAGCATCAAACTACTTCAGCTTCCAGTTCCAGAACATCTCAGTCTGTTACTGTTGAGATGCATGACATTTCAGTTCAAGATTTTCAATTGAATGGATTGGAACAAGATGCTGTTGATGGGTTGATGCAATTGTATGAAGTCAGGGATCAGTCCAGGGATCAGCCATCTACAAGTGACAAGATTTTTCAAGTTTCAAGTGGTGACTTCAAAACTGATTTTTGGCAAACCATCAAATCTGATTCAATGTTGAATTCAATCAGTGGTGTACCAAATTTAAAACTGTTGAAATTGATTTGTGGGTTAGTTGATCAGTATTACCCAAGAAAAAGGCATACCATCCTTTCTACCATAGACAGTGTTTTGTTAGTTTTTATGAAATTGAAACTGGGTATAAAATTCAAGATTATTTCATTTTTTCTCAATATATCTGCTTCTCTATGTTCCAAAATATTTGGGGAATTTATTCAAATTCTGTCAAAGGTTTTCAAATCATTTATTGTTTGGCCTTCTATAGAGGAATGCAGGCATAATATACCAACTTCCTTTACAAATTTTAAAGATAGAGTGATTCTTGATTGTACAGAAATTCCAATAAATCAACCAAAATGTCTATGTTGTAGAGTAAAAACATATTCTTATTATAAAAAGCGAAATACAATTAAAGTAATGACAGGTGTAAGTCCTGGTGGACTGTTAACTTTTGTTAGCAGAGCTTATGGTGGGCGCACATCAGATAAAACTATTTTTGAAGATAGTGGGATCTTAAATATGTTAGAACCACATATTGATGCTATTATGGTAGATAAAGGGTTTCTTGTGGAGGAAGAATGCAATCAACATTTCATCAAAATGATAAGGCCCTCATTTTTTAAAAAGAAAAAGCAATTTTCTGAACAGGAATCTACACACAACAGAGAAATAGCTAGAGCAAGAGTTCATGTTGAAAGGGTTAATCAGAGATTAAGGCTCTTCAATATTCTGAACATACAAATGTCATGGTCTCTAGTTCGTTATATTGATGACATAATCACTGTTTGTGGTGGTATGTTGAATTTACAGAGCCCTTTATTCTCTGACGACAAATTTATTTGAAAATTTTGGTACATAAGTGGCCCCATAGTTATTTTTTTTAAATCAATCACATATTCTTTATACAAAACAATTCAATGTTCCTTTTTCTGATAGAATAGAATAGTTTATTTGACTACTTTACATATATTGGTATATTTGTAGTAAGTCAAGGCACTATAGGGTGAATACAAATAAAACTGAAGAAACTCATTACACACGTGAAACATTTTAAAACTCTTTACAATGGTACAGAAATAGTAGTATAGTGTATACAGCATATAACATAAACATATAATGGTTACATCAAGGATGTCTCAGATAAAAATATATAGAAAATTAAAAAAATAAATAAAATCATGGATGAGGGCAACTCACTGACCGATGCCAAATGTTACTATGATCAGCGCCCAGAAATATCATTATAATGAAGTGTATTTTTGTCAATGGTACACCCATGTTATCATAATAAAATAGTTGATTATGAATAGTAATGATAGGCTTTGATTGTTACATCATCTTATTTATTCATTAGTGTGTCATACTAGCCAAGTATCTTTTTTTTGCTATCTGCATTCACAGTTTGAATCATGACATGGGCTACGAGCAGAGTTCTGCGTGGTATGTGCCAGGAAAGTAGTTGTTTTCTGCTCGTAGACAATCTATTTCAAACTATGTTTGATATTTTTAATTGGATAAACTATTTTTCTCCTTTCAAATATCTTTTTTTTTTGTTTAAAATATGTACAAGTTTGACAGAAAAGCAATGTATTGGTATAAAGCAGAATTGGAAATATATGTAAAAGTTCAATATATTTTTTTCATTATCAACTATATTTTCATTTCTGTTATTTGTATTTTTCAAGATAAAAAAATAATTTGAAATCTCTTTCCTATAAACATTATTTTTTGTTATGATTTCAAAGTTTACCAAGAACTACATTTTCTAGTTTTTTTAATATAATGTGGAAATTGCTTCATTTTTCAAAAAAAGTAGGTGTTGAAATATGAGTGAAATAAAGAAATATATTTTTCTAATATAATTTTTAATTGCATACATTGCATCATAAAATATTTATAACATTATGGAATTAATGAATTAATCACTAGTCAAAGTTTTGATATGTACTTATAAATTTGAAATCAAGTTTTACAAACAAAATGTAACATTTTTCTGTAATATTTCTCAAAAATGGAAGTTATCAACTCTTTTGCTAAATGCTCATAAAATGGAATTTCCAATTTTATATATTCCTTTGAAAAACTTGAGTAGATAATGAGATCACAGATCTTCAAGTTCATAAGTGATAACCCAAGCTGGATCTGTCCATAGTATGGGTGTTTTCTACTCAATTCTAACCCAGCAGAAATAACCTTCAAGTATCGGCATGCTGTTGGGAAAGAGTTTGTGTCTTGTTTTTCCTGTAATTTATTATTCATGAATATTAGTAAATCTTGGTGAATACCTATTTTTACCAATGAAAGGACATTTGATTTCTACAAGTTTGACCGGAGTTTCTCCATCCATGACTAGAGCATCTGGTGAAAACCCAAGCCAAGGAAAATTCTTGTCAATAACAATACCCAAATTTTCTATCACCTTCAGGTCTGCACATTGTTTGTAGGCTTGAAGGGCATTTTTTTCTTAATTTTTTCCATGTTCCACATATTCATTAGTGAATTTCTTTGGGAAAAACACTGTTTGGTTTTCCTTTGCCAGCACTCATCACTGTTACTCATGTTGTATGTAAAAATTGAGTAGCAATTGCTTCCTAAGAAATAAATAGAATTAAAAAACATAATTCTAGAATGGTGAGTGCATGTAGCATGCAAATTTCACATGTTACAGAAATCATATCAGAGTACTATTAAATAAGTGTGAGTTTGTTAACAAGTTGATGTAACAATTTATTTCAATTGAAATAGGAATTACTAAAGCAGTGCAGAATGTGAAATAAAAGAAGTATAATTACCTGTAATTCTGAATTTTCGAATTCTAAACCATTCCTCAGAATTTTGGGACAACAAACCTTGCAAAGAGTTACATTTTTCAATAAATTTCCATTTATTTTTGCAACAATCTCTGAGTTCAAAGTTTTCCAAAAGTACTTCTTTTGCAAGATTGATCAAAAAATCAGAGGAACTGCAGTGTTTATATATATCATTGATATATGTAGGAATACTATCTTCCTTTGAGTGAATTGGAAGAACTTCATCAGATTGTTTTCTTTTTCTTGAACTGAAACAAATAAATAGGTCACAGGGAGATCATACACGGCTCGATTATTGTAATAAAATTATGACCTACCAGTGTTTACTAATATTGCAGTCAGGTTGTGCTTTCATAACAAGTTGTAAGCAATTTCTCATTTGATCTTCAGTTAGATCACTTACAACTTTCACCTTACTTTTAGTTTTAACCAAACATGGATAATCACTGATTGAAACAGGTTTGTACATTTCCTTTGCATCTGATTTGGCTCTTTTTCAATAACACTCAACATCAGTTGAGGATAACACCTCGAGAGTGCTTATATCCATCCTGAAACAGAAAAAAAATGGCCAGAAACACAACTAAACAATAAATTTTGACTTCAGTGTCAGTTAAATTACTAAGGGCATGATAGGGCCTCTTCAGTTTTGTAGTAAATACAACCTAGTGCAGTTGAGTAGTATTGCAGAAATATGTCTGCATGTTCCAGACAATCCTGCTTTACATGAGCATTTTATCTCCTTAATCTTCACATCATCAGCAATTGAAAATGTTCCTTCAATTTGATGAGGTTCTCCTTGTAATGCAGATGTCTGAAGGCAAAGACCTGCAATGTTCATCAAGTTCTTCGTACTGCCGGACTTTTTTCCACATAAAATAACATGATTTGCATGCAACACTTGCTCGCCCTCCACGATACAACGACTATCAGGTGTTGCATCCAAATATTTGAAAATTTCGGATAACTTCAGAAACACACTGATGGATTCTGGAACAAATTAAAGAAGTAAGATTGAAGTGACCTAACCTCAATTTTAGAATATCATAATAAATAAAATCTAAAAATTATTTCATACTTACATTTAAACTGAGGAAGTAATAACAGATATTTCAAATCAAAAACTGAAAGAAAAAACAAAATCACAACAAACACTAATAACTACAAGCCACTTTTCGAAAATTCAATCAATGCTCCTGTGAAAATATTACGCGTTTCGAGAACAGCTGATCAACGAATGCAGCGCCACCATCGGTAATTATTCATCCCAATAACCCTTTCCCATGAAAAATCGATTTCATAATACCTGATATTGAAAACCTTAAAACTCATATATTCTCTGTAGATTCTTTAATTCAATACAAAGCAATATTTATGATACAGAACTCTCATAATGGAAATCAAAAGTAATTCGAAGAAATTCTCTTCAAAACCGTATGATTTCTGTTTTTTCAATGTTGTTGGTTCAATACTTGTGAGTTTGTTCTCAATAGATACATCGTTTTTGACAGAACACGCATTTTAAAATCAGTTTTAATAATAACATACGATATTCCACTCTGACACGTCTACCTCCTTTCGTATTTCTTTTCCTCGTGAAACAAGAATAACAGTTTCTGTGCCAGTAAATTGATTGATCTTTCTTGAACACATAGTAAATTTTTTGAATATTCAGATTGATTTGTCTTGCATAATTTTTTCTCATCTTCATGGAAGATTCAAATGTTTTCATCGATACCACTGTTTCGAGGTGAAGATGACCATCACGAATTATACATATTTTATATCAATTTATATTTTGTTGAAAGTGAATATTTGATTTCGAATTACATTCTTGCTCGTTGTTTGAACTTGGTTTCCATTCTTTATCTGAAGCCAATAATTATACTTATAATAATAAATTTTCCTTCGCTTGTCCTTGATATAATTACTACCCTGTAGTATCCGTGAATCACATTCTCGGCACGACGTTGAGAGCAAAAACTGTTTATCTATTACCTGCTTATCGCCTATCATTATTCGGCCCCTGGGAGTCATTCCGTTTTGTCGTGTTCAAGGTACGCGTCGAAAATTTAAGCAGTGAAGTGAACATAATTTATTGAATTGTGTGTTGTGTATCAACATGTCGAAACGTAAAATTAATAGTACGGATAAGAAATATGAAGTGAAAAAACTCAATAGAAAACTCAAGAAAATACAGGAAAAACTGCAGCTGCTGGAATCAAGCGATTCTTCGTCTACTTCATCTAGCGAAACATTAGGTAATAACATAACAACAACAAAAAGAGAGTGGAATCGCGCGATATCCAAAATACTCTCGGGCAGCATGCGCTCGCCAAATCGAAGGATAACACGCGTTATCCTGTTACACAATAACATCACAGTGTGCAACAAATCTAAGGCAACATTCGTTCGCCATATTTAGGTAACATGCGTTACCATAATAATAACAACAAAAATTACAGATTACATAAGTAATCACATGTTCAACAGTATGTTGATATGTATATCTACGGACAAGCTCGGAAAATTAATATTAATCATCCTTACAGGTAAGTCGATTAATCTTATAATTTGCAATTAATATTATACTTATGGCTCACCATTAATTATTCAGTTATAAGACACAGCACGGATTCTATAACAATTGTTGATCATAACTACTAATGAATAATAATTGAAAATGCCTAAAACGTATTGTGATTCGGATGATATCCATTGAACTGATTGAAACAAGGACGGCCGCGGGTGTCGCGGAGGGTATCGGGGTACGAAACAGGCGAAACGCATTCGCCCGTGCAGCCTGCAGTCGAGTATGTTTTCCTCAATATCACCCTTATTAATGAATCGAATTTCGATTTCAAATAACCATTCGCTTTGTGAAACTTCATCGCATCGACTCTATAGAAAGAATTTTTTGGATATACGTAGCTGTTTCTGAGATAATCCGATGTATTTGAAAACCATTTTGATCAAATTTTTCAAGTTTCGAGTTATAGCCGCTTGACATTTTATTTGCCCATATATCGTTATGGTATTGTCGGATTTCGAAAATTTATATCATTTTTTCGACACATCAGAATGAATCAAAATTATACACAGTAAAACGATTGAACTGGATGAGTTTTTTTCCAAATTTTTTTTCCAAATTTTACCTCCCAAACGCACAGGACGATTTTTGTTTCTAAGCGTTTTTCGAGGCGTTTGGCACTTTACATAATTTCTAGTATATTAATATCAGATAGATGTTTCATTGAAGTTGTGTAGTTGATATATTGATTTTAATGTATACAAACATTCAATTATTTTGAAAATTTCATAATTTTTTTTTACCAATTAGAAGGCTCCTGTTTGTATCCGTTGCTTATAGCAACGGGATATTACCGCGTAAATTTGTTAGTTCCTATTGACGGAATTAATAACTGATGATTTTTTTGTCAAAAATGAAGTGCCTTATATCTATTGACAAAAGTCACTCAGAATAAAATCTGGGTGGACTGATATTATAAGTTATGATTTTAATCGGATTACTATTTTAAATATTTCTGATATTTTAGTAATTAACCTTAGTTACTATCTACGCAGAATAGGTCGTAGGGTTCATCTTTTCATCATATTTAAAGCAATTCCAATTATCCTACCGAATCTCTCAAGCAGCAGAACTAATTCCCTTTAATGTTTTTCTCGGTTTCACTCATGTTTTCGTTGATAGAAAACCTTGAAAAAAATTATCGGTTATAATTCTGCTGCTAGGGCGATCACAAGTGATGATAACCCAATTCATTAAAAATAATATCAAAATCCGGGATAGAAAAATTCTCAAAATTTTCCAATATCAAGGTTTCAGATTTCAGGTTTAGTTTATCCATATTCTGATACCGTCGAAGTTTTCATTCATGCTCCTAAAATTCAGGTAGAATATGTTTGAGAATCGCTTTTCACTCCATCGGAGTTAACTCTCCTTGATGTTTTCACACACTGTTGTCTCTCTATCTTCATGATAAAATCCATAAATTCTAACGTAACAGTGTGCCAAAACAACCAGGGGAGACAATATAAGGAAGGAAAGTTTCAAATGGTTTCATTGGTATCACTGTTACGAGGAGATGACCATACCTTCCCCGAATGATACAATCTTTTATATTGATTTGATTTCAGTTATAAGGCACATTCACATAATATATATGAAATCTACATGAAAAATTACATGAGATCATTTTTGGGGAAAGAATTTGAACAATAGATATAAAAAGTTTAGGGGGGTTCAAAATACACGTGAAGACCCTCTGTACACAGTGAAACGATTGAACAGGATTAATATTTTGAGCGAATAGGAAAAAAACATACTTTTTTTCAGAACCAATCTATTCCCCAAACGCACAGGAAATTTTGTTGACAAGTGAATTCTTGTTCAAGCTGGAAACCGGTCAGCAAATGGTTAGGTGTGCTTGTCTCGGTTGGTGCATTATAACGATATAACGTGTTGGCGAAAAAACATTTTCATATGTACTTGTATTCTCACTTAGTGTATCAGTGCATAGAATGCGAGTGGATATAGTCCTCTTATGATATCAGCAGATGATACAGAAGCAAAATTTAAATAATTTTGAGAATGTTCGTACTTTTTTTATTTTAAACTTGCATTTTTGAAAAAACATTTATAATGTCTTACTTTTTCGAAACCCCTTTCTAGCTCACTTAATTCGCATTTGCAGTTCCATGTCCACAGGAACTTTTTTTTCTATTCCATAGAACTTATTGTTACATATCAATGGCACCATGTGTAGGTAGTTCACTATCTGGTGCTTCTCTTGCCAGCCGTTTTTCTCTTTATGCAGAAAACGTGACATTTTTGAAAATCAATTTCCATTTCAAGCATACCGTCAACTGCAAAATCTATAAAATATTTTTTCATTTTCGTGGTCAGATCAGCCAATTCTATAAAAAATTAGTATATAACTATGCCCTTTGTCAGCTTCAGAGTGCAGTTCTGGAAAATGAATTGATAGTTTCTCATCCAAATTATGCAATGTATCATGCAAGAAATGTGAGAATTTACTACCAATGATTGGTCCCCTGCAATTTCTTCAACATGATGAAAACGTATGAAAACACCAGCCCCATTATTAACATGTATGTCCCCCATACCATTGAAGCTATATGAAGTATTATCTTGATTTTCAGTAGAATTTGTTTCTACCTTGTCACCAATGTTTCTTTCGATTCAAATGTATTCAGGCATACAACTTGTATATTCGTTCATTTTCACACATACATTTTCGCTTGAATTTTTTATTTCTGTCGAGTAAACAAAAATGATATCATTGTGTTTGCACTTTTCATTCGGAGTTTCCTGTACGAATATCGTCAGATTTGAATACCATTGGAAGCATTTTCGTATCCATGAAATTAAAATCTTTCAATAAGCCGTATTTTCTTCTAACCAATTATTCTTTAAAATATACCAATGATCTTTCAAAATTACCATGTTCATATAAAAGTACTTTCATTTAGGCTGCAGAAATGCGCCATATAATTTCAAATCTGTAATTGCTTGAACTTATGTCACTATTTCTTGAATGCGACCCAATCTACCAATCAATAAAAATGTACAGAATTATTATGTTTCTTCTGCAGATACGATAATGATGACCTTTATTGCTTCGAGTTGAACACAACGGGTAAAAGTAGAGGTGGACATGTATATGGCTCAAGAAATATCAGCGACAGGCGAATATGGATGCAGTTAATAGCCGAGTCCCTAACGAACAGGTTTTCAAGCAAAATTACAACTAATTTCACGAGATTAGGATGGGCCTATATTAAAGAAGGTAATGTTTGAATTCAAAGAGCTTATATCGTCTAACGTAAGAATCAATTATTATGTGTGTTGATATCTTGAGTGGAAAATAACATTCTGCTAAGGTTTTGTCGGATAGTATTTTTTTCCAAATATTTCCGTTGTCCGTGATATTTCTTCTCTCAAGTTCAATTTCTCAAATTCAAATTCTCTCAAGTTCAATCACCTACGTTACTCTTGATGAATGCCTTGATGTATAGCTTGAGTCACTGACTGATCTCACCCATTCTCGAATTGATATGGTTAAAATTCCGTTGGCTGGAAGATAATGTGAAAAACTTAATACATACCTAATGCGAAGTGATTTTTCTCAAGTTTCTGACTTTTTCAATTCATATTCAATCATTTATTTTCTTTTTCATCCCTCAATCAGATAATATTTGCTTTCTAACTTGATGACTTGACTTTTTTGAATACCCATAAGAACAATATTGTCAGATTTATCAAATACTAGAATGTCTAGTTATTCCTGTTTGGATCCTAATATAATAATCTAAGTCGATAAAGATATCTCCAATAGAAAACGTCGGACTGGGAAGATTTGTAGAAACCATTTTATAGAACTGAAAAAGTGGTGATAACGCCAAAAATAATTTAGATAGAAATCTTAGATCATGTATGCTTACGCTAGATCCGGCATCATGTGAATGGTCAAAACTTAAAACGACAAATCAATGGCTTAGTACTTTATGACCCCTCGGACCTTCTAACAAATATTCAAATATTCAAATATTCAAATATTCAAATATTCAAATATTCAAATATTCAAATATTCAAATATTCAAATATTCAAATATTCAAATATTCAAATATTCAAATATTCAAATATTCAAATATTCAAATATTCAAATATTCAAATATTCAAATATTCAAATATTCAAATATTCAAATATTCAAATATTCAAATATTCAAATATTCAAATATTCAAATATTCAAATATTCAAATATTCAAATATTCAAATATTCAAATATTCAAATATTCAAATATTCAAATATTCAAATATTCAAATATTCAAATATTCAAATATTCAAATATTCAAATATTCAAATATTCAAATATTCAAATATTCAAATATTCAAATATTCAAATATTCAAATATTCAAATATTCAAATATTCAAATATTCAAATATTCAAATATTCAAATATTCAAATATTCAAATATTCAAATATTCAAATATTCAAATATTCAAATATTCAAATATTCAAATATTAAAATATTCAAATATTCAAATATTCAAATATTCAAATATTCAAATATTCAAATATTCAAATATTCAAATATTCAAATATTCAAATATTCAAATATTCAAATATTCAAATATTCAAATATTCAAATATTCAAATATTCAAATATTCAAATATTCAAATATTCAAATATTCAAATATTCAAATATTCAAATATTCAAATATTCAAATATTCAAATATTCAAATATTCAAATATTCAAATATTCAAATATTCAAATATTCAAATATTCAAATATTCAAATATTCAAATATTCAAATATTCAAATATTCAAATATTCAAATATTCAAATATTCAAATATTCAAATATTCAAATATTCAAATATTCAAATATTCAAATATTCAAATATTCAAATATTCAAATATTCAAATATTCAAATATTCAAATATTCAAATATTCAAATATTCAAATATTCAAATATTCAAATATTCAAATATTCAAATATTCAAATATTCAAATATTCAAATATTCAAATATTCAAATATTCAAATATTCAAATATTCAAATATTCAAATATTCAAATATTCAAATATTCAAATATTCAAATATTCAAATATTCAAATATTCAAATATTCAAATATTCAAATATTCAAATATTCAAATATTCAAATATTCAAATATTCAAATATTCAAATATTCAAATATTCAAATATTCAAATATTCAAATATTCAAATATTCAAATATTCAAATATTCAAATATTCAAATATTCAAATATTCAAATATTCAAATATTCAAATATTCAAATATTCAAATATTCAAATATTCAAATATTCAAATATTCAAATATTCAAATATTCAAATATTCAAATATTCAAATATTCAAATATTCAAATATTCAAATATTCAAATATTCAAATATTCAAATATTCAAATATTCAAATATTCAAATATTCAAATATTCAAATATTCAAATATTCAAATATTCAAATATTCAAATATTCAAATATTCAAATATTCAAATATTCAAATATTCAAATATTCAAATATTCAAATATTCAAATATTCAAATATTCAATTATTCAATTATTCAATTATTCAAATATTCAAATATTCAAATATTCAAATATTCAAATATTCAAATATTCAAATATTCAAATATTCAAATATTCAAATATTCAAATATTCAAATATTCAAATATTCAAATATTCAAATATTCAAATATTCAAATATTCAAATATTCAAATATTCAAATATTCAAATATTGAATCAAACGATTCAATTTTTGCAAGAAGTCGCGTTTGTGTTTCAATTGTTTGAGCAGTTTTCATGATTTGCAAACATGCAAATCCACATTTGTTTGTTTATGTTGTGGAAAGCGTCACTACTCGAGTTTACATTATGACAGGAATACACAAAACAACTCTTCTAATTCCTCCAATCTGCAAAATTCCGGGGTACCGGAGAACGGTGAAAATAATTCATCTAATTCAGTAATTACTTGTTCTGCATTCTTGAATAATACCATTCGCGTATTGTTGGCCACGGCACTGGTCGAAATAAAATATAATCAAGGTGTTTTTCTTTTCAACAATTCCGCGCTTTGCTCGACATCGCTGATTTCAAAAAAATCGTTCAATCGATTTTACTTGCCTGGTTTTATTCTTCCACGTCTGTTCATAGTATAGGTGAGAATGAAATGACAAATATGGGAGGTGTTACAGTCACTCTCAAACCGATTGGTAAATCAGAACCTGTTTTTCTTAATGATGCTTTGATATTAACTAAAATTTGCGATAAACTTCCGTCAACGCCAATAAAAAATTCGTGGACACACGCTTTGAATTTGAAATTGGCTGGTACGAATTTTCATATCCCTAGTGACATAGATGTACTTCTCGGAGCGGATATATTTTCCAAGTTGTTTGTAGAGGGTCGTATACAGGGTAATTCGGGAAGGCCGGACGCTATGAATACCGCTTCTGGTTACGTTTTATTAGGTCAGTTGGGAACAGTGAATCCTACGAAAGTCAATACTTTATGTGTTACATTAACCGAAGATTCATTGAATGATTCAATGCAGAAATTTTTCGATATTAATACGGTGCCCGAGGATTCCAGCGTTTCGGATGATGATACCTTATGCGATCAATATTTTGAAAAAACGGTGTGTCGTGATGATACGGGACGTTTTATTGTTTCATTGCCTTTTCGCGAATCTTCTCCTAAATTTTCAGGATCGAGAGTTTTAGCGAATCGCAGTTTTTACGCTTTGGAACGCCGTTTGTTGAAAAATCAAATCATTTACGAGGAATATTGCAAGTTTATGCAGGAATATTCTGATCTGAATCATATGGAAATTGTACAAAAAAGATATAGTCCTACTACATGTTACATTTCCCAGACTATCGACTACAAACCCGAAAGTAATTCGACCAAATTGCGCGTTTGTTTCAATGCATCCTCACAAATACAGGGACATCCCTCTTTGAATCAATGTTTGTTTACAGGTCCAAAACTTCAGCGGGATATATCTACAATTTTGTTAAATTTTAGATTTCATAAATTTTGTTTCATTGCTGATATTAGGCAGATGGACCGCCAAATTTTAGTAAATCCTTCAGATCAAGATTTTCAACGTATTAGTAGATTATCGCCCAACACCGAACTTAATAATAATAATATTTATTTGCAGTTTAACATAAGACATAAGTAAATAAGTCAAAACATTTAGAACTGCAAAACAGGAATGACAGGCAGTGAAACTGATACGAGTGCCATCCCTGATTACTATAATAGAATAATGCAAAAAAACACATCGGCATTTAAATAAACAAAAAAAAAAATAAAAAATCATGGCGATTTCTCATTATATATAGTGTTAGTACTTAACTAAGTTAACTTTTGTGTTGTGTTAGAATTCTGGTTACTATTCATATGTTAGCTTCTAATTGCAGATTTCTGTAAAAAATACTGAATTTAGCAGCAGAAAATGTTTTGAGACTCACCGGAACCTGGTTGTAAAGATGATAAGAAGGTTAAAGACCGCTGAAAAATTGAAGTTTTATGATTTGGTGGACTAATAGTTCCTCTAAAACGAGTGTTCAAATTATGGACATCACTACGGAAGGTTATTTTATTATAGAGATATGGAGGAGCCTTGTATAAAAGTATTTTGTGAAATAGAGTCACTGAATGTAACTTTCTTCTTGAAGACATACTAAGCCATTTTGTATCATTCAACTTATGTGTGACACTGATATTTTCTTATACCATAAATATATCTAAGACAAGATTTTTGAACTCGTTGGATTCGATTAATTTCTGTGTTGGCTATGCAAGGCCCATATACTACATCACAGTAGTTAAAATGCGATAATACCAATGAATCAGTAAGTAAAATTTTTGTCGATTTTTCTAATACTTGTCGATGAGGATATAACATTTTTAAGTTAGCATATGCCCGTTTGATTCATTTACCTTTGTGAGATTTGAACCGCAAGTCTGTGTCCAATTCTAAACCTAGGTTTCTGGTAACATTGACACATGACAGGGCTTTTCCATCAATCTGAATTTTGATTTCCTGTTCAATTTGACTCTTGTTTTCACCAAATGTCAGAACTTGTGATTTTGAAGGATTTATTGATAATTGATGCTTCAGTGAGAAAGAGACAAGCTTAGATAATTCTTCATTGATTAATATTATCTTTGCTTCAGTATGAGAAAAAGTGAATTTAATTTGAGTGTCATCAGCGTACATATATGGTTTGCATCCTACTAAACGACTAGTTATGTTACATGTATATAGTGAGAAAATTATAGGTCCTAGAATGGAGCTTTGGGTACACCACAGAAAATGTTTTTTATATCTGACTCACCTGCTCCAGTTTCGACAAACTGGGCACGGTCAGTAAGATAACATTTGAGGAGAATGTAGTGAAGTTTAGCGAATAGTAAACAGTGATTTATAGTATCAAACGCTTTTGAAAAATCCAATAAAATCAAGGCTATAGTATACCCTCTATCGATATCTCTGAAAATGTCATCAGTAACATCTAACAAGGCAGTAGTGCAGCTATATCCATTCCTAAAACCCGATTGGTGAACTGGTAAAATGTTGTATTTTTCAATATGAGAGTTTATTTGAAATTTCATTATTTTTTCGAACACCTTAGATAAAACTGGTAGAATGGATATGGGTCTCAAATCATTGATACTTGATAAATTTGACTTTTTAGGCATTGGGATCACTTTTGATATCTTCCATTGATCTGGAAAGCTGTTATGGAGTATGCATGTGTTGAAAATATGCGTAAGAAAGGGCAGAATGTGAGGACAGCAAAGTAATAGCATTTCAATTTGTAATCCGTCCACCCCGGTGGCTCTTGATTTTATTTCAACTAGATACTTATAAACACTAATGCTATCAATAGTTGAGAAAAAAAATAATGATTCATAATGATATTTGTAATTATTATCATAAAATGATAATAATGATGATAGTATAATGAATGATGATAATAATGAAGTCACCCCTAAGTTTTTTCGAGCGCGACCTTTGCCGTTCGCTATCAAACAAAAAGTAGAAGATGAATTGAACCGAATGCAAAGTTTGGGGGTTATTGAACCGGTCGACTACAGCCCTTGGGGAACGCCGATAGTACCTGTGAATAAAAAAAATGGTTCAGTGAGGATTTGTGGAGACTTTAAAGTCACATTAAATCCATTTGTTGAAATAGATCAATATACTTTGCCCCGAATAAATGAGTTATTCGCTAAATTGCAAGGAGGTGTAAATTTCACTAAGTTAGACCTATCTAATGCTTATCAGTAGATATGTTTGGATAATGAATCTAAAGTTTTATGCACAATAACAACACATAAAGGGCTGTACCAATATACTCGAGCCCCTTTTGTTATTGCAAGTATACCTTCAAAATTCCGAAAAATTATGGAATCGCTGTTATTAGGCCTTGATGGGGTAGTTGTTTTCTTGGATGACATTTTAATAACTGCAAGTAATCGGAAAGAACACCTTCAGAGATTAGATAAGGTACCAAATATTTGGGGTTTATAATAAATAGAGAGGGATTACATACTTCGGATGATAAAGTAACGGCCATAAAAAATGCACCAATACCAAACAATATCACCCAATTAAAATCATTTATTGGTTTAATAAACTACTATGGGCAGTTCGTACATAATTTGTCGATGATTTTATATCCATTATATAATCTATTAAAAAAAAAATGTTAAATGGTACTGGTCATTAGAATGTGACAGAGCTTTCAATAAGGTGAAAGATTTATTGATATCTGCTCCAATTCTAGCTCATTATGATCCGTCTTTACCTATTGTACTTAGTACCGATGCGAGTGATTATGGCATCTCCGGAGTTATTACTCATGTTTTTTCAGATGGCAGGGAGAAACCAATAGCATATACGTCAAGAACTTTGTCAGAATCCGAAAAAAAAATGAGCCAGATAGAAAAGGAAGGATTGGCGATTATTTTTTCGCTTTGCAAATTCAATCAATATCTGTATGGCCGAAAATTCACTTTGTTGACGGATCATAAGGCGTTGACTTCAATATTTCATCCAAGAAAGGGTATTCCAAAATTTTCTGCCAATAGATTACGCAGATGGGCCGTTATTTTGTCAAATTATCAATATGACATCAAATTTGTCAAATCTGAAAACAATCATGCTGACTGTTTGTCGCGCCTCCCTCTCGAAAATGTAGAAGAAGCTAATTGGGAAGATGTTGATGTAAATTATGTATATTATTTCACAGACAATGAACAGTTTCCTATCAATTTCGAATTAGTCAGACAGGCAACCTTAGATGACATTTTATTAAGAGATATAAAAAATATACAATTATAGGTTGGCCTAGAAAAATTCCAGACAAAATCAAACCTTTCAATAGAGTTCGAAATGAACTCAGCATAGACTCTGACTGTTTACTGTGGAATAATAGACTAGTTATACCAGGTATTTTACGAAACGAATTTATTAAAAGTCTGCATGCTACTCACATGGGCGTAGTCAAGATGAAGAGTTTGGCACGATCCTATTTCTGGTGGCCCGGGCTTGATAAGGAAATTGAACATGTGAAAATTGTCTATTACACAAAAAGACACCGGATAAAGCAGTACTTGATTTGTGGCCTTGGCCAAAAGAAGTTTGGTCTCGACTTCATCTGGATTTCATGGGTCCATTTTTCAATCGCCAATTTTTAATTCTGATTGACGCCCATTCTAAATGGTTGGAAGTGTTTCCTATTCATTCAATAACTTCTTAGACAACTATCGATATATTGAGAGCTGTTTTTGCTAGATTTGGGCTACCCAAACAATTGGTTACCGATAATGCAACATCATTCTGTTCCAGAGAATTTCAGGAGTTTTTGTCACGAAATAACATTGATCATACAACCTCCCCACCTTTCAACCCATCTTCGAATGGTCAGGCGGAAAATGCGGTTAAAACGGTGAAACGGGCACTTGAAAACGCTTTCGGTGACTATTTCAATACCGTTGATTTAAATAGGGTACTAAACAATTTATTATTTGATTACCGAAACACAGTACATTGCACTACAGGGGTAAGCCCATCTTTTTTGATGTTCGGTAGACGAATTAGAACGAGATTCGATAACTTATTACCAAATTCATTAAATTCGAACACACCATCAAAGATAAATAGCCCAAAATAAACAAAAATATTATAATGGAGGAAAAAGATACATAGAATTTAAAGTAGGAGATATTGTCACAGTTAAAGATTATAAAAGAAAGAATGTGACTTGGATTAAAGGAAACGTATTCAAAAAAATGGGCAAATCTACATACTTGATTGAAATTCCTTCATTAAATAATGTTAAATGGAAACGTCATCTCAATCAGATGAAATATTTCAGTAACGAGTCCACATCGATTTTTTTCGAAAACAATATTCATGAAAATACATCAGAACAAAATGTTGCTCAATCCGATAATTCATCAGGTAGAGTAGATTTACCAATACCAGTGAGTGATAATGACGTGAGTGCGCGATCTGAAGGAGACGATCTCAATAAAGAACAACGGCCAAAGCGAAATATAAAGCCCATTGAGCGTTTAGTTTATGCATAGTTATTATATTATATATATATATTTTTTTTTGTAGGAGGAAAGTGTGATAGATTATTTTATATTTTGTAAACATTCGTTGAAATAGTAGTAAACACACAAAAAAAGTATTATTATTGTGAGCGCCGTCGCGAGCCACCTCCCTCCTAGGTGATGATACGACAGCGAATATATCGGATAGGACCTGGGAGTTCAGTTGACATACAGAAATGTAAAATAGTTATTTCGGGGAAAATAAATAATATAAATATTCAGCCATTTATTTATTTATTAATTAGCGAAGTATCTGGAAACATCACATCCTTGAAGAACTTTATAATTTTCTTCTCGCAGATAACAGTAGTTTCATCCACATCTTGATGTTCACCATATATTATAAGATTCTTCTTTTTACTCATCCGTTCATTTTGCTCTATTTTGGTTTCCAAGTGTTGGGATCGGGATTTATTTTCATTTACTTGTTCTAAGAGGGATTTCATGGATGTCTCGAACCCTTTGAGTTTATCTTCCAACTGCTTACCAATCAAGCTTGCTTGTTGCTTACATATTTTGGAGATAACGTCCTCTGAACATCCAGTTTCTGATGCATTTTGGGATTGATGTCTTGTTTTCGACATGATGCTTGCTAACCTCTGTTTCGGCTGCTATGTTGAAATGGCAACTGCGTAGTGCGTATGTTATTTCAATAACCTCAAACAACCTCACTGATTTATATATTCTGAAAACTTTCCGGAAATTCACTTAAATCGACAACTGATTGAAAAAATGCACACTCGAACTGTTTGTTGTCTGGAGTAACTGATTATCTATTTATCTATCATTATTTTGGGAGCTCTGTTAAAGCGTGTCTACTCGCTTGCCAGTGTAGCACCGAGTATCACCAACGAGAAGATTCTTTGGTATCGCCATTCAAAGATGTTTGCAAAGAGTCTTGACTACCGCTTGAAAACTTTGATTTACGGTTTGTCGTGTTCACCATATTTGGCAATTAAATGTCTATTGAAATTAGCAGATGAAGAGGAAACATATTTTCTCAACGCCGCCCCCGCGATTCTGATATCGATGACATTTTTTCGGACATTCCACGCTCACGGGGGCTGCATCTTTTAGAGATGAATTAGTTGCGCTTCTAAACCGGGGGGGATTTGAGTTGAGAAAATGGTGTAGCAATAGGTTTGTTCTAGTCGCTGCTAGAACAAACCTAATGAAAATATTTCCTAAAACGCACTTAGCATTGGTCCCCACGATTTGGGACCCGGAAGCCAGTATAAATCTAAAAGTTTGAGGTTTGCGTTGGAATCCAACTGATGATTATTTCTTTTTTTCTGTTAACATTTTGAATCGCCCTTGTGATAAACGAAATATCTTATCAGAACTGGCGCGGGTATTTGACCCTTTGGGATTAATCACTCCGGTTTACTTTTTACACAAAACAGTTAATCCAGCAATTTTGGATGCGTGGTCTAGATTGGGATGATCAGCCACCCTCAGATTTGATGAGAATGTGGAATAATTATAAAAACAATTTACATTTATTGACACAACTTCGAGTTCCAGATTATTTTGAATCTGTGGAAATACATGCTTTTGCCGAAGCGTCTACGAAAAGTTATGGGGGTGTTATTTATTTTCGTTTCATGCTGTCAAACGGAATAATATCTGCCTATTTTGTATGTGGAAAATCCAAAGTGCCCCTATAAAAAATACCACAATTCCGCGATTAGAGTTATGTGCGGCAGTGTTGCTCACAAAGATGTTAAGTTGGGTTTCAGACGTATATCGGGGAAAACTGAATTTTTCTGAATGTTGCGCATATTCAGACTCACAAATTGCTTCAGCATGGATTCGGTCGGAGGCTTCGCGGTGGCCTACTTGTGTTTCGAATAGGGTTTCCTTCATTCAAGAAAAGCTCCCCGCCTCTGCTTGGTGGTTTGTTCGATCAGAACTGAACCCGGCTGATGTAGCTTCTCGCGGGCTATCGCCTAGAGAAATTATTGGAAATCAAATGTGGTTCCAAGGCCCTCTATTTCTGATAGATAATAAATTTCGGTTGGATTAGAATAATCGGCATTATTCGGGTACTCACGAAGAGGAGCGGGAAACTCAATTAAAACCTAATATTTTGGACGATTCATTGAATCGATTTTCCTCATTTTCCACTCTCCAACGAGTTATAACATATATTACTAGATTTTTGTACAATTGTAAAAATCCGTCTAGAAAACGAACAAGTAGGTTCAAAGTCAAAGTGAATTAGAGGAGTCATTATTACTTTTAATTTCCCTAAACCTCTTCAAAAATTGAACACTTTCTTTGATCAACACGGAATTCTTAGCGTTGGAGGACTTATTCAATTTTGACTTATGATAAGAAACACCCTATGCTGTTTGCAAATTATTAATCAATTATTATCATGTTGTGTACTTGCATGCGGGCATTCGCACCGTGCAATTTTTGATAGCACAAAGATTTTGGATTTTGGGCTCTAAGCGCGCTATACGTTCAGAAATTGTTGAATGTCCAAAATGTTGGTAAAACAAGACCCACTCCTATACAACCTCCTCTTCCACCCTCGAATTTCACAGGCTAAGCCTTTTGCTCACACCGGAGTTTATTACGCTATAACTGTGAGTCGTCATCGTGGTTCAAAAACTCATAAGGCTTGCATTTGTTAATTTATTTCCCTCGCTACCAAAGCCATTCACCTTGAATTGGCCACGGATCTTACATTTTTAGCCGCGCTTCGGTGCTTCATTAAGGGGAAGATGTACGGTTATTTACTCAGATTGTAAGGCTATTTGCTTACAAGAACGTAATTTGGCGCTCTGGCTATGGGATACTATATATAATCTTGGGCGCCACCTATCTTATAGTGGTAGGTCCACTTGCAACGGGCAACTGTCAGTGGGGAAAGTTAATTCCAGGGGTCTACAAAGTGCACTGTCAAAGTGACAGGAGTATGGATTTTATACTACCCTGATACCTGAGTTGCTCTGGTGAATATCTACAATGAAAATAAAACAAGTCTTATAATAATCTCCCTTTATTAGATCAAATAACTACTATACATAAAAATTTACATACTAACCTAATATATACACGCGAATATTTACAACTGTACACCCTGTATCATCAGCTATTCCGGTAAGCTGGCCAAGCTAGCGACTCGCGATGCTACGATCACCTAATGCCACCCCTTGTATTTGCTCAATACCAGAATTTCTAATTCACTACAAAGCATTCGGTCTCACGGTATATTAATAGCGACGGTATTAGCAAGCACACGGTTTGCAGGTTAAAGCTATCAAAAATGCAGTGCTAGTAAATTCTCAAAAGCAAACAAGCAATCAACTAATCAAGCGTGCCATGAAGGACTACAGGGCATATCAGAAAATTATATATATACAAAGTTACAGCTGTGCGTGCGTGACAATAAAAGATTTTGGGATGATCGACACTCGACTTCCACCTGTAACAGACCGGTTAGTTATGGAAGTGCTAATCTCACACCTCGGTTGATAAACTCGAAGGGAGAGACAGCGTTCCATATACGGGGTAGACCGGGTCACTGGATACGGTTCTTGGCTTCACCCTGTAACAGACTTATAGACGAGGAACATATCCTATCACCAGAAACAGTTGGAAGTGATTCTGCACTATGTACAATATCTTCCCTCTGCTAAGGCCGACAGATCAATGTAGAGTAAAAAAGATAGTATCGCACATAATACAGAAAAGCAAAACCGTTTACCCTTCGCACCTTCGCTTATCTTCCTCCTTCGTCTGGTCGGTCGAACTTGCTCAGCACAGCTCGCACGGTGAATTGCCTCCCGTGTCTACCGGACTAGACGTCCAGGTCTCTCCGTCTCGGTCTCCGTCTCCTCTTCGGTAACAGTCGGTTGGTTGGCTCGTCCTGCTGGTCTTGCTGGCTGGCTGGTAGGCTGCTTCGTCCCGGGTCCCACGCTGAGCGGCTACTGAATTTTCAGTCTCGACTCCTTCGATTCTCTAGTCCCCCACTTGTCGCAGAGTGGGGCGCGCAGGCAGGGTCGCGCAAACCTAGCGTTGGTCGCAGAGCGGACCACGATGCACGTTATCTCCCAGCGAATTATTATACGACAATGTTTACCCTTCATAAAATTCGCGGCCGGTTTTTATGATCATGGTTGCATTTGGTGAATTAATTAAATCATCTACGAAAAAGAACGGAGTCGCTAGCTTGTAGATTACTCTCCAAGGCCCACTTGAAAGAAGAGGATCGACGTTGGGAAGTGGATGAAATGAAATCTCACTGGAATAAAGTGCCAGGACAAATACAAGCGAAAATGCTAGTGAGCCTATCGCCAAGGAAAGCTAAGCAGCTTCTCGAGTTGGACAAGAAAGACTTGAAACTGGTAACGGGACTTCTCACTGGACACTGCCCTCTGAGGTATCACCTCAAAAAGATGGGTCATAGTTGCCGCTACTGCGAGAACTTCGCTGAAACTGCAGAACATTTGCTTTGCAAGTTCCTGGAAGGGGCCTTTTTAGATGAAATGAAATCTCACTGGAATAAAGTGCCAGGACAAATACAAGCGAAAATGCTAGTGAGCCTATCGCCAAGGAAAGCTAAGCAGCTTCTCGAGTTGGACAAGAAAGACTTGAAACTGGTAACGGGACTTCTCACTGGACACTGCCCTCTGAGGTATCACCTCAAAAAGATGGGTCATAGTTGCCGCTACTGCGAGAACTTCGCTGAAACTGCAGAACATTTGCTTTGCAAGTTCCTGGAAGGGGCCTTTTTAGAGCTCTCCGATATCAGGAACCTAGCTCCCAGGAAACTGATAAACTTTGCAAGAAGTCTCGGAATCCCGGGCTTCGAATAGATTAAGGGTTATGCACAAAAGATCTTATAGGTCGAGGTGCTTGAGAGGCTGCACAGCCTTAACGACCCCCCTCTACAATCTACAATCTATATACCAGGTGTCCTATTCGCCAATATTTTAGTAACTTCGTTACATCTCCCCCTTACTTCCTGAAAAAAATCATTTCAATGATTTTTTCTCTCAATCCTATGATTGTCCAAAAATGAAACAAATCCCCAGAAAATTTTTATTATCAAAAATTAACAACTTATTCCATCCCTAAACTGAAACTAAACATTTTCATCTTTTCTCCCTCTTCGGCCGGCGGCTGCTTCCTCTTCGTCCTTCAGTGACGGCGGTGTATCGCCGGATGGGGGCCACACATCGGGCATGGTCCCCGGGCGGTCCTCTTCGGGGCGACGCGATCTATGGGCGTCTCGAAGCGTCGCGGCTTTCGGCTGCAACTTCAGGCTCTGGACATCACTCCAACTCGCTCACAACGCGAGCAGAACATGACCGGCGGCAGCTCACATACGTTGCGCTGATGCCCAATCCTTCCACATCGCCAGCAGGAATTACTAGCAACTGGGATGAATTCGTCCTCCCGGGTGACTGGGCGTCTGTTAGCTACCATCTCGCGGTCTTCTTCTTCTCTCTGCCGTTGAGCCTGCGGTGTCCAGTACTCGTCGAGCGTCGGGTTCCAGCGCGGTGGAACGTCGGGGAAGCCTTCGCCTTGCTTGTCTCGAGGCAGTGCAGCTCTCGTCAGTACCTCTTCTGTGTGAGGGCCCGAGTTTCTTCCACCACTTCCCATACGCCTTTGGGTTCCCCGATGGGCTCTATCAATTTCTGGAGTATTGAGCCCATCATAATCACTTCTCGAGACATTTTCTAGAATAAAATGCACCTCATCAGGTTCGGATACTTCCAGTGCATGGGAAGGTTTCAAGTCCTTCACATGGACATGTTTGAGTTTTTTACCAGTACTGCTTTTCAGGTCATAAACTACTGGAGATATTACTTTGGTCACCGTGTATGGTCCTGAATACCTAAACGCTAACTTAGAAGCAAAACCCTTGGCGGCGGAGGATAGGTAATGTTCCTTTTTCATTACTCGGTCTCCCACATGGCACCTCCATTCTCGGCGGCGAAGGTTATAGTGCTTGCTCTGAGTGGTGAAAGCACGAGCAAGATTGATACTTACAAACTCGAATATCTCTCGGAGTTTCTCCAGTTTACCGGCTGTCTTTGAACTGTCCTGGATTATCTTCCATGTCATCGCCTGGTGCCTCTTCGGGACGGTATATGGCTCCTGGAACCTCCAGTTCTCTTCAATAGTTCAGAAATGCTGGAGTATATCCGGTAGAGTCGTGACGGGCGGTGTTATAAGCGAACACCAGGTCGGGTATGTGCTGATCCCATTTTCGGTGATTGCCTTCGCAGAACTGGGATATCATGGTCTTCATCGTCTTGTTAGTCCTCTCGACAGGGTTAGCCTGCGGTGTATACGGCGGGGTAAAACGATGTCCAATCTTCAGCTCTTTCAGCAGGTCTTTGAACGGTGTTCCGGTGTACTGTGTCCCATTGTCGGTTATCATGGTCTTCGGACAGCCAAAATGGACGATGATCTCTTCATAGAGAGCCTGACTCACTGTTTTTGCTGTTGCCTTTCGTATAGGACGGCATTGAACCCACTTGGTGAATCTGTCTTGGAATACTACCAAGTAGTTGTTTCCTTTACTCGAGCGAGGCAGTGGTCCAACCAGATCAGAGCTCACAGTCTCCCAGGGATGTCGGTTCGTAGATGGATGCATCTTCCCCGGTGTCTGTTGTTGGGATGTCTTAAATTGCTGACAGGACTGACACCCTCGGACGTATTTAGCTATATCTCGGAACATTCCTGGCCAATAATAGCGAATAGCTATCCTGGCGGTAGTCTTGGCGATCCCGAGGTGTCCGGCAGTGGGAGCGTCATGGTTCTCCTTCATTACGGCTGTACGAGCTGGTTTCGGGATGCACAATTTCCAGGGATCGCTCTGGTTCTGAGAAATCGGTGGAATCCCAGAAATGACGGTACATGCGGTCGTCCTTGATGCAATAATCTGGATAGTCGGCGGTGTTATTCAGGACTTCGGTCTTCTTCTGGGCATACCAGGAACAAGTTTCATTTCCCTCAACGGTGGCTATGTCTACTTCGGCTGGTACAGGATGTCTGGACAATGCGTCAGCCACTCCGTTCAAAACTCCTTTTCGGTATTTTATCTCGAAGTCGAACTGTTGGAGACACATACTCCAACGGGCTAGTCTTCCACTCGGGCTCTGGATGTTATGGAGCCACTTTAGTGATTGGTGGTCGAACAGGACGGTAAAACGATACCCTTCCAGGTATGGACGCATCTTTTCTATTTCCCACACAATCGCCAGGCACTCCTTCTCGTTAACTGAGTATGCCTTCTCTGGAGTTGTCAGTGTCCTACTGGCATAGGCGATTATGTGATTCCCATCCTCCTTATTCTGGATGAGTACGGCTCCTAATCCTTGATCGCTGGCGTCAGTCTGGAGAACAAAATGTCTCTCAAAGTCGGGACAGGCAAGGACAGGGGCATTGGCCACTTTTTGAAGTGGCCAATGCAATTACGCCCTCTAGCGGTCGTCCTGGAAACTTGAAAATAATTTCCAGAGATTTCTCTTGGCCACTTTCACCATAAATATTTTTTTCCGAAACCTATGCGGCAAATAGTTTCCGAGATACAGCCGGCGTCCTTTCTTAGTGGTACACCCGGTACAGGCTCATTTGGCCTCTGAAGCCGTCTGCCAATCGCCACCTCTAAGTCAACTTGGTAGTCGGCAGGGAAATAGAATATTCGGAACAGCCCGACGAATGTAGCCCACGTAGTGCATGCTGATCGATTATTTCTGAACCAGAGAGCGGCTTCTCCTTCCAATAGATCTGGTAAAACGGCTAGCAATCTATAGGCTGGTTTGTTCAGAGATATTCGGATCTCATCAAGCCTTTCTAGGAACGCTACGGGGTCTCCCAGTCCGTCGAATGACAGTTTCTAGTCACGTGTTCGCAATGGTTCCTGGGTTGCCATCGACGTGCATGTTGCAGCCATCATTGGGGCGATCATTATCGGGGTGGTCGTCATTGGGACGGTCGGTTGACTAGTAGCCGTGCTTGTCGCAGGCGGTACGGTTCCGGGTGCAGTCACATTCACTGGCGGTACAGCGTTTGGAAATGTCCACCCTGTAGTCGGAGGAATATGTCCTGGTATCGGTGTGGATGATGCGGTTACCACTCGTCCATCTCTGAGAAAACGTATCAGCCGTTTTCTCTCATCCTCGACTGTATCGGAGATATCTAGCCCAAACTTGGACAATTCCACGTCTATGTCCGCTTTCTTCAGCTGGGCTTACTCGCACGTCTACCGGATCTTTTGACTTCGACGGCGAATTCTGCGGGAATTCTTGCGGGAATTCCTCGTTCACCATCTTCAGAGCTCTCGATTTCGGTTTATCGACTCGTCTGGCTTCTTCGATGTCTCGAATTCGACTCTCGCTTTCGGTTTACAGACACGTCTAGCTCCTTCGGTGTCTTGAACTAGACTCCTCGATGTTCCTCAATGAATTCGGTCCAGCGGTTTTAGAAAATTCCGGAAATATGCAGTTCAACTAGATTTAGCTCGGATATCTTGTGAACGGGGGTCGTTTCGTCTCGGAATTGATCGGAACAGATTCCTCGACCTTCAAACTTCTATTTGATAAAAAACACGACACTTTCACTCAGTTTTAGTGTTAGTTGATTATAAACTACATCAAATCTCTAAGCGGGTGATCGTAGCAGCTCGAGAATACGCGGAACGAATTTCCCTAACCTCTGAAACCTCTACTGAGAGTTAACTTTTGCCTATATCAACAAAATTCAAGCAGCTGTCACTTTTGACAGAAGTTGGTTATACTGTTGCGGTTACTTTCATTTACTTTCGGTCCCTGCTCGGGCGCCAAATTTGTAAGGCTATTTGCTTACAAGAACGTAATTTGGCGCTCTGGCTCGGGGATGCTATATACGGCTGTCCATATTTCGAGTGCCACTATGGGGATCTCGCTTATCTTAACAGATACGAATTTGGTTAAATTGGGGCAAAGTTGCGCATTTCAGTGCTGAATAATTATCTGAAGAGAAATTTGAAATATCTATGATAGTTTTGTAAATATCGCCAAAAAACGAAAATTTCTGATTTTCATTTTTAATTTTTTGATAGTAAACCAATGATGCTAGACATTTCTAACTAAAACATTGTTCAGACACTTTTTCATGGAGAATTCGAATATGGCATCGTATTCTTGATAATTTTCAAGATGGCGGAGAAACACCTGTCAAGTTCATTTTTTCTTATGGACGCCATTTTGGATTTTAACAATTTTGAATTCCTTTTTTGTTTCTCTTTATAGCGATGTATCACACATGGTGTTCCAATATCACATTTTTGCCACAAATCAAATTTTTCACTTTTTGTGAAGAGTGCTTTGGAAAAAACAAACTATTCTTCTGTCGCGAACAATATTTTGACAGTTTGATCTATCTCGAGTCGTGTCATTTACGTTTGTGCTAGTTTCATCGCAAAAATGCATTTCTCAAGTGAAGAACAAAGAGAAATGATTAAAATTTACTATACCTCACATCGAAATGCCCACATGGCTGCGGCAGCCTATTTTCAGCGTTATCCAGAGCGGCAACAACCTAGCTTGAGGTATTTTTCTTTGCTGCACAGAAACTTGGGCCAATATGGTTCATTTCGAAAACCTAGACGAGGATATGGTGATATGCCCAATGAATATGAGCAGGGAATTTTGCAAGCGGTAAAAATTTTACATGATTACAAATACCAAAATATTAATGATTAAATATTGAATCATCAGGTGCAGGACAATCCATCGGTCTCCACAAGAGAAGTTGCGGCCCAGCTCAATTTGCCATCACATCAAGTTGTTTGGATAACTCTTAAAAACACAAATATCGGCCTTGGGCAGTTCATATTTCTCAAACGCTTCATCCCGGAGATCATGAACGACGGGTAGCTTTCTGCATGTTTGTAAATAATCAGATCCAGGAAAACCCAAATTTCCTAAATACTGTCATATGGTCTGATGAATGTAAGTTCACCAATGCAGGAATGTTTAATCGCCACAATGAACATTACTGGTCAATTGAAAATCCACATCAATTTCAAGAACGGCGACCACAAATACGTTTTGGTCTCAACGTGTGGGTCGGTTTATTGGGCAATACAATAATAGGTCCATACATCTACGAAGAGAATTTGAATGCTGACCGTTTCCTGAGGACATTTCTGACAGATTTCATCGACAACAACGTTCCTCTTCATCGTTTCAACGCCATCTGGTTCCAGCAAGATGGCGCACCGCCTCATAATACAGGGAGAGTTCGGGAATGCTTGTCGGAAATGTTTCCCAACCACGTCATCGCTAATAATGGTGACGTACGCTGGCCGGCGCGGTCGCCTGATATGTCACCCTTGGACTATTTCTTGTGGGGGACAATGAAAAATAAAATGTACAAAACATTACCAGCCGACCTTGATGAATTTCGTCAAAGAATTGTCACCACTCTCAGGCACGAGATTAGAGGAAGGGATGTGTCAAGAGCTATTGGAAATCTTAGGAAGAGAGTGATACTGTGCTTAGAATTAGGAGATGGGCAATTTGAACACATGTTGTAAAGTTACATTCGTTATTTTATTATCTACTCTTATTGTATTCTGTTCCAATTTGTATTAAAACTCTCTTGCAAAACGAATGTTGTTTCATGTTGTTCACTTAAAAATCGTATTTTCTTAACACAGCTGATTCAACTGGCAACTCGCCACCAAACAGACAAATCAAACTGTCAAAATATTGTTCGCGACAGAAGAATAGTTTGTTTTTTCCAAAGCACTCTTCACAAAAAGTGAAACATTTGATTTTTGGCAAAAATTTGATATTGGAACACCATGTGTGATACATCGCTATAAAGAGAAACAAAAAAGGAATTCAAAAATGTTAAAATCCGAAATGGCGTCCATGAGAAAAAATGAAGTTGACAGGTGTTTCTCCGCCATCTTGAAAATTATCAAGAATACGATGCCATATTCGAATTCTCTATGAAAAAGTGTCTGAACAATGTTTTAGTTAGAAATGTATAGCATCATTGGTTTTCTATCAAAAAATTAAAAATGAAAATCAGAAATTTTCGTTTTTTGGCGATATTTTCAAAACTATCATAGATATTTCAAATTTCACTTCAGATAATTATTCAGCACTGAAATGCGCAACTTTGCCCCAATTTAACCAAATTCGTATCTGTTAAGATAAGCGAGATCCCCATAGTGGCACTCGAAATATGGACAGCCTGTATAATCTCGGGCGCCACCTATCTTATAGTGGTCCACTTGCACCGGGCAACTGTCAGTGGAGAAAGTTAATTCCAGGGGTCTACAAAGTGCACTGTCAAAGTGACAGGAGCATGGATTTTATACTACCCTGATACCTGAGTTGCTCTGGTAAATATCTACAATGAAAATGAAACGATTCTTATAATAATCTCCCTTTATTATATCACATAACTACTATACATACAAATTTACAAACTAACCTAATTTATACACGCTAATATTAACAACTCTACTGTACACCCTGTATCAACAGCTTTTCGGGTAAGCTGGCCAAGCTAGCGACTCGCGATGCTCTAATGCAGGGGTGGCCAAACTTTTGCCTGTAAGGTCTACTTGTGTTCGAAAATATTTCTTGCGGTCGACTGCAAGGTAGAGTTTAGAAGAGAGAAATATTTTTTATGCAAAATTTGTATGTATTTACTTATTTATTATGTAGGCATTTTGGTTAGTTCGTGATAGAAAGCTGGTTAGGTATGAGGTTAGGTGAGATTCAGAGCTGTCATAAAATAAAGAAGAAGAAGAAGAATAACTTAGGTTAGGTTAGGCGGGAAAATAGACAATTAGAGGTTAGAAAGGAGGGAAGAAAGGGTAGAGAGTGACACTGCAAGTTAGTTAGTTTTGTTAAGTCTTTATGAGAAATAAAAACCGTTTGGACGAGAAACATTTTATTTTCACTGTCCCGAATCCTAGAAGCGCCCCCACAACTCAGAAGTGGGATGAAGGTCAGTGAAATTTATGTATAATTGCTGAAAGAGAAAATTTGCATTATGGATGGGCGTGGAAATACAAGGACGCCAGAGAATGGACCCGAGAATGTTGACTTCGGAGACCAGATAACTCAGAATAACGCTTTAGCAGAACCGATTTCGATGGAAGATTTAATACAGTCCACTGTTAGGGCTGTGATGCTCTTCCAACAACATAATACCAATACAGTCACAGCTAATACCGCCAATGCAGCCACCGTCAACCCTGCAGTTAGTCCTGTTTCAAATGTAGCACAAGCAGTGAGCAGACAGTTTACAAACAAAGAGATAGCTGCTTTATTACCAGAATTTTCGGGTGGTTCTCAAGATGTAACTATTTGGTTGGAGCTGGTATCTGCCGTTCAGAATGTTTATGGTGTGAACGATGACATTATGCAGGTCATCTCAGTGGGAAAACCCACTGGGAGTGCTAGAGACTGGTATAACTCCAAAGTTGACTTCATTATGATGGACTGGAATTGCCTGAAAGATGAACTAAAGAAAATGTTCAGCCTTCATCAGAATTTAGTGCTTCTCAGGAAGAACTTCGAAAGGAGACGCTGGAAAACCAATGAGAAATTCTCTAGTTACTATCATGAAAAAGTGAACTTGGGGAACAATGCTGGTGTTTCGGAGACAGAAATGATCCACTACATAATTGATGGGTTTGATAATAGGATGTTGCAGAGCCAGGCAAGGATGATGCTTCATGACATTCAAACACTGGAAGATTTATATAGGATTATGAGCAATGTAGTACGTGAGGAAGTTAGTGGACCAGTAGGCAGCCGTCCATTTGTGAAGGGACCAGCACCATCCAAGCAGCCAAGTGCCTCAAGCACCACAGGTACCACTTCGAATGTCTCAGTGTCTACAGCAAGGTCAGTGAGATGTTTTAACTGTAATGAGATGGGCCATAAAGTCCCAGAGTGTGGTAAACCAAGAAGGGAGAGGGGCTCTTGTTTTAATTGTGGGAAAATGGATCACCATTTCAATAATTGTCCTGATAAGAAATCATCTGGTAGACCCAGGGCAGATAGCACTACTAATATTGTCCATGCAACATATCCCTGTAAACCATATACTGTGTGTGTTGATTTTACTCTAGGTGTTGGCAATGAGATATGCAAGATTTGCCTTATTGCCCTTCTAGATAGTGGTTCACCCATTAGCCTGATCAAATATAAATATGTACCTAAAGAATTGATCTTACCTTATGTATCATCCAATGATTTTTCTGGGATTAATGGATCCAAGTTAGAAATTCTAGGGATTTTTCAAAAAGATGTCATAATCGAAGGTATCAAAACTAATTTGAAATTTTTTGTTGTTCCTGATGCTACAATGTCTTATGCTTGCCTTCTTGGTAGAGATTTCATATATGATTCGAACTTGGTAGTCAAATTAGGTGATACTATTGAAATATCCAAGAATACCATCGAACTAGGATTCGAATCAGACCATGAGCCTCACCTTGTTGAACATGATGAAGGAGTAGATTTCATTAATCAACTTATGCATATTGAATGTGGACAAGGAGATCCACGTGAGTCAGAAAAATTGAATGTTTATCCAAATTTGCCCTTTAAGAGGGTCCAAGATACTTATGAGGCAAACTACCTTCTGAAATTTGGGAGTCCTATTGAACATGATTTTGAAATGAATATCATTCTCAAAAATGATCATCCAATCTGCTTTAGGCCATGACGTTTATCTTATTTTGAAAAACAAAAACTACAAGTTATTATTGATAAGTTGCTTAGAAAAAACATAATCAGGCCAAGTGATTCCCCTTATGCTAGTCCTATTGTTTTAGTAAGAAAGAAATCAGGAGATTAAAGACTCTGTGTTGACTATCGGGAATTAAATAAAAATACTGTCAAATGCAATTTTCCTAGTCCCCTTATTGATGACCATTTGGATAGGCTTAAGAACAAAAAATATTATACATCGTTGGATTTGAGAAATGGTTTCTACCACGTCAAAATGGCAGAACCTTCAATAAAGTATACTGCTTTTGTGACCCCCATAGGGCAATTTGAATATCTGCGTATGCCAATGGTATTGACAGACTCTCCGAGAGTATTTGGCAAGTACACCCAAAGCATTTTTAAGGAAATGATTAGAGATGATAAAATTTTGATTTATTTGGATGATATCCTAATTGCCACTGAAACACTTGAAGAACATTTTTATATATTAGCAGAAGTTTTAAATTTAGCTAGGAAATATGACTTGAAATTTTGATTAGATAAATGTAGGTTCCTATATGGAGAAATAACATATTTAGGTTACCTTATTGATGATTTAGGAATTAGACCGAGCAGGGAAAACGTCGATTCAGTTTTAAATTATCCGATTCCCATTAGTACAAAACAAGAACACAGATTTGTGAGTTTAGCCAGTTATTTTAGGAGATTTATACCGAGTTTCGCACCTTTGGCTAAACCTCTTTATGATCTACTTAGGAAAAATACTCCCTTCAGATTCGAACAGCCAGAATTTTCATCTTTTGAAAGTTTGAAGTCTCATTTAGCATCATTTCCCATTTTGCGCATTTACTCTCCCGATTTAGAGACGGAATTGCACTGTGATGCCAGTACCCATGGATTTGGGGCAATCTTATTACAAAGACAGCAGGATGGATTTTTCAGACCTGTCTCTTATTTCAGTCATCGGACCACCCCTGCAGAGTCTAAGTATCACAGTTTTGAGTTGGAAACTTTATCTGCAATTTATGCTATCAAAAGATTTCACATCTATTTATTTGGCATTCCTTTCAAAATTATAACTGATTGTGACAGTTTTCGGCTAACCCTTAGCAAACAGACAATTAACCCTCGTATTTCTCGAAGGGCTATGTTCCTTCAGAACTACAATTATGAAATAGAGCATAGAAGCAACAACAGAATGGGTCATGTTGATGCCCTAAGTATGTGTCATAGCATTAACATTTTGGAATCTAATACATTCGACAGAGTGTTGAGTTTACATCAGGACCGAGATCCCATGATCTGTAAAATTCGAGATGAACTGGAAACTCGCGAAGATAAATTTTATGAGCTGAAAAATGGCTTAGTATATCGTAAAGAGAAAAATAAACTCTTATTTTATGTGCCACAATCAATGGTTAATAATGTCATTAGGACATGTCATGATGATATTGGTCATGTAGGTATTGACAAAGTAATCAATGCAGTTAAAAAAGTTTATTGGTTTCCCAAGATGAAAACCGTGATCAAAGATTATATCTCAAATTGCTTAAAATGTCTAGAATATTATCCATTAAGTGGTAAACAAGAAGGATTCTTGCATAGTATCCCTAAATCTGATATTCCTTTCAATACTCTTGTAGTATGATAGACTGTTCGATGGATGATCTGATATATTTCTGATCATGCAGTATCTTTTTGGAATGATACACCAAAGACTAATGGTACATCGTTTAATGTCTCGATGCAACTGATCAATATTACAGAATATCAAATCCCAAGTTGATTCTGAACACAAACAATAAACGAAATCTATTATACTAAATAATGATGATTAAGTAAGTTTAAAATACCATCATCCTTAACCTACATAATTACATAACATAATGTTTAATATTTTATCATGTCTTTCTATGTTTATCTTATACACTACACCTTCCCCGCGGAAAAGAAAAAATATAAATATTAACTAATTTTATTATTTTTTCACCTAAACTGAATATTCTAAACGAAGAAATTTCCTAATCACAATATTTTTTCACTCTGTTCTTATGTACTTCGATAAACTTATCATCTACCTTAATAACTAAATTCGGAGATTTCTCCTCATGAACCACATACGGTCCTTTAAAGAGTTGTTCTAGTTTATTCAAAGGGTTATTATTCTTTATTAATTCCTTATCACCTTTTTTATAAATAATCACTTTACTATTCGTATCCCATGCTTCTTTTCTCTTCATTTTGGATCTTATCAAGTTATTTTTTGCATCGTCCCATGCTTTTTGCAATCTATATTTTAGTTCTATTGGATAATCCTCAAAGTTATACACAGGATCTACTCTGTTAACTACATTTGTTGGAAGTTGACAACATTTCCCAAAAACAAGTTCGTACGGAGTATAGTGAGTTTCGGTGTGTACCGTGTTATTGTAAGAAAAACACCAATAAGGTACCCATAAACTCCAACTGTCTGGATGCTTTGCCATTTGAATACGCAAATAGACACCTAAATTTTTATGAGTGTTTTCAAGTGCTCCCAAAGTCTCGTGATGATATGCTGTAGACTTCATTGAGGTTATCCCTAATAACTTACAAGTTTGTAACGCTTTCTGCTCGGAGAAGCGTTATTTGGCGCTTTAGCTCGGGTGCTATATTTACAGATCTCGGGCGCCACCTATATTATAGTGGTAGGTCCACTTGCACCGGGTAACTATCAGTGAAGAAAGTTTAATCCAGGGGTCTTTAGATGTTAACTGTCAAAGTGACATTTGCAAAAGTATCAATGCCCTGAATCTGGATGCTCTGTTAATAAGAAAATCAAAACTTAAATTCGATTAAGAAAATAAAACTACCAATAATAATAAAGCTATTATTATATTCCTCTAATATTTACAATAAATCGAAAACTAGCAAGTACAACTATATACAATATATCCTACTAGATAACATTCCCCCTCCCACGGATACGTTCCTCCCGAGAAACAAAATAAAATAATCACAATTTTCGCGGTGCTAGAATATTCCCGGGAAAGCAAAATCAAAAAGCAAAAAAAATCAATCGCTATGCGGAGCAGTTTTATCAAAACTTTAATCAGGCAAATTCGGATACGGCGGTTTCCTTATTTTGTCCTACCACCCGAATATAATTCGCTGATGGTATGCCAAAACACCCCGTATATTGATTCAAGCAGGGAGTAAAACAACCAGAGACAACTTCAGGTACCGAATAGAATTCGCAGAACCTGAAGCAGTCGCCTAGCATGTACCTAATATCCCCCAGTCCGAATATAATTCGCTGACAGTAGGATAATAGTCACCCTGTACAAGAATGCAAGTACGGCCCTCTCAACTCAACACGGATTATGAATCACCTACTCCTTGCGGTCTCAAGAAGTCGGCTATCTTCGGTTATTAGTTCGCGGTTTCGAACTTCTCTCTCTTCCAGACCACTCAGCTGCGGCTTCAGCTTTGCGGTGCTCCCAAGAGAGTCTAGTGTCCAGCTTGCGGTCTCAAGCAGGACTGGCGTTTTCGCGTCGCGATCGCGGGTATATCTCCGTTCGCCCCACTCTACTCTCGGTTTGATTCAGTGGGGATCGCTCGAAGTGCGCATCGCTGCAAACTTGACTCGATATCGTCGAACGCCAGCCTATCTCGCTAATTAATTATCAGTAATTATAACTATCAAATCATGACTTCGCGCTAACTCGATATTTACTAATACACTTCCGGTGTGTGAAAACAAATCGTTACGAAAAAGAACGGAATTCCTAGCACGACATTTACCCAGGATACTACCCGATTACTACTATATACAGTATGTTCATGAAAATTCAAGTAACTTCGTTACATCCCCCCCTTACTTCCTAAAAAAATAATATATCTATATTATTTTTCACAACTTGAATACCTATACAAAAATAAAAAAAATCTGAAAAATGAAATCAAAAGCACAAAAAAAAAATCATCATCACCATGCACCCTTTAGTTCTGGCTCCATCTTCTTCCTGTCTACGGGTCAACTCACTTCTTGGAAGGCCTCTGTTTTCTTCGGCGTGCGTTGGGTCTGCATGGTCGACGCTCCGGGGGTCTGGTCACCTCATTCGCATGGGCGTTGGGTCTGCGTTGTCGTTGCTCCGGGGGTCTGGTCACCTCATTCACAAAGGGTTGACGGCATTGTGTGCACCCTCGTGCTGACTCGTCGATCGGCCGTACTCTATACTTTGCCCACTCCCTGTTCTTCGCGGCATCTCGTATGGGTGTGCTGATATTTTCTGCCCCAGGCTGGGACAAGAAGGCTTCTCGAGATTGCCTCTTCCATGGACTCTTCTGATGAGAAGACTCGTACTGCTGACAAGACGAACAGCTCCGGACATACTTAGCAATGTCCCGGAACATTCCTGGCCAATAATAGCGACTTGCTATTCTGGCGGTGGTCTTGGCTATCCCGACATGTTCAGCCATGTTCATCACGGATGATCTAGCTGGTTTCGGGATATACAGTTTACAGGGATCGGTCAATTCTGGTTCAGTGCGTTCGGTAGGATCCCGAACATGACGGTAGAGTCGGTCGTCTGCGATATAATAATCGGGATTGGCGGCGGTGTTATCCAGAACTTCATCCTTCTTTCGTACTGTCACGACTGGTGAACTCCAAGGTGTGTTAGACGGTTCTGTGACACCTTCCTCTAGCACTCTATCGACTTTGGTATTCAGGACTTCCTGCTTTCTTGGACCCTGGGGTAGGTTACGCTGTTTGATCGGCTCCGGGTTGATCAAACGTATCTCATGTTTGAGAATCGGAGTACCTCCATGTATGCTCTCAGATGGAGCAAATTCTTGATCCAGGAACGCTTTGTGTCTCCTATCCTCCGTCGGAGTCAGTCCAAGGTTTTCAGTACCATCAACGGTATTGATCGGGTCTGACGGTTCGGGTGTTCGGTCGGTTATCGGCTTTCCATCGATACGGATGTCTCCACCTGATAAGTCTAGTTGGAATTTCTGCGGTTTCAGAATATCCATACCAATGACAAAATCAGAAGACAGACCAGGAAGATGTCCAACTGTTGCTGGAATAGTTGCATCTCCAATCACTAATTTCAAGTGATGAGTGCCGGGAACTTGGGCTGGTAGGCCATTCGCCATTCTGGCCATTGATACATTCGTTGTATCCTTTGGGACTCCCATTTCCTGGCATCTTCGAGCCACTTCATCTCCCATATACGTTTTCGATGCTCCGGTATCCAACAGTGCTTTGTAACTGCCACCCAGGGTATGTACAGAAACGAAGGGACGGACATCTTCTGGACGGACGGTACGGATCGTTTCCGAGACATTTGTAGGATGGCATTGCTTTGGTCTCGGTACGGGGCAATGCCTTCCTAGTTTTCCGACCTAGGACAAGGGCAGTCTCTTGACAACACTCCCTGTTTTCCACAGCGGGAGCAAAATATCCTAGGAGCCGATCTGCACTGATTTCTCAGATGTCCTGTCTGACCACATCTCCAACATACGGATTGTGGAGATGTCCTCGACAGCTGAACAGGTGTTCTCGATTCGGTTCCTGCAGGAGTTGATGGTCCTGTACTGGCAGGTCTTGATATCGGTGAGGCCAATGGTAGGGCCGACGGCGGGGCTAACGGATGGGCCAAGGGAGGAGCTGACGGAGACGCAGTCGACACTTTTTGCTGTCCTGCTGTCCGTCCGTAGATCTGGTACCTTTCCTGCAGCTCTTCACGAAGGAGTTCAAACTCCTTCACAGCACGAGAGAAGGTGACAATATCGGCAAAGTCACTCCTCTTGATGTGCTGTCGGTATTCGGGCAACAGGTTTCGATACAGCCACATAAGCTCTTGCTCTGGTGTCATATTGCCATGCCTTCGTACAAGCGTCTGGATATCGGTTACATAAGCTTGTACAAGCTCATCCGGTCTTTGAAGCCGTCTGCCAATCGCTACCTCTAGATCAACCTGGTAGTTGGCAGGGAAGTAGAAGACGCGGAAAAGTTCGACAAAACCTTCCCAAGTTGAACAAGCAGTACGGTTATTTCTAAACCAAAGGGCGGTTTCCCCTTCGAATAGTTCCGGTAGTACGGCTATCAACCTGTAGGCGGGTACGTTCTGCGATAGACGGATCTCCTCAAGTCTCTCCAGAAATGCCACAGGGTCTCCCAATCCATCAAAAGATGATTTCCAGTCACGAGTTCGAAGTGGTTCCTGGGTTGTCATCGACGTGGATGGGGCTGTCGTCATTGGTGTTGTCATTATCGGGGTGGTCGATTGAGTAGCGGACGTGGTAGTTACGGGCGGTACGGTTCCAGGTGCAGTAACGTTCACTGGAGGCACGGTGTTCAGATTCGGGAATGTCCAAGTCGAAGTCAGTGGAACACTCCCGGGTACAGGCGTCGATGGTGCGGTTACCACCCTACCTTCCCTGAGGAACCTTATCAGTCGTTTTCTCTTATCTTCGACTGTACCAGTGACATCCAGACCAAATTTAGACAACTCTATGTCTATATCTGCTTTCTTCAGCTGATACACCCATCTCACTCTCACATCAACCGGATCCTTATTCTTTGAGGGTGAGGATTGTCCTTCGGGACCGTCTTTGGAAAGGTCATCGTTTCCCATTTTCAGTAATCGGATATCGGCGCGACTGACTTGACGATTCTAAACGAGGTGCCTTTTGCTAGGTATCGAACAACTATCAGCTGTCAAAGTGACAGATACCGGATTTGAAAAATACACGGGTTTTATCCGATGTCCCTATACCTCACTAACAGTTTCTTAACCCAAACTTTGCTTCCGGAAGCTGAAATCTGGAGCTACAATAGTCGGATCAGGTTCTGAACTCACGGAATGAATTCCTTGTACCCAAAACCTATTAGACGAGATACACTCGACTTAACGTGACTGCTGTCAAAAAGACAGTTCTCGGTATTCTGCGGTATCAGAAAAGTGCGAGAGAATACGGTTTTCAGCGGTTTCTGAAAATTTTGCGGTCCCTGCAGCTTATTTCACACGTTTCGGTCGTGTATTTCAGTCACAAGTGCTCGGATAGGATTTGGAACAATCGGAATGAATTCCTTGACCTCGAAAACCTAGAAAACGATATGTAGCACGGCCCTATCCTCTAAACTTCCAAACGGCTGTCAAAATGACAGATTTCAGATTGAACGTGGAAACTGCGGTGGCCGGCCACTGTTAACGAAATAATCAATCCTAGTTTCGAAAGACTCCGCATTAACTCGTTTCCTCCAACTAGGTGATCGTATCACGTCAAGAATTCACGGAATGAGTTCCCTAAGATCCAAAACCTATTCTGGGAGGGGTCACTTGCCTATACCGATGAAAATTGAACCGGCTGTCACTTTTGACAGATATCGAATTATATACAAACTATTTACACCTAAATCACGGTCCCTGCTCGGGCGCCAAATTTGTAACGCTTTCTGCTCGGAGAAGCGTTATTTGGCGCTTTAGCTCGGGTGCAATATTTACAGATCTCGGGCGCCACCTATATTATAGTGGTAGGTCCACTTGCACCGGGTAACTATCAGTGAAGAAAGTTTAATCCAGGGGTCTTTAGATGTTAACTGTCAAAGTGACATTTGCAAAAGTATCAATGCCCTGAATCTGGATGCTCTGTTAATAAGAAAATCAAAACTTAAATTCGATTAAGAAAATAAAACTACCAATAATAATAAAGCTATTATTATATTCCTCTAATATTTACAATAAATCGAAAACTAGCAAGTACAACTATATACAATATATCCTACTAGATAACATTCCCCCTCCCACGGATACGTTCCTCCCGAGAAACAAAATAAAATAATCACAATTTTCGCGGTGCTAGAATATTCCCGGGAAAGCAAAATCAAAAAGCAAAAAAAATCAATCGCTATGCGGAGCAGTTTTATCAAAACTTTAATCAGGCAAATTCGGATACGGCGGTTTCCTTATTTTGTCCTACCACCCGAATATAATTCGCTGATGGTATGCCAAAACACCCCGTATATTGATTCAAGCAGGGAGTAAAACAACCAGAGACAACTTCAGGTACCGAATAGAATTCGCAGAACCTGAAGCAGTCGCCTAGCATGTACCTAATATCCCCCAGTCCGAATATAATTCGCTGACAGTGGGATAATAGTCACCCTGTACAAGAATGCAAGTACGGCCCTCTCAACTCAACACGGATTATGAATCACCTACTCCTTGCGGTCTCAAGAAGTCGGCTATCTTCGGTTATTAGTTCGCGGTTTCGAACTTCTCTCTCTTCCAGACCACTCAGCTGCGGCTTCAGCTTTGCGGTGCTCCCAAGAGAGTCTAGTGTCCAGCTTGCGGTCTCAAGCAGGACTGGCGTTTTCGCGTCGCGATCGTGGGTATATCTCCGTTCGCCCCACTCTACTCTCGGTTTGATTCAGTGGGGATCGCTCGAAGTGCGCATCGCTGCAAACTTGACTCGATATCGTCGAACGCCAGCCTATCTCGCTAATTAATTATCAGTAATTATAACTATCAAATCATGACTTCGCGCTAACTCGATATTTACTAATACACTTCCGGTGTGTGAAAACAAATCGTTACGAAAAAGAACGGAATTCCTAGCACGACATTTACCCAGGATACTACCCGATTACTACTATATACAGTATGTTCATGAAAATTCAAGTAACTTCGTTACAAGTTTCCTGAAGTGTAGAAGCTAAAAATTCGGTTCCTTGGTCGGTACATATGACTTTTGGAATGCCAAATCTAAGAATGAAGTTATCTACAAAAGCCTTTGCTACCGTAACAGCTTCCTTATTTGGTATAGGATATGCTTCAACAAACTTAGAAAGTTCACATTGTAAAGTGAGAATATACCGATTATCGCTATCGTCTGGATTCAACGGACCAACAAGATCAAGATAAATCTTTTGCAATGCAGTCTCTGCAGTAGTAGTTATTGTCAATGGTTCTTTATTAGGTCTGGAATGTTTGTACCTCTGACAATCATCACAACGCTTTACGAATCTTTCAACTTGATTTTTCATCTTTGGCCAGAAATAATATTTCTTTATATTATTGTACATTCTATTGATTCCAGTATGTCCCCCTGTGGGTAACATATGGAAATCATTCATTATCAATTGTCTAGTTTCTTCATCGTCAATTATTTGAACGTCCTTAATCATGGAAATTTTCACATCGGCCTTTTTCAATTCATTTTTTATTTCCAATATAATCTCAATTAATACCTTAGCGTTTTCATTGTTAACAATACATAATTCTGGAATATTTTGTTTCATACATAAGTTTTTCAGTTCTCTCAGTGATGCACCAAATGCTGACACTGATTGAGATAACTGATTCAAATAAATTATTCCTGAATTGACGTCATATTTCAAATTATCACTTATAAATGTATTGTTTTCTTTTCTGAGTACAATTTTTTTGAAATTGACATCTTTAATTGGTCTTAGCTCGACAGCCTCTATAGGGCGTTTCAATAATTCTACCACTCCAGGGTGATCAATCCTGTTGTTTGTAGAAATAATTTTGTCCCTATTGATATCACTTGTTTTCTTCGTTTGAGCTCGTGTCATAGCAAACATACTATCGGAAACTTTTCCACTCATGGCTTTAAGTTCATCCGAATCAATCTATTCTAGAAAGAGCATCTGCAATTACATTTTGAGAACCCTTCACGTATGTCACTGTGAAATCATATTCCTCTAACGCCAGTCTGAACTTAGTTAGACGACTAGATGGATTAGTCATACCGAATAGATACACTAATGGCCTATGATCTGTAAAAATATCGAACTTTCTACAATACAGATATGGCCTGAAGTGTTTAACTGAAAAAACTATGGCCAGTAGCTCCTTTTCAATCGTACAATAATTTTTTTTGGATTTGTTTAAGGAACGACTTGCGTATGCCACTGGTTGGTCATTTGAATCTGATAAAACAGCATCAACAGCATATCCTGACGCATCGGTCCTCAATATGAATCTATTATTTTCTGAAAAATCTGGGTATTGCAACAAAGGTGGATTTGAAAGAGCTATTTTAAGGGTGTCGAATGAATTTTGACATTCTTTTGTCCAATTGAATTCCGCATTTTTATGAGTCAGTCTATTCAAAGGATGAGTGATATGAGCAAAGTTCTTTATGAATTTGCGATAATAATTTGCGAATGCAACAAAACGTTTGGTCTCAGTGGAATCTTTAGGAATTGGATAGTTTCGGATTGCTTCGATTTTTCCCATTTCAGGTAATATACCATCTGCAGATATTGTATGACCAAGGTACAATATTTCCTTCTTCAAAAATTCGCATTTGATAGGATTCAATTTGAGATTAACAGCTCTCAATCGTTCCAAAACTTTAACAAGATTGATATTGTGATTTACCAAATTATTACCGAAACAAATCAAATCGTCTAAATAAATAAAACACGATTCATAGTTGAGACCTGCCATTGCTATCGTCATCACTCTGGAAAAGACACTTGGACTAACTTTTAGGCCCATTGGAAGCCTTTTCATCTGAAATTGTCCACGGTCAGTGGTAAACGCTGTATACGGTCTACTACTTTTGTCTAATTCGACTTGATAGTACCCTTGTGATAAATCAAGATGCGAGAAATAAACAGCTCCTGATAACGAATCTAATATTTCAGTTATGCATGGCAATGGGAATTTATCATCTTCTATTCTTTGATTTAAAAGCCTATAATCAATAACCACTCTCCACTTCTTATTGCCATCCCTATCTACCTTTTTTGGAACTATAAGCAATGGGGAAGACCATTCTGATTTGGCCTCCTCAATAATTCCATCATGAAGCATTTTGTCCACTTGTTTATGTATTTCTGCTTTTTGGGCATGTGGTAACCTATAGGGCTTCACATATACAGGCTTTGCATTCTTCTGCAACTGAATGCTTTGTGTACAAATATTTGTTACTGACAGGTGATCATTTTCCATGTGAAAAACGTCAGCATATTTAGCACAAATCTTATCTATTGATACTTTTTCTTCCTTATTCAACGATTTTGTGTCAATCAGATCTAACAATCTATCTACCCGTGCAACAGATATATCGTCATTGCCAAAATTACATATTTCGAAATCGAAAAGCTTTTCACTCTTAGGTCTAAAATTCTTGAGTTTGATTTCCTTATCTTGTACGTTCAGTACCCGTACTGGTATCATATTATTTATTGGTCTAACAATAGCACTAGCTGTGAATACTCCTTCCGTTAATTGCTCATTCAAAACAACACAGTCATCACTACTATCAACCCAAAAATACTTTACTATTTCACACCTCGGAGGAATAACAGTATAACAGTCGTACTTTGATTCCAATGGAATTATAATTTTTTTTTGCATCACTCACAAAAGAAAAACAGAATTTTTCGAAATCGATTGTTGCTGAATACTTAGTGAGAAAATCAGCACCTAACACTCCATGCATATCATTCGTAAATTCATTCATAATTAAAAATGTATGGGAAACATTCACATCATCTATTTTCAATGAAATATCTACTGAACCTAAAGAAAACGTTGAACCTGATATTCCATTTATTTTTACTTTATTTGAATTATTAATTTTTTCTCTTATCCACATATTTTGAGAAAATCACACTAATCGTAGCACCTGTATCAATTAAAAGTTTCAAATTTCGACATCCATACTTCATGTTAACAAAATTCATCCCATTCATACTCAATATTACATTATCAATCGTATTATCGCCATTATTGGGGGGCTCGAAAAAATTTCTCGTCTGAAAATGACTGATTCACTTCAATTCTAGCGTTATTTTCACAATTTGATTCTTCCGTGAAATAAACTTGGTGAGTGCGATTTCCATTATTATTATTGTTATTGTGAGTACCTCGACCTCTAATAAATCCTCGACCGCGACCTCGTACTCCGCCATTGTTACTATTTCGCTGATTATTGAAATTTCCACTATGAGTTGGTCGGAAATCTCGTCTCTGATTACTATAGTTATATGAATGATTCATTCTATTATTATTATTATGACTTCTTGCAAAACCCCTACGTGAGCTTTGTTTACCTCGCATATGAAATACGTTTGAATTACTGCTACTGGGCGCCTTCGATTTTTGTTCATCTGTGGCTCCTACTATTGCATCTCGTAATGTATCGTAATTTCTGGCTTTGATAATAATTCCTCAAACCATCTGCGAATGCATTAATCGATATCTTCTCATTGACACCTCTAAGAACTCTAGCCGCATTATCATCACCATTTGCTTGCGAAATTGTCAAATTTACCATCATATCCTCTATACTTCTACCAAATTCTTCGATAGTTTTTCCATCTTGTTTGCTACTATGTAGTTCAACTGACAAAGCAGCGGCAGACCTACTAGTTAGCAAATGTAATTTTATATCCCTTATCAGATTATCCACGGTATCATACGTCTTATCTAATCTCAATTTAGCATTTTGTGATAATCTAGTCTTCAAAACATAAGATATTAAAAGTTTTTTCCCGTTTTCATCCAAAAGTTCACTATATAGTTCGATCGCATCGATCAGTTATTTTGTAGTGTCTTCAGATCCATCCATGAGAGGCAATAATGATGAAGCAGTTCTGAGATCGAATTTTTCTGACATATTGACTGATTTTAATGTATCCTCTATTTTCTTTAGCCTTTCTGATAAAATTTTTCTAGATTCACTAATATTATTACTTATATCCTTAGCATAATTCCTAACTAATTTGATTTCCTCTTCACTTTTTTCAACTCGTTTATTATAAGTATCCTTCAGATAATCAAATCTACTTTCAATTTCAATTAAATCAGTAAGTTTGTTATTAACTATATCCAAACTTTCACGTCTTTGTTGATTATCTTTTAGAATATTTCGCTTAAATGTTAATATTTCTTCAGATAAAATTCTAAATTGGTTCATTTGAAAGTACCTAACAACATGACTATTCTATCTTAATCTAAACTTAGCTGGATTGTAACATATATCTTCTTGTGTGCTGCTTGATTCTCCTTGGATCCTCGTCTCGTCACGTCAGCATTCTCCAAACATTTCGCTGTCGTCAGTGCTCCTACACTTGTTCTCCGCTAACAAGTTCTCTGCTCCTGTAGACTTCTCTGCGGATCTTCTTCTCCAACGCCTTCTTTGATCTATTCCATAAACATAGACCAACTCCAACCAACACCAGGATACCAACAACAACTGCAACAACTTCAAGGAGGGTGTACTTATTTCCAGTATTGGCTCCGGTCGTAGTTCCACCACTGTTTCCTGCTTGTACAATAATTACTTCTTCTTCTTTGGATTGTTTGCCACCCATCTTATTGTATCTCCAATATGAATCGAGAAACCATCCGGCAGTCTTCTAGAAGTTCTTATTTATCAGCTCCTGTTTCGGCTGGCAGGATCGCCATGTAGTATGATAGACTGTTCGATGGATGATCTGATATATTTCTGATCATGCAGTATCTTTTTGGAATGATACACCAAAGACTAATGGTACATCGTTTAATGTCTCGATGCAACTGATCAATATTACAGAATATCAAATCCCAAGTTGATTCTGAACACAAACAATAAACGAAATCTATTATACTAAATAATGATGATTAAGTAAGTTTAAAATACCATCATCCTTAACCTACATAATTACATAACATAATGTTTAATATTTTATCATGTCTTTCTATGTTTATCTTATACACTACACTCTTCATATCGACCATTATGGTCCTTTGGAAAATACTGGTAGAGGATATAAATTTATATTCGGTGTCATTGATGGATTTACAAAATATATTAGACTTTACCCATGTGTGAGCACCAAGACTGAGGAAGTCATAAAACATTTGAAAGAATATTTTAGATCTTACAGTAAACCTAAACGTATTATCTCCGACCGTGGAACAAGTTTTACTTCTCATGCCTTTAGAGACTTTATGGAAAAGGAGGCTGTTGAACACGTCCTAATAGCTACAGGTACGCCACGGGCCAATGGCCAAATTGAAAGGTTCAACAGATTATTGACGCCTATGTTAGCAAAACTGAGTGATGAACCATCAAATTGGAATCAAATATTGCAGGACGTTGAGTATGCAATGAACAATACTGTCTGTAGATCAACAGGGGATACTCCCAGTACTTTATTATTCGGCCTGGATCAGACTGGTAAAATCAATGACCCCGTTAAACTTATTTTAGAATCTGACAATAGAGATTTACCACTAGTGCGAGCTTCAGCTAGTGAAAGGATAGTTCAAAGTCAAGCTGCCAACCAGCGATATTATAATAGGAAGCATAAGTCACCCTGTAAATACAATATAGGTGATTATATTTTGATACGAAATAATGATGTGACTCCTGGTGTTAACAAGAAGTTTATCCCACAATTTAAAGGCCCATACATCATGATAGATATATAGTTGGGGATGTTGATGGATTTCAACTGACTCAAATGCCCTTTGAAACTGTCGTTGGACCAGATCAGATGAAATTATGGCTTCCACATTCAGATGCAACTGAGGCTTAATGATTTCTAGTCTATATTTCTTCTCTTGTTTTGCAACTCATATATTGTATGAATGATATGCTTATGTATCAAGATATGATCTATTATGTTATAACTACATTATGTGTAACTTATGAATCCTACATGGAAATTATGGAGAATCTGTGAATTTTATGTAACACGGAATTTTTTGCTTTTATGTTATGATTATGAAGTCATGTAAATTACTACTATTATGAGTATGACTGATTACGATGTGAATTTTGTAATTCATGTGAATTATGTTGATAATGCAATTATTATTATTTCATGTATTTATCTCAAGGAATTATGGATGTAGGCTCGGGACGATCCTTCGTCAGTCTGGCCGAGCTGTAGGCATTTTGGTTAGTTCGTGATAGAAAGCTAGTTAGGTATGAGGTTAGGTGAGATTCAGAGCTGTCATAAACGAGAAGAAGAAGAATAACTTAGGTTAGGTTAGGCGGGAAAATAGATAATTAGAGGTTAGAGAGGAGGGAAGAAAGGGTAGAGAGTGACACTGCATGTTAGTTAGTTTTGTTGAGTCTTTATGAGAAATAAAAACCGTTTGGAAGAGAAACATTTTATTTTCACTATTCCGAATCCTGGAAGCGCCCCCACAATTGAATAATACAAATACATTTATTTCACATTTACATACAGTGTATGTACACACATGTACACACATGTAGAAATAAACAAGAGACAAACCGAATACCTACAAAAAGGCATATGAAATACGCATCTCTAATTTCGTTTTAAGCTTTTGAGTGGACGTTTTGCACTGCATATTCCCCACAAGTTTATCATATTGGGGAGTGTACGAAGAAACTGCGATGCGCAAACAGGAAGTTAAGTGAGCGTCTGTTAAGCGGGAACGATGTTTGGTTTTTATTGAATTCACATATTTTTTAATAATTTTCTGTTCAGTTCATTTGATTCTCGCAAGCTACCTAAATCGCCTTCGCGGTCGACCGGTAGACCGCGGTCGACCTCTTGGCCATCCCTGACCTAATGCAACCCCTTGTATATGCTCAATACTAGAGTTTCTTATTCACTACAAAGCATTCGGTCTCACGGTATATTGATAGCGTCGGTATTAGCAAGCACACGGTTTGCAGGCAAAAGCTATCAAAATTGCAGTGCTAGTAAATTCTCAAAAGCAAACAAGCAAACAACTAATCAAGCGTGCCATAAAGGACTACCGGGCATATCAGAAAATTATATATATATATAAAGTTACAGCTGTGCGTGCGTGACAATAAAAGATTTTGGGATGATCGACACTCGGCTTCCACCTGTAACAGACCGGTTAGTTATGGAAGTGCTAATCTCACACCTCGGTTGATAAACTCGAAGGGAGAGACAGCGTTCCATATACGGGGTAGACCGGGTCACTGGATACGGTTCTTGGCTTCACCCTGTAACAGACTGATTAGTTATGGAAGTACCAATCTCACACCTCGGTTGATGAATTCTAAGGCAGAGACAGTATTCCATTTACGGGGTAGACCAGGGCACTGGACACGGTTCTTGGCTTCACCCTGTAACAGACTGATTAGTTATGGAAGTACCAATCTCACACCTCGGTTGATAAACTCGAAGGGAGATACAGTATTCCATATACGGGGTAGACCAGGTCTCTGAATACGGTTCTTGGCTTCACCCTGTAACAGGCTTATAGACAAGGAACATATCCTATCACCAGAAACAGTTGAAAGTGATTCTGCACTATGTACAATATCTTCCCTCTATTCCGGCCGACAGCTCAATGTAGAGTAAAAAAGGTAGTATCGCACATAATACAGAAAAGCAAAAGCGTTTACACTTCGCACCTTCGCTTATCTTCCTCATTCGTAACTTCGTTACAAGATAGAGGAACTAATTTCGTAGGAGCAGCTCGCATTATGCAAGAATATATTGAAAAAATCGTCACCCACCCCTTCACATATTGAATTTTAAACTCTTCCCGCTAATGCTCCACATTTCGGTGGAATTTGAGAGGCAGGGATCAAGTCTGTGAAAAGTCATTTGGCTCGCTTCATAGGATCTTAGATTTTGAATTACGAAGAATTCCAAACATTTTTAGTTCAAATTGAGTTCATTTTGAATTCGCGTCCATTGACCCCCTTCAGTGCAGATCCGAATGATTTTTCAGCCCTTACGGGGCATTTCTTGTTTATCGAACCGCCTAGTCCATTACCTGAACCAGAACTCACAGATATATCGATGAATCGTTTAAGTCGATAGCAGATGGTACAGCGACAATCAATCATATACTTTATTGTCTGAAGAGTTGAATCTTATTGACGAAGCATGAGAAAAAATAAAGAGTAATTTATAAATCATAGATAATATCGTGTCAAATAGATAAAATGTACAATATAAAATATAAATATTACATGTATAAATAAAAACATATTGTCAAATAGCTTAAAAAAAAGAACTATTGAAACACATAACAAATAAACAATAAATACATACTGAAATGAGATATCACAAAATTTAACAATACTAGCAATACACTAGATAAAAATAAGTAAATAAATAAAATATCAAGGGTTAACTTAATTCACATGATAAACTATAGCAAATCATGGTAGTATTGCTGCAGGTTATAATGAGTTTTATGTAATAGAGCATTTTTCACATTATTTCGAAAGTTCTTTGGAGAAATTAAGTTTCTATAACTATTTGGTAGATTATAGATTTTTTTGCTTTCATATATAATGGAGTTTTTGGTCGAACTAGATTTAGGTATGGATAAGGGAACACAACCTTCATCTCTTATTACATATCTACGCATTTCACTAGGTGCTGAACCATATTTTGTGTGGATGAGGCATACCGTTTCCAAAATGAATAAACAAGTTAATGTTAATATTCGTTGGCTAATAAACAGTGGTTTGCACGGAGAGCGATACTGGGCTTTACAAAGGTATCAAGATTCAAGATTTTTGGCGTCGTTGGAAGATCGAGTATCTCTATACCTTGCAGCAGCGCAGTAAATGGTATCACAAAGATACCCCTGTTTCATTAGGGACCTTAGTCCTGATAAAAAACGATAATGCGCCACCGCTGCAGTGGTTGATGGTTCGAATTATAAGGTTACATCCTGGTGCAGATGGCGACGATTAGTCGTTGATCATATTCATATATTATGTGTATTAGGTGAACGTCTCAAAATGGGTTATTTTGAAGTTCTCATAATTTTTTTATTTAGTTTTCTCTTTTTTCTTTATTTTCAAACAATTACAAATTAGGCGGCCTTGTTTTTTTTGTTGTTGTCAATTCTCGCGTGAACGACCACTGGGTTTCTCAGACAAGAAAAGAGAAACGTGGGCGATGTGGTGTGCCAGTGCAAAATTAGGGATTGAGCTTGCTGCTGAAATTCTATCAATCAAGATAGTATGGCGGCGAACAGTTCGGTCGTGTCGGATGTGTCTATTAAATCCAATAAAATTCGCAAGAGATGCAAAAAGAAATTTGTAAATGGTGTAACATGTATTATCTACAATAGCAACCTTCATTTGAGGTGTGCCGAATCATATGCCGCGAAAACGACGAAGTAACTATGATTAGTGACGATAAAATAATGTGCTGCAATGATGACAATGTTTACCATAAGAACATGGATTCTGACCAAGATCAAGCTATTGTAGCATTTAAAATTGCTACATTTAGATTTTGTTTTTTTAAATAGTAATTTTTTATTTATTGGGTATTGTATATAGTACTCACAGTGAACATTCAGCCTAGACACTTGAATCCTGAATAGAACATTTATTGAAACCAATATATCTCATGTTTAAAAATAACATCAAATAGATCACATAGTTGAATGGTAGTATTCCACAGGTTTCCAACACTAGGTAGTACCACTGCTTCTGACATTCTTAGGGCTGTTGGAAGTGATGTAACAAGCTGCAGGAATCTTATGATTTCTGGCTACCTGTCTGATCCTAGGCCTGGAATTGAAGATATAAGAGTCAATAAAGACCTCTATTCAAAAGTAAACAAGCAACTTACCATTGTGTTCTCTGGTGTGATAAATTCTATGGTACTGATTATTTCAGGGTTTGTGAAGATCGTCTTTTCGATCTGAATGTGATCTTGATTGGAATATTGACAACCTTAAATGTGACTTACACATAACTCGGGCTAATAAATTATTATTATTATTATTATTATCATTATTATTTAAAGATTTGAATTTAATCAATTCCAGTCACGACTCTGCGGTCTCCGAAACCTCGCATAGTCGAGCTGGAGGAAAACCAGTGACTACTCCTCACGCCGTGGGGTAAGTGATCACTGGGACCGAATATCGTGTGCCCTTAGTAGCCGCAATGATCCAAGTATGACGGCCTTCTGCATTGCCCCAGCCAAAGCGTGTGCCTTCTGCCGGCAAACTGTCATTTTTTTGCAATTCTGAGAGCAGCGTATGTCTTGTACCACCGAGGGAGCGTATAATCAATATGACTCGTTTAACAGAATGGTCTGGATAAAGTCTGCGGAGTTCGAAGAGAAGATCTCTATATTTTGTCCGTTTCTCCTCCTCCTCCAAAACGATGTTCGATTCGGCTGGAGCCGAAAATTCAATCACGAACATCGCTTTGGTTTGGTGGTCGAGGAGGACGACGTCAGGCATATTAGCTTGTATTTGCCTGACGGTGAGGAATGAGAAGTTCCAATAAATTCGACACCTCTCATTCTCCACAACGGACTCAATATCCCCCGGAGCATAAGGCAGCACTGGAGCTTCATCAATACCGTACGAGTGTCTCAGATGGTAATAAAGCACTCGTAATGCCGCATTATGTCTATGGATATAGGCCGAAAATGCATACACCGTACATGCTGAAAGCAGGTGCATCAGCGTTTCCGGCGCCCTTCGGCAGGCCCTGCATCAGGGACCTCTATACCCATGACTCGGCTTCGGTAATGCAAGGTATTGAAACTCCATCCTGGCATGCCATGATGAACCCCTCTGTTTCCGATTTAAGCCCGCCTGACCTTAGGAATGCAAAGGTCAGCTCTTTGGATAAACCCTTGTCTTCGATGTTGTTGAAGAAGACAGAATGTAGAGGTTTATCCATGTGAAGCTGCAGAGTTTTATCAACTTCTGCAGCTTTTATGCGGGCTTTTTTCCGAGCGTGGTCGAGCTCTGTGACTGAGTCACGGGCTCTACGCTCGGAATCGAAAATCAGCGAGAGTTCATCGGCTGCTCGATGTGCTGCCTTGAATAGAAATGATCCTACTCCTGCATTCTCATGGCTTTTGACCATTTGCAGGAGGGGGTCCGAACTCCTGATTACTTTGCAGGAATCATCCAGAACCATTCTGTTATGGAGATACTCCAAACTTAAGAGTCCACGGCCTCCCTGATCTCTTGGGAGATATAACCGTGGAACGATGTTGGATGAAGGCTCCTATTGAGGTGCATCATCTTGCGAGTACTAACGTCAAGTTGGCGCAGCTCTGCTAGTATCCACTCGAATACTCCGAAAGAGTAGAGTAGAATAGGAACAGCAAGCATGTTGGTAGCAGCGACTTTATTCTTTCCCGACAGTTTCGAAGACCAGATCTGTCGGAGTCGCTGCCGATACTTGCTGCGGAGAGCGTCTTTCACCATTTGTGTTTCCTGGATGTGGCTTTCTTCCACACCCAGGTAGGTGTACGTCTCTCCGGCATCCAAGTGGTGTAGGATGCTTCTGTCCACTAGCTGCGTGTCCTTGTCGTATTTCTCACATCGTCTCCTCTTAAGATGAATCAGTGCACATTTGTCCATCCCGAATTCCATCCCAATAGCATGTGTATACTTCTGTAGAAGAACACTATTATGAGCCTATTATATGCCTCCGTTGACTGGGTCGTCCGTAGTAGTAGCACTTGGTTTTTCTGAGTTCAGCGAATAACGGCAGCAATAAGATGCAAAATAAGAAAGGGCTGAGGGAGTCTCTCTGGAAAACCCCCCTCTTGATGATGACCGGCTCTGTCTGGACTCTCGCATTCCCCGATGTTGTGGTGAAGCGAGTCCGCCAGAGCGGCATCAGTTTTTCAATGCATCTCACTATCGGATCTGGTACCGAAAGGCACTTGAGCAAGTACACGAGTAACTCGTGCGACGTTGTATCAAATGCCTTCCGATAATCGATCCAGGCCATAGAGAGGTTTCGCTTGTACTGCACGGAATCCTGCGTTATAGATCTATCTATCAACAGGTTCTCCTCGCAGCCAGCGACACCTCTTTTTGACCCACGTTGCTCATATATCCGTTGGTAAACCGGGTCTACCACTAGGAGTATGCGCATGTACAAGATGCGACAGCTTGTAGCATGCGTTCAAACAGGTTATTGGTCTGTAATTCTTCGGGTTGGACAAATCTCCTTTCTTAGGGAGAAGCACGGTTCACCCTTTGATAAACCACTCCGGAATTTGCTGCTCTCCATTTAGCCAATAATTGAATATTTTGGCTAAATGGTGGTGGTTAGTGGGTAACTTTTTCCACCAAAAGTTATTGATCCCATCTGGACCTGGAGCAGCAAAGTTCTTAGAACTGATAGGGCTGTCAGAACCTCCTCGGTGGTAATCGGTTGAGGCAGCAATTCGGGCTCAGGCTCTCGGAACCTCTCACAGAAGGCTTCGAACTGCGTCAGGGCTGGAGTATCAGAAGGTTTCCACCTGATCAACAGTCGGCGGTTCATCAACAACACTAGGCGGCGGTTGGAATAAGCGAGAAGGCCTTTCGCGAAAAAGTTTATTTTCCGCCAACCCTCTCGCCCGCCTATTAAATGACTGCTTGGCAGCCATCAACATTCGTATCCTCTCCAGGCAGTGCTGTTTGATGACGGTTAGCACTGCCAGATTGAGTGTGTGATGAGTGCGACGTAATGTGGTAGCTATTCGTCGCACTTTTGTCGTGAGTGGCCTGTTGGCCTCCACATAGTCCATCACACACTGGATACGGGAAGTGTGTTGTCTCGCCGACTGGATCTTTGCTTCCTTTTTTTGTACACGTCGTTCTACCCTCTCGACTGGGGAGTCCGATTCTACTGGTCTCCTCGGCCGAGAGAACCGAACGGCATCATACACGGCACAATTGATAAGGCAGATGTCAGCATTCTCTGGAAGTGTATCACGAAGTGATTCATCCATTTTAGTCAGGTCTTGTGATCGTAGGGCCGTAGGCACCTACGATTCCTGATTTGGCTCACCTCTGGTACGTAGTCCCTTCCATCGTTGTTCTGCAGGACGGGCGGAATTAATTGTTCTTCCACCTCGTCGTTCTGCCTGGAAGGAACTCTGACATACTGCCTAACGCGTAGGTGGGATACATAATCTCGAAGATTTTTTGCCGAGAAGGCTGCATGCCTATTATTATTATTATTATTATTATTATTATTATTATTATTATTATTATTATTATTATTATTATTATTATTATTATTATTATTATTATTATTATTATTATTATTATTATTATTATTATTATTATTATTATTATTATTATTATTATTATTATTATTATTATTATTATTATTATTATTATTATTATTATTATTATTATTATTATTATTATTATTATTATTATTATTATTATTATTATTATTATTATTATTATTATTATTATTATTATTATTATTATTATTATTATTATTATTATTATTATTATTATTATTATTATTATTATTATTATTATTATTATTATTATTATTATTATTATTATTATTATTATTATTATTATTATTATTATTATTATTATTATTATTATTATTATTATTATTATTATTATTATTATTATTATTATTATTATTATTATTATTATTATTATTATTATTATTATTATTATTATTATTATTATTATTATTATTATTATTATTATTATTATTATTATTATTATTATTATTATTATTATTATTATTATTATTATTATTATTATTATTATTATTATTATTATTATTATTATTATTATTATTATTATTATTATTATTATTATTATTATTATTATTATTATTATTATTATTATTATTATTATTATTATTATTATTATTATTATTATTATTATTATTATTATTATTATTATTATTATTATTATTATTATTATTATTATTATTATTATTATTATTATTATTATTATTATTATTATTATTATTATTATTATTATTATTATTATTATTATTATTATTATTATTATTATTATTATTATTATTATTATTATTATTATTATTATTATTATTATTATTATTATTATTATTATTATTATTATTATTATTATTATTATTATTATTATTATTATTATTATTATTATTATTATTATTATTATTATTATTATTATTATTATTATTATTATTATTATTATTATTAAAAATTGAAGTTATTCAATTTCAGTCACGACTCTGCAGTCTCCGACACCACGCAGAGGCGAGCTGGGAAAAACCAGTGACCACTCCCCACGCCGTGAGGTAAGTGATCACTGGGACCGAGTATCGTGTGCCCTGAGTAGACGCAATGATCCCAGGATGACGGCCTTCTGCATGGCCCCAGCTAAAATGTGTGCCTTTTGTCGGCAAGCTGGAATCTTCTGGAGTTCCGAGAGCAGCGTCTGTCGTGTACCACTAAGGGAGCCTATAATCAGGATGACTAGTTCGACTCGAGGACTACATCAGGCTTATTAGCTTGTATCTGCCTGAGGGTGGGGAATGGGAAGTTCCAATAAATTCGACACCTCTCATTTTCCACAACGGACTCAATATCCCCTGGAGCAAAAGGCAGCACTGGAGTTTCGTCGATACCGTACGAGTACCTCAGATGGTAATAAATCACTCGTAATGCCGCATTGTGTAGATGGATAACTGCATACACCGTACATGCTGAAAGCAGGTGCATCAGCGTTTCCGGCGCTCTACGGCAGGCCAGCATCTTACATCAGGGACCTCTATACCCAAGACTCGGCTTCGGTAATGTAAGGTATTGAAAACTCCATCCTGGTATGCCATGATAAACCCCTCTGTTTCCGATTTAAGCCCGCCTGACCTTAGGAATGCAAAGGTCAGCTCTTTGGATAAACCCCTGTCTTCGATGTTGTTGAAGAAGACAGATTGTAGAGGTTCATCCATGTGGAGCTGCCGAGTTTTTCCAACTTCTGCGGCTTTGATGCGGGCTTTACCCCGAGCGTGGTCGAGCTCAGTGACTGAGTCACGAGTTCTCCGCTCGGAATCGAAAATCAGAGAGAGTTCATCGGCTGCTCGATGTGCTGCCTTGAATAGAAATGCTCCTACTCCTGCATTTTCATGGTTTTTGACCATTTGCAGGAGGGGATCCGTACTCCTGATGACTTTGCAGGCATTATCCAGAACCATTCTGTTATGGAGATACTTCAAACTCAAGAGTCCACGGCCTCCCTGATCTCTTGGGAGATATAGCCGTGGAACGGACAAAGTTGGATGAAGGCTCCTATTGAGGTGCATCATCTTGCGAGTACTAACGTCAAGTTGGCGCAGCTCAGCTAGTGTCCACTTAAATACTCCAAAGGAGTATAGTAGGTTCAGAACAGGAAGCATGTTAGTAGCAGCGACTTCATTCTTTCCTGAGAGTTCTGAAGACCAGATCTGTCGAAGTCGCTGCTGATACTTGCTGCGGAGAGCGTCTTTCACCATTCGTGATTCCTGGATGTGGCTTTCCTCGACACCCAGGTAGGTGTACGTCTCTCCGGCATCCAAGTGGTGTAGGATCCTTCCGTCCACAAGCTGCGCGTCCTTGTCATAGTCCTCGCATCCTTATTATTTATTATTATTATTCACTATTATATTCGATAAATTGTTAATTATCTAGTTTTCCGAGACCAGCATGTTGGTGCTGATTTGGATAACCTTTTTTGGATAGTGCTGCTATTTTATTCTATGCATTAAATCATGATTGTAACCATTTTTCATTATTTGAATAAAGTTCTTGAAAAAAAAAGGCTGTGTGACCTTGGCAACGAGACTACAGAAATGTCCATATCCCGGCAATAAAATTAGCAGAATAACGCTGCCCTATTATTTTCTTCATTCTTACATCAACGATATCCTAATATGAGGTACACTGTGTGGTTTCAACTGTCAATTTTCATATTTCCATTCATTTAATCCTGAAATTTGCAGGTGTTGGTGGAAAATGGGTTGGAGCATGGATCGTGTTGAGTGAAAGATTGTTTGCATACGCCATAGATGGCCAACCAGTTATAAAGACGGATCTCAGGAAAGCAAGATGTATCCTCCTTCAAGCTTATGTGGAAAATGAAATTTATCCGAGAACTAATGATAAGGGTCCGAACATGCTGATTGATTCTCCTAATTTTGTTTTATATTTGAGAATGTGGACATCCAGAGAAACAAAGGTTACCATTTTTTTTATGGAATCGTGTGGTTATATGAGGACAGTTGTCATTTGAGATAGTGCGACAAAATATTCATCACATGGGTGCGCAAAAACTTAAACTCGTTGTAACATAAATTAGTGATTTTGATATTATCGTGAAAAGGTTTTGTGAAATTTCCAGATATTTTTTCGAAAAATGATGTGTGCGGCAGTACAAAATTTATGATTACAACAATATATTGCCAATCATTCGAGTGAATTCAATAAGAGAATAATTTCGAATCCTTTTTTGTAGGTTTGGTGCCATATAATAAAACTAGAAGCTCAAAATAATGGAGCCAATTTAGACCAACAACAACTTACAAAAAATGATGTGCCAGTTATTGTGGAAAAATGTATCAATTTCATGTATGCTCATGGTGAGTGCTAATAGTTTTTTTTTAATAATGCACTTCAACTTTTATATTCATTAGATTGAATAATTTCTAGAGTAAATAATTACTTTTTCGCATATAGGTTTTCAAATATTTTGTAGGAAGTATGACCGAAGGTATCTATAGACGCCCTGGTACTGGATCGTCTGTCACCGAAATATTATCAAAATTCAGAAAAGACGCGTTCGCTGTTCAGTTAACTGACCAGTGCTCTGAACATGAAGTTGCAACGGCTCTGAAAAGATTTTTCAGAGATCTACCTGAACCTTTATTAGGAAGTAATCAAAGACAGTATCTCTATGAAGTTTCAAGTAAGATCATTTCGATTCATTAATTGTTTAATTTCATTTGATGCAATAAACTTTCAAAATGAGGCTCTGTTCACTTTTTAAATAAAGTATTTTATTGATTTGCATTTTGAAAGTGGAAGCAATCTTATGTTACATGAATATCACAACTAAGAATATGAGTTCAGTTTTCAACGCCTATAAGAATGTATGATTATCATGAAAATTATAGAAAGTTGGTTGGTGGTCTTCATAACATAATAGGTTGTCATGTTGAGTTCATAATAATTTATAATCAGTCAATGGATTTTTCGTGATTGTATTCTTGACACCAGCCGATCCAGACAACGCGTCAATCTAATCAAATTCAGAAATTATTTAGATTTTAATAATCTCATCAACAAAACATTTTTCACAATACATGATATCATATAAAGATGCAAATTTTTATCGATATAAAGGTATATTTAATTTATGCAATTTGATATTATCGTCAAACATTTTGACCATTCCTGGACATCAATACTTGTTTGAGAAGTGGATGGAGATAAATTAAATAAACGAGTTCTCTTTGCTTTCGTATGGACTATACCAGGTGTCCTACATAATTGGAACATTTTTCTATCGAAATATTTTTATAAAAAAATCGTTACAACTTCATTAATTCGAATGAGTAGAGTAAGATCAGAACGTAAGCATGTTAGTAGCAGCGATTTTTTTTTCGGTAGTCGGAAATCTGTTGGACTCGCTGCCAATACTTGCTGCGGAGAGTGTCTTTCACCGTTTGTGTTTCCTGGATGTGACTTTCCTCTACAGGAGGTAGGTCTACGTCTCTCCCGCATCAAAGTGATGTTGGATGCTTTCGTTCTTATCGAAGTCCTCGCATCGTCCTCTCTTAAGATGAACCAGTGCACATTTGTCCATTCCGAATTCCATCTCACTAGCCTGTGTATACTCCAGTACCACTCTTAGGGATTGGTCCAAGTTCCTCGCACCAGAAGCATAGAGTTTCCGTTGTGGTTCGCAGTAGTAGCCCTTGGTTTTTCTGAGCTCAACGGATAAAGTTAAAACTCAGATGTAAAATGAGACAGGGCTGAGGAAGTCTTCCTGAAAAAGTCTCCTCTTGATAATAACTGGCTCTGTAAGGCCTTTATATTTCCTAATGTTATGGTAAGGTGAGTCCGCCAAAGCGGCATCAGTTATTCTATGCATCTCACTATCGGATCGGGTACTGAAAGGCACTTGAGCAAATACACGAGTAATTCGTGCGACGTATCAAATCCCTATCGATAATCGATCCAGGCCTTAGAGAGATTCCGCTGGTACTGCACGGAGTTCTGCGTGATATATCTGTCTATCAGCAGGTTATTATTGCAGCCAGCGACACCTCTTTTCGACCCTCGTTGCTCATATAGGTATTCGTTGGTAAACCGGTTCCATTAACAAGAGTATGCTCACGTACAAATATCATTTCTCATAGTAATATTAAACTACGCAACACTTATTACGTCGCACTCCGAAATTTTGCCCCTGTTGAAATTCGAATAACTTTTTTCTGATTTGAACAATTCGAATTCTGTTTGCGCTGTTCGCTAGCTTAGTTCTTCAGCTATAATCTCGTACTTTTTTGTTACATGCGTTTCTTTCCATAACATTGTTGCAGGATTTTTTTCGAAACTGCAAAATTTCGGAATTCTCAAAAGGATCCCAAATAAAGAAAAACAGTTTTTTTTCAACTTTAACAGCAGAGGAACAAAGCTTATCTCATTTACTTGAGTCATCTTCAGAATTGTCTTATTTCTATTATTTACAGAGTGACCTCAAAAAATCATTTTTTTTTGTTTTGCGGTCATAACTTTTTTCCTCTTCAACCGATTTTCAAAATCTCAGGATCATTTTGAAGCTGAAACGTTAGATGAACAGACATGAAGATTATAATTGACTTAAAATAAATATTTAAGATCAAGGGTGACCCAAATCTAAATCCCCCTCGAAATCCCGATTAAAAAAGAAAAATATCCAAAACGTTGTTTGATCGAAACGAAAATTTTTACCCCTCCCCCCAAAATTTTTTTGGTGGTAAAATTTTTGCTGTCAAACGGTTAGATATATCGGTAAACATATCCCAGATAACACAAAAACCTTTTGAGGATCTTCTGAGGCGGTCACATTAACGTCCTCAATACGTCGAGAGGCTTTCAAAGAACGTCCCTAGGACGTCCTCCTGTTACCATTTTCCACGTTCAAATAACGTCTCAGAAGATCCCCACGAGTTCTTACTTTTTTATTCACTCCAGTTATGCCTTTTTCGAGTTTTTATTATTCTAAGAATGACTTTTAAGCATATCTGAGAACTAATGAAAATGAAAAAAAAATAAAAAAATAAAAAAAATCAGCGCTATCATGGTCACCCATCCAAATCCTAGCCACTGCTGTCGTTGCTTGACTTCTGTGATTCAACTTACCTCCTCATTGCAATGTCGCTATTCCGTGAACTTATGAATGTTTAACTTTCAATGTGATTTGAATAACAATTATTTTCAAGGATTTTCATTACTAAAATTGGAATACTTATTTTTTCTTCAATAATAATGGACAAGATAATTTTTCTTGATATATATAGCTCACTTCTAAATTGGGAAATTCATATGGAGTGGAGAACCAACCAATATCGAATAACTGAAAATTAATTCAATAATAAAGAACGCTTCGTCCCATTTCGATAATTTGTAACTCGATTTAAATATATATATACAGGCTGTCCATATTTCGAGTGCCACTATGGGGATCTCGCTTATCTTAACAGATACGAATTTGGTTAAATTGGGGCAAAGTTGCGCATTTCAGTGCTGAATAATTATCTGAAGAGAAATTTGAAATATCTATGATAGTTTTGTAAATATCGCCAAAAAACGAAAATTTCTGATTTTCATTTTTAATTTTTTGATAGTAAACCAATGATGCTAGACATTTCTAACTAAAACATTGTTCAGACACTTTTTCATGGAGAATTCGAATATGGCATTGTATTCTTGATAATTTTCAAGATGGCGGAGAAACACATGTCAAGTTCATTTTTTCTTATGGACGCCATTTTGGATTTTAACAATTTTGAATTCCTTTTTTGTTTCTCTTTATAGCGATGTATCACACATGGTGTTCCAATATCACATTTTTGCCACAAATCAAATTTTTCACTTTTTGTGAAGAGTGCTTTGGAAAAAACAAACTATTCTTCTGTCGCGAACAATATTTTGACAGTTTGATCTATCTCGAGTCGTGTCATTTACGTTTGTGCTAGTTTCATCGCAAAAATGCATTTCTCAAGTGAAGAACAAAGAGAAATGATTAAAATTTACTATACCTCACATCGAAATGCCCACATGGCTGCGGCAGCGTATTTTCAGCGTTATCCAGAGCGGCAACAACCTAGCTTGAGGTATTTTTCTTTGCTGCACAGAAACTTGGGCCAATATGGTTCATTTCGAAAACCTAGACGAGGATATGGTGATATGCCCAATGAATATGAGCAGGGAATTTTGCAAGCGGTAAAAATCCATCGGTCTCCACAAGAGAAGTTGCAGCCCAGCTCAATTTTCCATCACATCAAGTTGTTTGGAGAATTCTTAAAAAACACAAATATCGGCCTTGGGCAGTTCATATTTCTCAAACGCTTCATCCCGGAGATCATGAACGACGGGTAGCTTTCTGCATGTTTGTAAATAATCAGTTCCAGGAAAATCCAAATTTCCTAAATACTGTCATATGGTCTGATTCAACTGGCAACTCGCCACCAAACAGACAAATCAAACTGTCAAAATATTGTTCGCGACAGAAGAATAGTTTGTTTTTTCCAAAGCACTCTTCACAAAAAGTGAAAAATTTGATTTATGGCAAAAATGTGATATTGGAACACCATGTGTGATACATCGCTATAAAGAGAAACAAAAAAGGAATTCAAAATTGTTAAAATCCAAAATGGCGTCCATAAGAAAAAATGATGTTAACAGGTGTTTCTCCGCCATCTTGAAAATTATCAAGAATACGATGCCATATTCGAATTCTCCATGAAAAAGTGTCTGAACAATGTTTTAGTTAGAAATGTCTAGCATCATTGGTTTACTATCAAAAAATTAAAAATTAAAATCAGAAATTTTCGTTTTTTGGCGATATTTTCAAAACTATCATAGATATTTCAAATTTCTCTTCAGATAATTATTCAGCACTGAAATGCGCAACTTTGCCCCAATTTAACCAAATTCGTATCTGTTAAGATAAGCGAGATCCCCATAGTGGCACTCGAAATATGGACAGCCTGTATATATGTATATATATCTCGTGACTTGGAAGAGATGAAATTTACATAAAAATATTTACCTTTGTCAATTATTTTTATGAGTAGAACATACTCCGGTCAATTGCTCCTAACTTCACATGAGTACCTATACATATTTTAAGACGAAAATATCATCAGAATACATCCATATAGGCCCACACATATCCACATCCCCAGGCTGCCGCTGAAAAGACTAATGTGGGACAATTATGTCAAAAATTCTGAGCCTAGTGACGTTCTCAGGATGTAGAATATAGAACATCCTCCTACAGTCTTTTGGCGACTATTAGAGGACGTCCTTAGGCCCACACATATCTACATCCTCAGGCTGCCGCTCGGAGGACTAATGTGCGACAATTATGTCGAAAATTCTGAGCCTAGTGACGTTCTCAGGATGTAGAATATAGAACATCCTCTACAGTCTTTTGGCGACTATTAGAGGACGTCCTTAGGCGAATGTGTGTTATCTGGGATTTCACCTGACCCCCACATTGGGATCGAAGATTTAAAAAAATTCTCCCCCCCCTTTCCCCTTGGGGTACTTAGGGTACGGATGAAGGGGAAGGAGATTTTTTGATTTTTTTACCTATTTTTTTCGTCAGTTTCGTACAAAACTACTAAGAATCGTCCAAACTGGGGTACTCCACTTATCATAGTTTGATGTACAGGGCGAAAAAAAGTTATTTTTCAGAATCGAGTTAAGCGGTACCTATAGCTGTGTTCAGCGGAAAAAGTTGATTAAAGAGATAAAACATTTTTTTCATAGGCGTACGTATTTTTTTTGTGGTCTAAAAAATTGATATCATTGAAAAAATCCAAAACATGATGGAAGACTTTGTATAGGCGGTGAAAAGGTTACCCTGAAATTTTGTTGTATTCGGATTTTTTTTTATTTTGAATTTCTTTATACAGTCTTATATCTTTAGAAAATAAAGACCAACGAATAATTTTTTCTAACCTGATCTGTATCTTCACGAGAACGTTATTTTCAACCTGTCTTGTCAGTCACTCATTATGACTCATTGTGACGTCACTGCCGGCCCTCAAGCTTTGTTTACGTTTATGTTTCGATATTCATACTGTGGATTGTGGCTGTACAAATTGTTTTTCAATAATTGTAGGTATAATCAAATTACCCAGTAAAAAGATTTGGTAGTGTGGATAAATATTAATAAATAATTGCATCACCTCCATTGAAAAGTGTGTAGTGTTTATGAAATCTTTTCAATTTCATATACCATCTGATAACCAGTATGCCAGGTAGCAGATTTGCTATTTTTGGACAAAAACCAAGAGGATTTCAGTATTATTCACCACACATTTCCAAAAGGCACTGATTTTGTTTGGGATACGTTTTTGAAAAGGTGGATGAGTTGTGAACATGCAGATGTTGTGAATCCTAATACAAGTCATACATCAGAGCTGTGATTTGTCCAACTAAATTTAAGAAAGAGATCTACAAAATGGGTAGATGAAAATGTGTTATGGAAAAGAAGTACCTATATGCTCATTATTTTATGATGTTCCATGTAATCAGATTCAGGAATTTTGTACACTTCGAGTTATAATGAGGATATATAAACCTGCATTGCTTCTATAGTAGAGTCCAATGTATAAATGAAGAAAAAAGTCAGCCAATGAGAAAATCGAAATTGATGTCAATATATTTATATACCTACTATGTAAAATGTAGGTACCTGTAAATTAAATTAAAGAATGTATTTTATTTTCACCATTCACTGATAATTAAACTTGATAAAATAGGTAGGTATATCAATTTCAATTAAAAATATGAACTTTCAATAACCTGTGCATTGAATGATATGCACACACATTACATGCATCTTTCATCAGTACCTATGAATTCTTCATTGAAATTTCCCTATTTTTAATATGAATTTGTCTTCAAGGTAGGTATTAGGTACTTACCTATTTATGGAATAGGTATATTCCCTGTTTTGTAAACGTTAAATTATCTCATGTATTATTTCCTGGGTGGACATTCAGGAATTTTTGTGAATCAAGGAGTATTTGTTCACAAAAATTACTAATATTTGAAGCCACATATGATACCTATAACCATCAATAATCAATATGTATCGATTATAAAAAGGTACATCACAGTAAAATTACTTTTAATGTCCATTTAGTGATATTCAGCATTAATAATTTTGAATTCAGGGCCGTTGACTACGTCATCGCGCGCCTTCGGAAGCCACGCCTTTTGGCCGAAAAAATCGCTTGAAAGAACCATCCTTCTCTAGTTTACCATCCTTGGCCGGCCACCACGTGCTCGTGCTTTCTTGAGGAGGTGTGCGCAGGACATCGAATTTCGAATACCTAGGTCTGATCATTCGATTGTTTTGATCGCCTATTAATTTGTCCCTTTTTTTGCATTAAAGATTTTCGGTCGTCAACCTCTGTTTTTACTAAGTCACTAACAGCTGATTTTCTGGTCTGTTTATTGTCAGTCAGACACTCAGAACTTTCAATTCGAATTCGCGAAAAGGGTAATCACAGATATTGTTCAACGCTGATTTATTTACTTTTGCTCAGGTATTGTTTATCTCAATTTAGTCTTGTTGGTTTTCTGTTCGCACACTATATCCACTAGTAAATATATCGTTAACTTTTAGATTCGATTTTTTCGCTTTCCGCTATATTCGCTAAATTTCTGTACCGTGTCGGATCGGACCCTATTTTGTATTTACCTTCCGCTTTGGAAGTACCGCGTATTTACTAGTTAACCACTCGCAATATAACTGATACTTGATTATGGAAAAATTTAAAAAGTTTAAACGTCTTCGCAATGTGTGCATTATTGATATGCATGCTCTAGTTACTTTATCCGAAAAGGCAAAAACTGATAAATCAGTGCGAACATTATTCAAGGTTCGGTGTGCAGATATCCAAGCAATTCATGAGGAATTTTCTAAACATCATAATATTGTTTGTAGTACTCTGCTGACAGACCCTGATACCGAAGTAGATGATGAAAATGTTATTCGTCAAGCCTTCTTACAAGATTATTATAATGTCAAAGCCCTGTATGCTGAACTATTCGAGCAAGATGTTCATTTGCCACACAATACACAAGGTCCTACAACAAGCAACAATTTTTCAAATGTACGCCTACCTCAAATTGAATTAGGAAAGTTCAATGGGGATTATAAAACTTTTGTATCATTTTTAGACCAATTCAATGCAATGGTTCATGACAATCCATCTTTGAGTGATGTGGAAAAATTCAATTACTTGCTTTCTACCCTAAGGTATTATTTAATCGCATACGATACTTTGATTAAACGATATTTCAACAAACGTCTTCGTGCTCATTGGGCAGAAATTGAAAACACTACGAAAATAAATTGCGAAACTTCTGCAAATTTAAGAAAAATCATTGATATTTTTTCCGAAAATTTGGCATTTTAACTATGATGCTAGATTAGATTCCGCAACAATAACTAGTTTTGAAATGGAACATCGTTCTAATAAAGTACCGACTCACATCGAATTAATGACCTTCTTAATAAGCCGTTGCATTGTGCTGGACACACTCAATAATTCGACTTCTTCGTCCGCTCGTTTTATGAAACCTGCACCGCAAAAATCTCATCTAAATTCACCGCGAACAACCTTATTTGTCAATAAGACAGCCGCTCGCTCGCCATCATCTTCTTGCGTCCTTTGCAAGGACAATCATTCTTTGTTTACTTGCAGTGTATTCGCTAATAAATCGCCTCGTGATCGTCACAGTTTTTGCGAATCGCAACATTTTTGTTTAATTTTTAAGGAAGAAAACGAAATTTGCTATTGTACACCATACAATGAAATCAACTCGAACGTTTTCGGCAATTTGCCATCATCAGGAGCGAGTCTCTGAAAAGTGAGATTGGATAATGAAAACATGTTACTTGTTGAAGAATTTTAGGTTAATTTTGAAACTGAGTTGTGAATAAAAGAAAATTGAAAAAACTCTTATCTTGTCTTGTCTTAACTTGTCATAGATCCTTACAAAAGATAAACATGAAAATTTGTGAAAACTTTTCAAACAGTTCAATTCATTTTTGGATGTTTAGAGATTAAATATAAAAATTACACATCCACTTATTAAACATAACAAAGGAAAATTGACATGGAACATGGAATGTGAAACTAGCAAAGCGGGCAAAACATCAATTGTCATAAACTTGTTTGGTATTGACATCTAAATGTTAAAGTCTGGTATAGAAATGAGGTGGAGGTTGACATTACAAAAGAATGAACAACCCATATAGACAATCAAACCAACTTGAGTGTTCTGAAGATACAGACCTAAAACATATAAAATTAAAAAATTCAAAAATTACAATTGTATTGAGAAATATATTAAATTATCCAGAGAATGAATAATATTCAAGTCATTGTTGATTTTTGCATGAATTTCAAAAATATCGACTCGACGAATCAAAAAGATTGTTCCAATTGAATTTTTTTAAGAAACTTAAAGATTGGCTGAAAACGAGATTGATTCAATTGAATTTGGGTGTTTTAGCAAGCATTGTTATTTTTTATTTCTGTTATTTCTAAATCCTCTAAAACGTCTAGTTGTAAGTTGTTGCCTCTTACGTTATGTAATAATTTAATACCATTATCTAGATTTGAATTATGATTATTAATTTTCAAGTGGTTGCCAAATGTGGAAGTACTTGGTCTATTGATATGTTCTTTTACTCTTACTGATATTTTATTTGAAATGACAAAGTTGTTGCTACTTTTCGATAGAAGCGGCATAGCCGCAACACTGAAAATATTTTAAATCAATAGAACAAAACTGATTACCCAAGAATGCAAATTTTCAGAATGATCCTACGTCCTGTTATCCAGAAACGTTTAACCTACCATCGACCGTGAGTGACCCTGTATAGGTACTTTCACAATGGTCCCGAAATAAATTGTCAATATTATTTGTTCGTAATTTGTCCGATCATCGCGCACCTAATTACATTTTTGGAACTTTGTTCGATAGAAATGTTTTTTGAATCGCGAATGTCTCGTTTGTCCGTCCAATGCGGAATGTTAGGGGCACTAGGGTAGATGCTCTGAGTCCTCACCTCCGTTAAATGTTCCGGTGTTTCTTTTACTGGTCGGTAGCCACACTTGTCTGTTTGGGTGGATTCCGATGGGTCACCCACATTGTAAGAGTATTCCATAGACTGGCCAATATCACAACTCCACAACCCAAGGTACGGTATATATGGAATCCATTCAGAAATACGCCTATTCCATATTTCAGTACTCTGAAAATAGCATAGAATCCCATGAGGCCGCTCATGAATAATCCAAGATCAGTAAACCAACCCCATACTTGGTACATGGTATTATGGGCAAGCTTCTTCATTTCCTCTGAATTGAAGATATTCAAAGTTGAGAAACCAGTAGTCTCTAGTCCTGCTACCCTTCGAGCTAAAATATTTTCTAACGCTTTTCTCTCATTTCCAAATGTCAATATCCGTTGAGCACTCTTTAATTCCTCCTGGGTATATATTCCAAGTGTACCGATTGGTTGAATAGGGTGAAAATTCAGTGTCAATTGTGATTCTGGTGATAATTCTTCTGGTGCCTTCCTGACAGTAGGGTAAGGGGTTAACCCTATCCATTGGTCATCTATCAAGTACAACGGTGGCGTCAGTCCATTACAGTCCACTTCTTCTGCATAGGTTTGTATAATTCTCGTCACTGGAGCCATGAATTTCGAAACATTGTTCACCAGTATGGGTAGCTCGTGATAACATTTTTCGGTACGCCGGATAGTTACAGAGCGTGGGACGCATTTCATGATGTAGAGTACCTCTCCAAGTACTCGTCCCACGTATCCTCCACTTTCCTTAACCAGCTGACTTAGGGTATTGGGTACTAAGGGAGCCATTAGAAGCCGATTACGTAGTATCTCTCTCTGTACAAGACATCGACGGTGGACAGTATCTGTGTATAGCTGATCCAATTGGCGGATTTAGGCTTGTTCAACATATAGGAATTTGCTGTTTACATATGCCATAATGTCTACATTGTGAGGTAAGATGGTTATCTTAGGATTGATTTGAGTACGCTGTTTTCCTTCGATAACTAGAATCCTGGGATGCTCAGTTTGCCACATCTCGCATCGACAGGAATTCAATTTCTTCACAAGGGTAACTGCAAATACTTTGCTGCTGTCTTCTATGACGATTATTCGTTCAGAAGTGACCTGGTTGACAATTTGTTGCGCCAGCCCATTATAAAGTAAACTGAAGTTCTCCTCGCAGGTTCGTAGTGGATTCACATTCCAAGTGGTTTCCCCCAGAGTTGTATCAAAACAGTAGCCTTTCAGAAAAGTGCAAATCACGCCCCCATACAGGCTAAGTTCATTTTCATCCATTTTGACTTGAGCTAAATAATCGGTGACCCGTATTTTTACAGCGGTGATTATAACAACATCCTTCCACGATTGCCCATTTTCGTGATAGGTTGACCCCTGGCATGTTCCGTCTAGGTCCACGGATCCTACTATAGTCAATGATGCTGTAATGGTTCCATTCATAATAATGCCTCCGATGTCCTGCTGAAACAGTTTCAGTGATTGGTAGCGGTGAAGCATTTGACATTCTTCTGCGCCGATCCGATGAATAAAATTGGATATGCCTCCGGCCACAATAGAGCTATGGCTATGCATACCACAATGATGTATAATTCGTGTTACATCAATTAAACAAGTCCGTACGCGTTGAAGATCTATTTCGTCTCTTTGCAGGATTTTCACTTCGATCGGTTCACTTTTGTACGCGGATTCCAGTTCTGGACATTTTGCAACATCGCGAATGGATACGACCGTAGTTTCTATGTCTTTATCCTCACATTCATACGCGATAGTCCCCTTCACCTGGATGATGAACCTGGTTATCAGCAAAAAGGTTATTCCCCAGAGGCAGGTCCGGCGACTCTCCAACTTCATGTTGACTTCTTCCAACTGCGATGGTCCTTGGGGTGATTCCTATACGTAAAATTAACAAAACTTCATATCTTCTTCAATACAATGAAATCTTAGAACAATATAACTTAGCTATAATAAATAACTACCCAAATTATACAACTAAGTTGCTTATCACGGCGTGCTCGCCGTCAATGAAAGATCAGCGGCCACCTCGTGATCTTATAATGTGGAAATAGGTCAAAGAAAAATAAATATCTGATCAAATTTCGGAACATATCGGAATTTCAATAGGTCAACCGATCTGGTGGTCGTCTATTTCTTCCAGATCTCCTGGGAACCACCACAGGTTCTTCTAGCAATCTGTTTTCTTCCAGATCGCTTTCAGTTTGCTCGTCCGTAGCTGCGTCACTATCGCTACTTGTAGCTTCCCTATCTGGCTCAGGATTGAAGTTTACCCACTCGGAACCATCATCAGGTGAAATCTGGCCGCTCCTTCGCGTTCTTCCTCAGATTCTGACTTCCTCTTCCTCTCTGGTTTCATATGATTTAGATCGCCCCTTCCTCTCTCTTGATGCTTCCGGAAGTCGCGAAGAATACGTTTTCAACCTATTTACATGTATCACTTGTTCTTCTCGTCCTCCACATTTCTTTATCCTACAAGTCACGGGACCAACCATTTCTATTATTCCAACCCAACTCCTTACTAGCTTCCTAGATAAGCCCTTTCTTGCTGCCATATCTTTCAAGTAAACCTTATTTCCAATTTCGAAATGGTGTTCGGCCGTCTTTTGGTTATATTTCTCTACCCGAGCATTCTTATTTCTTTCGGTGTTTCTGAATACATCGGAATATACCACTCTCAGCCTTTCTGATAGTTCAGCAACATAGTTTTCGTCATAATCATATCTCAATCTTCCTGATTTTATGAAGCTATCTATAACTTCATTTCTTCCATGGAGTAAAAAGAATGGGCTCTATCCTGTTGAACTATGAATGCTTCCTCTATACGCCATCAGTACAAAGGGTATCCACTCATCCCAATCTCTCTGGCTGTCACTTATATAATGAGATAGCATGTCCTTCAATACCCTATGCATTCTTTCGATCTGTCCGTTGGATGACGGGGCGTAACTTGCATTTTGTCATTTCTTTATCCTTAACATTTTACATACTTCTTTGAAGAGTTTAGAAGTAAAATTTGCCCTTTGGTCAGTTAAAAGTCTCTGTGGACATCCATGCCTGACGATAACATGTTCTATAAATGCTCGTGCTATAGTATCAGCTTTTTGATCGCGAAGAGGAATCGCTCCCACATATTTCGAAAAGTAATCCTGAAACGTGAGCAAATAACGATTTCCATTGAGCGTAGTTACAAGGGGCCCAACAATGTCCATCGATGTCAATTCCCATGGCTGTGTAGTGGGTGGTGAACCTTTGTAGCGGAGCCTTCTTCTTATGGGGTGATGTTTTTCTCCTATTACAGGCGTCGCAGCTATTGCAATAATTGATGACATCCATGCGCATATTCGGCCAAAAGAATCTTTGTTTCAGACTTTGCAATGTCTTTTGCTGACCCTGATGCCCTGCCATGGGTGAATCGTGAAAATCCTCCATAACTTTTGAAACAAATATCTTTGGAACGATCAACTTGTCCCATCTGCGTCTATATAGTATATCAACCCATCTTTGGTCTCATAATACTTTTCTTCCCAGGCATGTCTGTTTTCCTCTGCTTGTTCGCGTATTGCTTGACAGAAAGTGTCCTCACTCTGTGCTTTTTTCAACACAACACCAGAATGGGAACGGGTTCCCATTCTGGTTCAATCGTGAAATCTTTATTTTCTGTGCTTATGTTCATGATGGTTACAGGTGTTCCATTTTCATATATACGTAATTCGATATTAGAATTATGGAAAATAAACTCTAATATCTCTTTGACTTTCTCCCATGCGAGTCCGTCCAGTTCACATCCAATTTTTGGCATACCTAAAACTCGGTCTTTATTTTTTTCACAGCAAGTTCTCAGACTACACAGAGATTTCCATAGTGACTTATATGATAGTTTTTCATAATATTTACTCTTTGTAATCAAATAATAAAGGTTCCTTTCAGGCAAGTTTAGTTCAGCTACTCCTCCTACATTTTTTTGTTGTTGTCTCAACTGTTCTACGGAACCATAAACTTTTCTGAACTGACTAGCTATACCTGCACTCATGGCCAAGTCCTGAGAAACACAGTGTGCCAACGCCACATCCTCTGGGGACGAAAACAAGTCTCCTCGTAACAACTTGAACTTCTTCATCGGGGGTATTTTATGAATTTTCTGATATTCTGTGGAATCTTCATATTCCAAGTCGATAAAATGATCTTCCTTATTATACATGCGGCTTAAGGCATCATCATTTCCATGTAGTTTTCCTTTTCTATGCATGACCTCGAAATCATAATCTGATAGTTGTTAATCTCGAACCTGGGTCCTTCAATGATAGCAGCCACTTCAGTGGTCTGTGATCCGGGATAACTGTGAATTTCTTTCCATACAAGTAGCATCTGAATGTCTGAATCCCGAACAGAACTGCCAAGAGTATAGCTCCAACTCCAAGTCCTGACGCGTCTGCAGCTAATATAAATGGCTGATTGAAGTCTGGAAAAATCGAGAGCATTTCCGACGTCAAAATCTCCTTCAATTTCTCTATCGCGTCGAGTACTTCTGATGTCAGTTCGAATTTAACATCTTTCTTGGTTAAGTTCGTCAATGGTGCAATCAATTCCGACGCGTTTGGTATAAATCTCCGATACCAATTTACTAATCCCAAAAATGATCGTACCCCTTTGACAGTTTTTGGTATAGGGAACTTTTTAATCGACTCGATTTTTTCGGGATCCGGAAGTACTCCATTTTGGGTAATCAGATGCCCCAAATATTTCACCTCCTTGAGCAGAAAATTACACTTCCTAGCCTTCAATTTTATATTGGCTTCTCTCAGTCTCTCAAAAACTCGTTCTAGTTTCTCGATGTGCTCCTTTGGACCGTTTGAATTGAAAATTATGATGTCATCAAGGTAGACCATACATAATTCTCCCGTGAGTCCAGCTAATGTGATGTTCATGAATCTTTGAAACGTGGAAGGGGCATTTACTAGACCGAAAGGCATTTTAGTATATTCATAATGCCCTTGAAATGTACTGAATCCTGTTAACGAAATGTCCTTCTCTTCCATATCTATCTGGTGGTACGCTTCTGCTACGTCAATGACTGAAAACAAGGCTTCATTTCCAGAGCGATATCCTTGAACCAAATCTGAAATATTCGGCAGAGGGTAGTATTCCTTTTTGGTGACGCTGTTCAATCCTCGATAATCAATGCACATTCTGATCTTATCTTCTCCCGTTGACAATTTTTTCGTTACTAGAACCACTGAAGCTGACCATGGACTAAATGATAGCCGAATGACTCCTGCATTCATCAATCGGTCAATTTCTTTCTGCAGAACATCTCTCTGGTTGTACGGAATCCTTGCATATAGGCTGCGCCCCAGGCTCTAAAGTGAAACTTTGTTTCACCTTGGTAGTACTTGTCAGTATTTCCTCATCCTCGATGAAAAGATCCTGATAATTCCGAAGAAGTCCTTCTAGATGTTCCCTGGCATCCTTATTCAGGTGCTCTATATCAAATCCTTTTGTACTCCATTCAGGTTCTTTCGAGTTCAGTTGTCCATATTATTTGTAAAATTGTTAGTAAGGGGGGAGGAGGATTCATATATTTCGATTTATGATTTTTTTCAAAGCAAAAAAGCAACTTGCACCTACCGTATATTTATAGCTTCTTTTCTTTTCTTCACCCTGAAAACCCTAAAGGAAATTCGAGATAGCCTTCTATTTGAATCATGAGATTTTTATTGTCAATCTATCAAAAATCAATCCCTTTCATCAGATGCCTCAAAAAAATCTATCAATTCTACTACACTGTTTCAGCACCTCAGGGAATATGATATCTGCTCCAGCTAACAAAAACCAATTTGACAGGTATTTCGTCGGGTTCGGTGAGACAGTCCTCTCTTTCTCCTCCTTTCTGGCTTCACTTCCTTGACATTAAATATAATATACCCTCGCAAATGTAACAATATATCCTGGTCTATTTCGGAAAACGAAACCGCTGTAAAATATAAAATATTCTAACCAACTAGAGTGATTCGGCCAAGTTTTTTTTTCCAGGATTCTACAACTTGAGGTACTTCCTGAAATCTGTTTCGCTTTTCGTCTGCAGCAACCTCTAATGTTATTAAAATTATAATCCAGATTCGTCTAGTGGATTTCCACTCAGCTTGCACAAATTCTCTGCACGGCCTCGATATTTTCCGCAGCAACCAATGGTAATCTGTTTATTTTCCCGAATCCTATATCTTGTACATCCAGTCTAACCAATTTTCAGAAAGATAACTACTCTTTACTTTATTAAACTCCCTATAATCAAAAATTGTCCTAAAGTAAATGAAAATTATTATTATTATTTTCTCTGGCTACCTCGAAACAAAAATAACTATTTACCTACTCGAATACCTTGATCTCGATGTGATTCTGCTTCACTTTACCCTTAATAGGTCCTGGAAACCCTACGTAGCTTTTTCTTTATAGTAGGTATAAATGAAATCGATTTTGTTGTCTACAAGTTAGTTTCTCAGCGTTGATAATCTACTCAAAATTATTCGGAACAATTGCATTAACTCCTTTTCTAAGAAATATCCCACCGCTGTCACCATTGTAACATCAACCATCGGTGGTGTGATGTTTTATTTATAATATGTCTGAAATGTCCTACTACCGGAAGAATCAGACCTGGGTTCGGCCTACGCCAGAGGGTAGGTCTTAAGCTTCTTATTAGGGTAATTTGGTTGAAATTATACCAAGTTTTGAATCGCAATTATAGTAGGTATATTAATAGCGGTACAATATAATTATGTCCCTTTATATTTATAGCGGTACAATATAATTATGTCCCTATATGAATATCTATTTATATACTATTCCCTACGACACTATAGGGGGGGAGTAGTCGTAGTACCTGCTATAAGAAATGCCCAAACAAGCAATAAAACAACAATAAAATCCTCCTCCTAGCAGAGATATATGTTAGTTACGGTTAACAAAAAAATAACGTGATTTCTCACTCTCTGTATTAGCAGCTATTCCGTTTCAGTTTCGCCTAGAACTTAGCGGGTGTCAATACAATCACACACACTAGAAGAAAACACTAGCCTCGAAACCGGAATTATACCTCAATGCACGCCGACCTCAACAAATAACACGGACTTGAATCATCCCTCTAACAACACTACCCCGTGACTGTGATTGTTCTCCAATGCACGTCGTATTCCACGAATAATACGAGTTTTTATTCTTCCTTGCACAACACTAACCCGCAACTCCCTACGAAATCATCCGTTTCGCGTTTCGCGCCTGGCCTAACGTTCACGAACGCAACCGCTACCCAACGCGATTTCCCGTGGACTCCCTGTACTTGTCTCCGTTGCCTTTTTGATCCCCTTTCAACGGTCTCATGTAAGAAAATCCCTCCTGATAATTAAAATTTTACTTTTGCCAATCTGTGATCTGTTTTTCAGTATTTTCGATACGCGATTTCATTCTGATTTGTCCACGACTCACCTGAAGCCCACCTCCGATCAAAATTACCTTCAAGTCCCGCCCCACAATTAATGGCCGCAATATTTTTGATGAGAGATCAGAAATCTCTCTCGTCGAAGTCGTATCGCCGAATCTGAATTAATTTACTGCTATCACTCAGCGTCAGCATTTTCTGAACGGATATGCACTCATGTGAACCTTCGAGAGTAGTCAAAACTTGCATTATGCACTTTACAAAGTAAGGCCGGCGCCGTCTGATATTTAACCCACGGTATAATGTTACTTCGCGATATCTTATCGGACCCTTTTGAAATCGATTCGTCTGCTCAGAGAATCTGAAGTCATTGGAATATATTGTGAATGCATCTCGTCGTTTTATATATACAGGGTAATACATAGCCAATTTGTAGCCAGGGATATTGATGAGTTTTAGGTTTTCTTCCTTTTGCCAGTGTTCGGAGAGACATAAGACATTGAACTGGTAGTCATTTGAAAACGATTCAAATCTTTCCAGTTTGTTAGATATACATTGGGTATTTATGTGGAATATACTCAGTGAATTGTCATAACTGATGAGTTTTACCAAACTTGCTTCGTCTAACTTTCTGTTATTAACTGCATTTACATCCCTGTTTCCTTGGGATTTGTCAACCCTAAAAAAGAGGTAGGTCGACGACTGCTTTCGGCGACGTTACCTTCTTTTTTGAAGTCATATCTTCTGTAGCCAACTCCTTTTGGCCAGAACAGAGGCTTGTAGAAGTCTTCTTTAAATTTAAAATCAGCAGCTATTATGAAGGATTTCAAGTTGTTTTCAGTTTTTATATGTTTAACAATGAAGTTTTCCTTGGGTTGTCCCGTTTTGCAATTTAAAAATGTTTTGATGTCATTTTCTTCGACTTCTTCTTCGACGCGGTAAATTTACCTCCGTCCTCGTCCGATTGTCCGATACGGCGCGTGTAAGTTTTTTTTCCTCTGTACAGTTTGCCAGTCGGAATTGCTATTGTGGTTTTGGTGATTTTTGTATGGAACCCCATTTAAAGTTGTAGTAGCACCTGCGTCCTGTCTATTCTTGTTCTCTAAATTCATTATTTCTTGGAATTTTTGTTGAGTTTGTACTCTCATAATTTCGTTAGCCATCGACTTTACGTTTAGTGGTGATCAACCCTGTATATTCGAAATGTTTGTTACGGTTGTGCCATCCTGTAGAATGGAGTTACCTATTTTTATCTCCATTGTACCTGCTTCTGGTGAGCCATTTTTTTTTCTTTTCATAGGTGGTTGAAATCCTTTATGGACATCATATGGGTCAAATTCCCCATATGATAGTGTGGGACTCCCTGATCTCAGTCAGGTCTACCCACTAAAAACTCCACCCCCTTCGTAGGCTCGTCTGACCGAAGTCTCCGATGACACTTAGGCCTAATGGCCCATTGTATCTTGCCTATTTATCATCATTGTACCCACTTTATTATCTCAGTGCCTTGCACAAGTTTGTACAAGTCCTTCACTGGATGTGAGTTGTATATTTCTGGTTCGCCAACTGGTTGCCCAAAAATTCTCTGCCTTCTGCGATCCAATGCCTCGCATTTGCATAGTATATGTGATACTGTTTCTGGTTCCTTTCCGCATAGCCTGCAATTTGGGTGACCGTTATACAGTCCCATCCTGGTAAGGTGCTCCTTGACTGGGGCGTGGCCGGTCATGAGTCCTATAACAGTTTTTATCTGCTCTCTGTTCATGTTTAGCAGATCTGCAGTTCGTCTGTGGCATGGTACCTTGATGTATTGTCTCCCATGTATATTTCCTGGAATGTTTTTCCAGTAGTTCTTATGTTTTTCCCGAATCCAGTCTGTTACAGACGCTCGTGCTGCACGCTTGGGTACTCCTAGAATCTGCCCTGGTTCTGGTTCATTATCTGACCCTCTTCTTGCAAGTTCGTCAGCTTTCTCATTGCCAGCAATCCCCTGATGTCCTGGCACCCAGGTGAGCTTGACACTGTTCCGGTCTGCCAGCGTTTTCAGTTCCTTCTTGCAATCAAATACCAGTCGCGACGTCACTTCCTTGCTTATATTTGCCTTGAGTGCCGCTTGACTGTCTGACATTATTTGGATATGCTCATGTTCTATGGCTCTCCTGTTATTCTCCTCTGCGCATCGGAGAATTGCATATACCTCTGTTTGAAAAACGGAGGTGTATTTTCCCAGTGAATAGCTGAGCTTGGTCTCCGGGTTTTTCGAGAATAATCCTGCTCCTGACCCATCTGTGGTCTTTGATCCGTCTGTATACCAGATCTTTCCCTGCAGTATGGTGCTGAGTTCTGTATTACTCCATTCAGTTCTATCTGGTATGGACACCCTGAATGGGGTATTGAATGTATACCTTTTGGGAATGTGATCTGTTCTCATATCAGGTGTGTCCCTGTTCACCATTCTTACGATATTCATGTACCCTGTTCCTATGTTAAGATCGTCCAGTGTATTTTGTAGTCTGAAGGCACCAAGCCTCGCCTCCCCCTGTATCATTAGGTGAAGGGGAGGCAGATCCAGTAGTGTCTCCATGGCTGCAGTAGGCGTTGATTTCATAGCCCCTGTGATTCCTAGACAGGCAAGCCTGGTGAGCCATTTGTTGTATGTTGTGGTTTTTTGGCTGCTTCAGTTTTATTAGAGGTCACACTTTTTGTTTGTTTATCTGAAAGTGTTTTGCTCTGTATGGATTGTGGATTACTTTTGGGTGATATTTTTGTTTCCATGTATTCAATTTTCTCGTGAAACAATTGAATCAGCTCTTTTTTGTCGGAGATTATTTTGTTTTGTCAGCCAGCATTAGTTGGAGAAGTTTGATTTCTTTTTTGAGGTAGGTTCTTTCGACGGTGTTTATGTCTCCGGCCATACCTTGATCAGTTTCATGCTTACATCCTGCGCTTTTTTCACTGGATTGTTTTAAACATGCTGGGTGGAATACATCTTCACATTTATGACACTTTACTTTTGTCACAACTTTTTTTTTGGGAATGTTTACACATGTAATTTTCAATTTCCTTGGGAGCGGCGGATAGCGAACTTGTAGCGGACGCCATGACAACGGCGAATTGTTAAGTGGAAAGAATACAACAGAAACTCAGTATGTGGTAGATATCTCCAAAATAAACCATTTTATTCATATAAACATGATTCGTTTTAGAGATACAGATTGTTGAAATTTTCGAAAATAATAGATAAACTTGTTATCTACACTTTTTTCTTGAAATTGTCTCTGGAAATATTTCAACGTACTTATGTAAACATAAAATGAATGATATTTTGACATTTTTGACTACCCTATATGTATATATCATCGAAGCTGTGTGGTATCGTTGCCATTCAACTCCCGTATTGCTCTTCTTATATATTTTAAACTAGTAGTTTGCGTTGCTCTGAAGAAGCACAACGTCAAATTCAAATATCTTTTTATCACTTTCATATCATTTATATCAAGGGATAATCAAATACATATTATTACTTCTGTAATTCTAAATATTCATCCTTGTTTTACAGAACATAATAACAGAGATGAAAAGATAAGAATGTATAGAGCTGCTTTGGATCAACTTCCGCAGGTTTCATACAATACAGCAAGGAAGTTATTTGGACACCTCCATTTTATAAGTTCTCAAAGTTCCAAGAACCTCATGACGATTGAAAATCTTGCGTCCATTTGGGGACCAACTCTTCTACATGATGAGGTATACAAAAATTATATTATTCTATTAGAGTTTAGAATAGGCTTGTCCCGCATTGTTGAATTTTCAAACATTTTTAAAGATTACCTTTTTATGTATATGGAGTTCCTGATGACACTCTTCGTTTCAGAAAGTTATTCGTCTCAATTTCTCAAATAAAATTTGACAGCCTCTGAAAACTGCAGATATTGATAACGTAGTAATTCGACGAACAAGAAAATTTACCCATTAAATACTCTAATGGCAACAATATTTTCATGTTTGAGGCAATGCTATCTTATAACGTTCACTACATAACGAAATATATTCGATTACGAAGTGAATGGTAGTTAACTAAAGTAGCCTAATTTTCCTCAATATTGAATATTCAATTGACTATTATGTTCGAAATTGCATAATACCACAAACTTTTCAATGAACATGACAACTGTGCAGAATTTCGTGAATAGGGTTATGTTTTGTGACAGTCGTGTAAAGAATAAAATATAAATAATCGGATATATCAGATGTTGAAACATCTTCCTATTAACAAGCACTAGAAAAAGCTGTGGACTTTTGCCTACTTGATTTCAAACCGTAGTAATAATTCCTAAAGTTTCCGTAGATGGCGCCATATCTTGAGTTGGTAAAACAGAAACTGTTATATTTTCATCAGTGTCATCTGTTATGGAAGAAAGAGTCAAAATATAAATAATTATTCCATATTTACTGAAAATATTTTATTTCAATATCATTTCAATTTACGTCTGTCAGATGCGTACCACAGATACATAACCAACATAACCGATAATCGATCTCATCGCCATCTTAATTCAAATCGTGGAAATATTACTACGCTTCTCAAATAATCCACAAGTTTTTCGCAATCGAAAAACTATTTCACTATCGTCTATCCACCTTGGGAGCTACAGACCTAACCTTGTTGAAACTTCTACTTTGTTTTTGAATCTTTTATTCTATTTTTTGTCGTATTTTATAAAATAATAGTTTGACACTTTTTTTACTGAAATCATATATTTTTTACTTAACATACATATCATCAAACTGACTGACATATACGAAGAGTTCAGAATCACTCGAACATAAATATAACATCAATAGAAAAAGTGGCTGGCTTCAGTTCAGTATGGAAAAGATTGTTCCATTATCGATGTTAAAAGAAAAATGAAGCATTAATAATATGATCATTTTGCGATCTTATATGGTATATTGGACTGTTATTCATTCATGACATGTTAATATTGTATTATGCTTATCTCCAATTTGACAGTCGAGTTTGTGAAGCGCCGTTGTATGAGATGCTTTCTGTTGTGGTATTTACGGAAATATCTACTTATATCAGAATTTAGTAAAATTCATTTTGGAGGTAATCAAGAACCTATTCAATCTAAACCGGTAACTTGACACAGAAATAGACAGGTCATTGTAATGTTCAGTAAAATATGTCATACATTTATTCATGGAACATTTAAATACATATTACTGAATTACGTTTCAGGATAGAGAAGCTACACCGAATGTAAATCACAACCACCAACTTGATACAGAGGTCGTTGGTCAACTAATAAAATTTTACCGATATATTTTTCCTGAAGATCCAGGAGAATTAGAAAAAGAAAAGCATATGCTGAGAGTATTGGAGAAATATTCGAAATCTTCTCAAGGAACTATGAGTAATAAGGGTGCAGGAGATTTGAGAGTCTGGATTTACATTCACAATAAAGAAGGAAAGGCATATAATATATCAGTAAGTGAATTTCAATTTATAAAAAAGTTTACGCATCATTTCCATGATAAGTACAAAGATTATGCTTTTCTGAAAGTAATAGACAAATAGGTTCCAACATATCGAATATATTTTTTTTGTTTTTTTAACCATTTTCGATTTGTTTTCAATGCAGCACTGTCAGGGTTGAGTGGAAGAACAATTAAGTGAATATTTGATCTCCAAATAAATTGAACTCCGCCCTATTCTTTTTCATTGAAATATTAGGTAGTAAATGTATTGTAGATAACTAAGAATTAAATACGTTTATTATTATCATTATTATTATAGTTATTATTATTACATGTTTCCTCATAACATATTAATATTACACCAGAAATTATAGTTTCACAGAATCATAAATTGAGCAAGTTATGCAAATTACAAGTCTTTTAAAATTATGTAATTTTGTGTTACTCTAATAGTTAATTTTTTTCAATGTTGTATTTATGAAATAATTTGTCTCATGCTATATTCCATGAATGCAAACACCGTGGCCCGCGGGCCGCATGCAGCCAGCGTTTGATCATTTTGCGGCCCGGAATTTATTACGAGTTAGTGCTTTGTCCGTTGTGGCTAGGTATTTCTAACTTCAGATTGAAAATTAAATGCACAAAGTCTTGAGATTGGTGAAGACATCACTCAAGAAACACAATTTCGTATAAAAAAAACGTTTTTTTTTTCAGAACCATATACGTCTACATACGGAAACCATAAACGATTATTATAGTAGAGTATAGTAAAGTATATACGTGTATTTTGGGTTTATGAATAACTTCTATCAAACAAATATTAAATACTATCAAAATACGTGTTCGAAATATAATGAATAAGCGCATATATGACTAACAATTTCAAACGTTTACAATAAACGTTCAATAAACCAAGAATGATTAAACAATAAAATACGTGGTCCAAATGAAATTTTTGAAACGTTTATTCGTAGTGCACTAGATGGTTTCGTGGCCAACAGAAAGATAACCCTACCTGACTTATTTGCTATCGGTATCAAGAAACTCAATAACAAATTAACAAAAACATGAAAGAATGAAATAATATATTGATGGACGAACAGAAATCTTGTTTTTGATACAAAGAAACAGTATCTGGTCTCAGCCAGTTTGAACCAGCTCTTCACAGATTCCTCAATCACTTTTTCCGTAAGATCTTGCTCATCCCATCTCCTATTGTGGCTATGGATACCTTACAGCTTCTGCAAAACTAAACCACAAGGGAGATAACAGTTTTTTTTTTAAAAAAACTTGTTTGATTAGAGTTGACTAATAACCATATAATAATCAAATAAAAAAATTCAACAGAGCAATTTTTCATCACTAACACACCATATCATGCAATGTTTGGGGTTAGGTTAGATAGTAGCTGATCCTCACCTAATTTTTCCTGTCGGTCTTCGTTGTCCGTCGGTTTCTATATAACAAACGTTCTTGTCGACTAATGTACTCACGTACACTGAACCGAAAAATTCCGACCTAGCTGACATATAAATATTCGCGTACCCCTGGGCTTTGTCAGTTCTCACATGAAGACGATTGTAGTACACACAATCGAAACGTCGTGACAAACTCGGTTCGCAATCCTTTTTTATTTATTTTTTTCATTTTTATTTCTTATTCTCTTCATCCCTTTTTTCTGGCTAATGACTATTGAAATTCCCATTTCAATCTTCATTTGATTTCTTCAGCTTTATACATTGTTGAGGAAGAAGTCATTATTGAATCCTCTGAAAGAATAATCACTTATACTCATAAATGAATCGAGTTCCATTCTGGTATATCGTCCATAATTAACTCTCAACTCAATTTCTCGTAGGCGAATGTATTCACCTAGGAATTCTACAGGATCTACCCTGATCTACTTTCGTTTAATAGTATCGTAAAAATATATCATTCGAAAATCTTCTAGTAACCCCCAGTTTTATTTATTAAAAAAAAAAACACATGGAGTGAGTAATTACATATACCGTGGTTTTCTTTAATGTCCCTTCCACCTCTTATTTTTTGAACGGGTCAACATAAAAAATTGAATTGGGGTCTTGTGACACATATTTTTGAAGTTCTTGACGAATGCTTCACAACCCTAGAATATATAGTGAATATCTTCACCTACTACAAAATGGCGGAACATTTAATAATCACCTGAATACAAACACGTTAATATCAATACATCTAAAAATATTTATTTTTCTTTGCCATATGGCAACTTTACTCGAAAATATAATATTCATGCATCAATTTCATTGTCCCAAGTTTCAATTTTTTGAGGTGTCCCGTTCAAAAAATAAAAGTAGGGGGGGACATTAAAAAAAAACAAGGTATATACAATAAACATTTGAGATAGGACCTTGATTATTCGAAATACTATTATGTTTATAGCTTATTATTTTATCGATCATCTTACATTCATGCATTAAGTCAACTAATTGCTTGGTAGGCGAATTCATTCACTGAAGGATTTGATATTGTTGTAGAATAACAGTTGCGTTTTTTGTATTATGAAGACAATTTTCTTGAGAATTTTGACAATGTCCAGGTATCCACTATGCGAATATTCAATAAAAGTTAAATATTGATATTTTTTATCCAGCTGAATATCTGGTGATCTCTCTTACTAAGATTAAATATTGTGAAAATAATAACTCTTGAGTCTTCAAACATTTGATGGCGATATAGAAGAATTCTTACAAATAAATGTAAAGTTTATTTTTGTTATTATCAAATGAGATTGTAAGCATGATGTAAGGCCGGGAACATTCAAACAACTTGAGGACCATCTCAGACCAAGTTTTCTTCATTATATTCATTAAAAGTATTTTCATAGTCCACATCACTTCGGTATTATTCCACCATAAAATTGCTTACATTGTATAAACCGATGTAGGTACAATAATTCAATTGCCAAATATTGAAGATATCAAATAACTGAATCATCATGTTTAATGAGGTTGGTGAAATAGTTTTAGCAATAACATGTTTTGATTTTTATGAAAATAATTGATTTGATGAACCCGAGAATGAACCATTGATTTCATTTAGTGAATACTGGTGAAATGATTTTTCAGTTAAAGATTTTTTTCAAGCTCATCGAGAGTGTTCCTTGATAATGAATCTCAATCGTCAATTGTTTTCGCGGTTGATAACATATTAATATATTTTTATATGCATTCATTTATACAGGGTGTCCCCTCTCAATTGGAAAAAACTTCTGGGGCATATTGAGGAACCATAGACAAGCAGTTTGAGATAAGAGACTGATGTCCGGAAGTGCATGGTTTTCAAAATACAGGGTGTCAAAGTTTTTTTCAAAAAACTTTTTTTTATTAATATTTCAAAGACACGTTAACCGATTTTCTTGAAATTTGCTAGTGATGTAAGCTTTAATAAGACGCTCAGTTAGCACTAATTAAATGTTAATTATGACTTCCAGTGGCGCCCCGGGGGACAGTGTCACGAATAAAAATGACAAAAAATGTACGCTGCTGACTTTTTTTAAAAATTTTATATATTTTTTAGAAAGCTCAGTTAAAAATACAACTTTTTTGTCACTTGATATTTTTTCGTATCTCTCTTCGTTTTCGAGAAAAAATTTTTATTAAAAACTTTATTGAAAGGTTCATTATCTGAAAATCTAAAACAAAACAATGTTGTCATGGTAACACATAAACATGTCAAACTTTAGTAAGAGTGTCAGTTTCTAAGTACTTAATTATCTTCAAACGTTACAATAATTGCAAAAATGAATCGGTTTGAATTAGCCGAGCTTGCAGATATGCATCTCTTGTATGGGGAAGCGCGGGGTAATTCTTTGTTAGCACAACGGTTGTACGGGCAGCGGTTCCCAAATCGTGAATTGCCAAACCATAAGATTTTTATCAAAATTCATCAAAATCTACGGGAGACCGGCTCATTCGTGGTAAGTATTGCAGAAATGGCAACTTTCTGTGTTTTTTTTCTTGCGCTTTTCTGTTTTACAGCCAATCTAAGAGGCTTTGTTATCTTTGCAGCCTATTCGAGAATTTGCAAGGCAGTTTCCGATCAGAGATGCCGTTGAGGATGAAGTCATGGCACGCATTCAGAATGAGCCTAACACTAGCACTCGTCTGATTGCGTCGCAACTTGATTGCAGCAAAAATACTGTCCATCGAGTATTGAAAATCCACGATCTCTATCCATTTAAACTGCAAAAGGTGCAGCATCTACTGCCTGACGACGCTCCTCGGCGGCTCGAGTTCTGCGAGTGGTTGCTCCCTCAAGCGGATGAAAACGCTGATTTTTTAAGTATAATCTTCACGAGCGATGAAAAAGGATTTTCGCGCGAGGGGACATTCAATCCTTGTAATAACCACGAGTGGAGCGAACAAAATCCCCATGCTACGCACATCAGAGGATATCAGCAGAAGTTTGGTGTTAATGTTTGGGCAGGTATTCTTGGCGACCATTTGATTGGGCCGTACGTTCTACCTGATCACCTCAACGGGAATAACTATCTAGTTTTTTTGCGAGATATTCTGCCCGAGCTGCTGGAAGATGTACCCCTCCAGTTGCGTAGGGAGGCCTGGTTCCAACACGATGGTTGTCAAGCGCATTTTGCGCGCACCGTGAGAGGTTACCTCGACCAAACCTACAACAACAGGTGGATTGGTAGAGGTGGTCCCGTCCCTTGGCCAGCAAGGTCGCCGGACTTGGCCCCCCTGGACTTTTTTCTTTGGGGCGAAATGGAACGGTTGATCTATGCAACTCCTGTGCCGACCATGGAGGACCTAGTTGCTAGAGTTGTGGTGGCAGCGGAATTTATCGCGAACAATCCAGGCGTGTTTGCTCGGGTGCGCGAATCCTGGCTCGACAGGTGCAGAAAATGCATCGAAATGCATGGTGGACACTTTGAGCATTTGCTCCACTAATTAATAATAAATTATTTGTAAAAAAGCCTCCTTGTTTTTCTTTCTAATAATAATGAACCTTTCAATAAAGTTTTTAATAAAAATTTTATCTCGAAAACGGAGAGAGATACGAAAAAATATCAAGTGACAAAAAAATTGTATTTTTAACTGAGCTTTCTAAAAAATATATGAAATTTTTAAAAAAAGTCAGCAGCGTACATTTTTTGTCTTTTTTATTCGTGACACTGTCCCCCGGGGCGCCACTGGAAGTCATAATTAACATTTAATTAGTGCTAACTGAGCGTCTTATTAAAGCTTACATCACTAGCAAATTTCAAGAAAATCGGTTAACGTGTCTTTGAAATATTAATAAAAAAAAGTTTTTTGAAAAAAACTTTGACACCCTGTATTTTGAAAACCATGCACCTCCGGACATCAGTCTCTTATCTCAAACTGCTTGTCTATGGTTCCTCAATATGCCCCAGAAGTTTTTTCCAATTGAGAGGGGACACCCTGTAGTATAAAGAGATCTGAATAACATTTTCAACAAAAATCAGTATCAATATTTGTAAAACGTCAATTTAATTGTCGAACTAGCAACTAATTGGTGTTGAGATTGATGAGTTAATAATATCTCAAATGGCTTCGACTGAGACTATCCAATGATACCAATATATTTTAGCCCGATACTACGACCCTAAAATGATTATAGTACATAGAAGGCATCATCTGGTACGAAAAAAAAATCATACCTCCGGTTGGAGGGTAAGTCACACAAGGCGTGAAACGGAAGATAACAACGCTATTATGTTGTGGAAAGATTTGCCTGAAAGGATGATTCGCTATCGAGTTACCGAAATTGCATAATATACTAGTTACTTATATATATGAATGATGACCTGAACGAATATAAATCCTTCAAAGGCACTAGTTCCGCAAAAAAAAATAACTACAAAAGTTACTAACCCACACAAACTGAAACTAGAATTTCATAAGCCTCACGAAGAAAAATCCTACTAATGGATGAGAAAACACTCAACTCTTCGTGAATCATTCGCCACGTTCATTCAATCTTCAGTCTCACCATCCAAATAAACTAGTATAGATCCGATAAAAAAGTATTGTTTTTTTGCGACACTCGGATTTTTCGATATACGAATCATGGATCGATTTATTGCCAAGTGATAGGCAACCAGTATTTCGTAGATGAAATCACATCTATCATAGAGATTTTTGCGAATTTGTGTTGTAACGCCAAACTAGCCGTTAATTATGTCATCACTCTACGACGGTTCCCACAAGAAGATGCTGACATTGCTGATCCCACAGTACGGATTCCGTGAATCTACCGATTCCGTTAAATCAGCAAGATGGTCGAACTACCAGAAGGAAGCCGTTCTCAGTTCAGTTCTTAACTCAACCTCATATGTAAAACATCAATATATTCGTTCCTCACTTTTTGTTGTCAGATAAAATATAATAAAGTTTTTAAAAAGAGACTTCGAGCTATCGGAATTATTATTGGCGCAGTCGGTAGGATATCCGGGTTATTGCGTATCGAACGTAGTAATTTCGTATCAACGATTAACTGTCCAACGATTAACCGTCCAACAGAGACCCATCAGAAGCTCTTCACCAGCGAATCATCGAGAACTGGAACCTATATCGTCCAGTTCTACAAAGATCGAACTTCTGGAGGAGACAAGAATCGCAAATCCAGGACTCATCTTTATAGATGTTAGGAAGGATATACTTGAAGTAACTCTAATACTATTGTAAGTACATTTGAATGTCTGTCGAGGATTTATTGCAAACACTTAGAAGTTTAAATTTAGGTGACCCTTCAACTGACTCTCAGATTATTATAAATACTAGTGAAAATCCAACTCCAAATTCAACAACAAATCAAATTAATCAAAATATAATGGCTCATCAGTTTAAACCAGAATATTTAAAATGTGTCCCCGAGTTCGATGGAAACCCAAATGAATTGAACCGCTATCTTTCAATTTGCGATGAAATAATAAAACAATTTTATGATGTTGCCAACCCAACTAGTTTTCATAACGTATATTTATTGCACTCTCTTGTAGCGAAACTGACTGGAAATGCTAGATTAGTTGTAAATATTCAATCAGTAACAAATTGAAACGAACTGTAACAAACACTTCGGAGAAACTTTGCTGATCAGAGAGACGAAGCCTGTCTCAATAGAGATTTGGTAATGCTAAAACAAAATCAAAACGAAAGACCCTAGCAATTTTACGATCGTTGCTTGAAAACTTTAAATCTCATTTGTAGTTATGTCGATATTCACGAAAACAATAATGAAGCAAAAGCTCTAAAACGTACCTTGTATAATGAATTATCACTGAAAACATTTTTATCGGGCTTAAAAGAACCTCTTGGAACAACCATACGTTGTATGAGACCAACAACTCTGAGCGAAGCCTTACAATTTGTTACCCAAGAAGAAAACACTCATTATTTCCAAAATCCGAATCAGCTCAGGCAGTTGCCAAGACAACATCATGCTCCACCAAGACAATTGCCACCACAAAGATTTTCCAATAATTTCAATAATTCATTCGATCAAGTCAGAAACCAAGCTTCACAAATGGCCTTTCCATCTCAACCAATTCAATTTCAATCTCGAGAAAACATTCGCCCACAACGATTTTTCACGAATGCTCAAGTATTTGGTAGAAATAATCAACAAAGAAATGTTTTCAGACCAAACCCTAATAATACTTTTGACAAACCTTCGCCAATGAGCGTTAATACTAGGAATACTTTCAAACCAACGCCAATGAGCGTAAGTACTAGAAATTCCTGGAGACCATCACAAAATAATCAAAATCAAACAAACTTTCATTCATTTGAACAACCTAGACGAAATTTTGTTTCCGAAGAATTATTCAATACACAGTTAGAAGAAAATCACGGAGATTTCGAAGAACAGCATAGTAATACGCAGTTCGAAGAAAATCTCGGAGATTTCGAGGAAAATTATAGTAACTCGCACAATGAATATACATTACACGAACAAGCATTCGATAGTGAAAGTGCTGACGGTACTAGCGTAAATTTTCAGAAACCATCTCACAGCAACGACCCAGCTTAGCAAAGCATTTTATTTCATTTAATAGTACGAACGCGAGTGAACTGCCTTATATAATATTACCCGAATATAACATAAAAGTTTTACTTGATTCTGGTTCGACGAAATCATTCATATACCCCGAAATTGCAAACGAGTTTTTTCCTCATCTCATAAGAAATGACCCATTTGTCGTTTCTTCAGTTTTTCAAAAATGAGCACATAAATTCAGTGCATGTATCCCAGCTTCAAAACTATTCAATTCTGCGAAAAACCAATCATTGAAATTTTTCTTATTCAAATTCCATAATATCTTCAGGGGATTGATTGGATTAGATGGCTTGAAAGCACTACGAGCTTCTATTGATTTCGATAAAGGATACCTAGTTACGCCAAATGCAAAAATAAAATTACTTTTCCAAAAAAAAATTTAATTAAAATCAATGCCAGATCGGAACAAGTTGTTGACATCAAAACATCCATAACTGAAGGTGAAATCATTATCCCACACCAAAAATTACACAATTGTGAAATACCGGAATGCCTCACAATTGCAAGAAATGGACATGCTTTAACAACAATTCTTAACAACAGCACGAACGATATAACATTAGATTTCTCTGAACCTATAACTGTAGAAAAGTTTGACCGCGAACATATTCAAGAAATAGAACTTCATAATTATGACCAGTTTTCAAGAAAATACTTAGACTCATCAAAAATCAGAATAGATCATCTGAACCAGGAAGAAAGCAGTGAAATACTGAAATTGTGTAGGGAATTTGCAGACATCTTTTATAATGAAGAAGATTCCTTAACATTCACCAATCGTATTAAACATCAAATTAAAACCGTAGACGAATTGCCAGTGTATACAAAATCCTATCGTTACCCATTCATCCACAAACAAGAGGTAGGAAGTCAAATCAAGAAAATGTTAGACCAAAATATTATAAGACCAAGCAATTCTCCGTGGTCATCGCCTATATGGGTGGTACCAAAAAAATCTGACGCATCGGGTAAACAAAAATGGAGAGTGGTGGTAGATTATCGTAAGCTCAACGAAAAAACTGTTGATGATAGATACCCACTCCTCAATATAACCGACCTTCTCGACAAACTGGGAAAGTGTCAGTATTTTACAACTCTTGATTTGGCTAGCGGCTTTCACCAAATTGAAATGGATGAAAAAGACATAGAAAAAACAGCTTTCAACACAGAGAACGGGCATTACGAGTATCTAAGAATGCTTTTTGGGCTCAAGAACGCCCCCGCTACATTTCAAAGAATCATGGACAACATCTTACGTGGAATCCAAAATGAAAAATGTCTGGTGTACTTGGACGATATAATCGTTTATTCAACATCATTACAAGAACACCTAGAGAGACTCAGATGCGTTTTTCAAAGACTTCGAGATTCCAACTTTAAGATACAATTGGATAAGTCCTGCGAAAAGAAGTCGCGTATTTAGGCCACATAGTTACTCCTCAAGGTGTAAAACCAAATCCCGAGAAAATAAAGGCAATTAAGCAATTTCCAATACCAAAGAACACCAAACAGATAAAAGGTTTTTTGGGGTTATTAGGATACTACCGTAGGTTTATAAACGATTTTGCTAAGGTAACAAAACCACTTACCAAGTGTCTCAAAAAAGGAGCCAAAATTGAGCATAATCAAGAATTTTTAGACTGTTTTAATACGTGTAAAAATCTTTTAATTAATGAACCAATACTACAGTATCCAGATTTTTCAAAACCCTTTGTTCTGACGACCGATGCCAGTAATTTCGCTTTAGGCGCTGTCCTATCCCAAGGACCGATAGGTAGAGATCTGCCTATTGCTTATGCTTCTCGAACCTTGAATGATTCAGAACAGAACTATTCGACAATTGAGAAGGAGCTGTTGACAATAGTATGGGCCACAAAATATTTCCGTCCATATTTGTTTGGCAGAAAATTTGATATTGTCACCGACCACAAACGAGATGGCGTATAAAATTAGAGGAGTATGACTATAACATCAAGTACAAGAAAGGGAAACTAAATTCGAACGCCGACGCACTTTTGCGCATAGAAATTCACACCAAGACAGTTTCTGACGAAATTGAAGACTTAGTAAGAGACATGACAAATAAACCTAGGAACCCCGAGAATGAAAAAATCATTCGAGAAATTTTTGAATCACAAAGTATAAATAAACGGCGCGATTTGGACGACATTTCCATGCAAGTACAGATGGACGAGTCAATGAAAGACTTTGAAAATGACAACGAGAACGAAGAACTAGACGATGACACCATGCATTCCAACGCAGACCAACATCCCGTAGTAGGTATTCCAACTACAGATTCACCAGTTAATTTCGGTCAGAATCAAATAATCATTTCAACAGTCTCACATTCTCCCGCGAAGCCGAAAATCATTATTCTATTCGAGAAAAAACAGCGCATTAAACTTCAAATTTCTGAACATAATTTCGAAAACGACATTATAAATTTTATCAAGGATTATATTGCACCAAATATTCAATATCACCTTTACTTCGAGAACCCTAAGATTTATGAAAGATTTTCAGTAGTTCTGCAAACTCATTTCAAATGGCCTTCTATAAAATTCAAAAATTGCACAAAACTACTAATAGACATAACAAACAAAAACGACATCGATGAGTTAATCACAAATTATCATGAAAGCAAGTCAAACCACCGTGGAATCGACGAGACTGTGAACCGAATTAAAGAAAAATACTATTGGCCTCACATCAAAGAATCAGTACAAACTTTCATCAATAACTGTGATATTTGCCAACAAAGTAAATACGAACGACACCCTATACGAATGGAAATGAATATCACCCCAACAGCCTCCAAACCATTTGAGATAATTCATTTGGATACATTTACACTGGAACAGTCGAAATTCCTAACTATTGTAGATAGCTTTTCAAAATATGCGCAAGCATATCATTTGAATTCGTCCTGCGGGACCGAAATTGTTGATAATTTGATAAAATTCTTTTCACATCATGGTACCCCTAAACAAATAGTGGTAGACAATGGCACTGAATTTAAAAATTCTGTTGTAACCGAATTGCTGAAACTACACAAAATTGACACTCACTTTTGTAGTCCGAACCATCCACAATCCAATGGAATTGTTGAGAGATTCCATTCAACGATAATTGAACATATTCGAATATTGAATACAAAAGGATTCCTAAAAACTCCGATAAATAAAAAAATAACTTATGCGATTTTGGCCTATAATCATTCCTTACATTCTACAACGAAGTTCAAACCAGTTGACGTTGTAAATGGACATATAACTGATAATAACCCTTTCAATATGGAGATTGATCAGATATTGGTAAATGACTATATCAACGATCATAGGGAAAAATCGAAATTATTGTATTCCAAAATCAATTCGGATCTCATTGCACTCAAATCAAAGAACATACAAAAGATCAATTCCAACCGAGACAAACCCGAAATATTTCAACCAGGACAAAAGACCTTCGTGAAAAAACACATCAGACAGAAACAAGCTAACAAATTCAATAAACCCACTCAATTGACAACAGTGAACAATGAATCTAAAACAGTTTCGACCCCATCACAAGAGAAAATACATATGGACAATTTGAAACGCCCACTCAAGCAAACATATACGAAAAAATAAAACGTCCGTCTCTGTTATTTCAGAATCCCGGGGATCCTCGGCCTTCAGGAAAAAATTCTTCTTCAAAAACTAGAAAATAATCCAGGCATCATTCCAGTGAAACTTGGCACAGCCAAAGTCGAACAATACACACATACACTCATACACTACTATGATATGAATCCCATAATTTCAGAAATGGAGAAATTGAATTCGAAATCTCACAATATTACAAGCCTAATATTAACAAATAAAGACTATTCCTTTGATACATCAAACTATCTAAAAATCTTACAATTCACTGAAGAGAAAGTGGAGTTGAAGCTGAGAAACATACTTCCACATCATAAAATACGCAAAAAGGGACTAATTGACGGTTTAGGTTCAATTTTCAAGTCCGTCACTGGTAATTTAGATGCCTATGATGGTCAACGCTATGAAAAATTGATTTCTCAACTAGAATCAAATCAAAAACAAATAGTCTCTAATATGGGCAGACAATACTCTCTATCTCTGAATGTAATAGAAAAATTCAACAAAACGATCCGAAGAATAAATCATAATGAACAATTAATCACAACAAAATTGAATCAGATCGCATTGATAGTCGAAAGCCATACATACAGAGAGAATGCAATGTTTATAAAAGATATTCTCAATCAAATTATAAATATGTACGAAATAATTAATTCCATCCTTCAAGACATTGAAAACTCGATCACTTTCTCGAAATTACAAGTTATGCACCCGAGTATCATTTCAATAAATGAATTATACATCGAACTGAATAAACTAAGTGAACAAACCGAATCAAAACAACTGCCTTTCGCAGTAACTTTCAATAATACCGAATACTTCGAGAAATTGATAAAAATCGATAGCTATATATTGAACAATAAAATCACGTACATTCTTCAAATACCAATAATGTTTCCTTTCGATTTCGAGCTATACCACTTTTATTCAGCCCCCGTATATTATAAGGGTCAGTTTAAGGCAATCATTCCTAAGAATAAGTTCTTGATAAAAGACATAATGTATTTTGCATTCCTGAGCAATGCTTGTGAAGAAATCCTTCCTCAATGGTACATTTGCGATAAACAAGAACTACGTGAAGTAGAAGATGGACCTTGCGAAATCCAGCTACTCAACATCAAAAACACCTCCACATGCCGTCAAACTCGAGTCCACTTGACCAAACCAATGATGAACCACCTGGACGCATCTAACCAATGGATCGGATTATTTCCATCCGAAACAACCACAAAACTCAAATGTTACAAGCAAGAAGAAATTCGGAAAGTAATTGGCACATATCTCATCGAAATTCCAATGGGTTCCCAATTTACAATCGATCAGTTAACCATAACAAACGAACAACAATATACAAACCCGAACCAGCCGGTCCTGTTTCCTGACATAGACGTTGCCGTCACAATGTCTTCAAAAGCCAACATCGACATCGAATTAGAAGATCTCAGATTAGACGAATTACAAGAAATCCGAACTCAGATGGTAGAAAATCAACCCGATTTTCATTTCTCCAATCCACCCTAAGTACCTAGTGCCTGGACTGTAATCTTATACGTACTTCTGATTGCTGTCGCTTTCTACCTGATATACAAGAAGATCGCCAGCAGGGTGCGAAACCCAACATCCCCAGAAGTTGACCACTGCGATTTTCGTCTTCCTCTCTAACCCTCGGAAGCCGAAACTATGGGGGGAGGAATTATGTCATCACTCTACGACGGTTCCCACAAGAAGATGCTGACGTTGTTGATCCCACAGTACGGATTCCGTGAATCTACCGATTCCGTAAAATCAGCAAGATGGTCGAACTACCAGAAGGAAGCCGTTCTCAGTTCAGTTCTTAAGTCAACCTCATATGTAAAACATCAATATATTCGTTCCTCACTTTTTGTTGTGAGATAAAATATAATAAAGTTCTTAAAAAGAGACTTCGAGCTATCGGAATTATTATTTGTTACAAATTCTAATTTGAACTTTTGGAGAACATCCCTCGCGAAGTTTCATGATTATCTTCATATAATAATTCACCTTTGTTCTAGGTTGGTCCCAACAAAAAGGCTTACGAAGTTTGTAAGGAACTGTCTTCTCATGCTAAATTACTTGTACACGAATTAGTTCTGGAAGAAATAGTTTTGAATGGAAAATTGATTAGGCCGATACATCATGATGAAAAGGTTAGTTTAGTTAGTAAAAAGGGAAAGTTATATAACCTCCAAACTTTTCCAATTCCTATTTCCTTTTTTTCTACTGGCTTGCACGATGTTCTTCTACGAACGTTATAGATTTTTCTTTCGTGCAGTTACATGAAAAAAAATTGTACAACTTTTTTTTACTCATACAGAATATCTTCGAAACAGTTTGCAGAAGCATATGGCTATATCAAGACACAAACACACGCAGGCGCACGCTATCTTCAAACAATTCACAATTTTACTAAAATTGAATGAAGAATTCTGAAAGAATATTTTTTTCACCAGTAGCGTCAAATATTTGGTAGAAAAGAGGTCACGATACCCTTATTATTGTACTGGCAACTGGAAATATGATGTTCAATTAAAGCACTTATTGAACAAAAACATCTCTTTGAGTTTCATCGGAATATTTTGGAAATTTACCAAGAAAACATGTAACATGTGGATCTATGATCGCACTCTTAAGGTAGCCGACAGGAACATCAGCGGTCCTCAATCATGATACATCTTCGTCCCAGCTAGCCTGTGTCGCGAAGGCCTACTAGCCAACAGACTGCTGCTTTCTGCTACAGCGGAATGAAAATGTCTGCCAGCGATAACATGCAGTCGCAAGTCACCCATCCAAACCCTAACTGTGCCTACCATTGTTGAGTGGCAATTTATAATAATATAGGGGCGCCACCGAATCATATACATGAAAATATGAACCCGGAATTTGGAGAGTTCTTCACGAAATCTCGTGCAAATCTTACATAATATATTCCCATTTACATCATAGATATCAGTTCAGAAGGATTATATAAAAAAGAAGCATACCTATCAAGGTCTATGTATATAATGATACTATACGAAACCCGGCATTCATATCTATTCCACAGATCTTTATGGTAACTCACAATATTTTACTTGTACATATAATAATAAATAAAATATATTAATTTTATGTACTATTTGCTATTTGACAATTTTTCGGTTAGGTACTGAGTGCCTTACAAAACATCACGCTAGACTTGAATTCTGTCTTGTGATTTCTGTTTTGTATGACACCCAAAGCTTACAGTGGATTATCATATGTGGCAAATAATAAATGTTTACTTATATTTCATTAAAGAAGAAAGGAAGATTGTGTATACGTCAAATAAAAACCGTCTTATTTGCATCTTCAGAATGATGTAACGTAACGAATGTTCAACATACATATTCAAATATACGTCATAAAATAGATGCAAATCTTATGTTTTGCATAAAATGGTATTTTTTGAGGCGATAAGTCCAAATTTTCCGTCATGTTTGCATCTTCAAAGTGATATATTATAATGAATGTTCAGAACACAAAATTATGATTACGTCAAAAAATGGATTGAGAAATTTCGTTACAAATAAATTGGTAGTTCATAATCGATCATAATATTTATTTCATAATGGGTAACTCTAGAAACTATAAAGATACTCAATGAAAGACCCAAAATTATAGAAGTGAATAAATAAAAACTCAAAACCTACCTGTAAATAATAACAATAAATAATAAAACCTCAATCTATCTTTCTATTAGGTATGTACAATACATTGATATTTTTACAGAACAAAACATATGTTTTATAATGAGTACCTACCCAAAACGAAATAACTCTAATTAACGAAAACTCAAGATTTCAGAATAAAAATGAAATAAAATTTATACCAACAGCTGCAATATTTTTTGATTTCTTCAAGTCGGGCAACCATTCCGTTATTCTGTTTTTTTGTGGCCACCAAGTAGGTAATGGTCATTTTTCTGAAAATAGTGTCAAGTATTGTTTTCAAGTGTATGTATATGTTTTTGAATTCTTTGGTTAGGTTAGGTTCTAGAGAAATAATATACTATAAATTGAAAAATTCATTGATTACACTGCTTTGAAAGTTTTCAAATTTTTTTGACTCAGTATTATTGTATGAACCTATCTTTCTCAACTTCTGGAATCAATGTAGTTTCTTAAACATTTGGAAGGGAATAATGAAGGTCAAGTGAATTGTCAAAAAAAACATTTTCGTCTCAATCATAAATTCTGAATTTTATATTGAAGCAAAAAGTTGAGAACTCATGCTACTTTGAAGTGACGAATAATCTGAGAAAAATTTAATGTACCTATTTATACTGGAACTGATGGATTCAATCAAGGAAATAAACTTACCATTCAAAGTGTCAGTTATGAAGATATAATTGTTTTGTTGGCCTTGTTTTCTATCTAGCGCAAATTATATTTTCAGAAGGTTCTTGATCAGTGTTGTGTATTATCAAACGGACCTAAGTCCGGCTCTGTGAGCAACTATATTAGATTTACTTTTTATCTAGCTTTTTATACTCCCGACCTCTCAAGACCAGGAACAACGATCAGTTGTTATTGAGAAATCGAATATACTTCAGTATCAATTATTCTGAGTTTTCTTTCGAATCCAAAATCGAGAATAGAACATTTGGCGACGAGGAGAGTACGGACACACGGTTAATAATATTTCGAATCATATTATTCGAAAATATATCGAGAAAAACAAATTAGTGGTGTAACAATAAAATGGCAGACGCTGTCCTGTATTCATTGTCAAATGTGGACAAATTCAATTTCAAAGTATCAGACTTCTCGGTATTTATAGAACGGTTGAAACAAGTGTTTGTGGCAAATGGAATCGACAATGACGATAGGAAAAGGGCCATTCTTCTGTGTTCCCTTAGCGAAGAAACATATGTTTTACTTCGAAATCTGTGTACACCAGTTCTGCCAGACACCAAAACATACAGCAACCTGGTGAAAATCTTGGCTGATTTCTTTGCTCCAGTGAAATCAATTTTCGCCGAGAGGCTAAAATTCTACACAGCAAAAAAAGGAGAAACAGAAACAGTTTCGGAATGGTCAGCCAGAGTGAAATCGTTGGCTGCGGATTGTGAATTTGGAACTGAGTTGACAACGGTTCTGCGAGACGTTTTCACGATCGGACTAGGAGAAAACAAAATACGTGACAGGTGTCTCGAAGAAAACCCAACCAGCGCAGATGCTACTTTGTAGAAGATTCTGAAAATTGCTCTAGCAAAGGAAACAACTGTTCAAGAAATTTCCAGAAGGTCATTGAGCACAGTAGTAATCAAGACTGAGCCTGTTAATTACGTTCGGCACGGAGGACAACCATCAACATTCCAACGTCCTGGGTATCTACCAAACCAGCAGGGAAGCTCTTCGGGCGCATATTCGTCCACCCAAGGAAGAGCACCCCAAAATCGTTACCAAAAAGTGAAGTGTAGTGTTTGTGGTCGAAATAACCACAAATCTAGTGAGTGTTCGTTCAGAATGTGCATTTGCCATAAATGTAACGTAGTAGGCCATTTAGCCTCCGTCTGTCCTCGCACAAAGTCGAGGAGTTTCAAACCACATAACTTCATGGTGGATGATGATACGCAAAAATTTTCCGAAGAAGACATTTATAACATCAAAAGTGTCTGTTTGGACGATAAGGGTAATATTAAACCATTTTATGTTGATATGCTCGTCGAAAAAGTACCTCTCAGTTTCGAGGCGGATTCCGGCTTTGCTCATACGGCAATCTCCGAAAAACTATATAAAAAACATTTCAATGAGAATACTCTGTATAAAAATGATCTAACCCTACGCGATTACGTCGGAATTGCATTCGAACCTCTGGGTTATTTTAAGCTGAGGGGGACTTATGAGCAGAATCACTACCTTTTGAAAGTTAATGTAATAAAAAACGGAGGTCCTCCTCTTATGGGTAGAAATGAATTGTACACAATGAATTTAGGCATAAATAAAATTGATCACATATACTTTTCTGATAGGATTGAAAATACATATCTTCCAATGATTGAAAAATTCAAATGTCTATTCGACAAGCATAAAGATATTTTTGACGGGCGTCAGGGCACATTCAACAAACACAGCATTCACTTGAGATCAAAAAATGGAGCTAAACCAAAATTTTTCAAAGCTAGGCCGGTCCCATTCGCTTTAAAGCCGAAAATAGAAGAAGAAATTGACCGACTAGTTGAAAACAAAGTATTAAAACCTGTTGAGTTTTCTGACTGGGGTACACCAATCGTCCCTGTACTAAAATCAAGCGGTAAAGTACGAATCTGCGGGGATTTTAAAATAACTATAAACCCACAGTTGGAAGTTCAACAGTACCCCATTCCAAGAGTGGAATATCTCTTCTCTCAATTACACGGGGGTGATAAATTCTCGATAATTGACTTGTCAGAGGCATACCAACAGGTTATTCACCTACACTCGCTTACCCTACGGGGTAACCAGTGCGCCCAGTATATTTCAGCAAATCATGGAACACACTTTTGTAAACATGCCAGGAGTTGTATGTTGTATGGACGATATCTTAGTCACAGGCAAAAACGATAGCGAACATCTACGAAATTTAGAGAGAGTTCTATCTAAAATTCACGAATGTGGTCTAAAAGTAAAAAAAGAAAAATGTTCATTTTTCCAGGATAGCGTGAAATATCTGGGACATATAATTGATAAAAACGGATTACACACTTCCGAAGATAGGTGTTACGTCCGCATGTCACGATTCATCAACCAGTCCGTATAATTCTCACGCACTCTATATTTACATTAAGAGATTGTAACGCCACTGTGCCTGAGGCACGAAGAAAGAAAAATCAGGAGTATGAAAGCAATTGTGCCCACGAATGTGTGTGTACCTGTCTCACTCGACTACTAGAGATTTTGGTAAGTGGTACGCAATTCTCTTGATATGCAAATTATATATATGCACTAATACAGTCCATTACAAATTACGAACATAATTTGGTCCTTATCGAGCCGGATTTGTTGATGAATCAGTGATTATTTATTAATTCAAATCATCCAAACAGTTTTTCTAGAAGCAAGTTCGTTTTTTCTATAATTGGGCATATTTCCATATTTCGATATCTAGCTATTCATTCATATTTCGAATTCTCGCTTCTCCGCGTTCTGGTCGGTTAGAACCGAACGCGCACCGTCGACACGCACCGTGAATTAAGGTGGGATAGATATCGAGCACTTTGATAAAAATTTCGTGCTGCAGGTACATCGCGAGCTCACAGCTGATTGTCAAAATCATTTTATATTTTGTATTTACAATACGCAGACAGAATCTCAAAACAAGAACTTTCGTATCGCTTTCTTACTTGGTATTCCTCAATAAATTCAATTTTAGTTAACAATTTGAGAATGGCAACGACCCAAACTAAAATCAAGAACTATCTTGCTCAGCGAAGTACGGAGGTGACGAAAATCGTTGAATTAAAACGGGTCGCGGAGAGTGCATTGATTGACTCCGACGTTCACGACAATTTTAAATGTCGCTACAAACATATAGACGCCATTCGGGAAAATTTCGATAGACTTCATCTTAGTTTGATTGGTTTGGCTTCTACGCAAGATAATGTTGATCTCGATGCTTATAACAATGTTGTAACCTCATTTGAAAACGATTTTTATCACATTCAAGCGATATACATGAGATTATTTGAGAATAATATCCCCCCAACACCTAGTCAACCTACTCACGCTAACGTTAGACTCCCTCGAATGGAGCTACCCACATTCAGTGGTGATGTGAAGTGTTGGCAAACATTCATAGACATGTTCGACTCAATTGTACACAATAATGACACAATTTCGAATGTTGAGAAGTTCACATATCTCGTGAGTTGCCTTAAAGATGCTCCTCTAGCATTAGTCAAATGCACCCCCCTGACAGGACAGAATTATTTAGTGGCTTATAATGCACTAAAAAAGAGATATCAAAATTCCCGAATCATCGCAACATCCCATTGGCATGCCATAGTAAACACACAAAAAATCACTGATTTTGAAAATTCACAAACTTTAAGACAACTCATTGACACCTTTAATGAAAATATCGCAGTCTTAGAAAAGATGAATTTTCCAACAAAACAATGGGACTTTATTCTTTTCAACATGCTATTTGATCGTTTGGACTCGGCCACCGCAACTAAATTTGAATTGGAAAACTCTTCTTTATTAGAGGAACATTACTATGAAACTCTCGAATCATTTTTGAATAATATTTGCTCTGCAATAGACACAGTGAACCTCTCAAAGCCTCATATGAATTTACAATTGGACATTTCTAAGGCAAAGACAAATAATCATTACAATAACAAACCACAACATTCGAAACAAAAAACAACATCTTCCTTCTTTGTGAACTCTAACAAACAGCAGTGTGTCAACAGGATCATTTAATTTATAATTGTCCAGAATTTATCTCAAAATCGCCAGAGGAACGTTATAATTTGATAAAAACGAATAAATGGTGTATTAATTGCTTGGGTACCAAACATTCGGCTACTAATTGTCTCTCAAAGGGTGTTTGTCGTTTATGTACTAGGCCTAGACACCATCATACTCTCCTCCATTTTCCGAATAATTGTGATTCACGCCCTCAAAATGTTAATTCGAATAGTCAATCCAATAACCCCGCTACATGCTCTAATACTCCTGCTGCTAGAGGCTTTAACAGCAACTCATCTCAAACTCTGACGGTCAGTCTACCTTTTAGTGATTCTAGTATGATCCTCTTATCCACTGCTATCATTGACGTTATTGACAATAAAGGGAATTGTCAGCAGGTGAGAGTACTTTAGACAGCGGAAGCCAAAGTAATTTTATTACAAATAAGTGTTCCATCAGACTTGGATTATCTAGGCACATGCTGTCTCTAGAATGCAAAGGTATTGGGCAAAACTCCACTCACGCTTCCCAGGGGGTATCTTGCACTATCAAACCTCGCCAACAACCCCAACCCCTATTCACTCTGGATTTCGTTGTGCTACCTAAGATATGTTCGAACATCCCCTCAGTAACGATTTCAAAAGATTCTCTGAGCGAATTTTCTAACTTTGAATTGGCTGACCCAGAATTCCACATTTCAAAACCAATTGATATGCTCCTAGGGGCAGATGTTTTTGCTCATATTCTCAAAGGTAGTTCTCACATTCAAGGCATCAACAGACCAGTAGCCCTTGACACCATATTTGGATGGATTGTGATGGGGAAGGTTGGGTCGCATCCTCATACTCACTCTTTTATCTCCACTGCGGAATCCTTAGAAAATTCCTTGAAATCATTCTGGGAACTTGAAGAGGTTCCCACCTCATCTCCATTTTCCAAGGAGGAACTGAAAGCAGAGCAACTCTACCAATCCTCAATCTCGCGTAATGACTCTGGCCGCTTTCAAGTCGCTCCACCCTTTAAAATTGAAGATCCAATTTTTCCCAACTCTAGGGATATTGCGTTGAGGCGTTTTCTCTCTCTCGAAAGGAGATTACTCAAGGATCATGATCTCTATTCTCGATATACTGAATACATGCGTGATTACCTATCCTCAAATTATATGGAAATCGTTGACGATATCTCGCCATCCCCCTCTCATTATTATATTCCGCATCATTGTATTTCAAAACCGGACAGCACAACCACCAAGCTTCGTGTTGTTTTTGACGCCTCATCAAAATGTTCTAATAACTTATCTTTAAACGACACCTTATTAGTAGGTCCAAAACTACAACCCGATATTTGCGAACTTCTAACTCGATTCCGTTTGCATACTATCTGTTTTACCGCCGATATTAAGCAAATGTTCAATCAGATATTGTTGAAAGACTCCCATAGGAAGTTCCAAAGAATTCTCTACAGATTCTCCAAGGATGAAAATATTCAAGATTTCCAGCTAAACACTGTTATTTTTGGAGTATCAAGTTCACCTTTCCTAGCAATACGTACAATACGAGAAATCGCCAAGCTATATTATTCTAAGTATCCTAAGGCTTGTGACATTCTCATGAACGACGTCTTCGTAGATGATATTGCAACTGGTTGCTCGTCTCTAGCAGAGGCACTTAACCTTCAAGATGATTTAATTAAAGTACTAAAAGAATCAGGTTTTGAGTTGCGGAAGTGGGCCAGCAATACACCTCAATTGTTATCTCATTTATCTCCTGAATTGTTGAAGTTGGACCCCCTACAATTGGATCTCGACAAGGATTCGTCTTCAAAAATACTAGGTCTACAATGGAATACATGTTCAGATTCTTTTTCATATCACGTAAAACCACTCACAAAACAATGTTCCAAACGGTCTATTCTTTCTGAACTGGCAAAAATATACGACCCTCTGGGATTTCTCACACCCGTTACTTTATTTGTCAAAACCCTCCTACAAAGATTATGGACCTCAGGTATGGACTGGGACAGTTCTCCTCCAGAGAACATAGTCAATATATGGGAGCAATTCAAAACTGATCTCCCACAACTGTCGACCATTAGAGTTACTTGACAAATTATACCCCAAAACACAGTATCGCATGAAATCATAGGTTTTTGCGATGCTTCCCAAAGAGCGTACTGTGCAATAATCTATCTGAGGACCTTTTCGAATGGCGAATATAGGACACATATCATAAGTGCTAAATCACGAGTAGCTCCTCTCAAAACAATCTCCATACCCCGACTTGAACTCTGTGCTGCTTTGCTTCTCTCAAAATTGCTAGATCATGTTCTTCAAATATTTGATGGTAAATTCAGAATAAATGAAACAATGGTGTATACTGATTCGATGGTGGTACTGAGATGGTTACGTAGTTCGCCACATGAATGGACTACTTTCGTTGCCAATCGAGTCGCGCTCATTCAAGAAAAGGTTCCTCCTGCTGAATGGAGGCACGTAACCTCCGAAGACAATCCAGCGGATCCGGGGTCTAGAGGATTACTTCCATCGGAACTTGTAACCAACTCTCTATGGTGGTCTGGACCGCCGTGGTTGAAACTTCCGCGCCAATCGTGGCCTGATGATCAGGTGGATCAATCAATCCTGGCGAATATTTGTGAAGAACAGCGTAAAACTGTGTTCACTACAACTGTAGACGAAAACCCTATACTCAATTTGCTATCACGTTTCTCATCACTTTCTAAAATTCTCCATGTTATCTGTTGTATTCTCAGGTTCCTACTCTTACATACTGGTACAGTGAGATTCAGTCCAAGTTCGACCCGTCCGAAAACTGGTCCCATTTTAAACGATGAAAAGGAACGAGCTCTCACTATTCTAATCAAAGTTACCCAGCAAGATGCATTCGCCTCTGAATTGAATCAAATTCGTCAAAAGAAACCTTTACCAAAATATCTCCGCAAACTGTCTCCATTTATAGACAAGGATGGAATTCTCAGAGTTGGAGGTCGTCTGACTCATTCTGATATTCCTATCGATCAAAAACACCCAGTTCTATTGTCTAGCTCACATACTTTCACTAAATTAGTGATTGAATATACTCACTCAAAGTTTTGTCATCCTGGATATCAAACCTTACATTTTCTTTTATTACAAAGGTACTGGATTCTTTCACCCAAGCGAACTATTAGAAAGGTGATATCAAAGTGTTTCAAATGTTTTCGTCTCAATCCAAAACCCATTCAACAATTTATGGGTGATTTGCCCAAGTCCCGTATATCTCAAGCGAAGCCATTTTCCCATGTGGGAATTGATTTTTGTGGTCCATTCAAAACAACCCTTACAAGAATGCGAGGCTCGAAAGTATTGAAATCTTATATTTGTGTATTCTGCTGTATGGCTACAAAGGCCATCCATTTCGAACTTGCCTCAGACATGTCAACAGACACTTTTCTTGCTGCTTTGAGACGTTTCGTTTCTCGTCGAGGTTTCTGCTCCGACATATATTCTGATTGTGGAAGTAATTTTAAAGGAGCAGCAAGAGAGCTGTCAGAAATTATGCAGAATGTTGTCGGTCAAGAGGGCATTCGTTTTCACTTCAATCCTCCCTCATCTCCTAATTTTGGAGGCCTCTGGGAAGCCGGAGTGAAGTCTGTTAAAACTCATCTTTATCGAATCATTGGCGATCAAACTCTAACCTTCGAAGAGCTATCTACAGTTATCACTCAAATAGAGGCTATGCTGAATTCCAGACCTCTTTGCAGTCTCAGTTCGGATCCACAGGATGACTCAGTACTTACACCAGGTCATTTTTTGACGTTAGCCCCCCTGAACTCGGTGCCCGAACCTGATCCAGGCGACATTCAATTAAACCGCCTCTCGAGATGGCAGCTAGTACAGCGTCTTCAGCAAGATTTCTGGGCTAGATGGCACAAAGAATATTTACACGCCCTCATGCAACGTAGTAAATGGTTCGACCCATCTACCCCAATGGAAATCGGCTCTGTTGTTCTCCTAAAAGAGGATTCGTCTCCTCCCATGATGTGGTCTCGTGGTCGAATCACTCAATTACACGCTGGTGCCGACGGTGCCACTAGAGTAGTCACTGTGAAAACATCTCGAGGTACTTTGAAGAGGCCGGTTAGCAAGGTTTGCCCTTTGCCAACATATTAAAATCTCTTCCAAAATAGACATTTCATGTTGTGCCGTCATATTAGTTATAATTTAATCATTACCAATTATTTTTTTTTCAACTTCATTATGCTCAATTATAGATAAACCCTACATTTAAAAACATACATTTTTGGTGGCCGGTATGTTACGTCCGCATGTCACGATTCATCAACCAGTCCGTATAATTCTCGCGCACTCTATATTTACATTAAGAGATTGTAACGCCACTGTGCCTGAGGCACGAAGAAAGAAAAATCAGGAGTATGAAAGCAATTGTGCCCACGAATGTGTGTGTACCTGTCTCACTCGACTACTAGAGATTTTGGTAAGTGGTACGCAATTCTCTTGATATGTAAATTATATACACTGTGTCCAAGATAAGAATGAACAGCATGGGGATATCGGAAACGGTGGGTGATACAGGGTCGATTAAATTAGAGAAAAGTAGCGCATTTATGTGCCTAATAATATGCCATTTAGAAAGTTTCGATATTCCGAGTAGTTTCGGAGATATCCGGGAAAAACCGAAATTTGAGAATTTCGTTTTTATTTTCTCCTAGCTTTATTTTCGAAGGAAATGTAAAACAAATAGCACTTCGTCATGGCCACTTTTCGAGGACTACACGATAACATAAGCAGAATTTTCGTGCGACGTTTCGTCTTTTAGAAAACATCATCAACTTTGTATTTTTATATGGGCCGAAACTAAAGTATACCCTGTATACGACTCCATTTTTCATTTTGAATACAGCAACGTATCACACAATATGGTTTCGGAACCTTTTCTCGCGCAAAATGTAATTTAGTGATTACTTAATCTGTTTTTCTTCAATTTTAGATAGTAGGCGCTGGAAAAAATCATATTTTGATACATGTAGTGAATTGAATAGTCCTATTTATAAAAGTATAAATTTAAACTAACCACTTGCCGGAATTATTGCGTTGTTGAATACAAAGATGAGTCGCAATATCAAAAGTTCAGTTTATAAATGTAATTGTAATGTAATAAATAACAAGGAGCTAATATGTATTACAGGAAATGAACAGAAACTTATAACAAGTGTTCAAATAACCCGCTATTATTTTCTAAGCACGAGTACGCTCGTCTCACAGACGAATTTGAAACTTGATTTAACATATCCGGAAAAATATTGTTAAAGGATTCAGTAACCAATCTTAGCAAATCTTCTTCATTCTGAAAATCATGATTAGAGTACACTTGATTCTTGATATATCCCCAAAGGAAAAAGGCTAGTGGGGTTAAGTCGGGGGATCTTGCATGCCAGGCTGTATCACTATGAGTACCAATCCACTGTCCTGGGAATCGACGGTTCAAATAATCACGAACAATTCAAGCGTTATGTGCTGGAGCACCATCTTGTTGAAACCAGCAGCTGTGAGTAATCGCTAAAGACAAATTATCTAGAGCGTCTTCCAAATCATTCACTAACAAATTCATGTACCGCTCTCTTGTTAAATTGTTTCGGTAGATAAAAGGCCCAATTATATTCGTACCGAGAATCCCAACCCACATATTGAAACCGAAACGATGTTGATGTCTGGACACTTTGTGTACACGCGGATTTTGTTGTGACCAATAATGAACATTCCGCCTATTAAAAATGCCATTGTTGGTGATCATGCTTTCATCAGACCAAATTATTTTGAAAGGAAAATTTTCATCGTCTTGGCATTTTCTAGTGTACTATTCACAGAAGGTTCTTCGTCTTGCATCGTCACCTGGTCTGAGTCCATGACAAATCCTAAATTTATATGGATGATATTTATTTTTTCTTAAAATGAAGTGAGCGGTGGATCTGGCTACTCCGGTATTATCTTCAATGGTGCGAGTGGATATCTCAGGATTTTCAACAACGGCCTGTAACACATCACGCTGACTTTCTTCATTAGATTGCTTTTGTCGGGAAACCACAGGTTTTTTAAATGATCCGTATTCTTTTAAATTGAAAACTAGCCGTCTAAATATTGATTCACCAGGTTGTCGCCTCTCTGGATACTTATTAAAGTACGCACGTTCAGCATCAATACAATTTCTATGGCACAAAATGTAACATGACAACATATCAAATTTTTCAGTATTCGAAAAGCTGCCGTTTTCCATTTTTGACACAAATTAGGTAGGTAAAGAGATGTAAAAGTAGGAACAGTAATATGTCAAATATTCTACCAAACTACACTATTATTATGACAACAGAACATTATGTTGTCATTTTTTCCAGCGCCTACTATCTAAAATTGAAGAAAAACAGATTAAGTAATCACTAAATTACATTTTGCGCGAGAAAAGGTTCCGAAACCATATTGTGTGATACGTTGCTGTATTCACAATGAAAAATGGAGTCGTATACTTTAGTTTCGGCCCATATAAAAATACAAAGTTGATGATGTTTTCTAAAAGACGAAACGTCGCACGAAAATTCTGCTTATGTTATCGTGTAGTCCTCGAAAAGTGGCCATGACAAAGTGCTATTTGTTTTACATTTCCTTCGAAAATAAAGCTAGGAGAAAATAAAAACGAAATTCTCAAATTTCGGTTTTTCCCGGATATCTCCGAAACTACTCGGAATATTGAAACTTTCCAAATGGCATATTATTAGGCACATAAATGCGCTACTTTTCTCTAATTTAATCTACCCCGTATCACTTACCGTTTCCGATATCCCCATGCTGTTCATTCTTATCTTGGACACAGTGTATATGCACTAATACAGTCCATTACAAATTACGAACAATAGGGTTCAAGCAATAAATAAGGCTAAAATTCCCAATAATATAACTGAATTGAAGTCATTTCTAGGAATGTGCAACTTTTACTGTAAATTTGTACAGAATGCATCGTTCATTCTACAGCCCCTTTACAATTTGCTCAAAAAAGACAGAGTGGGTTTGGTCGAGCGAGTGTCAAGAAAGTTTTGATGAAATAAAACAAATTTTGGTTTCACCAAGGGTTCTCACTCACTTCGATCCCAGTAAAAAAGTAAAGCTTACTGTCGACGCGAGTAGTTTTGCTCTTGGGGCATTCATAAGTCATATATTCGATGATAAAACCGAAAAACCCATAGCTTTCGCGTCACGCTTACTAAATACCTCGGAGCTGAAATACAGCCAAATCGAAAAAGAAGCTTGTGCGATAATATTTGGCGTGCAGAAATTTTTCCAATACCTGTTTGGTAGAAAATTCTTACTTTATACAGACCATAAGCCCTTATTAACAATATTCAACCCAAATAAAGGAATTCCAGTCTTCGCGGCAAATAGATTACAAAGATGGGCACATATTCTTTCCGCGTTCGATTATGATATACATTTTGTGAACTCTCAAAATAATCATGCAGATTTTTTATCACGAATGCCAGTTTCTGGTGTTCACGAAAATCAAAATAAAATATATCTACACTGTCACGAAAAAAACGATAACATTTCTTATCTGAATTTCTTGTCAGGATCCAATTTAACTGTTAATTTTGATGAAATTAAAAAAGGAACTCGAAAGGACCCGATTTTGAGCAAAGTTTTTTTTACGTTGTCAATGGATGGCCAGAAAAATGTTCAGAACCGGATTATCAACCATTCATATTGAGAAAAAACGAACTGAGTATTGAACAAGACTGTTTACTGTGGGGTTACAGGTTAGTTGTTCCTTCAGAATTCAGAGAAAATATTTTAAAAGAATTGCATAAATCACACATGGGCATGGTTAAAATGAAAGCGTTAGCTCGTTCCTATTTTTGGTGGCCATGCATGGACAAAGATATTGAACATATTGCAAGAATTTGCGAAACCTGCGCAAAATTTTCACATTCTCCACCAAAATCATCATTGGTCGTTTGGAATTGGCCGAAAGAGGCTTGGTCGAGGCTTCACCTAGATTTTTTTGGACCTTGTTTAGGAAAATACTTTTTTGTTTTAGAAGATGCCACATCAAAATGGATAGAGTGCTTCGAAGTGAATAATTCAACTTCATATTCAAGCATAAAAATTTTGCGCAGTTTATTTGCAAGGTACGGTTTACCAAAGAAAATATGTACTGATAATGCTGAAGCGTTTTGTTCAGAAGAATTCCAAAAGTTTCTTTATGATTGTGGAATAGAGCATTTAACAGGACCACCCTATAATCCTGAAAGTAACGGCCAGGCTGAAAGTGCCGTGAAAATTATGAAAAGGGCAATTTTGAAGGGTCACAGTGAAGGTATTTCGGACATAAATTTATTGATAAATAGATTTCTTTTTCAATATAGGAATACTGCTCACAGCACCACTGGAGAAACACCTTCAAAATTGTTTATTGGTCGTAGATTGAGATCAAAATTTGATCGTTTATTGCCATCTGTCGAAAATGTGGTAACAAAAAGTCAGGAAGAACAAAAACACCAATATAAGGGAAAAATAAAAAAGGCTTTCATATTACTGGAGAAAGTTTGGGCGAAGGACTACAGATTAAATACTCCAGGATGGAGTAAAGGAAAGATAAAAAAAGTTTTAGGATCTAGAACATATTTAGTGGCTTTGGACGATGGAAATATAGTTTGGAAACGGCATACCAATCAATTGAAATCGAGAGTGGATGACACACATCATCAAATAAGTCATTCATTCAGAAATGCTTCCAGCCAACCTATTTCTCCATCCGCCGAAAATAAAAATAACGTTAATAATGATCATTCGAAACATATATCAAATAATGCGAATGTCACAAATTCTGGTTGTAATTTGCCCCAACCTGAAGAAACAGATCAGGTAAATGATGATGGAAATGGCGAGAACGAAGCCGAATCGTTGAATAGCGATAACAAGGAAAATATGAGATGTTTACGAAGGCGGAGTAAATTGAAACCACCAGAAAGATTTTCAGCTGCCTAGTATTTTGTGTGATTATGTATATGTTCATCAAATATGTTGTAATAACCTGAGAGGGGAGGTATGTTGTGTATTATCAAACGGACCTAAGTCCGGCTCTGTGAGCAACTATATTAGATTTACTTTTTATCTAGCTTTTTATACTCCCGACCTCTCAAGACCAGGAACAACGATCAGTTGTTATTGAGAAATCGAATATACTTCAGTATCAATTATTCTGAGTTTTCTTTCGAATCCAAAATCGAGAATAGAACAATCAGAATCAATTTCATTAATACATATTCCTCGACCCTCCTGCCCGACTCTTTTGCATGTTATTGAGTGTAACTGTTGAAATTGAATAACATATACAAGATAAATGATACAAACAATATTTTAGATGCATCGAGAAAATATGAACCTTGATAGCAATATATTCTATTGTCTGCAATTATTGAGATTATATTTTATTCAAATCATTGGGAAAAGTTTCAATTTACCACACGTCTTTATTATTTTTCTCAAGGAATCAACTGGGCCCAAGAACTCTTCTTCCCTCTGACTGAAGGCAAGTCTTCATTTTCACTCAGTATATCCAAAACATGTCCAGCCAACTTTATTTTCTTTGAAGCCCTGGTGAAGTCATCTGAAAAGTAGTGATATATTTCATATACTTCTATAAATACCTTGATGATTTATAATTCCCCAATTATTCATCATTCAAAAAAATGTATTGACTATTTTTTCATATAATCTGACCTAATATTTGTTTAGGGCTCTTTGTTTAGGGCTTTGAAAAAATGATACCATGACTACATCAGGTAACTTCAAATAAAAAAAGAACCACCCTGTGTTTCGTTGATACATAGAAAATTGAGGTCAGACTTACAATTGGCTGCAAAAAAGATTAACCTTTTCTGGGTGCTCTTGAAAAATGTTATTGTTTTAGCGGTGGTCAGGCACTGAACTCAATTTATTTTTTCTTGAGGGTTGGCCAATTTTCATGGATTGAAGGCACTCCATATCAGCATCTGCAAAAAATATATTGCCACACAAAGCATTTTCTGAATACTAGCAAAAATAATAAATTATTCTACATGCTTTTGCGTTGTCTCAAGGTCAGTACAAGAAGAGTCTGGCCACGCCTGGCGTAATGTGAATTCAATAATGGACTGGCCCAAATCAAAAATTTTTGAATTTTGTAGCCTTCGAAGTAAGTAGGTATTCAGACTATGCAGAGAAATAGGTTTTATTACATAAAATATGAGACAACAGCCTGATCGGCTCGCAACAGCCCCCACAAAAAAAACTTAGGTTAGGTGTGTCTTTTATGGTTGTGGAAATCATTGTCATCAAATAAGAATTCTGTTCATAACGATCCAATTCAACCAAACAGAAGTAGTCAGTACGTACCTACGTAGTACTAGTTTTCTTTGATTCAACGACGGAATTAAGCCAGGAAATGCCTATGAATGCTAGTTACGATCAAGCAAGTGTTCACACCGAGGTTCACACATATCATTTACTATTATAATATAACGTAACGTGTAGCTTACCTGATACTATTTAGACGAATTGCTCACACTAGCACCAAAAATTTTACAAATAACCGTCCAACGCTGCGTTGTTGTGATCAAAATACAAGAACCATGGCCAACCGCGCATCTGATATGCTTTTGCTTTGCATTGTCTCAAGGTCAGTACAAGAAGCTTCTGGCCACGTCTGGCGTAATGTGAACTCAATAATGGACTGGACCAAGCGGGCTCGGGCTCATGTCATCTAACGGGTATAGATATGATGGCGGGAACTTTGAAAATGATAATTTTCTACAATACAATGGGGGAGATATCATTTTGTGCAGAGGGTAAAAGCGAATTCGATTGGAAATAACCTAGGGAATTCCCTATGCATTCAGTATATTTATATCTTATTCCCTCTCGATATGTAGTGAAAAGAAAATATACACTCTAGAGTCTGGAGTGCGTACTAGTTTATCGAATTGATTTTTCTATTTGTATTCAATTTGTTGTTTTGTCTTGCCATTTCTTGAATAAAATAGGTTTATTTTTTTTATCGAACGCATCAACGTAATAAAGACGTAATAAAGACGTAATAAAGACGTAATAAAGACGTAATAAAGACGTTTGAAAGATGTCAATAAACCAACGTTTAATTGACGCTGAGTATTGGTCATCAGACTATTCAGGGTTTTTTTCTACGAGGAGTCATCACGATGTAACCTTGATCGACCAACACTGTGCTGCCTGGGTGGTATCTTTCAGTATCAAGACTTATATTATAAGTGGTAGACTAATCTTGGAAATATCAAGAACACTTTCGTAGCGACTATATAGTTCTCATAAACCTACAAGTTGAGTTGAGAAAAAAAATTCTGAAGCAACGAAATCTGCGAAATATACTACTTATCTGATTTCTCGAATTTCATATACCTATTGTAGATTGTAGGAGGGGTCGTTAAGGCTGTGCAGCCTCTCAAGCACCTCGACCTATTGGATCTTTTGTGCATAATCCTTAATCTATTCGAGGCCCGGGATTCCGAGACTTCGTGCGAAGTTTATCAGTTTCCTGGGAGATAGGTTCCTGATGTCTAAGAAGGCCCCTTTCAGGAACTTGAGCCTCTTGCAGAAGAGTGCTGGGCATTCGCATAGCAAATGTTCTGCAGTTTCAGCGAAGTTCTCGCAGTAGCGGCAACTATCACTCTCTGTTTTACCCATCTTTTTGAGGTGGTACCTCAGAGGGCAGTGTCCAGTGAGGAGTCCCGTTACCAGTTTCAAGTCTTTCTTGTTCAACTCGAGAAGCTGTTTAGCTTTGCTTGGCGAGAGGCTCACTAGCCTTTTCGCTTGTCTTTGTCCTGGTACTTCATTCCAGTGAGATTTCATTTCATCCGCTTTCCAGCGTCGGAACTCCTCTCTCAAGTGAGCTTTGGAAAGTCCACAGAAGGGTTCTGGGCCGAGAAATTGTGTATTTGCCACTTCTTTGGCAAGGCAGTCTGCTTCCTCGTTGCCTTTAAATCTCTTATGACCTGGCACCCACATCAAAGTGACCTGGTTGTTCGCTGCCAGTTGTCTTAGGGATTGTTCACAGTCCCAAGTCAGCTTAGACTCACAAGTGCATGACTTCAGAGCTTTTAGTGCTGCTTGGCTATCTGATCGAATATATATTTTTGCCCTTCGAGTGTCCCTTTCGAGGCACTCCTGGGCTCATATCTCTATAGCATGTACCTCTGCTTGAAAGATGGTTGGGGTGTTACCGAGGGATTTTGACAGCTTGAGATTTGGCCCTGTAACTCCCACTCCAGCCCTTTCATCCATCTTGGATCCATCAGTATACCATACTGATGCATCCCTTCCCAGTTGAAGTCCGTTCTTTGTGCAAATTTGTCGGTTGTTTATGACCACTTCAAACTGCATTTCGAAGTCGTACCTTACTGGCATGATATCTATCGGTTTAGACATGGATTCTAGTGAAATATTTTCCAAAATCTTCAAGTGTACAATCCGATTTCCTGATTTGAGTTTTTTTGTCTGGCTCAGTCTGAAGGCACTTATTGCTGCTTCTTTCATTACACACAGGTGCAATGGTTGAAGGTTCAGCATAACCTCTAAGGCTGCAGTGGGGCACGTGAATATTACCCCTGTGATTCCCAGACAAGCTAGCCGCTGTACTTTCTGCAGCTTGACTTGTGCCGGAATTTGTTGCATTTTTGGCCACCATATCAATGATGCGTAGGTGACCATGGGTTTGATGATCGTTTCGTATGACCAATAGATCATTTTTGGTTTCAGACCCCATGTCTTGCCAAAGACTCTGCGGCATGTCCAGCTTGCCGCTATAGCTCTGGAAATAATGTGGTTGAGTTGGCTGTTCCATGTCAGTTTTTGGTCGATTATCACGCCCAGATATTTAACTTCTTTGGAAAAAGTAAGCTGGATTCCATTCAAAGTTGGGGCTTTAAGTTCATACTTTCGCCTCTTGGAACCAGCACTGTTTTGCTAGGATTGACATTGAGTCCTTCCTTTGCGCACCAGCTTTTGATTGTGTTTAGGGCCACTTGCATGCGATTGGAAATTATCCCGTCATGTTTGCCCCTAATGGTGACAACCAGGTCATCGGCGTAACCCTGAGTCGTGAAACCAGAATCATGCAGCTTGACTATCAGGTTGTCGACGACCAGTGACCACAGCAAAGGCGATAGAACTCCCCCTTGGGGACAACCGCCACTACGGCCTCTCTCCAAGCTTGCGGTATATAACCGAAGATTAAACTGGCCTTGAATAGCCTTTTCAAAGAAGGCTCTATTCAATGCCATGTTGCGGTAAGGCGGGAAATGTTCCGTCCTTTCCTGGCGACTTGAAAGGTTTGAGGTTTTTGATAACCCATTTGATTCTTTCAGTTGTGAAGATCTTCCCAGCTAGGCTTCTACTGGATCTAAAAATGGAAAATAAATAACTCAAAGTCATCTCCACAACATTATTAGAATAATCTAACATAACAAGGTAGAAAACGAGCAGAAAACAACTACGTTCCTGGCAAATACCACGCAAAATATTGAATTATATCCACTCGTATGCATCAATTCATATAAATGAATAATGTTATTGTTTATGCTCCCAACGAGACAGATACGCCTGACAACCTGTAGACCGGTTTCGGACTTATTGGCCCTCATCAGTACAGGGTAGTCAACCGAGTAGAGATCCTGAGATCTCCACACGAGGCGAGGTCTGAATCGATGGAAGCATCTACGCATATATTTGATAGCAGTGAGCCGATCCCCAAGCAGTGTATGAAGACGGCGACACCAAGCGGCGAAGAAAGAAACACTTCTTAATAAATTTCCCATATAGAAGATATGAGAGTGGCTGGGTTGCTCGACTAGCCGATTGAATCAAAGGGAATAGCCAAAAACTCTAAGTGGAGTGGTGGTGTAAAAAAGGAAAATAAATAACTCAAAGCCATTTCCACGACATTATTAGAATGATCTAACATAACAAGGTAGAAAACGAGCAGAAAACAACTACGGTTCTGGCAAATACCACGCAAAATATTGAATTATATCCACTCGTAGTCTATGCATCAATTCATATCTCTACTCGGTTGACTACCCTGTACTGATGAGGGCCAATAAGTCCGAAACCGGTCTACAGGTTGTCAGGCGTGTCTTTCTCGTTGGGAGCATAAACGCATGTTCGAAGAAAGAAATATTTGTATTTTTATTCATTTATATGAATTGATGCATAGACTACGAGTGGATATAATTCAATATTCTGCGTGGTATTTGCCAGGAACGTAGTTGTTTCCTGCTCGTTTTCTACCTTGTTATGTTAGATTATTCTAATAATGTTGTGGAGATGACTTTGAGTTATTTATTTTCCTTTTTTACACCACCACTCCACTTAGAGTTTTTGGCTATTCCCTCTGATTCAATTGGCCAGTCGAGCAACCCAGCCACTCTCATATCTTCTATATGAGAAATTTATTAAGGAGTGTTTCTTTCTTTGTCGCTTGGTGTCGCCGTCTTCATACACTGCTTGGGGATCGGCTCACTGCTATCAAATATGCGTAGATGCTTCCATCGATTCAGACCTCGTTATTTATTTTTTGGCTATTCCCTTTGATTCTACTGGATCTGTTGGGGTTGTGGACAACCCCTACCAGGTGAGCGCTTTGCTGTTCGTTCTCCACAACCGATTCGGAACCAGGAAAGTATGTCTGCAGGAGAACACTTCAAGCTTTCTTTAGGGTTATCAGTATATCCCCCGTCCGGATTTTTGATTAGACCGATGCCGTTGGAGTGTTCTTTTGAGAGAACTTTTTGAAGACGTTGTGCTGGGGCTAATTCGGTGATCCCCTCACACATTTGCCTTCATGTTCTTCTTTTAGATTTTCTAAGTTCTTTATTGTACTCAGAAAGAGCTGTTTCGTAGTCTTCCCAGTATCCCAGACTCTTAGATCTATTGAAAAGTCTTCTGACTTTTTTCTAAGTTTTGCTAGTTCCTTATTCCACCAAGGCACATCTCTGGTAGTAGCCTTTTGTTTTTCAGGACAGCTAAGTTCATACGCTTTCATAATAGCATTTTGAAGTTGTCTTGAGGCTGTGTCAAGTTCCTCTATCGATTCGATCGATGTTGGTGGGTCCTCCGTCTGCCTTTCGAGATGCTCTTTGTAAGCATCCCAGTTGGTTAACTTTGGTACCCTGTATCCATCAAAGCGTGTCTTTGACGTCTCCAGGTCGAATCTTATGTGTTGATGGTCCGACATTGAAGAATCATCTGAGACATGCCAGTTGAGAATATAATTTGTCATAAATGGATCCACCAGAGTTGAATCAAGGACTTCTTTTCTAATCGCATTTATGAAGGTGGGTTTATTTCCTTTGTTAATAATGTCGATATTGTTGGCCAACAAATATTCTAGAAGATACTCACCCCGTACATTTGTGCTTTCCCATATTAAGTGGTGGGCGTTTGCATCGCAGCTCAGAATAAAATGCCTATTACCTTTTTTGCACCATTCGATGAGGCTTTGACTTCCTCTGGTGGAGGGTGCGTTTCGGAGTCCCCTGGGAAGTAGGCCGAGGCAATAACCACCTGCCTCTTGCCTACCTCAGTTGGCACTTCCATTTCGATTGGGTATCAACCGAAATGGTAAGAAGTTCTAGAGGGCCTTTGGATGTTCTCCTCAGTAACCTTCAGGTGGTTGCTTTGAGGCTTTCAATCTGCGCCTCTACTTAGTCCAAGGATTTTCTCCGTGGAGTATTCCTGGCTGCCTGGTTGATTGTTTGTGAGGCATAGCTGCCTCTTCAACGACCCTCAGCCGCGCATCCTCCTAGTGTTTTATATCCCCAATGGTGTCTTTCAACCACTGCACGGTGGCGTTATCGGCACACATTAGGGCTAACCAGCCAGGTCTGTTGTGGGAGCTGTGGAAGAAAGGCTTTGTGGCAGCCTTTTCTCTTTGCTCGATGATATTATCCAGAATTGCCTCCTTTACGGCTTCGATTTGTTCCGTTGTCAGGAGAGCTTCTGGATAGTTAATCGGCAGAATGCCCACCCTCACGCCTTCTGTCACTTGACTGAAGGTAGGTTTGGAGGGCCCTGAGGCACTGCTGCCTCTGTCTGCCGCTTTTGATCTTTTATTCAGTTGACCGTCGGGAGTCTTTTCCTCTGATCGGACCCTTTTCAGCCCTTTATCAGAAGTTGACTCCTTCATCGGTTCAACCGCTTACGTCCTGGCCTCTTCTAATGGGAGGCCTTGTTTGACGAGGTATTTAAACCTTTTTCTGGCAGCACCGTTGAGCCTGATTCTATCCTTCCCATTCGAGAGGGCCTTTGCGGACTTTTCAGTCTCCCCGTCACTACCAGATCTTTTGGAAATGTCAGCCTCGAGTTCAGGACGTTCGGCGTCCTGTGTAATGCTGCCCGTTTCCATGAGGATTTCGTCCTCTGAATTTTTTGGGGAGTTTTCCTCACCCTGTTTTTTTTTCTTGGTTTCCATAAGAGGTCCCACGAGGAGCTAGGAAAAAACGGTCACCTCTGCGACAAAGCCTTGCTTGTCGCAGGAAGGCAAATTGAACCGGGGGGCGCCAGGTACTCGCATAGTCGCGACTAGTCCTACCACTAGCCATGCAGACTTTGGCCTATGCTGTTCCACCCTTGTCTTGGGGAGATTTTCATTGTAGTTTCCTTCTACTTGGCCAGGTGGTTAAGGCAAGCCCCCACGCATTATCAGCGCGGTTTGTACCAGGCAGGTTTCCAGATTGATGCACTTGAAATTGCCAGAAACTAATTGATCCCCAACTATATAGTCACCATATAAGTTATTATGTATATTTATGGTCGAAGGATTGTTATTCATGATTTTAATTAGGAAATTCATATCAGTTCTCCTAGTAAACGTATCGAGTGTGTTGCTGAATTATAGCCATATACGTCTAACGAATGGTATTCACAAGAAATAACATTGAGAAACTGATCATCTTTTGGAATATTGAGTATTCGAACAATGTAACAATTACATATATTCACGTATACGATTTCAATCGATTTTAAATTTCACTATCATATCAGAAATATATAAATGATGAAAAAATTATGATTGAATATTTCATTCAAGAACTTGACATAAGTTTGATGATTTATTAGTATATATTCAGTCATGGATATGATCGACTTCTGAATGCTGACCTCGCTTTTAAAATTCCCAATACCGCTAGGTACTTCAGAGTTAGAGACCAGCTACCAAAAGTCAAAACTTGTGCGAGGTGAAGGAGAGCGGAACCCTACAGCTTATGATGCATTCCAAACCACTTCTAAGGCGTCGGTCGAAACGACGACACGATCAAAACCGTGAACCAGTTATTTTTATAACATGATACACTTCTTACAGGACTCGAAAAACTATCATCGAACAACTGTCGCTAGTGGGGGCTATGGCTATACTCGCCCCTATGAAACTTTAAATCTGATGACCTTTATTCTTGGTATATCATCTCAACAATGTAATAATTCGATATTTGGTCGAAATCGTTAAAACATATCAAATATATTCGTTTTCAATATTCAATATCATCATCATTCGAGAGATATATTCATGAGCGAAAAATCGTTATCGAAGATTGAACTTGACATGAGTTTGATGTCATATATATCAAGTCACGGATATGATCGACCTTCAACGTCTAATGCAGGATAAAAAACATCATTTTTCGATTCGTATATCTCGCAAGTACAGGAGATGTTAAGTTCTATAAAGCAGCTAGTCCGTTTTTGGGACCAGAGGCGAGTACTCGAAATTCGTAGATAGTGTCTTCGGGTTCTACAAAGGCAGTTTATTTCCGTCTCTCCAGACTCAATAGAAAAATGGAAGCTTTCCCCATTTCACGCACCGTCATCTGAATCGAAGGAAGATGTGGAGCCTCGGGGATGATCATCTGTTGATCTCTTGATAGTCAACACAAAACGCAGCTTGCTGTTTTTCTTCGAAATCAACAAGACTGTATGGCGAGTTACTCTGAATAATGACTCCCACCTTCAAGATATTGGTTATCTCGTCATGGATATTGCGCACGTCAGACATTTTACTATAGCGATTCTGCTCAAACGGAGCTCATGGCGCACCTTTATGGTGTGAATTTCTGCATAAGTCATTGGTTGACGAACGCTCTCCTCGAATATGTCGGCGTATCCATTCACAATAGGTAATACCACGGACTTCGTCTCCTCAGAGAATTGAGTTTGCTCGAAGCTCAACTCTGTTGCAGCATCCAATAAAGGTCTTTTAAGGACATCCCTTAAAAAATACCGTTTGACGTCGTGTAGAACCAAAGTAGATACCCTCGATAAACAAGGATTAACTATTCTTGGAGATCAGTAACCACCATCGCAGTCAAGTTCAAGACTACCCAGACTGAACGACGTTGCATTATAACATCCCAGAATCACGGTTCCTGGACGATCCAGAACGGACACGTCCACATCCGAAATCAAGTCTCCATAGGTCAGAGAAGCCAATGTCCTTTTCTCATAGCAACACAGAGATGGTAACTTCGCATCTTCATTTGTGGAATAAGGCTGTGTTGAACTCATCTCATAAATAAGCTGAGAGCCGGCAACGTTTTGATAGGCTCATTCTCAGAAACTAAGTCAGCGATTATCTGAGTCTATTAGGGTTGACTTTCCTCTTCTTTAGGAACATCCAGGGAATCCTCCGATGCCTTTCCTGGGTCTGCGTTGTTATTAAAGAAGAAAACGTTGGTTCGATCTATTGCATATTTCGATTCTCTCGATAGCCAACTAACATACTTCTCCATACATTCCGGTCTCATATTGAAACCCTGGGCTACGGCTGTGCCATCTTCTCTGCAAGTATGTCGACTTCAAAATCATCAGGAAAAGTACAAATCATTCGCTGGAACCCCTTAGGGGTTGATTTGGATGCGAGTTCTGTCGAAATTTTGATCTGACGACTACTGACAAATTCGTTCGAGCGAACAAATACATGTTCTCCAATGTGAGTGTTTACTTTGGCAGCAATGTAAGAACACGCACGACGTCGTCAGAACCATTTCAACTTTCATTTTTCAACGTGAATATTGAGAAATGTATGTTCTTGTAGGTAACATTTTTGTGATTAAAACGTCCTATTGACATATGAACATTCGAAATAGAAAAAAAACAGTCAGTGTTCTATTTTGGAGTAATAATATCTTTCAAAAAATTATTAATACATCCCACTTTTCAAATATTCGTATATTCACTGGGTTGGTGACCGAGTGCGCAAAGGCGCTGGGCTATGGGTCTGAGGGTCCGCGGTTCAAATCCCGGCGGCTATTGGAAATATTTATTTATTTCTATGGTATCGTTAAGAGGGAGGAGATAGGTGATCAACCGAACATTCTTGGTACCTAGATTTCAATCCTTCGGACTCTCCACGGTAACCAACCGAGTAGTACTTCGGATGACACTTGAAAAGCTAAGGTCCCGGTCTTCCTTACTCATACGAGTCCTAGACTCACGAGGGTTGCTTTGCAACCAAGTTGGCGGTTAAAAATACTCTTCAAACACTTTTTCAAAATAGTTCATGTGTACTTAGGTTCAATGTAATGGATTCAAATATATTATCACCCTGACAAAATTTATACGTACGGCATTAGAATAAATTTCCTATCATATTGAAGATGTGTTTTTAACATTTCATTTGAAATTAGTAAATGTAGATATTCCTCGAAAACAAAAAGGCAACAATCTTTTTACTGGTTCGTGTAAAATTTCGGCACCAATTCTACGTCGTGTGTGTAATTGAAGTTTCGAGATGTTTGAGGGTGTTCAACCCCTTTATATCCATCATAATTCAATTTCCTTAATTTCGATTGTTTGCTTCAGATGTGTAAGAAGTTTTATGAATAGTTCTGTGACCGTTCATGTTCTTTGCTGGGAGGCAGAAACTTACAAATGACAATTAGAAAACGCCCATACTGTAAACACCTTATTCATACGATGATTTCGGGCGTACTCATCAGATCAAGATTTCGTCAGAACTCGCATCAATAGTAACAATATTCTTATCTGGAACAACTGCAACGGAATCTTCCTCAGGAACCTGCGCAATAACCATGAACGTTGAATATTCGAAAACCTCTGAAACCGTTTCGTTGGATATCTCCAATAATTAATCGGTATCACGACGACAATCAATCGAGCTTTTAGAGTCAAGCCGACCTTTACTCTCCTCGAAATGCTTCTACAACACTGTGAGTTGTTTGGACGCCTCGACCCTCGTATCGATCCCTCCCTGATCCATTTCCCGAATCCGAGTATGCTCATGGCCTGGTGGTAGTATTTTTATTTTCCTTCCTCCCCTTTCTGGAGGGTGCAGCTGGTAGTGCAAAATGCACAATTTGGTTCAATCAGAGAGGCTGTCTCCGAGGACCCCTAGAGGTTTCCGGCCTTTAGTCATCCGCACGCCTAGCTTTGGGGCAGAGGAAAGTTTCCTACGCCCCTAATCCTGATTTTTATTACGATCGGAATTGTTAGGATTAATTCCTTCCTGAATTCTGGTTCCTACTCGAATAATTGTGGAGTGCACCTGCCAGAACCCTAGTGGCGTGCGCTACTGAAATTTAGATAATTCCTAGACATTTGCGAAAACCTATAGGTATCAGAAAAGCCTTATTCTACTTTTCAATTCAATTTGATGGCATAGTTCACAGTATAATCGTATAATGTATTATTTCAAATATTTGTTCAAAATACCTAGATAGTATATATTTTTAGTATCGATACAAAGTACGCAAAAATTCGATGGCCTATTAGACGATTCTGAAGAGTTGATATCGTCGATCTATCATATTAGTGGTCTAGCGGAAATGATTACATTACAAGTAATTTTTTGTGTCGAAACTACATATATTCATTATTGGGTCAAAACCAAGGGCGTCGCCAAGGAGGGGCAGGGGGGGGCAGCTGCCCCCCTCTAGAGACTCTACCAAAATTAAAAACTTGCTTGATTCAAGTAACTCTATAGCTCTAGTATCAGAGAAAAAAAATTAATTTCTTTTTGAAAAAGTCTTTATTTCTCAAAAACAACACTTCGTATCGCTCTACCATGCACAACGTGTGCAGTAGAGCGATCCTTCAGCAGTCTCTATGATCACCTGGCTTAGAAGCAGGGGCGGCGAGTGAATGGGAGCATCGGGGAAAAAGGAACCCATGTATGCAATGGGTGTGGGTGTAAGAAAATCAAGATAGAAACGGGCGTATTTAGCACTTGCATAGATTAAATACTCCTGGACAAGTAGATAACCATCCGTACCACACATTCTGTTAGCGAACAATCGGTGATAGGGAGGATTGAACGAAGCGGATCAATCTTTATTCTATCCATCGGTGGAATTGATATGGGAGTTGATAGGTATCTATTATTAGTGTGCAGGTGTCATATAAACACTTCATATGTCTCTTTCTTGTTTTGAATTCTGTATCCATTGTGTGAATCGTTGCATATAGACTCCGAGTAGATATAATGCGTGGTATGAGCCAGTAAAGTGGTTGTTTTCTACTCGTCTACCAGTCATTCAAACTGAGTTTGTATTAGGAATTAGGAATCCAGTTCATTTCATTTTACAAAAGCGACCTAATAATGTGGCAATGTTATAGAGAACGAATGAATGAATTAAACATATTAAAACAGTGGCTGATGATTTCATTGGCCAAAAAAGTTTAAATAAAAATATATTTTTTCCTCATCTTTGTCCACAACTATCAATATCAACTACCTATAGATTTGAAACCCTATTAGTCACAAAATATTATATTTTGGTCGAGGTAATTTACAGATAATGCAAAATATATAGTATTACTCCTATCTATCTTCAAATTTGAAGGTATTTGACCTATAACCATAAAAATTTTTCGCCTGCGTCGCATTTTTAGTTACCTTGCACACGCCCCTCTATTTTTCCACCCACAGTGGACGAAACAAAACTCGCCGCTTCTGCTCAGAAGTACCATGTCAGAAAGTCGCCTTAGTCGACCTTGCAATGATGAGTGTTCAACGAAAGATTATTATTGAGAACATAAAGAAATAGAAACATTCACAAGAAAACCAAGAAGATTATGTTTCAATTAAGATATTTTGTAGCAATCGATTAAAACTCTACAAAATGTATTTATTTTACCTACATTTCATATCTATTATCCATCATCTTGCCCCCCCCCTGGCCAATTGGCTAGCGACGCCCTTGGTCAAAACGACTTACATTTCGAAACATATTCAATTGAAACAAATACAGGTTGGTTAAAAATTCCGAAGTTTGAAGTAAGTATTTGTTTATGTGTGATAATTTTCGCTAGACCCCAAGTATCTGATAATCTTGTGAAGTTAAGTATGTATTTTCTCCAAGAAGCAGAACCTCATAATACCTAATATGATGATGTCAGGCACGACTGTTCCTATGAAATCCTCAATATCCATACTCAGTATTACCATCAATACCCTATCATTGGATGATCATGTGAGGTCCATTGCTAAAATTGCAAACTCTGTTCTTCGTTTCGTGCCAAGGGCTATTTCGCACCTCATCTCATCTAGGCCATCAGTCCTATCCTGACACAATGCCAACTGTCGTCAGAATGGGAAAGCACACAGGCTAACGGTTCACAGAACAATAATATAATACACAGAGTATGGCTACTTGAGAGAAATAACAATATCATATTACGAACTTAGGTAGGACTACAACTCTACTTTGATGTACTGGGTTTTCCTTTTTCAGTATTGAAAAACTCAGTGGCGCCCTATTAAAGCCCCACCTACCTACTTAATTCTCGAACTCACGATCTGCTCCCAAACAACAAAGCCGTGCCTATTACACATTGATTCTGTTATAAAAATAACAAGAATACGTTATAATGATTGGATTGGTGGATCGATAGATGAAATGTAACTTTTATGTTATTAATGAATTTCATTTTTCATTCAGGTTTTAGATGTTGTCTTGAAATGGGGCTATTGGGATGAAGAAGACAGAAAAGAAAATTATCTCACCTTGGCACCACTATCGAAATATTGGGAGTTTATTTTAGAAAAACCAATTCCTGTGTCAGGGGAAATGAGATTTGCCGACAATAAATCTAAACTCTTCAAACTACTGACGTTCCAGTTTTCCCAAGGAAAATTGACGTGTTTCAAAGATAAATCTGTAAGTATTCTACTCATCAGATGTGAATCCAATTTTTCTTTTTTTATTTTCATTACTAGGGAGAGACAGTTTTGTATTCCTGGAATATTGAAGACATTATCTGGTACCTTGGGAATGAGTCAAAGCGGAATCCGCATTCAAGATGGACGGTCACATTCATTGAAACCAAATCTCACCCTGTTAGGACAAAAAGTATGCCTTATTTCGGAAACTTGATAGTTTGGAACGATGCATCTTTGAGAGCAAACTGGTTAAGTGCCATGTTGAAATCGAGATATCCAAATAATTTGACACCTCCGCCAAATTTGTTGACTATTTGAATAATATTACACATACAGGGTTTGTCACTCCGAGCTGAGTAGATATGTATATGGAAAACTGCTGGAGGTACTCATTTGAAAATTTGAATCAAGAGTTTTTTCAAAGATCTTGTTTCAACTGAAATAATGTCGTTATTCGTTTCTCTGAACGTGACGTCATCTTCAATATTTTGAATGGAATACATGACCTCTCTATATTCTCCATAAATTTTTGATTTTGTCGATTCATCACACTTGGCGTCTAGCGGGAATGATTACGGAGATATGGGGTGTGAAAAGTCGATATTTTTCGTCCTCAGTAATTTTGTATACCGGTGAAACCCTACAACTTTTATATTTATTTTTTTCCACTGCGAATAGTCAAAGCTGTAGGTAGGGGTAAAAATATAACAGGACACCCTGTTCATGAAAATACAATAAAATGCAATCTGTTCCATCTGAAAAAAAGTGTTTTTAACCGCCAACTTAGTTGCGAAGCAACCCTCAAGTTGAAATGAGTTTTTTTGGAAAACCCCTGTACAGGGTGGCCAGATAAGAATGCAAAGTGCAGTATCTCGTAAATTATTCCACTAAGATACTTGCGGTGAAAAATGTTATAACTAATGTTACCAAAAGAAAATCCTGGAAATTATTTTCTTGTTTCCAAGATGGCCGTCAGGGGGCTTAAACGCTTTCTAAAACTTTTGAAATGAATTTTTGACGAAATTCGCCTATTGAACGTACCAATAAAATATACAGGGTGTTTTATAATAAATGCGCAGGACTTCAGGATATGATAGCTCTTTCGAGAATATGAAAAAAAGTTCCTATTGACTTACCCTCTAAAATGCACCATTTTCGACATTGAATTAAAATAAAAAAAATCGTTTTTTGCGAATATTTCTGGAACCGTTTATCGCACATTGGCTGTATTCGTAAAAAAACAGGGCCACTTCATATTTGCAAAATATGAAAAAAAACAAATCATACTCAGTTAAATTAAGTGTTGGAAATGTCCGCCGTTAGCTTCAATGCACGCAGCAATTCTTCGATGCATTGACTGTCTAAGCTGCATTCACATGCCAGCTTTCGCTTATCGGGTGGAGAGCTCAAATTTAAGGCGTGCCCTGTTTTTTTACGAATACAGCCAATGTGCGATAAACGGTTCCAGAAATATTCGCAAAAAACGATTTTTTTTATTTTAATTCAATGTCGAAAATGGTGCATTTTAGAGGGTAAGTCAATAGGAACTTTTTTTCATATTCTCGAAAGAGCTATCATATCCTGAAGTCCTGCGCATTTATTATAAAACACCCTGTATATTTTATTGGTACGTTCAATAGGCGAATTTCGTCAAAAATTCATTTCAAAAGTTTTAGAAAGCGTTTAAGCCCCCTGACGGCCATCTTGGAAACAAGAAAATAATTTCCAGGATTTTCTTTTGGTAACATTAGTTATAACATTTTTCACCGCAGGTCTCTTAGACGAATAGTTTCCGAGATACTGCACTTTGCATTCTTATCTGGCCACCCTGTACACGAATTCTTCATAAAATAGTATCAGTAGTTTCCCATATACATATCAACTTAGCTCGTGGTGACATACCCTGTAGTTGAAGTATAGGCTGACATAGTTAATTGCGTTTTATTTTTATTTTAACTGTGTGATAAGATTATGGTTCGTTTAGTGGTGAATAAAAGCTATTTGTGCTTTTCGCAATATTTCCAGTGATAGTATCTGAAAAATATATTTGCACTGTTTGAATATAAAGCGTTAGCACTTTCAACTATGTCTAATGGAATAATACCTTTTGGATATTTCGAAATAAATATAAATAAAAACTTAGAAATTCTCAAAAGTGCACGTCCAATATTAAGAAATATGAGCTTGTGTACTAAACGAGTGATCAATTTGTAGTCCGGTCATTGATGGAATCGTGGTCCCATTTTGAATGAGATCCAGTATGTTCTAAGAATGAAATTATTGTTTAAAAAATATCAGGAATTGCAATGTACAAGTGTATTTCATTATTTAATTGTCTCTTGTCTTTAGACATACAAACAAACAGTAACTGAAAAATGGCAAAGCCATAAATTGGACTACAATTTTAGAAAGAGAAAATAGTCTATCCAATTAGAATATCAAACATAGTTTGAAATGAATGTCTGGTAGACTACGAGCAGAAAACAACTACTTTCCTGGTAAATACCACGCAGAACATTGAATTATATCTGCTCGTAATCCATGCAACGATTCACACTGTGAATGCAGATCGCAAATGTTTCTTTCTTCCTAAGACGTGACAAATTCACATCGGGACAGGGCATTGGGACAGGCAACGCTTCGAGTGGAGATCTTACGGTCTCTACTCGGATAACTACCCTGCACTGATGAGGGCCAATAAGCCCGAAACCGGTCTGTAGGTTGTTAGGCGTGCCTGTCCCGATGTGAATTTGTCACGTCTTAGGAAGAAAGAAACATTTGCGATCTGCATTCACAGTGTGAATCGTTGCATGGATTACGAGCAGATATAATTCAATGTTCTGCGTGGTATTTACCAGGAAAGTAGTTGTTTTCTGCTCGTAGTCTACCAGACATTCATTTCAAACTATGTTTGATATTTTAATTGGATAGACTATTTTCTCTTTCTAAACAGTAACTGTCCCATTCATAATATACCCTTTCTAGCACTTTCTACTTTTTATTTTTACAAAGTAGAGATTCCAGGCATGTATTTGGTACCAGATATCTACCTTTTTTCTTCCTCTACTTTTCAGAATTTCAAGGATTGAAGTTAAACCAAAAAGCACTGCATTGATCATCAATTCCGTTTCATTTTTCATGCTGACTAAGAACGTAATTCTAGCAATCGTTTTCATTATTCATTATGCTATTTAATCATTTTTCATCATTTAAAATATTTCCTAGGATTACATTTCACCACCAAGAATTCGCGGAGAAATAAAAAACGTATCGAAACGTATTTAGATTGGTCGCAGATTGCTTGCCACACTTGGTCGTTCAGAGAATCTGGTTGCTGTCCAACCGTTACAGTTCAGCCTGCCGCTAAAGTCCGCGTCTCACAGTCAAACTATTTGATCAAACTATGGAAATGAGATGTCATCAATGACGTCACATCAAAAAGCAGCAGAAATTAGAACATTTTCTAAATATGTTATTTGTTTGGTGAAAAAGTAAGGTTAGGGTTGGTTGTTGACACCGAAAATCGAAAAGTCAGAATACTTCAACTTGAGTGTTGGACTGTTGGAAATGTATGCTACTTGAAATTGGACCGAGGAGCGAGTAACGTTCCTAATAGAGCTCTATAAAAGCAAATAACTTTTGTATAACATTAGACATAAAGATTATCATTAGAGAGATAAGATTTCAGATGCAGTGAATGATATTGATAGTAATTTGCAAGAAATACGGCCAAATACAACTGGTTGGTGTTCTGAATCACTCGTCATCTTTTTAATTTATTGATAATAAGTACCTACCTACAGTGTGGAACAGCCAAATGGAATAAATTCGATAACGAATAAATGAGAGCGTGTTGGAAAAAACGCTTGGACACGTCGATTTGTATAATCAGATGCGCATTTAAAAAAAATAATTATATAGGGTGTGTCATGTGACATAGGCCGATACCATTTTTCTTATTTTAAATACAACCCCCTGTATATTATTAGTTTTTATTAGTTTTTTTGATTCTTCAGAAAATTCTAGACATAATTCATGTACAATGTCTCATACCTATCTTCAACTTTTTCGGAAATATTAAGTGTTTTCAGGTGTATTACAAAAATTTACATAAAAAAAAGAAAATAATTTTATTTCACAAATAATGGTTTTTGCCTATTTTCTCAGTATTAAGAGCTAAATGGGAAATAAGTATTGAGTGTAATGTAGCGAATTTGTGAAATAAAATAATTTTCTTTTTTAATGTTAATATTTGTAATACATCTGAAAACACTTAATATATCCGAAACAGTTGAAGATAGGTATGGGGCACTGTACATGAATTATGTCTAGAATTTTCTGAAGAATCCAAAAAACTAATAATATACAGGGGGTTTCACACTGTATATTCCACACTGTATATTCCATAGAATCAAGAAAGCATTGTTCAATATTTTGCAAACACAGTTCAATAGGGAACTGAGGTAGTTTCGATAACTATTTCGATCTACCAATCTGATTTCTTGAAAAATCATTGGTAGGACTCCTCTGCCAATATTTCTTCTTTGGAGCAATTGCCGTATCCATTTTATTAATTTCTTCTCCACTAATCTCTGAAGGGGCGCGCGACATTACTTACCATGAAATAATTTTTCAGAGATTTTTGTATATCATTTCTACTTATCTCGATTTCTACTAATATATTGTTGAAAAAACGGGATTTGACCTTGAATGCAGATTTTCCTTCCGTTATGATCAATCAATTCTTGAACTATTTGAACAAACTTCCTCAAATCGTGTGAACAGGGTTTCTGCACATTTCGAATATTTGAATTAAATAGACAGAAATGACGTAACGTCAAACAAATTTGATCAAATAGTTTGACCGTGAGACACGGACTTAACGCAAGTCAAAACATAATTATGTGTTATTTACTAATGAGCTTTCGTTTGGTAAAAACTTGGAAACAAAAAAGTCTTAGTTAGTTTAATCACTTGCTTATATTCGCTTTATAAGATCGCTTTGAAAATAGCAAGTTATGTATTTATTAACTAATTTCATTAAAAGTGAATATCTTTCCCTCATGCCTGTTGAAGTCACTTTTCGTAAATCAGAAAGTTTGCTTTGTTTATACAAATGTTCTTCGTATCCCTCAGTCATTAATATCCAGTATATGTGTTGTGTATACGAAAAATCTCTGAATACAATACTGGCACCTCTGTAGGAACTGTTTTTCAGTAAAACCTTATACTATAGCTACATTCTTACAAATGCAACCATGACAACAAGCCGAAAGTAGAAATACTATCCTTGTATCAATTTTATCAATATTTATCAATATTAATATCTTGATAATACCTTATATAAGATGATATCACGTCTCTACTCTCCGCTACTATAACGAGAATGAAATTAAATCATTGGGGTTTTCCCGCACATTTGGCCAAAATTGGAGTTGATGTATGTCCTTGCAGCAACTCATTTGAAGCAGATATCAACCATTTGATTTTCACTTGTAATCTTCATAATACACATCGATCAGAATTTTTGAATGAATTAATCACCCAAGGTGTCCAGCTGCCAACAAGTGTCCCTGTTCTGTTGAGCACATTCAAAGAAGATATTTACAAAACGATTTTGGAATTTTTGTCCAAGGAAAAAATAACAAAATAACCAATTAAAGAAAAGTCTGTGGCAAAAAAAACTCTTGTTTTGATGCCAAACCACAAAAAAAATTCTCTTCCGTTGACCATAAGTTGAAAGAGTGATAACGCGGTAATGCTGTGTTCAGTGTTTCGAGGTGTGGATATAATAATAATTAAATTTATCGACATGTGGAAAAAGATCATACATTGATACAAATGAAACGTGACTGTAAATAAATAATCTATTCGATAAGACTAAAACACTTGTTTCGAGAAAATATAATTACCAAATATGATTAGAAACAGATCATTAGAGATATTTAAAGCAATATGATATATTGAAGATAAGACTAGGACCAAAGAAAGTCTTTATTACAATATCAAAGTTTATTATGAAGAACTCATATTTTACAAATAAACATAGAGAATGAATATATACCTATCTAGAAAAAAAGGTGGAATCGTTTCATACATCAGAGAAATAACGTATTATGAATCTTGACAATATGGTCTGAAAATTCACTCCTTTGTTCCTTGGATCAAGCATTGCTGATTTCAACTTGTTATCAAAAATTATCGAAGGATATCAGCTACTCCATTAGTCTGAGCTTGGTTTGGAAGAATGGTTATGTGGGTAATGTCATTTTTTGTCAAGAACTTCTGTAAGCTCTCTGATTTCAATTGTGCAGCATTATTATTCACCTACGTTTTTGGTATATCGAATCTTTCAAAAGCCTCCCTCAGAATATCTTCTGTTTTCTGTGCTGTGGTGTTCTAATGTGCTTGGAAAATCTCAAGGCATCTGATCCGAAGAACAAAGAAGTGGATATCTGAACCATCATGTGTAGACTTTTATTCTAACATCGAACCACTGAACACAGCATCACCGGTAAATCGGAAGAGACATACAATTCATTGTCACTTGAAGTCATAACAGGTGGATTGTGTTCGCATCAGTTTGAGCACTCACAAACTATTAAGCTTGGTGCTTACGGAAACATTACTATGTTGCATCTAAATATATATGTTGTATTTGAAGATTATTGTCACGTTAGTCAAAAATTAGATCGAAACAACAATAATTGTACTATTGTTTGTGAAACTAGTTCTAAACGAAAATGACTAGTTACGAGAGAAGAGTTCCTCTTAGCATCACAAAGTCATGCATTGAAGTTTTTAGTTTACCTTCTTATTATACCTGGTTCATCGAATTATACTGTAAGAGCCTTTCACTCTCAAATATTGTCATGTAAATTATTTAATATGGGTTTTGCGTCATTTTGACCACTTTTTTCATGTTAATCTCCATGAAAAAAGTTTGGCTATATGTCGCTGTGTGACGTAGTGAGCCAAATACGTTTGATATGAGATATGACTGACTTCGACAAAAAACATTTAGTCGGTGATTTGAAAAATCCAAGTCGAAAAAAACATATATGGTGGATCAGAAATAAAAAGCAGCGTTTGAAGGATGACAGGTAGAATTTGACAGTCGATACTTGAAAGCAGAAACTTGAGAGCTCTGGCCTTTGATGGTGGAGACGAGGGATGTTGATCAGTGGCGGGTAGGGGGTGGTAAAGGGTAACAGTTCAGATATGGACTCATTCGTGGTTTCGACGAATCATTGAACATTATCCGACAAAAAGGCGCGTAGAGGAGAACAAATAGTATGTTCGTGATCCATGCCTAAACCGTTTAAAACAAAGTTAACGTTGCTAGTTTCCTCCTGGAAGATTATGCTCATGCATTCACCAACCTTCTTCAAATTATGTTCAATATATCTCTGAAGCCGATGCTTTTTAAAAATTTTTGAAACAATCAAAAACCTATCCGAATTTCTGTGTCAGGATCTTTAAACTTCGTGTCGAATTACCGACCCATTATCGAATTATCTATCTACAATAGAATTTTTCAGTCGTCAAGGTTGTGCAGCCTCTCAAGTACCTCGACCTATCAGATCATGGACCAGCATGCTTTAATCACCAAACAATCAAGTCGTTTACATATATGCAGACTTTCCGAAAGCCTTCAGTAAAATAAACCATAGAATGCTTCCACTCGAATTGAAGAAATTCGGCTTTGATAACAAACTCTTATCATTTTTTGGATTATGTCTGATGAACCGCAAGCTATATATAATATAGGGGCCATTAAATTTGTAGCAACAAGTGGATCTTCTCAAGGTAGCAACTTGGCACCTCTTCTATTCTCACTGTTCGTAAATGACATCGGAGACAACATCGAAAATAGCTTTATTCTATTTGCGGATGATCAGAAAATTTTCAGAATTATAAAATTACTATAAGAATGTGAGCATCGTCGAAGCGTTATAGATTTGTTGTCCGTATGTTGTTGCATATAACTTGCAAATAAATGTTTGGTAATGTATGCACTTCATATTTAGCCAAAAAAATAAATAAAAATTATTATAAGTACCTACTCGAATAATGTTACAATATATAAGGGATTGTGTTGATTTGACAGATCAGGGTCTCGTGTTTTCGAAGAACGATACATTTTTCTGAAAAATATTGTCTTTTTCACACTAAAAGTATTGAAAACAATTAAATTTTAGCGTGTGTGATGTTTCAGTTGAAAGAAGGACGAATTTCGTGTTTTTAGTAGCAGAAATTTAGGATGTCAAATGGTGTATTCACGAAACAAGCGTTTTGACTTCGGATTCTTTTTTATGAGGCCAAATAAATACGAAAGTACCTCCATTTTTTTCTTCTACTTGGAATGCGTTATTATTGTTCATAAAAAGTCGCATTGGACCTATTCGACTGAAAATATGTAAAAGGTACTTGAAAATATTATAATAGATACATAATATGTGCTGAAGTTAGAAAGAAAAGAGAAGAACATAACTTCAACCTAAAATCGGATCGTTGATAGAGATGAAACTGAAAAAAATGAGCATCGGACGACTTTGGCAGAAGTTTGTGGCTTGAGTGAACATTATAGTTCCAGCTTACTAGGTTTCCATTCAGAACGACAATGGTTGTGAAATCACTCTATATTTTGTCAAATTACTCAGTACTGATTACATGGTAATTTCTGTTATAAACTTATAACAATATTTCAATTTTAATAATCGATATGAAATGTCATCAGTTATATTAGTAGTAATAAGTGAAAACATTAAAACTTCTATAAGTCAGAATACTGGTCATTTTGTAATGTTTCAAACAATTTCTGTACGTACATATCGCTACCGAATATAAGATTTTTTGTTTTTTCATCTCAGCAAATGTATATGTGCCTTTTAGACATATCGATATTGTGAAGCTAATTCCACATAAGTGATATTCGAATGTTACTAGCGCCTGTCATTGCGAAATGAATCATATCGGCTTTGATATAAATCGTCGAAGATATGATGCATTCTTATTTTATAAGTTTGACAAAAAGAAATAAAAATTTATAGAATTGTGCACTTCCGAAATACAATTACAATTCTCCACCTTCTTCAATCTCTCCTGAGGACCAAACAGAAGTTTACTCATGCAGCACTATTTGATCTCAACAGTAGATAATGTTGGACTTTCTTCAGCCGTAGTCCAAAATAAATTGATTTAGATCCTGCTGTTAATCCTAATTGATATCACCTGCACCATATGTGTGGTGGTAGGTGTACTTCATTGTTTTGGTTGTTTTTTTGTGTTTGATTGGATGAGGTAGTATATTTTTATTCAAATTTTCATCTATTATATTAGGGGAGGCCGAGAGGCTGAATGATGATTTACTCGAGCGTTATGGGGACCTTTTGGATTGAAAAGATTAGATGCTAAAAAGGAAAAAAAAAAGGTAATATGATGTATGATATTTCACTGGTAGAGTTTCTCGAAAATGTGAAAATATAGTCGAAAATAAATATTTGAGCACGACAAATATTCAGAAGAGATGTTGAGTGAACTCTAAAGGCTACTATTCAAAATACTGACGATTTGAACGCGACCGAAACTCATGGCCGATTTTTGAAAATGCAAAAAAAAATTCTGACATTGAAATACTCGATACAGATGGTTCAGCTTGATGTTCTTGTTGTGCTGGCCCATTATCTGACAATAATGTGGAGCAGTTTCCTCCATCTGAAGATTCAAGATTTTGTATTTATATTTTTAATTACTGAATTAAAACTTTTAAGAGCACAATAAACAAATCAAATCGTTGTACACATATGTATCATGGCAACAGAGAGTATGATGGGGACTGTGCGAGAGAGTGAAGGGAACATAGGCGCGGAGTTGGACAATTTTAAGTATTTCGGCTTGTGTAAATCGTCAGATTCTTGATGCACACTTTGCACACTTTTCTGCATATAAACTCACTTTGCCTTAATCTGACGTGCTCAAGTACATCCAACGATCGATTTTTTCCACTTTTCTGATCGGCTGCCCTACATGCGCGGCTCTACGTTAGATTTGGTGGAGGTGCCCAACAGGGTGTAAGGTATACTGTATATCCCATATGTTAATCTGCTGCGCTCGAGTAAATACCGAAATTCCCGCTTGGGAACCCCCTACTATTAAAGTAGGTACTTGAAAACTATTCTTGATATCATTCACAACTCTTTATTAATAAAATAATAATGATTATCTGCCATACGTCACAAAACAGAAAGATACCTGTCTAGGTATAAGTAAATTTCAGAACAATTATAATAAGTTATAGAGGATCAGAAGTGTTTCAAATAAACATTGTTTTTTTTTTAACTAATAACCTGACTACTGTTACTAAAATATTTCAATGAAGACTGTTTTTTTGGATTACCATGGTCTTTGTGAATTATCAATTATATTGTCCATCGAAAATTGTTAGGTACCTACCTGATTCTTGATGAGTCCGAGTCATTTCAATAGCAGATTTCATGATCATCACCACATGTCACTTTTCAAGCATTGATATTTCAAAAACAATTGAATTCAGGAACAATGTCTAGGGAATGATGTATAAAATGGAATGATATATGGAGTGTTCTATTTGAAACAAATAATTCAAGATGGCGCTCAGCCGCCATTTCAAAATTTCTTTCAAGTAGAATTTCATTTCCTATTCAAGTCCTCTGAATTTAGTTGCAATATATTCCAGGTGTTTCAAAAATCAGTAGGGGGAATGGACTGTAGACAGACACTGTATGTATAAAATCAAATAAACACTTCTTCCATTGCAAATCCATATTTTATATGCACCTGTTATAAAGAATATGCCTTATAAGAATTTGAATAGTGAGATGCCGATTGTATTATCTATGTAGCTTTATATATCTTTATATCAATATTTTATATTTTATACGGGACATATTTCATATAAGTACCTAATTATAGAACAGTGTTATCGAATTTTATTATATTATGTTTCGATAGTTTTGGATTGAATATTTATAAATATATCAGAAATGAAATACTAGATATATATGAATTGAACTCCTGATGAATTTAATAAATAAATGAATAAAATGTACTTTCCTCTTGACTATTAAGTATTACATTTCCCACTGAATATGAATCATCAATAGTAACTTACAAACTGAAAAGACTGTGAAAACGATTGCGTTTGATATTTTCTTGAATGTAGACGTAGGTTAAAATGAGAACTAGATTATTAAATCAAAAGTTTCAAAAAGTTACGAAGTGAACATAGTACCTATAAAGTTGATGAAAAATATAAATACAGTTGGGAATTTTAATGAGTCAATTAACCTGTTTTTCAGTATTTTTCCATTATTGTATTACTTTTTCATCTCAACTTATCTTTTCCAAGGATTCAAATCTTCATACCTTTAGACGATGAAAGTCTGAAAATCTACTTTACAAATGATTACATTACATGTAATTTTAATGTCCTAAAGGGCCATCCTCATGAAATATGTCACACCATCTTATACCAACGATAAAGCACTGTGAATCAGACTGCGTTTTTCACAGCTATGTTTGGCAAGTATCAATAATACTACAATTTCAGTTGACGGCACATTCCTGCGTCGCCCATTATTCAAATCATTATAAGATTATCGAGGATTGAATTTGATCAATTCCAGTCACGACTCTGTAGCCTTCCAAATCACGCAGAGAGAACCAGTGACTACTTCCTACGCCGAGAGGTAAGTGCGATCACTCGAGTCCGAATATCGTGTGCTCTGAGGGTGGGTATGTGTGTGTGTTATAGATCTCAAGATTATGGCCTTCCGCATTGCCTCAACTTAAACGTGTGCCCTTCTGCCAGCAAGCTGGTATTTTCTGCGTTTCTGAGAGCAGCGTCCGTGTAGCACCGAGAAAGCCTATCATCAGGATGTCTAGTTCAACAGAATGATCTGTATAAAGTCTGCAGAGTTCGAAGAAAATATCTCTTTATTTTGTCCGTCTCTCTTCCTCCTTCAAAACGATGTTTAGTTCGACTGGTGCCGAAAATTCAATCACCAACATCGTTTTGGTTCGGATATCGAGGAGAACTACGTCTCTCATTCTCCACAAAGGACTCAATATCCCCGGAGCATAAGGCCGCACAGGAGTTATGTCGATACCGCACAAGTGCCTCAGATGTCAATAGAGCACTCATAATGCCGCAATATGTCTATGGATATAGGCCGAAACTGCATTCACCGTGCATGCTGAAAGTAGGTGCATCAGCGTTTCAGGCACCCTACGGCAGGACCTGCATGGCATACCATGATGAACCCTTCTATTTCCGATTTGGCCCCCTGACCTCAGGGATGTAAAGTTCAGTTCTTCGGATAAACCCCTGTTTTCGATGTTGTTGAAGAAGACAGAATGTAGGGGTTTATTCATGTGGAGCTGCAGAGTTTTATCAACTCCTGCAGCTTTGATGCAGGTTTTCCTCCGAGCGTGGTCAAGCTCAGTGACTGACTAATGAGTTCTACGCTTAGATCGAAAATCAGCGAGAGTGCATCGGCTGCTCGACGTACTGCTTTAAATAGACGTGCTCCTATTCATGCATTCTCATGGCTTCTGACCATATGTAAGTGGGGATCTCCTGATGCCTTTGCAGGCGTTATCTAAAACCATTATGTTATAGAGATTATCTACGGCCTCCCTTATTTCTTGTGAGATTTAACCGTGAAACGGACGAAGTTGGATGCAGGCTTCTATCGAGGTGCATCATCTTGCGAGTACTCACGTTAAGTTGACGCAGCTCAGCTAGTGACCATTTCAGTACACCGAAGTAGTAGAGTAAGATCGGAACAGCAAGCATGTTATAGTAGCAGCAACTTTATTTTTTGCCGACAGTTATTCCGAATACCAGATCTTTTAGAGTCGCTGCCGATACTTTCTGCGGAAAGCGTCTTTCACTATTTGTGTTTCCTGGATGTGACGAGTTTATCCTAAGAGCTGATCTTTGCTTTTCTCAGGCGGGCTTGGATCTTCGGAAACAGAAGGCTCATCATGGCATACCAGGATGGAGTTTTTTATGTTGCATTACTGAGCAGAGGTTATCCTGATGTAAGATGCAGGGACTGCCGTAGGGCGCATGCACGGTGTATGCAGGTCTGGCCTATGTCCATAGACATAATGCGGCATTTACGAGTGCTCTATCAATACCTGAGGCACTAGTTAGACATCCACTGAACTCCAGTGCTCCCTTATGCTCTGGGGGATATTGAGTCCGTTGTGGAGAATGAGAGGTCTCGAATTTATTTGAATTTTTCATTTTCCACCGTCAGGTAAATACGAGCCTCCCTGAAAGGATAATAAACACCACGTAGTATTCGAGTCCTTTATTCACTATCAGCCAATGAACACCTAACATACATATCAGTCTGCTTCGTCATATACTGTATACAATACACTTTAACCTATATACGCGCACAATACGATTATCCGAATACTACTGGCGATTCTTGATGATCGTCTATCTCTGCTCACCTTTCGTGAGGCGGGGTAAGAGGGGCATGGTTGCCACCTGTCTAAAATGCAAGTACATCCTCTCTCTTTTATAAAAATATGCTTGATGAGACGTCTTCATCAAATCTTGTGATAAATGAAATAATAGAATTTTCTGTAGAAATCTGACTATCCTGATAATAAAACAATTTTAAATGTGCCTAACATATTTCTAACAATCTCTCCGGCCTGCGACGCGCTCGATTCGACCTCCTGACCAGCCCTTCTGGCTCGTCTTGTTGATCCTGCTCTTCGATACCTGGACTCTGTTGGTGATGGTTCAGTAGTTGTGGCTCTCGTTGCTGCATAGAATAGTATCAACGGGTCCTGAATATATTAAAAATAAGCTTGTACCCCGGTCACATGCACACTCTGTCAATATCAGGAATAAGAATACGATTGCCATACCACATCATTCGACAAGTCTCTTTCAGAAAGGATTCACATACAATGCCATAAAAGTCTCCAATTCATTACGAGAGGACATGAGACACCTCAATAAAGACAATTTCAAATTTCGTCTGAAAAAAAACTCTTATCAGAGCGTTAAGATTTAAGATTCCTATTACATGTCGAGACAATGTTTTTGTTCTTTTTATATAATATGATATATTGATTGCATTTATTCGCGAAATGTGCAATATTTTATTTATTTGATGGTCATTATGGGGTTAGATGTAAGAGTAGCTTCAGCTAAATCTCAAACCTCAATGAAGACAATTTCAAATTCCGTCTGAAAAAAAACTCTTATCAGAGCGTTAAGATTCCTATTACATGTCGAGACAATGTTTTTGTTCTTTTCATATAATATGATATATTGATTGCATTTATTCGCGAAATGTGCAATATTTCATTTATTTGATGGTCATTTTGGGGTTAGATGTGAGAGTAGCTTCAGCTAAATCTCGCCCCATAGTGATAACTTGTCAAAATTCATTTATTGTAAGTTATATTTCTATAAATAAAGACGATTTATTATTATTATTATTATGTAGTCTTCGACGTCCCACTGGTCGTCCTCGTCGGGGCTACTTCGTATGGGCTGCAGAAAATCAAAGTTGCGCCTCATGGTGCCGTGGCCATTGCATTGAACGTCGTTGGATCGTGGCTCTTGTCGTTGACGCACGACGATGCCGCTTGCCTGCTTGTCTCGAACCCATACTAGCTATCTCCTTCTTCCTCTCCAGAACGACTCGTTGGTGATCGTCGTCCACCTTGAATCTTTGTAGATTTATGCCCAACGTGGGCACGGTGCTGCGAAGGCGTCGTCCTATCAGAAGTTCTGCTGGGCTGAACCCCTATTCCAGCGGCGCTGTGCGGTACGCTAGAAGTCCCTGGAAGGGATCCGAATTCTTCTTAATTATGTTCTTGATTACCTTAACTGCGGCCTCCGCCTGACCATTGCTCTGGGAATGATGTGGGCTCATGGTGGTCAGACGAAATCCCATTTCATCCGCGAAATCCCTTGTAGCTCCATTGTCGCAGTTCCTCGGGGACACCGTGCCTCGCGAAGATGTCGCGTAGCTTGTTGATGGTGCCTTCTGCTGATAGAGATCTCAATTTTGCCACCTTCGGGTAGCGCGAATAGTAGCCCACCACCACCAGGTAGTGTTGATTGCCGCGTTGGCACAGGTCTGCTGCCACTCGCTGTCATGGTCGTTTTGGTATCTCGGACGTAATCAGCGGCTCTACAGGACGCGGACGGTGTTGTTCGCAGATTCCGCACTCTGCACAAGTGCGTCGGATGTCTTTGGTGATGCCTGGCCACCACACGCTGGTTCGCGCGCGACCCAAGCATTTGAATTCGCCTAGGTGACCTCTATGCAGCCGTGCCAGCACGTCATCTCATAGCTCTCGGAGGATATAGATCCGTGAACCATATACCAATATGAGAGCATTATGAGTTGTGTTTGAACGTCACTCTGCTGGACTTCTCTGACCCAAATCTGCGATGATAGTTCTAGCGTAGAACTCGACATCGGTGTCTCGGAGTAGGTCTCCGTCATCTGCTGATGCTGTCGTCACCATCGGGGCCCTGGAGAGAGTGTCTGGTGACATGAGTGACTTGCCTGCAAGCGATACGAAAGGTGGTCCTTCGTACGTAGCATAACAGGTCTGGTGCGCCCGTGATGAACAGCTCGAACTTCTCGTAGGCCCATGTTAAAGCGAGAGCTTTCTTCGATCTGAGCGTATCGACGCTCTGTGTCCGTCAGCGTGCGGAAGGCGTAGTAAACTGGCCTCCACACGTTCTGATGTATCACGCCCTCGTAATCCCAGGTTGGGTGCAGCTGGTCCAATACGGCTCCCAAGCCGTAGCTCGATGAGTCCGCTGATACTCTGGTGCGTTTCTTCGAGTCGAAGAAATCCAACGCTGGAGCAGAAATCAGTTTTGCCTTGATATCGGCAAAAGCTTTCTCGTATGCCTCTATCCAAACGAACTCCGTGTCATCACGTCGCAGCTCGCGTAATGGTTATGTCATCGAGGAGAGGTGCTCCATGAACTTCAGCTGGTAGTTCACCATTCCTAGGAAGTGGCTGACGTCAGCTGGACATTCCGGCCTCGGCATGTTGACAATGGCTTTCACCGATCCGGCAGGATTCCACGCTTTCGGATTTGTCAAGAAGAGTGAACAAATTATTATATAAGGTATTTTTTTGTAGTTTCCAAACAGCTCCTCAAAAACACGGGATTTACGATATTTTTTCTATCGAAGTGGGGGAGTTTTTCGTATTTGTAGAAAAAATTATGAATTCTGCATGATCACCAGACTTCATCTAGCCCAACCTGACTTGTTCAAGTATCTCACATCTCTGTGCAGTCAAAATGAAAGCACCTAGAAATAAGTAATTTTCTAAAGAACAATATTTTTGTACACTGAAAAAAATGTCGTTCATAATATCAATAAATGATGATGATGATCAATCTGCGTTACATTGGTATATCATGAATTTTTCATTGATACTACGAAAAAACTGATGCTATATTTTCATAAATTGATAACGTTGTTCATCAATATCACTTACCTGCGTTCATTAAAAAATATATGCATCATTCAATGTAAACTTTCATCACATTTATTAATTTTTAATAGTTCGATGAACTTATTCGTTATATTGATGGAATTGTGAAAATTCTTCAGATGTTATAGCTCAATGAATTTCAGTATTCAATTGACATACAATGTTTCACTGAACAGTCAACTTTGTTTCATTATTTAACGAATGATGAATTGTAAATTCATGAATTTGTTCATCAGGTTAAGGAAGGTTGATGATAATCTCAATTTTCAAATATATAACATCAATATCCAAGGAGGTTACATGCATTTAGCACTGGCATATTTTCATCAGACACCGGTTCTCTATGGACGTCAAATTCGAGTCCAAATCATGTAGAAATGTCCTTGGACCCATATTGGATATCCATGAGATATCGCAATATTGTCCAGAGAGATGAGATATTTTGAATGCCCTGTGGATATCCATGGGATATCCTATGAATATCTACAGATTCTGATGGGTTTCCATAGAATATCGAATGAGTAGTGCACCTAAGAGGCTATCATGACAAGATGGCCGCCATGGGGCAATGACGTCATCCAAGATGGCCGCCATATGGCAACCATGACGTCATCCAAGATGGCCGCCATGGGGCAGCTGTCATCTGTCATGTCATCTGTCAACTGTCATATGTCAACTGTCAAATGTAATATGTTCCATGTCTTCTGTCAATCAGAAAGTGTTTTATGCCTATTACGTCAGAGGATGGGCTTGGGAACGCGACGCGTCATAGACCAATCAGAAGCCGTCATAGCCCCACCCACTTTTTTGGCGCGAAATTCAAGTTATTTTTGAGGTTATGTATTCTGCTTGCAACATGGGATAGGATATCGGCCCCTCTGGCCCCCTCAGGGGCCCCCTTGGCCCCCTCAGGTCTCCGCTGTACCCCCTTGGCCTCCTCAGGCCTTCGCTGTACCCCCTTGGCCCCCTTAGGCCTCCGCTGTACCCCCTTAGCCCCACTCAGGTCTCTGCATGTACTCCCTTGACCCCCCCTTTGCCACCTTCAAGTCTCCGATATGTGCGCTCTATTATTACGTCAGAAACGCGTCATAGACAATAAGAATTAATGAAAAAAGTCCTTCTATCGGCGGGATTTGAACCCCAGACCACCGGATTACGAGTCCGATGCGTTCCCACAGAGCTACGACCACTATATAATATAATTGCAGTCAATGTCGATGCAACGTTATCGCACAGCGTGACGTAGTCGAGCAGATCCGTCCCAAAGATAAGAGAACGTAGCAACCTCGGCAAGCGGGGAGCAGAGAAACGAACAATGGCTTATTCATTCATTAAACATCAGTGTATTAATAGACATAATCACATTCAAGGTCAGGTTCGCTGCATTCCATTGATGATTCAACATGATTGTAGAATCATCATTGTAGAATCATATTTCGCGTGACGTTACAAAGATAAGAGACGACAAAGCGACTGACACTGTTGCCAGACGTTTGAAAAAATAAGGCATAAATGCCAGACGTTTGAAAATATATCGAAATATACCATAATACACCTACAGCTCACCCAAGTGGAATCCGAACCACCATGTGTGAATACCCCGAATTGATGTATACAGGGTGTACTTGATGAAGTTAGGCGTCTAACGTTTGACGTCTGACGTTTAACATTTGGCGTCTGGCATTTGGCGTCTGGCATTTGGCGTTCAACATTTGGCGTCTGATATTAAGCGTCTGACATTTAGCGTCTAACATTTGGCGTCTGACATTTGGCGTCTGACATTTGACGTCTGATATTTGGCGTCTGACGTTTAACATTTGGCGTCTGACATTTGACGTCACGTCATCATTTCAAAATGGCCGCTGACATTACAAGGTTACCAACTGAATTAATATGCCTACAGCTTACACAAGTAGAATCCGAACCACCACGTGTGAATACCTCAAATTGATGGATAACGTTCGACTTATGACAAGGTGTGGCTGCCTGAAGTTATTTCTTATTCAGTAATTTTCGTATTTAATATACCTACAGCTCACACAAGTAGAATCCGAACCACAGCATTGATATCGACGCGGCAGAATTCATGAACTCGTTAATATAAAGATGTCAATGACAAAATGATTCATTTTCTCTACGAATTATCAAAAAATATTCACTTCCTGTTTATTAAAAAGCGATATAGAGAAAAACTAATGTTCTATTCGTGATCCCTATGACGTGTAGATTCCAGAAACATCTACTTCCGGTTTCACTTCTGGTTTCCATTTTTTCACTTAACATAGTCATGTGGGTACTCTGAGAGAAGGATTTTTCACGGACATTCTAAATATATCATTTTATCTATGTACAAAGTCTCAAGGTTTTCGAGATATCAACGAAAATTGGTGAAATAATCCAAACAACACTGTTATACGCAAGAAAGTGCTATGAAGAGTCGATTTGAGTCTAACGGTTAACTCATGTTTCCATCGTTTCAATCAATATGCTAGTAGGAGGCTATAATTTGTGTACAACTCATATCAAAAAACGCCATTCACACCATTCTGAAACCCTTCTAGGTAAAATGATGAGAGGGAAATCGATAATAAATTTTTGGGTAATCACATGGAATATAATCGGAAATCTCGAGGTGAATGTTTCAAGGTCATAGAGTTATCAAAATCTCCAAAAAAAGAGCTCTGATCAAGGTATGTTTATAGATTCCAACGTTATATAACTATTGAGATCACATTATATTGGAACCAGATACTTCAATCGTAAATCTTCTCAAAAAATATGTCTCGAAACAGATATAATTTTCTATATTTAGGATCAAACTTTCAGCATCGACAACATAATCGGAAATCTCGAGGTGAATGTTTCAAGTTATAGGTATAGTTATAAATTCCAAGACTGTATAACTATTCAGATAACATTAAATTGAAGCCAGATACTTCAATCATTAATCACCTCAAAAAATATGTCTCGATACAAATATACTTTTCTATAATTAGGATCACACTTTCAGCAGAGAGAATATGTGTCAACGTCTGCAGAAATCAATGTTTTCATACACAATATTTTCGATAGCTCCAACAATGGAACCAACAGGCTGATAAAATACAGGGATGTAAAAACTATCTAGTCTGGAAGAAATATACTTGGTGTATAAGAAATTACACTTAGTGTTTTCAGTAGGTGTACCGTTCGAAAAAATACAAATATACTGACTGGCACAGAAACGTTTGAAAGGTAGGATTTGATAGTTGATGCTCAACGACTGGAACTTGAGAGCCTTGGTCACGTGAGGATGGAAATGGTTATATTATGATCAGTGACGAAATGAATTTTATATTGAAAAAATGGATTAGCCATAAATTGGAAAAAATTTTGAGAGAAAAAATAGTCTATCCAATTAAAAATATCAAACATAGTTTGAAATGAATGTCTGGTAGACTACGAGCAGAAAACAACTACTTTCCTGGTAAATACCACGCAGAACATTGAATTATATCTGTTCGTAGTCCATGCAACGATTCACACTGTGAATGCAGATCGAATCCAAGAATCCAAGTTCTGTAAAACTTGGGAGATTCGGTTCTGGAGTGTTTCTTTCTTCTGCCGCATGATGTCGCCACTTTCAATTGTCTGTTGGAACGCGGCTCGGTGCGGTCAAATAGACGCGACGAAAATGCATTGGGACAGGCAACGCTTCGAGTTGAGATCTTACGGTCTCTACTCGGATAACTACCCTGCACTGATGAGGGCCAATAAGCCCGAAACCGGTCTGTAGGTTGTTAGGCGTGCCTGTCTCGATGTGAATTTGTCACGTCTTAGGAAGAAAGAAACATTTGCGATCTGCATTCACAGTGTGAATCGTTGCATGGACAACGAACAGATATAATTCAATGTTCTGCGTGGTATTTACCAGGAAAGTATTTGTTTTCTGCTCGTAGTCTACCAGACATTCATTTCAAACTATGTTTGATATTTTTAATTGGATAGACTATTTTTTCTCTCAAAATTTTTTCCAATTTATGGCTAATCCATTTTTTCATTTATTGAGCTTAGTCGAGCTCTCAGCCACTTCCAAGTTCTGTAAAACTTGGGAGATTCGGTTCTGGAGTGTTTCTTTCTTCTGCCGCATGATGTCGCCACTTTCAATTGTCTGTTGGAACGCGGCTCGGTGCGGTCAAATAGACGCGACGAAAATGCATTTGGACAGGCAACGCTTCGAGTTGAGATCTTACGGTCTCTACTCGGATAACTACCCTGCACTGATGAGGGCCAATAAGCCCGAAACCGGTCTGTAGGTTGTTAGGCGTGCCTGTCTCGATGTGAATTTGTCACGTCTTAGGAAGAAAGAAACATTTGCGATCTGCATTCACAGTGTGAATCGTTGCATGGACTACGAACAGATATAATTCAATGTTCTGCGTGGTATTTACCAGGAAAGTAGTTGTTTTCTGCTCGTAGTCTACCAGACATTCATTTCAAACTATGTTTGATATTTTTAATTGGACAGACTATTTTTTCTCTCAGAATTTTATATTGATGAATTATTGAAAGAGTATTCTAATATTTTCGTGAAAATGTGACATAGGAGAAAACAAATCATACATTCATAATCCCCATGATGAAAAGAGCACAAACTTTAGGTTTTACTTCAGGTGTCATCATTTTTCCAGTGAACAATGTTATATGGGTACTTCAGAAGAATGATTTTTCACGGACATTTCAAAAAGTCAACTTGCATATATTCTGAGTCTTAAGGCTTGCGGGATATAAACAAATTGATATTAATTGATAAACATTCGATAACAATGACAAACGTAACGAATACAGCACACATATGTCTCGCAAATACAAAACACGGGCAGACGTCGCATTCTCATCAAAAAAGTGTCGAAAACGATGAATTGCACGACGAAAAGTCACGCATGCGTCTTACATACATCATGCTGACGTCGTGTATCTGTCGAAAATCTATCAAACAACGCCATCTAAAAACTTTGAATACGATGATTTCCATAACAGATCGTCACGCATTCATCGAAAACAAGTAGAAAACATCAAAATTCATCACTTATACGTCACGCATACATCACAAATGCGTCGAATATTCGTCGTACAAACGTCACACCTCATCAAAAATCTATCAAACAGCGTGTGAAAACCCCCATAAAAACGTACTGACATCGCAAATAAAAAATGGTATATAGCTGTTGAAGATTTGCATCTGGCATCTGACATTTGGTGTCCAAACATTTGACGTACTAAGATTTCCGTAGTTTACCAACATAAAGTTGTAGATATAAATATAATTAAAATTCAACTTTTCGTTGAAAATTGAAGCGATGATGAGAATTTCAAGACATAGGACAATCATTGAAGAACGTCAAAAACGTTGAAAAAAACATGCCGCATACGTAGCGCATACGTCATAAATACGTCGTGCAAACGTCGCGCCTACGTCGAAAATCCATAAAACAACGTGTAAAAACCTTGAAATGATAAGAAGCATAACAGGACAGCATTCATTGAATAACATTGAATATTTCGAAAAAAAAAACTTCACGCATTCGTCGTACATACATTGTACAAACACCGCGTAGACGTCGTGCCTTCGTCGAAAATCTATCAAAGAACGTATAAGAACTTTAAAACCAATTGATAGCATGACGAAACGTCAGGCTTGAGTCATACATACATTGCATCGACGTCGTGTCCTTGTCAAAAATCAATCAAACAACGTGTGAAAACGTTCAAAACGATTTATGAATCTAATAAACGTCACTCATCCATTGAAAAAACATCACGTATGCGTCGTACATTCGTCGAAAATGCGACGTACATACATCGTGCACCTTCTGAAGTACGACTTCCAGATGCAATTATGAAAATTGACCAGAAATTATACATCATTCATACAATTTCATACCTTAATCAAACTTATAAATCAAACATAAATAAATTCAAAAATCAATCAATGAAAAATTCAGTATGTTCAGATTATTTAAACGAGAATATGACAGATTTATCATTACAATCGAACCACTAAGATCCAGCTCACGTAGAGATATCCCAATTCGACTAATAAAATTCAACGTGTGATATATCAATGAGAGTAACGTACTAGGTGTGACATTTCAACGACTGGGGCATACTGTAGGAGTGATATACTCCCGAACGACATTTGATGGGTGACATATCAACGTTAAAATGAGCTTCATGTAGTACTTCAACGGATTTTTTATGAAAATTATAAATATCGACTTCACGAAAATTTTAGGGATGTCATTGAAAAATTCAACGACAGACGACAAAGCGTACTAGAAGCAAGAGAGGTGAGTAATTGAAAGGTTCGACGATAGGGTCGATAGGAGTGAGTGAGTCATAGACGAATGACCCAGTGTTGAAACCAGATTATTATGATACAGGGTGACACAAAATTCTCAATGAATCATCACATGGAATATTCACTTACGGATAGCGGAAGATCTACGTGTATTTGTATGAAGAGGACGTAAACAAAATTTCCACATACATATATGGGTGTGGTATCTGACCGAATAGCTATGTTTAAAACTTCAATTATAATTGTTAACATCAGTTTTGAATTCGTTAAATTATGGTTACATGAAAATAGGACAGTATGTGACATAATACATCAAGAGTAAATTCATTTCATTATTGCTTCCAAATTCAATCTGATCTATGTAAAGAAATATACCACCACTTTTACAATAATTCACCAACAGATGTCACCCTCAATGAAAAACCCATACAATTAGTTGAAAAGCCTCAATATCAATATAATGATGGATTCAGGAATGGTAGTAAATGGAATAATATCAAACCTGATATCATACGTGACGCCTGGGACGTGCGTAAGACGTTAGACTCAGGTTTTCGATCGAGTAAGCTTCATGAATGTGGAAGAGGATCGTTTGCTAGGTCACACTTTTCTTTTCAAGTTTTTAAGAAATTCGCCAATTCATTGAATGGACTTAAAGGATCTGCGTAGCATCCTCGACATCGATAAGGAACTCGACATCATATTTTTTGACGAGTAGACATTTGATACCATCAAACACCGATTGTGATACTTTGCAGAAATCTCCACATGGAAACGTAACTGGCTCATATTCATCTTGGTGGGTTGGTAACTTCTCGTAGAAAAAATTGTCCAATGCTCGTTTCAGTAAATCAGTGAAAGTTCTCCATTCCGTTGTACAAAAAGATTGTTTATTTGGTTTGTATGGTTGTGATAAAATTCTGATTGTGATAAATGATTGAATTTTCTTGCTGGACTCAAACCCACTCCTACCTGGAAGGCTCTCAACTGGAATAATGTGTAGAGTAAGTAATGTTTCTCGGTTCGGGCTGCATTTTCGTACATCTCCAACACTTCATCTAATTCTTGATGATATTCCGCACTATTGAAAGATGATTCGGTGAAATTTGAATCAAAATCGTCTTCTGACACACTCACATAACTACTATCTCGACTTGATGTTGACATGATAGACTAAGTAAAAATACTGTCAGACTGAGATCAATTTCATGTATCTATTTATAGTCCCCCTCCACATTCGAGAACAATATAGTTAAAATCATTATTGCGAGATGAATCTTGACATATCAAATATGAGAATAATGATGATTCAAGTAGAATAACAGAAAAACGAAGGTATTTCATGAATGTGTTGCTTATCTCCCCACATGATGCCCTGAGGAATGCAAAGTTGCATATCGAATATGAGATGTAATAAACATGATGATTCAGGAAGATAACATCAACATCATCACAATCTTTGAATTATGGTCGTGATTCATGATATCATCATCGACCACCTGCGAACTTATCAAAGATCTCTTCTATATTGTCGATTCATCTAATGAAATACAGAGGATAAGCATGACATCATCATCGCCAAATGAAATCCGAATCACCACATGTGAAAACCCCAAATTGATGGATGATATTAGACGTATGACAGAGGCGTACTAGGGCTGCTGGAGTTTGGCGTCTGACATCTGACAGTTAACGTTTGACGAAACGTCATGCATACGAAGTCGTTTTTTAATAGAAAATCTATCAATCAACGCACAAAAACTTCAGAAACAATGAAAAGCATGAAGAAACGTCAAGCATGCGTCATACATACATCGCGCAGACATCGTGTTTTTCTTAAAAATCCATCAAACAACATATAAAAACTATAAAAACGAGTAATAGCATGACTAGATATAACGCATTCATCAAATAACATCGAAAACGATAAAAAACATCACGCATACGTCATGCAACTTATGTCAACTGTCAAGTATTCCATGGCTCTGTGTCATCGGAAAGTGTTCCATAGTGCTGCTGATGACGCCAGAGTATGGAAACGCAACGCGTCATAGACTACTAGCTCGACCAATCAGAAGCCGTCATATTCCAAACCACTTTTTTTGGTGGGAAATTCAAGTTATTTTTATGATATCAACCCTTAGCCCCCCAGGTCACCGCTGTGCCCTCTTTATGCGTAACACGTTAGACTCAGAGTTTAGGTGGGGCTTCGAGACGTTAGACTCAGAGGTTATGTTAGGGCCCCGTGACGTTCGATTCTAACGTTAGGTTAGGTTGGATCTCGAGACGTTAGGTCGTTAGGTTAGGTTAGGTCTCCGACCTAGCAAACGATCCTCTTCCACATTCATGAAGCTTACTCGATCGAAAACCTGAGTCTAACGTCTTACGCACGTCTCATACGTCGCGTATGATGTCAGGTTCTACGTCATGTATGACATTAGGTTTGATATAATTCCATTTACTAGCATTCCTGAATCCATTATTATATTGATATCGAGGTTTTTCAACTACCCAGTAAACAATTTCTTGTACCAGATATGTTTCAGAAACGTACTTCTGGTAAATGAAACATACCACTCTAAGTTGCCCAAATGTTTCAGAAACATGTAGGAAACTAGTGATGTCCGCCCTCAAACACGTTTCAATAGGACGTTTCATACATCACGTTTCTAATACATATATAGAAATGTTCCGGCGACATTTCTACAAATCATACTCTCTGATGAGCGAAACATTGCACTCAAAGTTGCCTGAATGTTTCAGAAACGTGTATGAAACTACAGATGTCCGCCCTCACAAACGTTTCATTGGGATGTTTCATGAATAAAGTTTCAAATACATAAATAAAATTGTTCCGAAGACATTTCTACAAGTCATACTCTCTGATGAGCGAAACATTGCACTCAAAGTTGCCTTAATGTTTCAGAAACGTGTATGAAACTACAGATGTCCGCACTCACAAACGTTTCATTGGGATATTTCATAAAAAACGTTCCAAATACATGTATAAAAATATTCCAGAGACATTTCTACAAGTCATACTCTCTGATGAGTGAAACATTCCACTCAAAGTTGTTTAAATGTTTTAGAAACGTGTATGAAACTAAAGATGTCCGCCCCCACAAACGTTTCATTAGAATGTTTTATAAATAACGTTTGAAATACATATATAGCAATATTCCAGGGACATTCATACGAGTCATACTCTGTAGTGCATGAAACATTGCACTCAAAGTTGCCTCAATGTTCCAGCAACATATATGAAACTAGAGATGTCCGCCCTCATACACGTTTCATTGGAATGTTTCATGAATAGAAATATTCCAGGGACATTTTTGCAGTGCTCCACACAAACCTTAGAAAATATTTCAAAATACATAGCATTTTTCAAAGAGTTCATTGAAAAAATCAAATCTGGGTATTAGTAGGTATACTGAAACAAGCATGTTGTAGCCACTGATTTATTAGAAATAAACATACATTCATTCCTTTCTCATTTAGGTAAATGAAAATAGTATATATATTCTGTAGGTATTGAATAACAGAAAATGAAAATATTCCGGGTTTTATATTTGTATAGTTGAATAAAATTAATTTACTCCTCTCAAGTTCCTTCCTTCGTCCTTGTTTTTTATTTATTATGGTCAAACCGCAACTGGCAACTGGCTTTGCTTTCTCGAATTCATTTATCCATAGTGTTTCCTAGTAGCATCTGAAATATTCAACCAGATATATAATATCAAATTTACAATGAAGAATGTTAATCGAACTTTCAAAAGAGAATGATGAATACCATACCCTCCTTTCTTCCAATTTCAGGAAACATTCTCTTGCCCAATCGTATGACATAATTGTGTTTATCAAGCCTCTCCTCATCAGGTATCCTCTGGAGTCATTTCCATCACACATCTGAAACAATGTTTCCGAAAAAATAAAATCACTTCTTTAGGTGTGTTTCGATCGCAATCGAACATTTAAGTCATACCAAATATATATTTCAATTATTCAAAATTATAGTCATTTTGAAATGTTTCAATCATTCACACTTCCATTAATATTGAAATATTTCGAAATTTATCAATTACCTAAATATATTATGAGATATCACATTTTTTATTTATCTTAAGGACAGTTCGGGAGTCCTTTGGAAAATTATAACCCTCATTTTCACAAACCCCTAATGATACATTAATTGCTTGTTCAGAATAGGACGAAATTAATTTGAAATCCATGTTCAAATTCATACGATAGAATAATTTGCTTTCATCGAAGCCTTTTATCTTCTTATTATTGAGTGAGAGATGTACTTAGAAAATCATATTCAAGAAATCATATATTTTCATAAAAAGTATCTTGCACATTCATCCTTGCACATAACATGCACATAACCAGCAAAATTTCAAAAAATTACTAATTTCATTAGAATCAGTCATCGCATGTCTCTTCGATTTGAGAGCTTTATTCTTATTGAGTTAGTTATTCTTACCCATGATGGAATGGCCACCCTCTTTATACATTATGGTATGAGGTAGGTATATCGAAGTTATTATTCAGCATTTCAATATTTCACCCACAGCAATATGGTTTCGTTTATTCACGTACACTAAATTGTCCACGAAGCTGTTGAATACACCCACTCACATACACACACAACGCGACAACAAAAGAAAATGAGCAAAGATGGCCGCCTGAGCGTCTTGCCTGTAGTTCTCGTTCCTCAATCCTCATGAACCTAGCGCCATCGCGCAAGCGTGACGATGGTACGCGAGAAGTCACGAGGCACACATTCCGTTTTGATTAGGAAAATTTTATATTTCAGATAAATCGATGGCGAATTTAATTGGTAAAACTATCAGTGGGCATTCAGTGTAAAACATATCACCTTTCAATTTCACGTGGCCAAATATGTAAATACTGCTCAAAAGTATCCCAAAAGAAACTTTGAAATATCTCAGAAATATTTCGAATTGCATTGCATTGAAACGTTCCTTGTATCAAAATAATAAATGTTCGCAACATGAGTCATTGTTGAATGCTTCATCAGTTCTTCACAGTTCAAGTAATCTCGAAATGTTCCGAAATATATCATCGAAAAAAGTTTACAAATATCTCGCAGAATTATTTTGAGCACATATTAGAACATTCTAGGACTAGAGCCGAATAATGTTTTGATTATTCATAATGGAAGTTGATATTGAAATGTTCCAATCATTTACAATAAAGGTGCGATTCTGAAATGTTTCGAAGTTACCCATCAAAGTTATCTTGAAATGTTGCATTTTCAACAATGTGTTTCGAAAGTATTAAAAATTTGAGTCATTTTGATATGTTTCAATCATTCACTCTTCAATTAATTTTGAAACGTTCCGAATATATCAATTAGAGATGTCTTGAGATGATTCAGAAAACTTTCAGTGATTTAATGGAAGCATCCCCAAAATGTTTCTGAACATTTTCCCAATTTTTAACATTCGAGGTATTATTGAAATATTTCATAAACGTTCCATATGAAATCCTGCAATATTAATATCAAAATTCTTCACAAAAACAGTTATTTTGAAATGTATCGATCATCCAAATTTCAAGTCATTTCGAAATGTTTCGAAAAATATCAATCAAAGTTGTCTTGGAATGTTTCATCAAATTATAATCGAGGTTAATTCGAAGTGTATCGAAATATATCGAACGAGAACTATTTCGAACATTTCGAAACATTTCTGAAATGTTACCAAATGATGGTACAATTTTTCAGTATTGAAGTTATCTTGAAATGATTCAATTATCCAAAAATCAAGTAGGTACTTATTTATTTTGGGAACGTTTCAATTATTTACTACATAGGTGAATTTTAAATGTTGTGAAATATTATACTTTAAACTTCAAGTCATCTTTTGGAATGTTTCAAATATTTCATCCGCATAAAAACATTCCTGGAATCGTACCAGATAAAATGTTTCGATTATGCATAATTAGAGACATTTCGAAATGTTGGAATCACCAACAATTCAGGTGATTTTTGAATGTCTCGAAATATATCAATTAAAGATTTTGGGAAACGTTTCACTTATTTACTACAAGAGTAAATTTGAAATGTTGTAATATATGATACTTTTAGTCACATTGGAACGTTTCATAAATATTTCGACCGCATTGGAACATTCCTGGAATCGTAATGAATTGAATATTTCAAATATTCATAATAAGAGTCATTTTGAAATGTTCCAGTCATCAAAAATTCAATCAGTTTCCAAATGTTTCAAAAAATATCGATTGAAGAACTGGTGAAATGTTTCAGGAATGTTTCAGTGGTTCTGGAACATTTCTGAAATGTTTTTGAACATTGTTTCATTTATCATCATTAAAGGTAATTTTGAGATGTTCCATAAACGTTTCATGTTTACTGGGTAAGTGTATGGGTTTTTCATTGAGGTTGACATCTGTTGGTGAATAATTGTAAAAGTGGTGGTAAATAATGATTCATTACACATATTTCATTACATAGATCAACTTGAATTTGGAAGCAATAATGAAATTAATATAATCTTGATGTATTATGTCATATACTGTCCTATTTTTATGTAACCATAATTCAACGAATTCAAAACTAATGTTAATAATTATAATTGAAGTTTTGAACATAGCTATTCGGTCACGTAGATCTTCCGCCATCCGGAAGTGAATATTCTATGTGATGATTCATTGAGAATTTTGTGTCACCCTGTATCATAATAATCTGGTTTCAACACCGGGTCATTCGTCTATGACTCACTCACTCCTATCGACCCTATCGTCGAATCTTTCAATTACTCACTTCTCTTGCTTCTAGTACTCTTTGTCGTCTGTCGTTGAATTTTTCAATGACATCCCTACAATTTTCGTGTAGTGTTTTTTCAAAGTTGTTGATATTGTTCAATGAATAAGTGATGATTATTAAATTTATAAATCGTTTTGAACATTTTCATACGTTATATGAAAATGATTTACAGTAACAAGGATGTTTTAGATTCGAAAACGAAAACGATACTGTGTGAGACCTTGGTGTTTTCTCACATGAATTATTCCGACGCAGTATATGGTCCATGCATAACAAATCTTGTTAATAGTCGATTACAACGAATACAGAATAGTTGTATTAGGTTAGTTTATAACCTGAAAAGAAATCAACATGTATCGGCGAAAAGATTCGAATTAGGCTGGCTTCCCGTCAAACAAAGACGTTTTTCTAACAGTTGTATGATCTACTCGAAAATTATCAAGTCGAAAACCCCCTCCTATCTTTATCGAAAAATAAAATTCAGAACCGACGTTCACAACCTGAATATCAGGAAAAAAGATTCTTTGACTGTTCCTCTTCATAATTCAACATCTTTTCAAAGGTCTTTCTCTTATGTTGTCTGTAAAGTTATGAACACGGTACCCTCTCAACTCAGGAATCTCCCTATAAGTAGTATGAAAAAGAAAATCAAAGTATTACTGCTAGAAAATAAATTGAATCTGAATTTTAAAATATGATTCTAGAGAATATGAATATTTTTGTGAAAAATAACTTGTTTTTTTTCTCAATAACCATGGTTGGTATCTCTATCAATAATTATTGTTGTTTTTCTCTTTTTTTAGGTAAACTATGCATTGTCTATTTTATTTTTGTTAGTTTTTTGTTTTTCGAAAGGCTATATTGAAAACCACTTCCATCTACATCCTTGTGAGTTATGGCAGTGAATATAGTCCTTTTCAATAGGCCCATTTGTGTATTCGTATATTTTTAACTATATCTTAATTTTTTTTTTCCTTTGTAAATGGCTTATTGAATAAATATTATTATTATTATTAATATACGCACGTAGGCTTCATAACCGGGTGGCTTTGCTATAATAGGTGTTCTCATTTGTGACGTTATAATATGAATAAATCGGTAGCAGAATCTAATTCACGTACCTATTATAAAACGGTAGTAGAAAAGGATGTCATACAATTTTCAGTCTTTATTGATCCATTGCATAAATACAAAGCTGAGTAATGTAAGAGATCAATTCACTCTCATAGAACGACTTTCTTCCTTGCTTACTTCACTTTCCTCATCGTCCATTGTTTCCAAACGCAGTCTTATTGTGCTGGCATCTAACATCTACAAAAATATATGGAATTACATAAGTTGAAGCACCGCAATATCACTTCGCATATTTTTAATCAAAGATAAACTATTGAACTGCATTTAGATAGTGATAGTTTATAATTGTGTACAGAACGGTCACTAAGATAAATATAATGCCACCTCGGTGTTCATTTGGGTACCTCTATTGAAGCCCGACGATCTTGGATGGTCTCGTCTTCAAAGATTCCGTGAACTTCACAGAAGGCAGTCAACATTTGAATTTCATATAATATAATTGAGAATATTAACATGAATTTGGAACAATTTTATATATTTATGTGAAGAGAACCGCCCTGGTGAAGTAAAAATCGTCGATCTAGATTCAGTAATTCTCAAAGATGATGCTTAACCAGTTGAGCGCCGCCATACAAGGAAATCATCTGGTCTCAAATGGCCAATTTTTCATTTATCGTTTTTGACATCATTGAGCATGTTATTATAGGTATCTTCGCGATTTTTTGCGATTAGCGATTTAGTTTTTCTTTTTTATGCCGATTTGTCTGAGGCATACCTTGTGTTCTGTATGGCCTGTGATTATTATCATAAGGGTTAAGGGCCATGCGACATACATGTGTCTCATAAAATTTGCAGGCTCAGACGGGAAAGAGATTTACCACATTCCTTATTTTTTTATTTCAGTCGTTCGCATTACATCGTCAAGTGCACTGGTGTCTTATCTAGTGCCTAAGAATAATATTTCTTCAATTGTGTCTCAGCCTCTAGGCATAATGGGTGAATCTTTCCATCACATGATATGCAGTATATCCCGTTGTTTGTAATGTTCTTGAATGGATAATGCAATAATTTATCACCATAACATATTCTTCATTCATAGTAAAGTAACAAAACAAGACCATCCTCTACTTCTGAATTGAAACATGCAAAAAAAATCGAAAATAAAAAAAAAAAATCCACGGGCCAAGATCATAATAGCATAGTTCGTCAGGCCACACTCTTCAAGCTCCAATTTGAATTGTACAGCAGCGAGGCATCTCTACGATACCACACCAGAAAATATAACTGTCCGCGGTGAGGCACAGTATTTATGCCACACTGCCCCAGGAACAAAACTATATGTGGCACCCGCACTATACCTGATGGCGCTCAACTGGTTAAAGTCGTTGTTTTTTTATATATGTACATATCAATGGTTTCATATTCTGATAACTCATTGACTGGTGTTCCCAGAAATCTAACAATTATTGAAGAAGAAAAATTATAAGCCGACCCAAAATCTAATCAAATAACTATGACTCAAAAATTCGAACCAAAATATTGTATTTCAACATAGTATCTAGACCGACTAAATACATTTACTTCGGTACGTGAATTTTCATTGATTTGCAGATAATTTATTTCTTCAATCGATTCTCAAATAGAATTGAGATATATATTCACAATGTTAGTCACTCCATGAAAGGTTTCGAAAGATACCTACTCTTGTTAGGTCTTTTGAAGATCAATAAGAGACGAACCATGTCCGAGTAGTTATTAAATTAGTAGAGATGAAACATATACAGAACGAAAAACCACAAAAATTTCATGAAAAATGTCTAGTATTCTTAATTTATTATGTAGTTAATTGAATATTCATGAGGATGAAAACTCCTGGGAAAGTATTGTATAATAATTTTGACATCGAAAACTTCAGAGAAATATATCAGTCACTACAATTCGTTGCAATAGGCTCAATCACACCAAAACACAATTATTTGAACCTCCATATCAGCCAATGATGTCGATGGCTCAACAAAATAGATTTCATTTTCAGAATTATATGCCATTTTATAAAAATACATGCACCATTATTACTGCTCAATATTTGTATTGATGTGCCAACTAGATTTGTTAACAATTCGATCGTTATATCTATGTATTTTCTATCACTTTGAAAAACTGGTTTTCATGCTGTGCGTGTGATGAATTACAATAACAAGCTCAAACCCTTGTAATAGAGATTGTAATTTTTTATATACAATCAGGTATTTATCTATTCATCTAGAAATACAAGTATCAAAGATAATAGGTTTTCCTCTCGTGCAGTCAATAGTTTGAAATAACGAAGTTCAAAAATCAAAACTTTCCTTCCCAACCAATCTCGTTTCGAACAATAACGAACATACTTCCTCAATGAATTTTTACAGATTCTGAATGTTTCTCGACAAAATATTTTCAGACCATACCAACAAGATATAGGTCAAGAGGGTAGAACTTACACTCTAACTCCACCAAATATGTAGTTCAATGTAGTATAGATACATAGATAGGTACAAAGGTACAAAGGACATAATATATTTCAAGGGATCAATCCCTCATCATCAGATTATTATCATAAGTACAACTACAGAGAAAAATACAAAGTGAAGAACTTGACTTAGCAAATAATGGAAATACTCAAAACTCACCAATGGTAAGAAAATATTAGTTAAATTGAAAAAGTTGAAAGTCAAAAATCATAATTAATTAATGTATCAAGGATTCTGAGACAGATGTCTTAATGAACAGACGCCGTTCGACAGTTTGAAATTGTTTAATTGATCAATTTTCTGAGATATTTTTTTACATAATTTTCAATTTTTTCCATTATCATTCATAGGTTCTCTAGATCTCTAGTTTCCCGTGGTTACGTTTTGCTCTCTGCCTTGAGGTCGACACAATACATTCTACCAGTGGTCAAATTCACTAACAGGATCAGTTCTAAGTAATTTTGTCACTCGCCATATAATTTCTCATCTTTTGTATTGTGAAGATGGTTACTTGACAATAACTAATTTTATTTCTGACAGTGACATTATAAGCTTATATCGTCATAGTTACGATATCTATAATGAGGGTCATAACTCCCTTGGGGATATTAAGGTTCAAAAACTCCCTCTTACCTTTTACAGGTGAAAATGATACAAGAAATGCTTATAAACGTTTATATGTAATGAAAACTAAGACATATTTTCCTTATTCACGTCATTACAAATAATAAATGTACAATTTTCAAATGTTCCCTGAAAATTACTTCCGCCGCTGGAAACAATTTCTTCTTTTTTATGGGTGGTGCTGTTGCTGTTCACTACAGTCGAGGTGCTTGCCTCTTCTGATGGCAAAGTAGACAGCATACGCGCCGTTTTATTTCTCAATTCAATACTGTCTTCCAGATACCCCTCTGCCACCGTGGAACTTCTCCAACCTCCGTGTCTTTTTAAGTTTGTCATAGTTGCTCCTGCATTGGCTAGGGCAGTAGCAGAAGTGCGACGAAGGCAATGTCCCGTATAGGTTAGTGGGTTTGGCAATCCTAAATACATTGCGATTTTGCTGGGAATTTTGCCAAACATATTCTTTCCAATTGGCTGAGTTGTACATTTATTTTGTCGGAAGCTCAAAAAAAATCGTTTTGTACCTTCAGGACGCAAGGACATATAAAGTCTCAATAAAGGCAAAGCAGAGAACTCTTTTTCATCCACAACTGTAAATTTCTTCGATACACCAGTTTTACTTTCCGGTATGTTCACTACCATAACAGTATCCCGGTCCTCTATATCTGCTATACTCATATTTAGAAGTTCCTGAGTTCTGCATCCTCCAAAATAACCCATAATTAGAACAACCTATAACAAATAAAACGAAATAAACAAACGAAAAAGAAAATTAAGAGAAAAAAATTACCTTATGCAATAAATGAATTTCATTAGGGGCGTCCTTTAGAAATTTGATGACATCTTTAGGAGATGAGACAGCAGACTTTTTCGGCTTATACCCCTTACTTTTCCGTTTCAAAAAAGCCTCTAGTTCGTTGAACTTGGTGATATCTCTTTTCTCATATATGGTCACCATCGATTTGAGCATTGACCATTTAGTCCATAACGAATTTGGGCTAAACGTTTCTGACTGCAAATACCAAATACCAGAAATTCTACCAGAAAATACTGAAAATACTTTACCAGTTCTTGAAAATATGCCAGAAAGACAGTTTCGTTGGCATCTTCTGACATAACATTTCTCTGTGTCAGCCACTTCAGATATAAGTTGTATTCTTTTTGATATAGGGCTTCACTTTTTGATATATGGCTTCACTTTTCGATGGAACTAATGATTGATAAAGAAAGTTTGCTTATAAACATGTAACATAGCGACAACCTAGCAACAACCAACAATGCCACAATCAACGCTACCTAATTCAAATATACCAGAAAGGTTATGAATTTAAACATTTATTGCGTTCTAAATATGGACATATTGTTATGAAAATCGGTCAAAAATAAAATTATCTATGTACCACGGGAATTATAGAGCCTTAATAACCGATAATCCGATATTTTGAGGATAGGGTTTAGAAAATTTTCTTTGGGAGTCTACATACAAATCACTTAATATTAATTTTTGACTTTCACTTTTTCAATTTGAGTAATTTTTTTTTACTTTGCATTGATCTCTCTAGATGTACATATGGGGGGCTGGTGGTGGAGTGCGTTGAATCGCAGGCTCATAACCTAGAGATAGGTGACCAACCGAACATTCTTAGTGCCTAGATTTCAATCCTTTGGGCTCTCAACGATAACCAGCCGAGTAGTGCTTCGGATGACACTTGAAAAGCTAAGGTCCCCGTCTTCCTTATTCATACAAGTCCTAGACTTACGAGGGTTATTGCTTCGCAACTAAGTTGGCGGTCAAGAACACTTTTCAAACACACACACTTTCAAAACTGCGCAATACAAACTGTCACAACAGTGAGCTCTGAAAAAATAGCAATCGATATTTTTTCCAACTTTGTTCGTTAATATCTTCCGATAGCGAAAAGCTATTATGTTGCGGTTTTTTGTTGGTCTGTTGAGATTCAGTTTCTCTATTTCATCGTACCTATAATTTTTTTGTTTGAAATCACGATATCCATTGATACTCCAGATCACGCCCTCTAGCGGCAACCGTAATATAAATATGAAACCAATTAAAATCACAGTCGATAGAACAGAAAGAGGCCTTTTCAACGAACCCAAGATTGTTGAATACTGTTGAAGATAACCAGGGATACAGACGATCAGAGAATACATAATTTGACGTTCCCAAACCACTTTATTTTTCGAGATGGGACACGAAGTGTGAAACAAAAAACTAGGAATATATCAAGGATCAACCTGCATTTATTTTCAGTACACCTTGTTAATACTAAATACGGAGAAGATTTCAATGTTCTCTTAACTCGATCATGTCCGTTACGCCATCTAGCGGTTATTTCAGAAACCCAAAAATATTTTGCAGCTATTTTTTAGGGTCACTTTTCTCGAGATATTTTTTTTTTAGAGTTGTATCATTATTCGTTGCTGAGATATGGCCGACAGCCGTTCTTAGTTGTACAGTTGCGGAAAAGTTGACCAGTAAAATATCTTCAACTCAAAATCCCATAGATTATATTCGGGATATCCACGTCACCGACAATCTCATACTCTGTGACACCAATTTTAAATAACTGAAAGATATTTTGTTTCACCATAAAAAATAGGAATGCAGCAGGTTAGGTGATATTTTCACAAACATTTTTGAAAACCTGCCTGATTGTGCACTCAGTATTCTTGCCCAACTCTTAAATAGCTTCATTGCACGAGGCAATTTGAACTGTGGCATATCTTTCCGGATGGAATGTAACAATCAACTATTCCAGTCAGTGTTTATACTTCAAAAACGCGCAATAAGTAGATACCTATGCAAATAGAGATAATCATGTAAATCTTTTTTTTAAGATCATAACTCTTGTTTCAATTTTCGTATCGGAGACAATTTCTATAATCCATAAGAATATACAGGAGTATGAAATCAACAACATCCCCTATAATACTCTACAGAACGAAAATCACCTGAAGCTCCCCATTACCACATCCAACCTAGTGAAAGATTCTCCTATTTACAATAGAGTGAATATAAAATACCATGTGATATTAAGGAGACAAATCTCGAGGTTTTTAGAAAAAAAAAACAACAAATCTACTTTTAGATAAGGCCAACTTGAAAGAATTTTATGTTGATACATTTTAGTTTAATGTTTATAATTTTATTGTGAAAGTATTTGATTAATTTCATATTCGTGTTCTTGACCTTTAAATCTTTAAATAGTTTATCAATTGTTTGAAGTGACTTATGTTCATTCAAGTTTGTCCACGTTGATTTTGTTGATTTTATTCATGTTTGTCAACACGAAATTTCCTCATAAACAATAAAAATATATTATCTCTCTTTCTCTTGTCAACTAAAGAATAGCCTGACGAACTGTGAGCTTAATAATTTTCCATCGGAAATCAGCTTAAGAGCACTCACAATATAATACAGCAAGAGAAAAATATGCCTGCAAAAAATGAACTCAATCAAAATATTAACTATTAGATCAGGGCTGAAGCCTTCGAAAATGGTAAAGGGTAGAAAAAATAATGGAAGAAAACTTATTGAAAAAGGGAGGAAATATTACAAAAATTAAAGGTAATAGTATTCCAATGGAATTCAACAAAGGCAACAAGAAGTATCGCCGATACTAAAATATCCTCCTGTATTGGACATTCCAGATAGTTCTCGATTGTTCGTCAAAGATCTAGAACAGAAATGGATGGAATATCCTGGGAGCTATATCAGATGGAGAAAGATTACAGAATAATCACAGTTCCAGAAAGTTCGAGAACAACTAAAACACGATATATGTATAAACAGGGCCAGATAATGACAGAAATTCAGTTGAATACGAAGTCGCAATATGTGAACATCGTTCATAACCTCCAAAATAAATAGTTGTTATAAATTATTCTGTAATAAGTGTTGTGAAATGAATTAGTTATCAAGTTAAAACTCGGTCGTCGTTAACTTCTACCCACGAAGATCGTAACAATTGGTGTCAGAAGCGAATATTTGTGAATTTCGTTGGACTTTTGTGAACAAGCAGTGGAAAAATGAAGAGACTTAGTGAATTAAAGGCAGCAGACTTGAAACGTGAGTTGGAAGAGAGCGATCTCGAGACAACAGGGACGAAAGTGGTACTCCAGCTTCGTCTCAAAGAATCGACGTCGGCGAGGATCCAGAGACTTTCGTCTTTGAGGAACCGGAGGACAAGATCGTTGCCAGATATCTGCTCATCAAGAAGAGGTTTCGGCACAGATAGCGGCTCAACAGGAACATATCGTTACTCAGATATCTGCTTAGCATGAAGAGGTTTCAGCACCGATAGCGGCTAAGCGTGAAGAGATAGCGGCTCAGTAAGATGAGATAGTGGCAAAAATTTCTTCTCAATATGAAGAAGTTTCGGCGCAGATAGCAGGACGAATTGGCATCTCTGCAGGACAAGATTGTGAACCAGATTTCTGCTCAGCGAGAGGAAGTGTCGGCGCAGATGATGGCTCAACAGGACGAAATCATGGCCCTGATTTCTGCTCAACGTGAAGAAATTTCGGTGCAGATTTCCGAACAACAAGAGAAAATCATGGCTCAGCAAGATCAGATGAATAATCTTCAGAATAATTGAAGTAGAAACTGGGACATCAAAAACTGAATAAGCTTGAAAACGGTCAACAACTTGTGATGGAGAAGAAAATAGAACCTGACACAGTTACGGAAAGACATATTGGCCGAATTACCTGAAATAGTTTTAAGCAGCTACCAAAGTCAATAGGTGCGTTGAACATCCTGCAAGCCATTCCGGAGAATGAGGCCGAGAGCTACGATCATCTCATCAAACAACTCGACATGCGATATGGTCACGAACATCTGCAGCAAGTATTTCAGACACAGATGAAGATCCGTCGACAGAAAGCCAACGAAAGCCTGCAAGAGTTCGAAGCGGACGTAGCCAGGTTGGTTCATTGTGCTTACCCGTCAGCTCCGGAGTCCCTCATGGAATGTCTAGCTGTACAAACATTCGTGGACGGGTTGAGAGATGTGGAAATGCAGAGAAAGAAGCGTCTTACTTGACCTAAGAAACTCACCGATGCGCTGGCAGCTGCGTTGGAATTTGATACCGCAACAGAAGCTTCGCGTGGATCTGCAAGAGTTCGCGCTGTGGATGATGTGGATAATAGAATATCGAACCATGGACAGGATTCTTGTGAGGGCTTGCTCGATATCATAAACAAAGAGACAAGTCCGCTGCTGGAATTGTGGGGAGCTGGGACACCTCCAGAGAGCTTGTAAGCGAGCCAAGAGGGTTGCTGGGGAAGAATCATCTTCCTCACAGCCACAAGAAAACTAAAACGGGTCGACCTGAAGTGGGCAGCTTCGACCTGCCATAATATGGACTCGTCGTTCACTTCTACCTACGAAGATCGTAACAGTATATTATTCAACGAGCGTGTAATGAAGCTATTACTTATTAGAATGAAGTTTGCGACGTGAGCCGCAGGCAAACATCGTAATCATTCGAATTAGTAATAACCATTACACGGAAGTAGAATACTATACTTTTTCTATGACTGTGAGTGTTCACCATTCAATTCAAACGGACTATATATTTGGAGAATATTTCATTGAAATAACAAATTTCAATGGTTTTTGTCGAAATTTATTTTGAAAGCTTATAAAAAGTGAGTATTCAAAAAGCCATCAATTTTTTAAGAGAAAAAAAGGAAAAAGTAAGTACTTTGATACTCGAACCTACAACATATCTCGTGCTGTATGCGTGCGCAAGCACTTAGTCAACTGAGCTACGAACCCTTTCCTGTTATAAGGAGAATTTTAACATTATTTGAACAGTTTATTGTTCAAAAAAGAGGATAAAGTTCTAATAGAAATTTTATAGATTGTACTCAAGGTGGCAGCTGACATTTCATGACGAGTCTGATTCAAACATTGCACTGCATGCCTCATATTCAATTTCAATTTTGTACAACTGGTGTCAATTGTTTTGTAGGTAATGAATCCACTTCGTCGCTGATTGGCCATAGCCTGTTCTGTTAAGGCTCTTACAGACGGGGCGTGGCTTGTTTTGTGTAATGCATCTATTACTCAACGGAAATGTTACATGAAAAGGGTCCATTTTTCAACTGTCATAGAAAAAATAATTTACGTCCTATGCAAAAAAATCAAAAGGCTTAGTAGTACCTAATGAAAAGATCTACTACTTTTGTGATCACACGTTTTCCACGTTTTCCAGAATTTTGGTCAAATCTCAATTAACAGTAACGACCTATCACCGCCTTACACCTCCGGCTTCTCAAGATAACACAGGGCCTCTAGTTGAGACGGCAGTATGAAGCGTACCTACTGTCATCCGCAGAGCTGTAGGTATGACAGGATGAGGTTGATATGTAGCAGAAACAGAGTTGGTGCCAACACAGATTCTTATGAAACACCTGAGTTGATAGTCATCTAAGCCATTCGAAAGAAAACTTTTTAGTGAACGACACAGTTACGACAACAAATCATATGATGGAAGTTTTCCAAGAAGCCCCTCATACCAAACTCGGTAAAGTATTCTCGGTCGGTATTAGCTACAGCTAGAAACTCTCCGTGACGTCTGCCACACGTTTGCTATTGCTACGTAGGCAAACAAATATCCAGTTGACCTCCCCAGATATATTGTATAAGCTCGATGTTCATTGCTTTCTCCATCACTTCAGAGATGACAGATAGCAGCGCAATAGGTCTGTAGTTACCATCAGTAATGGTATTTTTGCCTTGTTCAGTAATTGGCTGAAATTTAGCATTTTTTTATTTCGAGGAAAACACACCAAGCTTATTAGAAAGTGTGAACAGCCTGCGAAGGCTGGGCCACATTTCTTAAAATATAATACCTCAAATTACCTAATCAAATATGACTAAAGCCATACATTGTTACTCAAAATAGCATAAGTTAAATCACAGAATGTAACGCTACCCATAGGCGCCGGAACTTCAAAATTACTATGGGGGCTCGGTCTCCAAAAATAAACATATAAGAATAATATGAATTTTCCATAATAAACTAGGTCAAATAAAGCTATCATATATTTATGTGATGTTCACATACAATAAAAAGAAACAAAAAGTAAATACTAATCCGAAACACCATAGGTACAACATGTTTAAAATAATAAAAATAATATCCAAACTCTTTGGTTAATTATAGAAAAAAACAAAAACAAAACAAAACTCGTGATTGATATAAAAATAAATAATCAGGTATTCTAATAATTACAGCCAGTTTCGAACCTTAAATGCCAAATGGCACAGTCAGGGAATATTCCCCAATTCGGTTTACTACAGCAAATGCAAGTATAAACTTATTGATTATGAGTTTCATTTATGAATGTTTCGAATTCGTTGCGGAAACTACCTGAATTAATTTCTCAAATATGGGGTATTAAATTTCAAATTGCTTTGTTTCTAGTTCACAAATTGGCAACAGCGCCTAGTAGGCTAGAAGAACAACAACTCACATATGGCCACACTGCCACACATTCTTATCTACACTTGATATCAATGTATTATTCAGGAATCAAACTGCTAATATAAAAAAATATAAGTCAAAACATGAATTTCAGTACAACAAAAACACCAATCCATCCACAAGTCAACTATAAACATAACCTCCAAAACAGTAGAATATCATTTGAGAAGCATGGAACAGAAATAAGCAGGATGACACCTAACCGACCGAACTTATCGGTAGTATAAGTTCTGTGTTCTAACCTGATCAAAATATCACTATCTTTTTTCACCTAATCAACGTAATGGATTTGTTGTAGAAACAACAAAATCTTAAATCCCCATATGGAGTCTTTATTTTTGAAGATATTCAATAAGAATTACTTCATTATCATCCGAAGGATTAATTCCCCAATTAGGAGACTACGGCTTTGAGTAACAAACTCCGGCGGTTTTGTCACTGATACTGTTGCCAGCGTGATAATAAAAATCTTTATAATCCGAGACCACTGAGACCGAGACATAATTTATTGCTCTAAACGAAACTTTTCTGCTATTAGTGAATTCTCTATGGGGGCCCGAGCCCCCATTGCCTCCATGGTTCCGGCGCCCCTGACGCTACCTGAAGAATGATTGTACCGGGTTTCAATGAGGGTAACGAGGTACTGTATATCAGGAACTAATAGTCGTAGAAGTTTGGGGAAAAATTCTTTGGAATAAATCCACCAATAAAAATTACTGGAAATGCATCGCAAGGGGGAATAGTAGCTTCGATCGTATGACAGAAAGAATATGAAATGTAATAAATAACCCGAAAAATAAAACCATATTGGAATTGAATAGAAAGAGAATATTGAAATGAAAGGCATGGTTCGATATCAATATTTCGGTCCTGAGCACTTCTGAGCATTTGTTTCAATCTATTTATGTATAGGAATAAAATTGAAGTGTTTAGATGCGTTGTAGGAAAAGCTTAGTATATATAGTACTGACTTGGGATGACTAGTACATTATTTTTCCTGGTTTTCTTTCGATTTATGTCTATGAAGGTACTAGTCTTTCTCGCAGATATGATGATTCACTCAATTTTGAACTATAAGAGAATCGAATACAGGAATTCTGAATATTTTGTAGCCGTAAAGCATCAGTCTGTGAGAATGCTGAACCGTGAGTGCTCTCACAATAAGTTAATTTGGATAACATGGAGGATTCGCACAATTCGAGTTTTATTTTATTTGATGGGATATCACGATTAGGATACAACTGAGTCAGCACATAATACAAGCTCTGGCAACTGACAAAAATAACTTCATTTTACCAAGGGTAACGGTTTTCCTGCTAAATAAATATGCAGCCAGGTGTAAGTAGCTCACGCTTTGATTTTAATCCGAAAAGTATGGCGACATATTTAGATGGATCAAGTTTGAGGTGATGAGCTGCAGAAATAGTATATAAATAGAGAAGATCAACTTCCATAGTGTTGACGGATTCAAGAATAAGATCTATATATATATTTCTGTGTCATCGGCAGAATGATGAACTGTTCTCGTGATTGTAGAAGTTAGATATGTAAATAGGAAACAGGTTAGGACCAATAATTAAACCTTGTGGTACTCCGCCAATTATAACGAATTGGCTTCGCTCATTCAGATAGCTGCGCATTATTTGAGAATTCGAGGAACTCGAGTTTGTAACATAAAGGTCTATCGTTTCGAACGCCGTGCTGTAATCTGGTATGACCAGACACACCATTCCATTCACAATTGCCCTCCAGATATCATCACTGGTATTTAATAATGCCGTGGTTGTACTGTGGAATTTACTATTACAGACTGTACAGGCTGTCCCATTTTCGATGTCCCTACGGGATATCTCGCTTATTTTCGAAGATAGAGATTTGCGGTCTTCGCGATGGTTGGCTTCATTTTTGTGAAACTCACGATACCGCAAACAAAATTTTTATAGCCTGCTTCGTTTCTGAGATACAGGGCGAAACTGAGAATAATGTATTTTGGGACCCCTCTGCATCTCAGCTAGCTTTCAACTCATGGAAGAAGTAAAAACTGACTCTAATACATATTCTTACGTAGAATCCAGTGGCGTAGTCAGATTTTTGAAATGAGCTGTCATTATTGAGATATAACCCAAAGTTATGTTTTTTTTGAGAAACAACTTGTATATTTTTCAATATTTGAAACAGAAATGCTTCGAGCTTTCCAAAAATTTATTAAACTCATGAGATTTTTTATTATCAGACCTGTATTCAGATAATTTTGAGTTTTTATATTTTATATTATTATCACTTTCAAAATAGATTTTTTGAATATTTCGATACATTATAGAGGTTGATTTCAATGGCATTCATCCAGAGGGAATCGTTGATTATGATGAGACGAATTTCTGTGACGATCCTGGCAGTAAGTGAAGTTATCGTGCGACGTGGATCCAAGAGAGATGGGAAAATAATGGACACATCCGAATCAGTTGCCTCGGTGGTGATGTTACCCTCATCATATTTGGCAAACGTGGACAGAACGTGGTCCAAATTTATTTGAAGACTGGTTATCAACAATTGCTCTGGATTATTTCAAAAAGTTACCCGGGGACCAAGAGTTCCAATAGGAGATAATCCAGCCAGTCATTTGTCCCTAGAAGTTGTCAGTGAATGCAAAGCAAACGATATCTATGCCAACCTTTGGAGTTGTTACAAGCCAATGGAAGTAGCCTGGAGGCATGTCTTGAAAGCTTGGATGAGAACACTTGAAGGTGTGATCTGAAAATATATTTTCGTCTTCATTCAGACAAACGATGAAAAAATTGGATGCGTCATCTGTAAAAAATATTAAGTCAGGATTCATGTCACCCAGTTGACCTGAATCCTAGTGCCACTAGATAGAAAAAAAATTCTAGGAAAATTGCCAAAATATGTTGAACCTAAACATGCCAAATCAATTGCGATGAATATCCTCAAGGACATTTTTAATGGAACACGATACACAAGGGCGGAAACAATTACGAAGAAAAAATGTATATCAAACCTGGCCACAGTGTTACTGCCTCTGATATTATGGCGTCTGTGTCTGAAGAAAAAGAAATGAGCGAAATGAGAGAAATCAGCAGGTTCGAAAGAAAAAGTTAAACTCACAAAGGAAATATTATTCGGGACGATAAAAACATCTGATGATGATGATACGTTATTGGTTATTTCTAAGGTTGCAGTACAGAGAAAATGTAGGAAAGGAAGGAATTGATAGAGAAATCAGCTCAGAACATGAAAGTTGGTATTGTACGATAATCAGACGTTGAATTGATTGAACAGGATCCTCAATAGGCAGGAGGAGCATCTGAAGAAAAGTATGAAGAAATCAACTTTAAGCAGCTCTCAATGAGAAATCTCAAATAAATTTGTAGCGATTATTTTTATTATATTTTTTTTATTATATTATTATTGTATTATTTCCTCTGGCCCAGCATCAAAATGTTCAATTTCTAATAGGATTCGTAAAAGTAGTTTTCTGATCCTGTAGCGTAACTTGTATCAAATTGAGATTTATTTTGAAAGTTTTTTACTGTGTAGAAGTTGAAGAGCTGGTTTGTTCCTATAAAGTTAGACATATCTAACAGGGACAGCTGATAAGGCGGTTTCCTACGACCACGTATGAAAACGTCAATAATCACACTGTTTTGTTATTCAGAAAATAGCTCATATCACCATGGTATTGTTTATTTGAAAGAAAAAAAGCACTAGTGTTGATATGAAAAATATCACAACGGTCGCATGAATTGATAGAAATATATAGGTATATTGTGAAGGTACTCACAATATAAGCGTTTCTCACATCACATTCATGTTATTTATAGGAATTTCTGACTCCTTTCAGATTATACGAATACCTAATTCGTAACTAAGACATAACCTCTAGTCTGATGAATTCAGAGATGAAAAATTAGGGACACATCATGACTGGAACTATTTCTATACATGCATGGCTGAAGATGTTGATAGCCTTCACAACTTGCTACCAAAGAGTATACGGCTACAGTTTTATGCGCGGCTTGCATCAGTTGCATCATGTCACAGTCGAATATCTACGCTTACGCTTTTAAGCGTAGATATTCTTTGTCACAGTATCACTTTGGTCAAGGACGCACTAACTCGTACGCGCTTGAGCACTAAGTACTTTTGTGGTTCTGTATTCCTGGTTGCGTGATTACTGGCGCTAGCAGGCGTATGTTGTCAATCATCAATAAAATTGTTTGTCCAAACAAAACTAATTCATTCAATCAGTGATTTACATAATAAGAAATTGTCGGAGAAGTATTAAAATATCATCTTGAATATGAAAATAAACAGTACTGGATATCCAATCAAAACCACGTGAAATTATAGAGACCGCTCAAGTTACAATTTTGACAAGACTTCCCGCGAAATGAAAATATACTCAATTAAGTTGACAAGATCTACATCTGAGATAGTGTACACTTGAAGAAAAAACTAGGTATTACTTCTTTCATCACTTTTTAACAACGCAAAAGCTCTGGATGACAGCACCATTATTTACAGTTGATGTTATTGATAATTAAGATGGTGAGCTATTATTTTTTGAATGATTGAATAGGTCGTGAATATATAATCATTGTTAGCTTGACTTGAAATATGAATTACTACCTTATTGTCCCTTAAAAAGTTTGTAAGAATGAGATTGTGCTATGATCAATTAAGGATCATATTTCTTGGCCAAATATGAAAGTCACGTTATCTTGGACAGAGGAATATTAAGAGCTCTAACGACGAAATCAACGTTTCTTTACCTTGGAATTTTGCAAGTTATTTTGTTCGTTCACAAGTGAAAAAACTTCATGAGGTACCCCCTCAACATGTTTACACAACGCACAACTCTTTGTCGTTGCTGCTTTTATGGAAGTATATAGAGTCAGTCTTTCTTTCGAAAGTAATACTTTCTCATCAGATAACTTTTTCTCCCTATCATTGAGGGATAACCATTGATTTTGCAATTCTTGCATTCGTTCTTTATAGATTTTCTCCATTCTCTTAGCTTCAATGAGTACTTTCTTGTCCTCTTTTAGTTTTCTTTGTGCATCTTGCACTATTGCATCTATTTCAGTTTCTCTATCATCCAGTTCTTTCTCTCTATCAATCAAATTTCTTTTCAATGATTCCAGTTCGTTTCGTTGACGGTATATATGATGTCTTTCTTGATTTACTTTTTCCGTCAGTTCTTTCGCGACTTCGATAGCGGTTTCTGCTTCTGCTTTCATTTTGTCGATTTCGAAGGTATTGGTGATTTGGCAGGAGGTTTCAAATCTTGCCCTATCGGAGCTGAGTTGTAGTTTTTCTTCTGTTAAACGCACAACAATTTTTTCCTGTTCATTTAATAATGATTCTTTCAATGTCTGAAAAATATGGTTAATTATTCTTAGATATCAGTAAATTTTTTTGACATAATATAAATAGCAGTTGTTTTACCTTCAATTGTTCTCTTTCTCTTTCCAACACAGTTCTGTTGTATTCTGCCTCTCTTTCAATCGCTGTAGCTCTCGCTGTTAACGTTGCAGTCGCTTGTTGAAGGGCCCACCTATCTTCCTGCCCATTCACAGATTGTTCGGCTATTTTTAGTTCCAAATTCCTAACAAGCCCAAGAAGTTGGGCCCTTTCATGTTCTGCCGCTTCTCTAGATTTCTGTAAGGCACTCCGCATCACTAAAAAATGGTTTCAATTTACCTACTCATTATCAATACATGTATCTCTTCAGCGTCTCCATTTGAAATCTTACCACTCCCCAATAATTTGGAAAGCAAAAATTTGCCGAGACAAGTCAATTTTCGCTTGCAGCGAAATTTTTTTGCAACATGTCGTCTTGATCTATTCATCTCCTTAGCCATCAGTAACTCCTCTTAAGTGAAAGTGCCCACTTGCGATACATTGTATAACTTCTTCAAATATAAACCGATTACAAAAAGCCACACACCGTTATATTTGCAATGACAAGAACATCGAAATTATGTATCGCATGTGAGGTTCTTCCATCAAAGATTCTCAGTTGGGGTTGCTGATGGGTAAGGGGGTGAATATTATATTCGATAGACATAAAGTAAACTACGAAAATGAAACCGGAAGGTATAAGCCATCATACCAAGGGAATTAATGACATCAACGATGCCTTCCAAATACCGGGTCTGATTCGGATGTAGAAATCACCTCACCGCAACATGAAAGCACTACTGCGGTGGACCTCCTATATGCCAAATCGTAGGAATCATATGAATAAGGAAAAAATTAAGTATTTCGACATGGGACTCAAGTTGAAGAGAACGAGAAGAATTATGTATTCGAATACCCAAACAAAAAATATACCCGACAAAACGTCATTGTCGTCGACAGCGAGACAGAAAACAGTGAAATGAGAGGAAACAAAAGAGGAAGCAGAACAGCACATACTTTCAAAAGGAAAATAAAACCGGGAGTTGCTGCAAAAAAAATCATCTGCAAAAGGAGGAGAATCTTTGAACTTGCTTTTAAAACAAATTCAACTATTAGAGACCTATGAACTGAAACAAAAATTCAGAGATATGAGTAGTAGATTTTCGTATCACGCGGCACAGTTACAAAAAGAGAAATTTACTCGATGGCTAGAAGAATTCACCACATCAAATCCATCGACAACACAAAAATAATGAAAGATGCAGAAGATGTGAGTACGCTGGATGGAAAAGAATATCTGGAAATCAAATGCAGAATAAGAAGTGGAAAAAAAGTATCCACAAATACACAAATTTTCACTCGAAATCCTTTGAAAACCAGGACGAGAAAGTAAAGGTGGTGGTTAACCAAAGCTTCCAACATAAGTTTAAAGATGAATTTCCAGATTTTCAATTCTTGAAGATCAGGTCCAAGATGACAAAGCGGAAATGGATAACTATCAAGAATGATCGAACGAATTAAATGATTCACGGAAAAAATCACAAATGTTGAAACAAAAGACAGTTGAATCAAAGGACAGTTGGACAAAATGTTGCAATACATGACCTGGAAAAGATAACTTCAATAAAGTTGACGAAATGATAGTGTTGTAATTCAAGTGGATGAACACGATATAAGTCAGGTTGAATACAACGTTATAAATCAAGGTTGATTTCAACGTTATGGATTAGGTTAAATACGTTACAAATTGGGTTGAATATAATAACGTCATATTTAGAATTGAATTATTCGAATAATGTTGAATAAAACGTTGAAAGAAAATGTTGGATTCACGTCACAGCTGAACGATTTCGTTTCTGGTATAATTATAATTTATTTATACTTTTAAATATAACATTTTATTGTGATGTATCTTTTCAAACGGATGAACTTCATTTCCCGCGACAGTTGTACCAGCTATAAGCAGCTGGTTCCGTGATCACACCTCAACATTTTTTCAATGTATGTTTGCCGAGTACGCAAGAAATTCCATTAGCGCGATTCAGACAATACGCGATGGTGTGTGTGTGAAATTTTCCAGTTGTTAAGGATGAGTCGCCGTAAAGTGATATGTTTCATAAGCTCAGCACATTTCGCCTTCGAAAAGACTGCTTTCTGGTGTCCTCTAACGTAAATGCAGTCAACTGAATGTAGTAGATATTTTCCCAAATTTTTGTTCATTTCACTATATTCCACATCACTGGTATCAAATGTTAGTTTTTCCATATTTTCCATTCACGTCAGAGAAAGGCACGACTTTCCGTACCTCGTGGACATCGGATCGAGATCTATTGATCTGGACTTCTCGAAAAGTGGGTCAATAAAATTGGTCGCAGTTGGCCACGAAAACAGCCCAGAATTTACAGGGGTGGTGAGTCCTTACGGTATATACCAATTGCCCCAACACTCACTCTTTTCTTCGCACAAAGATGAATCTGTATATTACGGAACTGAGTCTTGCTCGTGATTGTGAAGTCGTACGACGAAAGCGTGACATTTTTTTCATGTTCTTTCATACATTCTTATCAAAGGCGCCACGTTCACGCTACGTATTGTTACGATATTTCTACTTGGGTTAGTTGATTTTAATACACTCGATATTCGTTTTACAAATCTCAATGTTCACAATACTATATTTCTTTCTAAACTCCTTCCTAACTAACAAAATTACAGGAACTTCTTGTCGGCGAGCGATGTTATCGCGAGGGCATAAATCATGGCTAGTCACGCCGCCAAGATAATGACTTCCGGTATCGTAACATCATCTCCCTCTCAGATTTGATCGTCCCGATCAAAAACTTCACCATTGTAAGGCTTCAACCTCTCCAGGTGGACTACTTTCATCTTGGCTCTGGGGCTGCGTTGAATTCTGTAAACCACATCATTTATCCTTTTTATCACCTTATACGGTCCTTTCCAAGATGATGTTAATTTGGGACAAACGCCTATCTTTGGACATGGATTATACAGCCATACTCGATCTCCTTCCTTGAATCCCTCTGAGTTTGCTCGTAGCGAGCCTTCATTCTATCAGAGACCCACCTGGATTCATCTCTGGAGATGTCGCAGGTCGAATAATGATTATTTTCAAATTCGTAACTCAGCTTGCCTCTTGGTTTTGTTCTTGGACACTTATCCCTCTGATAAATTTGACACTTTCTTCACCAACCTTCTACGTCGTCACGATATTGAACCCAGTAGAACCGTTCCCTCAATTTGAACAATTTCCCATTTGCACTCAGATTTTCACCAGGCCTTCTGCCATGGATTCCTTCTAGGACTTCGTTCATTCTGTTCTTGAGTACCACTAATTTGAAATGGATGATCTGCCATCGGCTGACTCCCAAACTCGCTTCAGCAGACCATTGTGCCCACAATAGACTCAAAAACTGTAGCTCTATCTTCTATATCGTTCCATGAGGGTGTACTCAATCCATTTTCTTTTCATCGTAGAAAGTCAGCAATATTCGGGTCTTTCTGTTGATCTCGTCTCATAGTAGCTGTTGTCCATTTATCTTCGGTGTCGTTTTGCCCGCTCATACTCCGTACGGTTTCCTGGAATGGATCTATTCGATATGGCATCAACATTGTGATAAACCTGTTCTTCTGATCCATCTCGTGTCTCACTACTAGTCAACGTGAACAACCCTATAGGAGCTTTATGTTGTTCAGGATCTTCTGATGGCCTGCGCCACGAAGTACCAACAAAAGTGCTTTCTTGATCCTTCATTGAAAACTTGCTGGAGACCAGTCCTACTAGTCGAGAAGAAACCTAGAAATACTTTCATCCTGCAGTACTTCTGGATGTATCATGTCTTATCACATCGATAACATGTTCTTTCCTCTTGTATTATCGTTGGATAATCCCTCACTGCCCTAGGTCTACTAGTCCAAGTCTACTCAGATGTGGCGCACTGCGATGGCACATATAGTCTACAAAACCTTTGTATATGTCCAGTTCTGCCGCATCTGAAATATGTTCGGTTCTGCTGGTCATCAGAATTCTTCTTCAGGGCTTTAATCTTCTCCAGCAACATTTCTAATATTTGTGTAAATTCTTCACTCTGCTGGGTTGGTTCTCCAATGGAAACTGATCTTGCTGTTCCACATGAAGCAAGAAAGGCTGCTTCGAGTTCTGCTTCTACCTCCAAAGCTCGAACCAATGCTTCACTGCTTCTATTGAAGTTCATCAGTCGAAGGGTCCTCTCAATCTCAGGATATCTGAGTCCATCGATAAACATTTGAACAGTCAGTAGCTTCCTGAAGTCTTCTGGTGGGTAGGCTAACTGCATCAGTCTCCTTACATCTGCCTCAAATTCTTGTAGGGTCTCACCAGATTTCTGCACCCGTATAGCTGTTCTCGATGTTGATCGCCATATATCAATTCAAGTGCAGCCACCAGATATCCATATTTGTTTTGTTGATCGACAGGTATTGTCTGCAATATCCCCAAAGCCTGTCCTCTCAAGGCCACTATGAGTGCAGTAGCCATCTCTTCGTCGTTTCACCCATTGGCCGAGGCAGCAGCTTCAAACTGCCTGCAATACATGGACCAAGATGACTGTCCATCAAAAGTTGGTAGTTTAACTGAAGTTTCCGATGTGGCAACCCTGTCACGACGATCATTAATCTCGAGCGAGGCGATTTGGCTTTGTGCGTATTTTTCAAATGTGTTCTTGAAAACAATGTCGATCTCATGCTTGATGACTTTTACTTCATCTCGTACTGTCTCTACTTCTTTCCTCAACTCACCGTTGATCTTCTTGACATCCTCCTTCAGTTCGACAATTTGTTCTTCTGTTTTCTGTTGTACCTGTTCGAAGAACTCTTCTTGCTGTTCTAGAATTTTCTCGAAGTCTTATTTTATTTCCCCTTGACGACGCTGTTCTTCTATACGAAGTTTCTCTTCTTCTAATTTTTCTTCTTGGCATCGTTTTTCTACTTATAATCTTTCTCCTTGTCGGCGCTTTTCTAATTCCGCAAACTGATTTTGCATGGAATTTATAACGTCCTCCATCGCGTCGGATGCTGTACTTCTGATGGTATTCACCATAAATCCCAAGTCACAAAAATCCTAACTCTTGGCACCACTGTTACGATATTTCTACTTGGGTTCGTTGATTTGAAACACTCGATAGTCGCTTCACAAATCTCAATGTTCACAATACTAGCTTCCTTTCTAAACTCCTTCCTAACTAAAACTGACTGTCCGCAACTCTGCGCGGTCCCTTATATAAGTACAAACATCATTCTAGCGAAATCACTCATTCTCCAGAAATTACAGGAACTTCTAAGAATTACTGGTAATAAATCATTCGCTCATTGGTTCGTCGGCGAGCGATGTTATCGCGAGGCCATAAATCATGACTAGTCAATATTTTTTTCTCTTGATAATTCCGATTTTTTATATATCTCGCAAACTTCGAGACTGCATGCAGGCACCTCAGTTTTTTTATAACACACTCTATCCAATTCAAAAATACAGTTCAAAATAATTCTTAATTATAGTTTCTATTTGTTTTCTACTAAATCATAATTTTTTGCAATGAGGAGACTGTTTGTCGAAATGTAAAAATATTTTTGAAGACTCAGTCCATAGCATTATGTCAGTCGAAATCTTTAAGAAATAGCTTGTCTAGGCACGAGAAAAATAATAACGCTAGCTCAGATGCTCTATTCTGTACTGTGTCTAGACAACTTTTTTTTGTCCCAGCTGTAAGAATTAGCTTATACAAAACATATAATTCCATTAGCTCAGAGGCTCTATTCTGTACATTTGTCTAGCCAGCTTCCTTTGTCTCAGCTCAGAGGTGTAAGAAATAGCTTGTCTAGTCATTAGAAAAATCAATATGCCAGCGCACAGGCTTTATTCTACTATAATTGTTGTTGTCTAGACAACTTTCTCTATCCCAGCTCAGAGGTGTACCAACTAGGAATTCGGAAATTGATTAATTTCAGCATAATTTCACTACTATTATCTTCATTTCAATTGTGGGTAATCATATATCAAGCTGGCCTGGTGGTCGCTGGCTTATGACCCAGAGAGCCCGGATTCGAATCCCACCGGCTATTGGAAATATTTATCAATTTCTATAGTATTATAGTAGTTTCTATAGTATTATAGTAGTTTCTATAGTATTATAGAAACATTCTTGGTACCAAGATGATGAAGAAATACTTAAAGAATCAATTGAAAATAATGGATTGATTGGTGAATTTACAAGAATATTCAAGAACACCAGTTCAATCATTGATTTAGTTTTGAGTAATGACTACAGTGTGGAACTTTATACTGAACAAGATTATGTAATAAGTGATCATCATATCATACATATCGAAAGTATGAAAATATCGAATTTGCCTCAAACTAAAAATCTCCGTGGTAAAAGTAATTATGATTAACTAACAAATATACTTGTGGAAAAAGATTGGGGTTATACATATAGTGACGTAGATGTTGTATCAGAAATATTTGTTAATAATATTATTTCTTATATTGATCTGGTTATACCTTTTAAATCAAGAAATGTGAATACAAATCATAAAAAATTGTTTAATGGATACATGTAAAGCAGCTACAAATAAAAGGAACAAATCATATAAAAAATTCGTATTTAGTAATGAGGAAGAAGATTGGATTCTCTATAAACAAGCTATAGAAATAGAGCCGTCGAAACGATGAACGAATCAAGAAGATATTCCTTTGAGCAAACAATCGATAGTAATAAAGGAAACCCTAAATCAATGTTGAAGCATCTCAAAGAAAGTTTAGGTAGAAAGAATGTGTTTGAACTGCGACAGGATAACTCATAGCAGTGGAATAACAATCACAAATGTTTTGGACCAGTATTTTATTAATAGTATTCAAGATATCATAACCAGTATTAGCTCAGTAAATGCAGAAAATGATGAAATACTAGATTCAGTGCCAAACTATCTGTCAACCATGTCCGAATTCGTTCTTTGTCTCTGCGAAACTTACATGACATAATTAAATCTCAAAGAAAAAAATATAGTACAGATAAAGTTGGTCTCGGAATTGTAAAAAAATAATTACATATTATTGGTTATCCACTACTTGATTTAATTAATTCGAGCCTATCGAAGGGAAGAGTGCCGCACTGTTTCAAAACTTCAACAATAGTTCCGATACCAAAAATCCTTAACACTAATTTACCTGAACAACTTAGACAAGTAAACATGTTACCATTCTGTGACAAAATCTTAGAAATAGGTGTATTCAATCAAATGATCAAATATATTATATGAATAATATTATCTGTTCGTGCCAATCAGGATTTCGTGAATCTCATTCGTGTTAGTCAGCACTTCAACTTGTTATATCTGATATGAAGCCAAGCATTAGATAAACCTGGTGCTGGAATATGTATGAAAAGGGCATTCGAAACAATAAATCGCGAAATATTAATATTAAAATTGAAGAAATATATGGCTTTTCGGGTTCGGTCATAGATTGGTTGACAAGTTACCTAGGCTATCGATATCAGAAAACTAAAATAAATAACATGGAGTCAGAGTGTCAGCTCAATATGTATGATGTGTCACAAGGAAGTGTTTTGGGTCCCCTTTTGTTTCTGTTATATGTTGATGATTTGTATTCTATTTTAACAAAATGAAAAATTCATCTTTTCGGTGACGATACCCTGATGATGTATTTCAGTAGTAATGATTTCGTTGATCTCATGAACACATTGAATAATGAAATAGACCAAGTTTTTCGTAAATTTGAAATCAATAAACTGAAAGTTAACGAAGCTAAGAGTAACTATATGTTCATTGGCAATAATTTTCTGTATCCAAAATTTCTCACTCTAGGTTTAGGCGTTAAAATAAACGTTCAACGAATAGAATTGGAAATGAAATATTTGGGGTTCGTGCTTGATACCCGACTGAAATTTGACGAACATATCGAGTATATTTAAAAAAAAACGGTAAAAAATGGATTTATGAGACGTATATCTTCATCACTATCTCAGTATAGTCGGATAACAGTGTAGGTACCATAATATTGTCTCATTTCAATTATTGCAGTTCTATAATTTACACGAACATATCCGACTACAAATTCTACAAAATAAAGCAATGCGTATTATCCTCGGTTTCAACAGATATACGAATATATAATTGAAATTAGGTACCTACCCTCAACTGGTTAAATGTGAAACAAAATCATAACATTCAAACAATGATTTTCATTTTCAAAATGATAAATAATTTACTTCCGAATTATATTAACATCGTCAATTGATTCCTGTGAGGAGTATTCATGATCGAGCAAAACGAACGGCAAGCAATGTAAATTTTTATGTAAAACCCAACCGCTAAATCTAGTTCCACGAAATCTGTATTTTCAAAGGTATTGTCGAATTCAATCTACTCGTGAAATTAAAGAATGTTCTTCCATAAAATTATTCAAATCGAAATTGACTGAATATGTGTCTAATTGCATTGGTATTGTTATTCTTGATAAGGGTATTTCATACATAGGTGAATCTATGTAGATTTCTGTGATGATTTATATAATTTGTTTTCAATACTTATTATTTTTGCTCCTTTTTTTAATCTGATTTGTAATGAAGTGTTTTCAGCAACCTTCATTACTATAGATCCCGGATATGCCTGATACATAAAACACCCTCTGTAGATGATTAGAATTATTCTTTCAGCTAGAAAATTCTGTTGTGAACCATTTCATTTGAGAAATATCATTCCTGTTTCAAAAGTTTTGTATGTTAAAATCGTATGTAAGCATTGGCAATGTATATGTTACGGATTATGTCCACTTTTAGTTATTTTAGTTAGGTAAATCATTAGTTTAATATAAGTAGGTTTATGCATGTCGATACCTATATCTTCAAAATTTAAATTATATCGCGTGACAATAAAGCGTTGAACTGGTACCGATGGAGAGCGCACTCAAGCGGAGATATACTTGTGTGGAAAAAGGCCCGTGCGGGACTTCACTTCAAATTTTGCGATATATGAGTGCGTTTGCTATTCGATACGCTAAATATCTCATGGATCCCGCAGCCGTTCCCAAGAAGTACGCTGACTCTGCCGAGACAGCATATCATCTTTCATACATCATGTTAACAAGATAATCATTTGTTCAGTTCAGTTGCATTTTTGCTCTCATCATAGTTAGACCTATTTTCCATGTATATTCCGTAATTAATCGAAGCATTGTGAAATAAATATTTTTAAAAAAGGACTTGAGCACTCCAAAAAGTTATTTGGCTCAGTCGTGCGGATTTTCCAGAGTTTACCGTATTGTACGTGAACTTTTCGTTTCAACGATTGACTGGAAATTCGAACCTTGTTGCTTCGTTGAGTGGAAGTGTTGTATTGGCGGCTCTTCAAACATCAAGAAACCGAATCTATCGCAGATACCAATTCAACTCATCATCAACGGATCATCGGAATTTGGAACAGAATCGACCAAGTTCTCGAAGAAAACTCCTACAGTGAAGACAAAATCGCCGATCTGTTGGTCCTCTTCATAGTTAAGTTGGAGATGCTCATAGTCACTTTGATTTTAATGTAAGTACAACTTTATGGAAGAATTGTTGAACGATTTTGAGAAATTGAATATCGATACCCCTTTAACTGACTCTCAAACAAATACTTTTTCACCTCTGCCAAATTCAGAACCCAATATGGCCCAACAATTGAAACCTGAATACCTCAATTGCATTCCCGAATTCGATGGAAATCCCCACGAATTGAACAGATATATTACGATTAGTGAGTCTTTGATCAAGAATTTCTATAACGCAGAAAATCCAGAACATTTTCAAAACACTTTCTTGGTGAACTCAATTATTTCTAAATTAAGAGGCAATGCCAAACTTTTAGTCAATATCCAAAATATTTCCTCATGGGAAGATCTGAAATCAACTCTTATCAGAAGCTTTGCCGACCAAAGAGACGAAGCATGCATTAATAGAGATTTAGTCATGTTGAGGCAAGCGGCTGGCGAAAAACCTCAACAGTTCTTTGACAGGTGTTTGAAAATATTGAATCTTCTATGTAGTTATACTGATGTTCACGAGACTACGGATGCAGCGAAAAAATTAAAACGAGATCTTTACCAAGATTTAGCCTTGAAAACATTCTTAGCCGGATAAAGAGAACCCTTAGGAACAACAATACGTTGCATGAAACCTACAAGTTTAAGTGATGCTCTTCAGTTTGTGATCAGAGAAGACGATATTAATTATTTCCAAAATTTATCTAATAAAACAATCACCTGGAATCAAATTACCCCAAATCAAAGACCATATTTGCCTCAACAAAGATATAATAATGGACAAAACATGCCTTTCAATGTCCAAACACAGAATAACCATTTCAGACAAAATACCTTTCCTTCCCAACCTGTGAATATTCAAACTAGACCAAATAATCCACCACAACGGTATTTCTCGAATGCACAAGTTTTTTGAAGACCTGAAAATAGAAATGTTTTTAAACCAAACTCAAATCAAACGTTTCCAAGAGCTACGCCTATGAGTATGTCGACAAGAAATACTGGAAATTTTGCTAAACTTTCAACTTCATTTCAAAATCAAAATCAAACATACAGGCCTACTCCAATGAGTAATTCAACAAGAAATACCAATAATTTCAACAAACCCCAGCAGAATTTTGTTTCGGAAGAACTATTTTATACTGAAGGTGACCCAAATTCTTGCCAAAATTATCAAAATCAATTCTAACAAGACCAAATCAATATTGATCAACATTATTCTGAAGAAGATGGTCATTGCTTTGAAGAAATCCCAGAACAACAAGATGTTGACGCAAATGTTGAAACTTATCAAGAAAATTTTTCAGAAACGCCTCTGAACAATCAAAATACTTAGAACCACTAATAATCTCACCAAATAACGTAAATACGAGCGAACTATCATACATCGTATTTCCTGAGCTCAATGTTAAAATTCTGATAGATTCGGGCTCAACGAAATCGTTCATTGACCCGGATATAGCATTCAATTTTTTTCCAAATTCTATAAGAGATGAACCTTTCATAGTATCCACGGTTTTCCAAAAATCAGCACATAAATATAGCGCATCAATACCTGCCTCACCTATTTTCAAATTGCCTAAACAAAAGAATCTGAAATTCTATCTATTCAAATTCCATAACTTTTTTGACGGTTTAATCGGACTAGACAATTTAAAATTCTTAGAAGCAAATCTTGATTATAAAGGAGGATATCTGATAACCCCTCACACTAAGATCCGACTTTTATTTCACCCAACAAAGAAAAAGCTCAATTTGATTTCGATTCAACCTAGAACACAACAAATTATTAAAATAAAAACTTCGATTCGAGACGGCGAGATCGTAATACCATATAAAAAAATTCACAATTGTGTGATACCAGAAAGTCTAAGTATCGCTAAAACTGGCGAAGCATTCACAACGATCCTCAATAATACTACCAAAACAGTGACTTTAGATTTTTTCGAACCAATAACAGTTGACAAATTCGATCGACAAGAAATTCAAAATTTTGATTTTAATCACATTCAAGACAGCCCAAAGCAAGATTTAGACCTTCGAAATATAAGAACCGGTCATCTCAATGATGAAGAGAAAAACTCAATTCTGAATCTATGTGAAGAATTTGCGGACATATTTTATCATGAGAATATGCCACTGACTTTTACGAACCGTATAAAGCATAAGATCAAAACAACAGACGAAATTCCCGTATATTCTCGACCATATCGTTATCTCTTCGTTTACAAAGACGAAGTGGAAAAGCGAATTAAAAAAATGTTAGACTCAAAAATAATTCAACCCAGCAACTCACCATGGTCCTCCCCAATTTGGGTAGTGCCAAAGAAATTAGACGCCTCTGGTAAGCAGAAATGGCGGGTAGTCATTGATTATAGGCAACTCAATAACAAAACTGTAGATGACAAATATCCCTTGCCTAATATAACTGACTTGCTCGATTAGCTAGGTAGGTGCCAATACTTCTCCACACTCGATTTGGCCAGTGGATTTCACCAAATCGAGATGGACAAGGATGATATTGAAAAAACAGCATTCAATACTGAGAACAGGCACTACGAATTCCTTCGTATGCCTTTTGTGCTGAAAAATGCCCCAGCAAGCTTCCAAAGGGTGATGGACAATATCCTGAGAGGTATCCAAAACGAACAGTGTTTGGTCTACCTTGATGATATAATCATTTTCTCCACTTCCCTTCAGGAGCATATCGAAAGGCTTAGGAACGTATTCCAAAGACTAAGAGATTCAAATTTTAAAATCCAACTAGACAAATCTGAATTTCTTAGAAGAGAAGTAGCCTACCTGGGCCACGTAGTGACCCCTCACGGCGTTAAACCCAATCCCGATAAAATAAGAGCTATTAAACAATTACCAATTCCTAAAACACCAAAACGAATTAAAGGATTTTTAGGGCTTCTAGGATATTATCGCAAGTTTATTAATAATTTCGCAAAGATCACGAAACCATTGACGAAATGCCTTAAGAAAGGAGCCAGCATTGTACACGACCAAAAATTTATAACCTGTTTCGAAACATGCAAAAAATTTACTAATTAATGAACCTATATTACAATATCCAGACTTCTCGAAAACCTTTAATTTAACTACCGACGCTAGCAACGTTGCCTTGGGAGCCGTGCTCTCACAAGGACCTATCGGACGAGATTTGCCAATAGCATACGCCTCCCGGACCTTAAACGACTCAGAGCAAAATTATTCTGTGATTGAAAAGGAACTTCTTGCCATAGTTTGGGCATAACTATGAGTATAACTATGACATTATATACAAAAAGGGAACACAAAACACTAACGCAGACGCTCTCTCTAGGATAGAAATACATACCAAAGACACAAACGACTTTTGGAATCAGTTGGATGATATACTGGGAGACACAGACAATTACAATGAAAATCAATCAAATCTCTTCAAAATACCCGAAAAATCTCCTATAGAATTTTACACCGAAACCATCGCTATCCCTATAGATGACGTAGATAATTGTTCAACCCAAGTACAACCCGATCCTGAACTTTCTATAAATACTGAAGAAGTAAACGAAACAAATGAACAAACTACAAGTAATGAAAACGAAACGCAAAATCAAGACAAACACGAAGAAAACTTAAATGACGATGATCAAACAATTCACTCGAACAACGAACAGAATTCAATTTTCGGAATACCAATAATGGAAACAGCAGTCAACTATGGACTGAATCAAATATTCATTAGCTCCGTTTTACATTCCCCATGTAAACCGAAAATTAAAATTTTATTTGAAAAAAAGAAACGCATACACTTACAACTCTCACAGAATGATTTCGAAAAAGACACCATTGACTTCATAAAAAATTATATAAACCCCGAGATCCAATATTATCTATATTTCGAAAGTCCAGAACTTAACGAACCATTCACGACCATTCTTCAACAATATTTCAAATCAACTTCACTGAAATTCAAGAAATGTACTAAAAAACTCATTGACATCACGAACAAATATGACATGAAAGAGATTATTCAAAACTACCACGAGGGTAAGTCTAATCATAGAAGAATAGACGAAACGCTTCAACGTTCATCAATGAATGTGAAGTTTGCCATCAAAGCAAATTCATATTTGCCCCATTTGCACCCAGTGAAAATAAAAATGAATGTAACCCCAACGTCTACCAGACCGTTCGAAATAATCCATATGGACACCTTCACCTTAGAACAGAACAAATTTTTGACCATCATAGATAGTTTCTCGAAATATGCTCAAGCATATCACCTGAATTCTCTCTCAAGTACAGAAATAGTTGATCACCTCATTCAATTTTTCTCGCATCACGGTGTACCTGAACAAATCATTGTTGACAATGGTACCGAATTCAAAAACTCTGTGATTTCCGAACTACTAGGACTACACAAAATCAAAATACATTTTTGTCGCCTAACCATCCTCAATCAAACGGAACTATCGAACGATTCCATTCGACAATTATCGAACATGTACTGTGCTGGGCACGGATATAATGCATCATGATTGTGAAAAGTAATCAAAGATCAAATGTCAAATACAGATAAACTAATCACGTCCAAAGAAGAATTATTACTGCAGGTGGCCTATATCAAGTCATAAACAGATCAATCTCAAAAGCGCCGAAAATATAAGTTATGTTCAACTTCGTTTATCAACTAGAATGATGAACACAAGAATGTATGTACAAATGACCTAAAAGGGCACTGATAAAAGGAGTAAATATCTTAAAATTTGATATCACAGAGAAAAACAAAGCCATAAATTTGGAACTTGATGACAAAATATGGTGCACCTGTTCTTTTGTCGAATTGCCGCTTTGATAGAAACAAAGGGTGAATTTTTATATAAAAATGATGACCGAAAGTCAATCGAAAGCAGTCAGTAGTCAGCAGTCACAATCATGGCTCGGAGGAGCTAAGTTCCTTGATACCGTGGTCACCACGGTTTGTGTTGAAGCTAACGGACTTTTAAGTAGCTGATTCTTTGTCGACAGACATCAGAACATACTTTGTCCGTTTTGCAAGTTGTCGCTAGACATTGCAAAAGTTAGTTTTCAGGCTGAAAGTGAAGCTCAATAGTTTTTGTAAAAGTAAATTGTACAGTTGAAAGTTTTCTCAGTTTAAACCAGTCAGTTCACAAGTGTCGCGAATTTCCAAACGAAGTGAAAAGTGAACCAGATACAAAATATGTAAGTTGCCCAAAACCAGTCTATATAAATGCCCGTAGGAAAATATTTCAGATCATTGACCCAAAAGTTTAAAAGGCACATGTTAGGGAATTATGCCATTCATATCAGAGGGTGTCGTTTGTCGGATAGATAGTAGCCAGGGTTGTATACAAAAATATTAAAGTATTTGACGTATGATTTTCTGATTACAAAAGAGTGACTGATAAAATAGCTTTGTGTATTGAACTTGATGGGATAATTACCTGTATGATTCTAAATTCGATTTTGTATTCTTTTATGTGAATTTATATGGTTCTTTCAGGAGTACTCATAAATCTTGATAATATTTCTATATGTCAGTAGACCACCATATATATTTTTTGAATAAATACTTCATGTTTATATTAAGTTAATCGATGCCATTGTTATTTCATCCGCCTGTAAAACCGAACCCTAAAAACATCTGTAGCTTACCACCTCACATATAGGACAAATCCGCTCGGCCTATCCAAAAATAATTTAACATCTTATCAACTAGTGAGGTGTGCAGCACAAATGGTGTCAGGTGTGGGGTATTACACAGCCTTATGGGCAGCACAAATGGTGTCAAATGTGGGGTATTACACAGCCTTATGGGCAGCACAAATGATGTGGGGTATTACACAGCCTTATGGGCAGCACAATTTGGTGTCAGGTATTATACGAGTTTTATGGTAAATATAGGCGATCCCTATACCGTCGGGTGAAATAACAGGCATAGAAACGAAGTTAGATTTTGAAGAAGCAGGTTCAGAGTTGAGATAAAATTTGTGTCAAATAATTTAGTAGTAGAAAACCAAAGAGAAACTGAAATGGCTCGTGAAATATTGCTACCAGTATCAGTGAATTTAGATTCTATTCCCTTTTATGCAGGACAATCGAATATAAACGATTTTATCCAAACTATCGATGAAACGGCTATTATTGCACATTGGACGGAGAAACAAAAAGTAGCAATTGCACGAATAAAATTAAGGGGACTGGCGAAACAATTTCTTGAATCAGAATTAAGTTTGAAAATCACTGAAGACTGGAATTTTTTGAAAACCAAGTTGAGAGAGCATTTTGCAGTAAGTCAGATACCAGGACAAGCTTTGAGAAATTTTTTGGAATGTAATCAAAGGCAGGGAGAAACTTGTAGACAATTTTTGGTTAGATTGAAATTATTAGCGTTGAAAACTCTCACGACTACAGGAGACGAAACGGTGGATACGGTCCTGAAACAGCAACTCGATAGAGACATAACCACCCAATTTGTTATGGGACTAATGAACCCTGTCCGAAAGCGAGTCTTATCTATTCAGCCTACTATTATCGGAGAGGCCTTGAAAATCGCCGAACGGGAAGAGACAATTGAAAAGATTACGGAAAATCAAGAACGCGTTGCCCCTGAAGTAAGAACTACGATATCATTTAGGGAAAGAAAGTGTTATGAATGTCACAGGGTGGGCCATAAAGCGAATAATTGTAGAAATGGTTTTAGAATTGGAAGTGAGGATAATATTAGAGATGACAACTGGGATGAGAGGGTGATATGCTATGGTTGCAGAAAGAAAGGTCATATTATGAAGAATTGTCCGAATAATAGCGTGATTTGTTATAACTGCAAAAATAAAGGGCATTACGCAAAAACATGCCCTGTGAGAGATCGTAGGCCGGTGACTGAGACAAGAGGGAATTTAAACGGGAATGCAACAATAGATAAGAACGAAGCGATACAGATTTACACATGCGATAATGAAAGGCCAAGAAATACAGCATTGCTAGATATTGATGGAAAACATCGCACGGCACTTATTGATAGTGGAGCAACTGTATCGTTGATAAAAATAGCGATGTCTAAGGGATTCAAAAAGATTGATGATAGGAACGGAAATAGAGATAGTATTTTGATGGACATTCAAGGAAATTGTATACCTAGTAAAGGGAAAGTTTTAGTACCCATTAGGTTAGGCGAAGATATAGTGATAGAGCATGAGTTTATTGTTTTGGAAAATGGAAATTTTCGGACGGATTTCTTGATAGGGTTAGATTTTCTTCAAAAGTATGAAGTTAAAATAGATTGGGGTCAAGGACGCATGTTTATAGGTGAACAGGAAATTGAGCTTATGGAAGAAGGAAAATTGAAGGAAGTTGATATAGTAAAACATGTTATGGAGAGGAGATTGAAAAGTATGGAAAGACAGATCACAGAACTCAAGGAGATTATAGTTCGCCAAAATGAGGTAGCTTCTAGAAAAATCCAAAAGGACGATGAAACCTTGTCGTTTGCCGCGACAAATGGTTTCTCTGTACAGACAACGGCAAATTGTTTGACAGACAGCAGGACAGTCTATCAGGAAAATTCAAAAAAGTTACGACCTGAAGATAGGACAAAGAGCCGATCAGGTACAAAAAGGGTGAAGAATATCAGAATTGAGTATTCTGATAACAAGAAAACTCCTGAAAGAGTTCACGAGAATCGTAGAAGAAATGAGTGTGTACAGGCGTGTCCGATAAAAACGGAATGTAGTAATGATAAGCGTAATCAGTTTGAGAGAAAAGCTGAGACTCGAGATAGAAAAAGTAATCTGAGTTTGGAAAGACGGAAGCAGATCGAAAAAGTTCCGAGAGATGAGGTTAAAGTGATGAGAAATATGAATAAGAAGAAAAAGGATATTTCGAGAGGAAATGAGCGAACCGTAGAGATTTCGGAAAATGTGTTGGAAATGAGAAATTTCGGGGAAAATAGCGAGAAGCAGAGTAAGAGAGTTGAGAAAGTATTGAAAGATAAGTTGAAACGAGTGAGAAATGAAAATTCAGAAGAAAAAAGTGAGACGAGAAGGGGTCAAGAAACATTTGAGGCAACTAATCGTTGTAATGAGCGAATATCAAAATCCGCAACGAATACGAATATCGTTACGAGAGGGAATGCAATGGAAAATAGGAAAAATTCGGAAAATTCTTCCAAGGAAGAACGTCGAAATCAAGTACTACCTTGCAGTTCAGCTGTGTACTTATCTGAGGATATTACACTACCTCCGAAAACGATGGTTGTTTGTTCAGGAAATATGAGATATTTCAAGAGAATTACTTCTGAAAATGTAGTTTTAGAAGGAAATGACGGAGTTCATGGTTTAATGTTTGCTAGAACACTTTGTGAACGACAAAAGAGAGTACCGATTCGATTAGTGAATTTATTGGATAAAGAAAGAGTTTTACGAAAGAAAACAGTGGTGGCGTATGCGTATGAGACAGACTTAGATATAAAAGGAAAAGAGGTGAATAAAAATGGAATATATTCTGTTGAAGTTAACAAGGAAACAGAGAAATTATTGGAGCAGATGAAGTTGAATAACCCTGTAAATAGAGATCAAGAAAAATTAGTCAAGCTAGTGAAAGAATATATAGATATATTCCGTGCGCCGAATAAGAAATTGACATTTACTTCCAGAGTAAAACATCATATTATTACTGAAAATGTACCACCGATAGCAAAGCGACCGTATCGAGTACCTTATCAGAGAAAGAAAATACTTGACAGAGAAATACAAGAACTATTGGATAATGACATAATTGAGGATTCACAATCCCCCTGGAGTGCTCCTTGCATTTTGATAGAAAAGAAACGACATGACGGAGAAGATGCAGAATTCAGACTTTGTATAGATTATAGAAATTTAAATGAAATCACAAAAACTGATTATTTCCCGCTGCCAAATTTACAAGAGACTTTAGATGCTTTGAGTGGGAGCGGATTATTCAGTGTATTAGATTTAGCTAGCGGATATTATCAAGTAGAAGTTGACGAAAATTCCAAAGATAAAACGGCTTTTAGTACACCTTATGGACATTATCAATTTAATAGACTACCTATGGGATTAGTTAATGCACCCGCTAGCTGGCAAAGATTGATGTACGCAGTTTTGTCAAAATTAACTGGAAATGAGTGTTTAGTTTATTTAGATGATATTATAATTTTCAGCCCAGACAATGTTGACGAGCATTTAGAAAGACTAAGACATGTATTTGAAAGATTGAGAGAAAGTAATTTGAAATTGAAACCTACAAAGTGTCACTTTTTACAAACAGAGACGAAGTATCTTGGTCATATAATTTCAAAAGGAGGCTGTACTGCTGATCCAGAAAAAACGGAAGTTATTAAACATTATCCTCGACCACAGAGTGTGAAAGAAATTCGCGCATTTTTAGGCCTATGTGGATTTTATCGAAAATTCGTACCAAAATTCTCCGAAGTAGCGTTGCCTCTGGTAGAATTAACTAAGAAAAATGTACCATACATATGGACGGACAGACAGAAAGAATCATTTGAAACACTAAAAAACGCTCTTATTAAACCACCGATTTTGAGATTTCCAGACGTGAAGAAAACTTTTATATTAAGTACCGATGCTTCTGCTACTGCAATAGCGGGTGTACTAAGTCAAGAATTTGAAGGATCAGAATTACCTGTTTGTTATTCTAGTAGAACTTTGAACTCAGCTGAAAGACGGTATTCAACTATTGAGCGTGAGTGTCTGGCCGTTATATGGATGATCAAGAAACATAGAATTTACCTAGTAGGAAATCATTTCACAGTCTATACTGATCATAGGCCTCTTATTTATTTGCTAACTATAAAGGATCCTAGTTCAAGATTAGCAAAATGGGCGTTATCCTTAGCAGAATATAGCTTCAGTATTCTTTATCGTCCGGGATCCAAGAATACAAATGCTGATGCCTTGACAAGATTGAGAAGCACCGAAGAAACAAAAAACTCGATAAAATTAATAACTAACATACCTCGTGAAGAAGAAATCGAAAGTTCACCTATTATTGATATGGTATGGAGCAACGCACATATTAAACGCCAACAGAATGCGGATAATCAATTGAGAAATTTGATCAATTCCTTAGATGAGACAAGTGACGATTTCTATTTGAATTTAGAAGGAATATTGTACAAAAGGAGAGACAATAATGAGAGAAAAGATAAGATATGCGCACCAGCGACTATGATAAAGGACATAATTAAATTATACCATAGTGCAGTTACGTCAATGCACCCAGGCCAAAAGCAAACTTTGAAGACGATTCAAAGAGATTTTTATTGGAAAAATATGAGAAAAGACATTGAAAATTTTTGCAGGAAATGTCATAGCTGTAATCTTAGAAAAGCAAATTACCAACCCCCAGCAGAGTTACAAAATCTTTATGCACCTGAAGCCCCGTTTGACCGAATATCTATGGATATTGTAGGACCTCTGAATAGAACAAAAAACGGAAATAAATATATTTTAACAATAATTGATCATCTCACTAGATACCCAGAAGCGGTCGCACTTCCTGATATTACAGCTGAAACCGTAGCAAAAGCATTTGTTGTAAATATAATTTGTCGATTCGGAACGCCAATGGCATTATTAACCGATAGAGGAAGTCAATTTATGTCAAGAATGTTCAAGGAAGTTTGTAAAATACTTGATATTAAGAGATTATTAACAACCCCGTATCATCCACAATGCAATGGAATTATTGAAAGAATGCATCTTCAAATGAAACAAATGATATCTCATTACGTAACTGATGAAAATGATGGATGGGACGAATACCTACCGTTTGCGATGTTAGCCTATAGAAATCAGATTCATGGGTCGACTAATGAAAGCCCCTTTTATTTGATGTTTGGACGAGATTTCATACTACCACATCAATTGGTTAATCAGAAAACCCGAATAAGGTATGACATTGATAGTAATTACGCCGCCGAACTCACTCATAGAATGCAAGTCGCACATGAGATAGCTAGAGAATCTCTTGAAAAAAGTTCAGAAAATAGACGAGAAAGATTCAATAAAAAGGCAAAGACCAGAGAACTGAAAATAAGTGACCGTGTATATTTACATACTCCAGTTGTATCAAAAGGCAGAAAATTAGCAAGCAAATTCTATCCAAATTTTAGCGGGCCATTTAGAATAATAGAAAAACTTGGACCAGTGACTTATAAGATTCAAAAGATCGGAAGTAGAAAAGAAGAGCAAATCGTTCATGCAAATAGGTTGAAATTAGTTAAGGGTGTAGAATCAGCTGACAGTGAGGAACATTCAGTCGAAAACGAGGTACAAATAAATAATGGGCCAGAGGACGATGACCCGTCCCTTTACGATATTGGGATACCTAGAATAGAACTAGGTCAAATTCAGAATCCGAGAACATCTGGTGAATCAGATAACGAAACGGACTCCACAAACTCAGACTCGGAGAGCAACGAAGAAGGAAATACAAGTAATGATAACGAGGAAGAAAGTAATGACGACGAAAGTATAAGCGAGGAAGAACAATACGAATCTGCCAGCGAGTCAAATTCAGAACCAGAAGTTGTTCATAATCACCAAACCCGGTCAAGAGGGCCTGTAGAAGAACACGATTGGGTGTTACGTCGTCGAATTTAGACAGATAAACATGTCAGAGCACGAGTGGATTTTACCACGGTCGATATGACAAATCGTATACTCAGAATAACAGAGAATGAAGAGTGATGAGATAAATATAGGTAGTAAAAATATACATATAGATATATAGCTGTCAACTCTCATGCGCATAAGAAATTAGGAAGGTGAAATAAGTGGAAATAAATATTAGGTTATGGGGAAAACAAACTAATACACTATGCTTCCATCAAAATCTAACGAGCTAAATACCTTGAAACGGTAAAATGGAATTTTGGCAGACCTACTGATATTGAGTGAAAAATATTTCAGATGAGGCCAAAATATGCGATAGTAAAAATCACACTGAAAGAACTATGAGTTATAACCATATCATAAGATAGGGACCATTGACAGTGTATAGTAGATAGGGAATTAGTTATTGTGAGATTAGGAGAAAAATAAGTAAAAAAAGAGAGTAATGAAATGGTGAATTGATAGTAAGATAGAGATGAAAATTTTAATGTAGTGCCGAAAACATTGTAACTTATGAAATGAGCTATATTGTAGAAATAAGTTCAGATGAGGGCAAACAGACGTTTTGGTTTATGGGCACATGGACTTTTAATGAATAACTTAGCGAGGGAATACCTCACGCTGATCGACGTGGTGATGCAGAGCAGATACTTCAACCAGCGTCTGAGTATCGACAGATGCTACAATCTGTTGTACCTGTCATTGTTCCATGCGGAACACCTGAGGACTTCGCAGTACATGGGTCTATGGACGTGTACTTGTATTTAGTGCATACTGAGAACATGCAACGAGTCAAGGGAATTCCATTGGTGCCAAGGCATACCCAACCAAGACCTGCCCTTCGATGACCTCAGCCCGGTCATCGAGATGACATCAGTGAGTTTCACTGAGAGCAACTGGGACGACGGGTTCTCAGCACAAACTACGGCCGCCCTGCAGAGAAGTGGAAGATGGAATCTTCCACCCTCTAAATCAACCCCGAAGCGGATCTTCCAGACTCACCTGAGTTCACCTCTGTGGATGCAAATGGACCACCAGGACGAGCCTGGTGACTACCAGGTTTTTTAATCACCCCGTGAGTGTGAGATGTGGTTATAGGTACCTTGTGTTTTGTTTGTTTTTTTTTAAAGAAACGCTTGAAGTGAAGTTCAGAGTGTTAAGGTAGTATTTTAATTAGTATTGGATTATATGTATGAGATTTCGCTATGTTAATTTAGATTTACTTTTCCTTTCTTTATACGAGAATTTTTTTATTTTATTGTGAGTACGTTTCGATACATGTATATTGTTCAGGTTCGAAATTAATACTTTTGTGAGTATCAATTTCTTAAAAGGGTGAGGGAGGAATGTGCTGGGCACGGATATAATGCATCATGATTGTGAAAAGTAATCAAAGATCAAATGTCAAATACAGATAAACTAATCACGTCCAAAGAAGAATTATTACTGCAGGTGGCCTATATCAAGTCATAAACAGATCAATCTCAAAAGCGCCGAAAATATAAGTTATGTTCAACTTCGTTTATCAACTAGAATGATGAACACAAGAATGTATGTACAAATGACCTAAAAGGGCACTGATAAAAGGAGTAAATATCTTAAAATTTGATATCACAGAGAAAAACAAAGCCATAAATTTGGAACTTGATGACAAAATATGGTGCACCTGTTCTTTTGTCGAATTGCCGCTTTGATAGAAACAAAGGGTGAATTTTTATATAAAAATGATGACCGAAAGTCAATCGAAAGCAGTCAGTAGTCAGCAGTCACAATCATGGCTCGGAGGAGCTAAGTTCCTTGATACCGTGGTCACCACGGTTTGTGTTGAAGCTAACGGACTTTTAAGTAGCTGATTCTTTGTCGACAGACATCAGAACATACTTTGTCCGTTTTGCAAGTTGTCGCTAGACATTGCAAAAGTTAGTTTTCAGGCTGAAAGTGAAGCTCAATAGTTTTTGTAAAAGTAAATTGTACAGTTGAAAGTTTTCTCAGTTTAAACCAGTCAGTTCACAAGTGTCGCGAATTTCCAAACGAAGTGAAAAGTGAACCAGATACAAAATATGTAAGTTGCCCAAAACCAGTCTATATAAATGCCCGTAGGAAAATATTTCAGATCATTGACCCAAAAGTTTAAAAGGCACATGTTAGGGAATTATGCCATTCATATCAGAGGGTGTCGTTTGTCGGATAGATAGTAGCCAGGGTTGTATACAAAAATATTAAAGTATTTGACGTATGATTTTCTGATTACAAAAGAGTGACTGATAAAATAGCTTTGTGTATTGAACTTGATGGGATAATTACCTGTATGATTCTAAATTCGATTTTGTATTCTTTTATGTGAATTTATATGGTTCTTTCAGGAGTACTCATAAATCTTGATAATATTTCTATATGTCAGTAGACCACCATATATATTTTTTGAATAAATACTTCATGTTTATATTAAGTTAATCGATGCCATTGTTATTTCATCCGCCTGTAAAACCGAACCCTAAAAACATCTGTAGCTTACCACCTCACATATAGGACAAATCCGCTCGGCCTATCCAAAAATAATTTAACATCTTATCAACTAGTGAGGTGTGCAGCACAGTACGACTCCTTAACACACGAGGTTTTCTGAAAACACCCGTAAAAATGAAGATGGTTTACGCCATTCTTGCGTATAATCATTCCTTGCATTCAGCCACCAACATGAAACCAATATACATCATCAATGGCCACAAAACCAATAATGACCCTTTTAATTTGGAAATCGAAAAACTTTTAATAAATGATTATATAATCGACCACAAAGAACGCGCAAAATTGATATACTCACGAATAAACCAAGACCTCATCAGAGAGAAAGAGAAACGAATTGAAAAAATCAATTAAAATCGTGACAATCCCGATATATTCGAACCAAATCAAACAGTCTTTAAGAAAATCCATGAAAGAAAGAAAACTGCAAATAAATTTAAAAAACCAGTAAAATTAGTTTCAACAAACGCTCGAAAGAAAACAGTATCTACTAACACCCAACAAAAAATTCACATGGATAATCTAAAACGTACTCTCAAAAATACCTTTGAATTCAAAAACTGATATACTCATATCTCTTTCAGCTTACCCGGCATCTCGGGATCCCCGGAAGTAAAACTTAAAAACCTAAACAATAACCCTGGTTTAATCCCACTCAAACTAGGCGTTGCAAGAATTCAAGAATATTCACATCGACTCATTCATTTTTACGATCTTCATCCTATAATTACTGAAATCCATTCATTGAAAATACAGTCACATAATTTGAATCTTTCAATCAACAAAAATTTAATGTACCTGAACGACTCTTCGAATTTCCTTAAAATACTGAATTTTATCGAAGAAAAGATAGAAAACAAACTAACAGAAATATTACCTCATCCAGATAGAATCAAACGCGGTTTGATAAACGGTTTGGGATCAATTTTCAAGGCTATCTCAGGAAATCTACATGCAAACGATGGAGAACGATACGAACAGATGATCGAACAATTGCAGAATAACCAAAAAAATTCAGTATCAAGTATGAGAACTAGCAATTCACTATCTATCAACAATTTCAACAACACTGTTCAGAAAATCAATCACAATCAGAAACTCATCGAATCCAAAATTAATCAAATAGCTAAAATCGTAGAAGGTCAAGTATACCGGGAAAATTCAAAATATATTAAAAACGTTTTCAATGAAATCATCAGTCTATATGAAATGATTTTTTCCATTCTACAAGACATTGAAAATTCAATGATGTTTTCAAGATTAGGAATAATGCATCCCAGCATTATGAAAACATGTGATTTTTTCAATGAACTCAAAATTATACAAGATAATATCCCAAATGGAAAACGTTTACCCTTAGATGTCACTATAGAGAATGTGTTGCTTCTGGAGAAACTAGTAAAGATAGATAGCTATACATTTAATAACAGAATAATATACATTCTGAATATTCCAATCTCATTTTCATTTGAATTTGATCTATTCCACCTAGTCAGTTCAAGGTTATTATCCCGAAAAACAAATTTTTGGCTATAAATAAGTTGTACTACGCATATTCGTGTGACGATTGTACGAGACTTGCACTCCAATCCTACTTCTGCGATGGAATGAAAATACAAGAACTTCAAGAAGAAAACCCCTGCGAAGTCCACCTTTTGAGCCTGAAAAACACTTCCACTTGCTCACAAACATATGTCTCTATCTCTAGCCCCATGGTTAGAAGACTAGGAGAATCCAATCAATGGGTGACCGTACTGCCAAAAGAAGAAAATGTGAAAATCAACTGCCACCACCAAGAAGAAATAATAAAGATAAAATGCACAAACCTATTCGACATCCCAATCGGCTGTCGAATCACCACCCCTCTGCGAAATATCAGTAACGAAGAATATTTCAGCAATCCCGGCAAGCCGATTCTATTCCCAAATACCGATACATTTGCGAATGAACCACTGAGAGAAGACCTCAAGATCGGTCTCGAAGACATCGCATTGGAAGATCTATACAATATCAAGAGGATGACTTCCGAAAACCAACCAAGTATTTCTTTCGCCTCTACATTCCACATCCCTAGTATTTGGACAATCATTTTGTATGGATTTGGAATCATATTGATTGGTTTCATCGGATACAAAAACATTCGGCCAAGACGATGCATCAAGAAGAAGCAAGAAAATGAGCAGCCCGCAATAGACCTCTCAGAAATTCAAATCTCTCGCTAACCCTCTGGATTTGAATCTTTGGGGGGAGGAAATATCTCATGGATCCCGCAGCCGTTCCCAAGAAGAACGCTGACTCTGCCAAGACAGCATATCATCTTTCATACATCATGTTAACAAGATCATCATTTGTTCAGTTCAGTTGCATTTTTGCTCTCATCATAGTTAGACCTATTTTCCATGTAATTTCCGTAATTAATCGAATCATTGTGAAATACATATTTTTAAAAAAGGACTTGAGCACTTCAAAAAGTTATTTCGCTATAAAGATACGCTAGCTGAAATTCTCATGTGTGCCGCGTTCAAATGACTATAACAATCACTCTATGAATTAATGTGCGTGCAAACTAGAGCTTTCCGCTTTGCCGCTTGTGACTAGAGCTTGCCGCTTACTCTGAAAGACGATTGGCTGATTTACGAACGAGAGAACAGGTGAGTGCCTTTTCAACGCTACGCATATACAGTCCACATAATCAAATCAAGACAGTATATAATCATTCAGAAAATCGTGGATTTTGGTACATTCCTTGTTGCAAATATTCAAATGTATCATATTCAAAAGAAATGTTATTCCTAATAATTCTTGTCGATATACTTTTCAGCACTCTGCTACCTGTTTTTCATCAAGTTCATTTCACTTCATTTTTTGCTCGGTTTTAAAGGTCGAACAATGTCAAAACCGGCATTTTTTTGTAAAGTTCACAAAGTTTATAAATATCCCGTCGAGTAGATCTTGAGGGGAGTTCATCGAGAGTATTGCCGCAAGGTACCTAGCCGAAGTTTTTGATTTTGTGATCCGAGATTGTCGTATAGAAGGGAAAATCCGTATTATTAATTTATTTTTTCACTTCCTCTATATACATATCCTTTGCATGTGTGCTTCAATTAATCATTTGTTATAATACTTATATGCTGTATAACATATTTCACCTTTTTTATTCCAAATTACAACTAACAGTTTTACTGACAGAAAGAAAAATACCAAATCGGCCTGGTTTGGTCGGTCTCGGGATTACATACTTGACATTGACATACTTCTAGTTTTACTCATCCCACATCATTAGTCATGTGAAATTTTTTCGATAACCTCAGGGTCAAGGCCCCAATTACAGGACAGCTACAGTTAAAAGTATAAAAGTATAATATATATAAAATATTCAATTAAATTACATAAAACTAAAATTATGAATAAATGAAATCAAGATATGGGATTATTATATAAGGTTATTTTATTCCATATTTAACATATTACATGCTCCTAATATCAATGTAATAAATATGTATATAATAATGAGAGATACAAACTGTAGCAAAACGCCTGAAGCACACTGTAATCGTCTACATTTAATACAGTTTCCTTTTTACCTGCATTGTTGATACCCGTCGTGGGTTTTATCGTCCACGGACAGATGACGCAGCTGTTACCCGGTTTGAAATAACGACTGTTATTATTTGGGTAGGAACCACTTTTTTTGGGGGGTTTTATCTCGGATCTTTATCTCTGTGAGGAGAATGCCTCGGACCACCTTGTTTTTTCCTCTCTCGCGATTTGATAGCGAAAGACCGGAGCTATAGGCCCCCTTTTACGGTGTAGAACCTGTGTTGCGTGCTGGAAATTCCTTTTTAGGGTTTGCGGCATCGGCTGGTCTCATCTTACAGGGTGACTTATAGGTTCACGTTCTGGAATATTAAAATAAGAAGCACCACTCGTTTTTTTTATTGGAGCCACCACCAATTTCCCACACACACCCCTGAGATTTTAGAAGAGTTTCGGAACATCTGGCGACCAACCCGTGGCTGGTGAAGCTCCAAGAATGGTGCTTGAAAAAACCCCTGTCAACTACAACCTGCGGCCCAGAGGAAATAACAGGGACGAGGTAGGACAAAAGGGCGACGATGGCATGGCAGCAACACCAACATCCCGAAATCTACAAAGCCAAAACAAAGGTAACAATAGTTCACCCCTTTTGAATGAGAGCGGCCCAAGATATGAACCCCCAGGAGACCACCAATCCAGGAATAGCTTGCCCCCACAAAATATCAGGTGGCAGGGAGCTGCAGGCCTGAATACGGGAGCTATTCCTAAAAATGTAGCTGGGCTGACTAGGAATATTTTTGTCCCACCAAGATCACCTCAACCTAATTTATTCCCAACTGCACCGCCTTTCGATATCAATTATATTGTATCCGAGGTTGTTAACCGATTGAAAATTAATGAAAATGGAAATGTTAAAGGTAGTCAACCAACAAATTTAATACCGAATAATGTACCATCGGCCACTTCCTCAAGTTTTGCCCATCAGGCCACTACTAATTACTTTGCCCCTCATGCCCCCATTAATCATTTTGCCCCTCAGGCCCCTACTAATTTTGCCCATCAGGCACATACAAACTCAAGCTTTGGCACTCAAACGTCAACAACTTCCTCGAACCCTACACAAGTTTTCAGTAGCTTTGCCCCTCAGGCCCCTAGTAGTTTTGCCCATAAGGCCCCTACTTATGCGACAAATTTCGGCGCCCCTCAGGCCAATAATTATTGTGATGGCTTCGGTCAACCCCCAGTTTTTACGTCAAGCGCCAGTGCACCACAAGCTCCGGCAAATATGAACATTCCTAATATGAACATGATTAGGGGTACACCAGGTCATCTCAATAACTATATGTATTATGGAAATCACCAACAAGCATCAGATAACTTTCCTGTAGATGAGACCAGCAGAGTGATCAAAATCATTCCACCGTTTGAAAATAATGGAAATTTGCACCCACTTGATTTTCTTAACATCCTAGAAACTAGTTTTGATGTCTGTAGCAATCCATTTTTTCGAGTAAAAATTATTCTGAGTAACTGCTTGAAACAATCGGCAAAAGTGTGGTTTGATGCATTCGCTCACAGATATGATAATTATCAGGTTTTCAGAAATGCATTTATAAAATATTTTTGGAATGAGCAAATTCAGGATGAATATAGGGCAAAAATAGAGAACGGTACATGTAAGGAAAATGAGAGCTATACCGATCATTTCACATATTGTGTATCCCTGGCCAAATTTCTGGACCCCCCGTTTTCTAATAAAAAATTAATCTTAAAGATTGGACGCCATTTTCCCCCTAGAGTTTCAGCTGTCCTCATTGGTGTTGATGACTTAGAGCTGGCAATTGAAAGGCTGAGAGAGGCGGATAATTTTTTCAACTCAAATTTCAGGAAGGAGACTAGAAAAATCAACGAAAACAATAATTATAAACAAAATACAAATCCTCAAAATAAAATAAATAGACCATTCTTTTTAAATAAAAATAAAGAAACTGAAAATGTAAAACATGTCTCCCACCTGGAATTTGAGGAAAACGTTTTGGAAAACGAGGAGCCCGCACCCCAATAAGCTCGCAGGGTGGTAGGGCAGTCAGTCGAGCAACTAACCTTAGCAAAAATAGAATATTACTGAATAACCCCAGGGAAGATTTGATTAGAGAAGAACCTTGTGATTTTGACCATATGCCCAATGATGATAGGTTACCAATAGTCCTGATCACCCTGTATGGTTATTCCTACCCAGCCCTTGTAGACAGTGGTAGTCAGGTATCAGCTTTGTCATCTGAAGTGTGGACCCAACTTTCGGATTTTTATCATGAAATACCCCATTTTCCTACTACTGGAATAAAAGTTACTGGAGCCTTCAAAACAAAAATGCGAAGGGTGTCATTACAAGCACATCTCACTTTTACATTAGAAAATGAACGATTCAACCATGAATTCCTCATGATAAATGAGCTATCCTATCCACTCATTCTAGGTATCGACTTCCTACGGTTATACAAGGTGATGATAAATTTGGAGGAAAAATATTTAGTATTTAAAATTAATAACCAACCTAAAGTTATCCCTGAATCCATTTTGCAGCATGATTTTCGGCAGCCAGAATCTGTAAACCTTTCAGCTATATTTCAAAAAAATGAGCCTCTGAATGAAAAAATTTTAAAATTGCAAGAGGTACCCTGTGAAAATCGATTCATACCCAAGTGGTGTGAAGTAGGGTTTCAGAAGTTACTGGGAAAATACAATGCAATTTTTTCTGATGTGCCTGGTTGTGTTTATAGTTATGAACACGCCATAAAACTTAGCAATAATGAGCCTTTTTTTGTGAAACCCTATCCCATACCACTGGCTCATCGTACTGCTGTAGAGGACACAATTTCAAAAATGGTTGAATGGAAAGTCATTGAAAGGGCCGCAACTCCTTATGTGTCCCCTATCATGACCACTGTAAAACGTGATGGTAGTGTGAGGGTCTGTCTGGATGCCAGGCACTTGAATGCTGTGATGGAACCAGACTATGAGCTTCCCAAGCCCATAGAGGAGATAATCAAGTCCCTGGCAGGTAAAAAGGTTTACTCGAAGTTAGACCTGACACATTCATACTGGCAAATTCCTTTAAGGGCCAGTGATAAGAAGTACACTGGCTTCATGTTTGGTACAGCCACCTATCAATTCTGTAGGCTTCCTTTTGGGGTCAAAACGGCAGTTGCAGCATTTACTAGGTGCATCAGTTCCATTTTTGGCAGTTCATATCGCTTTTTGATCCCTTATGTAGATGATTTGCTGATCATCTCAGAAAACCATGAAGAGCATTTGGGGCACTTGGAACAGGTTTTTAGCAGGCTGCAAGAGGTAGGATTTACAGTCAAGATCAGCAAGTGTGCTTTTTTTTGTGAAAAACTTAATTTTTTGGGTTATGTTATCAATTCCCAAGGAGTTTTACCTGATGAAGATAGGGTCCAGGCTGTGATTGATTTCCCTAGGCCAAGGAGTGTGAGGGAGTTGCAGCGTTTCATAGGTGTCTGCAACTATGACCGGCAATTTTGTCCAAATTTTTCCAGTGTTTTGGCTCCACTCACTGATTTGTTGAAGAAGGGAACTGCCTGGAAGTGGGACCCAGCAAAGGAAGATGCTTTCCAGCAGGTGAAAGGTCTCCTCAAGGAAAGTACCCTGCTTTACCACCCAAATCCCAAATTCCCTTGGTGTGTCCAGACAGATGCCAGCGATGTAGGGCTCGGCGCTCAACTTTTTCAGGTGGTTGATGGATCTAGGCAGGTGGTAGCATGGAGTAGTCGTTCCCTTTTGGACAGGGAGAAAAGGTATAGTTCAAATGAGAAGGAGGTGCTGGCCATTGTATTCGCATTGAATAAGTGGAGGACTTACTTGTTGGGCAAGAAATTTATAATCTATACTGACAACAAAGCAATTGTCTACTTACAGACTGCTAGGTTGTTGTCTCCTCGCATTACCAGGTGGGCCCTTGCCCTTCAGGAATTCTCTTTTGATATTGTCCATGTCCCAGGCAAGGAAAATGTTGTGGTAGATGGTTTATCTAGGGCCCCAGCATCCAGGCTCCCTGCCCCAATGGATAGATGTTTTCGGATTTCCTCTGTGTCACTTAAATTGCCTAATGAATTCTTGGAAACATTGAAAGACATTGCTGTTCATCAGCAGGATGACCAGAAGCTGCACCAGGTGATGGACTCCCTGCCACACTGTGAAAAGGTACAACAGTTGTTTGTAGTGTCCAATGGCATACTATATAAAAGGTCACCTAGTGGTTCGTTGTTGGTCTGCATTCCTCAAGCCTTAGTAGATCAAGTAATCACTGCTTTCCACTCTGCTCTTGGACATTGGGGGGTTTTCAAGACCTATGCAGCACTGAGAAATGAGGTCTGGTGGACTAATATGCATCGTAGGGTGAAGCGGAATGTCCTTAGTTGTGAGGTCTGTCAGAAAAGCAAGTCCACAGTCATGCCAAAACCACCACAGATGCAGATTCTTCCAAAGGGCAAGGATGATATTATTGCAATGGACATCTTTGGGCCCCTTATTCGCAGTAGAGGTGGTGTGTGCTATATTCTTGTTATCTTGAATCTTTTTACGAAACATGTGGCCTTGTACCCCTTGAAAAAGTCCACATCACGGGCCATGCTGAATAGGCTTACTAAAGATTATTTTCCCCTACATGGTATGGTTCAGAGGGTATTGCATGACAATGCAACCTACTTCACCTCACGTGTGTGGAAGGACACTCTCACTGGTTTGGGCATCCAACTAGTTTACTCATCAGTGCGCCATCCAGAAGGCAATAGTTCAGAACGGGTTATGAAAGAGTTGGGTCGCCTCTGCCGTTGTTTTTGTAGTGATAATCACTCCAGGTGGGCATGCGAGGTACCCCGTTTTGCTATGTTCTTGAACTCTGTGGTACATGAATCCACTGGATTCACACCAGATGAACTTCAGTTCGGACGGGAGCGCCTACGGTTGCTGCCGGATCTGTTTCATTGCCCACAGGACGGAGGTGATCCGGGTCTCATGCACACGGAGAAACTGGTGCTGGCCAAAGCCACCCTCAGAGGCAAAGCTGCGCGAAGGGCGGTGTCCAACCCCGGCAGGTCCGCTGTCTCCTTTGAAGGGGGTGCGCTGGTTCTACTAAAGGCGAACAACGTGTCGTCTGCCCTCCGCGCAGAAACTAAAAAGTTCCTTCTACTGTTTGAGGGCCCATATCGGATTAAGAAGAAGGTTAGTGACGCAACTTATGTTCTGCAGGATCCCGACACAGGAAAGGAGAGAGGCACGTTCCACGCCTCGCATCTTCGTACATTTCGACCGACCGTCCAGTAAAATGAAAGTACATATCAACATATCATATATAAATAAATACATGTGCATAATAACAATAACTACTGACAATTGACAATGACGTTGAGAGGTATTATGCCCAAGAAAAAAAAAAGGGGTGTAGATGTAGCAAAACGCCTGAAGCACACTGTAATCGTCTACATTTAATACAGTTTCCTTTTTACCTGCATTGTTGATACCCGTCGTGGGTTTTATCGTCCACGGACAGATGACGCAGCTGTTACCCGGTTTGAAATACAGTGACTCTATACAAGACAGTGGCGACAATAGGCGTCAGCGTTTTGATTGGTGACGCCATTAAGAGGCAAATTTTCTGTTTGTTTACATTGGTTTATATGGCGTTCACTGACTAAATCTTCTTGTGCAGTTATATTTCCCAAAAATTTCGCAGTTTGATCACTACAATACACGTATAATATCAATAGGCAGTGATTTAGCAAAAAATTTGACTGGTATGTACCTATATATCCCATAAATTCCTCTATTGAAATAACCTAACATTCTGTTTGTGCATATTACTATGTTTAATTTTGCATATTTCGTTTCAGTTTCAATATAAAATGCCTGGGAGTGCAGCTGTAGGCTGTTTCAATTCGGCAAAGAAAGGTTTTCTGATGAAAAAATTACTAAAAGACCCAAAACGCAGGAAAGAATGGGCAATCAAAACAACATGACAAGTGGATCCCTACATATTCATCAAATCTCTGCCAGGTAAAGTAACTAGTCATTCTGTTGAAATCATCCAGACTCACATACTTTTATAAATATACTGAAATACATTGTTTTTTTAGGCAAATTTTGAACCTGAAATATGGGAGAGAACTAGAGAAGATGAAAGCTGTAGACCTGTGAAGATTTTATTAGCTCCTTAGGAAACGAAAATCCTATTGAAATGGTATACCAAATTGTCAGTTTTGAAATGTTAGAGACAGAAAACATCATTTTTCTGTAGGGAACATGTAATGTATTTTTTTATCAATATGGAGAGTATTTCAGGCAATATTATTATGATATTGTCTCCCCAAAACATTGAAATTATTTACATCAATAAATTGTCATGATTTGAAGGATAAGATAATTATATACTTATCTAGCAAAAAGAAAGTAAGTAATTATTTTATTCTGTTCATTTTCTGTTGAAGTATGCTTTTTTGTTAATATACTTTTATGGTATTCCTTTGTTTATTATTTTTCTGATGCATGACAGATTATGTATAGGTATTCTTTCTAAAAACCAACTAATTAGATAAACACTGACAATAATTCATGTTCTACCTCAGATGTATTTCTAATCTAATTATATTACATTATTATAATATTAAGGTACATCATTTTCAAACTTCACTGAAAACTCCTATTATAAATCTATGTTTCATAAGATGTCTCCCATCACATATTTTTTTCCACAAGATTGAATCCTAATGAGATCCATTGCTTCCACTGCAAATCTTGATGAATATGTAGGGATCCACTTGTCATGTTTTGTTTTGATTGCCATTCTTTCCTGCGTTTTGGGTCATTTAGGAATTTTTTCTTCAAAAAACCTTTCTTTGCCTAATTGAAACAGCCTACAGCTGCACACCCAGGCATTTTGTATTGAAACTGAAACAAAATATGCAGAATTAAACATAGTAGTAATATGCACAAACAGAATGTTATGGTTATTTCAATAGAGGAATTAATGGATATAAAAGGTACATACCAGTCAAATTTTTGGATAAATCACTGCCTATTGATATCATACGTGTATTGTAGAGGTCAAACTGCGAAATTTTTGGGAAATATAACTGCACAAGAAGATTTAGTCAGTAAACACCATATAAACCAATGTAAACAAACAGAAAATTTGCCTCTTAATGGCGGGTGGGCGGAGCTTATAGGCCTATTGTCGCCACTGTCTTGTATAGAGTCACTGTAGTTTGAAATAACGACTGTTATTATTTGGGTAGGAACCACTTTTTTTGGGGGGTTTTATCTCGGATCTTTATCTCTGTGAGGAGAATGCCTCGGACCACCTTGTTTTTTCCTCTCTCGCGATTTGATAGCGAAAGACCGGAGCTATAGGCCCCCTTTTACGGTGTAGAACCTGTGTTGCGTGCTGGAAATTCCTTTTTAGGGTTTGCGGCATCGGCTGGTCTCATCTTACAGGGTGACTTATAGGTTCACGTTCTGGAATATTAAAATAAGAAGCACCACTCGTTTTTTTTATTGGAGCCACCACCAATTTCCCACACACACCCCTGAGATTTTAGAAGAGTTTCGGAACAAAACTAAGAAACTAAATAAAACAAAAACAATTACCGATTGTTATTTCTGATTCTTGACTGACGTTTTAAATTAATTTAAAGATTGGTTGAATAAATCGGTTTCTTTTCTGAGCTTATTAAATTTATTACACATTGCATACAGAGGCGATTTGGCAAAGATATTTGTTCTTGGGGTGGGAAGTTAAAAAAAGTTAGCATTTATGCTATTAACTCGAGGTATGTGGAGATTTAACTGAGACAGTAGTTCAGAACAATCTATTTGGTGGTTCGAGAGTTTGTAAACAAATTCACATGAGTGGTATATTCTTCGGTCATCAAGTGATAGAAGGTTGAAACGGTTTAGTAAGGTGCTGTTGCTGATACCCTGCTCGAGATATAGTCCATCTAACTTGTATGCCAAGTACTTCATGAAGCGTCGCTGTATGGATTCAAGTTGATGCAATTGGGTTACATAATATGGTGACCAAATTGAGCACCCATATTCTAAACGCGTTTGTACATATAGTTTAGTTTATTCACCCATGATGATATCATAATAGAATAACTAATATTTCAAATTATTAATATTAACTAGGAGAAAATTGTTCGGGGTTCAACTAAGTTAGTCTTCCACCACGCCATGAACAATTATTCTAACAATGTGAAATATGATGATGAAAAATCATAAAGATATAAATACAACATCAAAATCATAAATTATAAATTAAAAGTTATATGTATATATATACACTGTGTCCAAGATAAGAATGAACAGCATGGGGATATCGGAAACGGTAAGTGATACGGGGTCGATTGAATTAGAGAAAAGTAGCGCATTTATGTGCCTAATAATATGACATTTAGAAAGTTTTAATATTCCAAGTAGTTTCGGAGATATCCGAGAAAAACCGAAATTTGAGAATTTCGTTTTTATTTTCTCCTAGCTTTATTTTCAAAGGAAACGTAAAACAAATAGCACTTCGCCATGGCCATTTTTTAAGGACTACACGATAACATAAGCAGAATTTTTCTGCGACGTTTCGTCTCTTAGAAAACATCATCAACTTTGTATTTTTATATGGACCGAAACTAAAGTATACCCTGTATACGACTCCATTTCTCATTGTTAATACAGCAATGTATCACACAATATGATTTCGGAAGCATTTCTCGCGCAAAATGTAATTTAGTGATTACTTAATTTGTTTTTCAATTTTATATAGTAGGCGTCTAAATATTGATTTACCAGGTTGTCGCCTCTCTGGTTACTTATTAGAGTACGCACGTTCAGCATCAACACAATTCTTTGGCACAAAATGTAACATGACAACATATCAAATTTTTCAGTATTCGAAGTGCTGCCGTTTTCCATTTTTAACACAAATTAGGTGGGTAACGAGATGTAAGAATAGGAACGGTAAAATGTCAAAAATTCTACCAAACTACAGTATTATTATGACAACAGAACATAATGTGGTCATTTTTTCCAGCGTGTACTGTCTAAAATTGAAGAAAAACAGATTAAGTAATCACTAAATTACATTTTGCGCGAGAAATGGTTCCGAAATCATATTGTGTGATACATTGCTGTATTCACAATAAAAAATGGAGTCGTATACAGGGTATACTTTAGTTTCGGCCCATATAAAAATACAAAGTTGATGATGTTTTCTAAAAGACGAAACGTCGCAGAAAAATTCTGCTTATGTTATCGTGTAGTCCTTAAAAAGTGGCCATGGCGAAGTGCTATTAATTTTACATTTCCTTTGAAAATAAAGCTAGGAGAAAATAAAAACGAAATTCTCAAATTTCGGTTTTTCTCAGATATCTCCGAAACTACTTGGAATATTGAAACTTTCGAAATGTTATATTATTAGGCACATAAATGCGCTGCTTTTCTTTAATTTAATCGACCCCGTATCACTTACCGTTTCCGATATCCCCATGCTGTTCATTCTTATCTTGGACACATTGTATAAACGTTATTCTAAAATGTATTTTTTTATCACTCATAACCAAAGTTATTGTTATTATATATATATACATATGTTATATGGAAGCGATATAACACATATATTTGAATATTATACAATGGTGAAAGTGAACAATAATTATTGCAACAACTACGTAACAAACAATAAATTAAATTTCAAAGACGAAGCCAATGCAATTATAACAATTATCCAAATGGTCAGTATAACGATAAAAGGAACATTATTAATAAGATGTATGATGTATGTACATATGATGAGAATAAAGTAAAGAGGCATTGTTCATTAGTGAAATCCTTATACAGTTTCTAAATACGAATCCTAGCATTCTCTCAGCCGATGTTGTAACTTTGTTAATATATGGAGTGGAGCTCAACTTTGGGACAAATTATATCCCCTATAATCTATTAACGACAATAAGAAAATCTTCCAAGACCAATTCACAAAACCTTCTAATAACTATATTACGCACTGTATAGTCCGCCGATAGCTCTCCGTGCGCAACCCTTCCTGCCCAAGCTCAGTGCGGTTGGGGTGGGTTTGTACAAAGAACTTAAATGAAGATGTTGAAATGGGCGCCACTAGCTACATTCATTCGAGCCAGTCCTAGCTAGGGGACTGCCAAGATAATCTGGACCGACAGACAATACGCGCTACGTTAGCGAAAAGAGCTTGGAATGAGGACTGCGCTTTTGATTATATAGTTCCTATATTAATGAAAATTAGACATTTGGTACATATACAACTTCGCACTATCCGATCTGGGTGTATCGATTATCAAAAAAAAAAAAGGAAATAACATGACTCACAGTTAATAGTTATATACCTACTTACTCTATACAAGATGATGAATACGCACCGCTGTGACGTCACGGGGCCGCTTACAATATTTATATTACCTAACAATAATGGTTCCTAACACTAATAGGTCATACCGTTACCCTTCACCATTAATGGGACCAGAAGGGCCCTGATATGATGGGAAAACAAGGACAACACACAATAACCACACAGCAAATAAAATTACGAGGCAATAATGCAAGGATGGTCGAAGTCGTCTCGCTACAGTGAAGAGGCTATATGAGGGTTGATTACCCTGACACTTTGCATTGGGTGGCGGCCCAGTACACGATCGTACTCCTAGGTAGGTGATCTTGCCCCCCACTGGAACCCTATAATTCATAGGTTTGAAATCACTTACCAGAGATAACCCCTACATCAAATTGTTACCTCCTCCGAGGGTCCGATTTAATCAAAAATACCCTTCACAGGAATACCAAGGGTACCCGCATTCTTTGCCGACATGCAGCTACCTCTGTATATAGCTCACACTATACTTTCACGAATAGGCCTCTTCCCTCGATTCTACAGCATTCCTTTGGTACGTTTGGAACCCTACTAGAGATACATGTTTAAAATAGTGAACGTTCGAATACCTGGCGAACTCTAGTCTGAGACTTACTTGAAGCCTTGAAGCGAACCCACGACCCTCAAAATCAATTCGACACAAAATAAATGGGAAGATTTACCCAATCAGCCCAAATACTCCACAATACTATATTATATTCGCCTAAGAATTACAATGGCGGCTAACGACAACATCAGAATCTTCAGTAATTTCTGCTAAATTCCCGAAAAAAGGACCCCGATAGTCTTGTACTATTTGAAAAAAACCGCTAACGAATCACCTGTCTCGCTTCCGCCACACCATTCCCATTATTGTCTTTGACCGACAGCCTACTTATTCTCCACCACACTCGCACTCCTCACACTCTTGGTCTTAGAAAAGGACACACGTACCTCCAGCAGACGTTTCCTACGGCTGTCGAGTCTCGTCCTACACCGTAAGGCTCCAGTGTACTTTCGTAGAACGAATTAACCATTCCGACCAGACACTGACCATGATTGACGCTGACACCTCGGCAGCTCCTTTCTAACCTCCGAGAACTCGAGTCCCAAAACATAACATCACAACAACCCAACAATCCAATCATTCGAGAAATCGGCAAAACATTCACTGTCCCGAGAACCCTACGATGATTCCTAATCGACAGGTAAGTTATTATACATTCCTAATGAATTTCACGATTATACGGATATTTACCTTTTTCAGTTTATACCCATTCTGGGGGTTTTGAAGTAACAACTTATCATTCGAAATGGGATCGTTTTATGAAATTGGAGCTCTCATATCTGGTAAACCCGGTAGGGAAACCCTGCTGGGTGTACTTTCCTACTCCTGGGACTGTGTACCTGACATATCCATGAGAGAGAGGAAAGGAGCTGAACTTTGACTTGAGAAGAAGTTAGACCCTTCAGTGGAAGTGAACTTCTAGCACCCTGTGAACTGGAGTGAGAGACGTGGTGACCCTACCTAATTAACTATGTATTAGTATGTACCAAGTCTTATAACTACTACTATGCAGCTGGACTACGAGTGGACGTTCTCTATACAAGGTTACCTACAGAACTGAATAATATAAATTTCCTGATATGTTTTCATGGTTTTATTATACTCGCTATTAGGTATATCATGTGGAATATTCTCTATGGACACCGAGGTGATATATCAGATTCTTGATTGATTTCAATGTTGCGGGGTGGGTGGCCAAATCAGCCCGTAACAACTATTTGGAAATATATTAACAGTAGCAAGAGAAAAAAAAAATTAAGCACCCATATGCTGCCCTGTGACAGAAAACATTCATTGAAAATATATCTATTGCAAATCGGTCAACCTATTTGATACAAATGTATTATCATAATACGACACTCTATTCAGAACAAATAAAGCATTTCTAGCAAGATGGTTCTATTTGATTCAACAAATGAACTACTTTGGCGCCTATTTCATGCAGATATTTTGCTGTTATAATACAATTTCTATCTACTACTAATAGAAATTCCTCTCAGTGCACTTATTAATTATTCCACAGAAGGACAGCGTCTATATTCCTCAAGAGCCGCCACTGTTGTGCTACGATCCTCTTTTCAGGGTACATATATTCGGGAGTTCAGTACGAAAAGTGTACAGTTTTAATGAACTTGGGACTCCCACCTTGATTATATTTCACGCCTTGTTCTCAAGATCATATGTAGTACTCCCGATCCCCGCATAATCGCACGATATTCACGGTCCTGTCCGTCGTCGCACCATCCACACCCACAATTCTCATTCTTTCGATCGTGCGCAACAAGGTTGCACGGTTTTTTCGAGCTCTCGAAATAAAAAATATAAAATTGTTTTAAAAAGAAAAGACGTAACGACACAAGAGAGGAAGATCATCAATATGATTTCCTCAAGTTCCAGTAGTGCTGATGTGGAGCACAAAATGAAATATTTACGACGGGAAGTAAAGATATCGTAGAAGAAGGTTAGATGGTCCAGAGATATGGAGGATAAAGAAAATGGGCGGTATTGGTAATGTAAAAAACAACGAAGGTTTTGTCTGAATTCGCTTCCAGCGATTCAATATTCGATTTGAGTGGGCCATCGGACCATGAAAGTAATTATTATTCAATACTTTATGCTGTATCTGTTTCAATTCATGAATACCAAGCTGAGGATAAATACCTATACAATACAATATGGTTATGCTAGCCTAGTTGACCTGTGTGGGTCTTCTGGAAGATCAAGTATTTGACAGCTATTATATAGCCAGCCCTGGTTGACCTGTGTAGGTCTCTCAGAAGGTCATGTATATGACAGCTTTTATATAGCCAGCTCTAGTTGACCTGTGTGGGTCTTTTGGAAGATCAAGTATTTGATAGCTATTATATAGCCAGCCCTGGTTGACCTGTGAAGGTCTCTCAGAAGGTCATGTATATGAGCTATTATATAGCCAGCCCTATAGTTGACCTGTGTGGGTCTCCTGGAAGGTCAGGTACCTGACAGCTATTATATAGCCAGCCCTGGTTGACCTGTGTAGGTCTCTCAGAAGGTCATGTATATGACAGCTATTATATAGCCAGCCCTAGTTGACCTGTGTGGGTCTGGTAGATCAAGTATTTGATATCTATTATATAGCCAGCCCTGGTTGACCTGTGTAGGTCTCTCAGAAGGTCATGTATATGACAGCTATTATATAGCCAGCCCTAGTTGACCTGTGTGGGTCTCCTGGAAGGTCAGGTATCTGACAGCTATTATATAGCCAGCCCTAGTTGACTTGTGTGGGTCTTCTGGAAGGTCAAGTATTTGACAGCTATTAAATAGCCAGCCCTAGTTGGGCTGTATGGATCTCTTAGAGGATCATGTTGGTGACAATTGTTTTGACCTTGGTTGTATAGATCTTCTAGATGATCAGGTTTGTGACAAATCTATAATAGTATATATTAATTCTAGTTGACCTGTGTGGGTCTCGAGGTACGCCTGCTAGAAGGTCAAATGGGTGACAATATATAATTCAACCCTTGTTGATCTGTGTGGATCATCTAGACTCTTGAGGCTCATGTTGTGACAATCAATATATAATTGAATCCTGTTGATCTGTGTGGATCTCCTAGCTAGAGGATCATGCTTATGACAAACATTTCTTTGACCTTAGTTGGTCTATAATATCCTATAGTAGCATATATTAGTTGCCAGTGACCTATGTCTTAAATAATAATAATAATTAACGAGCTTTATTGGATACCCAAAAGGCTACCGACCGAGGTCCTTCAGCCTGTGTTACACAGTGATTATATAATGGATGAAGGTCTTGTTATTGATCTGGTTTTTTTAGGTAGACATGGAACAGAGAAGAGCAATGGTGAAAAAGATTCACTATCCATATAATTTATAGAGGTACCATGCTTAGACTCACTGATTCCTAGCTATTTGCTTTCCTGAAATAAGTCCAAAAGTGGAAGTTTCTTCTAATGAGGAAGTCCTAAAAGGGATGGTTATTTAGAAAAGATGCAATCACAGATGGGGCAAGCCTGTTAGCCTTGGCCAAGCACTTTCTGTGGTATTGAAATGAATAACAACATCCAGGTTTCTAGCATTCAATTAAGTCTTGGATTACTTTTAATATCCTCTACAGAACATGCCATTTTGTATCCTACCTCGAGTACAATGTCAAACGTGCCATCTAGCTTTTAACCCCTTAAGCTACCCGACCATTATTGGTTGACTACCTATAAGGCCTGATGGCACACCTTCCATCCTGTTGAATGATGTATAGAGGAGGAGGGGAGAAGGCAATAATCTACAATAGTAGAGCTGATAAGTGAGGAGGCCTAGTTAATAACAGATTTACACCATGAGGAGGCTAGATCTAGACAGACTGATTAGTCTTATAACTTATTAGACAAGTCCTTGAAGGGCTATTTGAACGGCATGATTCAGCAGAAAGGCTTAAATCTTTATTAGAAGCTATTGAGAAATCAGCTGAGAGATTGAAGAAAACCTTTCAAACAAGGGCTGGAAAATCTATACTTTTTTCCAAAATATGTGTAATACCTACATAGGCAAGTGACAGCTCTGGGTGGGCAGAGACAGCAGTTGAAGACCTGGAATCAACAAGTTGCAAGGCTCCCAGTTAGCCATCCTCCAGAATGGTAAAAATTGTATGATTTTAAACTTGATAGAACTGGACAAAAGTTTTAGTGTTGAGCATATCAAGATGGAGGATATGAAAACTAACCAATCAGAAAACTAAAAATTGGTTTCTAGCAACCATATAGACCTAAGGAAGCCTATTCTTGATCAGGGTCTGTAAGACAGAAAATTTCTGCGATTTGAAATTAAGGGAACACTGTATGAATATACATTATCCCATTTGGCTTATATAGGGCACCATTTACTTACTCAGGTGAAGCCTGTTACTTATTTTATGAGAAATTTATTATCTGTATAATTTATATTTATGATTTTTATTATTAGGGGCGTCCGCACGGGCTGCCTTAAAATTTTCAACTGCAATGTGTAGGAAAATCTGAGTGTCATAATAAATTTTGAAGATTTAGTACCTAATCATGATTATTGGGGTTTTTCTTTTTTGATTCAGTAAGTACTTTCTGGAGATTGAAAAAAAAAGAAGAAGGTAATTTTAACCTTTCTAATGTGGGGACCCCCATGAAAAAATGCTCAATACATTTCCTTGTACAATAATTGTTGGTAAGCTGATAGCAGCATACCCAACTGTCAGATAGTTTGATGTAAGTATGAAAAGATTTGAAAGGCTTAGCCTTCAGAAAGTCTGGGGACAATAATTACAATAGTTAATTGGTATTCCAAGATACTTGAGAGATGATTTTTCATTTGGTGGAAATATAATATACTGGAATGATTTGTATAAATCATATCATATCAACAGTAGAATTGTTGGCCACAAATTTTAGATGAAACGATTTGCAAATCATTTGAGAGACTGCATCATCCTCTATAGAGAAATTTTTTCCTTGTGGGCAGGTTATTGTCCAGTTGTATCTTCAGAAGAAAATTCCAGAGCCTACCATTGCATGACAGCTTCGATTACACTTTGAAGCAATATAGCAATTGCTTGAAACTATGGTGGGATTTTTTGCATCAGGAAGCTGAAAATTTTCAATAGTTCAATAACGAATATTTATGTTGGACACTCAATTGTACAAGATCAACTCTTGCTATAATTCAGTCTTCTGAACTTGGTTCTGATTATAGGGTCAAACGTTTTTTCAAGGGAATTCAACACCTCAGACCAAGAGTGTTCCCAGGTAATACATGGAATCCATCCCATTTGTATTTGGAATACTTGAATATTTTGTTTTCCTAACGAATATATATTCATATTTGGAACTGTTAACTAAAACATTGTTAACCCTAGTAGCATTCATTACAGCACATAGGGTGCAGACTTTATCCCTCAGATAGATATTAATAATGTTTGAAATTCATAATTCTCAAAGAATTGAAACGTTAGGTAGAGACAGAGGCTCCAACCGGTGTTATAGGTATATTTCTTATTTCACCATCAAAACCTGTTATTTGCAGACATTTCTCAAACCTACACCACCATGCATCATCTCAATCGTTGAGCAGGTGGATCAAGATATTCTGGATAGAAGTGGGATTGACACTAGTATATTTGCAGCACATAGCACCAAGCATGCGATAACATCTGCAGATGAAGTAAATAGAAATGGGCTTTCTATTGATGTAATTGTAATTCGCAATAGGTACTGCTGGTTGGACACAACTCTGAAACCTCAAGGTGTCGTAATAGACCAGTAGTTGAAAGGATTGATTATAAGGATCAATGGGCATTTTAAAAATATGTATGATTTGTTTTCAGCTACTTTATTAGTAGTTGTAGGTGATGGGAAGTTTTTGATTCCTGTTGTATGTATTTTTGTTGTTTTGCTAGTAAAGTGGCGGTTTATTTGGTGCTTTATAAAATATTAAAATTATATAAAGACAGATTAAATATATTCTGAGTGTATAATTGGAAATGGTTTATCGAATGAATATGTTGACAATGTGTCATCAATAATTATTCTGACTTCTAAAATCAACAAAACAATAACAATTGAAATTATTGGGGCTCTACTGAGGAATTTCTAAACACTGGTATTCTCTGAAAAATGCTTCTAGTGAATTCAGAGATCTCAAATATCTTTAAACATCTACATATGATCTTGAGAACAAGGCGTGAAATATAATTGGAAGATTAAACGAACTTACCTTAAGTGAAGTTCAATCTTAATTATATGTAACGCCTTGTTCGAGATGATCATACCCACCCTAAACCTGTCGAATGGGGATCCCATCCCATGATCATCAATATTTGAGATCTTTATTTTAGGCTTTAAAGAATGAGAATTGTGGGTGTGGATGGTGCGACGACGGACAGGACCGTGGATGTTGCGGAGCACGGAACACGGATCCTGTCAATTTTTTGAGAGCTTTGAATATCGTGCGATTATGCGGGGATCGGAAGTACTACATATGATCATCTCGAACAAGGCGTTACATATAATTGAAATTGAACTTCACTTAAGGTAAGTTCGTTTAATCTTCTAATAAGCAAGTCGTCGAGGACGATAGTAGTAGTAGTAGTAGTAGAAGCTTTATTCATCTTCAAAACATGTTACCCCTTTTTTTTTCTTCTTGAGGGATCGGAAAGTAAAAGTACTGGAACCCAGAGAGGAAATAAGTACAGTACCACGGTTACACTTAAGTGAGAAGGGGTGTGGTTCTTCATCAAACAAATTTGCCGATTTGATTTGTATTAATCTTTGCTTGGAGGAAGTCAGTAGATGGAAATGGGCGCCATGTAATTTTTTTATCCTGATGGTTAAATGAGAAATTACAAAAACTACTAGTAAGATATATTTCTGACAATATTTAATTCGATACTACTAGAAAGGGAGGAACTGTTAACCCTCTATAGGATATAGCAAATAATTGAAATAATTCGATACCGAAAATCAGTTAGGTACATACAATAATTAAACTATTGGTTTTTCTTACTTCAGAATACACGAAATAGAGAATACATCAGGACATAATCAGGTTCCTGAACAAAACTACAAAATAGCTGTGTAGGGCGCTGTCTTTTGAAATTAACTGAGAAATGCAATTCCAAAATGATGTAACAATAATATATATAATTATACTAAAGAAACTCTACTTGGCTGCCCGCAAATAGTAAAATTGGGTTAGCAAAATAATAATGAAAAGACTACACCTGTTTATCACAACTGTCACTATGGTCCCTCCTGTATAATTCCAATTTTTCTGGTAGTTCTGACTGCATAAAATAACTGCAACCTCACTGAGTATCTCTCATTTGTTTGATCCAACCTCAAAGCAGGTTGTGGAAGATTGGATGGTTTTACAACGTTTTCAGTTCAATAGTTGTATATTTCGAGAAAAATTCTCGAGTAGTGAAAGTTGCCTAAAATATCATATAAACAATATTTCAATAACTTGAGTAATGAAAATAATCGCGCGCATTCATCAAACATGCATTCATACAACATCAACAATAGAAACTACTACCGTGAAGCACAACAAAAAAATGATTGAAAATCAGCTGAAAAGCGAGTCTTGATTCGGAGCAGTAATAAATGCAAAGAGGAAAAAAAAGATACTTACCTCGAAGATATTTCATAGGCGATGAAAAACACACCGGAAAAATCCCTTCTCAAAAGGAAAGATCTCAAACAAACCAAAGTTGAGATCCGTATATCGTAATTAGGCCAAATCCGCCGTCAAATATAGGCGAGAATAGTCAACACTTTGACAATAGATAATTATTATACGAACAAAATTATCTATTTTTCCACAGCAACGAACGATGTGTGTAACCTAACCTAACCTAACCATTCATCCAACCCGTCCAAAAATCCTATCTCCTCGAGACGAAGGTAGCCAGCCGCAAAAAACTTTTTTTTTGTCCAATTCATTGATTATTTTATTCACGATAATCCTTTGCTCGAACCAATACACAGGATGTGTTCCAGAAAATAACCAAATTGATTCAAAGTACGAAATTAAACGTAACAAACATATACACAATTCAGCCTGCTGGTTAACATATAGATGCTTATCAGACTAGTCAAAATCTAAAATCTAATGTTTAAAGTTCAAGCAATTCACAGATATAAAACATTCTTAAAAGCATTTATAAATTCTATGAGATATACTATTACCAAGATAACAGGTTCGCTTTGTACTTAGAGGTTTCAGTAATCATGCCGCCAGATACTCATCCAGAGAATAGAATGCGCCGTTACAAAGAAATATATGAAGCTCATTCTTAAATGTACTTGTCTTGTTTGGTTCTGAGCATAACTTCAGGTACTCATTGTATCATTTTATTTGTTGGTATTCATGTGATTTAGGTCCAAGAGTCAGTCTCGAAAATGGTTGAAGGATTTTATCCCTATTTCTCGTATAATAGTCGTGGATATCTCGTTCTTATATCTCTTATTCCCAGATACTCCAGTTTATCAAGAAGCAGCTTATGATCTACCATATCAAATGCCCTACTCAAATCAAAAGATAGTGCAATTGGAGTTTATTTTCCATTCAATGTGTCATAGATAAAGGAGGTGAGTTGAGCTATGGCAGTAGTCGTAGATTTTTTTCTTCTGAGCCCCTGTTGGAAGTTCTGTATCATATCATTTGATGATTCAAGAAACTCTACTAGTCTGGAATAACAACATATATCAAATACTTTGGCTAGTTGACTTTGCAAACAGATGTTTCGGTAGTTCTTCGGGTAATTTTTCATTCCTTTATTTTTATAAATTGGTATTGATTTTGACAACTTTAGTATGCTGGGGTATTGCCCACGGTTGGGCAGTGAACGTGGTAGTCACGGTTCCAGGTGCAATTACGTTCACTGGAGGCACGGTGTTCAGGTTTGGGAATGTCCAAGTCGAAGTCAGGTGGACACTCCCAGGTACAGGCGTCGTTGGTGCGGTTACCACCACCCTATACCTTCCCTGAGGAATCTTATCAGTCTCTTCCTCTTATCTTCGACTGTACTATCAGCATCAAGCCCAAATTTAGACAACTCTATGTCTATATCTGCCTTTTTCAGCTGCTATACCCAACTCACTCTCACGTCAACGAGATCTTTCTGCTTCGATGGTGAAGTCTGCCCATCTGTAGGGTATTTCTGGGATTCTTCGTTCACCATTTTCAGAAATCTGATATCGACGCGACTGACTTGACGATTTTAAACGTGGTGCCTTCTGTTAGGTATCGAACAACTATCAGCTATCACAATAGGAAATGCCGGATTTGGAAAATGAGGGGTTTTATTAGACGTCCCTATACCTAACACGTTCTTTAGCCAAACTTTGCTTTCGGAAGCTGAAATCTGGAGTTACAATAATCGTATCAGGTTTTGAATTCACGAAATGAATTACTTGTTCCCAAAAACCTATTAGACGAGATACAACTCGACTTTCAGTGACTGCTGTCAAAATGACGGTTCTTGACTATTCGACGGTCTGCGGTATCAGAAAGTTGCAAGAGAATACGGTTTTTCAGCGGTTCCTGATTATTTACGGTCCCTGCTGATTATTCCACACTTTTCGGTCGTGTATTCCAGTCACAAGAACTCGGATAGGATTGGGAACAATCGGAATTAATTCCTCGACCTCTAAAACCTAGAAAACGATATGTAACACGGCCCTATCCTTTAAACGTTCAAACGGCTGTCAAAATGACAGATTTCAGATGGAACCCGGAAACTGATGTGGCTGGCCACTGGATACAAGAATAAACAATCCTAGTGTCGAAAAACTTTGAATTAACTCTTTTTTTCAGACCGGGGTGATCCTGTCAAGAAGTCAAGAATTCTCGGAATCAGTTCCCTAACCTCTGAAACCTATTCTGGGAGGGGTCACTTGCCTATATAACTGGAATTTGTACCGGCTGTCACTTTGGACAGATACTGAATTATTTACAAAATATTTTCAAGTAAATTGCGGTTCCTGCTCGGGCGCCAAATTTGGGACGCTTTCTGTTCGGAGAAGCGTTATTTGGCGCTTTATCTCGGGTGCTATATTTACAAATCTCGGGCGCCACCTTTGTTATCCTCGCTAGGTCCACTTGCACCTGGTAAATAACAGTGAAGAAAGTTAAATCCATGGTCCTAAGATGTTAAATGTCAAAGTGACATTTATGAAGTATCAATGCCCTGAATCTGGATGCTTTGTTAATCAAACTAAAATTCAATTATCAAAATAAAACCACCAATGATAATAAATCTATTATATTAATTTAATATTTACAAAGAAACCGAAAACTGAAATATTGCAACTATACACAATATATCCTAATAGGTCCTAATATATCCTACTATACCCTCCTCCCACGAATACGTTTTTTCCGAGAAACAAAATAAAATAATTACACTTTCGCGGTGCTAGAATATTCCCGGGTGAACTATATGCAACTAATAATTTATAACTCTCGCGGAGAAGCAAAACTAGAAAGCAACAAGCAAAATGCAAAGAAATCTAGCAACACTCGAATCAGACAAATTCGGTTACGGCTCCCTGAGTCTGTCTAAAGTTAGACGATCTCTATACAACACCGAATATAATTCGCTGAATTGTATAGCGACCCCCTCTGGTATTTCGTCCTACCATCCGAATATAATTCGCTAATGATATGCCGTACATTGATTCAATCAGGGAGTAAAACAACCAGAGACAACTTCAGGTACCGAATAGAATTCGCAGAACCTGAAGCAGTCGCCTAGCATGTACCTAATATCCCCCAGTCCGAATATAATTCGCTGACAGTGGGATAATAGTCACTCTGTACAAGAATGCAAGTACGGCCCTCTCAACTCAACTCGGATTATGAATTCACCCACTCCTTGCGGTCGGCTATCGGCTATCTTCGGTTACAAATTCGCGGTTTCGAACTTCTCTCTCTTTCAGACCACTCAGCTGCGGTTTTCAGCTTTGCGGTGCTCCCAAGAGTCCCAAGAGAGTATAGTGTCCAGCTTGCGGTCTCAAGCAGGACTTGCGTTTTCGCGTCGCGATCCCGGGTATGTCTCCGTTCACCCCACTCTACTCTTGGTTTGATTTAGTGGGGATCGCTCGAAGTGCGCATCGCTGCAAACTTGACTTGATTCCATCGGACGCCAGCCTATCCCGCTAATTAATTATCAATAATAATTATAACTACCGAATCAAAACTTCGCACTCACACGATATTTACTAAAACACATCCGGTGAGTGATATATATGATATATGATATTTACGAAAAAGAACGGAAATTCTAGCACGATATTTACCCAGGATACTATCTAATCGACACTATATACAGTATGTTCATGAATTTTAGTAACTTCGTTAAAACGAATACAGTGAGACTTAGACTGAACTTTGAGATGAAGTCAACATCAGAAGTATGGACGATTTGAAAGTTGAAAAGCTAAACTCAGAGAACTACCGATATCGGTCGATGAGAGCGCAGGAAATATTGGAAGTGAAAAATTTATGGCAAGCCATAGATCATGGTTTCGACAAGAACACTCTGAGAATTGAAGACAAAAAGAAGGATCATAGTGCCAAATCTGTTAGATATTTATCAGTTGATAATGATAGTCTCGATAACATTATGGACTGAAAATAATAATAATAGCGTCTTTATTAATACAAAAAAAATTTTTTTTTACATAATTGTACTCGGGTTGGCGACATTCGACAAACGCCGCTCTTCCATGTAACCAGCAAAAATAAAAAAATAATACAGTGTTTCAAAGAAATTTGTCCAAGCTTATAGTAGTTTTGATCATAATATAAACATAAAATTAATATAATTAACAAAAGAGTTAGTGAAAAACAAAAATAAACATTGAGATAATGTAATTATTTTCAACGATTATTTAAGGAACTGTTCTGTTCGACAGAATCCAGGATTTAATTTGTTTCCTGAAATTATGAGAGCATTTGAGGGTTTTGATATGCACAGGAATCGAATTGTAAATTTTGACAGCATTATAAGAGAAGCTACGTTGAAATTGCGTTGATTTGTGTTTTGGAATACTATACAGATCTCTGTTCCTAGTGGAACAGTTGTGATAATCACCTAGTTTAGTTAATTTATCCAGGAGATAGGGAGGGGCTTCAGAGAGATTGGTTTTATGAGCAAGTGTTGCAAGCCGTGAAATGAACATCTCTTCTAAGTTCAGTATATTCATTTCTCTGAAGATGTGACTGATATGGTCGTATTTTCTCAATTCATACGAATATCTTAAACAAGTATTTTGTATTTTTTGAAGTGTGTATTTATCTTTTGCGAGTAAAGCAGGCCAGTATATTTCACAACAATAAGTTAATCGAGACCAAGTCAATGATGCATAGAGAGTCTTCTTTATGGAACAAGTGAGATAAGATTGATTCATATATAATAATAATAATATCGTCTTTATTATTTTCTTCCTTTTCAACGGTACAGTCATTTGACTAATAATAAAATATATAACATATTTATTTTTGGTAGAAAATTAAAGGCGGATTTCAATTTCAATAATGACGAATCACCATGGAAATTGCTCTTCCACTCAACCTTGAACAAATCGCTTATAAAGAATATGAAAGTGATCATTTATTTCCAATTGGTAAATGAATAAATGAAAAAAAATAATTAAACCATATAATCGCAGATAGTTATGATTAGGGTTGATCTTAACATAGAGATGAGATAGGTGGTTTGAATGTCAGAATCAGTTACCGCAAAAGAAATTCAGTGAAATCATTTTTGAATCGATATAGATTTTTCTGTTTGATTGAATCAGGAATGCCGTTATACATTGCATATATCTGGTACGTGAAACATCTTCGAAAAATCTCCAAACGAAATATTGGAGGGGTAAGTCGGCCTTTGTGCCTTATATTGAGATTATGCACGTCAGTCCTGAAGGAAATTTTTTCATATAAGTAAGGAGGTTTTTTTTCCATGATTATTTTGTGGAATAAAGTGGCAGCATGTAGTTTCATCCTATTTCCCATGTCTAACCATCTGATAGCTTTCAATTTGTGAGATATTCTCTCTCTCTCTTTCGGATACCAAAAATAAATCGTAGGCACGAGTTCTGAACTTTTTGGATTTTTTGTTTGAATTGAACGGTTAAACATGGGCCATACAATACGTCAGCATAATTGAAAACGGACAGCACCAAGGCTTCACATAATGTTGTCCTCACTTTAGGTGGTAAAAAATTCTTGTTGTCTGTAACGAAGTTACTATTACTTTGTATATGAGACATACGGTATAGTATCGGTTTGAATAGTAATTCGGTTTTGAGTTCATGTTTTCTTCTTGTTAATATCATGGTCAGTCAAATAGTGATGATATGGTCGTATGCGAGTGTTTATTTCGATAACCGGAAATAATGCGGAACGCACTGTATATGAGAGTTCTGGTCGACACATCGCTGCGATACACAGAGCAAAGATTAGTGGTTAGACAACAAGATGTTCCACTCCCTCTATTTTTGAATGAAATAGTAAAAACGTAAATGTGGCCTTGAGAATGATGTGGTAGGAGCAGGACCCCACGCATGAATGGCGAGGGGGCCTTTTTCTATTGGTTGATACAGTCATGTGATCGAGTGAATGACATGTGAAGTTCTATTCACAATACAGCGATTTTTGACGTTCGACGCTTCGAATTTTGATTAGAGTTCAGATGGTTTTCTGACAGATGAACGAGTTTTTAACCAATAGCAAGGCAGCTCTCTTCAAGCAACAATAACGTAATAAATTCACGTTTAGCAGTAAAAATAGTGAGGTTATATTTATTTTTTGTTTAATAAAATTGTTTCTGTTGAATTATTGGTAAACTACTTCAAATACAGTAAATTAAATGAATCTTTAACAACTTTTAAGCTGATATCCTGAACACTTCAGTGAACATTGTTGCAATGGTAAATGAACCTATAAAATGAATATCAACATGTTTTTTTATGATAAAAACAAGTCAAAATAACTTTATTTAATTTTGCATTTAACAGGACAACAGGTAGGTTTCATTATAAAAGTAGAATTCTTCAAAATTTTTTTGTCTAATCCAAAAGTGTAGTTGGATATGTTTCATCTTCTGAACTAGCTTCTTCGCTGAACAAATTGACTGGATACCCATAAGCTAATAGCTCACCAATGCTGAAAGAGTTTGGTTCGGTATGCTGTACGAGACACACGTGTCTCAGTTTACTCCTGTGAAATAGTTTAAATTTCCACTGAAACACCATCGAAGCCGAAATAAAAGTGTCAAAATCACATTACCCTCGCTACAGTGCAATTTACCTGTGAAATTCTGAACTACCTGACATTTGTGAGTAGAGATTTATGGAGTAGAGTTCCTTATCTTTCCCTGTTATTCGGTTTTTTTTATAACAATTCTGAATTCAGTAAACAGTAGCCATGGTTTCACCTGTTATCTGCGGAGTGTGCGCCAAGCCTATTAATCTGTCAGCTGATCTACACAGGCAGTGCTCAGTTTGTCTCTGCATCGCGCACGATACGTGTGCCAATTCTGCAGTGAGCACTCGTTGGAAATGTCCGAAATGCTTCGAATCCAAAGAACCACTCAACGTAACACATTTTGACCAAATAATGGGTCAATTTAAAAGCATCAATACGGCTATCGCCGCTTGTAATAAACAAATTGATGATCTTCACACTTTAATGTCCGCACATGAATCGTCTATTGCATGCTGCGAATCTAATATTGCCCAAGTTCAGAAAGAAAATGAGTCCCTGAAAGCTAATGTAAATCGTCTTGAAGCTGAGCTGAAAAACGTAATAGTCGATTCCCAATATGAGTTACGTGAACGCCTGAAGCGTGAGAAAAATATTATTTTGATGGGCTTAGCTGAACAAGACAGGAATGCGGACCGTAATGTCGTGAATGCTATTCTAGATTCAGTGGTACCGTACGCTTCATCTCAAATTCAAGATATTACTCGTTTTGGAAAAGCAGTAAATGGTTCACGCCCTGCCAAAATCAATCTACTCTCCTCCGATATTGCACTCGAAATTCTACGAAACAAAAATCGACTCTCAAAGACTCAGTACCCTAATATCTCTCTGAGGTCTGATCTAACCCCACAACAGCAGAAAACACTATCTGAACTTCGCACCGAGTTGGACAAACGCATACAAGAGGGAGAAAAAGATATCACAATAAAATATATTAAAAACCGCCCTCAAATAGTGAAATCTTCAAAGAGGGCTCGTGTCGAGGAAAATTCCCCAAAAATAAACTCCAAAGTAGTAAGGCAGGGTGGTTCTAGCATAGAATAGCAACCACTTAGTATAATTTCATGGAATATGCAGGGTTACCAACATTCTCAAGAATTCTTAGAAACCCACCAGCACGAATTTGATGTACTATTCTTCTGTGAAACTTGGCTTTTGAATGACCCAGTGGATATTCCTCTTCTGAGAGACTTCCATATGTTTTCATCTCACGCAATAAAAGAAAAATCTTGGGGCCGTGCCAGTGGCGGCTTGTGTGTTTTCGTTAGAAAGGAGATCAGTGTCAAAATTTTAGACAAATCACCCTGGTGGATTCTGTGTTTACTTTCTATGAAAAACTTCACCGTTATAATTGGTTTTGTATATTTTAGGCCCTCTCTTTCTATCGATACTACATTAGAACTTTTTGAAATTTCATTATCGAATATTGTAGAGCAGTACCCTGACACTTGTTTTATACTATGTGGCGATTTCAATTGTAGGATTGGTGCTCTAGGTATTATAGCAGAAGAAATGTTAGAAGGCACTGTTCTGCACGAGAATAGGTATAGTCTAGATAATCATATTAACAGTAGAGGTCGTATTCTCTTGAACTTCATGGATTCATATTCCTTAAGTCTACTAAATGGTCGCACTCCTGGGGATAGCCCTGCTAACTTCACCTTTTTCAGCCACTTAGGTCAGAGTGTTGTTGACTTAGTTTTTGTGAATAGCAACTACCTAGAGTATGTCCACGATCTCACTGTACTAAATGACATCATGATCTCTGATCACTTTCCGATTTTGCTAACACTTAATTATCAGATGCCAACCCACGTCAGAGCGCTGGATAGTTATAATGTCCGTTCCTTGATTTGGGACGATAGCATTTCATCCCACTTTGAAAACGAAATGCGCTGGTCTCCAAGAAATAGGTTTATTGCATGCCCAAATGTATCATATGAAAACCTCTGCTGCGCGATACACGAAACAGCCGATAACCTTGGACTGTTACATGACTTCCGTATCAAAGGACAAACAACGTCAAAGAATAAACCTTGGTTTGATAAAGAATGTAAAGCTGCAAAATCCGCTTTGAAAAACAAACTAAGAATCTGTAAAACAAATAATTTCTCCTCTGCTACGAAATCTGAATTGTTGAAAGCCAAATTGTTCTATAGAAAACTGATAAAACAAAAAAAAATATTCTCACGAAGTTTCAGTAACAAATTCCATAAGCAATGCTCGGAATCCTAAAGAATTCTGGAGCTCTGTGAAGGCACTGCGTTCTGAAATACGCGTGTGTGCTTTGGGAGCCTCTGAATGGGAATTTTTCTATGATTCGATTTCTACCCCAAAAATTCTCGACAACTCCCTATTTTTTGACGCGCAACATCCACTATTGGACTGTCCTATATCACTGGACGAAGTTTCACGTGTCATAAGCGAAAGTCACAACGGCAAGTCCCCCGGGGAGGATGGAATAACATATGAGTTTTTCAAGCACCTGCCAGAGAACTGGCTTCTTTACTTATGCTCCCTTTTCAACAGAATTTATGAAACAGGGCTAATTCCATCCGCCTGGGGCGAAGTAGTTATGACTATGCTGCACAAAAAAGGTATTGTTGGAGACCCTCCAAATTATCGTGGTATTGCTCTCATGAACTGCTGCTTGAAGCTATTCACCTCAATTCTGAAAAACAGGCTATCGTCCTGGAGTGAAACCAATAAAATCGTTCCCGAGTGCCAGGCTGGTTTCCGTAGATCACGTGGTTGTACCGACCATGTCTTCACCCTGAACTCCTTAATTCAATTACAACTACGCCTGAAGAATCGTGACTTATTTGTGGCATTCATAGATTTTAAAAGAGCCTTCGACTCCGTTGAACACAAACTGCTTTGGCAGAAACTTTTCTCTGCGGGAGTGAGCTCTAATTTCATTCGCGTTCTGAGGAACATTTATAATATTGCTTCGTTCCAAGTCAAAGTCAACCAACAGCTAACTAAAAAATTCGATGTTTCTTCAGGGGTTCTCCAAGGGGAATCACTCAGTCCCAGTTTATTTTCGCTTTTCATTGCCGATATTGAATTTTTTTTTCGCGATCGTGGTTCTAGAGGAATATCTGTAGATAGTCAGAATGATATAGTCGTTCTACTGTATGCTGACGATCTAATTATATTAGGCGACTCACCGATTGATCTCTCTAGGAAGCTAAAAATATTAGAAGAATACTCTTACCTTAATGCGCTATCTGCACCTGCAAATCCAAAATAATGCGGTTTTCAAAAAGTGGCTTCAAGAAAGTCTATGATTATCGTTTTCTCCTAAATGGCACTGAGATTGAAATTGTGAATAAGTATACGTATCTTGGTGTTGAATTTGTTTCTTCCTCTTTGTTTAGAGAAATGGCACCCACGTCGGTATCAAAAACTAAGCAGGCATCCGGTACTGTATTTTCACTTCTCTGTAAAGGTAATGTAAACTCATGGGAGCCTAGAAGCCACTTGTTTGACTCGATTGTTGTGAGTACCTTAGCTTCCTGTATGCCAGTATGGGCACTACGCTATACCGATATAATTAGAGGGTCCAGGTTGGGTTTTTCAAGCGGCTGCTCAGGCTTCCCCATAACACACCGGATTTTTGTGTCCGACTTGAAACAGGCAGAATCCACCTATCATTCACGGTTTTCAAACACTCCCTGACTTGGCTTGTGAAAATTTTACAAATGGGTGAAGAAAGATTTCCAAAAAAATGTTTTCTTAGACTATTTTCGACTCCATGTCAAGACGTTAGGTACAACTGGGCCAATCAACTGCGTAGATCTATATAACCAGTTAGATCCATGGCTACTCAAGAGAAACACGCAATATCTCTTGGATAAATATAAACAATTCTGCTATGAGTCAGATCTGAACAAATACGCCACTTCCAGATACTCTCTCTTCAGGGGGATCATATCAAATAGTGCCCATTGCACATCAAACTACCTGTCCTTTAATTGTTCCATACATACAATTAGAACTATTGCACAACTACGACTTTCGTATGCGAAAGAATTGAGAATAACCCATAAAAATATTCACTATCATGTCAATCTAACTGAATTATGTACGCTTTGTAATTTACAATTACCCCAGACACTGGAACATCTATTCTTCACTTGCCCCATCTCAAATTGTCTGAAACCTGAATGTCGCTTCCTACAAAATATGACCTCATTGAGAGATACTCTCACCAACATCACTCTGACCGAGGCCAAAATTATCTGTCAATTCACGAGGGAAGTTATGAGACTACGATCTTTTATAATCAATGAATAGATTAAAGCAATACTGATTTTTTCGTTTTGTTGTTTTTGTGTGCTTTATGGATACGATCAACACACTGTTGTATTACATTTTTAATTGTTTAAGTTATGAGTGTAAGCTAGACATGCTCGATGGTAGAAGCTTTTTTTTTTCTTTTTTTCTCTTCTTCCCAGATGAAGTACTATTTTAATTTTTTTTTTAGGAACACTGAACATTACCAAACTCTTGTTATACATTATATTTGTAAGAAACAATAAATGAAATGAATGAATGAATGAATGAATATTCGGAAAAATACACCAATTAATTTCAAAATGATGAGCACAGTAAAAAAGTTGTGATTGGATGGCTTGAGTCATATTGAAAACAGCAAATCATCAATACTTGTAGGTGTACATTATTCATATGTCAAGTTCTATGAAGAGTGTTTCATCAAATGAGTACTCACAGGAAAATACAGCTAGATTTCAGATGATCTACTACTACTACTTTAGTTCATTTCTTTCTTTGGTTGTATTGTCTCCTCTTTGGAACCAATTCTCCATTAGTTTTAATAGACCAGTTAGCAGGAAAGGACATGAAAAGTTTGATGGAAGTGTTATAGCAATAATGGATATAAATGTAGTTATATACTTACAAAAAAAGGTTCTAAAACCCTTGAACAGTTCCTCCAATCCCAATGATCTGATTACCATTTTATTAACATCTTGCCCTAATAGCACACATTGTTCCCGGAACGTACGATTAATGTCCCATATAAGTCGCAATGTCCCGGCCTTTTATGGGATATGCACGGAACATTCCACAGAGGATGCTCCCGGAACATACACGCAGAATCATTCCGGAAACATATTCTTCTTGTCCTAGATTGTCAAGTTGATTATTCCCCAATAAATCGATTGAAGATTTTTGTATTGGGTTTATGCATAGAAATCATATACTGGGTTTATGACTCAATTCGATTATTTTCGTTACATGAAAACAGTTTGAAATTTTTTAACGAAATTCAAATTTCAACATTTTGATGAGTTGTTCAAACAAAATCCGCTGATATCGAATCGAACATAGTATCATTGCCTTTTTTTTCATCATCATTTTATATCATTTATGTATCATTATTTGCATAAACACTAAGATGGCAACGCGGTGACGTCAGTTGAAAGGATTACGTTCAGAATAGGAAACTGGCCAACTTCTACAATAGTTGAATAGTGACTGACAAAGTGACAACTGACAAGCGATTATGATCTTCACTATTTACATTCTTTATTGTTATATCCAGTATTGTGAATTTTGCTCGATATATTACCATTGTTTACTTGAAATATTTTTTATAATAATTATGATGGTTTAATGAACTAATGAACTTCATTCCAGCCTAACTCAACCAAAACCGGGTATGGCTGGAAATAAAAGTAGGTATATATTGAAGAAATCATCCAATTCACTTATGTGATATATTATTTCAGCAATGATTTTCCTGTATATTTTGAACATGGTGGAAATATTTTGAATCTGTTCTGGTACTCTTGTGGATCAGATCCATTAACCTACTTGTTGAAGCAGAAGAACAAGTTCCTGTTGTGATATTGTGAAGCATTCTAATCTTTTTACCTGACTGAGTGGCCTTCAACTTGTAAGTATTATCCTATAATTCCTGCTAAACAGATATTGACTCAAATTCTATGAGTTGTACCTAGAAAGCAAGTCCTAAGTTCCAAATATTATTTTGTTCTTATGTGTTTTTCAGTTGAATCTCAGAGGAATATAGAGCAAAATAACCAGCCTTTATGAAAATCCGTGATAAAACTATGTGTGGAAGATGGAGTACCTTTAGCAACGAAGTGCAGAGTGAATCCAGTTGAACATAAACTTTCCTCCAACCTTTGAGGAGCCACAGCAAGTTATTGTGAACAGTGAGTATTACAATTTTTGAATCTTAAATTCAGCCTGAAATATGTGTTTGTTTTTCAGTGAACTTTGAAGAATATATCATCTACATTCAGAGATAATCCAGAGGTTTGAATATGATTGATGTTGAGAAACACCAGGGCTAGCTGAAAATTGTTTTATGTCAACACAGTTCATGCCAATTTCACTGAATTATCTGTATCATTAGTATTATTATGTACCAATAAATTTGCAAATAGTAATGTCGTGTTTCACTTCTTTGAAAAGTCAGTACCTACTATGAAGTAAGCAAAAAATATATTTGTCCCAAATATGTTCCCCAATGACGTTCCGAGAATGTTCCAATGGAACATTCCTGGAGCGTACAATTTGTCCACAACGGATTTACCGGGAATGTCCCCGGAATATAATGCGACTTTACGCGACATTCCCGGAACATTTCTATTGTCGCAAGGGGACATTTCCGGAATATTTTGGGAATACATTTGTGCTATTAGGGTGTTTTCGCTTTCGAAGAATCTCCAGTATGATCAGTAGTTTAATGAAAAGTATGATGAAAAATAGCTATTGTATACTTACATAGCATAATCTTTATTCTCTTACCTACAAAAACTAATTCAGGTATGCAATTTCTTGTATCACATCAATTATCTGAATTATCATAAAAATAAGGTTATGTGAAAATAGTAGTAGTAATAAATGTCAGTTAAGATGATAAATTCACTAAAATCTGTGAAAACAACACGTAAAATATCGTCTAACCGCTTAAAATTGAAGCAGCAAAATTGCATTTTTTTCAGAAAAATTGCAGGTAAAACATTTAGCCCTTATTAATCAAATGCTCTCTTATATGAAATCTGGTAAATAGAAAACGTAGTAAAACATCACGTCAAAGTTTCAAGGACGTTTGGTAAAAATTTCCCGCGCAGACAAGTGCTTCCTCTGTTTACTGTAACTCTGTGCACAGAGCGTGTCCGCGCACACGTTTTGTGCATGTGCGCCCCACTCTTTGAGAAGAGTGGTGGAACCGAGAATCGAGGTAGTCGAGAACAGGAGCACAGAGTTACAGTAAACAGAGAAATCACTTGACTGCGCGGGAAATGTCTACCGAATGTCCTTGAAATTTTACTACGTTGTCAACTGTGCTGTCATGTCAAGTTCTGTTTACCAATCGATTTCTTATGAGAGCTTTGGCTAAACTTTTCACCTGCGATTTTCTGAGAAAAAAGCGAATCAACGAATTCTATAAGCGATTAGAGAATATTATTTTGTGTTATTTTTAGGAATTTTAGTGAATTTATCTTACTGATATTTAGCACTACTATTTTTACCTAACCTTATTTTGCACGATTTATTATTTGTTGAGTAGATTGTAGATTCAAGTTATATCAGTAGATTATTGCTAGATTCTAGTTATATTAGTAGATTTTTGCTTGTATTGACGTTATTTTAGTTATTGCATGTCCAGTGATTTCACTTTTTTTCTTGTTAATAGTAAAAGTGGAGTACATTGTTTCATTTCTGCTTGTGTTGATGCCTGTTTTGCTTTGATTTTTGCATTTGTTGATGCTGTTCTGCTTTGCATATATCACATATATATTCTTTGTTCAATAAATATTTAATTTCTTGTTAGTTACTTAGAGTTGATCATTTGATTTTCAATATTTTTGCTTTGAATTATAATATTGAGTAACATATATTTTCCATAATCGGCAAGTCTGGAGGAGCTAATTGTGCAGTTAAAATCTGCTAATTGATGTGACTTAATGATGTGAGACTTGATGAACAGATCAAGGGTTTACAACCCTTTTGTGAGTATATTTTTTTTTTCGAATTGTTATTTGTGTTATACATCCATCCTAATTTTCATGTATATACTTTCCTGCGAACTGGTCTGAAGAAAAATTATGAAGTAGAGGAAACCATACATTTTTCAGTTGAATGGAATTCACTGAATTTATAGATAATCTAGAATCTAGCTGTATTTTTTCTGTAAGTACTCATCTGATGAGCATCACTTTTTAACTGTGCTTTCATGGTTTTGCTATTGATTGCTGTATTTTCAAATATTTGTTTCAGCATTGGTGGGCTATCAGCTTATGGGTGCCCAGTCCATTTGTTAGTGAAGAAGCTAGTTCAAACCATGAAACATTTTCTACCACACTTTTGTATTAGGAAGCAAAATTTTTGAGACTATATTATAATGAAACCTACCCGTTGGCCTGTTCAGTGAAATAAAGTTATTGAATTTGACTTTTATCTTATTCTGAAAAAGAACAGACATGTTAATATTTTATAGGTTTATTTACCACTGGAACAATGTCTACTTGTTCACATTATTAGCATAAATTGAATTTACTTTCATTAATATGCCAATTATCCAAATGTAAATAGAAGATCTAACCTCACTATTTGTACAAATTACTGACAAACCTAAATTCATAACGTTATTGTCGTTTGAAGAGACCTGACTTGCTATTGGTTAAAAACTCGTTCAGCTGTCAGAAAGCCATCTAAACTCCAATCAAAATTCAAAGTGTCGATCGTCGAAAAACGCTGTACTGTGAATAGAACTTTACATCATTTACTTGATCACATGACTGTATCAACCAATAGAAAAAGGCCCCCTCGCCATTCATGCGAGGGGTCCTGTCTCCTGGTGGTCTCTTTCCACATCATTCTCAAGGCCACATCTACGATTTCTACTATTTCATTCATAAATGAGGGGAGTGGAACATCTTGTTAACCACTAATCTTTGACAGGAGACTGAAAATTCAGTAGCAGCTCAGCGCGGGACCGACTAGCCAGCAATAAGCCAGCCAAGCAAGGATCAGCAGAACCAAGCCGACCGACCCACGCAGAGGAGGACCGACCGACTCCGAGGTGACTCCGAGCGACTCCGAGGTGACCGAGCACCAACTCCGAGGTGACCGAGGTGACCGAGCACCGAGGAATTGGCAGTAGCAGCCCAGCCGGCAAGGAGAGAGCCACGCCACACCGGACCACCCAGACCAGCAAGGACGAGTGTAGAAAAGTGTAAGGGTATTGACTAACCTCGTTTTCAGGATAGTATGCGCCGGAACTCAGAGTGATAAAACACCTGTTCCATCGTAGGATATTTGCTAGGTTGAAAGTATTGGCGTGGAAACCCGTTCAGTAAGAGTGATATATCACCTGTGAACGGGGAACCGTTGCCACCGATTAGAAGGCACAATTGATAAGTGCATCTTACGTGCGAACTAAGAGTGATATAGCACCTGTTCCGCACTACCGTATTGTTTGTTGCTTAGAGTATTTAAGGGAAACCGTCCAGTCTTGTCAACACCGCCCCCGACACTTAGAGAGATATAACTCCGGTGTTTGAGGAAGTCGTTGGAAAGATACTTAGAGTGATATACCACCTGAGGACGGGAAACCTTCTTAGTTTGCACTTATATATGCTTGGAAGCTTTTGCGAGTGTAGTTTTGGTTGTGAGCTTGATAGGTGGCACTGCTTTCTGCACGAGCTTTAGGTGTGATTAATGGCACGGTTTTGTTTTTGAGAACTTAGTTCGAACCGAGATGATTACCGCGTAGAAACCGTATGTCTCAGAGAGGTTACTGATCTAGCGACTCGAAGAATAAGTACAGTGTAAATAGGGTATATATTATACATTTAATAAATTAGTTTGTTGTATATATTGTTTAATTTCTAAGTAGAGATTAGTTAAAGGCACTAGAGCAACGAAAACACCAGGGTAGCACCAACCGTCGTACACCTGTCACTTTGACAGTTCACTTTAGAGACCCCTGGAATTAACTTTCTCCACTGATAGTTGCTCGGTGCAAGTGGACCTACCACTATAAGATAGGTGGCGCCCGAGATTGTAAATAGAAACACCCGAGCTAAAGCGCCAAATTTCGTTCTTGTAAGCAAATAGCCTTACATGTCATAAATAACTTTAAGTGAATAATATGCACGATTGACAAGTTGAGCTACATGCTTTTCAAATCTCAAGTCTTCATCTAATATTACCCCTAAGCTCTTTGCTTCATGTACTACCTCCAGTTGTTCTTCATTTATCTTTATGTTAGTGTGGGATCAAACAGTATTTCTTGTACGCTTGGGACCAAAAACAATGACTTTAGATTTACTATTGTTTATCATCAGACAATGTTCAGATGCTTTCTCCACAAATGAATTCAAGTCACTATTTATTCTATTGCAAGCATCATCTACCAAGTCTGAGTAAAAACTATAATACAACTGTGTATCGTCTGCATACAGATGGATATTACAAAACTGAAGGCATTTCATGAACTGCGAAGTATAAATGGCGAATAGCAGGGGAACTCCACAACGTAGATTTAAATATCGTGAGTGATTTCCATCAATAGAGACGATTTGTTGACGGTCATTGAGAAATGATCTGATAAAAGATACTGCACTATTAGATATTCCAATATAACCCAATATTGACAACATTAAATTGTGGTTGATTGTATCGAAGGCTCCACTGAAGTCTAGAAGAACTAGTATAGTATTTTCGCCCAAATTACTGGATCTTATAATATCATCAACTATATGCAACAGGGCCGTTGCGCAGCTGTAACCTTTACGAAATCCAGATTGAGTTTTCGGAAGTATGGAGAAATGGTTAATATATATGTTATTTCAGTTGTTCTTCAATGGCTCTTTCAAGTAGCTTAGATAAGGTTGGTAATATACTCATAGCACGTAGATCTTTGTAACTCAATGGATTCGTTTTTTTAGGCAACACCTTCACAAGTGCCCTCTTCCATACAGATGGAAAAATCTCATTCATTAGGCAAAAATTGATAATATGTGTTATGTATGGAATAATATGTGGACAGCACATTTTAATTAGTTTTATGTTCAAAAAATCACTACCCATTGCATTTGATTTAATATTAGAAATAGTTTTGAATATGAACATATCATTTACTTCATGGAATTTGAAATCATGGTCTATCAACTTATTTTCCCTATAAAAAGAAACGAGTTCTACAGGCGGCTCCTGAAAAGGAATAGAATTAATGAAAAAATTGTTGAGCTCATCTGGATTCTTCAAATCGTCTGGAATATCACGTCTTTTATCGGGTAAAAAATTATTAGATTTCAACGTTTTCCAAAAACTTTTCCTATCATTCTTATTGAATTCAGAAGCGACATAAGCTCTTTTTTCTCTCTTAACTGCCTGATTTGTTGAATTTCGCATGTCTTTGTAAAACTGAAAATGAGCTAATGATTTTGATTTTTTATATCTGTTAAAATCTTTGTCCCTTATTTCCATCATTTCTTTCAAATTCCCTGTCAGCCAAGGAGCAGGCTTTTTAGTTATCCTTGACGATGTTAATGGTGCATGTCTATCAAATAACCAAGAATGAAATTTTCTCATCAACTCCCTTTTGATCATGAATATTAAAAAAAGGTATGTTATATAAGTCTCTTCTGAAATCATTTTCGTTTAGATATTTGAAGTTTCTATAGGTATGAAATTTGAATTTTTTTTCGCCAGTTATAATATTTATTTTACAATGAACCAGTATGTGATCAGTAACTCCAGTCACATCAATAACACCCTTGTCTATCACCCATTCATTTTCAGTCACTACTACATCTAAAAGTGAGGATGTGGTTTCAGTTATTCTTGTGTGGTTCTCTATTATTTGGCTCAAACCGAAACATTGCATAACCGATAATATTTTTTCAACAGTGGCATTATCATACTGTGCAAAGTTGATATTCAAGTCTCCTCCACAAATAATTCTATCCACCGAGGGATAAATTACACTCAATGTGTCTTCAAACTCATCAGTGAAAGAAACGTCATCCTGAGCTGGGGTTTATATATTACTCCAAGAGCTATTTTCGTTTTTTGTATCATAACTTTGATCCATAACTGTTCACAACAGATGCCTTGTATATCGATTTTACCGAAAAAATCCCTGATAAAGATGCATACGCCGCCACCTCTGGTGCCACGATCAAGTCTATATAGCTTATATCCTTCAATATAAATCATATCATCATTTATATTATTTGTGAGCCATGATTCACATATGAGAAAAACGTCGAAATCGTGTACCGATGATAATAATTTGAATTCTTGCAGTGATGGCAACAATGATCTGACATTCAAACTACCCACCCGTAGAAATGCAGGTGTCATGTTAACAAGATAATTCCCCTAAAATATCAAGCTACCAAAATAATGTTAATAAAAATAATTTAAAAAAAGACTGTTCCAAATAAAAACAGCGATAATGGCAAGTGAAATACCAGAGTATAAACCTATTCTGATGAGTCTCAACTGCACGCATTACTGCTGGTTATAAAAATTAACAAAAATTATTATTAATTAATTATGTGCAAAAACTTTTATTTTCAATGTACGTGACGATCAAATAATTTTTTTTTCCACAATGAAAATTATTGCGAAATATATAATGAATACAAAATAAATTAGATACATATTCATCGAGAAAAATTGAAAAACGAGCGTATTTGTATATAAAAAAAAAATAATCAGATTTTAGCTAGGTCTTCCATTGAGTTGATTCGATGGTGATTTTCATCAGTATCGAGCTTGACGAACAATTTTCCCTGGTTTGTCCATACTTTTCCAGTTTTTCCCACTCTTGAAATTACAGCTTTCAATAATTTAATTTGTTCATATGTCAGGTCCTCACGTATGGTGATTCCAGTTTCCTACAGAAGCTTTTTATTATTGTAAACAATGTTTTTGTGATATCTATTATAATATTTAACCATAATTGGCCTATTTGAATCAGCCACAAATTTTCCCGCTCTGTAGCAGCTCTCAATATCCGATTCACTCATTTTCAATCTCAAACTTCCATTTATGATTTCCATGATATTCTGAATACAACTTTCATTTCTGCTTTCTTTCACTCCATATATTAGAAGGTTCTTGCTGCGTAAGGATTGTTCCAACTTCACTTGTTTTCTTTCCATTCCATTTATTATTATATTTTGACTTGGTATGGTATCTTGAAGTTTTTCATTCTCTTTCTTAAGCGAATCGAATTCACGTTCAAATTTTTGGCTTATAACTTTTGTAATTGACTTGCACAGAATATCAATAAAAGCTTCAGATGTGCAGAGGCTGGTGACAACCGATTTAATTGTTGAGTGCAGTTCATCCTTGCCCTTTTTGTTCTGCCTCGTGCTCGTCATATTGATGATATAAAAGATGACTTACTTGGATATCAGGTGAAACTAGGTGAAATTATCTTTCCAACTCAAACACTCAAACCAGCCACAAACCAAAAGTTTCTTTTTTCGCACAATTATTTATAAGTTTCGCAGATCAGCGGCAGCTCCGGTTTACACGTCTATACTCCATATCGACATATAAGAGTCGCAGTGTTGAATAGCTATTCTTGACTAGATGTGACACGTGTTTTTCAAATCTTAGTTATGTATCCAAGTATAGTCCGAGGTTTTTACAATTATTCACCATATTCAATAGTTTGCCATTCAGGGTTATTTGAAAATTTAGATCATCGCATATTTCATCGATATTGTTACCAAATAATATCACTACTGTTATTGATTCGTTAAGAAGCAATTTATGTGATTCGGACACTGATGCGATAACTTCAAGGTCTTCGTTGATATTAACACTGGTTAAAAAACTTTCTGATCTGTAGAATGAGAGGTACAGTTGGGTATCGTCGGCATATTGATGAAACTGGCAATAATTTAAAAAAGAAGTCAGATCTGCGGTATAAGTAGAAAACAATAGTGGACCTAAAATACTTCCCTGAGGAACACCCCTAGAAATCATCTTGAAATCCGACATATTGTCCCCTATAATAACTCTTCGCCTTCGTTCTGTCAAATAGTTTCTAAAGAAGCATAATGATATATCATCCAATCCAAAATATTTCAACTTCCTCAATAGAATATCATGGTCCAGGGTATCGAATGCTTTGCTGAAGTCTAGTAGTATCAAACACATTTGTTTTTTATTATCGATGGATGTGAAAATATCGTCTGTTACTTTGAGTAGGGCTGTAGCAGTACTGTGTTTTTTTCTGAACCCTGATTGCGTTATTGGTAGTATTTTATTATCCGTGAGAAATAATGTCAGTTGATCACATATACTATTTTTTCAATTACTTTAGAGATGGTGGGTAATATACTGATTGGTCGAAGTTGTGACATTTCATTGGGATTGTTTATCTTTGGAATTGGAATCATATTGGCGTCTTTCCAAGCTTTTGGAAAATACCCGTTTTTAAAGCAAGTGTTTATAATTTGTACCAAGTAAGGGGTTAGAGAAGGAAAAATAATTGTCAGCATTTTGAGATTGATATCATCGGGACCTGTTGCCTGGGTTTTGATTTGTCGAAGAACTTTATCAACTTCCTCAAATGTAACGGCTTTTAGAAAAAATTTTCGGTCATTCAAATGCGGATATGAACCGTCATACTTTCCCAGTACATTATTGTCCAATAGAGGCAATTCTGGGATACTATTCAAGAGGTAGTCATTCATTGAATATGGGTTGAAATTTGAAGTGTTTTCAGGAGACTGTTCCAAGACGTTTGAAGACTTCAAAAACTTCAAAAAAAGTTTGGGATCAGTATTAAATTTATGTTGTAATAATGCTTTTTTCTCAGCATCAACGCACTGTTTAGTGAAGTTCCTCAGTTCTTTATATTCATTGAAAGATTCTTCAGTTCTCAGGCATTTGTAATTATTCAACGCTTTCTTATTCAGTTTGATGAGAAGTTTCATATTCGGAGTTAACCAGGGAGCTGTGGGCTTTGTTACCCGTTTAGTAACGAGAGGTGCATTCAAATCAAATATATAGTGTACATTGACATTCCAAAAAGAAACCATCTCATCAACATCCTCCATATTGAATAGGTAGTCCCAATGAATGCTGTTTAAATCAATTAGGAATTTGTTAACATCAAATTTAGAGAAGTCACAGAAAGTGACAAGCTTTGGTTTGAATTCATCTCTCTTGCATTTTATGTCACACTTCATTAAGCAGTGATCTGATATTCCGTTCATATTATAGGCAGAAACATTATCAACAAGGTCAGAATCAGTCGAAACGATCAGATCAATGCATGTGCTGCTAGTAGCTGTTATCCTTGTTGGCTCTTCACATTTCTGAAATAAATTGTAAGTTTCAAGAAAGTTTATTAGCAGTTTCGTGTTGTTATTTTCCTTATTCAAGAAATCAATGTTGGAGTCTCCACTCATAATCAAGAAATCAAATTTAGGGATAATTTGCGTTATGCGATTTTCTAATTCTATTAAACAATCTGTTACATTGCTTGAAGGGGGTCTGTATAGTGCTCCAAAACACATTCTTTTTCCTGAGATGGTCATACTCAGCCATAAGGTTTCCAAGGAACTATTTGTATCATATTCAATGTCAACTATTCGGTACTTCAGTGTTTTTTTTATATAGAATACTAAGCCTCCACCTTTTTTGTCCTCACGATCTTTACGAATGAAGTTATATTCTGGGACATTGAAGGCACGACTAGGAATCGAATCATTGAGCCATGTTTCAGACAGACTACAAATATCTAAGGATACATCTTTCATAAAGTCAGTAAACAAATCGAATCCTGTTGATAAAGATCTCACATTGAAGTGAGAAAAATTAATGCTTTCGTAGCGTGGCATTATTATTATTTTTATGAGTAGGAGTGAGAGCTCCTGATACTAAAATAGTAAAAGTATTATTTCAAGGGAAAAAATAAACCTCATTATTGAAAGTAGCGAAACAAATCATACAAAAGTAATGGCGTACAAAAAATATCCATAAAACATGATAGTTTTTATTAATAAAAAATTCAAAATTCAAGAGGCGAATGGAACTAGTGTTAGTTCAGGCAATGACGTCCTCGATATCCTGGACATTATTAATGAGAATTTTCTCCTTTTTTATTCCATTCCACACGTGAATGTTTCCACCAAGAGACCAAGCATTCCTTGGTCCCGCTTTTTCTTTGGCTATCTTCAATAACTGGTATTTAATTTTGCTCAGGTCCTCAAAGACAGAAACATTTTTATTTTTGAGCAATTTCCTGGCGGCTATTATTTCAGTTTTCTTGATGTTGCTCACGAAATTAACTATGATCGGGCGAGCCTTACTGGTATGTTCCTGTTTGCGAGTATTCACTCTGAATATGCAATCTATTTCTTCTTTGGTACAGTTGATGTTCAAGGATTCTTGAAAGAAGTGTAGAGTATTTTCGAGCAAGTCCTCATTTTCCTCTTCACTGTACCCTTGTATTATAATAGAATTTTTCCTCTGATTTTGCTCTATCTCGGTGAAATCGATTTCCAATGCTGTTATTTTGGCTTTATTCTCAAGTGCACATTGCGAAGTATTATTGAGGGTAGTTTCAATTGTATCCAGTTGTTTTCCGATTTTATCAAATTTAGTACTGAGAGATTTCTCAATTTTGGCATGGAACTCATTACACACTTTGATTATGAAGCTCCTCGACATCCATGTCGGGGGACTCGATTTTGTTAGTTCTGGCCGTCATTGTCGACTATGGTTCACTGTACTATTCAGTGATAACTTCCCAATTTAGGTTAACTTACCCCTTAGGTGCACTTTTCGTCGCCACACAGGGATATATTTGAGAATTTTGTTTTTCACAGGTTTGTTCATGCAAGTTGCACAACTTTCGATGATTCAGGAACTTTTTTTTTTATTCTTTCCGTTATTTGCACAAATTAAAAGGAGCTCAAACAGAAGCACGTCTACTCACTAATAGTAGTACAATACAAAAATCACACGAAATTTGATAATTTCGCTGAATGATTTCATCAACACCACCAAAGCATCAGACGAAACAATTAATCGATGCTCGAAAAGAAGAAACAGGACAACGGGTTATATCATGAAGTAAAAAATTATGGTTTTAAGTAATTCACTGAGGAAGTGCAACCAGTTATCACCGTACTTGGGTTACCTACTGAAGAACATTATCTAGAAACCTGAGAGGAGACGAAAATGATTTGAATATGTCAAATTTGAAGTCGAAGCTACTAGAAGAAGAAAGACGAATCACAAATAAATCTGAGAATGATAAAGATGTACAGGATAAAGCTTTTATGATTTAGCAGACAAATTCAAATCATGGCCAGTTCGAAGCAAGACGAGGAAAACCATTTTTCAATCATACAACAAGCCGAAATAACCAAATGGAAAATTATGGAAATTCTAAAAGAAACAGTTCTTCTCATGATACTTTTAGATGCTATAGATGTCCTAAAATGCGACATATCGGCAAGAACTGTCCTTCATCTGTACCCCAAAAAACTAGATACTCCAGTCAAAATAGACTGCATGAATTCCCAAAAAGCTGAAAATTCACATGAACGTTAGGGATATTGTGAAAAGTCCCAATCGATTCCATGTGTGCAAAAAATTGTATTCAAGGGTAAATTCCGCAAATATAGTTTTTTTGGATTGTTCAGAAAAACTGTTAGTTTTTGAGCTATTTATGAAAAATAGCTCAAACAAAAATTGTAGATCATTAAATAAAAGAACATTCATGATAAGTTTTGTTTCATCATAATGCTAAAAGACAAAATTACCACTAAACACATTTTAGTCAAGCAAACTGACAATGACGCAATGCAGCCAACTGATATAAATACTGTTGTTGGTGAAGATGTTGATCTGTTGGTATTACTCAACGCACGGAGTCGAATTGAAAATATAATTTATTGTTTGAAACCAGGCTGTCAGTGATACAACCTCTGCAATGTTCCGGAGGGGTGAAAAAATAACAGCTTCAAAATTATTTAAACAAAAAAGATTTACTCAAATCTGCTAAAGTTTTTGAAGATATCAAGTCTGCTGCGGCTTAAATATTTTCAGTAGAATCGGTATAGCCATCAAATACTCCACTGACACCAGATACTCCAGGGACTGAGTTTCTTTTCATAGCATATTCTTGAAATTATCATTCAATATTCATGTATTAGTCACGTAGACTAATAGTTTTACTCATATGATGCATTCAATGATGTATATATGCAGCGTAGTCATGCATATTATGGAGAATACAACTTCAGTACATTTTATATTCGCTTTTTCTCCGAAACAATCAATTTTAGGGAAATGGGTGTATAAAATTTGTTATACATAATTGCATGATCTACAATTTCTGACTGAACAATTTTCATCTTAAAACTAACCGTTTCACTAAATAATCCGAAATACCTATTTTTGCGAAATTTGATTTCGAATAAAATTTTTGGCTCACATGGGATCGATGGGGAAAATTTAATCTTAATGGTATGGTGGAGGCAAATTAGTTTTATTGACAAACTTCCTGTTTCTTCTCATTTATTCTTTGCCTTCTGTGTCTTTAATTACATAAGAACGATAATTATACTTCCTTATTATTTTGCCTTTATTCCAACAATTATTTTTATGGAATAAAACATTATCATTCTTCTCAAGAGGTGGTAAGTCCATTGCACTTCTATTGTAATATTCTTGGATTTTATCTGAGTTTTGTTTTAGTTTAGCTGCGATCACTTTTTCATGGAACGCCGTTTTACTTTTCATTCTATTATTTCATCAACCCTCATTCTAATTCAGTCTCAATTGATCTGTTACATTTGAAATGTTAACATGTTTATCAAAAGGCATTTATAACGATTGTTCAAAAAATTAGAATGTTTCATATGATAGATGAATTCGAATGTTACATGAATTCAATTGTTTCATGAAAAATTATGAGCAACTCATCTATATTTGGTTTGTCTACAATTTTCAATAACCTAACTTTGTTGATGTAACATTTTATTTCATCAATCGATATATTAACTTTATTTCCAATGATACATGGATTAATTTGTTTGTTGATAATAATAATTCGAAAGAATTGATATGATTGTTGATAATTTTAATTAGGCGCTGTAGTCTGGCGGATTTTTATTACACTATTCACCTTTCAGTTCTCTACTCCAGTAGAATAGTTACTACAAACCGCTGCCCGATGGCAGCGCCTAATTAAAATTATCAACAATCATATTAATTCTTGCGAATTAAAATTCCAACAAACAATTCAATTCATTTATCATTCGAATACATCAAACATTGTATTACGAAAATTCTTCGATTTATTATGTTTGTTGTATTCATATGATACATGAATTAAATTGATTGTTGATAATTTTAATTAGGCGCTGACATCGAGCGGCATGTTTACGAACCGGTAATAGTAGGGTCTGGCAACAGTGTTCAAAGGATCGCAAAAAAGAACTGGAGCTGCACTCAATAACAAGACCAAGGTTAATGCAGAACTGAGGAAGTCTGATGGTGGATTCTAGGTCTATGTCGAAATCGATTTTTTTTCCGTTATTTTCTCTTTAACGTTTTACCTTTTTCTTTCTTTTTCGTTTTACCCATAGATCTTTTTATCCGGTATCCAGGTTTATTTGTTTTGTAGGTCCGGGGGGGGTTGAAAGTGCTAAGTCATTGATTGGCCGTTTTTATTTTTGTCCATGCATATGTGATTTACCACGTGCTTTCTTTTCCATACCAAAAAAATACTACAGGATGCCGGATCTAGCGTAAGCAATATGATCTAAGGTTTTACCTATCCTGAAGTGCACAAAATAGTTACTGAATCATGGGATCAAACTTCTAGGGGTTCCAGACCCAGTTTATTGGTGTTTATTGCTGATTTTGGCTTCAGCGTGAAAAATACAATGTTGTTATTGGTCAATTTCAAAATATTGTGATCTGATCTAAAAGTGACCAATAATAACACTGCATTTTTCATCGCTTTTATCGCCAAAGCCAAAATCGCCTAGCAATAAACTGAGCTTTATTCAGTGCAACAGTAGAAAACATACGAATAGTGGGTTCCATGAACTGAACTCATTTCTTGTTTGAGCTCAGTGGTCCCATGTCCGGAAAAGTGTCACTGCGGCACTACGGCCTAACGGCCGTATTCACCGAATACTTTCAAGCTAAGCTTAGGATTTAAGCTCGCTTAACAATACGAAATTATATGCTTTCAAAACGACTTTGAAGTCAAGCTTAGCTTAAAAGTATACGGCGAATACGGCCGTAAGACGCGTTAAAATTTAGAAAGACGATGAACTGATGCCTAAATAGGATTTAATGCATTCAATTTTTGCCTTTTGTACATGATATAACACTACTCAAATGTTTTCTACTGTTGCACTGAATATCCCCTAGAAGTTTGATCCCATAGTTTTGTTACACCGGACTAAAGTGTTTCGAATCCCTCGACAAATTATATATACTTTTGTCTGAGGATTTAAATTACCACTTCAGTCCCTAGATGAATAATATACTCTTATTGCTAAGAGAAGCAGGAATGAAAGAAATAGAGTAATGCTATGTCTTGACACGAATATTTCCTGGGTAATATATATATATATATATATTTTAGAAGACGGGTAGTCTCTATGACTGGACTAGTTGAAAAAAACTGAGTTTTTTTGGAAAACACCACTGAAAATGATTTCCTTGAGGTTGCAGTCAATTGGGTATGGCCGGAGTAAAGAAACTCTTTGTTAAATTGTCGAGCTTTCGAAAAGAATTTATTTCATTATCAAGACATTAACTCGAGGATGCTACTAAAGAAAATCACAGTGCACTTCATTATCAAAAAATCTTACTCAATAATTTGTAGAAACACATTAAAATGGATCAAACATACTAATAAAAACATATAGTCAAGATCTTATGTAGACAATGGCGCTTGCAAACATTTCTACATAAGATCTTGACTATATGTTTTTATTAGTATGTTTGATCCATTTTAATGTGTTTCTACAAATTATTGAGTAAGATTTTTTGATAATGAAGTGCACTGTGATTTTCTTTAGTAGCATCCTCGAGTTAATGTCTTGATAATGAAATAAATTCTTTTCGAAAGCTCGACAATTTAACAAAGAGTTTCTTTACTCCGGCCATACCCAATTGACTGCAACCTCAAGGAAATCATTTTCAGTGGTGTTTTCCAAAAAAACTCAGTTTTTATATATATATATATATATATATATATATATATCCATTCTTGTTCAAAATTGTACATTTACCTAAATCAAAGTACAATAATTCAAAAAGTGAAGGAACATGTTTTTAAATACCAACGTGTAGAGGAACTCTCGTAATTCTAGGGCTTGTATGGGTTGAAGAAGGAAATCATTAAATTCAATGTATTCGTTTTTCCATACTTTAAAACATGCACACCGCCCTAAAAATTTTAGGAGAACGCCACTGATCATTCGCGCGTCCTCGGAAATTTTTGCCGCTGGCCTGGCCGGGTCTGCGAAATTCACACCAATTATTTGCCTGTTGCCTTTGGGAAAAAATCTAGCTTTAAAGAACAGAAATCAGAAATATTTCACAAAAAGGTGAATCCATCTGTCCTACTATTATTCCCAACAAAATATTTGTTCATATTAGGTTTGTTCTAGCAGCGATTTCGAGTTTGCAATCGTCCGGAGCATGCGCATACTGATTTAATAGACGCATAAATCAGTATGCGCATGCTCCGGACGATTGCAAACTATTCGAAATCGCTGCTAGAACAAACCTATTGTTGAAAGTGAAATCATTGAACCAAAGATACATCATATTGTATACTGAATTTACCTTATACTAATGGTCATTGGTTTGAGGAGTTTATAGTTACTGAAATAGTGCTTCGATATGACGACCATGTTGATGAGGTTATTTTTTCTTAAAAAAATTGGCATTTTGCATTCCAGTGCCAGTGGACTAACTTAGAAACTTAGAAAACAAGTCTTTACAGTGTTTAATGACTGTTTTTGCGGTCTTATCATTAGTAATAAAAACCTCAAGCCAATGTGTGAAAGTGTCAACTATTAATAAATAATTTCTTGATTCAAATTCGAAAAAATCTGAAAATAGTATTTCCCAAGGTCTTTCTGGAATTTTGTGAGGAACAAGTGTTTCCCTTAGGTTAGCTGGTTTATTGATTTGACATATTTCACAACTAGATACAAAATTTTCAATATCTTTTGACATATTGGACCATATCATTATTTCACGTGCTCGTAATTTGCATTTTTGCACTGAGAAAACTCGGCCAAGTAAATCGTTTACTAGAAAAAAATTCGATTGTGACGGATACATTTTCACCTACTGTAGGAATATGAGATACCAACCGTAGGAAAAAACGTTTTTCTGAAAGTTTGTTTCTGCAGTAATCGATCAGGACACTTATTGATAGTCATCAGTATTTATGTTCGAAAGTTGTATTCAATAAACTCGTGGTGTGGTAGCTAAACAAATACCTACTATCATTGAATTATGTTCCTGAAACAAAATCACTTGCTCTAAGCGAGCTCATCGATAACAACAATCGATCAAGTCGAGTATGGTAGTCTACAACTCACCAATGGCTATTAACTATTTTTTTGTTCGGGCATATTCGGCGTTATTCGGGTGCCAAATCAGTCGATAGCACAAATCGATCACGGCCGTAGCGTCATTGAGTATCATCGAGTTGAGGTGTTCTGACGTGTGAAATAGCGGCTCATGGACCATGGTTGCACCAATTATGATTAATTCTCGTTGTTGATGGTTGATGAAGTTTTGAAAGTATATATATACCTACCTCATTGTTTCCACAGATAATCATTCGATTGGACGCAGTTCAGCAGGAAGAGATCGATCGACAATCCCAATATAGATTAAAATTACTTTTCGAATTCTTCAGTAAAGGTATGCCCTTCATGCCTTACATATTATTTTGAAAGAGATATTTGTTGGTAAATTTCTATAAATTTTGAAGTAAGTTCAAGAAATAACATATATTACTAATCACTATATTGGAATTGCTGGTTGGTTTCTTTACGCGAACATTCCTCAGAAGTAAAAAAAAAATTGAAATGGATCATGGATGACGAGTAAAAGAATCGCTAATATTGAGTGAATAACCCACTTGGGGCTATTCATCAGTTTAATTATGGCAATTTACGTGTATTATACTGATAGAAAAACAGTTCACTTGCTATAAGTGAGTTAGATGATACTCAGCAAGTGATGTGTTCAATAATGAGTATGGATCTATTATATAATGAAATAGAACAATAGTGGTAAGTGTTCATTTTCAAGAACACAAATGTTCTTGGGGTTATCAACTTGTTTCCTTGTCCCATATAGTATTCAAGTTTTCACTAGCCTTTATTAAATATTCACTTATGGTTAGTGACTTTTTTCCTCCGTGTGTATACCAAAATGAGCTGAATGTATCAATTTAAGCATTTCAGTCTTAATAAGCTCAGAAGGTTATTATAAAAAAGTAGATTATCAGAAAGGTGGATGTTGTCTTTCAAATTATAATAGTATTTCAAGTGTGGATTCAACTTTTTACTACTTTTAGGCCAGTTATTCAAACAATGATGTTTATTTCGAGATAATATAGGATCAGTATCAATAGCATTTCGAAAAAGAGTTTTCTTCTCCTTTGTCATAGGTACTGTTAATGAAAGAGAGTGAATTGTGTATTCCAGCTCTTCATCCAAAGGATTTTCAGATTTAATAAAGGACCTACTTAATGTATCGGCTACATACATCTTTGAGCCTTGTAAATATTCAATTTTAATATAATATTTCTGTAATCTTATGAGCATTCTTTGTAGCCTAGCACTAACATTATCAAGATTTTTGTTAAATATTGATATTGATTGTTTATGGTCAGTTCCGATTACTATTTCACGACCATAGATCCAGTAATGAAACTTTTCACACGAGAATACTATACTGAGCAACTCTTTTTCAATTTGTGCGTATTTTACCTCCGCTTTATTTAGCGAACGCGATGAAAAAGAAACGAAATGCCCTTTCTGTAACATACAGGAACCCATGCCTTTACTTTATGCATCTGTCTGAATTTCAATGGGTGAGTTTTGGTCAAATATTGCTAAAATTGGTTTGTTTGTTATTAATGTTTTCAAAGTATCTAGCTCTTGTTGATGTATTTCTAACCAATCAAATGTAATGTCATTACGAGTTAAGTTTCTCATGTTGAAAGTGAGTTGCGATAAATTCGGAAGAAATTTATAAAAGAACTCAAAGAGCCTAAGAATCCTCAATAAATCCTTCTTATTTGATGGTGTTTCAATTGCTAAGACTGCTTCGATATTTTTTGGGAAGGTTTAACCCCTGTTTTTGAAATATTTTGACCTAGGAAATCAACTTCATTTTGTATTGTAATTTATTAAAGTTGAATTTTATATTATATTTTAATGCCTTCTCGATAACTTTTTTAAATGCAATGTCATGGGCCAATTCGTTTGAGCCATGAATAATAAAAACATCAAAATAAACACTTACATTTGGTATATCACCAAAGATCTCCACGTTTTTTCTTTGAAATATTTCAGGAATGTTACATAATCCAAACGGGACGCGATGGAATTTATATTTACCAAAAGGAGTATTAAATGTGCATAAGTCTGAACTATTTTCAATTAATTGAATTTGCCAGAATCCATCCTTCATATCTATGACTGAAAAAATCGTTTTTCCTTCTAACCTAGCTGATATGTCATCACATCTAGGAATTAAATAGTGTTCTCTACAAATATATTTGTTCAGTGGTTTTGGATCAAGACACAAACGTAGTAAACCATTAGGTTTCTCTACTATCATCAAGGAGTTTACCCAGTCAGTAGGATAATTCACTTAAATAATGCTTTTTTCTTCAAGTCCCTCTAATGTGTTTTTTAATCGTTCATGTAACCCTAATGGAACCTTTCTCTGTGTCTGAATCACTGGTATAGCATTTTCTTTCAATTTAATGTCAACCAAACCTGGCATACAACCAAAGCCTTCAAAAATAGCTTTGAAATTGTTATACAGTTCTTGTCTAGTCTTGGGTATAGGTTTATTTTCACTAATAAGCTTAGTCTGAATTTCATCAATTCGAGAGATCATGTTAAAGTGAAGACAATCATATAATCCCAACAAGGGTTCTGTATCAAGATCAACAATTAGAAATTATATATATATTCTTGATGTTGTTTTAATACAAGCATTTTAATGTTATGTTGCCTGATGGTTTCAATTTATAATTACCATAGGAGATTTTTGTTACTGAAGTTGGAACTATTTTTGATTGTTCAATATTCAAGTTTTTCAAATATTTCAATCGCAAAACACTGGACTCAGCTCCTGTATCTAACTTAAACCTTATATAAGAGTTATTAATTAAAATATCCTCATACAAACTCATTTTGTTACAATTCTGCATTTGTTCAAAAATGAATATTGAATCCTCAGAACCTGAATTTTCAGTACTGCTCATTACATTATCTATTACCATTGTATTTCTTGTTTCTTCAATTTGCACATTATTGACATCACTCATTGGTACCCCTGTTGTCTGCTTTTGTGTGTTTCTGTATTGTTCTTCTTTCTTCCCAGTCTGATTAAATCCTCTATTTAATACATTTCCATGTACAGTTTTATCCTTGAAATAACATACACTGGAGAAGTGACCTCTTCTTTGGCAAACCAAGCATGTTTGGTTGAAAGCTGGACATTTCCTAGGTTCATATGCTTCCTATCACACCTCGTACATTTCTTTAAATGTTTGGTAGACCTGACAGCATTGACTTCTTCAGTTTCATCTTTGGAATTCAATAATTTCAAGTTCTTCATTGTCACCTCAATACTTCTGCAATATTCCTGCATTTTATCTAAAGTCATATTTGTTTCACGTAAAAGATGTCTTTGAACTTGCTTATCTAGTAAACCTAAAACCATTCTATCTCTGATCATCCTATCAGCATAACTTTGTTTGCAATTATCTCTATCACATGTGAATGCACAGTTTGGAGCTTGTTTTTTCCGCTCTGTTAGAAATGAGTCGATGCTTCGTCCTTCCTTTTGTTGGATATTATTAAATTTGAAAGTCTCCATGGAAATGTTTTGCTTTGGTAGGAAATGATCATCAAAGCAGGATATCACATCTTCAAGGTTTTTTGTTTTTTCATCACTGAATGTATTATAGATATCTAAACAGCATTCTCCTATGATGTTTAGCAGTAAAGCTACCTTTATTTTTTCGTCTGATCCACTTTTCCCTGGGGCCAATAAAAATATATCAAATTTCTGCTTCCATTTTGGCCAACCTTGAGGTTCATTGACATCAAAAGATTCGGGAGGCTTAAAATATTCCATTTTCGTAGATACATGTCGACTTCTGTTTCCAGTTTCTTAAGCTACCACCTGGATAACCTCTTTATTTCAAATCCTCAATATTCTTTACCAATCCATGCCTTTTTTCAGCACACAACCTGACACCATGTGTTGAATATTTATATAATAGTTTCGAAGTACTTTGTATGTATAAAACAAAATGTTAACGACTTTGTAATTAACTACGATATTTTTTGTCAATAAAAGTCAATTTTGTATTTGTGAAGACAGTTTTTAAGTCAGAAAAGCTGGTGTACTTCTATAATATCATCAAATACTTAACATTTGGTCCTTCGAGCATATTCTGAACGTCCGTGGATAGTAAAATATGTCCACACTTCGAAAAAGTGAGCGGCTGAACAAAAGGTGTCCCTCCAGAAAGATATAGTGATAATGGGAGAGGACAACATGCAAATCATGGAGAGAGCCAATCATTGAATGCAGTCGACAGAATAGAAACCAGAAGAACGAGCAATGGTCATTCAATGAATGAAATTCAAAAAGTTCCATCAAAAACAAGCATCAGCAGTTCCGTGAAAAGAAGACAAATGGAAGCAGAGTTGAGAGCAGAGAAGCAGTTGATTGAAGCTCAAAGAAGATTGGATGCAATTGAAGAAGAAAGACGGTTGGAGAAAGAACAAGTAATAGAAATGGAAAGAAGGTTGGTACTGAAAGAACTAGAGATAGAACGAGCAAGAATTGAAGAAGAACAAGAGATAGAGATACTAGAAGATTTAGATAATCCTGAAGGGTCTGTTGTTGAAAATCGCTATAGTAGAATTCAAAACAAAATTCATGATAGTGATTCGTGTTCTAGGTTTGACAAAGTTATTTATTCTGCAAATTCAATGAGACAATTTGAAGAAAAAGAGGTATGTAATATTCAAAAAACAAGAAATGCACTTCCAGTTACTGAAAATGATAAATTTATGCAATTCATGGCAAGGCAGTCGATGAATAAAGAATTTCCAGTTCTCACAGGAAATCCAATGGAATGGTTGCAATTTATCAAGGATTTCAGGGAAACAACAAGTATGTGTGGTTTCACAGAAAGAGAAAATATGGCACGTCTGCAGAAATCATTGAAGGGTAAGGCAAAGGAGAGTGTGCAGGCTCTACTGAATTTCACCACCGAAGTAGACAAGGTAATTGAAACTTTGGAAAAAAGATTCGGAAAATCGGAGTATGTGATTGAAGATCTGATCAATACGGTAAGAAAATTTTCTTCTTTGAGAGAGGATAAATTAGAATCAATTATGGATTTTTCGTGTTCCATTCAGAATCTTGCCGTCACATTGACAAATTTGAAATGTCAGGAACATTTGTCGAATCCTCAGCTTGTATATGAAATAGTCCATAAGCTCACACCTAATTTGAAACTGGAATGGGGAAAAACTGTTAGTAAGCTGAAAGCGAACAATAAACATATAACAATTTTAGATTTTTCAAATTGGTTTATGGAAATGGCCGATGCTGTGAACCATGTCACCTTTTCCGATGCAGAAAATGACAAAAAAAAGAAGTTTGTTTGTTCCACAACAGAAGTTCAACATAATAGGTGTTGTACCTACTGCAAGAAGGATAATCACAAAATAGATGATTGTCACATCTTTAAACAACTCAGTATTGACAAGAGATGGGAATGGGTGAGAAACAAGAAGGTTTGCTTTTACTGTATTGGATTGAATAATCATACCATGAAAACATGTAGAAGAAAAAAGATGTGCAACAAGAATGATTGCAAAAGTTTTCATAATCCACTACTTCACAGGGATTCTACAGGTGAGCAAGCTCCTTTATCCAAGTCTAATCCAGAAACAACATGTCATTCATTTATTACTGGAAATCAAGTACTTTTAAGGATAGCTCCTGTAGTTTTGTCTGGCCCTTATGGCGAAATCCATACTCACGCACTTTTTGATGAGGCGTCGACAGTAACATTGATAGATAACGCTTTGGCTGATCAGTTAGGAGTGAAGGGGCCTATTGATCCTCTGACATTAAGATGGACTAATTCTATCACAAATAGTGAGAATAGTTCTCGTAGGGTAAAACTAGACATAAGAGGCGAAAATGAGAAAATATCATATTTCTTATCAAATATTAGAACAGTGAGCAATCTGAATTTGCCAGTTCAATCAGTAAATCATAAGATTTTGTCAAAAAAATTGAAACATTTACCAACAGTAGAAATACCTCACATGAACAATATTAAGCCGAGACTTTTAATTGGTCAAGATAATATCGATTTAATAATTGCTCGGGAAGTGATTGAAGAAGGAAGAAATGCGCCTGTTCTTTCTAAAACCAAACTCGGTTGGGTCATTCACGGTAATGTAGCACAATTTCGGAATCGAGTTGATGATGAATTTACTTTCCACATGATACACGAAGAAAACCATGAAGATCTACATGAACTGGTGAAACAATCATTTAGTATCGAGAATATGGGAGTGAAGTTGATGGAAAAAGAAATAGAATCTAAAGAAAATCAAAGGGCATTGAAAATCATGGAAGAAACAGCTAGAAGGGTTGAAGAAGAGAAATGGGAGATCGGTTTATTATGGAAAAAAGAAGAAATAAATCTTCCAAACTCGAAACCTACAGCAGTCCAAAGATTACATTTCCTTGAAAGAAAAATGGTGAGAAACCCAATATTCGCAGAAAAATATCCACAGAAGATAGAAGAGTATTTGAGTAAAGGATATGCAAGTAAAGTGAATGAAGTAGAAGAAATTGTCGAAAATGGAAAGAAATGGTATTTACCCCATTTTGGAGTAAGTCATCCCAAGAAGCCTGGAAAACTTCGTTTTGTTTTCGACGCTGCATCTAAAATAAATGGAGTGAGTCTTAATGATGTACTTCTGAAAGGTCCAGATCTGCTGAATCCTTTACTGAATGTTCTTTTCAAATTCCGCTTGAAAAAAGTTGCTTTTACAGGAGATATTCAGGATATGTTTCATCGAGTTAACATTAGGCAAGAAGATAGAAAAGCACAAAGATTCCTTTGGAGAAATAAGAAAAATAGGATTGAAGAATATGAAATGAATGTTATGATCTTTGGAGCCAAATCTTCACCAACATGTGCGCAATACATAATGAGGAAAAATGCACAAGAATTCGAAAAAGAATTTCCTTTAGCAGTCCAAGCTATTTGTGATCAACACTATGTAGATGATTACTTGGATAGTGTTGACACTGAAGAAGAGGCTTTGAAATTGATTCATTCTGTTATTGAAGTTCATAGACGAGGTGGTTTCAAAATAAGGAACTGGACAAGTAATTCGAGGAATGTTTTGAAACAAATACCCGAAGAACTTAGGGCAGGAGAAATTAAAGAAATGAATATAGATGAAGAACTTCCTATAGAGCGTGTTTTAGGACTTTATTGGGATCCAAATTATGATCAGTTTATGTTCAAACTAAATATAAAAGATATAACAAAAACGGAAGAAAGTAGCCAAAGAAGTACAAAAAGGAATATTCTGAAAATAGTAATGTCAGTATTTGACCCATTTGGATTTTTGAGTAATTTTATTATCAAGGCAAAAATACTTCTTCAAGATATATGGAGACAAGGATTAGGATGGGATGATGAGGTGGATAAGAAAACAAACGATGTGTGGCGAAACTGGTTGCGAGAAATGTCTGGCATCACAGAATGGAAGATTCCGAGATGTTATCATGGAAATTCATCACTTTCAGAAAATATACAACTTCATATATTTTGTGATTCTAGTTTAAAAGCATTCTCTTCTGTAGCTTATTTTCGTTTCAGAAGTCAGTCTGGAATTCGTATCAGTTTTGTCATAGCAAGGTCCAGAGTATCACCTTTGAAAACAGTTTCCATTCCACGACTTGAACTGCAGGCAGCAGTTATGGGTAGTAGATTGTCTAAATGTATAATAGAGAACAGTTCAATACATATTTCAGAAATTTATTATTGGTCAGATTCTCGTACAGTACTAGACTGGCTGAAAACTGAAACGAGGAAATTAAAACCATTTGTGGCTCACCGAGTAAGCGAGATATTAGATCTCACAGAACCCTCAAATTGGCATTGGGTTCCCACCGCTCAGAATGTTGCAGATGAAGGAACTAGGGAAAATATAAAAACTGACTGGAGTGAATTTCTCCAACTTTCTGAGAACCAATGGAATTTCGAAGACATTGATGAAGACCCCAAAGAAGAATTCGATCAAGAAATTAAAAAAGAATTTTTACAAAATGAAAATGATTTTGTGGCATTAACGATTGAAACGGAGAATCTTTTAGAATCACTTCCAAAAATAAATAGATTTTCATCGTGGTTGAAACTAATTAGGTCTACTGCATGGATTTATCGAGTTTTGAGAAAGAAAGAAAAACTTGAACTTCCCTCAGAATTGACCACTCAAGAAATGTGGAGAGCTGAAAAAACTTGGATTCGATTAATTCAGTACGAAGATTTCAAACAAGAAATTATATGTTTCAAGAACAAAAAACCAATTTGTCAATCAAGTAGACTATTTCAATTATCTCCAATGTTGGATGATGAAGATATTTTGAGAGTTAGAGGTAGGTTGGTTCAAGCAGAAATAGAAGAAGTCGTGAAATATCCAATAATTTTAGACCCAAAAAATAAATTTTCATGTTTACTCATTCAATACTATCATGAAAAAGCAGGTCATATAGGTCAAGAGTATGTGTTAAATGAAATTCGCCAGAAGTATTGGATAATTCGAGCTCGAGCTGCAGTGAGAAGCTGTTGGAGTGCATGTCAGAAATGCAAAATCTCAAGAACGAAGCCGATTGTACCTGAAATGTCTCCTTTGCCCAAATGCAGATTGAGTGGATTTGTCAGACCCTTTACATACACTGGAATGGACTATTTTGGTCCAATGAATGTTACTGTTGGTAGAAGGAGAGAAAAGAGGTATGGCGTCTTATTCACCTGTTTATCTACAAGAGCAATCCATTTGGAAATAGCTAACTCCTTGAATACAGACTCTGCTGTCATGGCAATAAGACGGATGATTGGAAGGAGAGGAAAACCACCAAAAATATTTTCCGATAATGGAACCAATTTGAAAGGTGCAGATAATGAAATGAAAAAATATTTGGAACAAATGTGTCAAGATACCATGATCAAAAAATTAGCCATTGAAGGTATAGAATGGTCTTTTCTACCCCCAGCAAGTCCACACATGGGTGGAAGTTGGGAAAGACTGGTAAAGAGTGTCAAAATAGCCCTGAAATCAACTTTAGATGAACAAGCTCCAAGAGATGAAGTTTTATCGACCTTAATGGTAGAAGCAGAAAATATGATAAACAGCAGACCCTTAGTTCATGTATCTCTAGATGCTCAAGATGAAGAAGCCCTCACACCCAATCACTTTTTGATGGGAACTTCTAGTGCAGCTCACATACCATGTCTCTTAACAGAGAAGGATATGGTTACGAGGAAACAATGGACAATTTCCCAATTTTTAGCAGATCATTTTTGGAAACGTTGGGTACGAGAATACTTACCTACTCTCACGAAGCGAACTAAGTGGTACCAAAGCAACGAAAATTTGAAGAATGATGATGTGGTTATCATCATAGATCCAAATTTACCAAGAAACTGCTGGTTGAAAGGAATCGTCACAACTGTTCACCTTGGAAAAGATGGTTGCGTCCGGAGTGCAGATGTGAAGACAAAAATGGGCACATATAGAAGACCGGTAGCGTAACTTTGTTTATTGGATGTTTCGAAGTGTTCATAGTATTAAAAAAAATGTTTTTTTAATGAGGGGAAGAAATGATGAATATTTATATAATAGTTTCGAAGTACTTTGTATGTATAAAACAAAATGTTAACGACTTTGTAATTAACTACGATATTTTTTGTCAATAAAAGTCAATTTTGTATTTGTGAAGACAGTTTTCAAGTCAGAAAAGCTGGTTTACTTCTATAATATCATCAAATACTTAACACCATGTTTTGTTTTTCACCTTTCTTATTATTTGTAATAATATTTCTATAGATTTCAGTTTATTCCTTCATTAATTTCTCTCTAATCCTCTCTAGGTACAATCTTCTCTTTTCACTTTTTACTATCTGTCTTGTCAATTGTCTAATTTCTAACCTCTGGTCAATCTATATCTATCAGGGTGTACAACTTAAAATATCTATAATATACAACATAGCTATCAAGACAAAATGGGTTCTCAAGACGAAGTGTAATGACATCGGTGGTATAGATAAATTCAAAGCTAGAGTTGTTGCCCTGGGAAACCACTCAAAGAACTGGAATTGATTTTAATCAGACATATGCTTCAGAAGAATGACATGAGAATGCTATTTGCATGTAACAGGACGTCTTAGCAAGACGCCGTTACCATTGTATTAAGAATTTTAGGTATATTACACAAGGTATTAGAATAATTTCGACATGCGAAATTAATCCAATATCTACCAATTCGATACCCATGGTCCGAAACTGGAGTTCACACGATTCGAAACGAAGAGGCATACATTAAGGCATCTTGGAGAGATAACAAATTAAAATTAATGATAAATAATTCAGATAAACGTTTCGGTTAGTTTAGCATTACTTATACGTGGGAAAATATTTAATTGATTCCGATTCTATCCTATTATGCAATAACCTGAACTCTCATGATTTATTAAGTCATAAAAAGACTCTTCCTAGCCAGTTATTACAATTTTCTGCATAACTCGGACCATTCAATATCCTCCTGTTATCTTTTTGTACATCTATAATCTATTTGATACTTCCAAGGATACAAGCACATATTTGTTATTGAAATTAACTATCCAAGTCACCCGTACCCTTGCCCAGCTACGTATGACCAATCATTTCAAAATCAAATTCACTGTGAATGGAATTTCTTACTCTATTGACCCACAGATCAGAAGTGTTCAGTATGCAACAAAAATGAAAACACTTTTCCATATAAGGTTCGACTGTCCGATATATACTGTTATGAAACATTCTTACAAGCCTTACAAAATATTACAATTATTGGTGCCAAAATAATTTCTGAATACATCTGGAATATCATTTATTCTGAGCGAATAGTTTTATTTTTTCATTATTCACTTTTATTTTTGTATCCAGTTGTGAAAATGTTTTTTTTTCATTATAATCATTATTATTATTATTTTGTTCTCTAACATTCACTCATTGCTGTAAACATGTTTGAGAAGCAATAAACTTCATTTCTATTATTATTATTATTATTATTACTTATACGTGGGAATATGAATCAGTGGGAAAGTCAGGATAATACGATCACACTCACAGGGTGTAGATTATGCATTTTTTGATGTGAACGGAATCTCGCCAACGTAGCAAGAAAAGCATCAATTCGAAAAATCGAGCAGAGATCGAGAGGCAGTGGGTCGCCAGTTTTTGAGTTGTGCGGAAGGCTCAGCTCCGTAGAATAACCCACAAGTGTTTCGGTTGAAATTTTTTTTATGTTATATTTGTTGGGAAATAGATTTTCAATCAGGGGAATAACCGAGAAGAGAATTTCAATACGAAGAGCCGGAGAGAGGATCGGTATAATTGGGGAATTTTCGGAGAATTTTCTTGGTTTGTCAAGAAACGAACGTGTCGCGTAAATCTGAGGTGAATTATAGTGAGTCATAGGGAGACTCAAATCTGGACAAAAACGGGTCTTCTTGGTGTGGTCTCGACGGACGAAAAGAAATAGCCGTCACCTTTTTAAGTGGATAGAAAACACAACGACGAATGGTGAGAATACTTGGTCTTGGTTTGTTCTTTTCTTTTCTAATTAACATCTTATCAATAATTTCGTGGGTGCACTCCAGTTTCGCTTGTGCTTTTACTGAATATATAGTCGCAGTTACTGTTTTCAAGGTATACCAGATTTCACTGTATGTTCTCTTCAATTGCAATAATAGACATTATTTATCCGATTCATTTGATGATTTGTTTGATGATTTTCATATACTTATTTTGTTTTTTGTCCCTTTTTTATTATTATTTTGTTGAATATATTTATTTAATCACATCACTGCTGGTTATTGAACTAGCAGGGATAGCTGGGGGGGGGGGGTGAAATTCTATTCCTTCAAATTTGTTCAAGCGAACATAATAGGTGTACTTAAAGGAAAGAAAAATCCTAGGAAAAATCTAGCATTGATCAGCTTAGACGGCCCACGCTCAGTTTAAGGACTAAGTAATCAATTTTCAAACCCAATAAACCAGTGCCTGGAAAGACATCATGAAATTTATTTATTTATTTCCAGAAAACCATCGTGGGTAGATGTTACAATTTTAAAATAACAAACCAGTAGCTGAAATGGATTGGTCAATTCATCAAATGGACATGACCGCGGCATATGTGTCTGCAGATTTGGGAGAAACTGTTTGCATGGAGATTCTAGAGGATTACGATGAAGTATACTATATTTTGAAGGAAAAGTTTCCAGAGCCATTTTAAGAATCTTCAGCAAGAGATAATAATAATAATAATAAATGGACTTTATTATGCGAAAGTTTAGCTTTCAAGCTATTCTTACACTTTAACCTAAGTACAGATAAAAGTATAATTGATTATTTTTTACTCAGTAAGTAAATTAATTAATGTATATCCCTAGTACATTTCTTTATATTCTGCTAATTCTAGAGTTCTTCATAATTGCTGAAATACTGCACGTACAGAAGTAATACAAAATATCTAAGAATTACGTTCTTTGTTCAACAAGCATGTTAGTTTTAAGTTTTATTTTGAATGAATTTAAACTCAAAAGTTTTGCATTTTCATCTAAGGCATTATAAATCAGTGGTAGTTGGTAGGAGAATGATGCTTCGAATTTGGTAGTGGAGTGGCGGGGAATGTTCACATGTTATATTGAGGTTGTGCAATTGGTGACGGAATTTTACTTTTCTATAAAGGTAGTAGGGACGTTCCTCTCTGATGATCTTATAGAAGGCAGTAGCAGAATGTAAAAAACGACGTTTGCTCATGAATAGCCAGCCAAGAGAAGAGATATATTCAGATATATGATCATATCTCCGCAGGCCCCCGATCAGTCTAGCGCAGTTGTTTTGCATTCTTTGAATTCGATAACTATCAAAGGAATCAATACTATATACTATATCGCAATAGTTGAAATTCGATAAAACTAGTTGGTCACAAAGTTTTTTTTTCAAATTTTGAGAGAGTAATTGTCGATTAGAGTATAGCAATTTGAGACATCCGTATGCACGTTGAATAGATTTGCTGACGTGCTCAGTGAATTTCAAATTATAATCTATAATCAGACCTAAGTTTTTCGTAGCTGATACTAGTGTTAAAGTTACACCCTCTATGATTATGTTAATATCATTTTTAACCAGATCAATTAGAAATTCGTTGCCAAATAATAAGTAAGTATAGATTTTGTGGGATTTATATGGAGATTATGTTGCTTTGAGCGGTTGATAATCCTTTGTAAATCTCTGTTGAGGAAATAGTTTGCTCAATAGGTGTCTTCAGGATAGAAACTGAAATATAATTGACTATCATCTGCGTAGAAGTGACTTTCACAGTCTGACAGGCAATTTGATAAGTCGGCAGTATGAATTAGAAATAAAAGTGAGCCCAGAATCGATCCCTGGGGAACACCATTATATAAGTTTAGGGATTGTGACTCACTATCATTGTATTTCACGATTTGACTTCTTCCACTTAGATAACTTTGAAAGAAGTTCAGAGCTGTCAAATTCAGGCCATAATATTTGAGTTTAGATAGTAAAAGTTGGTGGTTCAAAGTATCAAAGGCTTTAGTAAAATCTAACATGACCAGGGCTGTAACTTCACACGTTTATCCCATTCTCTGATAACATCATCACATATTTAACATTGCCGTGGCAGTGCTGTATCCCTCTCTGAATCCTGACTGTTGAATAGGAATGATGGAATTCAAATTACAGTATTCATATAGTTGTTTATAAATGATTTTTTCTAAGACCTTGGATAAAAGCGGGAGGATGCTGATTGGACGAAGTTCCGAAAAGTTATTGGGCTCGCTGTTTTTAGGAATAGGTCGAATGAGTGCTACTTTCCAAGATGATGGAAAGTAACCTTTTTCTAAACAGAGGTTAACGATATGTGTGATTGGTAATAGAAGCACTGGCATACAGTATGATAACATAATACGAGATATTCTATCGGTACCAGTTGCATCACTTTTAATATTACGAATAATTTCATCAATATCATTAACAGATGCAAGCTTTAAATCATAGTTGAGTGTTTCATTAAATTTTTTTGTATAATAGAAATTGATGAGCTCAGTGCAATCTTCATTCAGGTTTGCTGCTATAGATGCAAAATTGCCATTGATTCCATCTACATTCTCAGCACTGTGTTGCGGAACATCGGTAGATTTGCTAGGCGTAACTCTCATATTTTTGAGTGTTTCCCAGCAAGCACAAAAACATCTCAGAGATGTTGAAAGTACGAGATTTCGAGACATTGAACATCCACTGCGATATCCTGTTCATACATGAATAGTACTTTTATATAACAGCCAATGTCCGCCACAGGCGTCCATTTTCAGGATGTCCTTGGGATATCACAAAGAGAACTCTTCCTAAGTTTTTTTGATAGCCTTTTCATAGACACAACAAAACATTTCCAAAGCGTTTAGTGTATATTGATTTGCATTGAATAAAACTTTTTTTAAGATCACTTTATATAGTCTTTTGCTATTCATTTGGACATTTGAGAAGAGATCTTATTTCCTTTGTTTTGTTGGGATTTGGATTAGTGTGGTTGAAGAAGAACTTTTATTTTCTTGCCGAAGTTTCGAATTAGAATGAATCATCATCAGGACCCATTTCAAAAGAGCCATGATAATTGGTCTATTATAGTTTGAAACTTCGGCGCGAAATTAATAGTTATCTACTTCAATCACACTTACCCAAACTTCAACAAAACAAATGAAAGAACATTTTCAGAGATTACCAAAATGACCAGAAATGGTTAAAAAAACACTTATATAATTTATGAACACTTTAAAAATATATGAACACTTATATTGCCTTGAAATATAAATTCAATAAATTTTATTCCATCTATAGGACATATTTTTAGGAAAGAAAGATTTCACATTTAACTTGAATTAATATACTAACCACCAGCAATGTGTAACCTAATCTTGGTTTTATAAAAGACTGTCTCAACAACATATTTACATTTTAGTTTTGACATAATCACACTATAATACTGAATGAGGAGTTATATTTTCACTAATTTCATATCTTCTCCTCTGTTAACACTAACAGCATGTGACTGGTGACTCTTGTACTGATTTGTACAAAAATATACCAGAATACCACTCCACTCTGCACATAAGCTATTCCATATTGACGGTATTTCCTGGATCAGAAATCAGAATCACCAAAGCAAACTGTTCTCTTCACCCCATTGTCTACGCTGTGAGGCTTCTATTTGATCTTTCTTGATGGAAATGTCAGTTTTGTAATGATGTTTGTTCGTGAAATCTTATTTATATCTACCTCCAACTGAAAAAAAAAGATGAAGTAACTCCGTTTTTTCGACTGATCTAGGTACTTATTCACTCACCTGTCCATCAAAATGATCTTCACAAAAATACTTGGTGGTTGTGATAGCTGTATTAACAGCAGAAAACCATCTCATCCTAATGTCTTTATTGTTCGGAATGGAAATAACAAAGTTTCTTTTCACAGTTATCGCTATTGTTCGAATTCACAAGAACTTTTTGAATGATTTTTCACAACACAACTGAGAACAATAACTTTAACCTCAATTTTCGTTGACTTGTTGAAGAATTTTTAACTAAGTTCAACTGTATAGGACGGCTCAAATGGGCTCAATCCACTGAACCCTTCATCCCGGGCGTGACGTCGAAAAGTATGTTGTATGACCTCATTGACATCCACAAGTAAACATTTTTTTGACCTCGCTAGTACCTCACCGTATACATACAAAGAAACGCCACACAAGAACAAAAACAATACTTTCAACATCTTCTGAAGACCTCTTAAGGAAGTGCATATTGCGTCCCAGAAAAACATCCACATGCCAACATTTTCAGAACATCCCAAAACCTCCCAGGGATGTTTGTGCTCGCTGGGTTTCCACATCTCACGGGATTTGCTGCATCTGTTTATAGCAAAATTCAAATATGCTTTTTTTTCTCGTCGAATGGCACTCAACGTCAGATTACGTAACATCTTATAATTTGCACAGTATACACCTAACTTTGATTGTTTATATTTTCTAAGAGCTTCGTCTCTATCTGCCATCATCAATTTGATTACATCAGTTAGCCATGGGGCTCTAGGTTTAGTTACTCTTACAGTTCTCATGATTGTCAAATAGTTTTGATATGTTTTGTTTGATAAAGTTTAATTTGTCTTCAATAGAATTGATTTGATATATCACATTCCAGTCGACTGAAAATAAGTCACTTGCAAAATTTTCATTCGAAAAATATTTGAATTCTCTAAATGTAATTAGCTTAGGAATCTTAAGTGTTGATTCAAAGTTGAACACCCCATAGGTCAGCCTGTGATCAGAGATCTTCTCGGCATTCATTGTTCCTGAAGAGATAATAGAGTCATCACAGGTCACAAATATCTGATCAATTAATGATGATCCACTGTTGGTTATCCTAGTAGGCTCATTTATAACTTGCGACAATCCCAGTGAGTCCATTATTCTGCATAATTTATCTACATTAGTATCAGGCGATTTAGAGAGTCCGCTATATTTGATCTAGGTTGTTTATAAATTATTCGTACTGCGAATATTTTTTTATTAGTTTTTACCTTGATCCATAGCTCTTCCAGGTTTAAGTCATAATTTGAGTGTATTGGAGTTGGATGAAGGGAATTGTGAACATAAATAGCCACACCACCACCCCTGGTAGGTCTATCGCATCTAAACAATCTGTTATTAGGAATCCTTACCGCATCTGAAGATATATCACTATTCAACCACGTTTCAGTTATTCCAATAATTGAAAAATTGTTTTGTGAAACAATATTATAAAATTCCTGAAATCCTGTAAACAAAGAACGTACATTAAGATTACATAATTTGAAGTGTGTCATTTCAAAGAGTAATGCGTATTCAGATATAATAAACAAATAAAAGTATCAGTAAGTCAGTGAACTTTTTGTTATTAGCAAGTGAAACAACAAAAAAAAACATAAAAAAGAAATGTAAAAGATGATAATTCAGTAGCTAGTCGAAGCGACAAAAAATTACGAAGTCAGCGAGATCGCGAAGTATGTATATGTATGAACAGTTTCGAAAGTTAATTATTTTTATGACAAAAAAATAGTAGTTATTCATATCGGACAGAGTCGTATTCAGATTTATCAGTGATTTTTTTCCTACTTATCATAATAGATAGTGGCACTAATAAATGCCAAAACAAACAATGATACTCTTCATATATACAATTTTATGGAATGAATGAGAAATATATAGTTGCCAACAAAAAGCCCAAAAACTGAAAGAAATAGTGGTAAATAAAGGATAAAGAAAAATCAGAACATTTCGTATATCTTATTCTTGGTTTAGTTTGCTTCTTTTTTTTATATGGTAGAATCAATTCCCATTTTTCACCAGAAATTCATCCAGCTGCTTGGGGTCATCGAATTTGAGGATCTTCTTCTGGCTTTTGATGAAAATCAACCCATCTGAAGTCCAGACATTCCGGAAGTCAAAAGCTTGACAGGCCTTTTGGTACATATTAAGTCTAATACGAGTGAGGTCTTCTTTAATCATAATACCTTTGGCTTTCAGGCATTTTTTATGACTGAATACTAGTTGCCTGGTGCGGTAACTTTTGAACTTCACCATAATGGCTCTGGGTTTGCCAGTAGGTATCTTTTTGGACTCCTACTCTGTGGCAACGATCAATTTCGTCGATGGAGATATAAGATTCATTTTCGTAGTGAATGTATTGAGAACACCTCTTTCCAAATCTTCTTTAATTGTTTCCTTTATTCCAAATATACGTAGATTATTAATTCTCGAGTACTGCTCTGTTCTATCAATAAGTTTAGTTAGGGACTGGTTTTCTAACCTCAATGATTCATTTTCACTCAACAAATTGTTGATCACTTTCTCCTGATTCTCCATATATTTTTCAAATTTGGTAGGTACTCACTGCATCCATGATGATGGTTGATAGCATTTGGGAAAACTCGGCGGAGCGGAGAGCTTCCTTTACTGCAGCAACTATAGCGGAATCAGGAGCTATTTGTGATTGCCCACGCTGACTTTTACCAGTCATTATGTATTTGTGAGAACTTGAAATTCACTATTTGATGAATCGAACACAGTTATCACACAATCAAAGAAGTTGTAATGAGTATATGATGATGATAGAGAACGACAAATAGTAAAAAAATTTCGCGAGCTCGTTTACTGTATTATTCAGTGCGCGCCATCTTGACTATGACAGGTTAGTTTGTAGACTGAATAAAAATATTCATGGATTGCACGAAACGGGAGTCATGTGGAATAAAACCGTACATAATTTCATCAAGAATCAAGGTTTTAAGAGGTCTGTTGCAGATTCATATGTTTACTACAAAATCAATCACAATCTAAGTTGATGACATTGATTTTTGCTGGAAATAAAGAATTAGAAAACATGAAAAATCAACTTAAAAAAATTTTTTTACCAAAGATTTGGGAAAGGTGAACAATATCTTTACAATTAGAGTAACGAGAGATCAGACAAAAATAAGTTTGGATCAATCAATCTATGCTACCGACCTTCTGAGAGAAATGAATATGTTATACTCAAAGAAGGTATCAACTCCATTATGCTTAGCAGTTTCTTCAAGATTAGATTTGGCTATATTTATGAGCCAGTCCAATCACAGATCTTCAAAAAATTATTGGATAGGCATGAAACACTTACTGAGATATTTGAATGGTATATACATGAGAATATAGTTTGCAATACTGTGAATCTGGAAAAAATGCAGAAGCCTATTGCGACGCAGATCGGGGGGCATATGAGACAGACAGAAAATACTTCAGTGGATATGTATTGAAAATAAGAGGTGGAGCAGTGAGGTGGTCTAGTCGTAAGCAACACTGAGGGCCGGTTTATCAATGCAGGGTTAGGTTAATATAACCCAAGGTTAACAGCTAACTCTGGGATAAAATGTTTATTCACTTCGAGGTGGGGTTGAATGCTGTCAAAATCAAACGGGGAATTAGCTCTAGGATAAAGTTAACCCCGGGTCAGCTAACCCCGCGGGATAACCCTCCATTGATAAACCGGCCCTGAGTGGTGTTGAGTACTGTTGAGTTAGAATTTATCATTTGAGCGAATCTGCCAATGCTCATGAAATATCTGAACTGAAAGCAGTTTTGAAATCAACTAGTAACACTGCACCTGGCAAGGATAGTTCTACGTATATGATGATAAAAAACTTAACCAAAAAGGAAAGAAATCCCATTTCCCTACTTTCATGCTTCGCCAAAACATTTGAGAGAATAATTTGAAAGCGCCTGGAATGGTATTTTGAACATAACTCATTGTTACCTCCATCACAATATGGTTTTCGTAAATCGAAAGGCACTGTAGACGCTTGCACTCAGATGGTTAACGATAATTAGCTAACTTTTTCTGAAAATGAGTATCTAGCATGTATTTTTTTGGACCTGAAAGGGGCGTACGATACTGTTGATGTTACAGTCAAAACTCATTTATTACGGAATAGAACCAAAAGCCTCATCAAGTGTTGTCGAATTATTCAGAAATAAAAAAATATATATTAAAGATCCCAACAACTGCTTGCATGGTCCCAGAACTGTCAACCAAGGATTACCTCAAGGTTCAGTTTTGAGCCCCACTCTTTTTAACATATACACCGCGAGCTTGCACGAAGTCTTCGACCAGCCTATAAGGTGCATACAGTATGCAGATGATATTTGTATATATACATCCCGTGAGTCCTATTATGATTGCATTGTAGATCTCAAATACGTCATTTATTGTCTGGTTAATCGATCATGGCTTCTCCATTGCTGCAGAAAAATCGGCAGTGATGTTTTTCACTCGACATAGGTTGTCAGCAGGAAACTATATGAATTTGAGTTCTATTTCTTTCCCCATAGTAAGTTCTTATAAATACTTAGGATTTATTTTAGACAACAAACTTACATGGAAAAAGCATATCAGTTAACAGGTTCCTACGAGCTACATATCGCATAAATGAAGTGAAGTTAAAAGTGGAATTTTGATAGGTATAAGTCGAAGAAAATTTTGCGGATTTCGACACATGAATTAATAAAAACTTAGTGTATCAAGCAATTTCAAGATTGAAGTAGTCCTGTAGATTGAAAGTGGATAAAAATTGCATTTAAGTCGTGCAGCCGGAACATATTCCAATAAAAAGATTAATAAAAACTCAGTGAAAAGAGATAAGTTTTTATTCTGCTATTCTGTAAAAAAGAAGCCAAGGATCATACCATAATAGAACAGTGAATATTTACGGATTTGAGAATATAAGAATTGGTACTAAATTATTCATATAACATAATACATAATATTGAATAATCATAATGCCAGCTAAAATTCGATGCAAATGTTGTAATCAACTATGAGACAGCCATCTTATGGTTACCTGCAGTGTATGTAAGAACAAATTCAAACACATCTGTGTGGACATTTCCGCGAACGAAGTTCGCACACTGAATGGCAACAAGGGTTATGATTGGTCCTGTGTTGGATGTAGAGCAATTGGAAATGATTTGAAAGATCTGAAAGCCCTAATTTTGAATCTTCAAAATGATATCAAAGAATTGAAAGCTGATAATGCCCGCTACTCAAAATCGGAAGCATATGATTTTGAAGACATTATTTCCGAAATTACTGAGCGCCAAAAACGAAAAACCAATATTGTAATATTCAATGTTCCAGAGCAAGAAGCAAGCAATTCACCAGCTGATAAATTCGAAAGTGATAAAATTCTAGTAACTGAGATATTGAATATAGTGGCACCCGATCGGTCAATAACCAATGTGAAACCCATTAGATTAGGTTCATTCACTAACTCCAATATTCGTCCTATAAAAATAATTATGGATAATGAGGAAACAGCTCAACATTATTTGAAGAATGCAAATAATTTGAAATCTGATCAAAACCACATAAACATCAATATTTCAGCTGATAGAACAAAGAAACAAATTGAGCATTATAAACAGCTCAAGCAGGAATTACTAAATAGGATCAATAATGGGGAGACAAATTGTAGAATCAAATACATAAACAACGTACCAAGAATTGTTTAAACAAACTAGAAGTACCCAGCAGTAACTATGGTGATGATATTTCCATCTACTACCAGAATGTTAGAGGTCTAAACAGTAAAGTAGATATATTTTCACCAAATGTGAGTGATTGTGAATATGACATGATTGCTATCAGTGAGACGTGGCTGAAACCTGATGTGAATATTCTAGTGAACTGTTCTCAACTAATTATGATGTATACAGAAAAGATCGTAAGTTTAACCGATTAAATCTCTCAACTGGAGGTGGTGTACTGCTTGCTATAAATAGTACCATTAAGTCTGAGGTCATTAACACTCCTCAACTTGATGAAAATTTTCCCGGAATCGACCTCTTACTCTGTAAATGCTATTCATCTCATTGTGTGTTCTATGTTGTAGTTATTTACATTCCCCCATCTCTGTCATTTGATGAATTTAATAATTTTATCGAATCCTTTGAAAGACATGAAGTGTTGCAGTCTAAAAGGGTCATAATCTTAGGTGATTTTAATTGTGCTAATTTCATTGATAACAATTTAGAAGATAGACAAACCTACTCAATTACTAACTTTTTAACTTTTTTGGATCTAAGTCAATCAAATAATATTCCCAATAACTACAATAAAATGCTGGACTTGGTAATGAGTAATATGTCATGTACTGTAACACGTGATTATGTACCTCTTGTTAAAGAAGACCTGTATCATCCATCATTATCCATTGTTCTTGATAAAATTTGTATGAAACAAAATAATTTTGGCATCGGTAACAATAAGACTTACAACTTCAAAAAAGCAAACTTTCATACATTATACAATGAATTCTTACACACTAACTGGGATATATTAGATAGGAAAACTGACGCAAATATGGCCATTGAATGTTTCTATAATAAATTCTATGACATATTAGATAGGCATGTACCAAATTACAACTCCTATAAACGTACATACCCAGTATGGTATACAAGCGAAATTATTAGACTAATTAAACAAAAAGCTAAACTGCATAAAAGATACAAAAAACGGGAAATATTGCTTGTTACCAAGAGTTTGGCAGATTCAGAAAAATTATTAAGGAAAAAATTAAAGAGGCTTACGCAAATTATCTTCAAAAAATTCTGGTCCAGTTGAAAAATGAACCTAAGTCATTCTGGTCCTTTATACATAACAAAAATAAAACATCTAGAATTCCCGCAAAAATGTTTTACTGTGATGAACCATTTGATAATCCTCAAGAGATAGTAAATACCTTTGGTGAATATTTTAAAAGTGTCTATACAGTGACGGAACCTGAGTTGGAAAACATTCAATTCAATATCAATTCCAACACAGTAGATATCAGCTGTGAACCAATAACCGAAAAAGAAATATTAGATGCAGGTTACAAACTCAAAAATAAATTCACCTCAGGTTCTGACAAAATTCCATCCTTCATTATAAAAGATTGCTTGAGAGTATTAGTTTATCCATTGCGTACAATCTTTAATTTAATTCTTAGAACATAGATTATATTGTATAATCGCATTTATCTGGCAACCAAACATGTCATCTCTGAATCTCAACATGGTTTCATGAATTCAAGATCTACAATCAGTAATTTATCCATTTTTAGTCAATACTTATGTGAATCATCAGATTGACGAGGACAGGTTGATGTGGTCTATACTGATTTCTCCAAGGCCTTCGACAAAATAAACCATGAAATACTTCTAAAGAAAATTACTTGTTTGGGATTCAATAATATTTTTCTAAACCTTTTGAAATCATACTTGAATAATAGATTACAGTATGTCTCTTACAACGGATTTTGTTCACAAAACTATATTGCAACCAGTGGAGTCCCCCAAGGTTCCAACTTGGGGCCATTGTTGTTATTGATATTTATCAATGATCTATGCGAGACACTTGATTGTAATAAATTAATGTTTACGGACGATCTAAAATTATATGTTTCTGTTTCTAATTTGGATGATTGTATTATTTTACAGGATCAAATCAACTCTTTACATGATTGGTGTTTGAAAAATCACCTTTTCTTAAATATCTCTAAATGTAAGGTATTGACTTTCACTAGAAAATCCAATACTGTTTTTACCCATACTCAATTGATAATTTAATTCTAGAGCATGTTGATGATATTAGAGACTTAGGAGTTCACTTCGACAACCAGCTTACATTTAACTCTCACATAAACGAAATTACTAAATCAGCATATCGTATAATTATATGGTTTCATTTTCAGAAATTGTAAAAACTTTAATGATATTACTGCACTCTCATCTCTTTTCTTCAGTCTAGTAAGGTCTAAACTAGAATATGGATCATTAATTTGGAATCCCATTTATAGTCAATCCTCAACAACTATCGAGAAAGTCCAGAAAAAGTTTTCAAAATTTCTATGCTTCAAGGTTGATGGCGTCTATCCCCCAAGAGGATCTGATTATAAGAATTTACTCCGCAGATTCGATTTTGTATCTCTTGAAAAACGCAGAAATGAAGCATCCATTATATTTCTGTATAAGCTGTTGAATGGTGAAGTGGACTCCCCAGTACCCAGTACCCAGTACTACCCCAGTACTATTATCACAAATTGATTTTCATGTGCCGAGATTAGAATCTAGATCAAATACCACTTCAAGAGCAAAAGAGCACAAACAAATATTATGTCAAAAGCACCAATTAATCTGATGTGTTCTAATGCTAACAAAATATCAAATATATGTGATATTTTCAACTGCAGTAAGAGTGAATTAAAAAATAAATCTTGTGCACATCTATAAGCAATTTGGAAATCAATCATTGATGAAATCTTTATATTTTTATATTCTATCCATGCCATCTTTTTTTATGTTGCTAAATGTGAAAGAGGCGTAAATATCCTCAGGTGTGTTTCAAAACACAGATGGGGTGCGGACGCAAACACATCTCTATTATTTTACAGATCTTACATCCGATCAATCATAGATTACGGGTGCATATTGTACGGATCAGCTGCAATCTCAAACCTTCGACTTCTTGACCGCGTGCAAGTCAAAGCTATCAAAATATGTATCGGTGCCTTTGAATCATCCCCAACCCCTGCTGTTCTTGCAGAAGCCGAAGAGCCTCCTCTTTTCCTTCGTAGACAATTTTTAGCATGTAAAAAGATAGTATTATTCAAAACCTCATCGGAGTATCTGTTCAAATCGTCCTATAATGTAGCCTTAGAGAATTTAACCAATAAATATTGGAAATTGAAAAATAGTCCTCCACTAGCTGAAGCTTTTGTGTCCTTGAATGAATCTCTGAACAAAATACATTCACATAACATCCTGCCGGTTTATCAATTACATTTCAATGATTAGATGTACAAACCATCAACAGTATTTTTTTCCAAATACACTGATCTACCTATAGTGAATAATATTATAACCAAATCCTTATTGCGTACATTAGATAAACAAAATACTATATATTGCGATGGGTCGAAAAACGATAATGGCACAGGATGTGCCTTTTATGTTGAAAATGAAAAAATTATTTCACAATTTCGCCTTCCTGATCACTCGTCAATTTACAGCGCGGTATCTTATGCTATATCACAAGCTCTAACATGGATTAAAAGTAATGGAGAAGGCAACTCTGTCATTCTATAATCGGTTCTGACTGCAATTCACAATCACGCTTCAGTGGCCAACATTAACTCTATTATTAATGAAATTTTCCTGACACTACTGCAGCTTCAATCTAATAATACTAAAATAATTTTCATCTGGGTTAAGAGTCACTCAGGTATAATCGGGAATGAGAAAGTTGATAAAGCAGCGAAAGATGCCACCTCTCTTCAACAAATAAATCATATGTTTACCCCTCAAGACACAATAAGCCAGTCCAGAAGATCAGTGAGAACACGCTGGGAGAAACTTTGGGAAGACTTTGTATCCTCTTCCAATAACCCTTATGTACCCATTCATCCTCAGCTTCCTCGGAACATTCCGCACCTAGCTAATTTTGAAATATCACATTTTTACTCCTCTACTATAACGAGAATGAAATTAAATCATGGGGGGTTTCCCGCACATTTGGCCAAAATTGGAGTTGATGTATCCCCTATACGTCCTTGCAACTACTCATTTGAAGCAGATATCAATCATTTGATTTTCACTTGTAATCTTCATAATACACATCGATCAGAATTTTTGAATAAATTAATCACCCAAGGTGTCCAGCTGCCAACAAGTGTCACTGTGCTGTTAAGCACATTCAAAGAAGATATTTACAAAACGATTTTGGAATTTCTGTCCAAGGAAAAAATAACAATATAACTAATTAAAGAAAAGTCTGTGGCAAAAAAAACTCTTGTTTTGATGCGAAACCACAAAAAAATGGCTAAGCAATAACCCAAAATTCGGAAAATAGATAAATTATTATCGTTGATAATATGTGTTGGGTTCGAAGAAGTCTATAAACTAGTCAAAATTTAATGAGATGGAACCTTTTTCGTCCGATAGGTCGAACACTGTTCCTGATTGGACGACAAAAGTTAAGACAGACACCCAAAATTATAGCCAACCCCCTCGTGAAGTCATTTGTTGAGTTCACGAAGTTTTCAGTTCGTTTTTGGTTCTCAATTATCTTGCCTCGGATTCTAGTGCGCGAATTCATCACTTGTTGAATTCTCTAATTTTCATATAATTGGGCTTTCATTCATTTTCTCTACAGCATACACGATTCCAGTCATCATTTACAACATAAATCGCGTTTCTGAAGGTTCTTTTGACTAGTTTTTGATGATTGTTTGTTGAGGTTATTTGGGAATTATTGTTCATCTATAAATAACAATCAATATATTAAACCATTCCGTCTCTTCAATATAGCTTTTCAATTTCATTTAAGTCTAGCTCAGTATTATGATTGAACAATGGATTTAGAACACAATGTTTTTATTATCCTACGAGTCCATCTTCATTTCAGGAAGATAAGAAAATTGTCAATAATCTAACATAAAGATCTATTGATCTAAATATTTAGCTTGTTGGAAATCGAGAGAGAATTTAACAAAGAAAGTTTCAAAGTAGGAAAAAAGCTCCCACTCCACTTTGAGATGCCATGGACTTCTTCCTGATATTAAAGAAAGTTTGTTCGGTGAGAAGCAGCTATCACATCGCTCTGGGAAGATCAGAGACCTGAGAGTCCCCGAGGATAGTGGAATAAGCTGATTGTCTATCTTCTGAGCCGTCACAAGGTAAGTAAGATCAACGGGTTATTTGAGTATGTTTAACCAACTGAACCTACCCGGTAAACATTTGTGTTCACACATTTCAGTCATATGATGGTTTTTGTGAAACGTATCATGAACGACGTTTAATGAAGTAAATATAAACGTACGTTAGAAATCGATCACATCCGAGACTAAATGTATGCCAATATACGATCATCATACTCCAGAGGTTTGCCATATGACATCAAACTTATGTCAAGTTCTTGATTAAAATCTTCGATCACGATTCTTTGATCATGAATACATCAATTATATGATGATAATATTGAAGATCGATTGAAAACGTATATTTTCGATATTTTATCGAATATCATTAAGAAAACGTTACAGAAATTACGGGCAAAATATCGAATCATTACATTGTTTAGATGATATTGCAAAAATGTTCCTTCAAAGACGATCGTTTTAAGAATTGAAAAATTATGTATTTTTTATACCACGTCAGATGTCGTGAGTCGATCATATCTATGACTGAATATATGCCAATTGGTGATAAACACACTTCAGACGTTTGCAATATGATATCAAACTAACTATCGAGTTCTTGATTGAAATCTTCGATCACGATTCTTTGATCATGAATACATCCCTTATATGATGATAATATTGAAGATCGAATGAATACGTATATTTTCGATATTTTATCGAATATCATCAAGAAAAAATTCCAGAAATTACGGGCAGGATATCGAATCATTACATTGTTCAGATGATATTGCAAAAATGTTTGTTTGACGACGATCAATTTAAGGATTGAAAAATGATGTTTTTTCTATACCGCGTTTGACGTCGAGAAACGATCATATCCATGACTGAATATATACCAATTTATGATCAACACACTCCAGGCGTTTGCCATATGACATCAAACTTATGTCAAGTTCTTGATTGAAATCTTCGATCACGATTCTTTGATCATGAATACATCCCTTATATGATGATAATATTAAAGATCGAATGAATACGTATATTTTCGATATTTTATCGAATAATCATCAAGAAAAAATTCCAGAAATTACGGGCAGGATATCGAATCATTACATTGTTCAGATGATATTGCAAAAATGTTCGTTTGACGACGATCAATTTAAGGATTGAAAAATGATGTTTTTTCTATACCGCGTTTGACGTCGAAAAACGATCATATCCATGACTGAATATATGCCAAATTATGATCAACCCACTACAGACGTTTGCCATAATATGACATTAGGTTATGTCGAGTTCTTGATTGAAATCTTCGATCACGATTCTTTGATCATGAATACATCCCTTATATGATGATAATATTAAAGATCGAATGAATACGTATATTTTCGATATTTTATCGGAATATCATCAAGAAAATGTTTCGAGAAATTGAAGGCAAGATATCGAATCATTACATCGTTTATATGACATTGCAAAAATGTTTTTTTGAAGACGATCAATTTGAGGATTGAAAAATGATGTTCATCTTCATACCGCGTTAGACGTCGAAAGTCGATCATATCCATGACTGAATATATGCCAATTAATGATCAACACACTCCAGACATTTGCCATAATATGACATCAGGTTATGTCGAGTTCTTGATTGGAATCTTCGATCACGATTCTTCAATCATGAATACATCCCTCACATGATGATAATATTGAAGATCAATTGAATTTTTCGATATTTTATCGAATATTATCAAAAACTTTCCAGAAATTATGGGCAACATATCGTATCAATTGAATAGTTCAGATGATATTGCAAGGATGACTTTTCAAAGAATACCAATTTAGAAATTGAAAATATATGTATTTTTGTATACCGCGTTAAACGTTGAAAGTCGATCATATTCGAGACTGAATATATGCCAATTAACGATCAACACACTCCAGACGTTCGCCATATGACATCAACTAGCATCAAACTTATGTCAATTTCAAGATAAAAATATTCGATTACGATTCTTTGATCATAAATAATAAATTAGGTGAAATGAACTTATACTCGATGAGTGATGAAACATTCGTTTCGAGAAAAGTGATGTACATACGTAATATAGGAAATAGATACATCCGTTATATGATGTTAATATTGAAGATCGATTGAAAACGTATATTTTCGATGTTTTATCGAATATCATCAAGAAAACGTTCCAGTAATCACTGGCAAAATATCGAATCATTACATTGTTTAGACAATATTGCCAACATCTTTTTTCAAAGATGATCAATTTGATGATTGAAAAAATATGTTTTTTCTATACCGCGTTAGACGCCGAAAGTCGATCACATCCATGACTGAATATATGTCAATATATGTTCAACACAGTCCAGTCATTTGTCATATGACTTCAAACTTATGTCTTGATCGAAATGTTCGATCACGATTTTTTTATCATGAATATATCCCTTATTTGATGATAATATCGAAGATCGATTGAAAACGTATATTTTCGATAATTTATCGAATATCATCAAGAAAACGTTCTAGAACGGGCAAAATATCGAATTATTACATTGTTTAGATGCTATTGCAACAATCACTTTCCAAAGATAATCAATTCAATAATCGAAAAATGATGTTTTTTTTCCTGCATTAGACGTTGAAGGTCGATCATATCCGTGACTTGATATATATGCCAATACATATCAAACTCATGTCATGTTCAATCTTCGATAACGATTTTTCGGACATGAATGTATCTCTCGAATTATGATAATATTGAATATTGAAAACGAATATATTTGAGTAGTAGAGCTAAGCCGGTTCTAGCCCACTTTGACCTCAAGTAACCCCGTGGATGGCATGTCCATCAGCAGTGACCATACAGTAGGGGGGTCTAGTGAAGGTCACGAAGACATCTTCAATCTGAAGACATCTTCAATCTGAAGACATCTTCAATCTGAAGACATCTTCCATCTGAAGACATCTTGCAGACCACACCCTCAACTGACACTACCCCCTTAGGCCTTTTACGCTGTACCCCCCTTTGGATCCTTAGCGCTGCGCAATCCGAAGACATCTTGTGACGTCATATTTCATTTAAAAAAAAGCCAGTACAATCGGGATTCGAACCCGCACCAATACGGTGCAAAGTTTCAAGACCAAACGCTTCGTCCACGCGGCCACTGCGGGACATATCAATTAACATTTCTAAAAATAAACCGATGCGGTTATTTGTTCTTTGTGGAACGTAGCAACCTCGGCAAGCGGGGAGCAGGGAAACGAACAATGGCTTATTTATTCATTATACATCAGTGTATGAATAGAGATAATCGCATTCAAGGTCAGGTTCGCTGTATTCCAATGATGACTCAACATATCACGCCATGGAGCAGGGAAACGAACAATGGCTTATTCATTCAATAAACATCAGTGTATTAATAGACATAATCGCATTCAAGGTCAGGTTCGCTGCATTCCATTGATGATTCAACATGATACAATATTTCGCGTAACGTTACAAAGATAAGAGACGACAAAGCGACTGCCACTGTTGCCAGACGTTTGAAAAAATTAGGCATTGATGCCAGACGTTTGAAAATATCTGGAAATATACCATAATGCACCTACAGCTTACCCAAGTGGAATCCGAACCACTCCGAACCACCACGTGTGAATACCCTAAATTGATGTATACAGGGTGTGGCTGCCCGAAGTTAGGCGTCTGACATCTAACGTTTGGTAGCCAACTGTCAAATGTCAAATGTGTTATCGCACAGCGTGACGTAGTCGAGCAGATATGTCCCAAAGATAAGAGAACGTAGCAACCTCGGCAAGCGGGGAGCAGGGAAACGAACAATGGCTTATTTATTCATTGAACATCAGTGTAATAATAGACATAATCGCATTCAAGGTCTGGTTCGCTGCATTCCATTGATGATTCAACATGATACAATATTTCGCGTAACGTTACAAAGATAAGAGACGACAAAGCGACTTACACTGTTGCCAGACGTTTGAAAAAATAAGGCATTGATGCCAGACTTTCAAAAATAACTGGAAATATACCATAATGCACCTACAGCTTACACAAGTGGAATCCGAACCACCACGTGTGAATATCTCAAATTGATGGATAACGTCTGAAGTATTACAGGGTGTGACTGCCTGAAGTTAGGCGTCTGATATCTGACGTATGACGTCATCGTTTCAAAATGGTTGCTAATATCGAAAGGTCACCAACTGTTTAGTTATTTCCATCTGAACCACAACGTGTGATTATTCAAAATTGATGGATAACGTTTGACGTATTACAGGGTGTCAGCCTGAAGTCAGGCGTCTGACATCTGACGTATGACGTCATCATTTCAAAATGGCCGCTGAAATCGGGAGATCACTAACTGTTTAGTAATTTCCGTATTATAAAGGTAATATACATACAGCTTACACAAGTAGAATCGGAATCACCACGTCTGAATACTCAAAATTGATTAATTAAGTTTGACGTATGACAAAGTGTGGCTGCCTGAAGTTATTTATTATTTAGTAATTTTCGTGTCATAAAGTAAATATACCTACATCTTACACAGGTAGAATCCGAACCACAGCATTTATATCGACGTGGCAGAATCCATAAACTCGTGAATGTGAAGATGTCAATGACAGAATGATTCATTTTCTCGACGAATTATCAAAAAATATTCACTTCCGGTTCATCAAAAATCGAAATAGAGAAAAACTAATGTTTTATTCGTGATCCCCATGACGTGTAGACTTCAAAAACATTAACTTCCGGTTTCACTTCCGGTTTCCATTTTTCCACTTAACATAGTCATGTGGGTACTCTGAGAGAAGGATTTTTCACGGACATTCTAAATATATCATTTTACCTATGTACAAAGTCTCAAGGTCAAAGAGATATCAATCAAAATTGATCGAAACAATGAAAAAAATCTATGTAAACAATTCACAATCTCTTCGTGTAATGATTTTCTGGTCGAACCAGCTTTTCGACAAATTATCAAAAAATATTCACTTCCGGTTCATCAAAAATCGATAGAGGAAAACTAATGTTTTATTCGTAATCCCTATGACGTGTAGAATTCAAAAACATCAACTTCCGGTTTCACTTCCGGTTTCCATTTTTCTACTTGACATAGTCATATGGGTACTCTGAGAGAAGGATTTTTCACGGACATTCTGAATATATCATTTTACCTATGTACAAAGTCTCAAGGTTGAAGAGATATCAATCAAAATTAATCGGAATAATAAAAAAATCTATGCAAACAATTCACAATCTCTTCGTGTAATGATTTTCTGGTCGATCCAGCTTCTCGATGAATTATCACGAAATATTGACTTTCCGTTCATTAAAAAACGATATAGAGAAACACTTATGGTATATTCGTGATCCCCATGACGTTTAGATTCCAAAAACATCAACTTCCGGTTTCACTTCCGGTTTCCATTTTGTCAGTAAACAGGTTCATGTGGGTACTCATTGAAAAGGATATTTCACGTACATTCCGAATATATTAACTTACCTATATACAAAGTCCAAAGGTTTGCGAGATATCAATCAAAATGTATCGAAATAATGAAAAAAACATATAAAACTGCAAATCATCTCTTTGATTATCACTTTTCGAACTGATTCATCTTCTTGATGAATTATCGAAATATATCCTCTTCCAGTTCGTAAAGTAGCGAGATAAAGGGAAAATAATGAGATGTTCGTGATCCTCATAACGTTCGGACATCTAAACAACAACTTCCGGTTTCACTTCCGGTTACAATTTTTTCAGTAAACAGAGCCATGTAGGTACTTTGAGAAAATAATTTCTTACGGACATCCCGAATATATCAACTTACCTATATACAAGGTTTTCGAGATATCAACGGAAATTGGTGAAATAATCTAAACAACACTGTTATACGCGAGAAAGTGCTATGAAGAGTCGATTTGAGTCCACGGTTAACTCATGTTTCCATCGTTTCAATCAATATGCTAGTAGGAGACTATAATTTTTGTACAACTCATATCAAAAAACGCCATTCACACCATTCTGAAACCCTTCTAGGTAAAATGATAAGAAGAAAATCGATAATAAATTTTGAGGTAATCAATAACACATGGAATATAATCGGAAATCTCAAGGTGAATGTTTTAAGGTCATAGAGTTATCAAAATCTCCAAAAAAATAACTCTGATCAAGGTATGTTTATATATTCAAAGGCTATATAACTATTGAGATCACATTATATTGGAACCAGATACTTCAATCATTAATATTCTCAAAAAATATGTCTCGAAACAGATATAATTTTCTATATTCAGGAATGCACTTCCAGCATCGACAACACATGGAACATAATCGGAAATCTCGAGGTGTATGTTTCAAGGTCAAAGAATTATTGACATCTCAAAAACGGAGCTCTGATCAAGGTATAGTTATGAATTCCAAGACTGTATAACTATTCAGATCAAATTATATTGAAGCCAGATACTTCAATCATTAATCACCTCAAAAAATATGTCACAATACAAATATACTTTTCTATAATTAGGATTGCTCTTTCAGCAGAGAGAATATGTGTTAACGTCTGCAGAAATCAATGTTTTCATACACGATATTTTCGATAGCTCCAACAATGGAACCAACAGAATGATAAAATACAGGGATGTAAAAACTATCTATTCTGGAAGAAATATACTGGGTGTATAAGAAATGATACTTAGTGTTTTAAATAGGTGTACCGTTCGAAAAAATACAAATATACTGACTGGTACAGATACGTTTGAAAGGTTGAATTTGATAGTTGATGCTCAACGACTGAAACTTGAGAGCCTTGGTCACGTGAGGATGGTTATAGTTATATTATGATCAGTGACGAAATGAATTTTATATTGATGAATTATTGAAAAAGTATTTTAATATAGGAGAAAACAAATCATACATTTATGATCCTCATGATGAAAAGAGCACAAACTTTTGGTTTTACTTCCGGTGTCACCATTTTTCCAGTGAACAATGTTATATGGGTAATTCAGAAGAATGATTTTTCACGGACATTTCAAAAAGTCAACTTGCATATATTCTGAGTCTTAAGGCTTGCGGGATATAAACAAATTGTTATTTATTGATAAACATTCGATAACAATGACAAACGTAACGAATACAGCACACATATGTCTCGCAAATACAAAACACGCGCAGACGTCGCATTCTTATCAAAAAAGTGTCGAAAACGAATAATGGCACGACGAAAAGTCACGCATGCGTCTTACATACATCATACTGACGTCGTGTATCCGTCGAACATCTATCAAACAACGCCATCTAAAAACTTTGAATACGATGATTTCCATAAGAAAACGTCACGCATTCATCGAAAACAAGTAGCAAACATCAAAATTCATCACTTAAAAGTCACGCATACGACACAAATGCGTCGAATATTCGTCGTACAAACGTCACACCTCGTCGAAAATCTATCAAACAACGTGTGAAAACCCCATAAAAACGTACTGACTGCATCTGGCATCTGACATTTGGTGTCCCAACATTTGACGTACTAAGATTTCCGTAGTTTACCAACATAACGTTGTAGATATAAATATAATTAAAATTCAACCTTTCGTTCAGTCAAAAGTTAAAATAAAAATTGAAGCGATGATGAGAATTTCAAAACATAGGACAATCATTGAAGAACGTCGAAAACATTGAAAAAAAAAACATGCCGCATACGTCGTGCACACGTAGCGCATACGTCATAAATACGTCGTTAAAACGTCGCGCCTACGTCGAAAATCCATGATACAACGTGTAAAAACCTTGAAATGATAAGAAGCATGACAAGACAGCATTCATCGAATAACATTGAATATTTAAAAAAAAAACTTCACGCATTCGTCGTACATACATTGTACATACACCGCGCAGACGTCGTGCCTTCATCAAAAATCTATCAAAGAACGTATAAGAATTTAAAACCAATTGATAGCATGACGAAACGTCAGGCTTGAGTCATACATACATCGCATCGACGTAGTGTCCTTGTCAAAAATCAATCAAACAACGTGTGAAAACGTTCAAAACGATTAATGAATCTGATAAACGTCACTCATCCATTGAAAAAACATCACGTATGCGTCGTACATTCGTCGTAAATGCGACGTACATACCGATGTAAACATCGCATAAGCCTTCTGAAGTACGACTTTCAGATGCAATTATTAAAATTGACAAAAATTTATACAACATTCACACACCTTAATCAAACTTAGAAATCAAACATAAATAAATTCAAAAATCAATAAATGAAAAATTCAGTATGTTCAGATTATTTAAATGAGAAATATCATATGACAGATTTATCATTACAATCGAACCACTAAGATCAAGCTCACGTGGAGATATCTCAATTCGACTGATAAAATTCAACGTGTGATATATCAATGAGAGTAACGTACTAGGTGTGACATTTCAACGACTGGGGCATACTGTAGGAGTGATATACCCCCGAACGACATTTGATGGGTGACATATCAACGTTAAAATGAATTTCATGTAGTACTTCAACGGATTTTTTTATGAAGATTATAAATATCGACTACACGAAAATTGTAGGGATGTCATTGAAAAATTCAACGACAGACGACAAAGCGTACTAGAAGCAAGAAAGGCGAGTAATTGACAGATTCGACGATAGGGTCGATAGGAGTGAGTGAGTCATAGACGAATGACTCGGTGTTGAAACCAGATTATTATGATACAGGGTGATACAAAATTCTCAATGAATCATGACATGGAATATTCACTTCCGGATGGCGGAAGATCTACGTGTATTTGTATGAAGAGGACGTAAACAAAATTTCCACATACACATATGGGTGTGGTATCTGACCGAATAGCTATGTTTAAAACTTCAAAAAAACCATACACTTAGTTGAAAAGCCTCGATATCAATATAATGATGGATTCAGGAATGGTAGTAAATGGAATAACATCAAACCTAACGTCATACATGACGTAGAACCTGACATCATACGCGACGTCTGAGACGTGCGTAAGACGTTAGACTCAGGTTTTCGATCGAGTAAGCTTCATGAATGTGGAAGAGGATCGTTTGCTAGGTTACACTTTTTTTTCAAGTTTTCAAGAAATTCGCAAATTCATTAAATGGATCTGGTGGTAACAATAATCATTTTATGAAAACTAAAAAAATAATCCACTTTCATCTTTATAATTTGGTAAATGTTATACATAATAATTCCTAGAGGAAAAATAAAAACGAAGAATTATAGATTTTTATATATATTTCTCAAACATTATTCAAATCTCTCAATACATTCATTTTATGAAGGAACAAATATTCCCTGAGTGCATTACTTACTAAACTGTCATTTGATATTTCACAAACTGAATACAGAGTTTCAAAATAATCAATATAACCAGCATCTTTATTGAAAATCGATTTAATCAAATTCAAAATATTATTATAAAATGTACAGAAGTTCATGTTTTCCAGTAAAACCACCCGATGGCCCACTAAACTTCGATGAACTTGAAGGATCTGCGTAGCATCCTCGACATCGATAAGGAACTCGACATCATGTTTTTTGACGAGTAGACATTTGATCCCATCAAACACCAATTGTGATACTTTGCAGAAATCTCCACATGGAAACGTTACTGGCTCATATTCATCTTGGTGGGTTGATAACTTCTCGTAGAAAAAATTGTCCAATGCTCGTTTCAGTAAATCAGTGAAAGTTTTCCATTCCGTTGTACAAAAAGATTGTTTATTTGGTTTGTATGGTTGTGATAAAATTATAGATGGATTGAATTTTCTTGCTGGACTCAAACCCACCCCTACCTGGAAGGCTCTCAACTGGAATAATGTGTAGAGTAGGTAATGTTCCTCGGCTCGGGCTGCATTTTCGTACATCTCCAACACTTCATCTAATTCTTGATGATATTCCGCACTATTGAAAGATGATTCGGTGAAATTTGAATCGATATCGTCTTCTGACACACTCACATAACCACTATCTCGACTTGATGTTGACATGATAGACTAAGTAAAAATACTTTCAGACTGAGATCAATTTCATGTATCTATTTATAGTCCCCCTCCACATTCGAGAACAATAGAGTTGAAATCATTATTGCGAGATGAATCTTGACATATCAATTATGAGAATAATGCTGATTCAAGTAGAATAGCAGAAAAAAAAAGGTATTTCATGAATGCGTTGCTTATCTCCCCACATGATGCCCTGAGGAATGCAAAGTTGCATATCGAATATGAGATGTGATAAACATGATGATTCAGGGAGATAACATCAACATCATCACAATCTTTGAATTATGGTCGTGATTCATGATATCATCATCTACCACCTGCGAACTAATCAAAGATCTCTTCTATATTGTCGATTCATCTGATGAAATACAGAGAATAAGCATGACATTATCATCGCCAAATGAAATCCGAACCACCACATGTGAAAACCCCAAATTGATGGATAATATATGACGTATGACAGAGGCGTACTAGGGCTGCTGGAGTTTGGCGTCTGACGTCTGACAGTTAACGTTTGACGATACGTCATGCATACGAAGTCTTTTTTCAATAGAAAATCTATCAATCAACGCACTAAAACTTCAAAAACAATGGAAAGCATGACGAAACGTCAAGCATGCGTCATACATACATCGCGCAGACATCGTGTATTTCTTAAAAATCTATCAAACAATATATTGAAACTATAAAAACGAGTACTAGCATGACTAGATATAATGCATTCATCAAATAACATCGAAAACGATGAAAAACATCACGCATACGTCATGCAACTTATGTCAACTGTCAAGTATAGCTCGAACAATCAGAAGCCGTCATATCCCAAACCACTCTTTTTTTGGCGGGAAATTAAAGTTATTTTTATGATATCACCCCTTAGCCCCCCAGGTCACCGCTGTGCCCCCTTTATGCGTAACACGGTAGACTCTGAGTTTAGGTGGGGCTTCGTGACGTCAGATTCAGAGGTTAGGTTAGGTTGGGTCTCGAGACGTTAGACTCAGAGGTTATGTTAGGGCCCCGTGACGTTCGATTCTAACGTTAGGTTAGGTTGGATCTCGAGACGTTAGCCTCAGAAGATAGGTTAGGTCTCCGACCTAACCTAACCTAACGACCTAACGTCTCGAGATCCAACCTAACCTAACGTTAGAATCGAACGTCACGGGGCCCTAACATAACCTCTGAGTCTAACGTCTCGAGACCCAACCTAACCTAACCTCTGAATCTGACGTCACGAAGCCCCACCTAAACTCAGAGTCTACCGTGTTACGCATAAAGGGGGCACAGCGGTGACCTGGGGGGCTAAGGGGTGATATCATAAAAATAACTTTAATTTCCCGCCAAAAAAAGAGTGGTTTGGGATATGACGGCTTCTGATTGTTCGAGCTATACTTGACAGTTGACATAAGTTGCATGACGTATGCGTGATGTTTTTCATCGTTTTCGATGTTATTTGATGAATGCATTATATCTAGTCATGCTAGTACTCGTTTTTATAGTTTCAATATATTGTTTGATAGATTTTTAAGAAATACACGATGTCTGCGCGATGTATGTATGACGCATGCTTGACGTTTCGTCATGCTTTCCATTGTTTTTGAAGTTTTAGTGCGTTGATTGATAGATTTTCTATTGAAAAAAGACTTCGTATGCATGACGTATCGTCAAACGTTAACTGTCAGACGTCAGACGCCAAACTCCAGCAGCCCTAGTACGCCTCTGTCATACGTCATATATTATCCATCAATTTGGGGTTTTCACATGTGGTGGTTCGGATTTCATTTGGCGATGATAATGTCATGCTTATTCTCTGTATTTCATCAGATGAATCGACAATATAGAAGAGATCTTTGATTAGTTCGCAGGTGGTAGATGATGATATCATGAATCACGACCATAATTCAAAGATTGTGATGATGTTGATGTTATCTCCCTGAATCATCATGTTTATCACATCTCATATTCGATATGCAACTTTGCATTCCTCAGGGCATCATGTGGGGAGATAAGCAACGCATTCATGAAATACCTTTGTTTTTCTGCTATTCTACTTGAATCAGCATTATTCTCATAATTGATATGTCAAGATTCATCTCGCAATAATGATTTCAACTCTATTGTTCTCGAATGTGGAGGGGGACTATAAATAGATACATGAAATTGATCTCAGTCTGAAAGTATTTTTACTTAGTCTATCATGTCAACATCAAGTCGAGATAGTGGTTATGTGAGTGTGTCAGAAGACGATATCGATTCAAATTTCACCGAATCATCTTTCAATAGTGCGGAATATCATCAAGAATTAGATGAAGTGTTGGAGATGTACGAAAATGCAGCCCGAGCCGAGGAACATTACCTACTCTACACATTATTCCAGTTGAGAGCCTTCCAGGTAGGGGTGGGTTTGAGTCCAGCAAGAAAATTCAATCCATCTATAATTTTATCACAACCATACAAACCAAATAAACAATCTTTTTGTACAACGGAATGGAAAACTTTCACTGATTTACTGAAACGAGCATTGGACAATTTTTTCTACGAGAAGTTATCAACCCACCAAGATGAATATGAGCCAGTAACGTTTCCATGTGGAGATTTCTGCAAAGTATCACAATTGGTGTTTGATGGGATCAAATGTCTACTCGTCAAAAAACATGATGTCGAGTTCCTTATCGATGTCGAGGATGCTACGCAGATCCTTCAAGTTCATCGAAGTTTAGTGGGCCATCGGGTGGTTTTACTGGAAAACATGAACTTCTGTACATTTTATAATAATATTTTGAATTTGATTAAATCGATTTTCAATAAAGATGCTGGTTATATTGATTATTTTGAAACTCTGTATTCAGTTTGTGAAATATCAAATGACAGTTTAGTAAGTAATGCACTCAGGGAATATTTGTTCCTTCATAAAATGAATGTATTGAGAGATTTGAATAATGTTTGAGAAATATATATAAAAATCTATAATTCTTCGTTTTTATTTTTCCTCTAGGAATTATTATGTATAACATTTACCAAATTATAAAGATGAAAGTGGATTATTTTTTTAGTTTTCATAAAATGATTATTGTTACCACCAGATCCATTTAATGAATTTGCGAATTTCTTGAAAACTTGAAAAAAAAGTGTAACCTAGCAAACGATCCTCTTCCACATTCATGAAGCTTACTCGATCGAAAACCTGAGTCTAACGTCTTACGCACGTCTCAGACGTCGCGTATGATGTCAGGTTCTACGTCATGTATGACGTTAGGTTTGATGTTATTCCATTTACTACCATTCCTGAATCCATCATTATATTGATATCGAGGCTTTTCAACTAAGTGTATGGTTTTTTTGAAGTTTTAAACATAGCTATTCGGTCAGATACCACACCCATATGTGTATGTGGAAATTTTGTTTACGTCCTCTTCATACAAATACACGTAGATCTTCCGCCATCCGGAAGTGAATATTCCATGTCATGATTCATTGAGAATTTTGTATCACCCTGTATCATAATAATCTGGTTTCAACACCGAGTCATTCGTCTATGACTCACTCACTCCTATCGACCCTATCGTCGAATCTGTCAATTACTCGCCTTTCTTGCTTCTAGTACGCTTTGTCGTCTGTCGTTGAATTTTTCAATGACATCCCTACAATTTTCGTGTAGTCGATATTTATAATCTTCATAAAAAAATCCGTTGAAGTACTACATGAAATTCATTTTAACGTTGATATGTCACCCATCAAATGTCGTTCGGGGGTATATCACTCCTACAGTATGCCCCAGTCGTTGAAATGTCACACCTAGTACGTTACTCTCATTGATATATCACACGTTGAATTTTATCAGTCGAATTGAGATATCTCCACGTGAGCTTGATCTTAGTGGTTCGATTGTAATGATAAATCTGTCATATGATATTTCTCATTTAAATAATCTGAACATACTGAATTTTTCATTTATTGATTTTTGAATTTATTTATGTTTGATTTCTAAGTTTGATTAAGGTGTGTGAATGTTGTATAAATTTTTGTCAATTTTAATAATTGCATCTGAAAGTCGTACTTCAGAAGGCTTATGCGATGTTTACATCGGTATGTACGTCGCATTTACGACGAATGTACGACGCATACGTGATGTTTTTTCAATGGATGAGTGACGTTTATCAGATTCATTAATCGTTTTGAACGTTTTCACACGTTGTTTGATTGATTTTTGACAAGGACACTACGTCGATGCGATGTATGTATGACTCAAGCCTGACGTTTCGTCATGCTATCAATTGGTTTTAAATTCTTATACGTTCTTTGATAGATTTTTGATGAAGGCACGACGTCTGCGCGGTGTATGTACAATGTATGTACGACGAATGCGTGAAGTTTTTTTTTTAAATATTCAATGTTATTCGATGAATGCTGTCTTGTCATGCTTCTTATCATTTCAAGGTTTTTACACGTTGTATCATGGATTTTCGACGTAGGCGCGACGTTTTAACGACGTATTTATGACGTATGCGCTACGTGTGCACGACGTATGCGGCATGTTTTTTTTTTCAATGTTTTCGACGTTCTTCAATGATTGTCCTATGTTTTGAAATTCTCATCATCGCTTCAATTTTTATTTTAACTTTTGACTGAACGAAAGGTTGAATTTTAATTATATTTATATCTACAACGTTATGTTGGTAAACTACGGAAATCTTAGTACGTCAAATGTTGGGACACCAAATGTCAGATGCCAGATGCAGTCAGTACGTTTTTATGGGGTTTTCACACGTTGTTTGATAGATTTTCGACGAGGTGTGACGTTTGTACGACGAATATTCGACGCATTTGTGTCGTATGCGTGACTTTTAAGTGATGAATTTTGATGTTTGCTACTTGTTTTCGATGAATGCGTGACGTTTTCTTATGGAAATCATCGTATTCAAAGTTTTTAGATGGCGTTGTTTGATAGATGTTCGACGGATACACGACGTCAGTATGATGTATGTAAGACGCATGCGTGACTTTTCGTCGTGCCATTATTCGTTTTCGACACTTTTTTGATAAGAATGCGACGTCTGCGCGTGTTTTGTATTTGCGAGACATATGTGTGCTGTATTCGTTACGTTTGTCATTGTTATCGAATGTTTATCAATAAATAACAATTTGTTTATATCCCGCAAGCCTTAAGACTCAGAATATATGCAAGTTGACTTTTTGAAATGTCCGTGAAAAATCATTCTTCTGAATTACCCATATAACATTGTTCACTGGAAAAATGGTGACACCGGAAGTAAAACCAAAAGTTTGTGCTCTTTTCATCATGAGGATCATAAATGTATGATTTGTTTTCTCCTATATTAAAATACTTTTTCAATAATTCATCAATATAAAATTCATTTCGTCACTGATCATAATATAACTATAACCATCCTCACGTGACCAAGGCTCTCAAGTTTCAGTCGTTGAGCATCAACTATCAAATTCAACCTTTCAAACGTATCTGTACCAGTCAGTATATTTGTATTTTTTCGAACGGTACACCTATTTAAAACACTAAGTATCATTTCTTATACACCCAGTATATTTCTTCCAGAATAGATAGTTTTTACATCCCTGTATTTTATCATTCTGTTGGTTCCATTGTTGGAGCTATCGAAAATATCGTGTATGAAAACATTGATTTCTGCAGACGTTAACACATATTCTCTCTGCTGAAAGAGCAATCCTAATTATAGAAAAGTATATTTGTATTGTGACATATTTTTTGAGGTGATTAATGATTGAAGTATCTGGCTTCAATATAATTTGATCTGAATAGTTATACAGTCTTGGAATTCATAACTATACCTTGATCAGAGCTCCGTTTTTGAGATGTCAATAATTCTTTGACCTTGAAACATACACCTCGAGATTTCCGATTATGTTCCATGTGTTGTCGATGCTGGAAGTGCATTCCTGAATATAGAAAATTATATCTGTTTCGAGACATATTTTTTGAGAATATTAATGATTGAAGTATCTGGTTCCAATATAATGTGATCTCAATAGTTATATAGCCTTTGAATATATAAACATACCTTGATCAGAGTTATTTTTTTGGAGATTTTGATAACTCTATGACCTTAAAACATTCACCTTGAGATTTCCGATTATATTCCATGTGTTATTGATTACCTCAAAATTTATTATCGATTTTCTTCTTATCATTTTACCTAGAAGGGTTTCAGAATGGTGTGAATGGCGTTTTTTGATATGAGTTGTACAAAAATTATAGTCTCCTACTAGCATATTGATTGAAACGATGGAAACATGAGTTAACCGTGGACTCAAATCGACTCTTCATAGCACTTTCTCGCGTATAACAGTGTTGTTTAGATTATTTCACCAATTTCCGTTGATATCTCGAAAACCTTGTATATAGGTAAGTTGATATATTCGGGATGTCCGTAAGAAATTATTTTCTCAAAGTACCTACATGGCTCTGTTTACTGAAAAAATTGTAACCGGAAGTGAAACCGGAAGTTGTTGTTTAGATGTCCGAACGTTATGAGGATCACGAACATCTCATTATTTTCCCTTTATCTCGCTACTTTACGAACTGGAAGAGGATATATTTCGATAATTCATCAAGAAGATGAATCAGTTCGAAAAGTGATAATCAAAGAGATGATTTGCAGTTTTATATGTTTTTTTCATTATTTCGATACATTTTGATTGATATCTCGCAAACCTTTGGACTTTGTATATAGGTAAGTTAATATATTCGGAATGTACGTGAAATATCCTTTTCAATGAGTACCCACATGAACCTGTTTACTGACAAAATGGAAACCGGAAGTGAAACCGGAAGTTGATGTTTTTGGAATCTAAACGTCATGGGGATCACGAATATACCATAAGTGTTTCTCTATATCGTTTTTTAATGAACGGAAAGTCAATATTTCGTGATAATTCATCGAGAAGCTGGATCGACCAGAAAATCATTACACGAAGAGATTGTGAATTGTTTGCATAGATTTTTTTTATTATTCCGATTAATTTTGATTGATATCTCTTCAACCTTGAGACTTTGTACATAGGTAAAATGATATATTCAGAATGTCCGTGAAAAATCCTTCTCTCAGAGTACCCATATGACTATGTCAAGTAGAAAAATGGAAACCGGAAGTGAAACCGGAAGTTGATGTTTTTGAATTCTACACGTCATAGGGATTACGAATAAAACATTAGTTTTCCTCTATCGATTTTTGATGAACCGGAAGTGAATATTTTTTGATAATTTGTCGAAAAGCTGGTTCGACCAGAAAATCATTACACGAAGAGATTGTGAATTGTTTACATAGATTTTTTTCATTGTTTCGATCAATTTTGATTGATATCTCTTTGACCTTGAGACTTTGTACATAGGTAAAATGATATATTTAGAATGTCCGTGAAAAATCCTTCTCTCAGAGTACCCACATGACTATGTTAAGTGGAAAAATGGAAACCGGAAGTGAAACCGGAAGTTAATGTTTTTGAAGTCTACACGTCATGGGGATCACGAATAAAACATTAGTTTTTCTCTATTTCGATTTTTGATGAACCGGAAGTGAATATTTTTTGATAATTCGTCGAGAAAATGAATCATTCTGTCATTGACATCTTCACATTCACGAGTTTATGGATTCTGCCACGTCGATATAAATGCTGTGGTTCGGATTCTACCTGTGTAAGATGTAGGTATATTTACTTTATGACACGAAAATTACTAAATAATAAATAACTTCAGGCAGCCACACTTTGTCATACGTCAAACTTAATTAATCAATTTTGAGTATTCAGACGTGGTGATTCCGATTCTACTTGTGTAAGCTGTATGTATATTACCTTTATAATACGGAAATTACTAAACAGTTAGTGATCTCCCGATTTCAGCGGCCATTTTGAAATGATGACGTCATACGTCAGATGTCAGACGCCTGACTTCAGGCTGACACCCTGTAATACGTCAAACGTTATCCATCAATTTTGAATAATCACACGTTGTGGTTCAGATGGAAATAACTAAACAGTTGGTGACCTTTCGATATTAGCAACCATTTTGAAACGATGACGTCATACGTCAGATATCAGACGCCTAACTTCAGGCAGTCACACCCTGTAATACTTCAGACGTTATCCATCAATTTGAGATATTCACACGTGGTGGTTCGGATTCCACTTGTGTAAGCTGTAGGTGCATTATGGTATATTTCCAGTTATTTTTGAAAGTCTGGCATCAATGCCTTATTTTTTCAAACGTCTGGCAACAGTGTAAGTCGCTTTGTCGTCTCTTATCTTTGTAACGTTACGCGAAATATTGTATCATGTTGAATCATCAATGGAATGCAGCGAACCAGACCTTGAATGCGATTATGTCTATTATTACACTGATGTTCAATGAATAAATAAGCCATTGTTCGTTTCCCTGCTCCCCGCTTGCCGAGGTTGCTACGTTCTCTTATCTTTGGGACATATCTGCTCGACTACGTCACGCTGTGCGATAACACATTTGACATTTGACAGTTGGCTACCAAACGTTAGATGTCAGACGCCTAACTTCGGGCAGCCACACCCTGTATACATCAATTTAGGGTATTCACACGTGGTGGTTCGGAGTGGTTCGGATTCCACTTGGGTAAGCTGTAGGTGCATTATGGTATATTTCCAGATATTTTCAAACGTCTGGCATCAATGCCTAATTTTTTCAAACGTCTGGCAACAGTGGCAGTCGCTTTGTCGTCTCTTATCTTTGTAACGTTACGCGAAATATTGTATCATGTTGAATCATCAATGGAATGCAGCGAACCTGACCTTGAATGCGATTATGTCTATTAATACACTGATGTTTATTGAATGAATAAGCCATTGTTCGTTTCCCTGCTCCATGGCGTGATATGTTGAGTCATCATTGGAATACAGCGAACCTGACCTTGAATGCGATTATCTCTATTCATACACTGATGTATAATGAATAAATAAGCCATTGTTCGTTTCCCTGCTCCCCGCTTGCCGAGGTTGCTACGTTCCACAAAGAACAAATAACCGCATCGGTTTATTTTTAGAAATGTTAATTGATATGTCCCGCAGTGGCCGCGTGGACGAAGCGTTTGGTCTTGAAACTTTGCACCGTATTGGTGCGGGTTCGAATCCCGATTGTACTGGCTTTTTTTTAAATGAAATATGACGTCACAAGATGTCTTCGGATTGCGCAGCGCTAAGGATCCAAAGGGGGGTACAGCGTAAAAGGCCTAAGGGGGTAGTGTCAGTTGAGGGTGTGGTCTGCAAGATGTCTTCAGATGGAAGATGTCTTCAGATTGAAGATGTCTTCAGATTGAAGATGTCTTCAGATTGAAGATGTCTTCGTGACCTTCACTAGACCCCCCTACTGTATGGTCACTGCTGATGGACATGCCATCCACGGGGTTACTTGAGGTCAAAGTGGGCTAGAACCGGCTTAGCTCTACTACTTATTTGATATGTTATTGAATGGCAGCAAAAAAATGTTTAACGATTTCTACCAAATATCGAATTATTACATTGTTGAGGTGATATACGGAGAACAAAGGTCATCAGATTTGAGGTTTCATAGGGGCTAGTATAGCCAAAGCCCCCACTAGCGACAGTTGTTCAGTGATAGTGTTTCGAGTCCTGTAAGAAGTGTATCATGTTATAAAAATAACTGGTTCACGGTTTTGATCGTGTCGTCGTTTCGACCGACGCCTTAGAAGTGGTTTGGAATGCACTATAAGCTGTAGGGTTCCGCTCTCCTTCACCTCGCACAAGTTTTGACTTTTGGTAGTTGGTCTCTAACTAGCGGTATTGGGAATTGGAAAAGCGAGGTCAGCATTCAGAAGTCGATCATATCCATGACTAAATATATACTAATATAACATCAAGTTCTTGAATGAAAGTTTCAATCATAATTTTTTCATCATTCATATATTTCTGATATGATGGTGAAATTAAAGATCGATTGAAATCGTATACGTAAATATATGTAATTATTAGATTGTTCGAATACTCAATATTCCAAAAGACGATTATTTCTTTTGAATACCATTCGTTAGACATCTATGGCTATAATTCACGAGCAACACACTCGATACGTTTACTAGGTGAACTGAAATATACATAATAACTTATATGGTGACTATATAGTTGGGGATCAATTAGTTTCAGGCGATTTCAAGTGCATCAATCCATAACCAACTTATGTAATAGGTATATGAAATTCGAGAAATCAGATAGTATATTTTGCAGATTTCGTTGCTTCAGAACTTTTTTTCTCAACTCAACTTGTAGGTTTATGTGAAATACATAGTCGCTACGAAAGTGTTCTTGATATTTCCAAGATTAGTCTACCACTTATAATAATATAAGTCTTGATACTGAAAGCTACCACCCAGGCAGCACAGTGATGGTCGATCAAGGTGTATTTGACGTCTACATCGTGATGACTTCTCGTAGAAAAATACCCTGAATAATTTGATGACCAATACTCAGCGTCAATTAAACGTTGGGTTTTTTACATATTTCAGATGTGTCTATAAAACGTCTTTATTACGTCTTTATTACGTCTTTATAACGTTGATGCGTCCGATAAAAATAATTAAACCTATTTTATTCAAGAAATGGCAAGACAAAACAATAAATTGAATACTAATAGAGAAATCAATTCAAGAAACTAGTACGCACTCCAGACTCTAGAATGTATAGGTACATTTTCTTTTCACTACATATCGAAAAGGAATTAGATAAATATACGGAATGCATAGGGAATTCCCTACGTTATTTCCAATCGAATTCGCTGTTACCCTCTTCACAAAATGATATATCCCCCATTGTAGTTGTTTGCACATCGAAGAAAATTACGAAAATGGCTCGGTCAAACAAATGTCAATTTTGGGCCTACCTGGCTTTTTTCTCCTCGCTTCTTGGGGTGGCCACCACTTTCGTTGTGGGTGATAGGTGTTGGTTCATTAGGGATCAAAAATAGGTTTTTTGGAATCGCGTAATTGCCGGTGAACAAACTTTCCGTGTCATTCTGCGTGCGACGACCGATAGCGCGTGAGTGTCCAAAATTCGAAGCTTTCAGTCTTCGATCGCGATAGATGCCACAAAAAAAGACATAATCTTTGACTGAGCAAAATAGGAATAAACTGGTTGCAATAAGTTAGAGGCCCGTAAAAATTGAATATATAAGAAAAACAATATGAATTATTCTCAGTATTTTAAATAATACCTAATATACTATACGAATAAAAAAAAATAGATAAAATAAATTCTAAATTTTCTTAAAACTAAACATACCCCACCCCAAAATACCTTGTATTTTTAACAGGCTAATTATTATCTCTGCAAGGTAACGGACACAGCTTAACTAAAGGCCGCTGAAGTGTCCCTTGCTGCGTACGAATTGTCGCCACTCGAACAATCCTGTCAGATCCCGGATGAGTTTGAGTTACCCTGCCAAGCCGCCAGTGCAATGGAGGACTTGTTTCATTTTTTATAATGACTAAATCTCCAACTTTCAAAGACTCATCAGATTTTAACCACTTCTGTCTTTGCTGTAGGGTGTGTAGATACTCATTACGCCAACGCTTCCATATATCCTGATGAAGTCTCTGTATCAACTGCCAACGACTCAATTTATTAAGGTTAAGATGCGAGAGATCAGGGTCAGGTAATGAAGTTAAAGGTTCAAGAGTCAGAAAGTGACCAGGTGTTAATGCACACAAATCATTGGGATCAGAACTTAGAGGACATAACGGTCGAGAGTTGAGTAGAGATTCAATTTGTACTAATAAAGTATAAAACTCTTCATATGATAGGATTTGGGTACCAATCACCCTGTATAAATGGGATTTTACTGACTTTATACCCGCTTCACTTAAACCATTGAAATGTGGGGCGGAAGGAGGATTGAAGTGGAACGAAAGATTTTCATGTTGCGCAGCTGTTTGCATGTATTCAGAGAGAACACGGTGAGCACCAACGAAGTTCGTTCCACAATCGGAGAATATCCTAGAACAACGTCCGCGGCGGCCAACGAATCTACGAAGGGCAGCTATAAAAGCATCAGTCGATAGTTCTGAGACCAATTCCAAATGAATGGCTTTCGTAGCGAAACAAATGAAAAGGCAAATATATGCCTTTTGAGATCGAATGCCCCTACCTTTACTTAAAGTTATATGGAATGGACCACCGTAGTCGACACCAACACACTGAAAAGGCTTTAGTTGACCTACCCGTAGAGCAGGCAAGTTGCCCATAGGTGGTTCGAGTGGAACAGGTTTGAACTTGAAACATCTTATACATTTAGAAATGACATGCCTAATGGCTCGTTTGGGAGATAAAATCCAAAAATTCTGGGTTATAAGGTGATGAAGGGTTTGAAGTCCAGGGTGAAAATTTTCGCGGTGGATACTTTCTATGAGGAGATCAGTAAGTCGATGTTTCCTAGGGAGAAGGGCAGGATGCTTGCGTTCAAATGATAAACCTGAGTGTTGAAGGCGTCCTCCTACTCGCAGAATACCATCATCATCAAGAAAAGGGTTCAATTTTTGAAAGGGTTTTGATAAAGAAACGTGATTTTGGATATTTAAAATTTCTTCAGTGAAGGAGGTGTATTGAACTCTCTTCACGAGTACTAATAAACTCTTATGTAATTCTTCCTGAGTAAAAGGATCATGTAACTTTGAATGGGGATGTCTCAAATTATGAATGAACCGGAAGCAATAAGCGATTATCCGTTTTATTTTATTCAGGGATGAAAATTTCTCTAAAAGAATATCAAAGTAGTCCAAAGTGGCAAATATTGTTAGACTCAATGTTTTTTCTTCTAATTTGGTGGCTGGAGGAACCATATTGAGATAAATTGACCATTTCTCTTGAGGCTTTCTCAAGAAAAGAGGACCTAAAAACCACATGGAATGTTGAACTAAACTACGCAACACTAATTACGTCGCATCCCAAAATGATGCCCCTGTTTGAATTGGAATAACTTTTTTCTGCTTTGTTCAATTTGAATTCTGTTTAAACTGTTCGCTAGCTCAGTCCTTCAGCTATAATCTCGTACTTCCTAGATATATGAGGTTCTTTTCATAAAATCGCCACAGGATGTTACTTGAAACTGTGCAAAATCTCGGAATTTTCAAAAGGATCCCAAATGAAGAAAAACATTGTTTTTTCAATTTTAACAGCGGAGGCATGAAGATGATCTCAATGACTTCAGACATTTTCAAAATGGTCCTTTTATCTCTTTTATTCACAGAGTGATCTCAAAAAATCGATTTTTTGGTTTTCCAGTCATAACTTTTCTCCACGTCAACCGATTTTCAAAATCTCTGGCTCATTTTGAAGCTAAAACCTCAGATGAAGAGATATTAAGATCATAATTGACTCAAAATGAACATTCAAGACTGAGGGTCTCCTCAAAGATGACCCAAATCTAAAACACCCTCTAAATCCCAGCAGGGATGAGAATTAAACGAAAATCAACTTGTTTTCGGAAGGATCATTCATTCTGGATACGTTCAGATCCTTTCAATTTTCAGTGGTCGAAAATTATGCATGAGTAAACCCAATTGAAACGACATGTTTCGGAAAAAAAATCAGACCATTGTTCGCCTGAAATGCATGGCCCGTAACCAACGTAACGAAAATCACAATAAGTGACTGACAATCCTGATCAGCTGAGGCTCATTCCACAATAGCGGTTTTTCTTTCAATCGTGTAGCATTGATTGTGTAAGTAAGCAAGAGCAAGAAAACAAGTTTCATAGAATTTTTAATAATCAATAAGAAGAAGAAATGGTAACTTGGATAACAGTACATGAAAAAAATTAGTATTTAGTGGGTCCTCCCCTCTTGGCAACCACTTCTTCGACCCTATTCGGCATACTGGTTATCAGACCTCCGATAAATTCCTGGGGAATAGCCGCCCATTCTTGCTGAACCGCAGTCACCAAGTCATCCAAATTCTCCATTCGGCCTTCTCTTTCTTTCAATTTTAATTTTATACGACTCCAGACATGCTCTATCGGATTCATATCGGGAGACAAAGGTGGCCAGTCCAATCTCTCTATACCGTGATCCCTCAAAAATTCGTTGACAGTGCGAGCCCTATGAGGTCTCGCATTGTCATCCCTCAGACACATATATTTATACCTCTCACCATTCATACTCTCTCCTCTCAAAATCACTAATTCACTCCTCCAATTATTCGATATTCCACCCCACACAGTCACGCCTCCACCACCAAAAGCCACCCTTGCCTCCATATTCTCTTCCAGGAACCTTTCATTCCTTCCTCTCCATACTAACATGCGCCCATCCTTTCGAAACAAGTTGAACCTACTCTCATCCGTAAACATACACCTACTCTACTCTGCTATTCCCCAGTTTCGATGTACTTGTCCCCACAATCGCCTTGCTGCTCGATGTACAGGTTTCAGTAACGGGCAGGCTGCTCGTCTTCTTGCATGCAAGCCAATATCATGGATCCGGCGTCGGATTGTTTGACTAGAAACCTATACACCGGTTGCGTCGATTAATTCTCGACGAATTTTGGGGGCGGTTGAAGTCCGGGTCCTCCGTACCGATCTTCCGATGAGGCGGTCTTGAGCAGGAGTTGTTCTTCTTGTTGTGCCCCTTCTTGGCCCCCTCGGTCGGTATTAAATATCCCCAGCGTTAGCTCGGTAGTGGGCCCTTTGGACAGATCTCACTGTTGTTCCCAGCAGATTGGCAATCTGGAGATTGGATAATCCTCGTTCTGCCATTTGATGAATCAGTTCCAGCTGGTCGGGCTTTAGATGCGGCATTGAAACGAGTGATTTATTCTTACCAGAATCAAAATTGACGTCTAATTAACCTGACTTGTCATTCACTTATAGTGATTTTCGTTACGTTGGTTACGGGCCATGCATTTCAGGCGAACAATGGTCTGTTTTTGTTTCCGAAACATGTCGTTTCAATTGGGTTTACTCATGCATAATTTTCGACTACTGAAAACTGAAAGGATCTGAACGTATCCAGAATGAATGATCCTTCCGAAAACAAGTTGATTTTCGTTTAATTCTCATCCCTGCTGGGATTTAGAGGGTGTTTTAGATTTGGGTCATCTTTGAGGAGACCCTCAGTCTTGAATGTTCATTTTGAGTCAATTCTGATCTTAATATCTCTTCATCTGAGGTTTCAGCTTCAAAATGAGCCAGAGATTTTGAAAATCGGTTGACGTGGAGAAAAGTTATGACTGGAAAACCAAAAAATCGATTTTTTGAGATCACTCTGTAAATAAAAGAGATAAAAGGACCATTTTGAAAATGTCTGAAGTCATTGAGATCATCTTCATGCCTCCGCTGTTAAAATTGAAAAAACAATGTTTTTCTTCATTTGGGATCCTTTTGAAAATTCCGAGATTTTGCACAGTTTCAAGTAACATCCTGTGGCGATTTTATGAAAAGAACCTCATATATCTAGGAAGTACGAGATTATAGCTGAAGGACTGAGCTAGAGAACAGTTTAAACAGAATTCAAATTGAACAAAGCAGAAAAAAGTTATTCCAATTCAAACAGGGGCATCATTTTGGGATGCGACATAATTAGTGTTGCGTAGTTTAGTTCCATAGGTAAGAGACCACGAGAAGCGCAGTCTGCCGGATTTTCCGCACTAGGCACATGGTACCACATATTTGGTGATATCTTATCCTGTATGTGACTCACCCGGTTACTCACAAAAGATTTCCAACGATGAGGTGAGGATCGGATCCAATAGAGGGCAACCATTGAATCAGTCCAAGCGAATATTCGAGTCAATTTTATTTTCTTCGAATAAGTTTTTATTACGAGATCCATGAGATTAGATAATAGTACAGCGGCACACAATTCCAATCGGGGAATTGAAACTGTCTTTAAAGGTGCCACTTTTGACCTTCCGCCTATTAATTGAACTAGAAAATCATCACTGGCAGTCATAACACGAAGATAAACGACAGCTGCATATCCTTTTTCAGAGCTATCAGCGAATCCATGCACCTCACAAAGAGAAGGAGAGTGAAAATACAACTGTCTACTTATTTTGATGTTTGAGAGACAAGGAAGTTCCTCCCTATATTGATTCCATTTTTCCAAAACATTTGAGGGAGGAGTTGCATCCCAATCTAGACCGAGAGTCCAAAGGATTTGCATAAGATGTTTTGCAAAAAATACGAGGGGTGTTAAAAATCCTATGGGATCAAACATCCTAGCGATTTCAGACAGAATCGATCTTTTCGTACAAGATCGATCTAGTGGTGAGACATTGTATGAGAAATGATCTTGAGAGGGACACCATTTTAATCCTAAAATTTTAATGATTGAATCATCAGCATCAAAGTTCAGAGGGTTTTGTTGACAATCTGCACTAGAAAATGACTGCAGAAGGTTGGGGTTATTACTCGCCCATTTGTGCAATTGGAAGCCGCCCTTTTTAAGCAATGAAATCAATTCGGTTTGGAGAAGATGAGCAGTTTGTAGATCGTTAGCGCCAGTGATAATATCATCCACATAAACATCAGAGCTTAATACTTTGGCTGCTAACGGGAAATTTCTTTGCTCATCTTGTGCTAGCTGAAGCAGAGTTCTAAGGGCAAGGAAAGGCGCTGAACTAACTCCGAAACTTACGGTATTCAAGCGATAATCTTGAACTGTGTCATCGGGGGAAAATCTCCACAAAATCCGCTGATAGTCACGATGTTTTTCATTTATTAGAATTTGTCGATACATCTGTTTTATGTCAGCAGTAAAAACGTAGGAGTGTAGTCGAAAATTTAGAAGGAGAACCACAATATCTTGTTGTAATTTTTTTCCTATCATCAAACTATCGTTCAGTGAGAAACCTGATGGGGATTTTGCCGACGCGTCAAACACTACCCTCAATTTTGTGGTAGTACTATTGGGATTGACGACACAATGGTGGGGTATATAAAATGTGTTTTCAAAAGATGAATTAGGAGAAACTGCTTCCATATGATTGCTCTTCAGGTAATCTCTCATAAATATAGAGTATTCTTTGTGAAGTGATGGATTTTGGCATAATCTACGTTCCAAAGAGTGAAACCGGCGCAATGCTTGACACCGAGTACCTGAAAAGTGCGGTTCCGATTCTTTGAAAGGAAGATCTACAATATACCTTCCACAAGGAGTACGGGAGTGGGTTTTCTGGAAATGTTCTTCGCATTCTACTTCTTCCGGTGTTGAAATTGGGTACTGAGAAATTTCTTCCAATTGCCAAAAAAGTTTGAGTGTATTATCTAAAGAGGGATTACATGAAGAAAAAAAAGCTTGAACAGGAGAATAATTATGAGGAAAGTTCATTTTCCCTATGAGAATCCATCCGAAGAGGGTACATAGAGCAGTGGGTTCCCCATTGTTTCCATCCAATTTACATTCCTGCATAACGATAGAGAACACGTCGGCTCCAAGAAGCATATCGATTGGACCCGGTATATTGCAATTGGGATCAGCCAGCTGGAGATTGGCCAAACGTGGCCATTTTTCGAGAGAGAAACTGAAGGCGGGCATATCTGAGCAAATTTTTTGTATTATCGCGACTTCAGCTGTCAATGAAGGAGATTGACTCATTATGGGTTTGAGAGTACAGGTGAGTACAGTAGAAGATGTTGAAGACATATGTCCAATGCCACTGATTGCCAAAGGAAGTCTTTTTTTCGGCAGACCCAACCGATTAGCACATTTTTCTGTTATGAAGCTGGCCTGACTAGCAGAGTCCAGCAGAACTCTAACCTTTTGATAATTATTACGAGAGTCGAGAATGTGAACTTGAGCAGTGGAAAGAAGGACCGTAGAGTGAGAAAAGAGTACATTTGTCATCGAGTTCACCTGATTACTTATTGGTTCAGATGACAGAGTCTCAGGGGAGGTAACGGATCTTATATTGTCCGGAAGGGGCGTAGAGTTAGATGGGGTTACACTATTATCAAAGTGGAGGAGAGTATGGTGCGATGAGCCGCTGCACACCCTACATAATGAACGTGACTTACAAGTTTTAGAGGTGTGTAAATTACCCAAGCACTTTGTACACCAGTTATTTCTTTTTGTAATTTCGTATCTCTCATTGGGTGATTTTGAAGCAAAAGCGGGACATTTATAAATCGTATGGGGCTGTTTACATACAGGGCAATTCTTATTTTGAGGATTGGTTTCAGCTAAGAGAGCTGCAGTCGACTGAGAGGGGCCAAATCTGTGTATGGGTTTCGAACCTCTATATGGAGAGTTCGCGTTAGCGTTATACTTTTGAGGAGATTTAGTCAAATTCATTGAATCTAGAGCTATGCATTGTTTTTCTAAAAATTCAAAAAGTTTATCATAAGTAGGAATAGATACCGAGGCATGTTCTAATTCGAAACGACGTAATGTCTCAGTATCAAGTTTTTTACTCATCAAATGAAACAGAACAAAATCCCAACTGTCAACAGGAAATTTTAAATTTTTCAGTGCATTCAGATTATCTGAAAAAGTGTCTAATAAATGTCTAAGATTTCGTACGGAATCATTAGTGAGTTTGGGAGCGTTATATATTTCGTCCCAATAATATGACGATAAAAGTCTCTCATTCTGATAACGGGTGCGCAAATTTTTATATGCAATGACATAATTATCAGATGTAAGTGGAAGATTTTTTATCAAACTCAGAGCTTCTCCGCTCACCACTGATAATAAGTACTGAAATTTTTCAATGTCTGACAACGAATCATTATTATGAATAAGAGAATCAAAGAGATCAATAAATGTGGGCCATCCTTTCAAAGAACTGTTGAATGTGGGAACATTCAATTTTGGTAATTTCACCTGTGAAAATTTCTGCACCGAAGTGTTCACTTGAGCTGTTTGATCAAGTTCAAAATTTATCTTTTTAATGCTAAAATATAACCTATCTATTTCTGCTCTGTAGTTCTTTTCTGCCTCAAAGTCGGCATCATCTTGAAGCGCTAGTATCTGTATGACAGATACATGATTGGAATTGAAATCAGCATAAACAGCAGCAAGCTCAGCGGTTCTGATTTGAAGGGAAATTTTCATAGATGCATCAGTAACGGCTTGTAGTGCAAGATCATGAATTTCTTGAATTCTATCAGCAGAGATCTGTCGCTGAGCGCGATATTGTTTGAGTTGTTTGGCTGCCATATTTCTAAAAAATATATTTACTTGTTGCGCAGACACCGTGAGCAATCAGAGTAATTATTATATTTTTAATTTTATGATATTTTGTTCAAATATTCCGATATTTATTCCTGGAAGGAATATTTGAAAGTCGATGAGTCAGGAAAAGATTGTAAAACTATTGATATTGTTCAACAATTCCTACTTAGTGTATATCAGTGTATATCCCTTTCAATTAGAGAGGTCAAAGTTCACTTCGAGGATGGCAGGGAACAAAAACTCATTGGGAATCTCAATTTATCGCAAAAACTTTGTTTCTGTGAAAAAGTTTTAAACCAAATAAATTGAAGGTCATTTGCGAAACATAATTATAACTAATAAAATTCAATCAAATAATGGAATTTTACATCATTAGTGAGATTTGAGATGCGAAAAAGATTGTCTTATTGAAAAAAATGAGAAAAATGAGAAAAATGAGAAAATACGAGAAAATAGATGATAACTGAGCAGAGTTTTTTACCGACAACTATGTGATTGAATAAGAATAACTTTATTATCGAGGTTGAAGAGGGCGAATAAGCGAAATGAAGTATAATACTGAGAATAAAACTATTTTTGATAGCGAAATCCGGCTCGAAGTTGGCCAAAATGTTTGCACATCGAAGAAAATTACGAAAATGGCTCGGTCAAACAAATGTCAATTTTGGGCCTACCTGGCTTTTTTCTCCTCGCTTCTTGGGGTGGCCACCACTTTCGTTGTGGGTGATAGGTGTTGGTTCATTAGGGATCAAAAATAGGTTTTTTGGAATCGCGTAATTGCCGGTGAACAAACTTTCCGTGTCATTCTGCGTGCGACGACCGATAGCGCGTGAGTGTCCAAAATTCGAAGCTTTCAGTCTTCGATCGCGATAGATGCCACAAAAAAAGACATAATCTTTGACTGAGCAAAATAGGAATAAACTGGTTGCAATAAGTTAGAGGCCCGTAAAAATTGAATATATAAGAAAAACAATATGAATTATTCTCAGTATTTTAAATAATACCTAATATACTATACGAATAAAAAAAAATAGATAAAATAAATTCTAAATTTTCTTAAAACTAAACAGTAGTGTAGAAAATTCTCATATAATTCTCATATTTAAAGTTCCCGCCATCATATCTATACCCGTTAGATGACATGAGCCCGAGCCCGCTTGGTCCAGTCCATTATTGAATTCACATGACGCTAGACGTGGCCAGACGCTTCTTGTACTGACCTTGATACAATGCAAAGCAAAAGCATCTCAGATGCGCGGTCGTCCATGGTTCTTGTATTTTGATCACAACAACGCAGCGTTGGACGGTTATTTGTATAATTTTTGGTGCTAGTGTGAGCAATAATTCGTCTAAATAGTATCAGGTAAGCTACACAAACTTTGGCTAGCTTATAGTATAATAGAAAATGATACCTATGTGTGAACCTCGGTGTGAACAATTACCTTAACTCGCATTCATAGGCATTTTCTGGCTTAATTCCGTCGTTGAATCAAAGAAAACTAGTACTACGTACGTACTGACTACTTCTGTTTGGTTGAATTGGATCGTTATGAAAAGAATTCTCATTTGATGACAATGATTTCCATAACCATAAAAGACACACCTAACCTAAGTTTTTTTTTGTTGGGGCTGTTGTGAGCCGATCAGGCTCATATTTTATGTAATAAAACCTATCCCTCTGAATAGTCTGAATACAAGGCTACATCGAAGGCTACAAAATTCAAAAGTTTTTGATTTGGGCCAGTCCATTATTGAATTCACATGACGCCAGGCGTGGCCAGACGCTTCTTGTACTGTACTGACCTTGAGACAACGCAAAACCATGTAGAATAATTTATTATTTTTGCTAGTATTCAGAAAATGGTTTGTGTGGCAATATATTTTTTGCAGATGCTGATATGGAGTGCCTACAATCCATAAAAATTTGCCAACCCTCAAGAAAAAATAAATTGAGTTTAGTGCCTGACCACCACTAAATCAATAACATTTTTCAAGTTCACCCAGAAGAAGTGATTCCTTCTTGCAGCCAATTGTAAGATATATTATAGTGTAGCTACAATTGTTTATGAGGAAGGTGAGACTGATCTATTCATGTGGAGATTAATCTTTCTATATTCTAATCAGTGGATATAAATCTGAATGAGGTGTCAACCCCAATGATTTTGTTAACATCAACATATATTTGTCATTCGAAAACTTCTCTTGAGACATTTTTTTATGAATGTGACCTCAATTTTCTATGTATCAACAAAACACAGGGTGGTTCTTTTTTTATTTGAAGTTACCTGATGTAGTCATGGTATCATTTTTTCAAAGCCCTAAACAAAGAGCCCTAAACAAATATTAGGTCAGATTATATGAAAAAATAGTCAATACATTTTTTTTGAATGATGAATAATTGGGGAATTATAAATCATCAAGGTATTTATAGAAGTATATGAAAAATATCACTATTTTTTAGATGACTTCACCAGGGCCTCAAAGAAAATAAAGTTGGCTGGACAGGTTTTGGATATACTGAGTGGAAATGAAGACTTGCCTTCAGTCAGAGGGAAGAAGAGTTCTTGGGCCCAGTTGATTCCTTGAGAAAAATAATAAAGACTTGTGTGGTAAGATGAAACTTTTCCCAATAACTTGAATAAAATATATTCTCAATAATTGCAGGCAATAGAATATTGCTATCAAGGTTCATATTTTCTCGATGCATCTAAAATATTGTTTGTATCATTTATCTTGTATATGTTATTTAATTTCAGCAGTTACACTCAATAACAGGTTATAGAGTCGGGCAGGAGGGTCGAGGAATATGTATCGATGAAATTAATGTGATCAAGAACCTTCTAAAAATATAATTTGCGCTAGATAGAAAACAAGGCCAACAAAACAATGATATCTTCATAACTGACACTTCAAAATGGTAAGTTTATTTCCTTGATTGAATCCATCATCCAGTATGAATAGGTACATTTAAATTTTCTCAGATTATTTGTTAATTCAAAGTAGCATGAGTTCTCAACTTTTTCTTCAAAAAATTCAGAATTTATGAATGTGACGAAAATGCTTTTTTTGACAATTCACTTGACCTTCATTATTCACTTCCAAATGTTTGAGAAATTACATTGAATTCAGAAGTTGAGAAAGATAAGTTCATACTATAATACTGAGTCGAAAAAAGTTGAAAACTTTCAAAGCAAATCAATGAATTTTTCAATTTATAGTATATTATTTCTGTAGAACCTAACCCAACCTAAGAATTTGAAAAACATATACATACATACTCGACATTATTTTCAGATTTGAAAAATTACTATTACCTACTACCCAGATAACACACATTCGCCTAAGGACGTCCTCTAATAGTCGCCAAAAGACTGTAGAGGATGTTCTATATTCTACATCCTGAGAACGTCACTAGGCTCAGAATTTTCGACATAATTGTCGCACATTAGTCCTCCGAGCGGCAGCCTGAGGATGTAGATATGTTTGGGCCTAAGGACGTCCTCTAATGGTCGCCAAAAGACTGTAGGAGGATGTTCTATATTCTACATCCTGAGAACGTCACTAGGCTCAGAATTTTTGACATAATTGTCCCACATTAGTCTTTTCAGCGGCAGCCTGGGGATATGGATATGTGTGGGCCTATATGTGGATGTATTCTGATGATACTTTCGTCTTTAAATATGTATAGGTACTCATGTGAAGTTAGGAGAAATTGACCGGAGTATGTTCTACTCATAAAAATAATTGAAAAAGGTAAATATTTTTAGGTAAATTTCATCTCTTCCAAGTCACGAGATATATATACATATATATATTTTTAAATCGAGTTACAAATTATCAAAATCGGACGAAGCGTTCTTTATTATTGAATTAATTTTTAATTATTCGATACTGGTTGGTTCTCCACTCCATATGAATTTCCCAATTTAGAAGTGAGCTATATATATCAAGAAAAATTATCTTGTCCATTATTATTGAAAAAAAAATAAGTATTCCAATTTTAGTAATAAAAATCCTTGAAAATAATTGTTGTTCAAATCACATTGAAAGTTAAACATTTATAAGTTCACGGAATAGCGACATTGCAAGGAGAAGGTAAGTTGAATCACATAAGTCAAGCAACGACAGCAGTGGCTAGGATTTGGATGGGTGACCATGATAGCGCTGATTTTTTAAATTTTTTTTAATTTTTTTTTTCATTTTCATTAGTTCTCAGATATACTCAAAAGTAATTCTGAGAATAATAAAAACTCAAAAAAGGCATAACTGGAGTGAATAAAAAAAGTAAGACCTCGTGGGGATCTTCTGAGACGTTATTTGAACGTGGAAAATGGTAACAGGAGGACGTCCTAGGGACGTTCTTTGAAAGCCTCTCGACGTATTGAGGACGTTAATGTGACCGCCTCAGAAGATCCTCAAAAGGTTTTTGTGTTATCTGGGTAAGTGGCCACAAAAAACCAGAATAACGGAATGGTTGCCCGGCTTGAAGAAATCGAAAAATATTGCAGCTGTTGGTATAAATTTCATTCAATTTTTATTCTGAAATCTTGAGTTTTCGTTAATTAGTATCTTAATATTTTTTTTGGTAGGTACTTATTATAAAACATATGTTTTGTTCTGTGAAAATATCAATGTATTGTACATACCTACTAGAAAGATAGATTGAGGTTCTATTATTTTTTGTTATTATTTATAGGTAGGTTTTGAATTTTTATTTATTCACTTCTATAATTTTGACTTTATCATTGAGTATCTTTATAGTTTCTAAGTTACCCATTATGAAATAAATATTATGATCGATTATATACTACCATTTTATTTGGAACGAAATTTCAATCCATTTTTTGACGTAATTATAATTATGTGTTCTGAACATTCATTATAATATATCATTTTGAAGATGCAAATATGACATTTTTGAACCGACGTATGTGAATCGCGGAAAATTTTGAATTATCGCCTCAAAAAAGACCATTTTATACAAAACATAAGATTTGCATCTATTTTATGACGTATATTTGAATATGTATGTTGAATATTCGTTACGTTACATCATTCTGAAGATGCAAATAAGACGGTTTCTATTTGACGTATATACAACGCTGCAAGTTGAGACTTATCGCCCGAAAAAAGACCATTTTATTCAAAACATAAGAGTTGCATCTATTTTATGACGTATATTTTAATATGTATGTTGAACATTCGTTACGTTACATCATTCTGAAGATGCAAATATGACGGTTTTTATTTGACGTATATACAACGCTGAAAGTTGGGACTTATCGCCTGAAAAAAGACCATTTTATTCAAATTACAAGAGTTGCATCTATTTTATGACGTATATTTGAATATGTAAGTTGAACATTCGTTACGTTATATCATTCTGAAGATGCAAATAAGACGGTTTTTATCTGACGTATATACAACGCTGAAAGTTGGGACTTATCGCCTCAAAAAATACCATTTTATTCAAAACATAAGATTTGCATCCATTTAGTGACGTATATTTGAATATGTTTCTTGAACATTCGTTACGTTACATCATTCTGAAGATGCAAATAAGACGGTTTTTATCTGACGTATATACAACGCTGAAAGTTGGGACTTATCGCCTCAGAAAATACGTCTTTCAGATACGTATTAATGATGTTGACCATCATTTATATGACATAAAATTGATGTATCATTTATGTATTCGTGGAAAAAATGTTTACCGGGTAGCGTGCCTTATACACCCGTTATGGAAGGAATAATTGGGAATCAGATAAACGTTTTTATTAAGAAGGTAACCCTAGATTGATAAGAGTGGAATAATGATTATATCATTCAAAGAAATAACGACGTGGGACCACCCTTTTTACACTATGTACCAAGTGTTTTTCGAGTAATCCTGTTTATATGTATCATTTCGAACGGTTTACAAAATTATTGACGGCGCTCAAATCTAAGTTAACGCTTCAACTGTCATATGTAATAAACCCGGTACATTTTTTCTAGACTGGACAGTTTTCAACTCCCCTGTTGTAGTTCATCTGCCTTCTCGTTTCAGCGTTGGAGCTATCAAAAATATTGTGTATGAATGTATCGAATATTCCTGTAGACATCGCTACTCTTTGCTGAAAGTGCAATCCTAAATATAGAATATTATATATCTGTTTAAAAAAAATTGTAAGGTGATTGATGACAGAGTTGACCAGTTTCAATATAATGTGATGAAGTCAACAGGTACATAGCATCTAATTCACAACCATGCATCAATCAGAGCTCCGCTTTCGAGATTGAATAATCCTTTGACTTTGAAACATCCAGCTCATCCAGCTCACTATAGTGCACATGCAGCTGAGGGTGGAAATGGCGTCGCTCGGCATAAGTTGTAGAAAAGTTACTAGCAAGTTGAGTGAAACTTTAACCTCGAAACTGCACATAGAGATAATGTGACATTTTAGAAAAGTCCGTAGAAAATCCTTCTCTCAGAGTACTCACATGGCCCATTGGAAAAATGGCGAGTGGGTGTGAATCCGTAAGTTGTTTTTTTAACTCTTCACATCATAGGGATCATAAATATACTATATGTTTTTCTCTTTGTCACATTTTCACGAACTGGAATTTAATAGTTTTTGATAAATCGTCGAGAAACCGAGTCGATCTGTTACTGGCCCGTATTCTTGAATTCTATATAGGTCATAGATTTTCCTACGTGGACATCAACGTAATAGTTTCGATTCCACTTGTGTACAGCTATAGGTGCATTAAAAGTCATTCAACATATCAAATTCCAACTCAATGTCAGCAATTCACGGAAAATACTTGGCAACCTTGTGACGCCACTGGTCATATCCAGCCACATCCTATGTCACTACTTTCTCACAATTCTACTTGTATAAGCTGTGTAGGTCTGACAACATCGTAGCTACATTAACCCATATTTTCTCAATTGATTCGAGATTCGAAATCCAACGATGAAAGAACTTTTTTTCATTAATTTCTGATGGTGACATAGAAGTCTATGACGCGTCGTGGTAGTAGCAGAGGTGGTCATCATCGGAGACATTAGAATAGGGAAGGTGCTGAGGGGTCCCATGGAAGCGCAGAGGAGTCTCGAGGGGTGTGATGGAGGCGCAGCGAAGCCCTAAGGGGGCGCTAGGGGAGCACAGCGGAGCCCTAAGAAGGCCTCCAGTGGAGTCCCAAGGCGGCTCATGTGGGGTCGAAATCTCATTTCATGCTTTTGTCTATGTTGAATACATAAACTCTAACATAAATATGGTATCCCGCTAACAAAAGTGGAAGTGGCTATGACGGCTTCTGATTGGTTGGGCGAGTATTCTAGGTAGGACGCGTTATTTTTTCACTAAGTCTCTCTGACGTAATTAGCAGTGACATGGGACACTTTCCAATTGACAGTTAACTTAAAAAGATGACAGCTATCATCTGACACGTGACACGGCGGACATCTTGCATAATGTCAGCGAAATTTGAATTCTCCACTATTATGACAGCCATCTTGAGCTGGTGCCCGCCTGAGTACACTATTTTTGAGATAAATCAGGAGCTTGTTCTTCTGCTGAGGTCTTTCGAAAACACATCCCATAAACGTTTTCAAAACATCCGGTCTAAATGTCCTCGATACGCGAAACGTGTAAACAAGATACCGGACATTCCGGCCTGTAATGGATATAATAGACATCCTCTGAACGAATTGTTGCAATATTCATGTATAATGAATGTTTATATTGAAATAATTGATAACTCAAATAATTGGCATCCAATCACACCCAAACTACAGTGACTCTATACAAGACAGTGACGACAATAGGCGTCAGCGTTTTGATTGGCGACGCCATTAGGAGGCAAATTTTCTGTTTGTTTACATATGGTTTTTGGTGACAAATTCTTCTTGTGCAGTTTATTTTCCGAAAATTTGGCAGTTTCATCACAATATATAACACGTATAATAACGAATAGCAGTGATTTCTGCAAAAATTTTAGTGGTATGTACTTATATACATAAATTCGTCTATAAAAATAACCTAACATTTGGTTTGTGCATATGGGCATGTTTAATCGTGCATATTTCGTTTCAGTTTCAAGATCGAAGCCTAATGAGTTCAGTTTCTTCATTTGAGCCACTGAGGAGGCAAGTAATTCAAATCTTGGCGCACTTATTTGCCTCCTAATGGAGCTCATAGCCCTATTGTCGCCACTGTCTTGTATAGAGTCACTGTAACCCAAACCATATCTTTGAAAATGATTCCTCTTTTCACTAATTGGTTATGCATTTTTAAAGATTACCGCTTTAATACTGTATAGGGATCAGAAAAGACCCCACCAGACAATTAGTTTCACAATTTTGCCGTTGTATTATAAGTGAATGTTTTTTTTTACAATAATAAAACTTTTCCATGAGAATTGTGGTGATTTAGAAATTATACTTCAAAATAGGTTTTCTGTTCCTCAATATTTCTATTCATTCCTCATTCGATATTTTGTTGATATTGTGTTATTTTTTATTCTGATGAATATATAAAACTGATGATGTCTGTTTGGAACAATTTGCAGACCTAGATAACGAAATGTAAAGAAGATACATGAGAATCGAATTTTGTCTAGAAAAGGAAAATGTATGTGAAAATATTTTATTTTTATCGAAATTGAAAATCTGAAAACTTTCAGAAATGGATTTCGCAATTCATCTTAACTAAATTGCCATCTTCAGTAGATTTTTTAAATGTTAACAAATATCAATAGATTGTCTTCTGAAATGATTTACACAAATTATTCATCATTCACCATTTTCGATTTTTTATACATACCTATGCATCAAATTTTTTCATTTCGTTTCTTCTAGAATTCTGTCCTCAGGTTTCATTTTTATTTTTCTCATTTATATATTTGTATTGTGCAGATTCAAATCGAAAGTTGATTTGTCGAAGGGATCAAACAATTCCTAATCTTGAGGTATATCAACCCATAACTTTTTTGTGTTCTTTTTTTTTAATTCAATGACAATGATAAATAAGGTATTTTGCTTATTTTCGAAAGCTCAAATTTTTCATAAACAATGTATTTTGTAGTCGTCCGTTAATTATTCGAATTCTTGAATGAAAAGAGTTGATGATTCTTAATATCTAGGATATCTGAAGGAACATGTACATTTGTATTGATATTATGAAAAAAGATGCTTCATCATTAGCTTTCCCAGTTTGGGTATATATTATTATCTTTTTACCGAAATGTTTATTTTGATGATTTTCTTCAGATCCATTGTCAGTAATGTATAGCTTTCGATACGACGGAATGAATAATAAACATATAATTTATACTTCATGTGCTCAACATGGTCTACATATTGAAGTTATCTATACAAATTATAAAAATAATAATGAATGACCTTTATGTTACATGGCGGAGTTTAGCAATGCTATTCTTCCACTCGAATGACATTGAAATATAACCATACTAATAATTCGCCTGAACTTGATATAAGAATATATTGCAGCACTCCCAATGCGGGGTCTTACAAAATTCAAAATAGCAGTTGATGTGAATTTCCCAAAGTACTCGCCAGAAGGCAATAAATCCTAATTTCTCACAGAACTCGCCAGAGGCACTGCCTGCGATTATCACAATGCTTGCTTGTTTGAAAAATCATATTGTATCAAGATGGCGTCCGGTGTAGATTCGTCTATTAGTCGCGAGCTTGATAAACTCCGTAAAGCGGAATTAATTGATATTGTAATAAATAATAAATTACCAAAAAGTGTCACAAATGAACTAATCTGCAAGTTTTTCAACAATCGTGCAGTTCTGTAATCTGATTCCAGTGAAATGGCTAGTCCGTATCAAGAAAGTGCAAATAGTTGGGTAGACATTGAGTGACAAACAAAAATGTGTCAGAGGATACTATGACCTGAAACAAGTGAAATGTGAAAATACGTTCCTGCACGAGAAAATGAGCTTGTTAGGTAAGCGAATAGAAGACCTGGAATCCTAAAGAAAGAAACTAGATCGATCCAATCAGATGCAATAACAAAAAAGCGCCCTCTACTAGCAATAGTTCTGAAATTCAAAAACCTACTTTTGCCAATATCATTCCGACTCCAAATGAAGATTCCATATCGAAAGCAAAAGTGCCATATATATCGCACTCGGAATACATAGACTATAAATCAGACTGGCAAGAAGTTACCCACAAAAACAACTACAAAAGAAAATATACAGATCCAAAGAAACACGATGATAAGAACCAACATCTCTTTAGCCTAGACGAAGTGAATCACGCCACAAAAAGAGCACTTGAAGAAACACAAAATAAATCGAATAACTATTATTCATCGACAGGGAGGCCCTACAGAAAACCCGTCATAGGATCAAACAGGAACGTAACAACAATGAAATCGGTTCCTAAAATGGGATATCTTCATGTATACAGACTGTCTCCTGACACCACACCAACAAATCTACTAGGGGATCTTAAAAAAACTGCTCCGCACATTCCATTCACATGCGAACCTCTCCACAAAAATGAAAGAACATGCTCTATGATCGTCACATTTCCAATCAAACATGTTAAGGAAGTATATAACCCTGAAATATGGCCTGATGGTACAATGGTGAACAGATATATATTCCAGAAGAAGTCAAATTTTCATCAAGAAGCCTCTCAACCAGTCCAAGAATCGAGATGAAGAAGTCCACACAGGTTCTTTCGAATTTAAAGAAATATTTTAAAATAATTCATTTAAATATACAATGCTTAAATAACAAATTAAATATTTTAGACGCATTTCTAGAAGAACACAAACCAGATTTTCTCCTGCTCTCTGAACATTGGCAAACGTATGAGAACATTGTTAATATAAAAATCTGTGGTTACCAAGTAGTCACAAGTTTCTGTAGAACTACGAAATGTCACGGGGGTGTCGTCATACTGGCTAAATTAGAACGTTTGAATTCTTGCCACGAAATAATGAAAGTTAAAAACATATCTCTTGAATTAGACATTGAATGCAGTGCAATCTCAGTAGACAACGACATCTGTATTGTAGTTATATACCGATCTAATAATGGCAATATGGATTCATTTTTCATAAATTTCTGTAGTATCCCCGATACTCTGAGTAATAGTTACGAATATATAATCATCTGCGGAGATCTCAACATCAATTATTCGAAACCGAGCATATCTAAAAACACATTGTCTGACATTCTAGAATCTCACAACCTCGCGTTGCTAATATCAGGGGAAACATAAGTGCTTCGGCAATTGATTATATTATAACGAATACAAAAAATAACATATCATTCCAGATAATCGATCCATGCATCTCAGACCACCTAGCTCAAATCGTTAATCTAACTTACACTCCGGTTGAAACCACAAAAAACGAGAGAAATATGCAATATCACACGCGAAAATTCACAGACTTGAATATCTAGCAGTTCAGACAATTATTAGTTAAGCTCGACCTGGAATGCTTAGACACCACGGACATCAATAAATGCTTTGAATCGTTTTGGGAACACTTTTCATTTGCCTTCGAGGCATCTTTCCCAAAATCCTTGGTATTGCCAAAATCATCACAAACATCTGCCCCTTGGTATACCTATCATCTAAACATTGAATCAAAAAATCTGAGAAACTTGAACATCTTACGGAAAAAATATCCAAATAATGTTGAACTCCAAACTGAGTATAAACAATCCAAAAAAGTCTATAACCTTCATATAAAACAAGCAAAACAGAATTACTACACTAATCTTATAGATACATCAAACAATAAAAACAAAACGATCTGGAACATAGTTAGTTCACGTCTCAACAAAAGAAAAACGCAAGATACTATCGAACTTCACCACGAAGGTGAGCTAATTACAGACGAGAAACAAATAGCGGATATTTTTGGAAATTTTTTATATCGATTGTAAATGATCAACTGAAAACCCAATTCGGAGACGATCTATCTATGAATTGCACGACATCTAATTATCAACAGCTTAATTCCTTTTATTTCGAACCCTTCACCACTGTCGAGATTGAAGAAATAATTAAAGACTTAAAAAACAAAAAAAGCACCGGAATGGATGAAGTTCCAGTGTATTTACTAAAAAAATGTTCTTCAGACATTGCATCATATCTAGCACTCATTCTAAATAAATCAATTGAATTGGGACAATTCCCGGGTCGTTTAAAAATATCATTGGTATCGCCCGTTCACAAGAGAGGAGACAAATTTTCGCTTATAAATTATAGACCGATTGCACTCCTGAGTATTTTTTCAAAATTTTTGGAAAAAGGTATATCCAAAAGAATAAACAGCTTCCTGGAAAAGTTCAACATATTGAATAAAAACCAACATGGGTTCAGAAAAAAACATTCTACTGAAACAGCGACTATTGACTTTATCCAGATAATAAACGAAAAAATAGAAAAAAAGGAATTCATTATTGGACTGTTCTTTGATTTGTCACGAGCATTCGATACCCTGAATTTTGATTTTATATTATCAAAACTTAATACACTCGGGTTTCGCGGAAACATGTCAAAATGGATCCGCTCATTCCTGGAAGGAAGTAAATTAATAGTTAAAGTGAACGGACATACTTCTGATGAATTTTTGATCGACTCGGGTGTTCCTCAAGGCAGTGTCCTTGGTCCTCTGATTTTTCTATTATTTATTAACGACCTACCACATCACATAGTTGACGGGGAGGTCTACATGTTTGCAGATGATACCTCAATATTAGTTTTCAGTTCAAATATGGACGAACTCATTACAAAAACAACGAATGCTCTTCTTCAATTTGATTACTGGTGCAAAAAAAACCGCCTGATTATAAACTACTCTAAAACCGTTGCTATCGATTTCTCGAAAACTCTGAAAAAAAGACTCGACACTGAAAAACTGTATATTAATAATCACACCATATTATTCCAAGAAAATTGTAAATTTTTAGGAACCATTATTGATAGTAACCACAGATGGGATGAATGCGTGAATATGATCTGCTGCAAATTGAACAAACACTACTTCGCAATAAAAAATCTAATAAGTTGTCTCGATGAAAATGGAATTATTTCCGTGTACTATGCATTAGTTTATTCAACCATCAGCTACAACATTATGGCCTACGGTCTTGTAGTTGATAGCAATAGAGTTTTTCTTGCTCAAAAAAGAGCGATTCGGCTTATTTTCCACTTGGATTATCGAGAGTCCTGCAGAAATTACTTCAGAGAGAAAAAACTTTTAACTTTCACGAGCATATATCTGTATAAACTCCTAACACATACCTATATCCATAAGAACAGTATCATGCAAAATTCAAATTTTCACAATTATGCAACACGCAGAAGAAACGAGTTTAGACTTGAACTAGCTACTTATACTAGCTATAAAAAATCTCCAAGATATGCAGGGGCACATTTTTTTAATATGCTACCCGAAGAATTGAAGAATCAACCTAACTTGTACAGATTCAAGTCTAGGCTGAAGTCTTTTCTTCTTCATAACACATTTTATAATATACAAGAATTTACACTGTGTTGTCAGCGTTCTGCTGATTCTCTAAATATTTTTATGTAGTTTTTATCTTTTTATATGTATGATACGTTAATATATATGTATATGAATCTTATCGTAATCTCCAAACTTTTGATATCACTGTATAATGTTATTTGAATTGTTATTGTATTTGACTTGTCAATCCAATGAAAATTGGTGTATGACCAATAAAATATCTATCTATCTATGGACCTCGACATAAGCCGTAAATGAGATTATCCCACAAGTCTATCAAATTTCACGAAGTGTATTGTTTGAGAATTTCCACCTGAGATATCACTAAGACCTCGTTGAGAGTAACCGTGTGGTGGACATTTGGAGGAGATAAAGAGCTCTCGACGACCTCTTCGTGTTGTCTTGGGATGTCAATATAATAAATGGATCAATACTTACTAATAATTTCCTTTTCTTTTGATTCAATAGAATTTTCTCTGGCTATCGTCAGCACGTCATAGTCTTGAGAAACTTTATCTTCTATTTCTTGTAATACTTTGGTATTTTTGGACAACATTTCTATCCCTTTATTGATTTTCTGAGTGAACATGTGACTATTTCTCGACACTTCTGATTCTTTTTGCATCAATTCCCTAATATAATCTATCTGTGTGATGTGATCTCTTTTCATCTCTTCTAACTGTTGAGTGTGTTTCTCTTTCAATAATTTGATTTCGTTTTTATATTGTTCTTCGATTATCTCAATTCTATTCCTATAATAAGACAGTTCCTCCTCATACTTCGACTTCATGAATATACTTTTTTCTTCATGAATCTGTGAAATATTTTTCAGTTCATTCTGTAGTTTTTCTTCTATCGCTGAATTTGATGTTTGTGCTATGTCGAATTGCTTTCTGAAATAGTAAAAAAGAACATGAAAATTAAATAACCTTTCTTGTGTTATTGATATAGTTCATTGGTGTGAAGTTATCCACAGATTTCCAGCCACACATGCTGACGTGGTGATAATTAAAAATCTGTGGTTGGGATATATATTTATTAGCACCCGGACTAATAATCGATGGCTGAAAATATAAACATGCAAATGTGATTTGGAATTATCAGATTTCGAGATCATTGCAATATCAATAGATATAAGGAAATATTTTTTGTTAATGATTGACCATTGATACCACAATAGCCCTGCGAATGTGAATGTCTTCACTTTATCATTCGCTGGAAAGCCATCTATAATGGTAATGGATTCCAATGTTAAGAGTGGGCAATGAGACGCGCAGAATACCTACCGAATGCAGCACTCCCGCTCTTGACTTCTCATTTGAAAACCAATCAATATTTTCATGATTTTTTGATTTAATCATGTAGATTAAGGATCAAACTAGGGAGGATACCTCTTTTTTCGAAATTTCGGAAAGATAAGATATAAAAATATATCTGAACATAGCCAATTTTTAGCCAATTTGGCGAATCAAAAAAAAAATTTCTACATCAAATAATCAATTTGGAGATAGCATCCTCCCTCGTTCGAACCTTCATCTTTCCACACAAAAAAAATCAGATCAAAATATGGACTAGTATCTTCACAGGAAGTCAAGAGCCGAGGCTTTACAACGTCAGAAATACGCACGAATTATCCGATGATATTTGCGCCCCCTGGTGAAACTCAACAAAGTAGATTAAAAACACGATACAATCGATAGTACGGGTGATATTATGGAATTAGAATAGGAAATAGAAATTTATATGCATCAGTTTGCTAGGGTTGCTAGTAAATATGGTATACTATATGTATAAAATAATTATACATTGCGTGAAAAATAAAAATATTCTGAATTGTTCTTAATGAAGAAATTCTCATACATAATGAGGAATAGGTATGTATGATATTCAAATAAGAATATTTATATATACACCCAGAAGGTATACAATACAATATGAATGAATAGAAACCTATCGAAAAAGGTCGCTTCTATTTACCGGGGATCGATTTAGGATTTATCATTGCGATGATTTTAATGTTGAACGGATCTCAATAAGTAAAAGTAGAGTACAAATATGAAACCGTGTTGTATATCTGTATATCTGAATAATAATTATTGCAATCGGGTATTGACACTATACATACAGGGTGCTACCTAATGGCATTTTGATATAGGAATTCTTAAATCTATTTAAACAAATATATATGTTATATCCTAAAGGTCTAACTTTTGAAGTGGAGGGTGCTAAAGAAGTGAGCAATAACGAATGGAGCACTCTTTCTTCATAGACTTGTCATTCGAAAAGTAAAGTAATCAATATTTTCATGACTTATTGACTTCATCAAGTAGATAAGTGATCCAGCAAATTGAAATACTATTTTATTTTTAAAAATATGGAATAAAAAAGGTATACAAATATTCCTGAACATATCGAATTTGGCGAATAAGAAAAAATCAGTTTTAAAATAGTATCGGACCTAGTTTGAATCCTCATCTTTCTACAGAAAAAAAATCACATCGAAATATGGACTGGTATTTTCACAAGAAGTCCAGAGCGCGAATTGGCCGATGATATTTGCGCCCTCTGGTGATACTCCAAGATATGAAGATGCAAAAACGAGTCAGTCAACACAATATCATAGATTGGAACCATAATAAGTATTATGAAATTTAAGGACAACTGCACATGCCTTGGTGCAACTTATGATGAATTTGCGGATTTGCATAGAAAAAACTTGAAATTTTGAAATTTAAAGGTGTAATGATATTGAAAATGATATTGTATTCTCATGTGGAATGTATATGATTCTGAAAATGGTACATATATTGGGACCAACGGGGGATGAATATCCAAAATACAAAATATGTAGTGAAAGCAGTCCTCAAAAATCAATAAAATAAAAAGTAGAAAAATGAAGGCGATAGGAAAATATAGTCATTATACATTATTATTCATAAATGAATAATATTCATAAATGAATAATATTCATAATAACCGAGAATATAACTTATCAACGTTATTGAAAGTAGCTCTCAATCTCCCAATCACTCCGTATGGCTATTTTAATGTTATACCTCGTCATTTATATGACTATTCAAAAGCTATCCATATAAATAGATTCAGAATTATCCAAATTTTGAAAGAATTGCGAAGCATTAAGATTTTTTTTCAAATCAACAAAATAAGATTTTTTCGATTCAAAGATTGATTTTTTCTATTCATATTGATTTTTTATAATTTTTCAAATATGGAAATAATGCACAAATCAATTACTTATATTTTCATTATTTGATTCAAATCGTCGCAACCCTGGTTTTTCATAATGTTTATAGAATACAAATATTCATCATACCTACAGGTGAATATACCGTCGATTATCAGATAAAGTGTTCGATCCTCGTTCCGCACACATGCAGGCGAATATCGCATTTACTCTCACTCTTTGTTTGGGACTGTTTGAAGGCACAGGTTTTTTTTTCAAACATGCAAAAGGCTTATTGAAAATAAATTATTGAAGATCATTTGTAGCATCTAAATGACGACAAATGGTTTGAAAATATAAACAATTGAAGGGGTGTCAGTAATACATTGAACGTGTGTTATTGTATAGGACTCGTTTTTTGAAAACTCGTTAAAATGGATTTTCCAAATTGCTCGTTTCAACCATAATAATTTCCGTTTCGTGCAACTTTCGGTAATACCAGAAATGGAATATTATTGAATTCCCGAAATCTAAACAACGTCATTTTTGAAATTCAACCTAAAGAAGTCAGGAGAATATTTTCAGAATCTATCTACATAAGTGAGATCTATTACCGCAAAATTGAAAATAACAATCACGAAATTATAAGTTCATTTTTTATGGGTACCCACTTTTGAACTTTTTGAAAAAATGAGGGTAGGGGATACTGCCCAACTAGACATAGTTCCAAATAGGTATAGATGCCATTTTTCTACTTTCGTCGAATATTTCGGAGAGATTTGTTTGTTCCACGGAAGCATAATAGTTGTCCTCTGAATGTTGACCGAGTGGCATCTGCCAGTTTTACGAAAAAAATCGATATTCAGTGAGTGATATAAGACAATGCTTGATTCTTCAAAATTTTATATCGCAACTTACGTGTTTTTATTTCTTTTCAATAAACATTTGTCTGATTTTTCAATAACAATGCAATTTCCATTATATTATACCATGAACCTTTCATGATAAATCGGATAAGTATACCACACAAACGTTATGAAGTTTTACAGATTTCACATGATGGCATACCTAACCGAAGGAGAATTATCTAACCTATACGATGCCAGAATTGGACTGGAAGAAGGCATAATATGCCATCATGAGGCAGCAATGTGTTCAACTATTATTTTGTCAACATAAAAAAATGAATGGAGTTATTTAATACCAACTCATTAAATAGGTAGATACTTTATTCATACCAATAATGTCTATTTTTCTCTCATTCGATATACTGATGAAAGCTCGACTACACATTATGAACACAAAGACCAGTTGGCTGACTGTATGAGGAGAGAGCCGAGCGCCGAGCGCGCGATAATGTAGTATTGTCTCATTAAATAAGTACATGTAGATATCTGCTACATGAAAAATTTTCATTCTGGAAACTTATTTCATCTATTGGCTCAATTTTGTTCGCAGCATGTATACAAAAATTTTCATAAATATTTTTTTTTCGATTACTGAAAATTGTCATTCCGAAAATAACAAGTTGAAATTTGCTACAGTTCTAGAAACTGATGAACATGAATTTTTCACCAATATTGTATATGGCAAGAAGCGCTATCATGTATACTTCAATTTGAAAAAAAAATCAGTCCGATCGCTCAATTATTTCCAGAAATATAACGAACGATAAAAAACGTGTTCTACAGGAAAATCGTACTTTATGGGTTTTTTCAGAATAAAAAAGCCCTTGGCCTAGAAAAAATGTCGTAAAAATTGATTTGGTATACACAATCATCTAGTTGAAGATCCACAGCAAGTCTAATTTGGATCTACGCCAGTTTTGTTCTCTCGAAAACTGAGAAACAGCATCCCTGTATTACTAGCATATTAGATTATCGAGCAATGCAAATAAAAACGTCAGTCGCGATATCACCCGTACTAGATGAGAAGATCGTTCGTTGAACAAGGATAACCGTTGATTTATGACGATTTGGTAACCGCCCACTGCTGTTTCCTCCAAACCCCCCCTGTCCCGGATTTGGAAAAAGTGTCTGGCCTTTCCCAGCCTTAAGGGATATAATGAGAGTTGTATGTGTGTGTTTCGATCGTGACTGCTTAGGGGTGATAAATTTGAACATCAAATTCGGCGCGTTAGGGATGAGGCTAGGTCAACGAAAGGTCGCCTAATAAATGAATATGGATTGAAATCGATATTTTGTGTGGATTGACAACTCATTTCAGTTTTCGTGAAAATGATTTTTCATCTCGGGCAACATCAATTCCTCAAACTACTCCTGAAATCTGATCCCGAAAATGAAAGTAATATAATTTAAAGAGAATTATGTGTATATTGATGCAATGAAAGTCTATTTCTTGTCACCCCCAAAGTTTTCGGGGAAATGTATTTTCTTCGCAACATCAAATCCTTAAACCCCTCGTAAATTCAGAACCCAAATATGTGCGTCAATAAAAATCATGTATGTTATGGAGAAATATGTGAAGATTAAAGCAATGAAAGTATTTTTCTGTATGGGTAACAAGGAAAATCCTTGTTACCCATACAGTTTTGAAGAAAATGATTTTTCTTCTAGGGCAACATCAATTCCTTAAACTTCTCTTAAAATCTGAACCCGAAGATGTGCGTTAATGAAAATCATCTCAGTTATAGAAAATTATGTGTATATTTATGCAATGAAAGTCTTTTTCTTGTCACCCCCACAATTTTCGAGAAAATGATTTTTCTTCTCGGGCAATTCCTCATTGTATGCTCGCTATTCCGACTTGTGGGTATGCTTGAAACAGTACAGTCGTTTTCAGTAATTGTCTCTAGTTATAACAGTTTTATACTATATAAAAGTGATCTGTAATAAGTCAGTTTTTGACTGCACCTCATATGAGACTCTTTTGATGTGTAGATGCTCGAAATTTTTTGCTATGTTTGTTTGATGAACTGATATTTGATAAATCGCAGCTACATCGATTTCAATATTCTCTTTGGATATTGATGCACAAAAACCTATCTGATCTTTAAATCATTTTTTGTTGCTGGTGATAAGAGATAATAAACTGATAAAAATGAATCCAGTAGTACTAAATCCCAGTGGCGTATCATTCCAAGAACCACAGTTTCAGTTGTTCAGTCCGTGCTTTACTAACGGAACAAAATGAAAAGATTGATGGATGTATCGCCAACATAACGTATTTGAAACAAGAAAATGAGAATCTCAAAACTAAGGTGGTTGATCTTGAACAAAAATTGAATGTTATGTCGCCATCTAACATATATGCAGAATTTGCATCTAGAAATCTGCGTGAAAAGAATATAATCATATATGGCCTAGATGAATCTACTGACGATTGCAGTTCTGTAAGTGATATTCTAACCGATATAATTCCTTCAAATACTCCAAAACCTAACGAAATAACGAGGCTGGGTAAACAGAATGGTTCAAAGCGTCCTTTGAAGGTTGAATTTTTATGTCGAGAAGATGCTATTGGAATCCTCTCCAAAAAATCCAAACTCTCGTTGAAAGCCTTCCCAAATATAAAAATTAAAAATTATTATACTCCAAATCAAAGAGAGGCCCTTCCAAAAATTTATCAGGAAATAGAGCACAGGAAATCTAATGGTGAAAATCTGAGGATCAAATTTGTTTTTGGTCAGCCTACAATTGTTTCCGCTTCCTATAAAAGACATCGAGAAGAATACGAATCTCCTAAGAAGAAACCAACAAAAGTAACCAAATCACATCCTGAATCATCAAAAAACTCTTGCTAACTTTTTGGAACTGTCATGGTCATAAAAATATTACCAATTTACTCGAAGGAAAAATTGATTTTGATATTCTTAGTCTCACTGAAACTTGGCTTTCTACCGATGTCCCAGTTGATTCTAAATTTTCACCTGATATCAAATGCGTATCCTCTAATGCAATCAAAGAAAAATCGCTAGGACGTCCAAGTAGGGGTTTATGTATTTATTATAGAGATTATTTTTCTGTTACCATATTACATAAATCATCATTTTGTCTTATTTGCTCATTTTCTACAACTGAATTCAAATTTATTGTTTGCAATATTTAATTTAAGCCTTCCTCAGAACTAGCACATACACTTGATATTTTCCAAATTCTGCTCTCGGATCTTATGGAAAAGTATATAGATACTATGATAATTATTGCTGGAGATTTTAATTGTAGAATTGCGGATATTGGTATCATCCCTTCGGAAGTAATTGAGGACTCGAATTTATTTTCAGAACGTTTGAGTCTTGATGCAACTTTGAATACGAGAGGACGTTACCTCATCGACTTTATGGTCAATAATTCGTTTTCTGCTATGAATGGGCGAACTTCTCTGAATAGACCTGGCAACTACACATACGTTAGTAAATTGGGGAAGAGTATTGTTGATATGGTTCGGGTTAATAATTCGTTTCTTTCAGAGGTATCAAATTTCTTTGTGAGCGATAATGATTTTTTATCTGACCACTTCCCCATTAATTTATTACTCAATTATAATCATTCATTCACCTCACAAATGGCCACATCAGAGGATAACATCGATAATTCAACACATTACTCGTTCGTTTGGAAAGATGAATTGTCTATATCTTACAAACTCCAAATGAAACATTCAAATCGAACATACTTTATTCCTGACCCTGATGAATCACTTCAAAATATTTATGCTGCGATTCACGAAACAGTTACAGATTTAGGTATGGTTTATGTTGAAAAATTCGAATGGTATGCCATCTGACCCAGGAGTCTTTTTATTTTTACTTTTATTAAGAACATCATATATATCAGTAGTTGTGAAAGGTACATCAAGGAGAGGATGAGTAATATCTATGAAATTCACCGTTGAAGTAATTCTAGGTGGAATAATCCGAATCCATCACGACTAAACAACAAACCATGGTTAGATTCTGACTGTGTTCTTGCTAAAAAAAAGGATGCGAAAGTCGCTGGGAGTCTGCAAACGCCAAAATTTTCCTGATGATTTGAAAACCGAATACGTAACTCTGAAAGCTGAATACAAAAACATAATTAAAATGAAGAAATCTAGCCATGAATCCGAAATAATTTACAAATTCTTTCACACTTACCTATTCGGACTAAATCAAATCAAATTCATTAAATCCGTTTTCCTTTTATACATGGATTGGACGTGTCTTCACAGGTGTAAAATACAACAAATTTATACTATGCTATGACACAAGACCATCTTAGCATATCTTTGAAGATTCCGTAGGTAGGACTATTTTTGATACTGTCAGGAAGCCTATTGAAATAAGAAGTTCTAGTCATCAGAGGTGATTTTTTGTGGCAAGTGTGGTTGGATTTTTTTGCAACAAGTTGTTTTTGTGCCTTGTATTGTATAATTGTATAATTTATATCAGTAAATGGAAATAATGGTAAGATTTTTCATTTATGAATACATCACGGCATGAGGTTTGAAAATGTATAGGTTGAAATTGAATCGTAATATTATTTTTTGCAAAACAAATACTCTTTGAATATCACGTCCTTGTCCCCATACATTCGTTTATGATGTCAGGATCAACATGTTTTTTAAGTTTCTACCTTATTTTTTCTTTGAAAAAAATATTCTTATGTAATAGCTAATACAATAATTGAAAAGACAGTGAATCTCAGATACAAAGAGAAAAGTATGGAGAAGCATCTATATGAATTTTATTAGATATCTCAAAAATCAAGGAATATCATTGATTTCTTCATCCATTGAAATATCAAAATGCCATCAGTGGCAAACTCAAAAAAAGTTATGTCGAATTTCTTCAAAGAGAATCCGTAATATCCCCCTGTATATTGATTGAATTGGTATGACATGTTTGTATGCATATTCATGATAGTTGACCGCCCTACGAATTCAAGTCAAGGATTTTGAAATATTCAACATAATCTGAAAATAAAATTATTTTTGATCGCCCTCTCACGGCTCAACGATGCATTTTCGTATGAAGGTAAGTTGATTTCAATCGGCTTATTTTGTTCCCTACTTCACCCTGTAGAATTTATGCTTTATTGTTCTGAGACACATTTTATTTGTGCTCACGCGGGTGAAAGTATTATGCTGTCTGCCACGTTGAAGCAATCGTCTGATCCTCCTGCCATGGAAGGTATATGCTTCTAGTACTATTAAGAATAATAAATACAAATTTAAAATATACCAAAATACTTTTCAAAAAATTGTATTTTCAATTTTTAAATCGTCTGCCATAACGTAATAACCATCGGAATCTTCTGCCATATTGTTTTGAATTCATAAAATAATATATTTAACATGTCAAAATTTCAGCCGTCCTAAAATAATTTTTAAGTTCACCAAATTGAAATACCTGACACACCTTTGCGACGCCGAGCCTACCGCTACTGGGCATAACTAACCCCCAACCTCATGTACGGTAGGTAGAACTGATTCACTGAGAAAATTTAAGGCTTTCCTAAATTATGTGTCGTCTGCTGTTTACTGGCTCTTAGACTATATCTAAAGTGGTCATTTGTATTTTCTGTATATTCATTGATGAAAACTAGTTTGTGATATATATCCCAAATATATCGAATTGAAAAAAAATTAATATGTAATTACTTACTTGAATGATTCTTCCATCATAAATATCTCCTCATCATGCCTATGTTTCAACTTTCGAATAATTTCTTGAACATCAAATTCTTCAACTTCATTCACATCGTTCACATCATGATTGTTTGCAGTTTTATGAGTCATTGGGCTGCTTGAAATCAATATCTGAATCTGATTGTTTATCCTCTCTTGTTGCATTCTTATATTATTTTCAACCATTTGCTGTTTCATCATGTACTCATCAATTATAGTATGAAACTGTGTTTCTTGTTTGCTCAAAATCTCTTGTTGCTGCCTTTTGATTTCTATCAATGACTCCTCGTATTTCTTGAATTGAAGAGCAACCAACAGGAGGGATTCTTGATTATGCAATGATGCGTAAGTATTTTGAATTTCCATGTTTATTTGCTGTGGTTTCAGAGAAAACCCGTCAACTGCCACAGACCTGGTACTTTCGATATTCTTCTGTAGGATATCCTCTATCGATTTGCCATTATCTACTGAAGATATTTTGTCCTCATTCCTATCTTTATCAAATCGGTTGGAACCTTCGAAGCTATCCTCTTTTCTCGCCGTTGTGCCAGGTTTGATGATGTTTGTAATAGATCCACTCAGCCAGTTGGGAATCACTGAAATAAATCGAGCATATTTTATTCTCGTAATCTCGTAAAATCAAATTAAAACTTGTTTGGCTAGTGTCTTCGAATGAGGGCTGATTTTCGATATTCGCTTATAACAATTATACAAATAATAGAATAAATGTATGATCAGATATTGGACGCACGCGCACCAGTTATGTTGCGATGATTTAACACTTATTCAATGGCAGAAGACAGTAATGCTACTGCGTACGTTATCAATCATACAGGTCCCACGCCATTGAAACATAATTCTCCCATTAAATTGTGGTTGGGAACAGATGTGGAAATTGACCATTCACGTATTTTTCGTTAAAAATGTTATGTTCACGTACCGAAGAACGAATAGAAAAGGAGTGTTGAAAGTTACGGTTGGTGGAAGGTTGTCTGTTACTGCAGCGGAAGATGGCTGCAGAAAATGGTTCGTAGGCCAGTGCATTTAAAAGATTTTATATAGGAACCTCGGAATTTTGGGTACATTTTTTCTTTCGTTCCACGATCGGAAGGGTCTCAAATGTGAAGCTTTACCCTTAGTTTGTGCATGCGCAAAGTTCACCGTTTCGCCTCCATTTTGAATTTGATTTTATATTTTGAAACACTCATTTATCGCGTTCTGATTATCGTACAGCGTGCAAACATAGGTCTTCGGATTCGTTATGACTTGTACTTTCGTCAAGTATATATATAAAAAACCGTCTAATGCGTCAAAAAAAAGCTATTGACGTCCAAATTCGAGTATACTCCTCAAAAATCTGTTGTCGTCGCGGTCGCGCTTCGTGCCGTTATTCCATGGAATATCCGAAGATATTAATGATAGAATATGATGCGACTTAAATGATCCGGACCACGGATTTGGTTTTTAAAAATAATAAATTTTATTGTCAAGTTTCTTACATCGATCTCAAGTCAAGACTGAATTATATTTATTACAATGTTCTCGCAAATCGGGAATTGCCGAGTTGCGATTCAGCGGTTCTCACGAGAAAATGGTAAACTGCTGGTGAAGCGATTCCTATTTCATGGAAATCCGTGAATATCGCTCACGTAACTCCTCCATCCCTAGTGGAAAGCAAATTTCATGGATTGAAAATTGCTTGGGCGTGCTCTCGTGGTGTCAGCGTCGGCGTCGGCGTCGATGTTGCCTCGGGTGCTTCTTTCTTGTTTCTTCTTATTCTTCGGTTACGAAAGAATCTAACAATGCAATAGATTCCAGCTGATATCAAAATGGCATAGATCGGGATGATCCAAAGACTGCTGGATGATTTCTCGGTGTGGCTGAGGATCATCGGCGTGAGTTTCTTCTGCTCACTCTGAAGGGCGTGGATTTCGTCTAGCTGGATATCGTCGATGACAATTTCGGTTTTGGGCATTTTTGATAGACTATGCGGGACGATGATTTCGGGTAGAAGCATTGGCTGACCATTGGATACTTCCTTCTGGTTGGTGAACTGATCACTATCAGTTTCGAATAGGCATCCCAGTGGCAGGGTTATCAGATAATTTCCTTGCAGGGTTGTGAAGTCGGTGCGCTCGCATTTCGTCTGGATTTTCGTCTCATTTGGGAATACTACTATGAAGTGGGACTCGTCAATTCGTTGAACCATATTCCTAGTGGTGCGTATTCGGATTTGATGACAATTATTATACGAGGATTCCATTTGTAATAGTTGGAATACGCAGTCTTCTTCTTTGAGGCCATCCATCAGTTTTTCTTCATGACAGTAATAACCAGGATGCAAGGCCATACAGGGTGATGACGTATATTGATAGAAATTCTCATTCATGATCAGATAGGTATTAGGAGGAATAATTGTTGTTGAATTTTTTGTTGGAATGGAATATAGGTGGTAGTAATCGAATGTTTCAGGGTGCACTATAGGGAAGTGAAGAACGAAAACAATCTTCTTGTCAGAGTAATATGACTCGATTTCTATTATTTCGTAATATTTGTGGATGTCATTATCGATATCCGGAAAAATCAATTGTTCTAATGAATAATATCTAGAGATTGATTCAATGATAGATTTGAGTTCGTCAATTTTCAAAATACTACTATGAGGAACTTTCAACTTAGCAAAGATGATTGCATTCTCAATATCATTCAAAAGTTGAATTATTATATTCAGTGACAAATTCATTTGATCCAAAATATTTCTAGTTTCCAAATAGTCATTGAAGTTATAAATGAACTTATTCAATTCAGTATTTATGCGGTTCAGCCCAGAAGTGATTACTTCTTGATTATGTTTGATCAATGTTACCGTTTTATTGAAGTTATCGATTATTTTAGTAGTAAGAGAGATATCTTTATTCAATTTTCGTACAATTTCTTTCTGGTTATTTTCTAAATCGTGAATTGCTTGATCATAATGGATTGCATCGTTTGCATCCAAGTTACCAGAGATACCTTTTATAATTGTACCTAAACCGTCAATGAGACCACGTTTCATTCTTTTATTAGGACATATCGAGTTGAACTTTTGCTCAGCTGATTTTAATTGATATAATAATGCTCTGTCGAAATTTTGAAGTTCAAAGAAATATGGGTGACTAAGTGCATTTTGTATAGAATTCGTGATATTTCCATACTGTAGTCTTAACGACTCTAATTCTATTTGGATGGGGATGAGGTCAAAATAGTGGATAAAGGTGTGAACTTTATATTTAAGTTTGGCTAGGCCCTGCTTGAATGGGAGGATCCCCGGATTTTTGTTCAGATTGGTTATTTGAATTTCCTGGAACATTATCGGTACTGCTAGGTGACACCTGCAACAATTGGGGCTTATTAGCCGGAGGTCTTTTCATGTTTTGTTTGTGAAGTGTTTTGCGGGTAGTTACAACTTTGATGTTCTTATTTCGGACAGCTTTTTCTTTGGTGAATTTCTTGGTTAACTTATTTCTGTTACTTGTGGTTAATTTTCGGTAAATGTCCATGTCAGGTTCGTACGTCAAGGGTTCTTCTCTGTCTTTATTATGTCTTTCTATAGATCGTTGTTTTTGTTCTACTAGTTGTTCATTTAATTTTTTATATATAATTTTTGTCGTATCTCGGTGTTCTTGGATATAGTTATTCAAAAGATTCTCATTTATGTTAATATCAAATGGGTCTTTAGTATCGAGATGTCCATTAATGATGTTGATAGGTTTTTGTTTCGTTACAGAGTGTAATGAGTTATTAAAACCTAAAATTGCGTACGGCATGTGATTCAATATATCAATTTTGTCGTTGTTTTTGCTTTTTATCACTCTCAAATGTTCTATGATAGTAGAATGAAACCTTTCGATTGCTCCATTAGATTGTGGATTATTGACTGTTATATAATGTGTACTGATTTTATGAGTTTTGAAAAATTCTTGAACGACTGAGTTCTTCAATTCAGTTCCGTTATCCATCACTACCAAATTTGGAAGTCCGTGATGGGTCATAAATATAAGAAGGGCTTTTACTACTTCTACGCCAGATATACCTGTAAGGGGGTATGCCTGTGCATATTTGGAAAAAGTGTCAATAATGGTTAGAAATTTTTGTCCTTGGGCTTGGAAAGTATCAATATGAACTATTTCGAATGGTTTCGATGGTGTAGGAGTAATCATTAGTTTTTGTTTCGGAGGATTTCTGTCATATTTGTTAGTTTGACAAATTTCACAAAGTGTGATGTATTCAATCACATCAGATTTCATTCCAGGCCAGTAATAGTTCTTTTTTATTCTGTTTTCGGTCTCCGTAATTCCGCGATGGTTAGTTTGATCTTCATGATATGTTTTTATTATTTCTTTCTGGGTGAAATTTTTATCGGTTATGTCTTTCAGTACAGTATTACATCTTACGAGTTTATAAGCACAGTTTTTGAAAGTGTTTCGAATTATTTCACAAAATTGGGGAATGTACGTGTCATCTTCGAAATATATCGCATAAGTGAACTTTGGATCTAAATAATTCTTAAATAAATCAATTACATTTTTTTCTAGATCAAAAATTGATATTTGTGCAAGGAGACGTCTTTTTGTCGGGAATATTTGTCTTGTTGTGGGTCTAGCAGGGGAATGAAGTACGAATTTTATCATTACTTGATGATCGAAAACATTGAGTGATTTTTCAGATACCGGCATTTCTAAAATCGGTTCTTCATGGCTACTGTGAACAGTGTTGCCATCAGATTCTTGATCTTCTGCAGAAATTATTTCTTCCGATTCTGGTTCATCTGTGTTTCTGACATCATCGATATTTGGTACTTCATTGACATTTCCAATCATCGATACATTGTCGTCCGGTGGTCTTGTTTCAAGTGATTTGAAGAATTCGTCCATATAGTCGTCAAGTTCTTCAGTATGAATTTCTATCCGAGACAATGAATCTGCATTCGAATTGAGTTTCCCTTTTTTATATTCGATTTCATAATCAAACTCTTCGAGTTTGAGTCGCCATCGAACAAGCCGAGAATTTGGCTCTTTCAGTGACATCAGCCATTTAAGGGGTTGATGATCAGTTAGTACCTTAAATTTTCTACCATAAAGGTAGGGGCGGAAATATTTCGTTGACCAAACAATAGCCAAAAGCTCTTTCTCGATAGTACTGTAGTTGATCTCAGATTCATTGAGAGTTCTGGAAGCGTACGCCACTGGCTTATCACTTCCGATTGGCCCTTGGGATAGAACAGCACCAATAGCTACGTTACTAGCATCGGTAGTCAGATTAAACGGTTTTGTAAAGTCGGGGTATTGTAAAAGAGGTTCGTTTGTCAATAGAGTCTTACAGTCTTCAAAACACTTTATGAATTGTGGTGTATGTACAATTTTCGCGTCTTTCTTCAAACAAATTGTCAGAGGTTTTGTTATACGAGCAAAATCTTTGATGAATTTACGATAATACCCAAGTAACCCAAGAAATCCCTTGATTTCTTTAGTTGTTCGAGGTATTGGATATTTTTTGATAGCGACAATTTTATCGGGGTTTGGTTTTACACCCTCAGGAGTTACCACATGACCGAGAAATGCCACCTCCTTTTTCATAAATTCCGATTTATCAAGTTGAATCTTGAAGTTCGTCTCTCTAAGTCGTTGAAATACTTTGTTTAAATTGACTATGTGTTCCTGCAAAGAAGTGGAGTATATAATAATATCGTCTAGATACACTAGACATATGTCATTTTGTAAACCACGGAGGATGTTATCCATCACCCTCTGAAAGCTAGCGGGTGCATTTTTCAACCCCATAGGCATCCTCAGGTATTCGTAATGCCCATTTTCCACATTGAATGCCGTTTTTGGAATATCATTTGGTTCCATCTCAATTTGGTGGAACCCACTGGCTAAGTCCAATGTCGTGAAATAATTGCACCTACCTAACTTGTCCAAAACATCTGTTATATTTGGAATAGGGTAGCGATCATCTATGGTCTTTTCATTTATCTTTCGATAGTCTACCACTATCCTCCATTTCTTTTTACCAGAGGCATCAGCCTTCTTTGGAACGATCCAAATGGGCGATGACCACGGTGAATTACTGGGTCGAATAATCCCCTGTTCAAGCATTGAACCTATCTGTCTCTCCACCTCTGGTTTGTGGATAAACGGATATCTGTATGATTTAGTAAATACAGGAATTTCATCTTTCGTTTTGATAGAATGTTTAATTTGGTTTGTGAAAGTCAGTGGTCGATTTTCTGTATGGAAAATGTCAGAGTACTTTTTACATAGCCTCAGAACTTGTGTTTTTTCTTCTGTATTAAGGTGATCTGTTCGAATTAATTTATCAACATCTAACTCTTGATTTTGATTCGAGCTATTATTGACGTCGAGATGGAATGATTCAAAAATATTATTGTCATATGGGAATGTTCTGATAGGCTTTGATATTGATAAAGTAATTTCGATATCGGATTTATTCAAAATCTCAACAGATGCGAGTCCGTTTTTTGCTATCGAAATGGCCTCTGGAATTTCGCAATTTTGAATAGTTTGTTTTGGAATGATTATTTCACCTTCGTTTTGATCGACCGGGATTTTTGTAATAAGCCTCGTGTGAGGTTCGATTTTTTGCTTGAACAATGTTTTCGGATATGAGGGTTGGTATTTTATCGGAATTTCACAAGTTGGTGTTAATAATTTGGCATTTACAAAATCTAATTGAGCATTCAACAACTTCAAATTGTCAAGTCCAATAAGTCCGTCGTATACATCATGAAAATTGAAAAGATAAAATTTCAGACTATCGTTTTGTCGGAATTCTGGAAATATAGGTATTTCAGCACAATGCTCGTGCGTGGATGATTGAAATATAGTCGATACAGTAAAAGGTTCACGAAAAATGTTATCAGTATAAAATTTATATGCAATCTCTGGGTTGATGAATGATTTTGTTGAACCAGTGTCAATCAAGAGTTTCAAGGATGGTTTAGAAATTTGAATATAAGGTAATTCTTTTTTTTCTGTGGATAAATTATACTCGACTATGTTTCTTCCTGGACATTCGGAACCTCGGGAAAATTCTCCTGTTAGTTTGATTCAGAATGGTCGTAAATTATTGGTTGTTCATCAGAGTAATTATTTTCAGGATAAATTTCATCGTAGTTCGATTGATCAAATAATTCGGTATTGAAAACTTCTTCTGCTATCACGCTCGGTCCCTGGTTGTTCGAAGAGAAATAGTTTGGTATATGTCTTCTAAGTTGAGGACACGTATTGCGAGAAGAAACAGTCATAGGTGTAGGCCGATTTTGTGGGCTTTGGTTAGTCGGTTCCAAACATTTCTGGGCTTACCAAAAACTTGTGAATTCGTATGAAATTTTTGTGCTGGGGGATTTGGGTGTCTTTGCATGTTGACAGGTCCTTGGGGAAATTGTGAAAAGTTCTGTTGTGGAGTAAAGTTTGGTCGACTCGGTTGGAATTGATTCTGATAGTATCGAGGCGGTTGAGGGAAATAACTTTGAGAATTCTGGTAAACAGGTTGATATGTATTATTGGTCGGAGGTTTCCTAACAACGTTATTGCTTGTTGATGGATTAGATCTTTGATAGTATTTGATATTATCTTCTTCTGTAATGAATTGAAGTGCTTGAGCGAGGGTACTAGGTCTCATTGCACGAATTATAGGTCCTAAAGGATCTCTCAAACCGGCAAGGAACGTTTTCAATGCTTGTTTCGTAAAGAATTCTCTCTTACTCTCAACTTGAGTCACGGCACTATTCAAATTAATATAATTGCAAATTGTATTCAAAAGATGCATAACTTTTTCATGAAACTGAGAAGGCGTTTCATTGGGTCTTTGCTTCAAATTAACTAAATCCTGATTAAGACAATTTTCGTCTCTTTGGTCCCCAAAATTTTGTATTAATGCATTTTTTATGTCTTCCCAAGTTTGAACTCCATGAATTGCACAAACTTCTTCAGCTCTTCCTTCCAACTTATTCAAAATTCCATTGAATAAAAGAATATTCTGAAAATTGCTTGGATTATCACGATCGGCATAGTGCCTCAGAATTGCTTCGGATGCAGTTATGAATCTATGAAGTTTATTTGGATTTCCATCGAATTGTGGAATCACACTAAGATTCTTCATGTCTAATGAAGGCGGAGCCATATTATTTTTTTGAATATTAAAACTAGCTAATCGATCTGTTACTAAATCTATCTCTGAAGCCTGATTGATTTCGCTCAAGGATTCAATAGGTAAAGAGGAGTCTGACATAAAATGTGAATATTCTACTCACACAATCACCACCAATATCGCTAGGCCCGATCTCATTCTAGTTCCCGGTGTCTTTCTGCAACGGCTGTCCTGGCTGGAGTCCCCCACAGTTGAACACTCGGTGTTTTTTGTAAATTGTTCGTTTTTCGTTTAAGAGTTGAAACTCAAAGGATTTCGGAATCGATTCCCACGAAAAATCCTACCGACTGCGCCACTTAAATGATCCGGACCATGGATTTGGTTTTTAAAAATAATAAATTTTATTGTCAAGTTTCTTACATCGATCTCAAGTCAAGACTGAATTATATTTATTACAATGTTCTCGCAAATCGGGAATTGCCGAGTTGCGATTCAGCGGTTCTCACGAGAAAATGGTAAACTGCTGGTGAAGCGATTCCTATTTCATGGAAATCCGTGAATATCGCTCACGTAACTTGCGTGTGCCTTATTGAAGCTTCTAAAAAGCCTGCTACGTCAATATTGAGATAGTATGGTCTATTTAGGGTAGATTTTAGGTGAAAAATAAGGAATCTCAAAAATGTTTGGTACAATTTTTTATTTATTTTATTTTCATTGAACTGTTTTTCACGAAGTAGACTTCATTGCGAGTTTTGTTTGTACGCTGGATGATAATTAGAACGCAAGATATGAGCGTTTCAAAAAATGCACTGGCCTATCGGACATTGAAATAACGTACCGACAGCAGTGATCTCATAATCAGACATGATGACGTTTTGCAAAACAAACTTGAATTGAAAATAAATTTCAAATGTAGTGAGTTTACTCCTGAAAGAAATGAAACAGATGATGATTTTCGACTGCACGAGGAGAAGACCTATTATATTCGTGAAGGAACATCGTGCATGCCAGTAGAAGAATATTGGGACAGGGAAATGTAAGTATTATAATTCCTCTTGAAAGGTTTTAGGTATCACGAGAACCTCTCTAGGAAGTGAGTTCCACAACTTCTTTGTCCGATCTGAAAAATAAATTTGATTGTGTAGTTCGGCAGGTCCCGACAATGAAAGGGTGTCCAGCATGCGTCTGTCTTGTCTGCCTGCTTTCGATGAGCATCGGTCATCAAAATATCTATCGAAAAGGGAGAGATATTCCACTTTTCTGAGGTGTTCAGAGAGGTCAATGATTTTGTTAGTGCATCAGGATCACCAATCAGGCGAACATCTCTCCTCTGAATAGAATCCAGGAGCCTCAGCGAATGTTTGAATGCTGAACTCCAAAAATGTGACCTATGAACTCCATGACAGGTCTAATTTGTGCTCTGTAGATCATGAAAAGTTGTTGAGGTGTGAAGTAGCTCTTGGCAAGGAACAAAAAACCGAGTCTCTTTGAAGCAGTTTCAGCAATAAACCTCTATAATCATCCATTTTCAGGTGTGCCTCTTTGGAGAAAACACTGGCTTGAGTCTTGAATGCATTGAACTCCACAAGATTATCAGATTCCCAGTTCAATCTCCAAGTGAAATCTTCATCAACAGTATCGACCTATCTCAGCTTTACACCTCTGGCTGTCCTAGATGATTGTATAAACTCAATGTTGATTGCTATATCTATATCACTTTATATAGGTCTATAGTTATCAGGAATGGTATTTTTTCTTTTTTTAGAAAATGGTTGAACTCTAGCGATATTCGAGTTTTAGGAAAACTTACCGAGCTTATATGAAAGTGTAAACAACCTGCAAAGAGCTGGTGTTAATTATATTCATATTTCTTGAGAAAAAAAGGAGGAACTACATCTGGTTCCATAGCCTTTTTGGTATCAAGATCTAGCAGGATGCGCCTGATAATGTCTTGGCGGAAGACTATTTCTGGCATACGGTAGCGATAACAGGGGGGTGTTTCCTTTCAGGATCCAAGATATAATTTGCTGCAAACATTTTGGCAAAGATGATGGCTTTATCTTGTAGTGTTTTAGCAATTGCGCTATCGTCCCTGGTTAAGGGACGAAATGAACTAGAAGTTAAAGCTCTTACAATTACATTGGCGAAGGCACAAATATAAAGAGAACTTTGATCTTATCTTGACATGATATCTCCTCTGTCGATGCATCTGTTGTTCGATTATATGTGTTTCTTGCTTCGACATATTCTGTTCCGGTCTCGAGGCATGGGTTTTCGTGTCAGCGACGTTTCGCTGTTTATTTCAAGCAACAACCCTTGAACAGGTTCCATTAAAATATGATTTTCTAGTTGAAGGTGTTTCGTTGGTATGAGGTATGTAAATTTCATTCCTAGCGTGATGATCCCCGAGATATCTTCGGCACATTGCGTTGGGTCCTCAGACTGAAAGCATACTCCTCTCCAAGGAAATTCGAAGAAAAACATGCGAACACCCTTCTAGTCTGCGGAATTGTTGTTGGGCTGGTTTGTAACGTTTATAACATAAGGATAGTTCGCTAAAATTAGATAGTGGTCAGTTCCCCAGTGGTGTAGGGACTTCAATCTTGTATCAATCTGGATTGTTGGTAAGGAATAGATCAAGCGTAATGGCATAATGATGGTTGATATCAGGAATCCATATGAATTAATTTATCAGTTGCTCAAGACCATGAGTGATAGCGGTAGTTTCATCTCATTTCATTTCACTTCATTGCCTGCTATATACTAACAGCCCATGGACGTGGACGTGCTGTGCAGTACGTGAAAGACATTCTAGCTCTCGACCAAGTCCTAGAATGCTACGACCCTAAGAAACCCCTCTGCATAGCAGTGGACGGTTCCGCCTATGAAATATCTGCAATATTGTCCAACAAGTACCCGGATGGCACCGATTGCCTCGATTACTAACCCAGGGTCGTTTTTCGTAACCCGACTTTCGATGTGGGTAGGTTTCCGAAAAGGTCTATTGAAACGAATCTGCTCAACTACGTCACACGGCATGACCTCATGGTATCGATTTCAATCGCATTTCGTATTCATACTCAAATTTCGTGGATGGAAGACTCTTTAATTAATTATTGGTTGTGACGTCAGTACTCTATAACGCGAGGTTGACAAAAGTCGATCAGGAAGTATTCCATGTCACAGCATTGCACTCTATCTCTCTCTGACACATTGGCTCTCGCGTTTCTCTCTCTAACACATGGTTTGCCTTATGTTGGTAGTCGTGCTCTGATAGCGCCTCTACTGAAGTTTATGGACATCTCGGTTCAAGAATATTGATAAATTAATTCCATCTTGATACACTGATATAATTTTCGATTCCAAAAAATGCGTTGTTGCCAAGTTGGTCACTTAGGATTACTGGAAATCAGATGAAGCTATGGTTCAAAGTGGACATTATTTTATTCATTGGGGTTACTCTTGTTATGATATTTTAACTTTGCGTAAATACGCCTCTGCCAAGTTATACGTTATACATAGATGATGGATATCATCCACAGAAGATTCATGGACATTTCAAATAATATTGATGTTGATCTGCATTCGCCTCCGACACCTCGGAGAGTTTGGAAGGATCACAACCAGCGACCATTCCTCAACATTTCTGAAGTATTTTATGTTCGAATCCATGATTCATGTTCCCTGAGCCGGCACGGAACAATTCAATAATGACAGCATTCGGCATTGCACCCGCAAAAATTTTCTCAATTCAGAGAGCAGCGTGTTCATTCATCTCATTTATATTATTGTTATCATTTTTATATCCATTATATACAATTTCAGTCATATATGCCACTCACCCTCTTTTTCAATCTGGATTTTCTTATCCTGTAGTCCGGTTCCTTTTTCATCCTTTGTATGGAAATCAGCACTCAGATAATCATCATTGAACAATCCCAAACCCAAGTTATCTTCTACACCAGAAGATGATCCTCTCCTTCCTCTTCTTTTACTTACAGTCGTGGTCAACAGACCAAAGTCTTGTGTGTCGAATGGAGTATTAATGCCCTTCAAGGAATAAAGTTCCGAACCAGCGATGGGAGCCTTGCTTTCTCTCTGAATATCTGTCAGAGTAGATACTTTTCCTTCTGGTTTAGAAGTTTTCAGATTTGCAGATGGGATGTCTTCTGGAAATTAGAAATTCCAATGATATTTATCTAATTTTCTATAATGTTCACAAGAATGTTCACATATATCATATTTTCCATCTCATGAGCATCATCTATAGTTCTACTGTGATGGATGAATCCTACGAAATTTTTGACAAAAATATTTCCGAAAAATACACATTGGAGCATGTGATCTCTCTAACTTTTCACCACGGGGTAACAACCCTGATTGAAGACAGCAGCAGAACTGTGAAAAATAAGGGTCTACGTCAATCAAAAATGAGGGAGCCAGAAACATTTTTTCTCAATCTCATCAGTAGTAATAACCCAAGGACATTGATAACTTTTCGAAACAATTTTATGACAGATTTCGAAAGCTTGTTGCTTGGAAGCAGACCGACGCCATAGCGGCCTGTTGCCTATAACCAACAAGCTTGGGGAAGTTGTTGTAAAATTTTTGAGCATTTATTAAATGTTCGATGGTAATTCGGATAATTTTTTTTGCTGATGGCCCATAACCACATTCCATACCATCTATAGTAACGAAAATCGGGCGAAAACAGCCCATGGGATTTATTGTTTTCAATCAAATACAACTGGGCTGGTGGTCGAGTGCGTTGAATCGCTGGCTTATAGTCTAGAGGGCCTGGGTTCAAATCCCGCGGCAGCTATTGGAAATATTTATCCATTTCTATAATATCGTTCAGCGGAAGGAGATAGGTGACCAACCGAACATTCTTGGTAGGCCGAGTAGTGCTACGTGTGACACTTAAAAAGCTAAGGTTCCCGTCTTCCTTACTCATACAAGTCTCAATTAGACTACGAGGGTTGCTCTGCAACTAAGTTGGCGATTAAAAAACAATTCAAGACTCTTAAAACACTTTTGAAAAACACTCTCGAACACTTATGAACACTTTAAGATGACTACGAATTAACTATGATTTCATTGAATTTCTACTTGAATAAAAATTTTTCGTTGAAGGCAAGCATAATGGTATAGTGGAAGAGTTATTCAAATTTTCTTTTATTTTTGATGCATTTACAAGGCTTATTTATTTGTCTAATTTTTTGCAGTTTTAGAACAACGCATGAATCGAAATGGATGAATATTTTTGATTCATTCGTTTTCAGTTCTGAAGTCCAGTATTTTGCTTATTACTTGTCTTTCTTCATTTTTTTGTAAAATATTCATTGTTATGTTCAAATTCTCTGAAAATTCTTCTAATATTATTCCGTTCACGAATAAGAAAATTCATCATAGTTTGTTTTGGCTGCGCGTTGCTGAAAAAGAAATATTTTGTCAACATTTTAGATTCCGAACCAGCCTTGAATTTTTCATGAATGACACGCCCCTCAGGTTGTTCAAACCACAAGAGTGGGCAATGAGACGCGCAGAATACCGAATGCAGCACTCCCGCTCTTGACTTTTCATTTGAAAACCAATCAATATTTCCATGATTTTTTGATTCCATCATGTACATAAAGGATCAAGCTAGGGAGGATACCATCTCTTTTTTCCAAATTTCGAAAAGAAATGATATAAAAATATATCTGAACATAGCCAAATTTTAGCCATTTTGGCGAACAAAAAATATTTCTACATCAAATAATCAATTTCCAGATAGCCTCATACATAATGAGGAATAGGTATAATATTCGAATAAGAATATTTATATATTCACCTAGAAGATATATACAATATGAATGAATAGAAACATATAAAAAAAGATCGCTTCTTTACCAGGGATCGATTTAGGATTTATCATTGCGATGATTTGAATGTTGAACATATCTCAATACTTAAAAGTAGAGAGGGAACAGTATAAATATGAAACCATGCTGTATTCAACATTGTATAACTGATTAATAATTATTGCAATATATATAATTATGTGAACATAATATCCTAAGGGTCGGTTTATCAATGCCCTGCTAATGCACACTGACTAACAGATATCTCTCAGCTGTCAGTCAAAGTGTTTATTATTCTTTAGATAAACATAACTGTCGGCTATTTCAAGATTTCAACTGAGAGAAGTAGAAGGTTTAAGCCGATTCCAGGTCTCCCCCCAAGGTCGTCCCACCCAAGGCCACCTCCCCAGGCCACCCCCCAAGGTCGCATCACATATTATGCTTGCGGTACGCCACTGGTGACCTTGGGGGGAGTGGTCTTGGAGGGTGTCCTTGAGGGGTAACCTTCGATTGGGAGTGATTTTGCGTTTGGATGACCTTGGGAGAATACAGTGACCTCGGGTGGAGTGACCTTGGGAGTATACGTGCACTCTTTTGAGAGACGACCTTGGCGATTGATGATATATGCGCTCTTTTCGCGACCTTGGGAAGATGTGGAAGAGTTCCTCTGACTCAGAGAGTATGTAACCTTGATGGCATGTTGGCATACCATCACCATATATCGTTTACGGTAGTAGGGGCTATAGTCGCATATAAATAAGGGATCCGCCACGCACAGGATCATCGTTCTCTCTTTCCATAACATTGAGCTCATAATCCACCGACGCAAGTTGAAAAGTTATTGTGTGCTTATAGTGCTGATGTGTTTTATGTAAGTACACTTATTATTATATTTTTTCGTTCCCCTTTCACTCAGGAAATAATAATGGCTGATTCAAAAATTAATTTAGTTGCGATCAATGAGAAAATCAATGAGGATAATGAAATAATCGAACAAACCTTGATATCATCACTACCTCTCAATAAAAGCCACACAATCAAGAAAATTTCATTGTGTGGGACTAGATAGATAGATAGATAGACTGAAATAAATTTGAGATGTTGGTTGCCAAAAAGAGTTTTCGATAAATTGATGGAAAGTGATATTGATGAGATGAATTCTTTTAACGGTCATTATTCTTTAACGTATTTGGGTCAGAGTGAGCCTACCTTTATTGGTGCGAAGACAAGAACGCTTATCAGATTCGACACCAAAAGAATATGAAAAAAATAATAATATAACCAGAGTTCATAGATATGTTGAGTTGAGCTGATTTATATAGTGATAAGGGGTTCGAATTTGTTATAATAATAATCCTCACATATAACATAATCATTATTATTGCACACCAATAATAACGGTGAAATCATTTGGTAAGTGCAACAGAGGTATTACATACAATAATTTATTGAAATCATGATTCACCAATTTTTTCGAATCTAATTATTTTTTATTTCTTGCAGAATACACCGATCAGCCTCTATAGATATGTGAAATGTGGATGCATTATTCTAGTCAGTCATGGCCGATAGTGGAAGATATTATGTCAGGTGTGAGGAGGATGAAATGCCAATTCGCTGATTTGGAGCGTGATATTCTACATGCAGTTAATTATGACGTGAGCTTGTGCTTTGATAAAGACCATGTTCAGCGTCTCTACAAAAAGGCTGAACAATACAAAAATGGCTTCCTACTTTGTTCCCGATTCGAATATAGTAACATCAATCTGGAGCAATTCGTTGAAGCAATGTTCGAAGGTGACTTGGTACAATACCTTCATGAAATTTCCGATTTCCTACCCAATTACCTTGTTCGAAAATACAACATTGGTGTAACTCCAACGTCATCTGATGCTGAAGAAAATTGTATATGATCCTGTATCAGATCCTTATATGATGCGTGAATCAGTATATATATCTAAATAAAAAATATTGGTGTAAAAATAAAACAATGCTATATATATATTTTTTCGTTTTATTCAGTATAATATTTGAACCACGTCTACAATAATCAATCATATAACTAACGTTTGTTCTAGTTATGATAACAATAACTCCAACTTGATGTCGACAGTTGAGGATTTCATAGCATCTGGTTGATGGTCGCAGTCAATGATGAATAGGGGATTTTTACGGAATTCCCGATACTCATCATTGGTTCACTCATATCTTTGCCATAGTAACTGCGTTGAAAATTTTCATATGCATAATAGGCTACTGCATCCAATTTCTTTTTCAAAATCCAAATTCCATCGATCGTACGGATAAACTTCCGAATTTAGATACAGGCGAATATTGTTCACTCCTGCATGGATGAATTCTGTTACATCCTTAGATCTATCGTCTGTATTATTAGAGTTTTGGAAGCCTATGATGATGTATCGAGGTCGTTCAAGACTATTAGTCGTTTTGACAGACCAAATATCGGAAGCCGTTCCCCGAATTATTGGTAATTCGTACAAATCCCACATTCTGTATGCAACTTTCACTTTCGCCGTAGCACTTTCATTCAAACGATTCAGCAGCTTCAATCTCTGCTTATCTGATGGAATAACATGCCTTATCTTCCACTCAATTTTTTTTATCTCTCATTTCGCATCAACCTCTCCCATATAGGAGTTCTTGAATGAACGAGCTATGATGAGTATGAGCTCCTGCTTAATATTCAGAATACTCTTATCATAATCTTCGGCAAACCCCATCAGATACTTGAGCGGTAATTTACCACCATCCAGAATTCGCTGTTTTTTATTATCGAGGCCCCATCCGACTGTTTCTAGGAATTTCGCATTCGCCTCACCATATGACACCATACTTTTCATAGTAGTGGTTATACCTGGTTTTCGAACCATACATACTTAATCACCACCCATTTCATATCGTATCTCGTCGAATAGAAATGCCAAAGCATTATTCGACAAATAGCAGGTTTTAGTGAGATCATTGGGTGTGAATATCCCCTCGATGTAGATATAGCTCTCAGAAACGTCGAGAAATTGATTGCAATCCTTACTTCATCTGAATTCTTGAACGATGGTAAACCATATGGTTTGTATGTGTGCTCATGTGGGCTTATGAGCGAATGATCCAAAATTGGTTTATCGAATACTTCCAAAATATTCGATTTCTAAGCATAATGTTTCAATTCAAGCTTCACGATGATTTTTTCTCCTCGAAAATCAACTGGAAAGCTATTATCGTCCAATATCCGCAGTGTAATGTTGTCGATGAACTGACGTCCAGCGGTGCTGATGGGTAGATATATAATATTTTGTGGCTCCTTTGACAGTTTATATCCAGGCTCCACATCAACATCGAACTCATATAGCGTATGCACCTCCTCACCATTCAGGAATGCTCCTGTGGTAATATTACAATCCACTCTTATGAGGCGCACTTTTATTATATTTACAGGCTCTGTGGATCCATGCAACACGTTCGGTAAGTATTTTTTCGCCTCAAATCCCAACACACTTGCAATAGAATTCTCGAATGTCAAATCCACCTCATGCATGCATTTCATTTCACATTTGAGAGTATTATTATTAGCATGGAGATAAAATATTTCTTCAATGTTTCGGTCATCTAGCGGTTCTAATCTTGCGAAATATTTCTGTAGAGCTTTATTGATTTCATCTTTTTCATAGACACCGGGTGGCGTATTGGCATTCTTTACTACAGTACAACGCATACATACCGTCGCAACGCGCTGCATCGCGGTAAACAATGGCCAAACAAACGCTCACAACATTCAGACATACCTTACTACAGCTCAACGCTGAGGCGCGTTGTAATGTAGTAAGGATTGCCCCATGATTACGCGAAGATACTTCGGACAATCCTTACCGCGATGCAACTCAAAATAGCTCCAGGCACATGCGCGCGCGTCTCTGCGGTTTTCTCCATTTAGTTGAACTTCTAAGAGCTTCAATCAAAAAATGTCACATGAAAATTATATTTCTTTGCTACTTCATGAACTCAGTGGTGAAGGAGGATCATTAGGTATACATATCCGAACAAACAGAGGATCCACTTCAAAAAAGTATACAAATGTCACCACAACAAATTTGATAAAGTTAAAAAGAGATGGAGAGATGGCACAAGCCAGCGAAATAAAGAGTGCGATACTACAGTGATAATAATTTTCAAGAAAATAAGTCGCTATACCATTAGAAACGACAAGTGAGTATGACATTTCTGATACCCAAAAATTTTGATTTTTTAGAAAAGGTACGTTATCGAATTCTTTTTTCTTTGCATCGAAATTAAGTGGGTGATGACTAATAAATCAATTTCGATATTCCTATAGCTCAATATTTCTTGGGAGTAGAATTTGCCGTATTTATTTTATTTTTCGAGCCAGCTGTACATCAAAATTTTTAACAGTCTAATTTCAGAGGGATTTTCTATAAACAAGCTATAAATGTTGATTTACATCTTTTGATACGGTTGTATTGAAAACTGATAATTATAGATGTAACAGTAACTCAGCTTTATAAGGTCTTGAAATAACGTGATCCAAATTTATCAAAAAATCTTGAAATTTCCTACATATATCTCAAATTTCGTAAACATTTCTGAAATTTTCAAAACATACTGACATTTCTCAAACATTTCAGACATATCCCGAAAATTTCCGAAACGTTTTTTAACTTCAAAAAAACATTTCCTAGATATTTCTTACATTTTTGCAATTATTTGACTTCGACCAGATTATAATGTGAGAGCAGCATTCGGAAGGTAATAAAAATGCAGTTGAAAGACAGAGCGACATGAGAAGAAGAGGAAAAATAATTCAATTGATGCTCACTTTTTGGGAACCTTGTATCAAGCCCTCGATGAAACATACAATGGGATAAGTACAGGGTGTATCAAATTTGCGCCACTTCATTGCATGGGATTTCGGAAACGCTAATAGATCCAGGGAGGGTTAAACTTAGGCAAATATGCGGCATCTTTTGCACGTTGAATCGCGGTAAGGATTGTCCGAAGTATCTTCGCGTAATCATGGGGCAATCCTTACTACATTACAACGCGCCTCAGCGTTGAGCTGTAGTAAGGTATGTCTGAATGTTGTGAGCGTTTGTTTGGCCATTGTTTACTGCGATGCAGCGCGTTGCGACGGTATGTATGCGTTGTACTGTAGTAAAGAATGCCAATACGCCACCGGGTGGTATAAAGAGTACTCGATGGGTAACCGTAGCTCCTGATTTCACCCAAATATCCAAACGATTATTCTTCTCATCTATATTGAGTATGAGTTTTATGAATAGAAACCATATAACCCCAAACCGTAGGTTTTTTTTGCATCAAGTTCAATGGGCGGGTAAAAGTCGACACTGAGAACACTGCGATCTCCAGATATGGTGAACGTTTATGACATGGTATCTCGAAGCAAACAACTTCGGCGGCAAACGGTGGCAAACGTCAATATATGCAACAACAACCTTATTGTTGCTTGCAACAATGAAGAATGCCGCTATTTCCGGAAGATGAAGTATTAATATCAAATTTATTATCAGTTGCCACATTAACATCATTGATTTGACAATTACAGCAAAATATTCTTCTTGGCGCTGGCCCACCATTGACGTCACCATTGGGTCTGCCACCCTCTTCACCGTGATGTTCTTCACAAAATCGATATTTTGAAATATCTGGATCACTTTGTAACTTTTCAGGCAGCATATCCCACACTAGAGCAATTTCATGTGAAGCACACCCGATGAGAACTTCTTTCGGCATGTCTGCAAGCTGTTTTCTACTCATCTTCAGCAAGGAACGCATCCTTGAGTAAGCCAATAATGAGTGACCCATTTGTTCGATGCTTTCTCTATCCATTTTCACTGCGACTGTTTTTGATTTTTTTGTTCGTCAAGCACAAATGACCACACCAGACTGTGTTGTAATCTTAATGGCGCTCGTAGTTATATGAGATTTTGATGGTAATCGGAGGTTTCAAACCCCTCTCCCAATATTCCAGCAACTCCTGTGGTGGGGGTAAATCGCCATAGCTATCGTAATAGTTTATTGCTCTGTTGCGTTTCTTGTATGCAATCCAGTGTGTACCTCTACCTTGAGCACTATCTAGATTTATAATAGCTGATTCGATGGGGTGTGGGGCGGACCTTGGTAGGCTACCTCTCATGAATATACCTCGGAAGTGTGGAACTTTCATTTCATCTATGTGATTCAATAGATCAATGTCTGTTAAAGGCCTCCGAGGTAATTCATCTAGGTTTTTGAATTTTGGGGTTTCAAATAGATACCTAATCCCTTTCTATACGGTTTCAGATAAACACCGCTACAAACTTTTCCGAGAGCAATCGCCTCCATATGTCTATTGTGACGATTTGATTCGGCAAGTTGCTCCTTACTCTCTTTGGTCGAATGAATGGCGCGTGCTATACTAGCGCTTCCTGCAGCCAAACTACCTAACGCTGATAAGCCTGCAAAAATTGGTATGAGTGGAATGATTTAACCAACTTTTGGGATTGGTATTATTCTGGGTGTCCGGATATTTTTTGTTTCCACCAGCCATCTTCACGAATTTTCGTTTTATTCAAATTTCGTACGATATCGCCTTTTTTATCCATTTGATGTATTACGTTGCGAACCTTGTTGACTACACTAGAACCAAAAGCAATTTTCCTGATACGCTTCGATTTACTCATCTTTCTCGAAATTTGGTGTCTATTCAACTCACCGTTCTTATCTTCACACCCCATACCAAAATGCCTCTTTCCTTTCATTATGTTGGTTACTAACCAGGATGCTGTATTTTCACCCACGTTAGCGTCCTTCGATTTAAGTCTTTCCCAGGCAGCTTCCTCCAATCTTTTATCAGCTGAATGCCTAGCAGTTAAATCGTTTGGATGCTTGAGATCGTGTTCCTTGCAGGCTCTATCAAGTTGATTTATCCCCAGATCACCTCGAGCTAATCTTTTCTGTAGTTTTGTTCCAGGCCCACAATATTGATAACCACCGGGAATATGTAATTCGAATGGTAGTTAATTGATCAGGTTGTTGACAAGCCCGGCTCCAATTTTAATTTTTCTTTGATTTATTTTTTTCGCAATCGATGTGCAGTGTGCCACACTCATAATATAAATGGTGTGAATATGTGTTGCGCTTCCTTATATATCATTCGACCGTCAGACGATGCGGATTGTCCAGCAGTCAGAAGTGTTCAATGTGGACAATTTTGATGGGAAGGTGGAATTGGGAAATGGTGCATTTACGCAACGGCGGCATGGTGCATTATTTCCAAACACGGTGCGCAGCCTCATAATTGGTCCATCTAATTGCGGCAAAACGAATGTTATGATATCACTTCTCACCAACGTGAATGGTTTACGATTTGCCAATGTTTACCTCTACTCAAAATCACTATATCAACCAAAGTATGAGTATCTGCGGAAGGTGTTGGAGCCGATCAGGGGGTTGGATTCCACACTTTCGATAATAATGTAGACATAGTAGAACCGAGCGATGCAAAATCTGATAGCATTTTTATATTTGATGATGTTATTTGTGAAAAACAGGATGTTATCAGATCTTATTTTTCTATGGGGCGATATAAGAATGTGGATTGCTTCTATCTGGCACAAACATATTCCAGAGTTCCCAAGCAGCTGATCCGCGATAATTCAAACTTCATAGTGATGTTCAAACAAGATGACATGAATCTACATCACATTTTTTCCGATCACGTGTCTCCAGATGTGACTTTCAAACAATTCCAGGATATGTGCGCACAAAGTTGGACAAGTAAATATGGGTTTCTCGTTATCGATAAAGATAGTGAGATTCATGAGGGACGCTATAGAAAAGGATTCGATAATTTCATATATCCATAACATGTCAGTAGAATTTGATCCATTCAATCTTCAGATGCGACAATGGCTACATCTAATGAAAACAGTTTCGGGACGGAATCTGAAATTATCCTAAAACGTGAACTCATAGAAGCAACCGATGCAGTGAGGAAAAAGTTCAGAAGCCTCAAGAGTGATCGTATGGATACTCAAATGGTACTCGAGAAGATGTATGAACCTATAACAAAACCATTGAAGGCTATTTCAGCTGCAACTTCTGTGGGTGATAATATTGCAACTACATCATCTATGGTGAAGAATATCGATGAGAAACCAGTCAAGTCTATGATTACAAAACCTACGCATTATTCCACACCGATGTCGGGAAAAGAGCCGAGTGTTATAAAATCATCTAGGAAACTTATGAAAACGGACAGTTCTGCCGACGATTTTGCATCATTGGATGGTGATGAAGACGAAGTAGCCCCCAATTATCTGACTATGTTGAATACACCGCCAATATCATCAAACTCGTTCATCCCCACCGATGCCATTTCACCAATTAATAGCACAATCACGAGCGGATTGAGTCAACAGTTGGAGAAACATTTGGAAAATCTGAATTCTGGCGACCCCAATTATGATACCACATACGGTGTCCGTATCGATTCTTCCACAGGGGGTATGATGATGGGAAATATGGAGATTCGTTTTCCCCCAGGACAAATCGAATTATGGCGCAATAATAAGAGGAGCAAGTTTTTTCCAGCTAGTCCCGAGCTATATAATCTGATATTCATTAAACATGTTCCGACATCGGTGAGTGATAGAGATGGGCAGGTGTATGCATTAATATTGGAAATTACCTGAGCACCGTATAAGGAATACAATATACGGAAAGGATTGAATACAAGCACAAAATCGAGAAAAAAGTTTCAGCAGATCATCAAACCATTAATTGGTTCACCCCATGACATGAGGAGTAAGCAACGTAAGGGTATAGGTGGAGGTAGAATAATGCAACCGATACCTTTTGAAAAGCTTGTAAGTAAGCGCCCTAAGGATTATGTATATTGGAATGTTGCTACAGAATTAGTTGACCGGCTTCGACTACTGTGGAGTTCGAAAATGGCTGGCCACACTAGACATGATAATGAGATAATGTATATAATTGAGGAGATGCGTGAATAAGGTATCGTGTATTGAGTTGTGCTTAATCTCACATACACAATTTCTCAAATATATAATATACATATCGTAGGAGCTCATACTAGTATATAAGCGTTATTCAAAGAGGTCGCATGCATTTTGCGTTGGCATATTACTGGCGTGGGGATGAGTGCGACAAAGAGGCAAATCGCCAATGAATTACATAAACCTGCAAGACGCAACTTCGAGAGAAAAAGAACTATAATGAAAGGTTTCGCAGACCTGTGGCAAATAGATTTAGCTGAAATGCAAACATATTCGAAAGTAAATAGCGGTTATCGATACATATTATTTATCATCGTTTGTTATTCCAAATATCTATGGACTGAGCCAATAAAAAACAGTCTCGCTGAAATTTTTCTTCAGCTTCCAACTGTCGAAGCAGTGCGTCTCTTTGCTGCGAGATAGATTCACATTTCTTTCTACTCGCAGCAATCTTAGCATCCACACCAGAATTCCATTGCTTCAAATCAGCATCATATCGTTTTATGTAGTCGATCAGCTGTTTTGGCGGCAGTGTAATAGATGTGGGGATGCGAGCATTATGGTCGGCTGTATCTGCCACGCTATCATCAACAGGCTGTACATTCTCATTGGCCGGGCGTACAATATCCACACGAATCACATTTATTTCAGGCCTCGATGGATTTGTGCGTTCTATAGCCGTTGAGGGAGCAGCAGCTTTCTTATGGGGCCTGTACAATTTTAAAATCTCGCCTCCTCGGTATGGGTTCGCCTCGCTCGTGTGGTTGAGGAATTTTTGAAGGACTGATGAAGATCCCGCTTTCTCCTTCGCAGATGGCGACGACGACGACGATAGTGGCAGCAGCGGTGATGATGCTGATTTCCTTTTTTTCGAAAGGTGTAGTTTCCTACCCTTCTTAGGTGATTGGAAATCGCAATCGTCATCATGAGTATAATCACCACCAACTCCCTTAGATGTCGATGGCATCGGCGATGGCGGAGGTCTCTTGAAACCTTTGAAAGATCTCTTCATTCCACTCCTGGAGTCGCTATTGCCGGCTTCAGATGGTCCTGGAAGTGTGAGAGGTTGTTCTGATGGGTCAGTGAATGCTTTATCCCCTTCCAAATACTCTCGTATTTGTCCACTGAGCCACTCTCGCTGGGACTCGGTCTGGTCCTTTGGATTCATTGGTAGATCGCTGAAGCTCTTCTCCATATCAGCAATAGTCAAAGTAGAAAATGAAAAATTGTTGCAGTGAACAGTTTCAGGACAATAAACTCACTTGAGATGGGTAAAACTTGTTCTGCATCTTCTCCGAAGAAGGCATCGTTGAATATACTATCATCGGACATATCTGAAACAATGAAAATCACATTCGATACCAATTTTTTATACATAAAAAGAAGTCAAATGAGGCAATAGCCAATCATGAAGATAGGTACTTACTCATCATGTTTGCTGCTGTAATGTGGAATAACGATGGACGAAAGAGCAGGAATATTCTGGTGGTAGACGGCGTCTGCTAACAGAATGAAGATTCAGTGTGCGCGTCACCGGTTTTGTCAACTCACTCCCCACTCTCAACCCTTCCCCCTCCTACTCACAACTCCCTACTCCAGCATTCACCTTGACTTGATGCAAATCGACCTTGTTCCAGAGTAGCCCAAGGTCGCAATAGAATGTATATGAGTGGTTCCGAAAAACTCGAGATAATTTAGTAAAAAAAATTGAAGAATTGGAAAAATATGCAAAAAAAAACAGAAAAAATCCAAAAAAATCCGAGAAATCTGAAAAAAAAAATTCAAAAAAAAATTGAAAAAAAAATTGAAAAATTCAAAAAAAAACCGGGTGCGGCATTGAAACCGCCGGAAAAAAACTTTTTGACACAGGTACCACACCTGTGCCCCCACGGGCCGAAAAACTTAAAAAATACCTAACCAACGCGGTAGGGAAGAACTTCAATCATAGGGAATTGTTTTATTCGATGAAAATCAAATTATAAAATTTATAATTTTTATTGGCTACAATGTACAATAAAATCACGTTAAGATAGAGACCTACTAATTCAGTTGGAAAGTAACAAATCTCATCATGCGTTCTAATTGAGATATTCTATCAACACATTCCTTCAATTTGATGTCGTAGCTCGATATCGTTTCATCTATTCTTTTAGATGTGAGATTCACCGCTACAATTGAATCATTCAATTCGGGTGACATCGTGAGAACCTTCTGGCAGAATTGTGGATAATCTTTGACGAACTTCTTCCACCCGTTTACTGCTTCTTACATCTCAGAGATTTGTAGGTTGTGGAATTTCAGTGGTACACTATCCCCATCATTCATTGGATAGCCAATATTCACTAGCCGTTTACCCTGCATATCATAATTTCCACTGTTGTCGAATTTGAATCCGATTCCTGGGCGCCCTTGTGAAAAACTTATCGATTTTTTCTTCTTTCGACCAAATTTATCGATAGTGTTATACATCCTTCCACCACAACAGCTCAACGTGAACTAACTATATATTACTTGAATATCGAACTGTGTACGAATGCATCTCTCCTTCCCACCCCACCTCCACTTCCAAGAAATACATATATCCCATTCAACTCCATCTCTATCAAGTTATTGAATATGTTTGTTTCACAGAAATAATAGGCATTGTTGCTCGAAAATGTTTTATTCTAGAATAGATTTGCATACACATATTCATCTCTATCTTCATATGTTGAAAGGAATAGGGTAATCATAGAATACATTCAATAATTATACATTTCAAATTCACAAGATACAATTCGAAACGGATATAATATGATGAATAATACATCACTTTTCTCTTCTTTGTATAGGATGATTCAAAATATTCGAAATTCGAGATCTACGTCATATACAGTGTGTACCAGCCAAATGGAATAAATTCGTTAATAAATAAACGGTGGCGTTTTAGGAAAAACGCTCAGACACGTCGATTTGTATCTTCAGTTGCGCTTTTTTTTCAAAAAAAAACTTTTTATACAGGGTGTGTCATGCCACAGTGGCCAATATCAACTTTCTTATTTTAAATGCAACACCCTGTATTTCATTTTATTTCCAGATTATTTCTGAAGAGCTGATTTCGTCGATCTATCATACTTGGGGTATAGCGCGTAAGATTACAGAGATATAGGGTGTGAAAAATCGAGATTTTTCAAATTTAGGAATTTTTTGTGCCGAAACTATCCATTCTTGCTCAAAACGGCTTACATGTTCCTATCTCAACTTTCCATTTACTATCGATTGATATTCAATTGAAACAAATACGGGTGGTTCAAAATTTTGAGATTTGCATCACCTTCTATCATAACCGCTCATATTATGAAAGAATGTGGGAATGAAATTTGGAATCTTATAATTCAAATTTCAAATTGAGTGTGCTGCTCCAAATCTCTTCCTACCAGTTGAATGACAGTGATCTCTCACTTTAACATCACCATATTCGAAGGGTTCATCACAAATACCGTTGCTCGGTTGCTCTGTTAAAATCAAGCTCTTCTGCTCGAGTCAATTTGTCCATCGGAACTATATGCTTCAAATATGTATTGTATATATTTTTTGAATCATTCACTAAACTTGGTACAAATTTCTTTGATACACCATTGCCACGAAAAGAAACAAATTTCGTGATGGAATCATCGTATGAGCATTTTATCACATATGCAAATGAATATGGTTCATGAATGAATGTTCGATTAGTAAACGATTTCTTCGAATCTGGTTCACAAGTATGTATCGGCTTCAATACTGACCCAAAATCTGCATATATAACGAAGGGTACCTTCATCTGTTTCTCGAAATTCTCAAATTCCAAAAGATTTTCTTGTGTATCATTACCGAATTCATCAATTTTCAGTTTTGTAGACGGTGTTGTTGTGAAAGTATGATTACAATCATTCTGTTGATGGCGCAACAACTTAGACTCGTCAGAGAAATATAACAAACATCCATCACAGAAATATTTCTTATGACCTCTCGAAGATATTTGACTTGAAACCAATCTAAACAAGTTCTTTATCCAGCAATAGTGACTATTACCAGAATCATTTGTCATCAATAGTAAATTAATATGTTTACTCATTCTCTTTCTTGCATAATGAAGAGGGCCAACCACTTGATACTCAACCCGCTGATTTTCAAAGACGCTTTCTAAACCATAAACATTTATGGAACAGTCGTTTAGGGCCTCAAATTTAGGTATACTTGCTACCTTGACAGGAAACTCTATACTCACCAGATTCAGGACTGTTGAAAAATGCGGGTACGAAGACATTTCACACGGCTTGCTGTATGCTGGATATAGGAGTAGGAACATCCTCGCAGCAGGCTATATTTATTGATGTTTATCTCGAGAAATAATATCTTCTCGAGAGCCCACCCTTTAACAATAGAAAAATATTGAGGTGACAGTATTCTTCAATGGGTTCGCATAAATAGCTGAAGTGTTACAATTAAACTCACCAGAATCACGTTCTTCGAATTCCGTTGAAATATTCACAATCATCTCCTTGAATGTATCTATGCAAGCTTCCAGATCGAGGGAAGAATCGATGATATGATTGGGTGTAATGAAAGATTTATTATCACGAATATCCTTAGATTCTTTTACATATCTCCCAAACATTTCCATGTTCACTTTGATGGTGTGGTGAATCGAGACCATATTGTTTGATAATGATATGATTGTCGCTCTATTCTCATCAAAAAATGTATTATAAATTAATACTCCAGTTCTACTTTCCACTCTGTAACTGATGATGCGGCATCTGAATGCGCTCTCAATCACGGATACGCCATTTCCTTGATTAATACAAGCATTCGTACGATGCTCCAATGTCCTCTTATGCGCCGCCATTCTGTCTGCAGGAACTGTTTTATCACATACAGTGCATGTTTGCACATTTCCAATCGCTGATGTTGATGATGCACTCCCTATACACGACAATTTCTGATGGCGCCGCAGGTTATCAATTCGTGTAAAGGATTGGGCACAAGCACTGCAGAACAAAATTTCGATTAAGCGAATGCAAAGTACACTTTCGAGAATAAAAAAGGAGTGTGTGACAATCGAAAGCAATGGGAGAACTGAAGTCTAACGAACACACCTTTCAATTTATAGGGGAGAGGAGTGATGACGTAGAACTCTGCAAGGTTATCTCCTGCTAACTAAGTGACCTCGAGTGTAGGATGTCGAGCGAGCCATCAAGCTCACATACTCTCTGAGTCAGAGGAACTCTTCCACATCTTCCCAAGGTCGCGAAAAGAGCGCATATATCATCTATCGCCAAGGTCGTCTCCTAAAAGAGTACACGTATACTCCCAAGGCCACTCCACCCGAGGTCACTGTATTCTCCCAAGGTCATCCAAACGCAAAATCACTCCCAATCGAAGGTTACCCCCCAAGGACACCCTCCAACACCACTCTCCCCAAGGTCACCAGTGGCGTACCGCAAGCATAATATGTGATGCGACCTTGGGGGGTGGCCTTGGGGGGACGACCTTGGGGGGAGGCCTGGAATCGGCTCAAACCTTCTACTGACAGAGACTTCCAACCTCCTGTTTGTTACTTGACCAAAAGCTAAAATTTGGTGCGCATTTCTGGTGGAAGTCTTGGTGGCGTAAGTTGAACAGGTTGATGTTGAAGTGAATGAATTCAGCGACGATAATGAAGATATACTAGAATTTATAGAACATGAAAGAAGTCCATATTATGTTTTGAGAGAAAGGCATGTTCATTTTGAAAATGTCGATGATGAAAATTTTTTCTGCAGATTCAGTTTGAATAAATAAACCGTTTTGCTTATTTTGGAGCGAATAGAACCACGAATTGAAACTCGAACAGGTACGGATTGCTCATACTGAAGAATAAATAGGTATTCATCAATCAATCAACTTCTGCTGGCGTTGAGGCTTAATGCAACAAGAAACTTCCTGATATCAGTTGGAGATTTCATAAATGTAAGCAAAAGTACAGCATGTAACATTGAGAAGAAAGTCAGTCATGCCATTGCATATTTTTCACCAAGATATATTTATTCAGAACATCACATGTAAGATGTATAAGTGAAGTACAACTTACTGGTCCTGTGGTTGAACAATTAGATTCATCCTGGAGTTTGATCCACCTTTTTTCTTTTTGTTTTCATATACAGACATCTGTTTTCTTGTTTTCTAGGATATGTTTTCTGTTATTAGCGATCTTCAACAAGATACCCCTATCTGACGCCGAAAAATTCGCGGCCCTGTCCTTTTTCTCCATGAAAGATATAAACAAAATTTGTCAGATATTTTTGAATTTTTTCGGTTAGGTTAAACAAAACGCGGTTAATTGAAATTATCCAATCAACACCAAGTGCTGAAACTGTCTGAAACATCCAGGATATATAACTCTCTAAAAAGTATTGGTAACTGGAAGCTACGGAACTATCAGCTAACGTTCGAGTGGATAAACACTTCTTGATTTGACAAATACTTTGACTGAAAGTCAACGTTGACACATAATATTGAACGATAACAAAAAGTTTTCAATCTCCTAACGTTTATCCAGTGGATATAATAATAATAATAATAAATGGCCTTTATTTTACGTGGCGGAGTTTAGCAATGCTATTTTTCCACTCAACCACGATACAGTTATACATACATACATATATATAAATAAAGAGATGGCTCTGCTTTATAAGGATTAATTATTACATACGATTTTTATTTTTTTGGTTCACTGCTTACTCAGGAGACATGGTTACGGCGTGATAAGTGAAAGATCGTTCAAAGAGAGTACTTTTATAATTTGGGAGATTGGAGGGCTCAACATTTCTTAGATTTCTCGTATGCATTTGATATCTGAACGGTAACTTATTGATCAAGTACACAGGTTCCTGATTTTTTATCAATTTGTGTAGGAAACAAGCAATATGATCATTAATTTATAGATATAAATAAGACAGCAGCCACCAAGTAATGAAGAAGAAGGTTCAATCACAGAGGTCAAGCAACGATAGGCGCGGTTAGGGTTTGGATGGGTGACCGCGACGCGGCTGCCTGATACTGACTTTTTTAATTCACACAAATTACAAATCATGTATCAAACACATATCTCTTCATAATCGATCATGTTTTCTACATGTATCAATAATGTGGAAAAATGCATGTCTGATACCTCTCTGTTCATGTGTCAACGATGTTGCGCTAATAGATTCATGATATTGCGAAATATGTGTCTAACACATAAATTCAACATCCAGAAGAGTAAGACATTCCAAGGTACTTGCAAGTTTCATTAACCTTGCATAGCATGTATCAGAGATCTCCTATGTTACACAAATCATAAAATGTTTATGTTTCCTTTACATATCTGTGTTTACTGATATCATGAGATCTTCTGTGAAAAAATCATAATCAAAGTTTTTGAAGTTTCTGAAAGTATGATACATAGATTTCATAGTGTCCATAATGTAGTTCGCAAAATATTAAACAGTGGTCTGAGATGAGATCTGCATTCATGATGACTACTTAGGTATTATACTCTCCGAATTGGATACAGCAATAATATCTATCAAAGAGCAACTTGTGCTCGTTATTCTTGTAGGTTCATTATTTGCAATAGTGAATCAGTAAGCTTCAAAAAAGTTGGATATACATCAAACGAGGTCGAGACCGAAAGTAGCAGGAACTCATCCGAGTCGGAACGCCAACGCCTTGTGGTGGCCATTTTATTGTTGTTTGTTGTGTATGCAGTGCCACAGATAGTGTTTGCTATGCCGTGAGTTGTTTCTGATGATTTTACCATTTCGGTGGATTTTGGATTACCTATACCTACATTAAAGTGAAGAAGTCGGTACGAGGATTAGGTTTTGGATAATAAAAGAGGTATTTAAGATATGTTGGATGTTTATTTTGTACCTATATTGTGGAGTAGGCATCATGAACGTATATTGTCTAATATTTCTCCGTCCCCATATTCACGTCATTGACATTAATTATTATAACATTTCATACTGATGAATTTTTTTTTCAGATGTACCTACCTTCATTCTTGCTCATATTGGATGAGAAGTTGCCTCTCTTTATAACTAGGAAGGGCGAAGAAGGGAAAGAAAATATATTCTTTTATAATTCTGAGATTCTGCCAGAAGTAAGTTAATTTTTTATTGTTTGAGGGATATCATAATATAATCGATTGTATTATTGAATATAACAGATGCATCTATCGGAACAACCTCAGTAAAAGTGTTATTACATCAGTGATTGTACCTATTATTGAATATTACAGATGCACCTATCCTAGGCCCAAATGCCAAAGGAACAACCCCAGTAAGTGTTATTTCATCAGTGGTATTTTCTCATTCTTCCTGGCCAGTTGAAAAATAAGAAATATTAACTATATTTTTTACAGTAAGAAAAATTCAGAAGCGGAGGATGATATGATGAATTCAAGTATCTAATATGAGTTTTTTAATCATTAGTTGAATAGAGTGAACATTATTTTCCATAGTCTCGATTTCTTTATCCTGCAAAATAATATCACTATATCTATTATGAATATCGATTATATATCCATTATATATCTATTAGATATATTCAATGTGAATAGTTGATATCCCATGAATATCCATGGGATATCGAATGGATATCCATTATATATATCCATAGATATATGGACATATGGATATCTACAGGATATCCATCGATATCCAGTGGATATACTGGATATTCACGATGGATATCCTGTGGATGTCTAATGGATCTACTGTGCTGTCTGTGATTGAAGGGGTGTCAGAAATACATTTAACGTGTATTATTGTATAAGCCTAGTTTTTTGAAAACTCGTTAACATGGATTTGCAACTTTCAGTAATATAGGAAATGGAATATTATTGAATTCACGAAATCTAAACGTCATTTCTGAAATCCAACCTAAAGAAGTCTATCTACATAAGTTAGACCTACTAACGCAAAATTGAAAATAAAATCACGAAATTCGAAAGTTAATTTTTTATGGGTACCCCCTTATGAACTTTATGAAAAAATGAGGGTAGGTGATATTGCCCAACTAGACATAGTTTCGAATAGGTATAGACGCCATTTTTCTCCTTTCGTCGAATATTTCGGAGAGATTCGTTTGTTTCACGGAAGCATAACACGAATGTTTTAGTTGTTCTCTGAATGTTGACCGAATGGCTTCTGCCAGTTTTACGAAAAAAATCGATATTCAGTGAGTAATATAAGAAAATGCTTGATTCTTTGAAATTATATATCAAAACTTACTTTTTTTTTTCTTTTCAATTCAGATTTGTCTGATTTTTAATAACAATGCAATATCCATTATATTTTACCATGAACCATTCATGATAAATCGGATAAGTATAACACACAAACGTTTAGTATACACAATAATGTTTTATAAAGTTATACAGATTTCACATGATGGCATACCTAACCGAAGTAGAATTATCTACCTATACGATGCCAGAATTGGACTGGAAGTAGGCATACTACTTAAATGCCATCATGGAGCAGCCATGTGTTCAACTATTATTTTGTCAACATAAAAAAATTAATGGAGTTATTTAATACCAACTCATTAAATAGGTAGATACCAATAATGTATATTTTTCCCTCATTCGATATACTGATGAAAGCTCGACTACACAATATTATGAACACAAAAAAGACTGTGTAAGGAGAGAGCCGAGGAGAGAGCCGTGCGCCGAGCGCGCGATAATGTAGTATTGTCCCATTAAATAAGTACATGTGCTACATGAAAAATTTTTATTCTGGAAACCTATTTCATCTATTGGCTCCATTTTGTTCGCAGCATGTATACAAAAATTTTCATAAATAATTTTTTTTCTCGATTACTGAAAATTGTCATTCCGAAAATAACAAGTTGGAATTTGCTACAGTTCTAGAAACTTATGAACACGAATTTTTCACCAATATTGTATATGGCAAGAAGCGCTATCATGTATTCTTCAATTTGAAATAAAAATCAGTCCGATCGCTCGATCATTTCCAGAAATATAACGGTGGGAACTGTTGAAATAAATTAAATTACCTGGGATGTTATGTAGAGTTTTTGTTTATGAGTAAACATGTCAATTAAAATAATTTTTGAGTAACAGTCACATCAGTTGGTGGTAGCTAAATTTTTAGAAGAGCCATCAGTGACGAATTATAACGCTGTCAAGAGAATTTCAAAGTATTTGAAAGGAACTATAAACTATGGATTGTTGTACAGAGCCGAGATCAAATTTAAAGAACTCGAGGTGTTAAATGAAATATAAGGTAGTTCACATTAGTTCACACAGTATAAGATACATTCATATGTTTGGTTGTTATTGAAAAAGTCTGTCAATAAAATTATTCAAGAAAAGTCAAAAACATTATTCATCAACACATTTTTGGTCCTACGAACCGAGGATTATTGTATTTTGGGCAAGCAGATAGAGGTTATCCAGTATCAGACACACGTCGAGTATCCAAGCACAGAAGCACAGCATTGGCGTGAGCAGCAGCTGAGCTGAGGTCTGTTCCTATCCTACCCATCCCTTCCTTTCGTGATATTCAGATATATGCAAACACTTTCGGCTTCATTCAATTTTGAACAAGTTATACAGATTCAAATAGTATCAGCAGAGGTATCAGCAGTTAAGTTGTATCATAAATATCAATTACAGATAATTATTTCTCAAAGAAGCATTCATCATTGAAGCTATACATTTTGTAATAATAAAATAATTACATCATGGCTGATATCAAGAAGTTAATATCACGACGTGGTGTTTTGAAAGCACCATTGACAAGATTTAATACTTTTTTGAATACATAAGATAACAAAATGGATTATGAACAAGCTACATTTTTGCAACAATTGCAAGTCCGCCTTGATACAATCACAGGTATTTATTCAGAATATGATAATATTCAATCTGAGATAGAATTTATGTCACCAGATGATGAAATCGACTTGAACAATGAAAATCGTGATGAATTCGAAACAAAATATTTCGATTTAGTAGCTCGTGCGAAAAAATGTTTATCAAATGTAGGAGTTCAGCCTGATAGTCAATCAGTAGCAAGTACGGGAATTCACCAGAGTACTTCAATAAATCACATTCCATCTGATAACAGAAACTCCAATGTGAAATTACCTCAAATTGTTTTGCCAGAATTTTCAGGATCTTACGAAAAATGGACACAATTTCATGATACTTTCGATGCACTCATTAACAGAAACACAACTTTGAGTAAGATTCAAAAGTATTATTATTTACAAGCTTCTTTGAAGGCTGAGGCTTCTCAAGTGATTAGTTCTTTATCGGTTTCAGATGCCAATTATGAAGTTGCTTGGAAATTTTTGAAAGATAGATTTCAGAACACTAAAGCAATCATTTCATCCCACATAAGAGGTATATTCGAACTTCCAAACAATATCAAAGATTCATATGAAGCTTTGAGAGTATTTTTAGATACATTTCTGAAACATTATTGTGCTCTCGAAAAACTTGAACCTGACTCAAAACATTGGGACACTTTATTGATATATTTATTAATATCAAAATTAGATATTAATACAAGAAGAGAATGGGAAAGTTATATAAAAAATAATGAATCTCCAAAATTAGATGATTTCACCAAGTTTTTGTCAGAGAAATGTAATCTTTTAGAAGCAGTTGATGTCAAAGCTAATAAGCCAATATATCAAAATACATTCAATAAAAAATCTTTTGAAACAAAACAAGGTACTCGAACTCTGACACATACTGTTACAAACAAAATATCATGTATTTTATGTCAAGGTTCACATTACATATTTGCTTGTAAACAATTTTTGGATATGCCAGTATCAACTAGATATTCAGAAGTCAAACGTTTGAAATTGTGCACAAACTGTTTACGTTTAGGACACATTAATTCAGAATGTCGAAATTCAAGCGCCTGTAGAACATGTTCTAAGAAGCATAACACACTTTTGCATTTTCATTCTTCAAATTCATCAAGTCAGAATAATGAGGTTGGTAGCATACAAGATAATTCTACATTAAATGTAGAAAATTTACAAAATAACAATCAGTCAAAACCACAAACAATTTCAAATTTTTCACAAGACAATTATAGTTTAAGGCTGGGAAAGGCCAGACACTTTGTCCAAATCCGGGACAGGGGGGGTTTGGAGGAAACAGCAGTGGGCGGTTACCAAATCGTCATAAATCAACGGTTATCCTTGTTCAACGAACGATCTTCTCATCTAGTACGGGTGATATCGCGACTGACGTTTTTATTCGCATTGCTCGATAATCTAATATGCGAGTAATACTGGGATGCTGTCTCTCAGTTTTCGAGAAAACAAAACTGGCGTAGATTCAAATCAGACTTGCTGCGGATCTTCAACTTGATGATTGTGTATACCAAATCACTTTTTACGACATTTTCTCTAGGCCAAGAACTTTTTTATTCTGAAAAAACACAAAAAGTACGATTTTTCTGTAGAACACGTTTTTTATCGTTCCTACCGTTATATTTCTGGAAATAATTGAGCGATCGGACTGATTTTTTTTTCAAATTGAAGTATACATGATAGCGCTTCTTGCCATATACAATATTGGTGAAAAATTCATGTTCATCAATTTCTAGAACTGTAGCAAATTTCAACTTGTTATTTTCGGAATGACAATTTTCAGTAATCGAGAAAAAATTTTATTTATGAAAATTTTTGTATACATGCTGCGAACAAAATTGAGCCAATAGATGAAATAAGTTTCCAGAATGAAAATTTTTCATGTAGCAGATATCTACATGTACTTATTTAATGAGACAATACTACATTATCGCGCGCTCGGCGCTCGGCTCTCTCCTCACACAGTCAGCCAACTGGTATTTGTGTTCATAATGTGTAGTCGAGCTTTCATCAGTATATCAAATGAGAGGAAAATATACATTATTGGTATGAATAAAGTATCTACCTATTTAATGAGTTGGTATTAAATAACTCCATTCATTTTTTTATGTTGACAAAATAATAGTTAAACACATTGCTGCCTCATGATGGCATATTATGCCTTCTTCCAGTCCAATTCTGGCATCGTATAGGTTAGATAATTCTCCTTCGGTTAGGTATGCCATCATGTGAAATCTGTATAACTTCATAAAACATTGTGTATACTAAACGTTTGTGGTATACTTATCCGATTTATCATGAAAGTTTCATGGTATAATATAATGGAAATTGCATTGTAATTAAAAAATCAGACAAATGTTAATTGAAAAGAAAAAAACACGTAAGTTGCGATATGAAATTTTAAAGAATCAAGCATTGTCTTATATCACTCACTGAATATCGAATTTTTTCGTAAAACTGACAGATGCCACTCGGTAAACATTCAGAGGACAACTACTATGCTTCCGTGGAACAAACAAATCTCTCCGAAATATTCGACGAAAGTAGAAAAATGGCGTCTATACCTATTTGGAACTATGTCTAGTTGGGCAGTATCCCCTACCATCATTTTTTCAAAAAGTTCAAAAGGAGGTACCCATTAAAAATGAACTTATGAATTTCGTGATTTTATTTTCAATTTCTGAAAATTGAGATTCTGAAAATATTTTCCTGACTTCTTTAGGTTGGATTTCAAAAATGACATTGTTTAGATTTCGGGAATTCAATAATATTCCATTTCTGGTATTACCGAAGTTTACACGAAACGGAAATTATTATGGTTGAAACGAGCAATTTGGAAAATCCATGTTAACGAGTTTTCAAAAAATACACGTTCAATGTATTACTGACACCCCTTCAATTGTTTATATTTTCAAACCATTTGTCGTCATTTAAATGCTACAAAGGATATTCAACAATTTATTTTTAATAAGCATTTTGCATGTTTGAAAAAAACCTGTGACTCCACACAGTCCCAAACAATGAGTGAGAGTAGATGCGATACATTCGCCTGCATGTGTGCGGAACGAGGATCGAACACTTTATCTGATAATCGACGGTATATTCACCAGTAGGTAGGTACCTATGATGAATATTTGTATTCTATAAACATTATGAAAAACCAGGGTTGCGACGTTTTGAATCGAATAATGAAAATATAAGTAATTGATTTGTGCATTATTTCCATATTTGAAAAATTATGAAAAATCAATATGAATAGTAAAAATCAATCTTTAAATCGAAAAAATCTTATTTTGTTGATTTGAAAAAAATCATGATGCTTCGCAACTCTTACAAAATTTGGATAATTCTGTATCTATTTATATGAACAGCTTTTCAAGAGTCATATAAATTACGAGGTATAACATTAAAATAGCCATACGGAGTGATTGGGAGATTGAGAGCTACTTTCAATAACGTTGATAAGTTATATTCTCGGTTATTATCAAAGACATTCAAATACAGGTTATTATGAATATTATTTATTTACGAATAATAATGAATAATGACTATATTTTCCTAAGGCCTTCATTCTTCTACTTTTTATTTCTTTGATTTTTGAGGACTGCTTTCACTACATATTTTGTATTTTGGATATTCATCTCCCGTTGGTCCCAATATATGTACCATTTTCAGAATCATATACATTCCACATGAGAATACAATATCATTTTCTTCTCCATTTGGATTTTTAGATCTCATTACACCTTTGAATTTCAAAATTTCAAGCTTTTCCTATGCAAATCCTCAAATTCATCATTAGTTGCACCAATAATTTCATAATACTTATTATGGTTCCAATCTATGATATTGTGTTGACTGACTCGTTTTTTCATCTTCATATTTTGGAGTATCACCAGAGGGCGCAAATATCATCGGACAATTCGCGCTCTGGACTTCTTGTGAAAACACCAGTCCATATTTCGATGTGATTTTTTTTCTGTAGGAAGATAGGGATTCAAACTAGGTCCGATACTATTTGAAAAGTGTTTTTTTTATTATTCGCCAAATTCGATATGTTCAGGAATATTTGTATACCTTTTGTATTTCATATTTTTGAAAATAAAATAGTATTTCCATTAGCTGGATCACCTATCTACTTGATGAAGTCAATAAGTCATGAAAATATTGATTACTTTACTTTATGACAAGTCTATAGAGAAAGAGTGCTATTCGTTATTGCTCACTTCTTCAGCACCCTCTACTTCAAAATTTAGACCTTTAGGATATTACATACAGTATGGTGGAAATGTATGGAATAAATTCATTATCTCTAACGTTTATGAATTTTAAGGAAAATCCCGAGACAGGTCGATTTTTATTTTCAAATTGACATCTCTTGATATACATACGGAGTATGTGACGTCATCCGCGTAGTTGTGGTGACGTCATCGATTATTTTTTTAAATTAGAACATACCCCGTCCATTTTTTTTTCGGAAGGTATATTCATTATCTATCTGACGGTATACTAATATTAGGAAAATAAAGTAATACAGGGTGAGAAAAAAATATTTTATTTAATATTTACAACGGAAATCGTTACAATAAATAATCAAATTCGTGACGTTCTGCAAGAATACAATGTGATAGACAGAGAACAAATCATTCTCGAACTTTGCTATCGTTTCTGAATATATTTGTGAAATATTCACTCGTATTCGTTCTTTCAAATTATCTGATCTTTCCGGCTTCTTACATAAACTTTTCTCTTCAAATAACCTCTGAGGAAAAAATCGAGAGGAGTTGAATCAGGAGATCTAGTTGGCCATTCGATTTACCCTCTCCGACCTATTTAGGTAACTGTGTACATTGATAGCATAATTATTAGCTTGTAAATATAAAATAATTTTTTCTTACCCTGTATCACTTTATTTTCCTAATATTCGTATATGGTCAGATAGACAATGGAAACACCTTCCAGAAAAAAAATTGAACAGGGTGTCTTCCTATTTAAAAAATAATCGATGACGTCACCACAACTACGCGGATGACGTCACAAACTCCGTATGTATATCAAGAGATGTCAATTTGAAAATGAAAATCGACCTGTCTCAGGATTTCCCTTAAAATTCATATGCGTTAGAGATAATGAATTTATTCCATACATTTCCACCATACTGTATATATTTTTTTGAATAGATTTAACCCTTTCATTACGGGCATTGTTTTCGCTTAGTGGTCTCTCAGAACGGGGGTCCCGAAGCCTCGCGCACGCGTGTGTCTCCCGTCAAGGGCACTTGCGCATTCTTGCGTTTCCCGACTTTGAGGCTACACGAAAGAATGCGTTTTCCGTGCTTAAAGCTTTTACTGGATGTCACTTTGAAAACTTTGGACTGTCAAATTGAGGTATCACTTGATGGGGAGTTGTTATTCATAATTTTTCATCTATATAAAGGAAATATATAAGGAATGGAGAATTCCATTTTGATCAAAAAATGTCATTATTGACACGAAATGAGGTCCAACAAATCTGAAATAAATGAAAGAAAATAATGAATGAAATAATAACCTCTTATTAGGTAAAAAATATTCAGAATCTCTTCGGATGCTGACAGTTCTAACGCCAGTATTCATTCTTTTTATGATAATTCTGGAAGCACGGAATGATAATCAAAATCGACGATGTTGATAATCGTCATCTTCATTCAACAGTTTTTCTAGTTATTCGCCACAGTCAGATATTTACGACTCATTTCATTACTAACAAACAAACAAATTATATGTGAACTCCTCCAAAACTTACAATGAAATTACGTGAATATAACCTAAACAGCCATTTGCGCTATACCAGATTGTCGCAAAAACGCGCGCTATTGTATGGCCAAATCAACTGTAGAGGAAGTCAAAGGAATGGGAAACACGTGTGTATGGTCGCACGCGGGCAAATCCCGTATTGAAAGCTATCCCAAGCTCATTGTAAATATGCGTCTTCCGTCTATACGTCAGTCAACAATTAGCGCGTTTTTGCGGCTCCCGTAATGAAAGGGTTAAGAATTCCTATATTAAAATGCCATTAGGTAGCATCCTGTATATATAGTGTCAATACCCGATTGCAAATTATCATTCAGTTATACAATGTTAAATACAACACGGTTTCATATTTATACTGTTCCCTCTCTACTTTTACGTATTGAGATCTGTTCAACATTCAAATCATCGCAATGATAAATCCTAAATCGATCCCCGGTAAATAGAAGCGACCTTTGTCGATAGGTTTCTATTCATTCATATTGTATACCTTCTGGGTGTATATATAAATATTCTTATTTGAATATCATACATACCTATTCCTCATTATGTATGAGAATTTTTTCATTGTGAACAATTCAGAATATTTTTATTTTCCACGCAATGTATAATTATTTTATACATATAATATACCATATTTACTAGCAAACCTAGCAAACTGATTCATATAAATTTCTATTTCCTATTCTAATTTCATAATATCACCCGTACTATCGATTGTATCGTGTTTATAATCTACTTCGTTGAGTTTCACCAGGGGGCGCAAATATCATCGGATAAATCGTGCGTATTTCTGACGTTGTAGAGCCTCGGCTCTTGACTTCCTGTGACGATACTAATCCATATTTTGATCTGATTTTTTTTGTGTAGAAAGATGAAGGTTCGACCGAGGGAGGATGCTATCTCAAAATTGATTATTTGATGTAGAAATATTTTTTTTTTATTCGCCAAATTGGCTAAAAATTTGCTATGTTCAGATATATTTTTATATCTTTTCTTTTCGAAATTTCGAAAAAAGAGATAGTATCCTCCCTAGCTTGATCCTTTATCTACATGATGGGATCAAAAAATCATGAAAATATTGATTGGTGTTCAAATGAGAAGTCAAGAGCGGGAGTGCTGCATTCGGTATTCTGCGCGTCCCATTGCCCACTCTTAAATTCGCATCAGAGTCAGTCTTTTTCAGATTCGTTCGTTTTTCTGCCAACAGCTCTTGTTAGTGTTTGTGATTCAAATAATCAATATGTACAATGTAGAGCTCTTTTAGATAGCGGTTCACAGTCAAATTTTGCCACAAGCGATTTGATTCAACGACTGAATCTTCACACATCTCCTATAAACTTATCAATTTTTGGAATAAATCAGTCTTCATCAAAAATCACGAAACAAACCAATATAAGATTGAAATCATTATTCAATAATTATAAAACAAGTTTATCTTGTTTGATTATAGATAAAATAACTGACACTATACCCCAGCAAAAAGTCAACACACAAGAATTAAAAATTCCAGATAACATTAAAATGGCAGATCCCAACTTTTATAAGCCTAATAATATTGATCTCTTGTTAGGATCAAGTATATTTTTTGAATTGCTTTGTGTAGGTCAAATCAAATTAGGACAAAAACACATTTAGGTTGGATAATAGCAGGTCGTATGTTAATTCCACAAATCAATCAACAATCATCATGTTTTGTAGTGACGAATTCAGAGCTTCAGGCTCAATTAGAGAGATTTTGGCAGGTTGATGAAAATTTTCCCCAAGTAAAATATTCAAGGGAGGAGGACGAGTGTGAGGAACATTTCATTCAAACTCATAGTCGAGATGAGTCAGGCAGATTCACTGTTACACTTCCTTTGAAAAAGAATATCTCAGTATTAGGCAATTCACTGGATATGGCAATTCGACGGTTGTATTCAATGGAGAGGAAATTTACACACAATACCAATTTGAGAGACGAATACAGCAAATTCATGAAAGAATATGAATCACTTGGACACATGATTCGAATTAATTCCGATAACAGCTTTGAACATGATGATAGTTATTATTTACCGCATCACTTCGTAGAAAAGGTTGATAGTTTGACAACCAAACTCAGGGTTGTATTTGACGCCTCATTAAAAACGTCATCTGGAATGTCATTGAATGATGTTTTGAAAGTGGGACCAAGAGTGATCTTTTTTCAATAATTGTTCGTTTTCGTCAGCATAATGTTGTATTGATTGGAGATCTTGCAAAAATGTATAGACAAATAAAGGTTCATAAGTCTCAACGAGATCTTCAGCGTATTGTTTGGCGAGATGATCCTAAGGCAGAATTGAATCATTTTCAACTTCAAACCTTAACATATGGCATGGCACCTTCTTCATTTTTAGCTACACGGTGTCTTAAACAAATTGCATTGGAAAATCAAACTTTATACCCACGAGAATTTAAAATTATCTTATCCGATTTTTACATGGATGATGTTTTAACTGGTTCTCATGACATTGAAAGTTTAATTTCTATTAGAAAAAATTTAACAAAAATATTAGGAGATGCTTGCTTCGAACTTAGGAAGTTTTCTTCAAATGAACCTAAGGTTTTATGTGATTTAAAAGATAATAATCGAAACGTGCCATATATTATAACAGACAATGAACATACAAAAACTCTCGGAATTTTTTGGAATGCGTCAGCTGATGTATTTGAATATCAAGTGAAAAATTATGATTTTTCGAATACTATTTCAAAACGAACCATTTTATCATTCATCTCGAAAATATTTGACCCTCTTGGATTGTTAGGTCCGATAACTATACAGGCAAAGATTATTTTACAAAGGCTTTGGCAATATAAAATTGAATGGGACGAATCCATTCCTTCAAATTTATATGATACATGGAAAAAATTCTACAATCGGTTGAATGAAATGGACACTATTCAAATACCAAGACATGTAGTTTTACGAGGTGCATCAAAAACACAAATTCATTGCTTTTGCGACGCTAGTGAATATTCATACGCAGCAGCAATTTATGTGAGGTCTAAAAATGAGAGTGATATAACTGTTAGCCTATTATGTGCAAAATCACGGGTGGCTCCTTTGAAATCCATATCGATTGCTGAGTTAGAATTATGCGGGGCATTATTACTAGCTCAATTAAAACATAAAATATCATCAGCATTGGATGAACTACTCACAGAGGACATTTATTATTGGACTGATTCAACAATAGTCTTATCTTGGTTATCAGCTGAGCCTTATACATGGCAAACTTTCATATGTAATAGAGTTTCCGAAATTCAGAAATTAACACAGGTAGAAAAATGGCATCACATACGTTCCACAGACAATCCAGCGGATATAATATCTCGCGGTATAGAACCCACTGAAATTTCTAAATCAACTTTATGGTGGCATGGCCCTTCATTTCTAAGGCTATAATCAGAATCTTGGCCACAAAATTCACATATATCCAATTTCGCACGTAATCACTCATCAGACACACTAGAGTTTAAACGAAATACTACGACTAACACCTACGCATGCACCATTTCACTTGACTTATTAGAAAGGTTTTCTAGCTTCACGAAGCTTCAAAGAGTTGTAGGATATTGTAAAAGATTTTCAAGAAATTGCAAATCAACTCCTGAAGTTAGACAACATGGAAATTTGACCATTGATGAATTATATAATAGTACAAATAGGTTGATTTATTTAGTACAAGCACAAACTTTCTCAGATGATATAAAATCTATTAAATTTCATGGTTGGGTAAAATCGGATAGCAATATTGCATCTTTGAATCCGTTTATCGACAAAAATAATATTTTACGTGTGGGTGGCAGACTCAAACATTCTTCACTATCTTTCAACCAAAAACATCAAATTCTACTTCCAAAACATCATAAGTTCACAAACTTGATAATAAAATATGAGCATATTCGCAACTATCATGCAGGCCCACAAGCAACACTATCTTTCGTTCACCAAAATTACTGGCCTTTGAATGGAAAGGAAGCAGTGAAATCACTTATCCGTAAGTGTATAACCTGTTTTAAAGTAAATCCGATAGGCACAACACAGCAAATGGGTAATTTGCCAGATTTTCCTGTGAAACCATCTAGATTTTTTTCATTTTGTGGTGTAGATTACGCCGGCCCTTTTCAAATCAAAGATGGAAAAACTCGGAATAGAAAAAAAGTGAAAGGCTATAATGCTTGTTTATTTGTTTAGCTAGTAAAGCAGTATATTTAGAATTAGTCAGCGATCTCACTACTGAATCATTTTTAAATGCGTTCAAACGATTTGTATAAAGACGAGGCATATGCAGAAAATTGATTTCTGATAATGGTACAAATTTTATTGGCGCTAATAATGAATTAATAAAAGTTCAGGAATTATTACAAAATGATAGATTTCAACAATACTTGTCTCAACGTAATATTGAATGGAACTTTATTCCTGCGAGATCTCCTCACATGGGAGGTATATGGGAGGCTGCTGTACGATCTTTGAAATATTATTTGAAACGGGTAACAATAAATTTTTCGTTTACTTATGAGGAATTTCACACCATTCTCACACAAGTGGAGGCTATTCTGAATTCTCGACCTCTGATTTCCCTTTCCAACAACCCTAATGACCTGGAAGCTCTCAGTCCTGGGCATTTCATCATCGGAGAAGCTATGAACTCAGTGCCTCAAATAGATTTGCAAGATACGCCATTTAGTCATTTATCACGTTATGAGCATATATGCAAAATTTCTCAGCAAATATGGACACGGTGGTCAAGAGACTATTTGCATTCACTCCAACAAAGAACGAAATGGAAATTTCGTAAGGAAAATCCTGCTTTGCTGGTTGGCGCGCTGGTACTGCTGAAGGAGGACAATACGTAGATGGATTAGTGCGAGTCGTCAGTGTGAAAACTAAAAATGGTATCTTGAAACGAGCAGTTGCTAAGATCTGCTTAATACCAACTGAACTTTAGATACATTTTACCGATTGTTTGTTGATTATTTTTTGATGAATCGATCATTTGCATTGGAATGTTTTTTAATTAATATCGTTACAGTCCACTAATTATTCTTAAATTGATTTATATAATTTCATTTTTTGTATTGAAACGGAAATGTTTCAAGGGAGGCGGCTTATGTTAAATGAAATATAAGATAGTTCACATTAGTTCACACAGTATAAGATACATTCATATGTTTGGTTGTTATTGAAAAAGTCTGTCAATAAAATGAATCAAGAAAAGTCAAAAACATTATTCATCAACACACGAGGCATACTGTGACGCAGATTATGGAGGTGATTTAAAAACAAGACGTTCAAGAACAGGCATAGTTTTCTCTCCTGTAACTATCCCTTGCACATCATGATGACGAAGTTGCAAACTGATTTGCCGAACCATTTTGTTCGTGAAAAATACCAGGAGGGTGTTATCAAGATTGAACACATTGATGGGCAGAAACAAATTGCCGATATTATGACAAAACCTTTGCCTCGTATGCGTTTCGAAATGTTAAGGAATGTTCGATTATAATGGACTGTATTTTTTCATATATTTTTCTTTTGATTAAAAAAATCTGATTCAAATCGCGGATCGTGAGAGTAATTCTTACCTTGTTCGATTTCTCCTCTCAGGATTTCAGGATTTTTGCTTCTGAAGTTGCACTCGAAAAAGGGCTATCGCGGGTCACCAAATTTAGCGTCTTTTGAATCCAAAAAGGAATGTCACTTGTTCGACTAATAAATAGTATACTTGCTCTCGTCGTTCTCGTTTGACCGAATTCATGCGAATGTCGCATCTGTTCCAGTTGCTTTCTTCGCCGCAGAGGGCGCTGGTGTCAGGATGGGAAGTAACTCTTGACTCGCGGAAATGACGGTACATATTTGAAATTATGAAAATGACAAGAGAAATAACATGATTCTGAGTGCACTAACATGATTCGGAGTGCACTATATTATGATAAATAACTAAAACTATCTTAACTTTTAAATCAAACTAAGGGGACAAGAAGGACGAGAGACGTTCTTGAACATTCTCCCCACCTTTGTTAACTGAGATTAACAAAACAAAAAAAAACTAAGCAGGCGGAAAGGGACAAAGCTTGGTCAAAGGCCGCTTATAGGTCCCACTGGTTGTCTGAACTGTTGCAACACGTGCCACACCATCTTTACCCGGATGTAAATCAATAATCCTAGCAGTACGCCACTGCAAAGGCGGAATATTTTCGTGTTTAATCAAAACGAGATCTCCTCGTTTGATAATTAAATCAAGTGAATCCCACTTATATCTATTTTGCATATTGGTCAGATATTCCTGGTGCCATCTAGCCCAGAAATCTGCATGCATCCTCTGAAGAAGTTGCCATCTGTTTAAATGGTTGATTTTCAGATTTGAAATATCAGGGTCTGGTAGACAAGTTAAAGGTTCGGTAGTCAAAAAATGGCCTGGTGTCAGTACTGACAAATCGCGAGGATCGGTGCTCAATGGGCAAAGCGGACGAGAATTCAACATTGATTCTAATCTGACATGCTGATCAATCATAACACCAAGGTATTTTAGGACTGCAACTTTTTGCAATTTGGGACAGTTACACCCAACAAAATCTTCACATTTGCATTTGGGGGAGTGTAATTTAATATTTATATTGGGTTGGTCGCTTATCGTAGGTGAGAAGGTGATATATTTCGTTTTCGCAACGTTTAGGCTTAATAAGTTATGATTCAACCATCCCAACTTCTCCCAGTAAATATAATTGCTGTATCGTCAGCGTAGCGAATCATTTGGCCTTCGAAATTATTAATTTTTGCAATACTATTTATATAAATCAGAAATAGTATTGGTCCCAATACTTTACCTTGTGACACTCCCGTCTCAACTATTGATTCGGTGCTCAACACATCTCCTATCTTTATCTTCTGTGTTCGGTATTTTAAATAGTTCTCAAAAAGACCTAGCGTTAACCCTCGAATACCGTAGTCACTAATTTTAACTAATAATTTGTTATGGAAAACAGTGTCAAATGCCTTGACCAAATCAAGAAAGACGGCTAGGCACTTGATTTGTCCATGACACCCACTGTTTTTCCAACAAAGCTCATGATGGCATCCTCTGTATTATAATTTTGCAAAAATCCATATTGACCACTGGTTATTATATGCTTGTCCAAAAATGTAATTAATCGTGTCTCAAGAGCATGTTCGAATAATTTAGCAAAATTATTCATAACAGAGATGGGCCGATAATTTGTCAATAAATTGCGTTTTCAAGATTTGAATACTGGGATGACTACGGATTTTTTCCATTGCATAGGCATTTTTCCATTGAGAAAGCAGAGATTCATAATGTGTTGAAGAGGGATCAGGATATGTTTGTGGATAGCTTTTATAACTTTTCTACTTATTCCATCTGTCCCTGGGGAACAATTATTTTTAAATTTTGAAATAAGGGATATTAATTCTGAAGTTGTGATGGGTTCTAGGAATAATTATGATCGTATAGACAAATCATTTAAAAAGTGCGGTGGTGAATCAATTTTTTCAATATCTCTTGCCATTTTAGTCCCTAAACTAGAATAGAACTCATTGAACAAATTTGCTTTTTCGCTATTATCACTATTGACAGTCCGTTTTCGTTCAAAATGTCAGTCTGAGAAACATTCGAATTTTTTTTGGCGCCTGAGATATCATTTATTATACCCCAAGTTTTCTTACAGTTCCCAACTGCTTCAGTCAATTTTCCTTGATAAAAATCATTTTTACTATTTTTTATTAGTGTGTCCTGCTCAAGTTCAATAGAATAGTTATTCAATAGTTGTTTTTTTAATGAGTCCCGTTTATGAATTGAAGTAATTAAACCTAAAGAAATCCAAGATTTTATTTTCCGAAATTTATTTCTTAAGGTTTTTAATTTAGTCGCTTTTTCGATATATTCATTGAGTTTTTGAATGAAGTGATTGTAAGATATTTGAACGTCTTGATTACTTACTACATCTATCCACAGCTCGTTGCTAACCAATTTCTCAAGTTTTTCAGGATTTATTTGTTTAACAATTGTTTCGTTTCTAGATTTTGCAGGATTTGAATTTTGTTCTAAAAATTTAATGAAAATGGAGGTACTGAAATGATCAGTGATATCAGTATAAAAATTATAGGGTCTATTTGTATTTTATTCCTGATATGGTGATTTTTTTTAACAAAAATATGGTCAATAGTAGATTTAGATTCGAGTGTAACGCGTGTTGGCTTATCAATGTATGAAACAAATTCATTTAGGGTCAATAAATCAAGATATTTATTTGTTTCGCACAGATCTATTCTTAGTTAATTGATGTTGATATCTCCCAGATAAATTTCTAAGTTTTGCTTGTCTACTGATAACAGGTATTCTTCTAAGTCTTCAATATAACTTTGAGTGCTTGTTGAAGGGGGTCTTTAATAAGCAGATATACCAATTTTATTATTATTCTGCAAACTGGAAGTAGCACGGAGGAAATTACTATCGTTGATTTTTTTTACTACAATGGATGGAATTATATCATTTTTCATATAAATGATAGTCCCGTCACATTTATTTATGATCGAGTTATTATAATAGGCTGTGTAATTTGGTATTATGAAATTATTCAAGTCAACTTGCCTCGTTTCTGATGACACTATCACATCTAAGACATCTTTGCCCTTGTCCAGATAGATGAGCAGTTCATCGAAGTGCTTCCTCAGACTACGAATATTAAAATGTATTATGCCAATACCATTCTCTGTTTTTCCTTTCACCTCATCTATATATTCTTGTGAACTACTAAGTTCTCTTGTATCAACTTGCTGTTGACTGTCTATTTCATTTAGAAAGTCCAGCATAATCATTGCGAAACCTGAGGAACACCTGTAAATATTATCATGAGGTAAGATACACGGAGGACTATGTAAGTACCACGATTATGTTTGTAATGTGTAAGAAGAAAGGACACTTAGCAAAAATGTGCAAATCAAATCACAAGAACTATCATTACATTGAAACAGACACACTGAACTAGTGGAAAGTGAAGATAAAACAGTAGTGACAATGACTTCAAGTTGGATGTGATAATAGACAAAACTAAACATGAGTTAGAACTAGATAGTGGCGCGTGTGTTTCTTGCATCAATGAACACACTTTCGAGACATTGTTTTATAGATATACACTAAAGACTGATGGAATCGTTTTGCGCAATACCGAATCCTGAAGACAGTGAGGCTATATGCGGAGAAGGACTGTTGGCCAAAGAAGGTCTGTAATGAAGCCATGAAGCCCTATTTCAGAAGAAAAGACGAAATCATCTTAGATGAAGGAATTTTGTTATGGGGACATCGGGTAGTCGTACCTGAGACGCTGAGAAAAGAGATACTAAAAGATCTGCACTCCCCAGCCCATTTAGGCAATGGCAATGGCCACGAATTGACGCAGAGATAGAAGACCTCATTAAAGCTTGTACACCTTGTTTATACCAAAGAGGTGATCCACCTAAAGCAGAGTTTACACCATGGAAACCAGAAACAGCATCATGGGAGAGAGTGCATGCTGACTATTTGGGTCCAATAAAGAATACTATAATTCTCTTACTGATGCATATAGTAAATTCCCGGAGGTATATCCAGTGAAGACGATGTCAGCAGGAGAAACAGAGGATGAATTCAGGGACGCCTTTGCAAGATTCGGTATTCCAAAGGGGATAGTAACTGACAATGGGAGTCAACTAGTGTCCAGTAGAATAAAAACATTCCTATCCAAAAACGGAATTAAACAACAAAAGAGACGCCAGCCAAATTGATGTTTGGTAGGAGCCTGAGAATGAGACTGGACCTGCTGAAGAAAAGTGAGGAGATGATACCGAATCAAGCCACAGAAAACAAAAGAAGTCACAGACAAGACAGGCGAATCACTATAGCTCAGGAAGAACTAGGAATTTCAGAATGGAGAAGGTTATGGTTCGTGATTTAAGGAAGATGAACCAGAGCACGGGTCCAGGCGGAGGAACATCAGCATCTAAGATAGTTTATAAACCGCAAAGTGAGAACATTACACAAACTGCGGGTATCGAACAAATGGTAAATGTCATCGATGAAAACTATATTTCGAAGTTAAATTGCCATATGGCAGAGACAAACAAATATTCCAAGATGTATCGATATTAATGTGTTTGTTCTCAGGTAACTATATTGAATGTTCCGACATTTTGTAGTAGGTGAATATATTGACTTTATATTCTAGGGTTGTGAGGTATTCGTCAGGGGCTTCAAAAGGAAGGGTCACAAGACCACTCTTCAATTCAGTTTTTTTTCAGATGGCGCCCAGTCGCCATCTTGAAAGTTTCATCTGTTAATCTCACTCCAAAATATAGTATTCATGCATTAATTTCTTTATCCCAAGTTTTTTGAGTGGACCTGATCAAAAAAGTAAAGGATGGGGGACATATGAGAAAACCACAGTATAAGGAACTTTCAATAGAACTGATCTCAATAATTATTATCACTGAATAATATTATTGGCTCTCTGAATCACTACTAGGTGTCTTCGACTCGGGATAATTTTCTATCAACAACAAAAACATTCGTGCCCTCGAAAAAAATTATCGGTAATAATTCTGCTGCTAGGGAGTTTACAAGTGAAAATTCGACGGTATACATAAATCATGAAATATTTCAGACGATGCGGCGTTGCCACTTCTACTATAAAGTAGTAGCTACTTTGATTTTTCATATTGAACACCCTGTATTCTCTAACATTTTCAGATTCTCCTTGGAAAGCTGATTTCATCGATATATTATACTTGGGATCTATATCGAACGATTACAGAGACTGATTTAGGGTGTTACATATGAAAAAGCAAAGTAGCTGCTACTTTATAATAGAAGCGACAACGCCGCATCGTCTATAATATTTTAGCAGTGTAAATCATATTAATTTATGTATACTGTCGAATTTTGAGGTCGTCCATGGTCTGGTTAGCCAGAAACGTCTGATTAACGCTCATTGTGAAAAGCCCTGTATACATACTGACCAAGGATCTTGTTTTATGTCCAAAGGAACTCAAATTTTTATATAACAGAGGAGTTTCAAAAAATCTTCGTTCTCCATATATAACCTAGAAGGTAACGATCGACTAGAACGCTGCAACGGTATAATTTGGAAGACTATATCTGCAACTCTGAAAACAAATTGTCTTGAAATTGATCAATGAGGAAAAATACTACCCGGAGCTCTGCTCAATACGGTCATTGCTTTGTAGGTACTACAATCAATTGTACTCCACACGAAAAAAAATTCTCCATACTAGAAAATCATCATTTGGAGCTGCACTACCTAATTGGCTTGCAATCTGGTCTCAATCAGAAAACATAAAAAAAACAAATATGAACCTCTAGTAGAAGAAGCAGAACTTATCGATACAAACCCTGAATATGCTTTAGTACGATTAGTAAACGGAACTGCACTACCTAATTGGCTTGCAAACCGGTCTCAATCAGAAAACATAAATCTGTGATAAAACTCTTTATCTACAGTCAGCAGAAGAACAGCTTAATGCTCCGACTGAAAGTAGCAGTCCAGAAATGCATTGTGATGATGAAAATAAAGCAATCGTCCCAGATGAACATTTTTCAATTAAACCAACTATCACAACTCGAACGTCAAAAATTCTATGAATAATCAAGTAACTGAAAATCGAACAGAAAACGAAAATCTAGGACATATAGAACAGAACCCATAGATGTTGTCGCAAACCCTATACTTAGAAGACTATGTTTCGAAATAATACATCAGGCAGAGAATGTAGTGATACATTCTATATATTCATTCTAATGTTATCGTTCAAAATTGTCAAAATCTATTGTCATGCATACGTCAAGTTCTTGATTTGGAAGGAATTCATTACAAGGGTGTGCTTTGTGATATCTCGTTTGAAACATATTTCCATTATGTATTCAAGCTATTCACTGAGCAATAATTAGAACTTGATGAACATTTCACGAATGATTACGAATGATTCTGCGAACGGATACCACGCGCAGCACACGGCGATGGTTACCGGTTGAATACAGTCGGCGCGGCAGGAAGACTCTTCAGATGTCGGAAAATCAACGAGTTACACGTTGAATCTAGACTTTTTCAACTTGGACGGTCTTGAGGCACTTTTCCTACAAGGAATCTATATTTGTCATTGTATTCTCCGAAGCGTTCTTGTTTGATTTTTCTATTGGATGCTGTGGAGACCAGCAGACACTCCGTATGAACCATACGAACTGTGATGACGAGGTCTATCTGACAATCAATATCAGCACGGAAGTTCAGTTGAGAGCTGGGATTCGAGAAAGACGTTATACATATCGTGCCTGATTATTGTTGATAATTAAATAATAATTATATAAGTAAAAGTCTTAAATCGTTAATCGTGTTTCACTGTAATCCAACACAGTGGGTCATCCATCACAAATTGGGAACGAGGTTAAAATTTGATTTTTGTGTCTTAAAAGGTAAATACGAAATAAGTGAGTACATTCATAATCTTGTTATAGAAGGAATAAACTATTATATACAGAGTGCTGCTCTTGAACTGCCCCATTTATAACGGTATAAGAAACTGCAATATATTCACGAGATTGAGTTCATTCAACGATATAATTGTTTTGCTAGATTCCGGAGATTTTTTACTTCTATCAAGTTTTGTTCACAGTGTCATCAATATTCTCAAATTACGCTCATTTGCTATCAACGAATGATTTGTTCCTTTTTCCTTTCTACATTCTTTCTATTTTTCCCTCCTTTTACAATATGTAATGCACAATTATTATTATCACAAAGTTTTTCCCATTTTGCACAAAATATAATGATGGAACCCGAACTCTTTGTAATGAGATGTTACTTTCTCTTATACAATAAAGATATATATATCTACCTATCTATCTATCTATCTATTCCTCAAATTGTAAATACCGTCACGTGTGAATTGAGCTTCATCCGTAAAAAGACATATGTTCAATATTCTTTCATTCTGTAGTATCCTTCTACTGAAAACGATTCTAGGAATGTTATCCCCAATCTCCAACCTCTGTACTCCTTGTATGTGGAATGGATATAGATTATTTTTTTTCAACCTTCGCCAAACAAAGTTTTTCGGTATATTCAGGGCATTTCTAATCCTTCTAGTGCTAATTTCTGGATTGTTATTAATCATATTCAAAATATTGTGTTCCATACCTATATGTCTCCTTTCATGGTGTTCGTTCAACTTCACTGTTGAAAATCTTCCATGCATTCGCATGTAATTGAAAACTTGTCCAAATGTTTTGTTATTGGGTAATCGTCGACCAGGATACCGCCTATTATACTCTCTTCTCGCAGCCATTTCATTTCCATCACAAAAACCATAAATATACGTCATATCAGCATATTCTTCATTAGAATATGTTGAACAAACCCTTTCGTGACGGGAGCCGCAAATAAGCGCACATCGCTGACTGGCATATATGCGGGAGACGCATAATTTCGAAAGCTGTGAAATAGCATTTGGAAGCGGGAGTCGCACGAAAGCGAGACAGTATCACAGTATATTCACTCGAGCGTCGACGGTGATCCCAAAAGTGCAAGTTTTCTTCAGTTATACGTATTCTTTTCATAAAATGAGCTGGAGAAATACAAAACTGCTAACTGACGCGGATCTTGAAGCGTACTGGGCGCAGTCTGAGGAAGAAGACGATGGTGAAGATTTGAATTTTGACCAAAAAGTGGCTCAGATAGTGAAGGCCAGATTTTCGAAGAGGAAAACCATCTCATAGCAGAAAATGAATTGGCTAGTGATGATTATACTGAAGAACACTCGAATCCACCAGTAAATTTGCCGAGCGTAGGTGGTTGCACAGAATCTACTTCTGGTAATCATTCTATAATTTTTTTTTATTTTTGATCTCATCTGATATAATACTTCGGCTAGATAGATAAAAATAGGGCTTTCGATTATTTTCAGAAGAACCAAGGACGAAAAAAACCAAGAAGAATAATACCGAGGCAATACATTGGGAGACAAAATATGACTATATACCGAAAAAACATTCATTCAATAACGAACAATCCGGATGTTCTAACCAAGTGAATGATATTGAAGCAGTGGATTGATGACTCTCTCATGACGAAAATCGCCGAACAAATCAATTTATTCTATAGACAAAATCGGGGTGACCAGGCAGCCAATCATGTGAAAAAATGGAGGGATGTTTCCGTTGCGGAATTATACTGTTTCTTAGCTATTTCGTTACTTATGCCTCAAGTGAAAAAGTTGAAGATCACGAATTACTGGTCGAAAGATGCATTGCTAGAAACGCCGATTTTTTGACAAATTTTTTCTAGAGATCGCTATCTATCGATTTTGCGTAATTTGCATTTCGTGGACAATACAGATGAAAGAAACGAAGAAGATAAATTATGGAAAATTCGAATGGTCTCAACTCATCTCCAAAATTCTTTCACGAATATATTTTATCCATTCGAGAACGTTAGCATAGATGAAAGCCTTATGCTGTTCAAAGGAAGGCTTTCGTTCAAGCAGTATATACCCTCAAAGAGGCATAGATTTGGCGTGAAATTTTTTGTTCTGTGTGACTGTGAAACAGGATAAATATTGAAGTTTATAATATATTGTGGTACCGGAACTGATATCAAGCAAGAAGCTGATGATGTAGGGATATCAGGAAACATCGTACTGACTCTAATGGAAAAATACATGAATGCTGGGCATACACTCTATACAGACAATTGGTATACCAGCCCGAATTTGTATAATTTATTGTGGTCCCAAAAAACAAACGCATGTGGCACAGTAAAGAAGAATAGAAAAAACATGCCGCAGTTGAAGACAAAACTGAACAAAGGTGAGATAGAATTCAAAACCTCAAATAATCTTCTAGCTCTAAAATGGCAAGACAAGCGTGAGGGAAATATGCTGAGTACCTTTCATACATCTGATATGGATGTCATAGAAAAAATAGATCATAAAACAAAAGAAAACATTTCAAAGCCGAAGGTGATTATATATTATAATGCGAACATGGGTGCAGTAGATCGCACTGACATGTTACAAAGTTCCATTGAATCTGTACGCAAAAGCGTGAAGTGGTATAAAAAAGTATTGTTTCACCTTCTTGACATGTCGCTATTGAATGCACATGCAGTTTATAAGATGAAAATTTGTAACAATATATCTATAGCAGATTTTCAGCTTTTATTAGTAAAGCAGATCCTTGCCAGATTCCATGTAGGTACTCCGCGACCTTCAAGTAGGAGAACAGCAAATGAAGACTCACCTCTAAGACTGACTGGAAGGCATTTTTGGTCACATTTACCTAAAGATGATAAAAATAAGCAAATGAGGAAGAGATGTGTTGTTTGTAGTAAAAAAAAGGTCAGAAGAGAAACAACATATCAGTGCCAGTTTTGTAATGTTCCGTTATGTGCTATCCCTTGCTTCGAATGTTATCATACAAAAAAAGTTTATTGGGCTTTAATTTGATTTTTATCTCATTTCCTAGACATTTTCAGTTCCATTCCTTACAGAATAGAAGTTTCTTTCATTATTCGTTACAGAGAAGATGGACTTTGGTTAGTTTATGTCATTATCGTTCTTTGTTACATTTGGTTTTGTGAGTTGAAATAAAAATACAATTTTCACAGCTTCATGATTTCTTATATCATCCAAAAGTTCCATATTGGATTTTGATTTTATATCTCATCTAAAAAACGGATATTCTCCATTTTTTTGATGAGCGCATGAATGCGCACCTTACCTATATAACGGGAAACGCAAATATGCGGGGATACTGTGGACGTTAAACGCACGAATGCGAGATCACTGAAAATCCCCGTATATGAGCGATATCACGTAAAAAGAGGCCCGTTGCGAAAGGGTTAAATCACTAAATGATAAAGAGAAAGAGTAATAATCCCAAAATGATGTTGAATGTTTGACATAAAAACATATCATGTCAGTATCAGAGCTACCTAGATTCAAGGGATAGTGAATGGAAATGAATAGTACCACAAAGACACTTTCAATGTTTATCCATAGTTTGTATAAAATGCCAATTAAGAAAAATACCATTCTCCTGTTGCCAATTTCAGATATAATTTCTCGTGATATTTCGATGAACAATCCCCGGAAATTGAAGTTATATGCCACAGTAAACAGTTTGATTCAGCTTCTCGAGTTCTTTTCAAATATGTTAAAATAAGTAAAAGAACGGTCCAGCGTATTTTTCAGGTTCAGGAATGTATAAATAATGAATGTTCAATAGGATGATGAAGAACAATGCGAAACCTGTATAGCTTGATTGGGAAAATTCTAAATATTCCAATTTCCACTATCCAATTGCATAAAACTTCGAATTCAAATTCAGAAATGAAGTTGTTAAACGATCTGCGGGATAATGAAAAGTACACAGTTCGATTCAGTTTTTTGTGCCCTTTTCAAATATGTAAGCGTATTTTGTAAATTCAAAATCACAGGGTGTTGTTTGAGGGACCCCTAATAATGTTGAATTTTTGTTATTACGGACCTGGATTTTCCATATGACTGATAGGCAAGTCGCTTGGTTAGAAGTAGGAGAACGTATGTACTAAATAACAAAAAAATATACCAAGTGGTTCGTTAGTTATGACCCCACAAAGAAATGAGCAATATTGATAAAACACTCAATATCTCGATTATGAAACTCGTAAGACCCAACAAATATGGTATATTCGGAATCGCCTCGGTGACCTCTATCCACTGTTGAAGTATTTCCGTTTCCCAATGGGACACCCTGTATATACAGGGTGTTCCTTAAAGACATGCTAAAATTTAAGGGGGTGATTCTTTGACACATTTTAAGAAAAAACTTCCTATAAACGTATGTCCTAAAAGTCTTAACTATCAAGTGAAGGAATAGAATAGAATAGAATAGAAATTTATTGGTTTCACTAGATTACCATCATCATAATTCACAGGAAAAAACAACAATTGATTGGTCTATGAAACAAGTCAAAACTGGAGTGTACAAACACATTTTAAGACATGCAAAATATTAAACATATTACATAGAAGAAAGTAAATAACCAAACGGATACATTGATATAACACAAAAAATACACTGATATATATATATATAAAAGAGTCATACATAGTACACATTTACTACCTAGTTCGGGCTCAAGTAATCATTATTTCAAATAATCATCTACCGTGTAAGGCTCTAACTCAATCAGATATGACTTTAGGGATCAAAAGGTGGCCATTTCCAACAATTTCTATAATCAGTGTAAGTAATATCAAAAATTAATAAATTTGATTTAAATTTCCTTTTATAAAATAAAATAAAACTCGTTTTTGTACAAGCTGAAATTCATATTTTTCAGATTCTCATTCATTTTGGAACAAATCTGATCTCTTAATTTGCTATCAGTCGATGCACAAACGATTTTCATTTTTTTAAGCGAAAACCATGCGTCGGACAAAGAAAATCCATGAGATTAAATCTGCTCAATAATGAATGGGGATCTCAAAAGTAATTTTTATTTCGAAAGTAAGCAGTGAGTATTTTTTTCTCCAAAAATATTCGATACCAAACCAGTACGGAAGCCACTGGTAGAGGAAATGAAAAATTTCGTACATCACAAAATGCACCTTGATGCATAAAAGACATGTACCAAATTTTATAAAGATGTCTAGAATATTATCTCAGTTATTATTGAAAAACTGTTTTTTTTTCAAAATTTTATCACCCTGTATCTCAAAAGTTAAGACTTTCAGGACATATGTTTATAGGAAGTTTTTTTCTTAATCACCTCCTTAAATTTTAGCATGTATTTAAGGAACACCCTGTATATATATATAAGTTATATTACGAGATGAACTGCATAGTAATGTGTTAACGACCGATGACACCGACATTGAACTCCTGAGTCTGCAGTGTCATCGCTATTTTCCAGGAAGCCGCTTAGGGTTACGATACACACTTTATTCCGATATTGTATAATTTATAGTCAGTCTAGATTCAGAATTAGTATTGTTCACATGACATCAAATAAATAATTTTTAAAAAGTAACTTTGCTCAAAAGGTTATTTATATGGCGCAGTCGGTAGGATAGGTCGATCAACGGTTAGTGAATATAACAAGTTGATTCGTTTCAACGATTTATCGACCTATTCGAAAAATCGGTACGCGTACGGCAGAAAATCCAGTCAGGTGAACTGAGTAGCTTGACGAGAAGAATCCGTTCATTTCCGAACATCAGCAACCGAGAAGTACAATCGCTGTCTCTTCCAATGCCTGGCCCTGGACAAATGAAGTGGATTTGGATTTTGCTGTAAGTACCTATGTCATATAGAGGTTTTCAAGATCAGTACGATACGGAAAATTCTGAAAATTCTGAACATTCAAGTAATTCTGATTCGGACTCAAACTTCCTAGAATACCCCTCGAATCGCTCGAGATCACCAAATTTATTAAGACCTTCCCAATTAATTCCCGAAACAAATAACACAATGGCTGTGTTGAAACAAGAATATTTCAATATGATTCCCGATTTCCACGGTGAAATGGAATTATTACCGAGATTCATAGAAGTCTGCGAGAAACTAGTAACTAGGTTTTATAATGTTGAAGATGCACAAGATTTTCAGAATGAATATCTGATGTCAAGTATCCTAGCCAAAGTGAAAGGCGATGCCGCTTTGAAAATATCGTCCTGTATCATAAGAAATTGGGCAGATTTGAAAAATGCTTTACTAAACACATACGCAGATAAACGAGATATTTTCACCTTAAACATTGAAATGACTGAACTAAAACAAGTAAATGAATCACCGTTTGAATTCTACAATAGAATCCAACATATTCTGAATTTACAAATCGCGCAGTTAACCACTGGTGCAACCATAGAAGAAGCTACTATTTTAGGCAAATATGTTCGTAGTTTAGGACTTAGAGTTTTGTTAAGAGGATTGAAAGATCCGATTGGCTCTTTAATGCGTACGAAAAATCCGAAAGACTTGAATGATGCTCTGAATATGCTTACAAATGATTTTCAGTTGGACGCGGGTTCACAGAAACCATCAAGAAATCAATTTCAATCGAAACCATCATTCCAAAACTCTCAGAATAGACCACGCATTATTCCACCACTACAAATCACTAATTTCGGTCAAAATTCTCGAACACCTAATAGAACAAATAATTCATTCCAACAAAACCAACAACCAAACTCATTCCAAAATCAAAATAGAAACGTATTTGGACCCAATCGAATGCAAAATCTACCGAAACCTACACCAATGAGTATTTCAACCAGAAATACTTGGAGAACCAATCAACCGAATAATTCAAATCAAAACTATCGGTTGAATCAAAATCCGAATTTTAGACAAAATAGACCCAACTATATTGCTGAAGAATTATTCAATATAGACGATCAACCACTCGATCAACCACCTGATCAACGTATAGTTGAATACCCAGAAGACTTAGAACAAATTCCTGATGAATATTTTTTAGAACAAGAAGCCTCGGGAATAGAGAACGAAATAAGTTTGAACTGATGAATCTAACTTATAATACAAGCGAACTTCCATACATTGTTTTTCCAGAAAATAATTTGAAATTTTTGATAGACACTGGCAGTACGAAATCATTTATCAGACCTGATATTGCCAAAATCCATTTTAAATCATCAATTAAAAATGACTCTTTCCAAATTACAACTGCACATGGCACATCAACTGAAAAATATAGTACATTGATACCCTGTTCCAAAATACTCAATAAATTAAAATTACCTCTGAAATTTTACTTATTTAAATTCCATGATCACTTTGATTGTCTCTTAGGACACGACAATTTGAAATTATTGAATGCTATAATAGATCTGAATAAAAATGTGTTGATTACTCCAAGTTCACAAATAAAGTTGAATTTCCATAAAATATCTCCCTGTACAAATTTTATAGTAGTACCACCAAGATCTGAACAAGTAATCAAAGTCAATATTAGAAATATCAATGAAGGACAAGTAATTATTCCGTATACAAAAATTTCACAGTTAGAAATACCAGAAAACTTGACTTATATAAAAAATCATCAAGCTATTTGCACAATATTGAATCCATCAAATTCTCAATTGTTTGTAGACATGACAGAACCAATGGATGCCGAAATCTTTGATGAATATGAAACAATTTCTAGTCCAAATTTGAATAATGTAAACTTTGAAAAATTTCAATTTGATATTTCCAAAATCAGAACCGAACACATGAATTCGGAAGAACAACACGAAATAACTAAATTGATCAAAGAATATTCTGATATTTTTCATATTGAAGGAAACCAACTATCATTCACTAGTAAAGTTGAACATGTCATTAAAACTTCTGATGAGATACCAGTTTATACTAAAACTTATAGGTACCCTGAAATACACAAACAAGAAGTTAGTACCCAAATTAAAAACATGTTAGATCAAAATATAATCAGGCCATCTCACTCGCCATGGTCATCACCAATCTGGGTAGTACCTAAGAAGTTAGATGCTTCCGGCAAGAAAAAATGGCGTATCGTGGTAGATTATCGGAAACTTAACGAAAAAACTATTGGCGATTGATACCCCCTGCCGAATATCACAGAACTACTAGACAAACTTGGCAGATGTCAATATTTCTCAACGCTCGATTTGGCCTTCGGGTTCCACCAAATCGAAATGGACGAAAGTGATATCCAAAAAACCGCCTTCAATACTGGCAACGGTCATTACGAATTCCTTCGAATGCCGTTTGGCTTAAAGAATGCCCCTGCCACGTTTCAGAGGGTTATGGATAATATCCTCCGAGGGATACAAAATGAGAAATGCCTTGTTTACCTCGATGATATCATTATTTTCAGCACAAGTCTTCAAGAACATATTAGTCGTTTGCGAGAAGTATTCGAGAGATTGCGTAATTCTAATTTCAAAATCCAATTAGACAAGTCAGAATTTCTCAGGAAAGAAGTGGCTTATCTGGGCCATGTTGTAACGCCTGAAGGTGTTCGCCCGAACCCAGACAAAATTAGAGCTATTCTAAATTACCCATTACCAAAAAACACTAAACAAATCAAAGGCTTTTTAGGATTGTTAGGTTATTATAGGAAATTTATTAAAGATTTTGCCAAAATTACGAAACCATTGACGAAATGTCTGAAAAAAGAAGCGCAAATCGATATAAAAAATCCAGAATACCTTAAGTGTTTTGAGATGTGTAAGAACTTGCTTATTAATGAACCGATTCTCCAGTACCCAGACTTCACGAAAGATTTTGTTCTTACAACAGACGCAAGTAATGTCGCGATAGGAGCAGTTTTGTCTCAAGGTAAAGTTGGATCAGACCTACCAATTGCATAGATAGATAGATAGATAGATAGATAGATAGATAGATAGATAGATAGATAGATAGATATATTCAGCCAAGTTACACATATTACAGTGAGGCAACGTCTAGATACTAGAAGCTAATATAATAAGTAGACAAGAAAATGGACTTATAACTACTATAAAAAAATAAAAAAAAATAAAAAACATTACATATACACATTAAAACTGAAGAAATCAGATACTAACACAAATACATTTATTCATACATATGAATCTACTGTCAGGGAATCTTCCTCATATTCCTCAATACTGTAGTAGCATTTTTCCAGTAAGAAAGTCTTCAACTTTTTTTTGAAAATATTGAGGTTCTCTATATTCTTTATTTTTTGTGGCAATCTGTTGTAAAGATAACCTCCAGCGCATTCTGGCGATTTTTTATATCTAGATAGGTGATGTGGCTTAATGTAAATATTATATTTTTGTCTTGTTGAATAATTATGGACATTTTCATTTAAGGTAAATTTTGTGAGATTCTGGTAGATGTAAATTAATATTTTATACAGATATATACATGGCAGACTGAGCATTTTTTCATTTCTGAATTTATTTTTGCATGTTTCTCTGTAATCCAGATTGAAAATTATTCTAATAACTCGCTTTTGCATAATGAAAACTCTTTTGCATTCCGTTGCTTGGCCCCACACTATAATATTGTAACATAATATCGAGTATACTAGTGAGTAATATGCTGTAATGAGATCCTTTTTGGATAGTTCAGTTTTTAGTTGCAATAGGGCGAAAGTTGCTTTGGCCAATTTTGAACATGTGAAGTCAATGTTTGATGCCCATGTTAGCCCATTGTCTATTATTGTTCCAAGAAACTTAGTTTTAACAGAGACTTTGACTTCCTTACCATTAAGGTTCAATGTCTTGAATTGATTTTTATTATATATTTTGGTGACAAAGTGAATACAGACTGTTTTATTTAAATTTATAATTAGTGAGTTACTAAAACACCAGGCTTCAAATTCCTGAATCACAGTACTGGCTTTTGATTTTAAACCTTCCATATTTTCATCATCTATTATTATTGATATATCGTCTGCAAACATATATATTGCACCCTCACTGATATTTTCTGTTAAATCATTTATAAATAATAGAAATAATAATGGTCCCATTATGGATCCTTGTCCTACTCCGCTAGTGACATCCATAAGGTTTGACGTGTAGTCCTGTAGCTTCACAGCAAATTTTCTATTACTCATATATGAGTCCATCCATGCTCCAGCTTTTCCTCTAATCCCCAACCTTTCTAATTTATATAACAAGAAATCAGTACTTACTGTATCGAAAGCTGACGTGAGATCGAAGAATAGACCTAAGACTTTTTTTTTGTTATTAAGTAAATTATTAATATTCTGCACCATGTCTACCGTAGCTAATTCTGTGGATTTATTTGGTCTGAATCCAAATTGATTTTTTGTGAAGATGTTATATTTATCCATGAATTTGTATATTTGAATTGAAATTGCTTTTTCTATTATTCTGGCAATATAGCTCAAGATAATTATAGGTCTATAATTTTGCATAGATAATGGGTCATCCTTTTTATAGATTGGAATAGCTTTTCCTAATTTGAGTTCATCTGGAAACTCACATAGTTCAACAGATTTGTTTATTAGCAAGGTTATATAGTCTGCAAGTTCATGCTTGCAAAACTTCAACAGTTTAATGGGAATTTCATCTAATCCAGTAGAATTTTTTGTTTTCATATTTGTTATTATGTTTATTACATCATTTCTATTGACTGGACATAGAAATATGGTTTGATTGGCCTTGGCAGGATTAGAAGAGTTTTTAGACATACAGTTCCCAAAATGACTTTTTAATTGACAATCTGTTTTATTCGAGAAGTAAACTGCAAACTTCTCACAGACTTCACTGGTGTTTGTAATTTTTTTACCCTCACATTCAATAGCAATAGATTTTATTATTGATTTCCGACCTAGCTTGGTATTAACTATGTTCCAGATTGCTTTGGGCTCATTTGATGCATTATTTATATTTTCTGAATTTCTTTTTATGATTTCATTTTTTATCTTGTTTCTGAGTTCCCACTTCTTTTTCCTGTACGATTCCTCCAGTACTTTTTTATTTTCATCTGACGACGCCTTCACTACCCAATTCAGGAATTTGAGTGCTTCTACCTCTTTGTCATAAACCTGCCTAATAGAATTGCAAATTGTCGTTGATTTTATTTTTTTAATAGAGTTAACTATTGGACATGTTATATCAAAACACCATCTGAAATGTATATAAAATTCTTCAAAAAAATCATTTATATTTGTGTATGCATTGTCAGATATATCATAGTACTGAACAAATATAATGGCAAATTCAATCATGTTATTTTCCGACAGTTTTCTATGACTGGTAATTTCAAGTTTTTTTTGTTCCGGTATTTTTATCGTTGATTGAAAGAACTGTGCTTTATGATCTGCAATAATAGTTTCTATAATTTTATAGTCATATGGTTCGTCAATGTTTGTAATTACATGATCCAGTGCCTTTTTTGAGTTGAATCCGTTTCGTGTGTCAATTCTTGTTGGTTCATTTGTCAGATTTCGTAACGAAAATGAATCCAACAGATCTTTGAATGATCTGCTGTAGTAGTCATCCGCTAGTACGTCAATGTTGAGGTCACCTGTTATGATTATGTTGACAAACTGTTTTATAATTTTATTTAGAAGGAGTGTGAATTTTAATAGAAATTCTTCATAATTAGATGGGTCTGGTGTTCTATAGGCACATATGATACAGAGTTTGTTGTCGAGAAAAGATACTCCTGATAGTTCTGTAACTGTTTCAACACAGAACGATTTCAGATATTTCAGTGGTTTACAATATTTGGCATAGTTATTTTTACAGAAGATTGCCGTTCCCCCATGAATTTTTCGTTGTCTACAGTATATATCAACTATTCCATATCCCCTAATCACTGTTACGGTTGATTGAATTCTATTGAGCCAATGCTCGCTACTACAGAAGAATATAGGGTTGTTATGGTTAGTTAGAATTTCTAGTAGGTGAAGCTTATTACTAATTCCCTGACAGTTTACATGAAAAACGCTAATATTATTTGTTACTACTTGCTTATTTATTGTATTTATTTCGTTTTTACTCCATCCAGGGTCGTCCAGGTTTTTGTTGAAGAATTCTGAAGAGACATTCAAATTTGAGGATCCACCTGTTCCTGGGGTGACATCCTCTTTTTCATTAAAAAATGGGAGACTAGTGCGCCATTGGGCCAAACATCGCGATTCCAGGCTTTTTTTAGGTTTGTTTGATGGATGGTAACTTTCATAGAAGCATATAATTCTGGTCTTTTTGAGGTATGTTTTTCACAGGAGACCTCTGGAAAGTCCTTAACAAGCATCTTCTTTAGATCCTCAGGTTCTGTTTTTTCATGCAATCGGGTCACGTGCAGTGATACCAGTTTAGGAACAGCGGTGATGCCCATTGTTTCTTCATTTTTCCCAACTACGAATCTACGGTTTTTCTTGTGTGTTACTTTTTTCCATTCATCATTGCTATCTGGTTTTTGCAGTTGTCCTAGATCCTGTAGTTGATTTGCTACGCTCAATGTTGTTGCCTCATGAATCGCCGAGCTTACTTGCTTTATATAAAAAATAGTCGGTTCTTTGTTTATTTTTCTTATTGCGCCTTTTTGTTGCGACGCTCGTCTGTCAGGTTTTGTGTTGATGTCTGTCTTCATCTCAAGGTCGACTACTTCTACTGTTGGTCTTGATAGTTTTGCGTTGTTTTTTGCTTCATCTTTTACCATTTTTTCTTTCTCGTATTTGGATAGCTTCTCGGTCAAGAATTCGATTTTTTCCTTTAACAATGCACAATTTTCGTAGAGAATGTCATTTTTTGATTCTAGTTCATTGATAATTCGCCTCAAAAGTTTATTTTCTGCTTTCGAAACAGGAACACTTTGGTTATCACTTTCTTCTGTGATGTTTACACTTTCACTTTCATTAGGTTCATGCTTACAAACAGAACTTTTTGCTTGTGCTGACTGCACCATACATCTTGGATGAAACAACTCTCTGCATTTTCCACACTTTACAAAATTCAAAACGCTTTTCTTACAGTGTTTGCACTCATTTTTCAGACAAGCTACATTCGGTGAACCAGTCACCGCCGCCATCTTATATATGCGAGCAGGACATTAAATGAGTCGGAACAAAACTATTCCGTTATTGAAAAAGAGCTTTTGGCAATAGTATGGGCTGTTAAGTACTTCAGACCATACTTATTTGGAAGAAAATTTAAAGTTGTTTGTGACCATAAACCATTGCTCTGGCTGTTTTCACTGAAAGAACCGAATTCTAAATTACTTAGATGGCGTCTCAAGTTAGAGGAATTCCACTACGAAGTTGAATATAAAAAAGGAATTCAAAATAAAAACGCAGATGCTCTATCACGGATAGAAATCAATATGAACGAGACAACCAATAAAGATCCGCGTAATATCTTTGAATATATCACAAAATTCAATCAAGATCTAGAGAAAAATAAAACCGATATCGAAATAGATGATCAGTCGATGTTTGTTGAAGCTAACGACTTAGATCAAGAAAATAACGCAAATTTTGGTTGTTGAACGACGACAAGGCTTTTTAAAAATAAGGTTTTATTTTTAATCAGCAACTGCTCATTACAAAGGCTTATAAGAGAATGAATCTCGGATTAAGTTATACAATTCAAATCACGAATAGCGCAGTGGGGTTTATCTAATGCAAGCTCAGTGGTTTTCTTGATAAGTGGACATTTTCTATACATATAACTCCTCCCTCCTTAAGATCAAAAAATCACGGAGTGATTTTTGGAAGTGATTTCACCAATTTCCAAATCTTGAGGTTTCCTTTTTCTTCTTTTGATGAAAATGTTCTTGAATAAGGGCCTCTCCCAAATTCTTGTTCTCCATGCAATAATCATAATGATTGCTATGATTACTGCAATTACTATCCAAAGGATTGTGTTGTACTGGGTGTTCGAGTATTCTCGTAGTTTTACTGGAACTAGTTGTTGAGAAATTTCTTTCATTCGGTATATCTCGTCCATGTTGATTTTTGTTAAATTTGGCATCTGGTAATCTTCTATTTGTTGTTTTTCTTGAATGTTGATCTTCGGTAAGATGAGTGGTTTGCCTTCTTGAATGTTTTTCTCATTTACGTACTTTCTTGTATTCACTATGATGGAACAGGAGTCTGGAATTTTAATCAGGGTTGGAAGTTTAACTTCAATATATTGGTCTGCTTTGCATTTGGAAAATATCCTTTCTTCTTTGGCTGGTACGATCAGTATCTCTTCATTGGTGACTTGTTCGACGATGGATTCTTGTATATGGATTTTCAACACCTGGCAATGTTGCGGGAAGTTGTTCTCTAGTAGTTCAAGGGTGCAGTTGTCTTCAGGGTAGAAGTTTTCTTGACAATAATGGTTTTCTTCTAGTAGTGGACATGCTATTTCCTCGAATTGGTATTTCCTTGGTGTTCGTGCCAAATATGGGTATTTTGGGATAAATATTTGGTTATTTTGGATAATAGGATATAGGTGATGAAATGTAAAGATTTCAGTTCGAATTATGGGTATATGAATTGCAAATATCAATTTGGTATCTAAGAACGTTACTTGTGTTCCCAAAATTTGATAGTATGTTAAGATGTCTTTAAATTGTGGAACTTTTTCTTTTGTATAAATGTTTTCTACATACTTAATAATTTCTTCGAGTTCATCACTTGTTACAATTGAATTATGTAAAGTGTTTAGTTTTGCAAACATAATAGCGTCTTCTACATTGTCAATAAATGTTATCATGTTTTGACAATCGAGATTAATTTGTGTTAATATTCCTTGAAAACTGATGTAATCAGACATGTTCTGAATGGTCTTTTGAACAGCTATCTGAAATATTTTCAATCCATGTTCAAGACTTTCTTGGTTTTTGCTGATAATTGCAATTGTTTTATTATAGTTACTTATCAATTCTTTTGAAAGAGATATTTGTAAGTTCAATTAATTGACTATATTTTTCTGATTTTGTTCTAATATTGATATTGATTGATCGTATCTTTCTCCGTCTTCAGCATCAAGGGTGCCAAAAAGCCACTTATTTACTTTTCCTACTCCATTAATTATTCCTCTCTTATGACGAATATGTGGGTATAGGTTTCTTAGTTTTTTCTGAGTTATTTCGATCAGATATTCTGTTCTCAATAATAAATTCTGCGATAAACCATGATATGATATAGGGTTTTTTACATTCACTTCGTTAATATTACTCTTTATAGTATTAAAATATTCCAATAGATTATTAAGTTGATTAATAATTGGTTCTAAATCTAAGTAATGCAAAAACGTATGCTTAGTATATATAAGCCTAGCTTTTCCCAATTGTATAGGAAGCATGAAATTATTCAATGAGGTCATTTGTATGTCATCATTATTACATTTTATACTGAGTGTTTGAAGAAGAAGGATTGTCTTCATCAACAATATCTTCATGTTGTCTTGTTTGTTCTGTTTTCTTGTCCTGCAACAAGGGTTTCGTATTAGTTTTCGCTTTAGGTTTTTTCGCGATATTTTTATGGTATGTTCCTTTACTCGTTTTTAGTTTAATGTCAGTTTGATCGATTAATTCGGCCTTTTTGAATTTCGGTTTATCTTTGTTTCTGAATTTATTTTTTATATATACAGGGGTGTCTTTAGGATATTCCAAAGGTGTATCTCGTTTTTCATTAAGTTTTTCAATAATTTTCTCTTTTGTATTTTGGTTTACTTCCTGAATCTTTTCATATAATTTTTTAGAGATTTCTTTATGGTCTTGAACGTAATCCGAAATTATTATACGGTCGCTTAAATCAAAAGGATCAGTGTTATTAATATGGCCTTTTACTACTTCAAAAGGAGTAAATTTTGTTACACTATGTATTGAGTTATTATATGCTAAAATTGAATGTTTCATTAATTGTTCAGTTGTATAATCTTTATATTCCTCTTTTAGGCATCGAAAATGTTCGATTATAGTTGAATGGAATCTTTCAACAGGGGAATTTGAATTACTATTCTTCGCTGTTGTATAATGAAGTTCTATTCGATGTATTTTACAAAAATTTTCTACATCTTTATTTTTAAATTCACTACCTGAATCAGTTGTTATTTTTTGTGGTAGTCCATGATGAGATATGAATGTTAACAAATTATTAAGTATTGATATTCCTGTTGTGCTTTTTAAAAGGTATGCCTGCCCATATCGTGAAAAAGAATCTATAATTGTTAGATAATTTTCATTTGATATAGTGAATGTATCCATGTGTATATGATGTGGTTTAGATGATGGTTTAGATGTGGTGGGTGTTAAATTGAATTTAATCACTGGTGGATTCCTGTCATATTTGTTCTTTTGGCATGTTTCACAATCATTAACATAGTTTTCGATGTCCATTGACATTGTCGGCCAGTAATATCTAGAAGATAATGATGTTTTCATCTCATTTATTCCTCTATGTCCACTTTTGTAAACATGGTAATATTCTAATTTTTGTTTTTGTTCTTCTGTGGTTTCTATATCAGTTAGAAATTTGGGACATTGTAAAAATTTAAAAGCAGTATTATGGAAATATTTTTGACTTACAATTGTGAATAGTCTCGATATTTCTTGATTTTTAAAATTTATTGCATATAGTTGTTTAGGATCAATAAAGTCTTTAATGAATTTCATAAGATGTTGTTCTGAATTAATTTTTGGGATGGTTACGTTTGTTCTTATGTGATCGAAAACATTTTCAATTCTACATTGGATTTTATTCGCTTCACTGTCACGTATAAATAATTGATTTTTATAGGTGTTAAGTGATCGTTCTGATATTGGAATTTTTAAGATGGGGTCTTCGACAGATGTGTGCGCTGTTTCTAGGTCAGTTTGTGTTTGTGGTTTTCTTATCTGAATGTCCGAGATAATATTGATATGTTCATTTTCTTTGGGTTGTATTAGTTCTAGTATTTGTTCGTCTAGCTGTGGTAGTTGGTCAGCGTTTTGTATATAATCTTCAATTATATTATCTACGTCTCCTGGATTGTTGACAAGGGATTCTGTTTCGAATGCATTTAATTCTAGGTCATTAGTTATAGGATATCTTGATAAACAGTCGGCTGCTGTATTATTTTTTCCTTTTTGATATTCAATACTGTAATCGAATTCTTCGAGTTTCAAACGCCATCTGACTAATCTAGAATTCGGTTCTTTTAATGAAAAAAGCCATTTTAGTGGTTTATGGTCTGTAAAAATAGTAAATTTTCTTTCGAATAGATACGGTCTGAAATATTTACAACTCCAAACGATAGACAAGAGTTCTTTTTCAATCGTGGAATAATTGATTTCCGCTGGATTCAATGTTCTTGATGCATAACAAATAGGATGTCCGTTTTGAGAGAGTATAGCGCCTATTGCATAATTTGAGGCGTCTGTGGTTACTTCAAATTTTTTATTGAAATCAGGATATGTTAACACTGGTTCTGATGTTAAAATGTTTTTACATATGTTGAAGCTTTCTATGAATTCTTTATTATGTTCAATTTTTTCATTTTTCTTCAGACATTGAGTCATTGGTTTTGTTATTCTGGCAAAGTTCTTTATAAATTTCCGATAATAACCTAATAGTCCTAAAAATGATTTAATTTCTTTTTGTGTCTTTGGAATAGGGAATTTCTTTATTATTTCGATCTTTTTAGAATTTGGTTTGATACCTTCTGGTGTTACTATGTGTCCTAAAAATTCTACTTCTTTCCTGAGGAATTCTGATTTATCGAGTTCGATTTTCATACGTGCTTCTCTGAGTCTAGAAAATACTTGTTTTATATTCTGTATGTGTTCTTGCAATCCAGTGCTGAAAATTATTATATCATCCATATAAACCATGCAAATTTTATTTTGTAAATCTTTTAAAATTTCGTCCATAACTCTCTGGATAGTAGAGGGGGCATTTTTCAAACCGAAGGGCATTCTAAGATATTCATAATGACCATTTTCTACTGTGAAGGCTGTTTTTTCAATTGAATTTTCATTCATTTCAATTTGATGAAATCCGCTCGCTAAGTCGAGTGTTGTGAAGTATTGTGCTCTTCCTAACTTGTCTAAGATGTCAGTAATATTTGGTATTGGATATCTATCATCAATTGTTTTTTCATTAATTTTCCTATAGTCTACTACGACTCTCCATTTTTGTTTATTTGATGCATCCATTTTCTTTGGGACAATCCAAATAGGGGATGACCAAGGACTATGTGATGGTCTTATAATATTCTTTTCTAACATGTCATTAATTTGTCTCTGTACTTCTTGTTTATGTATGTACGGGTATCTGTATGACTTGGTATACACCGGTTGTTCATCTGTTGTTTTAATGTCGTGTTTTATTTTTGATGTGAATGTTAACATTTCATTTGGGTTACTGAAGATATCAGAGAATTCTTTGCATAATTTTAAAATTGATGTTTTTTCTTCAGAATTCATATGACTAGAACGTATTTTCTCTTCAACTTTGAACATTTTTTCATGTTGGATTTCGTTGGGATTGATGAAATTTTCAATTTTGAATATTTCATAATGATTTGAATCAAATTGTTCTACTGGTATAGTTTCATTTAAAATAACTGATATACTTCTGTCTGTTGGATTGAATATTTCAATAGGTGCAAATCCTTTATTTGACATAGTTAAAATTTGGGGAATAATTAATTCATTTATCGTTCCTTTAATGGTGAGAATTTCTCCTTCGTAAATACTTACTGGAATATTTTTTATAATTTTCTCTTGTGGATTCACTGAGAATGAAAAACTTGCTTCGTTTGATTTTCTGAATTCAAAAGGTATTTCTATATGAGTTCCTATTAGGCTTTTATTAATCAAATCGATGTTTAATCCCATATTTATTAAGTCTGTTAATCCTATGACTCCATCAAAGAAATCATGGAAATCAAAGAGTATGAAATTAATATCATAATTTGTGTTGAATTCTGGGAATGCTGGTATTATTGCTTGATATCTTGCTATCTGACTTCCTACAGCTGTTTTAATGTTCGAATTACAATGAAATATCATGTTTGGATAGTATTCTTCTGCAACTGATGGTTTTAATATAGATTTAGTACTACCAGTATCAATGAGAAAGCGTAATTTTGGATGTTTAATTTTAACGTAAGGTAGGGCGTTGTTAGAAGATATATTTATTTCTACTATGTCTGTGGTTTCGTAAGGCTGGTTAAAGAAAAATTTTCATTTTCATTTACTTGGTCGTTAATGATTTGTTCTTCAGAATATAATGAATTCTCATTTTGGGTTTGAATATCGTATTGGGGTTGAATGTCGTATTGAGGTTGAATGTCGTATTGGGGTTGATTATTATAACAATAAGGGTTTGAATCGAAACAATCGTTTGTTTGATATTCAGTATCATCTTGATTATTATAATAACAATCATATTCATTTTCATTAGTATATAGCTCTTGAAATTCAAAGTTTGGTTTCTGATTATAATTCTGAAAATGATTTTGATAAGGGGGTCTACTATAATTCTGCATTGGTGGTCTTTGAGACATCATTGTGGGATTTCGGGATGTAGTTGACATTGGTTCTTGTTTAGGGAGTTGCGATACAGGTGTATTTTTTGGCTTAAATACATTTTGAGGTATTCCAAATACTTCGCGATTTGTTGGAAATCGTCTCTGTGGTATTTGTCTCGGTTGAATGTTTATTGGCTGATTGGGCCACGTTTGCCTTTGATTAAAGTTCAGAGGAAAATTTGGTTGTGGTCTATATTGATTTTGAAATACTTGTTGTCTATATTGATTCTGATTTGGATGTTGTCTAAGTGGGTTTTGAATTTGTTGATAATTATTGCTTCGGAATGGAAATTCATTCGCTCTGTTATTACTTGGCATTTTAGAAGGTGGTCTATTATAATTATCATTCGTATTGTTGTAAAGTTTTTCGAAATTTTCGTATTCATTTATATAGGCCATAGCATCTTCCAGTGATGCTGGATTTTTGATGTGTAAATTGTTTTTCAGGGTGCCTGTACATCCTGCAATAAACGTATTCAATGCGGTTTTGTCATAATGAGAAATTTGAAAAAGTTTTTCGGCTTCCTGTAATTCACTGTTACTTATTCTTTGAATGACTTCACTTCTTAGCATCTGTAATCTACTACCGAAATTAATTAGATGTTCTCCTTTATATGGTCTTGTTCGTGTTAATTCTTGAACTAAACAGTCCAAATCTCTGCGATCTGAAAAACATTGTTTCAGTGCATTTTTAATACTTGGCCATGTATTTAGTTCTGCTCTATTTCCTACCATCAATTCAGCTTTACCTACAAGTTTTCCTTGCAGACATTCAAATATGTGGATGTTCAAGCTTTCATCGTTCATTATTCGATACGAATCGATCAATCTCTCGCAATTGGAAATAAATCTATTTAAAGAGTCACTATCTCCGTCAAAAGGTTTAATATTGTTCATTTTGGATTTGAAAAGATCCCAGTTCATTCTAGGTATTGGCTGTTCGTGTGCCATGATGAAATTTATTTTCTTTCTGAGTTTCTTTGAAGTTTGATTTGGATATTACTAATTTTATGTTGGTGATGTGTTTTGCTTTCTTTGTTGGTTTGTTCTCGATGAACTGATCCTAACTATCTTCACTGAAATCCTTATACAGAGGGTTCAGGAAAGGTGAAAAGGAATTTGGCACTTACAGTTTCGATTTTCTTCGAAGCGCTGTAGTCTCCGGTTTTCCTCTCCCAGGGTTGATTTTCTTCGCTCTGCAATGACAGCTTCTTCTTGACGATGGCTCAACTGGTTTGCACGGCAATGTTCTGACTTTGAACTGATGTTCTGTCCGATATACACTCGAACAAGTATTTTCACTACCGAACTTTCGTTTTCCCGATTAATCGTTGATACGAAAAACTGCTCGTTCGATACGGTCAATTTTCGGGAATCCTACCGACTGCGCCAATTTTGGTTGTTGAACGACGACAAGGCTTTTTAAAAATAAGGTTTTATTTTTAATCAGCAACTGCTCATTACAAAGGCTTATAAGAGAATGAATCTCGGATTAAGTTATACAATTCAAATCACGAATAGCGCAGTGGGGTTTATCTAATGCAAGCTCAGTGGTTTTCTTGATAAGTGGACATTTTCTATACATATAACTCGCAGAAGAAGATAGTCACCAAACTATTCATTCTAATTCTGAAAACCCAATCGTCGGAATCCCAATAACCGATTGTCCAGTCAATTTTGGAAAAAATCAAATAATCATATCCGAAGTGAATTATGAACCAGCAACACCAAGTGTCATTATGCTATATAAGACAAAACAAAGAATCCTGATTCAGATATCACGAAACGATTACGAACAAGATATTATAACTTTCATTAGAGAATTTATTGTACCTAAAGTAAAATACCACATTTATTTTGAAGATCCAATCTATGAAAAGTTTTCGAACGTTTTACAAAGATTCTTCAAACATTCTGAAATCAATCTTGTCAGATGTACTAAAAAATTAATTGATGTTACTACCGAAGATGAAATAAAGGAAATAATTTAGAAATATCACGAAGGTAAAACCAACCATAGAGGCTTGGATGAAACAGAAAAACGAATAAAATCATCTTACTATTGGCCTAATCAAAGAAGATTAATACAAAATTACATTAACGAATGCGAAACTTGTTTAATTACGAAGTACGAGAGGAAACCATTAAAACTCGAATTCAATGTCACACCAACACCTGTAAAACCCTTCGAAATATTGCACATTGATAGCATAACTTTGAAAAATGCAAAGTTGTTGACTATCATTGATTCCTTCTCAAAATATGCTCAAGCATATAAATTGGATTCAGCCCAAGGTTCAGAAGTCGTGAATAAATTAATAAAATATTTCACACATCATAGAATACCAGATCAAATAGTTTCTGATAATGGATTAGAATTTAAGAACTCACTAGTGAAAGAATTACTCGAAATTCATAAGGTCAAAATTCATTTCATAAGTTCCCAACACCCTGAATCTAATGGACTCATTGAAAGATTCCACTCGACCCTCGTGGAGCATATTCGACTTCTCAATAATCAGCAAGAATATAAAGATTATTCAATTGAATCAAAAGTGAATTATGCCCTATTAGCATACAACAACACTGTTCATTCTGCAACAAATATGAAACCTTACGAAATTATCACTGGTCATTTAGAAACGGATTGTCCATTTAACATTGATATAGAAAAACAACTAGTAAATAATTATATTTCCAGTCATAAAGATAAAATGAAATTGTTGTATGAAAAATTGAATAATGACTTACAAAAAAGCAAAGAGAATGTGATTCAAAGAGCTAACAAAGATAAAGAACCGATTCCCGAAATTCCAGAAGTAGTTTATGTCCATAATAAGCAAAAGCAAAGAAAGACCTTGAATAATTTCAAACGTGAAAATATCAAAAGTGTTAATCAAGAACTCAAAACTGCAAAAATTGACCCAACACACAAAAACACTGTAGATAAAATTCATCTTTCAAATATTAAAAGACCTAGACAAAAAATTAAATTGAAAAATATTTCAGATCCTTCTACTTGTACTTCGGACACGCAACAGAAATAGAAAACATCACTCAAAATTTGGGAATCCTTCCAATCAAGCTAGGTCCTGCGAAACTTCAAAGAACGGAACATACTTTCACCCACTTTTACGACATCAAGCCGCTTCTCGATGAATACAACAATCTGAACACTCAGTATGACGTCTACGAGAATCTCAAGAATAACACAATCTATGCCAGATCTGTAGAAAATTATGCCACCATTGTAGAATATACACGAGCCAGTATTAAAGAGAAATTCGAAAATATTCAAATTCATACTTCAAAGCCTAGAAATAAAAGAGGACTAATTAATGGTTTAGGATCAATTCTGAAAGGTTTTACTGGAAACCTCGACGCTGAAGATGGCGAAAGAATAAATAATATTTTAGATCACTTGAAATCGAATCAAATAAATCTTCAGGAACAAATAAAGAATCAATACAGTTTGAATGCACAAATTGTCCAAAAATTCAATGATACAGTTCGAGACATTCAACACAACGAACTTGAACTAAAATCAAGGATTTTACAATTGAAAACAATTATGAAGGGAGAGATACAACATCAACATATTCTATACCTAAGGATATTTTAAATCAGATTATTATTCTTCTAAATGGTATTCTCAACATTTTGCAAGACATCGAGAACTCATTAACTTTTTGCAAACTCAGAACTATGCATCCTAGTATTATGAAACCGAAAGATTTGTTTCTCGAACTTGAAAAAATCTCATCATACTATAAAAATCAACTCCCGTTCGAATTATCTTACGAAAACATTATAGATTTCGAATCAATCATAGATGTGAAATGTAAAGTAGAAAAAGATAAAATTTATTATTTCCTATCAATTCCCATCGATTTTGAGACAACATTTGATCTCTACTATTTACTTCCTATACCCACAAAACATGAATCAGAATTCCTTACGATCATTCCAAATTCAAATTATTTACTGAAATCGAAAGATAATGAATTGAAAGAACTAAATGACAGATGTACCCAAGGTAAAACATTCCACTGTCCGAACTATTTGCTGAGGAATTCAAAGACAACCTGTGAAGAACAGATCATTCTCGAAGAAAACTCTAGTAACTGTCAATATAGCCGATTGGAAATCTCACAAAGTCAAATAGAGAGAATACCAGAAATCGACGAATATTTAGGAGTATTTCCACAAGAAGAGAAATTGAAATTTCAGTGCGAAAAGGAAATAAAAACCAAAAACTTAGCAGGAGTGTACCTGTTGAAGAATTCAAAATGCAAGCTGTTGTTCCACGGACAAGAAATGGTTTTCCAAGATAAAACTTATGGGACGCCATTGTTAGCGAGCAAACTGATATTCAACTTGGAAAATGAAAATTTCACGGATTTCAAGATCAACCTGAAGACGCTCAAAATTGCAGAGATTCCAACAAACAGAATTATTCCAATGGAAATTCAAGACTTCAATTATCACAAACCAAGCATCTGGACAATCATCCTGTACATCAGTATTCCTGTGATAGGCACGATTCTCTTTTGGCTACGTTCGGAGAAAAATACGAATCAACTTGAAGAAACAGCAGATCATGTTCCAGAGGTCATTCCACGTGAAAGAAAAGTGAACCTTCCAGAGGAAGCTTCATTCTAATGGGGGAGGAGTTATATTACGAGATGAACTGCATAGTAATGTGTTAACGACCGATGACACCGACATTGAACTGAGTCTGCAGTGTCATCGCTATTTTCCAGGAAGCCGCTTAGGGTTACGATACACACTTTATTCCGATATTGTATAATTTATATTCAGTCTAGATTCAGAATTAGTATTGTTCACATGACATCAAATAAATAATTTTTAAAAAGTAACTTTGCTCAAAAGGTTATTTAAGTTATATATATATATAAACTAGTTAATAGTGGGAATAGCAGCAATGTCTAAAGAAAACTCTTGCAAGTTAGTCCAAGCTTTCGGAATTTATTGATTCCATCATCAGGGAAAACTACAAATTTGAAGTTGTTACAATAAGAGGTCAAAATTGTAAAAATCTACTTACAACTTAGATGAGATTGATTGACATGATGTTCGTACACATATCGTTGTCATTTGAGAAAAGAATTTTGGTTGTGAGATTTATTTGGCCTACTCTTATAGCATATTATATGCATAAATTCCACTTACAGTAACATATTAAAAATTTTTAAAGTTAAAATTACAAATCCTCAAACCATGTATGTGGTATTTTGATTGATTTTTATCTGAGCGTGGACTGTATTGAAAATAAAATAAGATCGTGTGACTTGCAGCAATCTTACCTGAATTTTTCCATAGGCTGACCAATCACCAAACATCAGCGGGAACGTATGTTGGTCCGAACAGAGCGCGTAACAGTGGTTTTTTGCTATTTTGGCTTTTTACATGGTAAATCTCACTTATTCATTATTTATGTCTCTTGTCGCGTTTCGCGGTGCGTAGTACCTTTTTCGTGGCACTCTTCTCCCGTTTTACCTCTCGCCTCTCTAGGTCGGATAACCTCGACCTTCCTCGGGAAGGAGGTACAGGATGTTGCAGATCACCTACCTCGCGCAAAAATGAAGTTTAAAATAAGGCTCAACAATGTGGTTGGAATAAAGGTAGGTTAGGGATTTGAATGTAAAAAATGTATAATAATTGTCAGCACGTGCAAACGACAAATTGAGATTAGACAATTGATGTTGTCAATTAGTACTGACACATGATATTGAAACATTGTGAGACATCTGACAGTACACAATAGTGTCGTCTGTCATGTAAGACATGAAATAAGTTCGGCAACGACGGACTTGCTTTTTTAAAAAATAATTTTTATTACAAACTTGAAAACTAACATGAACAATGGATGTTTACTTGAATAAATCTAAAGTCTGACTGACGCTTTCTGTGGGAACTGGAATTAAGAAACCTCGGTGCTTGCTCGACATCTCGGAAATCAGGGGTGTTGAGTTCTTACGGAGTCAGCAGAATACACGGCTAGGTGGTGAGATAATTCCTCCCCTCAAAAATTCAACTACGGAGTGCAGCGGGGTAGTTGAACGTCTCCAAGGATTATTTCTTCTGGTTGAGCTGGCTTCGCTTTATGACATCTGGAGGTTGGATAGTTCTTGAAGATGCAGTATACTGTAGCTGCGATGATCAGTACCCATATAGCTATACTCCATATACTGGGTGTTTGGAATATACTGCTTGCGGTGAAGGAGATTTCAGGATTGTTCTGTATAAGTTGTGTCTTCAGATCATGTAGGTCATCAAGATTTAATTCGTCTATTTGGAAGTCCACATTCAGTTGGGATGTAGAAACTGAACCTTCGTCTAGCTCTGGGAAAACTATGGGCTGATTTGCATTGGTCACATGTTGTTGACTATAGATTTCGAACTGGCGAGTGGCAATGTGACATCCGCTCGGAATTTCGATCAAATAGGTTCCAATAATTTTGGAGATGCTTTCTTGGTCTTGGCACTTAAGATTGATTGCAGTTTTATTTGGAAATATTCCAATCCATTGGGTAAAATCCTCTAGTTGGTTGATTTTCGGCTTGGTGATTTGAACGTTGATCGATTGACATGTGGATGTGGTTGTCAAATCCATCAGCTGTACTTCGCAAGGACTGCTTTTGGAGACTTCTTGGATAAAAGCCCTCTTACAGACATAGAATCGTGGTGTGGCTTTGGCACAAGTGTCGCTTTGAGATGCAAAGTGCGTGCCATTTTTCAACAAATATTTAGATTTAGAAATCACTGTCTTGAACTGACCTCGACTATATACTGGGATAGAATAGAGATGGAAATAATCAAAAATGAATGGATATGTAATAGGAAAGCGGAGGAGATAGGTTATCTTGTTATTCAAGATGAAACATTCGATATCGATTATTTTTTCAAAGTTGAGAGTATTTTCTAATGTTATTTTGAATGGTAATTGGTTGGAATTGTAGAGAGTTTTTAGTTTCGTTAATTCAAGGAACAATTCAGAAGTTTTGATAATGCTTGGATGCATAATATTTAATCTACAGAATGTCAGTGAATTTTTGATATCTTGTAGGATAGATGTGATTATTTCATACATATTTATAAGCTGAGTGAAAATATCTTTGATCACATTAGAATTTTCTCTGTATGGTGCTGTTTGAACAATTGAAGCAACCTGTAGAATTTTTTGTTGTAGTAACTTCTCATTATGTGAAATTTGTTCGATGGTTTTATTAAATTTATTAATCATATCAATCGATATAGAATTTTGCTTTCCAACATTTGAGGCCAATTTTATTTGATTATTTTGAAGTTCGTTTATCATTTTTTCATATCGCTCGCCATCATTAGCGTCTAACTTCCCAGTTATTGATTTGAAAATTGATCCAATTCCGTTGAAAAACCCTCGTTTCATCCTCTGAGGATGATGCGGGATAATGTCTCTAAGTTTCATTTCAGATTTTTCTTTTATTAGTCGAAGGATTTTACCATAATTTGAGGTGTCGAAAGAGTAATCCTCACTCGTTTCTAATGATTTGATTAGATTTGAAGCCTGAACGTGCAATTTATCAATCTCTGAGATAATTGGATTCAAGTCGTAGTAATGAATCAGTGTGTGGCTAAACTCTTGAATTTTGGCTGTGCCTAATTTGAGAGGTACTATTCCTGGATTCTTTTCTAAGTTTTGCAATTTTATTATTTCTTGAAATCCGAAGACGACAGGTATTCTGAAATAAAATGAATCTGCTTAGTTTTTGAAATCATAAGTTTTCTTTAGTGGTCTTTTCAAATTATCCATATGAACCTTTTCTTGTAGAGGCGTAGAAACGGTCTTTCCAGCGATATTCACGTCGGTTATCATTGTTGGATTATGGAATTTATTTGAATGTTTCTGTCTTATGTTCTTCTTCACATAAACTTTTGAACCGCTTTGAAATTGTTCTGGGTTATCGCGATCTATATTTAATTTGGAAATAAGCTTTTCTTTATTCTCTACGAGTTTCTCATTGAGGTTTGCGTAGAGAAGTTTCGTTTTTTCTTTGTGTTCGTTGACGTAATCATTGACCAAAATTCCTTCGATATTGATATCGAATGGATTATCGGTTTTTAGATGACCAGTTATAATATCGATCGGTTTTAATTTTGTGACGGAATGGATTGAGTGATTGTATGCCAATATAGCGTATGTAATTTTGATTTTTATCGGTGTTCTTAAAAATCCGCGGGTATTCAAAAGTCTGATGTGTTCCGTTAAAGTGGAATGAAATCTTTCGATTTGGCCATTGGACTGGGGGTGATTTGGCGAACAAAAATGTACTTTTATTTTGTGAAGTGCTAATAATTCAGTAATTACGGTGTTTTTAAATTCGGTTCCATTATCTACGATGATTTGATTGGGAACTCCATGATGAGAGAAAAATGAGATTAGGTGATTTACTATTTGTGTTGAATCTAAGGATGTTTGGGAATACGCTTGTGCGTACTTTGAAAAACTATCAATTAGTGTCAAGAATTTATTTTGTTCTAATGTAAAATTGTCCATATGTTTAATTTCGAAAGGTTTCGTTGCTGTCGGAGTTATATTCATTTGGGTTTTGATCGGATGTCTTTCATATTTACTCTGTTGGCATATTTCACAATCATTTATGAAAGTCTGTACAGAGTTTTTCAGATTAGGCCAGTAATATCTTTGTTTAATACGATGTTCTGTTTCCTCTATTCCACGATGGTTTGTATTCCCCTCGTGATAGGCTTGAATTATTTCGGGAATATCATTTTTATTCGTAACGTCGATTAACTTCATCTTACATCTTTTAAATTTTAGTGAAGGCCATTTGAAATTTTTTCTGACTACTTCACAGAACGGTTCATATATTTCAGGATGTTCAAAGTACAAATGGTACTGTACGTTTGGAGCTATATATTCTTTTATAACGTTAATAATGTCTTGGTCGAAGTTATTTTTAGAAATCTGAGCAGAAATTCTTTGTTTCTTTTCGAACAGTATGGTGATTTTTGGTCTCGCAGGTGAATGTAAGACAGAATTGATGATTATTTGATTTTGACCATAGTTTACAGGTTGGTCTGAAATAGGAATTTCTACAATAGGATTTTCTTCAGCGTTCGTGTGAACGGTAGCATCGTCATTTTCATTATGAGGTTCATTATCTTCGATGTTATTCTCATTTGTGTTCAAGTCATCGTCTGGTTGTACTTGAGTAGAAATTTTGTCGTCCTTTTGTGAATTTGAAAGATTTTGATTGAATTTTTGTATATAATCGAAAATGTTATCAGTTTCTTTAACATGAAGTTCTATGCGTGATAAACAATCAGCATTAGTGTTTGATTTACCTTTTTTGTATGTTATTGAATAATTATTGAATTCATATTCCTCAAGTTTCATTCTCCAGCGCATTAATTTGGAACTTGGATCTTTTAAAGAGAATACCCATTGAAGGGGTTTGTGGTCTGTCAAAATGTTGAACTTTCTACCAAACAGGTAGGGCCTAAAATATTTAGTAGCCCAAACCACCGCCAAAAGTTCCTTCTCAATAGTGCTGTAGTGTCTTTCGGAGTCATTGAGGGTACGAGACGCGTACGCCACTGGGAGATCTTTTCCAATGGGTCCTTGACTCAATATAGCACCAATAGCGACATTGCTCGCATCTGTAGTGAGATTGAATGGTTTTGAAAAGTCTGGATATTGGAGAATGGGTTCATTGATTAACAGATTTTTACAATTTTCGAAACAAGATTTGAACTCTTCATCATGAATGATTTTTGCACCTTTCTTCAAACACTTTGTTAAGGGTTTGGTGATCTTGGCGAAGTTATTGATAAATCTCCTGTAATAACCTAATAGCCCTAAGAATCCTTTTATTTGTTTGGTCGTAGTAGGAATTGGAAAATGTTTGATTGCTCGAATTTTGTCTGGGTTAGGTTTTACACCATCTGGAGTGACTATATGACCAAGATAGGCCACTTCTTTACGCAGGAACTCGGACTTGTCCATTTGAATTTTAAAATTTGACTCTCTTAGACGTTGAAATACAGCTCTTAGTCGTTCTATATGTTCCTGAAGGGAAGTGGAAAATATGATTATATCATCTAGGTATACAAGGCACTTTTCGTTCTGTATACCACGAAGGATATTATCGATTATCCTCTGGAACGTAGCTGGCGCGTTCTTCAAGCCGAATGGCATCCTTAGATATTCATAATGTCCATTTTCAGTATTGAAAGCGGTCTTCTGAATATCTTCGTCATTCATTTCGACCTGATGGAAGCCACTAGCAAGATCTAGGGTCGAAAAATATTGGCATCTTCCCAGTTTGTCAAACAGGTCGGTAATGTTGGGCAATGGATATTTATCGTCAATTGTCTTCTCATTCAATTTCCGATAATCCACTACAACACGCCATTTTTGCTGACCTGAAGCATCCGCCTTTTTGGGTACTACCCAAATGGGGGACGACCATGGAGAACAACTGGGTCGAATTATTTTTTGGTCAAGCATACTATTTATTTGTTTTTCGACCTCCTGCTTGTGAATGAATGGATACCTGTATGTCTTGGTGTGAACTGGAGTCTCGTCTATCGTTTTTATATAATGTTTTATATTATTAGTGAAAGTTAACGGTGTATTTTCTTGATAAAAAATGTCCGAATATTCCTTACATAGATTCTCGATCATGCATTTTTCCTCAATATTCAAATGCCCGGTTCTTATCTTAGATAAGTCGAGTCTCGGATTTTCCGTGTCATCAAAGTTATTCAAACTGAACTCTTTTATTCCAACTCTATCAAATGTCTCGACAACAATAGGTTCTGAGAAGTCCAATGTAATACAACGTGTCGTGTTATTTAATATTGTTGTTAGCGCTTCTCCGTTTCTCGCGACGCTGAGGCTTTCGGGAATCTCGCAGTTATGTATTTTTTGATGAGGAATGATAATTTCGCCGTCATGAATGTTCGTTCTGATTTTTATCACTTGTTCTGAACGCGGTGAAACATATATTAGATTAAGTTGGTTATGAGTATTATGATACTGTAATTTAATCCTTGCATGTGGTGTTATCAACATAGCTTTATCAAAATCTAAACCGGCTTGTAACAATTTGAGATTATCAAGACCAATTAGTCCATCAAAGATATTGTGGAACTTGAACAAATAAAATTTTAAATTTCCAGATATTCTAAATATGTTCGAAATTGGGATTAACGCACTGAACTTATGAGCAGATTTTTGGAATACTGTCGAAACTATGAATGGGTCATTTTTAATGGTATTTGGGTATATTTTGAATGCTAAATTTGGATCAATAAATGATTTGGTTGAACCTGAGTCTATCAGAAATTTAAGGTTATGTTCTGGCCAAATGATATATGGTAGTTCACTAGAACTTACATTATTAATTGATATAATTTCGGGTGTTATGTTTGTTCGGAATTCTGAGGATCTTCCTGAAAATTTTCCTCTCCTTCATAAAAATCGCAATTATTTTCATAGTACGGTTCGGGTTCAATTTCTTGCTCATTTGAAGTAATTGGTATCAATTGATCAGTCTCCTCTGATTGAACATTATACAGTTCTTCAGATATGAAATTTCTTGGACCACCTTGGTTTTGGAAATAATTTTGTTGTTGGGGACGAGAAACCGTATTTCTAGTGGAAATACTCATAGGAGCTGGATAAGTGATGTTTCTGTTGGGATTTGGTTTAAAAACGTTTTGATTTGGACGAGGATTCGAATTTGGTTGTCTAAATACTTGGGAATTACGGAAAAATGTTTGTGGTGGGCCATTCATTCTAGGTTGGATATTAATTGGCTGTGATGGGAATCTATTTTGAGATGTTTGTGGTGGTTGAAATTGATTAAATCGTGTAGTATTATTGAAACTACTGAAATTAGGCGTTCTCTGAATTGTATCTGGATTTCTTTGTTGTGGACTTTGCATACTACGTGAATGAACCGGATTTTGTCTATTAGTGATTCTATTCGTTTGATGTTGGTAATAATATACATTTTCTTCTTGTATTATGAATTGGAGTGCCTGATGCAAATTATCAGGACGCATACTTCTGATGGTTGTTCCTAATGGTTCTCGTAAACCAGATAAAAATGTTTTGAGGGTTAATTTGTTGTATAAATCCCTTTTGAGGGTGCGCGCTTCGATTGTAGGGTCATGCGCATCTAATATATGAACAAAGTAAATTAAGAATTTGCAGACACCTATCGAAGAATTGTTGTGGTCTCTATTGAGACAAGCCTCGTCTCGTTGGTCTGCAAAATTTCTATATAGAGTTTCTTTTAATTCAATCCACGTTGAAACGCTTTGTATATTTGTGACTAGCTTAGCATTGCCACTGAGCTTTCCAATTAATGAGTTCAATAGAAATGTATTTTGAAAATCATCTGGTCTGGTTGTATCATAGAATGCTTTGATGAGGGATTCACATGTACTTAAAAATCTATTTAATTCGTTTGGGTTGCCATCAAAGTTAGGCACACAACTGAGATATTCTGGTTTGAATTGGGGTGCCATACCCGGTTGAGGTGGTGGAACCATAATTGAACTTGTATTAGGTGAATTGTATGAAATATTCAAATCTAAATTATTTGTGTTAACAATTGGTTCTGGAATTGAATTAATATCGTCTGAGTCAGTTAAAGACAGTTGGTTTAACCTTTCAAAAATATTCTCTAGCGACATAAAAAAATGGAAATGCACTTACAGAAAAAGCAAGCCTTTGGTCATCGCCTTTACCACTATAGGAAGTCTGTATCAGAAAAGCTATGTTTGTCTTCTCCAACTACTTCTTTCCTGCAGAAGAGAACGATGTGGTTCCTCTTCTCGAAAAATAGGGCTGAATTGGTCTTCGGCAGGTCAACGATTGACTGGGTGTCCTGAAGTTCGAGGAGCCGCTCTGCTTATTACTTCTTCCAGCACTGATTTTTCCGATGTTAAGTTCGATTACCGATTAATCGTAGAAACGAAAATCACTTCGATCGATTCGCGGTGATTTCGGCAATCCTACCGACTGCGCCAAATAAGTTCGGCAACGACGGACTTGCTTTTTTAAAAAATAATTTTTATTACAAACTTGAAAACTAACATGAACAATGGATGTTTACTTGAATAAATCTAAAGTCTGACTGACGCTTTCTGTGGGAACTGGAATTAAGAAACCTCGGTGCTTGCTCGACATCTCGGAAATCAGGGGTGTTGAGTTCTTACGGAGTCAGCAGAATACACGGCTAGGTGGTGAGATAATTCATGGAACAATGATGCTGAAGGCGCGTTTGTTTTGAATTTATATTAATGTATTTATAAAAGAGATATGTTATTGCTAGACAACCTAGAATTCGTATCTAGGGACATTAAAAAGGAATATATCACACTTAAATGGTTGATATCGGTTTTTTTATTGATGCAATTATTATTTTGTGAGATAAAGGCCATTTCTAAGAACAACCTCTTAGCCATGTGTGATTCTTTTGCTAGGACCCTTACTGAGTAATAGTTCATTCGATTAATTTATTGACGTGATCTGCTAAGGCACATCTCTCTGGGTGTAGTCTGCAGTCACTTTTATGTGATGTAGTCCGACTGGATAATGTTCGTGACTTATGGCCTATGTAGTTTTTGTTACAATCCTGACAAGGAATACTGTATATGACATTCGATGAGGCAGTAATAGGATCTTTGTCTTTGATTTTTGAAAAAATTGTTTTTATATTTAGTACTGTTTTATTAGCGATTTTGACATTACATGATGGTTTGAAAAGTCTGGTTAGTTTGGGTGTGATCTCTTTGATGAATGGCAATGATGTGAATAGTGGGGGTGGAAAGGGGGTGGTATTAGATCCATTGGCATTGTTGTGAGGGGTAATGATGTTGTATACAATTTGTAATTCTAAATTGGTTGGTGTGTTGTACAGAGCGCTTTTTATCAAACTGGGAGGGTATGAATTGTCAATGACCAGATTATATAGTGTATTCAAATTTTTTTTGAGAAACGTTTTATCACAGATTCTAGTGACTCTATTCTTCATTTGTTCAATTAAATTCACTTTCATTGAGGGTTTGTGATACGGATGATAGTTGAGGTATTTGCCAGAACTGCATGGTTTCCTGTACCAATCTATAAAAATTTTGTTTTCTGGTGTGCGTATGAGCTTTGTGTCTAAGAATGGTACTGATGCGTGTTCACTATTTTCTGTTTCAATGGTGAACTGGATATATGGGTCGTAGCTGTTAAACGTGTCTAGAATTTCTGTGATACCGTTTTTTGGTAATGCCACTATTATGTCGTCAACATATTTTTTTATGAAAAAATTTTTGAAGGAAAGAACTGGGAGTACTGTGTCTAACACATCATCCATAACATATGCTGCTAGGATTGGAGAAACTGATGCCCCCATGGGGGTTCCGAAAGTTTGTTTGTAGTATTTATCATCAAACGAGAAATATGTGTTGTCGAAAAGAAATGTTAAGATATTCATGAATGATTCTTCATTAATGTTACAATGATTTCTAATACTATCCCAATTTTTGTGGATTGCTCTTTGGCATGCTTCTAAATATACATTGCTGAATAAAGAGATCACATCCAAACTAGCGAGAACATGATCTTCAGGAAGTGTCATATTGTTGAATTTTTCTGATATTTCAAAAGAGTCTTTTATAAAGTATTCGTTGTCAGAGTTATAAGCATTGGTCAATATATCTGTTATGTATTTAGAGATTGATTCTGTGGGAGCATTAATAGAGGCAACTATAAGTCTCACTGATAGGGTGGTTTTATGAATTTTCGGTAATGCATAGAATTTGGGAGCAATACCACCATAGCACGTCAGTTTTTTCTTTGTTCCTTCATTAATTTGATTGGTATTTTTTAGTTGCATCAATAGTTCATTAGTTTTTCTTTGTATTGTAGTAGTGGGATTTTTTGTCAACTGTAAATATGAGTCACTGTTGATAATATCTTTGGAAAGGTTCAGATATTGTTCTTTTTCCATAATTACAGTTACGTTACCTTTGTCTGATTGAGTTAATATTAAATTTGGATTTTCTTTGAGAAACATTTTCGATTTGTACAATAAATTTCGAAATACTGAGGTATTGTGGGGTGATGATTGAATATGATTAGTGATAATGTTAGTTGCTCGTGCTATGGTGATACTTCTCTGGGTTTGATTTGAGATGGAGGAAGTGATGTAATTTACATCTGCTAATATATATATATTAGAAGAAAGTAGTCTCGTGACTGGACTAGTTGAATATATAAACAACAGATAAATATATAGTGTGCAAAAAAATATAAAAATTTAACAACGGTAAATAAATTCGGATATCACTAAAGGGGAACCTTGAAAGTGGCATTGAATTAATTATCATTGTGTGTGTGTGGGCGTGTGGGTGTGTGTGTGTGGGTGGGTGTGTGTGTGTGTGTGTGTGTGTGTGTGTGTGTGTGTGTGTGTGTGTAATAGGGTTGGTGTGTGTATCTTCTTGTTGATAGGATGAATGAAAGATGATTTTAACTGAAAAAAATAGGTAAAAAAGTTTGGGGTAAGGGAGCGAAAAAGAGAAAAATATTCCAAATTGAAATTTCTTACTATACTTACTATAGCTATGATAATCGACATTGATTATTTCATGGATTTTTAACCGCGGCATTTCTTTGATCCATTTTTTTGCTCGGATTTTGAATTGGCATGTTGAATTGGTATTTTGTAGTAGTAGTGGCAAATCATTGAATAACTTAGGGCCGAGGTAGTCGAGTTTTTTTTAATTTGATATTTTGATATTTGTTTTTATTTTGTTGTGATATTTCAATTCAAATAAAGGTTTTATTATAAAATGTTTGCCTTTTTGACCCCCAAGACTTCCATAGACATTTGAAATCAATAACTTGTCATATAGGTATATAGAATGTCTCACAAAGTTGGAAGCATATGGTATACTTACTTTTTTATTATTTATTTTAGAAAAAAAAAGTTATGCATGTAATAAAAGCTGAAATCATCAGGTATTAAGTTTTTTCAGTTGTATGAGAGGTTTCTTAAAATATGCGAATCTAATAATAAAGTTACTTCGATTTTTACAATATCGAAAATTGTCAGATTAAAGTCAGTTAGAAATGAAAGTTACGTTCAGATATTCAAATCTACCAAATTAGGTTGTGTTATTCTCAACATTTTTCTTTTTTTGTGAGTGTTTATAACATGGACGTATATACGTCCATGGTTTATAATGTGTTTCAACTTTCCGACTATGTTAAACTTTTTATAAACAATAGATTTTTCTTTCAAAACTGAATGGAAAAGTTTACAAAACCATATTTTTCATGGTAGATAGATATGACTGAACATTTGAATGTATTTTCAATTCTGAATAACCTTGCATAACAACTTTCGATTTTGTTTAAAATAAAGGTACATTATCCACTCCTAAGTGATTTTTTTTAACAACCCGCTTATACGACTGAAAAAATTGAATATCTGATGATTGTAATATAGCTTTTAGAGCATGCAGAACTTTTTTCGTAAAATCAATGATATTAATTATTTTCACATGGTTCCAACCTAGTGAGACCAACTGTATATAACAGAAGCATAGGAAAAAATCTATTTATTGTTTCAAATGAAAATACTATATTAAGGTACCTATAATCATTTCAGAAGATTTGTTGGGTTTTAACTCCTTGCTCTAAAAACTAGAAAATGAATATGATTTTCATAGAAGGCACATCAATAGTTAATGATATTTTCCAAGATATCGAAACTGATTTGCCTACCATGAATATTGTATGCATTCATTTTCTATCAATATTTTAGAAGCAATAAGTGAAAATCCAAAAATTGTTCAGTAATGAACAAACCTACTGGAAAGTAATTCATGAAATCTTCCTGTTATGTTATAGAAATGAATAGACAAGGTTGGTGGTAAGTTGCTGCTATATAACATAATATTGAATATGTTATTCTCTTCTAATTTATATTCTATGTTACGGTAACCTTGCTGCAATTACTAATTATTAAACATTACATCCATCAATCTATTTCAGCAGTTGCTGCAACATTGTCACTAGGCCACATTTTTAATATCACATTTGCAATATTCCTGTATATTATATGCAAAATTGCAGTAACCTTGCTGGAATAATTGATATGAAATATACCATTTTTAATATTGCTGAACGTCCGTTTCAGTAGTTGCTGAACCTTTGCAGTAAGGTAGCAGAAAACTCTGATGGAACATTACACATTACGATGAAAGGTTACTGAAATATTGAATGAATGTTACTTTGCTTAGTGGGTAGTAGGATCTTTGTAATACATTTTGTTCTTTGTATTCTACTGTACTTTTCCTTGTTCCGTGTTCCATAATCATGGGTTATAGCAATAAGGCTGCTTTTATATTTGTGTTGTCTAACTACAACGGTTAGATAAAATAACTGTATCAGGTCCATAAGTCCCGTTTTCATGTATAGTAGGTTTGAAGAGTAATTGCGTGGTTTTTTTGTAAATAACTTTCATAATGTATTTTTGTATTGTTTCCAAGCTTTTCATATGGACGATATTTGCAGCCCCCCAAGCAATTATTCCATAAGTAAGGTGGCTCTGTATCAAAGCATGGTACAGAATCCTCAGTTGTTCCGTTGACAAAATTTTTGAGAGGTATTTGAATTTGTAGAGTGTGCACCTCAGTTTTTTCGTTACATAGTAAATGTGTGTATCCCATCTCAGATGGTTATCTAAATAGATAGATTGGATGTTCATTGGAGTATTACCTTTGTGAATTGTCAAAGTATTGAAGACGGGAAGGTTATTAGAGTAAGAAGTGAAGGTGACGTATTGAGTCTTGCTGAAATTTATTGTCAATAATCGACTGTCAAACCATTCTGTTAGTTTTTTGAAATTAGTTTATGCTTTTTGTTTTAAGGTATTCCAGTCTTTATCATTGAATAGGACCACTGTGTCATCGGCAAAGCTTACCACCTCACCATTCAACTCTAATTTGAATAGGTCATTTAGGTAGATATTGAAGAGCACTGGACCCAGAACGGTTCCCTTAGGAACACCGTATTCGATTTTCACAGTGCCACTCGTTGAGTCATTAATTTTGCTCTCGGTCAACTAAATAGTTTTTCATCAAGGTGTATGGTATTCCTCTGAATCCAATACCCTCCAATATCTCTAATAGTTGAGAATGGCTGACCGTGTCGAACGCCTTTGCGAGGTCGACGAGTGATGGTTGCTTTTCGTCAACACATCGGCTAATACTGGTACAAATGTGGTTGATCGCATCTTGTGTCGACCTATTTGCTCTGAAACCATATTGATTTCCAGACAGTATGTTATATTTCCCTAAGAAATTAGTGATACGATTTTTCATAACTGTTTCCATGATTTTTGCCAGGTTTGATATCAGAGAAATAGGTCGGTAATTTGAAACGATTTCCTTATCACCTGATTTAAGCAGTGGCTTAATTACTGATATTTTAAAAGCTGAAGGAAATTGACCAATTTCTAAATATCTATTGATCAAGTGAACGAGAGGTTGCGTAATGTAGTCTACTAACAATTTTAAAGTTTCTGATGTAATATTATCTATACCTGGGGCCTTTTTATTCTTCAGGTTGTTTATGATTTCCTTCACCTCCCGTTCATTTGTCTCTTCAATAAAAATGGAGTTAGGTAAGTATGTTTTTGTTATATCAGGATTGTTTTTGTTGGGTGTTATTTTGGCAGCTAGTTTTTTTCCTACCTGTGAAAAGTATTCATTAATTTCGTTTGCGGTTTCTTCGTCATTTTTGGTTAGTTCACCATTATCTTTAGTGATTTTGTTGATGTCAGAATTGACACTATTTTTACCGCAAATTTGGTTCACACATTTCCAAAGGTTGGCAGAGTTATTCGAATTTTTCTTTATTTCACTTTCATAATAGTCAAATTTTGCTTTCTTGATTAGATCATTCAATTTATTCCTGAATTTTTGAATTCATTTTTCTTACTTTCGGTGGGATTTTTTTTTGCTATTTCAAAAAGTTCATTTTTGCTATTTACCGAGTTCACCAGCCCTTTCGTTATCCATTATTTCTTTTTATTTTCTCATAATTTTATTTTCACTTTATTTGTACAAGATTTTATGTGATTCTGGATTATTGCAATAAATATGTCTGTGGCTGATTGTACATCTACTACTGCATATACATCTACCCATGTTTCCCTACTAATTCTATCAAGGAGCTTTTTTTTATCTAAATAATTTCTCTGTTGTTTGCTCACTGTATTTTCCTGGTTTTCTGGAAGGATGATATGTGCTATTGTCGAGTAGTGGTCTGTTATGTTTCCAGTATTATAGGTTTGATGTCGAAGTTCTTGTCTATCCTAGTTTTATAAAATAAATGGTCAATACAAGTTCTTGAGTCATTTTGGACTCTGGTGTAATTGTTTACGTCGGAAATGAATCCATGCTCAGCCATAAGGGTCAGATAGTCGTTGGTATCTTCATCATCTCCAAGTATATTTATATTTAAGTCACCCGTGAAAATATGTAGGTCTACTGTTTTGGTACAATTTTCCATGTAATGACATATATTCTCATCAAAGGATTTGATGTTCGTGGACGGCGGCCTGTACAGTGCTGTGATCAGAATATTCCGGTTGAAGTTTGTTAACATGATTTCGATTCCTTTTATTTCACCTATGCTTATGACTGAGCAATGCGATTCAACTCCGTTTTTCACAAACACAGCTAAACCGTCATTTTGATTTATATCCCCATGATTGTAGAACCCGTAATATCCTCTTATATTATGTAGCATAAAATCAGGTATTTGCCATATTTCACTTAAAATAATTATGTCTATTTTGTTCTTTATTTCTGAGAGTAGGAGCTTCAGTTCATCTTAATTCTTATTTATGCTCCTTATGTTCATTTGGAACACTTTGATATTGTTTTTGTGTTGATTTTATTGAAAATGAGCATCGAGTTGTGTTGTATTTTTAGCAATGAGTGTATCAACGGTATGTATTTGGTAATCACGAATGTATATATACATATATCATGTTATTTCTAATAGATTTCGGGATATTTGACGTTGAAATTAAGATTTTATATAGATTCTTTCAGCTAATTAGGACAGATGGTCAGGGTGGCTATGGAAATAATTGAAATATATGTTGTCAAATTGAGGAATGTTTTGATATGTCAGTTTTGTGAAGTTATTTGTCATAATGGGTTCAAGTGACAGGAAAAAATGTGATGTACCATCAGTATATTTGGAAAATAATAAAAGTGCCAAAGTCGCTCAACGGGGAAATGGAGAAATATGGAAAATCATGATTTAGCACATTATTTGATGGGAATAGTTTTTTATTTTTCCTAATCTGAGAGAGAATCCGGAGAAAACCTGAATTTCAACGTCAAATATCTCGAAATCCATGACATATTTTAGCATTTATCAATTTGACAACAGATATTTCAATTATTTCCATAGCTACCCTGATAACATATGTGCTAATTAGCTGAAAGATTCCACATAAAATCTTAATCTCAACGTCAAATATTTCAAAATCTATTAGAGAACAACATGCTCTGTCCAATTTTATTGTAATTGTAAAATATATAGGGTGTTTCATGAAAAAAATGTATTTGTTGTCCATAACTTTTTTCAGATCTTTAATTGTTTTTCTGTTTACTTATATGAAATCTACAAGAAAGATCACGTATATTTTGAAAGGAAAAATTGGACGATAGATGAAAAAGTTAAGGGGGGGGGTTCCAAATATACATGTCACTGAACGTTGGTCTAGAATATATCTCGAACTTCTTTGTTCTTCGGATTTGGTCTCATCTTGTGACTTGTAAGATGATTTGAAAACTTTGGTTCTGCCACCTGTGCTATCGATGATACAACCGATCGTGAATCAGGATGTATCACGTGGTTTTTTTTGGGGAGATAACGATAACGGTAAAATGATTAAGAATAGAGGATAGTTAGTTGAGTTTTGGTATTTGTCAAGGTGACAACGGAAGAACAAAGAACTGTGTGAATCTTTGCGTTGTCCTCAATAATTTGAAAAAGTTAAATAAGCTGTTTGAGTTTTCGTTGTATTGAACTATTCTATCGAGGTAGGTGGAATATGCTTTGTATTATGTTTAATTTTCTTTAGGATTATGTACCTATTAATGAGGCATATAAACTGGCTATAGCGCTTGATGGTATGTTTCCACCTTATTCACATTAGAGGTACCGACCCACTGTGCAAAAACTCGTACTAATAACGTTACTTGAAAGTAACCAGGTTACGTTGTTACGTTATGATTCTTGTGCCCATAATGTCTCAAAGACCATCTTAGAGTCGTTATATGTCCACCAACGTAACAAAATCGCAGATACGTTAAATGATGGTCGAACCGGCTACGTTTCATGAAACTGCCCTGTTACATTGAAAGTACATTCTGAAGTAGTATTTGAAACGAAGCTTCCATGTCATAAGCCTTTATTTTGTGACATCAAAAGTTCATCTCCCGAATGTACTCGACTTGTGAGTATACTACTCGCTTATAACGTTATTATTCCGAAGATCTGATTATACAGGGTATTTCCATATACAGGGTGACCCAAAAGTACGTGTTTGCTCCATATATCGATAATGCTGACATATATGAAAGACAGTCTCCTATAAAAGTTAAAAGGTACCAGAAATACCACGTTAGGAAAATTATTACAGATGCACTGGGTGTTGCATTTTTCCGTAATAGCAAAAAATAGAATTTGATAGATTGATGAACTCCAGGAAGAACCTAAAATGCAATAAAATACAGGTTGTTCCATTCGAAAAAATACGGAAAAATGCAACTGTATGCATCTGTAACTATTATACAAATGTGGTCTATCTGGTGCCGTATAACTTTTATTTAGGACTTTTTTCTATTTATATCGGCATTATCGATACACGGAGCAAACACGCACTGTTAGGTCATAACCTGCTCTTCATCAAGACGACAGCTTCAACGAATTCCATCATCACAAAAAGAAATACCTACCTTCGAATGCTCAAATCGCACCTGGTTTCTCCTGAATCATAAAAAAATGTTATCATGTTGAACAAATAATTTGAGAAAAAATAATTCATTATTTTCCGACAGTTCAGAAAGTCCTCAAATTTATCCATTGAGAATCTTTATATATGGTGTGCAGTCAGTATAATTTACAAATTATGTTCACCAGCTTCGTTCCAGATAACATGAAAATTAAAAAAATATATATAAAAATATATGCGATGAGCTTTGTTTTTATTATCTATTCTATTTGATTTCTAGTTACACATATCAAATTATTCAATGCAAATTCGGGGTGAACCTATTACTATAGAATGAACAGCTCATTAAAAATTCAACTGAAACTATTAATTGTAGAATATAACATATTTGATTCTTCAGCATCTTCATCACTTCATTTTGGTAAGAAGCAAATAAACCAATTTCTTGATAATTGGGTGATTCATGATGATTCACCTGAAATACCAAACAAAATATCAATAATTCATCTTAGAATTAGGTAAATTTCACACTACCTCATTTTCCTGATGTTTTCGATTTTTTCACCTCATACTTTGACAAATGGTGTCTCATCAGAGTTTTTCCTTCGATATTATTTGCTCTATAGGTAGGTACCTACCTAATGAAAAAGGTATGGTCCCAATAACATTTATGTTTCAATTTATGTTATTCAATAGGTATAGTTTTTTTTTCATATCCATCTTTATATTTCCTTTGTATCTATATACTGTGGGCACTTTCCAGATTGCATAAAACATTCATGACCTGTAAACAAAAATGAATCCTTCAAAAGTGACCATCGATTTGCTTTTCATGAATTTAATCAAAAAATCACATTACACACAAGATTCAAGAATGAACTAACCTACAAATTTCCATTAACTCAAAAGACTTGATGTTTCACTATATGAGACATACAACAGAAATCACCATCATAGAGACAATCAACCTTAAATTTTGATATGCAGTCTGTCAGGAAATGATTATATAATTGATAAAAATAAAAAACTCACCTTATTTACTCCTATTTATACACAGTCACAGCAAACTTTTATAAGTAGGTAACTGGTTTCTTACACTACGGACACAAAACATATTCCTCAGATGAACTATACTATCACAAAAAAATATAAAAACCTGAAACTATATCAAGTTAAAATGTAAACCAAATTCAGGCAGCGTCACAACAAACAAAGAAATCAACCAAAATGGCGGAATGGGGAGTCAACAGCTCGAATGAGATTTGTAATAACGTATATGTCATGAACAAAGTTCGCGATAAGATTATCACAAACAACGATCAAAATAACGTTATGTAAAAACCTCCTGGGGATGAAACAAAAAAGCATTGAAGTAAACGTGCAAATATTGATATCGCATTGACGTTTTTGGTACATTTAGCTATAATGTGGCAGCGATGTTTTCTTGGGGATGTAACAAATATGGCCCAAATAAGGAGTGAACGATAACGTCACATAAAAATGTTATTATAGCTAATTAGAGATGTTTTCTCAAAAATGTAAGCATGGGTGCAAGGATATAACGTTACAAATTATCCCTGTGATGTTTCTTGCTTAGTGGGGAGTTATCCTGATTTATATTCTATATGATTTCATCGATATGTTCGATAAGCTATAAGCCATTTTCTATATGTGCAATGAACTATGTGATATTTTTGATATATTCGATAAGCTGTGTGCCATTTTCGATATATTCGTTGAGCTGTGTGCTATTTTCGATATGTTCGATGAGCTGTGTGCTATTTTTGATATATTCGATAAGCTGTGTGCCATTTTCGATATATTCGTTGAGCTGTGTGCTATTTTCGATATGTTCGATGAGCTGTGTGCCATTTTCGATATATTCGATAAGCTATGCGCTATTTTCGATATGTTCGATGAGCTGTGTGTCATTACATATGATTTAGAAAGGCATTATTGTCTATAGATAGCGATGTGTTCATTTCATTGTTTTTGTAACATTGCTATCGTATACGCCATCGTTGATATGTTCGATAAAGTGTATTGTATCTTATATATTGCATTATTGTCTGAATAGGAAGGTGTTTCATTTCATTGTTTTTTTGTAAAATTGCTATTGTATGTAGGGATGAGTTTCATGAATGAAACTACTGTTGAAGGCTGCGGATATTGGTCGATGAATGTGTTCATTTTATTAATGTAGGTTACTCGAAACATTTGATGCATACCAATGTACTTTTGTCATATTCTTGTAAATAGACATGGTTCTGTTTCTACCGAGTTTCACTTTAGTTTGTTACCTGTCTCAAAAAAAAATATAGCTAACAGACTGGTCGATAAATAATGTTTTTCTACTTCCAATTGTTTGATTCTACTATCCGAAAAAGTCGATGTTTTTTCATCATTTCTGTTCATCCATTTATTTGGTTAGGTACCGCTTATAATTTTTGATTTCTCATTCATTTCAATGAATGATTACATACTATTCAAATAACATAATTTGCATTGTGATAATATTGATATGGAATTTGAAATGATTTAAATAGCAAACCTACTTTTACCAAATTATTACTTACCTATCTCAAAATTGTTCCAGGTGATGAAAAAACAATATCCGAAAAGTAATTAAATCTGAATTAGCTTTGATGTATGTAGGTAAAGAAGAGATTTCAATTTGAAATCATCCAATCAAATCCGTCATATTTGAAAATATAAATTATGAAATACGGTTTAATAACGAAACCTTGGGTAAATATATTGTTATCGGGCTGCCCCTTGCAGAAACATGCAGTTTTGCGGAACTTACGTAATTTGGCCTACTGAACAAACAATTCCAATGAAAATGTTGGCGCTCTCAACTGGTTTTGGAGATACGGCGCCCCAAAGACAGGAAAACGGGGTTTCAGGCATATGTTCTTCACGGTTGTTCTTCACCAATTTTCGCTCAAAATTACTGCTTATTTTCACCAGCACAATATACACACTCTAAATGAACAATTTCCACAAAAATTTCATCAGAATGTTCAGTTCTGGAGGCCAAAATACGCAAGCTCTGCATGTATCTGCAAGGGGTGCCCGATAACTATATATTTACCAAACCTTAAATAGGAGAATCGATAATTCTATGCCGAAATGCTTTGAAAATTGTATGTACCTACTAACGATATATTAAAAACATTGTCAATTCGGAAAATCAGTTCTTTAAAAAGAATTCAAACACGAAATCTATACGAATATTCAAACTACTTGGATTCAAACCAGAATAATGAATATAATATAATAGAGTAGGTGCTTTGCACTCGATTTGTAATAGTTAAAACATAGTTTCATGCAATATTAAAATTAATATTTACCTGAGAAGTCCATCTTTTTGTTATGTTTTTCTGGAATTTTTGAAGGGGTTATATCTCCCAGCCAGTCATCTTTTGGTTTTTTACTCTCAATGTCTGGTGTTGTTTTTTCGAAGGTTACTGATGGTTTCGATTTATTTTCAGATCTTTCAGTAAGCCCCAAAATACTCTCTAGTGATTTCTTTTCAGAGGTTTTTGTTGTATTCTCATTGGTACTTTTCTCTGTTAAGCCAAATATACTCTCCAGCGATTTCTTTTCTGGTGTTTTCGATATACTTGATCGTTTAGCAAGCGTTTTAGGTTCCTCAAAAAAACTGTCGTCACTTTCTAATGGATCGTCCAAGTCAAAATCCATATTCTCTTTATGTTATATTTTGAAAACACTTCAAATATCACTTATGTTCATGTAGGTACCTTGCTGACGAATACGGACACCCTCATGAAATACATTAATGTTGTTTGTTGGTAACCTTCGAACTACGATTGCTTAGCAACGCTTATGTATGGGGATACTTTTTTATGATACGGAGTATATCTTTATTCATTTCGTTACAGACTAGTGCCCAGATAATACACGTCATTTGCCTATGGACATCCTCTAGCAGTCTCCAAATGACTGCAGAGGATATTCTGTATTCTACATAATGATATGTTGATATATTTGGGCCTGGATGTACTGGGTGTCCAAATAAGGTCGGCAAGTTACAATATCGTGAAAAATATGAATGTTACGGCTTTGAGATGAGAATTATACAATAGAACGGTCCTGAGAAATTGATGAGAAATATCTTTGAAGGCGGATTTAGCGGATGCATAAGCATAATTATTTTCATAAACATAACTTCAATGTACAATTCATAAAAGTTAAACTCTGTAGTTGCAAATGAACTGGTTTATCCAACTCATAAGGATAATGCATAACACATAACCTTGAAGTTTCCAACTTTAAACTTTTATGAATATCGATATGTCGAAATAGATTGTGCGCCTGCGCGAACCGAGATTTTAATGGCGGCATCATATTTACTCCCAACTGTCACTGTATAACTTAGTATTTCTTATTACACCATTGTGTATTTGTGTATATTATCCAGTGTTAAAATGAGTATGAAAGAATGTTTTGTTCAATGAGGCCTCACATCCCAACTTCTTCTTTGATTTATAGCTGTTAATGTGTCAATTGGTACTCACACACTTTATGATTATGTTTATGAATTAAAAAACCAATAAACGACCAATAAAAAAGAATATAGGCACACTAGATTTGAAGATATCGAAGGCAACTTTTATATTTCTAATGGTAGCCATATCGGATTCTCACTCCATCGGGTAGATCATAAAATTATCAATTCATTGATATATCACACTTGTATGTTTAGAGAACGAGAAGTTGAAATAACCAAAATAATGGAAAATGTGAAGTAAAATCTATGATGTAGCCAAGGTGGATATAGGATGGTGAAACAGCTTCCTATTAACAAGCACTAGAATAAACTGTAGACCTTTGCCCACTTGATTTCATACCGTAGTAATATTTCCTGAAGTTATCAGAGATGGCGACATACCTTGTGTCGGTAAAACAGAAACTGTGCATCTGTCATACTTTTATCTGTTCTAGATGAAAAATGATTGAGAAGAGTCAAAATATCAATATTCATTCAAGATTTATCGAAAATTTATTGTTTTAATGTCTTTTCAAGTCACGTCTGTCAGATGTGAACCACAGAAATACGTAAGCAACAGAAATCTTCTTCGATAATCGATCTTACCGCCATCTTCTTTCAAGTCGTGGAATAGCATCAATGCTTCTAGATTATTCATTGTTTTCATGTCATAGTAGACATAAGTTTATACGAAAGTCTATCTGCACATTAAATTCGCGAGCTGATGTGTAATTCCGATTTTATTGGGGAAAATTCATCATCAGAGTCATGTAGGCTGCTGTCAGAATAACCACTTATTATTTGATATAATGACATGTTTAGTTCAACTGTTATTTTGATCTCATCTAATGTCGCAGAAATGAGTGATTGATATCCACCTACGATGTTTACATTGTTGCTTTCGAAATTCGACACGTGCCAGCCAAGTAAAAAATAAATACAAAACACGATAACTTTTATATTCCTTTCAGCTGTACAAAAATCCATTACAATTCGACTAGTGCAATGGCTCCTCGAATTTTTAATTTATTGTCAGAAGAAATAAAAAGTGTGGAACAATCTACTGTTTTAAGAAAAAATTTAAGGATTTCCTAGTAACAAAATGTTTCTATTTTGTAGAAGAATATTTACAAACTTGAAATGTTTGTCTAATTATCAACTTTTTTACTTTTTTTTCGTTCTTTTTAGATGTAACTGTTTAGTCTTAAGTTGTTTGTGAGTTGATTGTTGTTTTATTCTACTCACATATATTGACGAATCCAATACAAATTTTCATTTGTCAAATGGAAAATAAGAATATTATTATTATTATTATTATTATTATTATTATTATTATTATTATTATTATTATTATTATTATTATTATTATTATTATTATTATTATTATTATTATTATTATTATTATTATTATTATTATTATTATTATTATTATTATTATTATTATTATTATTATTATTATTATTATTATTATTATTATTATTATTATTATTATTATTATTATTATTATTATTATTATTATTATTATTATTATTATTATTATTATTATTATTATTATTATTATTATTATTATTATTATTATTATTATTATTATTATTATTATTATTATTATTATTATTATTATTATTATTATTATTATTATTATTATTATTATTTGAAAATTTGAATTTAATCAATTCCAGTCACGACTCTGCGGTCTCCGACACCACACAGAGTCGAGCTGGAGAAAAACCAGTGACCACTCCCCACGCCGTGAGGTAAGTGATCACTGGGACCGAGAATCGTGTGCCCTGAGTAAACGCAATGATCCCAGGATGACGGCCTTCTGCATGGCTCCAGCTAAAACGCTTGCCTTTTGTCGGCAAGCTGGAATTTTCTGGAGTTCTGAGAGCAGCGTATGTCGTGTACCACCAAGAGAGCCTATAATCAGGATGACTAGTTCGACAGAATGGTCTGGATAAAGTCTGCGGAGTTCGTAGAGAAGATCTCTATATTTCGTCCGTTTTTCCTCCTCCTTCAAAACGATGTTCGGTTCGGCTGGTGCCGAGAATTCGATCACGAACATCGTTTTGGTTTGATGGTCGAGGAGGACTACATCAGGCTTATTAGCTTGTATCTGCCTGAGGGTGGGGAATGAGAAGTTCCAATAAATTCGGCACCTCTCATTCTCCACAACGGACTCAATATCCCCCGGAGCATAAGGCAGCACTGGAGTTTCATCAATACCGTACGTGTGTCTAAGATGGTAATAGAGCACACGTAATGCCGCATTATGTCTATGGATATAGGCCGAAACTGCATACACCGTGCATGCTGAAAGCAGGTGCATCAGCGTTTCCGGCGCCCTACGGCAGGCCCTGCATCTTACATCAGGGACCTCTATACCCATGACTCGGCTTCGGTAATGTAGGGTATTGAAAACTCCATCCTGGCATGCCATGATGAACCCCTCTGTTTCCGATTTGAGCCCGCCTGACCTTAGGAATGCGAAGGTCAGCTCTTTGGATAAACCCCTGTCTTCAATGTTGTTGAAGAAAACAGAATGTAGAGGTTTATCCATGTGAAGCTGCAGAGTTTTTTTAACTTCTGCAGCTTTGATGCGGGCTTTCCTCCGAGCGTGGTCGAGCTCAGTGACTGAGTCACGGGCTTCACGCTCGGAATCGAAAATCAGAGAGAGCTCATCGGCTGCTCGATGTGCTGCCTTGAATAGGAATGCTCCTACTCCTGCATTCTCATGGCTTTTGACCATTTGCAGGAGGGGGTCCGAACTCCTGATGACCTTGCAGGCATTATCCAGAACCATTCTGTTATGGAGATACTCCAAACTTAAGAGTCCACGGCCTCCCTGATCTCTTGGGAGATATAACCGTGGAACGGACGAAGTTGGATGAAGGCTCCTATTAAGGTGCATCATCTTGCGAGTACTAACGTCAAGTTGGCGCAGCTCAGCTAGTGTCCACTTGAATACTCCAAAGGAGTATAGTAGGATCGGAACAGCAAGCATGTTAGTAGCAGCGACTTTATTCTTTCCAGACAGTTCTGAAGACCAGATCTGTCGAAGTCGCTGCCGATACTTGCTGCGGAGAGCGTCTTTCACCATTTGTGTTTCCTGGATGTGGCTTTCCTCCACACCCAGGTAGGTGTACGTCTCTCCGGCATCCAAGTGGTGTAGGATGCTTCCGTCCACTAGCTGCGCGTCCTTGTCGTAGTCCTCGCATCGTCCTCTCTTAAGATGAACCAGTGCACATTTGTCCATCCCGAATTCCATCCCAATAGCCTGTGTATACTCCTGTACGACCCTGAGGGATTGGTCTAAGTCCCTCTCACCGGAAGCATAGAGTTTAAGGTCATCCACATAGAATAAGTGGGTGACCTTATGCCTCCGTTGACTGGGTGGTCCGCAGTAGTAGCCCTTGGTTCTTCTGAGCTCAACGGATAACGGCAACAATGAGATGCAAAATAAGAGAGGGCTGAGGGAGTCTCCCTGGAAAACCCCTCTCTTGATGATGACCGGCTCTGTCTGGACTTTCGCATTCCCCGATGTTATGGTGAAGCGAGTCCGCCAGAGCGGCATCAGTTGTTCAATGCATCTCACTATCGGATCGGGTACCGAAAGGCACTTGAGCAAGTACACGAGTAATTCGTGCGACGTTGTATCAAATGCCTTTCGATAATCGATCCAGGCCATAGAGAGGTTTCGCTTGTACTGCACGGAGTCCTGCGTTATAGATCTATCTATCAGCAGGTTCTCCTTGCAGCCAGCGACACCCCTCTTCGACCCTCGTTGCTCATATATCCGCTGATAAACCGGGTCTACCACTAGGAGCATACGCATGTACAAGATGCGTGTAAACAGCTTGTAGCATGCGTTTAAACAGGTTATTGGTCTGTAATTCTTCGGGTTGGACAAATCTCCTTTCTTGGGGAGAAGCACGGTTCGCCCCTCGATAAACCACTCCGGAATTTGCTGCTCTCCATTTAGCCAGAGATTGAATATTCTGGCTAAATGGTGGTGGGTAGTGGATAACTTTTTCCACCAAAAGTTATTGATCCCATCAGGACCTGGAGCAGCAAAGTTCTTAGAACCCGTTAGGGCTCTCCGAACCTCCTCGGTGGTAATCGATTGACGCAGCAATTCGGGCTCAGGCTCTCGGAACCTTTCACAAAAGGCTCCGAACTGCGTCAGGGCTGGAGTATCTCTGTTGAATGGATGCCTCACCTCATAGATACCCTTCCAGAAGGTTTCCACCTGATCAACAGTCGGCGGATTCTCAACTACACTAGGAGGCGGTTGGAATAAGCGAGAGGGCTTTTCGCGAAAAAGTTTATTTTCCGCCAACCCTCTCGCTCGCCTCTTCAGTGACTGCTTGGCAGCCACTAACATCCGTATCCTCTCCAGGCAGTGCTGTTTGATGACAGTTAGCACTGCCAGGTTTAGTGTGTGATGAGTGCGCCGTAATGTGGTGGCTATTCGTCGCACTTTTGACGTGAATGGCCTGTTGGCCTCCACATAGTCCATCACACACTGGATACGGGAAGTGTGTTGTCTCGCCGACTGGATCTTTGCTTCCATCTTTTGTACGCGTCGTTCTGCCCTCTCGTTCGGGGAGGCCGATTCTACTGGTCTCCCCGGCTGAGAGGACCGAACGGCATCGTAGGACCGAACGGCATCGTACACGGCACAATTGATGTGCCAGATGTCAGCATTTTCTGGAAGTGTATCACGAAGTGATTCATCCATTCTAGTCAGGTCTTGTGATCGTAGGGCCTTGATGTTATTAAGGCTCCTACGATTCCTGATCTGGCTCACCTCTGGTACTTGGTCCCTTCCTTCGTTGTTCTGCAGGACGGGCGGAATCAAGTGTTCTTCCACCTCGTCGTTCTGCCGGGAAGGGACTCTGACATACTGCCTAACGCGTAGGTGGGATACATAATCTCGAAGATTTTGTGCCGAGAAGGCTGCATGCTCTGGGTGGAGTTGAAGCCACAGAGCATGCATTCGCCTCATGTATCCCCTACGCGCAGGCTCGCTGCTCTCGTGGCACTGCAGAAGGTCGTCCCTGAGATCATCGGTCCACTCAAAGCGTCCTTGTTCATTGCGGTCATCATCAGGCTGTCCGTCCTGTTGGGCCCCACCACCTTGCCTTTGATCCCTATCCGAATGGGATCGGTTGTGGGGGCCCTGTTCTCTGCGGATAGGAACCAGAGTTTTTGGGGCTCGTCAGGTGGTTAGCCTTCGGAGCCCACGGCCGACATTAGAGGGAATCGAGCGTTCCCCTCCCGGGTGCGCTTTCGCTGCCGGTCCGATTTTGCACCCTCAGCTCGGAAAGGTGGTGTCGCTACTCACCAGGGGCAAAGATGACTTCACCCTCCTGCCTATTATTATTATTATTATTATTATTATTATTATTATTATTATTATTATTATTATTATTATTATTATTATTATTATTATTATTATTATTATTATTATTATTATTATTATTATTATTATTATTATTATTATTATTATTATTATTATTATTATTATTATTATTATTATTATTATTATTATTATTATTATTATTATTATTATTATTATTATTATTATTATTATTATTATTATTATTATTATTATTATTATTATTATTATTATTATTATTATTATTATTATTATTATTATTATTATTATTATTATTATTATTATTATTATTATTATTATTATTATTATTATTATTATTATTATTATTATTATTATTATTATTATTATTATTATTATTATTATTATTATTATTATTATTATTATTATTATTATTATTATTATTATTATTATTATTATTATTATTATTATTATTATTATTATTATTATTATTATTATTATTATTATTATTATTATTATTATTATTATTATTATTATTATTATTATTATTATTATTATTATTATTATTATTATTATTATTATTATTATTATTATTATTATTATTATTATTATTATTATTATTATTATTATTATTATTATTATTATTATTATTATTATTATTATTATTATTATTATTATTATTATTATTATTATTATTATTATTATTATTATTATTATTATTATTATTATTATTATTATTATTATTATTATTATTATTATTATTATTATTATTATTATTATTATTATTATTATTATTATTATTATTATTATTATTATTATTATTATTATTATTATTATTATTATTATTATTATTATTATTATTATTATTATTATTATTATTATTATTATTATTATTATTATTATTATTATTATTATTAAGTAAGGGAAGCGGTTGTCACAATGTCCAATTCTCAGTGCTTGCGATGTTATAATATGAGGAAATGAGAACTGCCAATTTCACAGTGAGAAAATACTACTTGAAAAATACAGCTCTTTTCAGAACAATCAGTGACGCTGCATGAGTTGTAAAAAAAATCGTACAATCAATTCAATACAGGAGGCAACCCAACGGAGAGCAGCAATGACTTTCATTTTGCAGTAGAGTGGCCCTCCAGCACCTTTGTTATTGAGTTTCACATCATTTTTGTCACTTTTAGTGAAAATATCTGGAATTATAAGCGTGACAGATCTCGAACCGACTCGATATTTTTTATTTTTCCTATTATTTCAACTTTTCTATCAATAAACTCACAAGTGTGATACATCGATAAATTGGCAATTTTTTGATCTATCCGATGGTGTGAAAATTCAATATGGCTACCATTAAAAATGTCAAATTTGACTTCGATATCTTCGAATCTAGTGTGCCTGGATTTTTTTGCTATCACCGTTGAATTCAGCATGCTAACTTTGGTAACTTCACCACATTTCAAAATCCTATTAGCAATATTTGAAATGTTATCGATGATTATAGGAATCGACAATTTTCAGTTTTTTCAGGATATTTCAGAACTACCCAAGATATCCTTTATTTCTTTTGATATTCGAGATAGCCATAAAATTGCGCATCTTTTTCGTAATTTAACCTAGTTCGTATCTCTCTCCGTTTCCGATTTGACAATAGTGTACCATGAAATTTGAATTACCTTGTATAGAGTGAGTCAGGAGAAACCGACCATAGTACATATGAAGATACCAATTCAAATTCAAGTTTTGAATAATAACCAAAGACGAGTGCTTTCCAGTAGACCCTTAGTAGATGTTTTTCGCCAATTCTAGACCTCCTCCCAAGGTCACACACCCCCACGTGGCCTTGGGGGTCAATGACCTTGGGGGGTCAATGACCTTGGGAGGAGTGACCTTGGGGTGAATGACCTTGGGAGGGGTGACCTTGAGATGAGTGACCTTGGGGTGAATGACCTTGATGCGATCTTGGGAGGAGTGACCTCGAGTTGGTGACCTTGAGAGGAGGGTGCCCTTGGGAGTTGGTGTGGCCTTGAGAAGAGCGCGTCCTTGAGGAGGGCTCTCTTTTTCTGTGAGCATGACCTTGTGTTTTCACACCTCTGAAATGGGAGGGGGTGCGACCTTGAACATTGCTGCTGCATGCGCATGCGCCATTCCCCCACGAGAGTTCAAGATCGCGTTGGTGAGAGTGGGGGAGGCGGTACTTCTATAAATTCAAGGATGCGCAGAGTGGAGCACAGTTTCTTGGGAATCACATATTAATCAGCATTTTTTGTTTGTTCGTGAGTGATAAAAGCGTTTTTATACATCATCATCATGTTGACCTGCAGTGCTTGTTTCCAAACCTTTACGCGTAGTGATAATTTACGCCGCCATCAAGGAATTTCATGTGTTGGTGATTTGGGTGAACCTAGTGCAAAAAGGGCTCGATTGGATATTTCGAATCCGCCAGCGCCATCGACATCTAGAAGTATGCAAAGATGTGTGCCCTGCGCTAAAGATGTTCCATCAGATAGGATGGGTGCTCATAAGAGAACCTTGGAGCATCGCTCTAATGCGTGCGTGCACTACAGTATATGCGATCGAGAGCGCGTTCAAATGCCGCATTATTAGCTACAGGTTAGAGTGTAGAACGAACATTTTGGATTACAATGCGTTCTTCAATGAGAATAGAGCTACAATTATATCTCTATTGGATAATATGCTTCTATTTCATCACTCGATTAAAGTGAACATGGAAGTTTTTGGCAGATATGTCATTGAAACCCGAGATGTGAGAGATGTGAAATCTTTCATGGCTCCGAATCGCATAATTGCTTCATCGCCAGATTTGGAAGATATCGTTGACGCATTTCGGGATTGTCTTTCGAATCTAGCTATCGAATTCGAGGAACGTGATTCTGGTGAGTTGTTTGAAAAAATCAGATGTCGACTAAGTTTGCTTATTTCTTTTTTTACTTTGATATTACAGGTTGGGCTTCAGAAGAGATTTTGTTCCTAGAAATAAATATTAATAAATATAGTCCATTAGGAGGCGGATCTTACATAAAGCTGCCCGCCTATATTGCGAACAAGAAAGCGGTGGTAAACATTATAAATCAGGATGAGCATTGTTTCGCCTGGGCAGTCACATCAGCTTTGTATCCTGCGAGGATAAGGAATACCGAAACATCTTCCTACCCACACTTTTCTACAGTATTGAATCTGGTTGGTATAGAGTTTCCTATGAAAGTAAGTGATATTCCAAAGTTCGAAAATCAAAATGATTGCTCCATCAATGTTTATGGGTTAGAGAGCATATTCGAGGATCAAAAAATGAAATATAAAGTTGTTGGGCCGCTTCATTATGCTAAGAATAGGTTGGGTAGGCATGTAAACTTACTATATATCTCAGACGATTCCGGTAAGGGGCATTATTGCTGGATAAAAAAATTTATCGCTATTAGTGTCAAGCCAATTAAATGCCAGAGGGCATAGGAATTTCTTTTGCGATGGGTGTCTGATATGTTTCTCCGATGAGTCGAAGTTGCTACGCCATAAATTGAATGATTGCAATCATCAGGTAAAGAAATACGCCGGTAGACTAAAACAGTACAAGGAAAATTGGTCAAAATTGACAACCAACCAACTTATAATTGGCTGGATTAATGGCATTCATATTCCGTTTGTCAACCTTACCAGATCCAAATGCCGAGAGTGTCCATAAAACCGCATGAAAAAAGTATTCATCAAAATGTAATTGATAATCTTATGTCCATGGGCGCCATATTTAAATGCAAACATGTGAAGGGTGAATTTATATCCTCATACTTTCTAATCAAGAAAGCAAATAGTAAAGATAGATTCATTTCGAATTTGAAAAAATTGAATACATTTATAAAGGCCCCTTATTTCAAATTAGAGAGTTACAAAACAGCCCTTGAATTGATTCAAAGGGGCTACTTCTTTTGCACGATTGACCTGCGAGATGCTCACTATCTAGTACCCATAAGTCAAAATCATAGGAAATATTTGAGATTCCAAATACTGAACGATCTGTATGAATTCGCTTGCTTACCATTTGGCTTGAACTTATCGCCGTATATTTTCACCAAAATATTACGACCAGTAGTAATATTTTTGAGAGAAAATTGATGTCAACTCGTTATATATTTAGATGATATTCTACTGATAGGAAAAACTCATTCAGAATGTATTAGTTCTTTAAACCAATGTATGGATATTTTGACATCTCTAGGGTTTTTAATTGATTACAAGAATAGTGTTCTCAATTCAATTTGAAAGATAAAATACTTGGGATATGAATTCGATTCGAATAAAATGATTTTCAGTATACCCGAGAGTAGGGCCCAAGAAATATACGTTATTTCGAAAAGGCTTCAACAAAATCAACGTTGTACCATAAGGTTTTTTGCATCTTATATAGGAAAGCTTGTCGCTGTGAATCCTACTCCCAGGTATGGCTGGTTGCATACCAAAAGTTTTGAAATTGAAAAGATCAAGGCATTGAAACAAGTTCAGGGTAATTTCAATTGTAAAATGAATATACCATATTATTTGAATAGCGAGTTCGATTGGTGGTTGATTCACATAAACAATTCAGGAGTTCCCATAAAAAGTGCGAAATATGAAATTGAAATATTTTCGGACGCTTCTAAGACGGGCTGGGGGGCATTCTGCAATGGTCAGGGATCTAATGCCTTCTGGAATATTCATGAAAAAGAAAAACATATTAACTGGCTAGAACTGCGTGCTGCTTTTTACGCAATCCAAAGATTCGCTAAATATTTGGAAGATTGTACAATCTTACTACGCATTGATAATATTAGGTACAGCTTTAGCCTGTTTAAATAAAATGGGTAGTACCAGATTTGAACACATAAATTCACTCACCCGCGAGATTTGGGATTGGTGTGAAGCAAGAAATATTTATATATTAGGTTTTTACATACATACTTCAAAGAAAATCGATGCAGACTTTTTTTCAAGGTAAATCTCTATAGATACCGAACAATTGAATCGAATCCGAACTCATTCAAAAATATTGTACAAGAATTTGGCCAACCACAATCGATCTTGCTTCGACATTAAATAAAAAATGTGATATTTTTGAATCGTGGGGTTCAGATCCAATGTCGACATTTATAGATGCATTTACATTGTATTGGGAAATCTATTATTTTTACGCATTCCCGCCATTTTCAAAAATTGATAAAGTATTGGAAAAAATTATAGCAGATGGGGCAACTGGTATAATGGTTGTGCCAAAATGGCTTTCACAAAGCTGGTATCCATTATTTTGTTCTCTACTGATAGAATCTCCGATAATTTTTTCGCCAAGTGAAAACTTAATGTTATCCTCTTCCAGCATTCCTCACCGACTCAGCAATAACATATCCCTAATGGTATTGGGAAATTATCCGGGAATCCTTCAGTGAAGAAGTTGCCGATGAAGCAATTCCTGTGTTAATGGCATCTCTTTCAGAAAGAACTATAAAACAATATTCCTATTGCTACAAAAATTGGTATAAATATTGCCTTGAAGAAGGGTTGAATCCACGCATTTATAATTCCAAATCCATTATGAAATTCATCACGGAGATAGTAAATTCAGGGTTATCATATTCTTCACTGAATACCTTTAGGTCAGCGTTTTCACTTATTTTCTCTATACCTCATAAAGACGTTAATTCTCAAGAGATTTTTCGAAGGGGCTTTCAAGATAAATCCTTCGACTCCAAAATATTCCTTTACATGGGACATGGATCCATTATTAGATTACTTAGGAAAGATGTTTCCCTCGAACGAACTTAGCATAAAGGAATTGACCCAAAAACTAGTAACCTTACTGGCTCTTACATCAGCACATAGAGTTCAGACACTTTATCACAAAAATAGGACATAAATACGAAATAAAAAATAAATTCCAGACAAAATTAAAACATCGGCTCCCAACAAGAATCAGCCATATCTTATATTACCCTTTTTTACAGAAAAACCTGAACTATGTGTGGCTTCAACCCTCGAACGATAAGTAGATGGATTAAAGATGTTATGAGAAAAAGCGGGATAAATACTTCAATTTTTCTGCTCATAGTGTTAGACATGTAGCCATATCAAAAGCATTCAAGCATGGAATTGACATACATACAATAAAAATACAGCAGGATGTATCCCCAAATGTTTTTTTTTTACAATAGACCAGTGGCTACAGACCCAATACAATTTGCAAGAACGGTTATTGCGTAAGGTTATAAGAATACAAATATTATCAATAACTAAAATATTATCGTTTGGTATTTTCCATTACTATTATCGTCATGTTCCAATGAATATTGTTATTTTTCTATTATTCGAATATATTATGGTGAATTATTCGCTCTAATTTTTTCTTGATAAATTCTCTCTGAACATCTACCAAGTGAATCATGGAAAGATGGAGATGCGAAGAATAATTCAAAGACTGGTCGACTTACCTGAAGGAAGATCGATCTCAATTATTCGAGCATCGTAGTCTTTCCATGATTCTAGCCCACCCACCACAAAAAACCCTGATGAGGAATCAATAAAAAATTGAGCGAACTACGAAACGTTCAACCCCAAGGAAAATGAAGTAGTAATATCGGAAGATGAAGCGGGCGAGCAAAAAACTTTGTTTTTATACTCTAAACAGTGCGTGAAATACCAAAAGATGATACCTACCAAGTTAATCATGGAAAGACTACGATGCTCGGATAATTGAGATCGATCTTCCTTCAGGTAAGTCGACAATCTTTAAATTATTGTAGTTCATAGCACTTTATATAGCAGCAATTCAATATATGTAAACCCTTCGTGGTTCTCCTTTCAACGATTTTTCTCTACTGTATTTCAGCGCTGAACCGTGATTGGTCTAAGCATGCATGCGCCCCGTCAGTTCAAGGATTAACGTGAGTTCTCATTGGAATAATTATTTGAAAAATAGTTTTGATATGACCATAGTATATGTATATATGGATAAAAATAAAGCAAATTGTTTATTAGAAAGGAAAAAAAACTAATTAATACTGAGAATTAAATGAGGTAGTAAAAGTGTGAATACTAAACAATAGAGCAGTGTCAGCTGACGTCACAACATGGCGGTTAACAGCTGATCGGGGGACAAACAAAGCATTTAGTCTTATGCAGAGAATTGTATTTTCAGTGTATTTTTCAATTATTTCTGAGTTTTATGAACTTTGCAGACTTTTAGTGATGATAGGTATTCATTGAAATTTGGTAAGACCCCTTTTCATGATGAAAAATCAAATAATTTTTCTAAAAATGTACTTTTCAGTTTCCTTGTATCTGAACATTGAAATGGTGAGTGGTAATCATTACTATTCAATATTATATTGACTATAAATTTCTAAATGTTTTAGGCAAGGTTGGAACAAGATTTTATTGGATTCTAGGCATTCATATAGGTAGCTATCCTGAAACCATCAGATTTTGATCTCTTGATGATGTTCCAAAAAGATATCTATAAATGTTATTCTAGATTACTCTCTCATCAGTGTAAACCCTACAACATATTTGAATATCAGGGCAAGATTGGAAGGTTTTTCAATAAATAACTCAAAACAATATTTGTTTTCTTGAAACACATAAAGCTCGTTTTCTTGATGACCAGAAAATAAAACATTTCAGTTTTTTTAATAGTGTATCCATGGTAGGTACTGAACAAAATTATGGATTTGGATCTTTTATTGCAAATAAAGTTGTACGATTTACTTATATGAAAGGAAACATTGAGGAAAAATTGTATTGGGGTCAATAGAAAGTAAGTATTGGAATTTATCAAAAATAGCATTAAGATGTGAGGAAAATATAAGGGAATAAGGAAGAAAGAAAGAAATTTTTCCTACGACCACGTATGAAAACGTCAATAATCACACTGTTTTGTTATTCAGAAAGTAGCTCATATCACCATGGTATTGTTTATTTGAAAGAAAAAAAGCACTAGTGTTGATATGTAAAATAATTATTAGGTATATTGTGAAGGTACTCACGGTTAATACATAATCGTTCTCAAATCAAATTGATATTATTTATTGAAATTTCTGTCTCGTTTCGTATTATACCGAGAATTCTTTATCTATTAATTTCAATGAGTCTGATACATAGCCTCTGAATTCACTTCAAAACTGGAATCTATTCGCGAAAATCACGGAGTGGGCGGCCTCTGGTGTCAAATTTTCTAAGCCTTCCGAGGGTGATTAACAAAACAATTTAGCATTGTATAGCATAGGCTTTCGTATTATTTTTAATGAAATTGAATTGTTTTGAATAGTTTTCGTACTTGTTTCGTGCTTATCAGCTAGTTACTAATATTATTGAAACATGCAGCAAGTTCAAAAGGTCGTAAAGACGAAATCGACAAATATTTGTTCAGTATTTCAGCGTTCCTCCTACCGTACAGACATCGTTCCTTTGGCACAAAATCCTGAATTTCCTTTCAGGATTGTGTGAAAAATGGATGATCACGTTGAAAATAGGAAAACATCACCACAAACATTTACGTTTGTAGTAAGCTTTTCCTATAGAACTGGATTTCTCAAGTAAATGCGAAGGTATGTCTTTCAGGTTAAATCAAACAAATAGGATCTGGTTTTCTGTAGTTGTGTCTCTTGTTGTTTGTAATGAAAACCTTGATTTTACTTTAGGACCATCAAGGAGAATTAAACCAAGAGATATGCTCAAAAAGAATGCAATTCCTTCAATAAACATCTGGAAGTCATCACATGCAAACTTCAAGAGTGAGGGCAATGTGGGCTGAATGAAATCAAATACTTATTCAAAATGAATAAACTGTGAATTGAATGAAGTATCAATTGAAATAAATGAATTCGAATGACTGGTAGAACACAAGGTCTCAAACTTTTTAAGTTATTCTTGGAACATACCTACTCATCTATATATTATATAATTATTTTCATTACATGAATCATCATTTTATTGTTAACATAAAAATAATAACTTGTGCTGCCTATTTAAGATAGGTAGGTATCTCAATATAAGCACCCCTGTACAGCCCTTGTAGGCAGACCCTGATGATTAGAAAACTCACTATAGAATCGCTTCGAAAGCGATGCTAAAATTATTTGTAGAAACGCTTATCGGAACTCCAATAGACCGTATTTTTATGTAGAATTGGATCTTCGGTGAACCTCGGGATTCTGGTTGTAAAACTAGGGAATTTCTGCAACTTTGTGTTCTATGTAAAAATTCAATGTCAACTATTTGGATTTTGAATTAGTACAGTTAATGTTATTGCAGTCACGATTGTTACGAAGGTGTATGTTTAATCTATTGGATAATTCATCAACTAATAGTAGAATTTTTGTTTTTCGATATATATTTTAGTGATAAATTGCACTGAAATGTTTCCCCATATCAGATATGCAGCTGATGAGCAAAATCGAAGTGCTGTTTATAGACAATTTCATCTTGATCGACGAGTAATGAGAGATGCTGCTGATCCTTTTTTCTTGACTGATGAGCACTTCATACAATTGGTCAGATTAAATAAGCAGTTAGTTCGATTTTTGTTTGACGAAATCGGTCCTCATATGAGAAATTCCAATAATTATAAAGCAATACAACCCTTGGGAAGTATATTCGCTGCTTTGTCATTCTATGCAACAGGATCTTATCAGAGGGTAGTTGGACAGTCATTCAATGTATCAATGTCTCAACAAAGTATCAGTAGGTGTGTCAATGAAGTATCACAATTGATTATTGAACAGCTTTCTGGTAGATACATACAATTTCCACAAACTCATTTGGAAAAAAATCGCTTAAGGGAAAAATTCATGATTGAAACCCAATTTCCAGGGGTTATTGGTGCAATAGATTGCACACATGTTGCTCTTTTGAGACCTACAGAAGAGGAACATAATTATTTCAACCGAAAAGGATACCACTCAAAGAACATTCAATTGGTAATCCAATCCATCATTATGAATCCCTCAAAAATCTAAATTATTCTTATTTTACAGATATGTGATTATGATCTCAAAATTTTGAACATAAACGCCAGATATCCAGGTTCTTGTCATGATGCTTTCATTTGGAGAAATTCCATTATACATGATGAGTTGAGGCAATGTTATGATCAGGGGGATCACTCATCATGGTTTTAGGTGATTCAGGATATCCTCAACAACAATGGCTCATGACTCCAGTATTGAATCCTTTGAGAGGTTCACCACAGGATCGTTGTAATAGGAGACATGGCAGTGCAAGAAATTGCATCGAAAGGTGTAATGGGGTATTAAAAAGTCGTTTGATGTTTGGGAAGGAAATTACAATATAACCCTGGAAAAGTGGGGAATATAGCAGTGGCATGTGCTGTATTGCATAATTTAAAATATAATATACTTTAAAAAAACTCTCAAAGCTAAATAGAAATGTTTCCTCAAAAAATAAATAAAAAAAACTTTCGAAAATCTGAATGAAAATAATCTCATTGAAAGGCTAATTATCACATAATGAATTAAAAAGTAAGTCAAGGTAAATATACTGTTCACTGACAGAAATGATCCACCAGTTTCTTAAAAGAATTGGCAATCCTACATAATATGTTTGTATTTATATTATGAAGAGATGTCAAAACATCTTCATGCATTGAGTTCACATTAACTTTTTTATTTTTTGGAACTGTTTTTGTTCCCTCATTTTTATTTGAGGAACCAATTTTTATTGTGGATGTAGACTCTTGCTGCTCATCAACTATTTTAGGATCTGCTGAGGTGGGATCAATGCCAATAGCATATTGATGATCTTGGATTATTTCCTCATCAATGATTTCTTCAATCACTACATTCTCTACAACTCGATTTTTTTCATTTGGCCAAATAACTTCAACTGACTGATTGTTATTGCTAGGACCTGAAAATTAAATATCAAATGAGTAATTGAATCCTCTATATTGATTGCAATATTGTATACCTGCTATGCATTCCATATGAGCAGTCATTGGTCCTATATCATCTTTTTTCCCTCAACAATTTCATTAAATTTTCTCTTGAGACCTGAAAAGGTGATGATTAACTATAATAGGTATAATGAGTACCTTCAAATTGTTTCACAACAAAGTTATTTTTTGGTATGTACCTTTTTCTGCAACACTCATCACCATGAGCTGCTGCTGATCCCATTAAGCTCAGAAGTTTTTCTTCCAAGTTTGTGAGTATTACATTAATAGCAGGACCTCCACCAGTACCATGAATATATTTGTGAAATCTAGCAGATTTCGCTTTGGTTTTGGATTTCCAGTCTGCGAGTTTTTTCTTCCACTCTTCCACAGACCTTTCACCTTGGCCCAGACTATTTAACTTTGTGGTCAGATCTTTCCATAACTCCAGATTTCTTTGTTTTCCATTGAAATGGGTGCCAAACCGATCTCTTTATGAGTTTCAGAAAACTCTAATATTGTGGTCCAGTGATCATTGGACACGCGCATTTTTTTGTGATCTGTCGAACACATTTTCATCAAATTCCACTTTTTACTCGAATATTTTGTTTTGATTAATTTTGTTTTTCCTGAAAAGTAAGGTTAGGAAGGCAGAAGAAGCGCTAACAACTTCATCAAAAGAGTACATCTCTCTTTGGCTTATACTATCTTTGTTTGACACACATAATCAAATGGATTTCTAGAGCTAACAATTTTCGTATCGAAGCGATTCTATCGGGGGTTGCGGGGCAAGGAGATTTCGATAGAAACCTTGCGAAACCGTTCATCAGAGTACCAAATTTCGACTTATTTCGATTCTACTACCCATTTCTATTCATCAGAGTTCGGCTACAGTTTGATATCACAGTATCACCAAAGAGAAGATTCTTTGGTATCACAGATGTTTGCAAGGACGCACTAACTCGTACGCACTTGCGCACTACCTCCGCATTACGTACTTCTATATATGGTTCTGTATTCCTGGTTGCGTGATTACTGGCGCTAGCAGGCGTATGGTGTCAAGTTTGTTTATGTACGCTGGTGTCAATATCAATAAAATTTGTCCAAACTAAACTAACTCGATCAATCAGTAATTCACATCATAAGGAATTGTCGAAGAAGTATTCAAATATCATCTTGAATATGGAAATAAACAGTACTTGATATCGAATTAAAACACCTTAAATTATAGAGACCGCTCAAGTTACATTTTCGACAAGTTCTCCCGCGAAATGAAAGAATTCGAAGTCGTAGGAAAAATAGTGTACAAAACTCGTTGGAAAGTGCATTTCCTTCACTCGTTGCGTTTCCGCACTCACCGCTACGCGGCTCGTGCTGAACGACTACTTGTGTGAAATATGTCACTTTCCACACTTGTTGTGTAATATACTATCAATTGATCAAATTTCAATTACATGTTTGTGTGACAAGTCAGAATTCATTTATACATAATATAGGGTTTTCAAATAAAATAAGAGCACATTCAGGTTAAAAATACAAGTTAGAGATGTTCATAATTTTAGAACATGGTACATAATTTGAAGTAAAACACATTTTTAGAAAAAAACAATATTATTAGTTTAGTTTGACAATTCAATTTAGAACACAATTCACACAATTGTACGAAAAAGCAATTCATTTCCCGACAACGTCTCAACGTTTACTGTTCCTATCTTCGCACCGAAGTGACTCGCTTCTTCTTACGTGATGATGACGCTTCATTCCAACGATGAATAAGGTGATTCATCACCCCGTTACAGGTTTCCATCTCAATACGGGGTGTTCTTAGAATACTGTCGCTAACACGGCCAGACTGACGGGTGCTACTGTCTCGGAGCACTTGGTTTCATCGCCGCCAAGAAGTGCTGTGTCGATGATTCGGGTATACGCATTTCCTGGCTACTTCGTAAGTGGTGTCTCAGCATCTGAACATACATCGCCTTCGTCATCTATAACTATTGAGGAATCAACTGATTATCGAAACAAATGGCCAATCAAGTCACTGACGGAACATGATTGCAACATCACACCAATCAAGTCGCTAACGGAACATGATTGCAACAATTCACCAATCAAGTCGCTACGGAAAATGATTGCAACAATTCACCAATCAAGTCGCTACGGAACATGATTGCAACAATTCACCAATCAAGTCGCTAACGGAACATAATTGCAACAATTCACCAATCAAGTCGCTACGGAACATGAATGCAACAAATAGTGCTTTCAGACAGTTGAAGCCACCCGAGTCCCACTGCTCGGCAATCTACTAATTGCATTCAGACAGCATTAGCCACCCGGTCTTACTGCTCGGCAATCTAATTGTGATGTATACGTAACTGTTGTAACGGTCATAATTATGTGCGCAATTCATATCACGTAAATACGAACTTTTGAGCACCTGTCCGATAGGCCACCAACATTACCTTAATATCAGATCACCTATGAACTTTTCTATGTCCGCAAACTGTTTGAATTTGATAAAGTAACAGTCAAAAATAAATATTTATAAGATGTATATGGTTTTGAACTGTAGTGAGTTGATCATTCAATATAATAGTCCGTTTAAGCGGTATGTTAAAACTAATACAGATCAGACGATTATCAAAAATGGTCGAGGAATACGTATGATTCTAGATTTGACTTTGGATCCCGCGTAGAGATATAGCCGAACGATCTAGCTTCGGCGTGAATCGAACTGCCTAACGAGCGAGTGTTTTTTGGAAGAGGAGGTATACCGAAAATACGCCATATTGTGAGACCGTATTGTCTTTGGCATTTTGTGCGTGAGATTTTTGTTGTGAAAACCTAATAACAACTAAGGTTAGTTAATTTTCTTTCATATTTGGTGTTAGTAGGACACTCTGATTATTTTAGGATACCAAAGAATGCACTTGTTCTAGGTTTTTTTGAGGAGACCGTTATCTCTCCCGTTCCTGTTTTTTTGTAAACATTTAACTCATCAGTGTCTCGGACTGTCCTGAAGGAAATCGATAAATCCAAACTCCGATTTTACTGATGTGGATTTTGATCCAGAAGTTCATCGAAGGCCGGTTGAAACTACCTTTTTACATAATTTACCAAAGAGAACACCTTTCCATTGCGTCATCGTTGATCCCTTAGAAGCAGAGTCCTGGTCTCTGTAAGCGGAGAGAAGACTTACCGGGTGAAGTACAATATAAAATCAAAAAAAAGACCCTGTCAAACGAATGACGTAGCTGTGAGTACTTGTCACTTTTTTTTGGCATCTTCAGTTGAAGAAAGAAGTTTATATTTTCATTATTCAACCCTTTACCTTTTGTGAACTAAACAGCTGTTTGGGGATTCTGTTGATGGTTATTGTTTAAAAGGGCCTGAGTGATAGCTCAAAAGCTACATATTTCTATCCTTGTTTATGAAAATCACCGAATGAATCATATTTTCTCTAATAGAGCACTTTATTTAGGTACCAGTTTTTTTGGTAGAGATTGGAAACCTCGCTTTATATAGGTATATTTTGTCTCCATCAGTATTGTCCGACGCAATAATTAGTTTATTTATTAGATAAACATTGTCTTTGTTTTTAACTAATATTCAGTAAACTATAGTTTAAGTACAAGACTGATTTTATTTGGGTAGCTCTGTCTATTTACCTTAAAACCCCTTCCGTCGAGTTATCTCGGCTGGCGCCCTCTTTAGCTTACATAAAAAAATATTATTTCAGAAATATCTTGACCCTAACCCACGACTCACTCCGAATGCAAGAGCTGCCGTAAGATAAAAAAAAATTAAACAATTGTTGTGAAAAGTAGGTCACACTGTGTGATTATCAATATGTGTGAATCATGTATGAATCAGGTGAATAAAGAATCCATGCGCTTGATTCATTCGTGCCGAGTCAGCAGTGACAAGAGGTATAGTCGGAGTTGAGTGCTGGTACAAAATATTATAAACGTTTGTTTTCTTTATAAAGCAAATACATATACCACAATTGGCGACGAGGATTAATAAAATAAATGTAAGTACTATAATATACGATAACGAGTACTATAATATACGAGTAATTTCCAAAATGGAAGGGTAGAGGTATTCAATTCTAATACCTGTTCGAGAAAAGATAAACTAGCCCAATTTCCAAAATGGAAGGATGGAGGTATTCAATTCAAATACCTGATCGGAAAAAGATAAACAAGCCCAATTTCCATTATGGAAGGGTAGAGGTATTCAATTCAAATACCTGTTCGAGAAAAGATAAACTAGCCCAATTTCCAAAATGGAAGGGTAAAGGTATTCAATTCAAATACCTGATCGAAAAAAGATAAACTAGCCCAATTTCCAAAATGGAAGGGTAGAGGTATTCAATTCAAATACCTGATCGAGAAAAGATAAACTAGCCCAATTTCCAAAATGGAAGGGTAAAGGTATTCAATTCAAATACCTGTTCGAGAAAAGATAAACTAGCCCAATTTCCATTTTGGAAGGGTAGAGGTATTCAATTCTAATACCTGTTCAACAAAAGATGAAAAAGTCTGATTGGAAAAAAATAATATAAAAGTGAGGTAAACGTAGAGTAGATGAAATAATTTCATCAATTTTCAGGAACATGTCCAATATATCTAGTCTGGAACATTTTGACTGTGAGGGAGAAGCCAGTTCAGTAGGATTACAGTGGCAAAAGTGGAAAAGGGCTCTACAGATATATTTGGACGCTGCTAGCATCACTGAACCACAAAAGAAAAGAGCAACCCTTTCACATTTCGGAGGGTTAGCCTTGCAAGAGATATTTTATAACCTACCTGGTGCAAATGTTGACGTATCAGATAGTGATGAATTCTTTGCACCTAAGCAAAGCAAAGTGTATGAACGACATGTGTTCAGATTGTTGAGGCAAGATAATGGTGAAAAATTTGAAAAGATTCTTGTGAGACTCAGACACCAAGCCGAGAAATGCCAATTCAAGGATGTGGAGGAACAACTGATTGATCAGATAACAGAAAAATGTTCATCCGTGGAACTGAGGAAGAAAATACTCGTTACGGGTGATGCAATAAATTTGAATGCGATTATCGCGGAAGCGAATTCTTTGGAAACAGTAGAAAGACAATTATCAGGATTCAACGAGAAACCTACCACTAGCGGAATGAACACTGTGAATGCAGTGAATTCACAGAAAATACAGAGGAGGCAGTTTCCATCGAAGAAATGTAGACGCTGTGGATCGCAGGACAATAATAGCAGTCACAGATGTCCAGCAAGAGATGTCACCTGTGGAAAATGTAATTCCACGGGTTATTTCGCGAAATGCTGTTTATCAAAACGAAAGTTCCAGTCCGGAAAAACAGATTTTCGATCGAATAAAAAATCCAAATCAAGAAAACCAGAAGCAGAAGACGTAGATTTTGTTTCGGAATCTGAAGAAGCAGAGTACGTGTTCCATATTGATAATGATGATATGATCAAATGTGAAGTAGGTGGAATTGATGTTAATATGTTAATCGATTCAGGGAGTAAATCCAATATTATTACTTATAGAACTTGGGAATTTTTGAAGAAATCAGGGGTTTCAGTGACAAATCAGATAAAAAACCCTAATAAAATTCTTTTTGCCTATGGCTCGAAAGACCCCTTATGTATTATGGGTTCTTTTGAAGCAAAGATCAAAATAGGTCCAAAACAAGAGCAGTGTACTTTTTATGTAATAAAATATGGCAAAAGAAATTTATTAGGTAAGAATACTGCTATTTCTTTGGGAGTACTCAAAATTGGGTTGAATATTAATATTAATAATATTGAGCACGAACCATTTCCTAAATTCAGAGGCATAGTAGTTCATATTCCAATAGACACAATTGTGAAACCCGTGAGTCAGCCGTACAGACGAGTACCCATTCCGTTGGAGCACAAAATCAATAAAAAACTTGAAGAACTCACCACATTGGATATAATCGAAGAAGTTCGGGGACCATCGGAATGGGTATCTCCGATGGTACCAATTTTGAAAGAAAATGGGGACATAAGAATATGTATTGATATGCGTAAGGCCAATACGGCAATACTTAGAGAAACTTATCCTCTTCCAACAATGGATTCGTTATTACCAAATTTTCGTAAAGCTCAATATTTTTCTAGAGTAGATATAAAGAATGCCTTTCATCAAATCGAAATATCTGAGAAATCAAGGCATATTACAACATTCATTAGTAGCAAAGGACTATATAGGTACAAAAGACTTCTTTTTGGAATGAATGCGGCTCCAGAAATATTTCAAAAAATTCTAGAAAAAATTTTACTGCCATGTGAAGGCACAATCAATTTCATTGACGATATTCTTATTTTTGGTAGTAGTGAAGAAGAACACGATAAAAGAGTCAAATTCACAATGAAATTACTGTCTGAGAACGACGTACTACTCAACAAAGATAAATGCATTTTCAAAATGAGAATCGTGCAATTTTTGGGCCACACGTTATCTCCAACAGGAGTGAGGCCTTTAGAAAGCTATGTAAAAGTTGTCAAATCATTTAGACTTCCAGTAACTATTGATGAAGTCCATAGCTTTTTGGGGTTAGTAAATTTTATCGGAAAGTGGATTCCAAATCTTGCCACGATAACAGAACCATTACGAAAGCTTTTGCGGCTGAAATTAAGTAAGCATGTTAATATCTCGAAATATTGGAGTAGCGAACAAGAAGATGCATTCAAGAAGCTAAAGGATTCTCTAGCAAATATCACTACATTGGGATATTACGATCCAAATGATAAAACTCAAGTTGTTGCAGACGCAAGCCCAGTCGGAATAGGAGCGGTTTTAATACAGTTTGATAAGAAGGGCCCAAGGATAATTGCATACGGTAATAAGAGTCTCACCGATACGGAGAAACGTTATTGTCAAACAGAAAAAGAAGCCCTTGCTCTCGTCTGGGCTGTAGAACATTTTAAGATCTACCTATATGGCAAAGAGTTTGACCTGATTACAGACCACAAACCTTTGGAAGTTATTTTTGGACCAAAATCAAGACCATGTGCACGTATAGAACGATGGGTTTTGCGTTTGCAGTCGTTCAATTATAAAGTTTTGTATCGTCCTGGTAAAAGCAACATCGCAGATCCTTTATCCCGTTTATGTCAAGTGAAATCATCTACTTCATTCGAAGGTGATGATTTCATTCAACATATAATAGAATACTCTCGTCCAACTGCGGTAAAATTAGAAGAAATACGAGAGTTGTCAGAAAGGGACGAAGAAATTTTGCAAATAAAAAAGGGTATTGAACAAAATATTTGGCATGATGCAGTGAAGAATTGTCAAGTTTTTCAGACAGAATTTTGTATTTATGAGGGAATTTTGTTGAGGGGAAATAAAATAGTAATACCGATAAACCTAAGACAACGAGTGTTAGATGCTGCACACGAGGGTCATCCTGGCATTGTTGCTATGAAAAGCAGACTACGCACTAAGGTATGGTGGCCTAAAATTGAGGAACATGCAGAAAAAATTGTCAAATCATGCAAAGGGTGTACTCTTGTATCGACGCCAATAGCTCCTAACCCTATGAAAAGACGACAAATTCCTAATGGACCCTGGATAGATGTAGCCATTGATTTCATGGGACCGCTACCAAACGGTGAGTATATTTTCGTGATAATCGATTATTTCAGTAGGTAAAAAGAGATCAAAATAATGAAGTCAATATCTTCGACCAATACAATTAATGTGCTCGAAGAAATTTTTTCTAGACTTGGTTTTCCAATATCAATAACATGCGATAATGGAAAACAATTCACAAGCAATGAAATGAAAACATTCTGCAATGAAAACGGTATTAAAATATATAATATCATACCATACTGGCCACAAATGAATGGAGAAGTCGAGAGGCAAAACAGAAATATCTTAAAAAGACTCAAAATCAGTCAAGCATTGAGAAAAAATTGGCATCGAGAACTTCTAGACTACCAAATGATGTACAATAGTACTCCTCAAATAACGACGGGAAAAACACCTAGTGAACTATTTTTCCGGCGTCAGTTCAGAGATAAACTGCCGAGTTCAAACGATACTGAACAGAATATAATAGATGAAGAGATGACAGATAGAGATCGAATCCGAAAAGAAAGAGGTAAAGAGCAGGAAGACCGAAAGAGAAAAGCTACGGAAGATAGAGAAGTATCAGTAGGAGATAAAGTATATCGAAGAAATTTGATAAAACTGAATAAAACCACACCCAACTATGATCCCACACCTCATACTGTCATAGAGAAAAAAGGCAGTGATACTGTTATCAGGGACGATAATTCGGGACAAGAATATAGACGTAATATAGTACATCTTAAAAAGATAGAGGGAGAATGGAAAGTATGCAATGAAGAACCTTCCGAAAACGGCGAAAACAATAATGAATGAAAGTGTATGTATAAAGGGAATATAGAAACTAATATGCTATAATATATAATTCAGTCTTTTGATTTCAATTTGTATTTCTAAGTGTAAGGTTTACATTTTGTTGATATTATGTTGTTAGAATAGTTCGCAAGAAATTGTATTTTGGGTTATAATGTCTGGGCTTTATAAGATTTATTATGTGTGGGTTAAAATAATATAATGTACATTAGTATACCGAAAAAGAAGAAGAGATGTGATGTATACGTAACTGTGTGATTATCAATATGTGTGAATCATATATGAATCAGGTGAATAAAGAATCCATGCGCTTGATTCATTCGTGCCGAGTCAGCAGTGACAAGAGGTATAGTCGGAGTTGAGTGCTGGTACAAAATATTATAAACGTTTGTTTTCTTTATAAAGCAAATACATATACCACACTATTAATAATTGCTTTCAGACAACATTAACCACCCGAGACTTACATTACTCGATTGCTCTGCACTTTTCTCACTCAACATGGGTTCATGAAGAACACAAACTCACACCGAAATATTCTTGAATGTTACCTTCATTAATATCTTTCAATAAATCACTTGCATCAACAAACCATGGGCCAGGGCCTTAGCTGTACATTGGCGTCCTTGCCAACTCACTTGAGTTCGTACCAATTCTCGGAGTTGATGACAATTATTTCATTCAATACAATACATTTGCGATCCAACTTCGAATTAGGGACGGTTACATTATTTGTTGACTGCTGAAAAGTAGTAATTAATACAAGTTGAACTTTCCATAACAAGCTCGGCCATTCTGCCTTGAATTGCATTTCAGAGCAAATCAAATTCATCCCAGTATGCATACTGCGTTATGCTTGATCGTCAGCTCTGTAGATACCAGTAGCTATGGAATAATATTCGATGCACCAAAACTCTCAAACTCAGCATTACTTCAATCTGAAACTCAAGCCTGCATGATTATCATGATTGATTCAGAAGCATCAAATAGTGAAACGATATAAGCATTGCATACGTTGCTCTTCTTCCGAACAATTCTGAGTCCCAAGTGGCATGAAGTAGACATATTTGAAAAATGAGTCAATAATCAGAAAATCGTGTTCATAACAATTTCAAACAGGCAGTGAGCCTAGACAATCTATAAGTTTGCTCGCAATTGAGGAAACCAAAAATGTTTGGGAATAGAGCAGACCACAGTCTTATCAGTGCCAATGACATTATTCGTCATGAAATAAACGAAGCAAACCTACTCTACTAGGTATGTGTAGGTACAAAATATCGAATTACTTTAGTATCACTGAGCACTATAGATTGATGACATAAGAGACCATTGTTCTTCAACATTTTGATTGGGATCAAGTTTCAACGGAAATTAACATTTGCTTCACCTCGGCATAATATTTTCTTGTTATAAATGTAGCCACGTATCATAATGAGACTTTGAGGACCAAAATATGGTTTTATCTGAAAAAATCAGCAAGAAGTACCCTCGTTACTGGGCGTGAGAGCTTGCTCGATGTGTATATTCGCTTGAACAGATGTCGTCCTGATTTATCATAATGATGTGAACCATACGCCTCAGGAATCACAAGCATTGCAATCCTACTCACATACGTTAATTGTGTAAAAAATCATTCATTATCAAATATTCACGTACTTTATGTTCCAATATCTAAAAAATAATCATTTCAATCAAATCTTGAAAACACCAATATTTTTTGCACGAAAGTTTTTCAGATTTGGCCATTTCTGATGAATATATGGAACCTGTATTACTAACCATTAATATACTCCATCATTTCAAAAAGGCAATCAAAATGCACATATTCAATATCTCAAGGCAAACGATCGCCAATTTTGTTGACAAAAAAATATTTGAACCACTAGTGACACCTCCTGTACTGATTAATTTCATTCCAATATTCAATTATTTCACAAAATGTTTTGCTTTATATTTTGTGTTTTCTATTTTTGTATTTTTATTGGTTATGGTATATTCATTATATACATCGGTAATCAAACTTTTATTCATTGTTATTTATATTAGGCTAAGAAATGTTTCATTATGATTAATCTTCGCTTCATATATTGTCATTCTCGAAACAAGTGTATTATTCACTTATTGAGTATGAATATTTATTTACGATGTTCAAACTTCCATATGTATCATTTCTATAATTTCGTGAATAAATATTATTATTATTATTATTATTATATTATTGATATTTGCAACTTCACATAACAAAGAAACAATAATTTTCTCACAAAGAAATCATACCACCATTGAGCATGATTAGTCAGGTATTTTTCCACTCTCACCACTACTTGTAGATCTAACCATTCATTCATTTTTTGTATTGGCCACAGCCAATTCTCAGCAATATCCTTATCGCTTAGATTTGAAAGTTTTTCAAACCTCGGCTAACAAATCTTCCACATTATATATCGACGGCATGTGGACGTGGATGAATCCCACTTCTGATATTAGTTTACTAGTTTGATAATTTAATTCAGAACACAATTCACACAATTGTACCAAAAAGCAATACATTTGCCGACAACGTCTCAACGTTCACTGTTCCTATCTTCGCACCGAAGTGACTCTGACTCGATTCTTCTTACGTGTTGATGACGCTTCATTCCAACGATGATTAAGGTGATTCACCCCGTTACAGGTTTCCATCTCAATATGGGGTGTTCTTAGAATACTGTCGCTAACAATATAATGTAACGATATCGTATCAATTCAAAAATAGATGAGCAGTGAGAAAAGGGTTTCATTACCATTTCCAGAAAATGAATTATCTTTGAATGATGTTATCGATACATTCTTTGTATACATATAGTTCCTTATCCAGATCGCTTATGAAATGGCTGTTCGATTGAACCAAAATGATTGAACTAAGATGATTGAACGTTGTACCTAAATAAGTTTGTACCACATATTGATTCAATCCAATACAATACCTTGTTCACAACTTCTACTAGATGCTTTGAGATGTCTCTTTACTACAATATATTGATTTTCACTTCAGATTCGTCTTTATTTACAGCTTTTTTATATGGTATGAAACGTACAGGCATCATTATGACGTCTAAAAAGTATTCGAAAATGACGTCGATAGGCCGTCATCATAAGAGGCGACGTCATTTGCTGCGTCAAATTGACTTCAGGTCGAATAGACGTCTGCGATAACGAAAAAGTTCTTCAAAATGACGTCATTATGCTGCCTGGGTAATACCACGAAGAAAACCTTTTTAAACTTTTAATGAAAAAAACTTGGACAAGAAGAATAAATTGACGAAACAAACAGCAATCAAATTATTACCACTATTCATGAATTTGGATAAAATTTGGAAAAGTATATGTTAAATGAACGAAAATTAAAATTCTATTAAATTCCAAATAGGTAGGTACCGGAAAACAACCCTCCAATAGGCAGAGTATATTTGAGAGGCCAACTTAGTTATTTCTACCCATTTGTTTATCAACTGATGGCAAGTTATGTATCTTGACGTGCCCTCGTGTATTGAATTAACAGTCAAACATTCTCCTCTTTTTGAAATCACTCACCCTTGGAGCCACCAAAACTCTCAAAAATCACAAAAACCCCTCGCGCGTGACACTTCAGTCCCAGGACCGACTCTTTCTTTTCGAGATATTTTCCTTCACATCCCCTGAAACGCTGATTTTGAACTTTTTTGCTGAGAGCAAATTCAATTCAACCAATAATAACGCCCCAAAATAGTGAAACTTAAATTTTCGATATGGTACCAGTATAGCCCCCTATCGACGAAATATCGAAACGCTTCGAATTTTTGCAGATCTCGTACCACATGCGGGTATAAACGTTGATTGAGGAATTTGTTAGTTCATTTCATAACTTAAGGTGGGAGTCGCAACGGACAATTTTGAACAGTTATCAGCGGCTCGCTTTGTCATAATCAGTGAACGAATGGTTGGAGTAAATGAAATGATTTTTGCTACAGAGATAGATGAAGGATCAATACATGCCGTTTGACCCATGGCAACTCACAAAAATGGATGAATATTCTGAAAAAAAATCTCAAAACTGATCAATTTTGAGGTTATTTGAGTAGTCGAAAATTATGTTCTAGAAATATATTTGATGATTATGAATTAGCTAATGGCATCACTCAGAGTATAAAGAATGCATCAAAACAGAAAAGTTTGAGAAAAACGATCTATTTTTCAGGATGAATATGACAAAGTTGATACGTGATTTAATGCGTTCCGGTCCATTTTATGACGTACTTCAGTTCAGCTACTGACAGCAAGATGGCAATTGCACCAAAAGCATACAGAGTTATTGTAAATCATACCAGGCGTTGCCAGATCTTCAACTCCATTGATATTTTCATAACATGTTCAATTTCGGGTTATGTGTGTACGATTCAATTTCGTCTTATTATATCTGAATGTCGTCAACACGTCAATACAATACAATCTAACGATTATTAAATGATGAAAATGCAAGATGCCGGATAGGTTTTGTGATTTTTTATAATATTTCATTTCGAAATTTGTATATAGGTTTTTTTGGATCGGAAGTTATGATTTTTCTTGTCAATATGACGAAAAAGTTCTCGGATTCAAATCTGGGGGTTTTGTGATATGCAAATCATGTTTTTACTCGAGTTCTGTTATTCTCGCAAGTGAATTTCGACCTACTTCTAGTTGTCCGATTTACTTGAAATTTGGTGGGTGTTAATAATTCTGGTGACAATAGGGAAAAATCACGAAACGCCAGATGGCGCTGTAAATGAAAAAATGTCGGATCGACGGGTGAACAACAAATAATCTGTCATTATTTGATCTCTTGTTAAACCAAAGTTTTTATTGAAGAGAATTTCAGTTATCTCAGAGATTTAAGTTGATTTTTCGTACTCGACTATTGGATTGAAGTTTTATTTAGGGTTTGTTGTCGACGTTTTAGTTTTATTGTAACTGAAGTCTTGATAAATGCCACCAAAGTCCAGGTGTGTCCAGGTATCAATTTCGGTTTTTATCCGAAGTTTTTCAGTTCTTACTTCCTGAAATTCTTTTTAAAATGCCTGTGTGAAAGTCGAAATATCAATTTCAGCAATCACACAATTGGAACTGATGAAGGCCTCAATGAAGAAATCATAAAAAGTTTTGTGTATGAGATCCTCCACAATTCTCACATGAAATCTCCATGAAACTAACTGAGATATGGGTTTAATTTAATGTTCCTGTAAAGCATATTTATTGATAATGTTGTATAATTCAATATTGAAAAGATTTATTGGCCATTTCGACTGAAAGCATATAATAGTTCCACCTTTTTGACTCATTAGTTTTCTTTCCTGTGTTGGTTTATTTTTATTTTCAGGAACCTAGATTATATGGTGATGTATTCAAATAGATATAGTGACAGTTGATATACATATTCATCATTTTGTGGAGATTTGATTCTATCATTTCAAAGAAATGATATAGTATTCAAATAAATTATTTAAAAAATCCATAGTTTTATTGGGTAAACAAGAGTAAATGGCTTTCTCTATCATGCCATATATTTTTCTTAAAAGAATAATTTGGGAAATGTAACACAATAATAATAAATCAGTATTCAAATCTTTCAATCATTGGTGGATGAAACAGATTCCCTTCAGACTGAGAAATACTACAACTCATAAAAAATGCAATAATAAAATATACTTCAACATGTCAAATTCCTAAATCCAAATAATACTGCCAAGCAAGCAGATGATAAATCAGTCTTTTATTTACACAACACCAGAATAACCCAAAACTTCATATATTTATCAGGAACATTGTTGTGTGTCATATAGGTTGTTTTTGGTTTTGTATTTACAGTGGAACTCTCCAAGATCCATCACATGATCATGTTAATCATCATCCAAGTGTAGATCTTTCATCATGTCTTCTTTATAAATCTTCCCCTACTTGTTCATTTCCATGTTGCTCCAACTGCATATGATTATTTGATATTTGCCTGAGCCTGTAATGAATTACAAAATGATTGAGATGAACCAAATATGAGGTGGAGAAGAGGCGATGGTAGCATAGTGACAACAATAATGAAAAATCGAACTTGCCACTGAAGAAATCATCATGAGTGCTTGCTACAAACATAAATTTCGAGATAGATCTCTCTATCTTCAAGATTATCTTCCATTTCTAGTCTACTTGCCTTAGGATAGGTTTTCCCAAATCCTGCCCATCTTCTGCTTTAGAATTTGAAGGATATTTATGCAAAGCCTTGAGTATGTTAGAGCATTGTGGAACAAGCATATTTTTCTCCATTTATCTCCATATCACCTCTTCTAATCTTTTGCATATTCAGATTGTGTGGTCTTTTAACAACAATTCTTCACAAAATATCATCAAAATACAACACTTTCAATGCTTACTGCACTGAAATTAATAAATAAAGTTCACACTTTACCCATATATGAACATATGGAGGTTAGTTTGTTGTTCACCTCTCGAGTAGTTAATGCGATCAATTATAGATGTCGCCCACTCCGTGATTTTTCCCTATAATGTCTAGAACATGTGTTACAAAAAAAGTGGCGGCTCGAAGATATCGATGAGTTTTGTTATTATGGTCCGATTGGATAGAAAATTTGTATGTGGAGGTTCTTGAGTAGAATTAAGGATATGAATTTTTTGTCAAAATTCGTAAATTCAAGATGGCGGCTCCAAGTTGGTGGACGAGATTTGCGATTATGGTCCGATTGGATTGAGGATTGGTATATTGAGGTTTTTGTAGTCGGAGATTATGACTTATTCATCATAATTTATAAGTTCGAGATGGCGGCTGTGATCACAAATCTTGACCACCATCTTGAATTTAAAAATTTCGACGAACGATTTATAATCTCTGACCCCGAAAACCCCAACATACAAATTTTTATATTATATCTGAACATAAGCACAAAACTTGTCCGCCACCTTGAATTTACAAATTTTGATAAATAATTAATAATATTCGACTCCGAAATCCCTACATGTCAATTTTGAATCGAATCAGAACATAAGTACAAAACTCGTCAGCCATCTTGAATTTACAAATTTTGATAAATAATTCATAATCGTCGACTCCGAAAACCCCTACATATCAATTTTAAATCGAATCAGAACATAAGTACAAAACTCGTCCGCCATCTTGAATTTGCAAATTTTGATAAATAATTCATAATCGTCGACTCCGAAAACCCCTACATATCAATTTTAAATCGAATCAGAACATAAAAGTTCAAAACTCGTCCGCCATCTTGAATTCGCAAATTTTGATAAATAATTCATAATCTTCGACTCCGAAAACCCCTACATATCAATTTTAAATCGAACCTGAACATAAGTACAAAACTCGTCCGCCATCTTGGAGCCGCCATCTCGAATTGATAAATTTTGATAAAAAATTATAATCTCAGACCTCGAGAACTTACTATACTTATATACTTATACCAATTTTGAATCGAATTGGACCATAATCACAAAAGTCCGCCATCTTGAAATTCTGAATTCTGATCCCGAAAACACGATTTTGAATCTATCAATACAATTATTAATGTTTTTCTACCAATTCAATAGAATACCCGGACTTAACAACTAAATTACAACAACCGACAACGTCGCATTCCCAATTAGACATCTTGCGTTGTAGGTGTCAAGGATGTTGGGACTCCCACCTTAAGATGTCGATAGTATGCAAATTTCTCGCGTCAATCCTCTGAATTTTGTTTGCGCTCGTTACTTTTGACATGTTACAATTTTGGGCTCGAATCTCGTTCTCAGGAAGTCTTATCTCTTGTAGACGCTGACTTCGTCAATGATTATTGATTTCGAAGAAAACCTGCAAGTGTTTAAATCAACAATGCCCATAATATTCATATCAAATGATGGTACCTACGAAATATACCTATAATATTTGTCTTGGAAATGATTTTGCCAATATAATTATGGATATAAACTTTTCGATGTTCCCTTTGTTACCTTTTACATATGGAAACCAAAACTTCCATTACAAAATAAAATCCTATGTTGAATAGTATTCATAACACCTACAGGGTGTTACACTCTGTCACAAAATAACTTGAGAAGTAATTGTCAATTTGTTCACTGCTTTCTCCTTTCATTCAAATAATGATAATAATCTTTATCAATCCTTTTAGACAGTAACAACAAATAATATGAAAGAAAGAAAACAACATATTAAAATTCACAGATAATGGAACAGAAAACAAAATTTACCAAAATGTGGTATGCTAGCTTCAACCAGCCCCAACCTAGTTCCCTATCTGTCATAAAATCTCCTATGCTGTAGTAGGATTTGGACGTTAGTGAAGGCTTAACTTTATTCTTGAATGAATTCACGTCAAGCTGCTAGATGCTTCCTGGTAAATGATTGTGAAACTTCATTCCTTGATAAGTAGGGCACCCTTCAAATTTAGCAGTTTTATGTCATGGAATGCTTAAAAGGTTTCTGTTTCTAGTGGGATAGTCATGGTAGTGAGGGTTTGTTTTGAGTTTTCTAATTGTTGTCTTTAACATACAGCAAGCACTTCAGTACAAATAGGCAAGAAAATGTTAATATACCGTAGGCGACAAAATTATGCTTACAAGATTCATTAGGAAGCAAGTTGAATATGGTGCGAATTATTCTTTTTTGCGATACGAAAATTCTGTGATTATTGACAGAGTTTCCCCAGAGGATAACATTATACGAGATATGACTATAAACAAGTGAATAATGAACTGTCAGCAATGACTATCCACTGGCAGAGAGGATATCTTAATCGCATTATTGCGAATCTAGCTTTTTTCAGTTTCTTACCCAGTACCTATATCAATATGGTCTGTCCATTGAAGGGACTGGTCGACATATGTACCTAGAAATTTGGTATATTCCGTAGATTTTACAGTAGCTCCATTCAAGTAAAACTATAGTACTTTTGTATTTGTGTGGGGAGTGAAATATATGCACTCAGTTTTAGGAATATCAGCAATTAGACCATATTGCGCACACCAACTGTTGAAACATATCATTATTTGTTTGTTTGAGTCAATCAATTCCTCGTATGTTCATGCTGTGACCGCTAAGGAAGTGTGATCTGCAAAAATAGCTAAAAGTTTGGCATTGATATGCTGAGGCATTTCGTTAATGAATAATAAGAATATTAGCGGGCCCAACACTGAACCCTGTGGAACACCAATGTTAGACATTTTCTTTTCTGTCCCTCAGATAATCGTCAATCCAATCCAGAAAGGTTCACCTGAACCCAATATTAATAATTTACTGTTATCCAAGGCAGTATAATCAAATTCAATCAAACTACAAGCAGCTGTTTGAGTAGATTTATCTTTCCTGAAGCCGTGTTGATATTCAGTAAGAATATTAAACTTGGATGAATAGTTATACATCCTCTCATATATTAACCTTTCGATAACTTTCGAGAATATACTTAAGATAGATATCGGTCTGTAGTTAGCTATTTCCGCAGGGTCATCCTTTTTAAAAATGGGAATGACAATTGCAGTTTTCAGTACAGAAGGAAATTTTCCAGAGCATACCGAGAGATTTATCAAATATTGACCATAGGTGACACGGTGCAATTCTTAGATATCATGTCACAAAATAATTCAGCAGCCTCTTTTCAGTAATATTAGCGAAGTAATCAACGAAAACATTCGCTTGGTCTTCCGGATCTCTAAAAGTTATGCCGTCCACCTGCAAATTCATGTTTTTTCCTACATACGTCGTGATTCACCAAATTCCATACGGTTTTTTGCTTATTATCGGAGTCCCTAATTTTAACATTATTGAAATTGAGTTTAGCATCGGGGATTCGCCTTCTGACCATGGTAGAGGACAGGCGGCGTCCTCGAGGTTGGAAGTCAAGTAGATGTTAAATGTGATTGTCCATATTGAAATTACGAAAATACATTGAAAATATATTTATGAAAGTGAAGTTTAAGTGAATACTAGTGAAAAACAATTGGTCCTCTTGTTTCTACACCGGTTAGAGGCCGGATGACAACGGATTTGTCGAATAAGGGGGCCATACCTGCAACGAAGTTTATGAAACATATTTGTGGAATTCAATATTTTGGAAATTGTAATCATATACAGAACCCTCATGGGGTATGAGATAGTCTCAGATCCACTTTGAGGTGGGCCCCATTGAGGTTATATAATCAAATATTGCGTGTACTTGGCTGGATAGTCCTGGTAACTTAGGCCATTCAAATCGAATAGAAGAAGAAGAATAGAAGAATAGTTTAGCATCAGTTAGTAGTTTATTGTAATTATATTTCGCTAATCTGTAAGTTTCTTCAGAGTCCCTAGTTTTATTATTATGTCTCAGTTTTAGAGGACAGTGACTTTCCAACATAAATGAAAAAGTATTTAAGGAAGATTCAAAGGCAGTGTCGATATCATTCTTCGAGTACATATCAGTGAAGTCAGTGTCGCACAGTGCTGAATATAATTTTTCCATATTAGTTTTTGATAAATCCCTGTATTGTATTAATTTCTTTGGATGTCCTCCATAACTCTGTGGTCGCTGAAATTCGCCTCATGTACATTCGACTCATAATTCATCGGATCAATGTTTGTTAAAATATAATATACTTTTGTTGAAGAAGTTAGTCCATTTTTATTAGTAAATACTCTAGTAGGCTATAGACAGCTTACATTAAAATTATAACCTTGCAAAAGATCTAGTAATAATTGTTTGTGTTTTGAATCAACAAGATAATCAACATTAAGATCCCCACAGAGGAAAATGTAATTGTTTTTGCTAACTTTTTTAGGAGTTGATATAAATTAGATAGAAATACCTGAAAGTTAGCATCATTTGGTGACGGTATACACTTAGTACACAGACACTTTTAGCATTCAACATAAACTTTACACAACTGAATTCACAGATCATTTCTATAGAAAACATGGAAACATCTAGTGTTTGTACATCATGGTTATTTTTGGCGTATATGGCACAGCCTCCATGGATATGGCTGGTGCGACAGAAATGAGTAAATAAAACATACCTAGGAGTAGTCAAAAAATCAATATTATTTTTGTTGCACCAGTGCTCTACGACACTAATAACATCTGGTTTTTCATGGTTGAGAAGAACGTCGAACTCATTTAGTTTGTTACTAATACTTTGGGCATTCAGATGAAGGAGTTTGAAATAATTTTTTTTGCATCTATACCATTTTGTTGATGCAAGCCTAAGATTTGACCTCGGTCGTGTGTTTTCGATGAAAAAAATTACGTACACACGCGTTTTTGGGCCAACTTGATGGATTTGTTATTGAATCCATTTGGTCTCTAGGAATGGATACTGTAACATCTGTAAATCTTGTTTAGGATATGTTATATTTTGTAGTTACCCAGTAACAGTTTGTTATACAGAATTTGTCAGTTAGTTGTCATTTTTTGAATAAAGTCACTTCTATTTGTACGACTCAAGTTTCTTTTAGAAGCTAATATATTACAAATTGGCGACGAGGAATTTGGAAATTGAGGCAAGGTGCTTCGTCAGAATCAACAAACGGGTTCAAGGTGAACTGAAAATTTTTCAAGAAAAATTTGAATATGCCAAGAACTGTTGAAAACCAGATGCCGGTTCAACAAGTTCTACGAGGAACCATAGGTTCCCTTGCTGAATACAAAATGGGCACCGATTGGAGAACGTATGAGGAACGCATGGAACAATATTTTTTGGCAAATTATGTGGAAGATAGCAAGAGAGTTCCAGTGCTTTTGACATTGATTGGTGAGCAAGCATATCAGATTTTGCGAGATCTCTGTGATCCTGAATTACCGAAAAATAAGAGTTACGATGACTTATGCAACATTCTAAGAGGACAGTTTTCGAAAAAGATTTCAGTCTTCAAAGAAAGAATTGAATTCTATGAATTGAAGCAATTCGAAAATGAAATGGTTAAAGACTGGTACGTTAGAATCAAGAATAAGGCTATCAATTGTAAATTTGGCAGTTCTCTAAATTACTTTTTGAAAGACAAATTCGTCTCTGGGTTACGTAAAGGACCTGTGTTAGATAAGGTGTGTGAAGAGGAACATACTACTAGATTGGAAGCGATCATTGAAAAAGCGTTGAAGAGAGAAAGTTCTATGGTGGATTATTCCCAAATTTACAAACTTACGTATCAATCATCTGAAGGAAGAGGTGAGCAGCAGAAGAAACCACCAGTTAATCAGGTCGTAGGACAAAGGAAAGAAACACAATCTTCATCACAGAAGAAAGAACAAGGGAAAGTTTTGTTGTGTAATAGTTGTGGTAAAGGAAACCATAATTTTGCAAGGTGCAAGTATAAAGGTTATACATGTAAGATATGTAAAAAAGTTGGGCACTTAGCTAGAGCTTGTCATTTTGACAGCAAATCAGCGCATTTTGTAGAAGCTATTGATGAAGGTAGAAAGGAAGAATCAGATAATTTCATGGAAATGTATTTTATGAACACAAATGCCTATGTTAAGCCGATAAAAATTCAGATGCTGATAAATAATAAGCCACTAGCTATGGAGCTTGATACAGGGTCTAGTGTTTCTGTAATTCCAGAAAATATTTATATAGCACAATTTTATGATTTTGAATTGAAACAGACTTTGGTACGTTTAAAGTCATATGATGGAAAGATCATAATACCTAAAGGTGAAATATTTGTTTCAATGCAATACAATGGCCTCTCCATTGATAACTGTAGGTTGATTATAATTGAAAATGGTTCAACACCCTTATTGGGTCGTGATCTAATGAAAGTTTTGAAATTCAATACAAATAGCTTTGTAGAAGTCAATAATATCAAATGTGACAAGGAGTTAGACTTGTTATTGGAAGAATACAAGGAATTGTTCAGAGATGAGCTAGGATTATACAAATATGACAAAGTAAAGTTGAAAATTGATCCGAATGTTAAGCCTATTTTTTGTAAACCACGTCCTATTCCTTTTTCATTTAGAGATTCAGTAAATGCAGAGTTGGACGAATTAGAAAAAAGAGGGGTTATAACATTAGTGGATAATGCTGAATGGGGCACACCATTGGTTCCTGTGGTGAAGGAAACGGGTAAGATAAGAATTTGTGCAGATTACAAGGTACCTAACAATTAATAAATTCGTTCATGATTTCAAACATCCTCTGCCAAGAATTGAAGAATTATTCGCGGCATTACAAGGAGGGGAACGTTATACAAAGTTAGATTTTTTAAATGCCTATAATCAATTAGAATTAACGGATGAAACGAAAAAATTGTTATGTTGGAGTACCCATAGGGGTATCTATCAACTCAATCGTCTTCCCTTCGGAACGAAGCCAGCATGTGCTATCTTTCAAAAAACAGTTGAAAAGGTTTTACAGGGATTACAAGAAGTGATCAATTTTATGGATGACATAGTAGTCACGGGGAAAGATAGGGCAGAACATTTTAAAAATTTGAAATGTGTTTTTGAAAGGTTTTCAAAGGCAGGATTCCGTTTGAATTTAAAAAAGTGTAAATTTTTTGAACCACAAATTAAGTATTTAGGTCATTTTATTGATAAAGATGGTTTGCATAAAGATCCAGAAAAAACACGTGCAATGGTGGAATGCCCACGTCCAACTGATGTATCTCAAGTAAAGTCATATATAGGAATGATCAATTATTATGGAAAATTTGGATTTTGGAACCATTATATAAGTTGTTGAGGAATGATACTGAGTTCAAATGGGCTGATGAATGTGAGAAATCATTTTTGGAGTCTAAAGAAGCGGTATCCGCAGAACAAAGCTTGGCACATTTTGATCCGAATATACCGATAAAATTAGTCTGCGATGCTTCTAAAATAGGCATCGGATGTGTACTATTACATATTATGAATGATGGAACTGAAAAACCGATAAGTTTTGCTTCACGAATATTGAGTAGAAGTGAGGTCAAATATTCAGTAATACATAAGGAAGCATTAGCTATTTATTGGGGTGTACGCAAATTCTACCAGTATTTGATGGGAAACAAATTTATTCTATGCTCTGATCACAAGCCTTTGTTGGCATTATTCGGGGAAACGAAAGGAATACCACAAATGGCGGCTGGTAGATTACAACGATGGGCAATATTTTTGAGTGGATTCAATTATACATTTTGTCATATCAATGGTAAGGAAAATGGAGGAGCGGATGGTTTATCGCGTTTTCCTTAAAATCATCTGGACCATCATCTGAAGTTTTTTATGACTATTTCAATTTTTTGATTGAAGATAAAATTCCCATTAAATCCGATGATATTATTAAGGAATTGAGAACAGATATCATTTTGAGTAAAGTGTATAAATATGTGCGAGATGGTTGGCCAGATATAGTTCCCGATGAACTCAAATCTTATTCTAGAAGGATGACGGAATTGAGCATTGATAATGGGTTACTTATGTGGGGTTAAAGAGTTTTGATTCCGAATAAATTCAGAAAACAAATGTTAGACGAGATTCATGGAGCTCATAACGGAATGGTTCGTATGAAAGCTCTTGCGCGGCAATATTTTTGGTGGTCTAATTTAGATTTGGAAATAGAAAGTTATGTTAAAAATTGCGATTCGTGTATGATTAATTCTAAGACACCAAATAAATCAGTCTTGATTAAATTTGAAGATGGAAAACATGTTTTTGATCGTATCGATTTTCTGGGTCCTTTTCGAGGTAAAACTTATTTCATTATCACAGATTCTTTTTCTAAGTGGCCAGAAGTCTATGAAATGTCCAAAATTGATTCTAAAAATACGATTGGAAAATTGAGGGATTGTTTTTCGAGATATGGTCTAAAAATACGATTGGAAAATTGAGGGATTGTTTTTCGAGATATGGTCTTCCAAATACCATCGTTTCGGATAATGGTTCATCATTAGTGTCTGCAGAATACGAAAATTTTTGTACGATAAATGGTATACGTCACATAACTTCACCACCGTATCATCCAGCAACCAATGGTGCTGCTGAGAATAGTGTTAAATCGTTTAAAATTGGTATGAATAAGTTATTGACAGATAATAATAATCGAGATTATAGAAATCCACAAAAACCCTCATGGACGAAAGCAGTCATTGTTTCAAAATTGGGTTTAGAAAATTATCTCTGTAAGACATTAGATGATGCAAGATTGGAGTGGAGAAGACATCTTGATCAGATTATAAAAGTTGGAGGTTTTTATAGTAACGAAAATTTAGAAAAGTCAAAGAATGTTTTACCAAACTTCAATTCTGAAAATTCTCAGATCAAGATAACTTCACCAGTAGATTAAACGACAGATAGATGCACCATCAGACCGTCTAATTTATAATTTGATGTTATGATAAACACTTAAGGACGGAGGAGTGTAACATCTGTAAATCTTGTTTAGGATATGTTATATTTTGTAGTTACCCAGTAACAGTTTGTTATACAGAATTTGTCAGTTAGTTGTCATTTTTTGAATAAAGTCACTTCTATTTGTACGACTCAAGTTTCTTTTAGAAGGTAATATATTACAGATACCTTGAACGAAGAGTAGCTGTCAGGAAACCTTGATTGCAGGAATTCGCATTTCACTCCTGTAAAGGTAGGTGATAAGAATTTCAGCAGATCTTCACTAGCAGTATTTGGTTGTAGGTTATGAAGGTGAAGATCAATATGTTTAACGACCCCTATGACTGGTGTCTGTCCGGAAAAATTACCAACCACTAGGTTACCTCCGGTTACCTCTTGTTTTTTTTGTCTGTTTTATTCTCAATCCTCGTTCATTTAGGCTGTTAATTCATTCATTTCATCTTTTTGGCCGTCATCACTCGTAGATGGACGGCTCTCAATATTCACATATTTGTCGCAGAGTAACTTTTTTTTAGTTTCCAAGATGGCTTTGTTGACTTCTTTAGAAGAAATATTTTTTCACTCGCTTCAACTGGGATCCCTTTAGTTATTGGTAACGCCGCTGTACCTGGATTCCTAGATGATGTTGTTTCCTTATCATTAGTCTTTTTTTCGTGCATATGACTTTTTCCTACGTTGTTTGAAGATAGCCAAAAGCTCGATTAAAATTTTTATGTTTTCCCTAAGTTCCGCGATAATAATGTCTTTTTGTTTAACAACTTACTCGAATATATTGATGTCGATTTTGTGATCATAACTCATATTGTCAATAGCATCGAAAAATGCATTGTCAACATCCTCAATATCAGTTGGATCGTCTGGTCTTTCGCAGCATTTTACAAAGTTTTTATCAACAGTGGCACATTTCAAATACTATGCTCAACTCACGTGATAGTATGATTCACAAGAAACACACTGAACAAAGTTGACGACTTTGCTTTAGCACTTTTTGCACTGTAAATCGCCCAATTCAGGATGATTGACGGAACGTGTTTCACCTGCCATGGTCAGTCAGATACACATAAAACATAGTTTCAGGTGAATCATGTATACGGACCTCTTACCATTTTACTATTTATATATTTTCAAAAAAAAATTGGGGTCGGTATATACCTATACTAACTGTGATTTCAAAATTGTTACCAATGTAATGATGACTATTGTAATGGAATTCGGCAAAGTCATGAAGAAGTATCGCCGATATCAAAATATCCTTCTGTATTGGACATTCCAGATAGCTCTCTATTGTTCGTGAAAGATCTAGAATAGAAAAGGATGGAATATCCTGGAAGCGTTACGTGAACATCGTTCATAACCTACAAAATAAATAGCTGTTATAAATTAGTCTGTAATAAGTGTTTCTTCAATTGAATTAGTTATCAGTTTAGAACTCGGTCGTCATTCATTCTACCCACGAAGATCGTAACAATTGGTGTCAGAAGCGAAGATTTGTGATTTTCTTTGGAATTTAGTGAACGAGCAGTGAAAAAATGAAGAGACTCAGTGAATTGAAGGTAGTAGACATGAAACGTGAGCTGGAAGAGAGGGATCTCGAGACAACAGGGACGAAAGTGGTACTCCAGCTTCGTCTCAAAGACCTGATCGACGTCGGCGAAGATCCCGAGATATTCGTTTTCGAGGAACCGGAAGACAAGATCACGGCTCAGCAGTACAATATCGTTGCCCAGATTTCTGCTCAGCGTGAGGAAGTACTGTCGCAGATTTCTGCCCAACGGGAGGAGGTTTCGTCGCAGATAGCGGCTCAGCGTGAAGAGATAGCGGCTCAGCGAGAAGAGATAGCAGCTCAGCGAGAAGAGATAGCGGCTCAGCAGGACAATATCGTTGCCCAGATTTCTGCTCAACGAGAAGAGGCTTCGGCGCAGATGGCTGCCCAGTGTGAAGAGATTACGGCGCAGATTACTGCTCAGCAGGACAAGATTGTTACCCAGATTTCTGCTTGGCGCGAAGAAGTTATAGCACTGATTTCTGTTCAACGTGAAGAAATTTTGGCGCAAATTCTAGAGCAACAAGAGAAGATGGCGACTCAGCGAGACCAGATCGTGACAAAGATTGCTGACCAGGAAGCAGTAACGAAGCAGTTGCAGGACCAGATGGAGAAAATGAAGATTCAAGTGGGAAATTGGGACCATACACTGAAGGAGCCTGAGAACAGTGAAAGAATCCTTACGAACATAAAGCTAGACACAGTAACTCCAGCAAATCGAGTGAAGCCGCCTACGTTTGACGGCAAGACATCTTGGCCGAATTACCTGAAACAGTTTGAAGCAGCTGCCAAAGCAAATGGATGGACATCAAAGGACAAGGCGGTGGCTCTAACGGTTGCTCTACGAGGTAATGCATTGAACATCTTGCAAGCCATTCCGGAGAGTGAGGCCGACAGCTACGAATATCTCATCAAACGTCTTGACATGCGATATGGTCATGAACATCTGCAGCAGGTATTCCAATCACAGATATAGAACCGTCGACAGAAAGCCAACGAAAGCCTGCAGGAATTCGAAGCAGACGAAGCCAGGTTGGTTCATTGTGCATACCCATCAGCTCCGGAGTCCCTCATGGAATGTCTAGCAATACAAACATTCGTGGACGGGTTGAGAGATGTGGAAATGCAGAGAACGATCCGTCTGACTCGACCCAAGAAACTCACGGATGCACTGGCAGCTGCGTTGGAATTTGAGGCCGCAACAGAAGCCTCACGTGGATCTGCAAGAGTTCGCGCCGTGGATAATGAAGATAATAGAACCTCGAACGAGGATTCTCGTGAGGGCTTACTCGATACCATAAGGAGCGAGATAAAAAGTATCTTAGATAAAACGAAGAGACAAGCTCGCTGCTGGAATTGTGGGGAGCTGGGACACCTCCGAAAAGCTTGCAAGCGAGCCAAGAGGTTTGCTGAAGAAGGATCATCTTCCTCACAGCCACAGGAAAACTAAAACGGGTCGAACTGAAGGAGGCAGCTTCGACCCGCCATTTTAAGGACCCCCTCACAATCGTGGCGTCTCTACATTGTGACAATGGCAGCATCTACGTAGACGGCCAGATCGACGGAAAGAAGTGCGCACTGTTGGTGGATACTGGTGCAACAAAGACCATTCTGCGACTCCTAACATCTTCAAAGAAGCGACTTGTGAGTTCGAGATGGCGTTTACGAACGGCGACAGGCGAAGCTGCTACCGTTCATGGTGAAATTGATGTTGAAATTACAATTGGGAACCTCAAATTTCCACATCGAGCTATTATGGCAGATATCGAGGAAGATGTTATTGTGGGGATGGACGTCATGGGTGCACAAGAAATTCAACTGGACTTTGGAAAAAGAACAATCAAGGTTGGTGCCGAGGAGATCTTTCTACATTCCCGGAAAGATATTGCGGCCCGAGTAACGTTAGCAGAGGACGTACTGCTACCAGAACGAAGCGAGACGATCGTAGCAGCTCGAATCGTTGGCACGTTTGAAAAAGGTAGCCCCATCATCATGGAACCTTGGAACCATGACGAAGAAGTCGGCCGTGGTGTGCTAATCGGCAAGGCTTTACTGACATCACAGGAACTTGTCCCGGTTCGATTGATTAACGTCAACAATCATCCTTTGACAGTTACCAAGAGAACGAAGATTGGAATCTGTTCTACAGCGCCCTCGATAATTCAGCATGCGAATACAACCAACAAAGGAGTGTTTGACTTCGAGGAAATGGTCTCTACTGCAAGCGGTGGTCTTAATAAACGTGAAAGGAAGCGGTTAATCGAATTACTGCAACGATACAGGGCCATTTTTGTACCTGCGAATGGGAAAATGGGAAGAACTGACATCGTAAAACATAAAATCGACACAGGAAATGCCAGACCGATTCGTCAACCAGCTCGAAGGTTACCGCAGGCGAAAATGGAAGTTGCTGACAGGATTATCGAGGACATGGAACGAGAAGGGGTGATCGAGCCATCTAACAGTCCATGGGATCACCAGTAGTTTTGGTGAAGAAGAAAGATGGGAGTACCCGATTCTGCGTAGACTATCGTCGACTGAATGATGTGACGAAGAAAAACACCTATCCATTGCCACGTATAGATGACACACTGGATACATTGGCTGAATCAAGGCTATTTTCAACACTGGACCTCAAGAGCGGATATTGGCAGGTGGAGATGGATCAAACAGACAAGGAGAAAAGACAGCATTCACCATTGGCACTGGATTATGGCAATTCAAGGTGATGCCTTTCATGCTCTGCAATGCACCTGCCACGTTCGAGCGAATCATGGAAAATGTGTTTAGAGGACTGTCCTGGAAAACATGTCTTGTATATTTGGATGACATCATTGTAGTCTGTAAACATTTCGAAGATCATCTTGCAAATTTAGTAGAAGTCTTCCTAAGACTACGGACTGGAAACTTGACTCTCAACCTGAAGAAATGTCATCTACTGCGAAAACGAGTTAACTACTTGGGCCACGTCGTAAGTAGTGAAGGAGTAGAGGTCGACCCCGAGAAGGTACGAGCAGTTAAGCAATGGCCAGTACCAGAAGATAAACATCAGCTCAGAAGTTTCCTTGGACTTTGCACCTATTATCGACGTTACGTCCGGATGTTTTCGGATATCGCAAAGCGCCACTAACTCGCCTCACCGAAGAGAAACAACCATTCTGTTGGGACAAAGAATGTCAGGCCGCCTTTTGATTCACTGAAAGAACATTTGACCACGACACCGATCCTGGGGTGTCCACTTCCAGAAGGTCAGTTTATTCTTGACACAGATGCCAGCAACATCGGCATTGAAGGGTTCCTTTCACAGCATCAGGATGGGCATGAGCGAGTTATCGGATACTTCAGTAAGGTGTTATCCAAGCCAGAACGAAACTACTGCGTCACCAGGCGGAAACTCCTAGCTGTAGTCAAATCAGTGGAGCACTTCTATAAGTATCTTTACGGCAGAAAATTTCTGATCAGAAAAGATCACGCAGCGTTGAAGTGGCTCCTACAATTCAAGAATCCCGAGGGCCAGGTAGCTCGTTGGATTGAGAGGCTACAGGACTATGATTTCGTGATAGAACATCGAGCTGGGACAAGCCATAAGAATGCAGATGCCTTATCCAGACGACCCTGTCCTCCTGAGTGTCCACATTGTAGCCGTCTGGAGGTTAAGAAAGCATCTATCAACAGAACTACTATTGTCAGTGATGATTGGTTGCCAGCAGCAATTCGACAAGAACAAGAAAAGGATCAAGAGTTTCGAAAACTTCGGGAATGGAAGGAAGCAGATCGTCGCCCCACTTGGCAAGAAGTGGCCCCATTTTCACGAACCTTGAAGGCTTACTGGGGTCAGTTGGACTCTCTGCTACTGGAAGGAGGTCTGCTGAAGAGGAAACTTGATAACGGGACAGATCATCGAATGCAGCTAGTGGTCCCTAGAAGCCGAGTTTTGGAGGTACTGCGCTACTTACACGACGGGACTTCAGGAGGACATCTGGGAGTGAACAAGACTCTACAGAGGGTTCATGAGCGGTTCTACTGGGTGAACTACAGCGATGATGTCAGAGAATGGTGCCGTCAATGCACCGTCTGTTTCGCAAGTAATGGGCCCGCATCGAAAACCAAGGGCTCCTATGAGGCAGTACAACGTGGGTAGCCCGTTCGAGAGAATTGCCATAGACATTGCTGGGCCATATCCGATAACCGATGATGACAATCGATATACTCTGGTTTGCATGGACTACTTCACAAAATGGGTGGAGGCGTACGCGATTCCTAATCAAGAGGCTGTTAGCGTCGCTGGTGTACTAATGAAAGAACTCATTCGTCGTTTTGGGGTACCAATGGAACTTTACTCTGACCAAGGCCGAAACTTCGAGAGTGAGGTATTTGGACAATGAGCGAGAGGCTAGGAATCAGGAAGACCAGAACAACACCACTACATCCTCAATCAGACGAAATGGTGGAGCTCATGAACCGGACTGTAGGAAAGTACCTCTGCAAAGTCGTGAATCAGCATCAACGGGATTGGGACCAACATTTGCCCTTCTTCCTGATGACCTACCGATCAGCAGTGCAAGAATCTACAGGACAGACTCCAGCAAAAGTGCTGTTTGGGTGAGAGATGTGGCTTTCATCTGACCTGATATTTGGATGCAGACCCGGCGAAGACGTGGCAGGTGAAGATTACATAGCGAACCTGAGGAGGAAGATGAACGATATACACGAATTGGTTCGTTCTAATCTTCGGATCTCCAGCGAACGAATGAAGGATCGCTATGATATCAGAGCTAATGGCAATTGCTACGCAGAAGGTGATTTGGTGTGGCTCCACAATCCCCAGAGAAAACGAGGACTATATGTCCAAAGTTGCAAAAATCTTGGGAAAGACCCTACCGGCCACTAAGCAAGAAACATCACAGGGATAATTTGTAACGTTATATCCTTGCACCCATGCTTACATTTTTGAGAAAAAATCTCTGATTAGCTATAATAAAATTTTTATGTGACGTTATCGTGCACTCCTAAACATCGCTGCCACATTATAGCTAAATGTACCAAAAAAGACAATGCGATTATCAATATTTGCACGATAACTTAAATGCTTATTTGTTTCATTGTTATTTTGATAGTTGTTTGTGATCGCAAACTTCGTTCTTCGTCTTATATAGTGAAACCTCAAGTCTTTTAAGTTAATGGAAATTTGTAGGTTAGTTCATTCCTGAATCTTGTGTATAATGTGATTTTTTTATTAAATTCATGAAAAGCAAATCGATGGTCACTTTCATTTTTGTTCACAGATCATGAATGTTTCATGAAATTTGGAAAATGCCCACAGTATATGAAAACCAAGGAAATATGAAGATGGATATGGAAAAAAATATACCTATTGAATAACATGAATGAAAACATAAATGTTATTGGGATCATACCTGTTTCATTAGCAAATAATATCGAAGGAAAAACTCTAATGAGACACCATTTGTCAAAGTATGAGGTGAAAGAATCGAAGAATTCTAAGATCAATTATTGATATTTTGTTTGGTATTTCAGGTGAATCATCATGAATCACCCAATTATCAAGATCAGAGATCATTGTTATGAGTTCAGTAAATTGGTTCATTTGCATCTTACCAAAATGAAGTGATGAAGTTGCTGAAGAATCAAATATGTTATATTTTACAATTGATAGTTTCAGTTGAATTCTTAATGAGCTGTTCATTCCATAGTAATAGGTGCACCCCGAATTTGCATTGCATAATTTGATATGTGTAACCAGAGATCAAATAAATAATAAAACCAAAGCTCATCACATCTTCTTTTATATATATTTTTTTAATTTTCATGGTATCTGGAACGAAGCTGGTAAATATAATCTGTAAATTGTACTGACTGCACACCATAAAGATTCTCAATGGCAAAATTTCAGGACTTTCTGAACTGTCAGAAAATAATTAATTATTTTTTCTCATATTATTTGTTCAACATGATAATTTTTTTATGATTCTGGAGAAACCAGGTGCAATTTGAGCATTCGAAGGTAGGTATTTATTTTTGTGATGATAGAATTTGTTGAAGCTGTCGTCTAGATAAAGAGCAGGGTATGACCTAACAGTGCGTGTTTGCTCCATGTATCAATAATGCCGATATATAAAAGTTATACGGCACCAGATAGACCACATTTGTAAAATTGTTACAGATGCATACAGTTGCATTTTTCCGTATTCTTTCAAATGAAACAACCTGTATTTTATTGCATTTTCCTGGAGTGCTTAGTTCATCGATCTATCAAATTCAATTTTTTGCTATTACGGGAAAATGCAACACCCAGTGCTTCTGTAATAATTCTCATAACGTGGTATTGTTTGTAACTTTAAACTTTTATAGAAGACTGTCTTTAATATATATCAGCATTATCGATATATGGAGCAAACACGCACTTTATTTGGGTCACCCTGTATATGGAATTACCCTTTATAATCAGATCTTCGGAATAATAACGTTATAAGCGAGTAGTATAATCACAAGTCAAGTACATTCGGGAGATGAACTTTTGATGTCACAAAATAAAGGCTTATGACATGAAACCGTCGTTTCAAATACTACTTCAGGATATACTTTCGATGTAACAGGGCAGTTTCATGAAACGTATCCGGTTCGACTATCATTTAACATATCTGCGATTTTATTACGTTGGTGGATAAATAACGACCCTAAGATGGTCTTTGAGACATTATGGGCACAAGAATCATAACGTAACAATGTAACCTGGTTACTTTCAAGTAACGTTATTAGTTCGAGTTTTTGCACAGTGGGCGCGTTAAGAAGAAGATCAATGACGTTATCTACCGCATCAGCAAAGTTTCCAATGGCAAACCAAAAGTCGTTCACTTCAACAGACTTGCACCATTCGAAGGAACGCTGGATCAACAAGTGCAGCAAGTAGAACTGCAAGACGAAGAGGAGCTCACTTTCGAAGACTTCATGGAAGTATACAGCGGTTCATCGAAGGCGAGATTTGAAGTCACTAAAGAAGAGCAGCGCGACCTTTTTACCGTCCCTGTAGAATATGCACTAGCCCACTGCATAACCCAGGACCTTCAGATGTTCCGAGGAATAGCCAACGAGTTCCGGAAAAGATTCGGCAAGCTAGAAGAGCTTCAACAACAAAGCCCATCCATCGGTAGAGCCCTGAAAGTTGAAGGTATCAGTCCTGAAGGAAAAAGATCGCTCTTTTATCTGACAACCACCCAGCAAACACAGTTACATCACGAAGATATCGCAGCGATGTAACAATGTGACCTGCGATATCGCATTCTATGTCGCACAGACGTCGCTGCGATATTGCAGGGATATTATTTTGTCACACTCAAGTTTCCTCCATGCGATGTCGCTGCGATATATTATTATATTGGAATAGCGATGTGTTTTTGCGATGAAACTGCGATGTGTTTTTGGGATGAAACTGCGATGTGATTCGATTTCGACAGCAGGGATGTGTGAACTTATGACATCGCAGGGATGTAAATATATGATATCACAGAGATGTTAATATATGACATCACAGCGATGTGCATATGTAATGCAGAGGTAAGGTGATATATAGGGAAAAATGTCAGTGCATGAAAAAAAAACAACATATATTATATTAAAAAAAAAAAAAAAAAAAAAAAAAAAAAAAAAAAAAAAAAAAAAAAAAAAAAAAAAAAAAAACATGTATTTCCAACAATGAACAAATACCAACACAAAAACAAAATTATTATTCCATTTCAATAAATAAAAGGAAATTCTCTTTAGCAAAAAATATAGGTTATTATTATTTCTGAACATTATTTGTTTTGAATGAATATTACTGTTTTCTTCGGAGAAGGCTCATGGAATGGAAATATTAGCTTTAGTTGAATTTCTCGCATCAATATTCAATCTGCAGATACCTCCTCATAAACACATTCTGAGAAAGTTATAACTGGTGATGATGAATCATCATTGTCAACTGTCTAGTGCAGGTGTCCACAGACCACGGAAAGTATATTTGCGCGCGGGAAATTCAAATAGTGGCTATTAAATGTAACGAGATTATTATGCGATTTATAATATTAGTGGAGGACATTGCTTGGTAACGAGGCGGTAGCTGAGTCAACCGCAATGTCCGAGATGGTTTTAACTCGCTAATAAATAAATATTCTATATTTGGTATCTAATGTATTATGCTTGCATTTAACGTATTATGCTTTCGTAACTGACGTAAATTATGGTAACTATAATGTATTATGAGTAACTAAGGTTTTGGTACGTTTATGATGTTGATAATTATCAATGGAGATTTCATATAATAATGTCTAAATCTTCAATGATACGATGAATTATAATAAATTGTACCAAAAGACGGAACATTCGGTTTTTGTGTGATACAAATACAATACAATGAACAACTGCACAATTTGTGCTATATATATATCGCAGGTTTGTTTGCTTTTGTACATCGCAGCGATGCGACATTTGTGATCACTGGGTACCTAAGTGATATATCGCAGTTTGATCTCATCGCGACTTCTCAGAGATGTCATGCTGCAGATGTGTTTGCTTTTTTTACATCGCAGCGATGCAACGTTTGCGATATCGCAGTTTGATTTCATCGATAGATCACTGAGATATCATGTTGCGGATGTGTTTGCTTTTGTACATCGCAGCGATGCAACGATCGTGATATCACTGTGTGATCTCATCGCGACATCTCAGAGATGTTAGGTCGCAGATGTGCTCACTTTTAACATCGCAGCGATGCAACGTTCGTGATATCGCAATGTTACCTAATTGCGACATCTCAGAGATGTCATGTCGCAGATGTGTTGGCTGGGCAAGGAGAGGCTCGACCTGCGAAGCGTTGTATTAGAAGAAGGAATACAGAAAGTAGCTGTTCCAAAGCTGGCTTGCGGTTTGGATGGTCTGAACTGGAGTATTGTCCGAAACATGCTGGAGATTGTATTCAGATTTACCGGAGTTGAAATTCTGGTATGTTGTTGAAATCCCAAGGCGAATCCAAGAGAGAAGACGGTGCCATCATGTTATTTCCATCAAACATCATATTGCCGAAATGGATCTTATTGCTCCTATAGTCACCATAACCAGAGTAATGCATTCCAGGAGGAATGCCTTTTAAGGAGGGGGCAATGTAATGGAATTCGGCAAAATCATGAAGAAGTATCGCCGATATCAAAATATCCTCCTGTATTGGACATTCCAGATAGCTCTCGATTGTTCGTGAAAGATCTAGAACATAAAAGGATGGAATATCCTGGAAGCTATCAGATGGAGAGAGATGACAGGAAAGTGACAATTACGATATATATATACAGGGCCAGATAATGGCAGAAGTCAGTCAAATACGAAGTTGCGTTACGTGAACGTCGTTCATAACCTACAAAATGAATAGCTTTTATAAATGAGTCTGTAATAAGTGTTAGTGTTTCTTCAAATAAATTAGTTATCAGTTTTAATCTTGTTGTGCCAGTATTCTGTTCAATTTTCGTAATTTCCATAGTTCAGGAAATTATATGAAAAGCTACTGTAGTGTATTGGATTATATAATGAATAAAGATATTCGCATTCACTGAGTCACGTTGAAGATAGCATTGATGAATGTGGCAGTTGATATCAGACCGTGACAAAGTGAGGGTGGACAAATAGGAAATAGTTGTTTCATTTAACCCTTTACATCGAATGTAGGAATGACACAATAAATAGACACCACATAATGGCGACGAGGATTAAAGGTAGGAAAACCATTTACAATAATTTATAACAGCAACGGCAAAATAGAGACCATGAATACGATACATGGCAAAATAGAGTCCATGAATACGATACATGGCAAAATAGAGTCCATGAATACGATACATGGCAAAATAGAGTCCATGAATACGATACATGGCAAAATAGAGTCCATGAATACGATACATGGCAAAATAGAGTCCATGAATACGATACATGGCAAAATAGAGTCCATGAATACGATACATGGCAAAATAGAGTCCATGAATACGATACATGGCAAAATAGAGTCCATGAATACGATACATGGCAAAATAGAGTCCATGAATACGATACATGGCAAAATAGAGTCCATGAATACGATACATGGCAAAATTGAGCCCGTGAATACGATACATGGCAAAATAGAAACATTGTGACCATGAATAGGATACATGGAAAAATACAAGCATATGAAAACAGAATTTATGAAAAAGTCACATAAATTCGAATTCATACTACGAATGAGAAAGGTAGCTATGATAGATGGAATCTATGAATTTGACACATAGATTTCCACAAAATTTGGAAATGAACTATGAATTTGACACATAGATTTCCACAAAATTTGGAAATGAACTATGAATTTGACACATAGATTCTCAATCGCAGCATTATTATAATGAATTGAATCTATGAATTTGACACATAGATTTTCAATTACAGAATCCTGAAATGGCCAATATGACACCACTAGAACCGTTCAACAGTGATGGTGAAATTGGGTTCGTTGGAATTAAATGGGAAAAATGGAAGAGAGGCCTAGAAGTTTACTTAGAAGCCGCCAAAATCCAAAACTCTTCACAGAAGAGAGCTACCCTATTGCACACTGGAGGTTTAGGCTTGCAAGACATTTATTATAATTTGCCAGGAGCTCACGTATCTGAGAATGAGAGTACCGAAGAGGGCACCATTGATGTGTTCAAGGTAGCATTGGAAAAACTCGATCAATATTTTTCTCCAAAACAGAGCAAAGTATACGAGCGACATATTTTCGTCTGATAAAGCAGGAAAGTGATGAAAAATTTGAAAAATTCCTTATACGATTGAGAAATCAAGCGACGAAATGCAAATTTGCTAATCAAGAAGAGAACCTCATCGACCAGATAGTCGAAAAATGTCAGTCTACCGAGTTGAAGAAGAAAATCCTCACTATAGGCGATACCATCAATTTAGATACAATTATTGCAGAAGCAATTGCACTCGAGGCGGTTGAAAGACAGTTACAGCAATTAAATGAAAGAGAAAGTCGTCCTGAAGAAATAAATGAAATTTCAAAAAAGCGAAAACCAAATGAAAAACAGGAAGGAAGATACCATCGAACAGAAGTCAAAGCTTGCTACCGTTGCGGATCAACCAAACATTTGGCTTCAAATTGTCCAGAAATAAACTCCATTTGCAGCAAGTGTGGTTTCGCTGGGCACATTCATCAACAATGCAAAACTAGAGCGAGCAAGAGGAAATCATCCTGGAAGACAATACAAAAACATCATCAGACGGACAAGAAATCAAGATACTCAAGACCGAAGCGTGATGATAAAGATGATGATCGAGTGGACTATGTATTTCACGTCGATCGTGATTATGATCTGGTGTGCTCTATAGCTGGAATTCCTGTTGAAATGGTAGTTGATTCAGGTAGTACTTGTAATATATTGTGCGACAAAACGTGGGAACAACTAAAGACTTCAAAAGTGAAGGTATTCAACCAAATCAAGAATCCTGAAAAAGTGTTCATGGCATACGCTAGCAAAAAGCCATTAGACAATTTAGGTTGTTTCGACGCCGAAATCAAAATAAATGGTAAAACTATAAGCACTACATTATATGTGAAAAATGGCTCAAAAAATCTACTGGGTAGGAACACTGCGAAGTCTTTAGGGGTACTACGTATTGGAACAGATTTTCATATCAATCATGTATCCAATTTTCCTAAATTCAAAAATGTGTTGGTGAACATACCCATCGATGAAAATGAAAAACCAATCGTTCAACCATATCGAAGAATCCCAATTCCACTTGAAAGCAAAGTAAACAATAAAATTGAGGAACTTGTGGATTCCGATATAATTGAACGTGGATATGCCGTCCAAATGAGTTTCACCTATGGTTCCAGTATTGAATCCTAATGGGGAAATAAGGATCTGTATTGATATGAGAAGGGCAAATGAAGCAATTATAAGAGAAAATCATCCGTTACCGACCATGGACCAACTTTCAACACAATTTCGAAAAGCTAATTTATTCTCTAGACTGGATATTAGAAATGCTTTTCACCAAATTGAAGAATTCACGATATATCACAACTTTCATTTCTAGAAAAGGGCATGAAGCCATTGGACAAATATATGTCAGTTATCAAATCTTTTCGAACACCAAATTCAATAGAGGAACTACAAAGTTTTTTTGGGTTGGTCAACTATAGTATTGGTAAGTGGATTCCTAATCTAGCCACCATAACCGAACCACTAAGACAGTTGTTACGCCTCAAATTGGGTAAACACGGAAAAATTTGAAAACATTGGCTAATAAACTAAAATGTAGCATTTCTTAAATTGAAAGAATCTTTGAGCAGCATCGAAACCCTAGGCTACTACGACCCTTAAGAGAGAACACGGGTCATAGCAGACGCCAACCCTGTAGCGCTTGGAGCAGTTTTAATACAGTACGACTCGGAAGGTCCACGAGTAATAGCGTATGGAAATAAAAGTCTGTCAGACTGCGAAAAGCGATATTGCCAGACAGAAAAAGAAGCTTTAGCTCTTGTCTGGGCGATGGTACATTTTCACATTTATTTATTTGGCAAAGTGGGATTTGAACTAGTTACCGATCATAAGCCACTGGAAGTAACCTTTGGCCCCAAGTCGAAACCATGTGCCAGAATAGAAAGATGGGTAAAGTTGTCTATCGCCCAGGCAAGACTAATATAGCAGACCCTCTATCAAGATTTTGTGTCAGTAATATCAAATGCGCCACTTTCGACGGGGAAGAACACATCCGACAGATCGTCGAACATTCGCGACCCGTAGCTGTTTCATTATCAGACATTATGAAACATTCAAAAACTGATTTGGAAATATTGAAAGTAAAAAAATGGCTGTTGCACAACAAGAAGGACGACTCTATAAACAAATTTCAAGCATTTGAAACGGAGTTATGTTTGTATGAAGACTTCCTTCTGAGAAGTAATAAAATTGTGATTCCAACAACCCTCAGACAGAACGTATTACAAGCAGCCCATGAAGGTCATCCGGGTATCGTAGCGATGAAAAATAGGCTACGTACTTAAGTATGGTGGCCCAAAATAGACTCAGACGCGGAAAAATTGGTGCGAAGCTGCAAAGGTCACAGCACCAAATCCGCCGCATCCAATGAAACGACGTCAGTTACCAACCGAAGCCTGGATAGATGTAGCGATGGATTTTTTAGGTCCCTTACCAAGTGGACATCATCTCTTGGTTGTAATCGACTATTTCAGTCGATGTAAAGAGATAAAAATTATGACAACAACGACTGCCAGTAACACCATAAAAGAACTCCAAGAAATATTTTCACGTTTGGGATACCCAGTATATATTACAGCTGACAACGGTAAACAGTTCAGTGGTACAGAAATGAAAGATTTTTGTAAAGAATCGGGCATTAAGTTGTTCAACACTATCCCCTATTGGCCTCAGCAGAATGGAGAAGTTGAGCGTCAAAATAGGGACATTGTAAAGCGACTTAACAACAGCCGGTCAATTGAAACCGATTGTAAACAAGATTTACTGAACTATATCATGATGTACAATGCTACGCCACATTCCACAACCGGTAAAACACCTGCCAAATTATTTTTCGTAGACAGTTTCTGGATAAAATCCCAACAGTAAGGGATTTAGAGAACAAAATAACTGATGAGGAATTCAGAGATTATGACATGCAGAAGAAATCGAGTGGAAAGGAATATAGCGATAGAAAAGGAAGAACACATCAAAGCTCTTTAGATTTAGGCGATAAAGTTTACATAAAGAATATGATCAAACAAAATAAATTAACATCGAATTTCAACAACCCCATACCACACACGGTGATCGGAAAAAACGGCGGTGATGTAGAGGTAGAGAATGATGAAACTGGACAGCAATATCGCCGAAACGTGGTTCATTTGAAAAAAATGGAAGGAGAATGGAAAGTAGTAAATAAACCAAATGAATTAGAAACGTTTTCTGAAGATAGATCTAATGATACAATTCCATGAATTATGTCTGATAAATTCATAATTTAGTATTAGTATATATATATGATTTAGGCTATTTATATATGTTCAAATTTAGTTGTTATATTATATTATATTATAATATTTTATATTATTATACTTTATAAAAAAAGGGAGAGATGTAGTGTATTGGATTATATAATGAATAAAGATATTCGCATTCACTGAGTCACGTTGAAGATAGCATTGATGAATGTGGCAGTTGATATCAGACCGTGACAAAGTGAGGGTGGACAAATAGGAAATAGTTGTTTCATTTAACCCTTTACATCGAATGTAGGAATGACACAATAAATAGACACCACAGCTACTATGATTGTGTTCACTGTTCACCTACGAAACATGTAAGAAATACTATTTATATTTGCCAACTCTGCCTATCTAATTGATTCAAATTATGATAAGATATTTGTACTCTGTGATGATAATTATCTTCATGTCTACACCTACCATTCTTTCTCCTGCTCAAATATTCACCAACCCAGTTGAATTAGTAATATTGTTACGACCCCGTCAACTTGAATAAAAGCAGAGTTGCATAACAATCCGATTGATTGATTCCTGGATCACCTCTCGCTAATCGTTTCTGTAGCTTAGTTCTAGAGGACCGCAATACTGAGAACCTCCAGGTGAATGTAAACCAAAGGAGGAGTTTATTGAAGATAGTATTAACTAAACCTCTACCGCTTTCAGTTATATTAGATGTGGATTTACGTCTGCATCGCTCGACATTCATAATATAAACTGATTTTACTTATTCACCTTGTAACATGCGTTTCGCTGTTGGGATGTTCAAAATATTCATTTCCACCAAGGTATCTGGAAGGAACACTTGGTGTTATGGAATATTCAACAAGCCAAGAGATATGTGTCAGCACATTATCACATACCTATACTGTTTATGGTGTTCAGAGATATTCATGTTCTCTTCAGTACAGTATAATTAAAATTCATTTACGTCACTTCAGTGCAGTGGTTTTCCTGGTTTTCCAGGTGGTTCATCCTATAATGAAAGTTTTATGTGACATAACCATCAGGTAGTGATAGACACCAAAAGGGGTGAGGTCAGAGGTAATCTTTACTAACTTGTAGACAAGAAGATCCTCTTGTTATCCTGAATTTTTGTAAAAATTCAACTGATGTTAACTTCTGCCAATAAATATATGATTACATATCTGTTTCGATCTGTCATTTTCAAAATCTAATTTTGGGGTTGATTTCTCTTTTCTTCTGGTTAATGCATAACCTCGTGCCTTCTTTTCGTGTTCGACGTCAGAGTCATCATGACAATGATTAATAAGTTCAGTTTAGAGGCCTCAGGCAAGGTACCAGTGTATATCAGTTCAACCTAGTGTTAGAAATAGTTACATTATTATTAATATTATTGATAGATATGTTATTAGAGTAAGTACTCATTGAGTACGCATAAACTACTAGTGGATATATATAATTCAATGTTCTGCGTGGTATTTGCCAGGAAAGTAGTTTTTCTGTTCGTTTTCTACCTTTGTATTTCAGATCATTCTGAAATTGTTGTTGTCATAATCATGAGTTTTTTTCATCCTTATAAAATTACAATCGATAATATAGGGAAGCAAAAAATTGAGCAATACTAGAGACGATTTTTTGCTACTAAACTAGCTAAATTTTGGATGCATAAAAAAATTGCGAAGACATGAGGATCGAATGACCACAACTGAAGCATCAACCACCGAATTCGAATGCCTAATCAATTTATAATCCGAATTAGGCACAAGCGAAGTTACGGAAGATCATGAAGTACTAAAAGAAAAAATCAATTCAATTCTCATACTGAAGGGCGAAAAAATCCACAGGGAAATAAGAAGAAGTTGGTTCTAAATCTGTTTTAAAACTGTACCTTCGAATAAGAAGGGTAGGATTGTCATGTTCCTATATTTTTTTGTTCAGAGTGTATATGATTCCATAGGGCACAAAGGTTTTATTCCACTCATCAATTTCATACATTCGATATCGAATCGGAATCCGCCTGATTCGTCCTAGAAGTGCAACACTCAATAAATACAATAATAATATGATGATTGCACGTATTATAAATTATCTCGTTTTCTCTGATGTCTCTTCTCGTAATAACTATGTGAAGTTCAGGGCACCATAAAAGAAAACGGTATTGCATGATGGAGAATTATTGTCCATAAAAGGTAGTCTCAATAACACCATAACTATGCTTACGTATATCTGACCCAGATAAACTCTCATTTATGTGAATTGTTTATAACATCTGTAAAAATGAAATGTCAAGTTAATCTTCCATAATGGAAATGATTATACTATGGATCGGATTTCAGATAACATCGTTAGGTTTATTATGAAATGTTGAAGTGTCCGCTGGAGCAATTTTTGAACCAGACTAAAGGTAAAAAAATAGAAGTGAAAAGTGAAATTGTGGCAGAAATGCGTTGGGCATTCGCAAAACAAATGTTCTGCAGTTTCAGTAGAGTTCTCACAGTATAGGGACAACTATCAGTCGACATCCTATACTCGCAATATTTTGAATGATAGAATCACGCAAAAGTGTCTTTTTTTGGTAGGTACTCCGCACATAACAGTAACAATCGAGAATGACCTTGCCCGGGAAGAGACGCTTGTTTTCCGATCTATATTTTGTTGAGATTAACCGTTTGCTTTCAATAATCCAACTCCCTCGGAGTTGATTATCGCATTACGTGATTCCAAAAACAGTGTAATATAGTGAGTTTTGTGGCCCTACAAGTGTTTGCTTTGCATGGCTAGATAATAGTTGCTACAGGAGATCCAAACCAGAGCTAGCTCAAGAAGATATCCTTCTTCACCAGGGTGACCCGGGTATGTTTCAGTTTCTGCTCGCTTCTTTAACCACATCTCGGTATTCCGTATTTTGATAATATCTGCCGCTATATCGGCAAATACAGTCAACTTGCAAACCACTATTTTTGAGCATCCCGTTTAGGGATTTTACAATTATTATACTCTCTACTTTGCTCGTATTCTTGGGGTGATACCTCAGGGGGCAGTGTTCAGTGGGGGAGTCCCGTCACCTTGGGACTGGTGGAGTTCTTGTCTAATTCGAAAACCTGCTTAGTTTTTCTTGGCAATAGGCTCACTAGACTTTTTGCGTGTTCTGGCAATTTATCTCAGTGAGATTTCATTTAATCTGTTCCCCATCAGCGTTTAAACACTCTTTTCTAGAGGGCTTTGGAGAGTCCACAAAAGGCTACTGGGTCAGGAAATTTTGTGTTTGCCCTTTCTTTCTGCCAGGCAGTTTGCTTTCGCGTTTCCTGTAACTCCCTTGAGACCTGGAACTCACATCAAAGTGACTTGGTTCTTTGCTGCCACTTTTCCCATGGATTGTTTGCAGTCCCAAGTCAGTTTAGTTAGACTCACAAGTGTATGACTTGTGACGAATTATCTCACGCTTGTAAGTTTCGTTAGTTGATCGTGAAGTGACAAAAATTGGAGACACGTACTGATATCTTTTTTATTCGAAATTGGAAAGCATGTCAGAAATTCCATGAAGAAATTAACTCATACCTTTTTGTGTTACATATGGACTTTCATCATTATTGAATTGAACAATTATTCCGAAAGATATACATGAAAAAAATTTTTTTGCATAACATCCATCCATGTGTAGGTATATCTACCCATTGATTGAATGAGTTTAATGAGAATTATACTTGATCATTCTTGTTCTTCTTGATATATACATGATATAGGTATATTATTTTCTCTCGACAAATGTATATTATTTCGTTATAGTTATTGTAAAGTTGGGAAACATAAATAGCCATAAAGAAATAGCGAGATCTACCTTAACCATTCTGTTAACAATAGTATGCATTTTTCCCAAGGCCATTTCATCGAATTCATTAAACCGGTTACTAGTTTTTGAAGAGTTCGTCGTCATCAAATTTCAATAAAAGGTGGAGTGAGCCAGCATGCTAGTATAGAATCGGAGAAACAAGCAGTAGCGGACGCAAGACATTTCGTATAAACTTCTCCACGATGAAATAAATTTCAATTTTTTCTTCCTACAATCCTACGTTAATGGTATGTAGGTATTTCATACTTCGCATAAATACCTATATTGAATTACAATATTTTCAACCTGCCGAGCAAAACTAGCATGACTATATATGCAAATTCGTATTACTGTTAATGAAAACAGGGGTTATATATGAAAATTCTGAACGAAGTTTGGACACTTCACGAAAATCTTGAAAAATACTCCGACTGAATAACACAATAATCAATATATACTATATTATTATCATAATTATTATTATTATACAAGTCGGCATCATTGCTAACTATACTATATTATTGAAGATACGAGGTTGGTTAAGTCAGAGAACTAGTAGGTATTATTAATTTTTCTGCGGATAACCGTATTGATAACAGAAAAACGATTTATTATCGCATTTTGAATATATTCGAAGAAATATATAAATACTTTTTCATCAGGTATATTTTAATTTCAAACGATTGCCAATTCCTATGGAACATGAATGGTTACTATATAAATTTCATCGTAAAACCACAAATAACGGAGTAATGCAAATTTTAAAGAAAAACTATTGCCACCGACATTATTTTGTTTAAATCCTCAATTTCACAACATTTTTCGAAACCTAATATGCAGGATGTCCCATTGAAAAAATATATTTCTTCGAATAAATCAAAAACGCGATATTTTATTGTTTTCCTATTAGCAGTACCTATACGGTTATCAGCGGAAAAAATAAAAACGAGTTCTTGTGCCGAGTTTGATTAGCCTGTATACTATTCATAACTGATCTAGAGAAAGCTTACATACTGTATAGTAACTACTTTATAAGCAATGCAAATAAATACTTCTATTCTATATTATTAATGATACCATCCAGGTCCGTGCACATAGGGGGTTTTGGGGGTATCAGACCCCCCTATGAAATATTTTGAATTTCGTTAAAAATAGACGCGTCAGAAAGTTTATTACTGAACTTCGTGATCCGAAAAATTGAAATAATGCAAAGCTATGAGATTTTATAATTTCATTATAAACTTCCCCTAAAAATCAACGCACTACCAAAAAAACACGGTATAATAATTGCTACACTCGGTATCCGTAAAAAATAGATTTTTATCGGAATATAGTTGGTATATCAACATTGTGGAAAGAATGACTGGTTATTCAAGGAAAAAAATTGGACAATAATTGGTTTGGACAAAAAACATTTAAAACTTTGGGTTCTTTTTCAGATGGTGCGTCAATTTCTTGGGAAGTGTATATCATGTGTTTCGTGTAGGTACGTTATTTCGTTATTAGTTTTCATCTTGCGCTCCAGTTTTTTCAACAATCTCAAATTCCCCCAGGAACGAATACTGCGCATGGCTCTGATACCACCACAAGGGCGAGCATCAGCTGATAGGAGGGGACAAACGTTGCCTTACGAGTAATTTGTGCGTATGTAGTTTATCATGATTTTTGTTATCTTTCATGTTATCTGAGTATCTTCATATTGTATATCGAAGTTCAATCTTCAAATCATAATGGGAGATTTTCGAGAGCAAAATCATAAAGAAAAATTATCTTCATGCATATTTTGTATTTATATATAATTTATATTCAGGTGCATCAAGTCAATTTCGATCAGAAGTAGCGTTCCTAGACTGTTTTCATTGCTGACGATCAGATGCAATTGTGAATTATTACGATACCGTTTACAACAACTGAGCACTTTTGGTATTCTTCATTCGGATCTTCTGACATTGTTGTATGTTATGTTTCATTATAGGAGTCCACCTTCCTCCAAAGCTGTAGTTAATTTTTTATCGAAAAAACGTATGTATAAGTTTTTTGGAGTCCGAATACATCTGTAATTTTTACATGATTGTTAATGCCGAATCTTAAAGCATAACAAATTGTGAAATTTGAATATGGTTAAATATATAAAATATATAAAATATATAATATAAGGAATATGAAGATGATTATATATTCATATTTCTTATACAGTGCTGAAGATTCAAATATGGCGATAATTAGCGTGCCTGTCTCGATGTGAATTTTTCACGAATTAGATATTTATTGTATGGTTCAATCAATATCCCTCCCACCGAATGAATTTCAGTACGCCGCTGAATAATGGGGGGAATGCTGTGAAACGTGTATAGTCAATAGTGTATGTCCGTCCGTCCGCTTCAGAGTTCAGCAGCTCGCAGCTCCAGTCACGTCTAGCCGTTCAGTGATTAGTTTGATTCATAGTTCGGAGAACTTGAGGTGGATTTTCTGTGTGTAGGTTTTAACGTATTTCCTATAACTCCGAAAAAAATGGCAACGAACAGAGCTACCAAAAGCGGATTCGCAGCGGAAGCCCAACGTAAGGTATGTTAATAAATACTTTACTAGTTTTTCACGTAGTGGAAACAGAACATCAGCAAAACAGGTGGTTGTCTAGAAAAATAATGCAGGCATATTAAATAGGTCATACATACATCAAGGTTTTATTTTTTCGATCTCACTACTCAGCAAAAATGAATAAATTGTAGGACCCATATATTTATGTCAATAAATAATCATCAACCTCGTCATCAACTCAATAATGCGAGTAAGTATGGCTATATAAGGACGAGCATAATTATGCGTTCGATAAGGAATAATTCCAATAAAGTAATTCAGTCATTATCTTTGATCGAGTTCGTTTTCACAGTGTTGGTGATGTAGGTCAGCTGAAAATCGATTATAACAGCATCCAGTTGGCGCATCTGAGCGCATTTTTGCAGAGTTGTGATATCACGATTAATTCAACTATCAAATCGTAGCATATTTATCACTCTACATACTCTTTCTCCCGAATTTAAATCTACTTTGGATCGAATATCTGTGCCCAAGAAATAATTTAATGAAAATTAATTGTTAGGTGTATCGCAAACGATAAGAAAACTCTCGAGAAAACTGTTATAGGATGGAAACATAAATCGGTCGATTTTTATACACCTAGTTACTCAGGATTCAGTCAATAATGAGGCTCAATATTTACATCAGGTTTATTCCATGGCGTATCACTATGGGCATCTCCTCGGGTATCTCTAATAAAATGACGAGTAAAATGACGAATTGAGAACGAGAAGTCAGATTCGGAATAATGAGGTTGTCACGGTCATTGTGGAAAAAATAAAAAAAAAATTATAAGAGATGGTCGATGATTTATATTTTTACAATGCGGATTATTATTGAGAAATTTTCGGACATAGGTACCTATAATCACTGAAACTTTTTATCTACTATATTTTTCGCTCTAGTTTTCGAGATGTCAATGATCGGGTACGAAAGAGGGTACGACATTCAAAATGTAATGAGAGAAAGTGGTATTAGTGGAAAGTAAATAACCAAGAATTTCTCGAAGAATTATATAAGCATGGACGTATAGGTATATGTAGTAGGACCTATATGTACACCGGTGTGAAAATAGAAACGGTCGCCGCGTCAGAAACGAAATATTAGAGTTCCTGTATCACCTATGTTGGGCGGTTTAAGAATGTGCCGTTTCCGGAAATTCTTCATCACCACATGTTTTGAATGGATTGAAAAAGCATAAGCACCCTATTTTATATTTTGTACCCCTATATTAAGCTCGAAAACTACCCCTGTAACAGTAAACATCGCCTGAAAAACACGAATTTACCGTTTCTGAAAATTTCTTTCTCACTACATATTCAAAATGAGCTGAGAAAGCATAAGCACCACATGTCATATTTTGTACCCCTATATTAAGCTCGAAAACTACCCCTGTAACAGTAAACATCGCCTGAAAAACACGAATTTACCGTTTCTGAAAATTTCTTTCTCACTACATATTCAAAATGAGCTAAGAAAGCATAAGCACCACATGTCATATTTTGTACCCCTGTATTGAGCTCGAAAACTACCCCTGTAACAGTAAACATCACCTAACAAATACAAATTTACCGTTTCTGAAAATTTCTTTCTTACTACATATTCAAAATAAGCTAAGAAAGCATAAGCACCACATGTCATATTTTGTACCCCTATATTAAGCTCGAAAACTACCCCTGTAACAGTAAACATCGCCTGAAAAACACGAATTTACCGTTTCTGAAAATTTCTTTCTCACTACATATTCAAAATGAGCTGAGAAAGCATAAGCACCACATGTCATATTTTGTACCCCTATATTAAGCTCGAAAACTACCCCTGTAACAATAAACATCGCCTGAAAAACACGAATTTACCGTTTCTGAAAATTTCTTTCTTACTACATATTCAAAAGGAGCTAAGAAAGCATAAGCACCACACGTCATATGTTGTACCCCTATATTAAGCTCGAAAACTACCCCTGTAACAGTAAACATCGCCTGAAAAACACGAATTTACCGTTTCTGAAAATTTCCTTCTCACTATATGTTTATAGTGAGCTAAGAAAGCATAAGCACCACATATCATATTTTGTACCCCTATATTAAGCTCGAAAACTACCCCTGTAACAGTAAACATCGCCTGAAAAACACGAATTTACCGTTTCTGAAAATTTCTTTCTCACTACATATTCAAAATGAGCTGAGAAAGCATAAGCACCACATGTCATATTTTGTACCCCTATATTAAGCTCGAAAACTACCCCTGTAACAATAAACATCGCCTGAAAAACACGAATTTACCGTTTCTGAAAATTTCTTTCTCACTACATATTCAAAATGAGCTAAGAAAGCATAAGCACCACATGTCATATTTTGTACCCCTATATTGAGCTCGAAAACTACCCCTGTAAGAGTAAAAATCACCTAAAAATCAAGATACAGATCAAGATGCAGATACTACGAAATTTTTGTTTCAGACTGAATTGTGTTCAATTTAATATTATTTTTCATATTACAAATTTTGCAAGAATGCTTATTTATGATTTGTTATTGGTACTTACTTATGCCCACCAAAGTTTTTTTGTTATGTTTTGTGTTATTTTGATTTAGAACTGTGTAGAACATTTTCAGAGCCGGACCACAACAATTTGGCCAGAAGTGTAAATTTTCTTGATTCCCAAAAGGAGTCAAGATATGTTATTCATATTTTTTTATGTTATTTCTTATGTTACGAGTTTTATTTAATTTTTTGCCGAAAAAAACTTTTAGAAATGAAAAATTCGTGTTTTCCTGCCTACTGCGATATACTAGGGTACAAAATATGAAATAGGGTGCTTATGCTTTCTCAGCTCATTTCGAACATGTGGTGAAAAAGAAATTCTCAGAAACGGTAAAACCGTATTTTTTAGGCGATGTTTACTGTTACAGGGTTTCTGAGCTTAATATAGGGGTACAAAATATGACATGTGGTGCTTATGCTTTCTTAGCTCATTTTGAATATGTAGTGAGAAAGAAATTTTCAGAAACGGTAAATTCGTGTTTTTCAGGCGATGTTTACTGTTACAGGGGTAAAAAATATGACATGTGGTGGTTATGCTTTCTTAGCTCATTTTGAATATGTAGTGAGAAAGAAATTTTCAGAAACGGTAAATTCGTGTTTTTCAGGCGATGTTTACTGTTACAGGGGTAGTTTTCGAGCTTAATATAGGGGTACAAAATATAAAATAGGGTGCTTATGCTTTTTCAACTCATTCAAAACATGTGGTGATGAAGAATTTCCGGAAACGGCACATTCTTAAACCGCCCAACATAGGTGATACAGGAACTCTAATATTTCGTTTCTGACGCGGCGACCGTTTCTATTTTCACACCGGTTATATGTACCGGGGTTTGTACAAAAGACTCGCATCGCATAAGATTTACTGAAATATATACCAAGAAGTTGTAATCAGTCAATAACAATATTTTCTAATGTCAAACAACAGTTTGGAAAGTAGGTACCTACCTACATTCAATATTCAATGACGTTCTTGGATCTTTCGTTCCCCGTGCTAAAAGAGATATTGCCACTTCCCTTTTGGATCAAATTTGGAAATAAAAGAATGATGTGACCTCGAATGTGACTCTTTATCTACAAACCATCATTTTGAGATATTCAATCAGATAAGTCTCCATATTATAATCATAATAATAAATACCTCTGATTAACAGATTCAGCTATACCTACAAAGCGCTACAAAGGTATCACAGAAAATTGAATAATTAGAATTTATTTTTGCACTTATTCCATGTATTTTCAATACAAGAAGTTGCCCCATCCAAAGATAAAAAATCAGTAAACAATTACAAAAATTAAACAAATGCATTTTTCCATTAATCTCTTTTTTTACGATAAGAATCCCCCGATTTTCTATTCGTTGTTTCATTCATGGAACCGAAAAAAACGGCCACAATAATAGTCGGAATATATATAATATATTTCGAATCATTTGAATTTTACACACTTTCAAAATACCCAAAATGTTAATAATTTATCACAGACTGACAGTAACAAATTTTGAGGATTGTTAATATAATCATTAATATAATAATATAGTCACAGAGAGATTTTTCCTGATGTTCATAACCTCGAAGCTTTTTAGAAAAATGACCTCTCCCAATTTCTTAATTTCCTTCTACTAGATTGCACGCGATGTTTCCCCACGTATCCCCAGACGTCGCACTATAATAGCCCTGAAAATATTTAAAATCTACTTATTGATCAGCATCAGTTCGCTTGATTAATAGTCTAAGGTACGGTATAAGAAATCTGTCATATGGTAATGACGAGGGTAATGACAAAGATTATATTGTTAGATGTACCGGTTGATTCAATAAAGTGACGAGGTATACTGTATCACAGGAACTAATACTTGTATGATAGCTTGGGGGAAACATCCTTCAGAGGAAATCAACCTAGAAAAATTGCTGGAAATATTTTTCAATTAAAACGTCCACAGCTAGGGGGCTATTAGCTTCCATCGGATAAAAAATTAAGTTTTTTCGTAAATTTTCGGATATATAAGTTTAGGAATTAATACTATTACGTTAATGCCACTTATTGTTTTATTGTAGGATGTGAAATGAAGGCGGGAGGAACTTTTCAAGCTGTTAACAAGATATGGTTCAAGAAAGGAGAGTTTGGAAAAAACCATTTATGCCATTCTGGTTCTTACTTTCCTCGCTAGGGGGTTTGTTATGTAAAGTTTACCGTTTTGTGAATTTCTCTCCGAAATTGTAAATGTATGATTATTTCATTAGATTCGAAAAGTACATCAAATTTGCAACATAATATTGTTCAAATCGCATGGCGTTCAAAAGGTATGGCCGAGGGTATGGCTAAAGTTTCGTAGTCAAGCATGCCAAGGAGTAATAAAAAATAATGAAGCTTTTTTTCCATGTTTATGTTATCAAAACACTTTATTCACGGCCAGATAGATATTATTTATTAAGGTATATCATTATTTTCTTGATTAAATTAAATGGGAACGAAGTTTTGAATCTTTTTATGGTTCCATGGTTTGCTCGACTACGAAACTTGAAATACGATTTGAGAACTCAATAACTTACCTATTTAGTTTCTTTGATAAATTCATTAATGAAATATTATTTAAGCCATAACTTTCAAAGGAATGAAGATATCGCCAAACGATTTGAACATATTATGTTGCAAAATTTAAAAAACGGTAAACTTTATAAAACACGGGCAGTAAGAACCAGAATGGCATGGATGGTATTTTATTCTATTCACCAAACCCTCCCTTCTTGAACCATATCTTGTTAGCAGAATTCCTTTAAGTCAAACTTCACTTATAGATATTCCAAAATGTTTGAGATCCCCTCCCGCCTTTATTTTACGTCATACAATTAAACAATATCTAACGAAAATATGGACCATCATGGTGGTTAACGTGATAGCACAGATTTGAAAATCTTACAGATGAGACAGTCAGACAAAGGAAATAAACTCAGAGAGAGTTGTCAAAAGCGCAAAATTTAATGGTCATAGATATGTCAGGCGCTAAAATATTAATCGAGTTTTGTTTACATCGATGTCATCATTTTGTTGGTTATGTTATAATTTTTTTCATTTTACACGATTCACCGGTATATCTTCTTACCTCGGTTCTTACAATGTATAACATAGTTTCCCTAAACTATAATTCAAAAAATATAATAAAGTTTTTGGGGATTATCACAGCACAGATTGAACATTAGATTATACATCCTACATCGAGGGGGAGTACACCACGGCAATAGGTGTACAAAATGTTCAGAAATTAATGCCGATACTTGCGGCATTATAGGCATTATCTGAAAATGATCGGCATTATTCGAAAATAAAATAGACGGCATTATGTCGGATTTGATAGACAATAGATAGTTAATACTTTCAACGAAATAAATTGGAGTTCCTGTTTCAGTTATATAATTCGGCATTACGGCAATAAACTAACATTTAATGCCGAAAGAGGCAATAGGTGTACATAATTTTCGAGAGTGTCCTCCCCCTCGTCCTTCATATAACTTCATCATTTGAAATGTGAATCAGGTACAATAATATGATATTAGCAATTATGACTGTGTATATAAATATTACAAATCATCTTCAAATAAATCGGAGAATATCAAATTACATTGTTTTCGAAAGAACGAAAAACTGTGAGTACCTACTTAAATTGAGTGATATTATCGACTTCAATCAAACTTTTCCATTTGACGAGAATCACCATTTTCATTTTACTTATACTGCTATATCACATTTCATTTTGAGGAATTTAGAGTCTGATCATTCATAGATAATTGAAAATATTGAAATCGTGTTTTATTTTTTCTGATAACAATGAATATATTCGAGTTTCATCGTAAAATTCATTCAGAAAACATCTTATTCCTGATAGAAACTAATTTCTGATGACAACAAAGTAGGTGTAACCTTTTATATTAGTATATAAAAGGTTACATTGGTGTTGATTATGAATTACTAAAATGGCAACATTTCACATCAGTAGTTCTAGCGCGGTAACAACGACTTCTTCTGAAGAATTTTGTCTCCAAACTTTTACATAATAAAGAAGCTAGCAAAGCCACACACAAATTTCGACTCGGGATAGATCACATAATTTTAGGCTCATTTTAGGCTAATTTATTACCCTATTCCCAAATTTTTTGCTCTTCTCTTTGACAGAAAAAACTGTGGCTTCGCTAGCTTCGGCCGAACTCAGCAGAGCCATTTTTCAAAAACAATAATTTTGGTGTTTTGAAATAGCCAAATTGTAGAGCTTATTTTAGGCTAATTTATTACCCTATTCCAATTTTTTTGCTCCCTCCCTTAATAGAAAAACTTGTGGCTTTGCTAGCTTCGGGCGAACTCAGCAAAGCCATTTTTGAAAATTCACTTTTTTTTGCGATTCAATATAACGATATCCAAGTACTAATTTTAGGCTAATTAATTACCCTAATTTAATTTTTTTGCTCCACGCATTACAGAAAAAAAAACAAGATTTTTCGATTTTCGCCAAGTCGATGATGCAATCATTTCAAATTATAATTTTTTGACGATTTAACTGGTCAAACCATGGACGTATAAGGGTCAAACCGATGATACCCATCGCTGGATCAATAAAATGTCCATGTTGGAATGTTTTATTCGACGTTTAAAAAAAAAACCTGTGGTTTTGCTGGCTTCGGGCGAACTCAGCAGAGCAATTTTTTCAAAAACATTATTTTTCTGTCATTTGATATTTGGATATTTCAAGACTAATTTTAGGCTTATTAATTATCCTAATTTGATTTTTTCTGCTCCACTCATTACAGAAAAAAACAAGATTTTTCGATTTTCGCCAAGTCGTTGATGCAATCATTTCAAATTATAATTTTTTGACGATTTAACTTGTCAAACCGATGATACCCATCGCTGGATCAATAAAATGTCCATTTTGGAATGTTTTATTCGACGTTTTTTAAAAAAAACCTGTGGCTTTGCTGGCTTCGGGCGAACTCAGCAGAGCAATTTTTTCGAAAACATTATTTTTCTGTCATTTGATATTTGGATATTTCAAAACTAATTTTAGGCTAATTAATTACCCTAATTTGATTTTTTCTGCTCCACTCATTACAGAAAAAAACAAGATTTTTCGATTTTCGCCAAGTCGTTGATGCAATCATTTCAAATTATAATTTTTTGACGATTTAACTTGTCAAACCGATGATACCCATCGCTGGATCAATAAAATGTCCATTTTGGAATGTTTTATTCGACGTTTTTTAAAAAAAAACTGTGGCTTTGCTGGCTTCGGGCGAACTCAGCAGAGCAATTTTTTCAAAAACATTATTTTTCTGTCATTTGATATTTGGATATTTCAAGACTAATTTTAGGCTAATTAATTACCCTAATTTGATTTTTTTTTGTTCCACTCATTACAAAAAAAAAACAAGATTTTTCGATTTTCGCCAAGTCGTTGATGCAATCATTTCAAATTATAATTTTTTGACGATTTAACTTGTCAAACCGATAATACCCATCGCTGGATCAATAAAATGTCCATGTTGGAATGTTTTATTCGACGTTTAAAAAAAAAAAACCTGTGGCTTTGCTGGCTTCGGGCGAACTCAGCAGAGCAATTTTTTCGAAAACATTATTTTTCTGTCATTTGATATTTGGATATTTCAAGACTAATTTTAGGCTAATTAATTACCCTAATTTGATTTTTTCTGCTCCACTCATTACAGAAAAAAACAAGATTTTTCGATTTTCGTCAAGTCGTTGATGCAATCATTTCAAATTATAATTTTTTGACGATTTAACTTGTCAAACCGATGATACCCATCGCTGGATCAATAAAATGTCCATGTTGGAATGTTGGAATAATTCAAAAGCGCCCAACTTCTACTATGAACTAATTCGACAAGCTATCCTGGATTGTTCAAAAGGATTGATCATCTGTAGTTTTTACATGAGTAGGTAAGACATACTCTGAGTTGAATCGTCAAAAAAATATAATTTGAAATGATTGCATTAACGACTTGTGAAAATGAGCCTAAAATTATGTGATCTATCCCGAGTCGAAATTCGTGTGTGGCTTTGCTAGTTTCTTTAGTATAACTTTTACGACTATTAGTTCCTGAGATACAGTACCTCGTTACCCTTATTGAATCACCCGATGCTGTGCCCGGTGCATTAACGAATCACAAATGGTTTGCATAGGAAAATTACGGGCCAATACCAATACTGTCGATCAGTAGATAGAATATCGAAGACTATCGAAGACCGCGGTAACATTTGGTCACACTGTATTCTGTATATTTATTTAATAAAAATGGTGAGGAAAAGTTGATTGAAAAAAAAAGAAGATGAAAAAGGGTTCGAACTCGGGTTGCCAATCATCTTCGTCTATCACACATGAGGCAGCAGGCGGATACTAAAGAAGCTAGCAAAGCCACACACGAATTTCGACTCGGGATAGATCATATAATTTTAGGCTCATTTTAGGCTAATTTATTACCCTATTCCCAAATTTTTTGCTCTTCTCTTCGACAGAAAAAACTGTGGCTTCGCTAGCTTCGGCCGAACTCAGCAGAGCCATTTTTCAAAAACAATAATTTTGGTGTTTTAAAATAGCCAAATTGTAGAGCTTATTTTAGGCTAATTTATTACCCTATTCCCATTTTTTTGCTCCCTCCCTTAATAGAAAAACTTGTGGCTTTGCTAGCTTCGGGCGAACTCAGCAAAGCCATTTTTGAAAATTCACTTTTTTTTGCGATTCAATATAACGATATCCAAGTACTAATTTTAGGCTAATTAATTACCCTAATTTGATTTTTTTTGCTCCACTCATTACAGAAAAAAACAAGATTTTTCGATTTTCGCCAAGTCGATGATGCAATCATTTCAAATTATAATTTTTTGACGATTTAACTTGTCAAACCGATGATACTCATCGCTGGATCAATGAAATGTCCATGTTGGAATGTTTTATTAGACGTTTTTTAAAAAAAAACCTGTGGCTTTGCTGGCTTCGGGCGAACTCAGCAGAGCAATTTTTTCAAAAACATTATTTTTCTGTCATTTGATATTTGGATATTTCAAGACTAATTTTAGGCTAACTAATTACCCTAATTTGATTTTTTTTGCTCCACGCATTACAGAAAAAAACAAGATTTTTCGATTTTCGCCAAGTCGATGATGCAATCATTTCAAATTATAATTTTTTGACGATTTAACTTGTCAAACCGATGATACTCATCGCTGGATCAATGAAATGTCCATGTTGGAATTTTTTATTCGACGTTTTTTTAAAAAAAACCTGTGGCTTTGCTGGCTTCGGGCGAACTCAGCAGAGCAATTTTTTCAAAAACATTATTTTTCTGTCATTTGATATTTGGATATTTTAAGACTAATTTTAGGCTAATTAATTACCCTAATTTGATTTTTTTTGCTCCACGCATTACAGAAAAAAACAAGATTTTTCGATTTTCGCCAAGTCGATGATTCATTTCAAATTATAATTTTTTGACGATTTAACTTGTCAAACCGATGATACTCATCGCTGGATCAATGAAATGTCCATGTTGGAATGTTTTATTAGACGTTTTTTAAAAAAAACCTGTGGCTTTGCTGGCTTCGGGCGAACTCAGCAGAGCAATTTTTTCAAAAACATTATTTTTCTGTCATTTGATATTTGGATATTTTAAGACTAATTTTAGGCTAATTAATTACCCTAATTTGATTTTTTTTTTTGCTCCACGCATTACAGAAAAAAACAAGATTTTTCGATTTACGCCAAGTTAAATCGTCAAAAAATTATAATTTGAAATGATTGCATCATCGACTTGGCGAAAATCGAAAAATCTTGTTTTTTTCTGTAATGCGTGGAGCAAAAAAAATCAAATTAGGGTAATTAATTAGCCTAAAATTAGTCTTGAAATATCCAAATATCAAATGACAGAAAAATAATGTTTTTGAAAAAATTGCTCTGCTGAGTTCGCCCGAAGCCAGCAAAGCCACAGGTTTTTTTTAAAAAATGTCGAATAAAACATTCCAACATGGACATTTAATTGATCCAGCGATGAGTATCATCGGTTTGACAAGTTAAATCGTCAAAAAATTATAATTTGAAATGATTACATCATCGACTTGGCGAAAATCGAAAAATCTTGTTTTTTTCTGTAATGCGTGGAGCAAAAAAAATTAAATTAGGGTAATTAATTAGCCTAAAATTAGTCTTAAAATATCCAAATATCAAATGACAGAAAAATAATGTTTTTGAAAAAATTGCTCTGCTGAGTTCGCCCGAAGCCAGCAAAGCCACAGGTTTTTTTTAAAAAACGTCGAATAAAACATTCCAACATGGACATTTCATTGATCCAGCGATGAGTATCATCGGTTTGACAAGTTAAATCGTCAAAAAATTATAATTTGAAATGATTGCATCATCGACTTGGCGAAAATCGAAAAATCTTGTTTTTTTCTGTAATGCGTGGAGCAAAAAAAATCAAATTAGGGTAATTAATTAGCCTAAAATTAGTCTTGAAATATCCAAATATCAAATGACAGAAAAATAATGTTTTTGAAAAAATTGCTCTGCTGAGTTCGCCCGAAGCCAGCAAAGCCACAGGTTTTTTTTAAAAAATGTCGAATAAAACATTCCAACATGGACATTTCATTGATCCAGCGATGAGTATCATCGGTTTGACAAGTTAAATCGTCAAAAAATTATAATTTGAAATGATTACATCATCGACTTGGCGAAAATCGAAAAATCTTGTTTTTTTCTGTAATGCGTGGAGCAAAAAAAATCAAATTAGGGTAATTAATTAGCCTAAAATTAGTCTTAAAATATCCAAATATCAAATGACAGAAAAATAATGTTTTTGAAAAAATTGCTCTGCTGAGTTCGCCCGAAGCCAGCAAAGCCACAGGTTTTTTTTAAAAAACGTCGAATAAAACATTCCAACATGGACATTTCATTGATCCAGCGATGAGTATCATCGGTTTGACAAGTTAAATCGTCAAAAAATTATAATTTGAAATGATTGCATCATCGACTTGGCGAAAATCGAAAAATCTTGTTTTTTTCTGTAATGAGTGGAGCAAAAAAAATCAAATCAGGGTAATTAATTAGCCTAAAATTAGTACTTGGATATCGTTATATTGAATCGCAAAAAAAAGTGAATTTTCAAAAATGGCTTTGCTGAGTTCGCCCGAAGCTAGCAAAGCCACAAGTTTTTCTATTAAGGGAGGGAGCAAAAAAAAATGGGAATAGGGTAATAAATTAGCCTAAAATAAGCTCTACAATTTGGCTATTTCAAAACACCAAAATTATTGTTTTTCAAAAATGGCTCTGCTGAGTTCGGCCGAAGCTAGCGAAGCCACAGTTTTTTCTGTCGAAGAGAAGAGCAAAAAATTTGGGAATAGGGTAATAAATTAGCCTAAAATGAGCCTAAAATTATGTGATCTATCCCGAGTCGAAATTCGTGTGTGGCTTTGCTAGCTTCTTTAGTATAGCAGGCGGCTATGCCTGACCGAGTGCCTGACCTACCAAGGAAGCACACCTGTCTTCCTGCATCCTTGTCTGTCTCATGTAGTGACGCGCGCAATGCTTCTCTGTCACTCTTCCTGCTCACGAATGAAACATCAATTTTATTTTTCAAATCTAGACAACCATGGATGTGACCCACTTTTGACAAGGTAACTTCATACCTAGCCTCATACTATTGGATAGGGAATAAAATTACCTTTCATTCCATAGAAAAGCAATCAAATAACCGATAAGGGTATATTAATTATCAACACCTGTTTTACCTATTTGTACCTGGCAACTTCATAGTTGCCTCAAAGAAAATAGGCAACCTATTTTCTTTCTCAATTCCTTGTGTGATAACGTTCGATTCTCATAAATAACAGATGGGGAAAATCGATTAAATAGTTAATTAAAGTTAATACCATTTAACAGTATTGCTCCGTGATTTAGTTATAGGCAACCCATTTGCAATTCATATTATACTTACCTAACATATCTTTCTCATCACCAAATAACAGATGAGGGTAGGTATATATTTCTGTCTTTTTAACGTATCTCGTACTATAACCAATTTCCCCAGACTCAAAATATAATCGCATTGTACTAAAAATGTTGAAGGTGAGGTTATATCGAGGGTTATACATTTCAAACTTCTTGCACAATTACAAATCGTGTCAGTTTAATAGAATAGGTACACCTCCTGCTTCGCGGTGGGTTTATTTCAACTGTTTAACTGACACTTTGAAATTGCAACAAGTATTCGATGTATAACCCGAGCATCATTTGCGATCTGCATTCAATGTTCTGCGTGGCATTTGTCTCTTGGGACGCGGCTCAGTGCGTACAAATAGACGCGACGAAAACGCATTAGGGCAGGCAACGCTTTGAGTGGAGATCTCACGGTCTACTCGGATAACTATCCTGCACTGATGAGGGCCAATACACTCGAAACCGGTCTGTAGGTTGTTAAGCGTGCCTGTTCCGATGTGAATTTGTCATGTCTTAGGAAGAAAGAAACATTTGCGATCTGCATTCACAGTGTGAATCGTTGCATGGACTACGAGCAGATATAATTCAATGTTCTGCGTGGTATTCACCAGGAAAGTAGTTGTTTTCTGCTCGTAGTCCACCAGACATTCAGTTTCAAACAATGTTTGATATTTTGATTGGGACTATTTTCTCTTTCAAAAAGGTGAAGAATGAAGAAAGTAAGTACGCAAATCATAACAGTTGTTCAAAAATAATAAAATATCTTGTTGTGATGAAGCCTTCAATGAACCATCTCATGATGTACCCTGCCCTACAGTAGAATCAGCAAGTTACATAAGCAGATAATTTTGGACAAAATTATGTATAAAAAATGAGAAATTATTATATTAGAAGTGTAGCAGGACGATCGCGTTACCACTATGTTAGGTATAATAATATAATTAATTGATCATTCATTCAATTATTCAATTATCTAACAGCTGTTGTAATAGTTTAGTTAAAACCTCCCAACACCATCTGTCGGGAAACGCTTAGACCAAACTCCAAAGATCATTGAGATGTTGGCTTGGTTGCACACCCTACAGGTAGGAATGATATTTTTCGTGTTTGTGTTTTTTGCGCAATTTCACCACAGGTTTGAAGGGAATAAAAAACGTGTTTGTGCGATAAATTGTTCTAATGAGAGCTTTCGAGAACAAAATCTGTAGGTGATCACACCTCTTTTTCCAAGTCGATGTAATATTGTTAGTTGAACCTTTGGGTATTACAAAGTTCGAATACTCTTCGGATTTGTGGCCTGGTCATCTTTCAGGTAGGCGAATAATGTATTTTATTTCCAAGTATAATGGGTTTTCCACGTGCCTTTTGCACAATCATTTTTGGTTCACATCATCAAGGTATTTCATTGATCTTTCAGTTTTACGTCTGAAGAAAGATCATCCTGTATATGATCTACTGGCGAGAAATAAATTATATGGTGGTTTGTTGTAAACTGGTGTTATTCATTACGGCCTCTGGACTCCAACAAGGCCAGCAACCCCGAAAATTCTGTACCACCGCAGAAGTTAAAATATCCCGAGATTGTGATAGATTGACTAGTCCGATAAGTTACATATGTTTTGTAGTTTTCACCACATTTTTGATGAACAAATGATTCAGATTCTAATTTTGAATCTGATGTCAGGATTCTTCCACTGCTCTGTATAGGTACAATTAATTATGCATCATTTTATGGGTATTTAGGATGGTATTCAGAAGGATCGCGCTCATTGAGATATCGCGTCATATCTGCTTATTATTTATAGGCCTGTGCATTAAGGAAATTTCAGTAAATTTTATATATCGGAACATCGGAATTTTGGGTACCATTTTTCTTTTGTCCCTCGATCCAGAGGGTCTGAAAAGCTTAACCATGAGTTTGCGCATGCGCAAAGTTCACCGTTTCGCCGCCATTTTGAATTAGATTTTATTTTTTGAACCGCTCATACTTCGGATTCTAATTATTGTACAGCGTGCAAACGGAAGTCGTTGGATTCGTCATGACTCGTACTTTCATCAAGCTCATATGAAAAAAGACCGTCCAATGCGTCAAAAAGAAGATATTGACGTCTAGTCAAGTATACTCCCCAATAATCTGTTGACGTCACTGTTTGTGGGCGTAGCTCTGTTTTAGCGAAGCTGACGTCAAAAGTACCCGATATAAAAAAGAAAGCCAACGTAATTTCTAGCAGTCTGGAATAAAATCCATCGTGATATGATGATTTCTGGCTGACCAATCCACGCTTAAAGTTGTCTCTTCCGGCGCGAATCTGAAAGCTACAGTCGTGCCGCGAGCTTTGCCGCGGTCGCGCTTCGTGCCGTAATTCCATTTTTTTTTATTGTTCGAGATATAATTTAAAGAAAATGATGTATGTGCCTTATTGAAGCTTCTAAAATTCCTCTTACATCAATATCGAGGTAGAATGGTTTATTCAGGGTAGATTTTAATTGAAAAATAACGGCTCTCAAAAATATTTGGTACAAAGTATTATTTACTTTTTCGATACATGAGTTTTTTTTCCATAAAATTGCTACAGGATGTTTTTTGAAACTGTGCAAAATTTCGGAATTTTCAAAAGGATCCCAAATTGAGAAAAACAGTTTTTTTTCAACTTCAACAGCAGAGGCATAAAAGTGATCTCATCAACTTGAGCAATCTCCAAAATTGTCTTCTTATCTATTTTATTTACAGAGTGACCTCAAAAAATCAATTTTTTGGTTTTGCAGTCATAAATTTTTTCCTCTTCAACCGATTTTCAAAATCTCTGGATCATTTTGAAGCTGAAACGTTAGATTAACAGACATAAAGATTATAATTATCTAAAAATAAATATTGAAGATCAAGGGTTTCTGCAATGGTGATTCGAATTTAAATCCCCCTCGAAATCTGGATTAAAAAATAAAAATATCCAAAACGTTTTTGATCGAAACGAGAATATGACAACAAAAAAGACTTTTTTGACCCCCTCCTCCCCAAAATTTTTTTTGGGGTTAAATTTTTCCTGGTCTAACGGTTAGATATATCGGTAAACTTATTTTACCTGACCCGCACATCGGGATCGGAAATTGAAAAAATAGCTATTTGTATTACTAGGGAGGAAAGTGCCACTTTTCCTCCCGCAGGATCTAGTTTACTGCACGACGTATATCTAAGATTCCTGAAGTTGAAATTTGTATTGAAGAACTACGTTGAAGTAACATTAATGTTTGATTTTTACCAAAAAACAGGATATACAGGATGTATTATTGAAATTATTGAAACAATATGAATATAATGAATTCACAAGTTTCATCGTTTGCAACTTACTTGAAATGAGGGGGAGGAAAAGTACTTTCCTCCCTAGGGAGGAAAAGTATGAGTTTCCTCCCTGATTTGAGGGAGGAAGGTGTGTACTTTCTATAGGGGTAGGAGGAAAAAAATATTTTCCCCTTCCTTCCCCCCTTGGGGTACTCTGGGTACGAATGAAGGGGAAGGAGATTTTTGTGATTTTTTTACATATTATTCTCGTGAGTTTAGTACTATTAAGAATCGCCCAAACTCGGGTACTTCAATTATCATAGTTTGATGTACAGGGCGAAAAAAGTTCTTTTTCAAAATCGAGACAAGCGGTACCCATAGCTGTGTACAGCGTAAAAAGTTGATCGAAGAAATGAAAAAAAAAATCATAGGCGTACGTATAATTTTTTTGGGGGGTCTAAAAAATTAAATTCTTTGAAAAAAGTTTCATGAGAACGTAATTTTCAACCTGTCTTGTCAGTCACTCATTATGATTCTTATTCTTGTTACGTTGGTTACGGACCATGCATTTTTTTTCTGATTTCTTTTTCGAGAATATGGCGTTTCAATTTGGTTTTCTCACGCACAATTATTGACTACTGAAAGAAAAAAGATCTTGGCATATCCAGAATGAAAGAGCCTTCCGAAAACAAGCTGATTTTCATTTAATTCTCCTCCCAGTCGAGATTTACAGGGTGTTTCAGATTCTTTATATCTTCTCATATAAGGTTTCAGCTCATGAACCTGAGATTTCAAAAATCGGTTGAAGAGGAAAAACCAAAATATTTTTTTGAGATCACTCTGTAAATAAAAGAGATAAGAAGACAATTTTGGAGATGGCCAATGGTGATGAGATGATATTTATGCCTCTGCTGTTAAAGTTGAAAACAACTGTTTTTATTCATTTGGGATCTTTTTGAAAATTCCGAAATTTTGCACACATTTTGCAATTTTGCACAATCGTTTTTCAAGAAATAGTTTCGAAATATGCTCCAATGTTACACAAGACTGTAGGAATTCTAGAAGTCAACGAAGACAATGACGACTACCCACCAATGATATCATTAGCCAAATTATCTAGAAAAAGAAGAAAGAGCGAATCACTCTCGGAATCACTCGAGATATTAATAGTAGAGGGCCATATAAGCCTCGATAAACGCGTAAAAACAAAGTTTGTATGAAATCGGAGGTAAAAAGCGAGGTAAAAAGCTATGTCCAGAAATGTCACCTACCATCTCCTGAACAAGAATCCACTTGTAATCAAAATATCGTCCTATACGTTTGTGGGGTGGAGGGTGGTTTTGGAAAAAATATGTTTTTATTCACCCAAAATACTCATCCAGCTCAATGAATTAAACCACAATTTGGTGAAATAAAACACTATTTCCTAAACTAACGATTCAGGTTTATTTCCCCAAAAACAACTAACTGCTCCGTAAACAACATCGTCGAATATCAACCAAAAATCGCGCTCATGCGCATTTATTTATACTATAAACTATAGACTATGAACAGGATGTCACATTTCTCCCTCTAAAAAAAATGTTATCATATGTCTACAACATAGTACATGAAAAAACAGCTCTTACCCTATTTCTACAAAAAAAATACAAAATTAATTGCAAACTAATCTATCTGGTGCTTTAACAGCACGTTTAGGACGAGAATTTACATTAGCCTCAGGTTCAACAATTGATTTATTAGGAAAGGGTTGTTCATTCTCATTATCTGAAGGAAATGGAAATGAATTACTTTCTGACAAATTATTCGGTATAGTAGGAAATGCAACATGATATTTTTTTATTTGATTAACGTGTCTTTTCCAACAAGTGTTATTCATTTCAGGAATTGAGATTAAATAAGTAACTTTTCCTATTCTCTTGATAATAATTCCTTGAATCCACGTTTGCTTATTGGCAAGTCTATAGTCTTTTACAGTAACATTCTCCCCTGGTTGAAAACTTACAATTCTTTTTCCCCTATGATACTTCTTCTGTCTGTTTTGCTCTTTTAGAACGCGATTTTTTAAATTTGTGTTCACTGTTGGCAGCAAAACATTAAAGCGAGTTCGCAATTTCCTACCGAACATCAACATTGCAGGACTTGATTTTGTCGTGCAATGTGGGGTGTTGCGGTAATCGAACAGAAAATTGTTCAATGAAACATTGATATTGATTTGCTTATTCCTACCTAGAGCATTTGAAAGAGCTTGTTTTGTAGTTTTTACGCTATTTTCAGCAGCGCCGTTAGATGAAGGGTGAAAAGGGGGTGACGTTATGTGAATAATATTATTTCTGGTCAGGAATTCCTCAAAATCTCGTGAACAAAAAGATGGCCCGTTATCCGTGACAATCTGCTTTGGAAGGCCGAAACGGGCAAAACAAGATCTCAAAACTTCTATATCGTGGCCGTGGCAGTTATGGAGGACATTGGAAAAACCTCCAACCATTTGGTGTGGCCATCAACTAGGATCAAGAAAGTTTTGTTCAAAAACGGGCCCATATAATCCAAATGTACTCGGTACCAAGGTTCTTCCGGCCAAGGCCAACAATTTAATTCTGCTTTGTCCGGAGATTTTTTATAAATCGCACAATTTTCACATGTTTTACATGTATATTCGATATCTTTATCAAGGTTGGGCCACCAAAAATACGATCTAGCGAGACTCTTCATTTTGGTTACGCCCATGTGCGTTGAATGCAAGCTATCTAAAACACTTTTCTGCAAAGAAGCGGGAATAATAATTCGGTTATTCCACATTAAACAATCTGATTCAATGCTCAATTCATTTCGAATTCTCATAAATGGTTTTATGTTTTCATCTGAAAAAGAACATTTTTCTGGCCAGTCCGATCGTACATATTTTAAAATTGTTGACAAAGTTTTATCAACACTTGTTGTAGCCCTCACTTGATGAAAATCAATCGGGAAATCCATGTTATTTGAAAAATAGTTAACAAAATTCAGTTCTACTTCATCCAAACTATTTTCATCCAGTGGAAGCGGTTGCCTTGACAAAAAATCGGCACAGTTGTGCTCGGACTTCACAAACTCTATTTCATACTGATAATTGGATAGAATCAGTGCCCAGCGGCGTAGTCGGTTTGCAGAAAATTGCGGAATATTTTTATTCGGATGAAAAATGTAAGTCAAAGGTTTATTATCAATCACCAATTTGAATTTCTTTAGATACAAATAATTATTGAACTTACAAAGACCGAATATTACTGCTAAAGCCTCTTTTTCTAATTGACAGTAATTTTTTTCAGAACTTGATAATGTGCGCGAAGCATAAGCAATAGGTTTTTCTTTTCCATCGGGCATAATATGAGTGATAACCGCACCTACTCCCCTCTCGGATGCGTCAGTTATTAATCTTATAGGTAAATTTCCATCATAATGTACTAAAACCTCAGCGGAAGTTAGTAAACGTTTTACTTCATTGAAAGCACTCACACATTCTTTGGTCCATATCCATTTACTCTTTGATTTCAATAAGTTATACAAAGAAAATAAAATGCTAGAAAAGTTCGGAACGAACTTTCCATAATAATTGACTAACCCCAAAAATGACTTCAATGAAGTCAAATTAGTAGGAAAAGGTGCTTTTTTAATTGCATCTATTTTAGAATTTGACGTGTGCAGCCCTTCACAGTCAATATCATAACCTAAGTAAGTTATTTTTGACTTGAAAAAGTAACATTTTTCGCGGGACAATTTGAGTTCAGCATCTTGTAATCGAGATAAAACGGCTTCCAGACGAGAAATATGTTCGCTACGGTCCTTTCCTGTGATTAATATGTCGTCAAGAAAACAAACGACCCCGTCTAACCCGTGAAGAAGGGTTTCAATAATTTTTTGAAACTTTCCCGGTATGCTCGCAATGCCAAAAGGTGCACGATTATATCGGTATAAACCTTTATGAGTTGATATTGTAACTAATTTTTTTGAATCCTCATCTAGACAAATTTGTTGGTACGCGTTTGACAGGTCAAGTTTCGTGAAATGAACTCCTCTTTGTAATTTCACGAATAGGTCGTCTATTTTTGGAAGCGGGAAAGGATCCACTTCAATAAAAGGGTTAACCGTTACTTTAAAATCTACACAGATTCGAACCGACCCATCTTTTTTTAACACAGGGACAATCGGTGAAGACCATTCCGAATAGTTCACCGATTCTATCACTTTCAGATCAGTTAATCGTATCAATTCCTTTTCCACCTTTTCCTTAATGGCAAATGGAAGTGGGCGAGCCCTGAAAAATTTTGGAGAGACTGCCCCTGACTTGAGCTTTATGGATATATGTCCCCTATTGAATGTCCCCAAACCTTCAGAAAAAAGGTATTCTTACTTCTTCATTAGAAAATGTAGATCTTTAGGCAAATCAACATAATTTAAATTAGTGATGGCCAAATGACACCGGTTAAAAAAATCGCGTCCTAATAAAGGCGGTCCACCATTTTCTATAACAAAAATATTCAAATCGAATTTTTTGTCCTGGTACAATATATTGCAAGTGAAACAGCCTAATGGTACAACTTTGTCACCATTGTATAATTCAAATTCCTTATTTGTATCATATAATCTCCTATGTCGAAAATGTTTTTCATGAAATTCTTTCGATACTACCGAAAAACTCGCACCTGTGTCCAAAATGAAGGAAAAAGGTTCATTATCGATGAACAAGTCAATAAAAACTGGCTCCGTTTTTGCTTCTAAATTGAACAAAGAATAGTCTTCGCTTTCTAGGAAATTATTTCTGTTGGAACTGTTTTTATTTGATTTGTTTATCGTTTTTTTACTACGACACATTGGAGCAAGATGACCTTTTCGGTTACAATTATGACATATACAATTTCGATATGAGCACTTATCTGGAGTATGATTTCGACGTCCACAAACTGAACACCTCTCGGAACACCTTGATGATGCGGGTTCTGCAGAAGGCTGGCTTCCTGGATTCCCCCTTTTTGAAGTCCCTCCTGGATTTGAACCTCCCGCTGATGGTTTGTTGGCACGGGAGTAGTAGACCTCAGGTTCCTTTTTGACGGTTGCGTAATTTGACACAACTGAACTTTTCGCCGACGCAATTTCAACGATCTCCGATAATTTTGCTGTCTCGTTTTCTTCATTCACTGCTCCTTGGTCGTAACCAATTATAAATTGATTCACCAATGCACTGTCAATTTGTGCAGCTCCTGTGAATTTGCAGGAAGCTACAAAACTACGTAACCGAGATGCCCATTCCTTCGGTGACTCTCTTGGTAATTTTTTTGCCAGGAAAAAATGTTCACGGCAAGCAAATACCGATACTGTCGATCTAAAATGGTTATCCATCAGGGTTATTATGTCTTTGTAGGATTTGGTTTCAGGCTCTGTTGGTAGGCACATGTCGTACAATAACTTATAAGCTTCCTCGTTCAGCAAACTCAGAAGAATTGCACGTTTCCGCTCTTCTTTCTTGATATCATTTGCGGTGAAGTAATTTTCCAGTCTTCGTTTATATATTCCCCAATCTGAGGATGAAGGGACGAATTCTTGAATATGTCCAGTATATGGTACAGTTGATACACTCGCTAGAGCCGGGTCTGGCATATTGCTTTTTGTTCCCCACAACTAGACAATCAAAATACCGTCTTTCCAGTTCTGATGAAATGATCACAATTTGGTGACCTATCCACACAATCCATTAATCCTCGTCGCCACTTGTTATGAATTAAACCACAATTTGGTGAAATAAAACACTATTTCCTAAACTAACGATTCAGGTTTATTTCCCCAAAAACAACTAACTGCTCCGTAAACAACATCGTCGAATATCAACCAAAAATCGCGCTCATGCGCATTTATTTATACTATAAACTATAGACTATAAACAGGATGTCACAGTTTCACTGTCTATTATTTTGATTCGATCTCATGACTCGAAAAAATTGTAATTTTTGAAATCCGACTATACCATTATGATATATGGGCCAATCAAATTTCAAACGGCTATAACTCGCACTTAAAAATTATAATGGTTTTCAAATACATCGGATTATCTCTGAAACGGCTACGTTTATCAAAAAAAATCCTTTTATACAACCGATGCGCTGAAGTTTCACAAAGCGAATGATCATTTGAAATCTAAATTCGATTCATTAATTAGGGTGATATAGAGGAAAACATACTCAACTGCAGGCCGCACGGGATAGATAGATAGATAGATAATATATTTATTTCAACAGAGTTGTGGTCTGGGAAATACGTCATTGAGTTACAAAACACCATACATGAAATACATAAAATACATACGATTAAAAAATGAGAATATACAGGTACAAATATTCTTAAATTCTTAAATAACAGTATTGGAGAAGAAATCATTGACACAATAAGGCTCCATATTGCATAGATATTTTCGCAGAGATCTCAACAAGCTACTAGAGTCTTCAAGGCTTTTAATTTCATTGGGAATATTATTGAAAAATTTTATTGCTTTATATAATGGACTTTTCTCGAAAGCTGTCTTTGAATGTATAGGATAGTTATAGTCGTTTTTGAACCGAGTGCTGTGATCATGGGTCATTTTATAGTTGTGAAAATATTCTTTATGTTTGATTAAAAATGTGATTGACTCCATGATATAAATTGCAGGAACTGTCAACATCTTGTTTGTTCTGAATATTCCCCTACAGGACCCATTATAAGCTATGCCAAATATTGTTCTTATCACTTTTTTCTGACACTTAAAAATTTTAATCAATCCTGAGCAACTTCCCCATGTTGCGATACCAAATTTCATTCTAGAGTAAAAATTTGCATAATAGACCGAGAGCAGCACTGTTATATTCAAGTTTGGCTTCAGTACTCGAATTGCATAAGTTATTGATGACAGTGTGTAACATAGCCTCTCCACCTGAGTTGTCCATGTCATGGTGTCATCGATGTGAACTCCCAAGAATCGAACTGAAGAACTACATTTTATGTTTTGGCTATTGATTGATATTGTGTCTGGCTTTTGAATGTTATTGAACGTCAGTAACATACAGTCAGTTTTCTCCTTATTAATTGTCAACGGATAGTGGCCAAGTTTACAGAATCTAATATAAGGTCGGATCACTCTCGCGAAATCTTTTGTCGGAATGGTTTGGGATAACATTTTTTGCAATTCCGAGAACTGAGCCCGCTAATTAGCCGCAGGCAGAACACGACCGATATACGAGGATCAATTGCTAATTATGCGAAGATGCAAGGATCAATAATATCTTATTCTGTTTTTCTATTTCTTATAGGTAAACTAGAATAATTACAATTTTTGTAATTAACCTAGTTCAATAGAACATTTATTGGATTTCATTGTTTTTATATAGCGATGTTAATGAATTTGAATGTGAAATATAATGTACCTACTTTCAATTTGAAAATCATAATTTCTTCACAACTAATTGTTTCTTTCGTGTAGGAAGAAAAATTAATGCAAACGTCACAAAACTATTGCACCAGAAATATTTTTGAAATAAACTCGGGTACATATCAACAAATTTCTTTCCGAATTTCTCATATAGTGTTAATAATACGAAAAAAATTCAAGTGGAGAATATGAAGGAATATCCTGTTGAGTTTTGGTAAATTCTGGAGTTAATCATCAAGACTTTATTTCATTCCGTTTTCACTTTCAGCACTATCAAAATACCATAATGCGAATAGTTTCTTGAAAGATCTACAAAATTGTATGGGAGTAGGGTTTCTGGAATTTTCATAAGAGTTTTCGATACAATCTTGATTGATATTTCGAGTAAATGAATATTTGTAACCTTCATTTTGTAGTGTTTCCTACAGGAGAAATATTGATTTTATTGCCATTCTCCATTCCAAAATGAAATTGACTAATTTTGTTCCGTCTCTCCTGACAAAACTACAATTTTGAGATTTTGAAAGGTTTAATTTTAGTTTTTCGTTGGTCATAAAAGCTTTCAGACCCATCCACTGCTCGAATATTACCCGCTATTATAATTTATCAACCCACTCACAGAAATGTAACCTTTAGGACAATCTGTATATTTCGCTCTGAATAGCTGTACACCGCGGCACATTTATCAAGCAAACAGTGAAGTTGATACATCTTTCCCTAATCCCTGCAAAATCTATTGTAGATTTTGTGATTTGTAATTCTGTCACTTTTTGTTCAAATAAATATCCCAAGTAAGCATTTCTTTCGATATAGTCACTGATCTTATGCTTAAAAATATCAAATTTGGTTCCTGGAACTGTTATTCTACCTACTAATGTATCAACAAAAAGTTTCGAGCAGTGAGCAGTTTAGTAGGATCTGCATCCCTGATTTCAAACAACTTATTGACTCTTTGGACTTCAGCTAAGATTGGTTTGATATAAATTATAAATAAATATTTGGTTTCATCACAATACATTTAATGAAGAAGATCAGCAGTGTAACACTTTTCTCTCACCCTGGCTATGTCAAAATGCGTTTTCAACTCTAACCATTGGCTGTAAATTCTATTCACAGCAGATTCAATAGAGAGCCATCTAGTGTCACAGGCTCTTATAATTTTTAGGGGCTCTTGATCATCATTCATCAACTTATATAACTGAACATATGCATGTTGTCTACTAGAAGATCTGGAAAACCAATCATAGGTGCCATTATCAGGAATTCCAAGTTTCTAGGCAGAGTTTCTTTAACAGCAGCTGACACTGCCAGCTGTAAGGAGTGCAAACACATCTTATTGATACCAATGAAGTGATTCCATCAACAAACTGTAGGGGCTATCTCCAATATCATTGATGAGGTCAGTCTTGAAGTAATTATACAACACATTTTTAATTATCGCACCACATTTTGTTCTATGCATATGAAGTGATTCTGAAGCCTTATCTTTGAAAACCCCTTTGCATAAGGGTGTCAAATGGTCAAAAGTCAAAATACTGGAATGCTGAGCAATGAAGCATGCTAAGCGGCATTCCAGTATTTTGACCATTTGACACCCTTATGCAAAGGGTCAAATGGTCAATTAGTAGCATAGATCTTATTGCTTACGCTAGATCCGGCATCCTGTAGTTGTTTTTGGGTCTAGAGGGGTCTGCAAGAAAGTGAGTACTACATGATCACGTGGTACATCACATGTATGGACAAAAATGAAAACGACCAATCAATGGCCTAGTACTTTCAACCCCCTCGGACCTACAAAACAAGTAACCTGGATACCGGATCTAGCGTAAGCAATAAGATCTATGATTAGTAGTGAAATCTGTGGCAGCAATCAAATATGGAAGAAATCTTAGAAATCACCAGATTTCCACATCAGTCATGAAAAATTCACAAAAATAACCACCAGCCACTAGATGCAATTTTTTGTCACAAAACGATAACTCAAACCACCAGTTTTGGTGTAAAATCTACTAAGATGGCATGGCAACACGGTTCTCGGCGGGGTACTGAATACTGAATTGATGAATTCAGTATTCTTGACAGGCGGAGTAAGGGGCCGTTCGTTTCGAGAGTCGAGGCGGAGTGACGCAACTTATAGTGGCGAATGCGTTTCGCCGGTTTCGTACCCCGATAGACCCGATACGCTTCGCGACACTCGCAGCCGTCATGGTTTCAATCAGTTTACTGGATAACTAATAATATCTGAATCACAACACGTGGTAATTTTGCACTTATCATGCGATCTATATTTTGATGAAAATTTTTGTTGGTACTTACATATTTTGACCTGAAAAACACGAATTTCATAATATTATCTTGAACATATCTCTAGTTTTCTAGATAATCGATGACAAAGTTTGAAATTTCACCTTCTTTGTATGGCAACTTTTGGGTAAGTATTGTATCTTCTTAGATCCCAGGACATATTACATGCATTCACCATGGGTTAATTATTATTTTTGTGTAAGAAAAACATCATAAATATGTAATTTTTCCGTATTTTTCCTATTATTTCTTAAACAGGCTACATAAACAACGGCCATTTTGAAAACCTCAGTGCGAATAAGGTGCGAATCTTGAGCGAATATGAAGGTGGATTCATAGCTGCCTTATAGCAAAACAACACAGTGATATGTGTCCTCTCTCTTCAATACATGCCAAAAAGAAAGATGGTTATCAGTTGAAGAAGGTGAAATTTCGAACTTTGGCATCGATTATCTCGAAAACTAGAGATATGTTCACGATAATATTATGAAATTCGAGTTTTTCAGGTCAAAATAAGTAAGTACCAACAAAAATTTTCATCAAAATATAGATCGCATGATAAGTGCAAAATTACCCAACACGTTTATAGTGAGCTATAGGTATATAATATTCATTGCAAATTCATTACAATTATTGGCTTGAGATAAAGAATAAAAACCAAGTTCAAACAACGAGCTCGAATGTATTTTGAAATCAAATATTCATTTTCAACAAAATATAAATTGATATAAAAAATGTATCATTCGTGAAAGGGATGTTCATCTCCTTCTCGAAACAGTGGTAGGTATCAATGAAAACATTTGAATCCTTCTGAATTTTGACATTTTTTTGTCCGACCGAGTTATTTCTACTACTGTCCATGTAAAGACTCAAAATAATTTACTACATCAATAATGCGCTCACTGAATAATATGGCTATGGTAAGGATGAATCAGCATATGGTTGGATCCAATTGAAAGAACTGAAGAAATTGGGTCAAATTGTAAGAATATTGTTCAATGGGTATGAAATACTATTCGTTTTTGGTCTTTTGAATAGATTTGCTTTACCTGTGGGATTATCTTTTTAAATTTCGAGGATTCATACATCTAAAGAACATATCATGACGAATTTCAATTTAATTCATGTCTGAATTAAAAATGAGCGGGAGCAAATTCTCAATCGGCCCAATGTAAATTCCAATATCTCTGTTGTTATTGGATTTGTAAGAAAATTTCGAAGTAAAATATCTGATTAAGTTCCAAAATTTTAAATCATCTTATTCGTCATTTCTGGATCCAAATTTGATCGGATCGATTTTGAAAAACTTTTTTTGTTGGATAGGTATTTGAAATGTCCACCAACAATAGAGTGATTATATATTTAGGCTGTTATCGTGGCCAACTGCGACCAATTTTACTGACCTATTTTTTTTAAAGTACTATTTGGGATTTTTTTCACAAAAAATAATATTGATTCTGAATGGGGATCACTTGAAATATATACCTGTACCGATTTTCATCATCATATAACATGGATGACCGAATTTTTTTTTCAATATCGCAACAAATAAATGTACTAGATAACCTACTTCAAACATATCTGTATTATTTATTATCATTAAAATATACAATGTGTCTGAGGAAAAAAGTTGTGAACAAAAATGGTCAACGTATTGATAATTTTCTAAATGATGATATGTTACTTATTCTTTCCAAAAATACCATAATAGTAAATTTTTTTCAGAAAATATCGAAAAAGAAAACGTTTTTTCGGACTTCCTGTGTTTTATGATGGTGAAAATCGGTACAAGAATGTTTCAAGTGATCCTGATTCGGAATTGATCATAAATTTTGGGAAAAAACCCTAATAGTGCTTTTTGAAAAATTGGTTGCAGTTAGCTACGATAACAGCCTAAAAATATAATCACTCTATTGTTGGATAGACATTTCAAATACCTATTCAATTAAAAGAAGTTTTTCAAAATCGATCAAATAATAACGATTTTACAGGGGTGGTTAGTCCTCAAGGTGGATACACTGTGTATATATAGATAGTAAATGAAATTATAAAAACTCACTCCATCAAAATTTCTTGTACTACTGTCCATGTAAAGACTCAAAATAATTTACTACATCAATAATGCGCTCACTGAATAATATGGCTATGGTAAGGATGAATCAGCATATGGTTGGATCCAATTGAAAGAACTGAAGAAATTGGGTCAAATTGTAAGAATATTGTTCAATGGGTATGAAATACTATTCGTTTTTGGTCTTTTGAATAGATTTGCTTTACCTGTGGGATTATCTTTTTAAATTTCGAGGATTTATACATCTAAAGAACATATCATGACGAATTTCAATTTAATTCATGTCTGAATTAAAAATGAGCGGGAGCAAATTCTCAATCGGCCCAATGTAAATTCCAATATCTCTGTTGTTATTAGATTTGTAAGAAAATTTCGAAGTAAAAAAGTATATATGCACCTGTATGCCGTATTTCAAAACCATTTTGGAATATGCAGGGTGTCCAAACATATGCTTTTATCACTGGCACACTCCAGATTTTATTGCATTTTCAAATTATCCCTGAATAGCTAATTTTACCAATCTAATACCCTTGGAGTCTAGCGGGAATGATTACAGAAATATGGGGTATGAAGAATTGAGATTTTTCAACTCGAGGAATTTCTTGTGTCGAAGCTATCTTAATTCAGAATTATAAACCTCCCTGTATTTGTTTCAATTAAATATGGATTTCTTGTGTCGAAGCTATCTCAATTCAGAATTATAAACCTCCCTGTATTTGTTTCAATTAAATATGGATTGATTGTAAATCGAAAGTTAAGATAGGGCATTTTTGACCAATAATGAATTGTTTCTATACAAAAAATGTCTAAATTTAAAAAATCTCGATTTTTCATACTCTTTATCTCTGTAATCATTCCAGCTAGACTCCAAGGGTTAGTGAGATATGCTCTCCAGTGATAATTCGAAATTGCAATAAAATATATTCGTATTTCTAGGACACCCTGTATATTCCAAAATACTTTGTAACATAGCCGAGAACATAGCCTGCAGGTGCAACTATAATTTTGTACTTTAGGTATTCTTCTGAATCCAATAGGAACAGAGATATTGGACTTTGCATTCTTATCTGACCACCCATACAGTATGGATGAAATTTCATTGCAGATATGTTTTTGCATCCTTTTCAACCATATTGAAATACTTCGAATTATTCAAATTCAGAATTCAGGCATTGATATAGAATTTCGATATATCTTTGTCGAGAGCTCTTGGGTAGTTTTTTATATAGAACAGATTGAAAAGCTTCAGACGATTAGAAAGAACGACACAACTTCATTCACATCTATATTCTTGAATTCATGGGGACATTAGGAAAACTCGTCCATAATATGTGGTACCTAATTTTTCTATGGATAATTCACAGAGTAAGGTGAGGTTGACAAATACCTCGGCAAAGAAAGGTTTTTAAAAGTGTTTTTGACACTGCCAACTTAGTTGCGAAGCAACCCTCGAAATCTTATTCAGACTTGTATGAGTAAGGAAGACGGGGACCTTAGCTTAAGTGTTATCCGAAACACTACTCGGATGGTTATCGTTGAGTGTCTGAAGGATTGAGATGAACTATATCAATCATCAAGACAAAAAACTCATAGATTGTAGCTATACCATTAAACAGATTACTGGAGCAATAATCTCAATCGGTATCTACATAATAAAACCTAGGTTCAATAATAATTTCATGGCTTTGGCTCGAATTTATAGAGCCGGAAATCACTCGGGAAATCATCAAAGTCTTTTGAGCAACTTTCATCTATATTTTCAGACAGAAAAACTATCCTGCAATGTTCTGTTCTCCACTGAAGGTGTTTACCTACAATTTCCAATTTAAATGTAGGTAGTTTAATTTTCAGAAATTCATAAACACCTTATATGTCCACAAAAATAGAAATTTGTATAAAACTCATGCTGATAATCATGGAACATACACAAGGGGTAGGGATAGGTTGATACCAGTTTATCAGCGTCTGAAAAAGTGTCAAAACGGACCTGGGTACTTGGCTGTAAATTTTTTTAACAAACTGGCATTAGACTTGTCGACACATTTACCATATGAACTATTCAAAAGGAAAACAAAGAGTCTCCTGAAAAAGCTCAGTTTTTACTCATATGACAAATTCTTAATGCATAATGTTAAACAAGATGATTTTTAACAAAAATTTTATTTATCTTAATTATTTTTTTAATGATTTTTTCAACACATTTTTATATGTCCTATTGTCATTTATTTGATATTAATTGTTTTTTGTACAACTATAAACTTGCTCCGTATATGTGAATTTGACTTGTGTAAATACGATTTGTATACTGACACTAATAAATTGATTGATTGATTGATTGATCTCATTTTGTTCTCAAAGTTTTCCTGAATGCTGTTATTAGTGATGAGTGAGAATGGTATTGGTCTTGGGCTTCCATAAAAAGCGAGAGCAAGACCAATACTATATCCTGCAAGATCAAGACTCTTGGTAAAGTCTCGCAAGACTCTTAATATAAAATCAGCTAAATGTATTCAGGTGATAGTAATAATACTCGTTTATAAGTATAATACTATGTTTTGGAAGGGGGAACAGAACCAAAGTTTACAGAATATACTATAAGATGCGTCACTCTGCGTCGAGTCCCTTGCCCCGCCTGACCAGGATACTGAATTCAGTAACTAATCAAAGAGTATAGGTTGAACCCAAGGTGGATATAGGATGGTGAAACAGCTCTTCAATTGTTTCTGCGAAAAACTTGTAGACCGTTTGAGAAGGTACTAATATTTTCACGACTTGAATGAAGATGGCGGTGAGATCGATTATCGAAGAAGATTTCTGTTGCTCATGTATTTCTGTGGTTCGCATCTGTCAGACATGAGTTAAAATGACATCAAAACACAATATTTTCAGTGAATTTGGAATAGTTATCGATATTTTGACTCTTCTCAGTCATTTTTCATCTAGAATAGATGAAACTGATGAAAGTATGACAGATGCAGAGTTTCTGTTTTACCGACACAAGGTATGCCGCCATCTCTGATAACTTCAGGAAATATTACTACGGTATGAAATCAAGTAGGCAAAGGTCTACAGTTTATTGCTTGTTAATAGGAAGCTGTTTCACCATCCTATATCCACCTTGGTTGAACCTATTCTTTGTGATCTTCTCGTGAACCGGGAGATAGACAACGTCTCGGTCCGCGACTTGCCGCGGTAAGTTTAATTCTTTTTAGTGTATTAATGAATTATAATGGCGGGTGATATTTGCGCAATGGATGGATTTGAAAGACTTAATGGTTACCGAAAAACAAGTTACTTCACTAAAATAAATTAATAATCTTTTTAAGAATCTCAAAATTCTGAATATTGTCAGAAAAGATGTAACATAAAAATGTCCAATTTATTTTTGGATAAATAATGATAATAATAATGTATCTTCAAATCAAATTAAATACAAAAAATTTATACATAAGGCGGTATTCAACATAGATGCTCTTCCCTGAATCAATATTTCTTCTATGAGGAAAACTACAAACTGAAGGTTACAAAGGTACAAATATTTATTACTGACAAATAAAACTCATATGGAAAATGTGAAAATGTGGTATATGGAAAAAATATCTGATTAAGTTCCAAAATTTTAAATCATCTTATTCGTCATTTCTGGATCCAAATTTGATCGGATCGATTTTGAAAAACTTTTTTTGTTGGATAGGTATTTGAAATGTCTACCAACAATAGAGTGATTATATATTTAGGCTGTTATCGTGGCCAACTGCGACCAATTTTACTGACCTATTTTTTTTAAAGTACTATTTGGGATTTTTTTCACAAAAAATAATATTGATTCTGAATGGGGATCACTTGAAATATATACCTGTACCGATTTTCATCATCATATAACATGGATGACCGAATTTTTTTTTCAATATCGCAACAAATAAATGTACTAGATAACCTACTTCAAACATATCTGTATTATTTATTATCATTAAAATATACAATGTGTCTGAGGAAAAAAGTTGTGAACAAAAATGGTCAACGTATTGATAATTTTCTAAATGATGATATGTTACTTATTCTTTCCAAAAATACCATAATAGTAAATTTTTTTCAGAAAATATCGAAAAAGAAAACGTTTTTTCGGACTTCCTGTGTTTTATGATGGTGAAAATCGGTACAAGAATGTTTCAAGTGATCCTGATTCGGAATTGATCATAAATTTTGGGAAAAAACCCTAATAGTGCTTTTTGAAAAATTGGTTGCAGTTGGCTACGATAACAGCCTAAAAATATAATCACTCTATTGTTGGATAGACATTTCAAATACCTATTCAATTAAAATAAGTTTTTCAAAATCGATCAAATAATAACGATTTTACAGGGGTGGTTAGTCCTCAAGGTGGATACACTGTGTATATATAGATAGTAAATGAAATTATAAAAACTCACTCCATCAAAATTTCCGTGATACAACAAATATTTGTGGTCAATCCGAGATAAAGCTTACCTCAAGTTACACATTTCAGATAAAATTGTTTACAAAATTGATAACAATATACGTTATTTAGAACATAAGTTATTTATATAGTTTTTAGTATTTGAATTCAATAAAATGGTGAATACACCATTAACGGCTTTCTTTTCAGATCATTGATCGATCCTTACCTATCCCCCATTATAAAAAAGAACATATTCGGATAGTGTCTAGCGATCAATTACCGAAACAAGTGTAAATATAAAAGTGGTATCCCTGCTATTAAGTTTTTCAGCTCGTTTGTTCGATTCGAATATAATTCATACTGATTTCTTCACATAAAAGAAATCAAACTGCTGGAAACGAGCTGCTTTCGAAAACCTATAGACAAGCAAATTAATTCGGAATATGTGAAGATTTCACTTGTGTGCTTTTTTCGCTGCACGAACAAATCTGATTACAGCTATTTTTGCTGAAACCACATACTTTATCAAGAGCGATGGCACCATTGACGCGCTATTGGGTGTCAACGTATTCTTCAAATTAGCCATTGTTTCCGGAGTTATGATGGTATCAGTTTCAAACTGGGACAGGGGGGCCTCAAAACATCGTACTCAGATGGAAGCGATAGGAAAGTATCATTTATTGATAAATTCTATAATCATGCAAATAACTGGTATTTAGCAAAATAAGGGGTCCGAAAATATTGCGCCAATGATGTTTCTTCATATAACTGATATGGGTTGCTATAACAGCTCACTCAAATTATTGTAGGTTTTTTGAGGAATTTATGTAGAGAGCGAAAGGCAGTGATATGATGCAAACCTGTATATATATATAGTGGAAGAGGAAGTCGTTGCTGGCTTGTTAGGAATCAAAACTCAAAATATAGTGGGGAATTGCAGCAAGTAAAAGTGTACACTGTTGGAAATTAGTTGCTAAATCAGCAAAAAAATATAGTCCCAGTAGGTCTACAACATTTTATAGTTGAAATATCAAGAGTATTTGAAGTTAATTTTCACCATAATGGTTATTGCTCGTCTCAACAACCGCCTCTTTGTATGGCTACTACGTCTTATTGGTGAATTAACTACAGTAAGTTAATAATTCTACTTCACCTTATAGCTGTTCGCAGTATTCTCTGAAGTTAATTGACCAATTACAAATTGTCATTTTCACTTTAATTTGTAGTTATGAGTCCTACGTCATAATGTAGTTCTAGCTACAAAAAGTTGTCGATTGTACTACAACTCAGTGTATTTTCAACAATATTCTACTGCTAGAATTCAAAGTTCAAAATACTGAAATAACCATATATCATGAAAGACATTTTATTTTCTGCATAGCAACAATACGAAAAAAATCCACTATTGGCACAAAAACACATCAAAAGCTGTCAGTAAATCGAAAGAACATCGCGGCACGTGATTCACTACAATGCTGGTCAACCTCTGTCTGTGTTTGTCATCCGAGACAACTTATTCCTATCCTCCTGGAGTGTTGAGTATCTCTCGTTCAATTGCTGAAACAAAAATTATATTAATAATTCATTTTGGATTCATTTTCAATCCAATCAACTCTTGAAATCACTTGGATTTATTAACTGAATAGTAGATTATCATTCAAAATATAATTCAGAACGAATCTTACCAGTACATTAATTTCTCTTCAACTTAACTCAGTTTTTGTTATCTTTTTTGTTACCCAGTAGTAGCTTGAAAAAATCCGAAGAAAGTGAAAATCGATCCATCGAACAAATACCTGAAATGAAGAGTTGTACAAATAATCACATCACAACTTCAACAGTTTCAACCTAGATGTTGCAGTTATCTTCATTAGTATAGTAAAAAATATATGAAATATGCATCATGAGAAGTAGTAAAACTTCCATAATAATAATTTCAAAATGTGAATATAAAACTGATATGATTATACTCACTTTTTTGCAGCGAAACTTCAATAATCACAGAGAGAATCCAAGAAAAATTCTCAACAAATCATGTGAAATTATTGCGCTTGCAGATTCCGACGAAACATTGTTATTTGTTGCTCTAGATCAGGAAAAATATTCTCAACTGAAACAAAACAAAAATAATATTAATATTGGCATGAGTAAATGAAATTTATGTACGAGTCCACATCAATCTACTCCATGTATAGGTACTTACCTTTTTTATATCTTGACTACACGAGAGGAAAACCTAATGTATTCGTTCTAATGCTCTACAACGGCAACAGACAGCAGATAACTGAGTAAACTTGGGTTGGAACTTGTAAGGAATCGGTTGTAACATTAAATAATGCCAGAAAAAGAAACAATTCGTTTTCAGATTAATCATATTCTTTATTTGACTAAACACCATCAAGAGAATCATAGTAGTGTCTCAGTCGAATGTTTTTTATTAAAATTATTCATTCAAACATTCAGGTTCGAATAAATAATATTCACCCTGTATCATGCAAATTCTAAATTCTCAATCTGTTCTCCACTAGCTGGAACTATAAAATCAGTAATCTTCAATTATGGATCTAACTATTTCGGTAATTGTTTAATAGATGGCTATACCTACTCTAAATCACATTCGTTCTGAACAGATAGGTATAGGTTTTTGCGTGATTTTTATGCGATTTTCGAACAACGAGGTAAACGAGCTTTTTTTTCCGTTCCTGTTTGGGGAGTGATAGATTTCGTTGGCAAAATACTACGGCATATATCTGAATAGCCAAGAGATTTTCTATTTTCGTATTTGGAAAAACCCAAACTGTGAAAATCATTGCTTAATTGCCTTTTTTGCCAATCTCAATCCTCAATCTGACATGGAATATTGTCAATCGATTGGAATCTGTTAGAATTCATGTGCATGATAGCCGCCATTCTGGTAAGTTTTCAGTTCTGTTTTTATATGGTTATTTACCATTGATTTCCATTTCGTTCAAGGATCCATTCAATTTCTCGATGTTATAAACCTAGATTTGGTTCCCACTTCGTTGGACATATCTATTAATTATATGTTTAGGATTCATATGATAAATGTATTGTGGGGGTAAGTTATTTTTTATTCAGAAGATATATTTTCGTCATTGAAAAGGTAGGTGATTTCAAATGAATAATTCATTGTAGGGTGTATGCTGACGATATTTATACTACCATGTGAATGTCTGAGAATTGAATGCAGACTTTGTGTTAGTTTTTTGGACTTTATATGCAGAAGGCAGATATTTCTGGATGAGTTGAAGTTTGCAATACGCAAAACGTCTGAGATTTGGAAGAAACATCAAAACCAAGGCCAATACATTCCATTATATTTCGTTATTCAACCCAATAGAATTTAATATTATTCATTTATCTGAGCGATACAACTGTGAAGAATTCATGAATTCTATGATATCGTTTTATACCCGGTGAATTTGTTTATATGATATATCGATCGTTATGAACCACTATAGGCGTTTACTATAAAATATGTTCATCATAATTATGTCATTTGTATTGGTGGTTGAGATAACTCCAGATATATTGAGCGATGCCTTGATTTGTTATATTGTAAAGCTAAAACTCAAATTTTGATCTAATCGAATAAATTTATATTTTTATTGCGGGATACCTGTTTATCATTTCTATTTAGAATTCTATACTGTTATGGGTTTTTATTGCTGTGTGATTTCTTGATTGCAACACTGCCGAATACTTTGATAATCAAGTGGCGCCCTTTAGAACAAAAATAAGTACAAAATTAAAATCTAAACCCATGACCATAAACGCTTCCGATGAAAAGCAGCCGTTAGCAGTGCAACCTTTTCCGGATTATTTTTTTATAAAAAAAATAGGTTACACAAGTGGCGCGCAGAACGTGGGGCGACGATTTCATCTTGACAAATTTTTTTGCATTCTTATAGTCTTTTATAATTTGAACGAAAAAATAATATGAATTCTAGATAGGAAGGATAAAGTTTTTCAGCATATTTTTTGTAACAAGAATTGATAAAACCCGGTGAACATTATTTATCATTTTATATTCGATTTATTAATACAGGGTGATCAATGCTCATGGTAAGTCCAAAAAATGACCTGAACAATCCCCCCACAATTTATTTGTCTATTACCTCACTATTTCTAGTACCTATCTAAATAGTTTCCATAGCGTTGAAACTAATTTTTACTTTGATGATGATCCAGGATGTCCTCTTTATGATTGACAATAGTTCGATTGTTTCGTAGATTTTTTGACTTCGAGAATTTGTTCATCAGTTTACAGGGTGAATATATTCATTTTCACTCACATATAATACATACGATTTTGATAATAGTCACTTTATTGTTAGTAATTATTTTCAACATGGCTGAGACATTTCTTCCGAATCATCTTTTGGTTGGTGAACTTGATTATGAATTGGCCATTCGAAATGTTCATACTACTAGGGCTGTAGCAGATAAACGGAAAATTCTGCATAGACTTTTATCTCGTTCAGCTCCCATTGATCTTGATAGTTATCAATTTACATTTGAAACTGAAAGAGATGAGATAAATATCACCCTTGGATCTATAACTACACAATTGATTGATTTCGAAGGTACTGATAGGGACTTTTTATTTCTCAGATTGAAATCTCGTATCGCACATGTATCAGGTCGGATAAATCGAATGCTTATCCAGAGATTAGAAGCTCCAGAAGCTGAATTAGCTAGTACCTTCAAGCGTGAATCATATGCTACCAGTATTCAATTAGAAGCAGATCTTTTTGATAAAATAACTCAGTCGGATAATGTTACAGACTTTACCTTGAATAATGCAAATACAATACCGGATGTCCAAAGACTATCAGTGTCTACTCCCCCTCCTGTCGTTAGTAACTTCAAATCTAAACCGATATCTGACTGGAATATTAAATTCAATGGAGATACTCGTCAAGTCTATTCATTCTTAGAAAAAGTTGCTGAATTGGCGCAATCTCGAAATATTTCAGAAAACGATCTATTCAACTCGGCAGTTGAATTTTTTGTCGGAGACGCATTTGTGTGGTACAGAAGCATAAAATCTTCGGTCAATAATTGGAATGAGTTAGTTAATCGTTTGAAAAGGGATTTTTTACCTCCCAATGATGAAGACGAAATCTGGGAAGAAATAAAAAGACGCAAGCAGGGTCGAAACGAATCAATAACGATATTTATTGCGCAATTAGATACGTTGTTCAAACGATTGTCCCGTGCTCCGGCTGAAATAACAAAAGTTAAGATTATCAGGCAGAACCTGCTTCCTGAATATATAAGTCAATTAGCACTTGTTGACATTCTTTCAGTTGATGAACTTTATAAACTTTGCAAAAAATTGGAGGATGCGGCATATATGAAATCTAAATCTAAAGTTCAACCTTCTCATCAAATTTCGAATATATATGGACAATCAAGCTCAAATAATGGTCATGATAAGAATACAAATTTCAGTAGAAAACCTTGCAATCCTAGGCATGTAAAACCTGGTAGTAAAGCCTCAAAAGGTGCTACTTCATCTCGAGAAGGAAGTACTGATATTTCTAATGCAAACCATCACAGAAATTCAGTTACTTGTTGGAATTGTAGTCAGCCCAATCATACCTACAGTAATTGCACGATCAAGCGTAAATTGTTTTGCTATCATTGCGGTTTACCTGATGTTAAATATTCGAATTGTCCGGTTTGTTCAAAAAACGTTTAGAGGGAATGTGTCCAAACGGCTCAAACACATCAACCCGCAGTAATAGAGCCAAATCTTCCCCATATTTCAACTTTAGTGATTGGCAAAAATGGTTAACTTTCATAAAAGAATTTTATCAAACTTACAAAGTGGCTGGATTTTCTGAAAGTCATTTAGCCCCTTTATTTATACCTCAACCCTTGGATAATCGCCCATATATCTCGGTTCGACTTTATGAACAAAATATAACTGGTTTGCTCGATTCTGGTGCGACTACAACGGTTGTTGGTAAAGAAGGAATCGCATTCCTAGAACATTTTGACATAAGAATAAATCCATCCCGTCATATGTCACTTTCGACTGCTGATGGAACTGAACAGATAGTCACTGGTCAAGTAGATTTACCAATTTCAGTTGGAGATGCTTTTCACATTATAAGGGCATTCGTTGTTCCTTCAATACCCCAAAAATTCATATTCGGTAGTGATTTTGCCAGTCAATTTTTACTATCTATTGATTTCAAAGAAAATAAATGGCATGTTCAAAGTAGAATTTCTGATAGGAGAATTTCAGTGTTAAATCATTCGCCAGAAGAAAATTTAATGCCAGATCTATGTACTTTTGATAACTTATCACCAGATCAAAGAATCTTAGCAGAAAAAATAGTAAAATCTTTTGATGAAATCAGCGGAGAAAAAGAGCTGGGTCGTACTGACAAAATAGTTATGAATATCGATACCGGTGATGCCAAGCCTTTCAAAAAGCGCCCTTACCTCATGTCTCCGTACATGATGAACATTTTGAATGAGGAACTCGATGAAATGCTAAAACTGGGTGTAGTAGAGCCATCGAATAGCCCATGGTGCTCACCAGTTCTCTTGGTAAAAAAGAGGGACAATACCTACCGATTCTGTTTCGATGGTCGTTCTTTAAATGAGTTAACTAAACATGACTCCTATCCATTGCCGCATATTGACCGCATTCTGAACATGTTACGTGATGCCAAATACATTTCTTCGGTGGATCTCCGAAAGGCTTTCTGGCAAATTCCCTTGGATCCTAAATCCAAAGAAAAAACTGCTTTCAGTATTGTCGGTAGAGGTCTTTATCAATTTACTGTAATGCCTTTTGGTTTATGTAACTCTGCGCAAACGCAACAACGGTTGGTCGATGCAATATTCGGACCAAAGTACGAACCAAAAATTTTCGTATATTTAGATGACATAATTATCTGTTCCTCCTCTTTTGAAGAACATATATCACTATTTAATGAAGTAAAATCGCGGTTGAAGGAAGCTAAGTTAACAGTTAACATAAACAAATGTGAATTTTTCAAAACCTCTCTTAAATTTTTGGGCTATGTTGTTGGTGAAAATTCACTTCGAACAGATCCTGACAAAGTATCCTCAATAGTCAACTATCCTCGTCCTACCACAGTTACTGAAGTAAAACGCTTCACTGGGTTATGTTCATGGTATAGACGTTTTTTAAAAGACTTTTCTTCTCTTCTCGCACCAATGAATGACCATATCAAAGGTAAAAAGAAGAATGATCGTATTTCTTGGTCTGATTCAGCAGAACAATCATTTCTCAAAATAAAACAAGCTCTCGTCTCGGCACCCATACTGTGTCAGCCAGATTTCAAGAAAAAATTCACTATCCAGTGCGACGCCTCTAATACCGGACTTGGTGGTGTTCTCACCCAAATATTAGATAATGAAGAACGTGTTATAGCTTACGCTAGTCGTTCTCTTTCTCGAGCGGAACGGAATTACTCTGTCACGGAGAGAGAATGCTTGGCAGTTTTGTTTTGCACGGAAAAATTTAGGCCTTACATAGAAGGTGTCCGATTTGACTGTATCACAGATCATTACAGTCTTCTGTGGCTCAATAATATGAAAAATCCTACTGGAAAGCTTGCACGCTGGGCTGTGAAATTGAGACGGCATTCTTTTGATCTTATTCATCGTAAGGGGTCCTCGAATGTTGTGCCAGATGCGTTATCACGCATTCCTACCTCTGAATCAGAAGTAGCTCTCCTAACTATCAATTGGCAGAGTACTGATACTTGGTACGATGAGCTGAAAACTAAAATTTTAGCAAATCCTGCACATTTTCCTCAGTGGAAAGTTGAGAATAATAATGTTTATAAGTTTATCGCGAGTAAAATACCCTTTCAAACAAATGTTCCTGAATGGAAACTGTTGGTTCCAAAAACATGTCGACGTCAGGTAATAAGTTCGGCACATGATCCACCGACTAGTGCTCATTTCGGATTTTTTAAGACCTTCAGTCGAATATTTGAGTGTCACTATTGGCCTAAAATGAGGCGAGATATCCTCAAGTATGTGAGGTCATGCAAAGTCTGTGGCTCTCAGAAAGTATCCTCTAAAGGTAGAATGGGTATCATGGGTACAGAGAAATCAGTCAATTATCCTTGGCAGATAGTTGCGGCAGATATTATGGGACCTTTCCCGAGATCTATCAAAGGAAACTCATACCTTCTAGTAGTGAGTGACTGGCTCACTAAATATACGCTCTTACATCCGATGAGACAGGCTACTGCTCAGAATATAGTCAAATTTATTGAAAATGACGTTTTTTTAGTATATGGTGTCCCGCAATTTATTATTGTCGATAACGGCACTCAATTTGCTGGCAGAGTTTTCAAATCTTTAGCACAAAAGTACGAAGTCCAAAAGATTTGGTACAACGCTCGTTATTCGCCTCAGTGCAACTTTGTTGAGCGCAATAACCGAACTATTGGTACTGCTGTGCGAAGTTATATCGGTAAACATAAAGAATGGGATAAAGAACTTCGGAATATTCAACTGGCAGTAAATACTGCAAAACATGAAGTAACTCAGTTTTCACCATGTTTCCTGAATTTCGGAAGACATGTACCTCTTTCCGGTCGTTTCTACGGAGAAGTAACTTCTACTTCTGATTTCGAAATAACTCCTGGTGATAGGGAAACCTATGCATCTAATCTGAAAGATATGTCGAAATTGTTTGTTGAAATTCGTAAAAAGCTTCACAATTCTTACCAGAGAAATGCAAATTCCTACAATCTACGTAAACGCGATATTTTGTTTAAAGAAGGCGATAAAGTTTGGCGTGCTAACAGAGTTTTGTCAGACGCATCTAAAGACTTCTCTGCTAAACTTACTCCAAAATTCGTATTGTGCACGGTACGAAAGAGACTTTCAAAATTAGTTTACTCCCTTGATAATGAAAATGGTTCTGATGCCGGCAACTGGCATGTGAAGGATTTGAAACCATACTTTGGCTCGAATTCTGACGTGTCAGTCGCATAACTTCATTGACTAGGTATCGAACTTGGACGCAAGTTCTGGTTGTATATTTCATAGTATAGTTTTTAGGTATGGTATGATCTAAAGTAGGTATCATTTATTTTTAAGGCTACTTTAAAAACTTACCGTATTCTTGTAAATAGTAAATGTTAGTAAATAGACTTTCTCTCCCACAATAGGTTTAATGTATTCTGTTTTCATCTTATGGTATGGTCGATAGTTGATAGACTTTTCCCAATTATGTCCACACCCGATTTGACTTGAATAACCATGATATTGTCCTTATACTGATAGTGTCCCTCTTGGAAGGCGTCTGGTACGCGAAGATACCAAAACATACTATAGACCAGCCATTTGTTTCATGTTACTTGTTTAATTATATTGATTTAAAAAGAAAAAGAATATGTGAACATATTTTTTTCTTTCTTTCTGAAAGGGGGTAGTGTAACATTAAATAATGCCAGAAAAAGAAACAATTCGTTTTCAGATTAATCATATTCTTTATTTGACTAAACACCATCAAGAGAATCATAGTAGTGTCTCAGTCGAATGTTTTTTATTAAAATTATTCATTCAAACATTCAGGTTCGAATAAATAATATTCACCCTGTATCATGCAAATTCTAAATTCTCAATCTGTTCTCCACTAGCTGGAACTATAAAATCAGTAATCTTCAATTATGGATCTAACTATTTCGGTAATTGTTTAATAGATGGCTATACCTACTCTAAATCACATTCGTTCTGAACAGATAGGTATAGGTTTTTGCGTGATTTTTATGCGATTTTCGAACAACGAGGTAAACGAGCTTTTTTTTCCGTTCCTGTTTGGGGAGTGATAGATTTCGTTGGCAAAATACTACGGCATATATCTGAATAGCCAAGAGATTTTCTATTTTCGTATTTGGAAAAACCCAAACTGTGAAAATCATTGCTTAATTGCCTTTTTTGCCAATCTCAATCCTCAATCTGACATGGAATATTGTCAATCGATTGGAATCTGTTAGAATTCATGTGCATGATAGCCGCCATTCTGGTAAGTTTTCAGTTCTGTTTTTATATGGTTATTTACCATTGATTTCCATTTCGTTCAAGGATCCATTCAATTTCTCGATGTTATAAACCTAGATTTGGTTCCCACTTCGTTGGACATATCTATTAATTATATGTTTAGGATTCATATGATAAATGTATTGTGGGGGTAAGTTATTTTTTATTCAGAAGATATATTTTCGTCATTGAAAAGGTAGGTGATTTCAAATGAATAATTCATTGTAGGGTGTATGCTGACGATATTTATACTACCATGTGAATGTCTGAAAATTGAATGCAGACTTTGTGTTAGTTTTTTGGACTTTATATGCAGAAGGCAGATATTTCTGGATGAGTTGAAGTTTGCAATACGCAAAACGTCTGAGATTTGGAAGAAACATCAAAACCAAGGCCAGTACATTCCATTATATTTCGTTATTCAACCAATAGAATTTAATATTATTCATTTATCTGAGCGATACAACTGTGAAGAATTCATGAATTCTATGATATCGTTTTATACCCGGTGAATTTGTTTATATGATATATCGATCGTTATGAACCACTATAGGCGTTTACTATAAAATATGTTCATCATAATTATGTCATTTGTATTGGTGGTTGAGATAACTCCAGATATATTGAGCGATGCCTTGATTTGTTATATTGTAAAGCTACAACTCAAATTTTGATGTAATCGAATAAATTTATATTTTTATTGCGGGATACCTGTTTATCATTTCTATTTAGAATTCTATACTGTTATGGGTTTTTATTGCTGTGTGATTTCTTGATTGCAACACTGCCGAATACTTTGATAATCAAGTGGCGCCCTTTAGAACAAAAATAAGTACAAAATTAAAATCTAAACCCATGACCATAAACGCTTCCGATGAAAAGCAGCCGTTAGCAGTGCAACCTTTTCCGGATTATTTTTTTATAAAAAAAATAGGTTACACGGTATACGTGAGAAGACAAATGAAAAGTATCGAATATATCCGAAGAGATCGGAACTAAAAAATCTTTGTAATCGAGCACAAACTGTTGCAAATTATAAAACTAGGTGATGTTAATTTGTCAACAGAGTGCGACAAAACCGCTATTTAATATTAATCTATTAGCAACTAGATGATGTTCTACTGTCTATGTTTCAATAACCATTATTGAAGTTCTAGTTACAATTATTTGTTGTTGTGTTACAGATTATATCAAGTTATTTGGACAGGAATTTCATCTGTTCATTTGATGCAAACTTGTTGCTGTTGTATTGACATTATCAGTAGTGGATTCGATAACTGACTGATTTAACAACTACATCGAAAATTGTGAAAGTGAAATTGAGACACAATTGTTGTTGAATTTGACTACAATTTTTTAACGATATGAGAAGTTGTTGAAAGTAACAACTGATTTCCAACAGTGTACTCTTTGATATTTATCCAAGCTTTCGGAATCTATTTATTCCATCATCAGGGAAAACCATCAGTGAGATTGTTTACATAAATGAAGTTGAACATTGTAAAATTGGACATGGTAAAAGTAATAAATTTGAATTATTCAGAGGTCACATAATAATTGAAAATGTTACACAACTACTTGTGGATCCAACGCGCACCACGTGCAAACCAATTTCTCTTCAAATTTATTACTTTTACCATGTCCAATTTTACAATTTTTAACTTCATGTATGTAAACAATCTCACTGATGATTTTCCCTGATGATGGAATAAATAGATTCCGAAAGCTTGGATAAATATCAAAGAGTACACTTTTTACTTGCTGCAATTCCCCACTATATATATTAGCGATGTGTTGTGACAACACTCAATGTGAATGGGTAAAATGGTCATATATTTAATCTTTCATAAACAATTGAATGAGCCGACTTTATTTTAGAACAATAAAATGAAACTATAAAATACTGTAATTACCACACTTTCTCTATGTTTGCCTGTTTGGGGTATTCGCTACGATAATTCGGTGAACTTTTCATGATACTACTGGGTGGAACAAGCTGAACTAATATTCAGTTCCATAAATTCCACTTATATCAGGGCTAAAAAATACGCGTTTTATTAAAAAGAAAAGTATAATATTTGCAATTTGGGGGTCCTGATGATTAATCCGAAGAGATTTTCAGCCTCTTTTGCCACCTAAAATGATTTAATGTGAAAAGGGGTTATTTGGCAGGCAGTGCATACTTATTAATATGTTCAGAATAATGCATAATATAGGGTCCTGACATCCTGATGACTGATTGTCCAAATATGTCCTGCAGAACTTCTCAGATTTTTTATCGAAAGAGGAAGTTGTGCATCTCATTATGATCGTGAGGTTCTTTCATGATTCCCATATGACATCCAAGACAAATTTCAATGCCTATTTCCTCTCCCAAAATCCTTCTACTAGCTTTCACGAACATTATAGGTTTTCCTTTCGTGCAATCAAGTCATACAAAAAACGTAAAATGTTGATAGTTAAAAAGTTACTTTCGATAGTGGAAAGCACCCCTTGTTGAGTGAATCTAAAATAACATCATGGTGACATGTAGGTACCACCTCGGAAAACTCCAATTATCAAAATTTTATTGATATTGGTGAGGGTATACTGTAATATTCCAGAATAATTGATAAAACAATTTTCTTAACACTTATAACTTATTAACTATCACTTAGTTCATGTTATTCGACAAATGAAGGCCAATTATATATGGATGTCTGGATCCTACCACTGCTCTGTGAACAATTCATAATAAATCACACAGTATATATATTGGATTTTTTTTTAATATTCGATAATTTTTGAATAAAAAGCAACACAGGAAGAAGTGCCTTGAGGATGTGAAAGATATTTATGATATTATCTCGTAACTTAACAAACAACCATGATATTCACAAAATCGATTTTTTTATATAGGTATCCTATAGTTACCGAGTTATCCCATACAAACATCGAAATTTGCTCATTCTGTACAAGACAAACTATGATAAAACTGAATAAGATATTTAGTTTCTATCATTCATTTAAAATTGACTAAAAGGAAAAGTCGAAAGAACAAACTACCCTTACGAGGGGGTTTTATCAAATTTTCACTATGGTGACATGAACAGAATGCTTCGAGCAATCATAATCTACTGTTTCAATGGGAATATCCGGGCAGCAAACTTTGAGGAAAAATCACAAGTATAAACTCTCGTATAAACTACCCTTGCGAGGGGGTGGATCCAAATTTCTATTATCGTAGTACGAAGACTATGTTTTGAGAAATGATAATCCATCGTTTCAATGAAATATTCTCATTAGAAACTCTTAGTCAGCAAAGTTTTTAGAAAAAAAAAATTCTTTTCTATCTATCTATATCTACATCTATATCTATTATGATCCCGATATTCGCAGTAGAAGGCTGAAATCAAATGGAATATTCAATTCTGGTCAGCAAAATACTTTTTCCCAAAATTTTGTATGTATTTCGTCCATCACTTGCTTATGCACCTACACGCTGTGGTCCATTAAAGCCAATTTTACGTCCTTAAAACATAATTATAATATTTTCTTGTCTCAAATGAACACTATGCCCCATTTAAAGTTGAGCGGATGAAAACTGAAACACCCTGAATATTCAATCTGCTGATGTTACAAGAATATAGTATAAATAAAATTTACAATTGTTTTCGCTAGCGTCTCTCTTCTATATATGATTCCAATAATATCTGAAGCCTTTTGTTGATTCCGTTGTTTTAGGTGAACGCGAAATACAATGAAGACTTGGCAAGGGAATGCCTGGAGTGGATCGTGACGGTTACCAACGAACCAATAAACGTTGCAGGCGACATGGACAACTTTTACGAGGTTCTCAAAGACGGAACGTTACTCTGCAGGTGAGGACTCGAACAATATTTACAGCACTAGCCTAGGGTGCGGCGAATCGAGCGACCACACTAGACGCCAGTGAAAATGTTATTCGATTATGCATCGAATAATTGACTATTATATTGCGCTTGTATCTCTTGTGAAATGTGTCATCTACGACATATTTGGAGAATTCAATTGATAACTGATTACACTGAAACATATGACAATAATGAATCAATAAGCCGCGAATCTTTGCAATTGGTTATGTACCTGCCTCTATTACTTGAGACTCCAGAAGACTGGAGGCATTTATTGTTTGTTCACTTTTCCATAATCCAAATAATGTAATAATCCAAAATTATGATCACGTTAGGCCTACTTGGTTTTTGAAGAGAGTTCTTTCAGTCAGTTCATCATATACCTATAGTCTATTTCAATACTTCAATGCATATTTTTGCATTCAACGTATTCCATGAGATACCTCGAACGATATATCAAAATATAGCTACTTATCCTACACACATTTTTCCTTATTAATTATTCGATAAGGAATCAGTTCGTCTTTCAAATGTCACCCTATATAAATTCTTAACATCAATATTCTACAGTCATCGTCAGTTTGGCAACACTGGTCAGAACTCTTGAATGATTGTATGAGTCAGATCTCATACTTCCATTTTTGGCTATGCATTAATCTACAGATAAAAGTTGAAATGAGCGATGATGTCATTATTGGTTCACCATCGAGGACGAATCATCTGACACATTTGAGCTTTCGAATGAATATTATCAGTTTATGCTTGGCTATTTAGTATTTGTATTCGAACGTCATAGTTTTATAATTAAGCATGAGTAACGAATATCGAGTTCGTAACTTAAAATCAATTCATTCGAATTATCGAACTCACGCCCTTCTCTTCAGATTTTTTTTATGTACGATGTATGTAGTATGTAGGTATATTTAACGATAGGATTCAGCAGGATGTACGAGGTGTGAGTTCCCTGTAAATCTAATAACCTACATACGAATGAACATGTTGCGTGAATATATATGTACCTACAGTGTGTCTCAAATTCGACTCTCGCCATTGAGTACTGGATAAGTAGATGAGAGAAATCGTTTATTTACATGAGTTGTAGCGAATTCAATATGGTGTTCTTATAGTCAATAATACTGTATAAAATCCTTATTGTTCCATGAGTGTTTTTTATTCGATATTTGCTTATTTATCCATTCAACTCTTGGGATTGAGCATTATTCCGTGTTTTTTTCTCTAGTTGTTGAATCTTGGGCTATGTTCCGTTTCCAAACTTGGTTCCGGTTTGCCGTACCGTATATACCGAGGTATATACTGGTCACCTCATTTACCGACTGAAAACTAGTTAATTACGGAACACGATTCCTGAAAAAATGGTTACTCATATGTCACCAGAGCAACTGGTCGAAAATCATCGGTATCTCGGTGACTGTGAAACCTGACAATAATTTCATATTTCAATTTGTGTATTTGTGTGAATAAATATTGATATTGATGTTATTATAAATTATTTTTATTCTTGATAAGTACCCGATCTATATTTTAAAGTCATATTCTTCTATATTTACAGTAGTTAAATATTTATTTTAATGACCGGTATCCGAAAAAAAAACTATTTCATTCTACAAAAATAAATCAACTTCTCATAAGAAAAGCATGAAAAATTGAAAATTCGAAATTTCTTTCTCTTTGACAAGTAGGTAACGACTGATCTGCTATTCGTATATAAATCGGCATATCTGTCAACCACTGATTTACCAGTCCGCCATTTTTGTGAACCGCTCGGTTAACCAACTTTGGAAACGGAACATAGCCTTGGTAGGTTAGTTGGTCAATCTCGACTCTACATAATTTTCATTTCCATTTTAGTCCCATTGTTCATTTTATTGTTGGTTGAAATATAGATTCACTATCAGAGTGACAGTTGAACAATGAATCCTCTCTTCTTTGATTTTGATTTTTACAAATATCATCAGTCATAAAATTAATTGGGGTTGGAGGTTATAGTTGTGGATATAGATGTAGGTATTGTGGTTTGTTTACAATTATCGATAATCGATATGTTGCAGATGTTTGACCTTCGCAATGAAAGCAGAATTCATACTTGTTTCTCATATTTATGCACGCGTGTTCAGGACTGTCACATCAAGGAGTCTAGTCTGTATTTTTTGTCATCGAATTTTTTGTCATCCTGAAATCAGGTAGTAGTAGTTGTTTTCCATCGTACAGTATTGCTAAAAACTCGGTTCGATTTTCTATTGGAGTTGAGATTTGTGGAATCTGAATTTTGTATAAATGGTGACTATATTTGGTTTTGGTACTATTCCTCTATTCCAAGCGAGATTCCAAGGGATCATATTTGGCTAATTGACACGAGGCCATATCACTCAACGGTAAATATATAGTATCGGGCTATCACTCGTAGAGAAATGATGTTTCACGGAACTAACGTAATTTCTATTAAAATTACAATAAAATGTTTGGCGATCTCAACTAGTTTCGGAGATACGACGTGCCAAAAACAAAAAGAAGGTTTCTTCCAGCAAAATCCGCTTTAAATTACTCCTTCTGTTCGTCAGCACAATATACACACTCTAATTGAAACATTTTCAACATACTTTCAACAAATTCTCACAACAATTTCACCTATAAACTGACAAAAAGCATCATTTTTATTTGTTAGTCGGCGTTGGCGGTAGTTTTGCACTTGAACGTAGTTCTTCTTTTCGAGATAATCAATGCCAATGTTAGAGATTCCACCTAATTTTGCTCATATATACCTATCTTCTCTTTTTGTCATGTATTGAAAAGAGAAAACAAAACTTGCCAGACCAAGAAGGTGATTATCTCGGAAAGTAGAGATATGATTATCAAATTCAGATTCCTGGGATCAAAATACGTAGGTAGGTACATTTTCCCTGAAAAATAGATCGCATGATAAGTGCAGAATTACCGCGTTGGCAATCATGATCTCAATCGGCTATCCCCTAGCCATCATTTTTTAGTCAAGTAAAGAAGGACGATTTTTTGTTAGTTTATATACAGGTGAATTTTTTTGGAAAATGTGCGTTGGAACTTATTGAGAGCGCTGAAAATGTCGATAGAATATTTTGTTCAGGTGGCCAAATTACGGAAGAAGGTCAAGAAACTGAAGCCAGCTAGAATCTCCACGACGCTTTGAAACATTAAAGATATGTTTTTCCGCGACAAAATTTCAATTGATTTGATGATTTTATCATGTTTGGAAGCGTCTGTTAAACTTTCTGGCTGACCCCATTTTCTTGACAATTACAAAATTACGTAAGTAACGCTGAACAGCATTTCTCTTAATGAGGAACCCAATAACAATATATTTACCTCACTCCACTTTGAACCGGCTCAACATCTTCGGAAGGTGACCCAATATTTGATTGTACAATTTCATTATTTTCTCTATATGACATCGATTGTCTGAAATCGAGTGTGAAATATTGTTTTCTTTCCATTTCAGGATTCTTTCGTTTTGCTTAAGAATTATTTCATTCGCATGATAATTCTTTTATTTTGCATAAGCGTTCTTTCGTTTTCATAAGGATTATTTCTTTCTACACACCTACATTTTTTTGTGCACACCGAGGACTGCTTCTGGATACTTTCATCATCTTTCATCTTGGGTTTGAGAAGCACTAGTAGTTGAATATAACCATAATGTGGTTCTGCTGGTGAGTTCGTTCCATATCAGAGTTGTGTATTTTTATAAGAGCTACCAACGATCACTTTCATATTTGGTTGATTTCATAGAAAATCATTGCCATTTTTTATTTATTTCAGCTACTACATAACCATCTTCAGGTATAGAGTTATTTTTAGTAAAAGATTTCAGTACATACCATCAACCCCTGCATTTGTAAACCAATGTGCACTGCGGTATGTTTTCGTCTAATATGTCGATTTTGATCATTTCTGTAATATTCTAATGTATTAGATACGATTTCTGATATAGTGATTTGGCATACCTAAGAATTGAATATTTATAGTGAAGTAGGTCCTTCTTGTATGTTCTTTAAGACTTGATACCTTTTGCTGATATTATTGTGGTATTTGGGGTCATTCAAATGTTTCTGGGGCTACCCTGTACAAATCTTTCTGATAACTATGTATTCTGCCTTAGCCTTACCTACCCGCACCCATTTAATCTTGAGTTACCAGTTTTCAGCTTCTTCGGTATCAAATTTGGCACTTAAAACACTCCATTTGTAACAATACACCATTGAGTTTTGTTATACCTAGTGTGAAACTAATATATTTACAGCCACATCATCAGAGTTTGATATAATCCGAATAATCAGCTACTATATTGGAAAGACAGCTATTGAATCACATATTTCTGATACCTGATATTCGACCCGAAAGCTTGTAAGAAATATTTCCTTCAGATTCTGTAGGATCTCAAAATCTATATCTAGGAATAGTGAGATTGTTGAGATTCCAATCAGATTTGAAGTACACTCAATGGTCAGGTAGAGGAACTAGACAAAATATTATCAGAGTTCAAGATAATTGAAATGCATCTTCAGGTTCAACATCACCTATACAGTCACCAAAGAGTCTTGAGAAATTAATTGGCACACACTACTTTATATTTCAGACTAGTCAACACGCTCCAGCCAGATATTGTTAAGAAAGTCAATAAAACAACAATGGCATTCAAATGTATGGAAAATATTAACGCTTTCTTGGAAGCTGCAAAACAATTGGGCGTCCCACCACAAGAGACATTCCAGACGGTGGATCTTTGGGAAAGACAGAATTTGAATTCCGTTGTGATATGTCTACAGTCACTAGGGAGGAAGGTGAGACATATAGTTAATAGGTTTATAGTATTAGGATTTTTTCGTGGTACTTGATGGTAGATACCTACATAAATAGCATTTTTCCTGTCACAAAAATAAACAGATTTCTCAAATGAGATACTGAAAAATAAAATAGTATAACTCATGTTATTCCTGAAATATTCTTGTGAAACCAGAACAAAAAATTCATTCATGTTCATCTCCTCTATAATTTTTTTCACAATTATAAATAGGTAACAAAAAAACTTCTCTCACAATCAATGATCAGGTATGCACCACCGAAAAGGGAAATATTATTGTGAATTCAGTATATCGGTCGTTGAAGCAAACATGTTTCCGTTATACATGATCATGACAATATTCGGTCGTCGAAAAAAAAATTGTAACCTGAAATAGAAAAATAACGATAGTTGTGCCAGTAGTTGGAACTGTACCGAACATCTGTTTTCACCACTGTTGAACACTAGGTACATTGTAGTATTCATATAGTGAGCCGTTTTCTATGTGGATTGTCGACTTATTGCAATACTGATATGAGGCTTGGCGAGCCGAAACAGACTTTTTTTGCACCAGTTGACATTCCACACACGAAACGGGAATGACACACTTTCCAGGGCGGGTTACGTTAGTATAGTTGCAGAAAACTCTGTACTTCGGCATCGAATCTCGCAAAGCATGATTCGGTTTAGTGCTAGCAGGTGGCAATTTACCGATAATTTGTATTTTCCACTGTTGAAAACTACATTGTGGTTCTCAAGTAGTGAAGGGTTTTCTTACAATTTCGCTGCTTATCTCCAATATTTCCTTTTTATTGATCAGCATCAATTCTTCATTCTCTATATACAGGGTGCCCGTTTTTTGAGCCTCACAATGGGGATCACATTTATTATTATAACACATACGAGATCGGTTGAATTGAGGCCGACTTGCGCATTTTAAATTGATTGCTGAACAATTACTATCTGATCTGTCATTTTTAGTTTTCGATTTATTGAAAAAAACAGAAATTTGATATTCTCGTTTTTATTTTTTCAAGCTTAAACCAAAAGAACTAGACGTTTTTAACTATAGTTTGTTTCAATTGAGAATACAGTGGTGGGACTGGTGGGCGTAGTTAGGTTTACACTAGCAAACCCGCCAAATTCAAATAACTCAGATATATGGAAATGTTTAGTGATGAATCGAATATTTGAATATTTGTGTAGCTTCAATCAAGGGTATATTCTGCAGGATATAAGATTTCTAAAATTATAAATTTTTATGTGAATCAACAATAATTTTATTATGGAATTTCAAGAATCACATAGTAAACAATAATTCGTTGACGAATTCAATCTGATGTAATGTTGAGTATCGGATTTTCAATAAAAACACAAGGCATTATTCATATCAGGTATTGCACTGATGATTATGCTTGGAAGGGGCAGAATATGAAAATAGTAGGTGAACATGTTTTTAGAATAAACGAGAAATATAACCAATCCTTTTTTGCTCAGAATAATAAATCAATAGTTAATTCAGTAAAACACAAAAAAATGATGAAACCACCACATAATTATAATTTGACGAAAATGTTCCTTATATATGTGAGTACATAATGGTACATATAATAAAAATCAAATTATAAAAAGCAACTGAGCATTATCCATGACAACAATATATTCAGTTGAATTCATGTCTATCTTGTATTATATATAATAACAATATTCACAAACAATGCTAGTATTTCATTTCTATGAACGAAAGTGTGAACTGTTGCAAGAATAGCTGGTTACTCAGCTTCATCCAATGCTTTGATCGAGAAGTATCCCTGTGTATTCGCTTCTTCCTTGGGGATGAAACAGTGCCTTCAGCCTGCATCTCAGCGACAACTTTCCACATGGTTGAAAAGCTACCCCAGCTGCTGCAAACTTAACACTGAACTATGTCTGATAAACACACTTCCTACATATTTACCAGAATGACTCGTTCTGGCGCTGGCACTATAATGCACTCATGCAGATTGCTGGGCCTTGTTCTGGGTTTTCTGCCATACTTTTTCGAACAATGTATCCACTAGTTGAATGATGGTGAACTGAGTTGTTGATCACAATTAATTGCTATATATAATTTCTCGAGATAGTCATGACGGATTTGGTGGATAGTGAACCATAACACCTGACTGAAAACTGCCAGGTGTTAATGAGAATCAAATTCATGTCCTGCAATTATTGAAATCATATACTTTTTTATTAACAAAACTTACGGTGCATATAACGGAAATAAGACATCAATATTCAATCTCGTCAACTTTGGATTATATTTCACTGTTTACACACAGCCGTACGGTCAATTAACCACCTCCATTGATGCGATATCCCAATATTTCACATGTATAAACTTGCCGGGCTTCTAGACCAATGAGAAGCGAGTAAAAACCTTCTATATCTCTTCATCGCTGTATTCTTATCTGAAATGAACTATAGGACGTTCCTGATGCAATTTTTCACAAGTAATCCAAAGCGTTCTTGATGTCAGAGTTACAACATGATTTTTCTTATGAGCGCCATATCGAATTTTCGCATTTTTAAAAAGCCTGCTTCAACCTGAATACAATATGTATCATACGATATCGTTTGAATCTTATATGCTGATCAGAATTGGAAGACAATCGTTATTTGCGAAAAGTGCTTTTGAAACAACACCAACATTTCATTCAACAAACTCAATTTGGATCTGTAATGTTTGAATCTCCATCAAGCATGAAAGTTTTTTTTTCACAAAACAAGACAAAGGTATAAATCGAATACTCCGTCACCATTCACTCCTAAAAACAATTATACTAATTTCCTCAGGTGCAGAATAACTCACTAGATGTCTCGTCTTCTTATCTAGGAAAAGGGGGCTGATTCAACCAGTATTCAAAAATAACTGAATTTTTGGAATCTATAGTAGGGCATTCATAACGAAAATATAAAGGATAACGATCTTCCGACCATGATCTATTCGACTGACCATTCCAAATATTTATATATTATCTTCAAGATGAATTTATCAATATTATCGAAAAAATATAAGATTTTAGGTGAAACATTGAAGGTTTCAGAATATTCAGAATATGTATATATTCAACATTTGAAAGTTCTTCAACCTTGAAATGAGTATGGAAAACCACTCTGAAATGGTTCACATTAGTAAATAGTAATAAAAAGCAAACGAAAAATTGTTCCAACTTTAATTTTTTTTTAGTAAAAAATGTAATGTTGACGAATTTTGCATAAATCAACCTGTTCCAACAAACCAAGCGAAATTTTAATGAGTTTCAAATCAATGGTCATTGTAGCGCACGGCCGGCATTTCCATGAGAAATTCGTCTAATTCAAATCTGCTGACTCAAGGTAATGGTGATGGACCATCGAAAGTAGCTCTACTGATGATGGTTGAATGTGCCTCATATCGACTATTTTGAAACTATAGTGAATTTTAATGCAAACTTGAGGTTATGATAAACAGAAAATACCAAACTATAACGATAACCTTGATCAGTGAAGATATTGCGGCAGAATTTTTAAAAATAATCCTTTTTTGCATCAATAATTCATAACTACTAATAATGACATTAACGCACTCTTATAATTATCGGAATAAACAAGCTACACACCGTGACCACGAAATATTGAGTGATGATTGGGCATGAAGATTATACTTTGATTTTTTGCGAACTAATTCCAAATGATTTACAAGGTGTGGTTGTATGTACCCCGCATTGAATCTGCTCCTCTTTTATTATTCATTCCTATACTGATTTGTTGTTCTGTGTTCACTTTGTTATTCTTGAACTGAAAATAATTCTTTTCAAAGCAAAAAATACATACATACATTATTTGAAATGTAATAACGTATATACATTAGCTCGTCGTATTGTGCGAGGTTTTGTTATGTCGATAATAAAATGGAGGAACTCTTTTGTGCTCCTTTAATTTCCCATACTTATTGATGTTTATCCACCTAGTTTTATCGCTACTCTTATTCAAATTTACCAATATTCCATCGAGATCTCTTTTCTACTTCGTTTTTCCATATTGAAAAGTTTCAGCAATTGAATCAATCGAACTGACAATCTCATAGCCTACCTATTATTCACTAGATATACTTTGGTGAAATTAGTGTGGAACAACCTGTAAATTTATATCACGATTCGTAGGCCGATAAATATGGGCAACCCCATATTGGACCAAAAGAAGCAGCAAAGAACGAACGAACATTCTCCGAGGAAACTCTCAAGGCTGGACAAACTATTATTGGTCTTCAAATGGGAAGCAACAAAGGGGCCAACCAATCTGGAATCAACTTCGGAAATACAAGACATATGTAAATTCATACTTTCAGTTAATTTAAAACAGCGAACAAGCCAATTGCAGTGAATTTGATATACTTATCACTAATTACCAATCTAATTCATCGGAATGCACAAAGGTCATCCATAATTGTATCACTGAAAACTCATATTTTCGTGGAAGTTATGGAAAATACCTGATATCTGGATTTGAATGATTGTCAAATTCCTGCATTTGGTTTGATTTATCTATAATTGAGATAGTTGAAAGATAGCAGAATAGATTATTCGTATCAACACAAGACGATGGGTCCTAAATCTAGTTCATAGGTTGGCAAATTCATATTTTTTTATCATTCCCAGTGCATTCATTTTGGAAGCATGAAATAAATATACTAATTCGATACTTCGGAACAATTTCATGAAAAACTGAATCAATTACTCATGTACAATCTTTCAACTATCGTGATTGCACTGAATACTTTATTATTTATATTTCATTCTATGACCAACAGAATCTATTTCCTGAAGAACTCTTTGATTGAACAATTTCATTGTTTATGAAGGAGTATTTGATATTATTAAACATTCCTGTTGCTTTCAACAATGTATGATAATAAAATTTATATTTCAGTATTTTATGTGCTTTACTAATTGAAAATTTGAATGCAAGACATTATCTCTGTGTTTTAGAAGATTATAGCAATTTTAAAATTGTGTTCATTTAAAAAATACATTGTTCATCCAAGGAATCCATACCTGAATTATACATGGTTTCTCACTCAAAACTTCGTGCGCCAATATCTCGAAAACAAATAGGAATATTCAATTCCATTTCCTGTAAAAGTAGTCAATGAATGGGGTCAAGTAGATTTTGAAATTTAAAAAGTCCAACGCCTACTTACAGCTGAGCATTATGACGGCGCGTTCACATGACAGCTTTCGCCTATCGCGGAAAACTTGAATAAAACATTGATACGCAATAATTTATAATAATGACGGTGATTTCAAGCTAACAAGTGAAGACCCTGGATATCGGAGCTTCTTTTAGGCAAAAGTCGGAACGTAATCGACTTTTTGGCGGATGACCTCGATACGCGCTCACAAAGATCGGCCAATGGAATCACAATACGCCATAAGCCAAAAAGCGATAAGCCAGCATGTGAACGCGCCGTGACGCGTCGAAAAAATAAATCAATAACTTTGACTTTTGAATTACGCGCCTGCGAAAGTAAATGTTATTTATAATTTTTTTCTTTATTTACTCGAACTTATTTATTTTATTAATTTCTGATTTATACCAGTTATTCATAGTAAACGTTTCTTGATTGACAAAAAATGCGATTACAGATGATTTTCACAGGAATGCCATGAACATTGGTAAATATGCCAATCATTACTCTCGCGATTGTTTCAAGTGCAGTTACAAGCGACAGATGTTGCCATTACTGTGTCAGAGATATTGTCACATTTTATTGTAACCAGAAATATTCTAAGGTATGTTTGGTATAAATAAAACAGACAATAATTAGGTATATAAAAATAATGTTCAATTCAGCAAAGATGAAAGAGTAGAAATGTTACTGGTGTTTGGAGAATGCAGGTCTGATTGTAGAGAATCAAACCGTTGTTCGCATAAAAAATTACCCGGTGCAAAAACCTTCCCAAGTTTATTCATAAACTTAAGAGAATATGGCAGATTCGTCAAACCTAAGAGAAATAGAGGTAGTATTAGTACGAATGATGAAAATAATGCTGCTGTAATAATTCCCCAGTAAACACATATCTGTTATATGTCTACATAAATATGCTGTCAATTTCATGTAGCAAATCTAACATAACAAAATTAACGTCAATGTTATATAAAACGTACATAATATACATATATCACATAATATTATTTCTCTTGAAGTGACATCATTGTTCTGTAAAACTAGTGATATATTTTATACATAATTTTCTTACTTATGAATTATGTAAATTCATGTCACTTCGCTTATGTAATTGAATGGTTCTGGAAATTATGTCAATTTTATATCAAAATTATTATTTATTTTCATACTTTGCCTAAATAGATAGAAGAATGAAGGTATTTCTATTGTACATAATTAGGGATGATTGAGATGAATTAAATAAATTGGATAGTATAGTGATGATGTGATCTTTATATTGTGAGTTAGGTGATAGATTTTAACATTTTCAACTTATACCATAGACAATCAATTGAAAGCTTCCATAAAAGTATTTAAAAAATATTGAATTTTCAATAAAAATGAGATCATTGGATATATAATATGTTTTAGTACTCATAAATTAATTTATTTCTGACAGTGACATTATAAGCTTATATCATCATAGTTACGATATCTATAATGAGGGTCATAACTCCCTTGGGATATTAAGGTTCAAAAACTCCCTCTCACCTTTTACAGGTGAAAATGATACAAGAAATGCTTATAAACGTTTATATGTAATGAAAACTAAGACATATTTTCCTTATTCACGTCATTACAAATAATAAATGTACAATTTTCAAATGTTCCCTGAAAATTACAGATATAAGTTATTGTATTCTTTTTAATATATGGCTTCACTTTTCGATGGAAGTAATGATTGTCTTGCTTTTTCCGCTTGTTTTATAATATCCTCCATTATATAAGAAAAAGATCGTCGATTTGTGGTAAAAAATAAACACGTTTTTAACGGAAAAACATTGATAGATAAAGAAAGTTTGCTTATAAACATGTAACATAGCGACAACCTAGCAACAACCAACAATGCTACAATCAAGGTGGATATAGGATGGTGAAACAGCTTCCTATTAACAAGCACTAGAATAAACTGTAGACCTTTGCCTACTTGATTTCATACCGTAGTAATATTTCCTGAAGTTATCAGAGATGGCGACATACCTTGTGTCGGTAAAACAGAATCTGTGCATCTGTCACCTTTTTATCAGTTTCATCTATTCTAGATGAAAAATGACTGAGAAGAGTCAAAAGATATCGATAATTATTCCAGATTCACTGAAAATATTGTGTTTTGATGTCATTTCAACTCATGTCTGTCAGATGCGAACCACAGAAATACATGAGCAACAGAAATCTTCTTTGATAATCGATCTTACCGCCATCCTCATTCAAGTCGTGGAAATATTAGTACCTTCTCAAACGGTCTACAAGTTTTTCGCAGAAACAATTGAAGAGCTGTTTCACCATCCTATATATCCACCTTGGCTACAATCAACGCTACCTAATTCAAATATACCAGAAAGGTTATGAATTTAAACATTTATTGCGTTCTAAATGTGGACATATTGTTATGAAAATCGGTCAAAAATAAAATTATCTATGTACCACGGGAATTATAGAGCCTTAATAACCTCTGGCAATTGCTGTCCCTCGGGCCTGAGGCCCTCGGGACGCAAACTTTGCCATCGGTAATTAAGGCCCTCATAATTCCCTTAATACATAAATAACTATTCATTAATTTCAAAATTCGCGGGATTGCTATATAATGATGTGGTTTGTTGTGCATTGGCAATCTTGACTTGGAAAAATACGACTAATCAGATCTTTATTTTTTCTCGAGTTTCCGCGAGGGACCGTGAGGCGTGAACGTGAAGGCACTGACGGAACAAAGAAAGAACAAGGAAGTCAAAGAACCAACCCGTGTAAACAAACACGTATACCGGCCATATATGTGTTGTGTTATTGTTGAAAATTTGTTTTCAGTGGCTAAATAGTCGCATTTGTATTGTTTCTGAATTTCCTATGAGAACTCAATAGGAATCAAATATGTGAGGAACCTCATCGTTAGAATCCAAAAGGCAGAATTCAGGTTTGTTTCTTCACTGTTCTGATCTTACTGATCTTACTGCTTACGCTAGATCCGGCATCCTGTAGTTATTTTTAGGTCAAGAGGGGTCTGCAAGAAATTAAGTACTATGGTCACGTGGGACAACACATTTGTATGGTCAACAACTAAAATGACCAATCAATGGCTTAGTACTTTCAACCTCCCCGGACCTACAAAACAAATAACCTGGATACCGGATCTAGCGTAAGCAATAAGATCTATGGGCAATAGTATTGATTGAATGAAGCTCAGTTTAAGGTGAGTTCCTAATGCAGCGTTTTTGCTTCTTGCGTCGCGCGTCGTGCACTCTGATTGGTGAGGCGGAATTCAAAATTGGTGTGTGCTGCTTTTTGTTTTTGTTCATTCTGATTGTTCCCAATGAAGAGGCCATAAATAAAACAAAAGCGAAGAAAATTTTTAATTCATTTCCTAGGAAAACGTAAAATACATGGTTAAAATATGTTCACGCTGGGTTATATGCTGCCTAATACACAATAATACTGCAATTATTTGAAAACCTCAATAATATCATTCAGGATAACAGCAATCATTTCACTCACTCTACAGATATCCTCATGCTCTTGTTCCTCCATTTCAGTTGAATAAATAACCTACTCGATACCAGCAGCGATCAGCGACGCAAGAAAGTTGAAAATATTGAACTTTTTTGCTTCAATAATATCTAAATTCCGCTTCACCAATCAGAGTGCATGACGCGAAAAGCAAAAACGCTGCATTGAAAACACACCTTAAGGTGAGGCGATTTCGCTTTGGCGATGGTGTGAAATAAAACAATAGAAATTGGCTGAGATAGTTCCTATACTATTAAAACTGACCAATAACATTAGCGCTTTATTCACCGCTAGTATCGCCGATGCCAAAATCGCCTAACAATAAACTGGGCTTGAGTACCATTCACTGATCCGTGGATCAGTTGGATCAGTTCCGATAATGATGGAAATGTTCCGATACTCGGGTTGACACGATCCCTAATCGTGTCGCAGGTTCGTTTTTCGTTACCCATATTTAAGCTAAGCTTTAACTTCTGAGCTAAGCTCAATAGTATATTATCATACTTTTAAGCTAAGCTAAGGACTCAACCGTCATTGACTCAACCATTGAAATGAATATACTATTCATTTCAATGGACTCAACAATACGTATGCTTGTTAAGCTCGCTTAAGCAAGCTTTAGTTTGAGGGTAACTTATCTCTGGTTTGAGCTTAGCCTCATAATATTCGGACGGATACGGCGAATAAACGACCGTGATAAAAGTTCGTACACTACAGTTCCGGGTGATCATCAAGTCAAAGATTGGATCCGGTTGTTGAACCAAGGTAAGTTTTCGAAATTCCTGATGTGATCCAGTCAAAAACGTACACAACTTAAGCGGGATTCACAACCAAACATTTTGCGTTTCGCTTTTTACGTTTCGCCTTCTGATTGGTGAAGCAGAATTAGGAATCAATCTGACGCACCACCACCACCAATCTGAAGACGAAACGAAAAAAGCAAAAAGTTTGGTTGTGAATCCCGCTTTACACAAGTCAAATCCTGTCAAATCAAATACTCAATCACACTCAATTGTCATTTGTCAATAGTTGTTGGCACGCTAGTGAGAGTGAAAACGTTCTTTTTCGCGGGTTTAAAGATAAATATTATCAAAACAATGCCTCCCAAGAAAAGAGAAAAAGATCCTGATAGTTCTAAAACACCCAGAATCGATCATATTCAAGCCGATCATGAATTATTTCTACAAGCATTCGAGAGTAGGTAGCGGTCATCTTAATTAATTTGGCTGTATTAACGATTTTTGTCTTACAGAACCAACTCAAATTTATAGATATCTAAGGACAAGAAATATGTGTTCGGTAATGTATATATTTTTTGTTTTCTCATTAGTATTTACTTTATATTCATGTTTCAGCCTATTTTTCTCAATAGAACTCTCACCTACATGAAGCATAGAATGTCTAGAACGAACAAGAATAGACTTAACTTCAAAATAGATTCCTTACTGGAAAAAATTCTTTCAAAACGAGAAGCAATGGTAATACAACCAGGATATATAAACCTCACATTCTTGAGTTTTAATAACAAATCTCTGGACTGTAATGCTCAAATTGCTCAGGTAGAAACAGTACTATTGAAAATTATACATAAGAAGCGTAAAGATAGCTCTGCACCTAGTATGCAGGTCACTTTAGGGACTGCTGATGTTCCTATCAATCCTGATGATCAACATCTACCTCTAACTGCACCTACAATCAGTATTCCAACTGAATCATTCAATCCATCTAGTGGTCCTCTAGTGAAATCATATATTCTGCTCTTTAGGGTGAAAGTAACAACAGAAAGAGAGAGTGATGATGATGAACCTGCTCTCAAGAAACGAAAATCTAATGGTGGTAATATAGATAACAACACGAAGCTTTATGGTGCTGAGTTAACAGTTTATGATAAACATAATAGGTGTTACTTGAGTGATGGAGATTATGATATTGTGGTACAAGATTTCTCAACAACATCAAAAAATTCTCTCAAAAAGCATTCTAGTTGGGAGAATGTGAATGACTTGGTAGAGACTTGTGGTAATCTAGATACTTTTATGAAAGGTTCAGTATTGAAATTCAAATTAACTTGGTCACCTGAAGCTAGCAATAGAATTGTAGACCGTCCTAAGTCTTACCCTCTAGAAAACAAAGAAAATGTACCTACCTCATTAAATGGAAACAATAATAATATTGAAAAACTTCAAATAGTATATCAGTTTGTTTATAATAATAATTCTCGCCAACAAACAGAAGCATGTGAAGATTTGCATTGTCCATGGTGTAGTTTGAATTGCAATCAACTTTATACTCTCCTAAAACATTTGAAATTGTGTCATTCACGATTTACTTTCACCTATGTGCCTATATTAGTGGGAGCTAGGATAGATGTAGCTATAAATGAGATGTATGATGGTTCATATACAGGTTCTCCTCATGATTTGATATCTCAACCTTCAGTGTGTGCATTTTCAAGAAATGGACCTGTAAGAAGGGCTTCAATTACTCATATATTAGTCTGCCACCCAAAACGCCTCAAGCCTAGTTTGTCCGAGTTTTTGGAGCTTGATGATTGTGAATTTGATGGGCAAAGACCTTTCATAACTGGGCACAATAGGCTTTATCACCATACTATAAGTTGTTTACCAATATATCCCAAAGAAATGGATGTTGACTCAGAAGGTGAAAATGATCCTGAGTGGCTCCAGAATAAAACAAAGATGATGATAGATGAATTCACAGATGTGAATGAGGGAGAAAAGGAGTTGATGAAAATGTGGAATTTGCATGTAATGAAATATGGTTATGTTGGTGACTGTCAGATTCCTTTAGCCTGCCAAATGTTTGTTGAACATAAAGGAAAAGAACTTTTGTTGAAAAATTTATATAAAAACTTTGTAGTGCATTTGACTAGTCTTTTTGATTTTGGTTTAGTAAGTGCAGTGTGCTTATACACTACAATTCAGAAATTACAAGAATTAGTGGGAGAAACAAGTGCAATTCGAAATATCCTTAAAGAATCACGAGAAGCACAGATAGATAACTGGTCAAAAACTGGAAGTTTGCCCCCAATTTGTGATAAAACAGGCATCAAGACACCCAGTACTGGCAGGAAAACTGGTAATTTGGGATACCAGAGAAGGAAAGGTACTCCTACTCCTAGTGAGGCTAGTACAAGAAGAAAAAGTATTTGCAGTGAAACTACACGTAAACGACTTTCATCATCTCTTAATAAAACTGACCAAAAATCTAGCTAGTTCATCACCTCAGAGTAGCTGTGACAATAAGTCTTATTTATATTTTCAGATAATTGAATTCAATGTAGATCACCAAAAATTTTACATAAAAAATAAATAATTTTGAAAAATTTTTTCCAAAGAATATTTTTATCTTACATGACTACTTGATTTATTGGGACATTTGTTTATGGATGCTTTTAAAATTCAATTTTGATCAAGGTAAACAGTAGACAAATATGTCACACCAATGTATTTTGAGGAATCCAATACTGAACCTTTAACAACAACATACCTACCTAACACAATTAGAGATGGTTGTGAATACGTTTTTGAAAGTAATATATGGACTTTTCTGATAAATTCACCAGCCCTACACTTGATTATATATTTTTACAATTGATGTAATTGAAAAATATATCATAATTATGCTATATATCACCAATTTTTATAATTTCTTGACCATAGACGTTTTGGTATTTGCTAACGCAATTATTTTAAAACATTTTCTAACGATTTGAAAATTTTAAGAAATCGATCCGACTATCAATAGCAAGGTGTCCATATGAAGTAGTGCAAAAACATATCATTTTTTTGAAAAGATCAAGAATTCAAGAGTGCCGATGAAATTTCACAAAAAAGTTCTTATTGGAATGATAGCAAGTACTGTATATTCGAGAAAATTCCGAAAAACTCGAGACACCCATTTTGATCGTTTACTAACCATTAATAGCTACAATTCTAATACTACATCTGGTACATACAGAAATGGCCTGAAAATAACCATTAAGATAACTCAGTATCCCTTATTCAGAAACTTTAAGACCCTGTTAAATCAAGTCTTCTGTGTCTTAGTTATCTATCGAATCTCTAAATGTCAATTCCAGAAAAACATATACTTCTTGTTGTTTGTCACGAAAGAAGCTAGGTATGTTCATGATATGTAGCTTTCAGATTAATAGTATCTGGCTTCAAAAAATATTATTTTCCAGCTCTTTCTCAAATTTGGTGCAAATTGCAGCTTGTCATTGCCGAATACGTTATTATAAGTAGGTACCTAAGTTTATTTATTCAAATATTTTTACTTTATAATAGCACTTCGTGTTCATTTGTATCCCTTACTTGTTTTTTCTCACACTACATACTTGTGAATATGAAAATAGAATAGAAAATGTTGTTTCATTCGAAAAACCTTGAATCAAATGAGTAAATCTGAAATTGCCCTATACTACTAATACATCAATATTCATTAAATCATTGAAGATCCAACATCTCATATATTTCCGCTTATGTTCATTGGTTAACCTTAATCATGAAACATAATATAACTTGTTGGTATTCAGAAATGTCTGCCTGTGCATACACAGTATTACACAAGAAGTTTTCCTTTCTGACATCTTTTTGAGAACATCCAAATATTAATATTCAACATATTCGGTATGGCTTGTGAGAACTTGGTCATTGTCTCATTGTTAAAACTCTTCATTGGTATGAATGTGAATGAATAAGGTATAAATAGGTTTAAGTTGCACATTACAGAAATATAAAAACAAGAAACGGAATCAACAGAATCATGAAAACGTTCAGAATATCGTGTAGCTTATTTCTGCATTTTGGGTTAGAAATTGTTTTTTTTTATATTTTATATGTCTCCCTGTAATGATTGTAGTTCTAGTTTTTAGGTGAATGTTCCTTATTATAAAATACTATTACACTTTGAACGTAATGTCCTTAAAGCTACACCAGCATTTATGGCACACTCCAAGAAAACTATTTCATGATTTTGTGCACATTTGATTTCACTTTTCAAAAGAAAAATGCAGTTCTCATTTTCTAGGAAAAAGGCTAGCTTCTAATTCAAGCTTTTCAAACATAATGCAAACAATCGACGTTACGAAAATAATATTACGATGGAAAGGGGTTGAACACCCTCAAATATTTCGAAACTCCAATTACACATGTGTGTCAGTTCGTAGATTTGGTGCCGGAATATTTAACGAACCATATTATAAACATTGATGCCTTAACATTTTTGAGAAATGTTTATTTTTATTAGTTTCATCTGAATAGTTCGAGAAAACATCCACTATGGTATAGGACATTCATTAGGTACGTCAAAATGATATATTGACTGTTTTTTATTGAGTTTTGAATTTTAAATTTATCAGCCGTACTGGAAATTCGAAATTAAAGCCTGTGGTGCACTGTAATGAATTCAAAACTCAATAAAAAAGGTGACTGTCCTATTTTGAGGAAAAACGTCCTTGCAAATTTCCAGTTTTTGTGATCAAAATTACCGAGACCTACTCGAAAATTCAAATTGGAAGCCTGTGTGGGCACTGTTATAAATTAAATGTCCCATTTTTTTGGTAACAATCTGTTTAAAAAATATATTGATACGTTCTGCTTTTCAAATTTTTCTAGGAATTTTGTAAAAGAAGTTTGTGGGACAAATAATTTCGAAACAATATTTGTAATGGGTCGTGAAACATATCGGCAGCACGTCGTGACACATCTGTATTTGGAGTTTCGAGATGTTTGAGGGCATTCAACCCCTTTGGATCCATCATAATGTTATTTCCATAACTTTGACTCATTATATTAGAGGCGTCGTTAGAGGTTTTGTGAATAATTCTTAGACCGTCCACGTTTTCACTTATACAATAGGAATTAATTTAATGTTTGGGGGTATTTATCCCTTGGCTGTCGACATTAAATGTTACAAAATGCAGGGGATGCAATTTGAAATAACAAAGTTGATCCTACTTTCTGAAAGAAGCGACAACGCCGTAGCGCTGAAAATATGTTCGATCGATAGAACAAAACTAATTACCCAAGAAACCAAATTTTCAGGATGATTCCTTGTCTTGTTCTCCCTATACGTCTAACCTACTATCGACCGTGACTGACCCTATATATTTGAACATGAAGCATGCTCCCGTCATTTTCCTGGAAAGTGGGAACTGTAAAAAATGTTTTGTTCGGGACGCAAATTTGTAATAAATGTGTAGAAAATTATGAATTGTTTTTTTGAGTGTGCCATAAATGCTAGTTTAGCCTTAAAGACTTCCGGAAGTAATTCAAGTATTATTAAATTTGTTTTATATGATTCCAATCAGGAATGTAATGAATGAACAGAAGAATCCAAAATATATGGTAATTTGCACCTTTTTAGTTTCTTTTGTTGGTAGGAAAAGAATATTTCTTCGTTCATTAATATATATCGATCTATATGGTGAGAGTTCGTGGTTTTGGACACTTGAATGCGACTCGCAAAATGCATTCACAATAAATTATACAATGTTGTAGATTTGACATGTTTTTCTATTAATAATGATTGTTATTGTTGTGTATATTTTTCTAGGATTTTAGTAACCATTAGGATTAATTTTTCTATAAATAGTGAAATATAATGTTTGTTTACATCATTGATGTGTGACTTTTTTAATGAAACAATCGTATTCTAAGTTCTAACCCATTCTCTAAATGCCTCGCATATTTGGGATGTCCTATATTTTATGCCATTCAACTTATCATACAGGGTTAGTCGATGTTGAGATGTATTTATTTTTTCTTATAAACATATACAGGGGGTCACTCACGGTCGATGGTAGGTCAGATGTTTCTGGAGAACAGGACGTAGGATTATTCTGAAAATTTGGTTTCTTGGGTAATCAGTTTTGATTTATCGATCTGAAATATTTGCAGCGTTGCCGCTTCTATCGAAAAGTTGCAACAACTTTGTTATTTCAAATGAAAAACCCTGTATTTTGTTACATTCTCAAATTCTTCCTGAAGGGCTGATTTCGTCGATCTATCATACTTGTGTTCTAGGGTGAATGATTACAGAGATATAGGGTGTGAAAAATCGAGATTTTTCAACTTTAGGAATTTTTTGTGTTCATTTTTGCTCAAAAGGGCTAAGATGTCTTTATAACTTTTCATTCACTATCTACTGACATTCAACAGAAACAAATACAGGGTGGTGCAAATTTCTGGACCGCCCTGTATTTGTTTCAATTAAATATCAATCGATAGTAAATGGAAAGTTAAGGTAGGGACATGTAAGTTGTTTTGAGCAATATAAGATAGTTTCGGCACAAAAAATTCTTAAAGTTGAAAAATCTCGTTTTTTCACACCATATATCTCTGTAATCATTCACACTAGACCCAAAGTATGATGCATTGACGAAATCAGCTCTTCAGGGAGAATTCTATAATGTAACAAAATACAGGGTGTTCTATTTGAAATAACAAAGTTGTTGCTACTTTTCGATAGAAGCGGCAACGCCGCAACGATGATAATATTTTCGATCGATAGAACAAAACTGATTACCTAAGAATTTTCAGAATGATCCTACGTCCTGTTCTCCAGAAACGTCTAACCAACCATCGACCGTGAGTGACCCTGTATATTATTTCCAAGATAAAAGGGCAAAAAGTTGCGCAATCAAGTGGTCACTAAATAGATGTTGAGAGATTCAAAAAATGTTGTTCACTTGGCGGTTTGGTTTTTATTTTTTCTGAAATTATTTGATAAGTTTTGAAAAAAACAATTGCCACTTTTTCGGCTCTGCGAAACAGCTTTCACAAAATCTCCATACAACGTTTCATTTCGAAGAAACTATCATCAACTTTGTTTCTTTATATGGCACGAAAAAGATTAAACCTTGAATGCCAGCATTTTTCGTTGTAAATGTAAGGAAATTTAAAAAAAAAACAGTTGATTATGTCTTCGAAACGAAACGTAGTGGAAATTTTGTGTCTGCCATTTTATAGAAAGTACGGCCCGTGACCCGCCTTTTAATGCTATTTCTTAGCATTTGCCTGCTTTTTCTATATTCCTTCCATAATTGATTATTTGCTTGGAGTTGGTTTCTTCTCGCGATCCGGGTTTTTGCTCTCCTTTTTTTATACATTCTTTGCGATATTCAGCTATCTTCTTCATTCCACCAGTATACTGGTTTTCTTTTTGGCATTGATGTATCACATATTATAACTACATTTTTGAGGCTTTTCGCTGTTGTTGTGACTTCATTTTGTCTCGTACTTCTTGGATCGCACTTTGCAGTTTTCTCTCTAGTTTCCTGACTTGCCAACCTTTGTTTCAATGTTTTTCTTCATATATCCCTTTTTCCTCTATCAAGTCTATTATATCAAAGGTAATTTGATTAGAGATAAAAAGTGCATTGCGCAACATGACTTAAAAGTCCTGATTCTCTCCAATAGAACAGCCCATATTTCATTTAATCTTTGATTTCTCCAAGGAATATTTGTCTGACTGCCAAAGATTCCAAACTCCACAATATAGAGAATCTAATTATCTTTTGAACCATTCCATATTTCAATATACCCAATATATAGTCCCAAAGCTACTCATGATTTTTTGAAAAATGCAATGATTTCCTCCATAATACATCATCTAATGAAGGCTGATGAATGCTATGAAGATTATTGTTTATTGGCATCAAGAATTTACGCAAATGATTGAGTTCTCCGCCAGAGATCATCCAAATGAACACTTGAATGTATGTATGTTCATAAAAATGACTCATTTCAGTTTCGGTGCAAGAGTTGGAATATGTTTTATATTTATATACATCTATCTCACTCAATGTATTTTCAAAATATCAATTATTTTGTGCACTTCAGGTATTGAAGGGTACTTTAAATCCCTATTTAAAAAAAATGGTACTTCGAGGGATTTAATATAAACTTTCCAATAAAAGCTAAATTTATAAATTTATTTTCATTAATTTTATATATAACATATAACATATGGTTGCAACAAAAGTGTAACGTAAGTGTAAGTTATTTTCTATTGATATTAACATTTACGTTCACCCTACTGTAATTATCCAATTGAAAAAGAGCTAAATTATTATTATGGCAGCTGTTACGACGATGTCGTTGGTGTTTAATTTTTTACAATAGGAATCTAAATCTCTGAAGACGTTTCAGTGGAAGTAACAGTAGAAAGTTAATCTGTCATACTTTTTTCTGGTGAAAGGGATTTTTCACATATCCTTCAGCGACAGTGCTACTCTTCCAGCCGCCATGTCTTTTAAGCTGATCTAGGGTTCCTCCAGTCGGCTAGTAGCGATGCTGACGTCCTTCTGAAACAATGACCAGTGTACAATTTTGCATTTGGGAGCTTTAAATATTCGGCAATCTTGCTTGGCAGTTGCCCAATCGTATTCTTGATGCCCATTGGCTGAAACGTGCATTTTTCATTTCTGTATCAAAAGAAAAATCTTGCATGACCTTGTATCGATGAAGGTCTTAAGGCAATATACTTCATAATCAGTTTGACTTTAACCGTTTTATAACAAAATATCGGTCTTTTTCTGTCTTGGTATCTCGTAAATTGACCAAAAAACGTTTCATAGTCTAGGTCCTAGAACATCGATTATGTAAAGGTGGAAGAGCTCCTTGCCTTGACAGGCTCCTGATACGCCCATGATTAGCATCACCTGGAACAAAATGTAAATAAAATAGGTATCTACCTACTTTAATTTCCAAAAAGCGTCTAAATAACGTATAAGCCCAATTAGCATTTTGGCGACGATAACCACATAATACACCAAAATTAACGTTATACTTGGTGTAGAAATCAGTCATTTATGAAACGACGCTCTCTAAACCACCGGACAACGTTGTATCAGTGTTGAGCATGACTTTAGTTAACCTACGACGTTGTTACAAGGTTAAACCCAACCAACTTCATGTAGTAAAAATTTTGGGAATAGGAGTGACGTTCTAAAACGTTTGAGTGATTACTCTAGTTATGTTCAACGTTTTACCGACGTTGAGCCGACCTTGTGAGTCATATCTTTGCAGTTAAATTTTCCAAATACTCACTATAGAGGACATGCCCCATGACAACAAGGACATACTGTTGGCTGAAATGCTTCGAAGAAAGAATAAATACCTAGTAAGATAAGAAAAACTTGATCCAACCTAACCTCAAAAAATTTATTAAAAATGATGCCTGAAGACAGGCAGTTTGGAAAACTTCAGTCCTTTTGGAACAAATGCTAACCTGGATGCAGAGATTGAGGAAAGCAACTAATTTTTCAAAGAACACTACTGAAAATGACACAGAAAAGCCCGTTTTAAAATGTGGAGCGAGGTGTGTTCGTTAGTTGGACTTCGTTCAGTTTTTGATCGGATAACCAACTTCAGTCGCGCTTTGGTTATATTTAGTTGTCTGGATGACTAAGGTTGAAAGCATTATATTTTTCAGTTATCTGATATCCTAAGTCGTGTTGACGTCTATTATAATACTACGCCATGTTTGATGCGTAATTATCTTCGGAAATATTGTCGGCCATTGAAATTTGGGACATAAACAAACATACACAGAGGTTAACAGTACTCTAGAAACGATTAATATATCATTGTATCCTCTATAGTTCTTGTTTGGATAAATATTAACTTTGAATATTATATATCCAAATTATTTTTTTCGTTTTTTTTTCTTCGAGTTTTGAGAAATTTGCCACGGATTGAAGGAGCGCGTGTTTTTTGACGCAAAACAATAGTATATTTGACAATAAACTGAAATGCGTTGATAATTTCTGTTAATATAAATATAATATAAATAGAGTAGGTACCTATCATGAGCACACGAGTAAAACATAAGTAGTCGTCAGAAAGTTTTTACCAAGTGTCCATTTTGGTGATCAGTAATGATTTGGTTGGAATATTTACTAATTTCTGAACACCGTGGAAAGTGAACTGTCATCGCTGCGCAAGAGGGCGCAAGTGTGTAGTTGTTTTTTGGTAAATTTAGCTACGTTTAGGAAACGACGAACTGCTACCTACAGTTGAAAGTAAAACGTTTTAAAAACCCAAAAATGATTGACCAAACTGGTGCAAAACAGGGACGTGACGACGTAGTATTAAGGTCGACTACGCAACTCATGTTTGGTTGCGCAACTTTTTCAAACACGTCGCCGCAACGTCAAATTGCTGCTTGGGAGTAGACGGACAAAAAATTGGTTAAACAAAAATAAAAAATTTTATATATATTACCCTTTGCGCCAAAAATTCATGGTGGGGTGCTTTTTCCAGGAAATCTTTAATGTTGTCAGTATCGAGTATCTTCGACTTTTTTGGTTTGTAACCCTCTGTAAATTCTTTCACGTTCTGTTCTTTGCACCATTTGATGAACTCAGATAATAAAATTGTTTTTTATATTGTTCTCCAGAATTTTTTGATAAAAATTAGCCTACAGCCTCTTGAGCTGCCTTTTCGATTTGTTCCATCGCGATCAACGTCTTTCAGGCGTTTGACTAATATACTTATCGAGTGGCTTTTGTCTTACTAAGTAACTTTTGTCATAACAGACCAAGATTTTCAGTTGACAGTGATAATCAGCCCGATTAGTGGTTTTTTTTTCATGTTTTCTTCAACGTTTCACCTATTCAAAAGTAGTTTTTTTGAATCCAGCCATTTTGTACAAGAGCGTCGCGCACAAAATCTACTAGGCGATTCTGGAGGATGACATCATGGAGAAAATTTTCAGTGGTCCATATTGATTGGTAAGGAATGAATTAATGAATCTTTATTTGAAATTGATAATACAATGTAATTAAAAACATTAACAACATTGTAGATATCATCAATAATTATAAATCTTTTGTCTCGGAATTTAAAATACCACTTTAGTCCCTAGGTGTATAATATACTATTAATGGATTCCATATTGAAACATAACGTTGAGTTATGCTATTAATAGATCTTCAACGCGTTAAACACAATACAATAAATCCAATTTTGGTTTGGAAGTATTGTAAATTGAAATCTAGATTGTAGAGTGAATCATAAAGGCTATGCATCCTCACAAACACCTCTACCTATAAGATCTTTTGTGTTAATCTCTTTGAGGCCCAGAATTCCGATACTTCGTACACAGTTATCATTATCCTGAGAGCTAGGTTTAAGATTTCGTAGGAGAATGCCCTTCCAGGAACTTAAGTTCCTTGCAGAAAAATGCTGGGCATTCGCAAAGCAAATTTAATGCAGTTTCAGCGAAGTTTTCGCAGTGGCAGTAACTATAATAATGTTAGTATTGAGAGAGTTACAACTTTTAAATATTTGGGAGTGGTATTGGATCAACAATTGAATCTAAATGATCACTGTAGTTATATTCAGAAGAAAATAGCCATCAAAATCCATCTTTTATATAGATTGAATAGTAAAATATCTAAATATGCTAAATTAACAATCTATATATCAATAATAGCACCCCATTTTGATTATTGCAGTACACTGCTCTATTTTGTAAGCAGTGAGAATCTCAACAGATTGCAGATGCTGCAAAACAGAGCAATGAGGGCAATACTAAGTTGCAATAAACGAACATCTGTGAAATATATGTTAGAAACACTGTCTCTTATGTCTGCTAAGCAAAGAATAACTTTGAATATGCTATTATTTATATTCAAACTCAAACATAATATGTTGCCGAATTATATGAGTGAACAGTTGACTTACACGAATAGTATTCATACACACTACACGAGAAATAGTACACGAAATTTTTACATCAACAGAGAGTATATAGGGTCTGACTCTTTGTTTAGTTCTGGTCTGAATTTATTCAATAATTTACCTAGTCATATTAAAAACTGTGATTCATTATATGCATTCAAAGTAAAATGTTTGAATATATATCAAGTGAAAGATACTAGTTCTGATGTTTTGTAAATTTAATGTACCTATTTAATTTGGTTTTTAAATTGTGACTTGTACATGTTTTACTTTGTACTTTACAACTGACTGTATATTTCATAAAGAGCATTATTTGCTAATAAATAGTGATATATATATCACTCTCTGATTTGCCCATCTTTTTGAGGTGATACCTTAGAGGGCAGTATCCGCAGTGATGTGTCCTGTCACCAATTTCAAGTCTTTCTTTTCCAAGTCGAGAAGCTGTTCAGCTTTCATTGGCGATAGGCTCACTAACCTTCTCGCTTGTGTTTGTTCTTGCACTTTATTTCAATAAGATGACATTTTTACCAGCGTTGAAACCCTCCTTTCAAGTGGACTTAAGAGAGTCTACGGAAGGGTATCTGGACCATAAAATTGTGTGTTCGCTCCTTCTTTGGCAAGGCAATATATCATTCTATCAAGTAGGTACCATATCTAGAGAAATAGATATCTGTCAGCTGGATTCTCGGAAAGGTTCTGACCTCAATACTGGATTTTTCTGTATCATCACTTAGGAGAGTTGGGGAAGAGCAATACCTAAGTTTTGTTCCCAGACGAATCAACTATTCATAATAATGATTCAGTTAATCGTCGTGACTTTGACAAAAAGCTCATGTTTCGAATGTAGTTCACCAAAATCGATAAAATATCAATATAAGAGGTCATAGAAACTACGATATTCTTGGTTATTTGACTGTACATATAATATAAAAAATATCTCGATTTCGAATATAGTTGGAAGACATCAAAATCTAAACGAATATTCAAATATTCAAATGATTTATTCAATAAAATGATATTTTCAATACACTATAATAACTGAATGATGAAAGATATACCTGAGGTATCAGCAAATTGAATTCAAATGGAATCAATGAAAGGTAATCCTGGTTCAGGAATATATTAATTATTTATCATAAACCAAAAATAAACGAAATAACAATCACTTGTTTTCCGTAAAATTCTCGTGAAAATTCACTTATTTTTGAAATTTCAACTTGAGTTGATGAGTAATAAAGTTTTATCGCAGTGTGAACACATATCAGAAATATTGCCATTTTCCCAAAACGGCATCTTTAATAGCATCTACAAATTGAGCTGGAACCCAATAAATCCAATATCTTGATGCCTCTGTTGGCCCCAATTGCAATCCCTGGAAATAAAAAAAAATAAGATGAGAACCACAAATGAAAATTCATGAGTTTTTTCACTCAATCTGAATATTCAAATGCAATTTGAAAAATAAAATACATTGCAAACCTAATATCAATGTATAGAACAAAAATGGTTGATAACTATCTCATATCATGATATATTAGTAGATTAAGTGTACTAGCCAAACAAGTATTAGCAAGTACTATACTCCTTTGGAGTATAGTGTCCACTAGCTGAGCTGCGCCAACTTGACGTAAGTACTCGCAAGATGATGCACCTTAAGGTGGGAGTCCCAACATCCTTGACAACCCACAACGCAAGATGGCGATGTTCAAGTGCGCCATGAAAATGAAGTTTTATGCAACCAACCCATCAGACTCCGTCTAATTGGGAATGCGACGTTGTCGGTTGTTGTAATTTAGTTGTTGAGTCCGGGTATTCTATTGAATTGGTGGAAAAACAATAATAATTGTATTGAGTGATATCGTTTTAAAAATTTGTAATACATTTTTCAAGTCGACATCCGATTAGATTCAAAATCGTGTTTTCGGGATCAAAATTCAGAATTTCAAGATGGCAAACTTTTGTGATTATGGTCCAATTAGATTCAAAATTGGTATAAGTATATGGGTTCTCGGGGTCTGAGATTATAATTTTTTATCAAAATTTATGAATTCGAGATGGCGGCTCCAAGATGGCGGACGAGTTTTGTACTTATGTTCAGATTCGATTCAAAATTGATATGTAGGGGTTTTCGGAGTCGAAGATTATGAATTATTTATCAAAATTTGTAAATTCAAGATGCTCCAGGGGATATTGAGTCCGTTATGGAGAATGAGAGGTGTCGAATTTATTGGAACTTCTCATTCCCCACCGTCAGGCAGATACAAGCTTATAAGCCTGACGTCGTCCTCCTCGACCAAACCAAAGCGATGTTTGTGATTGGGTTTTCGGCCCCAGCCGAACCGAACATCGTTTTGAAGGAGGAGGAGAAACGGACAAAATATAGAGATCTTCTCTTCGAACTCCGCAGACTTTATCCAGACCATTCTGTCGAACTAGTCATATTGATTATAGGCTCCCTCGGTTGTACAAGACATCAGCTCTCAGAATTGCAGTTTGCCGGCAGAAGGCACACGTTCTGGCTGGGGCAATGCAGAAGGCCGTCATACTTGGATCATTGGGCACACGATATTCGGTCCCAGTGATCACATACCCCACGGCGTGGGGAGTAGTCACTGGTTTTCCTCCAGCTCGACTGTGCGAGGTTTCTGAGACCGCAGAGTCGTGACTGGAATTGATTAAATTCAATGCAATAATAATAATAATAAAGATGAACCAAACATCGTTTTGAAGGAGGAGGAAAAACGGACAAAATATAGAGATCTTCTCTACGAACTCCGCAGACTTTATCCAGACCATTATGTTGAACTAGTCATCCTGATAATAGGCTCCCTCGGCGGTACAAGACAGACGCTGCTCTCAGAACTCCAGAAAATTCCAGCTTGCCGACAAAAGGCAAACGTTTTAGCTGGAGTCATGCAGAAGACCGTCATCCTGGGATCATTGCGTTTACTCAGGGCACACGGTACTCGGTCCTAGTGATCACTTACCTCACGGCGTGGGGAGTGGTCACTGGTTTCTCTCCAGCTCGACAAAATTGAAAAGGCGAAGTTCAGTTGATGAAGCAATATCATCCAACTGTTCTACCACTTAACCTTTAGTATGCACCCTAACCCTAAGTGCATGAATAAAATAACGAGTACAATAATAGTAGTTATATAACTAAACCTAAACCTAACTCATCCTAAAGGCACAAAAAATCTAAACTACGAAGATACAACAGGTGACACACATACAATAAAATCAACGGAGCTTGAGGTGAAGAACGATATTAGGTGAGATATCAGTGAAGTGATCGACTAGATTTATAATATTTGGCTATATTTGCGTTTGAAGGTAGTGGTAGAGGGAATGTTCTGGAGTTGCGAGGCAGAGTATTGAACATTTTACATATATTATATGAAAAAGATCTCTAATATGCTGAGGTACGATGCTGGTGAGTGGTGATGTTATTCCTTGTTCTGATATTTCGGTCATGAGTATTGTGTCTGAACGATATCTTATTATAGAGATAGCCGGGGCTTTTTTCTGTTATATGCGATGGTATAGGGTCACTGTATGAAGTTTTTTTCTACTAGCCATGTTCAGCCAACCTGTCTCAGCTAATTTGTGAGATACTCTTCCACCTCTTCGTATCCCATGGATAAAGAGGCAAGCAGCTATTCTGAATTTTTTGAATTCTTATATCAATATGATCCAAACAGGAATTATAGAGAACATCACAGTATTTTAATTGCGAGAGGACAAGAGTATCACACAACAAAATTTGGAGCTTTCTATTCAAAATATTTCTGGAATTATATATTAATTTGAGGTGACAAAATGATTTCTTGATACAGCTGGATACATGTTTTTTGAACTTCAGCCTATCATCAAACATAACTTAGTTTTTGGCTACTTGTTGTTTAGGAATAGGTTCATCATCGATTCTAATATCTACTAAATTCTCAACTTTCTGTTTAACAGCCGATGAGCCATATATCATAAGGACAAATTTCTTTGGATTCAGTAACAAGAAATGTTTCGATATTTCGTTTAAGTTAGTTAAATCTTCATTGATTCTCACACAGCTATCAAGCACGTCATCAGGCTGAAATAAATGGAACATTTAGGTGTCATCAGCATAATATTGAAATTTAGCATGTTGCACATAGCGGTACAGATGTGATGTATAAAGTATATATAATAAAGGAACAAGTATATGCATATAAACTTTTGAGCAATTCAATTCAATTATTCAAATTTCTAGGCGCATTTTGATCCAAGACATAGACTACCAAGTCTCGTCTTGGTCTTGAAACATCAAGACCAATACCAAGACCAATACTTCTTTAATACTTCGAGACCAAGATCAAAACTGGTTCAGTCTATCGACTTTTCGAATATTCAATCAGAACGAAACGGCAATGAATTGAAAACCCAAATATCAAAAATGTTATCTCAAGGCATAATACAGCCGTATATCTCCTATTGAAGCCGCCGACAAACGAAAATGGAGAGTGATAATCGACTACCGTAAACTCAATGAGCTCACGGTTGATGATAAATACCCTTCGCCCAATATTTCAGACATACTTGTACAACTCAGTAAATGCCAGTATTTTTCTGCACTCGATCTCGCATCAGGATTTCACCAAATCGAGATTTATAGTAAAGATATCTCAAAAACATCATTTTCAGTAGATAATGATAATTATGAATTTGTCAGAATGCCATTTGTTTTGAAGACTGCCCCCTCCACCATTCAACGTGTGATGGATAATATTCTTGTAGGCACACAAAACGAAGATGCTAAGTGTATATGGATAATATTATAGTATATTCACCCACTGTACACGAACAGATTGCTGGACAAGAGTATCCAAAAGCCAATCTTAAAATTCAGACTGACAAATGCGAATTCTTGAGAAAAGAAGTTGCTTATCTTTGACACGTGATATTTTATCAACAATTTCGCTTAAGTTTCAAAACCACATTAAATTTAAAAAGATATCAGATTCGATTTCGATACTGAAAACAAACAATCATTTGATGAATTTGAAACAGCACTTATAACTAGTCTCATTCTCATATACCCAAATTTCGAAGAGCCGTACCTGCTAACCACAAATGCCAGTGATTTTGCAATCGGTGCAAATTTATTGAAAGGGCTCGTAGGTGAAGATCCTCCTATCGCTTACATGAAGCTCTGTATCCTGGTCCTCGTAGGTGAGTAGGAACGTGGTTGTGTTCTTGCAGGTGAGTTAGCCCGTGGTGGTTCTCCCAACCTGCAATACTTCCCGTTTTTCCACACCGATAACATTAAAATGTCCCGTTTTTCCACACCGATAAAAGGTGTGTTTCGACACTTTCTGCAGCTTGACTTGCGCCGAAATTTGTTGCATTTTTGGCCACCATATCAATGAAGCGTAAGTGACCATGGGTTTGATGATCGTTTGGTATGACCAATAGATCATTTTTGGTTTCAGACCCCATGTCTTGCCAAAGACTCTGCGGCTGGTTGTCCATACCTTTTATAATAGTTAGATATTTCCCAAAAATGTTCCACATCCACTTTCAAGGATCGCACAAAACCTTCACCACTTCTTTCGAAGTTCGTCATTCGAAAGGTCCTGTGAATCTCTGGATCTCTAAACTCATCAATAAGCACTTGGATAGTCAGTTGCTCCTTGAAGTCTTCTGGTGCCTGTGACGATAACTAGATCAATCTCCTCACATCTGCCTCGAACTCCTGCAGACTTTTATCAGATTTCTACATCCTTGTTTTCATTTGCGCTTGGTATAGCTGTTCTCAATGTTGATCGCCATATCTTAACTCGAGTGCAGCTACCAGATCTACATATTTGATCTGTTGCTCAACTGGAATTTTCTGCACTACACCCAAAGCTTGTCCTCTCAAGGCCACTATGAGTGCAGTAGCCTTCTCATTATCGTTTCACCAATTAGCCTAGCCCGCAGCTTCGAACTGCTTGCGATACATGGACCAAGATGAATGTCTATCAAAAGTCGATGATTCCACTGAAATTCCTGATGGGACAATCCTGTCACGACGATCATGAATTTTGAGCGAGGCAATTTGACTTTGTACGTCTTTCTAATCGTGTCTACTTCTTGTCTGCACTTGGTTTCCATATTTATGACTTCTCTCCTTAACTCGCCCATATTTTCAACATATTTCTTCAATTCCCTTATTTGTACTTCAGTCTTCTGTAATACCTGTTCGAAGAACTTCTTCTGTTGTTCTAGAAGTTGCGGTTAAGGAAAAATTTCAATTGCTGTTTTGATTGAAAATATCACTTTCGACTCTGGTCTACCCTACATTACAAACATCTGATTGATGGAAATAGGTAAATATATCACTTCGTGCAAATCCCATTCCAATGTTGCGATCATTTTCCAGAGAAACGCAATTTACCAAATTTAAAGCCTTCAAAACTTAATGATCCTAACGTAGACGATCTCAATATCGCCGAACACAAATTTAGCCAATATTCTGACCAATTTCACCAATTAATAAATCCATTGTAATGATAATTCTTTTGGTTATTCATATCTTTTGCAAATGTAAACGCAAAAGATATGTTGAAATAGGAATCAACCACTTCCAATGACGGCCCATGATCGTCATCTTCAAAAAACTCGTTTGCATGAAAAACTCTAGAAAGATTCATCCCAAAAAGACGGCCAAAATTCCGATCAGAGGGGTCAGACGAAGAAGACATCGAATTGAGACCCAATTTCAATAAAAATATTGTATTTCAAAAGTCGGCGCAAAGCATCAACTTTTTTATGAAAGGAGAGTTATTATATGAATACTAAGCCGATTTGACGAAGTATCAAATGACCAGATAACAGCTTTTCAGTATTTTGCAAGAGCAAAGTCAGCAATGAGGTATATTCCTTGAATCCTCGTGTAATCATAGATCAGCGTTGAAACTACTGATTCTATATTATAAATAAGCCCTGCGCGGCTTGCACATTTACTTTTCAACACCCATAGCATTTACATTTCAATACTCGTGTTAGAGGTGGATAGATAGACTGGCGAATTCACTTCCTATCCTGTGACTTGTCCCAAAACTCTTGATTTCGCCTACTTCGATAAAATGTGTCTAACGTGACATTGCGTGGGTAAATCTCGCTAACTGAAGCCGTGATTTCAACCAAATTTACAGGTTACTGCAGGTGTCAATACGAGAGTATGAATATTTAAATCTGAATGACTTCTAATCGTTTCTTATAATTCCATGAAGCCATTTTCCAATGAGTTTGATGCTAATATGTATCGAACATGATTGAAAGAAAATTCTTCAAATATCTTTCAATAGTATCGCCATCTATTGTTGTACATGAGAACCCCACGTAACGAGCTGAAATTCAATTGTTCCAAATCAAGAATTTTTCTGCTGAAACAATTGAAGAGTAGCGCCACCAGGTCTTATAACCATCATTCTCGTGTGCATATCTGATATTCTCCTACCCGGTGCAATTCCATTCCTCTCATCTCAGTTATATTTCAATAGTGTGTGAATTCAAATTTTATTATTCTGTATAATAAATACAGTCGTTTTTGGAAGGTTTTTTTGAAACGGCAAATCGCGAGGCAGCGATATAACACATGTATATTCAACTCAATAACCAATATTCGTTATAAAGAAAGATGAAGACAATAAATGCCAATTTTATCATACTACTACTTTGATCAAACGGATTAAAGTACAGAAAACAATATACAATATGTTAACCAATCGAACAGATTTATATTATATACGGTGCACAATTATATGGACCAGGGCTGAAGCCTTTGAAAATGGTTAAAAATAAAATAATAATAGTAGGATGAAACCCATTGAAAAAGGAAGAGAATATAAAAAAAGGAAAAATAATTTACGGGCAATCTGACGTCGGGAAGTTAATGGGGTGAGCTTTTAGGGGTAAAAACGGTTTATCTCTTTTTCCGACAAAACTACGAGTCCTATGAAGAAAGTTAAAAGGCAAAGTTTTAGGCAATAGAAAGATGTACCTACAACTATTGCATTCACTTTTTTTACATAACCTCAAAATTTATGTGAATATCAAGTTTTTGGTTTTTTATTTTTATCTTTTGCTTACAAAAAAATAATTTGATGAAAATCCACCTTCTTATTATGTCCCAAGCGCACTGTTATTTTTTGATACGAAATATTTATTCTTTTTGGGCTGGTGGTCGGGTGCGTTGAATCGCTGGCTCATAGCCTAGAGAGCCCGGGTTCAAATCCCGTATCATTTAGCGGCGGTTTAGTGACCAACCGAACATTTTTGGTACCTAGATTTCAAACCTTCTGACTCTCAACGATAACCAGCCGAGTAGTGCTTCGGATGACACTTAAAAAGCTAAGGTCCCCGTCTTCCTTACTCATACAAGTCTCAATGAGACTTCGAGGGTTGCTTTGCAACTTATTTGGCGGTTAAAAAAAAACACTTTCACCTCAATTTTGACTAAATATTGAAAAAGCACACTTTTTTTACATTGGAAATTTTTAAGTCAAAATATCTGCTTTTTCAAAAAAAGTCGGTGGGCTATATGTTCGTTGAAATCTTTACTTTCTGATGGTGTGAAAAACATTTACATTACTATGCTGGATTTTCTCAGAAAACGAAAAAAACTGAATAACAGGTAGATGGGCTAAATTATCCGTATGTCACTCATGTATATAAATTATCTTGAAATAGCAATAAATCGGCATCCACGCATATAATTTAAAGAAGATACTACAACTTTCTCCAAATATTGTAGATGTCTGGGTCTTCATACCTGTTATTTCGTTTTCGTTCTTTTGAATTCACAATTCAATTCTAACACCAGCAGAGGTTTTCAAATTGACAAATGCCAGTAAATGTACAAAATTATTTATCAAGAATGCATCAGGTTCTCTTTGAAAATTATTCTCTTGTAATTTCCATGTATTAATTTATTATTCTTTCTATGTAAATTTCCAGTTTATTTTGAATTCTTTATTTTTCTACAAATTTTAAAGGTGAAAGAAACATGAATTTTAAAATTATCATTAAATCTTCTGATCAGTAGGTTAAGTTTTAGGAATAATTATTCGATAAAAAACTTATTTGGTGCTGCAGTTACAGCCAAAGTTCACATCAGATGAATTTCAAGTGTCCATAATAGATATCCACAGCGTGGCACCTTCATTCAACTGGTTTACCCACTGTACAAAGAGACCAATTTGCTCTTTGTATACTTCAGTTATTCAAAAATAGGATCGTTTCCCTGAAAAGCGAAAACGGCGTTGATTGATCAAAAATTAACGCCTTTACGTTTCAAATGGTTGGTCTGTCCGAAATTGCCGCCCAAACGGTTCGGTGATATCGGAACCATGACAATATTTTATCTTATCCTGAAAATGCCGACATAGTTAGCGAAACGCATGTCGAAGTGACAAAAATAACGTTTGGTGTGTGGTAAAACTGTGCTGATAGTAACTACAGTACCAAATATTACAGCATTCATTATTTGTCTCTCCATGAATACTAGAAAATATATGGCGATGTTGTTTGCCATGAAGTTGGCCCATTATCGTAACTGACTATTCTAAAGAAATAGGAACTATTATGGTATCCTCGTTGAAATTCACGAAACATTATGTCATTTCGATTACAAAACGAGCTTTCTGATATTTGAATTTGCTTTACAGCAACGTGTTTCTCATAATTAATTTATAATAAGCATCAACATGAATGTTCACTGCATTATAATCAGTCACTCTTGTGACTTGATGTATTTTTTATGTTTCAGATATTGTATACATTTAATCGAAATTTATTGAATTATCACGTTGATGTTAGCTCCCGACCAGCTCCAAGCGGTACTTTTCCACCACGGTCAAATTATTCCACATATCAGGCACACTTGACTCTCACTGGCTTCGATCGCGGTGTTTGATGGAGTACCGGGTGTCCCAATAAGGTCGGCTAGCGGCTGTATCTCGAGATCCATACGACCTATTGATTTCGGAAAAAAATAATTCTCATAAAAGTGACCTCAAAAAATCCATGGAAATTGTTTTCCACTCTCAAATCCCACCGCTAGATGGCGTTAATTGATATCAAAATTGAAAAACGATTATTTCTCTAAAAAGTCCCTAATGAAGGTAGATAATGTTAAATGGTTTTGGGTTCTTCTAATGATACTCTAAAAATAACCTATTTGACAGTTTGACCCATCTCTCGAAATGAGGGGTGGGGGAAGGGTGGAACCTTATTGCAGATAAGGTTCTATAACTTCCGACTACGTCAACCGATTTCAATGATCTTGGTCTTGTTCTAGAGCTATTGAATGGAGGAATCATAATATGCAATGGAAGCCAAGTTTATATTCGAGGCTCAACCGCCAGATGGCGTTCTTCTGCCGCTCAAGATGGTTACACAAATATCATTATTATTACATTATCGTATTACTTATAAAATAATCTACCAAATAGCTCAAACCGGACGTCGCTATCATTTCTCAAACGTTAGTTATCAATGTTGTTTGAGGAAATTATTTTCAATATTCATCAATAAGCAAGTATGCCATGGAAAACGAAATGATAAAAATCAACATTCAATCCAATACAGCTTTGGGGTCTTCGCCATGTTCCATCTACAGCAGCTTCGCTTTCTACCACATAAATAGATAATAGATGTGATGGTCAAAGTCGAGTGGTTTGAGATCCTGGTAAAGTTCAACATGATATGCATGTAATCTTTCTCTCTTGAGAATTCTTTGAACAGTAGATCGAGTAATATTGAGATCTCCTTTTATATCCCTAATACTGTGATGAGAATGAGCTTCAACGTAAGCAAGAGCACACCCACAATATTATCCTCATCTTGGAATATTATGTGATTCCTGTTCCTGGCTTGTGACGGCATCACTTGTCCACTTTTTAGCAAACGTCTTGCTGAACGCACGAAAACCCATCTCGAAAAATGTCGTCCCTGAGGATATCGCGAAGCAATAACTGCATTTTTCATCATGCATTGGAAGAACACGGCCAACATATCCTTCAGCGACATTATAAGTCATATTTTCCAAATTTTATCACATGAATTTCTGATTCATAAGCATATGGCAAAAATCAATCACTCATTACAGATAAACATTATGGATTCCATTGTTCAATTTTCACAGCATACTTAAAATAAGTCCCTAAAACAACATTTTCATTGATAACTCATGTTTGAAAAATGATAGCGACGTTCGGTTTGTGTTATTTTGTAGGTTATTTTATGAGTAATATAATAGTGTTATAATAAATATAGCATCCCATTTAATGTTCCTTAGATATTTGTGTAAACAGCTTGAGCGGCAGAAGAACGCCATCTGGCGGTTGAGCCTCGAATATAAACTCGGATACCATTGCATATTATGATTCCTATATTTAATAGCTCTAGAACAAGACCAAGATCATTGAAATCGGTTGACGTAGTCGGAAGTTATAGAACCTTATCTGCAATAAGGTTCCACCCTTCCCCCACCCCTCATTTCGAGAGATAGGTCAAAATGTCAAATAGGTTATTTTAGATTATCATTAGAAGAACCCAAAACGCTTTAACATTACCCACCTTCATTAGGGACTTTTTAGAGAAATAATCGTTTTTCAATTTTGATTTCAAGTAACGCCATCTAGCGGTGGGATTTGAGAGTGGAAAACAATTTCCATGAATTCTTTAATGTCACTTTTATAATGATTATTTTTTTCCGAAATCAATAGGTCGTATGGTTCTCGAGATACAGCCCCTAGCCAACCTTATTGGGACACCCGGTATATGAGTGTACCGGGTAGCATTTTTGTATCGAAATTCGAGCGTCCAGCATACCGCATTCGGGTATCGTCGTATAACCTTTGATCGGACTACCGTGCGCTCGATTGGATTGCGATTTTGTTGGTCTGTAACTGAAAAAATTCTGACAGTTCAATTGATTTCAGAAGCTTAAATTTATCATGTAGTCATGTACGTTGAGGAAGGAACATTCTCATTGAAACGGCGGTTTTGAGTAGTCATATTAGTAAATTTAAAAAAACTGAACCAATAGCAGAACTCGAGCTTACGGTAGCCCGAAATTCGATCCGGATATCAGACGCTCGTTTTGGGACAGACATCGTTAATACGACGTTACCCGAATGCGGTAAATTGTGTGCTCGATACAAAAATTCTACCGGGTACCCAATGAAGAATATCTAATGAACGGATTCCATATATATAATTTGATTTTATAGTATTCCACTTATTACTTATATTGCTCATATTATATATGAAAAGATATATAAATGTTCCATGTATCGAAATACAGATTCTCATAACTCTCGAACAAATTTTCGTATTTTTCTGGTTTCCATAGTGAGCGGCCAAGGCAAGCATAGTTGCTCTGAATGGCCAGCTCCAAGGATCGAAATATGGATTTAACACCACTCGAACAAATTTTCGTATTTTTCAGGTGTCTATAGTGAGCTGCCAAGGTAAATGATTACCTGATGACATGAAGGAGTGTATAATGACTTTTCACAGGATTTTTTTTGTTTCATTATATCTGCTCTGAATGGCCAGCTCCAGCCTCCAAGGATCGAAAAATTAATTTTCATACCACTACAAAATTTTTTTTTAGGTGTTTATAGTAAGCTGCCAAGGCCGCAATATATATGTGGAATCCGTTCATTAGATATTCTTCATTGGGTACCCGGTACACCCACTTACTCCATCAAACACCGCGATCGAAGCCGGCGAGAGTCAAGTGTGCCTGATATGTGGAATAATTTGACCGTGGTGGAAAAGTACCGCTTGAAGTTGGCTGGCCTGGGGCTAACATCACCGACGTTGAATTAACGTTCATGTTTTTCCTTTCAGGTTGAGTGGAATAGATAAGATTTATAAGACTAAGCTTATTCTGCCTTTTTGTGAAAATGTATTCATTACTTATTCTAACTTGATTCGTATCCTTCTATCAATGAAAGCGTTCATTATTTTATTATCATCATTATAACTCATCATTATTATTGGGTAGCTAATGCATAACCAATACATTATTGTATTCATCTATTCAATTTTCATGTTTTATCCTTGAGGAAAGAGATAACATATATAAGACATGAGCTAAATCTGCCTTTTTGTAAACATTTATTCATCACTGACTCTTAACTCAATTCTTTTTTTACCAATTGAAGCAGTTATTATCATTATTACTTGAGAATTGGATATACATTTACCAATATATAATATTCCTCATGTTCCTCTATAGGTTCCGACAAAACACCCTTGATGGAGCCCATCGGTAATTTTTCAGTTCTTTCCTTGGTACCTAACCATAGTTGATCACTCTCTAGTTTGAAAGTTAACCTAACTTTTCCGCCATGTTTATTCAACATACCAGTTAAGGGCACTGTTGGTAGTCCTTCCTAAAAATCAATTCAAAATATATGAACCCATTCTATTATGTTCACTAGGGTATTATTAATATCACGTAAGTAGCAGAAAATTTAATGTACACACAAAAAATCCCATCGGCCGCGGGTTTTTGTCACTATGACAGCGGCAAATGTTTCTCCCAATTTTCTAGACAATCCGGGACCGAACTTTAAAACTTCGTTATTCTAGTAGGTCAATCAGAGCTGCTAAGGACCGACGACAGTGCGGCCCTAAATCGTGAATAATTTTATCATGGGCATATTCAGAAAGCCATTCAAGGCATAACAATGTCACTATTTGAAGAATATTCCTATATAGAAATTGAGACAGGGATCCACAAAAATTTGCCGCGGAACATTGTGAAATCAAGTACATTAATTTGAGGGTAATTTACGCTGCTTTGTATGGAGATAAGATACGGAATCGAGAAAGAAACATCCATCAAAGAGTGATGGTGAAGATTACAAAGAGAGTGAAGTGTGATTAAAAACAACACACAATTTAAGAAAGAAAACACGCCCGTGACAGAAAACGTAAAATTTTACAAGCAATTTCGAAAAAGAGGTTAAACAAAGAGATAAGATAATTCATCCGATTGCAGCTTATGTCAAAATAGACATACAACAGTGGACGAGAGACCGGAAGGATTGAATATAATCCATTATTTTTGAACACAGAGCAAAAAGGAAATCAAATATTGTCTGTCAGTTAATGGTTGGTCGCAAACACGAAAGAAAATATATTATGTTCAGTAAATCTTTTTCGGTTAAATACAAATTCGAATGGATGGTAAAGTGAATGATCCTACTGAAATGAATAAATTACCAGAATATTCCAAATATTCGGCAAAAAATATTGACTCAAGTCGAGCGAGTGGAAATTACGAACCATTTCACTCGGTCTGTAGTAAGTGTCCAGGAATGTTAGTGGTGAAAAAAAGTTATTGGAAATTACAGGACATAGTAACCCATCCACAAAAAAAGCTTATGAGTGAATAGAAACTATTTTTTCAATGTAATTGTTCCATGTTTCGAAAGTAACGATTCTTCAAATTCCCTTCAATATGGATATTCAGAAAATAAAAGGATATCACTAATTGATATACTTTTGATCCCCCACTTTACGAAAACCTGATGGTAGAAGAGGAGAGTTATAAGAAATCTCTAGAAATGTATTCAATACGCGTTTCTCTGTGTTATTATGAATCAACTTACCTTGAGATTTTTTATTCCAGGCAAAGCATCTTCTGGTATTCCTTTATCCAACACTTTTCGATGAATTTTTTGTTTGCAAAGGGGTTCTTTTGAAGTTGTCGCCTTTTCCATTTCCACTATATCCTGAAAGAATCGCATATCCATCAATATAAACATCAACTCATAATTATTATCATATCTTTATTAAAAAGAAGATCCACCTTACTTATTCTTTTATTACCTGTTTGCTGACAGATGAAACGGCCAAAACATCATTCAAAGTTGAACCAACTAGCATTATTTTTGATCCCTTAATTATTCCAGAACTAGAAATTGTCTGATTATCTTGAAGTAGTCCTTTATACATAAGCTTTTGCATTGAATCTGGGACACCTGAATAATAGAAGAAAAAGGAAGTCATTCTGTACTGATATGTGAGGGAGTGAACATATGAGTAGGTGAGCAGGAGAAGGGTCATATAAGTAGAAAACGGTTTGCCGTAGAAACAATATTCTGATACAAAATTAAAACTAATAAAATTCTGTATAAATCTTATGCTACATAATTCTTTCGAATTTCCAACCTTCTTCGAGCTGCACGGTCTAGAAAAGTTTTACCTCACATGTTTTATCAAAGATTCATTCATATCGTCTAAACTACTCGTTTCAGAAAAAAAAGTCCATGAGAAAGTTGATGAGAATTGATTTCCCTTCAAGAGTGTATAAAGGGTGCCTTTGTCTTTGACATTTTATATTATGTATATAATGAAATAAGTACATCTGTATGTAGGTACTTATCGTTTTTCTACCACGGACTTTTTGTTTCTGTATAGTGTTGTATTATAATTGTGTTTAATTATGTTCAATAAAGTTCTTTATTTATTTATATATTATAAGAGATACAGATGCCACTATGGTAGGTAAGGTCCCCGCTATCCTAACTAGTACAAGTTTACCCAGTGAAGTTTTGAGGGTTGGTAAGGCAACTAGGTTAGTGGTAAGGAAAATACTGAAGAAATCGTTTTTTCGTATAAATCTTATGAAGATGAGTTCTGAACGGCTTTGTTTTCAAAAAAGAATAGTCAAACTAATGAAAACAAAATCGGATAGAGAATATTCAAAATTTTCACGTAAACGAAGCGTTACCGGACCTTTTTATATCAACTTTTCGTCTTAGGATCACTCATCGAAGTACCACCTGAAGGTTGGCTACGTACTCAATCAATTTCCTGTAACCATACCCTTTCCACTTTGAAATTCTGATTCAACATTATAGCTTAAAGCTTGAAAGTAGGTAGGTCTCTGGTTGAATTATGCCACTGATTATGGTCTTTCTCAATTGCTTGCTTATTGAATGAATCCATTTATCCTATTTATTATCAATTCTATTATGGATACCATAAACATTACAGTTTCGGGGAAATAATATATATCAATTTGACCATAAGAAATCTATGCATTTACCATGATGTTAAAAAAATCGAATTATCTTGGAAAATCGCCATATTGAGTTCAAACATTCTGTCATCAACTGGTTCTTGAAAATTTCAAATCATCATCAATAATCAGGGTGGAAAACACTGTTGAAAAAATTATGCATTAAATTGCTGTATCTTCCATACCCTTCATTCAAATTAAATCAACTTAGGCTCGTTTGAAAGATGATGTCACACTCATTCGAATGCCTACTTTGATGATTGTCTCTACTTCTCATCACGTCTTCTGGAGGGCGCTTTTTACACAAGGTTCAGTCTTTTCTGATTTATTTGAAATAAACTACGCAACACTAATTATGTCGCACCCCGAAATTTTGCCCCTGTTGAAAATTCAATAGTTTTTTTCTGCTATGAACAATTTGAATTCTGTTTACACTGTTCGCTAGCTCAGTCTTTCAGCTTTAATCTCGTACTTCTTCGATACATAAGGTTATTTCCACGAAATTAATACAGAAAGTTTTCTGAAACTGCAAAATTTCGAAATTTTCAAAAGGATCCCAAATGAAGAAAAACTGTTTTTTTTCAACTTTCACAGCAGAGGCATAAGGATAATCTCATTACTTTGGACCATCTCCAAAATTGTCTTCTTATCTCTTTTATTTACAGAATGATCTCAAAAAATTCATTTTTTTTGTTTTTCAGTCATAACTTTTTTCCTCTTCAACCGATTTTCAAAATCTCAGGCTCATTTCGAAGCTGAAACCTTATATAAGAAGATATAAAGAATTAACTCAAGAAGAACATTCAAGATCGAGGGTTTCCTCAAAGGTGACGCAAATCTGAAACACCATGTGAATCCCGGCTGGGAGGAGAATTAAATGAAAATCAACTTGTTTTCGGAAAGATCTTTCATTCTGGATACGTCCAGATCTTTTTTCTTTCAGTAGTCAAAAATTGTGCGTGAGAAAACCAAATTGAAACGCCATGTTCTCGAAAAAAAATCAGCTCAAGAAAAATGCATGGCCCGTAACCAACGTAACAAGAATTATAATGAGTGACTGACAAGACAGGTTGAAGATAACGTTTTCGTGAAAATAAAGATCGGGACAAAAAAAATCGTAGATCTTTCTTTTCTGAAGGTATGACTTCATGAAAAAATTCAAAATAGAAAAAAAATTCATAATACAACAAAATTTCAGGGTAACCTTCTCACCCCCTATACAAAGTCTTCCATAATGTTTTGGATTTTTTTCAAACAATTTGATTTTTTAGACCCCCAAATAAATTTTATACGTACGCCTATGAAAAAAAAAATTCGATCAACTTTTTCCGCTGAACACAGCTATGTGTACCGCTTGTCTCGATTCTGAAAAAGAACTTTTTTTCGCCCTGTACATCAAACTATGATACTTGGAGTACTCGAGTTTGGGCGATTCTTAGTAGTTTTGTACGAAACTAACGAAAATCAAATGTAAAAAATTCCCAAATATCTCCATCCCCTCCATCCGTACCCAAGGTACCCCAGGGGGGAAGGAGGGGATAATAATAATAATAATCGCTATTTGATTTTTTTTAAATCTCTTATCCCGATGTGGGGGTCAGGTGAAATATGTTTACCGATATATCAGCAAAAATGTTACCCCAGGCGAGGGGGTCAAAAATTGTTTAGTCTTTTTGGTGATTATATTTTCGTTTCGATCAAACAACGTTTTGGATAATTTTTTTTAATCGGGATTTCGAGGAGGATTTAGATTTGGGTCACCTTTGCAGGAACCGTTGAACTTTAATATTTATTTTGGGTTAATTTTAATCTTCATATCTGTTCATCTGACATTTCAGCTTCAAAATGATCCCGAGATTTTGAAAATCAGTTGAAGAGGGAAAAAGTTATAGCTGCAAAACCAAAAAATTGATTTTTTGAGATCACTCTCTAAATAAAAGAGATAAGAAGACAATTCTCACCTTTATGGCTCTGCTGTCAAAGTTGAAAAAACAGTTTTTCTTCATTTAGCAACATTTTGAAAATTCCGAAATTTTGCACAGTTTCAAAAAACATCCTGTAGCAATTTTATGAATAAACATCATGTTATTGAAAAAGTACGAGATTATAGCTGAAGGACTGAGCTAGCGAACAGTGTAAACAAAATTCGAATTGTTCGAAGCAGAAAAAAGTTATTCAAATTTCAACAGGGGCAAAATTTCGGGGTGCAACGTAGTGTTGCGTAGTTTAGAATAAGACGATGCATTTTCATCACTGAAGAGCATGAAGATAACTACATTCTGGCGCTAACCGGAATTCGATATCTCTATTCGTTTTCGAGTTATTTGCAAATAACCGAGTATATAACTAATTTTAATGGAGAAAATCATGTTTACCGTTGATAATCTACTTTTTCAATGATTAGTATCTTCAGTAAGTAGGCCTTGAGTATGGCTGAGTTTATCGCAATCTGTGTTAGAAGTAGAAGAATATGCTTCGTTGTCCAAAAAATATTAATCAAAATATAATATTTCTGTTGGTACACAGTTCAACACACAAAATATAAAAAAATAATGTTTGCACTACAAGGTATAATATAGTAATGTCAAATAAAAATATGATAAACACTGTAAAATATATATTTTCAAAAACTGTCGTTGTAGTACTCTTGCAGACTATAATAGGGTCTTACACTGAGGTCTTTTAGTGTTTTTTCTGAAACGAATTAAATCCAAAGTTTTCAAGTGATGTGAAAGATGGTTATATATCTTAGGTCCATTAAAAATTATCGAATCATTGATGAGGGTTGACATGGGTAAAATTAGTCTGACATCATTTGAATGTCGGGTGTCATAGAGGTGGCAAAGTGAAAATTTGTTTGGTTTGTGTAACAAACTGATTCTGAGATGATGATAGCATAAATCGTTGAAATCTTGTTCATAGCAAATCAAGGCAACGAAAACCGTCGTTGAACTTTTTACTATTTGGATACTCTTTTTTGTTGAACAAATATTGACTCAAATTGGTATAGTGCAAACTTTCAGGAGATTGTTACCGCAATTTATCTCAATTCATTTGAGGTAATTATAACTGCAAAACATCCTGAAGCGAGTTTCTTCTTAAATGATGTAATGTGAATATCTAATTTTAGTTTATTATCTATACTAACCCCAAGGAATTTGTCGCAACTACTATTCTCAATGAAAATGGTTTGAAGTTAATGGCATTAATGGTATGTTATTGTTACGAGATAGAAAGTCATTATCTCGGCGGTGACTGGCCGTAATTTATGGCCTCGCGATAACATCGCTCGCCGACGAACCAGTCAAAGGACAATATCGGATGACTCATACCCGTCGCAGTTTCTCGAGAATGAACAGTATTTATTAAGAAGAAGAATATTCAAGAATTGGTTCGATGAATATTTTGTACCTATTAAAGGAGCGCAGTGGCGCGTACATATTGTTTTAGTTTAGAAAGAGTTGAGTTTAGAAAGAAAGCTAGTATTGTGAACATTGAGATTTGAAAAGCGAATATCGTTGTGATTTAACTAAGTGTTTAATGAGTTGTATTTAGTGTGTTTAGTGAAATAAATTGTTCAGTTTTGTACTGTGTATTTGAGTAGAAATATCGTAACATTATCAATGATACATCGGATTGACACAATATTAGTTTCAGAGATATTGAAAGAAGGGTCATACCAATTTTTGGTTTTCATAATATCCGTGATATATAGTTTTGTGAAGATCAAAACTATTGTTCTCAGTCCATAGTATCGCGAATTCGCGAACAGTGTGAAACGGCCTTTTATGTCTAAAGAAGCATGATCGTTTATATACAGTGGAAATAGTACCGGGCCAAGTACTAATCCCTGTGGTACTCCACGGTTTATGTCAGCTGGTGATGAAGTTATTGTAGAGTTAACAATTTGACTTCTACCTGTGAGATATTGTAACATATTGAACCTCAATTTGAAGGCTTAGTTACACCCTATTTAAACCATACGTCAATTCCCACACACAATTATTAATTAATATCTCCCAGCCAGGATAACAATTGATTGAACCTCTGTTTTTGTGGTATTTATTTGTGTATTATAAAAAGTTCATTGATAAATATAGAGTGGCCTTAACAATTGACCCTGCTATCATCAATAACCTATAACATTATATATCCCTAAAAAACGACAACCTGGTGGTTTCATACTTCTTCTTGGCCTATCATAAATTGCAGTATATGATCTAATTCATCGTTCAATTTGGTGGTAACGCCATTTGAATCTGTTTCATGTTGTTTAATCGTTATCTCCGTTTTTTCGATAATTCCTGAATTAATGAAATGAAATGTTTTTAATTGATTCAAATGACGTTTTCATTGGACATTGGGTTCAGGAATAGACACAATATAGATGAACTTCCCAATTTTTTTATAAAACAATGAAATGTGTACGAAGTTCACGACCCAGAAACAATTTGGTCAGACTTTCGTTTGTGGTGCAATGTTTTGTTGACCGATAATCAAACAGAAAATTTTTCAGGAAAAAAATACTTCAACCGAAATAATATTTTTGCCAAGTGCATTTTTAAGTGCATACTTCACTGTCTTGACAGCATTCTCAGCCGGGCCATTTGAGGAATGTTATACGGTGGAGTAGTAATATGAGTGAATTTGTTTTTAAATAAAAAATTCTCAAATTCAACAGAGCAAAAAGAAGTGCCATTGTCTATAACAAATTTTTTTGGTAATCCAAATCGCGCGAAACACGATCGTAAAACGTCAATTGTCAATTTCGAGGTTATTGTTGCCATCGGGAAAACTTCTATCCATTTACTGTGCGCATCTAGAATAATCAAGAAGTATTTGTTCAAAAATGGACCCACGAAGTCTAAATGTAATCTATGCCAAGGCTGGTCAGGCTATGAGTCCATGACCACGTATTTAAAATTGATTTATCGAGTGTCTTTATGAATCAAGCAATATTCGCAAGTGCTACAAATTTCATCGAAATTTTTTCCAATTCCAGGCCACCACAAGTATGACCGCGACAGACTCTCATATGAGACGAATGCAAACTTTGTAATATTCTGTCTCGTAACTCATATGGAATTATAACTGTTATTCCATGTAAGACAACCGGACTAGACACTTAATTCCTTTCTTATACGATAAAAACTTTGGAAATGTTTATTCTTATACCACGAACTATTTCGGAGCGACCCAGTATTTACCAAATCTAAAACTGCTTATAAGACTTCATCACGCGTTGTTGACAATTTGATTTCGTTGAAATCTAATGGAAAATGTTCATTCTAGCAAAAATAGTAAATGAAATTCATTTCGACGTCTTCCCACAAATTTTTATCTTACGACACTGGCAAATCTACTAAATTTTGTGCAGATTTAACCAATACCACTTCGTAATTATAATTTGAGAGTATCAAGCTCCAACGCTTCAAACGATTTTCAGCATATATCGGAATGCTATTACGTGGATTGAAAATATATGATACAGGCTTGATCAATTACAAGAGGATTTAGGATTAAATAATTATGTAATTTGCCTAATCCAAAAATCACTGATAAAGCTTCCTATTCCATTGTAGGATTAAATAATTATGGAAATTGCCTAATCCAAAAATCACTGATAAAGCTTCCTTTTCCATTGTGCGATATCTACTTTATGATTTGTCTGCAATGCGCAATGGTAATTCCGCATTATAATGGACTAAAATTAGAGCTGACACTCAATTTTTTACCTCTCGGAAAGCTATATCACATCTTGAGGACCATTCCCACTTAACTTCGTCCTTTAAAAGATTATATAATGGATTCAAAACAGTAGCAAGGTCTGGTACGAACTACCTCATAATGATTAATGAGACCTAAAACTGATTTAAGGGAATTAACAATTGTAGGTATCGCAGCATTCATCATAATATTATTTATTTTGAACTCCGAAGTGTGCAGGACTTCTGCATCAATGTCATGCCCTAAATACGTGATCTTCGATTGAAAAAAACAACATTTTTCTAAAGATAATTTTAACCCTGCACCCAGCAATATTGAAAGAACCGCCTCCCGTTATAAGTATGTCGTCCAAAAAACAAACAACTCCATTCAGGCCCTGAAGTAATATTTTCAAAATTTGATGAAAATTGAGGGTTACAAAAAACGACACGACACGTGTTTCGCTATACCATAGCTTCTTTAGTTCTATACTCCACCTGAAGAAGCTATAGTAGGTGTAGCGGACCACGTGTCGTGGTTTGTAACCATAGATCTTATTGCTTACGCTAGATCTGGCATCCTGTAGTAATTTTTTGGTTTAGAGGGGTCTGCAAGAAAGTAGGTACTACATGATCACGTGGTACAACACATATGTATAGACAAAAATGAAAACGATCAATCAATGACTTAGTACTTTCAACCCCCCAGGACCTACAAAAAAAATAACTTGGATACCGGATCTAGCGTAAGCAATGTTTGTTACCCTCGATTAGTAGAAATATTGTAATGTTCTATATTAGTTTAGTGTTCAACCATCTATGAGTATTTCCATCGATGCCGTAATGATATAGCTTTTGCTCGAAAAGTGCTCATTATAACAATCATCAACGGTCATTTTGAATATATTTTGATCTGATATTCTCGCACTTTATTCAAAATTGAAACTGATCCAAATGCTACATTGATATGAAACGAACTTGTCTCAAAAGAGAAGATCATTTTCTAAATGAACACAATGACATTATATCGATGAAAAATTGCTTTGATATTATTCAATTTGAATTTAAAAACATCGTCCTTGTGTTATTTTAAGAATTCAATTTAGTTTTGATTATTTCAGTTCATGAGTTAAACAGTCTAAACATGTTCGTTTTTTGTAAATACATGTATCATTTGAATCAGTTCAATTGCGAGAATATTAGACTGAAAAGAATGCAAAAGAAAAGGTGAAAATTGTAATAATAAGCAGCTAGGGCATACAGCTAGAGGATGTAGTAACCCATACTCAATCCCTACTTACTGAAGATATCATTCTTTGAATTGTCAATATGTTTTTATAAATAAGAATAAATTCCCAGCAATTTAAAGTATTCACAATGTGAACACCAGACAAAAACGTGATTTCCATGTTCCGTTCCGTCATTACAAAACAACATTAAATTGTCCATCGGTGATAGGTCTCACTATTTTCAATAATCTTCCTAGGTGCATAAAAGATATGACAAACCTCAAGAAATTCTGTAATTTGCTGACGGATTATTTAATTGAGAGCTGTTTTTATAATTTACAAGAATTTTATGATTCGTGATTTGTAAGTAGTGTATTTGTATTATATTTTTGATGTCACTGTATTATTATGATCAATAGTGTTGTTTGCACTGTGAATTGTGTTGTCGTGATTCTTTGTGTAATTTGACGATTCCTATACATGTTATTTGTGTCTAATGAAAAATAAATAAATAAATTCGTAGTCAATTTCGATTATCAACGGTAAGCATGATTTTCTTCAATAAAATTAGTTAGTTGCAATTAACTTGAAAACGAATAGAGATACCAAATTACGGTTTACGCCAAAATGCTGTTCAAGAACATGCAATCTCTCATTTGATTTTTTCAAGAAAATCAGAAAAAACTACCTTGTGTATTTAGAAGACTTGGTAAGAATTAGCGACCATCATCAAAGTAGGCATTCCAATAAGTGTGAAATCATTTTTCAAACGAGACTAAAATGATCAAATTGGGATAAAGGATGGTACAGCAAATTGAAATATGATTTTTTCAACAGCTTTCCCCACCATTTTATTGAGAAAAGAAAAATTTTCAAGAACGAGCTGACCCTCGATACGCATATTTTCCAATAAAATTCGAATGTTTCTCAATACCAACGTGAATGCGACCTCTGCGGTAATTTTAGAAACTTATGACTGAATTGATACATTTTTTTAACCCGGAGCCGTAATGTTTATGATTTCCATAATATCGTACCTTGCTGACCTTATTGGGTCACCCGGTATATAAATGTTCAATTTTCCGTATAAAATCATGTGTTTTTAATTGTTTTGATTTTAAACGACATCCCCTGTATTTTTTTTTCGCATTGATATTGCTGAGAAAGCATTTCTCTCAAATTTCTTATTTTGACCCACTATAATAAACTCGAAAAACACCCCTGTTCAGTAAATATCTCTAAGAAAACACGAATATGCCGCTTCTGGAAATTTCTTTCCCACATGTTTGAAATGGACTGAAAAAGCATAAGCTTCCATTTCATATTTTGAACCTTTATATTTAGCACAAAAACTACCCCTGTTGCACTCCTAGAAAACTCAAATTTGCCCAGAGAAAAATGGACCATTAGAAACGAATTACGAAGAAAATGGAATATATTGCCATCCGATGTGAATATCTAACCAAACATATTGAATAATTTTTACTGTACAATTGCCAAAAATATGACAGACCAGCTCGTATCTCAACGTGACCTCAAGGGTTATCTAGACAATTCACTCTAGACAATTCACTATGAATAAAATGTTATGTCGACCCCCTACAAACTAACTACTAACTCTCAATCAGGGTTGCACGCGGGCTACTCAGGCAGAATTTGAGCTGAACTCAACAAAATGGAAAACGTACATTATATTTTCACCAATCTCAAGCTTTCGTACATTTAATTTTTAATATGGAGATAACGTACAAGGTATTGACTGAATTCAATTCGTTCTGATTGATTTCTAATCATTTTTTGATTACTTTTATCATGTTAAATAATGTTTTCTACTTGTTTCATTATTCTTTTATGTATGACGAATATTTATACAGGGTGCCCGTTTTTCGAGCATGGGGATCTCAGTTATTATGAGAGATACGAGGTCGGTTAAATTGGGGCAAAGTTGAGCATTTTCATGCTGAACAATTATGTGAAAGGACATTTTATGTATCATGTTTAGTTTTTGAATTAATGTTTCTAACTAGGACGTTCTTGAGGCACTTTTTCACAAGGAATCTTAATCTGTCATTGTATTTTCCAAAGCGTTCTAGATGTCAGAGATACAACATTCAACTTCGGATTTTCTTATGGGCGCTATATTGGATTTTTGCATTTTTGAAAAGTCTATCACTTTCTGGATACGATGATGTGACACATGATATTTATGAATCTCACATGCTGATCAAAATTGAGAAAAACCCGTCTTTATGAATAGTGCTTTGAAAATAACGCCAGCAATTTTATGGAAAGTTCACATATCTGCCAACCTTACTTTCTTTAAAACGAAGTTTTGAAGTTAGGAACGAACAGGAAAGCTATTACGTTTTTTCTCCGCGAAACGAAACAAAATTATTGAATACATAACAAAATTATAAGAGGTGCTCGAATATTCCAACATTCTCTTCTAGACACAATTTCACTCGTTCTTCTTCCCAGCTCATCAATATTATCGATTGGTACAATTTTAAGAAATATTTCTTCATTTCCCATAAACAATAATCCAGTATTCTTTCTTTTCAGATCTGATTCTTGGAATTGTAGGTAGGTACCTATCGACTGAGCTATTCAGAACTCGGGATGAAGAATAAAATTGTGTTTAGAAATGAATAGTGGAATATTCGAGCATCTTTTATGACCGTTTTGTTTTGCGAAGAAAAAACTTTTATAACTTCAAATGTCGTTTCTAATTCAAAATAAGCTTGGTTTTTATGCAGGTAAGCTTCCAAGTTCAATTGAACTATCAGATGTTAGTTTGTCAAACAAAATTTTTTCCAAATCACTCTTCGCAAAAACGATTTTTTTCCAATTTTGACCAGCAGGTAAGATTCGAACATATCGAGTGATACGTCATAGTAATCAGTAAAAAACAGACTTTTCAAAAATGCAAAAATCCAATATGGCGACCATAAGAAAAACTAAAGTTGAGTGTTGTATCTCTGAAATCAATAACGCCTTGGAAAATACGATGACAGATTTAGATTCCTTGTGAAAAAGTCCCTGAAGAATGTCCCAATTTAAAACTTCTAGTTCTCTTGGTTTTCGCGTGAAAAAATGAAAACGAAAGCTACAAAATTCCGTTTTTTCCCAATAACTCAGAAACTAAAAATGATACCTCAAATTTTTTATCAGATAATTGTTCAGCATAAAAATGCACAACTTTGCCCCAATTTAAGCGACCTCGTAACTCCTATAATAACTGAGATCCCCATAGTTAAGCTCGAAAAACGGGCACCCTGTATACTTACTATGATATTAACCACATAATTTTTTGATTCTATCTCAAATTTGTCGATGAGAATATCTATTATTTGACAATAAAGTATATACCTATCTATCTATATGTAACTGTTAATTTTTTTCAAACCAAGACGGCACTATATCCTCTTCCATATTGTTCAGCCTTATCGACGTTCCACTTAACCGACGTTCCAAGTCAGTGAAGCATGAAATCAAGATATAAATGGTGTTTCCACTGAATATGGCAACCTAGTTGCCTAAATACGTATTTGGGTTTTCCCAAATATTTTTTAGTTTTTGGATTATATTTTCATTTGTTGAGGTGCTCATGCTTTCTCAGCTAATTTCAAACATGTGTTGAGAAAGAAATTTCCAGAAAGTGTTTTCTGTGCAATGTTTAACTTATAATTCAAAAAAAATATTTACCTAGGTAGATTTTGGGGGAATTCTGAAAAAACGAATAATTTTGAACAAAGTGCCCAAAGTCATAGTGTTTGGTTCAATAATTTTTTTCAACACATTATAGGGTCTTCACATATACTATACATATATTTTAAACCCCCCCCTTAACTTTTTTATCTATTACTCAATTGTTTTTTTTTTGCTAATCTATCTATCTAATATATTTTATCTAATTTTTCTTGTTGATTTTATATGTAAACAGAAAAACACAAAAAAAGTCACACATTTTGTTTCTGGATAGAGTATATTTTCATGATTTCAAATAAATACATATATAATGTTATATCTAATGGATTTCGAGATATTTGACTTTGAAGTTCAGATTTTATTTGGATTTTAAGTGCATTTACAAGCCACATATATTGTCATTACTGAGTCAGTGATATTGTCATGTTTTGTAACGGTTCGGTTTAAACGAAACTAAAAATAATTTTATAAAAATGGTTCAATTCAGCAATAAGGAATAAGTAAACATGTTACTGTTTGGAGAATGCCATAGTAACTAATGGAATTCTTGTAAAAATCATCCTGAATTGAATTTTTTGTCGATCTAGAAAAGTCTACTTTGAACCAGTATAACTCAGGAATGAGTGGAATAAATGGGTGCCAGTAGATAACAATAAAGTTTATAAATAACATGTACTTTCGCATGCGCATAATTTCAAAGTCACTGCAATCGATTTATATTTTAGACGCGTCACGACGCCCACCTCTTAGTAGGCGTCGAATTTTTCAAACTCTGTAAAAAATATACTTGACTACCTCTTTCAGAAATTGAATATTTCTATTCGTTTTCGAGATAGTGGCGTGCGGAGTTTTAAGTGAAAAATCTTGAATGTATCTGAAATCAGATAAATACACTCTATCTAATGGTAACAATAAAATATGAAGGGGGTTCCATATGAATTTTTTCCTACGTTGGTTTTCTAATGAAATGCAAATGCGAATCATAATAGCCTCTGTTTCAATACGCATTTTTTATTATTCAGAAGTTGATAAAATCAAACTGTCAAATGAATGTCAGAAGAGATAGGCCCAGTTTACTGCTAAGCGATTTCAGATTTGGTGATGCTAACACTACTAGCAGTGAAAACACAATGTTGTTATTAGAAAATTCTGATTTATATTGTGATTTGATATAAATTGACCAATAACAACATTGCATTTGTCATTGCTGATATCAGAAAAGCCAAAATCGCCTAGCAGTAAACTGGGCTTCATGCTTGCACAGTATGGTTGTATGAACTGATATCATCTGTCAAATTTTAAATATTTCAATTTCATTGTTTCCAATCAAAGATGTTTCTGTTATTCATCGATATTGAATTCATTTATATTCATTAAAAGACTTCAAACTAAAGCAAAATAGAAAAAACTGTATATGACACACGCTCCCTTGGAGCACTCCTCGCTATCACTCATCGTACTGCAAAAAAAACAAGTCATGCCACAAAATAGCATCATAATGTATCCATAATTTTCTTTGTAGTTGTTCAAATGTTTTTCTGTTAAAATATATTGAATGTACAGGAGAAAATTACGGTAAATCTTCGTTTATTGCACTCCTATGAATTCATAAAAAAAATGTGGGGAACCTCCTGACCACGATTCTGAAGTCAAAACGCGGCGGTCTCAAGTATTTTCTGAGATACGGCCCCATTTTGTCTCGAATATGTACCATTTACCATCTCAAATTTCTGCTATTAAAAACACCAAAACATCACACACGCCTACATTTACTTATTCCCAGCACTTGTTTGCACCAAAAAACTGTTATTTTTACAAAAATTCGTCTAACCATGAGCCAAACAATCACGTTGCCAATATCATGAATACAAATTACCAGAAAATCTGTGAAAAATTGATGTTTTGTTTACGTTTCGAAGAAGGGTGAATTTTAAGAAAAATAACAGTTTTTTCTGCTGAAAAGTTTTGGAAACAAGTAAATATATGCGTGTATAGTGTTTTGGTTTGAAGAAGGGTGAATTTTGTGTGTTTCTAATAGCAGAAAGGACCCCGCACTTTTTGTAGGTAAAATGGTTCTTGGTGAAATTGTCTGAACTTTTAGTATATTGTAGTATTCGATGTACTGATTGAACGTGCGGAATCGCAAAGTTCGTTAGTGGATAGATTTTGTTCAAGTTAAAAACCATTAATTTTCATTTAATTATTTTCTCGGGATAAGAAAGTGCCAATTGCATTTTTTGTTGCTCTCATCATCAACGTACCTTCATATTACTTAATATCATTCAGATGGTGCAGATTATATCATTATGTACAGAGTGAGAAATAAAAACATTTTAGCAATGTCAGAAAATTCGATGTTATAATGAAATACTAATAAAATTATTTTGTTATGCAATAGACTATTCTTATTCCATCATTAATCACAATTCATACTTCGTACAGGGTGATTTGAAAAATTGGTGAAATATATGGCCGGTTCTTTCGTACACATCCTGTATATTCAAGTGAATTATAATCCTCCGAAGATAGCTGATACCGTATAAATATTATTTCGTTGGGACATTTAGGGTGATCATGAAAATTTTCGATGATAAAAATTACAAAATATCAACGATTCAGAAACCACCCAGTAATTCACGATTAACTCGGTGAAATTCCTTTATTATTATTTAATATATTCATCATTCTCTCAAAAATTTAGTTTCCTACTATGACTAGTTTCATAGTTATTAATTGATAAACTTATTACCATTTGCATGACCAGTTGAAGGAACTTGAATGTGGAGATCAAAATCAATGTAACATTATATGCAGGGTGATGACCAATGACGGTCCATCCAATTCCATCGACCATTTAGGAACTGACTGAATATACGACACATCAGTTACAACCTACAACTCAGGCATGAGCCAGATAAAATTCTTAATGCTTGGATAGTCTGACTCGCCCAATCGTGTATGAGGCCCCGGGTACGGAACATCACTAATCACTGAAGGTGACAATAACAGCCTTAACCGAATCCACCTCCCCCGTAGCAGCGCTACGGTCCTCATACAACAAGAAACCCCTATCGGCTATTGGGTACATTTCGATTCTGTCATTGACGGAAAGTGAATGAAAAAGAAAAATCAAGACAATTTAAAGGAACTGAAGTTTAATGACGTTCGCAAGGCGTTCTTTGGGCTTCGAGTGCTGTTTTGGAAATGAGGAAACAGAGATTTTCATCACATTAAATAGCTACTATTCCTGTTAGTATGATGGGGTGGTGAATTAATCGGGCGGTGAATTAATCTCTATTTTCGTTTGTGGTGTTTGATTAATCTTACTTGGGTGGGTGTTCATTAGTTATGCCGATTGAACAAGGCCCTTGGCCTGCTTAGACTAATGTCTATTGGAGGAGTAATCCCAAGGACTGACTTCTTTATAGAATTACCGATTATTTTGAATCTTGGATCATTGACGAGAACCGGATAACTTTTGTACAACAATAAATATAATATTAAAGGACATGCTTAGGGTCAGAACTTTGGTTATAAAAACATTTATCGAGAGCGGCTTTGATATATAGTACTTCAATTATTAGTTTTCAACTAAACTACGCAACACTAATTACGTCACACCCCGAAATTTTGCACCTGTTGAAATTAGAATAACTTTTCTCTGCTTTAAACAATTTGAATTCTGTTAACACTGTTCGCTAGCTAAGTCCTTCAGCTATAATCTCGTACTTCTTCGATAAATAAGGTTATTTCCATAAAATTGCTACAGGATGTTTTTTGAAACTGTGCAAAATTTCGGAATTTTCAAAAGTATCCCAAACAGTTTTTTTTTTCAACTTTAACATCAGAGGCATGAAGACTATCTCATTATCTTTGGCCATCTCCAAAATTGTTTTCTTATCTCTTTTATTTACAGAGTGATCTGAAAAAATTAATTTTTTGCATTTGCATTCATAACTTTTTTCCTCAAAATTTCAGGCTCATTTTGAAGCTGAAATCTTATATGAAAAGATATAAAAATCAGAATTGACTCAAGATGAACATTCAAGATCGAGGGTTTCCTCAAAGGTGACCCAAATCTGACACACCCTGTGAATTTCGACTGGCGGAAAATTAAATGTTTTCGGAAGGATCTTTCATTCTGGATACGTCCAGATCTCTTTTTCTTTCAGTAGTCAAAAATTGTGCGTGAGAAAACCAAATTGAAACTTCATGATCTCGAAAAAAAATCAGCCCAAAAAAATGTATGATCCGTAACCAACGTAACAAGAATCATAATGAGTGACTGACAAGACAGGTTGAAGCTTACGTTCTCCTTAAAATTAAGATCAGGACAGAAAAACTTATTCGTAGGTCTTTCTTTTCTGAAGATATTACTTCATAAAAAAATTCAAAATAAAAAAAAATTCTGAATACAACAAAATTTCAGGGTAATCTACAAAGTCTTCCATCATGTTTTGTTTTTTTTCAAAGAATTTAATTTATTAGAACCCTAAAAAAAATGTATACGTACGCCTATGTAAATTTTTTTTCAACTCTCTGATCAACTTTTTCCGCTGAACACAGCTTTGGGCACCGCTTGTCTCGATTCTGAAAAATACCTTTTTCTCGCCCTGTACATCAAACTATGATAATTGGAGTACCCGAGTTTGGGCGATTCTTAGTAGTTTTGTACGAAACTGACGAGAATAATATGTAAAAAAATCACAAAAATATCCTTCCCCTTCATCCGTACTCAAAGTACCCCAAGGGAGGAAGGGGGGAGGATTACATTTTTTTTCAATCTCCGATCCCGATGTGGGGGTCAGGTGAAATATGTTTACCGATATATCTGACCGTTTGACCAGCAAAAATTTCCCCCCCCAAAAAAATTTGGGGGGGAGGGGGTCACAATTTTTTTCACAGTCTTTTTGATTGTGATATTTTCGATTCGATCTAACAACGTTATGGATATTTTTCTTTTTTAATCGGGATTTCGAGGGGGATTTATATTTGGGTCGCCTTTGCATAAACCCTTGATCTTTAATATTTATTTCAAGTCAATTTTAATATTCATGTCTGTTCATCTAACGTTTCAGCTTCAAAATGATCCTGAGATTTTGAAAATCGGTTGAAGAGGAAAAAAGTTATGACTGCAAAACCAAAAAAATGATTTTTTGAGGTCACTCTGTAAGTAAAAGAGATAAGAAGACAATTCTGGAGATGGCCAAAGGTAATGAGATCACCTTTATGCCTCTGATGTTAAAGTTGATTCGAATTGTTCGAATCAGAAAAAAGTTATTCAAATTTCAACAGGGGCAAAATTTCGGGGTGCGACGTAATTAGTGTTGCGTAGTTTATTATAGGACCATGATCGATGTTTTCAGGTGCTAATCTGTTTGCAGCATCAATGACACAGTTCAAAAGTAATTTAGATGATGATTTTCCGCATATTTTGCATATCCAAGGAACCACAAAACACTCGCTACACACATAAAAACAAATTCTCAAATGAAAACGATATATTTGTTCAACGTCCAATTCTTGTTTTGAAAAAGCGCATTCTTCTTCTGAAATAATTTATTTGAAATGAATTTATTGAATATGTCAATTGTAGAAAATTATTTCACTGGAATATTCATTTGGTATAACAAAATGTTCTCAATTCAAGAAATTCAAAGTATCCAGAAAATATAATTAAGTTCTTGAAAAATATATCACGGAATGTCTTCTTTCAAAATAACATTCAACATTTAATCTCTGAATGAGTAAATCTCTGAGAAAGTTTCTTTGGATTGACCATAACATTTTCTTGAATATAATTGCGATCCCTTCGAGCCGAGAATGTTGCCAAACGGTGTGAGTGTGTTGTTTCGGTGCTCTTGTCGTGCATCCATCATTGTTCAACCAGTTCAACCTATTTTATTGGCATAGAAATATTGGCTTACCATGAAAGAAAAACTAAGATATGAGGATATAATAACCACTTTTAGAGGTAAGTTACATGCCTATATCTTATCGACGTTCATTCTTGGGTAGGTATTATTGTGTATCTAATCAATTAACGTAGCTATATCATCTCGAAAACTGATAATTCGTGAAAAACTTGAATAACCAGGATCGGCATAGTGAGTGAAAATTGGGGTTAGGTACCTATGTGCAGATGAACGTTTAAATTTGTCCAAACACTGATTGAACAGTGGAAAAGAGCTTCTTGAACTTGTAGACATCTTAGGTATTTTGATATTGCATATTATACCTAACATATTTTTACATTTTTTTACCAAATTTCGGAAAATGAATTCAGTCGTAAGAATGTGAACCCAGATTTGAAGAAATATAATAACCATACATTGTGCTGTCAGATTATCTCTCACATTGTACCTACATGGAGTTGTGAATGATATATTTTATATTTTTCAGTAGTTTGAAACCAGAGGAATACAACATTATTGCGAGGTAAACTGGTGGACAAGTTCAGAAATAATCTCTACGAATAGGGGAAAAGGTTGTCAAGAAGAAGGTCTGCAAGTGATGATGTGATTGATGAGAGCCCCAATAAGAGAACGGAAGTTGAGGATGATTCTCATTTCAAGAAATCGATATAATTCCTCTAATTTGATAAAAATTCTTGATACAAAACAATCTACAGCTAAAACTGAAAATCTGATTCTTTTCGTTCAAGAAAAATGCGAGTCATTGAGAGATTATGATTGTCTTGATTTGAATATATTGTGTTATCAATCTGAAATATTGTACTATTCTCACGAAGAACTCCATTCATTTACGATTCAAGAAATCTATAACATTGGAATGAGTGTATTTAATTGGAAACATAATAGTCTTGAATTGAGCAGACATTTATTCCAGTATATATAAACAAGCCATACTCTTGAATCAAAGCATATCAGATCAAATCAAGTAATTCTTTTTATGTGTGTACATGTGCACAAGTACCTACCTAATGTTCTGGCCTCTGACTTGCAAGTACAATAACGCATACCCATAATTCTGTTTTTTTTTCAAGGGACTTGATAGCTATAATAATCTGCCAGAATAGATTAAAAGTTTAACATCTTTAACATCCTTCAAAACGAAGTTGAAATCATATTTTCTGAATCAATAAAAGAAAACTAGTGGCCACTTCCACATTTTATTTTGTACGTTTTAATTTCAATAGTTGACTGTTTAAAGTAGATGTGTATTTATCAAATACTTTTTTTAAATGTTAGTGACGTATATAAATATTTGTGTGTGTACAAATATGTTTATATGTGGAAATGTGTATGGATATTTTATTTATTTTTTTGTTGTGACTAAGATATGTGTATATATTATATATATGGATATGTGTATGAATATCTCATATTTTTTTTTTGTGACTGATTTATAAAAGCCTCTATATTTATATCGATCTCATTGTAACCATTGCAATGACTTAAAAATGTATTAGCCGAATGGACTAAATAAAGGATTTATATATACAATAATATCCAGTTATTGGGGACTCTATGAAGTTTTCGATATTGTATACCACCCACAGAATATATTTGGTAGCATTCCTGAATCTTGTGAAAATCCGTAATCGTACGAGATTAGGCTCAGCAATGAATTCGTTCACTTCTAGTATATTTGTTTCTTCTCTCTGAAGCTTATCCTGAATAAATGCAGCTGATAATTGAATATGATAAATGCCTGTCGACCATTTCTCAAACGAAGATTTTCTGCTTCAACACGTGCCTGTACTAGGTTCACCTCATGTGATTTCCCTAGCATTCGTGTTGCTGTTTCAACTGTTCATGGCATACTTATTAGTGGACGGAACCGATTAATCAATGCACCAGCAATGTTGATTAAATCATGTAAGTGGATCGAATGTGTAATTGACAAAGTGCCTATGAAAAATTTGAAAATTGACTTCAAGTGGCCATTCCGAGATTCAACAATCCATCAGAAGTAGTGAGCTGGTTTTGGCCCCTAGCAAGTAGAGGAGGCATGTGGTAGTTGATACCAAGGTCTTGAAATAAAGGAATTTGATTCTCTAGAGCCTCTATCTACTACAACAATATCACCTTCTTAGAACCAAGCTCGCATTCTATCATCATGCTGAAGTTCATGATTAAGAATCGAAGCATCGTTATTGCGAGCATCTGAGAAATAGGGCCCGTTTATAATAATAATATAATAATATAACATTTATTCAGTAAATAGGACATTCCTAATAATACATTAACAATTACATGTAATAAATTCCTTAATTTTATTCTAATCATGGTAGGTAAATTCCAAATTATGCTACGATAGATATATCAAGATACTAATATATACAGTAAAAATTTAGTTGAAAGTTCAGTTACACCTGTTGAAAAATATATTGCAATAACTTAGATTTGAAATCTTTTAGGGATGAAGCAGATTTTATTGAGCAAGGTAATTTATTGTATGTATCAAAACCCTTGAAGAAGACTGAGTTCATGCTGCTTTTGTTACTAGTTCTGTTTATATGTATGTCAGTCTTGTTTCGAGTGTTGTGTTGATGTATATCACTGTTGAAACTTATGGATTGTTTGAGATATGTTGCTGCTAGATCATTAACAATTTTATGTACGAATATCATTGTCTGGTATAATAGTCTTTGAGATACCGAAAGCCAGTGCAAGGTTGATAACATCGTGATTATAGAGGTATATCGGTTCACTTTCAATATAATTCTCATTCCTCTATTCTGTAGTTTTTGTAGTTGAGACTGTTTGTTCAGGTTTAAGGAATACAAAATTGAAGAGCAATAATCAAAGTGTGGTTGTATGATTGTTTTATAAACTAATATCTTGGTATTTAATGATAGGTGCCTTGAAATTCTAGAGTAAAAGTATAGTTTCTTTGAAATTTTTTTGTGTATGTATTGGAAATGGTTTTCATATGTAAGATTACAGTCCAATTGAAATCCTAGATATTTCACTGTTTTATTTATTTTAATTTTTTGTTCATTGATAGTAACATTAATCCTATTGAAATCAATTTTGTCATACTTGTACTTTGAAGTAATAATCATAGCAGTGGTTTTGTTTACATTAAGTTTTAACTTGTTGATTTTAATGAATTTATCAACTGTTTCGAGAATCACATTCATTTTTTGCACAGCAGTGTCTAAGTTTGTGTCGCTACAGGCTATTAGTGTATCATCAGCAAATAGGTTGACAAATTCACAGTCAACATATAAATTGATATCATTCAAATATATAATAAATAATAAGGGGCCCAAAACACTTCCCTGGGGTACTCCTTTATCGTTTAATATTTCGTTTGAGATAGTGTCATTAATTCTTACTTTTTGTTTTCTGCCTTTAAGATAATCTGAAAACCATTCATACACATAGCCGTCGATACCATATCTTTTCATTTTACTGAGAATTATATTTCTGTCAATGGTTTCGAAGGCTCGCTTCAGATCTAAAAATACAGCTATTACATACTTGTTGTCATCTAATTTTTTTATCATATAGTTAAGAGACCTCTGCAGTGCCGTTTCACATGAATATTTTTTCCTAAACCCAGATTGGTTATCAAAAAGAATTTCATTTTCGTTGACAAATTCAAGTACTTGCTTATATACGGCATATTCTAGAACTTTCTCAATAGGCGGCAACGTATTAATAGGCCGAAATTCCTCAGCTTTGACTGTTTTATTAACCTTTGGTACTGGGATAATAGTACTAATCTTTAGTAGATCGGGTATTTTTCCTGTCTGAAGTGAAGTATTGACAAGATTCAGTATAGCATGCCCAGCAGTTTCAAAAATTTGTTTTAATATTTTGGCATTCAGGATTTCATGGGTGTTACATTTATTATCTAATGAGGTAACAATATCACGTAGTTCACTCATGGACAACATTTTGAATTTAGTTATGGGCTTATAAAGATTACAATCGTAATTGGACCATATTTCTTCACTTTGTATGCTCTCGATTACCTGATTAATACTCTTAACAAAATACTTATTAAAGTTTTCCACCAAGGATTTCTCTTCCTTCACCATATATGAGACATCCTCATAATCAAATTGTACCTGGTTGAACGAGTTTTGATTACTGCTTTTAACAAGTACTTTTAAAGTTTTCCACATCATCTGAGAATTGTTTTTATATCTGTCAATTTTTTCATAATAGTAATTTTCTTTTTTCTTTTTTAACATATTCACAACCTCATTTCTGATTACTTTAAAGCTATTCCATCTGTATAGTTTATCATTTGGTGACGATTTAATAAATGATGTATAGGCTTTATCTCTCTCCTTAATTTTACCGTATATTTCGTTGTCAAACCATGGAACATTGTTTTTATAATGGCAATTTTTCAAGGGGGCAATTTCGTTTATAGTTGTAGTACAATTATCAAGGACTTTTTGATAAATAATATTTACATCAACTGAATTCAGTGCCCATTCACATGAAATCAATTTATTTTTTATTTTATCAAGATTAGCCTCACAAAAGTTTCTATATCTTTTAATTTTATTACTTTGGTTCTCTGAACTTGAAAGAAAGTCAACCGATATTACCAAATGATCTGTGATTCTTGGACTTAAATGAACCTTAGTTCTAATATTGTTTTGGTTTGTTATAACATAATCAATCAATGTTTCTGATTCTAATGTGATACGAGTTGGTTCTGATACATACTGCTTCAATCCATAGGTTGTGAATAAATTCTTAATTTTATTTACATAGAATGTATTATCTGTAAAGTTCAGTTGTTGATATAGGTATACCTATTCATTAAGTAATCCATTTACATGACTGATGTTCTTTTGTATAAATATTTGAGTGTTTATTATTGATTATAAATTTTTATAACTGTCACTATTGTCAAATAAAAGTACCTTGATATTTTCTCTTTTCTACTGATTTTTCAACTGGTTATGGGCCCAGAAAAAGTATAAATATAATGGCGGAGAAAAGTAAAGAAAAGTATGGTATTAGTCCATTCCGAGGCTCCGATTTTAGTACATGGAAGTTCCGAGTAGAAACGATCCTAGAGGAACATGATGTTTTGAAATGTCTTACCGAACTTCGGCCAGAACAAGAAGATGAAAGAAAGATATTTGATAAAAATGACTGTAAAGCAAAGTCAATAATAGTTCAGTGTGTTGCTGATACACATTTAGAATATGTTCGAGAAGGATCCACAGCAAAAGAAAAATGGGATAAACTTGTTTCCACATTTGAAAGAAAGAGAGTTTCTATTGAGAAATTTACTGACAATGAAATATGACGAGGGCATGTCAATGGAGACACATTTGGTGAAATTTGATGATATTGTGCGTCAAATTAAATCAGCTGGAGGAAAACTGGAAGAAGAAATGATAGCCTGCATTTTACTTCTGACACTACCAGAATCATATAACATAGTTGTTACTGCCATTGAAACTCTATCAAATGGCACGATAACTCTTGATTTTGTAAAAGGGAGGCTTTTGGATGAAGAAGCAAAGAGACGGCATATGGCTGTTCATGATAGCAATCATGGAAATGCATTTGGCTCCAAGCTGCAGAATAGAAGAAAAGAAGTACGTTGTTTTGGATGTAATGAAGTTGGACATTGGCGGAATGAATGTCCCAACAGACCAAAGAATCATTTTTCGAAGAAATCTTGGCAAGGAAAGAAGCAAGCTCATATGTCTGGAGAGGCTGAATCAGAAGAGAATACAGAAGCTGTAGCATTTATGACAAATGAAGTGTTTACTGAATAATTCAAGAAAATCGTCGTGGTGTGTAGACTCGGGAGCATCCGATCATCTTGTTAACGATATTGAATTATTGAAAGGAGTCCAGAAGTTGAAAACACCTATGAAAATAGGCGTAGCTAAAGCAGGTCAAGATTTAGAAGGTACACATGTTGGATATATGAGGGTATCAAATGATGTTAGAGGTGCTAAACATATTTGTAATATCAATAATGTAATTTACGTACCTAATTTGAGAAAAAATCTTTTGGTCAGTAGGTAGAATTGAAGAAAATGGCTGCAAAGTGGTATTCAGTAATAATGAAGTCAGTATATTGAAAGGGAATGTAGTTGTGGTTAAGGGTTTCAAGAAAAATACTCTATATGAGATAATCTTTGATGTTCCTATGAATGAAGCTCATATTGTTGCAGGTAATAATAATGATTTATGGCATCAACGGCTTGGTCACTTGAATGAACAGTACATTAAAAAATTGGAACACATATGGTAGAAGGTCTTAAATTGAATGGTTTGAGTGAACGAAAATTCTGTGAATGTTGTGTGAATGCTAAACAACATAAATTGCCATATGAAGGTCATAGAACTCGAGCAACAAGGCCTCTTGAAATAATTCATACAGATGTATGTGGTCCAATAACACCTTCCACATGGGATAATAAACGATACTTTTTGACATTTCTTGACGATTTTTCTCATTTCTGCATGATATATTTATTGTCTTCAAAATCTGAGGTATTTAGATACTTTAAAATTTCAAAAATTTCACAACAGCATATTTTGGCAAACCAATTTTGAAATTGAGATGTGACAATGGTGGAGAATATGTTTCGAAAGGGTTGAGGGATTTTTGTGACAATGCTGGAATTGTTATTGATTATTCTGCACCATATTGTCCAGAACAGAATGGTCATGCTGAAAGATTGAATAGATCACTAGTTGAAAAAGCACGTTCTATGATCATTGGTGCACATCTGAATAAATATTTTTGGGGTGAAGCAGTGAGAACATCGGCATATTTGTTGAATAGATCTCCCACATCAGCAATCAAAGATCGGACACCATTTGAAGTATGGCATGGTAAGAAACCAAATCCATCAAATTTGCGTATATTCGGTTGCAAAGCATATCTTCACAAACCTAAACATTTTATGGATGGTAAATTTGATCACAAGAGTTTCAAATGTTTGATGATAGGTTATACTTCGAATGGATATAGGTTATGGGATTGTGAAAATGAATGTGTGAAGATTGGCAAAGATGTGATATTCGATGAATCGACTGAATGCAATGAAAATCTAGAAACAAAATCACTGGTTGTTGTTGAAAAGGGAACGCCTGAGGTTTTGCCTGTGAGTGATGTGAATAAAACTGCACATGAAAGAATGGATGTATGTGACAATGAGAGAGGAGAAAATATTTACAGAAAATCAGATTCACCTGTCCATCAAAATGAGGAAGGCAACCATATTGAGTCATTGAAACACTCATCACGAATCAGAAAAACACCTTTATGGCATGAAGATTTTGAAATGAATTCTCATTTTACGTCATCATATGAAAATTATCTTTCTTTTTCTGAAGATCCAGTTTTGTTCGATCTTTCAGCTGAAGGATTTGTTGATGATGTACCATTGTCTTATGATGAAGTGAAAAATCATCCATGTCGGAAACAGTGGGAGTTGGCAATGAATGAAGAATTAGAATCACTCTATGAAAATGAAACTTGGACACTCGTTCCGAGACCAAAAGGTAGAAAGATAGTTGATTGTAGATGGGTTTTCACAATAAAGAATACTAACTCCGACAAAAATGAAATCAGGTATAAGGCAAGGTTAGTTGCGAAGGGTTATAGTCAGCAATATGGTTTTGATTACTGTGAGACGTATGCTCCTGTAGCAAATATAATCACCATTCGAATTCTATTAGTTTTAGCCATTCAAAATAATCTTTTAATTTCTCAAATGGACGTTAAAACAGCATTTCTTCATGGAAAATTAGAGGAAGACATTTATATGTGTCAACCTCCTGGTTTCATAGATGAGTCTGGTATGGTATGTAAATTGAATAAATCTCTATATGGACTGAAACAGTCACCACGTTGTTGGTATAAACGTTTTGATAGTGTGATGATGAGAGAGAATTTTCGTAGAAGTGAATCAGATAATTGTCTTTATATCAAAATTTTTGACGACATAATTTTATATCTTCTACTCTTTGTGGATGATATTCTTCTGGTGGGAAATTCTACTGCGGAAATTGAAGAAATAAAAAATATTCTCAACAATGAGTTTAAAATGAAATATTTGGAACAAATTGATATTTTTTTGGGAATTAAAATAATTCTTGATGGAGAGAATCAATTGATTAAAATGAACCAAAGTCATTATATTTCCAAACTTCTTCAAAAATTCGATATGATGAATTGTAATCCTATAAAAACTCCAATAGAGGTTAATTTGAGATTGGAAAAGGAAATGGGACCATCAACACAACATCCGTTTAAAGAAGTTATAGGATGTCTGATGTATTTGATGGTGAATTCAAGACCTGATCTTTGTTTTGCAGTCAATTTTCTCAGTCGTTTTCACTCAAAGGCATCAGATATACATTGGTCACATTTGAAAAGGATTTTGAGATATCTCAAATTTTCTAAAGATCTCAGTCTCACTTTTATAAAAAAAATATGATCCTTTGGAAGGATTTTGTCATGCAGATTTCGCAAATGATTTACAAGATCGGAAATCTACTTCCGGGTATATTTTCAAATGTTTTGGTTCTACTGTTTTTTGGTCCACCAGAAGACAATCAACAGTAGCACTTTCTACTGCTGAGGCAGAATATAATGCTCTTGCTGCAGCAATCAGTGAATGTATTTGGTTGAGAGGGTTGTTGAATGAAATGAATATTGTGATAACTGAAGCAACAATAATTCATGAAGATAACCAATCTTGCATAAAAATTGCTACTGAACATAGAAAACATCAGATTAAAACATATAGATGTGAAATATAATTTTGTTCGAGAAGCTTTAGAGTCAGACCAAGTTAGATTGAAATATATTTCATCGCAAAATCAACTTGCTGATATTTTCACTAAGGGACTGCCTCTACATTCATTTGAAATTTTTTTAATTCAGCTAGGATTGTCATGAACATGGATTAAGTGGGAGTGTTGATATAGGTATACCTAATCATTAAGTAATCCATTTACATGACTGATGTTCTTTTGTATAAATATTTGAGTGTTTATTATTGATTATAAATTTTTATAACTGTCACTATTGTCAAATAAAAGTACCTTGATATTTTCTCTTTTCTACTGATTTTTCAACTTTTATTGCTAAAATATATCCATCTGAGGCAACCATTACTTTCGGTTCGATCAAATGTTCCATTTTGTGGTATCAATATGATTGACGCAATACTCGGAAATTACTACATTTTTCAATTTTGTTATATGTACAATCAATATAAACAATAGCTTTTGGAATATCAGGCTTGTTATTGTAGAGCTTATTTGCAAATGGAGAAACGTGTCTTGCAATGTAATTTTCTCTAGCTATTGCCCCAAATCCGATATTGTTTGGTACATCGCTCCATCAAATATAGACGTACGTTGGAAATTATCATGCTAGTATTTTGCCGAGACGGATATCGGATGATTATTTTCCATAATTCATCTGAGACACCATGTCGCAATTTGACAAGAAAAGTCATAAGGTGTTTTTCTGATATAAATCTTATGCCACATTGCTCAATGGATTCACAAATTTCATATAATTCTTGAAACTGCGGTTTCGAAAGTGACGTCAAATATTTGAACTCATCATCGGAAAAACTATTTATATTTTGATAGTCCTTCGCATTGTTATTGGCAGTTGCAGCTGTTCTGAGGCATTGCAAGAATTGGTTCAATTGGTTTATCAAATACGGTCTGTTGACAAAACGCAAACCAGCATATAAAATGTTCAAGAGGAACCCGCGGTTGTCAAGATGATGTGCACAAATTCTAACATTTTGGAAACATAAATGTTAGAAATAATGAAAATATTCACCTCACAATCAATGGGCATTCTGTGAATATTAATGAGGGAGTTAAAAACCATGCAAGTACGGCTTGTTGCTGGAGATAAAACATTGAGACGGAGACAGTTGGGATTATTTTCCAATTGTTTTATGCCATTGAGAAATGCCTGAAAACAATTGAATAATAAAACACTTAGAGTAATTTATTTTTCTTTGTCTGAATCTATAATACGGTATTGTATCAAAGCATGGGGAGGTCTCTTCCGAAATAACTTAATTCAACTCCAGTCTATGCAAAACAAACTTATAAAAATAATATTTAAAAAAACAAAACTACATTCAACTGTACAGTTATATAAAGAACTAGAGCTATTTGATGTTAGAAGCTTGTATGCCTATCATTGCCTGGAATGGATGTTCCATAATGCAAATCGTTTCAGGCGGCCTGAGGAAGACATAAAAAAAAATACTAGAGCAGTACAAAATCTCATTCTAAATACGCCATTATTGAAAAAAAGACACACACAAAGATATATCTTCTTTTTCGGACCTAAATTGTATAATCTCTTACCACATGAGATTAAGAAAATAACAAAATTCAATAATTACAAAAAAACAAATCAAATCTTTCGTTCAAAAAAATACAACGCTAATCAACAATACAATAAATTGATTGATGTTCTTTCTTTTTTATGCTCGCCAGATCTCACAAATATTTCACTTATCAATATTATTTGTACAATTCACAATGCTCCTTGCGGATTGAAGACTAGCACAACACAAGCATACAGCATGCTTAGGTGCAGTCCTTTGATCCAAAAGGAACACTGAAAAATATAATCTAATATCAACGTTATATGTACTTTACTTTTCTGAATAAATTTATTATTATTATTCTATTCAAGATGATGGATATTTTCAGTTGATCGAAATTGCATTTCACAGATTTCCTTCATGTCGAATATAATAGAAATGAATAACAATGATGAATATAATATGTTTCAAATAATAAAAAAAAAAAAAAAAACAAGTTATAATTTCCTCATCAATATCGAGAGGAGGCCTGTCCGCAGCTTGTCTTCTCAATACAGCCATTTCTTGTATATCGGCATTTTCTTCCCCATATATCCTAGTAATTTGCTGAATTCTACAATGTCTATTACAAACAGTTCGCTCTATTTACCAATGCCATTTGGAATACTACATCACTACTTATGAACTATCATAACCAATTAAATGATGAACAACGAATTCCACAAAGAAAATATATCATATTACAATACCTAATAATCTGAAATTAACAATTAGTCTCCGCGTGACAAGTTCACTGACAGATCTTGATTATACATCACCTACTTGATATTATATCGAATATGTGCCAATGGTTTATATTGAATAAAGCGATTAATGAGGTGGGTAATGAAAAACGAAAAAAATAATTAAAGTACATTTTTGCATAAAAAATTTAATGGGAAATATTTCCCTGGAAGGGAACCAAAGCGTTTGCTTTCGACGAGGTCAAAAGCACCATTAATACTAAAGACTTTTACAATGTTGCCAGACGTTCAATAATAGTTTGAAGATGTGGTAGAGTGAGAGCACACATTTTAAAAAAATGTAACAAAAATTCTTGCGTCCCATACAACACCCCCATCATATTCATCGCTCCAATTTCGAAAACACCCAATATAATATGATTATTTATGTTCATGCCTTCCATAGTACTTATTTTAGTTTCATTAGTTCCATCAGTGATAATTATTATTACCTTTAAGTATTGAATTATGTTTATGGAAAATGAGAAATTCCCGACATTCTTACTCCTGACTGAACATTGGTTACAAAATGATGAACCATATATTATTCCCAATTATCTTAGTTTCTAAATTCTGTCGCAAACAAATGTTACACGGTGGAATAATGATCCTGATACATGAAAACATGTCAGATAAATATCCGTTGTTAGATATTTATAAGTATGACAATACGATAGTCGAAGGTGAATTCGAATTCTCGATAGCGCAAAATGAGAAGAATAATTTATATATACTTTGTATTTAGAGGACACCTTCTGGCTTGACCAGCAATGAATCTGAATTCTCAAAAAGATTGGAAACTCTACTTCCATGTATACCAATCAAATTACTAAATCAAACGAACTTACCTGTAATGAAGTTCGATTGTAATTATATGAAGTCCTCGTGAAGTAAATAAGAACAAGTGTAGTTTCCCTAACTCACACCGTATACCACGAATTTCAAAGTAAAAAACCCCTGTGCTCTGCGTTATCACCGGTTCCTACGGTCTAGCGACACGTCAGCTCATTATTTAAAGACTTGTCTGCAGTTGCTGCAATTAATATTGGGGAATAGAACGTAAGACAGGGAGGGAGGGACTTATTTACTTCACGAGGACTTCATATAATTACAATCGAACTCCATTACAGGTAAGTTCGTTTGATTTAGTAATTATATTTCGTCCTCGTTTCGTAAATAAGAACAAGCGTAGATGTTTAAAGATAATTAATTGTGCAACTGTAGACGACAAGAAATGAAATGAATAATAACAATATATATCAATGGTTAATAACGTTTGATATTGTATTATTTATATCAATTATATCAATATAATATATCTGGTAAGCGAAGAAAATAATTCAGAACACTTATACTGTGAGCAAATGAAGAACATTAACATTACACAATATCAAACATATAATAATAACATTGAGTAACCATATAGGTATATAATTCACTATTTGAATATATGATGTATATTTCTAATACGAAACTCATACACTGGTCATTCTAAATGGCCCTTGCATAAGCATTACAATTACAGACAGGTGTTTTATAAAACTTTGTAAAAATGTTTGAATGTTCGGTCCATCCGGCAGCTGACCTTATTGATACTCCTTAAGGCTGGGAAAGGCTAGACACTTTGTCCAAATCCGGGACAGGGGGGGTTTGGAGGAAACAGCAGTGGGCGATTATCAAATCGTCATAAATCAACGGTTATCCTTGTTCAACGAACGATCTTCTCATCTAGTACGGGTGATATCGCGACTGACTTTTTTATTTGCATTGCTCGATAATCTAATATGCGAGTAATATTGGGATGCTGTCTCTCAGTTTTCGAGAAAACAAAACTGGCGTAGACCCAAATCAGATTTGCTGCGGATATTCAACTAGATGATTGTGTATACCAAATCACTTTTTACGACATTTTCTCTAGTCCAAGGACTTTTTTATTCTGAAAAAACCCATAAAGTACGATTTCCCGTTTTTTATCGTTCCCACCGTTATATTTCTGGAAATAATTGAGCGATCGGACTGATTTTTTTTTTAAATTGAAGTATACATGATAGCGCTTCTTGCCATATACAATATTGGTGAAAAATTCATGTTCATCAGTTTCTAGAACTGTAGCAAATTTCAACTTGTTAATTTCGGAATGACAATTTTCAGTAATCGAAAAAAAAAATTTATGAAAATTTTTGTATACATGCTGCGAACAAAATTGAGCCAATAGACGAAATAAGTTTCCAGAATGAAAATTTTTCATGTAGCAGATATCTACATGTACTTATTTAATGAGACAATACTACATTATCGCGCGCTCGGCTCTCTCCTCATACAGTCAGCCAACCGGTCTTTGTGTTCATAATGTGAGTCGAGCTTTCATCAGTATATCGAATGAGAGAAAAATAGACATTATTGGTATGAATAAAGTATTTACCTATTTAATGAGTTGGTATTAAATAACTCCATTCATTTTTTTATGTTGACAAAATAATAGTTGCACATATTGCTGCCTCATGATGGCATATTATGTCTTCTTTCAGTCCAATTCTGGCATCGTATAGGTTAGATAATTCTCCTTCGGTTAGGTATGCCATCATGTGAAATCTGTATAACTTCATAAAACATTGTGTATACTAAACGTTTGTGTGGTATACTTATCCGATTTATCATGAAAGGTTCATGGTATAATATAATGGAAATTGCATTGTTATTAAAAAATCAGACAAATGTTAATTGAAAAGAAAAAAAAAACACGTAAGTTGCGATATAAAATTTTAAAGAATCAAGCATTGTCTTATATCACTCACTGAATATCGAATTTTTTCGTAAAACTGGCAGATGCCACTCGGTCAACATTCAGAGGACAACTATTATGCTTCTGTGGAACCAACAAATCTCTCCGAAATATTCGACGAAAGTAGAAAAATGGCGTCTATACCTATTTGGAACTATGTCTAGTTGGGCAGTATCCCCTACCCTCATTTTTTCAAAAAGTTCAAAAGGGGGTACCCATAAAAAATGAACTTATGAATTTCGTGATTTTATTTTCAATTTTGCGTTAATAGATCTTATATAGATAGATACTGAAAATATTTTCCTGACTTCTTTAGGTTGGATTTCAAGAATGAAATGAATGAAATTATTATGGTTGAAACGAGCAATTTGGAAAATCCATCTTAACGAGTTTTCAAAAAACTAGTCGTATACAATAATACACGTTCAATGTATTACTGACACCCCTTCAATTGTTTATATTTTCAAACCATTTGTCGTCATCTAGATGCTACAAAGGATATTCAACGATTTATTTTTAATAAGCCTTTTTTTGCATGTTTAAAATAACCTGTGACTCCACACAGTCCCAAACAATGAGTGAGAGTAGATGCGATACATTCGCCTGCATGTGTGCGAAACGAGGATCGAACACTTTATCTGATAATCGACGGTATATTCACCGGTAGGTATGATGAATATTTGTATTCTATAAACATTATGAAAAACCATGGTGGCGACGATTTGAATCAAATAATGAAAATATAAGTAATTGATTTGTGCATTATTTCCATATTTGAAAAATTATGAAAAATCAATATAAATAGAAAAAATCAATCTTCAAATCGAAAAAAAACTTGTTGATTTGAAATAAAAATCGGGATGCTTCGCAACTCTTTCAAAATTTGGATAATTAGTCATATAAATTACGAGGTATAACATTAAAATAACCATACGGAGTGATTGGGAGATTGAGAGCTACTTTCAATAACGTTGATAAGTTATATTCTCGGTTATTATGAATATTATTTATTTACGAATAATAATGTATAATGACTATATTTTTCTATCGCCTTTATTCTTCTACTTTTTATTTTATTGATTTTTGAGGACTGCTTTCACTACATATTTTGTATTTTGGATATTCATCCCCCGTTGGTCCCAATATATGTACCATTTTCAGAATCATATACATTCCACATGAGAATACAATATCATTTTCTTCTCCATTTGGATTTTTAGATCTCATTACACCTTTGAATTTCAAAATTTCAAGCTTTTCCTATGCAAATCCGCAAATTCATCATCAGTTGCACCAAGGCATGTGCAGTTGACCTTGAATTTCATATTACTTATTATGGTTCCAATCTATGATATTGTTTTGACTGACTCGTTTTTTCATCTTCATACCTAAGTTGTAAAACAGCGTAAGCTGAACTTCGCCTGTTTTTTTTTTTTGTCGTTTTTGTTTTTCCTATAGGTATAAATTTCCCTTTTTTCTTTACATATTTATATACATATACATCGATGAATAAAGCCCATTTATTATTATTATTATTATTATTATTATTATTATTATTATTATTATTATTATTATTATTATTATTATTTTTATTATTATTATTATTATTATTATTATTATTATTATATCTTGGAGTATCACCAGAGGTCGCAAATATCATCAGCCAATTCGCGCTATGGACTTCTTGTGAAAACACCAGTCCATATTTCGATGTGATTTTTTTTTTCTGTAGAAAGATGAGGATTCAAACTAGGTTCGATACTATTTGAAAACTGATTTTTTTATTATTCGCCAAATTCGATATGTTCAGGAATATTTGTATACCTTTTTTATTTCATATTTTTGAAAATAAAATAGTATTTCCATTAGCTGGATCACTTATCTACTTGATGAAGTCAATAAGTCATGAAAATATTGATCACTTAACTTTTCGAATGACAAGTCTATAGATAAAAAGTGCTCTTTTCGTTATTGCTCACTTTTTTAGCACCCTATACTTCAAAAGTTAGACCTTTAGGATATTATGTTCACTTTTATATTTTTTTAAATAGATTTAAGAATTCCTATATTAAAATGCCGTTAGGTAGCACCCTGTATATATAGTGTCAATACCCGATTGCAAATTATCATTCAGTTATACAATGTTAAATACAACACGGTTTCATATTTATACTGTTCCCTCTCTATTTTTACGTATTGAGATCTGTTTAACATTCAAATCATCGCAATGATAAATCCTAAATCGATCCCCGGTAAATAGAAGTGACTTTTTTCGATATGTTTATATTCTTTCATATTGTATTGTATACCTTCTGGGTGTATATATAAATATTATTATTTGAATATCATACATACCTATTCCTCATTATGTATGAGAATTTCTTCATAGTGAACAATTCAGAATATTTTTATTTTTCACGCAATGCATAATTATTATATACATATAGTATACCATATTTACTAGCAAACCTAGCAAACTGATGCATACAAATTTCTATTTCCTATTCTAATTCCATAATATCACCCGTACTATCGATTGTATCGTGTTTTTAATCTACTTCGTTGAGTTTCACCAGGGGGCGCAAATATCGGATAATTCGTGCGTATTTCTGACGTTGTAGAGCCTCGGCTCTTGAGCTCTGTGGAGACACTAGTCCATATTTTGATCTGATTTTTTGTGTGGAAAGATGAAGGTTCGACCGAGGGAGGATGCTATCTCAAAATTGATTATTTGATGTAGAAATATTTTTTATTTTTGATTCGCCAAATTGGCTAGAAATTGGCTATGTCCAGATATATTTTTATATCTTTTCTTTTCGAAATTTCGAAAAAAGAGATAGTATCCTCCCTAGCTTGATCCTTTATCTACATGATGGGATTTAAAAATCATGAAAATATTGATTGGTTTTCAAATGAGAAGTCTGTTGGAAAAATCAAGAGTTTCCTGCACACATAGTAACGTCTCTCGTTTGATATAATGTTGAAGTTGTATGTTAATGTCAAATTAGAAACATCAATTTGTAATATACTTTTACTTTATGAATAAAGAGTTGATCCAGTTATAGAAATAACAGGTTATGGGCCCAGAGCAATACTAGAATAAATTCTGCGAGAAATTCCACTTGAACACTTGAGCAATCATGAGTGGAAGCCAGATGAGGATTGAACCTTTGGGAAAAGATAACTTCGATACTTGGAAGCTGCAAGTAGAAGCAGTAATAGTAAAAAACGAGTTATGGGGGTATGTGGATGGATCTATCGTCAAACCAAGTGCTGAAAATCCTACACCAGAATTGATGAAATCTATAGAGAATTGGGAAATAGGTGATAGGAAAGCAAGATCGGACTTGATTCTGTGTATTAGCCCATCTGGATTAAAACAAATAAAATCTTGTAAAACTTCAAGAGAAATATGGATCAAACTGGAGAGTATTTATCAATCAAAAGGACCTGCAAGAAAAGCAACTCTTTTGAAGAAACTTACACTGAATAAAATGCTTCCTGGTGGAAATGTACGTGAACATTTAGCACAGTTCTTCGATATAGTGGACAAATTATCTGAAATGGAACTGTTTATAAATGAAGAACTTTTGGCAATAATGCTATTGTATAGTTTACCAGAAGAATTTGAGAATTTTCGTTGCGCCATAGAATCTCGAGATGAATTGCCGAAACCAGATGCTCTGAAAATCAAAATACAAGAAGAATATGATGCGAGAAAAAGTAAAGGAGATGAAACAGTACAAGGTGCAATGTTTGCAAGAAATAAGAAATATCACAAGTTTGCGAAAAATGAAAACAGCAGCAATAAAATCGAAAATCCAGCGTCAACCGATTTTAAGTTCAAGTGCCATAAGTGTCATAAGGTAGGACATAAAGCTATTAATTTTGAAACATTGAAGAAAAACTCAAAGCAATCTGCAAGTCCAGCAGAAGAAAGTTTTTTGACTGAAATGCCACAAGATGACGTTTTGATGATAGGTGATAAAACACATAATACATGGTGTTTGGATAGTGGCTGTACATCTCATATGAGTATTGAGAAAGAAAACTTCAATGAACTGAATCCGTGTTCGAGAATGTTGAATTTGGCAAATGATTTCTCAACAGAAATAAAAGGAATCGGAGAAATCTCAATACCAGCTACAGATGGAAAGAATCAGAAGTCACTTCGACTGAAGAATACCTTGTATGTTCCAGATTTACGAATGAATCTGATGTCAGTGTCAAAAATCACGAGTTAAGGATATGAAGTACTATTCAAAGAAAAAGAAGCAGTGATTTTTAATGAAAATAAGGAAGTTGTAGCTGTTGCAGACCGAATCAATGATTTGTATCTCCTCAAATCATTTCATGACGAAGTTAGTATCGCATATCAAGAACCTAATTCAAGAATAGATATGTGGCACCAGCATTTTGGACACCTAAATGAAGCTGACTTGAAAGAAATAAATCAAAAAAAACTTGTTTTTGGAGTGCATTTTTGCAAAAATGAAAAGTTGACACTGTGAGAAGTATGTTTGAAGGGAAAACAAACACAAACTCCGTTTCCAGTTATGCAATCAGATAGAACAGATGAATTATTGGAAATTGTTCATTCTGATGTTTGTGGTCCCATGAGGACACAATCGGTCTGATTCTCTAAGGAAGTGGTTATCTCAACAACTGTCATTTGGGTGGCAAATAGGAAGGTCAGTTGTTATTTGAATCACTTTCCGAATTTTCAATTCTCTAACGTCAAAATGGAAAAAAAATTAACAACTTGTCGTTGGTTTACCACTGATAAAGTGACTAATTTATACACCAGATTTTAGGATATAGATTTGAAGAGGCAGTTATGAAGGAAATTTGTTACAGTTTTCAGGATTTGAGTCGCTCAGGAAATAATTATATGGTAGGATAATCGATATTATTGAGAACCTATACCTTCCTACTGAAAAAAATATCATAAAAATATCTACATATATATGCTCAAGAAACAGATAGCATCCAATAATATAGAGCCTTATGAAATTATACAAACCAAGAATATTGATGTTAATGATGTCTCTGATAGAACCAATGATGTTCAACATGGTAGAATGTAGTATTGCTACTGAAAAATTAGATACCTAGCTGAATCAATGAGCAATGATCCTCTGTAATAATATGCATTCAAGGATATATTTATACCTACCTCACTAGGTTCATTAACAAAACATATAATTATTATTCCTGCAATTATTCACGAAAAACTTGGCAGTACCGGACACAGAAAAAAATGAGGTTAGACGTTGAAATTGCAGAAAAACAGCAAACTATAATAAAAAAGAAGAGGAGTTACCAACTTTTCCGCATTTATTTACCACTGAGTGGAAATGTAAGAAATTAGCAACCTTGATAAATTTCGTATTTGAAGAATACCACATATGAGTAGTGGAAAATCTAAAGTGGTTAAAAAAGTAGTTGTTAACAACGTTACTAATGTATCCACCGTATTAACCACTTTTTAAAGAATCGGACCGATTCTATATGAGGAGCGAAATACTTTGCAATTTTCATTGATGATAAATCTAGATGGTGTGAAGTATATTTTCTGAAAACAAAGTCCGAAGTCCTAGAAGCATTCAAGAAATACAAAGCATATGCAGAAAATCACACAGGCAAGAAAATAAAATATTTACAATCAGATAATGGTTCTGAATATTGTAATACGGCCTTCGATGTTTTTCTCAGTAGCAATGGAATTCGAAGAAGATTGACTGTGACTTATACTCCACAGCAAAATGGAAATTCAGAAAGAAAAAATAGAACATTAGTAGAAATGGCAAGATGCAGTTTGATTCAGTCGAAATTGCCACCGTCGTTCTGGGCAGAAGCGGTTTCAACTGCAAACTACGTCAGAAACCGATGTCCATCAAGATCTTTGAATGGTGAAACTCCGTATCATCTATGGAATGAGAGAAGACCTACTGCAGCACATTTCAAAATTTTTGGATGCAAAGCTTATGCTCTGAATAAAAATACATCAAAGGGGAAATTCGATGACAGATCAATAGAATGTATATTTGTTGGATATTCAAACGAAGCAAAAGCGTATAGATTGTTTGATCCGAAAACTAAGAAAATTATAGTTAGCAGAGACGTAAAATTCTTGAACCAATTCAATGATCATGATGAATATGAAGAATTTGTTGAAGAGACTGAATCAGTGTTAAGTAGGGGAGAAAAAATGATAACAATTGATGAAAATCCAAGAATCATAGAAAATATAGAAAATGCTGAGAAAAGTCATGAATATCTGGATGAAGAAGAAAACTCTGAAGATACCACTGAAGAAGTAGTCATTGAAACTAGAGATGTTTCCAGTGGATCGAAAAGAGGAAGAGGAAGACCAAAAATTATACGAGATGGAAAACGAGGCAGACCGAGGAAAGAGTATAAAGAAAAACCATTGTTTGAAAATTCATCATCATCAGAAAAATCAGAGTCAGAGTCACAATCACATGAAGGAGATGATTTTGTTGCTGTTGCCCTCAACTCAATCAGTGTAAATGAAGCTCTCTCTAGTCCGGAAGGAGAAGAATGGAAACATTCTATAAAGAATGAGTATATAGCACACATCAAGAATAGAACTTGGGAAATCGTAGAATATCCTGAAAATAAGAAAATCATAGGAAATAGGCTTGTTCTATAAACTAAGTATAAAGCAGATGGAGGGATAGAAAAGAGGAAAGCAAGACTAGTAGCAAAAGGGTATTCACAGCAATATGGCTCCGATTTTCAAGAAACGTTCGCTCCTGTAATAAGATCAAGCTCTATAAGACTTTTGGTGGCATTGTCTACGGAACTCAAATTAACAGTTCATCAGATGGATGTAGTAACAGCTTATTTGAATGGGGATTTAGAAGAAACTGTTTACATGGATGTACCTGATAAACTAGAAGAAATTTTGAATGAAATAAAAAATGAAAATCAACAAGAACATTCAGAAGTTGTGAAAACATCAAAATTATGGCTGAAGAAAATGAAAGGTGAAAAGAAAGCATGTTTAATTAAGAAAGCCCTGTACGGACTTCACCAGTCTGGTAGACAATGGTATAAAAGACTTGACATGGAAGAATATAATTTTGATTGGCATTTACGTTGATGACATCATAATAGCAGCAAGCAATGTACAAGAAATGTTGATTTTGAAAAGGAAATTATCTAATGCATTCGAAATGAAAGATCTAGGCCCAATAAATTATTGTCTTGGAATCGAATTCAGACAAAATTTTGATAATGATGAAATTGCATTATGTCAGAGGAAATTCACGAAGAAAATCCTTGAAAAATTTGGAATCGAAAATTGTAAACCCATCAGTACACCTCTTGATGTAAATGTGAAACTAACATTGCCAGATCATCCTGAAAACGAATTTATGAAGCAGTATCCGTACCAGTCTTTAATAGGATCTCTTATGTACCTAGCAGTCTCCACCAGACCAGACATAGCATATACAGTAAGTATGCTAAGTCAATTCGATACCAACTATGGTATTAGTCACTGGACAGCAGCAAAGAGGGTTCTTCGCTACCTGAAAGGCACAGTAGATTATTCACTAAAATTTAAGAAAACAGGCGAAAAACTCAATGGCTACGCTGATGCAGATTGGGGCTCATGTTTACAAGACAGAAGATCATATACTGGATATATTTTCAAGATGGCAGGTGCAGCTATTAGTTGGGAAGCACGAAAACAACGAACAGTTGCATTATCAAGTACTGAAGCCGAATATATGTCGCTGACTGAAGCCGCTAAGGAATCAATTTACTTTCAAAACTTCCTGAAAGAACTGAAACTGCCAGAAGAAAGAATAATAATATTCAGCGATAATCAGGGAGCAAAACGTTTGGTCGAGAACCCTGTATTTCATTCCCGTACCAAAGATATTGACATTAGACATCACTTCGTCCGAGAAGTATACAAGATGGACTTGATTGAGATAGCGTATTTATCTACGAATGAAATGATAGCGGATGTATTGACAAAATCTCTGAATGGTCCGAAACATACATATTTTAGAAATGAACTTGGAGTTGTACTTACTGGTGTTACCTGAAACTTTGAGAGGGGGTGTTGGAAATATCAAGAGTTTCCTGCACACATAGTAACGTCTCTCGTTTGATATAATGTTGAAGTTGTATGTTAATGTCAAATTAGAAACATCAATTTGTAATATACTTTTACTTACTTTTTTTCTTACTTTTTGCACAACTTCAAGGATTATCGAGAAGAAAGAAAAAGCATTGAATCTAAAATTTCTTCAATTAAGGGTAAAAGCATCTACTTCGAATGCTTGGGGGTCTGGGTGCCGAGAAACAAACAAAGAACATTTCGAATTAATTCGAGTTGCAAAAGGCTCTATATCTGGTGGGCCAAATCTGAAGATTTTATATATATATATATATATATATGTTTTTTTTGTGTTATATTAAATGTTAAGCTTGTATCTGCAATCACATTTTCTTTGCTGTTAATGTAAGAAGCGAAAATAAACAGATCTTTGCTTTCACACCACTGCCAATTTTCACGGCAAATGGAGTTTAGTTTGGGATACTGAATACCTCCCATTCTATTCATGAAGGCAATGGCCGTTGTGGTGGTGGCAAGAGGATGTTTTGAAATTCAAGTCCCCTGGCACATGTTCCTTCTTTTCATCTGAGGACCAAAAGCCATGAGACCTAACCTTATCAGAGTATACACCCCAGCCTGTTAAGGAGCCATCTGAAAAAACTTCTAGATGGAATTTGAGCAATATTCTATATATGATATCCACCACTTGAGGTCATCATGTAACAATGAAGAAACGGTCATAAATCCATCATAATTTCCGTCTGATCATTTCAATGCCAAAAATGTTTCTCTTTGTAATAACTTGGTGTATAACCAACCATAAAGAATATCTGGACATACGGATCAGTCACTACTTTTCAAGTTATGGTTATGGATATATTCAAAAAATGCTTCCCCTTAACAAAATATCAAAATCAAAAACAAAAAATCTTGGGTCACTACTGGATTGAAAGTTTCTGCCAGAAATCTCAGATCTCTTCGGACTATCAGAAAGTTCACATCAAATGCAAGCTTTGTTACATATTTTCATGAATACAGAAGTATTCATAGGAATCTAATTAAACTGGCTAAGAAAAACTATTACGCAAGTAGGATTGAACTATCAAAAAATGAACCCATAGAAAAATGGGCCATTATAAACGAATAACGAGAAAAATCGAATATATTGCCATCAAATATAAATATCGAACCAAACATACTGAATGAGTATTACTGTACAATTGCCAAAAGTATGACAGACCTGCTCGCATCTCAACGTGACCCCTTGGGTTATCTAGACAACATTCACTATGAATCTAATTTTGTGTTAACTCCTACAAATTGTACATGAAATCAAGTTAACTCTAAATGATATAAAAAAGGATAACACAGCAGGATGGTATAAATAAAATACTTTTAGTTAATTTACCTACCAAAGGGTTATACATATTAGCAGATCTCATCAAAAAATCTTTTGTAACAGGAATATTTCCCGCAGGCTTGAAAACGGCTGTTGTTTTACCTCTTCACAAATGAGGTGATAATACCAATCCCTCTAACTTCAGACCAATATCCCTACTATCTACTATATCTAAAGTAATTGAAAAATTGGTAAAGAAAAGATTGTTGCAATTCTTATCGAATGAAAACCTCTTAAACAAATGTCAATTCGGATTCCAAATCTCAAAGAACACGAATGATGAAACCTATTAATTTGAATGAGGGAGAATCCATTGCAGCAGTTTTTTGTGACTTCTCGAAAGCCTTTGATTGTATAATTCACGGAATACTGCTTCAAAAAATGCATTGCCATGGCATAAGAGGAGCATCCCTCAACTGGTTCAGATCATACTTGGAGAAAAGAACACAGATGGTAAAAGTTGGTAACAAATACTCCAATCCCTCAGATATATATTGTGGAGTACCTCAGGGATCTGTTCTGGGACCGGTTTTGTTCCTACTATACCTGAACGACCCACTTTCAATCAATATTGATGGAGCCTTCACCTTATTTGCAGATGATACCACATTATTATGGCATGGAAAAATACCGAAAACCTGAAGGAAATAGTTGGCTCAGATCTGGCAGAAGTTAAGGAATGGTGTGACTCAAACTTCCTCTGTTCCAATTTAGATGAAACCAAAATTGAAAATTTCAAATTTACCTTGGACAATTTGATATAAGTTGGCAACACAGTCGAAGAAACACAATGCACTAAATTCCTTGTTTTGTACATTGATAACAAATTAAAATTCAATGAACACGTCAAATTTGTATGTAAGAAGCTACCCCAATAAACCTAGCACAACCATTTTCGAATTTCAAAATCGTAATAGTGTAGATTGTAGGAGGGGTCGTTAAGGCTGTGCAGCCTCTCAAGCACCTCGACCTATTGGATCTTTTGTGCATAACCCTTCCAGGAACTTGAGCCTCTTGCAGAAGAGTGCTGGGCATTCACATAGCATGTTCTGCAGTTTCAGCGAAGTTCTCGCAGTAGCGGCAACTATCACTCTCTGTTTTACCCATCTTTTTGAGGTGGTACCTCAGAGGGCAGTGTCCAGTGAGGAGTCCCGTTACCAGTTTCAAGTCTTTTTTGTTCAACTCGAGAAGATGTTTAGCTTTGCTTGGCGAGAGGCTCACTAGCCTTTTCGCTTGTCTTTGTCCTGGCACTTTATTCCAGTGAGATTTCATTTCATCCGCTTCCCAGCGTCGGAACTCTTCTCTCAAGTGGGCTTTGGAAAGTCCACAGAAGGGTTCTGGCCGAGAAATTGTGTATTTGCCCCTTCTTTGGCAAGGCAGTCTGCTTCCTCATTGCCTTCAACTCCCTTATGACCTGGCACCCACATCAAAGTGACCTGGTTGTTCGCTGCCAGTTGTCTTAGGGATTGTTTACAGTCCCAAGTCAGCTTAGAATCACAAGTGTATGACTTCAGAGCTTTTAGTGCTGCTTGGCTATCTGATAGAATATATATTTTTGCCCTTCGAGTGTCCCTTTCGAGGCACTCCTGGGCATGTACCTCTGCTTGAAAGATGGTTGGGGTACCAAGGGATTTTGAGAGCTTGAAATTTGGCCCTGTAACTCCCACTCCAGCCCTTTCAGCCATCTTGGATCCATCAGTATACCATACCCTTCCCAGTTGAGGTCCGTTATCTGTGCAAATTTGGTGGTAATAGTAATTTATTACTAATAGTAATAGTAATTTATTACTAATTTATCACTAATTTATTACTAATTTATTACCACATTCCCGAATTTATTACCCTTCATCAAGACAAAAAACCAACGGTTCTGCTAGCTTTATATAAACCTGGCAGAACCACAACTTCAAAAATATTTTTTTATAGTTGACATAGGGCATAATTTGTTTCTCTTTTATTACTAATTTATTACCATATTCCCGAGTTTTTTACTTTCCATTTCAAGGATAAAATCATCAATTCCAATATTTCGATCTAAACCTAGCATTTTGATACACCTAATATTCTAGAAGTTATGACTTGTCTAATAGATTCGTTGACACAGGGTATATGGTCAAAAATTGAAACGACCAAACAATGGCTTAGTACTTTCAACCCCCCTCCGGACTACAAAACTAATAATCTGGATACCGGATCTATCGTAAGCATGACTAAGAGGAAAAAAGCAAAAGACTGCAATAAGAGGACGATAAGAGCCTGTAAAGAGATTCAAATAAACCAAGGACCGAATGAAATTTCTATACACGGATACTTGGAGTTTTGGTTCTGCAGGATGATATCGAAATAACAGAATTGATGATGTTTTCCTTAAATTGGAGAGTACAAATTTCGGGAATATGGTAATAAATTAGTAATAAAAGAGTAACAAATTATGATCTTTGTCAAGTATGAATAAAAAGAGTTTAAGGTGTGGTTCAGCCAGGTTAATATAAAGCCAGCAGGGCCGTTGGTTTTTTCGTCTTAAAGAAGGGTATTAATTCGCCTATGTGGTAATGGATTAGTAATAGATCAGTAATAAACTGTGGACTGTATGAAATTTATATTCACGGATACTTGGAGTTTAGGTTCTGCCTCGGGTTCTGCTATAGGTTGATATTGAAATATCAGAATTGATGATTTTTTTCTTGAAACGGAGAATAAAAAAATCGAGAATGTGGTAATAAATTAGAAATGAATTAGTAATAAATAAGTAATAAATTTGTAATAAATTAGTAATAAATTAGTAATAAATTAGTAATAAATTAGTAATAAATAAGTAATAAATTAGTAATAAATTAGTAATAAATTAGTAATAAATTAGTAATAAATTAGTAATAAATTAGTAATAAATTAATAATAAATTAGTAATAAATTATGGACTAAATGAAATTTCTATACACGGATACTTGGAGTTTTGGTTCGGCTAGGTTTAGATCGAAATATTGGAATTGATGATTTTTTCCTTGAAATGGAAATTAAAAAATTTGGCAATATGGTAATAAATTAGTAATAAAAGAGTAACAAATTATGCCCTGTCAACTATAAAAAAATATTTTTGTAGGTTTGGTTCTGCTAGGTTTATATAAAGCTAGCAGAACCGTTGGTTTTTTTGCCTTAATGAAGGGTAATAAATTCGGGAATGTGGTAATAAATTAGAAATAAATTACTACACTATTACGATTTTGAAATTCGAAAATGGTTCTGCTAGGTTTATTAGGGTTAAGAAGCTGGCCCCTGGTTCTTTTGCTGTGAGAACAGTATCCAATGAACTTGACATATTCTCAGCTAGGTTAACGTATTTTGCACTAGTAGTCTCATATGCGCTATGGAATTGCTTTTTGGGGATTCTGTAATCAACAACTCATGCACCAAGTCTTTGTGCTATAGAAAAGATCTCTGAGGTATTTATGCAAGGCTGGCTACAGGGATAGTTGTAGGCCTCTTTTTATTCAATATAAAATCTCAACTATGGTCCGCTTATTCATTCTTGAGGTGGTGTGTCTCATCCATAAGAGACATCTCACTAATTTACCAGAACAGAGACCCCATTTTACTCAATAGAACAAAGATATTCATTTACCTAAAGACATGTTTGACAAAACATTCCAATATGTATGAAGACATAAGAATATATAACCATTAACCAATAGCAATAGAGATATCTTCAATAAAAATAAATTAAGAAAATCAGTCAAGGAGCTGCTTCTTGAAAAAGCCTACAGTAGTACCATCATGACAGATTTTGAAGATCGCTGATATCTTCAGATTCTAAGCTTTTTGGAGTGTGATGTTATGTTTTGTGTCAAATAAATAACTTGATATACTTAGTTACCATCATGTACTTTTATTTTTTATTTTATTTTTTCTGTGACAAATGACGAATGCGCATACCTATGTACGTCGACTGAATTTTATTTATTGTAATCGAATTCTTTTCATATCTATCTATATTGATGAAATATAATAGATGTCTATAATGTTCCTATTGATAGTCAGCAAATATAAAAATGGAAACCTCTATCCGAGTGGAAGACGAATTAGAAAAAAACCGACGCTGCCCAGATTCAAATTTTCCTATTAGAAATAAAAACGTTCTATCGATCATTTTCACTTTTCCCAGATGGTTCATTTTTTATTCCAACACAGCTTGAACCCACAAAATTCACTTAACTATCTGTACCTTTTATATTAATAAATTCATATATCTGGTGTGATTGTTATCTCTAATATTCACCCTCTCTTAGATTTATTTTGATCTCCACATTCTCACGTTTCGCTATTTGTGAACAAGTTTCTTAAACTCGTCATGCAAATGGTTCATCAATTAATAACTATGAAACTAGTCATAGTATCAAACTGAATTTTTGGGACAGTGTTGAGGAGAGAATGATGAATATATTAAATAATAATAAAGGAACTTCACCGAGTTAATCGTGAATTACAAGGTGATTTCTGAATCGTTGATATTTTGACATTTTTATCATCGAAAATGTTCAGTATCACCCTATATATTCCAACGAAATCATATTTTTACGGTATCAGCTATCTTCAAAGGATGATAATTCACTCGAATATACAGGATGTGTAAGAAAGAATCGGCCATATATTTCACCAATTTTTCAAAACACCCTTTACGAAAGGTATGAATTGTGATTAATGATGGAATAAGAATAGTATATTGCATGCCAAAATAACTTCAATATTTCATTATTACATCGAATTTTCTGATATAACTAAAATGTTTCTATTTTTCACCTCATTTTACACTGTTTATAATGATATAATCTGCACCATCTGAATGATATTAAGTAATATGAAGGTACGTTGATGATAAGAGCAAAGAAAAAATGCAGTAGTCACTTTCAAATCCCGAGAAAATAATTAAATAAAATTTACTGATTTTAACTTGAATGCCCTGCATTTCAAAATCTATCCATCAACGAACTTTGTAATTCCGCATGTTCAATCAGTACATTGAATACTACAATATACTAAAAATTCAGACAATTTAATTGAGAACCATTTTACCCACAAAAAGTGCGGGGTCCTTTGACATGTCAAATGGTGCATTTTTGAGACAAAATGGGGCCGTATCTACGATAATACTTGAGACCGGCGCATTTTAACTTCAGATTAGTAATCAGGGAGTCAAAATACCTAAGTTCCACAAAAATTTTTGTTCAATGCGATAAATGAAGATTTACCAAAATCACATATCATTTATGAAAAATGAACAATATATGAAAAAGTTAAGAGGGGGGTTGAAAATATATGCCAGGACCCTTTACATTGTCTAACTAAAGTAATAAATTACAATACCTAGCAAGTCCTGTAGTTGTTTCTTGAATTCTAAGATAGTGGTATTCAACTTAGTGGGAACATCATATTTCTTTTTGTTATATATAACTTTCACATCAATGCTATCCTCATCATCAGCATTGCTGGGATTTCTATCATCTATTTTTTCCACTATATTTGTTTTAGGGATTTTGCTGTCAGATGGCTTTATTAGCTTATCACTCTCATCTTTGGTACAGTTTCCTTCTATGTTTTTCAAATTCTTGCCCTCAGAGATATCACTTCCTGAACCTGAAATATTTATCATAAGAATAATATACCCAATGAATATTTGCTGAAACGATTTAAAATTCAAATATGAAAATGTGCTTTCAATGATTTGAAATATTTGAATAGGCCAGTAATATAATCAAAATATGAAAATGGGTACATAACCTAGAATAAGAAATAATGAATTCAAATTCACCTAAACACTCCATATCGTATTTTATTCTGAATTTACATGTAATGGTAATAAACCATTTAAGATCTTGAAATACTAGGACTTGAATCAGGTTTTCAATTTTTTTGAACTTTATACCATTCCTACAGAAAGAAAATCGATCATTCCACATAAATATAAATAATATATATATAAATGTAACTCAAATTTCAGTGTTGCCAACCACGATTAGAGGAGTTCGGTCCAAGTTGCCAACATTATTTATTTGTGAAAACATAAGGTTCTTATTAAATTAAGGGCCAGTTTATCAATGCAGGGTAAGGTTAATATAACCCAAGGTTAACAGCTAACTCTGTTTACCTAATGTTATTCCTATACTAAACCTATACTCGTTGGTTATTCATTCTACACCTCGCGAAACAAATGCTACAAAGCGGTGCAAAATACATGAGGTGTAGGAGAGTGCTACACTTTGCATACAAACGAAAGGGGCCATAAAAACTAAGCCTAAACTTCATCGTTTTTGCGAGCTCATGCCTTTACGGCGAATAACACAGAGGTGGTCTGTGGCGAATAATGTTGTTCCTGTAGTTGATCCCAATGGAATTCTATGTCGCCAATTTGACCTATGTGAAAGGGACTGCCAAAGCTGGCTGCTCCAATTTCCGAATATACCCGATTGGCCAGTGGCGCGCACCTCCTCTATTATCAGGTCACAAAATGCATTGACGGTGGATTTATGCAGAGATTTTAAGTCGTTAGTTTTGAGTCGTAAGGAAAAATGAACCATTTATGCAAGAAGTTTTAAGGACTGTCAATAGTGTCAGTCCTGTACTTTTCGTGATTTGTTTCCTCATTTCCTTCGATTCAATTCAAATCTTCAATCTATATCCTATTCTCATTTATTTTTATTTGTTTAAAATGCATTCAACTTCTGCTATTTGTTATTTGCAAAATCAGACGCATGCGCAAATCGATCGAGTTTTAAATCGTAAGTCGTAAGAGATAAATGTTGGCCATCTTTTCTTAGGACTTAAAACTTATGACTACTGCATAAATGGTGACATTGAAAATCAACTTCTTATGAATTATTACTTAAAACTTGAGACTTAAAACCTTTGCATAAATCCACCGTTAGTCAGCCAGCTCAGGAGCTCTGCTTTTGATTTGTAGAAAATAGTAATCCTCAATAATAATATAATAATAATAAGTTTATTCAAAATTACTAAGATTTACAAATATATTGTGTGAAATATGGCATATAAACATAAAAAATAAACAAACTTGAAGATAACCCATTAGAACCAGGTATGGTCGAGCATGGGCATATTTAACAATTTGTCTTAATTTGCCTATATTCATTTTGTTCTTGTATCTATTATTTTACATAAATCACAGATCTAAGTATTATTTATATAAATTTTTTAAACTGTTTAATATAATTGAAGATCATTGAAATTCTCTACTCAATTCCTAACAACTAACTATTGACTAAATTTCTAACAACTAACTATTAACTAAAATATGGATCAGTTCTCGATCGGTGGTGAATAAGTAGTTTTTGAAAATCTTTTTGATGAGCTGAATCGAATTTATCTGCATCAAGTATATTTATCTGCATAAGGGTCATAAACCTCTAAAGCTTTAGCAGAATTGATTTTCGTTTTCCGATACCTTACTAAACTACTACCGATATGGCCTCAAAATTAAATCGGAATATTCTTTTATGCTCGAGAAAATCGAAATCAAAAATAATTATACAGCACAATATTTCTGCTGACGTCACCTGGTAGATCGGGATGGTATCGTGAAAATATCGAGAATAATAGCACAAAGTAATAGGTTATACTACCTATACTCTATAGGTCTGTTCGCTGTTTATGCATGAAATTTATATTGTACACTACATTTTCTTACACCCACTGGTCGTTGTAGATGAGTGTAGTGAAGTGAAGTGTAATTAGTTCAACATCTGTTCGGTGCTTTTATTCTGCTTTATGCTAATCCTAGGATTCTGATTTTGAGGTTATGATTATAATTATTTTGCATTTATTTATGACTTGTGAATCTCTCTCGAATGTATCAAAAATGCACAGTGATGATGAAATCATCATTGTGAATTCGGACGATGAATTGTTGACAAGTTCATCTGACGATGATCAATCAATGACATTGATGTCAATATTCTTTTGATGCTATCGTAAATGGGGACAAAAGATTCCCGGGTAACAAATATAAGCATTACGTACTTTGTCGAAGAAGTTGTTTTATTTTTCAAAATATATCTTTATCATTATATACATCTAACCCCATATTTTCCAATATCCATTTGCACTACACTTATCACACCTCCTCTAAATCGATTGTAACAACTGGTTTTTTCGTGCTACAACATTTTAACAACGAACATAGTGTAGTGTACACGGGAAATCACCGAACGGTATCAGTGTTACACAATCTACTATTCTGTACAATAGTGTAGTTAATGGAGACACAGCGAACAGACCTTATGATAATAGGGAATAATTTTTTGACATAAGTGAGATAAGTCAGATGACAATATGTCAATTTTCAATTAAAAATTTTTTCGATTACGAAACTAATTCAAAATATTCAAAAGGGCGCATTTATTGATTGTTTATCATCTATATAACGCAAATCAGGTATTTTATATGATTTAATAATATTCCTATAGGATTTTCTATACCACCTCTGCGAAGTCAATGAGACGATTGAACAGACGAGTGAAATACATTTGGAGCCAAGGTGGATAAAGGATGGTGAAACAGCTCTTCAATTGTTCCTGCGAAAAACTTGTAGACCGTTTGGGAAGGTAGTAATATTTCAGCTACTTGAATGAAGATGGCGGTAAGATCGATTATCGAAAAAGATTTCTGTTGCTTACGTATTTCTGTGGTTCGCATCTGACAGATGTGACTTGAAACGGCATTAAACAATATATTTTCTATAAATCTGGAATGAATATTGATATTTTGACTCTTCTCAGTCATTTTTCATCTAGAACAGATGAAACTGATAAAAAGACGACAGAAGCACAGTTTCTGTTTTACCGACACAAGGTATGTCGCCATCTCTGTTAATTTCAGGAAATATTACTACGGTATGAAATCAAGTAGGCAAAGGTCTACAGTTTATTCTAGTGCTTGTTAATAGGAAGCTGTTTCACCATCCTATATCCATCTTGTTTGGAGCTTATCGTTTTCCAGATTAATAATAAGGGTGAGTCAAGGAAACACTTTGAACAGAAACAAAGGAAACGGAATTTATTAACAACAAAATAACAGAGAATGAAAAATGGCTGACCCGTCCACGGACGCCCGTATAGCGCTGTGGTATAGCGTCCGGGACGGATGGAAGATAAATGTAAGAAGAAAAAGCAGAAAAGAGAGAATCGATGCTCGCTCCACCGTATATGCCGTCGCTCGACTGACAGTGACAGCTCGGATGTCAGGGCGCTGCTGTCACGGCTGGTGGTTCTGTCACAGGTTCTGTGGTACGGGTGGAGACGAGTTCTGGTCGTTTCGCGCCTCGGGATGAGGACTTGCTTCCTGCGGTTGTCCCGAGGTGGCGGTAGTTGTTTGTGTAGTTGGCTGCTGCTCTCGACCACCACATACACTATAAAATAGAGACATAAAAATTAAGAATTAATTCAATTAATAACTTATTTATTGTCTGGGAAAAGATTAAATAAACAACACAAGTTGATATTATTATTACATATTCACCAAAGTCAGCTAAATGGAAAAAAAATCTAGTCTTCCGTGCACTATAATGTCTGCCCAATCAGCGAAAATCGCCTACAGTGATCTATTTAGGTTGATTTAGGCCTGGTAGTCAGCGCCGCTTATAATGAATTATTTTCGTATTTCTATAGGGAAAAATCACGGAGTGGGCGACATCTATAATTGATCGCATGAACTACTCGAGAGGTGAACAACAAACTAACCTCCATATGTTCATATGGGTAAAGTGTGAACTTTATTCATTAATTTCAGTGATTTAAGCATTGAAAGTGTTGTATTTTGATGATATTTTGTGAAGAATTGTTGTTAATAGACCACACAATCTGAAAATGCAAGAGATTAGAAGAGGTGATATGGAGATAAAATCGCGAAAAATATGCTTGTTCCATAATGCTCTAACATACTCAAGGCTTTGCACTTTGCATAAATTTCCTTCAAATTCTAAGCAGAAGATGGGCAGGATTTGGAAAAACCTAAATCCTAAGGCAAGTAGCCTAGAAATGGAAGATGATCTTGAAGATAGAGAAAGCAGCTATCTCGGAATTTATGTTTGTAGCAAGCACTCATGATGATTGTTTCAGTGGTAAGTTCGATTTTTCATTATTGTTGTCACTATGCTACCACCTCTTCTCCACCTCATTTGGTTCATTTTAATCATTTTGTAATTTATTACAGGCTCAGGCAAATATCAAATAATCATATGCAGTTGGAGCAACATGGAAATGAACAAGTAGGGAAGATTTATAAAGAAGAGAGTTCCACTGTAAATACAAAACCAACAACAACCTATATGACACACAACAATAATGTTCCTGATAATTATATGAAGTTTTGGGTGATTCTGGTGTTGTGTATTATCATCTGCTTGCTTGGCAGTGTTATTTGGATTTAGGAATTTTAACATGTTCAAGAATGTTTATTATTGCATTTTTTATGAGTTGTAGTCTTTCTCAGTCTGAAGGGAATCTATTTCATTCACCAATGATTAAAAGATTTGAATACTGATTTGTTATTATTGTGTTACATTTCCCAAATTATTCTATTAAGAAAAACATATGACATGCTAAAGAAAGCCATTTACTCTTATTTACCCAATAAAACTATGTATTTTTTAAATCATTTATTTGAACACTATCATTTCTTCTAAATGAGTTTATCAAATCTCCACAAAATGATGAATCTATATCAACTGTCACTTCCTGGTAGTTTTTGCACTTCACTTTGTTCTAATAGGTATATCTATTTGAATACATTATCATATAATCTAGGTTCCTTAAAATAAAAACAAACCAACATAGAAAAGAAAACTGATAAGTCAAAAAGGTGGAGTTTATATGCTTCCAGTCAAAATGGCCAATAAATCTTTTCAAAATCGAATTATACAACATTAACAATAAATCTGCTTTACTGGAACATTAAAATAAACCCATATCATATCTCATCTAGTTTCATGGTGATTTCATGTGAGCATTGTGGAGGATCTCAACACAAAACTTTTTATGATTTCTTCATTGAGGCCTTCAGTTCCAATATTGTGATTGCTGAAACACTTTCACTCCACATATAATATCCGAAATTGACATTTCGACTTTCACACAGGCATTTTAAAAAGAATTTCAGGAACTAAGAACTGAAAAACTTCGAATAAAAACCGAAATTGATACCTGGACTTTGGTGGTATTTAACAAGAATCCAGTGACAATAAAACGGAAACGTCGACAACAAACCCTAGATACAACTTCAATCCAATATTCGAGTACGAAAAATCGACTTAAATCTCTGAGATAGCTGAAATTCTATTCAATAAAAACTTTGGTTTAACAAGAGATCAAATGACAGATTATTTGTTGTTCACCCCTCGATCCGACATTTTGACATTTACAGCGCCATCTGGCGTTTCGTGATTTTTCCCTATCTCTATTTTTAACATAACCACAGTTTTTCAAATAAATAAATAAAATGACGCCGCGATAAAAGTCATCGTAAAATCGTCGGGAATTGAAACTGACCCTTATAAAATCATCTGGATACGAACTAACCTTCCTATTTTCTGCGATTTGGGTACTAGGTGATATAATAATGAATAAAATATTCATATTTCACCCCCAGACCCCAGTAGAAACTCATTCACAAATCACACGTATGAGTTGATCACATCACAATCGCACAATATGTGATACAGAGAAGCAGAAGCACTAGCAGCAAGGATTATAAAGTATACAATATCAAGTATATGCTAAGGTAAGAACCACACAGTTCAAGTACTTTGATCAATGTTTGGATCTGGCAGTCTGGTTCAGGTATTTAACATTTGTTGATATGTTTAGGTACTGCCATTTCAGTTGCGAATACAAATCCACAATATTTTCATGCAGTTTTCTTGCATTTAGCAGTATAAGCTTTATAAAGTACCAAAGTAGGAATTGTTTATCCAATGCTAATTCATGTGAATTCTACACTACCTGCTCTTGCCACAAATTCAACAGAATGTTGTCCTCCAGATTATTCTACTTAGTTATAGAATTTAACAATAGATACCTACCTGATATCAAATTCACTTTACCTCATTGTATAGTTACCTACCTTCAGTATTAGTAGTAACCTATTCAGCTGATGATGGTATATCAATGGAACAGTTCAATAATGATTGAATACATTTATTATGGTAAGTATTCTGTGAATGTTTTACTAATCCACTATGGTTTCATTATAGGTTTCCTGATTTTTTTCACAAAAAATCAATGAGACTTTTTTAGGCAAAATGATGGAGCCAAGTTATATAAACCAATGAAATGTATTGACTTAACACTACTATAGTTAGATCTTAAAAACCCACATTTGCTCATGCATTTGTGAAGTAGGCACAAGTACTTTAGAAGTTTGAATTACATGAAAGGTATATATAATTTCTGATGCAACTCCTTGTGATGATAGTCCAGATATTATTTTCTATTGGTATACAGATAATTTTCGAATATTATGTATATAATTGAAATTTTATGGTTCCATCTGATATACCTACTTCATAAGAAAATAGAAAATTTGGAATTGTTTATTTGTTTTTCTATCTGAACATAGGTATAATATCTTCAAAAACAAAAAATGTATACATTTCAGTAATCATTCCTTTATGAAACAAGATATATAAACTCAATTTCCATTTATTCATAAAACACTAGTAAGTGCATTATTGAATATTTACATAAGATCATCCTTTCATAACATAATGAATGAGTGAATAAAATAGCAATTCATTCGATTTTCCTTGATAATTTCATTTAAATAATTTTATGTTATTTTTTTAATGTTTCATATTTATGTGTACCTATGTATTCATTTGAATTTTTCACTTTACCACAAGTTTCTTACTTCATGAGGAACTTTTTTCAGTTTTTTTCCAACATGACTTTAATTATTATGAATATATAATATCAAAATTATTCTTCAACATGCTGATACTTTGTGCTGATCATCCAAGATTGAATTTTTGGCTTGCAAACTTGTGAAACATTTCCCAAAACATTTTTCAGGATACTGCCCACTAAATTCATTTATCGTTTGTTTCAGTGTAAATAATTCCCTATATCCATTATTATATAGGACTATGGACCTGTGGAATATTCAGAAGAACTTTGATGTGGCTCTAAGGAATGTTCAGAAATGGTTTCAACTTCATCAGGAGGAAATCTAGAAATATAAAAATGAACATTATTCTATTGTGTTTCAACCTTTATTTACATGCATACATGATGTTTGAAACATGAAAAAACTCCAAATACAACCAATTCGTTTTATTTATTTTTTCAAGTACCTACTATACTAAAAACTTAATAACCACCACTGAGGATTCAATATCATTCATTCTTTGAAAACTTTGTTGCTTCTACTCCTTCCATAGAGATGGTACCCTGAAATAGGAAATTGAAAGTGTTGTTAGCTCTGGATGGACCTGTTTTGTTCTGATTTGAAAGGAAAATATCAGGTACCTATGTCTATAATTGAATGAAAATGGACATATTCAGATTTCAATCTCATTGGATTCATTCTATTGAACTGATTCATTTGTTATGAATAATCTGAAGATGATAACTGCAAAAGTGATAAAATTTAAATTACATTTATATAATATAGACAAATATTGTGATTTTTCAGAATCACATATAGGTATTCCTATTATGAGTATTATGACAATGTTCTGAAACTCAAGGTCTTTCAGATCAATAGATTATTACTATCATAAAAAAAAAATTAATTCCTTGGTTGCTTTTAAGTAGGTTATCTTGATTTATTTCACCTATATTGTAAATTGAAGTTGCTGAGTAGGCAATAATTTCAATAAGTTTCACTGTTATTCTGAATTCAGACTTACTCAAATTGACAAAAAGATGAATATGGTGGAGAACACTTAGGTAGGTATATAGGTAAGTAGTATTCAGCACTCAATACAACTGAAATATCCCATAATAAAATTAACAAGCAATTTTGTTAGGAATGTTGAGTAAATATTTGAATTTGAAAGAATTGATGCAGTAGGAATCATATATGAATATGAAAGCTTGTTAAGTAGGAAAGGTATATATTCCAGCCTGCTTCTAAGAAGAGAAGCCGTACATAGTTCATGTTATTGCAAATTGAAGGATGACAAATAGAAGGGAAAGCAGTTCACTATGACTTCAAAAGACTTACTTGAAAAATTGTAGGAACAGTGCCCCTCTTCAAGGTATATTTTCTCAGTTTGATGAATTTCAATAAAATAAATCTCAAATTGTTTAGCACAAATGCCAGAATATCCATCAATCTTCTCTGGTTGTTCCAATGCTAGAATAAATAAATTCATATCATCATCAGAAAGATTCTAACAATGTATTGACTTACCAATGCTTTCCAGAATTGAAGTCAACCATTTCTCTGGTGGAAAGAAAGTCACTGGAAATTTCGAGTAGGTATATAAAAGTCTCATCACTTCTTTTGGAAGTACAAAACAAAAATTCCATCATCAATTACTCAAATTAGTGATTGGACCTCACTGCACACATGTCCGGAGCATTTTCAATAGATCTTTGTACGTCTATCCCAAAAAAGGTACTTCCTCTGTAGTCGGAAGAGGTTGTGGGAATTGGGAACGGGAACTCTGTGACGGGGACACTGACAGGAACAGGAGCAGAAAACTGACAGCACAAATACGTCGACACATTTTCGCGAAAATAAAATGGGTTGAAAGAAACAAGAAATGTTGATAAAATATCTAAAAGTGAAAAATTATTTACTTTAAAGTGATATGCTGATGTGACATGTCCACCCTAACCTATAAAATATAAGATCAATCAAAAAATGACACAAAATGCATTATTCATCTGTTAAGCCTGGTAGTCAGCGCCCTCAAACTATCATACGCTGAACTTGGTCATTCGGCAGACATTATAGTGCACGGAAGACTAGATTTTTTTTCCATTTAGCTGACTTTGATATTCACAATAAAATGTTAAGAAGAAATCTCATATAAACTCACATCATAGATAGAGTAAGTACTAAGAATAACTGAGGATTTGGGAAAATGCATTTATTATTAACAGAAGTGCTTTTTTAATAAGAATTCTAATATTCATGATAATAAAGATTTGGTTTATTAGCTTATACTTATTACTTTGTGCTCACACTTCAGGTTCTCATGATGTTCATCTACAAAGATTCGAAGAATAAGGATAAGAATTTAAACTTAGATCAAAATCATCTTCACAGCAATTACTTGCAGATGTAGCTGATGATATGTGTTGTCCTACTGCAAAACACCAAGTTTGTCTTATATTAACACTTGGAGTAGGAACAAATATATCTTTCGAGAATCCACATTCGTGTTGCTACATATGAGTCACAAGTCTTTGAATGCTTAAATTTTCTGAAAATAGTGGTAAGTGAAGAGTATAATGAACGCTGAACAATGAAATAAAACTCAATAGTAACTTACCTTGAATCATCCGAATATATTTTCGCAGGAAGAATTAAAATCGCCCAGTAATTTTTTACCGCCATCTGTCAAAGATGACAGAGATTGTCAATTCTTCTTCCACTTCGATTGATGGAACAGAACCTAAACCAATCTACCAGGTGACGTCACATTTTCAGAAAAGGATGGAGAATTTTCGATTTTTGAATGCCGATTTTGGAAAAAAACATTGAACATAAAAATTTCAAAAAAATATCGACGTATTCTCTGGAGGCCCGCGTTTCACATATATAATTTTTGAAAAAAAGTGTACAGTGGTACAACCCTATTATGGTTAACAGTTAACATTATTAAAAAAAAGTGTTTGCGTAGGATGATCTGGAATCGAGTTTTCCTTTGTCTTTTTTCGATACTCTTGCAAAAACCTGCACAGAACGCTATGGTCGAGTTCCGATATGCTCAACTAGTACTGTTCAGTGCTTTTGATCGTTCTGAAATTACTAAATTATACTGGTAGTAGTTGACTGAACTTGAATTCGTTCCGAAATTGCTGACTGTCATCAGTAAAATCAGTAATATCGGAACGCGACTATATAGGCAGAAAAATAGATTTGTCTAGAATCAAGCTGTGAAACTTCATGCCGGACACATATATATAATAACAACTATATGGATAACACCTATTCTTCTCTTCACTCGAAAGTGAAGCCAGTTTTGGAAAAACAAAAGACTGTCTGGCTTGCCAAAGATGAATTGTGGGCATGCGCGAGTTTTGACGAGTTGAAGTCCACTGACGTTTTCGGAATTTCAAGGGTTAGGTATATTTGTTATTCCAAATTATGTAAAAGAGCGTTGATATAGTTATTAAGGTACTTACTGATTGTTTACAGAAGTGATTAGTGAGTGATAACAGTGATTGATCAAAAATTAGCCCACGAATCTTGGGAAAACCTGCAGCAAAGGGAACTCGCACCGATTTCGATGATATTTTCACAAAAGCTTCCTAACATGAATATAAAACCATACAAATGAAAATTTTTCTGCGGAAACACTTCAAACTATTTTTTTTTTTAAAGTTTAGAAAATTTTATCACTTTTCAGTCCTAAGAATGTGCTTGAAATTTCAGTTACATTGTCAGTGGGGAATATGTAAAATATACCAAAACATTAATATTGAGTCCCGAAATGGATTTTAAAGGAAATTTCATGATGAAAAACTTCAAAAACTGTTATTTTCGCATTTTTATTCAAGCATATATATGCAAAAATATCAATTTGCAATATCAACTGTCAAGTCACAAATGGAGAAAGCAACGTTGCCACGTTTAAAAAAAAACCTATGCGCTCATTTCCTAATGAGTGCAACTCGTGTTTATGAGACTACTAACCTGAATGTACTAACCTATCAGTGACGGCCTAGATCACTATTTTCAGTAAATTTTTGAAGAAGGAAAATTTGTTGAAAAAAAAGGATGCTGAACGGGAAATTTCTACGCGTTGTATTTATTTGTTGAGACTACTTACCTGAACGTACTAACCTGTCAGTGACGGCCTAGATCACTATTTTCAGTAAAATTCAGAAGAAGGAAAATTTGTTGAGAAAAAAAGTATGATGAACGGAAAATTTCAACGCGTTGTATTTATTTATTGAGACTACTAACCTGAACGTACTAACCTATCAGTGACGGCCTAGATCTCTATTTTCAGTAAATTTTTGAAGAAGGAAAATTTGTTGAGAAAATTGAAATGTCTGCTGAGGGGGAAATTCGAAGGCGCAATCACGCTATATTACCTGGCCTCAACATACTAACCTATCAATTGAGGGCAGATAACTATTTCCGTTGCTTTTTTAAAGAAGGAACATTACATTTAAAAATCGGAAAACAATCAAAAAGTTGTAGAATCTGTGAATTTTTCAAAACTTGGCAGCGTTGGCCCCTATATGTCATGACGTGAGTACCGTGACATTTGACATTGCACATCACCTGATACTTGGAATATGGAATATAATGAATAAAAATTCGAAAATAATTCATTTTGAAGCTTTTACTGGTAATGTTTTTATTGACATTGTTTTTTGATACTCGATTTTAACGTTTTGGTATAACTAACATATCCCCCACTGACAATGTAAGTACATGAATCAAGCACATTCATAGGACTGAAAAGTGATAACATTTTCTAAACTTTTCCAAAAAAGAAATAGTTTGGAGTGTTTCCGCGGAAAAATTTTTATTTGTATGGTTTTATATTCATGTTAGGAAGCTTCTGTGAAAATTTCATCGAAATCGGTGCGAGTTCCCTTTGCTGCAGGTTTACCGAATCTTGTTCCGATGACTTTATCGTCACAGGTTTCTCTGCAAATCGCAAGTATCGCTTTGTAGAACACATCCATTTCTGCATCTATCATCAACTATTATCCAAATTCGTCCAACAATCCATCGATAAATGAATATTTGAAAAATATATGTTGTGATGAAATAAAAACATAGAATTGAAGGTTAACTGACACATTTGATTGATGTTTAATAATTATCATACGTTTGTCGCTCACTACAAAGCTACTCTCCTCCATGATGAAAACGAATGTCGAATCTTAATTCAAACTTGCGCATGCGCATATTCGTGATTTGTCCCGCAGACTGTCATTTGTTTTATTTCTCGGCTTCAGCTCTGGTATCCATGTTACCTATATAGTTATTTTTAGATATATGGTCAGACATAGAAAACATGTCAGACTCATAATTGGTGCAAGTAGACGCGAACATATAATATATTTCCCACAACTTTAAAGCTGTTGGATGGATGAATATGGAAAATTTTTGATGCCTGCACGCTATTTCATCAGATAATCTTGACTTACGGAACCTATAGCTATCTACATAAGAAAATCAACCACAGAAATGATACGTCCACAACTTAAATTTGAGATTCAAATACTTGATTACGCCGCCCATTCACAAAACGTCCCTCTTTCGTGGCTTCTTATTTTCATTCTATTGTTACGAACCGCTTGCATTTCCGAGAAGACTGGAAAGCACCATCTCGACGCGTGATTCACAGCGGAGGTATCGATCGCAGACGCACCGCTATAATTAGCAGATGAGTCATTGCCGTCGAATATGAAAAACACTTCCAGTTTATTCCTGTTCTTTCTGGACAATGATGTTTTACCTATATAGGATCCGCGGTTTCGCGGACAAGTCAGATTAGAAAGAAAGCTAGTACAGTGAACATTGAGATTTGTAAAGCGAATATCGTTGTGATTTAACTAAGTGTTTATTGAGTTGTATTTAGTGTGTTTAGTGAAATAAATTGTTCAGTTTTGTACTGAGTGTTTTAAATTCACAAACCCAAGTGGAAATAACGTAACAGTGGTGTCAGAAGTGAGGATTTTTGTGACTTGGGATTTATGGTGAATACTAGGAGTACAGCATTCGACGCGATGGAGGACGTTATAACATTCATGCAAAATCAGTTTACGGAGATGGAAAAGCGTCGACAAGAAGAAAAATTAGAGGAAGAAAAACGTCGACAAGAAGAAAAATTAGAGGGAGAAAAACGTCGACAAGAAGAAAAATTAGAGGAAGAGAAACGACGACAAGAAGAAAAATTAGAGGAAGAGAAACGACGACAAGAAGAAAAATTAGAGGAGGAGAAACGTCGATAAGAAGAAAAATTAGAAGAAGAGAAACGTCGTCTAGAAGAAGAACAACGTCGAAGAACAAAAGAAAGAGAGAGAAGAACAAAAGAAACTTCTAGAAAAACTGGAGGAACAACGGAAAGCAGATAACCAGAAACTTCTAGAACAGCAAGAAAAGTTCTTCGAACAGGTACTACAGAAAACAGAAGAACAAATTGTGGAATTGAAGGAAGATGTCAAAAAGATCGACGGCGAGTTGAACATAGTACGGGAGGAAGTAAAAGACTTCAAGAATGAGATTGACCAAAAACTCAAACAAGAAGTACAAAGCCAGATTGCCTCGCTAAAAATTCATGATCGTCGAGACAGGGTTGCCACATCAGGAATTTCAGTGTAACCACCGACTTTTGATGGAGTCATCTTGGTCCATGTATCGCAGGCAGTTTGAAGCTGCTGCTTCGGCCAATGGGTGGAACGACGAAGAGAAGGCTACTGCACTCATAGTGGCCTTGAGAGGATAGGCTTCGGGGATGCTGCAGACAATACCTGTCGATCAACAGAATAAATATGGAGATCTGTTGGCTGCACTTGGGTTAAGGTATGGCGATCAACATCGAGAGCAGCTATACCGGGCACAAATGAAAACACGGGTGCAGAAATCTGGGGAAACCTTGCAAGAATTCGAGGCAGATGTGAGAAGACTGATCCAGTTAGCCTACCCACAGGCACCAGTAGACTTCAGGGAGCAACTGGCTGTCCAGCTATTCATTGATGGACTTAGAGATCCAGAAATTCAGAGGACTCTTCGACTGACGAACTTCAAGAGAAGTGGTGAAGCTTTGGTGCGCTCCCTGGAAGTGGAGGCGGCTTTCAATACATCGAGGCCGAAAGTTCGAGCAATGTCAATTGAAGAACCAGACCAACAAAGCGATGCAGCCACTGGACCCTTCGGAAAATTTTTGGAAGAGATCAGGACCATGATAAACGGTATGGGCAACCAGCGGAAACGAACCTGTTATCGGTGTGGAAAAACGGGTCATTTCATCAAAGATTGCAGGGTGAGAGTACCACCACGAGATAACTCACCTGCGAGGACCCAACAACGTTCCCACTCACCTATAAGGACCAGGTCATCTAGTGAGTCCTCAGACAGATACCAGGAAAACTAGAATTAGCCAGCATATCGGGGCGCATGCTGGCTAGCAATAACGAAGCCCCCAGGGTCATCCATGTCAACAGGATAAGAAGAACAATGGATAGTCACACCATCAGAGGAAAAGTGAACCGAGAAGATGTTGTGTGCACCATAGACACCGCGGTGCATCAGTTTCCCTGGTACGTAGCGACATTCTTCCACCAAAATGTGTGAAACCTACCTCTTCCCACTTTGTTCTCCGAACAGTTACTGGAGAAAATGCACCAATTAGAGGAGAGGCTGAAGTCACACTGACTCTTGGACGACTCAACATTGTGGATACAGTGTTTGTCGCCGATATAGAAGATGAATTCATTCTCGGAATGGATTTGATCAGCGAATATGGCTTCTCTTTTGACGGCGAACAAAGAACCATGAGATTTGGAGAAGAATTCGTCTTGTCGACACCAGCTGGGAGAATGGAGCCTGTGAAGCTACGGATGGCGAAGACTATTAGAATTACAGGACTTTCCGAGAAGATAGTATGTGCTACATTAGAGAAGGACCTTGGGTGCTGCGTTGGAGTAGTACAGCCATGCAGAGAATCCCCCAATAATTTACTGTTTGCACGAGCCTTAGTTGATACAAAACGAGCTATCCCTGTAAGAATTGCTAATTTATATCCCGAAGGAATAACACTTAGAGAAGGTGATATCATTGGAGCCTGTGAACCTGAAACTTGGGTAGCAAGAAGTAATGTAGGTGATTTTCAAGAGCAAAGAGAGGACTCCGACAGCGTATTGGGAAGTCTAGAAACATCATTGGGACATCTATCTTCGGAAGAATATGACGATGCAAGAAAATTCATCACATCTGAAAGTGATATCTTCGATTCAGCAACAACAGGGCGAACCAACTTGGTCCAACACAGGATTGATACTGGCCAAGTTCATCCGATTCGACAGCCACCAAGATGCCTGCCATTTGCGAAACAACAAGGGGTGGAGAAGCTTGTTGACAAGATGATGAAAGATGGAGTGATTGAAGAGTCAGCAAGCCCTTGGTCTGCCCCAGTTGTGTTGGTTTCAAAGAAGGATGGATCCATAAGGTTTTCTGTGGATTTTAGAAAATTGAATGATGTCACAAAGAAGTATAGTTACCCATTACCCAGGATCGATGACACTCTGACAACATTGGCAGGTTCACGTTGGTTCTTAACACCAGATCTGAAGAGCGGGTATTGGCAAGTGGGCATACATGACGAAAATAAAGAGAAAACTGCGTTTTCGGCAGGAAATGGACTTTACCAGTTCAATGTGATGCCCTTTGGATTATGTAATGCCCCTGCAACCTTCGAAAGGCTAATGGAACTAGTACTGCGTGGGCTCACGTGAAAAACTTGTCTAGTATATCTTGATGACCTTCTGGTCATGGGCAGGACTTTCGAGGAACATCTGGAAAATTTACGAGAAATTTTCCGAAGGTTCAGAAATGCCAATCTGAAACTGAACGTGAAGAAATGTTCCTTGTTCCAGAAAGAAGTAGATTTTCTGGGCCACACAGTATCGTCGGCAGGCATCCAAACAAATGATAAGAAGATCAATGCGATTCGAGACTGGCCGAGACCAAAGAATAAACATGAAGTGAGGATTTTCTTGGGCCTGTGTACCTATTACCGTCGTTTTGTGGAAGGATTCGCTGACATTGCTGCACCCTTGCACAAGTTGACAGAAGACCGAGTCAACTACATCTGGTCTAATGAATGTGAGAGAGCATTTAGGAACCTAAAAGCTGCTCTTTGTTCAAGTCCAATCTTGGGCTTCCCACAACAGAAATGTCTTTTCGTATTAGACACAGATGCAAGTAATAAAGGAATTGGAGCTGTACTATCACAACTGCAAGATGGAATAAAGTGCCAGGACAAAGACAAGCGATTATACAGCCATACTCCTTTCCATCTCCTTTCCTTGAATCCCTTTGAATTTGCTCTGTCATAGCGAGCCTTCATTTTATCACTTGCCAATCTCAATCTCCTCCTAGCAGTTTCATGAATTCTAATCAAGCCATCCTATACCTCTCTCGTAGTAGTTGAATTCGATGGCGATTGTCGACAGTGAGTAGACGTGTCAGTGAGCTCCTAGTAAATCAATGAAATAATATACGAAAGAAAAGTGACCACCTTCAATATATTTCACACTCTGCATACCAACATAGTTTCCCACCCAATAACAGTGTAAAATCTCCATAACTATGGTTATTACCAGATAAATAAAAGAAGAAATCCAAAACGCCGTTAACACAGCATTCAAGGCATGTATGATCAATCAAGCGTTCATAAAAACTAGAGCTGATAGTGTATCGGAGGCCATCACAAAAAACGTAAAAGAAGATCTGGTAAAAATGGAACAAAAAATTCAAGATATCGAAAAACAATTTAATAAAAGAACTCTTGAATGTGAAACGAAATTAGAAGTACAGGATGTTTCTTTGAGAAAATGGATGGATGAAAATTCACTTCTCGTGAAAAGAATTGATAAAAATGGAACAAGAAATGAAAAAAGGAAATCTTAGAATCTTCAACCTCCATGAAAAAAATGAAGAGAATACAAAACGTGAAGTTATAAAACTAATAACAACGAAGTTATCCACAATAATAAGGGATGAAGATATCGAACAATGTTATCGAGTTGGAAGGGTAGTTGCTGGTAACAAGCCCCGGGGAATTTTTCTGAAATTCAAAAGTATCGATTTGAGACAGGAAATTCACCACAAAAAGAAATTGCTGAAAGGAACTGGTGTCATTCTGAGAGAAGATCTAACCAAACTTCGCGTCGAACTGCTAACAAAAACAATTGAAAAGACTTCTTTGAGGAATGTTTGGACGGAATCCGGAAAGATTTTTGTGAATCATAATAATAAAATTTCAATCATAAGATTTGAAAACGATTTCAGCCAATTATTCACCTAATATATATGTAAATATACCTATATGTTTTCATTTTTCATTATATTACCATAAGAATTACTAGGGAATCTAGCTGCATTGAATAATTCTTGTAAGAGATTGTTATTGATTTTGTTTGTTTATTTGAAAATTTGTTTTCCTTTTCTTCTCAATTACCTACTAACATTGTTTGAACTGTAGGTTTTTATTCTGATCATATTTAATTATGTTGGAATTTTTAAATGTTCTAGACGAACACAAAGAATCAGAAACTAAAATTTTTCCCAACATACATCAATTTATTAATGACTGCGAGTTTACGAGATTTACAGAAAAAGTTGGTATATTTCATTTTAACATAAGAAGCATTAAGAAAAATATCGATGAGCTCCTCGTATACATAAAAGATGAAAACGATAATATTGATATAATTGTTCTCTCAGAATGCTGGAACATAGACGTGGTAAGTGATTTTCAGATTCCAAACTTTTCAATTTATTACAATGAATCAAAATATAACCAGAATGACGGCGTCATAATATACGCTAAGGACACCTTACCCGTGTCTGCTAGTATTTTTCCGTTATCTGAATCCAAATTATTAACAATGATCTCAATAGTATTTAATATATCTATAGGGATAACTGCTTCGTATCGACCACCCGCCACTAATGCTAGTAAATTTATTGATGATTTGAGAGAATTTCTACCAAACTTGAAAAAGCAAAACATAGATTTTTTTTTGGGAGATATCAATATAAATCTCAAGGACAAAGCGTCTAACGACGTAAATCAGTATATGAACACTTTTACCGAAAACGGATTTGTTTCGTACATCAATGTACCCACCAGAGTAACAGAAAGCACAAAATCAACAATAGACCATATTTTTGTTAGAAAACAAAAAATGTGTAGGGACAACAATGTGTAACAATCATCTCTGCTGTCATACAGACAAACATAACAGATCATTACACCACCTCTGTAATACTATATGTGAATAATTAATCAGGTCAGAAAAATGAACCTCACAAAGAGGAAACTCACAACAAAATAGATTACAATAAGCTAAATAATCTTTTACAAAATGAAAACTGGACCTGGACCTTAAACTGTAAAATAGCTCAAACATCCTATAACAAATTCATCGAAACACTAGATAATTATATAAATATTTGTTCAACAACATATAGATCTTTCTCAAATAAATAAAAGAAATTGAAACCCTGGATCACCCCAGGCTTAATAAAATTTATTAAAATTAGAGATAAATTTAAACTGAATCTGAATAAGAGATTTAGCCAAGAATTGAAGAACGAATATAAACAGTATAGAAATGAGGTGAATAAATTAATTAGATATACCAAGAATGAATATTATAAAAATAAACTATAGGAAAATAGTGGCAATTATAAAAAAATGTGGGAAGTAATTAATGAAATAACCAACAAAACAACTGGGCATAAAAAAATAGGCAATATAAAGAAAGATAATAAGTTACTAATAGACAATAAAGAAAAAGCGGAAACTTTCAATGAATATTTTATAAAAATTGGGATTGAAATGACTGAAAAAATAGATAAATCCAATGGTACACAACCAAACTTATTGAAAGAACAATTGATCCCAACTTCAATCTTCCTTAGACCAATAACTGAGAACGAAATCATCAAAAATATCAGAAAGCTATAGGATAACTGCTCTCCTGGCCCAGACAAGATCACCACAAGACTGATAAAAGAAACTCATAGGTATCTAGCGAAACCACTTATGCACATAATTAATTTGAGTTTCGAAACTGGTATCATACCGACTCAATGGAAAGAATCCATAGTAACTTCTATTTACAAGTCAGGTCATAAATATGAACTGGGTAACTATCGTCCAATTTCAGTAATTTGTAACTTTGCGAAAATATTAGAGCACTGCCTGACAAACCGCCTGATTGAATTTTTTGAAAGAAACAACGTAATAACTAACAGGCAATACGGATTCATCAACAACAGTAACACAGAGTTGGCTATACTGGATTTATCCAAGAAAACAACAATGGCCTTGGACAATTCAGAGAGATGCTTAGCTATCTTTCTCGATTTGGCTAAGAATTTTGACACTGTTTCACACAATAAACTTTTTGACAAGCTTTACACATATGGAATTCGTGGCCCAGCATTAAAAATCTTGAAAAATTACCTGACACACATAGTTCAGTCTGTAAAAGTCGGCAACTGTAACAGTGAACCACGTAAAATATGCCTAGGTGTGCCTCAGGGCACAGTGTTAGGTCCAATACTTTTCCTGATATATATCAACAGTATAAGTAGTATCACCAATTTTATAGGACACCTCATATCTTATGCCGATGACACAGCAATAGTCTACAGGGGAAACACATGGCAACAGGTTTATAAAGATGCAGAAAATGGATTAAAAAATATAAAGTTGTGGCTGAATGATAATCTTCTCAACCTCAATGTAAATAAAACAAAATTCATAACCTTCATCATATTAAATACTGACCAACCAGAAGAAAAAGAACTAAAAATTCATGCTCCAAATTGCACTGGTTACATGTGTAGTTGTCCACAATTGAAAAAATATCGAATATTAAATATCTAGGGGTGTTTCTGGATCAGCATGTGAGATGGGATGTTCATGTTTCATACATCGTTACTAGGCTTAGGCACTTAGCATATAAATTTTACAACCTAAGAGACGTCCTGACTAAGAAATCGTTATTACTTGTATATAATTCCCTGGTTGAATCGGTTCTTAGATACTGCATCACAATATGGGTTGGCATGTTTGAAAATGTACTAAACAGCGTTTAAGTGATGCAGAACACAATCATACAAATCATTTACAAAAAATCTAAACTGTCTGATACACAAAATCTCTATGTTGAAAGTAACCTACTTAATGTAAGGAGCCTATACGCCACAAATTGTCTTTTCTGGATGTATACTAATTAGTCCTCATTTTACAGGACTAAAAGTAATAACATCAGGAGTATGCAAAATCTTCACATATATGTTCCAATGTTTAGAAAGGGTCATACGCAAAGAACAATTTTTTATTTTGTCATTGTAAAACCATACTCATTTCAATAAATATAAAGAATCAATAAAACAGTTCGTAATTGGAAACAATGTGTTAATTATGACCATTCTTCAAAATGATACATACTAACGAAAGCGTGAAAGTATGTTGTATGTGAATGTAAGGATAATCTTATTTCAACGAACATATACCAGCTTTTTCTGAAAATTCTCCGATACTCTACGAACGAATCACAAAACTATTTGTTGTCGACAAAATACCTTGAAATGTGTAAAATGCCGCCACGAGATGAAATAAGGTACATTTCAAGCCATAAGCGCTTAGGTACCTTCTTTTAGTCTTTTGGTGGCAAAATATAAAATTTGATAGCGTCGATATACTGTACATACTCTTTGAATAAAGTTGAATAAAGTTGAAGTTGAAGTCCATAGCAACCAGAATGTATTTGTTGCCGTCATTTGTCATCGAAAATGGCCCAGCTACGTCGATGGCAATTCTTTCGAAAGGAGCACCTACATTGTTTCTTTTTGCTTCACCTTTGCTTGCTTCACAAATTGAGCAACATCTACCTCAACTTTCTACGTCATCGCGACATTGGACTCAATAAAACCTCTGTCTAACTTTATCCAAGATCTTGTTAACTCCCAGATGACCAGGCTTCATTAATCCTTATTCTGGGCACAACTAGTTGGAAGTTGTTTTCTTTCCATCAGCTGACTCCCAAACTCGTTCCAGCAATCCATTCTCTACAATGAGGGAGTCTCATTGTGCCCACATGGCTTTGATCGGAGATATTCTTCCAGGTAGGCCTATCTGCTACGCTTTCTTTCCAGCGTAGGAAGTTTCCAATATTAGGATCACTCTCTTGATCCTGTCTCAGATGGGCTGCTGTCCATTTATCATCGGATATCATTCTCACTTGTTCAATAATATAGGTAATTCCTTCGTGACGTTCGGTCTTCTGGACAAGGCATTCGCGTTGCTGTGCAATCGTCCTGGTCGATGTTTGATCTTGTATAGTGGTACTTGTTCAACTTCTCCATCGACCTGGCTACTTGACCTTCGGGGTTCTTCTTTTCCAGTAGCCACTTCAAAGCTGCATGGTCTGTCCTCATGAGGTACTCTCTCCCGTAGAGATATTTTTGGAAGTGATCTACAGCTCTGATGATCGCTAGCAGCTCTTTCCTGGTGAAGCAGTAATTCCTCTCAGGTTTGCTCATCATTTTGCTGTAGTATTTTCTTTCTTCTTCAACTAAATCATTTCCTTTTTCTATTTTAGCCGAAATAGGCCACTTATCTTGATTCCATCACCTTTTTCTGACTATCTTGCACTTGTGATAATACGGCACCAATTCCTTTGTTACTTGCATCGGTGTCTAATATGAACATGCCTCTTTGTTGTGTAAATCCCAAGATTGGACTAGAACAAAGAGTAAGTTTCTTGAATGCTCTTTCACATTCGTTAGACCAGGTGTAGTTGACTCGGTCTTCTGTCAACTTGTGCAAGGGTGTAGCAATGTCAGCGAATCCTTCCACAAAACGCCGGTAATAGGTACACAGGCCCAAGAAGCTCCACACTTCATGTTCATCCTTTTGTCTCGGCCAGTATTGAATCGCATTGATTCTATTCTCATCTGTTTGGATGCCTGCTGACGATACTGTATGGCCCAGAAAATCCACCTCTTTCTGGAACAATGAACATTTCTTCAGGTTCAGTTTCAGGTTGGCATTTCTGAATCTTCGAAAAATATCACGTACATTTTCCTCGAAAGTCCTGCCCATGACCAGAACGTCATCAAGATATACCAGGCAAGTTTTCCACGTGAACCCATGCAGTATTAGTTCCATTAGCCTTTCGAAGGTTGCAGGGGCATTACATAATCCAAAGGGCATTACATTAAACGGGTAAAGTCCATTTCGTGCCGAAAACGCAGTCTTATCTTTATCTTCGTCATGTATGCCCACTTGCCAATACCCGCTCTTCAGATCTAGTGTTGAGAATCAAAGTGAACCTGCCAATGTTGTCAGAGTGTCATTAATCCTAGGTAATGGGATATCATTGATATCATTGATATCATTCGATTTTCTGTAGTCCACACAAAACCTTGTGGATCCATCCTTTTCGGAAACCAACACAACCGGTACAGACCAAGGGCTTGCTGACTCTTCAATGACTCTATTTTTGATCATCTTGTCAACAAGCTTTTCTACCTCTTGTTGTTTCGCAAATGGCAGACGTCTTGGTGGCTGTCAAATCGGATGAGCCAGTATCAATCCAAGTTGGTTCGCCCTGTTGTTGATGAATCGAAGATGTCACTTTCAGATGTGATGCATTTTCTTGCAGCGTTATACTCTTCCGACGATAGATGTCCAAATGACTTGTCTAGTCTTCCTAATACTTTGTCGGAGTCCTCTCTTCGATCTTGATAATCACTTACATCACATCTTGCTACCCAAGTCACAGGTTTATAACGAAATATAATTCGTTACTATCTGGTTAATGTTCAATATTTATATTTAATTAATCATTTACTGTTTATTGTTCAAAATATCAAGATTTCGAGTAAACATCTTTCGTAAATAACAACACAACACTACAATATCAGCAGAGTCATCTCTGAGAATTGTAAATCGCCTGTTGTGATATTCAGTGAATGATAGATGATTATAAAGAACGCTTTAATTGCCATTTCTGCAAATATTCCGTATCGACCTCTATTGATGAATAGATATATTAAAGTAATAGATAACATAGACTCCTGCGTGAAGTCTAATTCGCGAAATGGTAATACGGGATATGTCCGTTAAACCGGTTGGACCAATGAAATTGAACAAAATCAGTCAGGTGACCAGCAGGAGCTTCTTCAGAGTTGAAGCAAGGAGGCTCGCTCTCTTCCTTACGAATTCTGATCGAGAGAGCCATTGTTTTCTAATAGAGGAATTTTCGTTCCCTTTTCTCCAGGAAAAATTTTGAGAGCATAAGTTTTCTTGAATAGGATGTGTGAGTGAGTTAAGGTAGGCACAATTTTGATTAGCGAATGCTAAAATTTATTTGGATTAATGGATTAATTACAGCAGGATTTTGATTTTCGCAAATGGCGGTGATTTGACACCAACCACCGACGGCTTTCGCGTGGAGAACCTTTTTACCTCTGATATTCTCATAAATATTGCTTAATTGTTTAATATATATCTATGGATTTGGTTGATCATAGGAAATAGTCATATCTTAGATGAATTTTTGTGGTGATTCTCTTTGAGCACGCTTTGACACCGGTTTTACAAACCACGTGTTGAACAGGAATCTGCTGTTTTTTTTATTTTTTTCAGCACGTAAGCAGCCAAAAGTTTTTGACTCTGGACTCTTCTCCTAACTCTTCCTAACCGATACGTAAAGAAAAGGAAGGTTGAAATTGTTCCGGTTTCCAGAAGGATCTTGTACAGGTGAGTGAGACATGTAAATTTTTTTTTTACATAATAATTTTGTAGTACTTCCGATCACTCACCTATACAGACCTTCTTACTAAGATCAATTTCACAATTCCTAATTGAATTAAAAAAGTAATAGTAAAGGTATCAGAGGTATATAATATCCTGTTAGTAAGGTAAAATTTCATATCCTCGCTATATTATGCCTACCTTATCTATATTTTACCTATCTTGAAGTTCATTGAAATTTATGTTTTCAAATTTTTTCTATATCAGATGATATAGTTTAAATTCTTTATCTTTCAACTCCTTACAAGTGGCCAATTGTACGGAGTGGAATTACTTCATACTCATGATATTCAGCATAACATAATACATGATTATATAATACATAATTATATGAATTGTATGTTTATGGATTGCTTAGATTATTACTGATAAAATTGTATAATTGATGGAATTATATAGCCCTCAGCTGTAATTCAATTTTGGGACCTTCAGTCCAATTCAACCCTGATCACTGACTGATTCTCGTTTTCCTCCTTTTATATGTCTTCGATCGAGTGATTGACATCCAACAAACACAGCTATACTGAGAGCCTGAACTTTGGGAAGTATTGGGAGATGTTGGAAAATCTGGGTTCCTGGCAGACGTTTCAGTGCTGAAACAGTTGCATCGACCTACCTCAGAGCTGAGCAGGTCATCTCTGCAATCCATCGAGACTATAGAGCTGCAGGCATCTTTAACAGGACACCTCTAAAAATCCTAGTGGTTGCCGCAAGTATAGAGCTGTAGTAACGTATACGATCAAACTCGCGGAATAGAGATCAGTTAGTTTTTGTTAAAACCTCTATTTGTCACATTGCCTCACCAACTTATGTCATAGAATATATATATTTTTTTTCGAATCTCTTGTTTTATTGCTCTAACTCAGGAGAGAGTTCTGAAAGATTTTAGATTATTGTCTTTTGTAATTTTTTTTGTCTATTTTTTTTTACAATAATAAATAGACTGGCGCTCAACTTCACTTGACACAATATAAAATTCATTCTGTTGGCTACAAAAATCATCTACAGAAGAATAGTCCAAAGAATTCACCCCTCTGGAATCTCATGCTCAATATTCTTGGAGCTAAGGGCTGAAAGAATTTTCTTTCGTATCAGGTTCACAGGTTTCAATGATGTCACCTTCTCTGAGTGTTGTTTCTTCAGGATATACATTGGCAACTTGTACAGGAATAGCTTGTTTCATCTTAACTAAGGCTCGTGCAAGAAGCAAATTGTTGGAGGATTCTATGCATGGCTGTACTACTCCAACGCAGCACCCAAGGTCCTTCTCTAATGTAGCACTGACTATCTTCTCGGAAAGTCCTGGAATTCTAACAGTCTTCGCCATCCGCAGCTTCACAGGCTCCATTCTGCCAGCTGGTGTCGTCAAGACGAATTATTCTCCTCCAAACCATATTCGAGGTAGGTTTCACACATTCTGGTTGAAGAATTTCGCTGCGTACCGGGGAAACTGATGCACCGGTGTCTATGGCGCATACGACGTCTTTTCGGTTCACTTTCCCTTTGATGGTGAAAATATCCATTGTTCTTCTTATCCTGTTGACATGGATGACCCTGGGGGCTTCGTTATTGCTAGCCAGCATGTGCCTCGATATGCTGGCTAATTCTAGTTTTCCTGGTGTCTGTCTGAGGACTGAGTAGATGACCTGGTCCTCGTAGGCGAGTGGGAACATTTGTTGGGTCCTTGCAGGTGAGTTAGCTCGTGGTTGTACTCTCACCCTGCAATCATTGATAAAATGTCCCGTACAACAGGTTAGTTTTAACAGTTATTTTTTAAGAAGAAGACTTTATTTATTCCAAGAAGAATACAGTATGATAATGTAGCGTAGTTACAAAACAAAAACAACTATAAAAATAAATAAAATAATACCTAATACCACATGATTTACAATATCATTCACAGGGGAAAAACAATACTATACAAACAAATTATATATAATATGATGAAAAAAAACAACAGTTGCTTATCCAAGTTTTTTTTTTCAGAGTTGGTTGAAGTCCTTTATGGACATCATATGGGTCGAATTCCCCATATGATAGTGTGGGACTCCCTGATCTCAGCCAGGTCTACCCACTAAAAACTCCACCCCCTTCGTAGGCTCGTCTGACCGAAGTCTCCGATGACACTTAGGCCTAATGGCCCATTGTATCTTGCCTATTTATCATCATTGTACCCACTTTATTATCTCAGTGCCTTGTACAAGTTTGTACAAGTCCTTCACTGGATGTGAGTTGTATATTTCTGGTTCGCCAACTGGTTGCCCAAAAATTGTCTGCCTTCTGCGATCCAATGCCTCGAATTTGCATAGTATATGTGATACTGTTTCTGGTTCCTTTCCGCATAGCCTGCAATTTGGGTCACCATTATACAGTCCCATTCTCTGGTAAGGTGCTCCTTGACTGGGGCGTGGCCGGTCATGAGTCCTATAACAGTTTTTATCTGCTCTCTGTTCATGTTTAGCAGATCTGCAGTTCGTCTGTGGCATGGTTCCTTGATGTATTGTTTCCCATGTATATTTCCTGGAATGTTTTTCCAGTAGTTCTTATGTTTTTCCCGAATCCAGTCTGTTACAGACGCTCGTGCTGCACGCTTGGGTACTCCTAGAATCTGTCCTGGTTCTGGTTCATTATCTGACCCTCTTCTTGCAAGTTCGTCAGCTTTCTCATTGCCAGCAATCCCCTGATGTCCTGGCACCCAGGTGAGTTTGACACTGTTCCGGTCTGCCAGCGTTTTCAGTTCCTTCTTGCAATCAAATACCAGTCGCGACGTCACTTCCTTGCTTATAATTGCCTTGAGTGCCGCTTGACTGTCTGACATTATTTGGATCTGCTCATGTTCTATAGCTCTCCTGTTATTCTCCTCTGCGCATCGGATAATTGCATATACCTCTGTTTGAAAAACGGAGGTGTGTTTTCCCAGTGAATAGCTGAGCTTGGTCTCCGGGTTTTTCGAGAATACTCCTGCTCCTGACCCATCTGTGGTCTTTGATCCGTCTGTATACCAGATCTTTCCCTGCAGTATGGTGCTGAGTTCTGTATTACTCCATTCAGTTCTATCTGGTATGGATACCCTGAATGGGTTATTGAATGTATATCGTTTGGGAATGTGATCTGTTCTCATATCAAGTGTGTCCCTGTTCACCGTTCTTACGATATTCATGTGCCCTGTTCCTATGTTAAGATCGTCCATTGTATTTTGTAGTCTGAAGGCACCAAGCCTCGCCTCCCCCTGTATCATTAGGTGAAGGGGAGGCAGATCCAGTAGTGTCTCCATGGCTGCAGTAGGCGTTGATTTCAGAGCCCCTGTGATTCCCAGACAGGCAAGCCTTTGTATCTTGCTCAGTCTTGTTATTGCTCCTCTTTGTAGTGTCTTAGGCCACCATACCAGTGAGGCATATGTTATGGAGGGCATTAACACCCTGTTGTATATCCAGTACAACATGTGTGGTTTCAGTCCTCATTTTTTTCCATAAGAGCGTCTGGCCACCATCAGTGATGTTACCGCTTTTTTAGTGGTATTTTCCAAGTGTTGTTGCCATGTCAGTTTCGAGTCTAATATCACTACTAGATATTTAACCTCCTCTTTCAACTGTATCGTTTCTCCTCGAAGTTTTAAAGGACCAAGCCCTTCCAGTTTGCGTCTTCGGGTGAATGCTATTATGGCGGCCTTGTGAGGGCTGATACTGAGCCCTTCCCGTTCCGTCCATATCATTACCAATTCCAGAGCCTCTCTCATTCGATCTCTGACGGTGGTATTGTATTTTCCTTGTACCAGTACTACTATATCGTCGGCATATCCAAGGACTCTATGTCCACTGTTATTTAGTGTCCTAAGTAGCCCATCCACAACCAGATTCCACAGTAGTGGGGATAGTACCCCCCCTGCGGGCATCCTCTGGTCGCTCTAGCCACTACAGTCTCTCCCATAACAGTGGTGTAAATCATTCTGTTTCTCAGCATTGAGTTTATCCAGGCCACACAGGGTTCCTCGATTCCTTTCTGTCTGAGAGCTCTAACTATAGAGTTTATAGAGGTGTTGTCGAAAGCTCCTTCTACGTCTAAGAAAGCCGCTAATAGCACCTCTTTATTTTCCAGCGTGTTCTCCACCCTCTCGACCAGACGATGGAGTGCTGTGTCTGTTGAGCAGCCAGTCTTCTAGGCATATTGGTCGCGGTGCAGTGGTCTTTCTACCAGTTTGCCGTCCCTCATATGCCTATCTACTAGCTTTTCCAGTGTCTTTAGTACAAAAGACATAAGACTGATTGGTCTGAGGGACTTTGCCGTTTCCTGTCCGATTTTCCCAGGTTTTGGTATGAAGCTTACCCTCACTCTTCTCCATATTTTTGGTATGTATCCGAGAGCCAGACTGCCTTTCAGTATTTTGCAAAGCCATCTGACCAGTGTTTCTGGTCCTTTCTGTAGCATTGCTGGGTAAATCCCGTCAAATCCTGGTGATTTAAAGGGTTCGAATGAGTGTATTTTGTCATAGGTCACCACTTCTTTTGCTATGTTCCAACTTTCCCTAGAACCCCTTGATAATGTTTCTAGTCCATTAACGTTCTCCACAGCAAGTGTCTGATCTATTTGGGACCCAGGAAAGTGAACTCTAAATAGTTCTTTTATTGTATCCTTTCCTGTGTATGTATATTCTCCTTTTTCGTTTTTGAGGGAGTATATCGTGTTCTGTGTATCTTTGGAGAGTATCTTCTGTAGTCTGGCACATTCTTGAGTGCTTTCTATCTCCTCGCAGTACCTCCTCCAGGAGTCTCTCTTAGATTTATTTAGTGCTTTTTTATAACTGGTCAAGGTGTTCTTGTAGTCATCCCACCTTCCTGTTTTTTTAGCACTGTTGAAGTTTTTTCTAACCTGTTTCCTAATCTTGCAAGTTCATGATTCCACCTGGGCACTTTCCTGGTAGCCTTCCTTGTGATTAGGGGACAGTTATTGTTGAACGACAAAATGAGTGTGTCGTTAAATTGTTCCATCACCCCTTCTAGGTCCACGTTTGTACTTATCGTTCTTTGTGGTACCAGTAGATAGCGCTCTAGGTCTGCGTGATAGGCTTCCCAGTTCGTTTTCCGTGGGTTCCGATAAGTTTCTTTGATGACGTCACTCTTTATTTTGAAATTTATGTGTCTGTGATCAGAGCAACTTTCCTCATCAGACACATGCCATTCTGTAACAAAATTACTCACATGTGTAGAGGCTATTGTTACGTCGATTACCTCCTTCCTATTTCTCGTAATAAAGGTTGGTTTATTTCCTACATTCAATGTGTCCAGATTATTTGCCAGCATGAATTGCAGGAGTGATTCACCTCTTTGGTTGGTGTCGCTGCTTCCCCAAGTGATGTGGTGTGCATTCGCATCGGCCCCGATGATCAGCTGCAGTCATTTTATCCTGCATTCTCTCACCAGTTCTTCCACAGCTCTCGTAGGTGGTGGCTCAGGATCATCAGAGGGAAAGTAGGCCGATCCGAGTACTATCTCCCTCGTCCCACTACCCTCCTTCATCCTTATCTTTATGGCCGTCAAGTCTCTCGAACAGAAGTTTGTTAACGGCAATATTTTTATCCAAGTCTTACAATCATCAGGTATTTACAGTGAAGTAATGTTTCAATTTAAATTTGGAAGTTGACTTTCAAGAACATCTAATTTTCACAGGAATTTCATTGTAAATTCTGGTTGCCAACCCATTTATCATGGACTTGATCTCTTCTAGGATCTTTCCGAAAGATCCAGTAAGTGTATCGCTTTGTTGGGCAGGTTGTTCGATTGAGACAGCCCGAACTTTCGGCCTCGAAGTATTGAAGGCCGCCTCCACCTCCAGAGATCCCACCAAAGCTTCACCACTCCTATTGAAGTTGGTTAATCGGAGGGTCCTCCGAATCTCAGAATCTCCGAGTCCATCCATAAATAACTGAACAGCCTGAACAGCCAGTTGCTCCCTGAAGTCTTCTGGTGCCTGTGGGTAGGCAAACTGGATCAGTCTTCTCACATCTGCCTCGAATTCTTGCAAGGTCTCACCAGCTTTCTGCACCCGTGTTTTCATTTGTGCCCGGTATAACTGTTCTCGATGTTTGTCGCCATAACTCAACTCAAATGCAGTTACCAGATCTCCATATTTGCTCTGTTGTTCAACAGGAATTGTCTGCAGTATACCCAATGCGTGTCCTCTCAAGGCCATTATAAGTGCAGTAGCCTTTTCTTCATCGTTCCACTTATTAGCCGATGCAGCAGCTTCAAACTGCCTGTGATACATGGACCAAGATGACTGTCCATCAAAAGTCGGAGGTGTAACTGAAATTCCGGATGTGGCAACCCTGTCACGACGATCATGAATCTTGAGCGAGGCGATCTGCTTTTGAACATTTCTATTAATCGTGTCCATCTCATCCTTGATGTTCTTCACTTCCTTTCTACACTCACCATCCATTTTCTTGACGTCTTCCTTTAATTCAATGATTTGTTCTTCTGTTTTCTGTAGTACTTGTTCGAAGAACTTTTCCTGCTGTTCTTGAAGTTTCTGTTGTTTTCCCACAATTTTCTCGAAGTCTTCTTTTATTTCCTCTTGACGACGCTGTTCCTCTTCTAGACGACGTTTTTTCTTTTCTTGTCGACGTTTTTCCTCCTCTAATTTTTCTTCTTGTCGACGTTTCTCTGATTTTGCATAAAATTTATAACGTCCTCCATCGCGTCGTATGTTGTACTTCTAGTATTTACCATAAATTCCAAGTCACAAAAATCCTCACTCCTGACACCACTGGTTACGATATTTCTACTTGGGTTCGTGAATTTGAAACACTCAGTACAAAACTGAACAACTTTATTACTGAACACTCTAATAGGCGGTATATTGGATTTTTGCATTCTTGAAATGTCTGTTTCTTTATGAATACAATGATGTATCACACGATATGTGTGAATCTTACATGGTGATCAAAATTGAGAAAAAATCGTTTTTGCGAAGTGTGCTTTGGAATTAACATCAACAATTTTGTTCAACAAACTAAATTCTGACAGTTTTGAGTATCTGAAAGGTTCACATTTTCTATCAAGCTCACCTATTCAACAACCAAGATTTCAAGTTAGACGAACATGATAGGACAGTTAGAATATTTTTTCTCCACAAAACAAAATTATTAAATACCTAACAATGTTATGAAAGATTTTTGAATACTTTATCATTCACTTCTAGACATGATTTTTCTCGTTCTTTTTCTCAGCTTATCAATATCATCGATAGATGGGATACAATTTAAAAAAATCTTTCTTCATTTTCCATAAATAATAACAATGCACTCTTTTGAGATTCGATTCTTAGAATTGTACGATCGAGCTAAAAGATCAGAACTTGGAAAAAGAGTAAAGAATTGTGTTTATTGTGTTATGGTGGAGCATATTCTAGACTTTATTTCTGTTTTTCAAAAAAAAACTTGAATAGTTTTAAATGTCGTTCCTAATCCAAATCTCTGGTTTTTATGTGATAAGGCTTTCAAAGTCAATTGAACTGTCAGAATTTTGTTTGTTATAAAAAAATATTGGCATTGTGTCGAAAGGACACTCTGCAAAGACGATTTTCTCTCAATTTTGATCACCATGTAAGATTCAAACATATCGTGTGATACAACATTGTATTCAGAAAGATACCGACTTTTTAAAAATGCAAAAATCCAATATATGGCGCTGATAAGAAAAACCAAAGTTGAGAGTGTCGTATATCCGACATCAAGGACGCCTTGAGAAATGTGATGACAGATTTAGATTTCTTGTAAAAAAGTGCCTCAAGAAAGTCCTAGTTGAAAACGTCTAGTTCTTTTTCGATCGAAAAAATGAAAATTACAAATTTAAGTTTTTTTCCAATTTCGGAAACGAAAAAATATACACACAACTTTCTTTCACATGATTGTTCAGCATAAGAATGCACAACTTTACCTTATTTGACTGACCTCGTATCTCTTATAATAACCGAGTTCCCCATGGTGGAGCTCGGATAACGGGCACCCTGTATACCTGTGACAATGACCACCCTCGAAATACTGCTATGTATATTGGTACACGGCATTGATTGATAGCAGAGCTTTTGCTGAGGGGAATAAGAAAATAAATGGAAAACATAATGTACGTAGTTATTCAATGGATATACAAGGCAATCGGATACCTAGTAGGTGAGGTGTAATAGTACCGATCAGGTTAAATAAAGATATTGAATTAAATCATGAGTTTATAATCATAGATGACAGGAATTTTCAAACAAATCTCCCTTCTACAATTGGATTTTCTCAAAAAGTATGAAGTAAAAATCGATGAGGAAGAGAATGGAGTGAATGAATTAAGTCAGTATAATTAAGAGAGATTAAGGAACATGGAATCAGAACTGAAAGAAATTAGGAGTATTCTGATGAACCTAAATAGAGTAGCTTTGAGAGAACCAGAAGAGGACGAATACTTTTTATCGTTGGCCGCGACAAAAGGTTCCTCTGTCAAAACGACGGCCAATCGTTTCAAAGAAAATTTGAACAACTTAAACGTCCCTAGAGGAAACAAAAAAGTTACAACCTGACGAGACAACAAAGAGGCAATGAGTCGAAGAGGTACAACAAGGGTAAAGAATACCAGAATTGAGTATCCTGAGAACAAGGATGCTTCATTTTCTCACGAAAACTTCCTATAAAACCTCCGAAACCAGATTCAAAGTTCAGAGCAGATCCAAGATTCGAAAGTTCAGCTCTCGACCCAGACAATTCGAAATCTCAGTGCCACCCTCGTAAAGTGTGATACAAGTGAACGTGAATCAGCAGAACAGTAAAAGATGGATTACCATCATCAGACAGTTCGATTTTCTTCCATTAAGTAAAAGCCCTTTTGTTGTGCCGGTATTCAGTTCAATACTCGTAGTTTCTATAGTTCAGGAAATCTTCTAGAAAAGCTACTATCATTGTGTTCACCATAGATCTTATTGCTTACGCTAGATCTGGTATCCAGGTTATTTGTTTTGTAGGTCCGGGGGGTTGAAAGTAATAAGCCATTGATTGGTCGTTTTAGTTGTTAACCATACAAATGTGTTGTCCCACGTGACCATAGTACCTACATTCTTGCAGACCCCTCTTGACCAAAAAATTACTACAGGATGCCGGATATAGCGTAAGCAATAAGATCTATGGTGTTCACCTACGAAACATGTTAAAAGTTCTATATTCATATTTGCCAAATCTGCCTGTCTAGTTGATTCAAATGATAAATAGATATTATTTGTTCTCTGTGAACATTTTATTTATGATTACACCGACCTTAATTCCTCCTGCTTACATATTCACGAACTCAGTTGAAGAAATGATATTGTTACGACCCTGAATAGGCCAACTTGAAGAAAGCAGGGTTGCATAAAACTGGTACAGAACCATTTATCGGCTAAGCATACAGCACTGCCAAGAATGTCATATCTGCCTTGGCAGACAACAGAAGACTAGAATATTTGAACAGTCTACCGGGCCTAAGTAATTCCAAAGCATTTATCCCATGCAATAGGAGATACGAATATACGAACAAGATTCTAGAACTCAGTAGAGCACAACTCAGAGTGATAGTAGGACTGTTTTCTGCTCACTGCAAACTCAGTTACCACATGCATAAGATCGGACTAGCAGATAATGCTGAATGCCTACTATGCATGAACGAGGATGAAACAGCACAACACATCCTACGTACCTGTCATGCAGCGTCCAGAATCAGGTTCTCGATTTTTAGAGATACAGTAGTGCTACCAGGAACCCTAAACAGAATACTCTTTCAATACACTTCTCAGTTTTGTGAGCCGACTGGGTCTATTGAAAGAAATATAAATATAGGAGTGAGCCACAATAGGCCGTATAGGCCGCGGTGAAGGGCCTGTTTTCGACCCACTCACATAAAAAACCTAACTACTTACAATGAACATGGAGTATGTCTATGAAATTGAAATAACTAATTGAAATTTATATTCTCCTCGAACCACCACTGCCTGATACAAACTTTTGCTTTTTTTATAGACACTTGTGGATTCTGTGATTTCGATATGTATAAAATATAGAAATCGTATGAAATTAGAAAAGGTATTTCTCATCCAATCCACAACATTTTCAAATTTGTGAATTTGCATGAAATATCATTGTAATTGAAAGTGGAAAAGGTACTCCATCGAATTTTATAGTCTTCCTAAACAGTCACTGCCATTAGGGAATGCTTGTATAGTTATAAATAATTCTGTGAATATAATGTTGTTATCTGTTAACTCTCTTATTAGAATTATGGTATAATCCAGAGGTATACTTGGGAATAGATTATGCACGTCGAAAGTGATCAATTATTGTATTTCATTCATCAAATCATATGAATACTTTGAATTGGATTTTGGTTTAAGTTTGCTGTGATTCCTAATAGTAATCAATTTCTCAGAGAATAATTTACCAGTTGGCGTAGTGAATTTTTCTCGACATGCAGAATCTATAACCAAGTATACCTCCGGATGATACTATAATTATTGTAGTGAGTTATTAGATGAGAACCATGTAAATCCAGTGATTAAACAATAATCAATGATGAACTTTCAATCATTATGTTTAGTATATCGAAGAAAACTCGTTTGAAACCTATATTGTCATAAGCGCTATCGACTTGTTGACGCCTTCGGATCACCAATTTGTCTCGCTCGTGTGCAGAGTAGTTTTCGAATATTGTTGTTCGAGAAACTATTATAAGAATTTTACTTTTCAAAACAAAGTATTACATCGATTGACAACCTATCAGGACTCCAAGTATTCAAGAACTTGATCATTTTTTATTGATCTTCAAATAGCTTAACAATTAACCCTGGTTTCATTCACTTTCCCATTAACAAAATCTGTAGATAACATAACATTACATTACATACATAATATATTACACAATATTATATGCATTATTGAAATACAATTCAATCTATATAGAAATTCAAATAAACACTCACAAGTCCAGACCCTTACCTAGGCCTGCCCAGTGGTCAGGTACTTCCAAAAAGTATCGATGCATTGCTTCCATAAAACGTTTTTGATATTCCTCTGGGGAAACGATAGTTGGTAATTTTCCTTGGCCACCCAAAATACCACTTTTTTTTACCATTGTTTCCAATCGTTTGTCCCAGGTGAAAGTTCTTATATAATCTTAAATAGACAAATGAGTAAATACATTCATTATGTCGAATAATAGAAAAAATAGCAAGAAAGTTTTGTTTTTCAAGATAGAAATGATGGTTCGATATTTAACATGACATTAAAAGATTTTTAAGAAAATTTCGCACCTCGAAAAAATATTCGGATATTATTCAAGCTATAGAGAGATTATATACGATGATTTTGTAAAGTCCTGTTAACGGAATGAATGAGTGATAATTTTTCTGTCAAAAATGAAGCGCCTTATATCTACTGATAAAAGTAACTCTGAGTAAAATCTGGGTAGACATGATTGTGATATCAGAAGTTATGATTGATAACGGATTACTCTTTTATAGGTTCTTGAAATTATAGTAATAAACCTTATAGTTACTATCTACGCATAATAGGTCGTAGGGTTCATCTTCTCATCATATTAAAAGCGACCCGAATTTATAACATTTTCTTACCGAATCTCTCACGCAGCAGAATAATTGATTCCCAATAATTTGTTTCTCGATTTCACTCGTTTTTTTTATAGAAAATTTCCTTCGTCTTCGACTCGGGATAATTTCTCATCAACAAAAACATTCGTAACTTTCAAAAAACTAAGTGAAAATTATATTTCTTACCTATTATTCCTAGGACTAATTCCTTATTTTTCGAATCCAATCCTACAAGAAGGGAATAATCCATCACAGACTGAGTTGACAAAAATTCAGTGTCATTTTGTATAGCAGCAATCAAAACTGATTTGGAATGTGGCAAGATATACAGGGGTGAATCGCAAGTCACTGAAAAAGGAAAATAAGTATTGGGTAATAGATAAGCAAAGTTAAAACTGCATTTCTGATGAAATATGGAAATATACCAGATGAACAAGAGCAAGTCAATTTATTTTCTAGATATGAGATTATATTACCAAAAATGAATTATAATATTTCCGTCATATCAGATGTTTAGGAAACCAGGTCAATCAAGTTGCGGCAGAGTGGGGGTATTCGATGAAAAAAAATGGCATGCGTTAAGATCAGGTCTCTGTTGTGTTGGTGTCGTATCATTTTATTGATTTTGAACTTAATAACAGTAATCAACTATGGAAGAATCTCAAGAAGAATTGAAAGAATTGAAGCAAAGACGGGGAATTAAATTCTCTCAAATAACAAAGTTAAAAATTTCTTAGATGAGTCTGAAAATCAAAATGACATTGAACAAGTGCAGACTTAGTGAGACCAATAAGCATTTCGATAAATTCGATGAATTCAATTCCAATATAATTGCAAATTTAGGTGCGTTAAGGAATGTTAATCTTCTTAGATTGAATCTATCAGTGTTTTCAGGCAAATTTGAAAATTGGCTTACTATTCATGACGAATTTGTTAATCTTATTCATGAAAATGCAACGCATACAAGTATGCAAAAGTTCCATTAATTGAGGATGAACCATTAAAACTGATTCAATCTTATGAAATGTCGAATGATAATCATCAAATTGTATGAAATTGTTTTATTAAAAGATATCAACGTTAGAGACATATCGTGAATAGTCACATAAATGAATTATTCGAATTACCCACGGCTATGAAGGAGTCTGCTACTATGTTGAGAGAAATTGCAGATGGGTTCTATCGGCTTGTTAACATTTCGCAGAAAATTGAATTACCAGTTCAACAATGGGATGCATTTCTAGTCAAGTTTGAAGAATGAGTGTATGAGTTTTGTTAGATATCTCAAATACCAAGAAAGAACATAAAAAAACTACAGAGAGAAAAAAGTTAGATAATCGATTTTATCAAGAATTTTGAAATATTTGAAATCCTCAGCACTGACTCATGTATCATGGCTATGAGAAGATTTTTGGCAAGAGGACGAACTAGAAATAAGCTCCGTAGTCGACTAATTGACCAACAGAAGAATATATTTCAAGAGAATTCCTCTACTTTCTCCCTTTATAGAAGTATGCTGAGAAAGAATGATTGGCTGTTTCAAATGAGCTCTCAACGCTATACTCAGAGACAAACATCCGACGGACGAGGTATTGCAGTCAATGTTTTCCGAGGCTGAATACTTTGTCAATAGCCGACCACACCCATGAGTATGTACTTGTTTTACCTTGGAAACACTTACTATACTTGAAATTCTGACAAGTTTTTTTGCCGGCAGATATTTGAGTGCCTAGATATAATCTTGTTCCAACTTTCCGATAAGTCTGTCTATATTCCTTGAATTTGTTTGATATCTGATGTTGATGTTGTTTGATGATTATTTTCTTTTTTTTTATAATTTCTTAAAACAATGGAAAGTAAGACCACCAAAATCTGATTGATTCCGATCAATCTCTGATTACTGAAATATACGTGATCATTGAACTCAATTTGAAAATTTCATACCTTAAATTGTAGACCAAACAAAAGCCTATATTTTGTTTCGTAACCAACTACACAAATTTTCGGCAATTTTTCTCCTCCTTGGGGGAGGTTAAATGACATTCATATTCAACTTCAGATACTATAAGTACCACTTAGAAAAAACATTTCTACCAACTTTAGTGAAATGAAGTTAGTCAAGAATAATGGTTTGAACTATCAACAGCTACCTTATTATTATTTTGCGTAACTAGAGTATTTGTGATAAATTTTCTTACTGAATACCACTTATCCAATTATTAAAAACAGAAAATTCTTTCTCGAACATGAATATTGTTTAGAAAATATTGAAAATATTCGAGTTTCCAAAAAAATTTTCAGTTATAATTGAAGCTCAAATGGTATTATTATAAGTGACTATTTTGGAAAACAACATTTCTGAAATTAACTCACTATTCTAAAATACAAGTGGAGTTTGAATGACGCATCTTGAAATATTACTCATTAATTTCAATTGCACTTACTTTTCAGGAGATTCTCATCCAGCAAAACTATTTCCCCTTCTTGGTTATCAGGGATCACGAGTCTGTTTCGCATCGAGCCCTTCAAATCAAATTTCTGGGTAACATCTCTATTGTAAAATAGATTTTCCATGACTAATAAATTACTTCTATAGGGTACACTGGTATTATTTTTGAATACTATTTGATATATACCGACGATTTTACCTAGCAGGGTCGGTTGTTTGGAAGTGTGACATTTGTTCATATACACAAAGTAATTTGAGGACGACTCCAAGAACAACTGTATTTCTGATTTGGACATTTCCTTCAAAATGAATCTGTCATCTGAAAAAAAAATGTTTTTTCAAACTGAATGGTTTATGAAACAAAGAAATACTGAAAAAATGTATGAGATGATTGAAAGATCCTAACCATGTAATATGCTTTAAACTGAACAGGGATAATTCACAGATATTTTTAATTGACAAGTTCATCCAGATTTGAGAGAGCAAAATATGTCTGTCCTAGTGTTTTCTTTATCGTCAGGATTGCAACTTGAAGTAACGAAAATGTTATGATTGGGACGTAAAGAGGAAGAAGACTTTTATAACCTGTTTATAATTGGTTCATTTTTTTTATTTCGTTATCCCGATAGTCAAGAATATTTTGTTAGCATTGTTAGCTTATAATTATTGGATAATTCCAAACACATTATAATTGTGCCATTTGTCATCTTTTTTATGACAAATACAACACTAGGGCAGACATAATCTTTCTCTCTCAAAGCTGGCTGAACTTGTCAATTGAAATTCATGAATGAGGTAAGGTGATTAGGAAAATTTCCAAAATGACAAACCAACCAATCAATATGATATCCGATTCAGCATAAATTTTCGAAAAATCCACGAAAAATCGATTGATGAATTTTTGTGATAAAAACGATTTGATCAAACTTATGAGTATTTTCCAATTTTGTTGTAATCTTCTCAACACGTTCGCTGCTACTTAGATTCAGCGCGCAAGCGCCCAGTGGTAACATGAATCTGAGTTATTTCTTTCACAAAATGCTTTCGTAACTGGCCTATGATAAGTATCACCAGAAATTAGCGCCAAAACGGCCATGACTTATAAATAAGTCACGCGCATTGAGCACTATGATGGGCACGTGTTGCTGATGATTCATTTAGACGTCACCTATTCATAACAGCAATGAACAACTATAGTTATTTTATTCACTTCTTTACTTCTTTCGAAAGAAATTTTTTTGAAAATAAGAAAATGGGAAAATCTTAATCTTAATGTATCTGAAAGTTTTTTGCTCAAGTATAGAAATCCAATGAAATCAGTTTAATTTGAGGTCATCTAGTTGAACACAACCAATCAAACCAATATTATACTGGCAAAAGATCCCATGGGCTGATTTCACTGAATCATTTTGCTACGGATACCTACAATTCTATTTTGACATTTCAAATATTCAATGTTTCGAAATGTCACGATTTGGTTGTAATACTCATGAGAATAAAAATGAAATTATCGAATCAACCAAAGAATACTGTTTACAGTAAAAAAATTTCATGGAAAGCATGAATCAGCAAACAAATTTTATCAAAATAACCCTCGAACTTTGAAACAAGCTCAAAAATTGTATAACAACTTTCTCAAGTTTGTTGCTTATAGGCAACAGATTTGAGATACATGAAATATTTATATACGAGTGTCCCATTGGGAAACGGAAATACTTCAACAGTGGATAGAGGTCTATAATAATAACGTATATTAGAATTAGAATTAATTAAATACAAATACAAATCAGTTTTACAAATACTTCAGTTATGCTAATAAACGGAAAAGAAATACCACAGAAGGAATATTAACAGAAATATCCCTTGTGCGGGGTGAGATGTAAGTAGTATAGCATCGTATATAAAGTATATAGTAAGATGATCCAAAATCGAGCGACTAGTGTAGGTATAATATAACCCACATATACACTTACATAGGTGCATGTCATATGTACACTCTATAGATATACACTGTGTCCAAGATAAGAATGAACAGCATGTGAATATCGGAAACGGTAAGTGATACAGGGTCGATTAAATTAGAGAAAAGTAGCGCATTTATGTGTCTAATAATATGCCATTTAGAAAGTTTCGATATTCCGAGTAGTTTCGGAGATATCCGGGAAAAACCGAAATTTGAGAATTTCGTTTTTATTTTCTCCTAGCTTTATTTTCGAAGGAAATGTAAAACAAATAGCACTTCGTCATGGCCACTTTTCGAGGACTACACGATAACATAAGCAGAATTTTCGTGCGACGTTTCGTCTTTTAGAAAACATCATCAACTTTGTATTTTTATATGGGCCGAAACTAAAGTATACCCTGTATACGACTCCATTTTTCATTGTGAATACAGCAACGTATCACACAATATGGTTTCGGAACCTTTTCTCGCGTAAAATGTAATTTAGTGATTACTTAATCTGTTTTTCTTCAATTTTAGATAGTAGGCGCTGGAAAAAATGTCATATTTTGATACATGTAGTGAATTGAATAGTCCTATTTATAAAAGTATAAATTTAAACTAACCACTTGCCGGAATTATTGCGTTGTTGAATACAAAGATGAGTCGCAATATCAAAAGTTAAGTTTATAAATGTAATTGTAATGTAATAAATAACAAGGAGCTAATATGTATTACAGGAAATGAACAGAAACTTATAACAAGTGTTCAAATAACCCGCCATTATTTTCTAAGCACGAGTACGCTCGTCTCAGAGACGAATTTAAAACTTGATTTAACATATCCGGAAAAATATTGTTAAAGGATTCAGTAACCAATCTTAGCAAATCTTCTTCATTCTGAAAATCATGATTAGAGTACACTTGATTCTTGATATATTCCCAAAGGAAAAAGTCTAGTGGGGTTAAGTCGGGGGATCTTGCAGGCCAGGCTGTATCACTATGAGTACCAATCCACTGTCCTGGGAATCGACGGTTCAAATAATCACGAACAATTCTAGCGTTATGTGCTGGAGCACCATCTTGTTGAAACCAGCAGCTGTGAGTAACCGCTAAAGGCAAATTATCTAGAGCGTCTTCCAAATCATTCACTAACAAATTCATGTACCGCTCTCTTGTTAAATTGTTTCGGTAGATAAAAGGCCCAATTATATTCGTACCGAGAATCCCAACCCACATATTGAAACCGAAACGATGTTGATGTCTGGACACTTTGTGTACACGCGGATTTTGTTGTGACCAATAATGAACATTCCGCCTATTAAAAATGCCATTGTTGGTGATCATGCTTTCATCAGACCAAATTATTTTGAAAGGAAAATTTTCATCGTCTTGGCATTTTCTAGTGTACCATTCACAAAAGGTTCTTCGTCTTGCATCGTCACCTGGTCTGAGTCCATGACAAATCCTAAATTTATATGGATGATATTTGTTTTTTCTTAAAATGAAGTGAGCGGTGGATCTGGCTACTCCGGTATTATCTTCAATGGTGCGAGTGGATATCTCAGGATTTTCAACAACGGCCTGTAACACATCACGCTGACTTTCTTCATTAGATTGCTTTTGTCGGGAAACAACAGGTTTTTTAAATGATCCGTATATTTTTAAATTGAAAACTAGCCGTCTAAATATTGATTCACCAGGTTGTCGCCTCTCTGGATACTTATTAAAGTACGCACGTTCAGCATCAATACAATTTCTATGGCACAAAATGTAACATGACAACATATCAAATTTTTCAGTATTCGAAAAGCTGCCGTTTTCCATTTTTGACACAAATTAGGTAGGTAAAAGGTAAAGAGATGTAAAATTAGGAACAGTAATATGTCAAATATTCTACCAAACTACACTATTATTATGACAACAGAACATTATGTTGTCTTTTTTTCCAGCGCCTACTATCTAAAATTGAAGAAAAACAGATTAAGTAATCACTAAATTACATTTTGCGCGAGAAAAGGTTCCGAAACCATATTGTGTGATACGTTGCTGTATTCACAATGAAAAATGGAGTCGTATACAGGGTATACTTTAGTTTCGGCCCGTATAAAAATACAAAGTTGATGATGTTTTCTAAAAGACGAAACGTCGCACGAAAATTCTGCTTATGTTATCGTGTAGTCCTCGAAAAGTGGCCATGACGATGTGCTATTTGTTTTACATTTCCTTCGAAAATAAAGCTAGGAGAAAATAAAAACGAAATTCTCAAATTTCGGTTCTTCCCGGATATCTCCGAAACTACTCGGAATATTGAAACTTTCTAAATGGCATATTATTAGGCACATAAATGCGCTACTTTTCTCTAATTTAATCGACCCTGTATCACTTACCGTTTCCGATATCCCCATGCTGTTCATTCTTATCTTGGACACAGTGTATACTATATTTTAAATGATATTTTGACAAAAAAATGAGTGTTTCAGTATTTACTTCTGATTTATCATATCATGAATTGTTTTTCTTGTTTGGTTATTGAGCCAGTACCTCAAGCAACGTTTAAAAGTGGTCTGGGTTTTATTTTTTCGCATTTCTTCTGGTATACTATTATAGATTCTAGGTGCCAGATATGATAACGATCTACAACCCATAGATTTGTCTCTTCTCGGTAAGTAGTACTTATTTGATATATTCCTAGTTTCATACGAGTGAGCATTTCTTATTAATTCAATCTTTTGTATGAAAACATTCAGTGAGATTTTCCAAGAATACAATTATCTAGCAACTAAGACTTCACTGATCTGGATTGTATATAATTTTTAAAATCCATTTTTGAATGATTTCTAAATTGTTCGAATGAGTAGCATACACACCTCCCCATCCCAATATACCATAGCTGATTTGGGACTGAATCAAAGAAAAGTATAATGTTTCAAGTTGTTGTGTGTCAAGAAAACTCTTCAAGTATTTGAATCTCCATAAAAGTCCTCTGATTTTATTGACTACGTTTTTAACTTGTAGATCCTATTTTAGATGTTGATCAATTATGATTCCTAAATATTTAATTTGTTTAGCCTCTGGAATATTTGCCTTTTCGATTGTGAGTGGACCAAGATCAGGTAAAGTATTTTTATATGATGAGAAGGAAATATATTTTGTTTTATTGTAGTCCATTATTGTCAGAGTGTTGAATTTAACTCATTTGTTAATTACCCCTTTTTCTTTTTCTGCCACTTCCTTCAATTTCTGCCAGCTTTCTTCTCTGTATATAACTGCTGTATCATCAGCGAGGCTTATAATTTCACCTCTGAGATCCAGTTCTAGGAGAATAACAATGGACCAAGTACCGTACCTTGGGGTACTCCGTATGTAACAGGTCTTGCATAGCTCATGACGTCGCCGATCTGAACGTATTGGACTCTGTTATCGAGATAAGATTTTAGTAAAGCATATACTTTGCCTCTTAGACCATATAGTTTCGGTTTTTTTAACAATGTTTCATGAGAAACCGTTTCGAAAGCCTTTGCGAGATCAATGAAAACACATAGAGTCGGTATTTTTTCGTCCAAACCTTCATAAATACAGTCAGTCAGATCACATATTGCATCTTCCGTAGATTTACTAGTCCTAAAACCATACTGTCGTTCTGAGAGTACATTGACCTTGTCGAAAAAGATTTCTATTCGGATCTTGATGATTTTTTCGATAATTTTTGAGATATTAGAAATGAGTGATATTGGTCTATAGTTGCTCATAGATGTTTTATCACCACTTTTATGAAGTGGCTTGATTACACCAACTTTGAGACATGTAGGAAAACAGCCTGCATCTAATGCCTTATTTATTAGGTATGTGAGGGGAGAAATAATGTTGGATTTTATACATTTCAGCGTTTCAATTTTTATTTGATTCTATCCCAGGGCTTTTTTGTTTTTTCAATTATCTATTACTAGTTGTTCAACTTCTTTTTCGTTGGTGGGATATAGATACATGGTATTTTCTACAATTATTCTGTGTTCCTCAGTGTCTCTTGATTTTAAGATATCTCTTAGTTTACTATAATAATGATTGAAATTCTCTGCGATGTCAGTTTTGTCTTGTATTATATGCCCAGATTCATTCTCTATATTGTTTATTTCTGTTTTTGGTTTATTTTTGTTACATAATACATTCACAGTATTCCATAGACTTGCGGAGGAATTTTCGTTTTGATTGATCACATTCTTAAAGTATGTTACTTTTGCTCTCTAAATTAATTTTGATAGTGTGTTTTTCTAAGTTTTATATTTGTTTTTCAAGTATTCACTCTCGGGTTGTTCTAGGAGTTTCATATATGTCATTTTTTTCTTGTATTGATTTCTGTAATCCCATAGTTATCCACTCTTTCCTCTTTTTCGTTGTTTTTTTTTTCTTTTCAAAACCCTTGTATTATGGTCTATATGGAATTTCAGTTTTTCAATTAAAATTGAAAATGCCACATCAACATCACTGTCTGATAGTGTTTCATGCCACTTTTCCTCCTTCAAATCATTATTCAGAGACTTGTAATCTATATAATACCTATTTTGAGGTTGTTCCCTTTCATTTTTTGTTTTGTTAGCTTTTAATTTTATCATCGCTATTATTGGTGAGTGGTCTGTAATATTTTGCCTAAACACAATTGGTATTATTTCGCTTTCATCTATCTTAACAAAACAATGATCAAGACAAGTCTTAGATGCTGGACTGGTATATTTGTTTATTTTTGAAATGTATCCATTGGTATTAAGAGTATTTAAATATTCCTCGATGATATCGTCTAGATTTGCACATGCAATACTTATATTAATGTCACCAATATATACTCCTAGATCATGATATTCAAGTCTACTTAAGTAAGTGATCAAGCTGGTCTTTTGCATTGGATGACGGTGATCGGCATACAGCTGTAAGTGTTATTTTTTGTTGAACATTTTGATATCAACTTTCAGTGCATTGAGGTGGTAATTTTTTTTGATTTCATTATATATGAGATCGTATCCTACGTTTCGCTCAAAACGATGATATCAAACTCATTTGGAAGACTCTCCAAAAATATGAGCGGTTCATCAATATTTTGAGCTATGCTACATATATTTGTATGAAATATTTTCAAATGATCCATGAAACCTTCGAATAAATGCGTAATTTTTTGTATGATCTCATTACTATAACTAGCGAAGTGAGAGATACTTGTTACAAAATATGTATAAATATGTATAGTTGTTAAAAATATTGTATAAATAAAATGCTTAAAAATTAGTCTAAAACATGTAATATCCAAACTGAAAACTTGTGTGGATGAATAATGCATAAAATAGTATAAATAAAATTTAAAAAAATAGTGTGAATAAAGGTTTAAGAATTGTATAGATAAAATGGTAAATAAAATTCTAAAAAAATTAAATTAAGGTTAATTAATTAAGGTTAATTAAGGTTTCTTTCTCAAGCTTCTTACCTGGGCCATACTCTTCTTCGGGGTCTCTGCTGTTGAGGTTTGGGCAGGAGCTCTTTTCTTATAAGACTTTTTCAATTCTTCCTTCGGGTTTTTTGTGTCTGCTGTTATAGATCCCTTTTTCAGTACTCCTTTCTCACTCTCTACTTCAATGTTGTCTTCTTTTTTTTTCTTTTCTATTACTGGTAGGTTTTCTTTTATTTCGATTTCCTTTGGGGAAGGTGTAGGAGGTTCACGCACCACCCTTCTTTTAGTAATTGGTGAGGAACCACTTTCTTCCTGATACAATTCCTTCGAGTTTTCAATATCTGCTGCTGTATATGATTCGCTTTCTACTATCAGTTTATTTCGTTTAAAAAATGCCGTCTTGTTGTTTGACCTAGCTTATTTCAGCGCCCCCAATAAAATTTTCCTTTCTTTCTGTTCTTCGTCTGTTAGGTCTTCGGTAATAACTATTTTGGTTCCTTTCAATTTTGGTCCGTTTCTCAAAATTTCTTGTTTTCTGATTTGAGAAATGAGCGAAACAAGTATAGGTCTGTTTTATCCTGTTTTCTTCCTAGTCTGAAGAAGTTATTTATTTCGATTACTTTTATCTCCACTTCTAGTTTTGTTGCTGTTAATTCGGAAAAAGTATTGATCAATTTTTCTTGGTTTTCGTATTCGTTTTCTTCAATACCATAAATTACAAGATTGTTGAGTTTAAGCAGCTTCTCAAATTTAGATACTTTATTTTTCAGTGTAACATTTTCTTTTTCGAATATCTCGACTTTATTCCTTGTGATTTCCACTTCTTTGCAGACAGCTGTAGATTAACCTCTGGTAGTCTCTTCTAATACTTCGATCCTTTTACTCAGATTTTCATTCACTCCTTTCAGCAGTAGATAAACATCTTTGATGGATACTTCTGTATCTTCCATATCAATTTCTAAGTGTGCGCTACTGGTGTCCTCAATATTTTATTTCTTTATCTTATATGTGTTTATTATCGGTATTTCACGTTGAAACGATTTTTAATCAGGAGTTCAACAAACTTCACTATTTAATTTTTGCTTTTACAGTCCTTGTATAGTTCATCACTTTCTGCACATTTTGATAAAAATTTTCGGTTTATTCATTAATAATTTTCCACTGATATTCAATTTATTCAGGACGGTACAAAACTCGTCGTGTTCAATACAATATACACTCCAATTTATTGTGAAGGTCTTCAAGGTGATTCCGAATATACCATATTTGTTGGGTATCACGAGTTTTATAACCGAGATATAGGTGATAGGCAAGTCGTTTGGGTAGGAGTAGGAGAGCGTGTGTACCAAATATCAAAAAAATATACCAAGTGGTTCATTAGTTATGACCCCAGAAAGATATGAGCAATATTGATGGAACACTCTATATCTCGATTATGAAAGACCCAACAAATATATTCAGAATCACCCCGAAAACCCCTATCAATTATTGAAGTATTTCCGTTTCCCAATGGGATATATTCGAAATCTGAAATCCAATAGTAACGAAATATATATGGTGTCTCATTTATAAAAATATATTTGGTGTTCATAACTGGTTCATCAACTATTTTCTGTTACATAAGATAGTTAAAAAAAAAACAATCGAACAGTAGTTAAAAATATACATGAAGACCCTGTACATCCGTTCTATATTTTATTTTAGTCTATTAATAAGGAGGATATATTGAACACATTACAGTACAGACAAAAGCATTTGTATCAATCGAAACAAAGTTGGAATACGGTGAAATATTTGGTTCGAACATAAACGGGATGGAACTGGCCTGTGAGATTCTCAGGCCGATATAACTGATAAGAAATGCATTAGACTGATCACACACAAAAATGAATTCGAAACCCCTATCACATGTTCGGCAAATATACGACAAAATAACAAAGGATATAGTCCGATAAAGCCTACATTTTCGAATGTTCACACTTCCAAATTTCACTTTGTTATTTATTGATATAGTCAGAAACATTCGAGCGCTATCTGAACCACCAGAAACATATATAGGGTGACTCGAAAATATATACAGAAAATGACATGGGACAGATCGGAAATTGGTAGTAAAACACTATGAAAATAACGGTCTAATGGATTTATTCTACGTAATGCTGTTCTACAATATTGACATGCTTCTTGTGAAGATGGTGGTCCATCCCAGTGTGTAGTCCAATCGGGACGTTTGTAGTGAACAAAGCATGGTAGTTTAATTTGGAGATGAAAGTTGCAGCGATAATCGATAGGATAATAGGTCATATGGATTGGCACATTCAATGAGACATTCTATGTGGATGTAATGCAATTCATACTCAGTGAATTCCATCAGAGCATTTGAGAGATTTTACGAGAAAAGCTGTTTCTGACTTCATTGTAAATGTTTCGGGGTTTATATCACTTTGCAGACTGAATGAAATTAAACAAACATATTATATACATAGCTTTTTATTCAAATCTGATAATATTTAACTGTAATACGAGGATTCCAATAGTACATTACTAGACAAACTATTGGCAGCTTCACAAAATCCATATATTATTTCTTTCATACTCAAAACAGTTTAGTTAGCTCTAATCCAATGAGCTGCAGTATTCAAAAGATTTTGATAGAATGCACAAATGTTCAATTTAGTAGTATGTACGAAATTTATTAATTTTTAATTTTTTTCTTGTATCTACCGACACCGAGTATTTCTGTAACCACTATACTATTAGTGGATGCTTCTATGGGTATTTACCTGTTTGTATCCCAAATTTGAATAAATAAATGAATAAAAAATAAATAAATTCGTTGATCATGGTTATTTCATGTGATACAAGACACATTTCGGCACTCAAAATATCTGTAACATCTCTCTTCATCAAGTCAAATTTAACGTGATATTTGACAACTGTAAGCATCTTGTTGAATGTGCTGAAGTAATTCGATGAAGGTGGCCCATTCATACGTTCTGAATAAAATCCTCGCCAGATAGTAGGGCTGTTCAGGGTGATGACTGGGCTAAATTGTCTTGCTGGACTCAACCCACAATGAATTTCATAGGTGGAGAGCGGGAACGTTGTATTCAACAGGTATAGTGCTTCTCAGCTTGCGCCACCTGCTCGAACATAGACAGTATCGACTTCTGCAGAGTAGTTTGGGGCCGATACCTTCGATGAGCTGGCACCATCATAATTCACTTCACTAGACGAAAAATAACCAGACTCTTCGCTCATCGTGTTGATGTTGATACTTTCCAACTGATGCGGTTGTTGTTTTGTTCGACATTATTTATACCATCACCACTGATAACGATACATCCGGTAGACGAGATATTTTATTTCGTTGTTGGCGAGTTACGCGAAAGGCCCCCAGATTCCATCGATTTGTGCTAGTTTTCCATTAGCCCACATCATAATTTGTTACTCGCTTTAATCCAGCTGTTGTGTTTTTCATCGAATTCCAACCATTTGACAAACGCTTCTTTGGCTTTTCTTCGTAATATTTTCTCTACCAGGTAAATATCCGGATTAGCAGTTTTTTAGGGTTCTTCTTTATAAAAACCTCCTTTGATCGGAGCTCCTTGCATAACTTCCAAGAGATACGTGGTAGGATTCATTATGCGAACTTGCACGATCTTGAATAATTCAGTTGTCTAATTGGGCAGGTACTCCTTCTGGAATACATGTTTGGCTCTATTGATTCCAAAAATATCCCCGATTTTGAATTTGCTTACTTCAACAATCTTGATGTGACTGTAAGTGGATTCGAGAGAATATTTTCTTCATTGTCTTTATGTTGCGAAGAATCACAATGTGAAATCTGAACATGTCAACAATAGAAGCGAGCCACATTCATTGCCATTCATATCTGGGGTATACCTCAATTGGATTGAAATGAATCGAAATAGTGGCACTGAAAATACAAAAAAAAACAAACCAAAAACATATGATATGATTCGCTGATTGCGAAACATATTGAGTAATTCTCACGTGATTCCGAATATTCACCTCTGGTAGGTCAGCAATTCATACTCTTAGGCTGTATCTCGTTAAAAATCATAGAAAGAACATTCCAGGAAGTATTAAAGAAAGAAAAATCTACAAGATTGAAATGAGAATATTATTCAGCAAATCTCAATCATTTCTAACGCCTGAAAATCTCAAATAATATCAGATGAAACTATACCAGCTCAACGACTTCGAAATGCAGTTTGAAGTCATACACAACCACCAAATTTGCACAGAGAACGGACCTCAACTGGGAAGGGTATGGTATACTGATGGATCCAAGATGGATGAAAGGGATGGAGTGGGAGTTACAGGGCCAAATTTCAAGCTCTCAAAATCCCTTAGTAACACCCCAACCATCTTTCAAGCAGAGGTACATGCTATAGAGATATGTGCCCAGGAATGCATCGAAAGGGACACTCGAAGGGCAAAAATATATTTTCTATCAGATAGCCAAGCAACACTGAAAGCTCTGAAGTCATACACTTGTGAGTCTTAGCTGACTTGGGACTGTAAACAATCCCTAAGACAACTGGCAGCGAACAACCAGGTCACTTTGATGTGGGTGCCAGGTCATAAGGGAGTTAAAGGCAACGAGGAAGCAGACTGCCTTGCCAAAGAAGGGCCAAATACACAATTTCTCGGCCCAGAACCCTTCTGTGGACTTTCCAAAGCCCACTTGAGAGAAGAGTTCCGACGCTGGGAAGCGGATGAAATGAAATTTCACTGGAATAAAATGCCAGGACAAAAAAGGCTAGTGAGCCTCTCGCCAAGGAAAGCTAAACAGCTTCTCGAGTTGGACATGAAAGACTTGAAACTGGTAACGGGACTCCTCACTGGACACTGCCCTCTGAGGTACCACCTCAAAAAGATGGATAAAACAGAGAGTGATAGTTGCCGCTACTGCGAGAACTTCGCTGAAACTGCAGAACATTTGCTATGCGAATGCCCAGCACTCTTCTGCAAGAGGCTCAAGTTCCTGGAAGGGGCCTTCTTAGAGCCCTCCGACATCGAGAACCTAGCTCCCAGGAAACTGATAAACTTCGCACGAAGCCTCGGAATCCCGGGCCTCGAATAGATTAAGGGTCACGCACAAAAGATCCAATAGGTCGAAGTGCTTGAGAGGCTGCACAGCCTTAACGACCCCTCCTACAATCTATACCAGCTCAATATGAAATCATCACATTCAAATTGAGAATTTCATCAAAGCCAATGAGTACCAACATAAAACAATTCCGAGAGGAAAAACGTGCTGATCATATGAATTCTGAACAAATTTTGAAATTTTGCAAATAATTCTTGGACATGTATGAAAAATAATATTCATAGACAAAACAACATTTGAGCATCCAATAACATATCAAAAAAGACCATCACGACCCATGAACATCCCCTTTTTGCATTATACCAAATCAACAAAAATGAAAAGAACTGATTCCTATCAAAATGCTACACCCTTATTTCATCATTGAGAAAAAAGCCTTATGAGATGAACGCTAGACTGAAAATGTGATTATAAAATCAACTTGATTACAATAAACCAGCCTTGCCTAACGTGAGAAAACCACATCTATGGGCAAACTATTCTCTCGAAGAATCAATCGAAAATATACACCTGCAGATGAGAAACTCCGCCCCTTTTGTTTGATGTTTGCACTAGCCGCTTTCATGACCTCGGCCCTTTAAATTGGTACGAAGCAATGTTGCCTTTACATTATTTTCTGAAATATGACGGCTCACACTAATGCCACAAACTCAGTGACCAATAAGAATTGAGAAAGCATGAAATCCGATCGTTCACTCAACATCTTCGTGTCTCGTCGTATGCTCAATTTCTGCACAGCGTCACGACAGAGAACAGCTGTTTCACGAATATCAGCCGAGACCTAGCGGGAATATCTGAAAGCCCTTCAAATTGGTACAATTCTCTTTCTCTTTCTAATGTCGGTTGCCGTTTCTATCCTTCACCTCTGTATGATTTGTCTACTCTGTGATATTGTTACGTTATTTCTACTTGGGTTCGTGAATTTAAAACACATTTCATTTCACTAAACACACCCAATACAACTCAATAAACGCTTAGTTAAATCACAACGATATTCGCTTTACAAATCTCAATGTTCACTGTACTAGCTTTCTTTCTAATCTCAACTCTTTCCAAACTATAACTAACTTGTCCGCAAAACCGCGGTTCTCATATAGGTAAAAACATCATTATCCAGAAATAACAGGAATGAACTGGAAGTATTTTTCATATTCGACGGCAATGAATCATCCGCTAATTATAGCGGTGCGTCTGCGACCGATACCGATATATAGTCGTTGCTGGCTTGTTAGGAATCAAACTCTAAAACATTTTCACCATTTGAATTCTTGATATGTTCTCAGGGATTTTAGGCATTGAAGAATAGTTGTTGGCTGCCTTTCTATATCTTATTGACAATTCTCCACTATATTTTAGAGTAAACATATATTAATAATCTCAAGCCCTTTTCCCGTCATCAGGGTGTCGGGTTATTATTTTATCATTGTTGTAAGAACTTCTTCCATTATTAACTGTCTCTTTTCAGTGTCTTCGCTTCGTTCCACTGTTAATTTCCTTGTAAGATCTTTCCTATCATGTCGTTTCTGGTTTTTGTAGGTATTCCTCTGCTTATCTTGTTTTGTGTTTTTACTTCATGAATTTGTTTTACAGGTCTATTGCTTGGCTTGCTTGGCATCCTCTGTATGTGTCGCCCCCATCCCAATTATTTTGTTCTATAAAAGAAATAATGTCTTCTATGTCTAGTTCTTCTCTTATCTGTGTATTTCTTATCTTATCTTTCCATGTCACCCCATTAATTCTTCTCAGATATTTCATGTCTATTGCTTTATATCATACACGATTTTTTTTGTTAATATCCACGATTCGAATCCATGTGCTGATACTGATCTATATATCGCCTTGAATATTTTCAGTTTTATGTGTCTTGAGATTTCTCTTTTGTTTTGAAACTAATTTAACCAAGCGACCACCAAACCACCAAGTAAATACTAAGCAACCACCAGAAAATCACTAACCCAAGGCGGGTAATAAAGCTTCTATCTGCACGAGGTTACATCATCATACTGCTCAATTCAAAATATTTTGATGATCTAGTTCTAGTGGTTGCTTGGTGGTTTTCTGATGTTGCTAGGTGATTCATTTGTGTTTTCTGTTGGTATCTTGGTGATTTTCTGGTGGTTTCTTGGTGGTTTAGTGCTTGGTGAATGTTTGGTGATTGCATGGTGGTTGCTTGTTGGTTTTTTGTGGTTGCTTGGTGATTTTCTGATGATTGCTTGGTAGTTGCTTGGTGGTTTTGTGGTTGCGTGGCGGTTTTCTGGTGGTTGCTTGGTATTTTCTGGTGGTTGCTTGGTGTTTTATTATAAATATATGCTCCTCTCATCCGAAAATCAGAACTGATATTATGAAAAAACATATTCTGAGGACGCACAAAGATAACGATATGAAACACCAATTGTCCAATATTCAAAATGAACCAATTACCGGTGCGATGAAGCAGCTATCAATAGATGAGAAATTGAAACTGCCAAGGTCATGGATGTATCAGATTATAATAATTATGAGAAAAATGGGAAAGATATGAAAATCGAGGAGTTAGTCCAGACTATAGCAAATAAATATTGGACGCTCATACACAAAACTAATGCTGAATCATATTGGAATCGCTTGAGAAATGTACCTGAAGATGATTCATCCAAAGATGAACCGATATTTGCTACTGCAAATGATGTGCAAGTTGACGATGGACCATGCAGAGATAAAAATACACAATATTCACAAGGACCATGGATGATGATCAGTGATGATGATTTTATCGTACATGAAGACCCCAACCACCTAGTTGATAGATTAAGATTCCTATTACCTTTTGGCTCGATATGTAAAAATGAAATTCTATCCATTCTTGCTAGGCTACGTTGTTATGAAATAATCGACGGTTCTGAAGGTGATGGTAAACGCTCATTAGCTGATAGAAACAGGGGATGTCTAGTATTCTGAATAATATCAATAAATCTGTGTGAAGAACTCGTATTTTATTGGTCTGAATGCAGATGACATTTCTCCATATCAACAACATGGGGTGTACTTGGTAATATAATATCTCGCCTTCAAACTATCATTTCGAATTTATTGTCACCCTGCGTCATAACATTTCGCCTTCGCCCATTCATTTTTCTATTCTCACTGCTCCGAAAATCTAACACGTCTAGGCCCATAAAAACAAGTAACGCCATTGATACAAGTGGAACTAATTGTTGAAGCATTTATCTCATTACCTGCATTGAATTCACAAGATTATAAAAAAACAGCGGAGAAAAATCAATAATTGATTATATACTGATACAGAAAGAAAATAGGAACAATGTTTTGGGTGTAGAGTAAGAAGAGTAGCAGAAATATACCTACAGTGATCACTTCTTATTGACAATGAAAATGAGAGGAGACATAATGGAAAAGCCACAAGAAACAGTCACTAGGAAATATGAAATACACATCAATAATTCAAATGGTGAAATAATCGAAAACGAAATGGATATAATGAAGAGATGAAAAGAATATTTCCAAACACTACTAGGTCAAGAAAATGACGAAGAATTAATAGAAGTAGGTAACAAAAGTTAATCGAACAATCGAAAACGAAGCAATGGTAGAAATTCAAGAACTAGTCTAGATGAAGTAATAAAAACGTCAAGCAATTGGAAAGCACCAGGAGAGGACGAAATAACTGCAGAAATGATGAAAAACTTAGGAAAAATGAGAAAAGAGGGCTTACTAGAAATGATCAATAAAGCTTGGGTAAGCAAAAATATACCAGAAGAATGGGAAACAGATCTAATAACACCAATACACAAAAAAGGAGACCACAAAAATTGCAATAACTACTGAGGGATAACGCTACTGAATACCAGCACAAAAATAATAAAACGAATAATCAACAACAGTTCTCGCAGGCGGAGCAAGCTGAGAAGCTTGAATACAACGTTCCCGCTCTCCACCTATGAAATACATTGTGGGTTGATTCCAGCAGAACAATTTAGCCCAGCCATCACCATGAAGCAGCCCTACTTTCCGGCGAGGGTTTCATTCAGTACATATGAATGGGCCACCTTTATCGAATTACTTCTTCTCACTTACTAATTAGTTCTTGCGGAGGTTATACCACCGTTACAAGGGCCGTCTGGGATGGAGTTGAGATGGAGATGGAGGGGGATGTTGTAGATATTTTGAGTACCTAAATGTGTCTTATATCACATAGAATAACCATGATCAACGAATTGAATTTTTGTGCATTCTATCATAATCTTTTGACTACTGCAGCTTATTGTATTAGAATCAACCAAACTGTTTTGAATATAGAAGAAATTATATTTGGATTTTCTGGAGCTGCTAATAGTTTGTCGAGTAATGGACTATTGGAATACTTGTATTATAGTAAGTCCCAAATAATATCAGATTTGAATAAAAAGCTATGAATATAATGTTTTTGTTTCATTTCATCCAGTCTGCAAAGTGATATAAACCCCGAAACAAAGATGTCAGGAACAGCTGTTCTCGAAAAATTCCTGATATCTCCTAGAAATTCACTGAACATGAATTGCATTACATCCCCATAGAATGTCTCATTGAATATGCCGATCCATGTTACCTATTGGAGGCCTGGCATAAACTTCCCATCGACTATCGTTGCAACTTTGATCTCTAAATTAAGCTACCATGCTTTGTTCACTACAATCGTCCCGATTGGACTACACACTAGGATGGACCACCATCTTCACAATAAGCATGTCATTTTTGTAGAACAGCATTACATAGAATAAATCCATTACACTGTTTTTTTCCTAGTGTTTTACTAGCCATTTCCGATCTGTCTCAAGTCATTTTCCATCTACCCTGTATATGTTTTTCGAGTCTGGTGGTTCAGATAGCGCTGGAATGTTTCCGAGTATATCAATTAATAACAAAGTGAAATTTGGAAATTTCACACATGCGATAAGGTTTTCAAATTCATTTTTGTGTGTTTGATCAATCTAATGCATTTCTCGGCTTGAGAAACTCACCGCACAGGCTAATTCCATCCCGTTTATGTTTGAACCAAATATTTCACCGTATTCCAACTTTGTTTCGAATGATGTGTGAGGCAGATAAAACAAATGTTTTTTTTTTCCTTATTTCGAGTTGAAGCGATTTATTCTATGGAGCTTTTCATAAGTTATTGAATGTAAAAGAAAATAGTCAAGCGTAGCTATCAAACGTTCATTTGAATATAATTTTTTTCCTGTATATGTTTTCTGAGTCACCCCGTAAATATTTCACGTTGCAATCCAAATGTCAAACGGCAAACGGTCAACTGTCGAACGTCACATGTCACGTGTGGCGGTAGCATTTTTTCCCGTATATATTTTACGCTGCACCACATCAGCGGAACGGATCTGCCCGCTTCGACGTCCCGCGATTTATCCGTTACAGAGATAAGCGCGCAGCGAAGTCGATGGGTTTCAGGTCTGGTCGGTTACGCGGCTTGGTCTAGAACGAACGTAGCACTACTACTATCATTATACAAAGAGGTAGTTGCATGAACTTCACGTCTATTTGCATATTCACTGAGTTTCTCTCATTTTCAACGAAACATTCATATTAGCGGATGCCATATATACAGGGTGTCCCATTGGGAAACGGAAATACTTCAACAGTGGATAGAGGTCACCAAGGCGATTCCGAATATACCATATTTGTCGGGTCTTACGAGTTTCATAATCGAGATATAGAGTGTTTTATCAATATTGCTCATTTCTTTGTGGGGTCATAACTAACAAACCACTTGGTATATTTTTTTGATATTTAGTACATACGTTCTCCAACTTCTACCCAAGTGACTTGCCTATCAGTCATATGGAAAATCCAGGTCCGTAATAACAAAAATTCAACATTATTTGGGGTCCCTCAAAAAACACCCTGTGATTTTGAATTTACAAAATCCGCTTACATATTCGAAAAGGGCACAAAAAACTGAATCGAACTGTGTACTTTTCATTTTCCCGCAGATCGTTTAACAACTTGATAGGTAGAATATGAAATTCTCATCATATTAATAGCAACTTCAATTTATGAAAATTTCTTACCGAATCTCCCACGCAGCAGAATTAATTCCCTAATTTTTTTCTCGGTTTCACTCATGTTTTTGTTGATAGAAAATTTCCCACGTCTTCGACTCGGGATAATTTTTTATCAACAACAAAAACATTCGTGATCTTGAAAAAAATTATCGATAATAATTCTGCTGCTAGGGAGATTACAAGTGATTATTTTGTCAGTGAAAAATAGTAAACATCTACGCATCAATAGAGATGCAGAAATGTCAAGTTTTTTTGATAGTCGTACAAATAATAAGATACACCACCACGCAGCAGTCGCAGCCCGAAAATCGAGATGCACTGATGAATGCTACGAGACAAGCTTTCGAATACTTACATATAGGACCTCTGTTTCTACTGCAATCGAATGACGCTATTCTCAGAAGATGTCGGCTGTGTCTTCAAAAGACTGGGTAGCAATTTGAACAATAATTTGAAGAATAATCAATAGAGCTTTGTTTTAGAGTAGTGTTATTCTCAGAAGATGTCGGCTTTGTCTTCAAAAGACTGGGCAGCAATTTGAACAATAATTTGAAGAATTATCAATAGAGCTTTGTTTTAGAGTAGTGTTTTCATATTCATAAGTTAGGACTAGGCACACACATAGGGTGGGTTTCTAGGTATCGCTAGAATTTTTCTGGAATTTCAATATGTTATACCCAAAGTATATAAAATTAATGATTTCATGCTGCGCGACCACGATAAGTAGTGCACCTAGGGGGCTACCATGACAAGATGGCCGCCATGGGGCAATGACGTCATCCAAGATGGCCGCCATGGGGCAGCTGTCAACTGTCATGTCAAATGTCAACTGTCATGTCATCTGTCAAATGTCAACTGTCATGTCATCTGTCATATGTCATCTGTCATTTCAACTGTCAAATATTCCATGTCATCTGTCAATCAGAAAATGTTCTATGCCTATTACGTCAGAGAGTGGGCTTGAGAACGCGACGCGTCATAGACCAATCAGAAGCCGTCATAGCCCTACCCACTTTTTTGGCGCGAAATTCAAGTTATTTTTGAGGTTATGTATTCTGCTTGCAACATGGATATCGGCCCCTCGGCCCCCTCAGGTGCCCCCTTGGCCCCCTTAGGCCTTCGCTGTACCCCCTTGGTCCCCCTCAGGTCTTCGCTCTACCCCCTTAGCCCCCTTAGGTTTTTGCTATACCCCCCCTGACCCCCCATAAGACTGCGCCCCCTTAGCGCTCCGCATCCGGAAACATCTCATGACGTCATATTTTATTTAAAAAAATCCTTCTATCGGCGGGATTTGAACTCCAGACCACCGGATTACGAGTCCGATGCGTTCCCACAGAGCTACGACCACTATATAATTTAATTGCAGTCAATGTCGATGCAACGTTATCGCACAGCGTGACGTAGTCGAGCAGATCCGTCTCAAAGATAAGAGAACGTAGCAACCTCGGCAAGCGGGGAGCAGGGAAACGAACAATGGCTTATTCATTCATTAAATATCAGTGTATTGATAGACATAATCGCATTCAAGGTCAGGTTCGCTGCATTCCAATGATGACTCAACATGCAGATCCATGGAGCAGGAAAAGGAACAATGGCTTATTCATTCATTAAACATTAGTGTATTAATAGACATAATCGCATTCAAGGTCAGGTTCGCTGGATTCCATTGATGATTCAACATGATACAATATTTCGCAAGACGTTACAAAGATAAGAGACGATAAAGCGACTGACACTGTTGCCAGACGTTTGAAAAAATAAGGCATTGATGCCAGACTTTCAAAAATATCTGGAAATATACCATAATGCACCTACAGCTTACCCAAGTGGAATCCGAACCATAGATGGATAACGTCTGAAGTATTACAGGGTGTGGCTGCCTGAAATTAGGCGTCTGATATCTGACGTATGACGTCATCGTTTCAAAATATCGAAAGGTCACCAACTGTTTAGTTATTTCCATCTGAACCACAACGTGTGATTATTCAAAATTGATGGATAACGTTTGACGTATTACAGGATGTCAACCTGAAGTCAGGCGTCTGACATCTGACGTATGACGTCATCATTTCAAAATGGCCGCTGAAATCGGGAGATCACAACTGTTTAGTAATTTCCGTATTATAAAGGTAATATACTTACAGCTCACACAAGTAGAATCCGAACCACCACATTGATATCGACATGGCAGAATCCATAATCAAAATTGTCGCTAATATCACAAGGTCACCAACTGTTTAGTAATTTTCGTGTTATGAAGTTAATATACCTACAGCTCACACAAGTAGAATCCGAACCACAGCATTGATATCGACGCAACAGAATTCATAAACTCGTTAATATAAAGATGTCAATGACAAAATGATTGATTTTCTCTACGAATTATCAAAAAATATTCACTTCCGGTTTATTAAAAAGCGACATAGAGAAAAACTAATGTTTTATTCGTGATCCCCATGACGTGTAGACTTCAAAAACATCAACTTCCGGTTTTACTTCCGGTTTCTATTTCTCCACTTAACATAGTCATGTGGGTACTCTGAGAGAAGGATTTTTCACGGACATTCCAAATATATCATTTTACCTATGTACAAAGTCTTAAGGATAAAGAGATATCAATCAAAATAAATCGAAATAATGAAAAAAATTTATGTAAACAATTCATAATCTCTTCGTGTAATGATTTCCTGGCCGATCCAGCTTCTCGACAAATTATCACAAAATATCCACTTCCGGTTCATTAAAAAGCTATATAGAGAAAAACTAATGGAATATTCGTGACCCCCATGACGTGTAGACTTCAAAAACAACAACTTCCGGTTTCACTTCCGGTTTCCATTTTGTTAGTAAACAGGGTCATTGAAAAGGTTATTTCACGTACATTCCTAATATATTAACTTACCTATATACAAAGTCCCAAGGTTTGCGAGATATCAATCAAAATTTCTCGAAATATTGATAAAACAATAAAAACTGTTCACCATCTCTTTGAGTACTGCTTTTCTAACCGATCTATCTCCTTGATGAATTATCGAAAAATATCCTCTTCCAATTCGTAAAAAATCGAGATATAGGAAAAATGATGATGTTAGTGAACCCATAACGTTCGGACATCGAAACAACAACTTCCGGTTTCACTTCCGGTTACAATATTTTTAGTAAACAGAGCCATGTGGGTACTCTGAGAGAAGGATATCTCACGGACATCCCGAATATATCAACTTACCAATATACAAAATCTCAAGGTTTGTGAGATATTGACGAAAATTGGTGAAATAATCAAAACAACACTGTTACACGCAAGAAAGTGCTATGGAGAGTCGATTTGAGTCCACGGTTAACTCATGTTTCTATCTTATCAATCAATATTCTAGTAGGAGACTATAATTTTGTACAACTCATATCAGGAAATGCCATTTACACCATAATGAAAACCAAGTAGGTGAAATGATAAATAGGAAATCGATAATCAATTTTGAAGTAATCGATAACACATAGGGTTAATAAAGTTTCAAAAAAAGCTCTGTTCAAGGTATGTTTATAAATTCCAAGGCTATATAACTATTAAGATCACATTATATTGGAACCAGGTACTTCAATCATTGATCTACTCAAAAAATATGTCTCGAAACAGATATAATTTTCTATATTTAGGATTGCACTTCCAGCATCGGCAATACATGGAATATTATCGGAAATCTCGAGGTGAATGTTTCAAGGACTAAGAATTATCGAAATTTCAAAAACGGAGCTCTGATCAAGGTATGGTTATAAATTCCAAAGCTGTATAACTATTCACATCACATTATATTGAAGCCAGATACTTCAATCATTATTCACCTCGAAAAATATGATACGAAACATATATACTTTTCTATATTTGGGATCGCACTTTCAGCAAAGAGAATATGTGTCAACGTCTACAGAAATCAATACTTTCATTCAAAATGTTTTCGATAGGTCTAACGATGGAACCAACAGGCTGATAAAATACAGGGATGTAAAAACTATCTAGTCTGGAAGAAATATACTGGGTGTGTAAGAAATTACACTTAATATTTTCAATAGGTGTACCGTTCGAAAAATACAAATGTACTGACTGGTACAGGATGTATCAAGAATTAATGATGACGTTTAACGTTTGATAGGTATAATTTGATAGTTGACGCTCAACGACTGGAACTTGAGAGCCTTGGTCACGTGAGGGTGGATATGGTTATATTATGATCAGTGACGAAAACAATTTTATATTGATGAATTATTGAAAAAGTGTTCCTATATTTTCGTGAAAACGCGACATAGGAGAAAACAAATGATACATTTATGATCCCCATGATGAAAAGAGCTCAAACTTTTTGTTTTTCTAGTGAACAGGGATTATATGGGTACTCCGGAAAAATGATTTTTCACGGACATTTCGAGAATTCAACTTGTATATATTCTGAGACTTAAGACCAAAATTGATATTAATTGATAAACATTCATAACAATGACAAACCTTACGAATACAACGCACATATGTCGCGCAAATACAAAAAACGCGCAGACATCGCACCCTTATCAAAAAACTATCAAAAATGATAAATAGCACGACGAAAAGTCGAACATGCGTCTTACATATATCATGCTAACGTCGTTATCCGTCAAAGATCTATCAGACAACGTCGTCTAAAATTTTTGAATACGATGATTCGCATGACAAAGCGTCACGCATTCATTATACAAGTAGAAAACATCAAAATTAATCACGCATACATCACCCATACGTCGCACATGCGTCGAACATACGTCATGCAAACGTCACACATTCATCGAGAATCTATCAAACAGCAACATAAAAATGATTAATAACGTACTGACATTGCAAATCCAAAATGGTAGCTATTAAAGTTTAGCATCTGGCATCTGACATTCGGTGTCCGACATTTGACGCTTGGCGTACTAAGATTTCTGTTATTCACCAACATAAAGTTGTAGATATAAAAATAAACATAGGGCAATCATTGAAGAACATTGAATATGTTAAAAAAAAACATGACGCATGCGTTGTGCATACGTTGCGCATACGTCATACATACGTCGTGCAAACGTAGCGCCTACATCGAAAATCCATAATACAACGTGTTTAAAACCTTGAAATGAGAAATAGCATGACATGATATCCATCACACATTCATTTTATGACGTTGAAAATTTTGAAAATAAAAACTCCACGCATGCGTCGTACGTACACCACGCTGACGTCGTGCCTTCGTCGGAAATCTACCAAGCAACGTATAAGAACTTCAATAACAATAAATAGCATAACGAAACGTCAGACATGAGTTATACATATATTGCATCGACGTCGTGTCCTTGTGAAAATGAAAATGTTCAAAACGATTTATAAATCTAATAACCATCACTTATTCATTAAACAATATCAAAAACTTTGAAAAACACTACACGAAAATTGTAGAGATGTCATTGAAAAATTCAACGACAGACGACAAAGAGTACTAGAAGCAAGAGAAGTGAGTAATTGAAAGATTCGACGATAGGGTCGATAGGAGTGAGTGAGTCATAGACGAATGACCCGGTGTTGAAATAATTATGATACAGGGTGACACATAATTCTCAATGAATCATCACATGGAATATTCACTTCCGGATGGCGGAAGATCTACGTGACCGAATAGCTATGTTCAAAACTTCAATTATGATTATTAACATTAGTTTTGAATTCGTTAAATTATGGTTACATGAAAATGGGACAGTATATGACAAAATACATCAAGAGTATATTCATTTCATTATTGCTTTCAAATTCAAGTTGATCTATGTAATGAAATATGAATAATGAATCATTATTTACCACCACTTTTACAATTATTCACCAACAGATGTCAACTTCGATGAAAAACCCATACACTTAGTTGAAAAACCTCGATACCAATATAATGATGGATTCAGGAATGCTAGTAAATGGAATAATATCAAACCTAACGTCATACATGACGTAGAACCTGACATCACACGCGACGTCTGAGACGTGCATAAGACGTTAGACTCAGGTTTTCGATCAAGTAAGCTTCATGAATGTGGAAGAGGATCGTTTGGTAGGTCACACTTTTCTTTTCAAGTTCTCAAGAAATTCGCAAATTCATTGAATGGATCTGGTGGTAACAATGATCATTTTATAAAAAATAGAAAAATAATCCACTTTCATCTTTCAAATTTGGTAAATGTTATACATCATAATTCCTAGGGGAAAAATAAAAACGAAAAATTATAGATTTTTATATATATTTCTCACACATTATTCAAATCTCTCAATACATTCATTTCATGAAGGAACAAATATTCCCTGAGTTTATTACTTACAAAACTATCATTTGATATTTCACAAAATGAATACAGAGCTTCAAAATAATCAATATAACCAGCATCTTTATTGAAAATCGATTTAATCAAATTCAAAATATTATTATAAAATGTACAGAAGTTCATTTTTTCCAGTAAAACCACCCGATGGCCCACTAAACTTCGATGAACTTGAAGGATCTGCGTAGCATCCTCGACACCGATAAGGAACTCGACACCATGTTTTTTGACGAGTAGACATTTGATCCCATCAAACACCAATTGTGATATTTTGCAGAAATCTCCACATGGAAACGATACTGGCTCATATTCATCTTGGTGGGTTGGTAACTTCTCGTAGAAAAAATTGTCCAATGCTCGTTTCAGTAAATCAGTGAAAGTTTTCCATTCCGTTGTACAAAAAGATTGTTTATTTGGTTTGTATGGTTGTGATAAAATTATAGATGGATTGAATTTTCTCGCTGGACTCAAACCCACTCCTACCTGGAAGGCTCTCAACTGGAATAATGTGTAGAGTAGGTAATGTTTCTCGGCTCGGGCTGCATTTTCGTACATCTCCAACACTTCATCTAATTATTGATGATATTTCGCATTATTGAAAGATGATTCGGTGAAATATGAATCAATATCGTCTTCTGACACACTCACATAACCACTATCTCGACTTGATGTTGACATGATAGACTAAGTTAAAATATTTTCAGAATGAGATCAATTTCATGTATCTATTTATAGTCTCCCTCCACATTCGAGAACAATAGAGTTGAAATCATTATTGCGAGATGAATCTTGACATATCAAATATGAGAATAATTCTGATTCAAGTAGAATAGCAGAAAAACAGAGGTATTACATGAATGCGTTGCTTATCTCCCCACATGATGCCCTGAGGAATGCAAAGTTGCATATCGAATATGAGATGTAATAAACATGATGATTCAGGGAGATAACATCAACATCATCACAATCTTTGAATTATGGTCGTGATTTATGATATCATCATCGACCACCTGCGAACTTATCAAAGATCTCTTCTATATTGTCGATTCATCTGATGAAATACAGAGAATAAGCATGACATTATTATTGCCAAATGAAATCCGAACCACCACATGTGAAAACCCCAAATTGATGGATAATATTTGACGTATGACAGAGGCGTACTAGGGCTGCTGGAGTTTGGCGTCTGACATCTGACAGTTAACGTTTGACGATACGTCATGCATACGAAGTCTTTTTTCTATAGAAAATCTATCAATCAACGCACAAAAACTTCAAAAACAATGGAAAGCATGACGAAACGTCAAGCATGCGTCATACATACATCGCGCAGACATCGTGTATTTCTTAAAAATCTATCAAACAATATATTGAAACTATAAAAACGAGTAATAGCATGACTAGATATAATGCATTAATCAAATAACATCGAAAACGATAAAAAACATCACGAATACGTCATGCAACTTATGTCAACTGTCAAGTATTCCATGGCGCTGTGTCATATGTCAATCGGAAAGTGTTCCATGATGCTGCTGATGACGCCAGAGTATGGAAACGCAACGCGTCATAGACTACTAGCTCGACCAATCAGAAGCCGTCATATTCCAAACCACTTCTTTTTTGGCGGGAAATTAAAGTTATTTTTATGATATCACCCCTTAGCCCCCCCAGGTCACCGCTGTGCCCCCTTTATGCGCAACACGTTAGACTCTGAGTTTAGGTGGGGCTTCGTGACGTTAGATTCAGAGGTTAGGTTAGGTTGGGTCTCGAGACGTTAGACTCAAAGGTTATGTTAGGACCCCGTGACGTTCGATTCTAACGTTAGGTTAGGTTGGATCCCGAGACGTTAGCCTCAGAAGATAGGTTAGGTCTCCGACCTAACCTAACCTAACGACCTAACGTCTCGGGATCCAACCTAACCTAACGTTAGAATCGAACGTCACGGGGTCCTAACATAACCTTTGAGTCTAACGTCTCGAGACCCAACCTAACCTAACCTCTGAATCTAACGTCACGAAGCCCCACCTAAACTCAGAGTCTAACGTGTTGCGCATAAAGGGGGCACAGCGGTGACCTGGGGGGGCTAAGGGGTGATATCATAAAAATAACTTTAATTTCCCGCCAAAAAAGAAGTGGTTTGGAATATGACGGCTTCTGATTGGTCGAGCTAGTAGTCTATGACGCGTTGCGTTTCCATACTCTGGCGTCATCAGCAGCATCATGGAACACTTTCCGATTGACATATGACACAGCGCCATGGAATACTTGACAGTTGACATAAGTTGCATGACGTATTCGTGATGTTTTTTATCGTTTTCGATGTTATTTGATGAATGCATTATATCTAGTCATGCTATTACTCGTTTTTATAGTTTCAATATATTGTTTGATAGATTTTTAAGAAATACACGATGTCTGCGCGATGTATGTATGACGCATGCTTGACGTTTCGTCATGCTTTCCATTGTTTTTGAAGTTTTTGTGCGTTGATTGATAGATTTTCTATAGAAAAAAGACTTCGTATGCATGACGTATCGTCAAACGTTAACTGTCAGATGTCAGACGCCAAACTCCAGCAGCCCTAGTACGCCTCTGTCATACGTCAAATATTATCCATCAATTTGGGGTTTTCACATGTGGTGGTTCGGATTTCATTTGGCAATAATAATGTCATGCTTATTCTCTGTATTTCATCAGATGAATCGACAATATAGAAGAGATCTTTGATAAGTTCGCAGGTGGTCGATGATGATATCATAAATCACGACCATAATTCAAAGATTGTGATGATGTTGATGTTATCTCCCTGAATCATCATGTTTATTACATCTCATATTCGATATGCAACTTTGCATTCCTCAGGGCATCATGTGGGGAGATAAGCAACGCATTCATGTAATACCTCTGTTTTTCTGCTATTCTACTTGAATCAGCATTATTCTCATATTTGATATGTCAAGATTCATCTCGCAATAATGATTTCAACTCTATTGTTCTCGAATGTGGAGGGAGACTATAAATAGATACATGAAATTGATCTCAGTCTGAAAATATTTTAACTTAGTCTATCATGTCAACATCAAGTCGAGATAGTGGTTATGTGAGTGTGTCAGAAGACGATATTGATTCATATTTCACCGAATCATCTTTCAATAATGCGAAATATCATCAAAAATTAGATGAAGTGTTGGAGATGTACGAAAATGCAGCCCGAGCCGAGAAACATTACCTACTCTACACATTATTCCAGTTGAGAGCCTTCCAGGTAGGAGTGGGTTTGAGTCCAGCGAGAAAATTCAATCCATCTATAATTTTATCACAACCATACAAACCAAATAAACAATCTTTTTGTACAACGGAATGGAAAACTTTCACTGATTTACTGAAACGGGCATTGGACAATTTTTTCTACGAGAAGTTACCAACCCACCAAGATGAATATGAGCCAGTATCGTTTCCATGTGGAGATTTCTGCAAAATATCACAATTGGTGTTTGATGGGATCAAATGTCTACTCGTCAAAAAACATGATGTCGAGTTCCTTATCGGTGTCGAGGATGCTACGCAGATCCTTCAAGTTCATCGAAGTTTAGTGGGCCATCGGGTGGTTTTACTGGAAAAAATGAACTTCTGTACATTTTATAATACTATTTTGAATTTGATTAAATCGATTTTCAATAAAGATGCTGGTTATATTGATTATTTTGAAGCTCTGTATTCATTTTGTGAAATATCAAATGATAGTTTAGTAAGTAATGCACTCAGGGAATATTTGTTCCTTCATGAAATGAATGTATTGAGAGATTTGAATAATGTGTGAGAAATATATATAAAAATCTATAATTTTTCGTTTTTATTTTTCCCCTAGGAATTATGATGTATAACATTTACCAAATTTGAAAGATGAAAGTGGATTATTTTTCTATTTTTTATAAAATGATTATTGTTACCACCAGATCCATTCAATGAATTTGCGAATTTCTTGAGAACTTGAAAAGAAAAGTGTGACCTACCAAACGATCCTCTTCCACATTCATGAAGCTTACTTGATCGAAAACCTGAGTCTAACGTCTTACGCACGTCTCAGACGTCGCGTGTGATGTCAGGTTCTACGTCATGTATGACGTTAGGTTTGATATTATTCCATTTACTAGCATTCCTGAATCCATCATTATATTGATATCGAGGTTTTTCAACTAAGTGTATGGGTTTTTCATCGAAGTTGACATCTGTTGGTGAATAATTATAAAAGTGGTGGTAAATAATGATTCATTATTCATATTTCATTACATAGATCAACTTGAATTTGAAAGCAATAATGAAATGAATATACTCTTGATGTATTTTGTCATATACTGTCCTATTTTCATGTAACCATAATTTAACGAATTCAAAACTAATGTTAATAATCATAATTGAAGTTTTGAACATAGCTATTCGGTCACGTAGATCTTCCGCCATCCGGAAGTGAATATTCCATGTGATGATTCATTGAGAATTATGTGTCACCCTGTATTATAACTGTATTATAATAATTTCAACACCGGGTCATTCGTCTATGACTCACTCACTCCTATCGACCCTATCGTCGAATCTTTCAATTACTCACTTCTCTTGCTTCTAGTACTCTTTGTCGTCTGTCGTTGAATTTTTCAATGACATCTCTACAATTTTCGTGTAGTGTTTTTCAAAGTTTTTGATATTGTTTAATGAATAAGTGATGGTTATTAGATTTATAAATCGTTTTGAACATTTTCATTTTCACAAGGACACGATGTCGATGCAATATATGTATAACTCATGTCTGACGTTTCGTTATGCTATTTATTGTTATTGAAGTTCTTATACGTTGCTTGGTAGATTTCCGACGAAGGCACGACGTCAGCGTGGTGTACGTACGACGCATGCGTGGAGTTTTTATTTTCAAAATTTTCAACGTCATAAAATGAATGTGTGATGGATATCATGTCATGCTATTTCTCATTTCAAGGTTTTAAACACGTTGTATTATGGATTTTCGATGTAGGCGCTACGTTTGCACGACGTATGTATGACGTATGCGCAACGTATGCACAACGCATGCGTCATGTTTTTTTTAACATATTCAATGTTCTTCAATGATTGCCCTATGTTTATTTTTATATCTACAACTTTATGTTGGTGAATAACAGAAATCTTAGTACGCCAAGCGTCAAATGTCGGACACCGAACTTTAATAGCTACCATTTTGGATTTGCAATGTCAGTACGTTATTAATCATTTTTATGTTGCTGTTTGATAGATTCTCGATGAATGTGTGACGTTTGCATGACGTATGTTCGACGCATGTGCGACGTATGGGTGATGTATGCGTGATGAATTTTGATGTTTTCTACTTGTTTAATGAATGCGTGACGCTTTGTCATGCGAATCATCGTATTCAAAAATTTTAGACGACGTTGTCTGATAGATCTTTGACGGATAACGACGTTAGCATGATATATGTAAGACGCATGTTCGACTTTTCGTCGTGCTATTTATCATTTTTGATAGTTTTTTGATAAGGGTGCGATGTCTGCGCGTTTTTTGTATTTGCGCGACATATGTGCGTTGTATTCGTAAGGTTTGTCATTGTTATGAATGTTTATCAATTAATATCAATTTTGGTCTTAAGTCTCAGAATATATACAAGTTGAATTCTCGAAATGTCCGTGAAAAATCATTTTTCCGGAGTACCCATATAATCCCTGTTCACTAGAAAAACAAAAAGTTTGAGCTCTTTTCATCATGGGGATCATAAATGTATCATTTGTTTTCTCCTATGTCGCGTTTTCACGAAAATATAGGAACACTTTTTCAATAATTCATCAATATAAAATTGTTTTCGTCACTGATCATAATACAACCATATCCACCCTCACGTGACCAAGGCTCTCAAGTTCCAGTCGTTGAGCGTCAACTATCAAATTATACCTATCAAACGTTAAACGTCATCATTAATTCTTGATACATCCTGTACCAGTCAGTACATTTGTATTTTTCGAACGGTACACCTATTGAAAATATTAAGTGTAATTTCTTACACACCCAGTATATTTCTTCCAGACTAGATAGTTTTTACATCCCTGTATTTTATCAGCCTGTTGGTTCCATCGTTAGACCTATCGAAAACATTTTGAATGAAAGCATTGATTTCTGTAGACGTTGACACATATTCTCTTTGCTGAAAGTGCGATCCCAAATATAGAAAAGTATATATGTTTCGTATCATATTTTTCGAGGTGAATAATGATTGAAGTATCTGGCTTCAATATAATGTGATGTGAATAGTTATACAGCTTTGGAATTTATAACCATACCTTGATCAGAGCTCCGTTTTTGAAATTTCGATAATTCTTAGTCCTTGAAACATTCACCTCGAGATTTCCGATAATATTCCATGTATTGCCGATGCTGGAAGTGCAATCCAAAATATAGAAAATTATATCTGTTTCGAGACATATTTTTTGAGTAGATCAATGATTGAAGTACCTGGTTCCAATATAATGTGATCTTAATAGTAATATAGCCTTGGAATTTATAAACATACCTTGAACAGAGCTTTTTTTGAAACTTCATTAACCCTATGTGTTATCGATTACTTCAAAATTGATTATCGATTTCCTATTTATCATTTCACCTACTTCGTTTTCATTATGGTGTAAATGGCATTTCCTGATATGAGTTGTACAAAATTATAGTCTCCTACTAGAATATTGATTAATAAGATAGAAACATGAGTTAACCGTGGACTCAAATCGACTCTCCATAGCACTTTCTTGCGTGTAACAGTGTTGTTTTGATTATTTCACCAATTTTCGTCAATATCTCACAAACCTTGAGATTTTGTATATTGGTAAGTTGATATATTCGGGATGTCCGTGAGATATCCTTCTCTCAGAGTACCCACATGGCTCTGTTTACTAAAAAAATTGTAACCGGAAGTGAAACCGGAAGTTGTTGTTTCGATGTCCGAACGTTATGGGTTCACTAACATCTCATCATTTTTCCTATATCTCGATTTTTTACGAATTGGAAGAGGATATTTTTCGATAATTCATCAAGGAGATAGATCGGTTAGAAAAGCAGTACTCAAAGAGATGGTGAACAGTTTTTATTGTTTTATCAATATTTCGAGAAATTTTGATTGATATCTCGCAAACCTTGGGACTTTGTATATAGGTAAGTTAATATATTAGGAATGTACGTGAAATAACCTTTTCAATGAGTACCCACATGACCCTGATTACTAACAAAATGGAAACCGGAAGTGAAACCGGAAGTTGTTGTTTTTGAAGTCTACACGTCATGGGGGTCACGAATATTCCATTAGTTTTTCTCTATATAGCTTTTTAATGAACCGGAAGTGGATATTTTGTGATAATTTGTCGAGAAGCTGGATCGGCCAGGAAATCATTACACGAAGAGATTATGAATTGTTTACATACATTTTTTTCATTATTTCGATTTATTTTGATTGATATCTCTTTATCCTTGAGACTTTGTACATAGGTAAAATGATATATTTGGAATGTCCGTGAAAAATCCTTCTCTCAGAGTACCCACATGACTATGTTAAGTGGAGAAATAGAAACCGGAAGTACAACCGGAAGTTGATGTTTTTGAAGTCTACACGTCATGGGGATCACGAATAAAACATTAGTTTTTCTCTATATCGATTTTTAATGAACCGGAAGTGAATATTTTTTGATAACTCGTCGAAAAGCTGGATCGACCAGAAAATCATTACACGAAGAGTTTGTGAATTGTTTACATAGATTTTTTCATTATTTCGATTTATTTTGATTGATATCTCTTTAACCTTGAGACTTTGTACATAGGTAAAATGATATATTTGGAATGTCCGTGAAAAATCCTTCTCTCAGAGTACCCACATGACTATGTTAAGTGGAAAAATGGAAACCGGAAGTGAAACCGGAAGTTGATGTTTTTGAAGTTTACACGTCATGGGGATCACGAATAAAACATTAGTTTTTCTCTATGTCGCTTTTTAATAAACCGGAAGTGAATATTTTTTGATAATTCGTAGAGAAAATCAATCATTTTGTCATTGACATCTTTATATTAACGAGTTTATGAATTTTGTTGCGTCGATATCAATGCTGTGGTTCGGATTCTACTTGTGTGAGCTGTAGGTATATTAACTTCATAACACGAAAATTACTAAACAGTTGGTGACCTTGTGATATTAGCGACAATTTTGATTATGGATTCTGCCATGTCGATATCAATGTGGTGGTTCGGATTCTACTTGTGTGAGCTGTAAGTATATTACCTTAATAATACGGAAATTACTAAACAGTTAGTGATCTCCCGATTTCAGCGGCCATTTTGAAATGATGACGTCATACGTCAGATGTCAGACGCCTGACTTCAGGTTGACATCCTGTAATACGTCAAACGTTATCCATCAATTTTGAATAATCACACGTTGTGGTTCAGATGGAAATAACTAAACAGTTGGTGACCTTTCGATATTTTGAAACGATGACGTCATACGTCAGATATCAGACGCCTAATTTCAGGCAGCCACACCCTGTAATACTTCAGACGTTATCCATCTATGGTTCGGATTCCACTTGGGTAAGCTGTAGGTGCATTATGGTATATTTCCAGATATTTTTGAAAGTCTGGCATCAATGCCTTATTTTTTTCAAACGTCTGGCAACAGTGTCAGTCGCTTTGTCGTCTCTTATCTTTGTAACGTCTTGCGAAATATTGTATCATGTTGAATCATCAATGGAATCCAACGAACCTGACCTTGAATGCGATTATTTCTATTAATACACTAATGTTTAATGAATGAATAAGCCATTGTTCCTTTTCCTGCTCCATGGATCTGCATGTTGAGTCATCATTGGAATGCAGCGAACCTGACCTTGAATGCGATTATGTCTATCAATACACTGATATTTAATGAATGAATAAGCCATTGTTCGTTTCCCTGCTCCCCGCTTGCCGAGGTTGCTACGTTCTCTTATCTTTGAGACGGATCTGCTCGACTACGTCACGCTGTGCGATAACGTTGCATCGACATTGACTGCAATTAAATTATATAGTGGTCGTAGCTCTGTGGGAATCCGGTGGTCTGGAGTTCAAATCCCGCCGATAGAAGGATTTTTTTAAATAAAATATGACGTCATGAGATGTTTCCGGATGCGGAGCGCTAAGGGGGCGCAGTCTTATGGGGGGTCAGGGGGGGTATAGCAAAAACCTAAGGGGGCTAAGGGGGTAGAGCGAAGACCTGAGGGGGACCAAGGGGGTACAGCGAAGGCCTAAGGGGGCCAAGGGGGCACCTGAGGGGGCCGAGGGGCCGATATCCATGTTGCAAGCAGAATACATAACCTCAAAAATAACTTGAATTTCGCGCCAAAAAAGTGGGTAGGGCTATGACGGCTTCTGATTGGTCTATGACGCGTCGCGTTCTCAAGCCCACTCTCTGACGTAATAGGCATAGAACATTTTCTGATTGACAGATGACATGGAATATTTGACAGTTGAAATGACAGATGACATATGACAGTTGACAGATGACATGACAGTTGACATTTGACAGATGACATGACAGTTGACATTTGACATGACAGTTGACAGCTGCCCCATGGCGGCCATCTTGGATGACGTCATTGCCCCATGGCGGCCATCTTGTCATGGTAGCCTCCTAGGTGCACTACTACGATAGCAATTGCATTAGTGATATACGAGGTGTAAAAGAAAAAGTAAGGAGGTTCATAGACATCGATAGAGTTTCCTAAAATATCTGTATGTTACACATACGGTATATATAAGATCAATGACTGAATATTTTGTGACCACCATGCAACTGTCAGTTGATTTACGAGGTGTAATAGAAAATATAAGAGGCATCGATAGAATTTCCTAAAATGTGTATATGTTACAACTGAGATACTTACTATCTACTTCAAACGATTGATCAAAAATATTCAGCAAATCTTATTAATTTATGTAACATTTCAGTTTTACAATTAGAAAAATACATATCATTGAAATTATACAAGCAAATGGATGAATTAATTATATTGTTAACTACCTGCAGTTTTAGAAAAATTCGAACCAGATTTTCCACCTCTAGCATTCCACTGTACAGATCTCGATAATGACCTAATATAACCATCTTCACCCATAGGTAAGACTGAAGAACGGAAAGCGGCAAATTTATCTGCCAAATAAACTCTGCAGAAAAAGTTGCTGTTAGAATCTTGAAACTGTACTTCGATATGTGCGTTTCTAGATTTCTCGGAAGTATTAGAAGATACGTCAGAACTGAAAATAATAAAATATGCATCAACCAACAATCGAAGAAAGTCACAATTATTGGTAACTAGTAAATAACAAATATTACCTGATATCTGCATTAATAGTAGTTGAAGAGTGTGTAAACAAATCAGCTTTAGATTCCTTACTCCTCAAGAATCCTAGTAAACTCACTGACTTGTCATCGTCATTCTTATCATTATCACAGCTGTTATTTCTCTTTTTAGTCACAGGACTTGCAGATTGATCATATCGTATTTTCTTAGCAGCCAATTCATCTAATGTTCTCTTATAGTCATTGGAAGCTAGAGTATAAGCTATTACAGAACTCGGTTCATTTTCGTTTACGACAATAGGGATATATGTTTCAGGAAGGGTATAATGTTCTTGATTGCTGAAAGGAATCTGAAATATAGATACAGTAATTATAGTCATATGCTCATGTGAATTAACAATAAGATTAAATTTTAAAATTTCAATAGTATTCAAACAATTTAGATTTCCAATGCGACACTCTATGCATAGATATTCTTTTAAATGTGAAGACCAGACATTAGTCATCCGAACAAGATATGCACATCTAATAGGCACTTTGGTAAGATAGTCACATGACCAGTTTTTGTTTACCATCATTTTGCTTGGTAAATTTCAACGAGATTTTCATTTTTTTTTAAAGATTCGCCCTCACCTTTCACTCACTCTCATTCATTCATTCACTCATTCATTTCACTCATCCTGGCATCGAAATTTATTCATTTGCCACAGAAGTATTATTTAATATATTTATTAAATGTAAGGACAGTACACGCTACACCCAGTCGCCTCGCCTTTTTTGTTATTTCTGACGGGCCTGGGAATCGAACCCACGACCGTGATGGACTTCCATTATAATCATCGCGCTTTGCGCTCATCGCCACCACGGCGACAACGAGATTTTCATCAAAATTTAATAAATATTTCAAAGCAGGAATGAAGCTCGAAGTCATCTCCACAACATTTAACATTTAACATAAATGTTGTGGAGATGACTTCGCTTCATTCCTGCTTTGAAATCTACCACTCCACTTTGAGATGCCATGGACTACTTCCTGAGATTAATAAATATTTGATCTGGAAATTTTGTAGAATGCGTTTTTGTAATGAGATTGCCTACGATACAAATGAACAAGAGTCAGTGAATAGCATTCAAATGCTCCACATTGATATACAAGCAAAAAAAAATTCAAAAATTACTTTATTGTCTGAAGAATATTATTCTTATTGACAAAGTGGTAGGTTGAAAGTACACAATTTTCAGCATATGATGCATCATCTTTGAAGAACATGAAAGATTACAATACAAAATAAATATATAAATAAACTTACATTTCTAACATAACTCTGTAGTAAGTGTAGTATATAGACAATAACAGGTCAATTTACACAAGCAATGGTAAAAAAAAACACATATACATAACACATGAAGACTCACAGATATACAATAAAATATATATAAAATATGCAATATAGAAAAAAAAACTTACATGAAAATAAACAAAAACTAAAAATTTTCGGAAAAGAATTCATCCAGCGAGTAGAATGCTTTCTCAAGTAGAATATTTCTTACGGAAGATTTTAACTTTTTTCTCTGTGAATTTTTTTTATTTCTTCAGGTAAGTGATTGAACATTTTTTCCATTATATATAAAGGAATTTTTTATTTGTGTAGTTCTCGGGAGAGGTGAAGTTAAACTGAGGGCTTGTCTAGTGGTGTATTGTGCTGTAGAATACACTCTATCTATAAACTTACTGTGAATAAGACATACTGTTTCCAATATGTAGATACAAGGTAGGGGTAAGATTTTTTGTTCAAAGAATAGAGGCTTACAAGAGTCCCAGGGTTTGACTTTACACATGTATCTAATCGCCCTTTTCTGCAATACGAAAATCGTGTCGAGTAAATAACCACTACAAGATTCCCAAAAGCAAATTCCGTATCTGAGATGTGAATCAATCAATGCATAGTAAACCTTCAAGGCCATGTCCCTACCAAGTTCCCAAGTGGTAGTTTCTACTGCGAAACATCCAGAGGCAATTTATTTTCCCAGTATCTTTATATGATCCTCAAACTTCAAATTATCATCAATGTGTAAGCCAAGGAATTTAGTTGATCTCTTGCTGGTAATTTCTTGATTTACTAAATGAAGTTCTGGCAGATGACATTTAAAAGTGATGATGTTAGTTCTCGCTATGTTTAAGGATAGCATATAGGCATCACACCACGATTTTATCTTGATAACATCATTTTCGATTTGTTGATGCAGAACCATGTCATTATCGTTATGCCAAAGTATTGTAGTGTCATCTGCAAATTGAGTAAATTTTCCCGAGATATTTATTGAGGCTAGGTCATTAATATAAATCAAAAAGAGCATTGGGCCAAGCACAGATCCTTGTGGAACTCCCCATTTAATCTCTAATTTTTTTGATAATTTGTTCTGAAGAGAAACACTTTGATTCTGATCCGATAAGTATGCCTCAAACCATTTCAGGACTGAGTTTCTGAAGCCATACCTTTCTTATTTATTCAGCAGTTTGTGTCCCGTACAATATGAGTCATTTTGTATGGTACAGGGCAAATCTGTGCCGTACAGCTGATGTGACTAATCTCATTCTTGAGAAACGAGGAAATGACAATATAAAGAAATATCGATACAACATACTAATAACTAATTGACACTGGGCATATGCGCAGGACGGGGCGCCGATGAACCGTACCGCCATAGTAGACATTCGAATTTACGAGGATGAAAACTATTGTTCATATGATTTATATTGTGAAACAAAGTTTGTTTATGAATTAATCAATGTATGACATTGATGAAAGAATATACAATTTTCAATTTCTTGTATATTAAATTCTCCTTACAATACAACAAATTGTGGCGACGAGAAAAACACATTTGAAAACATAGTGATAGTGGTTAACGGTTCTATCTGCACCATCAATGGTTTCAGACCTGGTGATGACTGGGAGATATTTTCGGAAAGGTTAGAGAATTTTTTTCTGAAAAATGTAATTGATGAGAAGAGAAAGGCAGCTGTATTGTTAACACTGGTGGATGAAGTTTAAAAAATATTGAAGAATCTTTGTGATCCGATATTTCCAAAAGACAAAACATACAGCAAGATTGTTAAGTTACTCCATGGTCAATATAGGAAAAGAGTCAGTATCTACCGACAGAGAGTATTTTTTGATAATCTCAAGCAATAAGATGTAAGTATCAGTGATTGGTTCGTCAAAGTGAAACGACTGGCAGCAGTTTGTGAATTTGGCGGTAGTATTATATGTTCTACAGTTGAGGTGAATCGGCATGCTTCACATTCGATTTGTATTTTTCTTGTCAACATAGGTTGAGTTGGTATCACCTCCTCTGAGTCATGATATCATGATTTGTTTTTTTCTTGTGAGTTCATGTGGATATCTGATATTTTTTGTATCAGATTATAAATGTTTGATTTTGGATGGTTCATCCTATAAATGGGGATATTTTCAACGCAGTAATTTTTAGAATTTGAAGATAATTGAGCTGAAGATTATTCTTCGTAAAAGTGGTTATTTGCTGAAAGGTTGTTGTAATGCTTGGAAAGAACTCATCGAATCAGAGAAAATTATGTTTTAATTATAGTTGCATGAATCTATATATAACCCATATATATGTCCAGGAGTGTGATATTGTTGGGCAAGGAAAGACACTTGGATCCATAGGTATAGATTATATGGTTGTTCAGATAATGTTCAATTCTTCTCCTGAAATCCTTCATGATTGTATCTATATTTTAATGTATAAGGCTTTCAAGATTAATTTTTGTAGGTAAAAGATCCCAAGGTGTTACTTCGCAGAAACCAGATGGGTAGATTTGTGGAAGAGATATATTCAAGCAGTTCATGACCTCTCTTTGTCTAATAATAGACGGTCGGGTATTGGTAGAACGTCTTTCATATATAGAGTATAGTCCTTCGTCGAACATAATAGAGAAATTGATATATGTCGGTTGGAATCAGATCGTGCCCTAGATTGCCAAACATTGTTGTCTCCTATCTTGTAGTAAAAGGATCCCCGCCTCGCAACCGAGAACGGACGGACGGGCTCCTCCATGTATCGTACATCCGTAGTCCAGTTTGGATAAGATGAACATTTTAAGTCTGAGAGCAGAATCTCGGTCACATCCCCATTTATTTTACACACTGCTCTTGAATGATTCAATGCTTTCTTGCATCACTCCGCTGAATCGTCATTATGGGTTTTCCATTTCAATTTTTGGTCTAGTATCAGACCTAAAAACCCAATTTACTTTTTACGTTATATTTTTTCAATATTAATTTATTATTATTACGATTTCTTAAATCTAATCAGTTCCAGTCACGACTCCGCGGGTCTGACATCTCACAGTGTCGAGCTGAAGATAAACCAGTAACCACTATCCTCACGCTGTGAGGTGAGTGATCACTGGAACTGAATTTCATGTGCCCTGAGTAGACGTAATGAACTGAGTATGACGGTCTTCTGCATGGCCCCAGCTAAAACTTGTGCCTTCTGACGGCAACCTGGTATCATATGCAGTTCTGAGAGTTAGCGAGGGAGCCTATGATGAGTATGATCAGTATGACTAGTTTGTCAACGTGATCTGGATAAAGCCTTCGGTGTTCGAAGAAAAGATCCCGATATTTAATCCGATTCTCCTTCTCTTTCAAAACGATGTTTGGTTCGGCTGGTAATTATAACTTTTAGATAGACTTTATTTTCCAACATATATACACCCAATTACAGGAAAAGCAGTGGAAATTCTTAAAATAACAAAAAACAAATAAAATTAAATCATATTATCCAAATAACAATAATTAATTTTGTGTTCTATCAATTATACAGGAAAAAATATGTTTAAGAGAGCCGTTATTTAAGTCACACAGGACAGAAATCAGATTAAAATTCCAAAACATCAAAGACACAGGTGAACTTTTATACGGTTAGAGATATCGTAAGGCGTTTTTCAGCAATCGATTTGAACCCTCATACAAGTTTTTTCTACCTTGTTTGAAAATAGGAAAAACTGACAAAATCAAGCAATTTGGGACGCCGTGTGAATTTTGTAAAAACGACGATATTTTCGATAGGAATATTCCTGCTAAAGTTTACCCCATACTTTCGTTATGGCATTCCTAATGATACATTGATAGATCAATGTTTCATTGATGGTGAAGTACCTGTTCAAAATGTAATTCATTATTCACTTTGACTGAAGACTTTTCATCTCAGCAAGATGAAACTATTCTATATAATCCAGGACTGAATACTAATCGGATAAATGAAAATTTTGATAGACCAATTCAATGGCTGGGTTTATTCGATAATGAAGTTCGTTCAAATGATTAAGAATTAAATTATCAACGAATTTCACGACACCTTCAATTCAGTGGCGAATGCCGATTATGGAGTGGAGATGCAATTTATGTCTTCAACAGGGCAGTAAACAATCGAATTTTCATAGTGTTATTTTGCTTACTCAACCCTCATTGAATTTCGAAATTATACTGTGTTGTTGTCTATGTTGATAATATTATTGGATAATATTATTGAAGGATTATCTATTTTACATTTTATATACGAACTTTTGCTCTAATATCAACTTGTGATATTGTTGGAATCAGAAAAATTGCAGAACTCCACAGGGCAACAAAAAATACCACTGTATTCAAAAAAGTTGATCGTCAAATAAAAATTAAATCAATGACAATTTGATATTCTTTTAAATCTTTATATTTTTTGATATCGGTTGAAAAATGACGAAGTTGTAGCTTACGAAGTTTTCCTGTATACGAAACACTACACGTGTTATTTGACCTAAATTATGCTCTTGTAATATTGATTAATTTAGAAACATCCTTTATATATTTGTAAAACTTAGATTTTCACACAAATCTAAAATTGATGAGAACTTTCAACAACATCTTGTATAAGGCCTATGGGCTGATAAAAATTCATATACAACATATAATTTTTGCATATAATGTACCGGGTGTCCTAATAAGGTCGGCTAGCGGCTGTATCTCGAGAACCATACGACCTATTGAATTCTGAAAAAAATAATCCGTACAAAAGTGACTTCAAGAAATTCATGGAAATTGTTTTCCACTCTCAAATCCTACCGCTAGATGGCATCAATTGAAATCAAAATTGGAAAACGGTTATTTATCTAAAAAGTCCCAAATGAAGGTTGGTAATGTGAAAGCGTTTTGGACTCTTCTAATGAGACTATAAAATTTACCTACCTGACATTTTGACTTATTCCACGAAATGAGGGGTGGGGGAAGGGTGGAACCTTATTGCATATAAGGTTCGATAACTTCCGACTACGTCAACCGATATCAATGATTGTTTTGGAGCTATTGAATGGAGGAATTATAATATGCAATGGTACCCGAGTTTATATTCGAGGCTCAACCGCCAGATGGCGTTGTTCTGCCGCTCAAGCTGTTGAAACAAATATCTACGGAAAATTAAATGGAATGCTATATTTATTATTACACTATTATATTACTCAAACAATAACATAAAAAATAGCACAAACCGGACGTCGCTATCATTTCTCAAACATAAGTTATCAATGAATATGTTGTTATAGGAACTTATTTTTAATATTCATCGATAAGCAAGTATGCCGTGAAAATGGAATAATGGAATCCACAATGTTTATATGTAATGAGTCATTGATATCCACCGTATGCTTATGAATCAGAAATTGATTGATAAAATTTGGAAATTATGTCTTATAATGTCGCTGAAGCATATGATATGTTGGCTGTGTTCTTCGAATGCATGGAAAATGCAGTTATTGCTTCGCGGGAGTGCACTGCGACATATCCTCAGAGACATTTTTCGAAATGGGTTTTCATGCGTTTAGCAAGACGTTTGCGATGAAGTGGACAAGTGATGCCAATACAAGCCAGGAACAGGAATCACATCATATTCCAAAATGAGGATAATATTGTGGATGTGCTTGGTTACGTTGAAGCTCATTCTCATCACAGAATTAGGGATATAGGAGATCTGAAAAATACTCGACCCTCTGTTCAGAGGATTCTCAAGAGAGAAATATTAAATGCATATCATGACCTGGCACTCAAACCACTCGATTTTGACCATCACTTCTATTTATGTGGTAGAAATCAAAGCTGCTGTAATTGGAACACGGCGAAGACTTCAAAGCTGTATTGGATTGAAAGTTGATTTTTATCATTTCGTTTTCCATGGCTTACTTGCTCATTGATGAATATTAAAAATAAGTTCCTTAAACATTATTTTCATTGATAACTCATGTTTGACAAATGATAGCGACGTCTGGTTTGTGCTATTTTGTAGGTTATTTTATGAGTAATACGATAGTGTAATAATAAATATAGCATCCCATTTAATTGTCCAAAGATATTTGCTTGAGCGGCAGAAGAACGCCATCTGGCGGTTGAGCCTCGAGTATAAACTCAGGTATCATTGCATATTATGATTCCTTCATTCAATAGCCCCTCATTTCGAGAGATAGGTCAAAATGTCAGATTGGTAGTTTTTAGAGTATCATTAAAAGAGTCCAAAACGCTTTCACATTACCCACCTTCATGTGGGAAACAATTCCCATGGATTTCATGAAGTCACTTTTGTAAGGATTATTTTTTTCATAAATCAATAGGTCGAATGGATCTCGAGATACAGCCGCTAGCCAACCTCATTGGGACACCCGGTATATATGTGAAGCGTGTGATTACAATGCTTACCGAAATCGTAGCAACACTCGTAGAGGACGGTAATAGATGAGATAAAATTGTTTTCAGTTTTTTGTCTGACTCTTTTTTACTATCCACTAAATCTTCAGTTGGACAAATCGATGTACCATCAGATTGTGATCTATGATGACTCCTAGGTGATGAAGGGGCATAAGAATCACCTAAAATTGGTATGAACCTGATCAAAGAACATATTCTCAGACTCATAGAAATAAATATGTGTTGTGACAACAATATAACAGATAAGACAGACAAGCAATCAAAGCTATTGATCGACCGCATTTGATGATTTAATATTTCAAACTTTCGAAAAGATTGATAAAAATTTTGATAGACTGTACTTGTCTTAGGAATATTTCAGGTTTACCAAAACGTCGTCGTGATAATATACATGATATTTCATTCAATATTTCAATCATCAAATTTTAATTATTTTATGTATGAATCAAAAGAAGCGTAATTGAAAAATGGTCTATAGAGTGGTTTAATACATGGTACATGGTACATCAAACTCGATGGCGTTTGGTCTGTTTTGCCGTAGGAATAACTATAAGATATGTTAAAGCAAATATGTTCAGAATCTTCTGTGAAATCCGATAATCCAATTATATTTGAAATTTCAAAATTGGTTTTAGTAACACTAGATCTGGGGCAACAGTGCAGGGGAAGAAATATTTTCAAAGGCTAGATCCCAGCATCCTATGAACGTAACCAAAATGTCTGTTTTCTAGATACTCCTTATACGCCATCGAGTTTGGCATACACATAGTAACAGATAGGAATCTGTTTGAATAATTTCAACTTACTATCGCTATTATCCAGACTTTTAATATTTTTGGTATTCAATATGTTGGAATTCTTTTCGTCTGCAATAAATGGAGAGATAGTTGAATTCTCTTGACTATCGCCATCAAAATCCTCAATACATGGGCTATCCAAATCAACAGTACTTGATTTTTCCTTTTTTTTATCGTTGTCTTTCTTTCGAGTTGCCTCACTCAATTTTATATTCCAAGATTCTGCAGTTTCTATGATCAATCTTTTTATTCGCACAAGATTGTCAGATATTTTCCAATATTGCAAATGGAGATCTGTAATGAAATTCACTGTGATAATAAGCTCAAACTTTCGGTACTGAATTATTTCATTTGCAGTGTGAGACATTCAAGGTTAAAGTAAATATGTTTCTTACAATTTCAAGATTATCTCATTGAACTAAAAATGGGCTTATTATTTATCAACATTCAATAAGGATTACCTAAAAAATCATCATATAACAGTGAATTGAAAAGCAAATAGCACTTGTTAGCTAAGAAATTTTCTCTAGATATTCCAGTGGTTGACACATGAACCTATTTCATGAAAACATTTTCGAGCAAATGGGTGAGGGAGTTTCTCCATACTTAAATTCTGTATAATAAAATCGACTTCTCTATTATTTTTTACTAGCCAAAAACATAAACATTCATTTGCAACTAAAGTGAATACACATTAATATGTTCTTGGGTCGATGATGATAATATAGCAAACTTACCTCTTTCTTGGAACTCCTTGTTTTCGATAGACGGCGAAGTAAGTTTCAACTGTAGTTCTTCAACTTTTTGTTTGAAAAAACACTGTTCTTTCAACAAATTCTGCTTCAAGTTGCTGACAGTATCAAACTCATCACCTGGCAAGGTGATCAATCTATCTAAGATGGATGAAAATATCTCGTGTCCCTTTTGAGACATAATTCTCATATCATCTATTAGTTGGTTTTCGAATTTATTGATATCATATTTCATATCTATCAGGGATGGTGGCAAAGATATTTCCCAAATACTTATCGGAGAATATCTGAAACAATGATTATTGGCACATAGAGAAAATAATGCATAAGATTATTTTTTGACGTTTCTCAAAACTAATATCAATTCCCGACATTGATATACGTTCTAGCCAATCAAAACATTATTGAAATGGCAATAACTTATCTGCACTAGTCGAGTTCGGAAATCCCATCCGGAATGCGAGGGATTTAAACGAACGGTTCAGATCGGTGTCAAAGATAAAAGTGTCAATCTTTTTTAAAATTTTTGGTTGTTCAAAAATAATGAGAAAACTATTGAAGGAGGCTATCAATCAATGTTTGAAGATTGCTGAAGAAACTGTACCCCGGTTTGCGAGTTACCAATTCAGGCATCATTTTAGAATGTTCACATCTACCTTTGATGATTTTTTGAACAAATAATTACGTGTGGTATCAGAAGATGAAGTGGTAGCTGCTGGACATCCAAAAATAAAGCTGTCATCATTGTGATTTGGTGATTGTCTAATATGATTTTCAGTTATTTCTGTGAAATCCTCTTCTGTAACTAGAAATGTGACAAATTGTTGTCCTACATCGAAGAGGTTCAGTTCTCTAATCTGTGCCATAGTTCGCATAAATTCGCACATTCCAATTTTTTTGCATCATGTTGGGCTACGTCCCAATAGTATAAAATCAAGTTTGCAGCTTCGAAAGACCTGCGCTAAAAGAGTGGTGATCGAAAAACCACGAAATTTTTCGGCTAATTTCGGTTTTTAGCCCAAAAGTCCTATAAGGCGGCTTCCTACCTCAAACCCTATTTGAAGCTGGATAAATTCCCTACAATTTGAATCCGATTTAATTCCTTTACGTCCGATACATCCCGAGTTACAGGACCACAAAAATTGGCCTTTTTAGAAATACTCATCCTACGAGGAAAGTTATAGGAAATAAAGTTGTAGTGTATTTATATAGTTTCAATTTAAGCTCTCAACCAAGCATATAGGACCAATAGCACCATTGTTATCTCGAAAACCCCACTGCAGTTAAAAATTAGATTTTTTGAGAAATGGAATCTGACATTAAATTTGCTGTAGCAACGTATTCTGAATATGAAAGATATGAAATATAAATTAAAATACATGTACTGAATGAAATATATTTTAAAATATATGGAATGAATAAAATATGATTGAAAATTTATAAAATATTTTGGAAATGAAAACTGAATGCGATTCCTCATAGTCTATAGGATTCGTCGTCAACAACTTATTCCACAATTTAACAAACTGATTTGTTCAGTACGCATAACGAGCAGATCCATATCCTTCCCAATTATAAAAACTTTTTCATTGAACTTACCTACTCTTTTCCCAAGCAGTTCTTACGGTGGTAGAGTCTACATTTTCTGTGGCTCGACGGGTTTCAATCCCCTTAAGTTGGAACCCGAAGCAGAGGAAGTCGATCAAACGACGTTCGTTGTTATCATTGATTAAAGTAGAGCTTTCGAACATATCTATTGTCGGCACAGGGGTAGCTGCATATCGACGTACATGTTCTGCAGTTTTCGTGCTCCTTGAAGCCCCATATTCAGGATTTCCGTTAAAAACAACGGCCACGTTCTGCCCGAAATTGTTGATAATGTAGCTTGTGTGGGTGGCCGATATCGCTCTGATCGAACCGTTCCGGTGCCAGATTAATTTATGGAGCAAGAAGCCTCCATCCACAACAAACGAATTTGGTCCTATTAGTCGAAGGTTTTCTTCAAGTGGAGTAAAAGCATGAACCTGCGTATTTTATATACTATGAGGTATCGCACTCAGTGTTCATCTCCCTATATACATATATATTTTCAATTATATTTTATTTATTCCATATTTTTTCGAATATATTTCATTTAGTTCATGTATTTCCATTAATATTTCATATTTTTTATATTCAGATCTAACGTCAGATTTCATTTCTCAAAAAATCCAAATTTTACTGTAGTAGTTTTTTAGTGAGCTTGAATTCAAGATATATGAATACACTATAATTTTATTTCTCATAACTTTCCTTGTAGGGTGAGTATTAGAGCAGATTTTTTGCTCAGAAGAGGGTCAAAACTACAATTTTCAACTTATTCTTTAGGAAGCTGCTTTATAGGACTTTTGGGCTAAGAACGAATTTCGAATTTTCGATCAACACGCTTTTAGCGCAGGTCTTTCGGAGCTGCAAACTTGGTTTAATACTGTGCGAATTTATGCGAACTTTGCCATTTATTTTGTCCAGGGTCATCGGCCTAATGTCATAAACGAACGATTTAGTTTGATCGGAACAGTCTGATATCAATACCAAACGCAGCTACTAATATAGCGAAAATAATTCGCTGTACAGTGTGTACAATTTTAGATACCTACTGTTGCACGATATCTCAGTTGTCTTTGGTGATAGAGAATTGCGGTTTTCTCATTACTGCCCTACTTTTTTGTGGAAAGAGCATTGTCGAAAACAGGACTTTGATAGCCCTCCCTGTTTATGAGATAATTTTACCTGAGTGTCAACCGCTTTTCGCAAAGGTCGTGGATGTATTGATATTGTTTTTATTCTTAGATCTGCCATTCTTTTTCACATCAGACACAAAAGGCGTAAGTTATTTGCTATTTTTGTTGATTTTAAACGTGCCTTCGATTCAGTTAATCATATTTTACTTTGGAGAAAACTTTTCGATCTTGGAGTTTCGTCTGAAATCATCAGGGTAATAAAAAATCTTTATATGTGCGCAACAGTTAAAATAAAAGGTGATTATGGACTAACGAAACCATTTGATGTTACTAGTGGTGTATTACAGGATGAATCCCTGAGTCCCCTGTTATTTTCATTATTTCTTGCAGACATTGAAAATTTTTTTTACGCTAACGGAGCTCTCTGGGAGTGATCGATGATAGACATGATGTCCTCACCTTACTTTATGCTGATGGCATTGTTATTCTTGCGCACTCTGAGACTGACGTGGTAAAAAAAACTCAAGATCTTAGAATTGTATACAGCCCAACTTGACCAAACTGTTAATATTGCGAAAACAAAAATAATGTCCTTTTCTAAAGGAGGTTTTCAACTAACTAACCACAATTTTTTACAAAAATGATCCTGTTTCAGTAGTGAACAAATATGTATACTTAGGTGTAACATTTACTCATCCTGGGTTCTTTCGCTTACAACAGACAAAGCAAGCCGTAGGTGCGAATCTGCCAATTATGTGTATGGCCAAGATAGATACATGGTTCCCGCGAATGAAATTATTCGCATCTCTCGCACTAATTACTATGTGGCAGTGAAACCCCAATGTGTTCGCTTGAAGTCATGGGACTCACAATAGATGACGTTAGGTCTATCACCAGTTATGTTTGGAATATTTTAAAACTTAGGTCTTTTATTTTAAATGAGTAGACTTGTGATATTCTATCCACTTTCTCTCACACAGGTTATTTTTTTTCTTATACATACTATCATACTGTTCTGGCACCACACAACTCTTGCTGTGAAACACTGTTTTGAGAAGCAATAAAGGTATTATTATTATTGAGATAATGGGTGAAATTGAAATTTCCCACTTCTCTAACACCTCCCGTATCTTGGTTACTTTCAAACCTTTCGGCATGATGAAAACGGGACCTTGAATATTTTTTACCTAAAATACAGGCATACTTATTTTATTCACATGAACGCCTAAATTCAGAAAATATAGTAAACATTTTTTTTTCAAATGGGACACACTTTATATTTCTCTATAGTTCTATTAGGATTTTTTAAAGCTCATGAAACATATTGTCAAAAAAAGAGATATATTTCAGATATTTCAAAAATACTATAGTTAGTTATCCATAATCATGGGTCGGTCATGTCATTTTTTATGCTTCAATCTAAATTCAATGAACTGAAAATTTTGGAAAAGTACATGAACATAAACATAGGCAAGCCATTAACATTTGGTGACCTGAGAACATCGAACTTTTGCGGAAGGCAACATTTATAAACATAAATATAATATTGAAGGCTAGGATATCAGTTCAGGTGATATCAGAAAGGCAGAGTAAAAAAGCAGTAAGTTTGGGAATAAGTGATTCGCATAGTTTTGAGATGCCGATCTCATCAATCTCAATTCCAACCGCTTTATGGGTATTTAAGTTATAATTTCAGTGCCATACCTCCAGGCCCCCATAGAACACGTTTTCAAAAGTTTTTGAAGTGTGTAATGTCCTATTGATGGGTACATGTATTTTTTTTCAATAGAGCATGTGTTAAGGCCTCCCCCAGCCTAAAGTGTGTGACAATATATTATAATAATCGATTTTCGTTTTATATGCTTTCATTTAATGATATTCTTTTTGTATCGCTTTCTTTGCAAGTAGCCGTGGTGCCTCAGTAGAAAACAAATTTGACGCCATACTGTGTTATCAAGAGTTTCTCAATTTGTCTTCGATATATTTGCGGAGTTGGACCTCGAGTATCTTTCAAAGAACTATTCAAGAAACAGAAACTCTTCACTCCATCAATTTGTTTAGGTGATCGGTTAAACGTTTTTTATGGAAGAAGTATTTTATGAAGTTCAAGACTACCTGAATAAAACCATGTTAGTTAAATTTTTTGTTGAATTTTCAATGTAATTTATATTTAGTATTAAGTATATCAATGTGTTTAGGTGATCGGTTAAACGTTTTTTTATGGAAGAAGTATTTTATGAAGTTCAAGACTACCTGAATAAAACCATGTTAGTTAAATTTTTGGTTGAATTTTCAATGTAATTTATATTTAGTATTGAGTATTTTAACTTGTGTGTGAAATGTGTTATATATATATTTAAACCAGTTAATAGTGGGGATAGCAGCAATGTCTAAAGAAAACTCTTGCAAGTTAGTACAAGCTTTCGGAATTGTTTAATTCCATCATCAGGGAAAACTACAAAGTTACTACAATAAAAGGTCAAAATTGTATAAATCAACTGACAACTTGAGATTGATTGACTTGATGTTCGTACACATATTGTTGTCTTTGAGGGAAGTGATTTTGGTTATGAGACTATTTGGCTTACTATTATAGCATATTGTATGAATAAATTTCAATTACAGTTACATATTGAATTTTTTTAAGTAAAAATAACAAACTTCAACCATGCGGTTGGAAAACAGGTAGGTTAGGGATTTGAAAGTAAAAAATGTATAATAAGTGTCAGCACGTGCCAACCATACATCTAATAAGAACTATATAGGTAACATGGATATCAGAGCTGAAGCCGAGAAATAAAACAAATGACAGTATGCGGGACAAATCGCGAATGTGCGCATGCGCAAGTTTGAGTTAAGGATCGACATTCGTTTTCATCATGGAGGAGAGTAGCTTTCTAGTGAGCGACAAACGTATGGTAGTTATTAAAAATAAATCAAATGTGTCACGTAAAATTCAACTCAATGTTTATATTTTATCATGACATATATTTCTCAAATATTCATTTATCGATGGATTGTTGGACGATTTTGGATAAAAATTGATGATAGATGCATAAATGGATGTGATCTACAAAGCGATACTTGCGATTTGCATAGAAACCTGTGACGAACAAGATTCGTGTGATCATTTTTGATCAATCACTGTTGTAACTCACTAATCACTTCTGTAAACAATCAGTAAGTACATTAATAACTATTATATTAACGCTCTTTTACATAATTTGTGTTAACGAATATACCTAACCTATGAAATTCTAAAAACGTCAGTGGATTTCAACTCGTCAAAACCCGCGCATGCGCACAATTCATCATTAGCAAGCCAGACAGTCTTTTGTTTTTCCAAAACTGGCTTCAATTTCCCGTGAAGAGAAGAATAGGTGTTATCCATACAGTTGTTATTACATATATGGTGCAAACGACAATTGACGTTAGACAATGATACTGAAACACTGTGAGACACTTGACAGTACACAAATAGTGTCGTCTGTCATGTCAAACATGGAACAAGGTTGCTGAAGGCGCGATTAATTAAATTGTTATTAATGTAGTTATAAAGAAGATATGCTAGTAATAACATATCTTCTTTATGGATCTCTTCTAGATGGATGGCCACTAATGAACCAATAAGATGATCATCTCGATCACAAATTGTCAGTTTTAGATTTCCTTCTATGGGGTTTCCTGAAGGATAAAATTTATAATACCCAACATCGTTCCATGAAAGCTTTTGGAATTTGCAAGCTGTCCATAATTAAGAAAGCTCTTCAACGAATAACGAAAGATTGTGAATATGCTGTTGGATAAAATGTTCATCATTTTGACCAGTATTTATAATTATGTTCATCTGGACGAGGATAGATAATTCAAACTCGGGACAGTTCACTTTACCCTGACGTATATTATTTGCTTATATCACAATAGTTCGAACACATCAAACTACATCATGTATATGTGTCTATATATTCACACCTGTACACTGACAATTATACTGAATAGATGAAATATATTATTGGGTGATTAACCTTTACATAATTGTAGTAAAATTGGAGAAAAACTATCAACTTTTGGATAATTCTAAATAAAAATATTGAAATGTTGACTATTATAAATGTTTGATGAGTTCGAAAAAAATTTCATATAACTGTGAAGAAATATACAGGAAAGTGGGTCATATTTGAAGAAAAAATTCTATTTTTTTTTAATCCAAACATTTATGAAAATGAAATATCGGCCAATGCAAAATGCTACTCCAGAAGCTCATCCACAACCGAAATGAAAGCTAAACTACGACCATTTCCTGACCATTTTCAGGCTATCCTGTGGCTTTTACATAGCTAAATGAATGCCATTTCACTACCATTCCGTGACTTTCTCACATTACCAAAGATTTCGATCAAGCGCGGAAGAAGACGGCAGTGGTTGGGATATATTACATGTTGGTAATTTTATGGTAATATTTTAGCTTTCGAAGTGTTATCGAAAATGGATGCAAGTAAAAGCGTTCTACAAATATTCGGTGTGCGAGAATATTTATTGAGATTTGCGCACGTACCTACCCATATGTGAGCTTATTGGTATGGTCATTTTTTATGTAAAAGTTCCTCAATATTTTCGGAATTATTATAATATATGAAAATCACTCAAATTTTTATTTTGATATTCTGAGATCAATAACTGAAAGTATGATCACCAAAAACACACAGGAGATTGATTTGTAGATTTGAAAATACGTTTTTGCACCTTATTTCATAATTTTATTAGGAAGTCGAAAAAAAAAACGAAGAGAGGAGAAACGAAACTTGGCTTGATGTCCTCATGGGACAAGAGGCCAATACAGAAGGAGAAGAAGAACAATGGTGCAACCGTATCTTGTCGTAGCCACGATTTAAGCTATATTTGCTAAAAAAAAGCCAAATTATGGCCAAACCCAAACAAGATCAGTGCTAAATCATCGCTTAATTTTGGTTTTGATTCAGTCCACTCTCAGCTATCATGGCCAATAAATGACTGATTTCAGGCGAAATTGCAAGGTGAAATATTTATTATTTGGCCATAAAGTGGAAAATATAACTCCTTTCATGACTGAATCGAAGCTAAACAGTAATAGTTCTCATTTGGATTATTTTTGGCCATGAAGTGGAAAATAAAGCTCCAATGATGACCAAATCACAGCTCACTGTAATGGTTGTCGTTTGGCTTTCATTGTAGCAATAATGTAGATACAATGACTTCATGAATGACCATACCAACGCTGAAATATTTTGGCATTTTTGTTGGCTATGAGAGCTACTTTTTTACCAGAAACTTTGGCCATTTTATTACTAGCGAAATCGAGCCGAAAAGACAGCTACTTCGTGACCATATACTGTGGCTGAATTATCACCAGATTCAAATGCTATTCAACAACTAAACTGAAGCCATGGTGACAACTTCGTGGCCAAATTCTGTAACTCAATAATGACTAATATTTCATGGTCAAAGTATGACCAAACACTAGTCAAGAATTCGTTTTCGTGATCAAGATTTGGCTTTTATGGCTAAATAGCTTTTCTGTGCTACTTGGGGTCCCATATAAGTAGTTGATAAGAAGTAGTTTATAAGAAGTACCAAAGTTGTGTTTTCGAAAATGTTCAATGTTCATTACACAAAAAAGTAGGGCAGTAATGTGAAGACCTCATCTCCAAAGACAACTTATATATTGTACAAAAGTATAGAAAATTTGACACACTGTACATTGTTTTTACTGAATGACAACCAAATGACAATTATCATGTTCCGATATTCCTGAACAGTACTGCGCAGTAAATCTAATCGTCCCGATTTTTCTGAAATTCACTGGTAACGATTTCGTGCCAATTTTTACGAATATGATGTTAGAGGCTAAACAGACAGTGATGTTACAGTAGCGTCAGTATTTTTCAGTATGAGATGATTCAAATCAGATGAGGAAATTCAATCAATAAGTCATAATTTAATAATATGGTATTTGAAGCATATTCAATAACGTTCTTGTGGAATCACAACAATAACAATTTGTTATTAGACCTATATACGAATAATATAAAACAAAACTTGAAACTGGGCAATTTGATTTCCAAAATTCTCACTGATAATGGCATCAAAGTGTCACCTCAGCAATGTTACTTCAAGATGAACACATTGAAACGCCGTTTCAGAAATATCAATTGTAAGACAGGAGCTTGATATTACATATATAATATCATTTCATTTATTCTTGTCCTATTTATTTATTTCACCCTTTATTTATGCAACTGTTACTGTCCGATACCGTTCCGAAAATCGTCGGTAGTTCGAGATGACTGTTGCTGTAAAGCGTTCCGAAATTGCTTACTGTGGCCAGTAATACCAGCAATACCGGAACGTGAGAACTGTGGGAATTCACGAAATGAATCTCAAACGATCGAAATATCAAACAATACTTTTCGAATACCACACGAAAATTCGATAAATTGGATAATAATTCTCCAGACCTCTTCTCGAAGTAGTTGCCATTAGGCAAGTGTTCAATCATATGTCGAATTACTTTCATTCTATTCTCACTCTCTTCTGATTTTACTGTGGAGAATAATTAATTTTTGATGACCACGGATTTTGACTTATCTTGCAACAAAATTCGAATGTACACAGCAACCGACATGTTGCATGAGCAAGCATTTGAAATTATGGTAATTACAGATTACGCTCCTATTTGAAGATAAATGTTAATGCACATTTTCCCCAAATCAAAAACCTTTGATGAACAGGATGCGTTTTAAGCCTAGTATTGGGTAACACTTTTCTAGGACTCTGGAAATGTATATTATTCCTTTTATTAATCTAAATAAAATTATTATATACCTATGTCGAAAATAATTATCAATCCTTGAATTTTTCAAAAGTCTAACGCTTTGCACCTCTATACCTCCGTAGGCTTTATCGTCACCGGCTCGCTTGTAATCTCCAAATAACAACATTGGCGAGAAGTGAGACATTATTTCTATATAGTGTTTTGGAAAGTTCATAAATACTCATAACGGTATGTTATTATAAAAATAACCATACTCACTTGAATGTCGCTACATAATTTTTATATCCAAAATACTGATAATGATCGTGATGCAAACTGTGATTACAATTCGACATGCCCCTCCTTGTGAACAAATCCCCATGGAACTTCAACTCCAGATACTTGGCAAAAGAAAATGACCAACTGTCTGCCGATATGGGACCAACTGCTGACACCATCTGGCACTTAGTACACCACGTCCATGTAACGATATGCTGTTCAGAATAATCGTTTTTGAAGTAATCGAGACAAACGGTAACACAACCAGAATTGTGAACAAATCTACGAATGTGTTTCACCATTGGAGTATCGCACGATTTTGAGGGACAGTTATAAGTAGATCTGAAGCAATATCTTTCTAAGAAACAACCGAGAGGTATGTCGTTTCTGCCATAAAAGTCCATGTAGACAATCCTTGAAGAAAAAAATATTATTAGATATATTGCCACGTCTAGTCGAGATAATTCAGTGTTTTTTTCAACTTATTTTACCCTATTGAAATTATATGTATACTTGTAACTGATAATTTATTTGAATTTCTATTATTATTATTAGATTAAATTCAATTAGGCACGACTGTACGACCTCCAAAGCACTCAAAGTTGAGCTGGAACAAAACCAATGACTACTCCCCACGTCGAGAGGTAATTGATCACTGGAACCGAATATCGTCTGCCTTGAGTAGATGCAATGATCTCATGATGACGGCTTTCTGAATGGCCCCAGCTAAAATGTGTATTTCCTGCAGTTCTGGAGAACAACGTTATCGTATACCTCCGAGGAAGCTTACTATTAGGATAACCAGTTCAACAGCATGGTCTGGTTAAAGTCTGTGGAGTTCGTCCGTTTCTCCTCCTACTTCAGAACAATGTTTGCTTCAGCTAGTGCCGAAAATTCAATCACGAACATTGGTTCACTTTGTTGGTCGAGGAGGACTACGTCAGGCTCATTGACTTGTATCTGCCTGACGGTGGGGAATAAAATTCGACACCTCTAATTCTACACAACGGACCTAATACCCCCTGGATTATAAGGCAGCACTAGGGTTTAGTCTACACCGTACGAGTGCCTTAGAGCACACGTGGTGCCACATTGTCCTATGATTATGGGACGAATATGCATACACCGTACATGCTGACAGCAGGTGCATAAGCGTTTCCGGCGCACTCATCAGAGAGTGGTCGAGCTCAGTGACTTAGTCACGAGTACTCCGCTCGGAATCAAAAATAAGCAAGAGCTCATCGGTGTCTTGACGTGCTGTCTTGAAAAGAAATGCTCGAACTCTTACGTTTTTATGGCTTTTGATCATTTAGCTAATGGCGATGTAATATCCGATGATAAAAGAAAAGCTGATGCATTTGATGACTACTTCGTGAATGCTGCATTATACTTTATTTCTCGAGCCAGTCACGAAGTAACATCATGTCCGATCGTGATACAACTGTTATCCTGGACTAGATAACCTCTGAGGTTATAAAAGATAATAGCAGTACCATTTAAGTATACATAATCAATCTGTCATACCTACAACAGCAGAGTCTTGCACAAACAGTGGAAATAATCGATTGTTACACCTATTTCCGAAGCTGGGAATAAAGACCAATTAGGTAACTGTAGTGTATTATGAAAGGAAATCAAACGACTATTTCCCGAGTACCATTTATATTCAACAAACTCCAAATCAAAACTATAATATCCAGTTTTACAAAGGTGACTGTTTGCTCTCTACCTGCTTTTTGCTACCTACCTAGTTTTTGCTAACATCCAGCGCATATACCAGATGTATTTTTAATACCATACATTACACATTCCCCTCCTCATTTGGTACCTACTTATTTAAAGTTACAAAATTTTCCTAAAATCCAAACCTAACTGGCGCATTCCTGATTCTTATCGGACGATTTTTTGAGGAAATCATCAAATCCGAGCTTTGTCTTCCCGAATGCATTTTCATTGCATCAGATTTAACATTTTCGAGAGTATCATTTTCATTTCGGTTGTCACTGTGAATTTCATTATTACAATTAGTGTTTACTGAAGTGTTACAATTTATGTTTTCCACATTGTTATTCTCGGTGTTTGAGGAGTAATCAGAATTCAATGTAAAATCATCATCACTACAGTATCGGATCTGATTGAAATGTCTTTTCCACCTCAAATCAGTTTTGCACACCTTCACCAGACATACGTTTCTTCCAAAAAATTTCTCGATTTTCGCCTTACACCAAGACGGTTTTACATCTCTAAAATCCCTAACATAAACAATCTGATCGATATGAAAATTATCCTCCCGTTTCCCCCTGTAAAATTTTTTATTTCTTTCTTGAGCTGCAGCTAAATTATTTTTCACTTCAGTTTGACTCTTAACCTCTGAATTGAATTGTGTTGGCCTAATTAAATCTAACCGACTTCTTAGGGATCTTCCTAAAAATAATTTAGCTGGAGATTCGCCTGAAGAACAATGAGGGGTGTTCCTATAGTTCAACAAAAACTTACACAAGGACAAATTAATATTTTTCAGTTGATTATCGGAAAATTCCTTGAGTAAAAATTGTTTCACAGTCTTAACGGAATTTTCCGCTGCCCCATTCGAAGCAGGGTTGTATGCAGGAATAGTTACATGGTTTATTCCATTAGATTTTAAAAAATTCTGAAATTCATCCGAAATCAACTGTGGGCCGTTATCGGATACCAACATGGTAGGTAAACCAAAACAACTGAAAAGCTGTCGCAATTTCTCAATAGTTGCATTGGAGGTTATCGAACTCATTTGAAAAACCTCCAGCCATTTTGAAAACGCATCAGTTACCACTAAAAAGTACTTTTGTTTCAAAGGACCAATAAAATCGATGTGAATTTGCTGCCATATTCCGTTAGGTATTGGCCAAGGTTTCAAGGGCGTCTTTTCTGGAACACTGCGAATTTTTTGACACTCCGAGCAGCTTTTTACAATCCCTTCAACATCTTTATTCAGAGTTGGCCACCATACGTATGACCTTGCGAGAGATTTCAGTTTCACTATACCTAGGTGACTGTTATGTAGCTCCTTCAAAATATCTTCTCGTAGATTTATTGGTACAATCACCCGATGTCCCCACAGCAGAATATCTTCCTCTGAGTTTATTTCATTTCTTCTTCTGAAGAACGGTTTAATATTCTCATTTGAATTTGAAGGCCATCCATATTTGACATAACGCAATATTTCTTTTAAAACGGGATCTATAAGGGTTTCTTGCCTCATTCTAACTAGGTCAATAGGTAAATTTGGGCAACTAGATAAATACTTCAAATTCACATGAGAACCTTCGAATTCTTGCAAATCGTCATCGGAGAAAAATATTTTACCTTTGCACGTTTCGCTTTCTGCGATAGGTAAACGTGACAAAAAATCGGCAATATTTTCCGACGTATTTACATATTTTATTGTGAAATCAAATCCACTCAAAAAATAGGCATATCTTTGTAATCGATTTGCAGCCATTATTGGAATTCCATTTTTCGGTCCGAAAATACTGACAAGAGGCCTGTTATCGCTCAATAAAATGAAATGTCTACCGTACAAAAATTGATAAAAACGTTTCACCCCAAAAACAATTGCTAACGCCTCCTTATCCAACTGGGAATATCGTTTTTCAGCTTCTGTCAAGGTTCGAGACACAAAACACACCGGTCTGATCACACCATCTCTGCATTTTTGCGATAATACAGCTCCTAGCCCATAATCGCTACTATCTACAGAAAGTATCGTTTCATTTGATGGATCGAAGTGAATCAAAAATGTATCTGCTAGCAAAATACTTTTAATCGCCTCGAAAGCCTCTTGACAATTTCGGTCCCAATGCCAAATAGCATCTTTTTTTAAAAGTTTGTATAGCGAACTCACAATGTTGGGCATGTTCGGTATAAATCTATTATAATACGTGATCATTCCTAAAAATGACTTCAGCTGAGTCACCCCCGTTGGTACAGGCATTTTTTGAATCGCTTTCAACTTATCTGGTGATTTGTGTACTCCCTCTTTGTCTAGCACTAAACCTAGGTAAGAAATACTGTCCTCAAAAAACTGACATTTTTCCCTATTCAATGTTAAGCCACAATCTTGTAAAATTTTGAAAACCTTCTCCAAGTTTGCCAAATGTGATTCATCATTACGTCCCGTAACAATTATGTCATCTAAGAAGCAGCCCACTCCCGGTATATCTAAAAACAATTGTTCCATAATTCTCTGGAATTGCGCAGGCGCAGAAGCCAAACCATATGGAAGGCAATTATATGCAAATAAACCCTTATGAGTAGTGATTGTTGTCAACTTGCGTGATTCTACATGAAGGGGTATTTGTTGATAGGCATGCGCAAGATCAATTTTCGAAAATTTTTCACCCCCACTCAATTTCTCTAACAAATCGTCTATCCTCGGTAGGGGGTACTTATCAACCACCAAAAAAGGATTAACCGTAATTTTATAATCCCCACAAAGTCTAACAGTATTATCCCGTTTTAAAATTGGAACAATTGGGGTTCCAAAATCACTATGATCGACCGATGAAATGATTTTATTTTTTAATAACCTCTCAATCTCCTCATCAACTTTACTTTTCAATGAAAAGGGCAGTGGTCTTGGTTTGCAGAATTTTGGCACTACCTCTGATTTCAATGTTAGTTTTAATTGAAATTTATTGAAGCATCCCGGAGTGTCAGAAAAAACCGCCTTGTACTTATTCATGAAATAATTATTGACTCCGGTTTTTTCCTGTAAATATTTGACCTCTCGAAAATTCATATTGAATGTGCGGATGAAATTTCGTCCTAGTAGAGCCGGACCCTTAGTATCAACCACACTAAATTCTAAAAATTTCTGACTATTATTGAAAGTTACTGGGAGTGTTATTATTCCCTCTGGATAAACCCTATCCCCCGAAAAATTTATCAAAGTCATGTTTGTATCCGATAACTCTCGATCAAAGAAATATTTCCTGTAAAGATTCAATGGTAAAATCGATGTCGCAGCACCTGAGTCAAGTTCCATTATTAAGGAGATAGCATTCAAGAAAATATGAATTGTAATAGGTTTATCTGATTCCTGTCGTAAACAAAGGACTGGAGAACATTCATCCTGTATATCATTAGGTAACTCTGGACATTCCGATAATAAATTCAAACGCTGTCCTTGCCTGTGACAGACAGAACTCAGATGACCTTTGAGAGAGCACTTATTACAAATGTACTCACGATAAGGGCATTTATTGGCATAATGCCCCTTACCACACCGATAACACTTGACATTTCCACTTTTCCCACATTCTCCTGTGACGTTTCTCCCTCCGGAAAGTCCTGATGGTCCTGCAGAAGATGCTGCTCCCGTGCGTGATGATTGGTTAATTCTGCGATTTTCCCCATGTTGCTGCTTTGACATGCGATTTATCTCCGCATCTCTTGGCTCTTGTTTAACATCCAAATCACATTCGATTATCCCCGCCCTAGCAGATTCCTCGATTATCGCAGTATTCAAAGCTCGAGCATAGGTCACATCTTCCTTTTCACTGAATAGCTTATTCCGTACATTTCCTGGGCTATAACCCGTAATGAATTTATCACTTAATTTCGTGTCAAACGAAACACCAAATTCGCAATGCATTGCCAGTCTATTCAAGCGAGCAGCCCATTCTTGTGCACTTTCCGAATTCTGTTTGTTTGCAGCATAAAAATTGAATCGTTCCACGAAAACTACACTCTTTTTTGTGTAGTACTCGTCCAGTTTTTTCACCAAGTCTTTCAATTCACTGCTTTCTGGGTTTCCCGGTACACATAAAGTTTGCAACAAAGTATATGCATCTTGATGCAAACTGTTCAATAAAATGGCTCGTTTGATTCCATCTGATTTGATATCATTTGCGATAAAAAACTGACTCAGCCGTTTATAATGAACTGACCATTCGTTCATTTTAGGATTGAATTCCAACTGAATTCCCATTGTCGCCATGCCTGTTACAAAAACTGCTACGTTTTTTTTTTTCAGATGAACAACACCTTCGTCGCGATTAATTTATCAAACTCAATCAACGGCACACCGCACTCCCGCACTACCAATAATTATCCTCGTCGCCAAAATTTTGTAGTGTATTATGAAAGGAAATCAAACGACTATTTCCCGAGTACCATTTATATTCAACAAACTCCAAATCAAAACTATAATATCCAGTTTTACAAAGGTGACTGTTTGCTCTCTACCTGCTTTTTGCTACCTACCTAGTTTTTGCTAACATCCAGCGCATATACCAGATGTATTTTTAATACCATACATTACAGTAACTATCGCCCAATTTCAGTAATTAATAATTTTGGAAAAGTATTTGAACTAACAATGAGAAAGGGGTTAGTAGACTGGATGTTGAAACTAATCATGTGATAACTTAAAGTCAATATGGGTACACCAGAGACCCAAACATTGAAAATGCAGTACTTGATTTCAAAAATATTGAGGCACTGGACAGCTGAGAAAAATGCTTAGTAGTTTTTCTGGACCTACCCAAGGCCTTGATGATACAGAATCACATGATGCATTGATGAATGAGCTATATTAATACGGAATTCGTGGACCAACGTTTGATATAGTTTGTAATTATTCATCAAATAAATGTCAGAATGTCAAACTTGAGAATTAACAAAGTTCACCATTAGAAACCGCGATCGGTGTACCGCAGAGAACTGTACTTGTACCGATTCTGTTTCTGGTGTACATAAAAAATTCAAGCAATATAAATCATTTTAGAGGTCATATTATTTCTTATGCCGACGATATTGCAATAATAGAGTAAGAGCCCAGGGCCCCCTAACAGAGGTTGTTTTCTGAAAGACAAAATGTGGGTCCTTGAGTATAGTGTTAATTTGTACATTGAATGCCAGCATACCTACTAAGTTGGTCAGTGAACCGATTTACAGATACCAGGTGATAAAGGTAACAAAAAATAGGTTCAATCTATGTTAAATTCTGATGACTCATTTTTTATACACAGTGTGTCCACTTTAAGGACTTACCATCCCTGTGAAATCGTTATTATTTGATCGGTTTTGACAAACCTTTTTTTGTTGGTATGTGCTGAGCACAGAAGTAATGTATCATAGTTATTAAAAGTAATCAAAGATCAAATGTCAAATACAGATATGCTAATCACGTCCTGACAAGAATTACTGCGGCTTATATGAAGTCATAAACGGATGAATCTCAAAGGTGCGGGAATATAAATTAATGGTCAACTTATTTTATCACCTAGAATGATAAAGCCAAGAATTCATAAAAAAATTAACCAAAAAAGCGCCGACAAAAATAAATTGAAGGCATATCACAGTTATCAATGAGAAAAACAAAATTTGAGGCTTTTGTCGGATTGTCGCTTCGAGAGAGACAAAGGGTTAGGTTTGATATAGAAGCCAACGAAAGTTAATCGAAAAGAGTCACAGACATGACTCGAAAGAGTTGAGTCCAGTAATACCGTGATCACACGGACTTTTGAGTAGCGGATTCTTTGTCGAAAGACATCAGAATCATACTTTGTCCATTTTTGCAAGTTGTTGATAGACAATTGCAATAGTTAGTTTTCAGGCTGAAAGTGAAGTTCTACAGTGTTCGTAAAAGTAACTTGACTAAGTGAAAGTCTTCTCAGTACACACCAGTTAGTTTGCAAGTGTCGCGAATCTCAAGTATTACATACGAAGTGAATCAGATACAAAATGTGTGAGTTGCCAAAACCAGTCTGTAAAGCTCGAAAGAAAAATATTTCAGATCATCGACCCAAAAGCAATTCAAGAGACATGTGGTAGGGAATTAATTATACCATTCATCTCAGAGGGTGTCGGTTGTCGGATAGTAGCCAGGGTTGTATTTAAAAATACTCAAGTATTTGACGTAGGATTTTCTGATTACAAAGGTGACTGATGAAATGGTTTTGTGCATTGAACTTGATAGGATAATTGCCTGTGTTATGCATTATAGGTAATTGTAAACCCGATTTAGTATTCTTTTATGTGAATTAATATGGTTCTTTCAGGAGTAAATATAAATCTTGATAATATTTTTGTATGTCAGTAGATCACCACAGTTATTTGTTAAATAAATACTCCATGTTTAGATTAGTTAACTAAACGCCGTTGTTTCACTCGCCTCTAAGGCCTTACCCTATAAACATATGTTGCTACATCACCTCACATACAGGACAATCCGCTCGGCCTATTCAATATTAATTCAACATCTTATCAACTAGTGAGGTGTGCAGCATAGGTATTTGAAATGTCTATCCAACAATAGAGTCATTATATTTTGTAGCTGTTATCGTGGCTTACCAGAGAATTACTTCAAACATATTTGTAACGATTGTTATCATTAAATTATGCAGTGTATGTATTATGTGATCATGATCGAAACCATCATAATTTTTTGTGAAAAAAATCCTTAATGGTAGTTTTTGGACAATGGGTCAGTAGAATTGGTCACAGTTGGCTACGATAACAGCCAAAAAATATAAGGACTCTATTGTTCGACATACATTTTAAATACCTATCCAACATAAAAAAAAGTTTTTCAAAATAGATCAAATAAAAACGATTTTACAGGGGTGGTTAGTTCTTAAGATGGACACACTGTGTATGCCATAAAATACTATCACAAAATCCGAAGGTTTATTCTCTAATTATACAGGGTGGCTCGCACGACTAGCGCGAAGGAAATTACAGCGAAACGGCGCAAAACTGTCGAAGATTCTGACACTTGGTAGTTTGTATCGAGCTCATCCAAATCATTCTGAAACATACAGAATGTCCCCAAACATTGTGGTTTGTTATGATTTATATATATTTTTTATGGAACACACTATATTTTATTACATTTTTAGATTTTCCCTCAAGAGGTGATTTCATCGATCGATCATATTTGAGGTCTAGGAGATATAATATGTGGAAAATCGAGGATTTCACAACTCACATGGCATAACTTTTCATTTACTATTAAAATAATGATAATAATAATATATTCTTTATTATCCAAATTGATGACAATATAAAAATTGAAATTCAAATCTTAAACATAAGTATTATTATTGTCACTAAAAGGATAAAGGCGCGTGATCAGTATAAACTGTTTTCATTTGTGACTCCCGCAATTTCAGATTTTTTGAAGAAGTGATAAATTTGAGTGTCGTCTACGTACATATGGATATAGCAGTTTCGTATAATAGAAGTAAAGTTACATGTATAAATGGTATAGATCAAGGGTCCTAGTATAGAACCTTGGGCGACCCCACGCGACATGAATCCTTTTTCAGACATGGCACCAGAATATAAAACTCTTTGACTACGCCCAGAGAAATAAAATAAAATCCAATATAGTGCAGGATGGAGAAGAATATCCCGTAATTAATTGTAATAAACGCCTTGCTAAAATCGATGAGTAGTAGTACGGCACAATTTCTCTCATCAAGTTGTTGAAATATATCGTCTGTTATTTTTAATGCAGTTCCACTGCTATATCCAGATTTGAAACCAGACTATATGCTTGGCAAGATTTCATATTCATTCAAGTGTTGCCTGATTTGTGTTTCCACTTCTCTCTCTAGCACATTAGAGAGAGTTGGCAATAGGGTTATAGGCCTAAGGTCATTGAGTTCGCAAGGGGTTTTCGTCTTTAGTATTGGTATTAGGTACTCTTCCTTTTTTCCAGATTTCTGGAAATATAGAATTAGCTGGGCAAAAATATACAGAAGAGTTATATAAGGGATCAAAAATGATAATTAATACAGAAACAAATACAGGTTGGTCCAGATTCCTAAATATTGAACCAATCTGTATGTAATTTAATTGAATGTCAGTAGAAATTGAATGACATTTTTTTATTAATTCATGTGAGCCGTCCAAAAAAAATTCCCAAAGTTGAAAAATCTCATTTTTTCACACCCTTCATCTTTCCGCTAGACCCCAAGTGTGATAGATTGATAATAGCAGCTCTAATTCTATAAATCTTCATTAGCATATTTGAAAACATTATTGAGTTACTATGTTTTTATTGAAGATTTGCATTATCATCAAACGCAATTCAAGTAACGCGGTATAATACTGTACTTTTCAGACTGCAAGAGGAGGAAATTACTTCGCAAAGATATCTCACTCGCTTCAAAGCACTAGCGATCATACTCACGGCAGAATACGGCTGAATTTTTTTGGTTCTTTATAGCGTTTGGCAGAAGTTATGGCCCGCAGAAATTCTGGCAGTGTAATAGTATTCTATGGCACACATAAACATCAGCCATCAGAATTTGACATAGATTGATCCTATTTTTCGTTAACTTTCTCACCTGGTATCTGTAAATCGGCCCACTGACCAATTAGAAGGTATGCTGGAATTCGATGTTCATATGAACACTACTCACATTTTGTCTTTCAGAAAATAACTTATGTCTGATGAGGGCTCTTGGACTATAATATACACCAAAGTACCATGGGTTAGGGGTGGGCGATAATTATTGATAATATCGATATTTTTTGAAGAAATAAATTCCTACTATTTCAAACCTCTCAGTCTCGTGTCTGCCAGTCAAGTGGGAGAGTCACGAATCTTTATTCCATAGAATAAAGGTATGGGTATATAACATGACAAGATGACAGACAGTATGTAAACTTTAGATCCATAACAATGATAATATCCCAAGTTTAATGTTAGAATAAATTTGATTCAACTTTGACAAAAAATAAACAACCAGATTTTAATTCTTTGAAAATATTTATTTATTTCTATAATATTGTTTAGCGGGAGGAGATAGGTGACCAACCGAACATTCTTGGTAAATAGATTTCAATCCTTCGAACTCTCAACGAAAACCAGCCGAGTAGTGCTTCGGATGACACTTAAAAAAGCTAAGGTCCTCGTCTTCCTTACTCATGAGACTTCGAGGGAGTTGGCGGTAAAAAAAAGCACATGAGATAATATTTAGATATATAAAAAAAGAATTACTGCCCACTCATAAAAAGAAACTGAATTACTTAAAATAGAAATCATATACAGGGTCACTCACGGTCGATGGTACCTTAGACGTTTACGGAGAACGGGACGTAGGATTATTCTGAAAATTTAGTTTATTGGGTAATCAGTTTTGTTCTATCGATCTAAAATACTTTCAGCGTTGTGGCGTTGCCGCTTCTATCAAAAAGTAGCAACAACTTTGTTATTTCAAATAGAACACCCTGTATTTTATTTCATTTTTAGATTCTTCCTGAAGAGCTGATTTCGTCGATCTATCATACTTGGGGTATAGCGCGAAATATAACAGAGATATAGGGTGTGAAAAATCGAGATTTTTCAACTTTAGGAATTTTTCGAGTCGAAACCAATCATTTCTGCTGAAAACGGCTTACATGTCCCTTTGTTAACTTTTCATTTACTATCTACTGACATTTAGTAGAAACAAATAGAGTGTGATGCAAAACTCAAAATTTTGAACCACCCGTATTTGTTTCAATTAAATATCAATCGATAGTAAATGGAAAGTTGAGATAGGAACATATAAGCCGTTTTGAGCAAGAATGGATAGTTTCGGCACAAAAAAATCTTATATCTCTGTAATCTTTCTCGCTATACCCCAAGTATGATAGATCGACGAAATCAGCTCTTTAGGAAGAATCTAAAAATGAAATAAAATACAGGGTGTTCCATTTGAAATAACAAAGTTGTTGCTACTTTTTGATAGAAGCGGCAACGCCGCAACGCTGAATGTATTTTAGATCGATAGAACAAAACTGATTACCCAATAAACCAAATTTTCAGAATAATACTACGTCCCGTTCTCCGTAAACGTCTAAGGTACCATCGACCGTGAGTGACCCTGTATATGTATATGCTTTCCACTGCTCAGTGATGTTCACCAATAGAATAGAATACTGTAATGGAATTCGACAAAGTCAGGAAGTATCGCCGATATTAAAATATTAAGTGTTAGGGCCGGTTGCATAAAGATTTAACAGATGATTGAATATTTAATTTGTTTATAACCACGGCAACGCATGCCTTAGCTCGTGCATTAGCAGAGTTAATCCCACGTTAAGTTAACAGTAGGCTTGACGGGCTTTTATGCAACCGGCACTTAGCGTTTTAAAGTGTTTTTAACCGCCAACTTAGTTGCGAAGCAACCCTCGTAAGTCTAGGACTTGTATGAGTAAGGAAGACGGGGACCTTAGCTTTTTAAGTGTCATCCGAAGTACTACTCGGCTGGTTATTGTTGAAAGTCCCAAAATATAGAAAATGAATAAATATTTCCAATAGCCGCCGCGGGATTTGAACCCGGGTCCTGAAGACTATAAGCCAGCGATTCCACGCACTCGACCACCAGCCGAGTTATACTCCACCAGCCCAGTTATACTACATTGGAGATTCCAGATGAATATAGATTGTTCGTGAAAGATCTAGTACAGAAAATAATGGAATATCCTGGAAGCAATCAGATGGAGAGAGATGACAGGAATGTGACACTTCCTGAAAGTTTTAGAACAACCCAAACACGATATATATATACAGGGCCCGTTAATGGCAGAAGTCAGTGACGTTACGTGAACATCGTTCAAGACCTCCAAAATTGTTGAGTGGTTAGGTGGTTAGTGGTGAAAAATGAGACGCTATCAAGAAGTTTGCGAATTATTCAATACTGTCTACATCCAGAAGAAGAAATTAAAAAATCTACAGTTTGCCGAACTATAGAAAGATACCAATAAACAGGGAGTGGAAGAATATTCCGAAATCTGGTCGACCTGAAACGACTACTGCAGATGACAATAAGCTGAATTCTTACAACCTCACAGAACAAATGCATCTATAAAAAAGTTTACTCATTATCAATCAGAGATGTATTTGAACGTCCACCCCTGGTCACGAAGTACCACAGTATACGTACAATTATGTCTGACATACCAAATAATACCCAGTCACCTAATTATGTTTAAATCAATATTCGTGATCGATGTTAGAAAACACACCAAAGTTTTGTTAATCCATGACTGAAAAGATTAACTGAATGACTATCTTTTCATTGCCAAATCTTAACTAATATCCCTTAGATTCGTACTGAATTATACCGAACATAAACTCATTTTCTTCAATAGGAATAGATTATTTTCTAAAGAATTTTTATATGCATACCTAAATGTATTCTTCTGAAAAATATTACACTGGCAAAACCATTAAGAAATTGTTAAAAACAGTTACTTTCAACACTTGTTACTCATCTGACAGGACAAAATTATTACCTACTCGTTTCAAGGTTGCATATAAACTAACCTTAACATCTGCTGACAGTTCAGAACAGGACCATTATGAAAGCAGATATGCATAAATAATATATATTTACTATCTATTTTATGAATAAGGGAACGCGTGGGCGAATCTCAGTTTATTCATTTATGGCCCAGTGTGACAATGAATTAACATATTCTTCAAATGTTTTTAATTTTTCTATTACAGCCCGTTATGACCAAACATAAGAAGACATCTGTGAAACATATGAGCTTTACCAAAATGGCTACTGTATGTTTATATAGTGTCTGCCAACCTTCTTATTCATACTTTCTCAGAAAATGTCATTCACCATAAAAGTTGATGCATTCAATTGACTAAATATGCGTATATCCGTTATTTTCAGTGGAATGCGACTCAGAAGTGTTTCTGTTATTCATCCCATGTTATAGCTATTTCAAAATTGTCTTTGGTCATCGTGTCCATGCGGTCAAATACGCGTGGTTGGGCTTCCATTGAATCAGGCATCGTTATTGGATGCCATCCTACACTGATGGGGGCCAATGAGCCTGAAACCAATCTGCAGGTGGTTAGGCGTGCCTTTCTCGATGTTAGCATAATCACGTGTTTGGTTGGAGAAAGAAATATTCGCATTCAGTATTCATCCCAATAAATACATGCATATTGTCAAGATATGGATTAAAATTTATTCATATTCATATATTACCTATTCTAAATTTCGATAAATCATTTCGCGAAGATTCTCAGTATTCATGATTTATTATATTTCCGTCGAACAGAATAGTCGATTTTAGATATCAGCGTTTCTAAAGGAAATCAAGCTTCTGATTTCAATTAGTAATGGCTTTTAATTGAATTCAATATTTTCTGAGGTCGCTGGCACCTAGGTTCGAACTAACTTGCGCCGATAGATACTTTGCTGACGAGGTATTTTTCGATCGAGTCGAAGATGTTGATCGAAAAGCGACACTTACGATTGGGATCGCGACTAGTGCGATCACGGGTTGATTTTTGATTTGTTCGAGTGATCTCCGGTGCTGATACATTTTCCCTCAACATGGAAAAGTACGCCCCTTGGTAAGTCGCATGAATTTTTATTTGTTTATGCCATGTTTATTTTGACTTATTCTCCACGGATCAATATCTCTGTGCTGCTCGAAATTTAATTGGATTCAGTTTAATGTAATAATAAATTCGATGATGGTGATTTGATTACACCCCTTTTTGTTAAGGTCTTATTAATAAAGTGATTGTGTTTTGTTGTTTTGGATACCGAGCCTCATTTCTAGCTGCCAAGCGAGTTAAAAACCCCCCAAGTCACCAGTTTGGATGTTCAGGGAAGAATTTATAACTGATATTTTACCCCTGAAGATCTGAGCGTGACAATATACTACGAGTGGATATAATTCAATGACCTGCGTGGCATTTGCCTGGGAAGTTATTGTTTTATTTGTAGGCAACGAGCCTACCATTTATTTGGTGTTACGAAACGGCACCAAGTTAGGGTGCTGTGAGAGTCGGAGTTCTTTCAATAGTTCGCAAAAAAAACTCTATGCTTTTTCCTTTCTATTGATAGTCGTTTATTCAACGAAGCTGAAAAATTTCACACCCGGTTATCACCATATACAATTGATCATGATAGTTAATATATAAATGCAAAGGATATTGGTGGACTGGGATGATACCAAACTAACAAACTCACCTGAAAAATACAGGTATATAACAACTTGGATGCACTTCACTGCAACAAGTTTGTAAAAAGCACCAGGACGTATTTATGCAACTGTTGAACACTGGTAGCTCACAATTGATACGAAAAAAGGTTCTTCAATTCGATACAACAAAACCCACATTTATTCCTGGTTTTTATATTTCAAATAAAAACATATTCGCGAAGGCACGGACAGGCATAGACATCTAGGGGCTAACTATATCAAACGACCGTCGTGAAAACAGATTTCGCTACATTGGACATCTTTGTTTTGGAATCACTAGGTTTTTGGCTTCTTTCTATTTTATAATTGGGATTATTGGAAGATGAGTTTATTATAAAACTTCATTAATAATTAAACGATTTCTTCAAGGAACATAATTGAAATTTTATTTTGTTCAACTGAATTCATACAATATTTGGTTCTGAATGGCTTTTCATTGTGAATAATGATTTCTGCAAACCATTTTGATAGATAATATTTGATATATCATGAAATATATCTACCTAAGTTAGGTGAATATATTTCAATATATAAAAGATGAAACAAAAAGTCATTGAAGTTGTGATTAATCCTCATAGCCTAAAAAACCTTCAGCCGACCATTCAAAATAAAATATATATTCAATTTTTTTCATTTTGGTGTATCGCCATATTCTAAGAATAAAATATTGCCTACAAATGACTGTTTTGTGTATTCATCAATTTACTATGGGGTAAAATTTGTTTTGTGTTTTGAACATTTGGTATTATTTGGTTGCACAACTTTCCAAGTTCTCTTTCTTCTATAATAGAAATTGCAGTGGCACCCTCTCCATTTCTTCTAGAATCAACCAAGCAGAAAGTATTGATAAATATATAGGAGTATTTTGATGCCTACTAAAGAAGAACTGTCGTCTTTTGTGTTCCTATCTGTGCGAATTACAAAAACCTTTGATACGATTATTGTTTGGCGCCAAATAGTGCGATGATTATCGAACAACTCACCAAGGATTCACACAGAAGGCAGGAGCATTATTGGACTCTGAACTATAACTGCAAAATAATACCGCTAATTTCTGATGATTATTTGGTTCAAATACATCTTTATCATTCCAATTTTCAGATTCCGTATTTTCCAATTCCTTTGGAGGAACACCAATGCAGATATTTTCCTTTTTTTCATATCTACCTCCACAGGCTCTGAAGTTGGCTAGTAAGTTCCGAACATTCACATCATCTGCACCCGAAGTTATTTTTGAAAGAAGGAATGGATGGAGAGGTTTAACCTAGAATTATATTCTTATTAGTAATTCATCATTATATCAAATCACGTGTCAGTCTAGTAAAGCGGTTGTCAACATCCCGCTAGCGTTAACATGCATGGATAATTTTTTATGAGGTGTTCCTACCAGGAGTCACAATTTTCATTTTCATTATCGGACTAGGTAGATGAAATCATAATAATTAAGTAAAATTCGAAGATAGCATATCAGGAATGAGAAATTCCATAATTTCAACATTGAATTTACAGGGTTATTCCAATTCGACGCTCATCAATAGGCTGTCGAGAACCGTAACAGACACAAAGAACTTTGAATTGAGGCGGAATTTTATGTTCATTATTATGGTGAAAAAATCCGCGATAGCTCTTTCAGTTTTCGATATATTCTAAAAAAAAACTGGATTTTTTAATTATATTTCATTTTATTCTTGCAACAAAACTGAAAGCACTTCTTCATTGCCACATTATGAGATTCTTAGATTTTGAGTTTGACGTTTCGTCTTCTTGCGGCCATCATCAACTTTTTTTTTCAAATGCGAAGATGCATCTTATTCCATATTTTTCACCATGAATGACCCTTGAAATACATTGACACTCAAAGAATTCATTCATTTTATTTATTTGTTACTGACGAGTTTCAAATTATGAAAGATAATCTAATGCTAACTGTATAGTTATTGTCTAGGTGCAATTGCAATCATTGATTCAAAATAAAATTTTTGCAATTTTAAATGCTACATGTATATAGCGTGCAAACTAGACGAATACTAGAAAAATTTCATAATTTGTAGGTGATGCTTGATTCCGATAGATTACTCAGAATTGATAAAAGAATCATCGAAATGGAGAGCGTTTCAGTTCTGATAAAAAAAACACCCTTTTCAAAAGAAGATAAAATGCAAGACAAATATATTTTTGGCCTATGGACGTGGGTTTCAATTTTAGGAAACAAAGATTTCTTAGAGCAGAGTGGACTCCATCTTCAGAGAGCAAGCATAAAGGAAAATATCTATCCTTTTCAAGTACAAATAGTAAAAAAAAGATTTGAATCATGATTCATCAAAATATACAATCTATCGGAAGTAGTATCTGCGGCTCAAGTTCCTGACGGGCCTTCTTAAATCCTTCCGATGTCAGGAACCTAGCTCCCATTAAACTGAACTTTGCACGAAGTCTCGGAATCCCGGGCCTCGAATGGATTGAGAGTTATGCACAAAATATCTGAAAGGTCGAGGTGCTTGAGAGGCTACATAGCCTTAACGACTCCCCCTACAATCTACAGTATCGATGCAGCGCAGTTAGTCCTCGACAAGAGTGTGTGCCTCTGCATTACAGAACATTGGAAATCAGCAAATCATTTCCAAAATTATGGAATAAAACTTCGCCATCTCGAGGCAAGTTTTTGCAGACGAGATGAAAATCAACAAGGAGGTAGTGCTGTGGTCGTGAAAGGAAATATTGAATATCGCGGAAAAAAGGATGTAAGGTGCGATGTCATCGAGCGTTCCAAATGGACGAACGTGGAGAGGTGAAGTTGTTGTATTCAACGAAATGAATACCAAGAGGGAAGTATGGTCATTAGGAGTCGTCTAAAAGGTATATACGAGAGATCAGCAAGAAATATGAATAATTCGGATATTCGAATTGAAGACATACGTGTCAATACTTTGAAAGAGAATGTCGATGAAAATCAAGTTACCCGATGACAAGTTGTAATTTATGAAGTTGTCGAATATAGGCTTTTGCATGCAAAGTTTAGACCTTGGTGAATATTCAATATTTTACGCGGAAACCAACATAGAAACATTTCAATTTCAACAAGATATGGCCATAATTTACGAATGAGTGGTCCCCTTCCAGAAATTCATCATGTTCCAAAAGAGTTTATTCATAATGTGACAGAACGACAACTAGGGAAGAACCATTACTTTGCTGAAACGATTTCAGATAAGCATAAAAGACTATATCGTTTAAGCTTGAATGTCACAAATTCTTTATTTAATTACTTACATATTACATTATCTCTTTTATCGAATAGGTGCGTCGTTATTTTTTTAATGGGAAAAGTTCATATTGGATTAGCTTTCAAATGTAGTATTGTGGGTACTTGGGAAAATTGAACGATCGAACATATTATTAAATTCCTAGTAATTTTCAATGTGTCATAGTAGTTTTCCTATCGAAACTGTATTGGTTAGTGTAATGGAGGGGTAATACAGTTTCGAATTCGAAATTACAAGTTGAGAGAGGCCACAAATATTATACATTTTGCATACAATTTTTCCCCGCATATTTCAATGGTCTAAAAAAGTAACAAAAAATGAAAGAAAGACATATTATTGTCTTATCCAATTGATACTATTGAACACAGTTTGAATGACTGGTGGACTACGAGCAGAAAACAACTATTTTCCTGGCAGATACCACGCAGAACATTGATTACATCTACATCTACTCGTTCATATCCAGACAATTTGCAGCTAAAAAAAGTATCACATTACAACGATTCTTGTGGAATCCGGATTGTATTAGCTTTGTTAGAAAATATTGCTTAAATTGAAGAAACTAAGAAATATACATAAATAAGAGCGCGTTCACCCTGCAAGAGTTTTGATTTTATTGGATTTAAAGGGCAACATAATTATTCTAGGAATCTGTTGAAATTATGAACAATATCGATCGTTAAAATAGCCTCCATATTTGATGTTTTCCAGAATGTTCATACATCAATTCTTCATGGTCTACTTGGGAACGTTATTGACAAAAATTTGCATTACATTAAAAAAAGTAAGAGTCGAATTCTGCATGAAATTATAAATAAAATAATGTGTAACATTATTCGAACTTCACTTGTAGAAGCAGAGTTTGGGTTTCAGGTTCTTCCTGTATTGTAGTATAATATTGAGAACTTGAATTACAAATTACCAAGTTATCACAGTATAATTTGGTGATCACATAAGCTGATTTGAAATAGACTAATAGTAATCATAATAACTATGGATTCAGGAGTTTAGCGCCTCGGCCATTATTAAAAATGTTAAGTATCAAACTGCCCAAAAAAGTATTATTTATTTGGAATTCATATCGATACTCGAGAAATAGTATTATTTACTCAGCTTCAGCTTCGATTTGGCACTCGATCAGAAGGAAGCTGCATTATAGTGTCCGATCCGATTCCAGATTATGACTTTCCATTAGTGATTTTTTTTCTGGTATTTAAAAAAGCTGTACAGTCATTCCACACCATCACTTTTAGTTTTTCTCTACAGCGTGATAATGAACTCAGTAATCAGAAAATGTAAAAAAAAAATCACAAACAAAAAACCGAGTACAACACATAACCGATCGCAAAGGAAATAGGTCAATTTTTGATATGTTACCACCGACTTTGTCAACGATAAATATCTACAAGACTTCACCACTGAAAAATACACATGCAACAAAGAATAACCTAAATCATACATACTTACTCTATAACTGGAATTATCCATAATGGTTTCATTTTCATCTGCGTCCTTCCATTTAATTTTCTTGCCTTTGAGAAATTGGTCACTGAAATAAATATCTTTGGGAAAAAAATTCCTCAAATTACATTTCTTTCCATGTTCTGTTTCCAAGTATGGAACAGGAAAAACTATATATGGTGAAATGCATAAAATGATATCATCCAAATGCTTTCGAAAATTATTTGAAAACGGTAATTCAGCAACTGTGAATACTTCACTATAAACAGTATCACTCGATTTGCCTGAATTAACATTATAGGAATGTAATGGATCTGTGAAATCTTCAACAGTTTCAGTTGTAATTTTCCTGTCCTCTCGATTCTGATCGTTTTTTAGTTTTTTCAATATTGTTTTTTCAATATCTGTCGCCTGTGGGTTATCGGGAATATTACTATCGAAATCAACTTTATGCTGAGAAAAGTCTGGAGAACTTCCTTTACTATCTTCAAAAAACTCGCACTTGGTGTTTGGTGGCATGGCAAAAACATCCATTAAATATGATTTTTCTAGTCTCCAATTGTACGCTGTGAATAATAATAGAGAAGAAACCTCTTTCAATTGCATCAATTCAATTTCAGATGCACCCCTCAGCAGTACAGTGCATCCTAAATGGGATACTGGAAGTCCTTCGAAGTACATGAGAGTCTTTGTTACACCTGGAAAGATTTTCTATACATGAAACAAATATGTACCAAAAAATATATGAATAGGTATAGTACTCAACCTCCTCCAGTGTGGAACCTCTTCAAGTAAAATCTTTTGCAAGTTCCTAACTTTGGTCTTCCAATATGAGCATCCACTGCTGAAACTAAGTCGGCCTGCGTACATCTTGACAATCGCTCCAAAACGGTCTGTTTTACGTTATAGACAAGAGTGATGTTATGTTCTCTCAACATCTCTTGAGCTAGACGAGAAACATTCTTCTGCACAATTACTACATCTGGTTGAAGAGCCACAATTCTAGCAGCAACATGTCTAAGATATTCATGTTCCTGAAAAAACGTAAATACTTCTTAACTAATTATTCAATATACATTTTATTATCATGTATCGGGTATTGTCTACCTCTCACAACTCTTTTATTAACCAATTAACGCCCAGTGATACCGTACGTTATCGACAAATCAGCGGTTACTATTGGTGCAGGCTTGCCAACAAAAATAGGTGTGGATACATTTTTATTCAGGATTTAGCTAAGTAAAGACTATCAGTTGCACGACAACGATCGCGGTAGAACCTACGTTGCGTTGTTTGGTTAAGAATTTTCTGATCTCAATACAACATATGGACACATTGAAGAAAGTATTTTTTCCATTCTCACACGTTTATAAACGGCAAGCAGGAAAGATTTCATCAATTGTATCGATATTTCTACATTGTATGTCATCAATGGTTTCGATATTTCTACATTGTATCAATAATTTCCTTCTCAGACTTCAAATCGCCTGTGGAATTTTTCTCGACGTAGGATTCGAGTGCTTGTTGTGGCGCCTGCTGATATTAGTTCTCAATATATCGTTGTGTTGCTGTTATATCTATGCTGTTTATTTGAAATTGTGCATGGCAATTGTAGCATTCGATTATTGGAATAATTGATTTTCTATTCACTTTCATTGTTTATATTTCATCATGAGTTGGGGAAAGTGAAATTGATTTTGAATGTGTCGCCCGTTGTGTTGTATGGTATGTGTCAAGTAAAAAATTGTGTTCCTTCCATTTCCCTCTACAACCTATTCGATGATTGGACTATTTGGAGCAATAATCAATTGAAATCAACATCTCTTTTAGCTCTTTATCGATTTGGGCCTGTGCAACAGGATTTACTCGGTAATAACGCTGCTTGATTGCGATGACATGTTCGGCTTTATCTGTGCGCAACCCATGAGTGCTAATTTACGCTCTATAACTGATTATAGACGAACACTTGCCAATTCTAGAGCGTCTGATTGTTGAAGTGTCCAACACCGTTGATTGCTATTGGTTCCTTCAAAAAATGCCATTCGTCATGGCAAAGATCCTGAACCACACCCAAAAGCTTATAGAAGTCAGTGCCCAGACAATTCAGAGAGAACGATAACCTCCATCAACCGTAGACGTCCCCTCAAACTGAGCAGCAGCTACGACCCCAATGCTTCTACATTGATCAACCAACATAACGAAGTTTTACTGCATTCCAGAACGTTATCATCCTTAACTGTGCGTGATGCTCCGTAGTCCAACAGACTTAGGACTTGTATACCTAAAACTTGAACTCGTAGGTACGGCCTTACGTAACCATCGTAAACATAATCTAATGAAATCTGGATTTTCTCGACCGATTTCCGACTTCCAAATACCGAATTGAATTGAAGTATTAGGAGAATGTAACCTCTTCCAGTATTATGTAACGTGTTGGTTCAAGTCCTAACCTTATTTCTGGATAGGGGCCGTTCAAGTATTACGTAAGCACTATGGGGGCGGGGAGGTCTTTGCTCTGCTTATTTTGGATTACATGGGGGGTAGGGGAGTCTAGATGATGATTACGTCATCGGTAGTTATTTACTTTTTTACACAAATGGCAACCCTCACATTGTCGTAGCTTGAAAACGAAACGTATTTTCGGGGATTCCCTCGGATAATGCATACGTTCAGGTACTCGCTTCAGTACCGAGAAGGGAAATTACTGCGCGCTATTCACTTGTCTGAATTTCCTCTGTCAGTGTATTGTTTCGTTTTGGATACTACAGCGAGTAGACTTATTGTAAGCATAGCAAAGCAAGTTAACGTTTGTGTTACCGTTGATTCGATTAGCCAAAGTTTAATGTTTAAATAAGATGCCGTTACGAATAGACAAATCCAAGTTATACCAAAAATTGTTTAAAAGTTTCAAAAAATCTCATACAAGTACGAGAGTACAAAATGTACAAGTTAGTTAACGAAGTGTGACAAATTTTTAAATTACATAAAATAAAAACCCAGAGGCTGTGTGCACGTCTAGCTGATATAGAAAAACCAGTTTTTTGTATTCCGTGAAAAAATATTTATTAATTTCAATCGTAGCAGAGCGCGTTCGGCTTTTCAGCCATCATCAGTGCTTACCTGTAAACAAGTAATATTGATTGTGAAAATTTATTGGAATCAATGAAATATCAATGAAAAATGTTTGTTTTAAGAAATTAACAATTGTTGCAAGTAACTTACTCGTCAGGTAATGCAAGAGCTCCATGAAGTGTTTCCATAGTAAAATTGGGGAGAAAATCCATCCCAGTTTAAATAACATACATATTAAATTGGTTTGAAAAAACCCTTTGTATAAAGGACACATAAAATTACATTTTGTTAAATCATTATTCTACCTTCACTGTGTCATGAAGTGGAGATGACTGAATCAAGAATGACTTATTTGACAATATTGACATGATATGGTAAAGAATTCATAAATCATAGAGCAAGAGTGGAAGAGAAATCTTAATCAACGTTGACAGCCAGTACCCAAATCAGATCACTAAGATCTATTTAATGGGGTCCTATCACAGAAGCACTGAGACGGGACTTGGCAGTCAATGATGACTAAAGACATCTCTGAAACAAGCACAAGACATCAGAAATGTAGATAAATTTAGTATATGAATTTAATTTGAATTTGTTGCGAAATGATAACAATTATAAATTGTCATCCAGACATATATGCAAATGAACGCACTAAGTAAGCAAGGAAAAGTCTAATGGGAACTTCCCTAGCAAACCCTATCATTTGGCCATCATTTAATATTTAATAACCACAATTTCAGTCCAAACAGAAATTCAAAAATAATCAAAGAAATCGCTTCCAAACATTACAATAGATTAGATTTTGTAACATGAAAATTTACCTTTCTAACAAAACAGAAATATCTGTATTTTATAATTCAATATAGGGGAAATAATTATGTTATAAAGTACTGCTATGTCTGTAGATTTCTGCCCCAGGTACTGATTCTGCCAGGGCAGTTGGTCTGCTGTTTATAGATCAGGCAAATTTGAAAACCTGAAATTGAGATAACTTTGATGAGGTCTGGTCAGTGATTTAGAGTTTAAAACTTACACCCAGTGTCAATTACCCCTCACGTCACCAAGAAATCCTGAACAGTCCATAGATGTTGGAATTGTGGTTTTGAGCTCCAGAGCAGTCTGAAAATAAGAGTCTAGTTAATCAGAAATCCATGATTTTTACAAATTACAATCAAGGTAACTTCATTTCACAGGAGTCTATGAATATACTCACCGTAAGAGTAGTCTATCACTATTTTCAATTTATTTCACAACTATAAAAATAATTACTTTATTTGTTTATTTACATTGGCAATTATATTTGTTTCCAAATACGGGTGTTCCATGTCAGAGGGTTCTGTGTCAGGTGGCAATGTCAACTATAATTGTCAACACCATGTCAGGTGGAAATGTCAATGCCATGAGACCTGTGTCATATCTGAGAAATCTCTTCTCATTGGCTCGCTAAATTCACTACTTTTCCATCATTTCTTCGTGCGCAAGTCGCGCCTGTGCAGGATCTTTGTATCTTTGTATTTCAAGCGTAGTTGCTATGGTTTTTTTAAACGTATTTTCCACCATTTTATGTTAGCTTCCTGATATCAGGATTTTTTTTTTGTGTTTTGGACCCGTTATCATTCTGATAAGAGAGATGTGGGTGAAAGCGATCGCCATGGCGAGTGCTAAGGATTTTGATCTTTTGAACCGCAAAGTGTCTTCAATTTGTTTTGATTTGTGGGAAGCCGTTCCTCTGATTCAGATCTGTCGGCTCCTACGAAAGATTTGGGATTTGAATTTGGGACCTTCTGGAATGCTGATCAAGGCATCTGACTGCGACCGAACTCCTCCTGGCGCTGAACCTGATTTACTGACTCGGCCTGACGAAGGCATTCCTGGCGACGTTCCAGATTTTTTCATTTGGCCTGGTAAAGGCATTACTGGTGCTGACCTCCATCACAAATGGTTTTTTGCTCCTGACTTTTTGGGAATTGGCTGCAGGGGTATGCTGAGATCCAGCATGCTTTAGAAAACCATCAACGACTGATCAGGATTGGGGACAGGAATTTCACGGGTGAGATCCACCCAAAGTATATTATTGTTAATTTCAAATTCATTTGATTATTTGATGTCAATCATGTTACACACAAAATATGATCATCATTTTTATTTTTTGTGAATACTAATAGTAAAGTTGAAGGAGCTAGTATATTTCCCCTGAAATAAAAATTAGGTTTTGTTTTGAGAAATTGAACTGGTTTTGGGAAAATCTTGAACCTATTTCAGCTGCAATACAGTGACCATGGCCTAGAGTATTTATTCTCAATTTTAGAGATATCTGGTTTCTAATCGTATAAATATTAGAACATTTTACTATACCATAGTGGTATAAACCAATTATCTTCCAATCACATAGATACTAGTAATACTACACACATGTACTATTTTTAAAAAAGCTCAAGGGAATATATTATTTTTTGACTCCAGTTTTTAATTTCTTATTTTTATGAGATCAAAATTAAGTGGCGCCCCTTTCAAAAAAAATATAAAGAAAAGAGTAAAATTTACATATTTTTGGCCCATGACCCAGCTCTCCAGACAAAATGGCTGCCGTACCACTTGTAACCATCTTCACAGCAAGAAGTTGGTGACAATTTTCTAGAAGATATACAAATTAATGAAGAATTACAAAACAATGACCTTTGCCCAAATACATAAGTTAACTGAAAAAGATCTTATATTCCACTCCATAGACGTTTGAATTAAATATCAGCTTTTGAAAACCCCAACTTACTCTATGATGATATACAGTGTGTCCAAGATTAGAATGAACAGCATGGGGATATCGGAAATGGTAAGTGATACGGGATCGATTAAATTAGAGAAAAGTAGCGCATTTATGTGCCTAATAATATGACATTTAGAAAGTTTCAATATTCCAAGTAGTTTCGGAGATATCCGAGAAAAACCGAAATTTGAGAATTTCGTTTTTATTCTCTCCTAGCTTTATTTTCAAAGAAAATGTGAAACAAATAGCACTTCGCCATGGCCACTTTTTGAGGACTACACGAAAACATGAGCAGAATTTTTCTGCGACGTTTCGTCTTTTAGAAAACATCATCAACTTTGTATTTTTATATGGGCCGAAACACGTATACCCTGTATACGATAACATTCTTCATTGTGAATACAGAAATGTATCACACAATATGATTTCGGAACCATTTCTCGCGCAAAATGTAATGTAGTGATTACTTAATCTGCTTTTCTTCAATTTTAGATAGTAGGTGCTGGAAAAAATGACATTATGTTCTGTTGTCATAATAATACTGTAGTTTGGTAGAATTTTTGACATATTACCGTTCCTACTCTTACATCTCGTTACCCACCTAATTTGTGTTAAAAATGGAAAACGGCAGCTTTTCGAATACTGCAAAATTTGATATGTTGTCATGTTACATTTTTTGCCGAAGAAATTGTGTTGATGCTGAACGTGCGTACTCTAATAGGTAACCAGAGAGGCAACAACCTGGTAAATCAATATTTAGACGCCTACTATCTAAAATTTAAGAAAAACAAATTAAGTAATCACTAAATTACATTTTGCGCGAGAAATTTTTCCGAAATCATATTGTGTGATACATTGCTGTATTCACAATGAGGAAAGGAGTCGTATACAGGGTATACTTTAGTTATGGCCCATATAAAAATAAAAATAAAGTTGAAGATGTTTTCTAAAAGACGAAACGTCGCAGAAAAATTCTGCTTATGTTATCGTGTAGTCCTTGAAAAGTGGCCATGACGAAGTGCTATTCGTTTTACATTTCCTTTGAAAATAAAGCTAGGAGAAGATAAAAACAAAATTATCAAATTTCGGTTTTTCTCGTATATCTCCGAAACTACTTGGAATATTAAAACTTTCTAAATGTCATATTATTAGGCACATAAATGCGCTACTTTTTGATCGACCCCGTATCACTTACCGTTTCCGATATCCACATGATGTTCATTCTTATCTTGGACACAGTGTATACTGGGATTCCGATTTGCATTTCTTGTCCTTTCACAGTCCACAATTTCTGAGAACGTACCTTTCCACCCTACAACAATATATACTAACACTGTTCATATTTCACCTTTTCACCAAATACCATTTTTCTGTTTTTGGATTATTTGATGAATAAAGTCGATTTATTATTTTTATTATTATTATTATTATATTTACAAACAATTATGGATCTGATCCCATTGATATATTGTAATTGAATTCTGATTGGGTTTGCTAGGAAAGTTCCCATTAGACTTTTCCTTGCTTACTTTGTGCGTTCATTTGCATATATGTCTGGGTGACAATTTATGATTGTTATCATTTCTCAACAAATTCAAATTAAATTCATTTACTGAATTTATCTAAATTTCTGGTGTCTTGTGCTTGTTTCAAATATGTCTTTAGTCATCATTGACTGCCAAGTCCCGTCTCAGTGCTTCTGTGATAGGACCTCATTAAATAGATCTTAGTGATCTGATTTGGGTACTGGCTGTCAACGTTGATTATGATTTCTCTTTCACTCTTGCTCCATGATTTGAACATCGAGTCGTATTGTCTGATATTGCACGTGTTATTTTCTCTTCTTTGAATGCCTCCACTGTAGTGATTATCAAATCAAAAATTTCAAAAACAAATTCACCTCGAATTTACGTATGTGTGCATCCACTGTGATTGGTCGTTAACTTCTATCTATCCTGGAAGTGCTGCAATATCCCGTTTAGCATCGCAGATTACATACACCACATTTTGTAAGTAAAGGCGATTTTTGCATCAATTAGTGTACCTACCAGAGGAGGGGATAACGGTCGTCCGGCGTCTCCTGGTCTACCGTATACATAGCCAAATCTATCACAATCAGTATCGGCTATACTTGCTGGGGATCTGTATCTCGTATCATCGCATCTCACTGAATTTATTCACGTAGAATAGTCGATTATGAGTTTAACTCTGAAGGACCTTTCCGATCTCATAAAAACGGGCAACAGCGAGATAAAGAAGGAAATTTCTGATCTTAAGAATTCTGTTAGTGCCGAAATTGCGGCTCTGAAATCAAAAAATGAAGAACTCATACAGGAAAATGAGAAACTTAATCAGAGGATTCTAGATCTTGAACGTCGATCGAAAAAATATAATATAATTGTCTATGGTTTACAGTGTCCTGAAGAAAATACCGACTCCGAACTTGTGAATGTGATAGTAGTGATTTTCGTGACATTTACCGAATCAGCGCCAAATCCGAGGATGCTGTTCGTCCCGTTCTCGCAGAAGTTTGGAGTTACAGTTTGAAAACAAAGATTCTCAACAAATCACATACTGCTACCAATGAGCTCAGAAAGCATAATATTATATTTTCTCAAGACTACCCCAAAGAAGAATATATGAAAAGGAAATGCATGCATCAACAGCTGAAACTAGCCAAAAAGTCACATCCAACAGCCACCATAAAAAAAAAATCTTCTCGTAGTGAATGATGTAACTTTCAGCTACGAAGAATTGATGGCAAAAGATAAACTGAAATATAGTGACCAGGACGTTCTCATCAAGCCCGGTTCTACTGATGGCTCTCTATCCCCTGAGATTGATAACACAGAACAGGACATACAACTTTTACAGAGATCTTCTTTTTTAACCATGTATAAATCCTTTTCAATTTTACATGGTTCTCCTCAGCGATATATCTCCTTAAATATGCCTATAAAATTCACAAGATGTATAGCTCAGTTGAGACTGAGTAACTCGTTTTCCATCAAATTAACCCTCAACTGTTCTACTTACTTCATCAATCCTAACGAGTTGTGCACAGTTTGTAACCTCAATCAATTGGAAACTATTGAACATATTTTCTTCAATTGTCCCATATACTGCTCAATGAAACCTGCATTTCTGAATTCTCTAGTTGATATGACGTCTTTGGTCAACGCTCTTGATGATCCTACTGGCGATATTGTGAAGATCATTGCTTCTTTCTTATGGAATGTACTTAAACTACGCTCTTTCATTCTCAATGAGTGAGCCCGATATTTGTATTTCTAGGTTACCACCCACCACAATCGAAATAAGTAGTACGTGTCTCTAGTTGTGTTCTATTTTCTTATTTTTATAAATTATATACAATTTTCATACTCTTGCCATAAAATGTATTTTTTAAGAGGCAATAAAGTTAAAAAAAAAACACTGACAAAAAAAGAAAATTTCAACTGTCTCCTTCTTGTGGTGATTCGAATCTGAAATCTAAACTAAGATCTTTCTCTAAATCTGTGTTTTGATTTGTATAATATTGTTCCTATCGTTTCTGTCATTTTTCAGTTTTCTTTCACATAATATTATATATTGTTTGTTTAGGTACTTCACTCTAATACTAATACAATCATCTGGATAGCTTGTGTCTAATAATGATGGATCTTAGGGTGAAATTAGCTCACTTGAATATCAGATCTTTAGTCGCTCACTTTCAGGAGCTCAGCGACCTGGTGCTGGACAAATTTGAAATTATTGCATTATCTGAGACCTGGCTCTCAGATAATATACCCGATAATTCTATCTCCTTTCAAGGCTACAATCTTTTTAGAAATGATAGACTGATTGGCAGGGGTGGTGGTGTGGCAATTTATGTTAATAATATGTACAGGGTTAAACTTTTGAATATTCCCCGAAACAATACTGAACAACTATGGATATCTTTAGAATTGAATAATAAGAAATATGCCGTTGGTGTTCTTTACCGACCACCTTCTTTCTCAATTGAAGAGTTTCTCAATGACTTTGAATTTGTTATCAGTTCTGTTGCGCCAAACTTTGACGAAATTTTAATCACAGGAGATTTCAACATTGACATGTTAGCAACTGAAAATCTCTTTCCTAAACGACTTGACGACATCTTAACCGCATATGCTCTCGAACAGTTTGTCTCTGAACCTACCCGTTTCGGACCATTATCAGCCAAAATCATCGACCTTATAATTTCATCTGAAACCATACCGGTCGAAAATATTCATGTCATTGATGTATCACATATTACGGACCATTGCATGGTGACTTGCTCCTTTGGTCCAATCACTACTTCGAAGAAACCGGTATTATACACGTTTCGTGAATACAAATCTTTTGACAAAAATGATTTCTCGATTGACCTTGAACTCATTGATTTCACCCCTATTTTTCAATTAGACAATATTGATGCCAAGATTGATTTATTCAATAAAATTTTACTCGAGCTCTTCGACCATCATGCGCCATTGAAAACGGTGAAAATTAGTAGACCGCATTCACCGTGGATTACAGAGGTCATAAAGAAAATGATGTCGCTTAGAGATAAAGCTCTTAAAAGATTCACTGGAACTATTACAAAGTGTTGAGAAACGAAACTAAGTATGCCATCATCCGTGAGAAGAAGGCTTATCTGCAGTTCAGAGTACAAAATAATAAAATCAACATACACTTTTGGAAAGAACTCAAAAATCTTGGTATACAGACTAAAAACAATTCTCGAGGTATTCCAGATCACCTAAAAAATGCTTCTGATATCAATGCACATTTTATAAATTCTTCATTTAGTGATCTTACTCTCGACATAGATGTGCTAACCCATTATTTGAACCATAGGCGACCTAGCGTGGGTAACCACTTTTTTTACTGGTATATCAGATACTGACATTTATAAGATATTATTATCTATAAATTCGAAGGCGTATGGTGCCGACCAAATTAATATAACTATGTTATTGCACTGTTGCCCCGTGATTATCCCAGTCATTTGTCACATTTTTGATTTCTGCATTAATAATAGTGTATTTCCTTCTATTTGGAAAAAAGCTTTCATCTTACCACTGCCTAAAGTACCCAATCCTGTGGATTTGAAATCACTACGACCTATCAGCATCCTATGCACGCTCGCTAAGGCATTCGAAAAACATATTTTTCTCCAAATGCAAATACATTTGGAATCGAACAGTATCATACCCTCATGCCAATCTGGATTTGGATCTCAGCATAGCTGTGTTACTGCCATCCTCAAGATAACTGACGATATCCTCACTGCAATTGACCAAAATAAACTCACAGCAATGGTTATGCTCGATTACTCCAAAGCATTCGATAGAATAAAACACCAGCTTCTGTTAGCAATTTTACATTTCATTGGATTTTCTGAAGGTGCAGTATCTTTATTGAAGTATTATTTATCTGACAGAATGCAAGCGGTTATGGTGGACAGAGATATATCCGAATTTCTAACTGTGGAGAATGGGGTTCCCCAGCGATCAGTTCTGGGCCCCTTACTGTTTATTATTTATACTCATGAATTCAGTAACTATATTCAATTCAGCAAGTGTCATTTTTATGCCGATGACACCCAAATCTATTTATCATTTCCAGAAACCGATCTACTGGCGGCGAACACCCAATTGAACGCTGACTTAGAGTCCATTATTTCTATCTCGGAGAAGTTTTGTCTGTAGCCATGTTATTCGGTAGAAAATTGGCACGTAATCGTTGTTCGGGTATATTGAATATAAAAATTAAGAACGTGTTAATTTCTCCTACTGATCATGCAAAGAATTTGGGAATTATCCTTGACTCCTCATTGAATTACACAAGACACGTCAACTTGGTTATGAGACGAGCTTTCTCTAATTTGAAATTAATTTACGCCAACAGAAAATTCCTCGATAAACGTAGTAAAACTATCTTATGTGAATCCCTGGTTCTTTCGCATTTGAATTACGGTGATATCATATATGGACCGGCTATTTCGAAAAGAGATGCGCAACGTCTTCAACTAGTTCAGAACTCTTGTGTTCGCTTGATTTGTGGAATAGGAAGGAGAGCTCATATAACTGGCCCTTTGAATGAAATAGGTTGGCTGGATATCGACAAAAGGTGGAACTTGCATGCCTGTATCTTATACCATAAGGTAATAACAACTTATAAACCACCCTATCTGTATCGAAGAATAACGTTTCGTACCGATATCCATAATGTCAATGTTCGGTTTAAATCTCGACTGACACCACCTATGCACACCACTGCTCAGTTTCGGTCTTCCTTTTCATATATGATAACCAAGCTGTACAACCGGATTCCCGAAGATTTGAAGGAAATGAATATATTCGGTTTCAGAAAACATTTGAAAATACTTCTTTTGACTGGTGATTTTAACCTTTGAATAATCCACCACCAAATCGTTGTTTTTTTCTTTTTCTCATTAATTCATTTATATAACATTGTTGTTTTCATTATTGATCCATGAAAAGCATGTATATTTATTTTTAATCCATGTATGTTAATTGTTATGTTTGCTTTATTTACCTCTACTGTTACTTCTCTGTAATAGGGATACAATGCAACATGTTTTCTTCTTCTTTTTTTTTTTATTTTCATCGGGTTGAGTGGAAGAAAGCACTTGTCGGACCCTTTTGGGTCAAACAAAAGCTAACTCTGCCTTTTGGTAGAAATTACTCATTATTATTGGAATTACTATTTTATGTAACTATTCTACCAATAAAAGCGTTTATTATTATTATTATTTATGAATTCTGTACCATATCATGTCAATATTGTCAAATAAGTCATTCTCGATTCAGTCATCTCCACTTCATGACACAGTGAAGGTAGAATAATTATTTTACAAAATGTAATTTTATGTGTCCTTTATACAAAGGGTTTTTTGAAAACATTTTAATATGTATGTTATTTAAACTATGGGATGGATTTTTTCCCCAATTTTACAATGGAAACACTATGGAGCTCTTGCATTACCGGACGAGTAAGTAACTTGCAACAATTCTCAATTTCTTAAAACAAAAATTTTTCGTTGATGTTTCATTGATTCCAATAAATTTTCACAATCAATATTACTTCCTTACAGGTAAGCACTGATGATGGCTGAAAAGCCGAAAGCGCTTTGCTACGATTGAAATAAATAAATATTTTTGCACGAAATACAAAAAACTGGTTCTACTTTATAAATTACAAGCAAAGGCCGACAAGGAACTAGATATTATTGTATCTAGGAGAATTGCAAGCGGCGACTAAGAATAAATCCAATCTAATACTTTTTTTTCAAGGTGAGTGAGGAAATCATTTTAGGTACCTATGAGTACTAGAAATATGATTTCTGCATCAAAAAGTTTCACGTTAGATTTTGTAACAATAATTTATTAAAAAATATTATGACCTATCTCAAAGTATATTCATTATATATATTTATTTCTTATGATTGACTCCGTCAACTGATCACAAAATACAGGGTGTTAGTTTTCTGTATGTGATCTAATCTATATCCTAAATCTATTTTCTCATTTTTAAAATTATAATTATAGTATAAAAAATACATTAATTGAAAAATGTTTACGTAAGCATGGGGGGAGGGGGTAATAGCTTTGCTTACTTTTGCTGACAAGTTGGATGGGGGAGTAAATAATTGTAATAAATCTGCTTACATAATACTCGAACAATCTATAGTAACTAGATTCAACCAACTAGGACTACTTTTCCTGAGACAAGATTGGTGGAGCCAGGATGAAAGGCCGATAGGAATGCGGAACCGCTAGATAAAGCAGGCCTGATGGAACCAGATATCGAGAAGGAGGACGCCAAAATGAACCACTGCCAATGGTAATCTTTCGGAATACTAGTTTTCCTGGTATGGTGACCCTAGCCATCGCAGAAAAAAATCAGGAAATCCTGACTTGAACAGCATGGTGAATGTTTTTTGGATCTGTCATCTCCGTAGATGATGGAGAAAGCAAACACCTTATAGCCTGGGTGATATTGTTGTCTCGTGGTTTGGAGAACGATAAAAAGGCTGGCAGATCCTAGAGGACCAGCATCTTAGATGAGGATCCTTCACCCCAAAGAGGAAATTACAAAATGAGAACTCTTGTCCTGATGAAGTAAACAGCTTGAGGCCTCGCAGAAAAATACTTTCCATCGTTCTCTTCTGCCAAGCACCAGTTATTGAAAAAAAATCTTTAAAAAAGGACAATTGATACCACTGCGATTTTGAATTTAATTAAAATTGAAATAATGGAAAAACAGCCATAGAGTTAGGATAAGTTCAGTAAGTACTAATCAAAAATAACATGAAAACCACTTCTAGGGTTCGCGTTTTCATGAGATAACTCTCCTTTCAGAAAAACCACAGGATTCCGAAGTGGAAAATTTGTTAGCCCTAAGTGAAAATACAGGTAAAGCTCATTATGGAAAACACCTGTGATAATATATGAATCTTGCGAAATCCAACAAACACAATCATACATATGTATAATCGTTTAGAGAAGTAATACACTTGATGAGTAGTATCAATGTTATGGGCCGATATTCATGTCAAACCACATTTTATCTAATTTTCTACTTACTTGCATTAAAACAGGCTCCAAAGACATCAGCCTTCCTTCTGTTCTTTGATAGACAATTGAGCATTGAAGAAGTAGTAACCTGGGATTTTCTATCTCTGTTGACATATGTTTATGAGCTACATTTTTACTACAAACGATTCCTCTTATCAGTGAAGTATCACTCTTAATTCCACCAGGAATTATTTTGAATTGAACATAATGTCGTATGTCTAGATCCAAAGCATCATGGTTTTTATCTGTAAATAGATTAATGAGTCAAATATAGAAATATATCTACGAGTAACCAATAGAATATAATTCGTTTTAAGTTGATATAATAATATAACGTTCAATGTAATTTGTTTCATGATGAAGTAACAAGATAATTAATTTTTGATAATAGTGTAGATAAACATCACTACTATTATGAAAAAAACTAATCTAATCAATTCCAGTCATGAATCCACGGTCTCTGCCACGCAAAGCCAAGCTGGAGAGAAACCACTAGGGTGAGTGATCACTGAGACCGAATATCAAGTGTCGTGAGTAGACGTAGTGATCCCAGAATGACAGCCTCGCCCCTCGATAGACAACTGCGGAAATCGCAGTCATTAAACATCCTGGTTAAATGGTGGTACTCTCAACACCAAAACTTATTGATCCAATCGGGACCTGGAGCAGCAAAGTTCTTCTAACCTCCTCGGTGGATATCGGTTGTCGAAGCCATTCGGGTTCAGGCTCTCGGAGCCTATCACTAAAGACACCGAACTGCGTCAGGGCTGGAGTACCTCTATCGAGTGGATGCATCTCTCAGTGAATACTCTTCCAGAAAGTTTTCATCTGATCAACAGTCGGCGGATTCTCAACTACACCAGCAGGCGGTTGGAATAAGACAGGATTTTTTGCCATCCCCCTCGCTCGCCTATTTAGTGACTGCTTGACAGTAACTAACATTCGTATAATTTTCAGGCAATGCTGTTTGATGACAGTTAGCACTGCCAGGTATAGTGTGTGATGAGTACGACGTAATGCGAAGGCTATACGTCGCACTGTCGACGTGTAGAGCATGGCATCTACATAGTCCATCACACACTGGATACGGAAAGTATGTTATCTCATCGACTGGTTCTTATCGTTCATCATTGTTATGCTTCGTTCTAGCCTATTAACCGGGGAGTCCGATTGATGTGGTATCCCGTTCGATAGTACCTACCGAACGACGTCGTACACGGCACAATTGATGGGCCATATGTCAGAAGATTATCATCCATAACATTATTAATATATATATATATATATATATATATATCATATATTTTTGCGATTTACTTCATGACCTTCAGGAAATATTTTTTCGAAAATATTAGATTTGTAACACAAAATTTTACCTAGATGATTCAAATTAACAAAATCATGTAAAGTATGCCAAATGTGATTTTTATGAGTATCTCCACATCAAATGAATGATCGGTTATGTTATGCCTTGTTCTGATTAATGAGTTTTTCACACAATGATATATAAAATAAATCGAATCTTATAATGCCCTCCTATGTTTCATTACCAATTCGTTACTGGAATATTTATGTCTGTGATTGGTGAAACTAATGAAATTCTCACCTGGCCTTATGATGGAAATTATGTTATCAATGAGATGAAGGATTACTTCAATCCAAGATAGCGATAATCCTTTAAAAGATAACAATTGTCTCAGTAAAGTGTGCATGTGTTGCTCAGCTGCTTCAGTTAACAGAGTATAGGCGAGCTTTTCTCCATTTTCCTCTCTCAGATTTGAGGCATTGAACCAACCTGAAAGAATATGAAACTTTTAGTTTGGCAGTAAACAACAGTTATGAACAGCATTTTGTTGAAATCTAAGGGAGTGTTTTTTCGCTCTACCTGATAAATTTAAAAAACCTTCGTTATTTCATGATTTATCTTTGGAAACAATATGGATGATCAAAGTGATGGTGAAAAACATAAACATCCAAAAAAAACAATATTCGATTGGCGTATCGTAACCAGAAGCAAACGAATGAAATCAGTATCCTTAAGTTAATTAACCGCGCCATACAGAACTGCTGTTTCAACAAAAAGTAGCCTTGACAAAAACGGTAGCCAAACAGATCAAACGATGATATTCAATACAACCATGAATGAAATCAACGTACAGGGAGGCTCGAACCAAAGAATTTAAACGAAATAACTACTGGTGAAGATGGCTTTCCAGGCTTTCAACACACTGATATTTTCAAATCAATGAACCCTTTAGCGAGGACTCCACCCAATACGAAATCTACACGATATGAAGAGGAATTTCGGAAGAAAATCTCAGTAAACGCCAAAGATCAGAAACAAACCCAGTAGTTGGAAATACCACAAAGAAAATGCGAGACCAACAACACATTCAAATAGACTGGTATCCCTGCATGTGACGAGACTAAACCCTAATACAAAACCAGAAGATCTAAAAAAAATCCTGGAGCTGAATGTGAAGCACACTCATCAAAAAGACCTGGTATTTACACATCTGCGAAGGTAAAAATCAAACGGGAACAGCTGAAAAACGCCTGGAAACGAGAAGTATGGCCAAACGGGGCACTTGTGTCTTGTTTTGCCAGGAAGAGGATGCCAGTCACGACACTGGATCCGCAAAAACAAGCATCTGCTCAACAAACAGTACCAAACATGAGAGGAAGCAATTAAACAAAACAACAACAAAATCTACTACAAGTCGGGACAAGAGGAGGGTGACCAAGAATGGGGATGAAACAAGCATCAGCATATTTCACTAAAATAGACAGGTTGCACATCTTCTTAGAAGAAAACGAATATGATATTGTCTGCATAACAGAACATTGGCTCGATGATCAGTGCTTGCAGTTTTGTAACATACCAAATTATAAACTAGTTTCTCATTTCAGCAGGCCAAGGAATAGGCACGGTGGGACAGCTATGTATATCAACATTAACAGAAACTTGAGAATCAGGTCATTATCTTTGAACAACTACTGTATTGAACGGGATATAGAGGTATCATGTATCACTGATTGCACTCTATTTCTTAATGAGCTTGAAAAATTGTTTACAGATATCATCCCTGTCAGCTATCTCCACCAAATATGTCCTAGAAATTAACCCTAATAAATCTCAGGTTTTATTATTTGGTAGGCAAAAAACTAGAACAGAATGTATGGATATGGTGAATATTAGAATAAATAACTTGAAATTGAATTTAAGATGTGCTAAAAATCTAGGGCTTCATATAGATTCCGACCTGAAATTCGATATACACGTCAATCATGTCATCAGGAAATGTATGACGAATATAAAACTAATTTATAATAACAAAGAATTGCTGGATAAAAAAACTAAAATTATACTTTGCGAATCCCTGGTGTTTTCCCACATAAACTATTGTGATGTTGTGTATGGACCCTGTATATCAAATTATGACAACAATCGTTTGCAACGCATACAGAATAATTGTGTTAGATTGGTTCAGAACTTGAAAATAAATCAACGTACTTCTGTTAAAAGAGCTGAACTATGCTGGCTCCCAGTAAATTTTTAGACGCTTCGTCAACAGTAGTGTACTATTCCTGAAAATTTTGAAATCACAATCTCCCGCATATCTCTATGAGAAAATTCGATTTAGAACCGATGTTCATAACTTGAATATAAGGAATAAAGATTCATTGACCATCCCCAAACATAATACTTCCGCTTTCAAGAGTTCATTTTCATATATTATATGTAAAGTTGTAAATTCATTACCTTCTGAACTCAGAACTATGTCCACGAACATACTGAAAAAAAAAAACTCAAAACAATGCTTCTTAAAAATGAGATCCCTATCAATTTCAAAATACAAGATATAGTCAATAATTATTATTATCGTGTATTGCACTCATTGCTTCATCCTAGTATATAAGTTCATTTAACATATCTCAATTAATTATGTAGTCACCCCTCCGTAATTATAACTTTAAATTATATGTGCATATTATGTATTTGAATATTTATAAGCATACATGCGAGAGACTATACTGGTGTTTGTGTTGAAAACATTATATATTTAATTTTTCAGTCAGAATATTTCATAGATTTTTTTTCTCCAGGTTACATTGAAAACCACCTCCATTATACCCTGTGTTATATGGCGGTGAATGTATACCTTTTCAATCTGCCCATTCTTTGAAAGTCAACAGAATTTTTTTTTAATTTGTAATATGGCATATTGAATAAAGTATTATTATTATTATTATTATTATTATTATTATTATTATTATTATTATTATTATATTTCAGGTAACTTCACTGAAATAATTTTGTTAGGAGACGTAAACATTAATCTTTTGACGCCTCCTATAAGCAGGTCAAAACTATGCTTCTCACTCAATTCTTTTGGACTAGACTACACCAGGGTGGATAATGGATCAAAGAGCAGTATTGATAACATTTTCACAAATTTAACAATTGACTGCTATGAAACAGGTGTCATCGACCCTTGCTTATCTGATCATTATGGTCAATTTATAAATTTGAAAAGTCCTAAAGAAATCTATTTACCCCTCAGGAAAAGATGCATTACCTCGACAGGCTTATAGAAGGCTGTAAAATCCATGCACTCAGTAAATTGGGGGGGCTTCTATAACCCAAAGACCATTGAGGATATGACATCCTTTCTACTGAATTGCTTTTCCTCACTTGTTCAAAAACATTTTCCTGTTAGAAAAGTAACTGGCAAATCCAAATCACCCTGTAATTGGATCAATGACCTAATAATAGATATGAAAAAAAAGTTCAGGCTGCAAAAACAAGATTTAATGTCACCAATGACCCCCTGTACAAATAAGCATATCTAACTTTAGACAGCGAATATCAAAGAATGCTGACGTCAGCAAAAAAAAAGGCAAGAATTCAAATCCACATGAATACAAGCATAGCTATTTAAATCCACCAATCAGAACTATTATATTTGCGCCTGCGTGTTACGAAGGATTTGAGACAACAGTCCGATCAAAAACGAAGCTAGCAGAAATAAAATGTACAAGCTAGGTGGACAGAGAGTAAAACATACCAGCTTTTCAAGCTGGCGACTGGGGTTCAAATCCTATTAATTTTTTTTTTGTCAAAAGTCTCAATTACCTCTGACGGGGCACCCAGTAGTTCAAGAGCACTTTTTCATATTTTCCTCCCTCAAAAGTCCCGACAAATAGTGATAGGTTAGTACGTTCAGGTCAGGTAAGTCTCATTGAATTAATACAGCGCGATAGCGCGTTCAAATTTGAATTTTTTCGTTCAACTTTCCCTTCTTCAAAAATCTACTGAAAATAATGATCTTCTGATAGGTTAGTACGTTCAGGTCAGATAAGTCTCATTGGATGAATATAGCGCGATAGCGCGTTCAAATTTCCCTTTTTTATTCAATCAAATTTTCCTTCTTCAAAAATTCACTAATAGTAATGATCCCTGCCTTCACTGATGTCAATAAACCTTCGTCAATACCGCCTTTATCGATTTTCGAACCTACCGCCAAAACGTAAATGGTTGTTATTGGTGGATTTTAACAGCTATGCTTGTATTCATGTGGATTTGAATTCTTGCCAAAAAAAGTGCATATGACAACTACATCCTAAATTCAGACAACAAAATTCGCGATAGCTGGTATCTCATCAATATGGAAACGAATAGAAAACTTTACTCAAAATGTGACACATTCACAGCACAAGAATTCAACTCGCATTTCTCATCAGTCGGTGAAACTATAATTAATGAACTCGTACAATCAGGATCTAGTTCCATTTCACCACCTAAGATAGACAAGCCAAAAATTTCAGGATTTTTTTTATGGAACCCATCATATATCAGGATGTCCAAAGGGCGATTTTTGAACTAAAGAATTCAAACTCACAAGATATTTATAATCTGAACAGTTAAATAATAAAGGCAACAGCCTCATACTTAATTGTGCCTCTAGCTATACTCTTCAATGCCTGTATTGAGGAAGGTCGATTTCCTGATGACTTTAAGGTAACTAGAGTCCTCCCAGTCTTTAAAAAAGGGGATGAGGAAAACATTGAAAATTACCGACCCATATCAATAATTCCCATATTTGGCAAAATATTTGAGATCATTTTGAAAAACCAGCTCTACGGCTATTTCCACAAAAATAATTTACTAAACTCAAGCAAGCCAATTTGGTTTCAGGAAGTCGTCATCTACAAAACATGCGTTGAAGAGAGTAGTTGATGATATTATTGAGGGATTTGAAAAGGGTTTGACTGCGTATCACACTCCATTCTCACTAAAAAACTAGAGGAGTATGGAATCAGAGGGATAACTCTCTCCCTCTTCTCATCCTATTTATCGAACAGAAAAATATGCGTTTCTCTAGATTCAAATAGTGTATCTGAATTTGAGGTAATGAAATTTGGGGTTCCACAGGGCTCCGTATTGGGACACACAAACAGCTATATTTGATTTCATTCAAGCATTCTTGAGCCACCTCGAGAACGGTGATTTAGCAGTGGGAACATTTCTAGATTTGTCAAAGGCCTACGACTGGGTGAACAAAGAATTGTTGATCAAAAAAATGGAACTATATGGGATAAGAGGCAATGTAAAACAATGAATCGTCTCGTACCTTAGTGATAGGAAGCAAAAAGTTATAATAAATAAGAGGGGACGAATCTATTGTTCTGATATAATGACAAATGACATGAGCATCGCACAAGGATTTATTTTGGGACCAATTTTATTTATCGTTTATGTAAATGATGTAGCATTTATAGCACAGGACCGAAAGAGGAATATCATCAAATATGCAGATGATACTAATTTATTAACAGGTAATAAAAATCTTTCAGAAGTTTTCAATCAAGATGAAGAGTTCTTCAAAGATGTGAAGAGGTGGTTTTCTGAAAACAAACTAATTTTGAATGAGGATAAAACAAACCGATTATCGCTCTCTGAGAAAAGTCAAAATTATATGTGTATAAAATATTTCAAAAAATTGCCTGATAATATAAAAGCCATCAAAAGTTCAAAAGTTTTCAAATCTGGAATTAAAAAATTGTTAATTATATTAGAACCCTATAGCATAAATGATTTTTTTGAAATGTTTTTGCGTAAGAAAGTGTAGTTATGACGTCATTTCTTTTTGTGTATATTGTATGTTGGTTAATTCATGTACATGAAATAAAAGAAGTTATTATTATTATTAATTTTGCGAAAATGCGTCACTGAAATGGTTTTTTTGGTTCATCTCCATGTAATTGAATGTTTGACTTATTATTTTGGAATTAACCGATCAATCTCATAACAAAATAAAACTATAACAACATATACAGAAAATACAATAAATACAGAGGAGTATCATTTCACATTCCTCCTGATTTTCTGATTACCAATAGAAATAAATGTTCCTCCAGGAGTTTTGTAGAGATAGATTTCGTGAACTGATCTCCTAAATTATGTTTGGACTCGATATATTTCAACTCCATCCTTCAATCTTGTAATTGGTCCCATATACATATAAAATAATCGTAAATCGATATGTTTGGATATTTCCGATGGTATTTGATTTGATAGTACTGTTGTAAAGTGCGCCCTTCAGGCTATTGCTATGTTTGCCATATATAAATGTATCACACTATATTATATCATATTGATTTGTTCATCATACCATTTCGAAATGTTAGTTCTCTTCCAATTAGTTCATGTTTTAATAAACATATCAACATAACATAATAACCTAATATCGTAAAGTGCTGACAGTTCATGTGCCTTGGGTAGCGAATGAATTCTTCAATAAACATACTGTTATTTATTATTCAAAAAAAACTATGGTCTCCTAAGTCACATGATGTGTCGTTTATAAAAACGATTGCACCTCTCCAAATGGGGACAGATACCTCTGAAAACCATCAAACGTTATATTGATACTGTGTAACCGTAATTTCTGAATCTATTCCAATTATACTGAGTTGCCAAAGGAAATAAACTTTTTTTCTTCCAATATTTGGGGTACCAACATACACAATATTTGGTATTCCCCAACATAAATTTGGTGTCAGGTGTGCAAGTGGTCGAAAAATAACCCACCTTCCAAGAACCAGTTGTTCCTGAAATTTTGCGAGCCGTAATCCTGTGATCCAGTGGTGCAGAAGCAGCTGTTAAGCAAATTGTACCTGCTACAACTGAAGCCTAGCATACCATCGTGGGTCATACAAGATTCTAAGGAGGCAAAGGACAATAGGACAACAGGACAACAACTCAAGTACTCGATACCTTCAGCGAATTATTCCTGAAACCTACAAGCAGCAGTCAACATCTAGCAAGATTCAGCCAGTAAGTTATTCAGCATCTACACGTGGTGGTTTTGAATGGTAGTGTCCTCCATTCACAGCATAATCATCAGTTAACATTTGTGGACTCAAATTTTCATTTTTTTTTCTTCGTACATATCTCTGAATATCTGTATTTTTCATTGAACTTTTCTCATACATAATTTGATATTGGTGGTAATAACATTTCATGCAATTTTCTGTAAATCTATGCCACATACAGTAGAAGTTAATCCAGAAGGCAATAATACTGACAACATGCCAAAATTGAACATTGACACAGCCTTGAAATTAATTCCTGAATTTAGAGGTGATAGATCAGAACTTCATCGTTTCATTTCATGTTGTGATATAGTAAGTACAGATCTATCTCAACCTGCCGATGCGAGTATGCTTGTTAACATAATCAAATCGCGTTTATCTGGCCCAGCATACAATGTAGTCAAACATAAAATATATGAGGATTGGAATGAATTGAAAAAAGATTTGCAAGATCAATTTTTAGAGACACGCAGTATCGCGCAATTACAAGGAGAATTACTTCGAATCAAACAAAAAATAGGTGAAACAGTACGGAATTTTGGTAATCGAGTTGAGCACTTATTGAGTAACCTCAACGATGCTTGCATCCAAGCCGAAGGTAGTGAGGCCGCAGAAACCATTAAAAATCTCAATTCTCGTACAGCCTTCAAATCTTTTGTAGATGGTCTCAATTCCAACATCAAAATAATTATAAAAGCATCTCGTTTTGAGAAACTATCAGAAGCGATCGAAGCAGCTGTGGAAGAAGAGCGAAATAGCGATAGACAACAACCAAATAATTTTTCCAAAACTAGATCTTTCAAAAAATGTAATTTTTGTCACCGGAATGGTCATTTAGAAACTGAATGTTTCTTCAAAAATAAACCGTCCACTTCCACGCCACTTCCATCGTACTCAAAAAGGGAGATTAAGTCTGAAGTAAACGTAACGAAAATAATTTGTGCATATTGCAAAAAACAAGGTCACCATATACGTGATTGTTTCAAAAAGAAAAGGGTCGATCAATATCAATCAAACTCAAACAACTCCCTTACGGATTCGGGAAACTCCCGAACACCGACTGCAGAGACAGGCAGTGCACGTCGGGTGAGCGATCTTTAAACTGCCGTCCTTTGAAAAATACTTGTAGTTCTTCAATTATGCATATTCCTATCGCTACAAGTCCTGAATCATATTGTTCTAATAATGAAAATAAAATTCTTCGCTTAGAGCCTTGCAATACTGAAGAAGCCGAAAGTGTAATATTTCCTTTACTATTAGCGAAAAATAGTGTAGCTAATCTTCTACTCGACACTGGAAGCTCCATTAGTCTTTTGAAAAAATCTTGTACCAAAGGTGATGCAATTTGTCATACCCAACATAAATCTTTTTTGAAAGGTATTTCAGAATCTCTTATTGAAACATATGGTATATGCTATGGTGAATTTCAGTTAGGTGAAAATATTTTTATACATCCTATACATATCGTGAATGATAATTTTCCTATTCTGCAAGATGGAATATTAGGTAAAGATATCCTCCTTAAACTCAAAGCTCAAATTGATTATGAAAATAAAATATTATCTCTCACACATGAACGTAAAACATTATCTTTCGAATTCATGAAAACACAGCAAAACACATGCAATACTAAAATTGTTGTGCCAGCAAGGAGTGAAGTTATACGCAAAATAAAAACAACACAAAAATCCGAATCTTTATGCTTATCTTCAGAAATTCTAGACGGAGTCTTCGTTGGAAATTGCATAGTCAAGCCAAAAAATGGGTATTGCAATATAGCATTCATTAATACCAATGATCAAGATATGACAATCGAAAATCCGTTCGTCACTTTTGAAAATGTTGCCGAATATGAAATTCTTAATATTGATAAACCTCATTGCAATCTTGAACGACTAACAAATTTAACAGAATCCTTACGAACGTCTCACATGCATCCAAATGAAAAAGACAGTATTCTTGAAATTTGCAAATCCTTCCATGATATATTTCACTTACAGGGTGATAGCTTAACTCATACAGACGCAATAAAACATTCCATACCTACATCTAATGATATTCCTGTGAACATCAAGCCCTATAGACTACCATTTCAACAACACGAAGAAATTCGAAATCAAGTCGATAAGATGCTCAAAGATGGAATCATTTCAGATTCAAAATCTCCATATAATTCTCCTCTTTTAGTCGTTCCTAAAAAGCCAGATTCGAATGGAAATAAAAAATGGCGAATAGTTGTTGACTTTCGAAAACTCAACGAAAAAACTCTAGACGAAGTCTATTATTTGCCAAATATTACAGAAATATTAGACCAGTTAGGAAATTCAAAATTTTTCAGTTCGCTAGATTTGGCATCGGGATATCATCAGGTTCTGATGGAACCTAAGGATAAACATAAAACTGCTTTCAGCGTGCCCTACGGTCACTATGAATTCAACCGTTTGCCTTTTGGGCTTAAGGGAGCACCCAGTACCTTCATGAAAATGATGAATAACGTTCTCTCCGGATTACAAGGTATAAAATGCTTTGTGTACCTTGATGACATCATCATCTATGCAAAAACTCTGAAGGAGCATAATGAAAAGTTGGTAGAAATATTTGACCGAATGAGAATGTATAATCTTAAATTGCAACCTGAAAAATGCGAATTTCTACGCCCCGAATTGAGTTATTTAGGTCATATAATCACGGAAAACGGCATCAGCCCTGATCCTGCTAAAATAAAAGCAGTGAAGGAATTTCCTGTCCCTAAAAATGTCACTGAAATAAAATCTTTCTTAGGATTGGCTGGTTACTATAGACGCCATATCCAAAATTTTGCGAAAATCACTCAACCTTTAAATAATCTCCTAAAAAAGGATGTTCCTTTCGAGTTTACACCTTCCTGTATAGAGGCATTCGAAATACTTAAAGAAAAATTGTGCAACCCTCCGATATTACAATTTCCCGTTTTCACTAATCCTTTTATTTTAACTACCGATGCAAGTAACACTGCAATAGGAGCAGTCTTGTCACAAGGAGAGATTGGCAAAGATCTCCCTGTAGCATACGCCTCACGTACTCTTAACAAAGCTGAAAAAAATTACAGTACGATCGAAAAGGAGTTGCTCTCAATAGTTTGGAGTTGCAAATATTTTAGGCCGTACTTATATGGTCGTAAGTTTCTTATTTGTACCGATCATAAACCGTTATTGTGGATGTTTTCAATTAAAGACCCAGGTAGTCGTCTCATGAAATTCCGGTTAAAACTAGAAGAATTCCAATTTGAAATAAAACATAAGCCTGGAATACAAAATTCCAATGCAGACGCATTGAGTAGAATACATCACATCAATGCAATAAATACATGTTCTGAATATGAAAAGTTCGTGAAGGAAAAGGAAAATCATGTCATAATAAATTCTAATATCATCGATAGCCACAAGAATATTTCTGAGTGCGACCCTGTCTCTTTACGAGTATATTTTATTAGCACCGATATAACAACAGCTCATGATTCAGTCGAAGTAAATATTGTAAATAAACTAAAATCTGCAACCTTAACAAAACTCGGAATTCAATACTTTAAGGAAGACAGCACCTTATTCATACCTTCTCACGAACATGTTAAGAAGGTCAGTTATGAAAACATTTTCGATGCATTACAGATAATAAAGGAATTTGCAATTATAAATAGTATAAATAGCTTATCAATGATAAATTTCACAAGAAACATTCCATTCAAAAGCTTGAAAATTGAAAATATTCGAACAATGATGAGATATGTTTTTAAGAATCTTGATATCAAGATAACAATTTTTCATAGTAATACTATAAAAGTAACTTCGAGAGAAGAAATACAACAAATTCTCAAGGAATGCCATGATAGTCCATTAGGAGGACATTTAGGCGTAAATAGATCTTTCAAAAAAATCAGAAGGAAGTATAAGTGGTCTGGAATGTATAAGGACATCCATGACTACATTACGAAGTGTGATTACTGTCAAAGAAATAAATCCTCCAAATATACAAAAATGCCTATGACTATTACTACTACAGCCAAAAAACCCTTCGAAAAGATAAGTTTAGATATTGTTGGTCCGTTAGCAGTAACATATAATCATAACAAATACATACTAACTTTCCAAGACGAATTGACGAAATTTTGCGAATTAATACCTCTAGAAAATCAAGAAGCTAGTAGCATAGCTGAACATTTTGTCACTAATATCATATGTCGACACGGAATTCCCGAATCAGTTCTCACTGATCAAGGTCAGAATTTTTTGAGTGAACTCTTCAAAAGGGTCTGTAAACTTTTGAAAATACACAAAATTCAAACATGTGCATTTAGACCACAGACCAATGGTGCACTAGAACGATCACATAAAACTCTTACCGAATATTTGAGAACATATATAGATAACGATCAAAACTCTTGGGATACATGGTTGCCTTATGCACAATTCGTTTTCAATTCATCAGTAAATAGTGCCACTAACTATACTCCATTTGAGTTACTTTATGGACATCCTGTAGAAATTCCATCGAGTTTGAAAAAATCTCCTGAATTATCATATAATTACAATGATTACGATAGTGAACTGAAATCTCGCCTTCAGCATGCCCATGAAATAGCTCGGGATAATCTTGTTAAGAATAAGCAAAAATCTAAGGAATATTATGATCAAAACGTGAACGCAGTTCAATTTCAAATTGGTGATTTGGTTTTACTCAAAAACGAATCTACAGTCAAAGGAAAAAGTAAAAAACTATCATCAGTTTGGAATGGTCCATATAAAGTAGTAGAAATACATTCGAACGTAAACACAACTATCTTGATTAAGAAAAAGCGAACAAAAGTTCACAATAATAGACTGAAACTTTATCATAACTAATATGAAACATTTTCTGTTTCAGAAATAAAACCCTAGAATAAACAGCATACGAAGAGTAGTCGTGATGAATTTGATGAAAATAATTATACTTTTCCTTCAATTATTAGTACGTAATTCATTAGGTGACAATGATTATAACAATACTCTGACGACATATCAAGTTACTCAGATCAGCGAAAGTGCAGGAATTTACTACGAACAATTCAATACTGTTTCCTTATACAATAGCTATTGGAAAATGATAACCAAGCTAGATTTGAAATCATATTTCAGTCTCTACAAATTGTTGAATTATAATTTTGAAAAAGCTAATCGCCTTTGCGAATCAGTACTATTAGTAGAAGCCAATTTTAAACAATGTGCCGCATTCACAAATGTGATGAGGTTGACATTACAGAAAACTAGGGAAACAAATATATTGATTAACGAATTATTGATAAATTCTGATGTTCCACTTGAAGAGACCAGAGCAAAAAGGGGATTATTAAATATTTTTGGAAGTACCGCGAAAGTTCTTTTTGGTACCTTAGATGAGAATGATGCTATTTATTACAATAATGCTATCAAAAAACTTGAAAATAAACAATCAGGTTTTCAAAAACTATTATTGGAACAGACGAGTGTCTTTCAAAGTGCTATGGAATACATGAATTCATCTATGATAAATCTACATGATTTCGATAGAAAGTTCTCCAATGTCCAAAATTATGTTAACAATCTAACTATTATGATTAATAATGCCTCAGCACATTTCGAAATCATTGAACAACTAGATCAACACTTGCTAATGTTCGACATGCTTACAAATCAGTTCGACTTATATCAAAACAATTTATTGAATATCATATTATCAGCACAAAATGGCAATGTTCATCCACTGATTATCAGCCCAAAAAATTTGATCAATCATTTGGTACAATTCAGTATGCATATGCCTTCAGGTTTGACTTTCCCTGTATTATTAACGCAGAAAAATTCTTTAGAATTGTATAAATCTATGTCACCAAATGTAATTTTAATAGATAACTCTCTCATGTTTATTTTACATATCCCTTTAGTTAGTACGAACTCATATGACTTGTTGAAAATGACGAGTTTACCCATGCACTATAATAAAAACTTGTTTTGTTTCATAATTCCTGAAAAACCATTCTTAGCAATAGATAGTGTTAAACAACATTATTTTCTTCTTGATCATCAAGATATCGATAAATGCCTAGTTCTAGACAATAAGTATAATTGTAAACAAAAATATCCTTTGTTCCTTTTGCAACTACACAAAACCTGCGAAGCGTTATTGTTTCTCCCACGCAGTACCATGCCAGAAACATGCGAAAAACGAATAATTTTCATTGACAGCACTATTTTCATTCAATTACATCAACCAAATTCTTGGATTTTCAATAGCCCGAAAAAGGAATTCTTGACAATAAAATGTGGTAAAGTTGAAAAACAAATTTTCTTATACGAAACTGGTATTTTAAAAATGAATCCTCATTGTTCTGCATTCACTAGTTCTATTATATTGAACTCTTTAGACTCACAATCTTACAGTGATTCAACGTATAGTTCATATTATCCAAATTTTGATATTAATACCAATATGCTCAATAATTCATTGAATGTAAATGCTTTTCCTTTATTGAATAAGACTTTACTAATCTCATCGCAACATATTGATAAACTAGAAAGGATCAGTTACGCAGTGAACACATTGAAGCTCAAGGAACAAGAGATGTTTGAAGATAATGACATACAATTCGATCATATTCATCATTATGTTTTTATTTACCTATTTATCATGATAGGAATCATTTTTGTTTTATATAAGTATAGAAATAATATTAAGTGTTTAAAAAAATCGCCGAGTAGCAATTCACCCCAAAATTCACAGGGAATTGAAAATCCTATTGAAATCGAAATTGACAATGATATTTCTGACTCTTCAGATGAACATGCTGAAAATAAATCAACAGAAATTTGCAACAATCCAAGTTACAAATTTCGTTCTTGAGGGGGACGGATGTTGTAAAGTGCGCCCTTCAGGCTATTGCTATGTTTGCCATATATAAATGTATCACACTATATTATATCATATTGATTTGTTCATCATACCATTTCGAAATGTTAGTTCTCTTCCAATTAGTTCATGTTTTAATAAACATATCAACATAACATAATAACCTAATATCGTAAAGTGCTGACAGTTCATGTGCCTTGGGTAGCGAATGAATTCTTCAATAAACATACTGTTATTTATTATTCAAAAAAAACTATGGTCTCCTAAGTCACATGATGTGTCGTTTATAAAAACGATTGCACCTCTCCAAATGGGGACAGATACCTCTGAAAACCATCAAACGTTATATTGATACTGTGTAACCGTAATTTCTGAATCTATTCCAATTATACTGAGTTGCCAAAGGAAATAAACTTTTTTTCTTCCAATATTTGGGGTACCAACATACACAATATTTGGTATTCCCCAACAGTACTTTGCTTATTCATTTTACTAGTGAAAGATTCATTGAATCTTTCCTTTTCAACTTCTTGACCCAGGTTCTTCCGAAATGAGAATTCTTTTTTAGTCTCGCTTAAAATTGTATGAACAGTGTCTGTTTGAAAAGTGTTTTTAACCGCCAATTTAGTTGCAGAGCAACCCTAGGAGCGAATATAGGACTTGTATAGAGTTAAGACCATAAACACCTGCAATTGTTATTCAATCTCAAAGAGCCAAATTCACGTCTAATCAGATGGTGGTTAAATTTAAAATAATACGACTAAGAAATTCATTATAAAACAGGTCGTCAAAATTGTAATGCCGATGCTCTTTCAAAAATATAAATTCATGCAATGGAAGATGAGTACTTACAAACAATTTAACCAACAAATGTATTTTTTCTGTTTTTGAATGATTTAGATTATGCCTCACCGGTGGGTCACGACGGCCAAGACGAGAAATATACCACCCTAGGCCCTTAGTGACCAAATGGTGAGCACCTGAAGAAAGCATTCTTTTCAGATGAAATAACAAACTTTTTCGTCCCAGATTGCTTAATGAAATGAAAAAAAATATTTGATTGATTGATTAGTCAGAAGGGTTTCAGAAGTTAGCTTTATAAATAATAAAAACATTCGATACTTTGATAAAACGATCATCGTTGTGTGTGACGAAATAATCTATTCTGTTTTTTCTGTTTCAACCCTAAACCGATTTTGTATCTCTTGTGGTTTTCGATATCCCAATGGTAAAAATCTAATTTGATACACCCTTCATATTAATTCTACAGCTGAAATAAATATTATAAGAATGAGATGTGGTCTTCAATTGACAAGTTGTGGATGAAAAATAGAAGATTAACAGAGAAATTTATTTGAAACACGATTGAGTTTGACAGCTTAATTTCAGATGAATTTCGAAATGTCACGCATTGGCAATGGGAATGTTCAAAGTATAAATGCGCTGATCAAAAAATATTTCATGAATACAACCTACAGTCACAAATATATTTGAGAAATATTCATGGAATTTTTTGCGAACGAGAATATAAATTAAATGAACGTACAAGTTTAAAAGAATTGGCGTTGATACTTAAAGATTGTGCAGACAAAAAATGTTCCGCCGAATATCCCTCGTACATCGACAAAGGCCTCATAATTTTATGACAAATGTCAAAAGCTCGTTGTTTGGTAACAAGCCGAAGACTGTTACCAAGGAACGAGCTTTCGATTGTCATAAAATTATCTCGTCTATTATCAATGTCCTAGAGATATTACTACTGATAATAGTTTCCGTTAATGAATGAAATCAGTTACATCAGATTAGGATTAACGAATTGTCGACCTTAATTCAATATAGTGCTTACCTGACTCTCGCGCTGCTTCCAACTGTTCAGTAGGTCTAACTATCGTATTTTCTTCATGTTCATGTTGGTCAGGTTCACTTACATTTGGTAATTTGATTTCTGTGTCAGGAGGCCTTGACAAGTACACAGTATTTGCTTCCAAGTTGAGATCTAACTTGTACGATGATGATGATGTCATATTCGCTCGAATAAAATTTACAGGCGACATCTGCTCGTTATCAGAATCTGAAGGGTGAAATTATTACACAGTTACATTGTTGTTATGACTATGAACAATTATCAAAAGTTACTTCTTTTGAAATAATGAAAAATTCTAGTATGAAGAGTGGTGAAATAATTGAAATTACTATCTTCACGATATCTGAACAGAAAATAATCATCAACTTTCTTGGCCAATATCACACAAAACATTGTACTACATTTGTTGAAAACCTGAAACAAGAATATCTACGAAAAGTTTACAATAATAACAATTTATTTTCAATGAAGACCATGAGTGACATAATCTTTCGAAATAAAGATAGTTTTATATATTTCACTCTTTATTGGCAAATAATGCTTTTTATGAAATATACAGTCAGTTGTAAAGTTTTCTGTTGAAACATCGATAGTTATTTAACATAATAATAATTAGTTTATTTTGAACATAAATTCCCAGCTAAGGGATTATCACCTGAAGAAATTTCTGAAAAGATCGACTGAATCACATATTAACATGTAATTATAGCGTGAAAAGTTACAGGGCCAAAACGTGGAACTTGCCGACAGAAACAGTCTAGCGGCAATTTCAAACGAGTTTGGGGAGATTTGCTTCAAGATCGTATACGGTCCATCACGTCGCGGCGCAAAAGCAGTGAAGCCGGCACTTGCTTTGCTGAAAGTAAGTGCCTCAACTAGCACTGTATCACCTAGCTTGAAACAGTTTTGTGTACGTAGCCGATCATTTGCGTACCGTATCTCACCGTCTTTTTTAGTTCATTTGCCTCCTTGGCACAGAGTAACGTCTCGATGTGACAACAAAGATACGGCGTCATTTCCGGTATAACATTTTCACTGATAATTACACCACCTGAGTCTTTATGTACGTCCATTGGGGCGCGAAGTTCACGCGTGAAGTTCATATCTGGTGTGGTCCTTGTCTGACGAAATATAAGGAAAGTAGTAAATTCTTCAAGCTTCTCAAAAGCTTGTTGTTGCTCAGAACTCAAGAATTTGGCGTTTTGCGGGGTTGCAGGGGGACTTAGAGACTCTCATTGCATCGGAGGCGATTCCAGGGGAGTTATGAGCCTTTCTAAAATAGCTGTCAAAAGTGCTGGAGATTATCTTCGAAGTTCTTGGAGAGTCCAAATGCCATCCGATTAAAGTGTTTTCGAAAGTTTCTTTAATCGCCAACTTAGTTACGAAGCAACCCTCGTAAGTCCTCGTCGCCAGTTAAAGCTAGTCTCACCTCCCAACACAAGACACAGCCTGTGCCAATTATGTTTTTAACGTTGAATCAGTTTTGGAAAGTTTTATACATCATCTCCGCAGTATAAGTGATTTTCATTAATAGAATACAATGCCTTTTTTATTTCTTTTTTGGTCATAAGAAATTATTTCAATTTTTATCTACCTGATATTCTAATAGAGAGAAATGATAATGATAATTATTTATTGTATGAGAGTAGATAGCATTTTATTCTTGCAAGAATGTTCACACGCGAGAGCAAAACTCGAGCGTTTTTCTGCGTATGTATCTAAAACACGCATGCAATACAACATTTCATTCACAATCACAATAATTTGGAATCTGTATAACACACATTTCTTATAAAAAAATTATTCGACATTTTGCTCTGATAGCGACTGGTCACCTCTTCAAAAAGATACATCTATCTGAAAACGATAACTACAAGCTTATTATTGATGAAAACGATATAAATCTCTGAGTTAAGGTTCATATAAACCCATAAGAAAATTAACGGCACGTTCAAATATTCCGAAAAAAATCAGAGTTATTTGAGCGTTCAAATAAAATGATTCTTGAGATTTTGGAGAAAATCTGTAGAACAGTTTTTGAGAAAAAAAATTAAAACGTAATTTTTAGGGTATTTTTCACTAACTACTACTAACTACTTTAACTATTTGACAGTTTTCATTCAAACTTTCAAGTTATTTCAATGTTGTAATAAGAGACAATCATAATTTTTTTAGTAATTTTTGAACGTAGTTTGTCGACAATTTTGAAAAAATCTGAAAAAATCATTATAAAAACAACTTCAATAGAGAATAATCGCTTCTCAAAATGAAATTCGTGAGAATGAACATCTAGGAACAATTCATACTAGTTTTCAATTCTGAAATTGCATTATTTCTATTTTTAAGAATGATTTCAAAATACTTCGTCATGAAATCTCCTCGAACGCTCTGACCATCGAAATTAGCCCGGCATGTGCTGCCTCTGCTGAATAAGAATGAAATGACAAAGTGAAGTTCGGTGTCCATCCACAAGGTATCGCATGGTCTGTTATTTACCTGTGTTGCCAATAGTTCTAGACAGAGATAACCGATGTATATTATTTCTATTCCTGGATAAAAAATATAAGTCTATCGGGTGTTGGGTTGTTTGTTAGATCAGTTTTCATACAGTGTGACCAGGATGAGAATGAACAGAGTGGGGATCTCGGTAACGGCAGGAGATACTGATTCTGTTAAATGAGAGAAAGATGTGCATTCGAGGAAATTATTTATAATTTTCAGTTAGGTTAGGTTAGGTTAGGACTAGCTACCTGGAAGAGGTGGGGGATGAGTTAATATGTTGTTATCATGTTTGTCAGCATATCAAATGGATTAGACGTGTCATTCATTAATTTTCCGACATCTGGACCCTCATTCTTGAAAGCAAGAATGCGGTTCCCGGAAGTCTTCCCGATAAAAAACATCGTATTCTTGAAATATCGAACGCTCTGTGGAGTACCAGGGAGAAAACAGAATCGGTGTAGCGTTGTCGGTTTTTTCAACCCATGAAATTATCGTAGAAATTCTGACAGGAAGCCCGCGTTTGTCAAATTCAATTCGTATCTGAAAAGCCGTTGGATTCGGACATGCGGGACATGGATTCGATTTCTCAGAGAAAATATGGAATCTGAATTCGAACAAATGAGTGCTAAACGAAAAGAAGTGTTGGTGGATTTTGTGTACGCACGCGAACAGATGCACGGTTTTGTGGAAAGAAGTAACCTGCATCTTTAAATCAATTCCTGGAGGAGCCAGTAAGGACTGTAAACAGTGAAGAAAAGTAGTTTCCGTTAATTTATAATTTAAATTCACAAAGTAAAAGCATTGTGGAAACTGACGTGTCAACCCTTGCTAGGCTATTTGTTATAGAGGGAAAATAAAATATTCAACATCATGATCAATGTTTTATTTTACTCATGAATGCATGAATACTAGGATAGTTATGATAGTGATGAGTTAATTCACACACACTGCTGCGATACTAACAAGATGGCGGGCGCTGCGAGCGATCCGAAAATTGTTGCTACAAACTCGATGAATAATAAAGCTAACTACACGTGTTGCAAAACAAAACAGTGTTCAACAATTATATGCGTGAATTGTGGTGCATCTTATCATAAAAGCTGTTCAGAAAGAGTGAAGTTTACATCTATGGATGACACGAGGATAAAGTGTTGTGAGGTTAAGATCATAGATGACGACGAAAAATCCCAAATAACAACTATTAAACGCGAAAATGTGCTACTACAGAGCCTATACTGGCAATCAGAAGAAAAAAATGCCATTCTACGAGAAAACAACGCTTTACTTGTGGAAAAGATCGCAGACCTAACCTATGAACTAAATGTTCTCTATCAAGAACAAAAGAACGGCGGAACAGTCAGTGAACATAAAAAGAAGCCCTTATACAGCCAGAAAACAAAACAAAAAAAGTGCTGATCCATCTCCTAATCGTCTGAGAAGTGGAGCATCTCTACAAGATATACCGATTGTCAACCAACAATTAAACATACCTGAAATAGAATTGCAAAAACCACAACAAAACTCACCGAATCCAAAGAAACATGAAGCTGAACATTCGTTGTCTGGAATAGAAGGAGATGCTGAAATATACCATGAAGTTAAGAACAGGAGAAAGAAGAGAGTAACACCAAAAATATTGGGTACTAATGAAAATCAAGAAGAAGATGAAGGCTTCTCAGGTGCAGAAAAGAAACTATGGCTATACTTATAGATGTAAGAGACTCGTCACTCCAGAAAAAATAAAGGCCTACATAAATAAAAAACAACATTTTGAGAATTTGGAAATAACAATCCAGGAACTGCCAACAAACGAATACCAAAACAAGTGTTTCAGAGTAGTTGCTCCATTCTCCAAGAAAGACGACATGTATAATCCCAACTTCTGGCCCCGAGGTGTTGGAATTAAAAGATATGATTTCAGAAAACAACAATCTTATAACGGTGAAAATTTTTGAGTGATGCCACCAACAGCAGAGCAAAAAACAATGAATTAAACACCCTTTTCATAAATATAAGAAGTCTACAGAACAAACTAGAAGAATTTGAACTCTTCATTGAACATAAAAACCTAGATATAATTTGTGTATGTGAACATTGGCTACATCAAGATATTATTGAATTCTATCAAATAGAAAACTTTTCTCTTGCAAGCAGCTACTGCAGAAAACAAAATAATCATGGAGGTGTAATGATTTATGTAAAATCCCAGTATAGATCAAAAAAACTTCAGAACATTGACTGTCTTTCATTGGACATTCACTGTGAGATAACAGCTATTGAAGTAAAAACAATCAACATCATATATAGATCACCATCAGGAGACACAGGTATTTTTCTTCAAAAGCTCAATCAAATATTAGACAATCTATTTAAAACAAAAAAAACCCATCTTCATATATGGAGATTTTAACATAAACACTAAGACTGATTGTAATCTAACTATTGAATTATGTGATATTGTGAATTCTTTTGGTTGTGAATTATTGGTACAAGAGCCCACTAGAATAACTCGAAATACTGAAACCTGTCTTGATAACTGTATAACTAATGCTAGGGAAGAAAGTGAAGTTATATTAATTAACATGAATATGTCCGATCACATGGGAATACTTAATAAATATAAAATGAAATATGATCCTCACTTGAAGGAGGAAACCAGCATCATTGAATTCAGACCATTTTCTGGTGAAAATATTTCAAAATGCATATTTCTTCTTAAAGAACTTAAATGGGAATATCTAGAAGCACTAACAGATATTGATGAGGTGTTTGATAAATTCCTTGAAATTTTGATTAAAACAATAGATCAGTGTTTTCCAAAAAAGACTAAAACAAAGCATGTCAGAAACCTTGGTAAAAAATGGTATAATGATGAACTGAGATCACTCAAAGAAAATCTATCATTACTGAATGATTTAGCTAAAAATGGCAATGTAGCAAATATAGAGGAGGAAATAAAAAAAACGAGAAAAGTTTATAGGAATAAAATTAAAGAACAAAAAAGAAAATTCATATCCAAACAGATAGTTGAAGCCTCAAACAACTCTAAAGCAATCTGGCAAGTAATAAATGAACCTAGAAACTTGAAAAACAGAGTTAAGACACACTGCAAAATATCTCCTGATGAATTTAATAATTTCTTTGTAAACATCTCCACAGCTCTTCTTGACTCACTACCCCCAACAAATATAAATCCCATTGAACAGTTACCTCAAAAGTTCAGATGCAGAAAATCTCTGTTTCTTTCCCCTTCAACTCCACAAGAAGTTAAAGACATCCTCAGAAATCTTTCTTATAGTAAGGCACTAGATATATATGGCATGAGTAATAAACTAATAAAAGCTATTGGCGAAGGCATTATAGATCCTCTTGTTATGATAATAAACAAATGTTTTGAACTTGGAGATTTCCCAAAAAAACTAAAACAATCAAAGGTAATACCTGTTTTTTTAAAAAAAAGGAGATGAAAATAGTCCAGACAATCATAGACCAATTTCAATAGTACCCATTTTATCTAAACCAATAGAAATAGCTTTCAATAATAGACTTTCATCATACATGGACAAAAATAATTTATTTTCTCCTTCGCAATTTGGATTCAGAAAAAAAACATCTACTATACAAGCAATTACTGAACTAGTTACTGAAATAGTTGAGGCCTTTGAGAGAGGCGAAATAGTATCTACTACCTTCTGTGATCTCTCAAAGGCCTTTGACTGTGTCAATCACAACATCCTCCTAGGGAAACTGGAACTATATGGTATTAGGGGAAACTCTTTTGATTTTATTGAGTCCTACTTAACAAATAGAACTCAGCTGGTAGAATATAATAATATCAAATCCACAATTCAAAATATATTAACAGGAGTTCCCCAGGGCTCAATCATAGGACCACTATTGTTCATCTTGTATGTGAATGACTTCTCAGACAACATGAATAATGCAAAGTCCATCTTATATGCTGATGACACTACTGTTTTTCACACGCACTGTGATTCAAGAAACACGGAAATAATAAACAAAAATATAATTGAACAGATAAATCCTTGGTTCACCTCAAATCAGTTGAGTCTAAATTTAAACAAAACAGTTCCTCTAAATTTCTCTCTTAGAGAAATAAATGGGGAAATAGACAACATTAAATTCGTAGGACTTCATCTCGACTCAAAACTGTCATGGAAACACCATATCCAAGCTCTCACAAAAAAACTTGCAAGTATAACTTTCTTACTGAGAAAACTATCACGAACAGCCTCCACAGAAATTTGCAGGGTAGCTAGCCTACATTATTCCAAAGCCAAATATCATATGGAATACTTCTATGGGGTAATGCTACAGATTGGATAATTGGATACAGATTGGATAAAAATATTTCGTATGCAGAAAAGAGCTATCAGAGCAATAACTCAAACTCCTTATACTGAAACATGCAGACAGATCTTCAAAAATTTAAACATACTAACTCTCCCAGCACTATTTATATATCACTGTCTATATTACATCAAAACAAATGAGCAAAACTTCTCTATACAAAATACACTACACTTATATGACACAAGAAACAAAAATAATCTGATAATTCCACAACATAGACTCACCTTAACTCACAAAAGCTTTATCAACCTCTCTATCAAACTCTTCAATAAACTTCCCAAGCAAATGAAAGATCTTCCAACAGCAAAATTCAAAATAGAAATTAAAAAAATGCTTCTTGCACTCAATATTTACAACATTCAAGAATTCTTTGATGCTGATGTTCTCTCCTCAATAAATATGTACTTATGATAGTTTAATCTTTATGTTTTTAAATATTTTAAATATTTTGGTGTACCAGTGTATTTAATCCATTACTGTATTTATTTATGTATTCGTCTATCTAATTAACTACTTTATCACCCCCAATTCTGACAATGCTAAAACATCATATGTTATTTGAGCAAATAAAGTATTATTATTATTATTATTATTATTATTAAGATCTCTTCAACAAATCGAATATATTGGATGAATTGTTGATTGCAATAATTATTGTGCTCACATGAACTATTTCGCAGTATTAAACAGAAAGCAGAACGCTGCAATATCTCAATCGAATGGATGTAACTATGGTTGCTAGATTGCAGAATACAAAGCGTGCCAGCGCCATCTTACAGATCAGAAACGAGAAATTTGTCACTTTACATGAACCTTAATATAAATAGTAAAAGGGTAAAACGTCATTGAATCGATATTGTAATTTTCATCAATTGACTAGTGGGTAATTTCATTATTCCACTAGTGACTTGTGAATGAAATTGTACTTTGTACGCTTTATAAATATGGATAAAACTTCAACTTTAAGGTGATTGTGGATAAAATTATAATCTTTATTGAGGAGTATTCACTTTAATGCCTAAACCATATGTGTTTGGGTTAGAAAATTATGAATTTGGCGAAATAGAATGGACTGTATTGAAAATTAACATTGACGGAGAAAATTGCTGTGCTGAACGTAATTTCAAGATCCTACCTTATAACTGCTTATAACCCATATACAGGGCCCGATCACAGAGCTTAATAAACTCACTCCCGTCGTAGATAGATGGGTGATGCTGTAACCGGCCGGTTTCTTCTTCGGGTTGTTTGATGGGGTTGGGCTCTTGAAGTGGGTTTACACGATATCGACGTGAATACGATATGAGATTGGCGGTACGAAAATGTCACTCAAAAATGGGAATAGGCTTCCGGACAATCTTCGTTCACGAGTTCAGAAAATGTTTCACGCACACCGAAGCGGAATTAAAAACCCACAACGAACATTCGTTCTCTCAATTCTTACACACCGCGCATATGCGTACAAAATAAGTGAGGATCTATCAATTTATTACCGCGATAATTTGAACATTTGAACCCATATATGTTTAATTGATACAGAGAAGGATTATTATTTATTATAAACTACTTGATTAGAATAAACTAATTTACTCATTCCGCAAGAGAATAATAATAAAAAAAAGGAAAATAATAAACATGAAATTTGACACACACACAAATGAGCGTATAGGGACGCGACAATATGTGTATTGAACAAATCATAATCAAATATGCTGACCATTTGCTTTCCCCTTCAAACTAATGAAAAGTACATATTTTTTATGTTGAAGAGTGGACAAACACCACAAAATCACATTACTACATTATTACAGATAGATTGAAACTATCCAAGCTGAAAACTTTCAACGGCGAATTATGAGTATTGTCACTTATATTGTTGCCAATGAGTTTTGAGGTTCTCTGAATTTTCAATTGCTCAAATGTTATAGTTACTTTTAATAAATTGGCATTACCATAATTATATTATACAAGATTGAAATTATCGATTCATTAATATTACCTGTAGTGCTAGATTCCTGTGAAATTTGTTGAACCCAGTGGGGTTCTTCATGGAATGGCACATCAAAATCAGAGGATGATCTATATACCTCGAGTGAGGCCATAACTCCTTTACTATAAAATGAATAACCATCCACAAAGGTTTGTGGTTCAGAGACACTTTCAATATAACCACCTTCTAAAAGAGCCTGACATAGTGCAGATGCTTGAATTCTGAAATGTTTTTATATTTTTAATTTCAAACATGTAATTAAATAATATGTGTTTACCTATTGTTGGCTTTTTGCTGCAATATCAACCAGTCCACTAGCTCAGATCCTAGGAAACATTGAGTATAGGTTTTCAATCTATATCTATGGGTTTCAAAATGGATTCCAGTTGTTGGTTTACATATTTCTTCGAAGAGATTTCTCAAGGATGTAGAATTTTGAAGGGCTTTACACTTTTCATCTTTTGTTAAATAGGAAGTGTTCAACCTGAAATGAGTAGATTATCTATTAGCTTCGTGGACATAAACCAATAAACTATTTTTTTAAGTCTAAGAGACGATATTTAGTAGGTAGTTAGTTGTGTCGAGCGAGAAGTAAAACCTATAGCCTATAATAGAATTCGAATCACTATTTCAGGGTCGACATGTAGACAAGATTAAAATCATGTACAATATTCATATCCAAAATCCATGTTAGTGAGCTCTACTAAATTCAATGATAAAACTGATATATTTTTTCAAAGATTCGCTCTCACCTTTCACTCACCCTCATTCATTCATTCACTCACTAATTTCACTGCTATTTATAACGTGGTTTAATAAACGAAACTACTGAACATACTAGACAATTCTAGATATATCTAAAATGATTAACGAAACGATGTATTATACCATTTTAAACATGTATAAACTTATTGAAATATTGTCAACACCATCAAGATTTCGAAATCACTGGTGATATAATTTCATTTAAAAAATTCTAAAATCAAGACAAAATAATGATTGGTTATTGATGATTTACAAAATGAATTTTTGTTATGTAGTATTCAAGTAGTTTTTTTTTTGCTTATAACTACTAGTTTGACAAGAAAACAATAAAAATTTTAAAAATGAACAGCTGTGTTGTAATAAATATGATGATTTTACAATGCCAACGAACTATTATTCAACTTCGAAATCTTATTTCCTAGTAAAAATGTAATGCATGAATTCACCTTCATTATTACCAAACCAAGCAAAATTCCTAAGAGTATCTTCATTTCAAAGATTATTAGATGCCTTTACCATAGGTGTACTAACGTTTCCGTATCCATTAACTCTTGATCAATTCAGTTACGGCAATGGGCCATCGTTCACGTATGTGAACCTTCTATTAATATTCGCTAGGGTACGTATGTAACAGATGATAAGAAAGAATTAATTCCAAGACATCAGAAATTTCTACCACATAATATGTATGGGTAATTTGGAGCGCAGAAGGGAATATTGCAGATGGCTAATCAATACTGATAGACAGAACCACAAGAATGCCGCAGTGAATTGACATAGTTATCACTATTACTCAGATAATAATCCCTTCAATTTCAGAACTTCTCCCCAGGAGATATTGTCTTTCATGTATGGGGAGGCATTATTGATAATTATGTCGTCGGTCCGAGGGTTATTCCGAGGGCTTCTCGTATTTGAGGTTATATACACAACAGAATTATTTTGCAAAATGAAAAAGCCAAGTATCAATTGTAAAAAAATATTATCCAATTAAAAACATCAAATGCGGTTTGAATACAATGACTGGTACGGACGGAGATAAGTAAATACAGGAGCTCCTATTCACAAGACAATATTTTTCGAAAAATGTTACGTTTTTCGAAAAGACGTGACTTTGATCTGTTAATTTGACACTGTCACAAAAAGTTCAGCTCTCGTCATGCTTGGTTCTCGATGGGTATTAATGTAATTTTTTCAAATATACTATTTTTTTCAGCTACAATTTTTTGAAAAAAAGTGAATATGTAAGTGTGTGTAGTATTTCAGTTGAAAGGACTAATTTTTGTGTGTTTTCTTCAGTGGGTTTGAAATATGCGTGGAGCAAATATACAAGTCAACGTAAATGATTAACATTGTATAAACTATTGTACATTCGATATGCCAATACCTTCATTTGCCTCATATTTTTTTCCTCAATTTTGAACACGTTCTCTCTACTTTGTGACATCATACATTTTTCACAGCCACATCAGTGACACTGACCGACGATATGTTTTTTCTGTTTCCTGAATATCTGATCAATTAATCAATGATATTTTACAATCCTGTGCTTGAAATAGGACCTTCGCTGTGCTAAAAGGGGTGCGTAATTCAAAATGTATATAAAAACATTAGGTTATGCCCAATATGTCACTTCAAGTTCAAAATGGTTCACGGTTATTATGAGAAGATGCCTCTGCCTTACGGAGAAAGTTACGTTATTGTTTCCAGTGAACAGACAATATTATACCGTCTACTAGGTGTTCATTTAGAACGACAATGGCCACATAGTGTCCTTGTTTCCATGTGCTCTTGAAACGCGGTTTCGTGCTGTTAAATACAATTTGAAAGCATCGCCGATGAATTGAAGAAGTGAAATGTTTTCCTTCCCAAAAAATAGGTGGGCCACCCTGTATTTGTAACAGAATACTGAATTATAGCTTATAGTTATGGAAATCATCCATGCTCAAAGTGGTCCAGATTTGAATCAAAACGAAAATAAAAACTCAAAGTCGGTCGACCACACTATATAATGGGAAATTTAAAAAGTTTTTGTAACTAGTTTCGGCTTAACAGCCATCATCAGACAAAAGTAATCAGTCTAGAAGAAAATGAAAAAACAGTTATACATTTCAAAAAAATTGATGTGCCTACATACCCAATATTCAGAGAATTTTTTTTTAAAAAACCATATCAGCGCCAAAATTCAGTATGAGGAAAAGACAAACCAAAAATTGACTGTTCTTTAACAATAATTTGTCAATGTCAATACTTCATTTCACATTCACAAAAATAATTTTGAGCCAGTTGAAGTTAAGACAACCATCTTAGAGGATGATGCTCAACTCTTGCCTATTAATTATGATCGATTGTTTCTTCTGGTGGTCCAGCAAATTTAAAAACCATCAACACAATTTTTGGTTTGTCTTTTCCTCATACTGAATTTTGGCGCTGATATGGTTTTTTAAAAAATTTTTTTTGAATATTGGGTATGTAGGCACATAAATTTTTTTGAAATGTATAACTGTTTTTTCAATTTTTCTAGACTGATTCCTTTTGTCTGATGATGGCTGTTAAGCCAAAACTAGTTACAAAAACTTTTTGAATTTCCCATTATATTGTGTGGTCGACCGACTTTGAGTTTTTATTTTCGTTTTGATTATAGCTTATAATTCAATTGATTCGAAAAAATCGCTTAGGGTTTATAATCGGATCAACCAAAAACATCTGAGTAATTTATTACGAAACTGATTCTTCATGAAATATTAACTCCCTAATAAATAATCCAATAAAATGACGAGAAATTATTATTTTTTTGTTTTATTTCTTGCCTGTACTAAGGTTCCATTGTCATCAAATTACTCTTAATAAAGGATTTTTTTTGTAGAATTTGGAGCATGTTGTCATCTTCATACTTTCGTTCATATGGTTCATACTTTATTATTAAAGTTCCTATGTCTCTTATCATTATACAATTATGTTTCGAAATTGTTCGATATAAATTGAGAGAAATTATTTGATTAGATATTTTTACGCATAAACAAAATTGGTTATATCTCAATAATACAATAATGAAATAAATTCAAATTTGGAAACATTTGGAATATTTGTATGCGTCTTCCACTATTCACAACATCTAAATTTAGAGTAACCAGTTACCAAAAATAATGTATACAAAAATCAACGAACCCTTCAGAAACAAATTTTTCTTCTTGGTAACCAACAGAAATTTTTCGTCTCAAGTTATTCGCATCAGTCGTGCCAGAACTTGGAGATTTTGAATAAGAATCGTCTGGTAATTTTGGAGAATCGACTCCGAATTTTGTCTGTAAACTTTCCTGAAGGCTTCTTAAATCTGTAGATAAATCTACAGTGAAGTCAGATGACTGCAAATATGAGAGGACTACTTTGCAGCAATATGTGCAAACTCTCAAATCACCTGGAAATAATCAAACGGGTAAACAAAAGAGCAAACACCTTCAACAGTATTAGGATATCATTGATATTTGACGCTTTTCATATATATGAGGACAAGATGCTAACAGTCCTATTATCGTTAAAACGTTGAGGTGAATGAAGGTTCAGTTGAAACTGAACTATCATTGCGCAACAGTAAAAATAACTTTCTCTCCCAGACTCTATCGACTATTCATGGTTCACTTATTCTCAGACACATATTTTCAAATATTACACCTAGTATATCTTCATAATTTCAGATACAGCTCAAAAAGAAGACTTCGATGAAATTTTGAAATTTTATAAAATATAGATAAATTAGTACTGCAAAACTGATTTAAAAAATAAATAAAAAAATAATACCTACCAACTTTGAAAGTCATACGAGATCTATTGACAATATCATCACAGAGTGTAGTAAATTGAATGGCATACTCTTCGAAAGTTGAAGCACTTAATTGTTCTCATTTTTGTGTATTGAGATACCTCGTATATTACCTATAGGTATAGCGCACAGGCGCAATAACAAAGACGAACACCAGAGAATGGGAGTACGCGCTCTCTACTCTTGACCCTGTGACAGAGCTGACACGACGTGTTTCACGTATTGTATATTACATGGTCTGAGGTCCGACATTTTGTAGAATTATATTAATAAAGAGCAATAAGTTATTCAGACTTTATCTCATTCAAATTCATATGATACCGACATAAAAATGGCGACGAGGAATTAAAATTGAAAGAAACGGGTGATTATAGCATTGAATTCCTCCTTTCAAACTGACCAACATTATAGAGAAATAAATACAAATATACTGTATGAGAACACCTTCCGCAAGAACACTCCCTCCCAGTGGTGAACTACTGTTCATTACTCATCATTTGGTTCAAAGTCTAGTATACATAACTTTGCTACTGGCCTCTTGAATATACCTGTCCCTGTTTTAACATCCACCACCCGAATGTTTCCATCATTGCCTGGGTAAACTGATGTTACGATGCCTTTCAGCCAGGTATTCCTGCAGGCATTCCTATCGATTAGCATCACCACGTCGTTGACTTTCATTTCGTTCTCTTGGTGAGAATAGGCAGATATTCCTTGATACAGCGGCGCCAAAAATGATCATAAAGAAGTTGCGAACTTCGCCATTGTTTTCTACCAATCATGTCTGATTCGTTGAAATGTACTGGAATATGTGCAGAACTTGAAGAGCCCAATTTAAAGTGGTTGGGGGTTGAGGCTTCTTCGTCCGCATGATCCAAAGACACGTGGAGTAACGAGTAAAGTATAACGGTCGGCTATTTATTATATTTTCGGCCTCGATCAGAAGCGTGAGTAGTACTTCTTCACGGGGAGCTCTCTCTTCCAAAACCACATTCAAAGACAATTTGATTGATTTTATAAGCCGTTCCCAGCTGGTGCTAAAGGGCTTATGAAGAACCACTCAATGTTTCTTTGGGTATCATTTTGTTCTGGTCAAGTTCTTCTACGAGACATTCGAAGTTCTTTCTCTGCTCCTCGAAGGTTTGTACCGTTATCCGAAAATATTTTTTTAGGACAACCTCTTCGGCTAATGAATCATCTTCTTATTGCCATTATAGCAGAGTCGGTACTCAAAGAATTTGCTGATTCCAGATAAACTCCTCTGGTGCTCATGCAAGTGAAAACTACGCCATGGCGTTTTTGCTTTTTACGACTGATCGTCACCAATAACGGTCCAAATTAGTCCATTCCAGTGATGGTGAATGGCCTCACGAAAGATTGTAATCGGGAAGTTGGAAGTCGGCTCATTTCTGGTATATCAATCTTCACCCGTCTATTCTTACACCATTGGCAGCTACTCCTACAACTCCTCACGGCTGACTGAACATTCAGAACCCAAAATCTTTGACGAAGCTCATTCACTACGTAGCTCTGGCCGTTGTGATTTGCCTGTTTATGGTAATGATTCATCAGCAACCTGGTGTAGCGATTCTTCGGATCCAGAATAATAGGATATTTAGTGTCCTCTCCTAAGTCAGAGGAGTGAATTATTCTACTTTTCACACGCAGTATACCTTCTGAGCACAATATCGGTGATAGCTTGTATTGCCTGCTAGATGTACCAACCTCTTGGGTTTTCTTTTATCCTGTATTTCTTTATGGGAGTCTTCTGCTTGGATAGATCTGATCCAAAGTTTTTTTACTATGTTAATTTCTGATGGGATCAACTCCGAAAAGCATTGTTAATCGTTTTTGGCCTAATTGACAAATCTCAGCATTCTAGTGTTGGAACGGATGAGTCGCTGCCAAGAAGAAAACCTTGTTATTTCAGGTAGAGAATCACGTAAGTTTTAACAAAATTTCAGTAAAAGAGATGTATCAAATTCTGTACAATCTCTATTGGGCCATTTGTGCTCATCCTGTTTCAAAAAATCTGGACCATTCATCCACCTATTTCCGGATCCACAATGGAAGAATTTTCCATCTCTGGTTGGTTGCTTCATCGTATACATTTTCTTTAGTTGACACCCAATTCCGCCTGATCAAGTCAGATATCTCAGTTATTTCGGCTACCATGTGAGCTACGAATGGCTACGACAGTAGCATCTCTTTTCAGCCAACTGATCACAGTTTTTTGAGTCCGTCCAATAGAAACAATTGTTGATTCGAATAATATGACCAGCAGCTTGGAGTTTAAGCCTCGGGACAGACATAGGACTGAAGTTTGAGAATCATAAAAAAAGTTCTCCTCGGGTTGCTATATGCCATCAGAGCTGTGGCACACAATCTCAATTTTGCATCTGCTAAAAGCGTTTATTTCTCGCTCATTGAAACTCATTTGAGGTATGGAATATGTTTCTGGGGTTCAGTCTCATCGGAATTGTTCAATAAAGTTTTCGTTTTCCAAAAGAAAATGGTACGGAACTTGTAAAGAAGTTACTATTATTTTGTATATGAGACATACGGTATAGTAACTATCAGTTTGAACAGTAATTCGGTTTTGAGTTCATGTTTTCTTCTTGTTAATATCATGGTCAGTCAAATAGTCATGATATGGTCGTATGCAAGTATTTATTTCGATAACCGGAAATAATGCGGAACGCACGGTATATGAGAGTTCTGGTCGAGACATCGCTGCGATACACTACAGTGGCTTAATAGGTTACAGTGTCGCCAATGGGCTAGCGGCCGCCATGTTTAGGCAAATTTTCGATGGGTATTATAGGAGGAAAACACAAAATTCACGATTTTTGTGGAATTGGACTATAATTTATCGTGATGACATTCTGATCATGATGTACCATTATACTATCTTTATTGTGATTAATTTTTCAATGACTTATACCTTATAAATGAAGTAATATTCAATTTCGAGAATGCGAATATAACGCGGGTAATTCAAAATTTTGAATTATTCGCGGTAAATACGAATTTCAAACGATGCTTCCACACAACGTTACTACATTCCTAAATAAACTTAATTGATCAGAGTTGAACTGGTATTCGAGTTAAACGACGAATTATATAATATGAGAATGATGAATTGATTATATGTAAGTCTTGAAATATTCTTCATTCTACTCACCTCATTTTAAGGACATGTAAAAGAAATAAATAACAGTCCACTTAACAATACATTCATTTTATTTTGAAATGATAAATACATATATAAAATAATCGACACTTCATTTATTTAACACAATAAATAATAATTAATAAAACACAATAATATCAGTTGGACACATACATTTATTTAATTTTCTCATAGATTTACTGCCATAATTGTTGACTTGCTATCTTCAACCTGAAGTTCAAAAAACGAGTTTTTATTTTATTTTCCAAATTATGGCAAGAAGAGTTTGTCCCACATATCCCCCTCGAAGTGAACATATAGAATATGGAACAATATTGTATAACACACAAATCCATAAAGAACTGAATAGTTTGTTGGTTGCCAGTTATCTTGCATAACTTTGGCTGTCCAAAGTTTTCTTCTAGCTGGGTCTCTGGGAAAAGTTTCCATCAAAAACCCTTTAGCTGCAGAGTTTGTTCAGTTGAAAGCTGAACATCCGGGCATTCTACTATGAGGTTCACTACCTAAAATTATACCACTTGAAAATATGCATATCAAACACTATATTGTAGGTTAGATAAATTTTTTGTGAAATAATTCACAACTTTCATAATATTCATAATATTGATGATTATAATATATATCAATACAGAGATAGGAACTATACAACTATCTTGAATGGAGATATTCTCAGAATTGTTTGTTGTTTATTTTCATATTATAAACTTGTCTCCAGTTTCACTTTATACCCAACAGAAATCATAGATATTATAGATAGGATTGAGAGACTTACCTGGGCATGTCGAATTCCAAGCGATTCTTTATTCAAAAGCCACGAATATACAAGAATTTAATAAAAAACACGATATTTTCAATGCTTCTATCACAAATTTAGCCTAAACATGGCGGATTTACGTCGACCTTGAATCAACCAATAGAAAAGATGACATTCCGTTGTCGTCACTGTAACCTATTAAGCCACTGTACGATACACCACAGAGCGTGCTCGCGTACACTGTTTTGTGCATGCGCGCCCCACTCTTTGAGAAGAGTGGTGGAACCGAGAATCGAGGTAGTCGAGAACAGCAGACTGAAAATTCAGTAGCCGCTCAGCGAGGGACCACTTCACAGACCACCTACCCTCTAGACGGTTCACGCAGGTTACCTGACCTTGATCCATTATTTTAGTACCGATACGAATCTCTAGGGGGCTCTGTGGATAGCCGTGTCAGAGATGTCACGTGAAATAATGTGTTTTGTGGTGAAATGTCATATTACACACACGTATGACATTGGTGTATTGTGGATTATGGCCATTTTATATTTACAATTTATTGTTGTTGTCGATGTGTTCGTGTGCAGTTGGTTTTTAAGTGCTTGTGATTTAATCGAATTATAATTTTCTATAATGGTTTATCACAATAAATGTTGTGTTCCTGGTTGTAAAAGCCCATGTGAAATAAGACATACTTTCCCTAATCCTAATAAGGATATAGATAGATTCAAGAAATGGATAGAAGCTATTGATAACCCAGAACTGATGGAAATGGACCCAAAGAAAGTGTATACATCTAAAAGGCTGTGTCACCAACATTTTGATGCCAAATATGTTTCTAGTTGGTCTAACAAGTTATTTCCAAATGCCATTCCAACACTAAATCTTCCATGTGAGAATAAAGCAACTTGTTAAGTAAACCCAAATAAATCATTGATTTTTTCAGGCATCACTGTTCCAATAGAAACACCATCAACATCCACTGAATCAAGGAATATGCAACCATCTGAACTTCTTATTGAGATTCCCGAATCAACTAATACTTCTAAAAGTAATGAGGAGAAGCAAAAGGAAAGAACAAATGCAGACAGTGCTTTATTTTCACCCCTTAAGTTACTAAAACAAAGTGGAATTGCAAAGCATACAATAACTCCTAAGAAGAAAAAGATGTATGAAGCAATGAAACAATTACGAAAAAAATTCACCACAGAAAGAAACAAAAAAAAATCATTCAGACGTAGGTTATATGAAGCTGAAAAGTTCAAAAACACTCATCACTTAGAAGAAAATGTAGCAAAATTGAACAATATGGCATCCATGCTGATTCAGTGTCAATTAAGAGAATCTGATAAGTTGAAAAACTTGAGAAGGTTTACACTCCATGAGAATTTGTTGGCATTGGTCCTATACAAACAAAGTGCAAAGTCCTATTCAGTGTTATCCAAGATATTCATTTTACCTAGTAAATCTACACTGACTAGGCTTCTGACAGAAATTGTTGGTGGACCAGGTATAAATGATGTTATTTTTGAATCCTTAAAAGAAATTACCACAGAAATGGATTCTTCTGAAAAATATGTAGCTGTATTATTTGATGAAATGGCTATAATGCCTAGTCTCCATTTCAATGAACATTCTGGCTGCATAGATGGATTTGAAGATATGGGACAAAATTCAAGAGAAGGTTTTTTAGCAGATCATGTTCTAGTTTTTATGGTGAGAGGTTTGAAAAAACAATGAAAAGCACCTATATCATACCATTTCTCAAGTAAGGGAGGTGCAACTACTCTACAAATAAAACATATATTAGTTATTATTTTACAAAGACTTCTAAATATAGGCCTCAAACCAATAACAGTTATATGTGATCAGAATAATACCAGTGTTATAAATAACTTAATTAATGGGACAAGAGAAAAGTATCTTAGATCAGGAGATATGGGAAATTACAGAAATGGGTCATTTGAAATTGAAAATTTTAGAATGTATCCCATCTATGACCCACCACATTTGTTAAAAGGACTTAGAAACAATTTAATCAAAAAAGACTTGCATTATACCAGAGACAATATCAGCAAAGTAGCAAAATGGAAACATATTGAACATCTTTATGAGAGTGATAATGTTGTTATTGATGGCTTGAGAGTTCTACCACACCTGAGTGATGAGCACATTTATGAAAATAAATTGAAAAAGATGAAGGTCAAACATGCAGCCCAGATATTCAGCCAAAGGCTGGCTGCTACACTTCATTTAGTTAGTAGAATTGGTAAGTGAATAATTTTCTAAATTGATTTCATATTTAACCTTATTAATTCTTGCAGATACAGAAAGAAGATGTGGGGAAAAAGTCGAAGATACTGCAGAATTATTATACTTCTTCGACCGGTTGTTTGATTCTGTGAATGGTTCCAATAAGCTTCCTGATCATGGGAAATTATTATGCTGTGGTTTAACAGATACATCTGGCCACCTGGACTTCTGGAATAAGGAAGCTTTACCTATTCTGGATACAATGGAATTTCAGAAGAGGATGCCTAGGGAACAAGCAAAACCTCCCAGTTTGAAAAACTGGACGTTCACAATTCGAAATATGAAATCAATCTGGGATGTTTTGAAATCAGAAGGTTTTTCATATTTATTGACTAGGAGATTGAATCAAGATCCTTTAGAAAATTCATTTGGTCACTTGAGGAGCTTTGGAGCTCAAAATACTAATCCGTCATGCCATCAATTTGTAGGAAATTTTAAAATTCTTTTATTTAACACAGCTCTGTCATTTCACAAAAATTCTTTCAATTGTGAAGATGATAAATGTGATAATATGTTTATTACTTTAAAGAAGCTATTCATTCATCAAGATGATGCCACAAACGCTGTTGAAGTTTCTAATATACAATATCAGAAAGTGGCTGATTCTGATGAACAAACTCTTTCAAATAAGTTGCATGAATTAGCCTCAAATTATGTAGCTGGTTATATACTCAAAAAAATTAAAAAAATGGTATCTTGTTATGATTGTTTAAGTTGTATGTTCTCAATCAACTATGATTCACAGCAAAATTCTTTAATTTCAGTCAGAGAATATGGTGGTTTTATCAGAAGATTATGTTATCCTACATCTCAATTTGTTGTCTCTTTTCATGAAATTTTCAAAATAATAAACCTTTGTTTGGATCAAAAACCATATTCTAAATATTTAGTCCATCAAATTGAGACAATGATAAATGCCCATGTAGATTTTGAATTCCTTACTTGCAGCAAAGAGGCACATAAAGGAAATATAATTAAATCAATCATAAAATTTACAATCAGAACAATTGTCCATAACTGGTGTAAACGTGTGAACCAGATTGTACAGGGTAAATCTAAATTGTATAGTGGATCAAATAAAGTCAAATTAGAAGCCAATAAAATCCGTTCAGATAGAATTAAGAAAAAAAATGCCAAACAACCCATACATGTGATTAATCAAGCAGTTTAGATCCATAAGTATCTGTTAGTTTTTTTCTTTAAGGATGTATTCAAAATATAATTATTTTTGTGTTTATATATGTTTGTATTAATTCAAATTGTGATACAATTGCATTTGTAGTAAACATGCAAGGTAAGTTTCTTCCACAAATATGTTTGACATATTCTTCACGAATTGTTTTAGTCATTCATATTCCTTATATATACCCATAGATATTTTTTTATATTATTTTTAGCCCTTTTGTCAATGAGAATTCATTCTTTGAAAATAAAGTATATTTATCTATATATCTAGATTATGGTGAATAAAGGAAATGTGGAAATGTCATAAAAATTGTTGCATTATTTATTTTTTATTCCAGTATTTTTTTTGGCCTTAGCTTCATGGGGCAATTGGCCAGTTTTTCATACGCCACTATCAAGCTAACCTTGGATTTGGAGCTCAAATCATAAGTTTAGCTTAATAGTATACGGCGAAAACAACCGAAACAAATTCAAATAAATTGAATATCCCACTCTATTTCAACATTTGAATTTCCCGCAGCCCGATAGTACCGATACGAATCTTCAGATGGCACTTGTTTTCATATACAGTTAAAAGCATTGGCGTGAACCGTCTAGAGGGTAGGTGGTCTGTGGACCACTTAACCAGCAGGACCAGCAGACCAGCCGTGCAGAGGAGAGAGGAACTAGGACCGACCGTCAGCGAAGCGGGCCGAGCCGTACCGACAGGCAGCTACGCTGGGAAGCCGACCGACCGTAGAGGAGTAGCGGACGAGGGTGTAGGAGAGTGTAATATTGGTATTGATAACGTATTTTTCAGGATTGTTCACGTTGAAACGTGAATAGTTGGTAAGAACCGCGAGAGTAAGTTATTGGTAGGCAGTGATTTCTGCGTAATTTATTTCACTTGCTTTTGAGTAACTTAATTCGACCAGAGACAATAACCGTCATTGGAAACCGTATGTCTCAGAGGGGGTAAACATTGATCTTATCGACTCGAATCCAATCGTTATTTCGCGATTGCGGATATATTGTAAATAATGTGTACATATAGAATATATTGATTGAAATAGTTTTGTTGTATATATTGTTTTCTTTTCAATTGGATATTAAGATTATAGTCACTAGAGCAACGAACAACCAGGGTAGTATAACATCGATACTCCTGTCACTTTGACAGCTTACTTCATAGACCCCTGGAAATAACTTTCTCCACTGATAGTTGCCCGGTGCAAGTGGACCTACCACTATAAGATAGGTGGCGCCCGAGATTGTAAATAGATATACCCGAGCTAGAGCGTAACTTCACGATCTTGTAAGCAAATAGCTTTAATGTCAAGTTTCATCCTTCTCTTGTTGTAGAAAATTATTTTCTCAGCACAATATTTCAACACTAGTGAATCTATATATAATGGAAATGCCTTGTTTTATGTTGAAAAAGTATAAAGGTAGCATAATTATGTCTCCTTTACACAACACTAGAATGACGTCCTATATACCTCTTCCTATACCAACATCTAATCTTATACAAAGGTCACTAGTTTATAACGGGAAAAAATGTTGAATCACCTACCGCTCTTTATCAGAGAAATAGGTGTTGAAAACCAATTGAGAGAAGAGGTCAAAATATTATTGTCTGTTAAAACTTACTACACAATGGAGGAATATTTTGAGGATACATTTTCATAATGGTGGGACTTATATACATTTACTTTTTTTAATACATGTATACTAGCTGATGTTCATTTTATTGTGTTACATTTTACTGTTGTTTGTTTCATTGTGTTTTATACTCGTATTTTATCTATTGACTTGTGTCAATAAAGCTCAATTTATAAACTCCGCTGCCGTAGCTATAGTTGACGCTGCAGTTACTTTTTGCAGATGGAATATGCTGAAAATAAACATCTCTTCATAAACTCCGCAGCTGACGCCAGTTCCGTATCACAAAACCTCCACGGCTATGGACTTCAATAACATTGGATATTTGAATTATAGATTCCTCCACAGTATCAACGCTGTCCAGGTGATCGTCCATGTAATGTTGATCTGTGATAGCTCTTGTGGCGTTAGGAAATTCATTTTCAAAATCCAGTGCGTTTTTCCTCATGACCAATTGAGCGGATGTTGGCTAATATACGGCTGTCACGTCGTGACATCTCTTCGTATTTCGTTCTTCTGTCAAAATCTTCAGAGGAATTTGTGACATACATAGCTGCTTCACTGTTTTCTTCTAGCCATTTCGAAAAATCTATGATCGTGATGAATTTATTAGGTTCTGTAGTCTCCCTCATCTCGACGATCTTCCGTCCCATTCTAATTTCAAAGCAGGAGTTAGTTTATCCACGAAAGCTTTCAGAAGTTGAGGATTTGATAAATATTCTTGACCTTCCAGACTTTTTAATGTCACTGCCAAGTTTTTGACTTTTATTGAGAAGTCAAGAATGTTACTCAATTTGTCTTCCTTGACTGTGGGAATTTTCATTGAAGATTCTATCAGATTTTGAATGATAGTTTCTGGTCTACCAAATCAATTTCTCAGAGTTTCGAGGATTTCATCCACTTCTAGTATGAAGCTCAATAAGGCCACTAACAGATTCTCTAGTATTACCTCTCAAACTTCTTTGTAGTCGAATGATTTCAGTTTTCGGAAATTCACACAGAGTGGTCGTTGAACTGTGAGAAGAAATTCATCCATTCTCCGGGTTCTCCCGAAAATATTGGAAGATCTTCACTGAAGGTTGGTCTAGCCATAAATTTATTCAGTTTGATATTTTGTCTGACTTGAATCTAAGGTTGAATATCTTCTATAGAGTCAATCCACTACTGAACAAACGAAGATTTGGAAGTTACTGTTTGAAGTTCATCTTCGATCTTATTTTTGGTAGTAGATACACGACTGGATATACATTTTTCCTCCAATTCTGCTTTCTTCAAAGCAATTTCTTTTTCAGTTACTATTTTTTTCACTTACATTTGCTTTATTTCAATTTCCGCTGATTTCTTCTCTTGCTCCAACTCTAACTCTAATTGTGTTCTTCTCAGGATGCTCGACAATGTGCTAGACTTTGTCTCTATAGAATTCATAACTTTTTCTTTCATGATAGATTTCTTAGACATATTTTCAGTTTTTTTAGGTAACTTAAAGTTTGCTCCTTTCGTTTTTTGATTTTCCTGTTGACCTATCTTTTTTTAACCTCTTTTTATCAACTTTTTCTTCCTCCTTATCAAACATGAATCGAGAAGAACCAATTTACGATTTATTAAAAGCAAATAAAGAATTCATTTGGTCCCAAAAGTGTGATGAATCATTTACAACAGTCAAGAAAATTGTCGCATCAGATATTTGCTTAACACACTTTGATCCAAGAGTTACGTGAAGGTAATGGATTACGCAGGAAAAATTTCTGATTTTCGTTTTCAATTTTTTGACAGTAAACCAATGATGCTAGGCATTTCTAACTAAAACAATGTTCAGACACTTTTTCATGGAGAATTCGAATATGGCATTTTTTTTTTTGATAATTTCCAAGATGGCGGAGAAACACCTCTCAACTTCATTTTTCCTTATAGACGCCATTTTGGATTTCAACATTTTTGAATTCCTTTTTTGTTTCTCTTTATAGCGATGTATCACACATGGTGTTCCAATATCACATTTTTGCCAAAAATAAAATTTTTCACTTTTTGTGAAGAGTGCTTTGGAAAAAAACTATTCTTCTGTCGCGATTTTTAAGTGAACAACATGAAACAACATTCGTTTTGCGAGAGTTTTAATACAAATTGGAACAGATTCCTGATGATTCAATATTTAATCATTACTATTTTGGTATTTGTGATCATGTAAAATTTTTACCGCTTGCAAAATTCCCTGATCATATTCAGTGGGCCTATCACCATATCCTCGTCTAGGTTTTCGAAATGAACCATATTGGCCCAAGTTTCTGTGCAGCAAGGAAAAATACCTCAAGCTAGAATACCTCAAGCTAGGTTGTTGCCGCTCTGGATAACGCTGAAAATACGCTGCCGCAGCCATGTGGGCATTTCGATGTGAGGTATAGTAAATTTGAATCATTTCTCTTTGTTCTTCACTTGAAAAATGCATTTTTGCGATGAAACTAGCACAAACGTAAAGGACACGACTCGAGATAGATCAAACTGTCAAAATATTGTTCGCGACAGAAGAATAGTTTGTTTTTTCCAAAGCACTCTTCACAAAAAGTGAAAAATTTGATTTTTGGCAAAAATGTGATAATGGAACACCATCTGTGATACATCGCTACAAAGAGAAACAAAAAAGGAATTCAAAAATGTTAAAAATCAAAATGGCGTCCATAAGAAAAAATGAAGTTGACAGGTGTTTCTCCGCCATCTTGGAAATTATCAATAACACGATGTCATATTCGAATTTACCATAGAAGTGTCCGAACAATGTTTTAGTTAAAAAGTCTAGCATCATTGGTTTACTATCAAAAAATTAAAAACAAAAATCAGAAATTTTCGTTTTATGGCGATATTTTCAAAACTATCATAGATATTTCAAATTTCTCTTCAGATAATTATTCAGCACTGAAATTCGCAACTTTGCCCCAATTTAACCGAATTCGTATTTGTTAAAATAAGCGAGATCCCCATAGTAGCACTCGAAATATGAACAGCCTGTATATCATGTTATCTCTGATAGATTTCGAGATATTGGACGTTGAAATTGTACCTACGTGAGATGAAGTGAGATGTTTGCTTATTACTCGGGAGAAGTCTGCAAAACATTAAATTATATAATCCGTGAAGGCTTTATAGAAAAAAAAATATTACAGTTTCCAAATATTATAGTACAAACTTAGTGTAGGGGAGTGTTGTGTATTGAGATACCTCGTATATTACCTATAGGTATAGCGCACAGGCGCAATAACCAAGACGAACACCGGGAGTACGCGCTCTCTACTCTTGACCCTGTGACAGAGCTGACACGACGTATTTCACGTATTGTATATTACATGGTTCAAAGTCCGACATTTTGTAGAATTATATTAATAAACAGTAATAAGTTACTCAGACTTTATATTATTTTATATTTATAAGATCAAACGAACTTACCTAAGTGAAGTTCGATCTTAATTATATGAAGCGCCTCGTCCGAGATGATCACAATGTAGTACCTCTATTTCCCGGTGTCTGAAAGCTATTAAAAAGCTCATTTTTCCATGGCTATGTCCCTGCAACCACTAGGAGCCAACTTCATTACTTCAAAGCTAATTTCGCAACTTTCGGGATAACAAAAATGATAAAGAACCTATGATGTTCTTATTTTGGGATAGGGAGGGTGTGATCATCTCGGACGAGGCGCTTTATATAATTAAGATCGAACTTCACTTAGGTAAGTTCGTTTGATCTTATAATTATATTTCGCGCCTCGTCCTTCGAGATCACAATGTAGATGTTTAAAGAATCTAGTAGCGAACAAAATATTCTATTGGAAGAAAAGAATATTTTATTAACATCCAACATCAAAAAACGAAGTAGTACAAAAAAACAAAGTACATTATTAATGACTTAAAATCTAAACATTTAGATCCTGAGCCTGTTTGAGCAAAGCGTTTGCAAACAAATCCCTTCTACATAGTGGTCTGTTATAAAACAGGGCAAACGTGTTTGAATTCGGTGTCCGACCAGCAGTGTTTCTTATTGTATCTAGACTGACTCCTTTCCTATACACTGCAGAAGTAGAGGCGTGACAGGAAGCCTGATGGAATGGCTTTTTGTATGTTATGAGAAGTCAGTACGTTTCATGTAACATTCTAATGTTGTAGCTACACACAATTTGGGGTTATCAGTAAATAACGGTAGAAACAATGCTGGTTGGAGTTTGTTTCGACCCGTGGTTTTTATCTTATCGGGGATCTTAATCTCTATACTTCCATCTACTTTAACAATATTGTGTAGCCTGATAAGGGAGAGGGTATGTACACGATGGGCAGTAACTAAAGCTAAAGAAGTTACAAGTTTTTGGGTCAAAACTTCATTAGAAAGGTACAGCTTTCCCAGATATGTTAAAACAATGTTAGGGTCCCATGTAGAGTTATACTTGGGAGTAACTGGACGCAAATGTTTGTATTCCTTTAAAAAATATTTTTACCCTGTAATCAGTACCTATAGTTGAATCTGTTATCAGAGATATGGCTGATCTAAAACTGTTTAGAGATCCATATGATTTCCCATCGTGAAATTGGTTTGTTAGGAACTCCATTAAACAAGGGGCTGAAGCATTGAATATGTCCTTTCCTTTTTCAAGACAAAATTCCCACCAGAGCTTCAATCCAACATTATATTGTTTTAGAGTAGATGAGTTTTGATGCTGTTCTCCTATATTCAAGTTTGAAGTGTTCTGTAGTAATAAAAGTGTTCAGATTTTTTTGGTTTAAAATAAGTCTCTTGGACCCATCTGATTTAGGAACTAAAAATATGTTCGATATAAACTGCAAGGCTTACATTTTTCAACAGCACCATTGGCAATCAAATGTTTCATGGCATGAGTGATCTCTCTTTTTTCTAATACAGACCACTTGGAGGTTGTAGGAAAGCTGATTTGATAGACTTCCCTGGAAAATGGGATGGAATAACCCTTCACATAGGATAAAATCATTGGGTCTGAAGTTATTATACTCCAGTTTTCTTCAAAAGTTGACAATCTGCCAGCATAGGGACTTACATCATTCATTAATACCTCCTCCTCTCCTTCTTGTAATAACTCTTGGGTGTTGGGTTCTTTTCGTTCTTCTGTTGCCTGATATAAGATGATTTGTGTCCGTCTTGACGAGTTCTCTTGAATGGTTGTCGAGACGGACCCTTCCAGTTTAAATGATTGGCTGGTCTTGATTGTTTCAGTTTTGAAGGGGTTTTTAGGTCCATCCCTGACTTTTCTAAAGCCTTCACTGTTTTAACTCGTTCTCCCAGATCTTCTCCAAAGAGCCATTCATCAATTGGAGCATTTGATAAGGCTTCTGTATATGATTTATCAAGAAGCATGCCTAGAATGGCTCTTCAAGACACAGTCTCAGAATGATGAACATCAGATATCATCCTACCTGCATCACTAATCATTTCTATCAGTTGGAGATTCTCTGTAGACTTATTAGACTTTTCTAATAATTGGGACAGGCATTTGCCCAGAGCAGATAAACTGGCCCCAATTTGGTTTTGCAGTTCTGCGAGTATTGTATCACGCCTAATGGCAGCTTCATTCACTGAGACCTTAATCTCAGGATTGATCTTAGGTGCTGCCACAAATACAGTTCTTCATGGGTGGATATTTTTTAACCAAGTTAGATCGTGTTTCACCATCCAGTCCTTTTGTTAGTATAGATGCCCACTGAGTAGCAACACTGTTATGGATTATCTCTCCAGTTGAGGTAGTTGAAGTTCCATCAGCACCAAGAACCCCCAAAATTTCGGGGTTGAGAGATTCCTCCTCAATCAAGGGGTCTAGATTTTTCTGATTTTGGACACTATCCAAATTGTCGGGTTCCACAAATTCAAAATGATTTTCAGAGTCCCACTCTGATTGCCCCGGATCAGAGTCCCGCTTTGATTGCACCGTATCAGAGTCCCGCCCTGATAGGACTACATTTTTTCTCCTCTGGACACCATTATTTTTTGGTTCGGAATTTCTACGATCCCTAGAAGATCTAGATCTCGATCTATATCTGCGCTTAGAATTAGAAGTCGATGCTCGACTCAATGACACAGAGGGTCCAGGTGAGTATGAACGCGAGCCACGCCCTGAACCACGCCAGGTATCCTCAAGGCGTCTTATTTTGCACTTTAGCTCTAATGTTCTGAGCCTCTTCTTCAGTATTTCTTCCTCATCTTCAGAACTAGAATTGGAAGCACTAGTATTTCTTTTATTATTTCCCATTTCTTAAATAATTCTCTAAAAAAAACTTTGCCGATAAAAAAACGTGACGTTCACCCTAGCACAAGATATAGTAATGAAGTTGGCTCCTAGTGGTTGCAGGGACATAACCATGGAAAAATGAGCTTTTTAATATCTTTCAACTTGTGACACCTAGCGGGAAATAGGGGTACTACATTGTGATCTCGAAGGACGAGGAGCGAAATATAATCATATGATACCGACATAACATTTAGGTCATCAGATGAGGAATTGAAATTATTCAAATATTCAGTAACTAGGGGATAACAATAATATTGCTGATAACATGGAACACTTGTATGGAAGTGAATAGTTCATAAAATACCTAATAAAATAGGTTTAACGGTCGCTAGAATAATGCTGTTAATGATTTTCTTATCTCTGATACTAGTCAATATTGAGCAATGAACTAAAGTTTTTGGGTTCATCCATCTAACTTTGTTGAAATCGCGGCTTGACAATTCAGAAGGACTCACCAATCATTAAAATTCTCGAACAGATTTTTTATCTCTGATGTCCTTCTTCCTAGTTAGGACATATGTTGGTGGGCACTTTTTTATCTTTTGAACGCACAAAACGAGAATCTATAATGTTCGTGGTCGAACAGCTAGCGTGCAAGTGAGTAGAAGGATATTGGAATAGAAAATAGGTATTGGAATGGTTATTAAAAGTTTGAAGTTTAGAGGCATCTAGGAAAACCTCTCTAGGTATTGTGTTCCACAATTCCACCTTTCGATGGGAAAAATAATTTTCAGGTTATTTTGGCACGTCTCGAGCTTTATAATAATAGGTTGCCAGTATGACATGACTTCCGATGAGCATCGACCATGAAAAGGGATAAAATGCCTAATCTTGAGCTCTTTAGTGCAGGAATACCAACAAAACGAACAGCTCTCATCTGGATAGAATCCAGTGGTTTGAGAATTCGAAAGTTTTGATACTAATGATAACCTTAGTATGGAAAAATATTCATATTAATGAGATAAAAAAATAAATTTGAAAAATTAATAATGGAGCAATTGAATTGAATTTCAATGCACCATTTGCAGTTCTTTGATCATGGGAGTTACCATAAGCATCTTACTCACACGTCGTCGAGTCCGTCTGGGAAGAGAAATTAGTCATCCTTCAGGCACTTAGGTGAAATAATATAAAAGTCTGGGGGAACGCTGGGAAAGACAAAATAACGGGTAAAAAATGTATTGTCAGCAATAAGCAGTACTCCATACCATAGTGGCATCTGACAGTGGTAATAATACTTACAGTAATGAATTCGACCTGAAATTGGCTTGATTATATAACTAAATAATTCGTAAATAATCATTCTAGAACACATACTTGAAGAAATTCACCATGAAATATTTCAGTATGGAATCGATATTTCAAATTAAAATATGTGAAATCTATTTCTGTAGCTTTATACTGTCTGAAAGGCGTTTAATGTCAATGATATCTAAATATCAAGTACCAACTTCTGATGGAAAATTAGCAACAAATAAATCTCACCAGTGCAACCGAATATTTTCCCTGGAATCTGCTGATTACAACATTGTGAACAAAATATTTGGCCACAAACTCTACAATGATGTCTTCTGCGGAAAGTCGTGAACTTTTCCGAGCACTCGTAGCATTCCTTGCTTACAGAATCGGGCATCCAATATTGTTTCAATTCAGTATCTCCATAGTCTTGTAAATTCTGTAATACATGAAATAATGAATGAATGAAAATATCAGCTGATTTTAAAGATCTAATACAGCTGAACTACATTAGTGTAGAACAAGAACGATTAATCAAAGAATAAAATAGCTTCACAATCCTATGCCATAGGCACTCAGTATAAGACCATGTAGAATAACAAAAACCGAGGAGGACAATATAGTTTTGTTCAATTTCTTAGGCGTCCTAAAAGATATATGTGAAGGAATGTTCAACGAACACTTCACCTCACAACAGAAAGAAACATAAATGGCCAGTCATGGATTTAGAATCCATATTGCATTTGATTTCCTACATGACTGTGGCTAGGATTTCCGTAGCTAACTTGACACAAACGTTTTCTCTCCCAAGAGAAACAGCAAGGTACACCATCAATAATGAATCATAGTCCTTTCAAAACTATTTGAATTTCAGCCAACAAATTTACACTTCATTAATAGAAAATTAGATAGAAACCGAATTGGAATTATATGACACCAATTATAATTGAAGTATGCCATGATTTCGTTTGCCCATGTCTATGTTATATTCTTCAATTGTAGCTTGATTCACCTATAGGTATTTCAAATAGTCTTGTACAACTTTTACTTCTACTAAAGATTAGTTAGAAGGCATATCAAAATGCTGTGGAATTTTCTCCTATATAATGAGATAAGTATGAATTCTTATGGATTCGGGAAAAAGCAATATATACTCATTTTAGTAATGAGTACGAATTTAGTGGTGAGAAGTCAAACATTAAGGTAAACCACCCAGTCTTCGACACTATAAGAGCATTAATTCAATCATAAAAATATTGCTCTTGACCTACTCACTTAATGAATATTTTGTTTTAGTTGGTAGACTTTAGAGGCTCGAGTAGAGGCTTATGCAAACTGGAAGTGTTCATTTTTCAAAAAACTTGAAAACGTGATGAATTTGGGAAAATAATGGAAAATACAGTTATTGAAACCCGATTTTGGAAAGTTTCTGGTATTATTATTTGATACTCGATTTGGCACTTATTGAAAATAATTCAATTTATTCAGAAATCAAGAACACATATTATGTAGGAATACTTGTTCAGTTATGAAGTACTCACTCAATTACAGATGTAATCAAACATGGTAAGTAAAAATATAAACCAATTGTGTGAAATTCAAGAATTTTATGAAAAAAAAACAAAACATGAAATTATGAGGGTATATGTTAAACCTCCCCTTAACTTTTTTATCAATTTTTCAGATTTCCATTTCAAAAAAGTATCTTATAGGTATAATTTTTCTTGCAGATTTCGTAAATTTCAAGAGAAAAACAGTTGAAGATCTAAACAAAAAGTTATAAGCATCAAAATTATTATTCTTTTAATGAAACACCCTATAGGTACTTATATTTTGATAGTATTGGGTAGAGCAGTGATAGGCAAAGTACGGCCCGCGGCCAGCTCCGGCCCGCGAAAGCATTCAATCCGGCCCGCCGACGGTCCTTCGACATGAATAATCCGACTTACTGATGAACACATTTTCGCGCTGCTCAAAGTTACTTCGTCTCAGCTCCAACCTGCATTCGAAAATATGGCAAATCATAAGCAATTTCATGTTAGTCCGGTCTATTTAGACATCCGAGGGTACGATAATTCGCACCCAGCTGGAAATTAGTATGGTTTTTACGAGGGTTTTTAAAACACCATCATTAATGAAATCTATAAAAAAATCTTCCTTTCTCATACGAGTCTCAATGAGACTTCGAGGGTTGCTTTGGCGTTAAAAAACACTTTTCGAACACAAACACTTTTCAAAGGTCAGAAAAACGAGTTTTTCGTTATTTTCAGCAAAACGGGCTAATTTTTTGATAAAATCCACCGTTATGCTGAAAATCGCATTTTGGTGGCATTTGACTAGTTTTTTTAGGTTATCTGATCGATGAGGACTTTTTAGATTTCATTTATATAATGATGTTGTATCCTCACTCCTATTTTTGGAGTCTATGTATGTCTCACAAACCTACCATGGCAGGGCCTGTGAATAAAAGTTGAATTGTACTTTTAAACATTTGTGCAAGTGTGTAATGCTGTAATGTTTTTATATGATCAAAAGTTTCGATACAAAATCCAATTTTCCTATCATTCTGGACCTCAAGTTTGACCAACACTGGGATATAGTATAATATGTTTCTAATTTTAAATATGGGTACAGAGTTAATAAAATGTATGGAACCATCCATTTATCTCTGTAACCAGTAGTTAGATCTTTCTGATTTTTTTCACAGGGAGAATTGAAAATGTGGCGGTTCGTAAAATCACATCGCCAATGTTGATACGTTTTCAGTTTTTCCGGAATTATCATCAACTTTCTTATTTTGAATAGAACACCCAGTATATTTTTTATCATTTGATAGATAATTTTTCAACGAATTCATTGATATACTATTTGATGGTTTTATTCACCAAAGGAGGTCATCAACTTTATTAAACAGAATTTATTTACAATATTTACAAAGATATGTCAGAATCTCAATGATGCACTGTATAATATTTTTGATCAAACTGTTCCCCAAAAAATAAATCGAACCCGTAGATACTCGCTCTGGTTCAATTCACTCACTATAAAAACGATTGAGAAGAAAGAACAATCTCACAAAAACTATCGAAAATATAAAACATAATTTTATCTTCAGCAACGAAGCATACAAAAACTTAATCAGTGACGCTGAGAATAAGATATGCGAAGATCCGAATACCAGGAGTCATGAAGGACGATCATAAAGTTTACAGTAAACCGCAAAAAATAGTCGACGCCTTTGCAAACTATTTTAAGAGTATCTTCCTTATATCTGACATGTCCCTACCAATGCACCCGAAAAAATTCCTTGTCATTTTCAATGTATCAACATCGAATAAGTGAGTGATAAGGATATCATAAAAGCTACAAAGAAAATGAAAAAAAAACCATTATTGGTCCCGATCCAATACCAAGTTTTTTAGTTAAAGATTGTGTTCAACCCCTACTAATCCCATTACGCAATATCTTTACATTGATATTAAGAACTAATCCCATTACGCAATATCTTTACATTGATATTAAGAACTTCTACCTTTCCCAATGTGTGGAAAATAGCCCGTGTCTGTTCAATTTTTGAAAAAAGCGATAGAACATTGTTGAAAAATTATAGAACAATCTCCGTGCTGAGTGATTTTTCTAAGGTATTTAAAACAATTATGTATGTTTTCCTTTATGACTCGATAAAAAATGTTATATCAGATGATCAACACGGATTTGTAGAAAAAAAGTCTTGCATTACCAACTTGGCGTGCTTATCACAATGTGTTACTGAGGCTCTCGATAGAAAATTACAATTCGATGTTATTTACACTGACTTTCAAAAGGCCTTTGACCAATGACTTTCACATTATTCTACATCGGCCAAAGTAATTTGGTTTTTCTGTGAATTCAATAAATTTATTTACAACTTACTTATTTGGTAGAAAGCAATTCGTGGAATACGAAAGCTTTCAGTCTCCTCTTTATACCCCCAGTTCTGATGTTCCTCAGGGCTCAAATCTAGGACCTGTTATTCTTATTATTTATTGATGATTTTGCAAAAAAAATTACCTGTTCGAAACTTTCATACGCTGATGACCTGAAGTTGTTCAGAGTTGTCAAAGATAATAATAATAATATAATATATAATATGGACAATACCTAGACTATGCCAATATTTTTTCAAACATTGATCATAAAATCACTATACAAACTATGTTTATAATAATAGGTGACTTCATATCAGGACTGCTAGCAACATACAATTTGAAGTCTTTGAATAATTGCCCTAATGAAGATCGCAGAACACTAGATTTGATATTCAGTAACCTGAACTTAAGACATTACAAATGATTGTTTACCATTGTAAGAACTGATCCCAAACATCCTGCATTATCAATAACATCAGAGTTAAAAAAATTCAAACAATAAGCACCAGGCGATTTACATCATTTAGATGGGAAATATAACTTCAAGAAAACTATTTTCTTTTATTGTATGAACTGTTGAGGGATTGCGATTGGGAACAAATCGGATATTTCACAGAAGTTGATGACATGGTAGATTTTTGTATGCCAAGTTTTATGAAATTCTTGATGCTTGCGTTCCTAGAACTGAAATAAATTACCTAGTAAATTACCAACAAAAAAATGCACCCTCCTTGGTTTTCACCAGAAATAAAAGAATGTATGAGACTCAAAGAATATCACCGAAAAAGAAAACATGAATCACTTGAATATTTAATTGAATTCAAGCGTTTGCGCGCGCAATTAAAAGTTAAGATCAAGATAGCCCATAGAGAATATATTAGTAATATTGAGAATAACATTAAACGGGACACTAATATATTTTGGAATTACGTGAATAACAAAAAATAATCGAATACAAATCATAATAATACATTCTTGATTGATGATGAAGAAGTCTCATACAAAAAACATATTGTTGATAAGTTTGGTGAATACTTCAGTTCAGTTTTCGACCCTGACAAATCTACATATGACATCAATAGGATCAGAAGAAAAATAGGATTCAGGAATGATCAACACTGCTTTCAGTATACAGTGGTATCAGTATTAGACATTGAATAAGCCATTAAAAAACTCAAGCCAAAAAAATCAGCAGGTCCAGATGGCATCCCATGCTATATTTTCAAAGCATGTAGGGAATCACTCATATATCCATTGTTGGTAATATTTCAAAAATCTTTAAAAACAGGAATTTTTCCAAGTAAGTTCAAGGACTCTAGTATTATTCCGATACATAAGAAAGAGACCAAAAAACTGATAAAAAATTATAGACCGGTTGCCATCTTGAACTTTATAGCAAAAATATTCGAATTCATATTACATGATAAAATGTTTTCTCATATTGAGAATGTAGCTAGTCTAGACCAACATGGATTCTTCAAACAAAGATCGATATCGACAAATTTGGCTACATTCGTAGATAAAGTATCTGTTGATATTATTGGAGGATCCCAGGTTGACGTAGTGTACACCGATTTTGCCAAGGCTTTCGATAAAGTGAATCATGACATACTTCTATCTAAATTGGACTCATTTGGCTTGAGTGATCAAATGTTGTTATTTTTCGCATCTCACCTTGAGAAAAGATATCAATTCGTGAAATATTGTGGTGAACAGTCTGAAAGTTTCTTGGCACAGTCAGGGGTACCTCAGGGGTCCAACCTGGGACCTAATATTTATTAATAACATAACAGAAAGTTTATCTTCAGATTATCTTCTTTAGCCGATGACCTCAAAATATTCAGGTGTATAAAAAATGAGCACGATCATAGTGCATTACAAAGGGATATTTTCAATTGGTCAACAATCAACAAGTTGCCATTCAATATTGACAAATGTAAAGTGATGACATTTACAAAATCCAAAACTCCAATGATTCACAATTACTCAATGAACAATAATATCTTGGAAAGATGTGAAAATATCAAGGACTTAGGGATTTGGTTCACACCAGACTTGGGATTAAAAAAACATATTGATGATATGATTAAGAAGTCATACAAAATGCTAGGATTCATTAAACGTACCACATTTGAATTCAATAATATTGATGTTATAATACACCTTTTCAATTCTTTTGATAGAAGTCGTTTGGAATTTGGATTCCTTATATGGAGTCCATCAAATCAGAATTCAAAACAGAATATTGAAACTGTTCAGAATAAGTTTTTGAAATATTTATATTTTAAGAAGTAAAGGCAAGGACCAGGTTTTTGCAGTTTTCAATTTATAAGAAATGAGTTCTCTATTTTTAAATTACAATATAGGAGAGAAGAACATAATCTTATCATCATACATAAATTGATACATAACAAAATTAACAGTCCATATTTGTTATCTAAAATTAATTTTCGAATTCCAAACATTCGGCTTAGAGCGATAAACGCAACATTCTATATTGATACATCTCCAACAATAATAAATAGATTATGCATCCTCTATAATACCTATTCCAATAAGGGCATACATTTTGATATTTTGGCAACAAATATATTGGAACTCAGGAAGCAGATTCGGCATATTGCTTCCGATTGAAGACGAATGCTGAGAATGATTTAATGAATGCATCATTAGAAAAGATCAATTCTTCACGTCCCAAATATATTGTTCTAATAGTTGTGCAGTTATAATATACGGTCTTTCTTGGTTTTGTCCTCCTTATCTTATTCTCATGTTTTTTTTTCTATTTGTTTCTCTCTCCGTATTTATTAATTTTCTGTTGGGTATTATAATAGGAATTAATCATTTGTATTTGTATATCAAACTGTGCATCCAAAGGAGCATGTACACATCTACTCAGTAGTTCATTTTTATGAGTTAGATATGAATTTAGATTTAGTTTGCAGTGGAAACATGTAATTAGGTGTCACTACCTGTTTGTTTCTGAAATAAATAAATAAATAAATAATAGAGACTACAGCAATTTACAAAAAGATGTAGGTTTAGTCAATTGGTGTCTCCATAATAATCTACAATTGGATATTTCAAAATGTTCATTATGTCATTTTCAAGAAGGAAAGAGATGATAGTTTCCCTACCAAATAGATAATAGTATCAATATGGTCAGGGATATGAAAGACCTTGGGATTAAGTTTGATTGTGAATTCACATTTTCTCTGCAAATTGAGGAAATTGTATATTCAGAAAATAGGATGGTGGGCTTTATTATGAGAAGTACTAGGGAGTTTCGCAATGTTGGGACAATTCTCACAGTGTTCTATGCGAGGTTCTATGCCTACGTGAGGTCCAAACTTGAATATGGGGCATTGATATGGTATCCTTTATACAACTCTGAAAGTAATTCTTCGGAAGCTGTTCAAAGAAATTTATTGAAATACCTGCTATTCAAACAAACAGGAACGTATCCCCAAAGAGGGATCGATTATTCAATCCTTCTGAAACGATTTGATGTAATTTCTTTGCACACTCGTCGTATCTTTGGTACAATATCATTTCTCTACAATTTACTGCACAATAACATTTCATGTGCCTCACTTTTACAAAAAATCAACTTTCATATTCCTGTAATTGGGTGTATACCTGTTGGAAATATGGAGCTATCTATCTATCTATATATCTAAGATATCTGAAAAACGGTCAAAGTACTCTTCAATAATGACTTGAACATAACAAGAACAAGAAGAGACTACTTATTTGAGGAGATATTCAAATTGTTGTCCGTTTACCTCCTGACAATGAGCTAGACGATTATACACTGCATCTACCGAGGCATCTACACTTTTTCTGATGTGTCACTTAATGGCTGTACTTACTAAAAATTTCAGATTGATGTCTCTTTTGGTTACCTACAAGGTTACCTATTAACATCTAATGAATTAATTAGGTAAATGACCCTGTTTATTCGAAATCGGAAAAATATATTTTATTCAATACTACCGAAATATATAGAGTGCTCCATAGAGTGTTACATTCTCAGTTACATTTAAATATATACAGTGAGGACCAAAAGTCCGTCGCCCCCCCTGTAACTTCTTTATTCTACATTTTACAAAAAAAAGTTAAATACATAAGTTGTAGGGTTTCAATCGATCTCTTTAATAGTTTAAGTTTCATTCATACAGAGTGTCTCAAAAAAGCACGGTGACTTAGAAGTTAATTTTTTTAAATGGAACACCCTGTATTTTATTTCATTTTTAGATTCTTCCTGAAGAGCTGATTTCGTCGATCTATCATACTTGGGGTGTAGCGCGAAAGATTACAGAGATATAGGGTGTGAAAAATTGAGATTTTTCAACTTTAGGAATTTTTTGTGTCGAAACTATTCATTCTTGCTCAAAACGGCTTACATGTTCCTATCTCAACTTTTCATTTACTATCTACTGACATTTAATAGAAACAAGAAGAAGAGCAAGAATGGATAGTTTCGGCACAAAAAATTCCTAAAGTTGAAAAATCTCAATTTTTCACACCCTATATCTCTGTAATCTTTCGCGCTACACCCCAAGTATGATAGATCGACGAAATCAGCTCTTCAGGAAGAATCTAAAAATGAAATAAAATACAGGGTGTTCCATTTAAAAAAATTAACTTCTAAGTCACCGTGCTTTTTTGAGACACTCTGTATGAATGAAACTTAAACTATTAAAGATATCGAATGAAACCCTACAACTTATGTATTTAACATTTTTTTGTAATATGTAGAATAAAGAAGTTACAGGGGGGCGACGGACTTTTGGTCCTCACTGTATATATACAGGCTGTCCATATTTCGAGTGCCAGTTAACAGATACGAATTTGGTTAAATTGGGGCAAGTTGCGCATTTCAGTGCTGAATAATTATCTGAAGAAAAATTTGAAATATCTATGATAGTTTTGAAAATATCGCCAAAAAACGAAAATTTCGGATTTTCATTTTTAATTTTTTGATAGTAAACCAATGATGCTAGACATTTCTAACTAAAACATTGTTCAGACACTTTTTCATGGAGAATTCGAAATTGGCATCGTATTCTTGATAATTTTCAAGATGGCGGAGAAACACCTGTAAACTTCATTTTTTCTTATGGGCGCCATTTTGGATTTTAACATTTTTGAATTCCTTTTTTGTTTCTCTTTATAGCGATGTATCACACATGGTGGTGCTTTGGAAAAAACAAACTATTCTTCTGTCGCGAACAATATTTTGACAGTTTGATTTGTCTGTTTGGTGGCGAGTTGCCGGTTGAATCAGCTGTGTTAAGAAAATTCGATTTTTAAGTGAACAACATGAAACAACATTCGTTTTGCAAGAGAGTTTTAATACAAATTGGAACAGAATACAATAAGAGTAGATAATAAAATAACGAATGTAACTTTACAACATGTGTTCAAATTGCCCACCTCCTAATTCTAAGCACAATCACTCTCTCCCTAAGATTTCCAATAGCTCTTGACACATCCCTTCCTCTAATCTGGTGCTTGAGAGTGGTGACAATTCTTTGACGAAGTTCATCAAGGTCGGCTGGTAATGTTTTGTAAATTTTATTTTTCATTGTAGTCCAAGGGTGACATATCAGGCGACCGCGCCGGCCAGCGTACGTCACCATTATTAGCAATGACGTGGTTGGGAAACATTTCCGACAAGCATTCCCGAACTCTCCCTGTATTATGAGGCGGTGCGCCATCTTGCTGGAACCAGATGGCGTTGAAACGATGAAGAGGAACGTTGTTGTCGATGAAATCTGTCAGAAATGTCCTCAGGAAACTTAGATAACGGTCAGCATTCAAATTCTCTTCGTAGATGTATGGACCTATTATTGTATTGCCCAATAAACCGACCCACACGTTGAGACCAAAACGTATTTGTGGTCGCCGTTCTTGAAATTGATGTGGATTTTCAATTGACCAGTAATGTTCATTGTGGCGATTAAACATTCCTGCATTGGTGAACTTACATTCATCAGACCATATGACAGTATTTAGGAAATTTGGGTTTTCCTGGATCTGATTATTTACAAACATGCAGAAAGCTACCCGTCGTTCATGATCTCCGGGATGAAGCGTTTGAGAAATATGAACTGTCCAAGGCCGATATTTTTGTTTTTTAAGAGTTCTCCAAACAACTTGATGTGATGGCAAATTGAGCTGGGCCGCAACTTCTCTTGTGGAGACCGATGGATTGTCCTGCACCTGATGATTCAATATTTAATCATTAATATTTTGGTATTAGTAATCATGTAAAATTTTTACCGCTTGCATAATTCCCTGCTCATATTCATTGGGCCTATCACCATATCCTCGTCTAGGTTTTCGAAATGAACCATATTGGCCCAAGTTTCTGTGCAGCAGAGAAAAATACCTCAAGCTAGGTTGTTGCCGCTCTGGATAACGCTGAAAATACGCTGCCGCAGCCATGTGGACATTTCGATGTGAGGTATAGTAAATTTTAATCATTTCTCTTTGTTCTTCACTTGAGAAATACATTTTTGCGATGAAACTAGCACAAACGTAAATGACACGACTCGAGATAGGTCAAACTGTCAAAATATTGTTCGCGACAGAGGAATAGTTTGTTTTTTCCAAAGCACTCTTCACAAAAAGTGAAAAATTTGATTTTTGGCAAAAATGTGATATTGGAACACCATGTGTGATACATCGCTATAAAGAGAAACAAAAAAGGAATTCAAAAATGTTAAAATCCAAAATGGCGTCCATAAGAAAAAATGAAGTTGACAGGAGTTTCTCCGCCATCTTGAAAATTATCAAGATATACGATGCCATATTCGAATTCTCCATGAAAAAGTGTCTGAACAATGTTTTAGTTAAAAATGTCTAGCATCATTGGTTTACTATCAAAAAATTAAAAATGAACATCAGAAATTTTCGCTTTTTTGGCGATATTTTCAAAACTATCATAGATATTTCAAATTTCTCTTCAGATAATTATTCAGCACTGAAATGCGCAACTTTGCCCCAATTTAACCAAATTCGTATCTGTTAAGATAAGCAAGATCCCCATAGTGGCACTCGAAATATGGACAGCCTGTATATATAGTGCCCATAACTTTTTTGTTAGATCTTCAACTGTTTTTCTGTCAACATTCAATCTACAAGAAAAATGACATGAGATCATATTTCCAAAAAAAAATAAAAATAGTTGAGGGGGGTTCAGAATATAATATACATCAACAGGCTTTGCCAAAGACATTTAAACACTAGAGACTTCATCATATACGTTTTCGCGAGATCAGTCATCGTTCGATCCTTCTTTTCTGCCTCTTTTCCTCCAATTACATGTTTGCCAGATTATACGATTAATGCAATCTTGCAGCAAATTGATAAATTCACACAAAACAATAACTATACTTTACTGAAGCATAATTGTTTCATTTCCTTTCTATGAATCGGAGTTATCATCGAATCATAGTGTTTTTGATTTAATGATGTACATTCTGATGAAATCAATTCGTCTTTTATCATATTTCACCATACAAATCAGCACTTTCGGCAACGCCGCACTAGAACATTCGACTATTTTTACAAGTTTGACGCTTGCGAGGTTGCAGAATTGCCCTCTCATTTCGTTGATACCGATTTGAGTTATTTTGACCGTTTTACTTTTTTGTGAGTTTCAGAAACAATATTTGTGTGCGAATATTGTGCATTTGTGTGTTGTGTGTAAAAGGGTGGATCATCTTTACTTAAATTGGACTTTTCACGGTAGAACCAAAATGGAGGTAATGTTTATTAGACAGGGGCGTCCGGTCCAAAAGTAGGTTCCAGATTCGAAATGTCCTGCTCTGACGGTAATGTAACGTTGATATTTCAAAAATATTACACATATTATGACTGCTTATTAGGTATTCTTAAACCTTCAGTCGAAACCTCACGAATCACATGAGATGATCTCAATCGCACAATATGTAAACTGGAAGCACACTGGCACATAACATCTCATCCCTCTGAAAATGTTCTCTTCAGTATTGAGGAAGTACAATTTCAAGTACCTACATGCTTAAAGGTGAGTGCTATTTTCCAATATATGGCAAGATATTCAACAGTGGAGAATTCACAATGCAGTATTCTTGCATTTAGCAGCATAATTTCAATGCAGCAAACACTGTTTATCCAATTATAATGTTCCTCAATTCTATACCTTTAGGTCTCACCACTCTTTAACAGAACGTTGGGTAATCTAACTATATATACCTATCTATTATATGAATATATTTAGTAGTTACTATAAAAAACTGAAATGGACTTAAGTTTCATTGATATAATTCCTTCCTTATAATTTGGATATCATTCACTACCTCATTTTGTACGTTCAGTATCAGTAGTATGTATAGATATATTTTTATTTCAGATGAGCAGTGATGAAATGATGAAAATTATCATAAAGGTACCTATACCTACACCTGATGATGTGTATGGAACAGTTCAATGATCATTTATTATGGTAAGTTGTTTGAATGTTTCACAAAACTACTATGGTTTCGCTAGTTTTCTTCCTTCTATTTTCAGATATAATCAATATCATGTTATTTATCAGTGTGATTAGCACCCAATTTTTGATGTAGCCAAGGTAAATACAATATGCTCTACTACTTACTACCACAGTTGTGTCCAGGGAATCTTTAAATTTCACATTTGCTTATGCTAAGAACTTTTGTGAAACGTTTTTTGGTAAGTACTTGAGCAATGTGAATGCATACATACAACATAAAATACGAGATATATTAGATGTAGACGTGAACAATGTTTTATTCAAGAATAAATTGAAGAACTTTTTGCTCGAAAATGTATTTTATAGTGTTGAGGAATTTTATAATTGTTGATTTATGATAGTGAATCTAACATATTGTGTGTAAATATTTTGTTTTCATAACTACACTATTTTAACAATTTATTTATGAACATTTTTTCTTCTTTGACTAGTCTGATAAGTTTTATACATTTGTGTACGTTCCATACCTTTGTATTGACTTTGATTGGCGAATAAATTCTATTCTATTCTATTTAGATTCTGATGCAAACAAGAAACTCAATTCATATTTTTTATTTATATATATTAATACCTCAGCTTATTGTAATGAAATTTCCAAAATCTTTATTTTGAAATTAGTGTCCTTCCCTCGGTCCTTTCTTATTATTTTCTATTGATATAAAATTAATCAAAATTATTCAATCTGCTGTTTTCCTCTATAAGTTTTTGGCATCCAAACTGTTATTTTTTATTTTCTATAACATTTTTTAGATACTGCTCAGTAGCCTCGAATGTTTCTATTTGTTTCAGAGTGAAAATGTATCTCTTTTCAATATTATATTGGGACTTGATACCTGTGAATACTCATGAAGAACTGGATGGGGTTCAAAGGATGGTTTCAACTTCAGAAGTAGTCAAAAGAATCTACAAATATAGAAATAAACATCAAGAAAAATTATTTTCAACCTTTATTCATTTATTTTTTTACTCTATTTGAAAGGACCTACTTCAAATAAGACCAATTTGTTTCATTTTTTCAAGTACATCACAAAAAACTTCACATTCACCACTGAAGATTCATCTAGTTTGATTCTTCAAAAAACTTGTTTGCATTCCTCTCATTGATGGTAGCCTCAAATAGCAAATTGAAAGTGTTTTCAACACTGTTGTGAACCTGGTTTCATCTGAAAAAAAGGAGATTTTTTATTGATTGAAATTATATTCATTACATATTGTTTTATAATTGTTTTTGTACTATACAAGATATAATAAATATACATTATTATATAATTTAGTTTATGTTGATATTTATTTATACTTATAGGTACTTCTATGTATAAATTTTCATGTATTGTGCATAATTATAGTATGATTTATGTGTAGATATATTGAAGCTTGATAATTTTTCACTATGCAATCATATTTTTCAAACTTATATGATTGCTTTGAGAAAACCGGATTACCACATCATATATTTGTTATTTTATGAATGAATAAATATTCATGTCCTAGGTATTAAAAATTCAATCTTATTCTGTATTTCTTTTGTTGAAACTCATTTCAATCTGGATTAAGAGTGAGACCAGGTTGAAATTTCATGCTATTCTAAATGAATGGATGGAAAGCTGGAAAAATTACACATACCTGTTATAAATGAGTGAAATCAGTTGCTCAGTTCGAAAGGTATAGTTAATAGGTAACTTATCCAAATGATTATGAAATTACAACACTTCATGAAAGATCATGCATGGTTTTGAACATTCTTCCTCTGGACTAGTCTGGACATACATAGTTGGCATCATCAAATCATCAGCTGGTTCCTACAAAATCATATTAAAAATAAGAAATATTTATTAAAGGAATATGAAATACTTTGAATATACTAGAAACTGATATGAGAATATGTATAATATCTGCACATCTGAGATCAGCTCTTAATAAGTATAAATTAAAGTGTGTAGTAAATATTTGAGAAAATATCAAGAAGATTGTAATTAATGTAGTAGCAATCATATATATTTAGGTAAAATGTTGTCAAATAATATATCTATGTAAACATAATCAAGGGCTATACATAATATGTTATTTTCAAGGGTATAATCAACATCAGTTTATCACCCCAAGATTCCTCACAGCAGGGTTTTCAAAGAGCAAAAATACTACTTATTATAATATCTATATCATACAAGGATGAAAAAAATAGAAGATAAAACACTCGAGAAATCAGTTCACTACCCAATACAGTACAGAAAGACTTACCACGGACCTTTTTAAGGTATATGTTTTCCCATTTCCAGTATCAAAATGGTTAGCACAAGTGCCACAATATTCAGCAGTGATCTCTGTATATATTCTGATGCTGAAATGAATCATGTTACCACAAATATTCTTCAAACAAACTATATTAGTATATTTTCTTACCCATGCTTTCCAAAATTGTAGTCAACCATGTCTGGTGTGAAGAAATGAAATCCTATCACTTTATATTGTTTAGTTTCAGTAGTAGGTAGATAATGGAACGGCACAAAGTCGTGGATGCATTTTCGTGGAAATATAAAAGTATGAAAGAAACAAGAAGTATTTTGAAGGAAAAAAATACAGATGTGACATTTACATGACTCATGACTGACACGCCAGCACGCCACTGACGATGATAAGAACCTTCAAACATACATTGTTGCCAAGGCGCCCTGTGCGTATATTTTTCTCTCTTGCACTCGTTGCAAACATCCAAACAATGACTGATCGGCTTGGAAAGCGATTTAACAATGGAACGTTTAGTCTCCTGTATTTGAATGTCTTTGGGCTTTGCAAATCTATACATCATGAGCAGTGAAAATTACAGAAGAAAGTAGTCTCCGGATACAACATTTTTGTTGAGATTTTTGTTAATAGATAACCAGTTTGAAAATCGTTTTGTCCTCATTCATTACCAAGTTCATTAAAACCTTCTGTGACATTTACTTCTATTTCATCATCATTAAAAACGGTTTGTTCCACACGATGTTTATATTTTGTTGTCATGCATTTGCTCTCAAAAAACTTCACCAGTAGGTAATCTCAAGTATTTATTGAATCAACATCCACTAGAGTGACCTCACCTCGGTCATCATGCTCTATCAACTCTTAAGATGATTCTGAATCTTCTATGAAGGATTCATTTATTTATATTATTTTCTAATATTTTCTCTTTGTTCTCTTTTCTTTTGGTTCTTTATTCTCAATATCTCTGTTAATTTCATTTTCTCTTTTCATGTTCTATTCTCTCCAAGCTCTTTGAATCACTTTGGTATACATTTCAGAGTCAAATAAAAGGCACTTTCCTAGGTGTTAAATACTTTGAGATTCGTTTATGATATCTTACAACTTAGGGGAGAGTGGTGTATACAGGGGCGATTTTTTCTTTCTCTCCTGATTAATTCATTTTTTGATCTGGAGATTTCAAACTTGGGCACAATATTTGATTTAGTATTGTTCATCGACTTCTCAAGTTATTTATGATGTTTGTTAATGTTTTCTTGAAAAAAATGTCATGTCCATAACAACATTTTGAAACTAATACCTATAAATACAAAGTGAAACCTTCGAACATTATATGGAGTGATGTCAATTTTGAAGAGTTATTTGACAGCCCTTTCTGTGCCTCCAAACAAAGTAGCCTCTGGAAGTTTACAAACAATATCCATTGCTTTAACAATATCTTGGTATTTTCTAAAATGAACTTTGAATCTGAGGTTTTTCTCAAGTAATTAACGCTACCTACATTCATCTTGTTCTACCCATGTATAGTGCCTCATACTTAACTAAAATGAAATCCTTGATTACATCTGTTACTTTCAATACCGTTATTCTCTGTTTCCGGATTCCATATGTCATGGAATGAGTCATCAGCACATATTTCATTATCTATTTCAATTTTGGTAGTCACTAACTATTTTTTTCTTCACACCCAGATGAGCTTTTTTGTTCCTATGTTGTATACTTTTATCTCTTTATATCTTCACATATTCCTTCTTTCTTCTATATTCCTTGATTTCTTCTATATTCCGTGTGATATATGATGGGACAGGGAGATGGTATATAGTGGGACTGTCCCATTATATACCACCATATTATGTCCCACTATACACCATATGTTTGGTAAATATAAACAATTTGAAAAACAATAAAATATTCCGGAACTCACGATTTTGAATTGATACATACCTTGAGCACTACATGGACTACAACCATAACAAATATTGAGATATTTACTGCATTAATATTAATAGGGAAGATACACTAAATTTTCATCGGATAACATAGTAACTTTCAGCATGCACTGTAGGGTGATTTACTGTTGATTAGATGGTATCATCTGGTAATGAATCGAACTCTAGTTTAAAATGATGGAAGATCATTCAAGATCATTAATTGGTATTCATATTCCAGCTAATCTCAAATAAATGGCGCATAGGGTGTATGTCCCACTATATACCATGTCCCACTATACACCACTCTCTCCTACTTGCAATAAAGAACTAGCAATATAGTTTTATTGGAGGTTTTATCCAAGTTTTATCTGATTAGTGTAATATTTTTTAAGTGCTGTTTTGGGAAATGAATGGGAAATCCAGTTATAGACACTTTCTTGAACCAGTGTTCAACACTTGGTTCACCATGAGTGTATGAGTGGATGTGGAAGACTGTTAGAGGTGAAGTTGGGATGAAAAAATCAATTTGGCAATATGGTAATAATCTGCAGTTTGAAAATGGAGACACTCTATGAGTAGGTATAATAAAATCCAGTATTAGACACTGGAAGAACATTTGTTTCATCAATCCAGTGATTGACAGAACTATAATAGGGTCATTGATTATTTGAAATAATGGTACAGAAATGGTATTCACTGACAATTACTGAAAATAGCAGTTCAAGAAGCAATACTCTACTCAAAGAACATAAAGTAACATGAAAAAATTAAAAACTATCACCTTAATGGCAATTTCACTCTTGAACCAATGGGAGCTGATAAGCTGTTGTTCTCAGATTAAATAACCCTCGAAATAACCTTATGGAGTAGAAATTGGAAAACTATTTCATGTGTTGAAAGCTTAAAAATTCGTTTTTTAAAAAATGTTTCAATTGTCAGGGTTTCAAAGACTGGGCAGTTCACCTTATGACTAGAGTTTGCAGACTACATGGAGGAATACGTGGTAAGTACTTACACGTTTTTTCAGTGCCAAAAGATTACTGATTCTTTTCAGAACATTTGGTAAACTACGCACCTCATTCACATCAACAGTATAAACACTACCAGAAGTCTCTTTTCCTGAAAATGTCACCTCTGCTGATGAATCAATAGCCCAGTTGGGTAGCGAATCTGAAATTGCTTTATCGTCATTATCAGAAACATTCTCTTCTGCAATAGTATTTTTTTTCTTGAAGAAACTAGAGAAGAATTGTCCAATGCTTTGTGGTAGAGCATCTTCTGGTTGTAAGGGTGCAAATTCAGTGAGTTTGGTTGCTGATTGCAAGTTTTTACTCATTTCAGATATGTCGATTATAGTTTAGAATCGTATGTTGATTGTTGTTCCGAATCCGAACTATTTACTTTTCATCACAAATAATTCAAAATATAAATATATACATATTTGATATGAAACGCGCTGCCAGAGCTAGCTGAAGTGCAGGTCATTGCCAGTCATTGGACAAGTTTGAAGCTAGCAGATCAGGTCAGCAGCTGAAATATCCGAAGACGCCCGAAAGATCAGTAGCTTCCTCATAACATTTTTCGGGCAATACAGATAAAGTGAGGTTAGGATTTTGCTTTAATATTGTATTTATTCTCTAATATTATTTTATTTTCTATCACAATCGTGATATGAAATAAGAATGAAAAGTGTGTAAATCAAGATATGGTTACTAGACATAACAAAGGTATTATTATATCATTATTTGTTGTAGATTGAGGAAAGATATACCTACTAAGGTTGATGCTGTCAGCAGAGATTTTTCTTTTCATGATAATGTCGTCTTCTTTGGAATATGTAGAAGGATCTGAAAGCTTACCTGGGAGCAATGGGAGTTTATTAGCAGCATCATGAAATAATTATAAGTTCTCCCAGGAGATATAAGTTAATAAACAACTTTGAGAACTGTCCCTAGGCACTGTACTACATTGATAAGTGCTTAAGAAGAAATAAAATGACTCTTGAATGTCAGTTTTTCATTATAACACTTCGAGAGTATGATGTCGATCGATATTCACTTTATTTTATAATTAATATTGTATAATATAATGTATATAATTCTACATTTGTGTGACTGATTTCTCTTCAAATGTTGATGGTGCATTTTCTTCATTACTCCTAGTTCAAGCTTTGAAGGTACTCGTACATTATAATGTGACTCCTAGTTCAAGCTTTGAAGGTACTCGTACATTATAATGTGCAAATATTGCTAAAGCTGCCAATGTGATGGCCAAGAAACTATCCTCTTGAACAGGGACTCACATACACTGGTAGAGTTTATCTACAACAAACATTTCAAAACGTTCAATTTATCCAATATACCCTTTAATATTATAGCTCACCTGTACTTTATATGTTTTATCATGAATATTCGCTTGAATCAACCACATTAAGGTCTTGAGATCAGCATCAAATACCATGTTCTCAACATGGCCTTTTAGCCTCTAGATATCAGTTTTTCCTCATCTCTAGAGAATTGTACCATTGTTGATAGCTTCAACTGCCTTCAAGACATATTTTCCATTCACTACACTGATATATTATATAATATTAATCGAAAATATAGTCGAAATATCAGGGCCTCAAAAGTAAACACTAAAAAAACATAACCTCAATAGATTTCAATATAATCTCATTCAAATTTGTTAGCGTTTCTCACTTGTTTCTATTTTTCTAATAGGAAAAAGTATAGTATGTCCTATTTTCCATAAATGGTATCGAAATATGTAACTTTTTCACTATAAATGAGATAATCGATTTTAAAAAATCTTTCATGGAGATTTACATGGGAAAATAATTTGTTTGGAAGCAACATAACTTTGACGTCACACTTCTTCGGTCCATTTATTTACTCAACATTGCGATTGCGTGGGTGAATCCAGAGACAAGTAACCAAGGTGGATATAGGATGGTGAAACAGCTTTCTATTAACAAGCACTAGAATAAACTGTAGACCTTTGCCTACTTGATTTCATACCGTAGTAATATTTCCTGAAGTTTTCAGAGATGGCGACATACCTTGTGTCGGTAAAACAGACACTCTGCATCTGTCATCTTTTTATCAGTTTCATCTGTTCTAGATAAAAAATGATTGAGAAGAGTCAAAATATCGATAGTTATTCCAGATTCACTGAAATTATTGTGTTTTGATGTTATTTCAACTCATGTCTGTCAGATGCGAACCACAGAAATACATGAGCAACATAAATCTTCTTCGATAATCGATCTCACCGCCATCTTCATTCAAGTCGTGGAAATATTAGTACCTTCTCAAACGGTCTACAAGTTTTTCGTAGAAACAATTGAAGAGCTGTTTCACCATCCTATATCCACCTTGCAAGTAACCCTAACAAAACAAGATGTGCACGTCTTCTTATGGGAGGTTTGGAAATATAGTCACGTGATTGATTTTCGTTTCAACGTATTATCACAGATGGCGTTCAATGCATGAATCTTCATTTTCTTTCATGAGAAGTAAGCGTTTCGCAGCTAAACAAATTACGAACTTTCACGAACTTTTCACGTCAGAGATAATAACCTTCACGTTTTCGTTTTACATGTTAATTTTTCGAAAATTTTTGTTTGAATATGGTGATAAAATATGAATCACCATCAACTATTCATCCTGGACTAAACAAAATTACCACAGAAGGGAGGTGTAGATAATAACTTGAAGATTGGAAAAAAGTGTATCAACATGAGCTATGCATGGAAAATTCGCCGTGAAGCATAATTATTCAAATGCTACTAAAAAATTCCTGACATCAACTTCAGGTATTGCCGTTATTATGAAGAAGCTCTTTGCCTTTGAAATTGTTGTGACATGAATATAATATATGCAATATAAGGTCTGGTCAAAACTGCCAAATAAATCTAATTTCCTACTGCTGATATGGAATGAATGTTCTCTTCAAGATCACTGATGCTTTCCTCAGCTTGATCAGTTTTAGTCTCTCTGCTTGATTGATTGTTCTTACAAACTTAATGAGCTTTCACACAAAATCTGTTCCATCTTCGTATCTGTCTGGTTGGTTCATAATTATATACATGGTGATCAAATGTTCAATCTCCAACATTATTCAAGAGTATTTGATAAAGATAGATGAAATTCTGATGAAATTTATTTGCTAATACAGCAAGTATAGGATAGTGGAGTGTTTTCTATGGTATAGGAAGTGTGGCTTCTTGACACTTGCATATTCGCATCGGATGAAGAAAAAGAAAGAAAATTTTGACCTTGAACTGTGAACATACTGAACATACCCCTTGGGACATGACAGCCAGATATGGCAGCTGGAAAAGCTATGTTCACCCTTTTGGAATCAACGGCACTAGTTCCATCTTGTGGCTGAATCCAAAACCATGAAAAATATATTGCCAAATTATAGCTATTATATTATTAATATATATATTAATATATTAATATATATATTAATATATTAATATATATAAAATATATTGCCAAATTATAGCTACGAATTGTACTTTGTACAGATTGAGGTGATTAAATAATGAAAACCTTGCTGATGAACATTGTTTATTATTATTATATAGGCATATCTGATTATTATAAAACAATTCATTTACATCAATTCTGGTAATATCATTCTGATATTCTAATATATATCTATGTATTTTTTCCTCTTGATGTGATGAACTGGATTTTCAGAGTAGATGTTTTTATTCTCAATCAGAGAATAAAATAGAATAAAATAAGTATAATAACACACAGAAATACTTCCATATATTCCCTCTCAGTTTCTGAAGCTGTTAAAGGTTGATGATGATCAGGAGAATCATTTGGAGTAAGATGGCGGCCGGTGGAGTAGATTCGATAACCCCCCAATGAATCACTATAGCGAATATAATTTATCTTCAAATGTACCTATCTCTTGATTTGCTTTCCAAATCCATATTCCAATGGCATATTCTCCACGTAGTTCTCCTTGTCAAGTTCCCAATGACTCAATGGTTTATATCCTCAACAAAAAGAAAAAGTATATTATCAAATATGTGTTACTGAAGAAAAGTTATTACCTCTCAATATTCTTTGGCTGCAATACTGAAACATCAATAAAATTGGTAAAGTTCCAAGTACTAGTGCATGATTTCTTGCCAGCTGGTGAAATTCTGATACTTTCTGGAGAAAAATGATCAGAGCACAAAACTCCATAGAAAGGTATATTTCCGGTAATACCCAAAACATATTGCACCAACTTTTTTTTTGTTCGATATTTTTGGGAAACCTATAAAATGAAATCATTTATATTACATACCTATTATATACGGCTGTATCTTCATATGCAATCGGTGAACAAATTGACAGAAATGGCAAAATTCATTCAAGAACTTAAGATTGCCGAAGGGTCTGGACAAAGATTCTGGATATCCAAATAAGTAATTCAAATCTATCGAATATAAAGTATTCATAATTTATTTTTAGTTTCTATTCTTACTTCCTGTCCTATCCAACAGTACGCCTATGGTTTATGGAATTCAAATACTATGATATAAGTACATACCTATGAAAAGATCTGGCAGAACCCTTTACAAATTTGTTACTGCAAATCCTACAGGATTTCGGCATTGCAATCTAATTGTTCACATAAAAACACTCAAAACTATGTGAATCAGACCCGATCGACAACGGAATTCGCTGAATATTACAATACTTGACATTTGTCGGAATTTTAAATTTGTGTCAAACTAACGCGGGTCGTCAAAATTTGAAAACGACCAATCAATGGCTTAGTACTTTCGAACCCTCCCGGACCCAAGGATATTAAACTGTAAAGGATTGCTCATTCCCTATGCTGGCAATGTAAACACGTTGAATGACGTCACTGATTCGACCTTGTTGTTCATTGGTCGAGAGAACGGCCATCGGAAGTTATTATATCGCCATTGAAACTTTTTGCGAAATTTCAAAATTGGAATGAATTTAGTAAATTAAAAATAAAATGGTACTTTATATGACTTATATAAGTGAATGAAGTAAGTACATGCAATACAAAATGCTGAATATATAAAATCTTACTTATAAGTTGTTTTGTGTGCTGTAACTGAGGGAATGAGAGCACGGCATGAGCACAGGCCTGAGGGTGTAGATGATTTAAGAAAACCCAAAACAACAAATAATTTCCATGTGTTTTTCCAAAACCCTCAACAATTAGAAGTGGATTTCTTGATCTGGAAGACTTCCTTTGTGTAATCCAAGTAATTCCAGTAGATTATTTGTTCTATTTTATGTGATCAAGATTATGAGCAGGAACATGCAGGACCTACTAAATGAACCCTGAAGGTATATTATTATAATACATGCTCTTCAGGAGTAATATCTTGTTATTGTTGTCTTTTGATGTATTGTAGATTTAATAGTGAAGAGATGATTGGAACACAAATGTTCCACTGAATAAGGTGTGACAGAAAATATTGAGAACATCATCCATATCCCAAAGTGTCTCTGAACATTTTGCTCCATTTCAAAAAATGCATATTCTCTTCTGATCCTGAAATTATCACATATATCTTCATCCCATAATAAGTAATGACTGAACTCACTAAATTGAAGAAAGCAATTCAATAAAAATAACATTGTGAAAAATGTTTCAAACAATCAACTCTGGTAGATATAATAGAAAAATCAAAATTGTTGGTGTATTATACTATGGAAATCATATATTATATAAATTATAAAATCAAAATGTTTTATTTGTTCCATATACCTACTGTTCATGTTATGATAGGTGATAGATAGGTGCCCTGAACTTGAATGGACATCATCTTTGATCTAAATAGGTATAGTCTTTTATTTTTGAGGCATTATAGGTAGATCACTGTTTCTGGATGCACTAAGAAACAATATAGGTGAAAGATTACATAATTTGTTGGTTGAAAATGGTATAGTATATGTAAGTATACTGTGTAATTGATTAAAAAATATTATATATCATGAAATAAAAACTGCTACTGATTGCGAAATGATATGCCTACCTTAATAGGGAATGATTTATTATTGATCTATACAGTTCATAAAGGATAATAATACATGTATACTTGAAATGTAAAATTTAAATGCACTATACAAACTTCCGAGGACATTTTCAATTTCATATCTACTTCCACTGGACAATATCCAGAAATATATTCTATATTCTGTCTCTATGTAATCTTTGATAGTACCCTAAAAAAACCAATGGATATTAATAATAAACCCTCATTTCACCACTATTTTCAGAGCTCACTGGTATGAAATATATGAATCATATCTAGCAGATTTGATTATGGGCAGCAACATGCATTTTTAATACCTTTGGTTCCAAAATTCACTGTGTATATGATTTCTGTGACTACCTCTAGAATATTATTCACTTCAATAATTATTCGGCCACAAACCAAAAAGTAAACCAGTGCCACAACAGTCTTCAAAGAATTAAAAAACATGTTTTCATCCAATTCCTATTCCTAAAATTTTGCGAATGGAACTAATAATGGCTATAAATTGATTGTCCAGATATTTTTCATGTTCTCATATTGACTAAAAACTCATCAATTATTATTCTTTCCCATAGACCTATTATTATTATGGACTTATTATTATTATTATGGATAATAGGTCTATGTTCTTTCCTGTATTTAAAAAATAACCTCCTGTGGAATAACAAAAATAAAGTGAGAAACTGAAACTAAAATCAATGACAAAGATGGATAGTCAACAGCCAATGAAATTACGAGCGGAGTCAGTGACGTCATACATCCGGAAGAAAAACTTGGTCGATTGAGCAATCCTTTACAGTTTAATATCCTTGTCCCGGACCTACAAAACAATAAAACAAATAATCTGGATACCGGATCTAGCGTAAGCAGTAAGATCTATGTAACAACCCAGCAAGCACAAAAACATCTCAGATATGTTTCGATACACTACATTGAGAACATTATACCTCCCATGCGATGTACTTTTAATATTACATAGACATGTATGCCACCTCCGAATTTCCGCAACAGGGGCTTTTCAGGGTATATCAATTAGATGTTGACAAATGCTTTCTAGTAGATGTTTTCATGATATTATCACAGGTATGTCATAGTGGGATATACACGATACGTATCCAGAAGATGTTATTTGAATATCGTCCCCTAACATAAAATGCATGTCCCTAGAAGCACATAAATGGTACTCATATGTTTTACAACTATAGGGTATAACAATAAAATATACCTTCATGAAGATATATAATTCGTTTCAAATAGGTACATTATAATAAATTATTCAGTTCTCCTCTGGGTTGGCATTCGATCGAGCCACTCCGAAAAAACTTTATTGAACTCCTTCCTAGAGCACCGAGTTGTATAATGCCACATCATCTATTCTGTAATGATAAAAACACCAATACTGTGAAATGTTATAACAATAATTTTGCACTCTCGGGACTTTTACTCATACATCTTCAAATATTAAACAATGACTATAAAACGTATTCACCTAACGTTCGACTTCATTAGGAGGGTTTCATTCAAGCTAACTCTTATCAATACTACGTTATATTCGTTGTCCCAGGTTATTTTCATACCATGCAGGCAAATTCTTTATTGGTCTTTTATACATACCTTATTTAAGAACTTTTTTCGATAGTATATGAACTACGATATGGCTTCTATACGATATGGCGTCTTTGGCCAAACACTGCACACTGTACCACAGACCATCCACAGACTAACAAAGAACTTCAACTCAACAAGTGTGGAAAGTGCATTTCCTTCACTCGTTACGTTTCCGCACTCACCGCTACGCGGCTCGTGCTAAACGACTACTCGTGTGAAATATATCACTTTCCACACTTGTTGTGTAATATACTATTCTCCACTTGCGTTACAAATGGGTATGATTAAAAATATTTTCAAAATGGTTTCAACATTAGGAAAAGTTGAAGATAGACCGTCTATGATTAATTTGTACATATCTTCGCATCTTCGCATCTCCGACGCGACACCAAGGTATTGTTTTATTCGGGTTCACAGTCAACGTCAACAGAGTCACGCAATCTCTTATTGAAAGCGCCAACTAGCGGCGAGTCATAACAAGCGCAAACTTTTCACTACAGACAATGCAGGCAGTAGCAGTGCAGTCAGGATAGGTCGTTGGCTAGTTCACTAGTTGTCCCTGTTTTTATTGTTTTATTGGAGTTCAATTAGAAGGCGCGATGGTTTCATTCCATGAATACTCAGTATGGAAAAATTTACTTCGTTTTGCCCTGTTTGGCGCCCCCCACCTGAAAAAATACGAGGCGCGCGCCTCGTGCGCCTCACCTATGATCCGCCACTGCGTACACTGTTGGAAATTAGTTGTTACTTTCAACAACTTCTCATATCGTTAAAAAATTGTAGTCGAATTCAACAACAATTATGTCTCAATTTCACTTCCAAAATTTTCGATGTAGTTGTTAAATTACTTAGTTATTGAATTCACTACTGATAATGTCAATACAACAGCAACAAGTTTGCATCAAATGAACAGATACAATTCCTGTCCAAACAACTTGATATAATCTGTGAAACAACAACAAATAATTGTAACCAGAACTTCAATAATTGTTATTGAAACATAGACAGCAGAACATCATCTAGTTGCTAATACATTAATATTAAATCGCGGTTTTGTCGCACTCTGTTGACAAATTAACATCACCTAGTTTTACAATTTGCAACAGTTTGTGCTCGGTTACAAAGATTTTTTTAGTTCCGATCTCTTCGGATATATTCGCTACTTTTCGTATGTCTTCTCAGGAATACAGATTCCTCCCGAGTCCCAACCCAAGTTTGTTCAGTTCTCTGCAGTCTGTTGACTGTTGCCCTTGTAGAGCATTAGAACGAATACATTATAGGTTTTCCTCTCGTGTAGTCAAGATATAAAAAAGGTAAGTACCTACATGGAGTAGATTGATGTGGACTCGTAGATAACTTTTATTTACTCATGCCAATATTAATATTATTTTTGTTTTGTTTCAGTTAAGAATATATTTCCTGATCTAGAGCAACAAATAACTATGTTTTGTCGGAATAATCTGCAAGCGCAATAATTTCACAAGATTTATCGAGATTTTTCTTGGATTCTCTCTGTGATTATCGAAGTTTCGCTGCAAAAAAGTGAGTATAATTATATCAGTTCTATATTCATATTTTAAAATTATTATTATGAAAGTTTTACTACTTCTCATACATACTTCATATTTTTTTTTACTACTAATGAAGATAACTGCAACATCTATGTTGAAACTGTGGAATTGTGATGTGATTATTTATACAATTCTTCATTTCAGGTATTTTGTTCGATAGATGGATTTTCACTCTCTTCGGATTTTTTCAAGCTACTACCTACTACTGGCTAATTCCAAAAAGAGAACAGAAACTGAGTTGAGTTTAGAGAAATAAATGTACTGGTAAGATTCGTTCTGAAAAATTCATGACAAAATGATTCCGAAATGAAATATCAATATAATTTTTGTTTTAGCAATTGTAGTGAATCACGTGCCGCGGTGTTCTTTCGATTTACTGACATCTTTTGATGTGTTTTTGTGCCAATAGTGGATTTTTGTCGTTTTGAATTCTAGCAGTAAAATATTGTTGAAAATACACTGAGTTATAGTACAATCAACAATTTTTTGTAGCTAGTACTACATTAGGACGTAGGACTTATAACAACAAATTAAAGTGAGAATAACAATTTGTAATTGTTCAATTAACTTTAGAGAATACTGCGAGCAATAACTATAAGGTGAAGTAGAATTATTAACTTACTGTAGTTAATTCACCAATAAGACGTAGTAGCCATACAAAGAGGCGGTTGTTGAGACGAGCAATACCCATTATGATGAAAATTTACTTCAAACACTCTTGATATTTCAACTATAAAATGGTTGTAGACCTACTGGGACTATATTTTTTTGTTGATTTAGCAACTAATTTCCAACAGTGTAGCCTTGCAGTTCAAGGGCCCATCTCGCCAATCGTCCTTTCGGAGATCGTAGGGTCATCAGCCATTTCAAGGGCTGATGATCAGTCTTGATGATAATTGGGGAATTCTCGACATAACCTCTGAATTTATTAACGGCATAAACGATAGCAAGAGCTTCACGCTCAGTGGTAGTATAATTCCTTTCTGCAGGAGTTATCAGGCGACTGGCGTATTCCACTGGCCGTTCGTCAGTGCCCTCCCCCTGGAGGAGACATGCGCCGAGAGCATAAGAGCTGTTTTCAAGATGAAGGGCTTCGTGAAGTCCACTTGACGCAATATGGGGGAAGTAGTTAACAACTCTTTTAGCTTCTCAAAAGCTTTTTGTTGCTCAGCATTCCACAAGAATTTTGCATTTTTCTTGGTGAGGTTGGAGAGAGGCTTAGAGACCTCAGCGAAGTTTGGGACGAATCGCCTATACCAACTGCATGTTTGCAAGAATGACAAAATATCTTTGACATTTCGTGGAGGACTCATTCGACTTATTGCAGCCGGAGTTATGAGATGTCCTGAATACTTGACCGAAGGACGCACGAAAGTACATTTTGCTCTATTAGCACACAATTTGAATTTTCTGAGCCTCTCTAAAACAGCTGTCAAGTGTTGGAGATGATCTTCAAAGTTCTCCGATAGGACAATCATGTCATCCAGATATGCGAGTATGGTTATACTCTGACCCTAATAGCACACATTGTTCCCGGAACGTACGATTAATGTCCCATATGAGTCGCAATGTCCCGGCCTTCTATGGGATATGCACGGAACATTCCACAGAAGATGCTCCCGGAACATACACGCAGAGTCATTCCGGAAACATATTTTTCTTGTCCTAAATTTTCAAGTTGATTATATTCCCCAATAAATCGATTGAATATTTTTGTATTGGGTTTATGCATAGAAATCATATACTGGGTTTATGACTCAATTCGATTATTTTCGTTACATGAAAACAGTTTGAAATTTTTTAACGAAATTCAAATTTCAACATTTTGATGAGTTGTGTAAACTAAATCCGCTGATATCCAATCGAACATAGTATCTTTGCCGATTTTATCATCATAATTTTATATCATTTATATATCATTATTTGCATAAACACTAACACAGATTTGTCTACTCTGTGACACTAAGATGGCAACGCGGTGACGTCAGTTGAAAGGATTACGTTCAGAATAGGAAACTGGCCAACTTCTACAATAGTTGAATAGTGACTGGTAACTGACAAAGTGACAGTTGACAAGCGATTGTGAGTTTTGCTCGATATATCAGTGTTGTTCCTGGCTGCACGATTGTGCACTTTGACGCCCTTTTTCAACTAAGTGCGCCCTGCGGCACCACTTTCCTTATTTCCTTCAAAAAGTGCACCTTTTCATTTTTATTGAAATTTGCTACAATGGTTTCCAAATATTGCTTAAAATCTGTTGAATGCAATGATCTATTAATAATATTGGTTGAATGTCATTGATGAGAACTGAGAAGTGGAAGAAATTCAAAAAAATTCGATTGTCGGATGTCACTGATGTCAGCTTGAACAGAACTTAAACACGGTTTTAGTTCTGTGGCTTGATGACCATTTCAACTCGTATAAGATTTTTTTATCTCTATTCTTCAAGACTCCAAGGATTCTACCAAATTCTACATTGATCTTGTTTATATAAGGACTCACTAGAATGGCGTAATAAAATGTGAAATTTTACCCGAAATTTCTTACAAACCATAAATTCTGAAAAAGATCGATATTTGTTTCAATATGCTCTCGAATATGATTGTGTAAATCCAGTTTCTTGTTGAGTTCTGTTTGAATTTGCTTTATATTGCATGATTATTGAAATACAGTGAATCAGTATACATTTTTAGCAAATCATAAATCATACCTATTTCTATGATTGACAAAATAAATTAATAAAATAATATCCTTCCTCAAGCAGTCTGTCATCTGTCATCAAGGATGATAAACTATCTGTCATTTGTCATTACTGTCATCACTGTAAATTTCCCTGCGCATGCGTGGAAAGTTCCTGAAATAGTACTATAAATCTATTACAAAAAATGTGCACTATTGGCATCTGAAGTGCACTTTTCAACTGACAAATTACGCACGAAAAAAAAACGATCCTGGAACAACACTGCGATATATTACCATTGTTTACTTCAGATTTTTTATAATAATTATGATGGTTTATTGAACTTCATTCCAGCCTAACTCAACCAAAACCGGGTATGGGTGGAAATAAAAGTAGGTATATATTGAAGAAATCATCCAGTTCACTCATGTGATATATTATTTCAGCAATGATTTTCCTGTATATTTTGAAGCTGTTCTGGTACTTGTGGATCAGATCCATTAACCTACTTGTTGAAGCAGAACAAGTTCCTGTTGTGATATTGTGAAGCATTCTGATCTTTTTACCTGACTGAGTGGCCTTCAACTTGTAAGTATTATCCTATAATTCCTGCTAAACAGATATTGACTCGAATTCTATGAGTTGTACCTAGAAAGCAAGTCCTAAGTTTAAAATATTATTTTTTTCTTATTTGTTTTTCAATTGAATCTGAGAGGAATATTGAGCAAAATAACCAGCCTTTGTGAAAATCCATGATAAAACTATGTGTGGAAGATGGAGTACCTTTAGCAACGAAGTTGCAGAGTGAATCCAGTTGAACATAAACTTTCCTCCAACCTTTGAGGAACCACAGGAAGTTATTGTGAACAGTGAGTATTACAATTTGTTGAATCTTAAATTCAGCCTGAAATATGTGTTTGTTTTTCAGTGAACTTTGAAGAATATATCATCTACATTCAGAGATAATCCAGAGGTTTGAATATGATTGAAGTTGAGAAACACCAGGGCTAGCTGAAAATTGTTTCATGTCAACACAGTTCATGCCAATTTCACTGAGTTATCTGTATCATTAGTATTGTTATGTATCAAAAAATTTGCAAATAGTGACGTCGTGTTTCACTTCTTGGAAAAGTCAGTACCTACTAAGAAGTGAGCAAAAAATATATTTGTCCCAAATATGTTCCCCAATGACGTTCCGAGAATGTTCCAATGGAACATTCCTGGAGCGTACAATTTGTCCACAACGGATTCACCGGGAATGTCCCCGGAATGTTATGCGACTTTACGCTACATTCCCGGAACATTTCTATTGTCGCAAGGGGACATTTCCGGAATATTTTGGGAATACATTTGTGCTATCACATCTAAACCTATCTATGAGCCTTTGAAAAGTGGCAGGTGTGTTTCTGAGTCCAAATGGCATTCCATTGAAGCGATATATACCGAAAGGTGTTATAAAAGCAGTTTTATCACGATCGGACTCGCGGATCGACAGTTGATGATATCCACTCTTCAGGTCTAGGGTGGGCATAAAGTGCGTTCTAGTAGCGGCGTGCATAAGGTCATCCATTCTCGGAAGCGGATATTTATCCGGCACGGTTACACTATTTAAACGTCGATAGAGTCTACGCACATTCTGTATTGTCCGTCCTTTTTGGACAGTAGGTGCAGCATAAGGAGAATCATATTCTTCAACTACGCCTTTTTCTAATAAAGATGCAACTTCTGATTTCAAAACATCTAATTTCTGCGGCGACATGCGATAAGGAGGTATCGCAATTGGAGTTTCGTTCGTTAAGTTGATACAGTGCTCAGCATACGGAGTAGCAACAACATTTTCCTCGAAGACATCTCTATGATTCTCCAAAATACATTGAAGTTGAGTGCGTTCATGATCCTTTAGTCGAATTGCTTCGTCTTGTCTTAGGGACAGGTCGAGAATAAGACTAATAGAGGCCTCAGAATTGCATTCCAGATGGAAGTCGTGCTGAATGCTGGGAGTGTCACAGAACGAAAACGTCATCTGTGGGATATTGATGATGAGATTAGCGTTGGCTAGGAAATCTACACCAAGTAGGGTTTTTGAAGAGGTATGCTCTGGAAAGGCGACAATAGTTGTTTGTATATCTCTCCCGAGTAAGGTTACATGGCAGCTGAAAATTCGTGCTGGGACCATTCGAGCCTCACCATCTGCTGAAACCAATGTCATTTCTTTCTCATGAAAATCAACACGTTTGTCCAGTAAGTGATGATAAAGTCGACTTCCTGCAATACTACATTTGGCACCGGTATCGACATATGCATATCCATGAAGATCAAGTGTGGTCAAAGGCAATAATGGTCTCTTATTGAAGCTATCAGTTGTAGTCATCAAAAGTTCTACGGCGGAATGAATATATAAGCGTTTTACGTAGTCGGAAACACCAAACCGGTCAAAATGTCACTTTTGTAGGAAAGTCGTTGAAACTACGGCAGAACGCGAAGTCTGGCAACGGCGCTAACCAAAAGTTAGTCGAGTCACTCGGAAAATTTTTGCAACCGGCAACACCGTCCACGAAACACGATACGGCGCGCACGAACCGAATTCACCAGAATTTTACCCATAGATATGTATTATAAGTCTATATATATAATATGATTTCTATGATTTTACCGGTTACGAATTGAGGTTACGTATTCAATACGATTGAATAACACAGGAATAAGTCTGAAAGTACTCACGAAAGCATTCAAAACGCAATATTCTTAGGTACGGCACAAGGTTGGAGCGCCAATTTGTAGGGGGGTTATCGGGTTCAGCGTACTCTAGAAGAGGTCTCGTTGCAGGCCCGCGAATACCCAGACGTATTCGGCTGCGATTCAGAACTGGAAGCGATCGTCGATTGTCGATGCCCTTGGGTTGGCACTTGCACAGTGAAATAATAAAGCACTGGAGATAAGTGTCGTACTAAAGGAAACTTCATTCAACGATTCTACATGAGGAAAGCAGAAAATGTAACGATACGATTCTGAGATGAGATTGAAACCGAAGTTAACTGCAGAATGACAGCAGCGCGGCTGCTCACTGTCGTCTCGTGTCGGTTGCATATATCTAATAACTATATAGGTAACATGGATACCAGAGCTGAAGCCAAAAAATAAAACAAATGACAGTCTGCGGGACCAATAGCGAATATGCGCATGCGCAAGTTTGAATTAAGAATCGACATGCGTTTTCATCATGGAGGAGAGTAGCTTTCTAGTGAGCGAAAAACGTATGATAATTATTAAAAATCAATCAAATGTGTCACGTAACCTTCAATTCAATGTTTTTATTTCATCATGACATATATTTTTCAAATTTTCATTCATTGATGGATTGTTGGACGATATTGAATAATAGCTGATGATAAATGCAGAAATGGATGTGATCTAAAAAGCGATACTTGCGATTTGCTGAGAAACCTGTCACGATAAAGTCATCGGAACAAGATTCGTGGGCTAATTTTTGATCAATCACTGTTATCACTCACTAATCACTTCTGTAAACAATCAGTAAGTACATTATTAACTATATTAACGCTCTTTTACATAATTTGAGTCAACAAACATACCTAACCTATGAAATTCTGAAAACGTCAGTGGATTTCAACTCGTCAAAACCCGCGCATGCGCACAATTCATCATTAGCAAGCCAGACAGTCTTTTGTTTTTCCAAAACTGGCTTCATTTTCGCGTGAAGAGAGGAATAGGTGTTATCCATATAGTTATTATATATATGGTCGGTTGGGTTCGAGTGGCGGTGTCTACCGTCACGATGGTCGTGGAACATGGGAGTGACTATCATTATGTTACAACTTCAGAATTTTGGGAAAAGCAAACAATTTTGCTGAAGAAACGGTGCTTCATATTTTCATCTGACTTAATCACAATGAAAATAAAAAACGATGCTTTAATTTCAAATCTCAACCAAACAACTCCAAGATGAACCATACTTCACCTAACCTAACCTCATAAATTCAGATTTATCACTTTGCTTTTTCAAAATTCTCCGAGCATTGAGATCGTCGACGGATCGTTCCGATTTTAATTGCCGAACGGTTGAGATTTATTTCCCCTACATCAAGATGTCATAAACAAACGATTTAGATTGATCGGAGCAGTCTGATATAAATACCTACCGCAGCTAATAATGGATGCGAGTGCAAAAATGCTGTCTCTCAATGACATTGTTCGTATGTCAACTTTTTGTTGAGATTTGAAAGCGTCATACTGTTGTAAAGTAGATGATATTATATTCGTATAGTATATTTCAAAAGTATAGGATATATGTTTCAGATATGAATATGGTTTAACATAAATTGCAATGTCGATGTATATATTTGGCAATAGTAGTTTCATAAACATGTTCCCGTTTGCGAGGTTCGTTGCCTTTTTCATGTATTTGATTTCTGCACATTAATTGATTCTCTTAATAATTATTAAATTTAATAATAATTTATTATTTATTATTATTATTATTATTAAATTAAGATAAAGAGGCATTCCAATTCTGAACTTCTGAGCGAACGGTCGATCGAGGATTATCTCCTAATAAAGTACTGCGAGCAATTCGATGTTTCAATCCAAACATCCCAACAATACTTTGTCAACCGTTTGTAGAAAAGAGTATTCTCTATGACACATCCGCTATTCATTCTGTCTACATTCAACCTCTCCCAACCACGGTTTCTGAAGTCTTACCGGAGCCCTGCCATCATCGCTCCGCTACAATACATATTTTTTTACAAATTCATACGAATTGTTCCCTTCTATTCGAGATGAATTATTGTCTGAATCACAATTAACATCGAAGTCAGTAGGTATTGGAATTAGACGATTTTGTAATATCATAAAAGAAACAGATGGGACTTCATCAAAAGTTTGAGAGGAATGATCGGAGAACAAGATAATCAGGTCAACTTTGTTCGAATTTTATTATAACCAAATTGTTATGTCTAAAGAATTTGGTATTATGACTCTTATATTGAGTCATGAAGACATAAAATGACAATATCTCATCGAAATTTACAAATTATATAATTCTGGGTCGGTTTGATCCTTCTGGTTGAAATTAAAAAATAGAATAGTAAATCGATATCTACAATAACGATGTTTGAAAGAAACTAAAATTTGTCGAAGCCATCCCAATTTATTGTTAATACGATTAAAATTATAAAAGCACAATTTATCATTAACGTGCCAAATAACAATTATCAACAGCAAGAACATATTATGAATCTCTTTAGTTACTAGTATCTCATAGGTATCCATGTTCCAGCATGTTCGTCTCTCCTGTAATAGTGAGGTCTATTGTCCCTGAAGACAGTCACTGCGGGAAACTGGTTTTCCTGTATGTATCTCAGTGTAGCTCGTACCTGCAAAGTATGACAAGAATAGAATATTCAAAATATCATTCAGGCATTAAATCCAGAAAGAAGTAGTGATATCACACTGATGTCAAAAAAGATTTGTATCTAGGTAAAAAATAATATTTCATCTAAAGTGATTCATATAATTATTTTTTAATTATTCTCATGTTTCATCATTGGTTCATTATTTCCACCCCCACTAGATTATTTCATTAATATTATTTTTATTCAATAATGGTATATCTATATGTATATATATGTGTGCGATAATTGAGTACAAATAAGAAACAATTAAATCTGGTAATCATCCGTTGAAAAAAACTATCAGAAAAGAAGATATATTAGGTTACTGCGTTATCTCTCGCATCGGATACGGATCCCAATATTTCAAATAAATGAAGGTAATAATCGCACTTTTTTTGATAGTGAAAATGAAAAATTCAAATGGTATATCTTTCATTACCATATCCATAAATGTTATGTAATGAACTTCAATCGTGAAACTCTCGACTTTACAATTTTTCCTACCCCTATAAATCATCATGGAATTATTACATTTCGTAATTTCATCTGACAGCAGACATGAGAAATTTGTACCGTATATGTCACGATATGTAGCTGAATATATCAACCAAAGAGACCCGAGTCCAATTGAGTTAAAAAAATATATAAGAGGTAGGGTAGCAAAACGATGGGAAATTGTTGATTTGAAAATCACAGAAACCCTGTATAATCATTTTTTCAAAAACCTTTCAACATGTATGATGTACAAATATCCCAACATTGCTGTGATAATATGGTTTGAAGAATATTTCTGAGAAAATTTCTGTAATTTATTGTCACAAAAAAGCTATTATAAGAGATGTGAGGTCGGTCAAATAAGGGCAAAGTTGCGCAATTCCATGCTGAACAAATATGTGAAAGAAAGTTGTATGTATAATTTTTTGTTTTCTAAATATTGGAAAAATATCTTGAATTGGTTTTTAACTAGGACGTTCTCGGGGCACTTTTTCACAAGGTATCTAAATTTGTCATCGTATTTTTCATGACATTTTTGATATCAGAGACAATACTCAACTTTGGTTTTGCTTATAGGTGCCATATTGGATTTTTGCATTTTTGGAAAAAAAAAATCTCACGATTACAATGATGTATCACACGATATAATTTATTCACACATGCTGGTCAAAATTGACAAAAAATAGTTTTTGCGAAGAGTGCTTTGGACACATCGCCAATAATTTTTTTAACGAACAAAATTCTTACAGTACAATTGACTTTGGAAGCCTACGTACATGGAAAGAAAGGTTTTAGATCGGTACTTGGGGTTTTAGCTCAGAGGTTTAAACTCGCTCGATGCCAAAAAATACATAAAATCTAACATAATTCTTGAATACATCAACCAGAAATAACAAATCAACCTATCATTCCTACCATAGGGGCCATCTCCCAACACCATACACTACATTCTCACTATCTCAAAATTATTAAATTCAAATACATTCTCAACATTACTCTGTCAAAGTTTAGGAGTGAATCTCCATTGCTATCTTCTGCCTTTCGAATAGATTTCTCAAAACCAAAGTCTCTATTTAATATTTGTCAGCAGTATCAACTATAATAACTAGCATTGGCCTAGTTTTGCCAAGGTATTGTTGATTCTTACTGACCCATAATCCAAAGAGAAGATTACAATATTTAAACAATGAAGTTTATCAAAACATAATTTGGAATAGATACTTTTTCGATCTTCTTTATGAAATGGAATTTGGAAAAAATATTCACGAATATATGCTCCACCATAACACAATAAACACAATTTCACTCTTTTCCCCAAGATCTGAATAGCTCGATCGATGGGTACAATTCTAAGAATCAAATCTGGAAAAAGAGAATACTGATACTGGATCATTATTTATGGGGAATGAAGAAATATTTCTTAAAATTGTACCCATCCATCGATGTTATTGATAAGCTGAGAAAAATAACGAGTAAACTTGTGTCTGAAAGTGAATGGTCGAATATTCAAAAATCTTTCATAACTTTGTTAGATATTCAATAATCTTGTTTTGGTTGCGGAGAAAAAAACTTGTAACTGTCCAATCATTTTCATTCCTAACTTAAAATCTGAGTTTTTGTGTAAGTAAGATTGGTGGAAAATGTGAACATTCCAGATCATCAAAGAACTGAATTCAATTTTTTGAACAAAATTGTCATGTTGATTCCAAAGCACGCAATAACGATTTCTTCTCAATTATGGTCACCATGTGAGATTCGAACATATCGTGTGATACATCATTGTATTCAGAAATTAACAGACTTTTTTCAGAATTCTGACTTCTCAACCACCATTCTATGCTCTCTATGGAGAATCCAAGAATGAAATATCCATTTATGAGAGAAATTTATGATTAACCTCAAATTATTAATCATCGAAGATCTTATATGGTGTTATTGGTTTAATGTACCTATCATTACATACTTGAACATATCCATAATGGATGGATGGAAGAACAGTCCTATTTTGTTACAAAAACCTTCCGGAAACTGAATCTGCAAAATTACCTTTTCTATTTTGGTTGTATAATAAAGTCATTGTGCAACGCAAATGCGTGTCGAAATAGCCTCTATTTCGATACGCATTTTTTATTATTCAGAGATTGATACAATCGAACTGTCAAATGAAAGTCAGAAGAGTTAGGCCCAGTTTACTTCTGAGCGATTTGGATTTGGTTATATTAGCAGTGAAAAACTCAATGTTTTAATTGGTTAATTTCACTTCAGAGTGAAATTTGATTTAAATTGACCAATAAAAACAATAACAACATTGAATTTTTACGCTTGTGCGTCAGATTTTATTCATTTCAATGTCATCATTGTTACCAATCAAAGATGTTTCTGTTATTTATCGATATTGAATCCATTTTTTTCTTCAAATCCATTCAGAAGAGAAAAAATTGCATATGACACACGTTTTATAAGACACGTTGTCGCACTTGTTCACTTGGAGCACTCCTCGCTTCGCTCGTCGTAGGTACCTACCTACTCCAAACAACGCGCGTGCGACAAAATAGCGTCTTATAAAACTTGTATTATAATATACTATTATTTATTGTCAAACCTGAGAGTCAACATATTGATTCTGCAAAATGACTTTATTTACTGTCAAACCTGACATTCAACATATTATAATTAACATCATACAAAGAGATTATAAATTCATGTAAACAAATCTGGCGATCTTGAATATTTCTAACAATTCATTGGCAACATATATATGTTTTTAGATAGCTTTACCTAGAATAGATCAAAACGAGTGATGGTATAATTTGCTGAAAAACTTTTCTGAGGAGAGATCATATAACTAAGTTCAGATAACTGCAAGACATTATCTGTTATGTTCACCATTGTGGTAAATGGAGAGTAAAAATTAAATGAGGCAGTGAGATGTATTCCCAGAAATTGCTTGAGCCAAGTGGCACAAGGAGAAACTTCTACACATTCGATAAAGATATCATGTTGCGGCAGTGCTCACCCTAATAGCACAAATGTATTCCCAAAATATTCCGGAAATGTCCCCTTGCGACAATAGAAATGTTCCGGGAATGTCGCGTAAAGTCGCATTATATTCCGGGGACATTCCCGGTAAATCCGTTGTGGACAAATTGTACGCTCCAGGAATGTTCCATTGGAACATTCTCGGAACGTCATTGGGGAACATATTTGGGACAAATATATTTTTTGCTTACTTCATAGTAGGTACTGACTTTTCAAAGAAGTGAAACACGACATTACTATTTGCAAATTTATTGGTACATAATAATACTAATGATACAGATAATTCAGTGAAATTGGCATGAACTGTGTTGACATAAAACAATTTTCAGCTAGCCCTGGTGTTTCTCAACGTCAATCATATTCAAACCTCTGGATTATCTCTGAATGTAGATGATATATTCTTCAAAGTTCACTGAAAAACAAACACATATTTCAGGCTGAATTTAAGATTCAAAAATTGTAATACTCACTGTTCACAATAACTTGCTGTGGCTCCTCAAAGGTTGGAGGAAAGTTTATGTTCAACTGGATTCACTCTGCACTTCGTTGCTAAAGGTACTCCATCTTCCACACATAGTTTTATCACGGATTTTCACAAAGGCTGGTTATTTTGCTCTATATTCCTCTGAGATTCAACTGAAAAACACATAAGAACAAAATAATATTTGGAACTTAGGACTTGCTTTCTAGGTACAACTCATAGAATTTGAGTCAATATCTGTTTAGCAGGAATTATAGGATAATACTTACAAGTTGAAGGCCACTCAGTCAGGTAAAAAGATTAGAATGCTTCACAATATCACAACAGGAACTTGTTCTTCTGCTTCAACAAGTAGGTTAATGGATCTGATCCACAAGAGTACCAGAACAGATTCAAAATATTTCCACCATGTTCAAAATAGACAGGAAAATCATTGCTGAAATAATATATCACATGAGTGAATTGGATGATTTCTTCAATATATACCTACTTTTATTTCCAGCCATACCCGGTTTTGGTTGAGTAAGGCTGGAATGAAGTTCATTAGTTCATTAAACCATCATAATTATTATAAAAAATTTCAAGTAAACAATGGTAATATATCGAGCAAAATTCACAATACTGGATATAACAATAAAGAATGTAAATACGCTAAATAGTGAAGATCATAATCGCTTGTCAGTTGTCACTTTGTCAGTCACTATTCAACTATTGTAGAAGTTGGCCAGTTTCCTATTCTGAACGTAATCCTTTCAACTGACGTCACCGCGTTGCCATCTTGGTGTTTATGCAAATAATGATACATAAATGATATAAAATGATGATGAAAAAAAAGGCAATGATACTATGTTCGATTCGATATCAGCGGATTTTGTTTGAACAACTCATCAAAATGTTGAAATTTGAATTTCGTTAAAAAATTTCAAACTGTTTTCATGTAACGAAAATAATCGAATTGAGTCATAAACCCAGTATATGATTTCTATGCATAAACCCAATACAAAAATCTTCAATCGATTTATTGGGGAATAATCAACTTGACAATCTAGGACAAGAAGAATATGTTTCCGGAATGATTCTGCGTGTATGTTCCGGGAGCATCCGCTGTGGAATGTTCCGTGCATATCCCATAGAAGGCCGGGACATTGCGACTTATATGGGATATTAATCGTACGTTCCGGGAACAATGTGTGCTATTAGGGCATGAGCTTATTCAATATTCTCAACCCGTAGATAAAATTCAATTCAACTAATATTTGTAATAGGAACTTTCAAAAACCTAATAATAGCGTAGAGTCGACCACGAGCAGATATAATTCAATGTTCTGCGTGATATTTGTCAGGAAAGTAGTTGTTTTCTGCTCGTGATCTACTAGACATACGAATCCAAACTGTGTTAATAAGATTATACTCTTTTTCTTTAAAATATTCGTTCAATTCATAACTTTTCATTCTACATGTAGCATCATCATGATGCATATATTTCAATCGTTCAATTCTAATTGGTTTCCTACCTGCATCACGAAATGTGGTGGTTCAACCTCAGGAGATGTGGATAGATGTTGTAAGATGAAATCATCAGTTTGCTCTAACCACAGATCTACACCTCTTAGTGGCTCGTAGTTGAATGGTCCTATCCTCAGTAGTCCCAAATTGCAGTCATAGATATCTAAAACCTGATAATAATATTGAAGAAATGAAAATACTTATCAAGCTATAGCATGGAATCATCAGGAAAATCTAAACTTTGCGAATTTCATAGGTCTAACGAAGCTCTTCTTCAATGAAGCTCTTTTTCATGAAGATCACATAAGGCAATAACATCAGCATTGTCAGCTAGTTTTTCACGAAACTTTCTTTTCTTGATATCAGATGATGAGGATATATATACCTGCCAAATTCCGGAAGCTTCATTATATCCATAGCAAAATCAAAAATGAACTATTCTATTTCTAGTTATGGAAATCATCAATTCTCAAAGTGGCCCAATTTGAATTCAATCAAATGAAAAACTCAAAGTCGGTCGACCACACAATATAATAAAATAATGAACAAGTAATAAAATAATAAATTAAACATGTCCCTTCTCCTTAGAAAGGACTGATATGATTGCATCTGATGGACTTCTTATTCATTCTATGTAAACAAATTTTAATATGTCTGTACCAGTACCAGTATTTTATTGTATTTTGTATTCTTATTTTTTTATTTAATGTTCTGTTATTAATATTGTTCTTCATCTATGAATCTGCGATACATGACTTTGTCGATAAGATTGTTTTTCTTCTGACAATAAAGCATATTTTGATTGATTGATTGATTGAAGTGGGTGTAACTATAGTTTCGGCTCAACAGCCATCATCAGACACAGTAAGTAATCTGTAATAGGAGAAATAATACTAAATAACAAAATGGTGTGCCTAAATACTTACAATCAAATTCAAAGGAAAAGGTATAAACCATATCAATGCCAAAAATCGGATAGCCGGAAATCAAACATATATCAAATATACATATTGTTTGAATTTGCTTAGCCACCAAAATAAACTAAATATCACAATCAAAGGGGAGTTGAAGAACATCATCCTCCACTGATGGTAGTCAGTATTCAACTAACAAGAATTGACATGAAATAATAAAATTTAAAATTAAATGGTTACGGTTGAAATATGTCAAATGACTTGTGAAAGTACAGTTGACATATAGAACAATGAATTTTTATGCCTATGAAATTTATATAATAAAAGTTGTATGAAATTTTTGGTGAGAAATAGTGAGTTGAGGTGAGTTGAGTTGAGGTTTCTTTGTTTTCGAATTCACGATATCACTCAGGATTTTATGAGATTGCAAGTTCTGCTGATATATATATATTATGTATTGCGATGATATGGGCCAATCCTATTGCAGTAGATGAATTGGGTTTTGGATATTTCGAAATGTTCAATAAATGTCACCATCAAGATACATTTTCTTAGAAACAATTTCCACAAATACCTTACTCACTTATCTGGGAAACATTATAGGTATATGGTGGGCTTCAAGCGAAGTCGTAACAAAATACTCGCTGTACAGAACATCATCGGAGTAAGCCAGATTTGCTACCCATCGACTTTACCGCATATGTGTTTGGCGCCCTCTCTCTGACGAGCATGAAACGGTGATAGCGCTGCTGTAGGAATATGTAATAAGTTGTGATGCCACTGTAGTAGGAATCTGTAGTTTCAGAATTGAAACTCTGTAACTACAGAATCCTACTGTGACTGCCATCTATCATTTGGAAAGTGTTCCATGTCACTGTGCAGCTGACGTCACAGCCAACAACAATAATCAATAAAATGGATTTTTCATCGACGGTAAGTTTCGAGTGGGTGGGAGTCCAACACGCAACCACCAGAGCCACGACAACTACCTACATGATATTAAATGAGGTTTATGTTGATCATAGTGTTGTTCTTAGGCCTGAATTTTTCGTAATAAAATAATTAATGAATGGAAATGTCAACTGTCATTTGTCGAGGCCAGACGTGAAAACAAGAGTGCTATGCTCTTATTGGTTCGTGAATTATTATACAGAGAATGCGGATACATTCCAGAAATTGAGCAACATTCATAAACTCTATATACATGAATAAAAATAAGCTCTTAAGAAATAACAAAATATATATGACAGGTAGAAATATAGTCACAACTCTAAAAAACTATTTTTTATTTGCTAATAAAATTAAACAATATAATGGTACCATCTTTTATCTTATCACAATGCTAATAATCCTACTATTATACCTTCATGGTTTCGGATAACCGTTGTCCCTTGCACCAAAGATAAACTTGGCTTGAAAGAAAAATAATGATCATCAAATAACCGTCCAGCTGGCTAGATTTTTCATTTTTCAGGAATTATTTATGGTCTCATCCAAGGTGGATATAGGATGGTGAAACAGCTTCCTATTAACAAGCACTAAAATAAACTGTAGACTTTTGCCTACTTGATTTCATACCGTAGTAATATTTCCTGAAATTATCAGAGATGGCGCCATACCTTATGTCGGTAAAACAGAAATTCTAGTAGAAAAAATACCGATAAGAGTAAAAATATTGACAATTATTCCAGATTCACTGAAAATAAAGTGTTTCAATGTCGTTTCAAGTCACGCCTGTCAGATTGGAACCACAGAAATACATAAGCAACAGAAATCTTCCTGAAAATCGATCCTACCGCCATCTTCATTCAAGTCGTGGAAATATTACTACTTTCCCAAACGGTTTACAAGTTTTTCGCAGAAACAATTGAAGAGCTGTTTCACCATCCTATATCCACCTTGGTCTCATCACTACCACGATGACAAGCCACGTGACGTAGTCGAGCAAGTACGGTGGCGACTTGGCGAGTTCGTTTGACATATTGTTGCCTGACGTTCGGAAATGTTTCAGGAAATGCGTCTATATTGTTGCCAGACGTTTGAAATTATCGGAAAGTCTCCTATATGTACCTACATCGGCTACATATCACACTAGTGGAATCCGAACCAATACGTTGATGTCGACAAGGAATACATAACAGAAATCGCGTGGGGGGCGGATGGACTCTGATACAGAAGGTTTTTCATGGAGATTTCAGACGGGTCAGAAACTGAAAAATGCCGTCCCCACCCACTTATATTCATTTTCACCTTTTTCATCTTTATAATTTCAGCTATCAGAAATCCACTAATTGATTGACATTTGAACATTAGCATCAGGATTTAAACTCGATCAGGGGCGGCGTGTTTTGTTTTGTCCAATGGGTGCTAAATTTTCGTGGTTCAAGATCAAATGCCTTTAAATTTGATGATCTATATAGGAGTCATATTTATTATGCATTACTTGTGAAACACCTCGACCAAAATATGATTTTTTGTGACTAATCGGGTTTCAAGTCTATAGTCGATATTGATATATGTAGATTGTAGACAAACGCAAACAAATATAGAACCTATTCTACTTAAAACTTTCCATGCCAATGAATTCATCAGTCACTGTATTCATGTCTAATACATTCATTCGTTCTCTATGTAACATTGCCACATTGTTGAGTCGTTTTTGTTAAATTGAAAGCCAGCATCAGAGTACTTATCAATATGGAAAAAAATACATTCAAGATATCATCCAATTCATAATTTTAAACACAGCGAGAATAATAGGAAGAGGTCGAGTAGAAAACAACTACTTTTCTGGTTAATGTAACGCAGAGCATATCAAATTATACATACTCGTAGTCTATGGAACAATTCACACAGTGAATACAGAATGACCTTTTCTATTTTGATTTTCTTACACATTTCTAGCTGTTTTGGAGCATTGCATCCACACCCATTGCAATCATGGGTGCATTGGCCCCGATCCCACCATGCCCCCTTGCACTCGCCGCCCCTGAACTCGATCAAATACCACGGAGGCCAGCATAATATCTGAAGCGTGAAGAGTGTTTTCTGTACGTTTTTGTCACGTTTATTTCACATTTATTTCACGTTTATTTCACATTTCTGTCACGTTTCTTTCACGTTTCTTTCACGATTCTTTCACGTTTCTTTCACGTTTCTTTCACGTTTCTTTCACGTTTCTATCTTGGCCAATTGGATCAAAAAGAAACTATGTGTGGAGAGCTTTAGCAGTAAACACGGAGTGAGTACCTTAGCAGATAAATAGTTTATTTAAAGAAGATCCAAGTGATGAACAAATCTCATTCTCCGCATGTATAATCGAAAAGTGTATAAATATTATATCCACATACATAATTGCTAAAATTCAGACTTGAATTTGAGAATTAGAAAATATTCTTGCTTATGCTGTCAGTGAAATCGATTTCTTATCAGTGATTCTTATCATAATAAACATTGCTTATCAGCGAGTTAGTAAAGCGAACCGTACACTCTGGCTTCTTTTAAAATGCCCGATAATGAGACTACGGATCCCACCAGATTGATTCTTGATGAAATCATTAGGACCAGAAATGAATTAAAGAATTCGATTGAAGCAAGTGAGGCGAGGCTTTTGTTGAAAATAGAAGAAGCAAATAAGAAAATAAATAAGCTCGAAGAGGAAAACGAAAATCTGAAAGCAAAACTAGAACATCTTGAAAGAGTGAACAAAAGAAAGAATATTATAGTATTCGGATTGAACAAAGCTAGTGAGGAAATAACACCGGAATTTATCTGCAACGAACTTGAAACGCTACTTGACGTCAAAGTAAGCAAATCAGAAATAAGTAACTTGCACATCATAGGAAAAGGTAAAGACCGTCCAGTGAAGATCGAATTCACGAACAACTTCATAAAAAACATAATTCTGAAAAACTGCTTCAAGCTCAAGGGTAAACCTATAAAAATTGCAAATGACCTAACCCTTAAACAGAGACAAGAAGGTCAAATACTGAGAAAACATCTTAATCTTGCTCGTCTTGATGAAAAGAACAAGAATTGTTTCATAAAAAGAAACAAACTCATAGTAGATGACATATCGTACTCACCAGAAGACCTTGAGAACATAGAGATGAACGAACACGTGACTCAAGAGAAACCTAATAGTGCACCCGCAACACCTACCCCTCATCAAGAAGCAAAAAGATTGATTGAAAAGCAACAACAGATCACCATAAATAAAACCAGTAGCAAAGCAGAAGTATTCGCAAAAGGCACAGAAACCCCCAAGACTAGGAAACAGGAGAAGGATATCTCACAAGTTGGTCATCATAAATCCACAAGGAGCCGAGCGGGTTCCGGCTCAACTAACAAACTGTGATATTCTATTTTTACCAACATTCCTTGATTACGAAACATTATTTTTATTTTCTTTTATATCGTATATTTTACCCCCTAATTGTCTTTATTCTTCACTAAATTGGAAACTAGGCTAGATATTTTCATGTACTTCTCACATGTTAGGAATCTTATGCACCTGATAATAATGAATGATAGTATTTAGGATCATATTATAAATTACTACAATTTTATTTTATAATATCTCACCACTATATATAGAAATAAATTTCACTCGGGATGGATCGGTACATTCGAGACTTCCAAATTGAAATGATCGAAACCTTCAACCTCCAAGATCATATGGAATGTAAAAATATTTTAGATGTCAACAAAAGTTCGTGCAATTTCAAAATTATTCATAACAATATTCGTAGTCTCAGGAAAAATATTGATGAATTCAAAATATTCCTCGAAAACCTGGATACCGATATCGATTGTGTTGCTTTGACTGAAACTTGGATAGTGCATAATCCAGAGCTTTATTGTATAACTGGCTTTGATATAATATATAGTGGGGGAAACTTGAACCAAAATGATGGCGTGGTGATATATATCCGTTCAACCTACAACTATACTCATAAAATAGTATCGATAAATCAAATGAAAGCCATAGAATTGAGTGTTAAATTAGAAAATTCTAACCTAAATATAATCGCAATTTACAGACCTCCGTCTACAGACCCCTATGACTTCAATACACATTTACAAAATTATTTCGATTCGAGTCACCTAACCGTAACTACTTACTCAATTTTTTTGGGCGATATCAATATTGATATATTAAAAAAGGATGACATTAGTAACGAATATCTAAATATACTTAGTGAATTTGGTTACATATCAGCAATCAATAAGACAACTCGGGCTCAAGGGGAAAATGGTTCTTGTATTGATCATATATTTATCAAAGCAGCACCCCAATTAATTGACACAACAATTCCTCTAATTATACAAACCAATATTACCGATCACTATACGACTGCTCTCCAAATAATTCTAGACCGCCAACGATATAACAAAGAAAACGCAGGGGAACATTTCAAAACACACATTGACTTCACTAAGCTGAAAAGCATCATGAGCAAAATATCTTGGACAGACATTCTGCGTAAACCTTCTCCAGATTCTGCAATTGATGAATTACTGAATATTCTGATAAATGCCACAGAACAGTGTACCGCTCATGTGAAATCCAAGAGGAAGAATACGAAGATCGCACCGTGGATAACCAATGGCTTGGTGAAATCAATTGATACAAAAAATAAACTATTCAAACGAGTACGATTAGATCCCACAAACTTGGAATTGAAAAGCGAATTTAGAATATATCAAAATAAACTTACAAATTTAATAAGGAAAACTAAATACGAATCCTATCAAAATCAAATAAATCTGAACTCTTCAGATACTACGCGGTTATGGAAAATAATTCAAGAAGTAACTGATTCAAACAAAACTAAACGAATGATCACATCAATAAAAAATAAAGAAGGGGGAATTCTGACCGAGAAACAAGAAATTGCTAATGAATTCAATCATGTATATACCAAAATGGGAAAGGAATTGGCAAAAAAGATAGACAAAAACCCGACTTATACACAACCAAGAATAAGTAATCCGAACTCATTCGTTTTACTTCCTACCGATAGAAATGAAGTAAGAAATATCATTGCTAATCTGAAACCTAAAAAGTCCAGTGGTATTGATGGTATTAATTCCGAAATATTAAAATTAATTTCACAGTATATCGAAGAACCCTTAGCAAACCTCTTTAACATATGTATGGAGACAGGTTGCTGGCCAACAGCTTTTAAACAAACTATCGTAGTACCACTATTCAAAAAAGGAGATGATACCACTGTCACAAACTACCGCCCCATATCGCTAATTATTCATTTAACGAAAGTTTTCGAAAAAATCCTCAAAGTAAGACTTACAGCATATGTGTCAAAGTACAATTTGATATCTGATCGTCAGTATGGTTTTCGGGAAAAAATATCTACTCAAGATGCGATATTAGCGCTTACATCTGAAATATCATCGGCTCTCAACGAGAACAAACCAAGCCTCTGCGTGTTCTTAGACCTGTCGAAAGCATTCGACACAGTCGACCATGGACTGCTTTTACAAACATTGGAAGACATTGGTGTGAGAGATGTTCCCCAAACTCTATTCGAGAGCTACCTCACCAACAGGCTCCAGAGTGTTAGAATAGATGACGTCCTAAGCAGTACGCATAATATTGATATTGGTGTTCCACAAGGTACGGTTCTTGGACCAATTCTCTTCAATATATATGTGAATGGGATATTTTCTCTTGAAAGTAGGGGTAAAATCTTAGGATTCGCAGATGATACGGCGATTTTCTATAAGACAAATTCTTGGCAGGAATTGAAAACTGTGGTGGAAACCGACTTCGGCTTAATTAAAAACTGGTTTGAATATAGATTATTAACTGTTAATTTAGAAAAAACACACTACTTGCCATTCAGCTGCAATAACTCAAACAAACCACATTTCACATATCTAGATGTAGGTTATCAGCACGTAATCCTTCCTGAAAAGAACGTGAAGTATCTAGGTGTTGTTATAGATTCACATCTCAGATGGGATGCACATATACATTACATCTGTAATAAGCTAAGATGCGTTCTATACAAATTTAAATTCTTAAGAGAATTAATGAACACGAATCATCTGAAAATGTTATACCATGCACTTGTGGAAAGTCATATACGCTATGGAATAGCTTGTTGGGGAGGAGCCTATCGAACACATCTCCGTCCTCTTGAGGTGTTACAAAATAGATTTCTTAAATTGATATTGTCTAAACCTTCTCGGTATACAGCAGAACACTTATTCTCTGAAGCCCATGTATTTGACATTCGACAACTATTTTATTACAATATCATAATAACTTATTATAAAAGGGGAAGCTATCTTTTACCTTCTCATTATTATGATACGCGGAAAAAAAATCACCACGTCATCCCACAAACACAAAAATCACTTCTGCAGCACTCATATACATACCTGGCTCCAAAATTATTCAATACTGTCCCAAATTCGATCAAAAATAATAATATACTCCATCATTTCAAAAAGGCAATGAAAATGCACATATTCAATATCTCAAGGCAAACAATCGCCTATTTTGTTGACAAAAAAAATATTTGAACCACTAGTGATACCTCCTGTACTGATTCATTTCATTCCAATATTCAATTATTTCACAAAATGTTCTGCTTTGTATTTTGTGTTTTCTATTTTTGTATTTTTATTGGTTATGGTATATTCATTATATACATCGGTAATCAAACTTTTATTTCTTTTTATTTACATAATATTGGCTAAGGAATGTTTCATTATGATTAATCTTCGCTTTATATATTGTCATTTTCGAAACAAGTGTATTATTCACTTATTATTGAGTATGAATATTTATTTACGATGTTCAAACTTCCATGTATCATTTCTATAATTTTGTGAATAATTTCGTGAATAAATATTATTATTATTATTATTATGTTCGGTGTAGAAGAAATTATACTTATGCTTGTAGTTTGTTGAGTTATGCACTTTTAGAATACCTTTCTTATTCTAGAGATCGAAAAATAGCGAATTTGAATGAAAGGCTATGAATACCTATAATGTAAGAACATAATAAATAAATGAGATAATTTCTTTCATAATTTTTTTAACCACAGGCATAGTACATGCATGGTTTATGAGAAAGATTTCACAATGATTGTATAAGAAAAACAATATTCAATGGATAATAATCAATTCATGAATAATTATATTTTCAAAATTTGATGTCTCTAAAACGGTTGAATTTAGGAAATGATGTGCTATATCAATTTTGTATCGAATTTGTATCAGAATTGGAATATGGAATAATATACACATAGGGCATTCCTTCAAAGAAAAAGCAACTTTATTTCTCCAGGACTTTTTGACAAATCCTGTATGCTCAATTTTCATTTAGTTGATAGATTTTGAAAAATCCTCAAACTTTGGTATGCAAACATTTTTCGCTAGCTATCTTACTTCAAGAGATAATCGACCGTTTCCATACATATCAGCGACCCTGTATATTCGAAATAAGCGAATTCGCTACCTTCTCTTTTAAAAAACTACTGAATTTTAGCTAAATTATCTTTCAATATTTATTCATTCATGTTCTAAGTTGATATATCGTGTGATTGAAATTTAAAATTATTATTTGTACAACTCCAGAATCTTTTCATTGTAATATTCTGCATCGTCATCATCTATAGGTTTCCAAAAAGAAATTTGGAAGCTTCACACTTATATGAAAAAAAAAATGATTTCTCAAATTCGCAAAGTAGGCGGTGAACTGTGAAAAGTGAGCTTGATGTTAATTCAGTGACCAAATGAAAATCTTTGGAATGTCAGAATTAATATAATTTTTTATGCAAGAAAGATGGATGATTTTTGTTATTTTACAAGTGAATAATTGGTGAAAATGCATTGAAATTGTTCGATTAGAGTGTGTAAATTGTGCTAGTAAAAAGAAGGGACAATTTTGAACGGAAACTGGTGGAGAACAACCAGGAAGAATGTATGCCTGAAACTCCGTTTTCCTGTCATTGGAGCGCCGAATCTCCGAAACAAGTTGAGAGCGCCAAGTCATTGGAATTTTTTGTTCAGTAGGCCAAATTACTTTAGTTCCGCCAAACAGCATGTCTCTGCAAGGGGGAGCCCGATAACTACATATATACCCAGATAAGCTATTCAGGAAATCATGTATAGCAGTAAACTAACCCTATGGTTACTGATATAAACTACGCAACACTAATTACGTCGCACCCCGAAATTTTGCCCCTGTTGAAATTTGAATAACATTTTGTCTGATTTGAACAACTCAAATTCTGTTTGCGCTGTTCGCTATAGCTCAGTCCTTCAGCTATAATCTCGTATTTTCTCGTAACATCAGGTTTTTTGCATAAAATTGCTACAGGATGTTTTTTGAAACTGTGCAAAATTTCGGAATTTTCGAAAGTATCTCAAATGAAGAAAAACAGTTTTTTTAACTTTAGCAGCAGAGGCATAAAGGTGATCTCATTAACTTGAGCCATCTCCAGAATTGTCTTCTTATCTCTTTTATTTACAGAGTGACCTCAAAAATTGAATTTTTTGGATTTGCAGTCATAACTTTTTTCCTCTTCAACCGATTTTCAAAATCTCAGGATCATTTTGAAGCTGAAACGTTAGATGAACAGACATGAAGATTAGGATTGACTAAAAATAAATATTTCACCAGATACCCACCAGATACCCACATCAGGATCGGATATTTGAAAAAAATTCTTCTTCACCTGTTTCCCCCTTGGGGTACTTTGGGACTTGGGTACGGATGAAGGGAAGGAGATTTTCGTGATTTTTTTGCATATTATTCTCGCGAGTTTCGTACAAAACTACTAAGAATCGCCCAAACTCGGATCGGTACTCCTATTATCATAGTTTGCTGTACAGGGCGAAAAAAATTCTTTTTCAGAATCGAGACAAGCGGGTAGTCCCATAGGTGTGTTCAGCGGAAAAATTTCATCTAAAAAGATGGAAAAATTTTCGTAGGCGTACGTAAGTAAGTACGTAAGTATATTTTTTTTGGGTCCAACAAATTGAATTCTTTGAAAAAAATCTAAACATGATGGAAGACTTTGTATAGGGGATGAGAAGGACACCCTGAAATTTTGTTGTATTCGGATTTTTTTTAAATTTTTTTCATGACATCTTAAAAAGTTTATGAAATGTTTAGTTCCTTATAATGAAAAACGTAGTGTCATACATATATATTTATTCTGACATTATAACACTCAGGCTGTAACATAGCACAAGCCTAGGCCACGGTACCATTACAAATATACAATTCTCACAAGATAGATCCAAGTACCTACCACATACAACATGGAGGCTCGACAAGCCTGTCCCTAACTCCTGCGCAATACACCGCTCGCCTTGTGGCGGTAACTTCAAATGCCTATAAGACACTACAGTTTAAATGTTCTAGCTGTTTAATTACCAGCATTTTGTTTAACCGCTTCCATCATTGCACGTTGCTTTCTTTTATTCACTGTCTACTAGCTCTCAAATTTTTGTCTCTTAGAACAGAGGTTTGAACAGCAAATAAAATATGATCAGAAAGTTCAACATAAGTGCTCTCATTAGAATGTTTATACACGAACTAAGATAAAATAAGAAATGGGATAGAAGTTGACCAATTTTTAACTTTCATTTTATCTGAAAATGGATATGCGCATGTGCGTTGTTTTCATGTTATTATTCTTGTATCACGAATCGCATTTCACATACAGGGTGACATTTTGAGAACGTTCCATCCCCAATATCTTCCTTCCAGTGCATAACATGGAAAATCAAATAGACAGGTCAATTTAATTTCCAAGGGGGGTACTGGAAGATAGGAACATGAGCCGTTTTGACTAATAATGAATTGTTTCCACACAAACTATTCCTAAAGTTGAATTTTATATCCTTTATATATCTTATCATGACCTCAAATGAAAAAACAGTAAACCGATGTTTAGAGAATTAAACGGACTTTCAAATGATGTGCCACTTGACCCCACTTTCCTTTTGAGATGTCAAGGGCAACATAAACAATAAGGGATATAAGAATATTTATTTCAAGTGTCCCCATGGAGAATAAAATTGACCTGTCTCTCTTCACTGGAAGGTAGATATTGAGGGTGAGAAGTTTTCAAAATGTTAATCATATTTGTTCGATCAATTGACCATTATTCATTTTTCCTAATTGAATTAAATTTTTTCTTTTTTCTGCCAAATTCGAGAATTTGATCATCTCAAAGAATTACATAGAAGTAATTGTCCAAATGCAGTGATGGCTTGATTGGTTGCTTCTCAAATTCTATTTTATGTTATTCATCTGTATAAACTACTCCCATTCCTTATTTATCATTTTATTCCTTATTTTATCCAATTTGCTGTATAAACCCGCTCTTTTGAGGTATGGTTAATGTAAACCTGATATATATATATACAATGAGAGCTCCTACCGATATACTTAGTTGACAGAAACTCAGATAAAATGAACTTATAAACCAGAATATTCGAGGAAACTAAATTAGACAAGTCAGGGTCAGAACACATATTAAAAGTTAATTGTGCGATGATTGCGGATGTTTTCCATCCTTTTTTCGAACACCGCATTATTATTTGTTTGTAAGTCTTTTTCAAAGTCACTCGTAGCCAAAGTCCTCAATCGCGTATTCAACTCGATATATGATTTCAGATTCTAGCCAAGCCGACTGTATGTATTCCAGAACTTAAGATTTTGGTCGATTTCTAGAGCCTGCTTCAAGAAAACTTGCTTGACATCGATGTTGTCATCAGCCCTCGTGAAGTCCCCATAGAGGAGTGATTCACTCATAGTTTTTTATACAAGTAATTCACATCGGGGTGAAGTAGCTATTCCGATGGTCAAATTGGGTCAAATTTGCTTCGAAATTTATTATTAGATTTACTTTATATATTGCAGACAACCATTCCTCCTCTTATCTTTTCTTGTACAAACATAACCCAGACTATGTCCTTCAAAATATCTAATTTGCACCATTTATACTCCCAAATATTCTCGAGCATAGTGTAATACCAGGCGGAATCGAAAGAGTAGGTACATCACGAAACTTTTCCATCATATTCATTATGAATGAAAGGCAATTTATTTCTCCAAAGTAACTGGAAGCACACTCATACATACGTCCTCGCTTGGAAAAGACTCGAATAAAGAAGTGGAAGTCGTATCCTGTAAGCTCTCGGTACAAAAAAGTAATGTTCCGAAATTCAAATTGCATGATGGGCTATAGCCTCTTATTTGCGCATGTGGAATGGTCGTGGTCGCGTATGATTATGGATTTTATGCACTTCAGGAATTCAAAGGTTACTTCAGATTCCTATTTTCGAGACAAAAGTGGTACTTCAATTCCCTAGGGATTTAAAATTCACTTTAAATCCCGATGGATTCGAAGTTTACAATGAAAGCTGCATGTAGAAATTTATTTTTATATTTATTAACGTGTCTAGAACAATATTGAACTATAAAAAAACAACTTAATTTCTATTCTTTACCCCATTGCAATTAGCCCAGTGAAAAAGAGCTGAATTGTTATTATTGTAGCTGGTATGTTAATTGATTGAAGTGTTACGTCATGGGTGTTTCATTTTTTACAATAGGATTCGAATAGTTTTTTTCGTTATTTCTGCTTCAACGTTTTACCTATCCAAAAGTGCATTAAATAGAATATACATCTCACGACTGAAGTGTTTTTGAATCCCTCCGGCTATAAACTTTTTGTCTGGGAATTTAAAATACCACTTCAGTCCCTAGGTAAAATGTACTATCAAATTGCATTGAACGTCAGAAATCATTTATGCATTTGAAGTGATACCTAGCACTATAGGTCTTAGTGTTGGTAAGTTGGTACTCCAGAATTATTTTGGAAATTTTTGAACTGCATTCTTATAACTGGGATTCAATATACGTTGTTCTTGAATTCGACTAAATCATAATGAAGAGAAGACATTTCTTCTTTCATAAATTTTTCCACACAAGGATGCATGATCACCATCAAGATTTTCCTGACTGTGAGAATAATTGTGATATCTGTCACAAATATGTATTTTATCATGAATTTTATAACTTTTGATTGAGATAATATATTCATCATGGACAGGAGGGGCTCCATAATCATTTCATTTTCAATGTATATGCTAATATGATGGGAACAACTGTGTGAAATTTCTTCCCTTCAAAATATGTTTTCGTATCAAAATATGTTTTCCAATAATTGAAAACATGTTACTCACTGTGAATATTATCCGAGGACAAACTACTCCACGTGATCCACGTAGTCGTTGGTTACTCGGTTAGGTAGGAATACAACTGCTTTCTCCAAGCTGAACACAACAGTCTTCCCGAATTTTGAATCGACTACTTTGGCCCCTCCCATGTATGCGGCCGATCAATGGGTAGGTCTACCAATTCCACAATCAGTTTTGTCCCTACCAAGGAAGCTTGGTTGAGTTGGGCTAGATCCATCTGATGAAAAGTAAAAATTGAAGAATCATCTTCAACATTTCAGCAAAATAAAATGAAAATCCTCAATCACAGGTATAGTACATTTGAAAAACTCATGAATGATTATATACGTAATCCTACGTATATAATCGACGAATTAATAAAATCTACTTCGTTAAATCATTTTCTGAAGAATCAAAATGTGGTGATAAGGACGATAATATATGAATGATTCAATAAACTTGGATTTAAAATATGAATGAGTACTTTGATAAATAAGGTACTTACTATCATTGATATTATTTACTCACAAAAATAAAACAAAACAGCACGAGCTAGGTAGTAGTGTGAAGGTGACTTGCTGGCTCTCACAGATGAACTGAATGTATGACTCTTCACATCACGCTTATATAATCAGAAACGGTCATGAGAGGGCGGAAGAGTATGTGGCGTATTTTTTGAAGCTATGAATGGGCTGATGATCTTTTCCAAGTCCATCGTCTTGCGGTTAAGAAAAAACATGTGGATTAAAATATCGAATTGCAGAAACTTGAGAATTAATGAACATTTGTTAGAACCAGGAAAAATGCGGTTTCCCCAGTAGGAAGCTCACATGGTCATCCGGCAACTGTTTGACTGGCGCTGATTGGCGCGATAACAGAAAACGCTTAACAGCACTTCCACAAATAGTTGCCAAGACAATCAGTAGATATTCGAAACAAATAGAGATGGGAAATGTTTTCTTTCTCCACATATAATAATAATTAAAATTAACACAGCAAATTAATAAACGAATAATGTACTGGTGAAACCCATTCTTCTATCTTGCTTGGGACAAATTGCGTTTCGTGAAAATTTCATTCCAAACACTCAATTTTTTCTCAACATAATTCCAAAACACACAACTGTTCCGCAACATATTCTTTCTCTTCATGAACCTTGGATAGTTCTCGCACCAATTTACCGAATTCTTCGAGACTACAACTGTATTCTTCCGAAGACATTTTACTACTGATAATTTTTTCGAATTATACATCTTTTTATGAATAATTTGTCGTACTCAACTTTGACATCGGAATCCTCATGAAAAACTCCTCGTCTCATGCAACCACTGGTACGTCTTTCTTGTTGACATCAACATGGTGGTTCGGATTTCACTCGTGTGAGATGTGGGTACAAGGTCTTCAAGTATAATTTGAACCCCCCTTCAACTTTTCTATGGATTGTTCAATTTTTATTTTTATGTAATTTTATGTTTTATATGTAATTTTTTTGTAGATTCAATATATTTTAAAAGAAAAACAGTGGAAGATCTAAAAAAAAGTTTCATGCACCAAATTTATTTTTTCATCTTATCCCTAATAGATTTCGAGATATTCGACGTTTATATTCAGATTTTATATGGATTCTTTCAGATAATTAGGATAGAGATGGTCAGGGTAGCTATGGAAATAATTGAAATGTCTGTTGTCAAATTGATGCTTGCTATAACATGTCTGTTATTTGTGAGGTTATTTCTCATAATGGATTTTAGTGACAGGGAAAAATATGACATTCTATCAGTATATTTGGAAAATAATAAAAAGGTCGAAGCCGCACAACAGGAATTTAGAGCACAATATTTGGAAGTCATTTACAACAAATATGTTTTTCATTATAGGAGAGAATCCTGATAAAATCTTAATTTCAACGTCAAATATCTCGAAATCTATGACATATTATAGCATTCATCGATTTGACAACAGATATTTCAATTATTTTCATAGCTATCTTGATCACCCATGTCCAACTGTTCTTTTGTTCACATATATGAATTTTACACGAAAAATTACTTCAGAACTTGATAGAGAAAAATTCACCATAGATAAAAAAAGTTAAGGGGTTTTTTAAATATACCCTCTACATATTATGGGAGACTTTTTGATATTTTCAAACGTCTGGCAACGATCACATTACGCGGCGCTACATAGTGGGATCAACATCAACCGCATTTGATATCATATAGTGGTCGTGGTCTGGTGGCTCGTAATCCGATGGTCCCAGGTTCGAATCTCACGTCGATGGAAGATTTGTTTGTTAATTCTTGTGACCTTGCTGTGACTTCAGCAACGCAATGACAATTTTTTTTCCAAATGATAGATGGCAGCTACAGTAGGATTCTGTTATCACAGAGATTCAATTCTGTTATTACAGCTTCTTACTACAAAGGCGTCACAACTAATTACAGATTCCTTCAGCTGCGCCATCACCGTTCGATGCTCGTCAGATAGATAGCGCCAAACACATGCACGGTGAAGTTGATGGGTATCAAACCTGGCTTAGTTTGTGGATGTACTATGCTCATATCTTGTGATAAATGCCTTTTTTTTCAATTCTGCATAAATATCTATCAATTTTTTGAGTGTGAGTTCTTTTTATCTTAAGGATTTGACAACATCGCTTCATTTACCATTAAACTCTCGTCTAATTGCACCAGATTCGTATAATTCACCTTTTTCAAGACTTCAATAGTAGTACGATATAAATAAAACCCACAATATATGGATTCAAATGACGATATACACACAGTATTCTTGTGAATACCCAAATTATTCGGTTTTCATTCATAACATTGTCCTAAAGAATAACATAACCTACCTGTGGAACTCCAGTTAAATATCTTGCACATCTCAGTGAATGATCAGGACCTTTGTCTGGGAATGTGGAAGGAAATATTTCCCCAGTTTTCACGTTGACTCCTACTCCATAAATGATGGGCCAGTGAATACCCCCCCTTATAGTTGTATTCAGTTCTCCCACACAAGCAAGAGTTAAGTCGATTTCAACTGGATGTTTATGAAATGAATCTGAAAAATAACGAATTATGACGTTCTTCCAGCAATAATTTTTTCAAAAATCTGTTAAATATTTCAATTCAAACTTTTGAATTGAAGATATCTACTGATTATTGTACCAGTACCTAATATAAATTGTTCACTATTTATCCAATATTCATTGAATTTCTATTTTTCTGAACAAACATTTTTTTAGATGATTACTAGAATTGAAATATAAAACACAGTATATGAACTTGAATAACTGGTAGACCACTCTACTACTTTCTCGACAAATAATTTTTGTAATTACATAACTTATTAAGATCATTATATAATTATATTTGTATACAAGAGTCCGCATCTACTTATTTCAGTTTGAAACTAATGAGCATCGATATGAAGATTGTTGAGAGAAATGTAGCATATAATGGTTAATTGATTATATTGAATCATTTGTGAGAATATGTCAAAATGTTCGACGATTAACCAATAAATGATTTTTCGATTTTCATTGGTGAATAGGTATATCACTGATTCTGCCCTATTTATGTTACTGTAACTTGATTCCATTGTGATTTCTATGCTTGATGGTTCGAAATATTCATCACCAATGTCACCATTTGTAACAAAACTATGTTTGCTCTGGAAATATGTGAAGAAATTCCATAATATCAAGTGGTCTAAAATTTCTCTCGTTGTCTTCTCAACTTGAGATACTGGTTTAGGTTTGAAAATAAATCACCAAGTCCTCAACTGAGCGTGATGGGCGGCCGTCTAGGCTGATTAATGCTAGATTTTCCTAGGACGGAATTCAACTTATGTAGATATTTTCATGGTCGAAGCTCATTGGAAATTATTTATATCATGCCACCACGAGCGATTCTTAGCAAGCAGACCAGACAGACACTCTGACTTGTCACCCTTTTATTGCTTGCCTCGAGACCCGCAAAACTTCTGTCTCAAACTTCAAACGGCGAAATAGTGTAGTTTTACCTACTTTCTAGGCACAGATGTGAGTCTTAGCTGACTTGGGTCCATAAACAATCACTTTGATGTGGGTTCCATGTCACAAGAGAGTTGGAGGCAACGAGAAAGCAGACTAGCAAAAGAATGGGTGAGCACACAATGTTCTAGCCCAGATCCTTCCTGTGAACTCTCTGAGGCCCAGTTGACAGAGAGGTTCGACGCTAGAAAGCGAATGAAATGAAATACCACTGGAATAAAGTGCCACAAAGACAAACGAAAAGGCTAGTATGGCTTTCGCCAAGTGAAGTTGAGCAACTTCTCGAGTTGGACAAAAAATACTTGAAACTGGTCACTGGAGACTGCCACTGACACTAAGGTATAACCTCAAAAAGATGGGCAAAACAGATAGTGATAGTTGTCGGATATGATTTCGAATAACTTCCCTTCTTATTAACTCAAGTACTCCACTTGCAGCTGCTTGTGTTGTTGGCTGTTTATTCCTTATTCAATTAGCTAATCGAGCATTTCAGCTACTCTTATATCTTTTGATATGGGATCTCTACTCAGGAGTGTTCTTTTCTTCGCCACAAGGTGTCGCCGTTTCCAATTTTTTTTAGTAACAAAAGCTATGAACTTTTGTTTGAAGGTGGCTGACAATGTCTCGAGTTGTGAAGAAAAGTTTCGGACTTCCATTGTCTAAAGGTATGAAGATTTGAATCCTGAGAAAAGAAAAGATGAGTTATGATGAAAAAACGAAATAAGTGAGGAATAAAAATTAACTATTTTATCGAATCAAGAAGATTCGAGTATCAATAAATCAGGTTAGTGTTAGTATATATGAAGTCGAAAAATGTAGATTTAAATGGGAGTTTAACTAGTCGATGAGCCTGAAAATAAGAAAAAATTGAATTAGAAATCAATAGCCTGAAAAAAGAAAAGTTGAATAGCCTGAAAAAAGAAAAGTTGAATTAAAAATTAAAATAAAATGAATGAATAAAGAATTAAAATTATGAGAAAGATTCAAATCGAGTTTGTCACGACGTTTCGATTGTGTGTATCTACAATCGTCTTCAGGTGAGAACTAACAAAGTCCTGGGATACGGGGGTATTTATAGGTCAGCTATGGCGGGATTTTCCGGTTCAGTGAGCCGTAACCGGTTGATTCGGCTAATCAGCGGTTTCCATGTGTTGCGGATCTCGACGCTTGGTTGACTGAAAGCGTTATTATTCATTATGTATGCTGCTTCCTTGAATTTCCTCCTGAACCAGTGTTCTTCTCTATGGATGATTTCTGCCTCAGACCATTTGATGTTATGTTGGTGGGTCCACACATGTTCTGCGATTCCTGACTTGGTGGTTTCTCCTCGTTGGGTGTTTTTCTTGTGTTCGCCGATTCTGGTTTCCAGTGGTCTCTTGGTTTCTCCGATGTATGATTTGCCACATTCGCATGGTACTCGATAAACACAATTCTTGGAGTCACTGTTTTTGTTCGTTGGTCTGGTTTTGGTGAGTTGGCTGCGGATGGTGTTTCCAGATTTGAAGCAGGTCTTGATCTTGTATTTGGATCCAATCTTCTTGATTCTCTCTGACAATCCTTTGATGTAGGGAAGGCACAATGTTGGTTGTTGCGGTTCTTCTTCTTTTTGGATTATCCTCTGTTTCCTGCTCTTCAACGTCTGTTCCACCAATTTCCTTGAATAGCCGTTCTGGTAGAGGTCTCTCTTGATGTGGTCCAGTTCGGAAGTTAGGCTTTCCTCGTTGTTGCAGAGGCTGAAGGCACGATCAATCAGAGTTTTCACTATGCCCCTTTTTGTAGCTCCGTGATGGTTGGATCCATTGTTGAGATATTGTCCTGTGTGAGTTGGTTTCCTGTAAACAGAAGTTTGCCATTTGTTGTCTGTTCTCTTCACTTTCACGTCCAGGAAAGGCAATTCGTTTTGGGATTCTCTCTCGATGGTGAATTTGATGGAAGGTCTCACGTTGTTGAGGTGTTGTAGGAAGGTGTCCAGTTCGTCGTCTCCGTGGTTCCACACTATGAATGTGTCGTCGACGTATCTCAACCAGATTCGCGGCTTTTTATGTGCTTGGTCGATGGCGAATGTTTCGAACCATTCCATATATATATTCGCTATTACCGGCGAGAGCGGTGATCCCATTGGTAGTCCTTCATCTTGAGTGAAGAAAGAGTCCTTAATCTGGAAGTAGCAGTTCCGAAGATTCCTTCTACTGGTATTGGTGTTCTATCTCCGAGGTGTTCGTCGCTCTGAAGTTTTGTTTTGATTATTTGAAGTGCTTCTCCGACAGGAACGTTGGTGTAAAGGCTTTCTACATCGAAGCTGACGAGTTGGTCTCCTTGTGTAGCTTCAATTTTCCCTAGGATCTCAACAAAGTGCCTGGAGTTCTTCACGAAGGATGGAGTGTTTCCCTGTAGTGGTTGGATGATCGGTAGTAGGAATCTCGCTAGCTTGTGGGTGGCTGAATTATTGATACTCGAATCTTCTTGATTCGATAAAATAGTTAATTTTTATTCATCACTTATTTCGTTTTTTCAGCATAACTCATCTTTTCTTTTCTCAGGATTCAAATCTTCATACCTTCAGACAATGGAAGTCCGAAACTTTTCTTCAAAAGCTATGAACTTCAATGTATAGTACTTGGTCAGCAGAAAAGCCTGAGAAGCGCTTGCAAGTTTGGAAAATGCAACATACTGAAAAAAGAGGATGAAGGCCCGCCTCGAATACATGTCGGGGGATAATATTCAAAGAAAATCAATGGTTATTGGCTGAACAGTAGAATGGGAGAACTTACTAACCAATCAGAGCGAAATATCGTAGCTTAAGACTGAAAATGCACTTTGAAAACGGGGACGAAAAATCAAGATCTAAAATATCAAGAAGTCAGAATCGAGAGTCAGTTTAGAGAGTTCGAAAAAGGCACCAGCCGATCTGGTCGCCTCGGAAGAGGGTTTCCCTCTGGGGATGAAACCCCCGTGTTTCGGGAGTGTTGGGTCGCCGTGAAAGTCAAATTTAAGGACATACCGTGCTGGAGCTTTGGGGTTGTGTGTGATGGGGAAATTAAATTAATTTGGTTTTAGAGGTTTCATTTTTATATAACGAGTTGAGTTTTTTGTGATGGAAGTTTTTGAGCTGTTTTGGGAATAAAGATTGATGCAACGCAGTCACAGAATTGGTCATTCTGTCTTCAGGGGTAAGTCGATATTCATTACAAGGGTTTTCAGGATATATTCGGACAAATGTTAGATATTTTACAATTTTGCTCTAGGTTACGAGATAAGCGAGTTCCTTTCAAATTTTAGACAAAAATGGATTTAATTTCATTAGAGTTATATCATTGCGGTGGAAACAGCGGTTATTTCAATACTATTAGGGTGCAATCAAAGGTACTTTGCCATAACGGTAGAACCAGGAGTCCACATAATTACGCAGTTCCCAAAGTTTTGACAAATTGATTGGAAATACGAAGGGTCCGTATTTCTCGGTATTTTTAAATTGAAATGATTATTTTTGTTCTATTATCATCTTTTGTTTTGGCATGATTTCTTGTTTCTCTTTAATAATTTTTATTTTGTTTTTCTTTATTATTTTGTTTGATTCTTTTATTTGATCGCAATACATTTTGTACGTTTGAGTTAATTTGAGATTTTATTTAATATCAACTAAATTGCACATCCCCTATACTGAAGACTACGCATTTGTGAAGCCGTAGCCGTTCTCACCGTCCTCGAAGATATATGGTGGTCTAGTTCAAGCAGAAGCCTATGTGGAGTTTGGATAGTCAACATTAAGGAATTCATTTTGATAATTGAGCTAAGAAAACATCTTATCAAACAACTTGTTTGGTCGGTGCGAGTTGTTAATAAGAAATCTGACCTGAAGGCAGCACTTCCTTTAAAAAAATAATCACCCTATTTGCACAGGGTAGGTTATTATAAAAGAATAACGGACAAGACATTCTTATAAAAGATCAAAATTAAATACAAAAGGTGATAGTAGTGAGATATTTCAATATCAATAATAATAGATTAATAGGTGATATATAATACATAATTTATCATCATCTTATGTCAAAGTCGCAATTATTACAATCTCATGGTGTCTACTCGTTGACTATCCTGTACTGATGAGGGCCAATAAGCCTGAAACCGGTTGTCAGGCGTGTCTGTCTCGTTGTTCAAAGAAATACATATTTGCATTATTTATTCATTTATATAAATTCATGCATAGACTACCTGTGGATATTGATTCAATGTTCTGCGTGATCTTTTCCAGGAAATTAGTTGTTTTCTGCTCGGTCTAAACCTTTTTATTTCATTTCATTATTACATTATTACGGAAGCGTAGAACGGCCATCATTTTTTTATTTTTATTTTCCCCTACAATTCCGAGTTGCAACTCAAGATATAATTCAATGTTCTGCGTGGTATTTGCCAGCATAGTACTTATTTTCTGTTCGTGGTCTACCAGACATTCAATAATAGATAGACTATTTTTCCTTTCAGCATCAACTTATATTTGTCAATATGTCCTGCTGATGGCTAAAGGCTGATATATTCCTGGTTGCGTGATTCTTTTATATTCGTGAAATTCGTGCAGGCATTTGGTGTTAGATATCAGTGAAATCGTTTATGCAAACGAATAAAATTCAGTAATTCACATCTGGAATTGTCGAAAAAGTTTTCAATTATTACCTAAAATATGGAGATATACGGTGATATCGAATCGATACCACCTGAAATTATAGAGGCAAGCTAAAAAAATGTTTGGTCGTAGGTAAAATAGTGTACAAAACTCGTTGGATAGTGCATTTTCTGCACTCGTTACAAACTACTACTGTAGTGGGAAATTTCCACACTCGTTACGTAATAAAATTTTCCGAGTTTTTTTTTCGGAATTTCGTGATTTCTACGCTTTCGTACATTATCGTGGATACGATTTTGAGTTATTTCCCCATTTATTTTCACTCATTCAGATTAACTGAATTTTTGAAGAATCGGGTGATGCATAATATTCCTATCAAATTTGTATGCATTGAAGAAAATAACAATCATTTTATTAATCGAGTGCAACTTTCATTGGGCGTGGTACACATAATGTATAAAAAAAAGTTATGAATATATCTATACCTGACACTTACTTATAACGTTATAGAAAATTTCGTCAGAGTAATGACGGGGATCATTGAATCCTCCTATCAGTTGTAGCTCTACTCTGCCTTCTGGATACCCCAATGCTAGTTCTTGAACCCTCTGAACCATGGTGCAAACAGCTTCATCTATTCCAGATCCGTCTAAGTGGGCCATGGCAACCGCTCCAGATCCTTTGAAAAGTAAAATCAAATTATAGTTTCATTCACACAAATTCAATATACAATTGAGTATATTGATGTTATATCAAGATTCTCGCTGAAGTCATCATCTCACAGATCTCAGGTTACTGCTGAATCCAAGGTCAAGCAGTGACCAAAACTGCACGAGGCTGCTTCCTGAGGATGCTACACGTGTCTGCTGATTCAGCAGACCGAGCTTACTTATTCTCGCGGCAACCCAGCTGAGACACACTTCTTTGTAACTTATTATTCAATCAACATCAATTAACCATTTTTCAATTTCATTCTATATTGTAAACTTTTCAGTTCAGTATTAAAATTGTTTTTAAAAAGTCGTTCGTGCTTCGAGTGATATAACAAATTGGCGCAGTCGGTAGGATTCCTTCACATCCACGGAACAAGGACAGCCTAACCGAGGGTGTTGGATCCTAATCCTCCAAAGGAAGAAAACCTGCAACTCCATCTCTACTCGAGAAATCAACTGTATCGACTTCAAGAAGCAACCAACTCGGAAGGACGGTCTCTTCAACAGCCGAAAAACACGCGCACGCTAACTTCGCTGGAGCAACGCTTGTGAAGCCGGATTTCATCCTCCGAATGAAGATAATTTACTGGTGAGAACAAAATAGAATCATCCCGTTATTTTCAACAATTTTTCAAAATTTCAATTTTCCATTTATAAAAGTTCTATTGTCAATTCCATACTCTCAAACCAATCATGACTGAAACTCCTCCACATACTTAGCCAACTCCTCCCAACAATGATAATCAAGATTTTAAACCGTATAAATTAAGCGAAATTTTCTCTCTTATACCGGAATACGATGGCGATCAAATTTTCTTGTCAACATTTATGAATGCGTGTAATAATGCTTACCGCATGGCCGTACGTGACCGAAAGGTACTCACAACCCTCCATATAAAAAATAAATTGAGAGGCAACGCCGCAGAACTATTAAGTTCTCGAAATCCTCAAACGTGGGACGAAATAAAACTTTTATCGAAACAATATTTTGGTGATAGTCGTGATTTAGCTTTCCTAATACAAGATCTTTAACGTATCCATCAGATGCCTGGAGAATCACCACTAGTTCTCATTAATAGACTTCAAACACATAACGCGAAAATGCATGCCGCTATTCAGAAACAAGTGCTAACTCCTATGGAAAAACAATCGCAATCAAAATAGAGTCTATGACTATGAACACCTTGCTCACTGGACTAGATCCGGAAATAGATCAGATCAATTAGATCAGGAAACCCGATTTATATACGGCAACGCAAAGAGTAAAACGCGAACTTCAGTTAAATTATTTTCAGATTCAAAAGTTTCCTAATTCAAGAAATAATCCAAATACGAATCAAAACCAAACTCGTAAAAATATGCCGCCACAAAAAGTTTGCAATTATTGTAAACGCCAAGGCCAACAAAATTTCCGACCAAATTTCCAATCTAATTTTCAAACAAATTCTCAACAAAATTTCAGACATAATCTGCCTCAAAGACAACGCAATTTCAAAATCAAAATAATTCGCAATCAAGACCATCAATATTTAGGCCAAATCCAAATTTCAATCAACAAAGGCCTTCAGCTATTCAACCAAACCAAAACTACCAGAGACCTAACCCACAAAGAACCCATTGTGTGAATTACGACCACACAAACTACGAATATGATAATTATACAGCTAATTAACAAGAATCAGAAAGCTTTGAAGCAGATGGTTATACTGTTAACCATCAAGACTACCAAAACTATAGTTTCTACAATAATTATCAAAACCAATACCAAAATCAATACCAAAATCAATTCGATGGAATGAATGATTACTATCCTGAACAAAAAGATGGCCAAAACCAATACGATCAGGATTTTCAGTTGAACGCTACACCGAATGTCCCTCCTATCGAACAGAATTCAGATCCTATGATGAATCGAGTCACAACGCAAATTCAAACAATGAATTTGGAAGATTTCAATCGAAACCTGAACTTCCCAGAACACAATTTTTTGTAAATCCTTCATTCACAGTTAACTCGAAAAACCTTTATTGTCGCGTAGTAACGTTAAATACTACGGCGCCTCCACCATGTCGCGTAGTATGGTTACTACTACTAGGGCACCCCTTGTCACATGCAAGGGCGGCCCGTTTGGGGGTTTAGCTTGGCAGCGAGATGGGAGATTAAGTACGATTGACCACTATCAGCATTGTAGCAGAAAAACAATGCATTTCAATAGAACGAACTAACAATTTATTGAAAGTGTATAAAAAGGGTCAAAATCAAATAGTGAACAAAGTGAATAAAAAGTGAACAGTGAATAAATTAATTTAGCGAAATGTGAATTAAATGTAAGTTAGCAAACATCCCTGGACTGTAATTGACAAAAAGGGGCAACACACAATTGAAGGGCGCACAAGGTAACAATAGACATTAGTACTTACATTATGATTACTGCAAATTCTACCGCCCTGGTCGAGGAGATGTGTCTGCCCATATTCACCTGGTTAGGGTTGGTACCCTCGTGTCGGTGGAATCACCGCAAAGGGCCATCGGTTTTCCGCACTTCACCGATTGATCATTGTGGCCTGACTGACCAAGAGTGAATCTCCTGATATCACCGTTTGAGAAGTGTATATCACCGATTCTTGCAGATTCAGCAAATACTCACTTCTCGCCCGGGTCTAACGGTTATATTTTTGATAGCGCAAGTTTTGGATCTTGACCCAATTGAGAACCAAACTTTGCTTTATAAATAATAAACTATTATATTTGAAATCGTGAGCTGATTGAATTAATAAACTGCCTTGAACTAAATAATTATTGTTGGATGTTTCTCAATTTGGAATAGATGAATTGATCGATTCGAATTGTGATTTCCACCCTGATATACCGAGCGTGACACATCTCCCCTCCCCGGAAAAAGCTGGCCCCCAGCTTTGATTTTTCCGAAGAGATATAAATACAACATCATATATGTTAAACAAACATCAAACTATCCTAGAGATAAAATCTAAATGAAAATAAGAACGTCACATCATCATTATCCTAAAATCATATACAACAATCAGGAGCACTTCAAGTTCCACACACAACCTGAGTCCGGCACTGTTTTCTGTTCATAGTAGTTCCTTTCCTGCACTCTCGCATGAAGGTGGTTTCGGTTCGTTCGCAGCGCTGCTGGCGTTGCAGCGTTGCCGATGTGATGATGGGTCGCAGCGCGGGTCGCTGCAGGTCGCTGCTGGTTGGCTGCATGTCTCTGTCGCTCTGTGCCAGCTGATCCTTAGGAGTCCGTGCTCTGTTGAGGTTTTCTGACTTGTGACATACCGGCTCCACATGACATTTATTGTCCCGTCAATGGTTTGTTCCATGGTCCCCATGCGATCCATGGCATCGATCGTCGACCTCGCGGCATTTATGAATTTGCCGAATCGGCATTTTCTTCGAGCCAGTTCATGACCGATTCTCTAATGCTTCCGGCTTTACATGTATCGAATTTCTTCTACGTTTAACGATTTTATTCGAGTACATTTGTTCGGTTCGGAAAAAAATGCGTGTGTGATAAAGGACATTGTGTATACCTGGGATTATAATTTTCTTCTCGGTACAACTCCTTCCATAACTGTATATTTTTCCCGGTAAGTGAGATAATGCTCTCGTGGCATTTAACCCAAAAAATATCTCCTTCCTAGGTAGCTTCTCGTGGACATTCTGCCACGACTCTGCTGAGTTACTTTGGTGCCTTCGAAGCCGATTCTGTATCATTTGTACAAGTATACAGATCTTGGGAAATCCTGGTAAGTCATGCTGCTGTACCTTCTTTTTCTGAGTCCTTATCACTTATCGCCCACACTTATCTTGAAATTACTTTTTAGGTGCCATCGTATGTCTCAGTCATCAGCCTTCAGAGCTTTCAGTCTCCTTTCCTTAAGACGACATCACTTGTGAAACCTCTCCCTCATGGACGATGCTCTAGGTGCAGATCTGTTAGTGCCTTGCTCTGATGTGTGGTCTTTGGCTCACATGAAACAGGAAGAAAAAAATATACCGCAGTGAGTATTACAAAAATATCCTAATATAATACATTGTCTCCTTAAAAGTTTTCTTATAGATTAATGATCTCTAATAATGTTTTCCTTTTCGGAAATGGTATAAACTTATTCTTCAACGTTATTTCCATTATTATTATTTTTATACTCAAAACTCTTGATATCCCAATTTCTTCATAATGATTATCTCTCCTATTATTTGATGATATTTCCCTGAAGTGATAAATTATACGAACGTTTTGATTTTCTCAATTAATTTGATGATTATTCCCTACTCTCCACCACAAATATTTATCACATTAATTATTTTTATTTTCAATTCTTCTAGGTAATTGACAACTAGATTCCTTATTCTCTCATATCACCTCATAAAAACTCATATATACTCCATAGTACCATTATATACTCATACTCATCATTAATCTATAACAAATAACATGTGGCACTAAAATCATCACTGCCATTATTTCTCTCATATTATACATATGTATATACCTCTGCTAAATAAAGGGTGAGCATTCACTGAATTATCAGCATCTTCCATGCTCTCCTTACACAGGGTTCCAATAATTCTCGACATATTTCATCCTATGTCCTCTTTGTGACATCCTTATTGTGTCATTGTACTTTCAAAATATCATTTATAAATAAGGCTGACGTTCTCTATTACCTAGATTTCCTAGGTTGATTTTCTTTTTATCTCTTCATCCCATGAGGCATTCAATTCAATTAAAGAAAAAAATACATATCTCAAACTGATGAGTCGTCTCGGATTATCACAATATACTTTATTAACTTCATTCACATTTCTATTGAAAACAAATTTTTCTCTTCGTATACTTTCATTCATGAAAAAATTCAAAATACCGGGAGAGTAGGAATTGTCATATAACTCTAAAATTTATTCGTTAGGTTCTTCCTCCAGAGTTATTATGTTTGAGCGAAAAAATCAACAAATGAATGAATATCAACAGGAGAGTTTAGAAATAACGTATCAGAATTTTTTTTTCTAGTGTGAATATATTATCCTGGTCCTCATTAGGTGTTCTTCACAATAAACGACTAGGATAAAAAGGTTTGATCAATATTAAATTGAAACAAATGCGAAAAAAATACTAGAACTTGAATATATATCATAACTTCCTTTTATGCAGATACACCTTTCATGTTTACCATTGCAGAGTAGGAATTATCTATGCTAAACCTCTGTTTTTCCCCTTTTCTATTTGAAATGAATTTTCAGAATCTTCATAATCTCAGAATATTTGTAAATTGAGTTGTTAATTCTTCACGTGACAACATATAATTGGCAGCATCCTACTGTGTTTCTTTTTGACTTATGGGTAATTTATTTCGAATAAGAGTTAGGTACGAAAATAATTCAGGATTGCTAACATGATCGAGTGTTATTCGTATATCTTGGTCATTCAATTGGTATTCATCGATCACTTATTTTTATTTATACATCGTAAACAGATCGTTATCAATTGGTCTTTTCGAAACTTCAATTTTCAATCTTTTTTTTATAGGTATATACATGCATGAATCTCATTTTATCGACACTCGTATTATTTTCAATCAATCTATCCATCATCAAAAACTAATCTTGTTCACTTGAATATCTAAACACCAGAATACATATCATTATTTCATATTGTGACAGTTTTATGAAAAAACAAACGAAATTCTCATTACGCAGTAATTATATCATCTTATTGGCATATTTTCTTTTCTCCCTCGTAACTTCCAGACTATACTTCCATATATTTCATCATTATCATATCATATATCACATCATTTCGTGATAATATTCTCAATAAACACAAATCGGGGGCAGACGTTCAATCAATATTTCTGATCATCTTCCACGTCTCCCTCCTAAAAACTCGCCTATACCACACAGGCAATTCGTCAGTAATAATATACACCTCAAACTCATCTACGGACAATAAAACTTCAAAGGCAAACGTTCAACCTATACTCAGAGGTCATCTTCCACGTTCCCCTAGGATAACTCGTCCATATAACATAAATGGGTAACTTTAAAAACATGCCATGTATTTGCAAAATATTTACTGCATTATTCAAACTTGGTTTTAATCTCCTCAAATCATTTGTTCTCGAATCAATAAGCTCATCGCAGCATTAAATTCAACTAGTAATTATTAAGCCAACTAGCCCAAATAAATCCATAAAAGTTATTCGAATATGTATTCTGGCAAATATTAAACTCAAACTCAAAAATGTTTTTATACTACCTCGTATCTACCTATTCCAAAACAATGGAAATCCATACTAATTTTATAAATTTCGATATGATACCTCTCATTCCAGAAATAACAACTGAATAACCAATATTTTCTTTGTTGGAAATCATTTAAAAAACGAATTGAAGCACGATTTTTTATTTCACATTAAGAAACATCTCATGATCATGTCTAATTTCCTCTCAACTTTTTACTTCATTCGTTTCTAATCCTTCATTCATTCATTTTGATGAAATAACATATAGTACTTATATTATTATTAGTAAATATTTTGAATCGTAGAAACAATCAGATGTAGGTGCGCCAAGCTATACGAACTCACGGAATCATATTACGGTACCGAGCAAAACTATATGTCAGCGAATTCAAAATTCTTTAATAGTGACAAGGTCGTGCGGATTAGTTGTTGTCGTATTTTTATAATCATAATATTGCAATATGATACTGAACGAATAATTATTTTTTTCTGATTTGTGAGCCATGAATAAGTGGATCAATTTCGAAGAAACTTTCTATTCAATATATTTCAATATGGAAAATGTTAATTCATCGAATTCAAAAAACAGTTCACTCACGAAAAAAATTTCAGGTGAAAATTAGATAATTGAATCTCGAAATCAACTTGTATATGTTTGGCCGAAATATTTTACTGGAATACTAGTTATTGAAAATTATATGATTGAATCTTCAAAATAATGGGCACTAAGCAATCTGAAAAAGATTACGATTAGGATTAATTATATAACTATATATTTAGGTGCAGAAAATTGAAACAAGTCATGAAAAGAAGAAAATGATTTTCAATAGCATTATTTCCTCTTTAAAACACCCTAGCCTGAATTTCTTCATATTCAGGGGAGGAAAAACTAGCGTACTAAAAATTATCATCATTATTTTGTTAAATCCAGGGATGTGCATGATATATAACTATCTACAGTATACAAGAACAATGACAAATATTGATATATGAAATTATGTTCTAAGATTCAAAAACCAAAATTTCAATATTCTTCAAATGATACTTGAATTTTAACTGCATATTCCCTTTAAACATCTCAGTTTTGATTTCTAAAGTTTTCCTGGCTTTTTCCTTTTTATTTACAGAATAATACTATAAAAAAAATATCGAATTTATTCATTGAAGACAAAGAAAATTGGAAGTCAATCAAATATACGTACTTTTCTGCTTAAAAATGTATGTTATTTTTGATATCCTGCTCCAGGAAGACCAAAAATCAGCCTGCAGTGTGTTCTGACATTTGTTAACTATTAACTCAATAGGAGGAGTTGGATAGGTAACCCGTCATAAACAGCACAAGCACATATTTTTTCTCTACCTTTCGCACGGTTTGTTTAGGAAAAAACTGACAAAAATAAACCTGATATTCTAAAATGACTTTTGCTGATTATTAACCCTATCGTGGAGTTGAATAAACAGTCCGTCAACTAAAGCACAAGCACTTATTTTATGCCAGTTTCTCAAAACACCCTATATAGATTAATCTTTGTACTCATTTAACTAATTACAGATTTATGAAGAACGAATATTTTTAGACAAATTCTATATGAAATACCTTATCAATTAAAAAATCAACTATAAACTTAATAAATTGTGTAGAAATATCTTTACATCATTTAAATTCGAAATGAAATTTACTTTATGAAAGAATAGAAAATTATTTTGGTCAAGAACTAATGAATTTGAATTTACTTTTCTCCTTTTAGGTACATTATGAAGAATGTAACCTAGGGCAATCGAAACGAGGCGCCTCCACCATGTCGCGTAGTAACGTTAAATACTACGGCGCCTCCACCATGTCGCGTAGTATGGTTACTACTACTAGGGCACCCCTTGTCACATGCAAGGGCGGCCCGTTTGGGGGTTTAGCTTGGCAGCGAGATGGGAGATTAAGTACGATTGACCACTATCAGCATTGTAGCAGAAAAACAATGCATTTCAATAGAACGAACTAACAATTTATTGAAAGTGTATAAAAAGGGTCAAAATCAAATAGTGAACAAAGTGAATAAAAAGTGAACAGTGAATAAATTAATTTAGCGAAATGTGAATTAAATGTAAGTTAGCAAACATCCCTGGACTGTAATTGACAAAAAGGGGCAACACACAATTGAAGGGCGCACAAGGTAACAATAGACATTAGTACTTACATTATGATTACTGCAAATTCTACCGCCCTGGTCGAGGAGATGTGTCTGCCCATATTCACCTGGTTAGGGTTGGTACCCTCGTGTCGGTGGAATCACCGCAAAGGGCCATCGGTTTTCCGCACTTCACCGATTGATCATTGTGGCCTGACTGACCAAGAGTGAATCTCCTGATATCACCGTTTGAGAAGTGTATATCACCGATTCTTGCAGATTCAGCAAATACTCACTTCTCGCCCGGGTCTAACGGTTATATTTTTGATAGCGCAAGTTTTGGATCTTGACCCAATTGAGAACCAAACTTTGCTTTATAAATAATAAACTATTATATTTGAAATCGTGAGCTGATTGAATTAATAAACTGCCTTGAACTAAATAATTATTGTTGGATGTTTCTCAATTTGGAATAGATGAATTGATCGATTCGAATTGTGATTTCCACCCTGATATACCGAGCGTGACATTATTACATCAAAGACGCAACGAATAAATTCAAAATTTTAATAGATACAGGTGCCGGACTCTCAATTTTCAAGCCCAAAACTTGCGAAAACTATTCTCGAAGATTTTCAGAAAATATTGTGATTCAGGGTATAACTGATCAAAAATATTGATTAACGAATCCGTATTGATTCCATTCACCGATGATGACCCCCATAAGTATACGTACACAACATAGACATTGACTTTGACGGACTTTTAGGTTCTGATTTTCTTGAACACTACAAATGTATCGTTGATTTGAAAAATAAACAACTCATAACTAATTTCAAGACAATACCACTTTTCTAAGTGAACGACTTGGAACCCGAAAACAGAATTTCACATCAGAATCACGAATTTGCAAACAAAATTTCACTTGAACCGCGAACCGAACAAATTGTCAAACTTAAATGCAATTAATGTAATACTGACGCTATACTGGTAGCTCAGGAAAAGCAAAAAGTTAGACTTCCAAATGCTCTGGTCAAAATTAATGAAAATGGCGAATTTTTAACTTCAGTATTGAATGCCAATCCGATGTCAATATCAATCGATTTCAATGATCTTCAGTTAGAATCGATTCAAAATTTCAGCCTCAACAATTTTAACGTTTTTGAGAAAAATATACCGTCAGACAGAACAAATGACATATTAAACCAATTACGTTAAGAACATTTGAACGAAGAAGAAGTGGAACTAGTTACCAACCTCTGTTTAGACTTCTCGGACATATTTTACCTAGAAGGTGACAATTTGACATTTACAAACGAAGTTAAGCACTCCATCGATACCAAAGATTCAAAACCCGTGTTTACCCGATCCTACAGATATCCACAAATCCACAAGGATGAAGTGAAGAACCAGATGTCTAAAATGCTCGAACAAGGCATCATACGTCCTTCGATTTCACCATGGTCATCCCCAGTTTGGGTAGTACCCAAAAAGCTCGACGCTTCTGGTAAACAGAAGTGGCGTGTTGTTGTGGATTACAGAAAGTTAAACGAGCTTACTGTAGATGACAAATACCCTCTTCCTATGATTTCGGATTCACTTGACCAACTTGGCAAATGCCAATACTTCACGACCCTTGATCTAGCTTCCGGATTCCATCAGATCGAAATCTATCCGAAGGATATTTCAAAAACTGCTTTCACAGTGGAGAACGGTCACTATGAATTCGTTCGCATGCCTTTTGGATTAAAGAATGCCCCCTCCACTTTCCAGAGAGTGATGGACAACATTCTCCTCGGTATTCAGAACGAAAGATGTCTCGTGTACATGGACGACATCATAGTTTACTCCCCCACTATATACGACCATATTTCTCGACTCACTGAAGTGTTTAAACGTCTTCGAAATGCTAACCTAAAAATACAGCCAGATAAATGCGAATTCCTAAGAAAGGAAGTAGCATATCTTGGTCACTTGATCACGAGTGACGGAGTCAAACCGAATCCCTCGGAAGTTGACTGTATAATAAATTTCCCAGAACCGAAGAACCAAAAAGAAATCAAGTCATTTCTTGGTCTTGCCGGATATTACCGTAGATTCATTTCTAACTTTGCCAAGATTTCAAAACCTCTCACTAAATTGTTACAGAAAGATATTCCTTTTAATTTCGATTCACATTGCAAAAATTCATTCGATAATCTTAAACAAACGCTCATTTCAACTCCGATACTCATCTACCCAAATTTTGATGACACTTTCCTGCTTACCACGGACGCTAGTGCATTCGCTATCGGCGCTGTACTATCACAAGGTCCCATTGGGAAAGACCTACCCATTGCATACGCCTCTCGCACCCTTTGCTCAGCAGAATCTAAGTACTCGACGATCAAGCGCGAGCTGCTTGCAATTGTGTGGGCTGTCAAACATTTTCGGCCCTACCTATTTGGTCGAAAGTTTAAATCAATAACCGATCATCGTCCTCTAACATGGTTATTCTCGATCAAAGATCCTGGCAGTCGTTTAGCTAGATGGCGCCTCAAACTCGAGGAATACGACTATGAAGTCATATACAAACCAGGAAAAAACAACAAAAACGCTGACGCTCTTTCTCGCATAAAAATTAACCACATCCAAGAATGTGTCGCTTTTCATTCAAAAACTTTATGTCTGCCTTCAAACGAAGAACACTCCGACATCGAAATCATCGAAGATCCTATCGAAAAACCCCTTCCTGAAATACCCGAAATTCCAAAACCAAATGAAGAATCTTTGAACGAAACCGAAATAACAATCGAGAAAATACAAGACGAATTCAACACATTTACAGATCTTTATAGGACAAAATCCCTATATAAAGTGAAATACTCTCAATGTAATATACTTGACAAATCTAACAGACACATTATTCTTATGCAACAGAAAAATCTGACACAATTTCACTATAATGTAATTGACGACCTATTCGAAGAACATTACGATTTCCAAAATCTCAAAATCAATATTCTTTCTAGTAAAACAGTGAAAAACCGTAAATACTACCTGATACCCTTGACATACGACCCTGAATCGGTGATTGAACAACTCTTTTTGACTTTGTATAAAAACCAAAATGAGTTAAGCCCCTTGAACTGGTATTGTATTGAAGACAACCCCGAATTGCCACTACTGCTTTGTTTTATATTTGCTGAAGAAGAGAATATAAGATTTAAAGTTTGCCAAAACGTAGTGACTACCCCAGATCAAGAAAAAATACCGATTAATTTGAATCAATACCATAAAGGAAAGACTAACCTACATCGTGGTATTAATGAGACTTTAAGACGAATACGACAAAAATATAATTGGGACGGTATTACTAAAGACGTTGAGAATCTAACAAAAAAATTTCAGATATGTCATAAAACCAAAGTCTGTAGAAAAAACCTGAGTAACCCACTAGTCATAACAGAAACACCACATACCGCTTTCGAAAGAATAAATATAGACATTGTTGAAGTTCCAAATAGAAATTACGCATTGACTATCCGAGATGAACTTACGAAATTTACACAAGCATACGCATTACCTGATAAATGTGCAAAATATATCGTGAATATTTTGCTATTGTATATCCAACACTTTGGAACCCCTCTCCGAATTCACTGCGACTACGGACGAGAATTTGACAATACCCTGTTAAAAGATTTATGTTCGTTGTACGACATCAAAATTTCCTTTTCTAGCGTAAACCACCCGCAATTCAATGGTTCAATTGAACGATTACATGCCACACTTTTAGAAATGATTCGTGTCAATATGGCAGAAAATCCTAATGAACATCCATTCAACATTCTGCCTTATGCAATTATATGCTACAATGATTCGACGAATAAAACTCACGGTTTTACCCCGCATGAGTTAGTTTTCGGACATACGGCAAGTAGGCCTCCCGAAACTTTTTACAATCAACAAGCTCTAATTTCAAAATACGTAAGAGACCTGAACAACAGAATCTCCTATTACTACAAAGTAGCTAGAGAAAAGACAAACCTGAAGAAAGAAAAAGCGAAAGAACGTTTTGACAAAAATGTATCAAGTCAGACAGAATACGAAGTTGGACAAAAAGTATACATAAAAGAATAACAAATCAAGGATAAACTACAAAACAAATTTAATGGTCCGTTTGAAATCAAACAAGTTTTTCAAAATTCCGCAATACTACTAAATCCAAGCACTAATCAAAGAACCAAAGTCAATTTCGATAGAATGATACCATATTCTGAAGATTGATTTATTTTCAGTTTCACCCTGCTGTTCGGATCAGCAGTTTGTCAATTCAAAATAACACCAATCAATAACACTCTTGGCGTATACTACCACGAAGATGACGACATCGTATTAACAAATGACCACTGGACCTTACTCGTTCATAGAAACATATCAATGCTTCGAACAGTTTACGAACGAAATGCCAGAATACTAGACATTATTTTGGAAACAGTACAAACAAAACCTGTACCTTAGACAGCCACTATATTCAGTATTTTTCGATCTGAAGTAAGAACGCACATCGACTTTCTTACACAAATTTCAAAATCAATCAAATTAAGGCCGAGGCCAAAATTATCTGTCAATTCACGAGGGAAGTTATGAGACTACGATCTTTTATAATCAATGAATAGATTAAAGCAATACTGATTTTTTCGTTTTGTTGTTTTTGTGTGCTTTATGGATACGATCAACACACTGTTGTATTACATTTTTAATTGTTTAAGTTATGAGTTTAAGCTAGATATGCTCGATGGTATGAGCTTTTTTTTTTTTTCTTTTTTTCTCTTCTTCCCAGATGAAGTACTATTTTAATTTATTTTTTTAGGAACACTGAACATCACCAAACTCTTGTTATACATTATATTTGTAAGAAACAATAAATGAAATGAATGAATGAATGAATGAAATGAAAACTCGATGAAATATCCATAGACACGAAAAGATACAAACGTGGACTTATAGACGGAATAGGTAGCATTTTCAAATCTATCACCGGTAATCTCGACGCTTCTGATGGCGAATATTATTCAAATATTATAAATTACATAATGATCAAAACCAATTAGAAAACATTCTTAAAGACCAAATATCAGTCACCATGTCTGTAATCAAAAATTTCAATACGACTATTCGAAAACTTCAAATAGACGAAGAAACATTCAACGAAGATATTCGAAAAATATATGCCACTATTAACGAAATGAACCTTGGAATTGATTGATGCCAAACTCAAATTCTACGATATTTGCGAAAAACTCATGGAAAGTTTTGTGTACCTTGAGGCAAGTATAGACGATATTATAAATTCAATTACTTTTGCTCGCCTGAATATTATACATCCTTCATTAATAACAACAGATCATTTAGTGGATGTTCTATTAGAAATTTCACAAAATTTGCATAACAGTAATTTACCTCTTCCTGCAAAAATAGCTGTAGTTGCCCAAATTCTGGATATCATCGAACTACAAGCATTCGAAACAAATAATGACATTGTTTTTATATTGAAAATTCCACTCATTGATTCCCAAAAATACCACCTTTACCGATTATACCCAATTCCTATACTTGACAACAGAACTGGATTACACCATGTCCTCTCAATTTCACAAAAATATATCGCAAAAAATGAGGATTCTTTGATGTTTGTACCAATTAACGATTTGAAGAACTGTAAAAATATATCTCCTGGGACTAAGATGTGTTCCAATACATTCGCATACCCAATAGACAATAATGCTCTATGCGAAGTTCGTATCCTGAGAACACATAAAATGCCAGACAACTGTCAAAGTGTCCTCATACTGAGTCAAGGATATAAAGTACAGGAACTAACCGAAAACCAATGGTTGGTGATCGTTTCCGAACCACTGCGAATATCAATAAATTGCCCAAAGAAGAGAACAGAAACTGCAACCCTGTTTAAGAATTCTGTAATCAACCTTCAAAATGAATGCAATGCTTTCATTGGAGATACGAAAGTCCAGTCTAGTTCGACGAAGACACTTGATGTTTTATACGGAACATACCCAATCGAAATTCCGTATGAGTGTTGCAATGATCTGCCAAAACGAATAGATCTACCAAAGTTGAAGCTAATCGAATTAAGCGATTTAAATGTCGATGATTTGGACATTGCCAAACAGAAGTTAGACTCGTATTCCAAGACGTTGGACGACCTAATTCTTCAACCGTTTGTGAATAAAAATATATCTTGGTTCACATATTTCACCATAGCCCTCATCGTGGTCCTGATTCTTCTATACATATCCATATCCATCCGAACCACCGACGCCTCCACCCAGAGGAAGCCACACCATGAGAAGCATTCGAGCGATGTTTCCAAGAAGACGACCCGACGTAACAACCCCTACACAGCTAGAAGAAGAACATGAAGTCTCCATCATCAACCCCGACTCCTAGGAATCCATTTCCAAAAGCTGTTGACATAGCAACATCTTTTTCAAAAGGATGGGAGCTGTTATATCAAGATTCTCGCTGAAGTCATCATCTCACAGATCTCAGGTTACTGCTGAATCCAAAGTCAAGCAGTAACCAAAGCTGCACGAGGCTGCTTCCTGAGGATGCTACACGTGTCTGCTGATTCAGCAGACCGAGCCTACTTATTCTCGCGGCAACCCAGCTGAGACACACTTCTTTGTCACTTATTATTCAATCAACATCAATTAACCATTTTTCAATTTCATTCTATATTGTAGACTTTTCAGTTCAGTATTAAAATTGTTTTTAAAAAGTCGTTCGTGCTTTGAGTGATATAACATTGATATCAACAAACACTGTGTCCAAGATATGGAGGGTCAGGATGGATATTTCCTATACGATAACCCAGATAACACACATAAATTGATGAATGATGATATTCGTGAAGGATCTAGTATATCCTATGGACGTCTATGGGATATGACAATGTGCCCTTTTTGTATATATTTTGGATATCCATAAGCATCTTATAGACGTCTATAATGAATATCATAAGGTATTGTAACGCTTTCTGCTCGGAGGAGCGTTATTTGGCGCTTTAGCTCGGGTGCTATATATACAGATCTCGGGCGCCACCTATATTATAGTGGTAGGTCCACTTGCACCGGGTAACTATCAGTGAAGAAAGTTTAATCCAGGGGTCTTTAGATGTTAACTGTCAAAGTGACATATGTGAAAAGTATCAGTTCCCTGAATCTGGTTGCTTTGGTAATAAGAAAATCAAAACTAAAACTCAAAACTAAATCAAAGAAAATAAAACTACCAATAATAATAAAGCTATTATTATATTCCTCTAATATTTACAATAAATCGAAAACTAGCAAGTACAACTATATACAATATATCCTACTAGATAATATAACCCCTCCCACGGATACTTTTCTCCCGAGAAACAAAATGAAATAATCACGGTGCTAGAATATTCCCGGGGAAACAAAATCAAAAAGCAAAGAAATCAATCGCTATGCGGAGCAGATTTATCGAAACTCTAATCAGGCAAATTCGGATACGGCGGTTTCCTGAGTCTGTCTCAAGGTAGACAGGGATTCCCTGTATTTTGTCCTACCACCCGAATATAATTCGCTGATGGTATGCCAAAACATCCCGTATATTGATTCAAGCAGGGAGTAAAACAACCAGAGACAACTTCAGGTACCGAATAGAATTCGCAGAATCTGAAGCAGTCGCCTAGCATGTACCTAATATCCCCCAGTCCGAATATAATTCGCTGACAGTGGGATAATAGTCACCCTGTACAAGAATGCAAGAACGGCCCTCTCAACTCAACACGGATTATGAATCACCTACTCCTTGCGGTCTCAAGAAGTCGGCTATCTTCGGTTATTAGTTCGCAGTTTCGAACTTCTCTCTCTTCCAGACCACTCAGCTGCGGCTTCAGCTTTGCGGTGCTCCCAAGAGATTCTAGTGTCCAACTTGCGGTCTCAAGAAGGACTGGCGTTTTCGCGTCGCGATCGCGGGTATATCTCCGTTCGCCCCACTCTACTCTCGGTTTGATTCAGTGGGGATAGCTCGAAGTGCGCATCGCTGCAAACTTGACTTGATATCGTCGAACGCCAGCCTCGCTAATTAATTATCAGTAATTTTAACTATCAAATCATGACTTCGCGCTAACTTGATATTTACTAATACACTTCCGGTGTGTGAAAACAAATCGTTACGAAAAAGAACGGAATTCCTAGCACGACATTTACCCAGGATACTACCCGATTACTACTATATACAGTATGTTCAGAAAAATTAAAGTAACTTCGTTACAGTATCATCAAGGGATATCTATAAAATATCCTTGTCTTAGAAGTAATTGATAGTGATGACATTCAAAACAAAAGAAATCAATTAGATCTCATTACATTGAAAATAATGAACATAACATTCAACATTTTAAACATTATCGAATTGGTTGCATCCTTCTCAATTTGCACCAACAATTTGATATCATACCAGATTACGTCCTAACGCAACAGTGCATTACCATTTTCAACCAACTGACCAACTATATATAGGTTCATTCATCATCGTATCATATTTCAACCAAATTAACTTACCGATTAATTTTATCAAGCTATCAACATAAATTATGTTTTTCAATATCTGGCAAAATATAATCATTTATTGCCCTATATCGCAATAAAGATACAGATTTAAAAGTTGCACAAATGCAAGACTAACAACAAGACATCAAGAAACCTGAGATGCGACTCTTCGTTGAGTTATTTAGAAGAAACTGATTTTTCGGAATATCTATATTAAGAGGGGCGTTTCATAAGAACCGTCAAACAGACCTTTTTTTGTTGATACTTTTCTGCCAAACGATCAGTCCAATCGCAAAAACTATTATATTTTCGTGAAGAAGAGAGTTCAACCTAAGTTAAGACAACTTTTGTATGTGCAACTCGTTAGTTGAAGAGATATATCGACGATCGAAAAATGTAAACATTGAAAATTTTTTGTTACAGAATGTGATATGTTATCCTCTCCTACCTTACATATTGGGCCATGTCCTGCCTGAATATTAAGTTTCAAAATGTAATTATTCCAGAGATTTGAGCAAAACAGATTTATTATGTAAAAAATACATACAATAGTTCAGCCTTTGGCTCGTAGATGGCGGAATGGCGGATCGGTGAATGACATGATAAACTACAGTTGAGTGCAGTGTTCTGCAATGACAACTAAGACGTCAAATCTATGTTGATACTCCTGTTTCAATTGTTTCCAAACAAATTAGTTTCCCATGTTTACTCAGTTTAGTCTCCATAGAGATTTTTTGGACTCGATTATCTCATTTTATAGTAGAAAAGTAACATATTTCGATACAATTTATGGAAAATAGAACATAGTAGTTCTTATTAGATAAATAGAAAAAAATTGAATAATGTTGAAATTTTTTGTGGTAATGTTATTTCAGTGTTAACTTTCGGATTCCTGATATTTCGACTGAGTTTTTTTATCAATATATCAGTATACTGATAATAATGAGTGAAAAATAAGTTATCTGCAATAATGTATTTCTTCAAAGGTGAGGAGAAACTGGTATCCAGGGGTGAAAAGGCAATGGTGAGAACATGGTATTTGATCATTAGATCATTGTATTTGATGCTGGTCTCAAGATTTTAATGAGGTCGATCGTTGATCCATGCTAATATTCATAATAAAACATAAAGTAGAGGTGAACTAAAATATATAATAGTATATAGGATACATTGAAGGTTTTGAAATATTTGTTGTAGATCAACTTCACCAGTAGTGAATGAATAAGTTTCTGTTCAAGAGGATAGTTTCTTGGCCATCACATGGCAGCTCTAGCAATATTTGCATACTGTAATGTACGAATTGAACAAATAATGATACAATAATACCTTTATTATTTCACTATTCATCCAAGAAACCATACCTGGTACAAAAATATCCTTTAAACCCTGCAACAAGTTGAGTAACTCGTTAATAAACTCTAAAGATAGAATTGACAAGTTAAATAAAAGTGGAGTGTATAAGCTTGAATGTTCGGATTGCCCAGCTTCTTACATAGGTCGAACTTGTAGACCCCTCATAACTCGTATCAATGAACACATGAAAAATCCTGATAAGTCAGCATTTGGACACCATTTAAAATTTAATAATCATAATTTCAGCCCCAATAGAATTTCTAAATTTTACATCAAATTGATAATAAGAATTACTTGAGACTAGATTTGTTCGAAGAAATGGAAATTTCAAAAGAACTTTCCAACAATGATTACTGTTTAAACACTCAAGTGAAACTTTACAGAGATTTCCTTCCTCTTCACCAAAGGATCATACATCAAAATTAAATTCACATTCTTCAACAACTAATTTTATTTTTATTATGTTGTCCACTTTTGATCACCACAAGTTGGTACTTTATTTTATATTTGACATTGACAGATGAAGTGAATAATTTGTCTATCAATCTACTTGACATATCCACATGATGTGATTACTTGTGAAGTTTTTAACATTTTTAATCTGTTATTTCGTTGAATTGTTTGAGAATTATTATGCTAGCTACAATTGAGATATCTTCAAATTGTAAACTTCCTGTTACCTGACTTGTAAGTACTCTCCATTAGGAAAATATCCAAATTTCAAAACTTCAAAAATTCCAATTGGAATCTCCAATCAGAGTATTTACTTTCAGGAAGCACTGAAGATGACGCAAGTCGAAAGCGCTTTGCAAATTTAAATATATACAATTCACTCAATACAAAAAACCTTCTCTTCATTAATTTTTCGAAGATAAAACGAACCTCCATTTTTTCGTAAATGATCTTGAATACGTTAAATATTCACGATTAATTATTAGAAGGCACTAACATGCAAACTTATTTTGTTTGGAAACAGACTTTTCGGTCTATTCAGCATGCAATAAGATCTATGCTTTTCAAGGTCAATGTGAGTTGTCTCTTTTCTGGTACTCATGGGTACGCACTCAGTGTATACCTTCCTCCTTTTATTACATTTATGAAAGAGAGACAGAAATATACTGATTGCAAAAAAACTCGGCTAGTTCATTCCAATGGAAATTGCTTAGTTTGATTTCAGTGGGTGTTATTCGATAACGCCGAGAAATGCCGAACGATATAGACAAGACATATAGAACAGACTGTCATAGACACATAATTGATGTTTACTCTATGTGGTATTTCAATTTTGAACGCTGAAGTTTCTTTGATCGAGCGTTTATACTTTATAGTTATTCTTGGTTTATTGATGAGTATTCACCCAAAGAATACTTTTAGGTGAGTACTTCAATCTTATTGAATATTGAGGATTTCTGTCAAGTCTGAAATGAAATTCAAGGAAAAATTATATACCAACACAATAAAAGGTATAACACACAGCACAGTGTAAGAAAATTTGCGCTATGGAAAAGAGTAGATGGATCATTCTATAAAAGATAATTGGCCGGTTCGAGCGACATCTCTCGAAATCTGCTATGAGTAGCGAAGATTAATGTTTATAAAGAAATCTGTAGTACTTTCTCGATTCTGAATTTTTATTATGATATGTTCACAGTATGGACATCTATCGAAAATTCCAGCAGCACTGCTGAATCCCTGCTCTTAATCATTTCTGATGATATAAGTGAACTCTGAACAAATCTGTTGGAATATATTCACAGCAACCTTCGATGAATTTCAAACGTTACATCTTCGCGCAACCATAAACTTTATTTTTTCAAATATACCTAGTCATTTACACAATGCCAAAATTGAGATGCACTTTTTGTCCTGAATTCAACGATATACTACACATTATGGTTTGATCACCATTCGAGTCATATTTGATCATCATGAATACATTTTCGAGATACGGACCTGTTTCCGAGAGCAATTGATTTGTTGACCCGACTTTCATAGTCGAAAAGACGAAGTTCTGTGACATTATTTCTTCAATGTTCTTATCACAGGTTCTGTTTGTGAGTAGAAGAAAAATAAAATCGAATGATTTATTATAGTCAACAATATCTTAATGTGTGTATAAATGCATCTTGCACTGATTCAAGATATTGTAATGGAATTCGGCAAAGTAATGAAGAAGTATCGCCAAGATTGAAATGTCCTCCTGTTATAGACATTCCAGATAGCTCGCGATTGTTCGTGAAAGATCTAGAACAGAAAAGGATGGAATATCCTGATGGGAGATATCATATGAACAGAGATGACAGAATAATGACAGTTCCAGAAAATTCTAGAACAACTCAAACGCGATATATATACAGGGTCAGATAATGAAAGAAGTAAGTTGAATACGAAGTCGCAATACGTGAACATCGTTCATAACCTCCAAAATAAATAGTTGTTACTCTCTAATAAGTGTTAGTGTTCGTTGAAATAAATTAGTTAACAAGTTAAAAATCGGTCATCGTTTATTTTACCCACGAAGATCGTAACAATATTGATTAGATTTGATGAGTATATCGAGGAAAGAGTTGGCCCCAAAATTGAACCTTATCTATGGTACCCCACGCTGAACAGAAAGTGAAAATGAGAACTCTTCAACGATTGCAACTCTTTAATTTTTTCAGTGAGATAATTTTCTGACAATAATACAGCCGGAGCTGACCAACCGACGTAGTGTAGTATGGTTACCCAGCAAAGAATTTCAGTTGGCCCAGTACTGTGGCAAGACTGCTTACCAGAAGCAAATGACATCGGGCCAATATGCCGTAAAAAATAATAGCTTCAAGAAGCAAATATTTAGAATTTTATTTCAAATAACTCAATTTGAAATGGTATAATTTTGTGTCGCACTTGCCCCAACTAGGTATTCACATAACTGGAGGAGGAGCAATTTTTCTTTCAGATAAATCTACTTGAAGTATCTACATCATCAACGATAACTAGCAGAGTGGTGTTTCGGATGACACTTAAAGAGCTAAGGTGGCGTCTTCCTTACTCATATACAAGTCTCAATAAGACTTTGAGGGTTACTTTTCAACTAAGTTGGCGGTCAAGAACACTTTCCAAACACGCACTAGTATCTACTACATGAATAAACGAATTCGAGTGTTGAGTCCGGACAGAATAGGAAAATTGTCAACTTTTTTATCTAGCGCGTTTGAATTAATACGAGAGTATGATATAAAAATTAAGGTATTCAAAGATACAAATTTCATGCTTCGATGTAAGGAACATCTCGGATAATTGTAGAGTACGGTGAGAAGATTAGTAGTTACGAATATTCCATACAGCACCGCAGTTAAGATACATGACCATTGGACATTCCATTTTGTTATCATTATTATATTGGTATGTGGAATGAAATTGCTGTTTAATTTGCCTGTTATGCTTGTCCGATGGTCTCCAGAGTATGTTATTATAGATTTTGTAACACCTGCCATCCAGTTCATGACTGTTATTTTTCGCGGAGAAGTACGTGCAGCAAAATTCATAATATGATCGGAGATCAGTAATATTGCTGAACTGGGCTTTCTTGACGAGTACAGGCAGTCCTGTTACTCCTGTTACTCCTGTTATATATTGACCCCTACTTACAGCTTCAACTATACTAGGTGGAAAAAACAGTGAAAATAAAGACTGTAGGGTTTCAGCGATACTCTTTTTTGGCTTTTCCAAAACAAACGATTGCGAATCCCAAAATTGAAAAAACGATGAAATTCTAATGTTTTAGGTGAAACACCCGGTATATTTTCTACTAGAGTGAAGAACTTTCTGAATAAATACAGTGTGTCCACCTTTGGGACTTTCCACCCCTGTAAAATCGTAATTATTTGATCGATTTTGAAAAACTTATTTGTTGGAAAGGTATTTGAAATGTGTATCCAACAATAGAGTAATTATATTTTATGCTGGATTCTGAATAAGGATCACTTGAAATATACATGTAACGATTTTGATCATCATAAAATACAGGATGTCCGAAAATACTTTTTTGTCAATATTGTTTGAAGAAAATGTACTATTATGGTATTTTTGAAGAGGATATGACGATTATTTGGAGAAATAATTATTGCTGTTTTATATCGCGAGTAAAGGTGACTTACCAGAATGACGCACAACAACAATCAGGCAAGTGGTAACATCGTCTGCTCCAAGAATACTGACATTCTCTGAAAATGAAAAATGAACATTAGATTTATTTTCATTCGTGAATTAACTGAATATATAGAATAATGAAGGCACCTTCGCAAACATCATTGCGATCATGAATCATATTAATCTACCGAACCAATATATCGATGATAAACAACGATAACTTTAATTAATTATTTATCGAGAAACTTGAATGATGGTGTGATAGATTGTTGGCGGGCATCATTGATCTGTATGTCTGGAATCAAAATTTCCTACTCAACTGGCATATCTCAATTCCAGTAGAAGTAGAAATATTTCGATACATGGCTTCATTCCTGAAGTGATCATAACTCCAGGTTTAAAACAATCAATCATAGAGAGGAAAAACAGACATATCAACATACGAAAAGCTTTTGATAAGTGGCGCTTGAAAAACATTTTCTTCGTTTGAACAATCGAAGCATGAAGCAAATAATCAATGCAAAACCAATTAGAATGAGCACATAAGGATATTGTCAAGAACTTTAGGCGGGGTTTGCCTAAAATCGTGTGTTTTGTAAAAGTGTGTAAAACTTAGTTGCAAAGCAACTCTCGAAGTCTAATTGAGACTTGTATGAGTTGGCGAGACAGGGACCTTAGCTTTTCAGGTGTCATCCGAAGCACTAAAATTGACGTGGTCATCAACATCAACACTGCGAATTCTCCAATTCAATTTCCATAAAAATTGCATGCAACAATACATTGAGAAGTTACAATGAAGAGCATATTGCTTATACTATACGACATATTTCTATTAACTTTATTCAAATATTGAAGTCGTGATATTATTCGAATTTGAAATAATAAATCATAAGTGAACTTCCTCAAACTATAGCCGAGCAAATACTTGAAAAAGTCTCTTTGTCAATTTTTTTAGATGTCTTAATTAATGACACATTACGACATCGAGACGAGAAATCTCGTCTCGAAGACAATTTCTCGATCTCGATTCGAGACTCTCGAATTTTCGAAAATTCAACGAATCCTGGATATTTCAATTTAATTTATCCATACATTTAAAATATACCTAGATACGGAAGTATCAGTACTGCATCATGAAATTTATGCAAGAATGGTGCCATAAGAATATCCTTAGAAGTAATATACTAATAAGTTTGGACTAACATTTTTAAAGAAAACAATAGAAATACAGTTGAATCCATGAATTCCTTTATGGAATTTCTTTATCCTAAAAGGCCGGATAGTGTAATATTAATTGATTTTTAAAGTAATAATAATCATCCTTCAATTATTCTAATAAAGAAATATAAATAGCATTGGGTAAGATTTTAAAATTATTCTCCGAATTTAATAAAAATATAATGATAATTATTCATAAATTTTCGTGTTTAATAGTTTTCAATAGTTTGAGACGTTTCAGTTCTTTAAGAATATGGAAATATTTGTATTAACCTTTGTACTTTTTATTTGCTTGAGTTCTCACATCAAGACGTTTCATTTCGGATCCGAACAATTATTGTGACATATTTCACCATATCCTCGCCTAGTGAGATTTTTCGAGCGATCCACCACTGAAATCTGCATGTCTTTCTGGAATTAGCCAAATGTGTTTTCGCATATTAGACATAATACATTGCTGAGCCGAATTAATTCACGCTCTCTTGCGGTACTCGGAGCATAGTAATAGTTATTTATGTATTAAGAGTGGGCAATGGGACGCGCAGAATACCGAATGCAGCACTCCCGCTCTTGACTTCTCATTTGAACACCAATCAATATTTTCATGATTTTTTGATCCCATCATGTAGATAAAGGATCAAGCTAGGGAGGATACTATCTCTTTTTTCGAAATTTCGAAAAGAAAAGATATAAAAATATATCTGAACATAGCAAATTTTTAGCCAATTTGGCGAATCAAAAAAAAATATTTCTACATCAAATAATCAATTTTGAGATAGCATCCTCCCTCGGTCGAACCTTCATCTTTCTACACAAAAAAAATCAGATCAAAATATGGATTAGTATCGTCACAGGAAGTCAAGAGCCGAGGCTCTACAACGTCAGAAATACGCACGATTTATCCGATGATATTTGCGCCCCCTGGTGAAACTCAACGAAGTAGATTATAAACACGATACAATCGATAGTACGGGTGATATTATGAAATTAGAATAGGAAATAGAAATTTATATGAATCAGTTTGCTAGGTTTGCTAGTAAATATGGTATATTATATGTATAAAATAATTATACATTGCGTGGAAAATAAAAATATTCTGAATTGTTCACAATGAAAAAATTCTCATACATAATGAGGAATAGGTATGTATGATATTCAAATAAGAATATTTATATATACACCCAGAAGGTATACAATATGAATGAATAGAAACCTATCGACAAAGGTCGCTTCTATTTACCGGGGATCGATTTAGGATTTATCATTGCGATGATTTGAATGTTGAACAGATCTCAATACGTAAAAGTAGAGAGGGAACAGTATAAATATGAAACCGTGTTGTATTTAACATTGTATAACTGAATGATAATTTGCAATCGGGTATTGACACTATATATACAGGATGCTACCTAATGGCATTTTAATATAGGAATTCTTAACCCTTTCATTACGGGAGCCGCAAAAACGCGCTAATTGTTGACTGACGTATAGACGGAAGACGCATATTTACAATGAGCTTGGGATAGCTTTCAATACGGGATTTGCCCGCGTGCGACCATACACACGTGTTTCCCATTCCTTTGACTTCCTCTACAGTTGATTTGGCCATACAATAGCGCGCGTTTTTGCGACAATCTGGTATAGCGCAAATGGCTGTTTAGGTTATATTCACGTAATTTCATTGTAAGTTTTGGAGGAGTTCACATATAATTTGTTTGTTTGTTAGTAATGAAATGAGTCGTAAATATCTGACTGTGGCGAATAACTAGAAAAACTGTTGAATGAAGATGACGATTATCAACATCGTCGATTTTGATTATCATTCCGTGCTTCCAGAATTATCATAAAAAGAATGAATACTGGCGTTAGAACTGTCAGCATCCGAAGAGATTCTGAATATTTTTTACCTAATAAGAGGTTATTATTTCATTCATTATTTTCTTTCATTTATTTCAGATTTGTTGGACCTCATTTCGTGTCAATAATGACATTTTTTGATCAAAATGGAATTCTCCATTCCTTATATATTTCCTTTATATAGATGAAAAATTATGAATAACAACTCCCCATCAAGTGATACCTCAATTTGACAGTTTTCAAAGTGACATCCAGTAAAAGCTTTAAGCACGGAAAACGCATTCTTTCGTGTAGCCTCAAAGTCGGGAAACGCAAGAATGCGCAAGTGCCCTTGACGGGAGACACACGCGTGCGCGAGGCTTCGGGACCCCCGTTCTGAGAGACCACTAAGCGAAAACAATGCCCGTAATGAAAGGGTTAAATCTATTCAAAAAAATATATACAGTATGGTGGAAATGTATGGAATAAATTCATTATCTCTAACGCATATGAATTTTAAGGGAAATCCTGAGACAGGTCGATTTTCATTTTCAAATTGACATCTCTTGATATACATACGGAGTTTGTGACGTCATCCGCGTAGTTGTGGTGACGTCATCGATTATTTTTTAAATAGGAAGACACCCTGTTCAATTTTTTTTCTGGAAGGTGTTTCCATTGTCTATCTGACCATATACGAATATTAGGAAAATAAAGTGATACAGGGTAAGAAAAAATTATTTTATATTTACAAGCTAATAATTATGCTATCAATGTACACAGTTACCTAAATAGGTCGGAGAGGGTAAATCGAATGGCCAACTAGATCTCCTGATTCAACTCCTCTCGATTTTTTCCTCAGAGGTTATTTGAAGAGAAAAGTTTATGTAAGAAGCCGGAAAGATCAGATAATTTGAAAGAACGAATACGAGTGAATATTTCACAAATATATTCAGAAACGATAGCAAAGTTCGAGAATGATTTGTTCTCTGTCTATCACATTGTATTCTTGCAGAACGTCACGAATTTGATTATTTATTGTAACGATTTCCGTTGTAAATATTAAATAAAATAATTTTTTCTCACCCTGTATTACTTTATTTTCCTAATATTAGTATACCGTCAGATAGATAATGAATATACCTTCCGAAAAAAAAATGGACGGGGTATGTTCTAATTTAAAAAAATAATCGATGACGTCACCACAACTACGCGGATGACGTCACATACTCCGTATGTATATCGAGAGATGTCAATTTGAAAATAAAAATCGACCTGTCTCGGGATTTTCCTTAAAATTCATAAACGTTAGAGATAATGAATTTATTCCATACATTTCCACCATACTGTATGTAATATCCTAAAGGTCTAAATTTTGAAGTAGAGGGTGCTGAAGAAGTGAGCAATAACGAATAGCACTCTTTCTCTATAGACTTGTCATAAAGTAAAGTAATCAATATTTTCATGACTTATTGACTTCATCAAGTAGATAGGTGATCCAGCTAATGGAAATACTATTTTATTTTCAAAAATATGAAATACAAAAGGTATACAAATATTCCTGAACATATCGAATTTGGCGAATAATAAAAAAAACACTTTTCAAATAGTATCGGACCTAGTTTGAATCCCTATCTTCCTACAGAAAAAAAATCACATCGAAATATGGACTGGTGTTTTCACAAGAAGTCCAGAGCGCGAATTGTCCGATGATATTTGCGCCCTCTGGTGATACTCCAAAATATGAAGATGAAAAAACGAGTCAGTCAACACAATATCATAGATTGGAACCATAATAAGTATTATGAAATTATTGGTGCAACTAATGATGAATTTGCGGATTTGCATAGGAAAAGCTTGAAATTTTGAAATTCAAAGGTGTAATGAGATCTAAAAACCCAAATGGAGAAGAAAATGATATTGTATTCTCATGTGGAATGTATATGATTCTGAAAATGGTACATATATTTGGACCAACGGGAGATGAATATCCAAAATACAAAATATGTAGTGAAAGCAGTCCTCAAAAATCAAAGAAATAAAAAGTAGAAGAATGAAGGCCTTAGGAAAATATAGTCATTATTCATTATTATTCGTAAATAAATAATATTCATAATAACCTGTATTTGAATGTCTTTGATAATAACCGAGAATATAACTTATCAACGTTATTGAAAGTAGCTCTCAATCTCCCAATCACTCCGTATGGCTATTTTAATGTTATACCTCGTAATTTATATGACTCTTGAATAGCTGTTCATATAAATAGATACAGAATTATCCAAATTTTGTAAGAGTTGCGAAGCATCATGATTTTTTTCAAATCAACAAAATAAGATTTTTTCGATTTAAAGATTGATTTTTACTATTCATATTGATTTTTCATAATTTTTCAAATATGGAAATAATGCACAAATCAATTACTTATATTTTCATTATTCGATTCAAAACGTCGCAACCCTGGTTTTTCATAATGTTTATAGAATACAAATATTCATCATAGGTACCTACCTACTGGTGAATATACCGTCGATTATCAGATAAAGTGTTCGATCCTCGTTCCGCACACATGCAGGCGAATGTATCGCATCTACTCTCACTCATTGTTTGGGACTGTGTGGAGTCACAGGTTTTTTTCAAACATGCAAAATGCTTATTAAAAATAAATTGTTGAATATCCTTTGTAGCATTTAAATGACGACAAATGGTTTGAAAATATAAACAATTGAAGGGGTGTCAGTAATACATTGAACGTGTATTTTTTGAAAACTCGTTAACATGGATTTTCCAAATTGCTCGTTTCAACCATAATAATTTCCGTTTCGTGTAAACTTCGGTAATACCAGAAATGGAATATTATTGAATTCCCGAAATCTAAACAATGTCATTTTTGAAATCCAACCTAAAGAAGTCAGGAAAATATTTTCAGAATCTCAATTTTCAGAAATTGAAAATAAAATCACGAAATTCATAAGTTCATTTTTAATGGGTACCTCCTTTTGAACTTTTTGAAAAAATGATGGTAGGGGATACTGCCCAACTAGACATAGTTCCAAATAGGTATAGACGCCATTTTTCTACTTTCGTCGAATATTTCGGAGAGATTTGTTTGTTCCACGGAAGCATAGTAGTTGTCCTCTGAATGTTTACCGAGTGGCATCTGTCAGTTTTACGAAAAAATTCGATATTCAGTGAGTGATATAAGACAATGCTTGATTCTTTAAAATGTTATATCGCAACTTACGTGTTTTTTTCTTTTCAATTAACATTTGTCTGATTTTTTAATTACAATGCAATTTCCATTATATTATACCATGAAACTTTCATGATAAATCGGATAAGTATACCACAAACGTTTAGTATACACAATGTTTTATGAAGTTATACAGATTTCACATGATGGCATACCTAACCGAAGGAGAATTATCTAACCTATACGATGCCAGAATTGGACTGGAAGAAGGCATAATATGCCATCATGAGGCAGCAATGTGTTTAACTATTATTTTGTCAACATAAAAAAATGAATGGAGTTATTTAATACCAACTCATTAAATAGGTAGATACTTTATTCATACCAATAATGTATATTTTCCTCTCATTTGATATACTGATGAAAGCTCGACTACACATTATGAACACAAATACCAGTTGGCTGACTGTGTGAGGAGAGAGCCGAGCGCCGAGCGCGCGATAATGTAGTATTGTCTCATTAAATAAGTACATGTAGATATCTGCTACATGAAAAATTTTCATTCTGGAAACTTATTTCATCTATTGGCTCAATTTTGTTCGCAGCATGTATACAAAAATTTTCATAAATAAAATTTTTTCTCGATTACTGAAAATTGTCATTCCGAAAATAACAAGTTGAAATTTGCTACAGTTCTAGAAATTGATGAACATGAATTTTTCACCAATATTGTATATGGCAAGAAGCGCTATCATGTATACTTCAATTTGAAAAAAAAATCAGTCCGATCGCTCAATTATTTCCAGAAATATAACGGTAGGAACGATAAAAAACGTGTTCTACAGAAAAATCGTACTTTTTGTGTTTTTTCAGAATAAAAAAGTTCTTGGCCTAGAGAAAATGTCGTAAAAAGTGATTTGGTATACACAATCATCAAGTTGAAGATCCGCAGCAAGTCTGATTTGAATCTACGCCAGTTTTGTTTTCTCGAAAACTGAGAGACAGCATCCCAGTATTACTCGCATATTAGATTATCGAGCAATGCGAATAAAAACGTCAGTCGCGATATCACCCGTACTAGATGAGAAGATCGTTCGTTGAACAAGGATAACCGTTGATTTATGACGATTTGGTAACCGCCCACTGCTGTTTCCTTAAGGCTGGGAAAGGCCAGACACTTTGTCCAAATCCGGGACAGGGGGGGTTTGGAGGAAACAGCAGTGGGCGGTTACCAAATCGTCATAAATCAACGGTTATCCTTGTTCAACGAACGATCTTCTCATCTAGTACGGGTGATATCGCGACTGACGTTTTTATTCGCATTGCTCGATAATCTAATATGCGAGTAATACTGGGATGCTGTCTCTCAGTTTTCGAGAAAACAAAACTGGCGTAGATTCAAATCAGACTTGCTGCGGATCTTCAACTTGATGATTGTGTATACCAAATCACTTTTTACGACATTTTCTCTAGGCCAAGAACTTTTTTATTCTGAAAAAACACAAAAAGTACGATTTTTCTGTAGAACACGTTTTTTATCGTTCCTACCGTTATATTTCTGGAAATAATTGAGCGATCGGACTGATTTTTTTTTCAAATTGAAGTATACATGATAGCGCTTCTTGCCATATACAATATTGGTGAAAAATTCATGTTCATCAATTTCTAGAACTGTAGCAAATTTCAACTTGTTATTTTCGGAATGACAATTTTCAGTAATCGAGAAAAAATTTTATTTATGAAAATTTTTGTATACATGCTGCGAACAAAATTGAGCCAATAGATGAAATAAGTTTCCAGAATGAAAATTTTTCATGTAGCAGATATCTACATGTACTTATTTAATGAGACAATACTACATTATCGCGCGCTCGGCGCTCGGCTCTCTCCTCACACAGTCAGCCAACTGGTATTTGTGTTCATAATGTGTAGTCGAGCTTTCATCAGTATATCAAATGAGAGGAAAATATACATTATTGGTATGAATAAAGTATCTACCTATTTAATGAGTTGGTATTAAATAACTTCATTCATTTTTTTATGTTGACAAAATAATAGTTAAACACATTGCTGCCTCATGATGGCATATTATGCCTTCTTCCAGTCCAATTCTGGCATCGTATAGGTTAGATAATTCTCCTTCGGTTAGGTATGCCATCATGTGAAATCTGTATAACTTCATAAAACATTGTGTATACTAAACGTTTGTGGTATACTTATCCGATTTATCATGAAAGTTTCATGGTATAATATAATGGAAATTGCATTGTAATTAAAAAATCAGACAAATGTTAATTGAAAAGAAAAAAACACGTAAGTTGCGATATAAAATTTTAAAGAATCAAGCATTGTCTTATATCACTCACTGAATATCGAATTTTTTCGTAAAACTGACAGATGCCACTCGGTAAACATTCAGAGGACAACTACTATGCTTCCGTGGAACAAACAAATCTCTCCGAAATATTCGACGAAAGTAGAAAAATGGCGTCTATACCTATTTGGAACTATGTCTAGTTGGGCAGTATCCCCTACCATCATTTTTTCAAAAAGTTCAAAAGGAGGTACCCATTAAAAATGAACTTATGAATTTCGTGATTTTATTTTCAATTTCTGAAAATTGAGATTCTGAAAATATTTTCCTGACTTCTTTAGGTTGGATTTCAAAAATGACATTGTTTAGATTTCGGGAATTCAATAATATTCCATTTCTGGTATTACCGAAGTTTACACGAAACGGAAATTATTATGGTTGAAACGAGCAATTTGGAAAATCCATGTTAACGAGTTTTCAAAAAATACACGTTCAATGTATTACTGACACCCCTTCAATTGTTTATATTTTCAAACCATTTGTCGTCATTTAAATGCTACAAAGGATATTCAACAATTTATTTTTAATAAGCATTTTGCATGTTTGAAAAAAACCTGTGACTCCACACAGTCCCAAACAATGAGTGAGAGTAGATGCGATACATTCGCCTGCATGTGTGCGGAACGAGGATCGAACACTTTATCTGATAATCGACGGTATATTCACCAGTAGGTAGGTACCTATGATGAATATTTGTATTCTATAAACATTATGAAAAACCAGGGTTGCGACGTTTTGAATCGAATAATGAAAATATAAGTAATTGATTTGTGCATTATTTCCATATTTGAAAAATTATGAAAAATCAATATGAATAGTAAAAATCAATCTTTAAATCGAAAAAATCTTATTTTGTTGATTTGAAAAAAATCATGATGCTTCGCAACTCTTACAAAATTTGGATAATTCTGTATCTATTTATATGAACAGCTTTTCAAGAGTCATATAAATTACGAGGTATAACATTAAAATAGCCATACGGAGTGATTGGGAGATTGAGAGCTACTTTCAATAACGTTGATAAGTTATATTCTCGGTTATTATCAAAGACATTCAAATACAGGTTATTATGAATATTATTTATTTACGAATAATAATGAATAATGACTATATTTTCCTAAGGCCTTCATTCTTCTACTTTTTATTTCTTTGATTTTTGAGGACTGCTTTCACTACATTTTGTATTTTGGATATTCATCTCCCGTTGGTCCAAATATATGTACCATTTTCAGAATCATATACATTCCACATGAGAATACAATATCATTTTCTTCTCCATTTGGGTTTTTAGATCTCATTACACCTTTGAATTTCAAAATTTCAAGCTTTTCCTATGCAAATCCGCAAATTCATCATTAGTTGCACCAATAATTTCATAATACTTATTATGGTTCCAATCTATGATATTGTGTTGACTGACTCGTTTTTTCATCTTCATATTTTGGAGTATCACCAGAGGGCGCAAATATCATCGGACAATTCGCGCTCTGGACTTCTTGTGAAAACACCAGTCCATATTTCGATGTGATTTTTTTTCTGTAGGAAGATAGGGATTCAAACTAGGTCCGATACTATTTGAAAAGTGTTTTTTTTATTATTCGCCAAATTCGATATGTTCAGGAATATTTGTATACCTTTTGTATTTCATATTTTTGAAAATAAAATAGTATTTCCATTAGCTGGATCACCTATCTACTTGATGAAGTCAATAAGTCATGAAAATATTGATTACTTTACTTTATGACAAGTCTATAGAGAAAGAGTGCTATTCGTTATTGCTCACTTCTTCAGCACCCTCTACTTCAAAATTTAGACCTTTAGGATATTACATACAGTATGGTGGAAATGTATGGAATAAATTCATTATCTCTAACGTTTATGAATTTTAAGGAAAATCCCGAGACAGGTCGATTTTTATTTTCAAATTGACATCTCTTGATATACATACGGAGTATGTGACGTCATCCGCGTAGTTGTGGTGACGTCATCGATTATTTTTTTAAATTAGAACATACCCCGTCCATTTTTTTTTCGGAAGGTATATTCATTATCTATCTGACGGTATACTAATATTAGGAAAATAAAGTAATACAGGGTGAGAAAAAATTATTTTATTTAATATTTACAACGGAAATCGTTACAATAAATAATCAAATTCGTGACGTTCTGCAAGAATACAATGTGATAGACAGAGAACAAATCATTCTCGAACTTTGCTATCGTTTCTGAATATATTTGTGAAATATTCACTCGTATTCGTTCTTTCAAATTATCTGATCTTTCCGGCTTCTTACATAAACTTTTCTCTTCAAATAACCTCTGAGGAAAAAATCGAGAGGAGTTGAATCAGGAGATCTAGTTGGCCATTCGATTTACCCTCTCCGACCTATTTAGGTAACTGTGTACATTGATAGCATAATTATTAGCTTGTAAATATAAAATAATTTTTTCTTACCCTGTATCACTTTATTTTCCTAATATTCGTATATGGTCAGATAGACAATGGAAACACCTTCCAGAAAAAAAATTGAACAGGGTGTCTTCCTATTTAAAAAATAATCGATGACGTCACCACAACTACGCGGATGACGTCACAAACTCCGTATGTATATCAAGAGATGTCAATTTGAAAATGAAAATCGACCTGTCTCAGGATTTCCCTTAAAATTCATATGCGTTAGAGATAATGAATTTATTCCATACATTTCCACCATACTGTATATATTTTTTTGAATAGATTTAACCCTTTCATTACGGGCATTGTTTTCGCTTAGTGGTCTCTCAGAACGGGGGTCCCGAAGCCTCGCGCACGCGTGTGTCTCCCGTCAAGGGCACTTGCGCATTCTTGCGTTTCCCGACTTTGAGGCTACACGAAAGAATGCGTTTTCCGTGCTTAAAGCTTTTACTGGATGTCACTTTGAAAACTGTCAAATTGAGGTATCACTTGATGGGGAGTTGTTATTCATAATTTTTCATCTATATAAAGGAAATATATAAGGAATGGAGAATTCCATTTTGATCAAAAAATGTCATTATTGACACGAAATGAGGTCCAACAAATCTGAAATAAATGAAAGAAAATAATGAATGAAATAATAACCTCTTATTAGGTAAAAAATATTCAGAATCTCTTCGGATGCTGACAGTTCTAACGCCAGTATTCATTCTTTTTATGATAATTCTGGAAGCACGGAATGATAATCAAAATCGACGATGTTGATAATCGTCATCTTCATTCAACAGTTTTTCTAGTTATTCGCCACAGTCAGATATTTACGACTCATTTCATTACTAACAAACAAACAAATTATATGTGAACTCCTCCAAAACTTACAATGAAATTACGTGAATATAACCTAAACAGCCATTTGCGCTATACCAGATTGTCGCAAAAACGCGCGCTATTGTATGGCCAAATCAACTGTAGAGGAAGTCAAAGGAATGGGAAACACGTGTGTATGGTCGCACGCGGGCAAATCCCGTATTGAAAGCTATCCCAAGCTCATTGTAAATATGCGTCTTCCGTCTATACGTCAGTCAACAATTAGCGCGTTTTTGCGGCTCCCGTAATGAAAGGGTTAAGAATTCCTATATTAAAATGCCATTAGGTAGCATCCTGTATATATAGTGTCAATACCCGATTGCAAATTATCATTCAGTTATACAATGTTAAATACAACACGGTTTCATATTTATACTGTTCCCTCTCTACTTTTACGTATTGAGATCTGTTCAACATTCAAATCATCGCAATGATAAATCCTAAATCGATCCCCGGTAAATAGAAGCGACCTTTGTCGATAGGTTTCTATTCATTCATATTGTATACCTTCTGGGTGTATATATAAATATTCTTATTTGAATATCATACATACCTATTCCTCATTATGTATGAGAATTTTTTCATTGTGAACAATTCAGAATATTTTTATTTTCCACGCAATGTATAATTATTTTATACATATAATATACCATATTTACTAGCAAACCTAGCAAACTGATTCATATAAATTTCTATTTCCTATTCTAATTTCATAATATCACCCGTACTATCGATTGTATCGTGTTTATAATCTACTTCGTTGAGTTTCACCAGGGGGCGCAAATATCATCGGATAAATCGTGCGTATTTCTGACGTTGTAGAGCCTCGGCTCTTGACTTCCTGTGACGATACTAATCCATATTTTGATCTGATTTTTTTTGTGTAGAAAGATGAAGGTTAGTAGAAGGTTTAAGCCGATTCCAGGTCTCCCCCCAAGGTCGACCCCCCCAAGGCCACCCCCCAAGGCCACCCCCAAGGTCGCATCACATATTATGCTTGCAGTACGCCACTGGTGACCTTGGGGGGAGTGGTCTTGGAGGGTGTCCTTGGGGGGTAACCTTCGATTGGGAGCGATTTTGCGTTTGGATGACCTTGGGAGAATACAGTGATCTCGGGGTGGAGTGGCCTTGGGAGTATACGTGCACTCTTTTGAGAGACGACCTTGGCGATTGATGATATATGCGCTCTTTTCGCGACCTTGGGAAGATGTGGAAGAGTTCCTCTGACTCAGAGAGTATGTGACCTTGATGGCTCGCTCGACATCCTACACTCGAGGTCACTCAGTTAGGAGGGGATAACCTTGCCGACTTCTACGTCATCACTCCTCTCCCCTATAAATTGAAAGGTGTGTTCGTTAGACTTCAGTTCACCCATTGCTCTCGATTGTCACACACTCCTTTTTCATTCTCGAAAGTGTACTTTGCATTCGCTTAATTGAAATGTTGTTCTGCAATGCTTGTGCCCAATCCTTTACACGAAGTGATAACCTGCGGCGCCATCAGAAATTGTCGTGTATAGGGAGTGTTGGTCCATCTGCGGCAAAGAAGTCACGATTAGATGATGCATCATCAACATCAGCGATTGGAAATGTGCAAACATGCACTGTATGTGATAAAACAGTTCCTGCAGACAGAATGGCGGCACATAAGAGGTCATTGGAGCATCGTACGAATGCTTGTATTAATCAAGGAAATGGCATATCCGTGATTGAGAGCGCATTCAGATGCCGCATCATCAGTTACAGAGTGGAATGTAGAACTGGAGTATTAGATTATAATACATTTTTTGATGAGAATAGAGCGACTATCATATCATTATTAAACAATATGGTCTCGATTCACCACACCATCAAAGTGAACATGGAAATGTTTGGGAGATATGTGATTGAATCTAAGGATATTCGTGATAATAAATCTTTCATTACACCCAATCATATCATTGATTCTTCCCTCGATCTAGGAGCTTGCATAGATACATTCAAGGAGATGATTGTGAATCTTTCAACGGAATTCGAAGAACGTGATTCTGGTGAGTTCAATTGTGACATTTTAGCTATTTATGCGAACCCATTGAAGAATATTGTCACCTCAATATTTTCTATTGTTACAGGGTGGGCTCTCGAGAAGATATTATTTCTCGAGATAAACATCAATAAATATAGCCCGCTGCGAGGATGTTCCTACTTGAAACTCCCCAGATTCATCGAGAACAAGACGGCGGTGGTGAATGTGATTAATCAGGACGAATGCTGTTTCGCATGGGCTGTGACATCTGCACTATATCCAGCATACAGCAAGCCGTGTGAAATGTCTTCGTACCCGCATTTTTCAACAGTCCTGAATCTGGTGGGTATAGAGTTTCCTGTCAAGGTATCAAGTATACCTAAATTTGAGGTCCTAAACGACTGTTCCATAAATGTTTATGGTTTAGAAAGCGTCTTTGAAAATCAGCAAGTTAAGTATCAAGTGGTTGGCCCACTTCATTATGCTAGAAAGAGAATGAGTAAACATGTTAACTTACTATTGATGACAGATGATTCTGGTAATAGTCACTATTGCTGGATAAAGAACTTGTCTAGATTGGTTTCAAGTCAAATATCTTCGAGAGGTCATAAGAAATATTTCTGTGATGGATGTTTGTTATATTTCTCTGACGAGTCTAAGTTGTTGCGCCATCAACAGACTGATTGTAATCATACTTTTACAACAACACCGTCTACAAAACTAAAAATTGATAAATTTGGTAATGATACACAAGAAAATCTTTTGAAATTTGAGAATTTCGAGAAACAGATGAAGGTACCCTTCGTTATATATGCAGATTTTGAGTCAGTATTGAAGCCGATACATACTTGTGAACCAGATTCGAAGAAATCGTTTACTAATCGAACATTCATTCATGAGCCACATTCATTTGCATATGTGATAAAATGCTCATACGATGATTCCATCACGAAATTTGTTTCTTTTCGTGGCAAAGGTGTATCGAAGAAATTTGTTTCAAGTTTAGTGAATGATTCAAAAAATATATACAATACATATTTGAAGCATATAGTTCCGATGGAGAAATTGACTCGAGCAGAAGAGCTTGATTTTAACAGAGCAACCGAGTGCGGTATTTGTGATAAACCCTTCGAATATGGTGATGTTAAAGTGAGAGATCACTGTCATTTAACTGGTAGGAAGAGATTTGGAGCAGCACACTCAATTTGCAATTTGAATTATAAAATTCCAAATTTCATTCCCATATTCTTTCATAATATGAGCGGTTATGATAGCCATCTTTTTATCAAAGAATTATTTGATCAGAATGAACAAGTAGATTGCGTGGCTCAAACAAAGGAGAAATATATTTCATTCACCAAGCACATCTTGGTTGACAAATATCTGGGAAAAGATGGCCACAATCATGACATATTTCTCAAACTCCGCTTTTTAGATAGCTACAAGTTTCTTCCACAATCCCTTGAAACGTTAGCTGGAAATTTGAAATCGAATCAATTAATTGAAACTATGAAGCATTTCCGAGACCCAATACAATTTGAAGTCATGACTAAAAAAGGTATTTTCCCATATAGCTTCATTACTTCAATGGATAAATTGGACGTTCAAGTTTTACCATCAAAAAATGATTTTTATGATAACCTTTCCAACCAACACATTTCGGATGGTGATTATCGGAGAGCTGAGCTTGTCTGGAACCTATTCAAGTGTAAATCTCTCGGAGATTACTCAGACATTTACTTGAAATCGGATGTTCTATTACTATGCGATGTTTTCGAAAACTTTCGGAAGGTTTGTTTGAGAACATATAAGTTAGATCCTAGCCAATACTTCACAGCACCCGGTTTATCATGGGATGCTATGTTGAGATATACCAAAGTTGAATTGGAATTACTAACCGACATAGACATGATACATTTCTTCAAGAAAGGAATAAGGGGCGGCATTAGCCAGTGCAGCCTCAGATCCCATGAAGCAAATAATAGTTTTCTTCCGAATTTCAATCCAAATGAACCAACATCATTTATTATGTATCTTGATGCAACTAATTTATATGGGCATAGCATGTCGCAACCGCTACCTACTTCTGGTTTCGAGTGGTTATCTTCTGAAGACATTGGAGAATTGGATGTAATGAATGTGGCGGACGATGGTCCATGCGGGTATATCTTTGAAGTGGATGTACACTATCCCGAAGGATTACATGACGCTCATTCGGATCTTCCATTTCTCGTAGAGTCAATGTCGCCTCCTGGTTCGATATCGAAATTATTGAAATTGATTCCAAATTTGTTCAACAAATCTAAATATATCGTGCATCAAAGAAACCTCAAACAAGCTTTGATGAATGGGCTGGTATTGGTGAAAACTCATAGAGTTCTCAAATTCAATCAATCCCCGTGGCTGAAGAAGTATGTAGACCTCAATACTGAAATGCGTAACAAGAGTACCAATAAGGCGGATAAAGATCTGTTTAAAAATATGGTTAACTCAGTTTATGGCAAGACAATGGAGAATGTAGATAAAAGAACTGATATCAAACTGGTTACTCATTGGGATAGTGTCAAAAGAAGGATGGGTGCCAATGCATTGATCGCGCAACCGAATTATAAAACCTGTAAAATATTTCATGAGAATTTTGTAGCGATCCACATGGGTAAAGTAAGGGTGCACTATGACAAACCACTTTATTTGGGTTTTTGTATATTAGATGTGTCGAAAGTCGTCATATATAATTTTCTTTATGAATGTATCAAGAAACAGTTTGCTAGCAAATCACAATTATTATATACTGATACAGACTCCTTGATCCTGAAAATAGAGACAGAAAACTTTTACAATTTCATGAAGGAAAACATAGCGTATTTCGACACATCCAATTACCCCGTGAACAATAAAATGGGTATGCCGATTACGAAATCAGTCGTGGGAAATATGAAGGATGAATTTCCAGATGATCCTATTGTGAGTTTCTATGGAACTGGGGCCAAAGCATATTGTGTTCGATCTTTAGGTAGTGAATTGAAGAAAGCAAAAGGCATTTCAAGATCTGTGGTTAGAACCCAATTAACACTGGATGATTACAAAAATATTGTACAGAAAGGTGGCTTTATCTTCAGAAAAATGAATTGTTTCCGTAGTGATCATCATGATATTTATACGGAAATGAAAAACAAAGTTGCCCTTTCATATCATGACGATAAACGTTTCATTATACCTAACACACCAAAAACTCTACCGTGGGGGCATAATGACATCGAATTCTATAAAGTGAGTCCCGAACAAAATGTGCTTTGGCTACAGCAAGCAATTACTCATGCGGAATCGGACCGAAACAAAAATTCGAACGATAGCGGGTTAGATGGGCTGATAAGACTATTGGAAATGGAACAAACAGGACTTCAATAGATAACTCTATACCCACGCAATAGTGATTAATTTATTTTATGTTTTCCCGGAATGATATTTCATATATCTATGTGTACATATAATTTTTATTTCACGATATTCTATATATGACGTAGATCTCGAATTTCGAATATTTTGAATCATCCTATACAAAGAAGAAGAAAGTGATGTATTATTTATCATATTATATCCGTTTCGAATTGTATCTTGTGAATTTGAAATGTATAATTATTGAATGTATTCTATGATTACTCTATTCCTTTCAACATATGAAGATGGAGATGAATATGTGTATGCAAATCTATTCTAGAATAAAACATTTTCGAGCAACATTGCCTATTATTTCTGTGGAACAAAAATATTCAATAACTTGATAGAGATGGAGTTGAATGGGATATATGTATAAATATATTTTTTGGAAGTGGAGGTGGGGTGGGAAGGAGAGATGCATTCGTACAGAGTTCGATATTCAAGTAATATATAGTTAGTTCACGTCGAGCTGTTGTGGTTGAAGGATGTATAACACTATCGATAAATTTGGTCGAAAGAAGAAAAAATCGATAAGTTTTTCACAAGGGCGCCCAGGAATCGGATTCAAATTCGACAACAGTGGAAATTATGATATGCAGGGTAAACGGCTAGTGAATATTGGCTATCCAATAAATGATGGGGATGGTATACCACTGAAATTCCACAACCTACAAATGTCTGAGATGCAAGAAGCAGTAAACGGGTTGAAGAAGTTCGTCAAAGATTATCCACAATTCTGCCAGAAGGTTCTCACGATGTCACCCGAATTGAATGATTCAATTGTAGCGGTGAATCTCACATCTAAAAGAATAGATGAAACGATATCGAGCTACGACATCAAATTGAAGGAATGTGTTGATAGAATATCTCAATTAGAACGCATGATGAGATTTGTTACTTCCCAACTAAATTAGTAGGTCTCTATCTTAACGTGATTTTATTATACATTGTAGCAAATAAAAATTATAAATCTTATAATTTGATTTTCATTGAATAAAACAATTCCCCATGATCGAAGTTCTTCCCTACCGCGCTGGTTAGGTATTTTTTAAGTTTTTCGGCCCGTGGGGGCACAGGTGTGGTACCTGTGTCAAAAAGTTTTTTCCGGCGGTTTCAATGCCGCACCCGGGTCGAAAAATTTTTTTTTTTTGTTTTTTTTTCCGATTTTTTTTTTGAATTTTTCATTTTTTTTTTCTCACTTTTTTTTTCGAATTTTTTTTTCGAATTTTTCGGAATTTTTTTGAATTTTTTCTGTTTTTTTTTTTGCATATTTTTCCAATTCTGCAATTTTTTTTACTAAATCATCTCAATTTTTCGGAACCACTCATATACATTCTATGGCGACCTTGGGCCACTCTGCAACAAGGTCGATTTGCATCAAGTCAAGGTGAATGCTGGAGTAGGGGGTTGTGAATAGGAGGGGGAAGGGTTGAGAGTGGGGAGTGAGTTGACAAAACCGGTGACGCGCACACCAAATCTTCATTCTGTTAGCAGACGCCGTCTACCACCAGATATTCCTCCTCTTTCGCCAATCGTTATTCCACACTACAGCAGCAAACATGATGAGTGAGTACCTATTTTCATGATTGGCTATTGCCTCATTTGACTTCTTTTTATGTATAAGAAATTGGTATCGAATGTGATTTTTATTGTTTCAGATATGTCCGATGATAGTATATTCAACGATGCCTTCTTCGGGGAAGATGCAGAACAAGCTCTACCCATCTTAAGTGAGTTTATTGTCCTAAAACTGTTCGCTTCAACAATTTTTCATTTTATACTTTGACTATTGCAGATATGGAGAAGAGCTTCAGCGATCTACCAATGGATCCAAAGGACCAGACCGAGTCCCAGCGAGAGTGGCTCAGTGGACAAATACGAGAGTATTTGGAAGGGGATGAAGCATTCACTGACCCATCAGAACAACCTCTCACACTTCCTTCATTGGTTGTTGAGGATATACCCCTTCTCTGCCCTAAAGGACCATCTGAAGCCGGCAATAGCGGCTCCGGGAGTGGAATGAAGAGATCTTCCAAAGGTTTCAAGAGACCTCCGCCATCGCCGATGCCATCAACATCTAAGGGAGTTGGTGGTGATTATGCTCATGATGACGATGGTGATTTCCAATCACCTAAGAAGGGTAGGAAACTACACCTTTCTAAAAAAAGGAAATCAGCATCATCACCGCTGCTGCCACTATCGTCGTCGTCGTCACCATCTGCGAAGGAGAAAGCGGGATCTTCATCAGTCCTTCAAAAATTCCTCAAACACACGAGCAAGGCAAACCCATACCGAGGAGGCGAGATTTCAAAATGGTATAGGCCCCATAAGAAAGTTGCTGCTCCCTCAACGGCTATAGAACGCACGAATCCATCGAGGCCTGAAATAAATGTGATTCGTGTTGATGTTGTACGCCCGGCCAATGGGAATGTACAGCCTGTTGATGATAGCGTGGCAGATACAGCCGACCATAATGCTCGCATTCCCACATCTATTCCACTGCCGCCAAAACAGCTGATCGACTACGTAAAACGGTATGATGCTGATTTGAAGCAATGGAATTCTGGTGTGGATGCTAAGATTGCTGCGAGTAGAAAGAAATGTGAATCTATCTTGCAGCAAAGAGACGCACTGCTTCGACAGTTGGAAGCTGAAGAAAAATTTCAGCGAGACTGTGAAGAAGGCAGAACCCTCTTTGAGCGTTATGCTCGGCTGAATACGGAATTTTTGAAGGATATGTAGTTGTATTTATATTTGAGGCCCATGTATTTAGTTAGGTTTAAGTGATGTATAATAATATTAGGTGTATATGATATGATTTATTTTGTTTATATACTATACTAAGATATTTTGTAGATATTCTTGAATAAATAATATGTGCTAGACAAATTCAGTATCTTCTTCCGCCCGTCTCATGTTCCTCTCGACTTATCTATCCCCACCACTGTTTCCGCATAGCCACTCCTCTTTTTATCGTATATAAATGCACCCGCTCCTCTGAAATCATTCAGTTGAATTTCAACATGAGTTCTCCAAGTGTCATCATTGTACAAGAAGCTGACACCACCACCACTAGGGACGGGAATGAGATGTCATTCACCCGTCGCTTAGCACCACCAGGACCGTGCGATTCGACGACAGCGACGACTGACTTCTCCCTCAACGGACTCATCGAAGAGGTACAGAATAGACGGGGCGCAGAGGGCGTCATCGGAGAGCACCGAGCAGTAGCCGATATGTTCGATGATATGGAGGAAGACATCGATAACTTCTTCAGGGATTTGGAAGTTGGCGTGGCTGAACTAGACGAGGCGTCAAGAGAACGACGTCGACGGCAGGAACAAAGGGGTGTACTTCAGAGAGAAGAAGATCGGCGACAAGAACTGAGAGCAGAAATGCAGAGGCAAGAAGATCGACAACAGAGGCGTCGCCTCCGCCACCAGCGGAGGAATGTATATTATGGAATAGACGACTTCATGCGGCAAGATATGGAGCTTGACAGCGATGACGAAAGAGGGCTGCATGAATTCGTCGAAGATTTCATAAGAGATTGAATATGTATTCAAGTTTCAATAAAATTATTATTCAGTTGAAATGGTGTATGATTTTTCATAATCTGAACTAGTCTTTACATGATGTTTTCATAATAAACCCAATCCAACTTTGAATTAACACACAATTTTTTTCTCCAGACATTTTCATATGTCAGGCGCACAAAATGTTTAGGAGGGGAGGATTCAAGCATTTAAAAGCGGAGGATGTCAGTATTTTCGATCATAGTGTTTCTACCTTCCACAAAATAGTCTTCAAGAGGAAGTTAAGTTTTATTCACTCTGAAAATATGTCCTACCCCAAATCCTGGGATTCGAAACCAGTGGTAGCTGTGAACCCGGTGAGAGTTGATGATTTCATCATATGCCACAATTGCGACGTTGGTTGGAGAGCCATTGAAATAAACCCTTGCACCGGGGTGTGCCAACACTGCACGTTGGAGAATAGAAGACTACGAGGCCCTCAAGACCCTTCTAGAAATGTGCATCATGAAAATGGGATCGGACCAAAATGCATTAAGTGTTCGAAGTTGCTGCGGAACACGAATATGGGAATATGCAGGAATACTTGCAGAGAATGCAGCATGGTGGATCGGCTGTACTTTCGTCGATGTTTCAGCTGTAGCACATACCGCAACGATTGTTGGAATGGGGTGTGTGCTGGATGTTCAAGTGTCAGCTACTTCTGCGAGAATGTTGGCTACATATATAGATCTGCTGGCCACCATTTCAGCACATGTTGGTGTTTGCCTTATGAGAGGCGCATGTTTCGGCGAAGTCTGAATCAACCTCCACCAGAATCATACTTTGTGCCGGAAGCAGAAACCTCCGACGAAGATTAGTTCCGAAATGTATTTGTTTCCATTTTATACTTAATAAAAATATCATTCAATAAGCAAATATGACTTTTTTTGTCGGGTTAGGGGTGATGTATATATAAATATTCGAACAATTGATCTGAAAATATTTATTGAATTAAAGTAGGTAATATTAAATATTAACACTTCAAATAATTGCGGACTTATCAATCCAAGAGTTGTGTTTGTTGGAAAATCCGAGCCATTTGACATATATTCTCCCGTTTTTCTTCCTCAAGACTTTCTCTACCAAATATGCATCAGGATTGTCAGTCTTTAATAATTCCATTTCATAAAAAGATCCTTCGATTGGTTCACCTTCCATACCCTCAAGTTTGTACGTTCTAGGGTTCGTCATATTTACCTTGACTATTTTGAATAGTTCTGTGGAGAAATTGGCAGTATATCCTTTTTCAAATATGCCTTTATATTTACTTATACGAACGACATCACCAGTACAATATTTTGCCTTTGGTGCTATTTTAATGTGGCTATAAGCATGTAGTATTGTAGTAGGTGTCACGTCAGAGGGTTTCATACCAATTGTTCTATGTACTCTGTCATTATACATTTCGGTTAGGTGTGAAAGAAAGTCGCACCACTTATATTCACCTCTCACAGAAAATTCTTTATAAATCCAATTTTTCAATGTTCTTATGACCCTTTCAACGATCGCAGCCTTCATAGTACTATACGTTGAATAATGATTGATTCCATATTTTGCCATCAGAGAAGTGAAGGATTTATTATAGAACTCTTTTCCAAGATCGCTTTGGATATTCTTCGGTGAATATTCAGACTTTTCCAATACCCTTTCCATGGCACGTGTCACTTCTGGACCAGTTTTGTTTTTTATTGGCTCAGTCCATAGATATTTGGAATAACAATCGATGATAAATAATATGTATCGATAACCGCTATTTTCTTTCGAATATGTTTGCATTTCAGCTAAATCTATTTGCCACAGGTCTGCGAAACCTTTTATTATAGTTCTTCTTCTCTCGAAGTTGCGTCTTGCAGGTTTATGCAATTCATTGGCGATTTGCCTCTTTGTCGCACTCATCCCCACGCCAGTAATATGCCAATGCAAAATGCATGTGACCTCTTTGAATAACGTTTATATACTAGTATGATAGCTCCTACGATATGGATATTATATATTTGAAAAATTGTGTATGTGAGATTCAGCACAACTCAATACACGATACCTTCTTCACGCATTTCCTCAATTATAGACATTATCTCATTATCATGTCCAGTGTGGCCAGCCATTTTCGAACTCCACAGTAGTCGAAGCCGGTCAACTAATTCTGTAGCCACATTCCAATATACATAATCCTTAGGGCACTTACTTACAAGCTTTTCAAAAGGTATCGGTTGCATTATTCTCCCCCCACCTATACCCTTACGTTGCTTACTCCTCATGTCATGGGGTGAACCAATTAATGGTTTGATGATCTGCTGAAACTTTTTTCTCGATTTTGTGCTTGTATTCAATCCTTTCCGTATATTGTATTCCTTATATGGTGCTCTGGTAATTTCCAATATCAATGCATACACCTGCCCATCTCTATCACTCACCGATATCGGAACATGTTTAATGAATATCAGATTATATAGCTCGGGAGTAGCTGGAAAAAACTTGCTCCTCTTATTATTGCGCCATAATTCGATTTGTCCTGGGGGAAAACGAATCTCCATATTTCCCATCATCATTCCCCCATGTGGAAGTATCGATACGGACACCGTATGTGGTATCATAATTGGGGTCGCCAGAATTCAGATTTTCTAAATGTTTTTCCAACTGTTGACTCAATTCGCTCGTGATTGTGCTATTAATTGGTGAAATGGCATCGGTGGAGATGTGCGAGTTTGATGATATTGGCGGTGTATTCAACATTTTCAGATAATTGGGGGCTACTTCGTCTTCATCACCATCCAATGATGCAAAATCGTCGGCAGAACTGTCCGTTTTCATGAGTTTCCTAGATGATTTCATAACACTCGACTCTTTTCCCGACATCGGTGTGGAATAATGCATAGGTTGTGTAATCATAGACTTGACTGGTTTCTCATCGATATTCTTCACCATAGATGATGTAGTTGCAATATTATCACCCACAGAAGTTGCAGCTGAAATAGCATTCAATGGTTTTGTTATAGGTTCATACATCTTCTCGAGTACCATTTGAGTATCCATACGATCACTCTTGAGGCTTCTGAACTTTTTCCTCACTGCATCGGTTGCTTCTATGAGTTCACGTTTTAGGATGATTTCAGATTCCGTCCCGAAACTGTTTTCATTAGATGTAGCCATTGTCGCATCTGAAGATTGAATGGATCAAATTCTACTGACATGTCATGGATATATGAAATTATCGAATCCTTTTCTATAGCGCCCCTCATGAATCTCACTATCTTTATCGATAACGAGAAACCCATATTTACTTGTCCAACTTTGTGCGCACATATCCTGGAATTGTTTGAAAGTCACATCTGGAGACACGTGATCGGAAAAAATGTGATGTAGATTCATGTCATCTTGTTTGAACATCACTATGAAGTTTGAATTATCACGGATCAGCTGCTTGGGAACTCTGGAATATGTTTGTGCCAGATAGAAGCAATCCACATTCTTATGTCGCCCCATAGAGAAATAAGATCTGATAACATCCTGTTTTTCACAAATAACATCATCAAATATAAAAATGCTATCAGATTTTGCATCGCTCGGTTCTACTATGTCTACATTATTATCGAAAGTGTGGAATCCCAACCCCCTGATCGGCTCTAACACCTTCCGCAGATACTCATACTTTGGTTGATATAGTGATTTTGAGTAGAGGTAAACATTGGCAAATCGTAAACCATTCACGTTGGTGAGAAGTGATATCATAACATTCGTTTTGCCGCAATTAGATGGACCAATTATGAGGCTGCGCATCGTGTTTGGAAATAATGCACCATGCCGCCGTTGCGTAATTGCACCATTTCCCAATCCCACCTTCCCATCAAAATTGTCCACATTGAACACTTCTGACTGCTGGACAATCCGCATCGTATGACGGTCGAATGATATATAAGGAAGCGCAACACATATTCACACCATTTATATTATGAGTGTGGCACACTGCACATCGATTGCGAAAAAAATAAATCAAAGAAAAAATAAAAGTGGAGCCGGCCTTGTCAACAACCTGATTAATAAACTGCCATTCGAATTACATATTCCCGGTGGTTATCAATATTGTGGGCCTGGAACAAAACTACAGAAAAGATTAGCTCGAGGTGATCTGGGGATAAATCAACTTGATAGAGCCTGCAAGGAACACGATATAGCGTATCTCAAGCATCCAAACGATTTAACTGCTAGGCATTCAGCTGATAAAAGATTGGAGGAAGCTGCCTGGGAAAGAGTTAAATCAAAGGACGCCAACGTGGGTGAAAAGACAGCATCCTGGTTAGTAACCAACCTAATGAAAGGAAAGAGGCATTTTGGTATGGGGTGTAAAGATAAGAACGGTGGGTTGAATAGACACCGAGTAACGAGAAAGATGAGTAAATCGAAGCGTATCAGGAAAATTGCTTTTGGTTCTGGTGTAGTCAACAAGGTTCGCAACGTAATACGTCAAATGGGTAAAAAAGGCGATATCGTACGAAATTTGAATAAAACGTCACTTATGGCGATTGGAGCTGCTCGAAAATTCGTGAAGATGGCTGGTGGAAAAAAAAATATCCGGACACCCAGAATAATACCAATCCCAAAAGTTGGTGGAATCCTTCCACTCATACCAATTTTTGCAGGCTTATCAGCGTTAGGTAGTTTGGCTGCAGGAAGCGCTAGTATAGCACGCGCAATTCATTCGACCAAAGAGAGTAAGGAGCAACTTGCCGAATCAAATCGTCACAATAGACATATGGAGGCGATTGCTCTCGGAAAAGTTGGTAGCGGTGTTTATCTGAAACCGTATAGAAAGGGATTAGGTATCTATTTGAAGCCCCAAAATTCAAAAAACTAGATGAATTACCTCGGAGGCCTTTAACAGACATTGATCTATTGAATTACATAGATGAAATGAAAGTTCCACACTTCCGAGGTATATTCATGAGAGATAGCCTACCAAGGTCCGCCCCACACACCATCGAATCAGCTATTATAAATCTAGATAGTGCTCAAGGTAGAGGTACACACTGGGTTGCATACAAGAAACGCAACAGAGCAATAAACTATTACGATAGCTATGGCGATTTACCCCCACCACAGAAGTTGCTGGAATATTGGGAGAGGGGTTTGAATCCTCCGAATACCATCAAAATCACATATAACTACGAGCGCCATCAAGATTACAACACAGTCTGGTGTGGTCATTTGTGCTTGAGATTTCTCTCGACGAACAAAAAAATCAAAAACAGTCGCAGTGAAAATGGATAGAGAAAGCATCAAACAAATGGGTCACTCATTATTGGCTTACTCAAGAATGCGTTCCTTGCTGAAGATGAGTAGAAAACAGCTTGCAGACATGCCAAAAGAAGTTCTCATCGGGTGTGCTTCACATGAAATTGCTCTAGTGTGGGATATGCTGCCTGAAAAGTTACAGAGTGATCCAGATATTTCAAAATATCGATTTTGTGAGGAACATCACGGTGAAGAGGGTGGCAGACCACACAATGGTGACGTCAATGATGGGCCAGCGCCAAGAAGAATATTTTGCTGTTATTGTCAAATCAATGATGTGAATGTGGCAACTGATAATAAATTTGATATTAATACTTCATCTTCCGGAAATAGCGGCATTCTTCATTGTTGCAAGCAACAATAAGGTTGTTGTTGCATATATTGACGTTTGCCACCGTTTGCCGCCGTCGTTTTTTTTCTTCGTGATACCATGTCACAAACGTTCACCATATCTGGAGATCGCAGTGTTCTCAGTGTCGACTTTTACCCGCCCATTGAACTTGATACAAAAAAAACCTACGGTTTGGGGTTGCATGGTTTCTATTCATACAACTCTATACTCAATATAGATGAGAAGAATAATCGTTTGGATATTTGGGTGAAATCAGGAGCTACGGTTACCCATCGAGTACTCTTTATACCACCCGGTGTATATGAAATAGATGAAATCAATAAAGCTCTACAGAAAGGTTTCGCAAGATTAGAAACGCTAGATGATCGAAACATTGACGAAATATTTTATCTCCATGCTAATAATAATACTCTCAAATGTGAAATGAAATGCATGCATGAGGTGGATTTGACATTCGAGAATTCTATTGCAAGTGTGTTGGGATTTGAGGCGAAAAAATACTCACCGAACGTGTTGCATGAATCCACAGAGCCTGTAAATATAATAAAAGTGCGCCTCATAAGAGTGGATTGTAATATTACCACAGGAGCATTCCTGAATGGTGAGGAGGTGCATACACTATATGAGTTCGATGTTGATGTGGAGCCTGGATATAAACTGTCAAAGGAGCCACAAAATATTATATATCTACCCATCAGCCCCGCTGGACGTCAGTTCATCGACAACATTACACTGCGGATATTGGACGATAATAGCTTTCCAGTTGATTTTCGAGGAGAAAAAATCATCGTGAAGCTTGAATTGAAACATATTGCTTAGAAATCGGATATTTTGAAAGGAACATGGGATTTTGTTTCGGGAACCAATCAAAACGTACTTTGCTAACTAATACCAACACTCACCGTCAGAAAACCAATAAGAAGGGTGGAACAACTGGTAAAGGATTCATTCGAGCTGAGCTACCCGGACGAGTTAGACATATATTGTCTGCAAACGATAAACATTTCTTGAAGTCAATTGGTCTCAAGCTGCGGCGATAAACAGCGAGAAAATGGTTGCTACAAACTCAATCAATCCGCAATTGGAAGTATTCGATGAACCAATTTTGGATCATTCGCTCATAAGCCTACATGAGCACACATACAAACCATATGGTTCACCATCATTCAAGAATTCAGATGAAGTGAGGATTGCAATCAATTTCCAAGATCTAATTCTCGACGTTTCTGAGAGTTATATCTACATCGAGGGGAAATTCACACCCAATGATCTCACTAAAACCTGCTATTTGTCGAATTATGCTTTGGCATTTCTATTCGACGAGATACGATATGAAATGGGTGGTGAACAAGTATGTATGGTTCGAAAACCGGGTATAACCACTACTATGAAAAGTATGGTGTCATATGGTGAGGCGAATGCGAAATTCCTAGAAACAGTCGGATGGGGCCTCGATAATAAAAAACAGGGAATTCTGGATGAAACTAGTCACGTTTTCAGCGGTAAATTACCGCTCAAGTATCTGATGGGGTTTGCTGAAGATTATGATAAGAGTATTCTGAATATTAAGCAGGAGCTCATACTCATCATAGCTCGTTCATTCAAGAACTCCTATATGGGAGAGGTTGATGCGAAAGTGGAGATAAACAAAATTGAGTGGAAGATAAGGCATGTTATTCCATCAGATAAGCAGAGATTGAAGCTGCTGAATCGTTTGAATAAAAGTGCTACTGCGAAAGTGAAAGTTGCATACAGAATGTGGGATTTGTACGAATTACCAATAATTCGGGAAACGGCTTCCGACATTTGGTCTGTCAAAACGACTAATAGTCTTGAACGACCTCGATACATCATCATAGGCTTCCAAAACTCTAATAATACAGACGATAGATCTAAGGATGTAACAGAATTCATCCATGCAGGAGTGAACAATATTCGCCTGTATCTAAATTCGGAAGTTTATCCGTACGAGCGATGGAATTTGGATTTTGATAAGAAATTGGATGCAGTAGCCTATTATGCATATGAAAATTTTCAACGCAGTTACTATGGCAAAGATATGAGTGAACCAATGATGAGTATCGGGGAATTCCGTAAAAACCCCCTATTCATCATTGACTGCAACCATCAGCCAGATGCTATGAAATCCTCAACTGTCGACATCAAGTTGGAGTTTGAAACACGTAAATCAAAGTTTCCATCCCATACCAAGGTCTACGCACTGATTCTTCATGACGCATATTTGACGTATAGTGCATTGGATGGTTCCATACAGATGGGTGCCGTATGAATATCAAATTCCTACAACTATTGTTATCATAACTAGAATAACATATATGATTGATTATTGTAGACGTGGTTCGAATATTATACTGAATAAAACGAAAAAATATATATATATAGCATTGTTTTATTTTTACACCAATATTTATTATTTAGATATATATACAGATTCACGCATCATATGAGGATCTGATACAGGATCATAGACAATTTTCTTCAGCATCAGATGACGTTGGAGTTATACCAATGTTGTATTTTCGAACAAGGTAATTGGGTAGGAAATCGGAAATTTCATAAAGGTATTGTACCAAGTCACCTTCGAACATTGCTTCAACGAATTGCTCCAGATTGATGTTACTATATTCGAATCGGGAACAAAGTAGGAAGCCATTTTTGTATTGTTCAGCCTGTTTGAAGAGACGTTGAACATGGTCTTGATCAAAGCACAAGCTCACGTCATAATTAACTGCATGTAGAATATCACGCTCCAAATCAGCGAATTGGCATTTCATCCTCCTCACACCTGACATGATATCTTCCACTATCGGCCATGACTGACTAGAATAATGCATCCACATTTTATATATCTATAGAGGCTGATCGGTGTATTCTGCAAAAAATAAAAAATAATTAGATTCGAAAAAAATTGGTGAATCATGATTTCAATCAATTATTGTATGTACTACCTCTGTTGCACTTACCAAATAATTTCACCGTCATTATTGGTGCGCAATAATAATGATTATGTTATATGTGAGGATAATTATTATCATAACAAATTCGAACCCCTTTTCACTATATAAATCAGCTTAACATATCTATGAACTCTGATTATATTAATATTTTTTTCATATTCTTTTGGTGTCGAATCTGATAAGCGTTCTTGTCTTCGCACCAATAAAGGTAGGCTCACTCTGACCCAAATACGTTAAAGTATAATGACCGTTAGAAGAATTCATCTCATCAATATCACTTTCCATCAATCGATCGACAACTCTTTTTGGCAACCAACATCTCAAATTTATTTCAGTCTCTTCATCATAGAGTATTACTGTCCCACATCTACCATATCTAGTCCCACACAATGAAATTTTCTTGATTGTGTGGCTTTTATTGAGAGGTAGTGATGATATCAAGGTTTGTTTGATTATTTCATTATCCTCATTGATTTTTTCATTGATCGCAACTAAATCAATTTTTGAATCAGCCATTATTATTTCCTGAGTGAAAGGGGAACGAAAAAATATAATAATAAGTGTACTTACATAAAACACGTCAGAACTATAAGCGCACAATAACTTTTCAACTTGCGTCGGTGGATTATAAGCGCAATGTTATGGAAAGAGAGAACTATGATCCTGTGCGTGGCGGATCCCGTATTTATATATGATTACAACCCCTACTACCGTGAACGATATATGGTGATGGTATGCCAACATGCCATCAAGGTCACATACTCTCTGAGTCAGAGGAACTCTTCCACATCTTCCCAAGGTCGCGAAAAGAGCGCATATATCATCAATCGCCAAGGTCGTCTCTCAAAAGAGTGCACGTATACTCCCAAGGCCACTCCACCCCGAGATCACTGTATTCTCCCAAGGTCATCCAAACGCAAAATCGCTCCCAATCGAAGGTTACCCCCCAAGGACACCCTCCAAGACCACTCCCCCCAAGGTCACCAGTGGCGTACTGCAAGCATAATATGTGATGCGACCTTGGGGGGTGGCCTTGGGGGGTGGCCTTGGGGGGGTCGACCTTGGGGGGAGACCTGGAATCGGCTTAAACCTTCTACTAAGGTTCGACCGAGGGAGGATGCTATCTCAAAATTGATTATTTGATGTAGAAATATTTTTTTTTGATTCGCCAAATTGGCTAAAAATTTGCTATGTTCAGATATATTTTTATATCTTTTCTTTTCGAAATTTCGAAAAAAGAGATAGTATCCTCCCTAGCTTGATCCTTTATCTACATGATGGGATCAAAAAATCATGAAAATATTGATTGGTGTTCAAATGAGAAGTCAAGAGCGGGAGTGCTGCATTCGGTATTCTGCGCGTCCCATTGCCCACTCTTAAGGGAATTATGAGGGCCTTAATTACCGATGGCAAAGTTTGCGTCCCGAGGGCCTCTGGCCCGAGGGACAGCAATTGCCAGAGGTTATTAAGGCTCTATAATCCCCGTGGTACATAGATAATTTTATTTTTTACCGATTTTCATAACAATATGTCCATATTTAGAACGCAATAAATGTTTAAATTCATAACCTTTCTGGTATATTTGAATTAGGTAGCGTTGATTGTAGCATTGTTGGTTGTTGCTAGGTTGTCGCTATGTTACATGTTTATAAGCAAACTTTCTTTATCAAGCAATGTTTTTCCGTTAAAAACGTGTTTATTTTTTACCACAAATCGACGATTTTTTTCTGATATAATGGAGGATATTATAAAAAAAGCGGAAAAAGCAAGACAATCATTACTTCCATCGAAAAGTGAAGCCCTATTTCAAAAAGAATACAACTTATATCTGAAGTGGCTGACACAGAGAAATGTTATGTCAAAAGATGCCAACGAAACTGTCTTTCTGGCATATTTTCAAGAACTGGTAAAGTATTTTCAGTATTTTCTGGTAGATTTGGTAATAATTGTATTTATTCGTTGCAGTCAGAAACGTTTAGCCCAAATTCGTTATGGACTAAATGGTCAATGCTCAAATCGATGGTGACCATATATGAGAAAAGAAATATCACCAAGTTCAACGAGCTAGAGGCTTTTTTGAAACGGATAAGTAAGGGGTATAAGCCGAAAAAGTCTGCTGTCTTATCTCCTAAAGATGTCATCAAATTTCTAAAGGACGCCCCTAATGAAATTCATTTAATGCATAAGGTAATTTTTTTCTCATAATTTTCTTTTTCGTTTGTTATTTCGTTTTATTTGTTATAGGTTGTTCTAATTATGGGTTATTTTGGAGGATGCAGAACTCAGGAACTTCTAAATATGAGTATAGCAGATATAGAGGACCGGGATACTGTTATGGTAGTGAACGTACCGGAAAGTAAAACTGGTGTATCGAAGAAATTTATAGTTGTGGATGAAAAAGAGTTCTCTGCTTTGCCTTTATTGAGACTTTATATGTCCTTGCGTCCTGAAGGTACAAAACGATTTTTTTTGAGCTTCCGACAAAATGAATGTACAACTCAGCCAATTGGAAAGAATATGTTTGGCAAAATTCACAGCAAAATCGCAATGTATTTAGGATTGCCAAACCCACTAACCTATACGGGACATTGCCTTCGTCGCACTTCTGCTACTGCCCTAGCCAATGCAGGAGCAACTATGACAAACTCAAAAAGACACGGAGGTTGGAGAAGTTCCACGGTGGCAGAGGGGTATCTGGAGGACAGTATTGAATTGAGAAATAAAACGGCGCGTATGCTGTCTACTTTGCCATCAGAAGAGGCAGGCACCTCGACTGTAGTGAACAGCAACAGCACCACCCATAAAAAAAAAGAAATTGTTTCCAGCGGCGGAAGTAATTTTCAGGGAACATTTGAAAATTGTACATTTATTATTAGTAATGACGTGAATAAGGAAAATATGTCTTAGTTTTCATTACATATAAACGTTTATAAGCATTTCTTGTATCATTTTCACATGTAAAAGGTAAGAAGGAGTTTTTGAACCTTAATATCCCAAGGGAGTTATGACCCTCATTATAGATATCGTAACTATGACGATATAAGCTTATAATGTCACTGTCAGAAATAAAAGCATTAACGTGATCATACCTTGTCTCGAACTCTCCGTCTTAGCCCATCGCGTGTCGATGTACGTCTTAGACGCGGTTCAAATGTCTCCGCAAGAGGATTATCGAATGCAGATCGGGGAATAGACCCCCTCCCCCTTCTACCTCGACCCCCTTGTGACAGTGCAAAAGTTTTCTAGCAGAATATGATATTTTTGCATTATTCATCATTCACTTCCAGAACCGACCAAGTTATTGCTCTATTTGACTGTTATGCCTATACAGGGTGTACCCAGGGGCGGATAAAGGAGGGGGGGGGCTATAGGGGCTCAAGCCCAATTCCCCGGATTCTGCAAGGGCCCCAAAATATGAAATAAACGGTTTATTCCAATTGCTACTGCACTTTCCCACCCTGTTATTGAAAACAAAATTCACTGCGCAAGTGGGTCTGATAATTTTTTGTCGAGCTCAAAAAAAAAAACGATTTGAATGAGTGTTATACACATTTTTCAAGTGGGTCTGATAATTTTTTGTCGAGCTCAAAAAAAAACGATTTGAATGAGTGTTATACACATTTTTCCTGTAAGTTTTCATTTAGTGAATTGTTAGTTTTGAGAATAATTGGACTAATGTTGATGTCATTCTGATGTCATTCCGATAGTTGTGTTCTTAATTCCGGTGTCAATGTGTTATTGATTTTTTGTTAAAGAAACAAACAAAATGGCGGCTGCAAGATGGCGGATTAGTTTTGTGATTATGGTCCGATTCGATTCAAATTGGTATGTGGGTGTTTTTGGGGACGGAAATCGGTAATTTTTTGTAAAAATTCGAGAATTCAACATGGCGGCACCAAACACGTAGACACGTTTTATAATTATGAATCGATCCTATTGGAAACTAGTATTTTGAGGTTTTCGGAGTCGAATATCAGGAATTTTTCGTCATAATTTATCAAATTTATATGGCAGCTCCAAGATGGTTTCTTGATAATGAATTGAAATTATTTCTTAGCATAAGTTTTTATGTCTTCTTTTCTGATCATATATTTTTTCGAAATCGAGAAATAATCTCTCGAAATCTCGAAAGTGTTTTCTCAATTTCGTGTCAAAAAAAAAAAGAATTGGTCCCGTTTCGATGGAGACGAGGAATCTCGAATTTCGAGAGTTTCGTGATATCCTAGTGACGACAACCCAACGATCAACTTCATGCGCACATTTCAAGTTAATCTAAATATGCATTCTTAAATTACCTGCATCTAGCTTTTATTCGTATGTTTTGTTGGCAACTAAACTCTATAATATTGATGTAAAATATCATTGAAAACATTTATTCGATATGGATAATCATCAAATGATATTTGAATCACGAATATACAGTGTGGAATATCCAAATGAAATGAATTCAGTATCCCGATATAATTGAGCATATTCATAAAATATACAGATTTTTTATTGTGAAATAACATATCTCTTGCAATGCATAAATTTCATCCCTAAATTCACCCTCCTTTCGAATGGCACTTGTATCCTTTGAATTTGTGAATGCATGGGAAGTAGTGGCTGATTTAGTATATCACTGGCATTACATTATTGTTTGATGACAAATGATAACAAATTTGAAAATACGCATAGGATATGAGATAACTTAAGAGAGATGTTCTTCAAAATTCAAATTGACGCTATATTTCACATTCTGGACTTCAGGAAATCGAAAGACAGAAATGCAATAAAAAGACAGAGGTCACAATCATATTGAGAATTATGTGTCTCATCTTTTCGCAAAATATAATCAGTAAAAAGTAGAAAGTGAATAAAAGATTTTCGATTATTCTTATAATTCACCAAGAGTAAGTACATAGCTTTTGCTTACTTCGTACTCAGCTGTATTTCATTTAGGTTACGAAAATGCATAATAGAATTTGTAACACCACTACCCGATATCCGAAAATGCCTTTCGAATGCTTCAAAATCAGAAATAAATTCTATCACCTATTCAAATAAGTGATTATTTAATCAACAGATGGCGCTCCTTACCAACAACCTTACTGTCCCCAGTGATGTTTAGTAAGCTTCACATCATCAACATTTGAATGCCATTATAAAATGAAAAATTTATATTCATATTCAGAAGTGATATAAGGCATTTCATTGATGTATTCATCAACGTCAAATGGAATGGATATTTGCGATGTTAATAATAATTCGCGGATTCAACGTCCACGAAAGTTTTATTGGATTTCAATTCGATGTTTGCACTATTGTTTCATGGATGTTTGATGTTCTTGCAAAATGAAAAGCAAATTCCACTTTGAAGGCATTCATTTACATAAAAAATAACAACAAACATCACAGAGTGATCGAAACAACTGGTCGAAAAATTACATAATTATTTCTCCGTACCATATCATATTGGTACCAGACAAAACTGGAGGAACATTTTCATGAAATACTGAAAATATTGATTAGTTATGCGTTCTTCATTGTCTGGTAGATTAACTACTAAACAAAATGAATGTATTATGATTATAATTATAAGAAACAAAGTACCTGAATGTAACAAGTTTTTTTTCGTGGGATTGTTTCATATTTTAAATCTTTTTTCAAGCTCCACCATGGGAATCTCAATACGAGGTCGGTTGAATTTACGGAAGCGCTGAAGGGCCACATAGGAGCGTTGTTTGAACTCGGCTGTTAGCCGACTTAAACTCTGCTAACTCGGATGTTATGGCTTTTCGACTAAAATCCGAGATAAAATGTAACTATCAGTCCCATGAATTCCAGTTGTGATTCGTATCTCCTGTTGTACATTATTTTCACCATTTCCATTTTCTCGTCGTTGATCATTCAGCAGTGATTCGAGTTATTAAATATAGGAAGCACACCTCACTCAATCTGAAAATGGAAGTAGTGGATGAACGTTTGGAAACTTTGATTCGTCATTATACTTCCATATGGGATTACAGGATAGGACATTCATTTGTATTTATTGTTCTAAAAAGCGCAAAAATGCATAAAGTAGCGCAATGGCGCAAAACACAGTTGAAAAGCACAAATATTGCGCTTTTTGCCTTATTGGCAACACTGCTTTTTAAGTCGACTGTTAGCCGAGTTTAAGTCAGCTGTTAGCCGAGTTAAAGTCGGCTGTTAGCCGAGTTAAAGTCGGCTGTTAGCCGAGTTAAAGTCGGCTGTTAGCCGAGTGTGAGTCGGCTGTTAGCCGAGTTTAAGGCTGAGAAAAGCCAGACACTCTGTCCAAATTCGGGACAGGGGGGGTTTGGAGGAAACAGCAGTGGGCGGTCACCAAATCGTCATAAATCAACGGCTATCCTTGTTCAACGAACGATCTTCTCATCTAGTACGGGTGATATCGCTGACGTTTTTATTTGCATTGCTCTATAATCGAATATGCGAGTAATATTGGGATGCTGTCTCTCAGGTTTCGAGAAAACGAAACTGACGTAGATCCAAATCAGACTTGCTGCGGATCTTCAACTAGATGATTTTGTATACTAAATCACTTTTCAAGACATTTTTTCTAGGCCAAGGAATTTTTTATTCTGAAAAAACCCAAAAAGTACGATTTTCCCGAAGAACACGTTTTTTATCGTTCCCGCCGTTATATTTCTGGAAATAATTGAGCGATCGGACTGATTTTTTTTTCAAATTGAAGTATAAATGATAACGCTTCTTGCCATATACAATATTAGTGAAAAAATTCATGTTCATCAGTTTCTAGAACTGTAGCAAATTTCAACTTGTTATTTTCGGAATGATAATTTTCAGTAATCGAGAAAAAAATTTATTTATGAACATTTTTGTATACATGCTGCGAACAAGGAGCCAATAGATGAAATAAGTTTCCAAAATAAAAATTTTTCATGTAGCAGATATCAACATGTACTTATTTAATATCTCCTTACAGTCAGCCAACTGGTATTTTTGTTCATATGTGTAGTCGAGCTTTCATCAGTATATCGAATGAGTGAAAAATAGACATTATTGGTATGAATAAAGTATTTACCTGATTAATGAGTTGGTATTCAATAACTCCATTGATTTTTTTATTGATTTTTTTATTTCGAGATTTTGTATACTAAGCGTTTGTGTGGTATACTAATCCGATTTATCAAAGGTTCATGGTATAATATGATGGTTATTGCATTGTTTTTGAAAAATCAGAGAAATGTTAATTGAAAAAAAAACACGTAGGTTTCGTGGTTTCGATATAAAATTTTAAAGAATCAAGCATCTCCTTATATTACCCATTGAATATCGAATTTTTTCGTAAAACTGGCAGAAGCCATTCGGTTAACATTCAGAGGACAACTAAAACATTCATGTTATGCCTTCGTGAAACCAACGAATCTCTCCAAAATATTCGAGAAAAAGAGAAAAGATGACGTCTATACCTATTTGGAACTATGTCTAGTTGGGCATTACCTACCCTCATTTTTCCAAAAAGTTCAAAAGGGGTAACTTTTGAATTTTGCAATAATAGATCTCACTTATGTAGATAGATTCTGAAAATATTTTCCTGACTTCTTTTGGTTGGATTTCAAAAATGACGTTTAGATTTCGGGAATTCAATAATACTTCATTTCTGGTAGGTATAACCAAAAGTTGCACGAAACGAAAATTATTATGGTTGAAACGAGCAATTTGGAAAATCTATTAAAACGAGTTTTCAAAAACTAGTCCTGTACAATAATACACTTCGAATGTATTACTGACACCCCTTCAATTGTTTATATTTTCAAACCATTTGTCGTCATTAAGGTGCTACATAGAATATTCAACAATTTATTTTTCATAAGCCATAAGCATGTTGAAAAAAAAACTCAGAATTCTAAACCACCCTGTATTTGTTTCAATTAAATATCAATCCATAGTGGATAAAAAGTTGAGATAGGGACATGTAAGCCATTTCAACCAATTATAGAAAGTTTCGACAAAAAGAATTCCCAAAGTTGAAAAATCTCGATTTTTCACACCCTATATCTCTGTTATCATTCGATAAATACGTAAGACAGATCAATGAAATCAGGTTTGCAAGGAAAATCTAAAAATCCAACAAAATACAGGGTGTTCCATATGAAAAATCAAAGTATCTGCTTCTTTATAGTAGAGGCGGCAACGCCGCATCGTCTACAATATTTAAGAAGTGTAAATCATATTGATTTATTTATATTGTCAAATTTTCAGGTCGATCCGTTGTCTCGTTAACCAGAAACGTCTAATTAACGCTCATCGTGAAAAACCCTGTATTCTCGGATATTATGAATATTATTTCTTTACGAATAATAATGTATAATGACTATATTTTTCTATCGCATTCATTCTTGTACTCTTTATTTCATTGATTTTTGAGGACTGCTTTCACTACATATTTTGAATTTTGGATATTCATCCCCCGTTGGTCCTAATATATGTACCATTTTCAGAATCCTATACATTCCACATGAAAATACAATATCATTTTCTTCTTCATTTGGATTTTCAGATCTCATTACACCGTTGAATTCAAAATTTCAAGCTTCTCCTATGCAAATTCGCAAATCCATCACTACTGCACCGAGTCGTGTGCAGTTGTCCTTGAATTTCATAACACTAATTATATGGTTCCAATCCATGATATATTGTGTTGACTGACTCGTTTTTTCATCTTCATATTCTGGAGTATCACCAGAGGCCGCAAAAATCATCGGCCAATTCACGTTCTGAACTTCTTGTGAAAACACCAGTCCATATTTCGATATGATTTTTTTTCTGTAGAAAGATGAGGATTCAAACTTGGTCCGATACTATTTGAAAACTGATTTTTTTGTTATTCGCCAAATTTGATATGTTCAGGAATATTTGTATACCTTTTTTATTTGATATTATTGAAAATAAAATAGTATTTCCCTTAGCTGGATCCCTTATCTAATTGATGAAGGCAATGAATCATGGAAATATTGATTACTTTTCGAATGACAAGTCAAGAGTGCTCTATTCGTTATTGCTCACTTCTTCAGCACATATATATTTTTTAAATAGACCTAAGAATTCCTATATTAAAATGCCATTAGGTAGCACCCTGTATAAAGTGTGTCAATACCCGATTGCAATAATTATTACTCAGTTATACAATGTGAAATACAACACGGTTTCATATTTATACTGTTCCCTCTCTACTTTTACGTATTGAGATCTGTTCAACATTCAAATCATCGCAATGATATATCCTAAATCGATCACCGGTAAAGAGAAGTGACCTTTTTCGATATGTTTCTATTCATTCATATTGTATATACCTTCTGGGTGTACATATAAATATTCTTATTTGAATATTATACCTATTCCTCATTATGTATGAGAATTTCTTCATAGTGAACAATTCAGAATATTTTTATTTTTCACGCAATGTATAATTATTTTATACATATAATATACAATATATTTACTAGCAAACAAACTGATGCATATAAATTTCTCTTTCCTATTCTAATTCTATAATATCACCCGTACTATCGTTGTATCGTGTTTTTAATCTACTTCGTTGAGTTTCACCAGAGGGCGCAAATATCATCGGATAATTCGTGCGTATTTCTGACGTTGTAGAGCCTCGGCTCTTGACTTCCTGTGAAGACACTAGTCCATATTTTGATTTGATTTTTTGTGTGTGGAAAGATGAAGATTTGATCAAGGGAGGATGCTATCTGAAAATTGATTATTTGATGTAGAAATATATTTTTTTTGATTCGCCAAATTGGCTATGTTCAGATATATTTTTATACCTTTTCTTTTCGAAATTTTCGAAAATCCCTAGCTGGATCCTTTATCTACAAGATGAAATCAAAAAATCATGAAAATATTGATTAGTTTTCCAATGAGAAGTCATCAAGAGCGGGAGTGCTGCTTTCGGTATTCTGCGCGTCTCATTGCCCACTCCCGAGTTTAAAAACAACGCTCTTATGAACTTCTCATATTTTATCACAAACTCATTTATTATTGCAAGAATATCAGAAACATAATAAAAAAATGTTCATTAGTTTATGGTTGAAACCGTGTAGTCGTTTTGAAAAAAATAAATCATTATTTATAAAAATCGAATGATTGATTTATAGACAATACATTGTACCAATTTGACCCCTTCTCGTATATGGTGTGATAATGTGATGTTCATCACCATATTGACCTCTCCTTCAAGAGGTACGCGATACGCGGTCATTTCTTGTTTATATTACTTGAAAATAAGTAACAGTTCTGCCAAAGAGTATTCTGCTTCTTCTCCGATGTGATGTATAATTTAGTCAACAGAATGGAAGAACAGCTAATGATGGAATCTTGACGGCTATGTAGAAAAATTATATGGTAAGTTTCTGTACCTATACCTAAATATTAGCATTTTTTTGTATGTGTACTTATTTCCGAGCTTATTTCCATGTAGTAATATTTTTTTGTGAGCGATAACCTCCGTGATAACAAAAACACTGTAGTGTCACTAAATTCAATTCCAATTTTCAATCATAACCAGCTTGTATCTCAACTCTACACATATCCTCTTATACAGCACATACTCTCTCATACAGGTTCTTTAGTCTCCCTACAATAAGGCGTCTTCTGCTTAGCAATATTATAGAAATAAGCATCAGGGCTCAGTACCTAGTCGCTTACTGCATAATTGCAAGCTTGCAGGCTCTCTATAACATAAATCTCATTTATAACATGGATTATACTTATTCAAAATTCGAAAATAACTCGATCGACCGCAGCAGAGATGCAAAAGATCATTGGCTATTGAGAGCAAACCGTTCGATATCAACGAATATTTGTTGATACTTAACATATGTTATGTACCTATATTGCAGAATAGGTAATATTCATCAACTGTTGAGACATCCTTGTTGCTGCCAAGATTATATCTATTTTATTATTATTATTGTCATTATATACTTATGATTAATTTGGTTCATGATTCAATCTCTATTGTCCAGATGTCAAAGTTAATGATGAACTTATTTTTCAGAGGAGAATATCACAAATGATTTACCTATGTTTCACAATCCATTGGAAAATCCTGAGCCGCTGAGAGAAATGGTTCCAAAAATTGACTCGCTGAAGAAAACAGAAGTGGAGGACACGTATACGGTGCCAAATTAGTATGATAGAAAGAAGTGAAGATAAACCTACTCCCAGCAGTCAAGTTATTTTTGAGTGAGTTCGATATTATACATCCCTGAATATCAGATATCTATTATGTTCCATAAAAAAATCCCAAATGTACCAATCAAGATTTATTTCCAATATGCTGTAAAAATTCTAAGTTTCCTATTTGTACCTGTCCATTTCATACACTTATTAAAGTTTTTTATAGCATTTGACTTTCAATTTTCCTGCAGAATAATATTATGAAAAACATTTATATATACAAATACCGTTTTATCAAAAATAATGTTTGGGTAAACGTTAAACAATATATATTGATATACAATATACATTACTCAACATTCAGGAAAGATTTGTTAAATGGAATTGATATAATTTAATTGTAAACATATACAACTGACTGAGAACTGATTTTTGTTAATATTTAACAAATACTCTTCCATTCGACTAATATCCTCTAATATTGAACTGAACATTTGCTCAGAATCCTCCCAGAATCCTCGATTTCATCTTTCACATCAAGAACCTCGTCAAGAACGCATTGGAAAATGTGATGAAAGGTTCAGTATGCTTGTAGAAATGTGCCTTGAGAACATCCTGATTAAAAACGTCTGGTTCTGTTCATTTTAGCTTAAAAAAATTAAAATGAAAACCAACCAATTTGACTGACCTGGTATCCATTATAATAACTGCTGAGATCCCTATGGTGAAGGTCGAAAAATGGGTACCCTGTAGAAATCGATTTGAATATTACCTTACATGTCATAAAAATTCATAATGAAATTACGAAAATGAAAAATTTCAGCGTAGGCCATGGAGCACAACCACCATGTTTGGGAAAAAATAATCAAGACAGATGACAGAATTGAAAATTTCTTGACGTTTATATGTTGAATGACATTTACATTCAACTTCGCAGATATTGAGTACCACTTTGAGTTTCTTGTATAAAAGTATATTTCTTCAAATTTTAGTGGAATAAAGTAAGTCATGAATAATTATTTTGCTACGGTCGGTATTTTGTATTTTATTTAGCGTAATCGTAACTAAGTCTTGGTGTTAAGATTTTCTTATCGAATACCACTCTAGCTTCAATTGAAAACTGGAAATTATTTTTCGAAAACGAATATTTTGCAGAAAATTATCCCTCATCTTCGACTGGACTCGAAAAAATGTTCAGTAATAATTGAAGCTCCAGTGGTATTATCCTCGCGATTAACACATATTTTGTTGATAAGATAACACTGATGTCATCTTTAGTGACAGAGATTAATTAACATGTTAATTCCTCCGAACAACAAACCCACCAGAATAGTAAAGGCTGGTTCATGCTTAAACGAATTTCGCAAAATTGATGCGAATCGGAAAATAATAAATATTACATTGATATTATTTCTACTCTACAACACTATTGATTTGTGCATGCTGTAGTATCATTTCATAATAACATGAAAATTCCGCGAAAGAGTTCAAATATTTAAACTTTATTGCAATATTTCTTTTCAGCAGCCATTTTATTCGCAAAAATGATCATCTCATGAGTTTCCAAATATATATTTATCGTTTAGTAGGACTTATATGAATCAGATAAGTACATCATTTGAATATATGTAGATTGTAGGGAGGGTCGTTAAGGCTATGCAGCCTCTCAAGCACCCCGAACTATAAGATCTTTTTTGCATAACCCTTAATCTATTCGAGGCCTGGGATTCCGAGACTTCGTGCAAAGTTTATCAGTTTCCTGGGAGCTAGGTTCCTGATATCGGAGGGCTCTAGAAAGGCAGGAACTCGAGCCTCTTGCAGAAGAGCGCTGGGCATTCGCAATTCAAATGTTCTGCAGTTTTAGCGGAGTTCTCGTAGTAGCGGCAACTATCACTCTCTGTTTTGCCCATCTATTTGAGGTGAGGGCAGTGTCCAGTGAGGAGTCCCGTCACCAGTTTTAAGTCTTTCTTGTCCAACTCGAGAAGCTGCTTAGCTTTCCTTGGCGATAGGCTCACTAGCCTTTTCGCTTGTCTTTGTCCTGGCACTTTATTCCAGTGAGATTTCATTTCATCCGCTTCCTAACGTCGAACCTCTTCTTTCAAGTGGGCCTTGGAGAGTCCACAGAAGGGTTCTGGGCCGAGAAATTGTGTATTTGCCCCTTATTTGGCAAGGCAGTCTGCTTCCTCGTTGCCTTTAACTCCCTTGTGACCTGAAACCCACATCAAAGTGACCTGGTTGTGTGCAGCCAGTTGTCTCAGGGATTATTTGCAGTCCCAAGTCAGCTAAGACTCACAAGTGTATGAATTCAGAGCTTTCAGTGCTGCTTGGCTATCTGATAGGATATAGATTTCTGCCCTTCGAGTGTCCCTTTCGAGGCACTCCTGTGCACATATCTCTATAGCATGTACTTCTGCTTGAAAGATGGTTAGGGTGTTACCTAGGGTTTTGAGAACCTGAAATGTGACCCTGTAACTCCAACTACAGCTCTTTCATCCATCTTGGATCCAGTTGAGGTCCGGTCTCTGTGCAAATTTGGTGGTTGTCATCTGAATATAAGTAGTTTATAGACAGCACGTCTTCCTGGAGATAGCGGTATTTTGGTGAATGCGCCAACGTTGTTTATTTCGTTCAACCGATGATCAACCGAACGATCTCGTTTTTTAAGCAAATTTCATCTATGCAAATTTTGGTTAATAGTTCATTACGCTGTGGAATGTGTAAAAGACAATTCAGAAGTGGTGACTAACACAACATTTCACTGGTGAGTTACTCAGTGTCGTATCATTCTTTGTGAAAACATTATTTACCCATCCTAATATGAAAATAAATTTGTGGTGATTTGAAAACATTCTCGAGTTTGTCCGAAATACAAAGTTATGAATATATGGAAAAATGATTGGGAGAGAGACTATTTCTAGAGACGCTAGAGTATTCTTGCAAGTGATAAAATTGCTGGCCCAAGTGGTGAGAAAATGCTCAGAGAAGTAGATACCCTATATTTAAGTTATGGATATATTTGAAAATATTATTGGGAAAGAGAATATTTCAAGAGACACTATAGTATGCTTGCATCATTTTTCTACAAGTGATAAGATGGTTGGCCCAAGTGGCAAGAGAAGGCCCAGATAAGTAGATAACCCTATATTTAAGTTTTGGATATATGGAAAAATATGATTGGGAAAGAGTATATTTCTAAAGACTCTAGAGTATGCTCACATCATTTTACTACAATGGATAAAATGGTTGGCCCAAGTGGTGATGAAATGCTCAGAGAAGTAGATAACCCTTATATGGAAAAATATGATTGTGAAAGAAAATATTTCTAGAGACTCTAGAGTATGCTCGCATCATTATACTGAAATGGATAAAATGGTTGGCCCAAGTGGTAAGAAAATGCTCAGAGGAGTAGATAACCCTATATTTAATGGAATTGAAAGATGATAAAAACATGTTTGATGTTATATTTTTCAAGTTCGAAACTTAGGAACTTCATATTACCAGAAAATAAACAATATAGTTTGACTGTGAATTAAATCTATTATCATTCGAGTAATAAATCTTTCAGAAAACATCGATTCCAGATTATCTTCATCAACTTTCAGGAATAATGGTTTATGATAATTTTGTTAGTAAGTGAATGTATTCAAATTCAGACCTTTCCAAGATAGCAAGACACTGGTACTGGGGGATTCTGTGTTGCTATCCTTGTTTCAGAATGAGGTAACCCAAGTAATTGATTCAGATGTTGGCTTCAAACAACTATACTGAGGCAAGAATTGTGCGTTATTCATCTAGTATTTTATATCATCGGAGGTTAATTCAATGAAATTAGCAAATCAACTCACTGTCATGTGGCACGGTGGCTGCAAATTCTCTCTGCTGCACATAAAGAAGTCCGACTGGTCCGGTGATTTTGTTGGGTACGGATAGTAATTGGGCCGCTGTTTCTCTATAAATTGGATGAGAATGGTACAGGGAGCGGGTGTCCAAAGGACAATCTTCCTGGAGGACTCCATTCAGAACCAGAACCATCTCGGAACTGCAAACAAGAGTCGTTTTGAAAATAAGATAAGATAAGCTTTATTATCTTAAATTTTACATTTTGTCGATGCGTCAATCAATTTCATTTTTACATCAAATTATTTTTCACATTTTTGTATGAAAAGTCACATGGAAAGAATTCGTTTTGAAAATAAGATAAGATAAGCTTTATTATCTTAAATTTTACATTTTGTCGATGCGTCAATCAATTTAATTTTTACATCAAATTATTTTTCACATTTTTGTATGAAAAGTCACATGTAAAGAATTCAACAATTACTTTCGTTGAATGTTCATATTAACATTTGAAAATTTTGTCATTCGTTACTAAAACATGGTGAAATGCTTGAAAAATGCTGAGTTACTACTACTACTAATACTGAATTACGAATGAAGACTTTACTAAAGTTATTTGGACTTAGATCCTACTATTTTTCCTGGTGTCAAATGCCCTCCTTTTTTTTGTATCGACAGTCTATCTCCTAAACTAAACGAGTTATGCTGTTTTGCATGCATATATAACATTTTGAGGCATTCGCCCTTTCATTGTGCAATTGCTCCGCATTTGTACGATACTCCAACAATGCTTCTTATATATCTGTTGGTTGGACAATAATTTTGTATATTCGTTATTGTTTCATCTATTTTTGTAGCCATTTTGATTTCATTCAATATTTAATATGTAATAGGTAATTCAATGTCTATGCTGTGAGCAATTACATGTGAGTCGAATAATTTGTCAATCGGTTTGATGTATGCTCTGGACGAATGATTAGCAATAAACATAAATTTTACTGGTATATATTCAATACCAAAATTGTATTTGAGACATCTCAGTTTTTGACGCTGTAATCTTTTACTGACTTCATAAAGTCTTTGTTACAAGTGACCACTAAAGGACGACGATCAGTTTTAACAAAAATTTTTCGACCCCACAAAAAATCGTTGAATTCATCGAGGGAAAAACAAATGATTAGTAGTTCTCATTTGTGGAGAACGTAACTGCTTATACGTTTTCAGTATGCCATGGTTTACCGCTTTGAAGCAGACAACCACCAATGCCATCCTTACTGGCGTCTATTGGGAGATCTGAGTCAACAATTTGTAGGTTCGGTTTATGACCTATCAGTTTTTTAATAATATGTGAGTGGGTTCAATGGACCATTACCAAGAAATGCCATTTATTATCAAGCTCCTTGGAGTTGCTAAAAAAACTGGATATATTTGGGATATATTTCGTTAGAAAATCAACCATTCCTAGTATCATCTGTAATTCTTCTTCAAAAATCATAGGCCCACTCCCAACTCATACTAGTCCTAGATTAATGAGGTTAGCTTCGCAACTTCTTTCTGACATTGATACTTACTTCCGTGAACATGGCACTCAGGGAATTTTCATTGACTCGGAAACTGATATAATTCTGTTACTATATGCTGATGACCTTGTTATCTTTGCTGACTCAGAAATAGATATGTCAAGAAAACTTGGTAGTTTAAAAAAATTCTCCAAAGATAATCGCTTAGAAATTAATGATGAGATTCTCTAGGTGTGGCTTAAAAACGCGTTATAACTACAAATTCTTAGTTAATGGATCTGAGATAGAGATAGTAAACAAATATACATATTTGAGAACTCTGTTTGTTTCATCTTCTCTCTCCAGATAAATGGCAAACTTCTCTGTCGGTAAGGCTAAACAAGCTATATCGGTTCGGTAATTGTTTCTCTCGCGAAATCTAAAGCTAACTCGTGGACTACAAGAAAAAAACTATATGATTCTATTGTTGTGAGCTCCATTTCATCTTGTTTATCAATATGGGATAACCGCTATTGTGAGATCATTGAGAGAGTACAAGTGAGTTCCATAAAAATACCCTTCTTTTTCCGCAGAACACTTCACTTTGTTTGAATACTGAAATATACATATAACTGGCTTATCAGAATATTGTTACGATATTTCTACTTGGGTTCGTGAATTTGAAACACTTAGTTGAATCAAAATTCACATTACTAGCTTTCTTTCTAATCTCAACTCTTTTCAAACTATATCTAACTGTCTGCGCCAATCCGTTCCTTTATATAGGCGAAGGTTTTTATTCTCGTGAAATCATCCACTGTCCAGAAAGAACAGGAAATACCTAGAAATACAGCGATGAATCATCCGCTAATTATTGGTACGCCGCGCCGCGATGTCATCGCTCGAGCCGCCGATATAATGACTTCTTGGAAATGCACAGTCTGTAACATCATCTCCCTCTCAGATTTGATCGTCCCAATCAAATACTTCATCATTGTAAGGCTTCAACCTCTCCAGGTGGACGACTTTCATCTTAGCTCTGGGGCTGCGTTGGATTCTATAAACCACATAATTTATCATTTTTATTACCTTACATGGTCCTTCCCAAGATGATGTTTATTTGGGAGAGACACTTTTCTTTTGAGGTGGATTATAAAGCCATAGTCGATCTTCTTCCTTGAACCCCTTTGAATTTGCTCTGAGGTCGTAGCGAGCCTTCATTCTATCAGTGTCCCACCTAGATTCATTTCTGGTGATGTCGCGGGTCGAATAATGATCTCCAAATTCGTAACTCAGCTTGCCTCTTGGTTTTGTTTTCGGGCTTGTATTCCCCTGACAAATTGGACACTTTCTACACCGAGCTTCTAAGTCGTCACGATATTGGACCCAGTAGAACCGTTCTCTTAATTTATGCAGTGTCCCATTTACACCCAGAAGTTCACCAGGCCTTCTGCCATGGACTTCTTCTAGAAAATCATTTATTCTGTTCTTGGGTACCACTAATTGAGACATAGATGATCTACCATCAGCTGACTCCCAAACTCGTTTCAGCAGACCATTTTCCCCTTGTGCCCACATAGATTCAAAAACTGGACCTCTTATCTTCAATATCGGGTATTTCTGTTGGTCTCGTCTGATAGTAGCTGTTGTCCATTTATCGTCGGTTTCTTCAGGACATCTTGCCCGCTCATACCCCGTACGGTTTCCTCGAATGGATCTATTCGATATGGCATCCACATTGTGATAAACCTGTTCTTCTGATCCATCTCGTTTCTCAGAACTAGGCACATTTTCCGATTCTACCATGACCCTTTTAACTTTAATAACCCTAGGAGCTTCATGCTGTTCAGATTTTTCTGATGGCCTGCGCCACGAAATGCGAACAGAAGTGTTTTCCTGACCATTCATTGAAAATTTTCTGGATGTATCAGTCCTACTGGTCCAGAGGAAACCTGGGGATACTTTCATCCTGCAGTCCCTCTGGATGTGTCCGGTCTTGCCACATCGAAACATGTTCGTTCCTCTTGTTTTATCGTTGGATAAAATCTCGCCGTCCCAGGTCCACTAGTCGAAGTCCACTAAGATATAGCGCACTGCGATGGTACATATAGTCTACAAAACCTTCTTATATGTCCAGTTTTGTCGCATCTGAAACATGTTCGGTTCTGCTGGTCATCAGCATTCTTCTTAAAGACTCTAATCTTCTCCAGCAACATTTCTAATACTTGTGTCAATTCTTCACTCTGCTGGGCTGGTTCTCTGTTTGAAACTGATCTTGCTGTTTCACTCGAAGCAAGAAAAGCTGCTTATACCTCCAAAGCTCGAACTAAGGCTTCACTGATTCTATTGAAGGTCGTCAGTCGAAGGGTCCTCTCAATCTCAGGATCTCTGAGTCCATGGATAAATAGCTCAACTGCCAGTAGCTCCTTGAAGTCCTTTGGTGCCTGTGGGTAGGCTAACTGGATCAGTCTCCTCACATCTGCCTCGAATTCTTGCAGGGTCTCTCCAGATTTCTGCACCCGTATTTTCATTTGTGCCCGGTATACCTGTTCTCGATGTTGATCGCCATACCTCAACTCAAATGCAGCAACCAAATCTCCATATTTGCTCTGTTGCTCTACAGGAATTGTCTCCAGTATACCCAAAGCTTGTCCTCTCAAGGCCACTATGAGTGCGGTAGCCTTCTCTTCGTCGTTTCACCCATGGGCCGAAGCAGTAGCTTCAAACTGCCTGTGATACATGGACCAAGATCAAAAGTCAGTGGTTTCACAAAAATTTCCGGTGTGGCAACCCTGTCACGCCGATCATTAATCTTGAGCAAGGCGTATCGGCTCTGTACGTCTTGTTTGATTGTGTCCACTTCCCGTTTGAGCTTCAGGTCGATCTCATTCTTAATGTCTAATCTTCCTTCAATTCCACAATTTGTTCTTCTGTTTTCTGTTTTCTCTCTTTCATCTGTTTTTTTCTCTTTCTCTTCTGTTCCTATCTCTCTTCCTTTTGTTCTTCTAGAAGTTTCTCGAAGTCTTCCTTTCTTTCCTCTTGATGACGCTGTTCTTCTTCCAGACGACGTTTTTCCTCTTCTTGTCGACGTTTCTCCTCCTCTAATTTTTTTTCTTGTCGGCGCTTTTCCAATTCCGCGAATTGGTTTTGCATAAATGTTATAACGTCCTCAATCGCGTCGTATGCTGTACTTCTAGTATTCACCATAAATTCAAAGTCACAAAAATCCTCACTTCTGACACCACTGTTACGCTATTTCTACTTGGGTTCGTGAATTTGAAACACTTAGTACAAAACTGAACAATTTATTTCACTAAACACACTTAATACAACTCAATGAACACTCAGTTGAATCACAATGATATTCGCTTTACAAATCTCAATATTACATTACTAGTTTTCTTTCTAATCTCAACTCTTTCCAAACTATATCTAACTGTCTGCGCCAATCCGCTACTTTATATAGGTGAAGGTTTTCATTCTCGTGAAATCATTCACTGTCCAGAAAGAACAGGAAATACCTGGAAATACAGCGATGAATCAGTGGAAATACAGTGATGTCATCGCTCAAGCCGCCGATATAATGACTTCTTGGAAATGCACAGTCTGTAACAATATTATTGATGGACGTAGCGAGATATCCAAGGAAGTGCTTTCTTAGGTTGGCAAATGTGGGTAATGTCGATGAACAATATAATCGGGTGAACAAGCTGAATTCTCGGTATCCTTTATTCACCTTACCGAATCTTGCAAATTCTGTAACCCCCCAAAAATATTTGATTTTTATAACATCTATCCACATGACGCGAGTGATCTCTCAAATTCGTATGGCATACAATAATCAACTGAGAATTTCGCATAAATGTATATACTACAATAAAAACCTCACTGAAATGTGTATATTTTGAAACATGCACACCACATCACACATTTTTGCAAGATTACGATTTCCTTGTTCTCGCTCTGCAAAATGAGTTTTGTTGACGCTTGTAACAAATCACGCCAGCATCTAGGCAACCATGCGCACCCCCGCGTTTAGTGTTCATACCTTAATTTAAATTTCGCGCCGGACTTATGCTTGAAGGTGTGGTATCACTGAATGGGAATCAGTAAGTGACCACGCACGGCTAGCTGGCGTGCTTTTTGTAGAACAGCAGCTCGAACAACGACCTCGGCCATTTCATATTTGTACCTCCCAAAATCACCGGTCTGAAAGGAAGTGCTTTTGATTCATGAATATCCACTCTCCAAGGCAGAGCTGGGATTCTCGCTTGCCTTCTATTTTAGGTAGGTAAAACCTATTATTATTGTTATTAATGTGTTGGTCTCCACCTGTACCTACCTTAACCCTAAATGTATGACCATGCCATGTGCCTGTGTGGTTGCGTAACGGCCTAAGTATTTTGCCTTCTATTTTAGACTGCGTAAATTGATTATTACGAACGGCAGTGGCGTCCCAACGCATTTTGGTAACAGAAATAAATAATCACAACGACGTACGTGCCTTGTTTCTCTCGACCACCCACCAACCCCTGATATCCATTGCAACTTGGCGCCCAACGTGGGGCCGAGACACAAGGAAGATGGTTCCAGATATGACACCACCAGGAGCAACTCAGTACTTCCTAAGATTCCGAAACCGTATAGAACAAATGGGGCTAACAGAAAAAACCTGGAGGCACGGGAAGGTAACCAGCAAAGACTCCCCCGTGATCAAGGTAACAACGCAATCAATACAAATGATCCACCGGGAGCATGTAGTGAAATGGGAAATGCTGAGAAGGGGTTTTCTTCTGAAAAGAGAACTTCAGAGACATGAACAGCTTATGTATTGTCAGGAGATAGTAGCTCTAATACTAATTTAAGGCAAAATAATGTTTGATCTGATGAAAGAAATTACCAGTTAGGAAATCCAACACTGTCAGTGGCAGGACAAGGTAGTCTCAATAAAATTACTTTACCAACTAACAGCAGAGTGCAGTTTCCAATGACTAATGTTGATAATCATTATACACTGCCTGCCTCTAACACTTTTCCTTCTCCACAGTACCAACAAATACCAATGACATTTTTCAACAGTAACTATAGTAATGCTAATCCCTATGTCAGTCATGCAGTTTCTAGTGGACAGGTAGGAAGACCTCAGATGTTTCCAAATGTATATGGTGTTAATTCTCAAAGAAGATATAACCAAAATACTGTAGAAAATCCAAACAACCTTTGTCATCTAGCAACTCTAAGAGATGTGAGGGTTTTACCTACTTTTAGTAAAGGGGGAAAAGTTCACCCCATAGAATTTTTAAATAATATAGAATCTTGTTTTGAGGTGGATGTCACACCATTTAAACAAATCAGATTTTACTTGGGGAAGTTGTTTGAGCATGCTGCTAAGGATTGGTTCGATGCATATGGGTGTATGTTCCACTCTTATTCAGAATTTAATGATGCTTTTCTGGAACAATTTTGGGGAGCAACTTTGCAAATGAACATAAAATTAAGACTAGAGTCAGGTAGATATCATGAAAGAAATGATTCATTTGCTGATTATTTTAATTCAAAAATAGCTGAAGCCAGATACCTATACCCCCCTTATACTGAGCAGCAACTAATCACGGTAGTAGCAAGGCATTTTCCTCCAAACATTTCGTCTAGCTTGGTGGGGTCCGACAATTTGATAGTGGCCCTGAACAGGCTCAGACAAGCAGATTATTATTTTAATAATGATGCTCGGAACCCAGTTAATCTTGCTCATTTTCGGGATGATACAAATCGTTTCAGAGACAGGAATTTGGAAACTAATTATAGATCAAATAGAGATGAGAATCGAACAAACAAAAATGATCAGCCTCGTGATCAACCAAGAAATTTCAATCGAAGGATTTCGGCGATGGAACTTGAACAAATTGAAGAAGATCAGGAAAATGTGTCGGGAAACGTGTGAATTTCCCACACTTTGAGGAATGTGTGGGAGCAACATTGAAAGAGGTAGATGATTCAGACATTTTTAAAAATAATAATCCAAAAGAACATTTATTACAAGAATGTGACTCTGAAAATGAACTAGTAGAAGCAAGATCTCCTATCATACAAATAAATCGCTATGGGTTTTGGTTTCCCGCCTTATTAGATACAGGCAGTGACTGCTTTTTCAAATGAAGTTTGGCAGCAAATATCTGATTCTTGGAACAAAATTCCACATTTTCCTTGTACTTCTATTCGTGTTATACGCGCTTTTGAATGTAAATTCAGAAAAGTCCTGCTGCAGGCCTCCTTATCTTTCAAAATAGAAAAAGAGGAGTTCTCACATGAGTTTTTGCTAATCTCGGATCTGTCATATCCTATTATCATAGAAACAGATTCTTTGCGACCATATGAAAGTACCATAGATCTAAAAAGAAAAAAAAATCATTTATCCACAAAAGGAAAAAAGGTTTCAATTACTGGGAGTGATTTGCCTTGTGAGTTGGGAAACCCAGCACCTATTAGTGTCGTTGCCTTAATAAATAAAAATGGGTACAGGGTGGAACAAGAAACCAACTCAAGTAATTTTGAACATGAAAAAATAGATTTTAATACGTTAGTATCGTCCACGTGTTTGTCAGAAGTAAAAAGAACCGAGTTTACAAACCTTATCTTAGATTATGAAAAAATATTTTCGGTCATTCCTGGCCGGACCACAGTTTATTTTCATGAGATTCAATTGAAGGTAGATAAGGAATTTTTGATTAAAAGTTATCCAATCCCGGTGTTACACCGAGAAGCGGTTGAAAATATGATACAAAAGATGTTGAAATGGGGTGTCATTGAGCGAGCCGATACGCCATATGTCTCACCACTCATGACTGCAGTAAAGAAGGACGGGTCTGTAAGAGTATGCCTAGATGCGAGGCATTTAAATTCGATTATAATTCCTAGTTTTGAACCCCCACTACGAATAGACGGCATTATTTCGCATTTAAAAGATAAAAAGGTGTTATCTAAAATCGATTTATCGCACTCTTACTGGCAAATCCCCCTCACGGAAAAAGACAAAAAGTATACCGTTTTATGGTAGGAAATAAAATTAACCAATTTACTGTCCTACCCTTCGGCATCTGTACGGCTGTTTCGTCGTTCACTAGAGCAATACAGGAAATTTTCGAAATAGGCTTCTCAAATTTTTCAGTTACATATGTTGACGACTTGCTCGTCATGTCAGACTCCATTGATCAACATTTTGTACATCTGGAGAAGGTTTTTTCTCGTTTGCAGGAAGCCGGTCTTACAGTTAAGCTGTCCAAATGTAAATTTTTCCAAAAGGAAATGAATTTTCTTGGCTAGATAGTGAATCCTGTGGGAGTCCGCCCAGATCCAGACCGCATCCAGGCAATAGTTGACTATGTTCGACCCAAAAACGTCAAGGAAGTGCAGCGGTTCCTGGGGCTGTGCAATTACGATAGAGGGTTTTCTGCTAAGTTCGCAGCAATTTCGGCGCCACTGAGCCTGCTTTTGAAGAAGAAAAGTCGTTGGACATGGGGGTTGTCCCAAGAACAGGCATTTCAGGATATTAAACGTGAACTGCGCAATATCACCATGTTGTACCACCCGGATTTCTCGCTCCCTTGGCACGTGACCACCGATGCTTGCGAGAACGGTATAGCCGCCCAGCTTTTTCAGGTCGTTGCTGGGGAAAACCAAGTTATCGCCTGGGCCAGCCGTCTATTGCTGGAGAGGGAACGGCGCTACCACTCGAATGAAAAGGAGGTGCTGGCTGCTTTGTGGGTGATCCAAAAGTGGAGGGAGTACTTGTTAGGTGGCACGTTTACGCTCTATACCGACAGCCGTACCCTAACATACTTGCACTCGTGTCGTCTGCTTCCCCAAGGATAACTCGCTGGGCCCTGGCCCTACAGGAATTCTCGTTTAGACACAGCTGCGTCAGATTGCCTTCCCCGCAGGATAATTGTTTCCGAATCCTGGCCTTACGCCTCCCAGAAAAATTCCAGGAATCCCTCGAGAACATAAGGCAATTACAATTAGCGGATCTTAAAATAGAAGATATAAAGTCTCGCGTTCCGGTAGAAGAAAGTATGGCCAGACGATTTGTTGTTTTTAATGACGTTTTGTACAAATCTGGAGAGGACGAGAATCATGTTCTGCTCTATGTTCCAGAGAGCTTGTCGGTTGAGTGCATTCAGGGTTATCATGCGGCGTTGGGGCATTTTGGCCTATATAAAACACATTCGGCGATGAAGAACGAGGTATATTTTAATAATATGCAGCGTCGTATCAAGCAGTATATTAAATCATGCGACATATGCCAAAAAGCAAAGATATCTATCTTACCTCGTCCTCTCCAATTGCAAATTATACCAACAGACAAAACCGACCTATTAGCTATAGATTGTTTGGGGCCTCTAGTTAAAAGCCGGGGCGGGGTAACCTATGTTTTAGTCGTGCTCAACGTTTTCACGAAGCATCTAAAACTATACCCTTTAAAGCGAGCAACCCCCGCGCAATAATAAAACGAATAACTGAAGATTATCTACCAATTTACGGTCCTGTCCAACGAATTTTGCACGACAATGCCACTCAATTCACTTCAAAGCTTTGGCGCACCACGTTTGAGGACCTTCAAATAAAACTAGTGTATATTTCAGTTCGTCACGCCGCGGCGAATCCTTCGGAGCGATATATGCGTGAAATTGGAAGAATTATGAGAACCTTCTGTCACGACCAACACTCCAAGTGGGCCACCAACTTAAGCCTCTTCGAAGAATTTTTGAACTCGGTTGTCCATGTGACCACTGGCTTCACCCCAGATGAACTCCAACTAGGAAAAGAAAAGCCAATCATGTAACCCCCACAATTGCGTCCACGAGTACCAAATCCGACGCCACACCAGGAAAAGTTGGTATTAGCGGAAGCTTCACTTCGCGATCGAGCCGCACGGCGGGCGTTACTATACCCAGGGCGTCCCTATAAGCAGTTCAACCCAGGCGAGTTGGTATTGTTGAAGGCGAACAATATTTCATCTGTCGTAAAAGCCGAAACAAAAAAGTTATTGTTGTTGTTTGAAGAGCCTTTCAGAATAAAAAAGAGAATCCCGGCTGACACCTATATCTTATCTCACCTTGATGGAAAGGAGCTGGGCATGTTTCATGCCACCCATTTGAAAAGGTATCACGAACCTCCGTAGGTACGTGACGTATGGTGAGCTCAGTGGCACTCCTGGCACTGTCACTCAAAGGGTGGGGGATGAAGATGTAACAAATCACTCCAGCATCTAGGCAACTATGCGTACCCCCGCGTTTAGTGTTCATAGCTTAATTTAAATTTCGCGCCGGACTTATGCTTGAAGGTGTGGTATCACTGAATGGGCATCAGTAAGTGACCACGGCTAGCTGGCGTGCTTTTTGTAGAACAGCAGAGCAGCTCAAACAACGACCTCGGCCATTTTATATTTGTACCTCCCAAAATCACCGGTCTGAAAGGAAGTGCTTTTGGTTCATGAATATCCACTCTCCAAGGCAGAGCTGGGATTCTCGCTTGCCTTCTATTTTAGGTAGGTAAAACCTATTATTATTGTTATTAATGTGTTGGTCTCCACCTGTACCCACCTTAACCCTAAATGTATGACCATGCCATGTGCCTGTGTGGTTGCGTAACGGCCTAACTATTTTGCCTTCTATTTTAGACTGCTTAAATTGATTAAAACGAACGGCAGTGGCGTCCCAACGCATTTTGGTAACAGAAATAAATAATTACAACGACGTACGTGTCTTGTTTCTCTCGACCACCAACCAACCCCTGAGATCCATTGCACGCTAAAATTCTACTCTAGTTTGTCTTTGAAATTTTGAAACTACGGTTCTTCCTCTTGAATGAATGAAAGTATATTATCTGTTATATAAGTAGGTATATTCTGGTGTTCATTTATGTATCAACCGATCAATACCATTATCATGTCATTGGGCCAATAATATGAATTCATGAACTTAGAATCGCTACTCTGTATGAGTATTTTATATATTTTATTCGTTGTGTTAGCATGAACAATGTATATTATCAATTCTTCACATAACTGGTCAATTGAAAAACAAGTTTTTTTTTCTAATTCGGCAGTGTTTTTCGTTCTTCTTTTCTTCTTAAATTGTTTTTCTATTTTTTCGATTGAGTAACTTCTGTATTCAGTAGATGAAATTATATTTCACATTTTGTTTCCAATATATATAACACAATGTGGTACATCCTTGTACGCTTTAGTGCCAACAACGTTTAAAGGTCTCTTTCCCGCTCTGTGTATACCTGTGGACAGGTACACGCCCACTCGCAGTCATATTCAGTATCCATTATTGCGCGAAAGTGTAAACAACCTACCTGAGAGTGAAAGTGACAATGCCGAAACAAAAATTAAAGAAACAGAAGCCCAACTACAAGAAGAAACTGAGGAAATTGCTAGTTTGCTGGAAAACATGTCATCGAGCTCGAGCAGAAGTTCCTACCCAAAATACTTTGTTTTATAGAATAAATAGCATGTTGATGAAGGGGAGACGCTTCGATCCTACTCAATGTGGATCTTGTAAGAAAATGTTCTGATTGTGACTCAATGTGACATAGAATGTTACCCCCTTCAACACTGTCATCATCATCGTCAAGTTTCAATTTAGTGAATAATAAAAATCATGGGGTACGCTTCAATCCTACTATATGTGGATTTTGTAAGAAAACATTCCTACGGTGACTTAATGTGACATAGAATGTTACGTGCCCCATCATTATCTGCACATCTAATAATCAACTCTGATTTAATGAATAAGTGGAGGGACCACAACAAGCAAACTTATCGGATATTCTCGGGATAAATCCAGACAAACCAGAGGCCTTAGGGCCCCCTTTACATGAAGAAGTTTTGAACAGATGGACTTCTTATCTCACAAAAGGAATAGAAAAGGAATCAATCAAAGAGTTAGCAGATAAATACCAATTGCCTTCGAATTGTGACGTGCTACAAGCCCCGACGGTCAATCCAGAAGTGTTGGCTCTCTTGTCCGAGAGCCAGAAGAAATCTGATGCATACTCGCATAAGGTCCAAACCACCTTATGTAAAGGATTATGTGCCTTAGGAGAAATTATTAATCACCACCTAAAAATCCAATACCCGACAATCACACCAAAACTTTGGGCGCGGGATGCGGCGAAACTCGTTGCAAACGGAACACACGATTTGAGCAGGCACAGAAGATATACCATTTCACCAGCCCTGGCTCTATCAGCAAGAAGAGTAGCGGATAAGCTTCTCATAGACACGCTCCTTTCGGGTCGAATTTCCAAGAAAAATGCCAGCCAAAAACAGCCAAAGAAGTGGAAAAGAGCAGCCGCGAACTGAAGGCGTTCCAAAGAACAACACAGGTTTCTTTAAACTACCAGCGCCAGAACTACAAACAACGAAAGAGGCCCGTAGCAACCACAGCACCATCTACCAGCAGACAGAAACCGACACCGAGGTCGGCGCCGTCGAAATGGAAGAAATTCCAAACATCGAGAGAGGACAATCACCGACGTCATCGAGAGTAGCAGAAATGCCGGAGGTAGGTTACTTTGGAGGTAGACTACAGTTTTTTCTACCACAATGGTCAAACCTAACAAAAAAACGATTTATTCTGAATTGTTTAAAAGGTTTCGAGCTACCTCTCCATCATTATCCGAAACAAAGAACTCTCCCATATCAAAAACAATTTTCAGCAAATGAAAAAAAAGTCATTGACTACGACATTAGTGAATTACCAAACAAGGGAGCTATAACGATGTATACACGCTACGCTTCAATTTTTATCAACATTTTTTCTCAGGAGAAAATCCTGGATCCTTCAGATTCATATTGAATCTGAAACAGTTGAATGAGAACCTTCCCGCCCCTCATTTCCAGTTAGAGGACCACAAAGTTGTTCAAAATTTATTATTAAAAAATTGTTACATGTCAACTATCGACCTGAAGGATGCATATTTTATAGTCAACATTTCGGAAAAGCATAGAAAATATTTAAAATTCAGTTATCGTAAGAAATTGTTTGAATTCACTTGCCTTCCTTTCGGCCTTAATTTGGCTCCATTTTTTTTACAAGAATCATGAAACCTTTTGTTCAAAAATTGAGGTCGGAGAACATCTTATGTGTCATTTATCTGGATGACATATTAATCATTGGCAAAACTTCTGACGAATGTTCAAAGAATTTCAAAATAGCACAAAATTTTTTAATAAGCTTAGGTTTCATCATCAACAATGAGAAATGTCAGATTATACCATCTCAAAGGAGTAGATATCTTCGTTGTGTTTTCAATTCGGAAAAAATGACGATGTCCCTACCAAAAGAGAAAAACAAAAAATTATAACTCTTGTAAAAAAATCAGATCAAAAACAAGTTGTCAAATCAGAGAATTTTCTCAATTCACAGGGACATTAGTATCGGCATGTCCATGCCTCACGTATTGTTGGCTCCATACCAAAAAATTTGAGAGAGCTAAATATTTAGCCCTCAAAAAGGAAGGGGGTAACTACGATGGGCAAATGCACATTGATCCCAATTTGCTATCAGCGGACTTTGATTGGTGGATTAACAATATGCAAGGTGAAAAAAATTAAAAAAAAATGAAAATACATCATTGAATTATTTACTGATGCATCCACCACTGGTTGGGGAGCATTTGCGAACGGAGAAAGTACCCATGGATTCTGGATACGTGAACAAAAAAATCTTCACATAAATATTCTAGAATTACTTGCCTTTTATGGTCTGAAATGCTTTGCCAATGATGAAAAACAATGTTACACTCGACAATACAACGGCTGTTTCATATATCAACCGTATGGGAGGTGTTAAGTAAAAATAATTGAATAATATAGCTTTCGATATATGGAACTGGTGCGAAAAAAGGAAAATCATCAATTTTCGATTACACAGACCTCAACCAGGAAGCATTCGACGAAATCTGCGGAACAGAACCAGAAATGGATTTATTTGCATCAAAGATTAATGCTGAGTGTGAAGAATATGCTTCTTGGCAGAGAGATCCCGACTCATTGGTCATTGATGCATTCACAATCCCATGGAATATGTTTTTTTATGCTTTTCCACCTTTTTCGTTGATGCCACGAATATTGAGTAAAATTATTTCTGAAAAAGCTTCAGGAATAGTGGTGGTACCGTTTTGGCCAACTCAACCGTGGTACCAGCTCTTTAAAAAACCGCTTGTCTCTGACATTTTGTATTTTAAACCTTCTAGAAAACTATAATAATAATAATAATAAATCATCTTTATTACTTCCAAACAAAAAAAATTTTCACAATACAATGAGCATTCAATCACCAATAGACTTTTTGGAAGCAAAGGGCGAAGTTTACTTTTTGTTATGTGAACATCACAATAGTACATTGTTTACCGGGTAGGAAAAGCTTAACATTCCTGGGCGACTGTGAAGATTGCTGAGTCGAGGCGCAAGCCGAGACTTAGCAACACAGAGTCCAGGAATGTGGCTTTTCCTACGAGGTAAACATACTATTTTTTCGCAAATAGTTTAAAATTCGACAGATATTGATTGATTTAAAAAAAAACGCGATAATTTTATTCCCAAATAAATGGTGCTTTGAAATTCCTAATAAAATTACTTGGGCTACTATGGAAACGTATTGAGGTTGAATTGTCAAACTTGACGCTTATAAATTTAATTGCTGGTGTTCTCGAAAGTAAAATGATAAGTGATGATGAAATTTCCATTCCTGGGACTCCTCCAGAGCTGGTTGAGGCAGTGAATACTGCTTCATTAGAATTACTTTTCGAAAAAAATTGCAAATGCTCAGAATAAAACTAAAGAGACATGGAAAATAATTAATTCTGAGCTGGGGAAGCAAAATTCGTTGGATATTAAAATCATTTCCTTGAAGCATAATTCGAAAATTGTGGATGATGTACAGGAGGTAGCAGAATTATTTGCTGACTATTTTTGTAAAGCTACAGAATTAAGTTTAAATAGTCACTTTGGGCAAAATCTATCATCACCTAGTACCCTTAGTAAAAATTTTATAATTAGTCAGCCGTTCCCCAATGATCCTATAACCAAAGTAGAAATATATAATGTTTTGAATAAGATGAAAAACAAAAAATCAGCTGGAATAGACGAACTATCTATAATCATAATCAAAAATGTAATTGACCTCATAATTGATCCTCTCACTTATCTGATGAATCAGTCCTACATGCAAGGATATTTTCCCAGTGAATTCAAAAAGGCTTTAGTAATACCTCTTCATAAAAAATGTCATAAAAATGAGATTGACAATTATAGACAAATTTCTTTAATTTGTTCCTTGTCCAAGCTCTTTGAGAAAGTAGTAGCTAACAGATTGGTAGATTATTTGGAGGCAAACAAACTCTTGTGTAATAATCAACATGGTTTCAGAAAAAGCCATTCCATCGAAACAGCAACTTATCATTTTCTTAATTTCATCTATACAGAAATTGACGCTAACAACCTTGTTATCAGTCTGTTTTTCGATCTATCGAAGGCTTTTGACACGGTATCTTCGGATTTCTTAACCCATAAAACAGCTGCACTTGGTTTTCCAGAAAATATTTCAACTTGGTTGAGAGCATACATGGAAAACCGTAGTATGACTGTCAAATACGATACTGTAACGTCGAGTGAACAAAATATTAAAATGGGTGTTCCACAGGGTTCGGTCTTGGGTCCATTATTATTTGTGCTATTTGTTAATGACTTGCCTGAATACATAAAAGACTGCCACTTAACGATGTTTGCTGATGATACTACGATCACAGTTACAAGTTCTAATATCGATAATTTACTTGTTAAGGTTACCAATATCATTTGCGTCTTGGTGTGACCGTAACAGACTCATACTGAACCCTAAGAAGTCAGTATCTATGAAATTTTTTAATAGGAAAGATAATATACCAAATGAAATAGTCTTCAGTGAGGAAATAGTTATGTCGCAGGAGGTAAAATTTTTGGGAACTCTGTTAGACGAACGTCTGAATTTTGATCAGCACATCAATAGTGTTTGTAATAAACACAATTCAGCATTCTATGCAATCAAACAAATGAAATCCTGTGTAACAAAAGACAGTTTATTAAGCATTTATTTTGCCATGGCATTCTCGCATATATCACTCAACATAATGGCATGGGGGCGCGGTGCAGATTTAAATAGAGTTTTTGTGGGACAAAAGCGTATTTTGAGACTAATCTTTGACATGGACTATCGAGATAGTTGCAAACCGGTTTTTATAAGAGAAAAACTATTAACTGTCTTATGCATTTATATTTTCAAATGTGTTAAATTTGCAAGAATCAACCTTGAGTCCATTGAAACGATTGCATCAACACATACTTATAGTACAAGATTCGGAAAACAGCTGCTGCGGCTGCCAAATCATAAAACTTCTAAATACAAAAACTCCCCTGCTTACAATGCTTTGTCTCTCTATAACAAATTGCCGACTGAGATAAATAATTCTCAAAGTGACAACATTTTTTGTAATAGAGTTAAATGTTTACTGATTGACAAGTGCTACTATACTTTGCAAGAGTATATGAATGATACTTTCTGATTATTTATTGAATTTTATGTACTTCTTTTATAATTCTGTATGTAGAGCTGTGATGTTAAATTTTTATTATTTCTACTGTGACTGGTGTTTTCATCTGTACATTTTATCTATACTTTTTTTTTAACTTTACTCATATATTTAAATACCTTTTTCCTGACCTACCATATGTACCTATTGTACCTGAGTGGTTAATAAATTATTATTATTATTATTATTATTATTATTGCCAAAGAAATCAAGAGAAGAGTACGAAAATGCATACAGACGTTTTATGGATTATCGCATGAGTAAAAATACGAGTTCTTTCTCAGAAAATGTTGTTATGGCATACTTCCTACACCTTTGTTTAAAGATGAAATCTTCAACATTATGGGCCAATTATTCAATGCTGAAGTCAACCCTTGCAATTAAACACAATATAGATATATCTACATACTCAAAACTTCGTTCTTTATTGAAACGGCAAGGCCAAGGATATAGGGCAAAGAAATCTAAGATTTTAACGAAGGGAGAAATTGAAAAATTTATCCAGGAAGCTCCAGATAAAGAAAATTTAATGATTGAGGTAATTTACAAGGTTTTAATTTCTATTTAGATTTTACCTTTATTTATTTTTTAGGTGGCTGTAATATTTGGTATTTCTGGGGCCTGTAGAATGGATGAGTTAGTCCGAATGACTGTACACGATATAGAAGACCTAGAATCTAAGCTTTTAATCAGCATACCTGATTCGAAAACCAACAAACCAAGATCATTTGTAATTAATCAGATCTACTTGAATGTTTATCGAAAGTATGTTTCGTTAAGACCAGAAAATATGAACAGTGACCGATTTTTCTTTAAATATCAAAGCGGAAAGGGTTGTAGACAAGTGGTAGGAATTCATCAATTTAGAAAAATGCTCAAAATAGTTGCTACTTATTTGAACTTGGTAAATCCGACAGAATACACTGGTCACTGCTTTCGTCGGTCTTCTGCAACAATATTGGTTGGCTCTGGTGCCGACATAACTAGTTTAAAGAGGCATGGCGGATGGAAGTCATCAAACGTTGCTGAAGGATATATAGAAGAATCGCTTAACAATAAGGTTGAGGTGGCAAAATAAAATTTTCACAGTACAAAATATTCAACAAAATAACCCTACCACCCCGCATGTTGTCCAAAATGTTTCTCATAGTTCTAACAGTGTTCCTCCAATGTTCAATAATTGTACTAACTGTCAAATTACTGTAAATATAACAAATTGATCTTAAAAATGTATTCAGTGGGAATATCATTTCCTTACAGTAAGGAAATGACATTTCCTCACAGTAAGGAAGTCCTGACTTTTTCTTCAAGAAATTTTGACAGGAATGTCAAAATTTCCTAGCGATTTGCGGAAAAAAATATTCTTCCATTCAACCCTCAAAAACCTGTACGCATAAAAAGTGAGAACGAAATATTTGGGAGTGAGTGAAACATTTTCGAGAAATGAGTGAGTATACAGTGGGATCATTCATTTTTAATTTCATTTTCGAGAATCCAATAGACGTTTTAATGAACATTTTGAATTTGGATACTCTGAATAATCTAATTTCCTCCAAAAACTGGTAGCATAGAAAGCAGATTTGATAACTGAAAGAGCGTCTGGAATGTTCAGTCTTGAAAGTTGGTATGGTTAAAAGACCCTCATTCCTGATATTGAAATTATGGACGTCCGTACGATATGATATTTTCCTAGAGAGATAGGGCGGTATCTTTCTGGTGATAATTTTATAGAATAGGATAATAGTGTGATGTGTTCTTCTATTGTTCATATTCAACCATCCGATTTCTCTTAGCTTATGTGAAATTGTTTGTCGCCTTCGGATACCAAAGATTAAACGTAGGCATGAATTTTGTATTTTTTGTATTTTTATCTTATATCGGGCGGTTAAATTGGGACTAGAGACAGCGTCAGCATAATTGAATATGGAGAGAACCAGTGTTTCACATTGTGTTTTTTTGACCCGCATCGGTAATGAATGGCGATTACCATAAATCATTTTCAAATTACCATAGGCACGTTGCAGTAGCTTATTTATGTGCTTCTCAAATCTCAATTGAGAGTCCATAGTTACTCCTGAATTCTTTGCTTCTGTCACCAACATAAGTTGTTCATTATTTATATTTATATCTATGGAGTTGATTAAATTCTCGCGGTGGTATCTACTACCAAACAACATGTTCTTGGTTTTTCCGGGATTAATAAGTAGGCAGTGTTCTGAAGCAGCCCCAACGAAGGCGTTAAGGTCATTATTAATTGAGGTGCATGCATTTCCTTCCATATGTGTGAGGAATCTTTAATAAATCTGTGTATCGTCTGCATGAAGGTGGGTATTGCAGTTTTCATTCCGGGTCGAAAGATGGGATGAATATATCGAGAATAAGAGTGGACTCAATATGGACCCATGTGGCACACCTGATCATAACGTTAGATAGTCTGAACTAATATTATCTATACATACTTTTTGTTTCTTGTTATTGAGGTAATTATTCATGAGCGGAAGAGCATTCCTTGAAAAACCCATATATTGTAAAATATTCCATAGTAAGTAATGATGAATCGTGTCGAAGGCACGGCTGAAGTCTAATAAAACTAGTATCGTACAGTTACCTTGATCATTGGCTTTGATTATATCATCAGTGATGTGCAGTAAGGCTGTCGTGCAGCTGTAACCCTTACGAAAACCAGACTGAGGGGTATTAATGAGTTACTCGCCAAGTGATCCTTAATTTGTATCTCCATAGCTCTTTCCAGGACTTTCGACAATGTCGGTAGGATACTTATTGGCCTTAAGTCCTTGAATTCACTTGGATTCTGTTTTTAAATATGGATACACACCTTCGGCTAGACAGATGTTTATTATATTGGTGATATATGAGGGCAACACAACTTTATGAGTTTTATATCCAATCCATCACAACCCTTGGCATTAGTTTTGATGTTTTGAATAGGTCCATAAACAATCAGATCATTCACCTCCTGAAAATGAAAAATAGGTGTGTTGAGAGTATTAGTTCTATAGAAGTTCATGACCTCCATGGGCGGTTCAGTGTGAGGGATGTATCTAATAAAATACTCATTTACTTCTCTGGAGTCTTTTAAATTTTCTGGAAGCTCAGTATTTTTTTCTGGAATAAACTTATTAGTTTTTGAAGTATGCCACATATCTTTGGGTGTACTGCTATTGAATTGCTGGATAAAAAAGCTCTCTTTTGCCTCTTGATTGACTGATATGTAAAATTACGAATAGTTCTATAAGCCTGCAGATGAGCTTCAGATCTAGAACGTTTAAACTTTTTAACTGCTTTTTCTCTCCCTGCTATCATTAGTTTTATCGGATAGGTTAACCAAGGGGCCTTAGCTCTTGTAACTCTAGATGTTGTGATCAGCGCATGCCTATCAAGATCATTCAAACAGTTGGTGAAATAAGAAACTCTTTCGTCTATACTATCTTGATCGAAAATTCTGAAAAATGATGTATCAAAAAGGTTGCCTTGAAAGGCATCTTCGTCGAAATTTTTAAAATTTCTATAGGTCACCATTTTATGTAACGCTTTTCCACTACCTACTTTAACTTCACAAAAAACAATCAAATGATCAGAAATCACACTATGAATTACTCCATATCCCCAGAAGTGTGGCAGATGATGCTGTAATTCTCGTCGGAACGTCTATCACTTGACTCAAGTTGAATGGTTCAAGAATGGAATAAAATTTTTTGACAGAATTGTTTTCATAATCCATCAAATCTAAGTTGAAGTCACCCATGCATATAATTTCATCTACCGTGGGGTAGATCGAGATTGAACTATCTTCGAACTCATCAAAAAAATATTCGTGTTTTGTTAATGTGGTTTATAAACTATGCCTACATCATAGGATTTTTTGCAAAGCGTGATTCTCATCCAAAATTTTTCCCATATATAATTCTGCCTACTTTCTATTAACTCCACATGCAAACCGGTTCTGGAATAAATACATAAACCTTTTCCATTTGCATTTATGTCTGCTCTGAATAAACAGTAACCAGCAATATTCAGTATGTCATTACTAATATGATTTTTTAGCCAAGATTCACATATCAAAAATATATCGAAATTATTATCTAATACTGATTGCTTTACATCAAGCATAGATGGTGTCAAAGATCTAACATTCAAAGAACCCACATTCAAGTTTCTGATATCATTATTAGAACTCATACTATTCAAAATATTTCACCCGTTATTCACGTTTTATACAGTGTAAGTAACATTTCGCAAATATTTCTTTCCGGAAGTAAAGAAATAATAAAAAATTTCATGAAATGATATTCAAATTTTCAGTTAAGAAGCGTCTGATCTGCATTAAGTGCCGCTTATAAATCATACATTTAATCAACATGCAAAAATAATATACGCTTTTTATGTCATAATTATCCTGATAATGTAAATTGGCATAATGTTTTACGTGAGAACTAATATGAATTTAGCAAAAAATAAACAGGAAACAATTAAAGTTCATCGACCTCTTCTAGATTCTTTATTTTCTTGATTTCATCATGGTTATGTAGTTTCAAGAAGATATACTGTTCCTGGGTGAGATCTTCCCTGCCTATAATTTTAGTGTTCTTCAATGTCTTTTTATTTTTGTAAACCAAATCTTTGGGATATTTCGTGGAAAACTTCACCATAATTGGCCTACTCTTGTTAGCTGCTTTTTTCCCCAATCTATAACACGTCTCAATTCCAGTTTCGTCCATCTTCACATTCATGCTTCTGTAGAAGACTTCTTTCAAAATGTCATTGCAGTATTCTCCATCTCTCTTTTGGATCCCATAGAATCTGATATTCCGAATTCTAGTGGCTTGATCTTGTTTATCAATCAAGGCTTTCATGGCTTCCTCTTGCTTTTCCAACTTCTCAACAATACGTATATTTTCTTCGTTCAAGTATTTGATCTCTTCATCGATTTTCTCACTGCTGGTTTTCGTTAATGTGCCTGTGAGTGTTCCGACGAATTCTTCTGAAGTGCATAGCTTTGTCACAAGATACCTCACTAATACGTGCAGTTCGTCTTCTCCCTTGCCTTTATTATTAGATCTAGTTGACGTCATGATGATCGATTTATATGTATTTCTTGGATTTTGATTGACACCAAGATATATATTGTAACAAGAATTGATATGTAATCACTTACAGAAAGTTTTGACTCAAATTTTCACGTGTAACTTCGTTTTAAGCAATTAATTTTTAGCACTACAGCACAAACGACTTCTCAGCTCGACATACGCACTCTCTCTCCTTCTAGGCAGCCGCATCCTCTGAACTCGACCCTCACCCTGGCTGCAGGGAAGTTATGAGGCAAGCTTTTAGACTGAAAAATGCTCCAGAATCCAGCATACCAACCATAATTGCATCACTAAGCGAAAATACACAAAAACAATATAGTACAACTTTTTCGAAATGGTAGAATTTTTGCCATGTCAAACCTAAGGAAATGTTGGAATTTTTACAACGAGAGTTTCAACAAGGTGCTTCGTACACCTCAGTCAACACATATCGCTGGTCTCTTGCTTGACTATTTCACTTTACATGGGATCCTATTAAAGTTTTAAATCAACTATCGGAAATGCACCCCCTATCATATTTGTCTCTGCAAGACACTGAAACTGGCTATGCTACTCCCCCTCACTTCTGCTCAAAGAGTTCAAACACTGACAAAAATAAAAATCACAGATATGCATGTAGAGGAGGAAGTAAAAATCGAAATTTCAGTTTCTAGCTTGATCAAAACATCTGCACACTCTAACAATATCCCCTGAAAAATCAGCAGTAGTTTTCTTCACAAGACACAAACTTAAAACCACCGACAAAATCACTCTGAGTGGTCTAGAGATACCTTTCAGTGTTGTTCTTGCTGTTACGTTCGTAACAGATCTGTTACTATTTCGCGAAGGTTGTTACGTTTTTACGTTTTGCTACAAATCTATTACTATTTTACGAAGGCGTAGACTAATTTCGAGTTCGAACTCGAAATTAAGAAAAAAAATATCGCATGTCCGTTCTACGCCTTCGTACTATTTGCTGTTAAATTCAGAATTTTATAATTCTTTGTTCTTCAAGTAAAAGACAAGGAATATGAATCGCTGATAAGACGATGAATACTGTGATTTGTGATGTCTGAATCACTATTTGATGATCATTGTTTTTCTTTCAAGCCAAGTTCATCTTTGGTGCAACAAAAATGCAGAAAACACACTAAATTGAAAATATGCCATTATTTTGATATTGTTTTTAATTTTTGAGAACATGAGAAATAGTTTTTCTGAGTTGTTTTTTTATCTGTCATATACAGGGCTATTCAAATTCGAGTCTATGCATAAGGATTTGATAACGGTAAGAGATAGAGGGTTGGTTAAATGGGGGCAAAGTGGGGCAAAAGAGCGTATTTCAGAGGTTGATAATATGGATGAAGAAAATCTGACCTAGCTTCTTCAGTTCTGGAGTTATACTGGAAAAATCGAAAATTTCGAAATTCTTCTTTTGCCTATATCTTTTTATTTAACGAAGATTTTTTTTCAGTTTTGCCACTTTTCCATAGCAATTTTTTGTAGCCTTTCCAAATATCTGAATAAAAATTATATACAGGGTATCGTATCAATTGGGCCACCCTCAACTTTTAATTTTCAAATATTTTTTATTGCATTTTTTTGAATGCCAATAGTCATACTTCATATTGACATAGTATTTTCATCTGAATTACAGAGAGTTTGGAAATATTGAACTATTGCCAGTAAAATTTCAACATTTTATATAAAATTTCCTGTGTAACTCCAGAACTGAAGAAGCTAGGTCAGATTTTTTTCATCCATATGATTAATCTCTGAAATACGCTACTTTGCGTTAACCAACCCTCTATCTCTTACCGTTATCGAAATTTACAAGCTCTTTTTATTCATGCCTGAATATTGCTTCATTTCTGGAATTTATCCGTGAGGAGCATCACGTCATCACGTCTGACCTTGACAAATGACAGTTGACATTCTCATCCATTACCTTTTGTTGAAATCTGTTACCTTTTTCTAAATCTATTACGAAAAATTTTGGCACAGGAACAACACTGATACCTATAAGGAAAAAATATAAATATTTAGGTGTTGTACTAGACAACAAACTCCTCTGGTCAGATCACATAAACCACCTCATGAGTGAAGCTGAAAGGGGGATGAATATGTTGAAATGTGTCACTAAAACTAAATGGGGGGCCGATCCTAAAATCGCTCTTCTGTTCTATCGGGCATATATTCGGCCAATACTTGATTATATGGGTCCTGTACGGTTCCGCGGCTAACGTCCATTAAAAAAAAATAGACAGAATAAAATATAGTGCTGTGAGAATTTGTATTGGAGCTTTTAAATCTTCACCTAACCAAGCTATTCTTGCAGAAGCAAGAGAGCCGCCTCTGAGAATCAGATGCGATTTTTTGTCTTTTAAAAAATTATGTTACCCAACTTTCTATAGAAAATTTCACAAATAAATTTTGGAGCAAAAAAAACAGCCCTCCCTTAGCTGACGCTAATATTACATACAACCAACTTATCAGCCTAATACCCTCAAATTCACAACTTCCAATATTCAATCTTGAATTTTTCAGAGATGAGTTTCAGACCGACCGTTATATTTCCCACATATTCTGAGATCCATACTGTCAATGATGTTGAGCTAAGAAACATTCTAGCAAATTACGATAATTTCTTCGAAATCTTCACAGATGGTTCTAAAACACCAAATGGTACAGGCGTTGCAATTTTAATTCCTGAAAACAATATTGAAATCCAGTATAAATTACCAGAATTCTCTTTCATATTCACAGCTGAGCTCTTAGCTATAGAAAGTGCCCTAGACTGGATAGTCAAACAAAAACATACACGAAATGCTTTCATTATGTCAGACTCCAAATCAGCTCTTGAAGCCATCAATAATAAATCTATAAAAAACTTATCAACATCTATACATTTGTGTTACATCAAGAAATCACTGCAGAAGCTATTCATACGAAAGCAACAAATGATATTCATCTGGGTTAAAGGTCATGCTGGAATCTCAGGAAATAATAAAGTTGATTTTTTAGCCAATAAGGAAGCTACGAAACTTGTAAATATCAGTAACAAATATGATACCAAAGATATTATAGATGGCAAAAAAATCCTATACAAGGTGGGAGAATGATTGGAAAGGCTTCGCAAATCATTCAAAAAATCCTTATGCATTAATCCATCGTTCTTTACCAAGAAGCGTGCCACACATTGACGAATATGCTGTAAGCAGACTGCAGAGCCTACTCTGTTACTGTCACGCGCTTAAAATTAAATCATGCTAAATTCCCCGCACATCTACACAAAATTGGCTTGATAGATATTATTCTTGCATGAAAAAAATATCAACAGGATAATCTAAAACTTTTCAATTTTTTTATCAGTAACAATGTCCCATTACCTACCAACATAACCTCCTTACTGAGTATGAACAAGAAGATTATGTCAGATCAATTGGTTAATTTTCTTCGGAATAACAAGCTTGATATCTAGCAAATTATATAAACTAACTTGATATATTTTTGTGGCAAATGGATTTTCCGATGCCAACTCTCTTTCACTCACACACACACAAAATCGTACAAGGATTTACTACACTGTGTTATATATATTGGAAACCAAATGTTCATATAATTTGGATTGAACTTTCTTCAGGTAAGTCGTTTAATCCATTAATTATTTATCACATATTCTCGGTTTTTTTGCTGTAAGATCTATGTACTTCTTTTAGAGCAAATAAAAAAAAAGTTGACGTTCAAAAAATTTGTTGGACACTTTTCAAACACTTGAATCGAAATGTTCCGAACGCTATATTTTTTCCGGTCTCGTTTTCGATGTAAACATTAATGTTGATGTCACTATGTCAAGACTCTTGCTATTGTTAAGTGCATCATAAAACTGGGTAAAAAAAAACAGATAATAAATGAAAATTTCAGTAGTGCGTAAATCAAAATAAATTTTATATTTTTCAGATCCATCATAATAACCTGGAAGGATCAATATTCGCGTGACAGCGGAGCTCTATACGAAGCTACAATAAATAATTGCTTGAAGATACTATGCGATGTCTGCGAAAGCTAACCATAATCCACCATCAGGGAAATATTACCTCGAGCCAATCTACCACTTTGGACACTTCATTTATCAAATACCGACGGGCATGAATAAATTAACATTGTCTAGAATGAACTGCAGGATTAAATGGCATTGGGTGATTTATCATACAGCGCCCGCAGAATATCCAATATCTGCATTTTATAGCCTCATCAATGTATCGTCAAACTAGTATTCACGAACTTCCTATGCCTCTTCCTGGTCTACCTGCTGGGATTTATAGTATAATCGATAAGTTCATGAGGAAACCTATTGGCAGAGAAATATCGACATAATCGTGTAGTAAATTATCCCTTCAATCAGTTAGGTATATTGATTTAACTATTCAATTTATCCACTTCAGTGATCGATACCGAGTAGTCTTATAAATATAAGACAATGAAAATATGTTCAAGGTGTACTGATCTTTTCAATATTGGTTCATTTCATGTTCCTGTTGATATTTTATGTTTTGAAATAAATTTCAGATATTCAATAGTCATATTCAGAAAATTGGTACTCCAATAACTATCATATGGATGTTTCAGTCTTACCTGTAATATATCTATTAATATCCAGGTTCGAAAGGCAAAAATATAAATTCCAGAAAATTCGTGTCAAAGTCAAATTTTTTTATTATTATGTATGTTTGTTTTTTCACCGTAACTAACAAAATTAATAATTCAATTATTTTCAATTAAACAATCTACAACATTCTTCCCCTCAGTATTTGTTCCTACATGAATCAAATACTACTTCTTCATTTCTTCAGTCTTCTTTTCTTCCTGTTCTTTTCTTGTTACATCTAGTATACACAGTCTTGAAACGGGTCGTTTAAGTGTGTTACCATTCGAAGTAGTAACATCAACTACTCTTATCCTTCCATCCTTGGCTGGATACAGTTTAGTCACTTTACCTTTGTGCCAAGTATTTCTGAGACCATTCGGGTCTACTATCAAGACGATATCATTCAATTTGATGATATCTTGATCTTTGAACCATTTTGTTCGTTTTGAGATGGATGGTAAATATTCTTTCGACCACCTTTGCCAAAAAATATCGATGATTTTCTGAGCAGTTTTCCATTTTGACATCAAATCAATATTCTTCTCATCTGTATCTGTACAGGGCAAAGCAGCGTAAGACGGTCCTATCAGAAAGTGATTTGGAGTCAATGCTTCTGGGTCGTCTGGGTCAACAGAAACGTGGGTCAGTGGTCGTGAATTCAAAATATTTTCAATTTCTGCGAAAATAGTTCTCAAAATGTATTCTTGTGGATGTTTGTTTTTGAGTATTTCTTTCATGTTCTTCTTTATTGATTGTATTAGTCTTTCCCAAGTCCCTCCCATATGGGGTGCTGAGCTAGGATTCCAAAACCATTTGATACTTTTCAAGGTACAATATTTTTTGATATCAGATTGATTCAGTTTCTCGAGATTTTCTGAAAGTTCACGATCAGCTCCTTTGAAACACGAACCATTGTCACTATAAATTTCTTCCGGGAATCCTCTCCTACAACCGAATTGCCTCAGCACATGGATAAATCCATCAGTACTCAGGTCATTTGCAATTTCTAAATGAATTGCCCGAGTCACCATGCAGGTGAAAATAACGCCATATCTTTTGACGATACTTCTTTTAACAGCTACTTCAATCGGTCCGAAATAATCAACTCCAGTTTTTATAAATGGTCTGACTGTGGGTTCCAAACGACATATCGGTAGTTGTCCCATTATCGGAATCTTTGGTAAGGATTTTCTGTTCTTACACTTCTGGCAATTTGCCCAACAACTCCTCACAGCCTGTCGCATTCGCAGTATCCAGAAATTTTGTCTCAAATTATTAATGACAGTTTCTTGTCCATGATGGTTGACTTCTTCATGATAATGTTGAATAATCAATTTTGTAATTTTGTGTTTAGGGTCTAAAATTATAGGGTTTTTGGCATTTATACCTAATTGTCGGCAATTATTCAATCTTCCCCCCAACCGTATCAGTCTCTCGTTGGGATCAAATTCACAGTTGAATGTAAAGAGTCTGCTGGATTTAGATAAATATTTATTCTTCGATAAAAGGGTGACTTCTTCCGGAAATGAATCCTCTTGCATTTTTCTAAACAAAATCTTTTCGGATTCCTTCAGTTCTGTGAGATCGAGCATGTCTTTCCTGTTATTCTTATTTCGGCAATTATCTATGAATCTCTTCATCCACGTAGTTGCTCTCAACAGTCTTGTCCATTTTGAAAATCTCTCAGGATCAGGTGTATAAAAATTTTCTTTAATAAAGTTCACGAATACGAATTCTCTTCGTTCTTCTCCATCATCATCCTGTCCAGATATATAATTTAAATCTACTGGTGGCCACTCTTCATTGGGTTTGTATAAAAATGATGGACCATGGATCCATCTACTGCTCGATGAATAATCCATGAATTCATAATATTTTGTAGCCTCATCAGCGACATTTTGTTTTGATCCTACGTGTCTCCATTGGAAAGTGTTAGTCAATTCCTGAATTTCTCCAATTCTCTGTGCAACATAAACCATGAAACCGCGAGCTTCAGAATTGATCCAGTTCAATACTGTTTTCGAATCAGTCCAATAAAATGTTTCGGTGATTATCAATTCCAAATTATCTTTCAAAATAGTTCCCAATCGTGCTCCCATTAGAGCTGCTTGCAATTCCAGTCTCGGAATTGAAGTTGGCTTCAGAGGTGCAACTTTCGTTTTAGCACTCACGAAACAGACTTTCACTTCACTGTTCTTCTGCCAGCGCAAATATGCTACACTTGCACAAGCATTTTCAGAGGCATCACAGAAAACGTGGATTTGAATTTCACTTGTTTGTCTATCCAACGTACAATACTGTCTTGGAATGCTGAAGTGAGAAATATTTTTCAAATCTTTGATCCAATTCTCCCATTTCTTGTTGAGAATATCAGTGATTTCGTCGTCCCATCCAATTTGACTCCGCCATATATCTTGTAGAAGAATTTTTCCAATAATCATGAAGTTAGCTAAGAATCCCAGAGGATCGAAAATCGACATAACAACTTTGAGAATCTCTCTTTTTGTAGGTCTTCTCTCATTATCCAATATTGCTCTATCAATTTTGTGAAATTTTGTTTTGAAACAGAATGAATCTTCTTCTGGATTTCACCAAACTCCTAAAATTCTTTCAGTCGACGTTTCAGTATTATTTTCCAAACATTTTTGACTATCAGCTACTAAGATTGGATTCAAGTCTCGAATCACCTCTGGTGTGTTGGTTATCCAATTGCATATGGTGAACCCTCCATGTTTATGAATGTTGATTACTTCATTGACCAATCTTTTCGCCTCTTCTTCGCAATCAGCATTTCCTAGATAGTCATCCATATAATGGTAGTTAGTGATTGCTTTGACAGCTTCTGGATAACGATCTGCGAAGTCTCTTGCATTTCTATTCTTGGCTTCTTGGGCTAGACATGGTCCACTGGTTGAGCCAAAAAACACTACATTAATTTCGTAGGTTTCAGGTGGTTCTTGCCTATTCATTCCTCTAAACAAGATCCGTTGAGCTGCACGATCGTCTTTCCTCACATTCACTTGAAGAAACATTTCTTTGATATCTGCAGTGAAGGCTACTCTTTTTATTCTGAAATTTAGCAATATGGTGTAGAGTGAATTATATAAGTCTGGACCAGATAAAAGACAGTCATTAAGGCTTACACCATTGGACTTTGCTGCAGCATCGAATACAATTCGAAGTTTATTTGGCTTATTTGGGTTGACTACACCAAAATGAGGTAAGTACCATAGCTTCTCTCTGTATTCTCTTGTTTCTTCGTTGCTCAGTTTAGTGATATAACCTTTCTTTTCCATGTCTAGTATTTTCTCACAGTACATATTTCCATAAGTTTTATTCTTGTCCATCTTTCTCTCAGTACACAACAGTCGCTTGAATGCATTATTCTTACTCTCTGGTAGAATTTGATTTTCATTTTTCCACAACAATCCTGTTTCAAATTTGTTACCTACTCTTCTCATTGTTGAATCGAGAATTCATTGTGCTCGAACGTCTTCTTTTGACATTACCTTTTTGGTACTACCAATGTTCTCCGTCTTCCATTGTTCCTTGACAAGTTCATGGAGTATATCCAAGTCGTCTTTGACTTTGGAATTGATGAAGCAAACCATTTGTTTAGATGGAGTCCTTTCATTAGTGCCATAGTTTCCATGCAGTACCCATCCAAGAAGAGTCTTACTTATAGCTGGACCATTCCAAGGACCATTGATTATTTGACAACTGACCAATAAAGGCCAATTATCTTGTCCTATCAATAGCTTGGGTTCTGCTTGAAACATGGAAATTATTCTATGATCTACATAAGGATAATCACGGCAAATGTCTTCCATATTGATAGTTTGTCTTGGTAATGAAAGTCCTTGTATTGTCCTCACATGTCGTAAATAATAATTCGAATTCTTATCTGTCTGATGAGAATGAATTTTGAAACTAACAACCCTAGAGTCGTCTAGTTCATTAACTTGATTGTTAGTCCACTGTAAACATAATGATTGTTTTGGTCCAGTCAAATGTAATTCATCAGCTAAATCTTGATCAATTAATGAAACAGTTGAAGCATCGTCTAGCAAGGCAAAAGTTTCGATTGATTCATCACCATTTGAAATGATAACTGGCAAGATTTTCAACAAAACTTTCTTTTTTGTTAATATGTGGCAATTACTTTCGATTATTGCATTGTTTTCGATAGCTGGTATTGAATTAGTCGATTCATTTGTTTTATGATGCAATAATTCATGATGAGGTTTTTGACATCCATCAATATTACATTTCTTCTTTTTTCTACAGTCTTTGATGCCATGATAAGGTAAAAGACATGAAAAACACATTTTATTATTCGTTATAAATGACCATCTTTCATCGGTCGAATATGATTTGAAAGAGGGACATAAACTCAGATGATGAATATCCTTGGTACAACAAGAGCACTTTTTATTTGCCGTCTTCGTTGTCAACGTTACGTCTCTTTTGGCATTTCTATATTTTGATTTTTGGTTGTCAAAGTTATTGTCAGAAAATTGAGGAATTTGTAGCTGACATGCTGCATTTGATTTGATTTCTAGCCAAGAACTGAATTCGACAAGTTTGTGTTCGACATCTAGAGTTTTAGAAATATGTTCTATCCATGTGAGTCTGTAATTCATTGGTAGTTTATTCAAGAGGTCATTTAACAACATGGGATTTCTCAAATGGTCAAATGCCTATGAAATTCTTTACTTCATCTGAGAAATTAATGAGCATGTCTAATTTGTCTTCTCTTATGTTAGGTAGTTTCTTTATCCTATCCAATAACAAAAACAGGCTTATAACTTTATCAACATTCTGAGGCAAGATTAATAAAGATTGTACTATTTTCTTAGCATTGCCTTTCAAGCATTTATTCAGTCTACATTGATTCTCTTCATTAGAAAAACCACATAATTTCGTAGAATTTCTGTATTGAACTATAAAATTAGGCCATTCAGTAGGGTCTCCACTAAATATCGGTAACTCTTTAGGAACTGACTGTCTAGTTAGAATCTTAGTGATTTGAGGATTAACTGTCTGATATTGCTTTGTTGTATCAACGATAATAGATTTTTCTGAATTCTGTATTCGCGATCGATTTACTTGGGAAGGTATTCTTGACATTTTATCATTCCATGGATCGCCTCCATTCATCTATGTATCAATATTTGGAGTAACACTTACCACTGACTCAGTTCTCATACCATTCTCGTCTTTGTCTGACTCACTTTCCTCCTCAATGTTCGCCAATCTGAGTGCTGTCTGTAAATTCCATATCTCTTGTTGTTTCTTCAGGAGTTCTTGTTCTAATTCAGCCTTCTTCAGATTGATTTCAAGTTCCATCACCTTCTTTCGTTGGCTTGAAACTCCACTTGATCTCGATTTCCTGGATCTTGTCTTATTTTCTGATTTATTGGTTTCTGCTTTCTTTGTGCTGTCTGCTATGCTGTCTGCTTTCTTGATGCTGTCTGCTTTCGTTGTGCTGTCTGCTATGCTGTCTGCTTTCTTTGAAGAAGAATATTCGGTCAATACTTTCGTCGAATCTTCTTGTTTTTTCGCGAGTCGTTCACTTCGTCGTACTTCGGACATTGTTTTATTTCCAAAGGTATTGGTTCAGTAATAGCGATGAAGGACCAGATGTTTCAGTCTTACCTGTAATATATCTATTAATATCCAGGTTCGAAAGGACCAGATGTTTCAGTCTTACCTGTAATATATCTATTAATATCCAGGTTCGAAAGGCAAAAATATAAATTCCAGAAAATTCGTGTCAAAGTCAAATTTTTTTATTATTATGTATGTTTGTTTTTTCACCGTAACTAACAAAATTAATAATTCAATTATTTTCAATTAAACAATCTACAACAATGGATATTAAACAGTGAAAAAAACTTTGTTGTAACCTGAATATCAAAGTTGTGTCATTTTTATTATACATGTCACAATTGATGTGTTGAGTGGTGATAATTCCGATCTCAGTAGTGAATAATGACACGAATGTGGTGAAGTAAAACGATTCTGAAAGATAAAATCACAAGAAACACCAAATGGTTGAAATTTAATATTCTCAATAGTGCTGTCAAAAAACACCTATTACATGAAAGTAAAACCAAGTTACACCGTGTTTTATCACGATGGAATCGAGGCAGTGTATAAATCATCTAATTTGGTGATAATAATCATTCACCTTGAAAACACCAGATTTGATATAAATTAATAAAAATATTGTATGTAGGCATCTGAATAGTGGTACTAAGGTCCTTCCTACCGTACCTGATTTCAATATTGGGCTCTATAAACTAGATGATTTCGATATAGATCAGTATCAATTGGCCTAGTCCTTAGTACCACTGATCAGGATAAATAAGTCGAAATAGTTCGTTATCATCCGAATAGTAGATTCTTCTGAGTCTAGTTTACCATCATATGAATTACATTTCAATAGGTAATTCAACTAAGTAAATAACAGAATAACACATAACACCGGAGGTGGTGAAGAAAAGCACACTAATTCGCAAGAGCACACTCATGATATGGTGTTCGTTCGCACCAGAAGAGTATTCGCATGTACCTGCACCGAAGAAAATTTCGTGTAGGTAGGATTCAGCATCAAGAAAATCACATAATGTGCATCACACCACTGCGGTGTCAAATCGCACTTTTGGAAATGCATTAACAACAACATCAATGTGTTCATTCTGCTGAACACTAGTGTTACTGACAACTGGGTTTGATTATTAAAAACACCTATGAGAAAGGTTACCATAACATAACACCTACAACAGTGGTGAATAATATGCCGGTGTTCACTGACACTAATACAAATAAATATCGATCTTCTTATTCGAGCTATCAGCCACTTCAATGTTTCGTGACATGGAAGATTTGTTTCTGGAGTGGTTCTCTCTTCCGCCGCAGAGTGTCGCTAATTACATAGTGTTTAGTGACTAATTCTTCTTGTGCAGTTATATTTTCCAAAAATTTGGCAGTTTCATCATAATATAACACGTATTATAATAATAAACAGTGATTTCTTCAAAAATTTTAGTGGAATGTACTTATATACATAAATTCCTCTATGAAAATAACCTAACATTCGGTTTGTGCATATGGCCATGTTAAATCTTGCATTTTTCGTTTCAGTTTCAAGTTTGAAGCCTAATGAGATCAATTGCTTCATTTAAGATGGATTTAAGCCACTGAGAAGGCAAGTAATTCGAATCTTGGCGCACTTATTTGCCTCCTTATGGCGGAGTGGAGCACTGTCTTGTAAAGAGTCACTGTAGTGCTTCTTGTAAAGCGACTCACTGCATTGGGACAGGTACCGCTTCGAGTGGAGATCTCAGTATCTCTACTTGGTTGACTACACTGCACTGATGAGGGCCAATAGGCCCGAAACCGGTCTGAAGGCTGTCAAGCGTACCTGTCCCGATGTGAATTTGTCACGTCTTAGGAAGTAAGAAACATTTGCTGTATGCATTCACAGTGTGAATCGTTTCATGGACTACGAGCAGATATAATTCAATGTTCTGCGTGTTATTTGCCAGGAAAATAGTTATTTTCTGCTTGTTGTCTATCAGTCATTCTCACTGTATTTGATTAATAATTGGACAAAATGAAATATGTCTTTCTTTCAATTTTAATAAATATCGTATCAAAATGAACTTCCTGAATTGAATTGTCGTAGTTCTAGGCTACCTAGATCTCGAATACCATGCATCTAAAATTTGTATACGAATGTCTCAGAAAATGAAGTTTTGCAGAAGAAAAACTCGCTTCGAAAGCGGATATATCATTTTTGCGCACGCATCTCTCGTTCACTGTGATTTTTGTTTGCCTAGCTACTGAAAAATTCCAGTCTTATGAACAGTATGGTTGAAAACTCTTTTGAAATCCTCTTGTTATACTTACTCAATGCATTTTATGAGTGTTCACATGAAATTAAATTGAAGTAGTTTCCAAGACATCTTTCAAAACATTTTTCGAACTCGGTTATCTGAATATCAATCGAAAATTCTGAAGCGAAAACACTTCTAAAGTTGACGAGATCAATGACCTTATCAAACACAAACCATGGCAATCTGACATTTTCTAACAATTGGACAACTATCATATCGGAAGCAGAACTGATCTCATCCGCCATGAAAGTTTCGTTATGAACTATAGAAGTGTTTTCAATAGAACAGATCTATTTCACACGTTTTATATCAACCTGTTCTATATGTATATATGTATGTAATGGAAACTTTGAAGTTTAAATCCATATTATGGATTTTTTGACAAAATTCTAATAATTGGACTGGTGGGGCTTAGGAAGCCGAAACTATACTATATACTCACTTTATTTTTATTGTCATTAGAAATAATGACAAGTCTTTCATGTTTTTCACCTCGTAGGTTTATTTTATAATTCAATATGAATACAACATAGTGACATCCAGGTGAGCCTGCGATGTTGCCTTTCTCTGTATAAGTGCAATACCACAGCGTAGAACTTGTCGAAGAAGCGACTGTTGTAGTCATAGACACCGGTGCCGGTATCTGAGACACGGCCTGTCATTATTGGTGCCCGGTTGGCAATGCTGAAGATAAGTTAATGTTTTGTAGTTTTCTAGCATATACGTCCATGTTTTCTAGGATAGCGAATGTCAGATGTCATATATGTTAATTTACTTGTAAAGTGATGATCTGATGATGCTGGTTAAAAAATAAAATGAACTACTCAAAGTCTTTTGAGTTATTTTTATTTTAGCTTGGTATTATCACAACTACAACAGCGACCACCTGCTGCTAACGACTCTAACTACTTCGGTTGAGAATACACATTAGATCACTCCAAATGTCAACATTCCATCATATCAAATACCCACATTTAATGGTATATGGTCGAACAAAATTGATCGCTTTAGAAAAAAATGCAAGAACTTAATACAAAATCTTTTACATGGTGCAGAAACTTCAAAATACATTAATAACAGAAATGCCCTGCAAAAAATGCAGTTCCTGGGTATTGCTAGCACAGAGAGGATTTTGCAAGAGTTTTTTTGTACCTATATAACAATAACAAATTAATCAAAAACATTGAGAGACCCTGACGCAGGAAAAAACGTGACCAAAGACTGGAATGTGCCCCGAAAACTGTACGGATCTCATGAAGGTTTAGTTGAGGAAGAGAGGAAGTAATAAGCCCCACCATAACCTCCCATGTGAGTCGAGAACTCAATTTCCTACGAATAAACCTTTAACGTTCATAAGCTGTCATGAGTGCGCTCAGAAGGAGTTTCATTGAAGACAAGAAGAGCCCTAGATAAACAGAGGACGGATACAATAAGGACTCGATATTGAATCGTGTAAGTTATTCTATTGTACTTCTCACACACAAACACAAGCAGCCATACACAGTAAAAAAATAATTACACCAGTTAACACCTTCTAATGTCCCTTGAGGTCCTGAATGTTTTAATGACAGTAAACACCGACATATAATTCACCGCTGTAGGTGTGATGTGACCTTTCCCCTAGGTGTTTTCAATAATCAAACCCAGTTGTGAGCAACACTAGTGTAAGTGCTGAACCAATCGGATTGGGCTGGTGGTCGAGTGCGTTGAACCGCTGGCTTATAGTCTAGAGGGACTGGGTTCAAATCCCGCGGCGGCTATTGGACATATTATTTATTTCTGTAGCATCGTTTAGCGGGAGGAGATAGGTGACCAAACGAATATTCTTGGTACCTAGATTTCAATTCTTCGGACTCTCAACGATAACCAGCCGAGAAGTGCTTCGGATGACACTTAAAAAGCTAAGGTTCCCGTCTTCTTTACTCATACAAGTCTCAATGAGACTTCGAGGGTTGCTTTGCAACTAAGTTGGCGATTAAAAATATAACTTTTCAAACACTTTTCAATATTTTGGTGATGTTGTTTATGCATGTCCTACCTGAACAAAATTTTCTTCGGTGCGTTTACACACTGAGCAGGCATGATACTAAATGCTGAACAGGTACATACAAATACTTTTCTGCTGGGAAGGAACACCATATCATTATAGTGTGTTGAGGCAATTTAGTGCTTTTCTTCAAGACCTCCGCTGTTTTCACTAGGTTGGATTATTGAAATATAATTTATAAACTAGACTAGAAAAATTTAGGGACAATTCGGTTGAAGACAAACTGTTTTGGCTCACTAGTCCTTATCAGTGGCACTAGGGCCTAGGTCAATTGCTTGAATTGATACTGATCGGAAGCACGTCAGTGGATGCCACCTATTGGCAAAAGTTCTAAGTGGTTCTAAGGTTCTAAGATCGAATACATGAGAACAATATTTTTATTAATTTATATCAAATCTGGTGTTTTCAGGATGCAATACTCATCGAATGATTATTGACACCAAATTTGATGAGTCATACATCGCCTCGTTTTTATCGTGATATGACACGGTGTAACTTGGTGTTAATTTTATATAATATGTATTTTTTATGCGTTAACGTGAATGATAGCACCATTGAGAATATCACATTTCAACCATTTGGTCTTCCCCATGATTTTATGTTTCAGAATTGCTCTACTTCACCACATTTGTATCATTTTTCACTATCAAGATATATATTTTCATATCATAATGTATTATTGTATAAAATAAAGATGATGTTGAATAAAAGAACTGTCTAACAAACCTATGCAATACACATCATGGCCGCAGTTTGTTTAGTGAGAGCCTCTACTAGTCGTTATTTTCATTTTCTATCATAAGATTTCGAATCTTATCGTATCAGAATCACAAAGCTCGTCAGCCATCTTGAAATTTCGATTTAAAAAAAACATTATTCTCGTCCCCGAAAAACTCCTCATACTAATTTTGATTCGAATTGTACTACAATCACAGAGCTCGTCCGCCATCTTGAAGCTGCCATTTTGTTTTTTTTTACAAAAAAAAATTATGATGCATTTTCACCGAAATTTTAAATACCTACCGCATTTCGCAAGTGCTTGAAAAATTGAACCGGTATGACTTATGGCAGAAGCAAGTTCAATATTAGGCAGTCATACACGTGAATGACATATACTCAATGAAATAATTATTATTAGTTTTTCTACCGTTTCAAGAGAAAACTCGAGCCCAACAAATAAATCACAACAACCGAAAACGTCGCATTTTCAATTAAACGGGGTTAATTAAGTTGTTTGCATACAACTTCATTTTCATAGTGAACTGAAACTACGCTATCTTAATGAGATCCAGCTAACATGTTTGGAAGAGGTTGTATATTTGGACGTTATTATAGACCCAAAACTGACATGAAACAGACAACTCATTCACATACATTTCAAAAGCTATGGCGGCAAGCTGATCGACATGCCGCAGAGACTATGGTATGACAAGGGATCTAAAACCAAAAATAATCTCTTTGGTCATGCCAAACGATCATCAAACCCATCAAGCTAGAGAAAGTGCAGCGGCTAATTTGTCAAGGAATCACAGGAGCAATATTCACGTGCCCTAATGCAGCCTAAGAGGTGATGCTGAACCTTCCACTATTGCTCGTACCTATGTGTGATGAGAGAAGTAGCAATCAGTGAATCTCAAGAATAAGCCGATATATATTTTTACGATATTTCTACTTGGGTTTGTGAATTTGAAAGACACATTACAAAAGTGAATAATTCATTTCACTAAACACTCAGTTAAATCACAAAGATTTTCGCTTTACAAATCTCGATGTTCACAATACTAGCTTTCTTTCTAAATTAAACTTTTCTGCGAAACCGCGATCCATATATAGGTAGAAGATCATTATATCATTCTCCAGGAATAAGAGGAACTTCTTAGAATTACTGGTAATAAATCATTCGCTCTAATTGACATACGTCGGTGAGCGGTGTTTATCGCGAGGCCACAAATCACGGCCTAGACGCGATCTACCGAGATAATGACTTCAGGTCTTCTTGGAAGCACAGCGCGTAACAATATATATAATGCCAGTAAGGTACGACAGACAAACAACCAGGTCGCTTTGTTGTGGGTTCCAGGTAATGAGTCAGAGGTAACGAGGAGGCAGAACGCCTTGCGAAAAAATGGGCGAAAACACAATTTTTTCCGGCCCAGAATCCTTCTGTGGACTCTTCAAATACCTCTTGGAATAATAATTTCGACGTTAGGAAACAGATGAAATGAAATCTCATTGAAATAAAATGTCAGGACAGAGACAAGCGAATGTGACGGAACTTTTCACTGGACACAGCCTTCTGAGGTATGATTTCAAAATGATTGGCAAATCAGAAATTGCCTTGCGAATGCCCAGTGCTTTTCTGCAAGCGGCTCAACTTTCTGTGAGGGGACTTTTTAACACCCTCCGAAGTCAGGAACTTAGCTCCCAGGAAACTAATAAAGTGTCGAAATACCGGACCTCGAATAGATTTAGGGTCATGCACAAAGTAGGTCGAAGTGCTTGGGAGGCTCATGAATCTTCACGATTACCCCTTCAATCTGATCTTATCTGATCTTCATTAATGTTCTCAGAATTCCTGATAAATTTATATCCATATCATCTCAAGTGAGATTCTCACAAGATAAGTTAGCGTTTTCACTGATGGTTGCACTTTTGTTTGATGAAATCACCGCAAAAAATTAGTTGAAACGACCACATGAAGAATATAAGGTTTTGATTCACCATTTTCAGAAACTATTTATGCATTATTTCAATCTGTCGATTCTCAATTGAATTGTTCAGAAAGAGTAGTGAGTAAGATTGTAGGATTTTCGGTAGGCTGATGATGGCAATATCAGAAGGTGTGGACCAAATGCACTTTTTAGGAAGGTCCTTCAAAAATTTTGGGTCGTATCTTCCCCATTCAACAATTATTTCAATTCTGAATGAACCAATCGAATAGTGTTTATATCTACTCTTATAAGTTTTAGATTAAAATACGAAAATTGGGTTTTTAATTCATATCCCATCTGACTAAACTAGTAAATTGGATTTCGAAAAAAGGGCATATAATGAGATGTCTGTTTTCAAAATTCTAGGCTTTAGATCTACTTGAAATTTGTGCTTAGGGAAATTTTCCAATGTACATCTGAAGATATACCTCATCACCAAAATGTAATGAGTAATTGTAACGTTTATCTTCAGATATGTCGATTTCTCTCATTCAGATTCAATTTTGCTCTCTATAACTAGGCTGTGCCTCATTCTGAATGGTTTACAATTCATTTTTTGAAGTTATATCTTTTCGACGACTATACAATGGATATTCTTCCTTCTAGACATATGTCGTTTTGGCAAGTTATAGAAAACAAAATTCTCTATCGATTGTTAAAAACAACTCATTCTGGCAAGAAACGAAAAATTACCTTTTGCTGTTCAGCTACAGATTAAATTTTTTGCATGGTTTTATTTCTGACAAATCAGTTAATAATATATTTTTCGATATCACAATGAAAAATCGTTTCTATGGAAAACCCATTCAGATCATAGAACTATGAGTCCAGAAATGATTTGAGATATCCTCAAGAGGAAATAAATCTATTATTGTATATACACTGAGGAAATGATCATTTTCAACCTGAGGAAATTCGGATATGCTTTGCTGAATATTAACGTAATTTTGTTATGTTCAATCTACGACTCTGAATATTAACGTCTGAGTGGTACGATACAGTTAACAATGTATTCGTTACGTATTTATTAGTTCGATATTAATACCTGTAGGATAATGATTTATTGAAATTAATCGGCTACCCGTGGAAGAATTAGAAAAATGTTAGAAACTGACTTTTTTCGAATGTTTCATGAGAATTTTATTTTTCGTATTGATTCACAACATATTCGTGATGAAGATTCATCATTCAAACTTCATTGGCTTCCCGTGCAAGAAATGTTAAAACATCGAAAACCGACTTTTTTCCAGTTTTCCATCATAACTCAGCAATTAACTCGTGTGCACATAATTTCCTTCTTCGAATTGATTCACAACATATTCGTGATGAATATTCATCATTCAAACTTCATTGGCTTCCCGTGCAAGAAATGTTAAAACATCGAAAACCGACTTTTTTCCAGTTTTCCATCATAACTCAGCAATTAACTCGTGTGCACATAATTTCCTTCTTCGTATTGATTCACAACATGTTCGTGATACAGAATCATCACTCGAACTTCATTGGTTCCCCGTGGAAGTAATGGAAAAACATCGAAAAGCGACTTTTTCTTTAATTTTCATCATAACTTTGTTTCTCGTATTGATTCACAACATATTCAGGATGAAGATTCATCCGTCAAACTTCATTGGCTGTCCGTGGAAGAAATGGAAAAACATTGAAAACCGACTTTTATCCAGTTTTCCATCATAACTCAGAAATAAAGTCGTTTGCACAAAATTTTCTTTTTCGTATCAATTCACAACATATTTGGGATGGAGATTCATCACTCAAACTGCATTGGCTCCCCGTGGAAGAAATGAAAAACATCTAAAACCGACTTTTTTCCCAGTTTTCCATCATAAGTCAGAAATGAAATCGTGTGCAAAAAATTTTCTTTTTCGTATTGATTCACAACATACTCAATAAGGATAAATATATGCCTAAATATTTTGAATGATACAAGTCAGTACCAAATTGTACCTAAATTCATTGTAACTAGTATTTTTGATGAAACATACATAAGAAATAGTTTTCACGAGGGTTTCAAAATAATGAGAAGTGGAATAGTATTCTGTGGTACTGCCATTGCAATATGATTTTAGTGAAATTAAAGAAATGTCCTCTACTTGAAACGATTCGAAAGGTTTTTGAAATATTACAATAAAAAATATTCCACCTCTATAACTCTGGAATTGACACCAAATATCTTGTCACACATCAAACAAAATGATGATTATAATTGTGGAATGTTCATATTATATTATTTCAATTAAATTGTCGAAGGAAAAAGTTTACGAAATGAATAATATATGGATGAATATCGGATTTATAAAAAGAGAACAATTTTAGTCGAATCAGATGATATGACATCAAAATGTTTCTATTGTGGAAAAATAGCAGAAACACAAAATAGCTACTCATGTGTATTTTGTCGAGTTGAGTTACGTACACAAACGTTGTCTATCCCTGAAAACACCTCATTATTCGATCAAAAGCATGTACGGTTCATGCAGAAAATATTTAATGTCGATATACAGGGTGGAGAAATTCATCAAAATGACTATTGATATGTTAACATCACTGTCATAATATAGTCAGATACTGTCATATACCTAGTCAACATATGATAAAATTGAAAGAAAAATGATCACGAAGTTTTATCCCTTTGAGCTCTTAGCAGTGATCCAATAAAAGGAGCAATAACATGAACATATATTCGTGAGGACACCAATTGAAAAATACTGATATATTATACCAACGTAGTATTTAAAACATTACGTAAATGATGTGATTTTTTTTGATGACTGGTGCTCAACTACCAAATCTAGCAATTCTGATTTTATGGAATTATAAATTTTAGTTTTTCATCCAATACAGTTCTTGTGAAGATAGTACTATACTGTACCTAGAATATATTTTTGATTTTCACATGTTTGTTTCTATTTGCTAGTTCCCCCCCAAAAAACAAAATTTCTAGTTACATATATACCGAAGAGTAAGTGGGGACAGAATTTATGCTCCCATTTACAATTTGATGCGAAAAATGGAATTCATTGGTTCATTTCTGAGTTATGAAGGAAAACTGTAAAAAAGTCGGTCTTAGATGTTTTTTATTTCTTGCACGAGGAGCCAATGAAGTTTGAGTTATGAATTTCTATCCTGAATATGTTGTGAATCTATACAAAAAAGAAAATTTTGTGCACACGATTTCATTTCTGAGTTATGATGAAAAACTGGAAATTAAGCCTATTTTATGTTTTCCATACGTTCCACGGAGATGCAATGAAGTTTGAGTGATTAATCTTCATCCAGAATATTTTGTGAATCGATACGAAAAAGAAAATTTTGTGCACACGAGTTCATTTCTGAGTTAATGATGGAAAACTGGAAAAATGGCGTTTTTCGATGTTTTTCCATTTCTTTCACCCCCATATGTTGTGAATCGATATGAAAAAAAAATTGTAAGAAAATTTCGAAAAAAGTCAATTTCTAACATTTTTCTAATTCTTCCACGGGGAGCCGATTAATTTCAATAAATCATCGTAAGGTATGAAGGAATTTTATGCAAACTCATTCAGTTTTGTGCTATGTTGTCAACTGAAGGAAAAATTCGAAGCTTAACTGTGACAGCTCATCTCTCCTCTGAACACCCTACTTATTTTATCAAGCGACTGCTTCGCAGATTCTCGGCGAATTGGCTGCTATATCTGGCTGCTCTTATCACATGAATTCTTCGATTCTGCTTGAGAAAATAATAAAATACACCAATTTCAGTTTTTTCACAATAATTCGTTAACGAGAAATGAAACCTCAATTTTTATGAAAATGCACATCTTTGCTCTAATTTAACCGATCTCGAATCTCCTATAATAACTGAGATTCCCATGGTGGAGCTAGAAGAATGGGCAGCCTGTATTATACAATGGTAATATCTATTTGCAGAAAAAATCATTTGACCGTTACAATCCACCTCTCCAGTCTTCATGAAGACATTATTGATCATTTCGCGTCTTCGTGTACTTCGTGAAAACGTATTGTGATGATGAACCTACAAAATTCATTGGGAAACTGTTCGATGTTTTATCGAACTGATGTTTGTGAACAATTATTGAAAACAACGATAATAGGACGAAGATTCATTTAAGATATTTTGATTCAATTATCATTGGCTTGTTCTGAAATTACATATATCAATTCATATTCAACAATTGGATCAGTTAACATTAAGTAATACGATCTTGACTATATGTTTTCTCAGTTTGATATATGATTATCGACAAGTATGAATGAATATTCATTATTTTCTTCATTGTATTTTGCCATATTTATGATATGTCCCAACCGACGGCTGATTTCATTTCAATTCTCCGTATTCCACAATACTTGACGTCTAGTTAGAATATGACAAGCTCATTTATAACTATGAAATTATGGTAACCAGTCGTAAGTATAAAAACATGATTCTGTTTTTGAACATCTCACTTCGAAAATTCTTCTTTTAAGTATTATTGACAAGTTCGGTCACCATCAGTCATCAGAGGACACGTCATGATTATATTCCCCAACATCTCACTTTTGAACTTTTTATTCATATATAGACAATAAAACTCTAGAACAATTCCATTCAATCAATCATTACCAGCCACCTACAACTTATTTCCAGCTGTCATCTTGATAACGTCTGTTCATACTGAATACTGAATAATAATCTATATTGTTATCTGAAAACATCCATAACTCAATATATCAAGACAACTAAAAAAATATATATGAGAAGAGATAAACCACACCTTACTATAAATCATATTGAAGATTTTGGTTTGATGCATGAAGTATCACTAACATAAATTTCAAAATCATAAAAATTGTATTGAATTGACTTACCACTTTATTGTTTCCAGCACTGATATCTTAAACGAAACCCAACAACTGAGAGACTAAAGCAATAATTTCTCGTCGATAGCTTATCAAGTTTGTTGATTAAAAATGAGCCATTAAATTTGTTATTATGTTATTATTATGATGAAAATCATCAATCCTAAATGTGACCAGTTCCGATGCACATTCAGAGGAATGAATCTAATGAACATGAAGAATATAATATTATTATATGATGATTAGACATTACATATTTTGTGATTGTTCAGGTGGGTGCTCATTCCTATTATTCCTATTATTCGTATTCCATCACAATGTTGAAGAGTCGAAAAATATGGACATCGTTACTAACAAGTGTTCTAGTCTTGACTAAAGAATGCAACTAACTTATCAATGAGTCTACCTTTTTGAGCCAGATTAAGGAAATATTGTTCAATAGAAATTCCCTCTCGAATTAATCTAAAATAGATATGAATGGGTTGAAGCGTTGTTCACATTTGGAAGATATAAGTGACGTCAGTAATTTAAAGAACCTCTATTAAGTCATATGTCGTCTGAGGACGTCTTTTCATAATCGTTGAAAATATGTTCTTTAAGGAACTTTTTACTGATGATATATTCGGTATATTTGGATAAACATTCCTCAAAATGCCGATAGGATATAGTGAAGATGTCCAGAAAATTGTAGCACCATTACTTCAATATTTTGAATAACATGAACGAGTAAATGATTGTATTACTATCATTGCTTAATGTGGGAGAGGTTGAGTGTGAATAATTCGATGTCCTTATGTTATATTTTCAGATCACACTGGGTTGGTGGTCGAGTGCGTTGAGGCACTGGCCTTTGGGCCCAGAGAGTCCGGGATCAAATCCCAGCGAGGCTATTGGAAATTTCATTTATTTATGTAGCACCGTTTAGCGGGAGGAGATACCGAACATTCTTGGTACCTAGATTTCAATCTCTAGGATTCTCAATGAGTACCTAGTGCTTATTCGGATGACACTTAAAAAGCTAAGGTCCTCGTCTTTCTTGCTCATACACGTCTCAATGAGACTTCGAGGGTTGCTTAGCAACTAAGTTGGCGGTCAAAAACACTTTTCAAACAGGTTGGTGGTCGAGTGCGTTGAGGCGCTGGCCTTTGGGCCCAGAGAGTCCGGGATCAAATCCCAGCGAGGCTATTGGAAATTTCATTTGTTTCTGTAGCACCGTTTAGCGGGAGGAGATACCGAACATTCTTGGTACCTAAATTTCAATCCCCCGGATTCTCAATGAGTACCTAGTGCTTATTCGGATGACACTTAAAAAGCTAAGGTCCTCGTCTTCCTTGCTCATACAAGTCTCAATGAGACTTCGAGGGTTGCTTTGCAACCAAGTTGCACTTTTCACAAAGGGAGTGTCTAGGGGTGCGGGCGCCCGAATTCCAGATATAAATACACCATTTGACCAGGCGCCTGGTCATATCAATAACTCAGCTTGCAATATTATCTCTAAGCTTTAGGTGGATGAGAGGTTAGCGTCTTGAGGTGGGAATAGACCTCGGAATAGACCAAGCAAACATTGTTGTGCAACAGTTGCGCAGCTGTTGGCGAACTTGTTTTCGTGGAAAGAAAATGTTGACGAACACCGAGCATTAGTTCGGCAACAGCTGCGCAACTGTTGCGCAACACGTACACACTGTGTAAACTCGTGTGTTTTTCGACTGTTGTTCAACTGTTGCGCAACTATGTTTGCTTGGTCTATTCCCTCCTTCAGCCCCACACGCAGGCGACCCGGGCAAAGTTGCCTTGCCAGACCTTTTTTCAATCAAACGCCCGGATTACAACTTCAAATATCTATTTGACCGGGCGCCCGGATTCCCAACAAAAATATTCATTTAACCGGGAGCCTGGATTTCAGATACAAATATTCATTTGACAGGGCGAGTGCACCCACTATAGTTAAAGAGCACTGCTGGCAATAATCTTTCAAAAGTCTGACTTTGTTTATGTCCTTCCTGTCTCAATAAAATTCTCCTTTCTCAAGAATTCACTGAACATGGTGATCAAGGCCCCCACTAATATATAGGTTAGTTTGTTTAGTTCAGGCAGTCTCATTGGATAAAAATAGCGCGCTGAAGAATATTCTGATAGGTAATTACATTCAGGTCAGTTACATAAGTATGATTGGATAAATAAAGCAAATAGCGCGTTCATTCGCTTCAATCGAATTTCCATTCCTCAGAAATTTCATACCAATTTTTCATGTATTTTCCAGCAAAACCAGGTACCCGGTCAAATAAATATTTGCGTCTGGAATCCGGGCGCCCGGTCCAATAAATATTTGAGTCTGGAATCCGGGCGCCCGGAACCCTAGACACTCCCTTTCACAAAACACTTTTCACATCCATTGATTGCTGTGAGAGAGGTAATGAAAGAATCACATTTTATGCTATCATATTATATTTTTATAGATCACATTGTTACATTCGCCTTAAAAAAAATAATTAAGCAAATGATGCGAAATATAGTATTTTTTATTTCAATAAAAAAACTCAGCTCATTTCACAGCCAAAGAGGAGACATTATTATTAGAAAAATATTTCGGCGTGAATGAGAATATATGTAAACAAGATGAATTATGATCTCGATTATGATCCTTTGAAATCGTTCATTTTGTATCAGGCCAACGATCTGAATTTAATTTCAGTCAAACTGGAGTGTTATCATTGAATTATCATTTCTTGAGACCAATTGATTTTAATTGGTATTCAATCCTTGCACTAATATAATGAGTTTACTCATTAAGTTAACCTTTCAGTTCTCATAATCGGCTATACCAACTCCTTTTATATTCAATTAAATTGGTACTCACAGGCACGATTTTGATGAAATAAGAATATTTAACCAACCATTTTAGACATCGCAAAAGCTCATACAATGATATCACGAGTTTATCGCGCTTATAGATTGGCTATATCCTTATCACTGCTGAAATAAACGAGCATTTCATAGATAAATAGCACACGTATGACCATTCCAGAAGAGAAATACGACGTGATTTATTCTCTAGTTAGTGACTGTAAATGATCAGTACCTATTTATTTTCAGTGAGTATCCATTTCCTGTATGGTTATAAGACGACGCGCAGAGGAAAAACAAAAATCTAAGTATACGTGAATCCGCTCCTACATATCCTGACAAACATCGAATAATAACATGAAAAAACAACCGATTATTCAACCAATATAATATAATAGAATCGCAAACGAAACATAAGAACTCAAAACAAACAAACAATTTTTGTTGATTGCGGAATTCATAATCGAGTTGCGTTCACAAATGTATAATATTGGAAATCCATTCACATCACGAGAATAAATCAGCATGGGATGATCTCCTTCATTTTCTGCTCAATAACTTGAAACTTCATAAGTTTACCCTGTTTCCCCAAAAATGTTCATTGAGTAGGTCCATTTGAAGGGTTATCGTCATATTGTGACTTACGACAGTTTCATTGAATTCATTGAATTCCGCAATCAACCAAAATCCTGTGTATTTCGTGCAGGGTTCTTTGCATGTCAAGTCAAGAACAGTGAACGAATAGTTAAAGTAAATTGATTAATTCGCTGCAGATATCAATCGATTCATTTGACTCATGACAACTCTTGAAACTGATCAAGTTACGAGAGCTGATGATACATCACAAAGACTATAAAGAATGCACCAAAACAAAAATAATGGAAAAATCTGAAAAAAGCGATCCTAATTTCAAGATGTTCATTATAAAGTAGTAAGGCGATTTATTGCGTATTCAGTTTAGTTACCGACTGCAAGAAGGGGGCGTTGCCAAATCTTCAACTCCATCGATATTTTTATAGCTTGATCATTTTTGGGCATTGTGTGCGCTTTAATTTTTAATTCTATAATATCTGAATGTGTCTCTGATTTTGTTATTTATGTGAACAGAAAAAAAGGGGATTTGATTGCTAAGTTGCGGATTCCCAAACGCAACATTACGAGTTTTTATTTAGTTTCATCAAAATATAGATAAAAATATAGTTGAACTCCAATTGTTAGTGAGTAGGCGTGAAAGAAAATGAGGATGGAGAGGTATCAAAAACCACTAGGTACACGGTTTATTGTGCTACCCGATCCTGGCTATTCAACTTCATGAGGGGAATGGTGGTAAATGAACTGGAATGTCAACATGATAAACTATTTTATTATAACGTGCCACTATCTATGATTTCGTAAAATTACTAAACTTTCTGGTTTGATTATAGTAGGAACTCACATCGAAATGATCCTCACTGTCGGAAGGATCTAGATTCACAGCAATCATCCAACCTCTCCATCGTCTCTCAACATAGGGAACATAAATGTGAAAATTTCATGAATTTATTTCAACCAATTAGAAGGTTCCTTTTTGTATACGTTGCTTATAGCAACGGGCGATTACCGTGATTATTTCATTCATGCTAAAATACACGTTTTTGATTGGTTGAAATGATTGTGTTGATAAGCAATAAGCAACACCATGTTTTCGATTTTGTATTTCGGCTCCTGATTGGCTACTGGATACCTACATGCTGTGTTTTCGTTTCTGTATTTTGCTTTCTGATTCTTAGGCAGTAGGGTAGTTTAATTAAACAACGACTTACTAGTTGCAATCTGTCATAGTATTTTCCGATTCCCTGGTAAATGAATGAATGACACTACACCAAATTTTCGTCTGAACCATGATAAACACACACTAATCACACTATTAATATGTATCCACTTCATTTTCAACAAATTATGGATAATTTCAGCAAGTCTAATGTAACCTAACCACACAAATTCTGACAGCAATCAAAATGAATTCAGCTCAGTAGTACCTAGTGCTTAGGTAATCTTGCCTACATTATACAATGGCATACATGTATTGTTGGTTGCATAACGATGTGTCGAACTACAATGCATAATCAAAATAACTAATTCCATAAACTGTACGTTTTATAATAACAATAAATAGGAAATCATCAAGATGGCTTTGATTTTATTCATGAAATAATCTGAAGAAATACAACTTGTGTTATTGATGATTATCGAAAATTCCTTCTCTTTTTCGAAACAAATCATGTTGCTTTGGGAAACCACACTCGCGCTGTGCGCTCTTGTAGTTTCCAAGCAACACGATTTGTTTCTCAAAATCGAAGGAATTTGTGTTTCGATAATCATCAATACACTTGTTGTATTACATGCGATTATTTCATTCATGCTGAAATACACGTTTTTGGTTGGTTGAAATGATTGTGTTGATACGCAATAACACCATGTTTTCGATTTTGTATTTCGGCTCCTGATTGGCTATTGGATACCTACATGCTGTGTTTTCGTTTCTGTATTTCGCTTTCTGATTCGTAGGCAGTAAGGCAGTAGGGTTTTAATTAAACAACGACTTACTAGTTGCAATCTGTCATAGTATTTTTCGATTCCCTGGTGAATAAATTAATGCCACTACACCAAATTTTCGTCTGAACCATGATAAACACACACTATTAATATATATCCACTTCATTTTTCACAAATTTTAGACAATTTCAGCATTAATAGAATTAGAAATATTAGAATATTAATCTAATGTAACCTAACCACACAAATTGTGACAACAATCATAATGAACTTAGCTCAGTAGTACCTAGTGCATAGGTAATCTTGCCTACATCATACAATGGCATAACTGTATTGTTGGTTGCATAACGAATCTTGTGTCGAACTACAATGCATAATCAAAATAATTGATTCCATAAACTGTACGTTTAAAATAGAAAATCATCGAAATGGCTTTGATTTTATTCATGAAATAATCTGAACAAATACAACTTGTGTTATTGATGATTATCGAAAATTCCTTCTCTTTTTCGAAACAAATCATGTTGCTTTGGGAAACCACACTCGCGCTGTGCGCTCGTGTAGTTTCCAAGCAACATGATTTGTTTCTCTAAATCGATGGAATTTTTGTTTCGATAATCATCAATACACTTGTTGTATTACATGCGATAATTTTGTTAGTTCCTATTGACGGAATTAATAAGTGATAATTTTTCTGTCAAAAATGAAGCGCCTTATAATTATTGACAAACGTCACTCAGAATAAAATCTGGGTGGACATGTGATATAAGATGTTATGATTGAAAACGGATTACTGTTTTCAATGTTCCTGAAATATTTGTAATAAACATCAGTTACTATCTACAGTATCTACGCAGAATAGGTCGTATAGGGTTCATCTTCTCATCATAGCTTTCGGCACGAAACTGAAAACTGAGTTTTTTTGGGGTAGTTTTAGAAATGGACCTCACATGATCATACCTTGATAGGGCATTGTTGATGATAATATCGAGCATGGATGTTTAAGATCTTATAGGACCAGTCGTGCATGACATCAATACATTATTCAATATTGTGAGGTTCTTGTAGAAAATACGAGCTTCAGTTTTGGATACGTCGAACTCCACTAGATCCACATTTTGAAAGTATAGATTTCGACAGCATTTTCATGTTATTCTTTACTCATTATCAGGAAAGTGTCAGCCGTTCTGGTATTTTTTTCCTAGTTTCTCATGTGACATTTAGTATTGATAATATTAAATGCATATCGTATCTATAATTATTTTTGTTACATTGAATTTTTTATGTATAATGGGGTTTCCCAAATTTCCAAAATTCAAATTTTATTTTAGTGTGAGTTGCAGTGGGCGTTTTTTGATATCTTGTCAATTTGACCAATTTTTTGGCACCACTGACAATTTTTTTTCAAATTCCTGCCAAATCTGAGGTCACGTGATAAAAGTCATAACGGATTTTTTAATTGTAAGACATGCAGAATCGAACCGCCGTTAGAGTTTTTCTGAAATTTAATAATTTTTTTTTCCATGTGTAGCCAACTTAATGGCGGACACTGTATTTATATATATAAAATCGAAAATGTTTCTTTGAGTTCAGTTTCAATTTATGAGCTGAATGTATCAAGAATAGCTTGAAAATTGATTTCTGAATTGAAAATAACGGTTTCTCCTGGTGCATTGTATGTCTTCTTGTGAAGTCTCATTAGATGTGAGACACCCGTAAAATTCAACCGATTATATTGAATCCTTTCTAGATCAATAATATCACCGAATAAGTGAAAAATACATTTCATTCATGTAAATTAACTCGCTTGACTCTCTCTACCTTCAATTTATTGATTAGTCAGAAATCGCCCTGAGAATTTATATACCCAATATTACGTTGTTGGTAGAATTCGAATGTTATTTTATATGTAAATTTCTACATTTCTATGCTTCATTTATTCAGTTGATGATTTCAGATTCACGAAGTTTATGAATTGTAATTCATCGATAAATTATGCATTGCCCATAAATATCCATATGATCCCGTACTTAATAGTTGGATATATGTCAAGAAAGAGAACAATAATTTTATATAGTGATAGTAAGAGATTTCTTGTAAATTCTAGTGACTCTTCTGATATTGCATTACAAGCATTGCATTACAGGGTCTAGCGGGAATGATTTAAGAAATATATAGGGTCTGAAAAATCGAGATTTTTCAATTAAATTTTTTGTGTCGAAACAGTTATTGGTTGAAACGACTTCCATGTCTACAACTAAACTTTCCATTGACTACTAAGTACTACTGATTGTAACAAATACGGGGTGGTTAAGTATTCTGAATCATTAGAATAATTCAGTTGAGAATGATTCATTAAATAATACATAGCATTTATGGAAATATCTCAAAAACGAAAAAAGTACCATTTTAATCAAATTACTGTTGGACCAGATGATGGCATACCCAATATCATATCAAGAGTACTCATATCAAATATATTGAGGGAAGTTCCTATATATATAAATATAGATTTCGAATGAAGAGGAAAACATTCCCAAGTTGAAATTGAAATGGTGTATGAAATGTTTTGCTTTGCGAGTTTGGAATTCATAACAGTGCTCCACACTGAGTAGGTATGGTTTATTTTGTTCACAGACATTTGAAATTTGTATAGTGGTACGTATCAATAAATTTTTGAAGGACAGTTAATATTTAGGTTGATGTCCTTTTTTAGAGTAATAATGTCCAATTGTCCACGGAATATTTCTGCCTGAATTCGAAAATAATCTTGTGAATATTCTTCAATACTGATTATTTTGTATCGAACCAGATCTTATTTTCGAATGTATTCAGGTAACTATCCATTATCTCTTTTCAGTAGATCAATGTCACCAGCACTTTCTCAAATTGTTTCACAGTTTCAAGGCCAGTAAATTCATAGGTATTGTTTTTCCACTTCAACGTCCTCGAGATTTTTCCCTTGTTGCAGGGGTATACTAGAAACATATGGCAGTTTAACTGGGATGATAGCTATGTCGAAGAAAGTGTTCTTGCATAATTATCTTGTGGATAGTACAGATTGACCTCCGTTTTTATTAGGCGATTATTCAGCCGAACATGTCACTTATTTGGTGGTCTTATTCATTTTCATATCGAAAAGCCTACAATAATTCGGCAAAATATACAAACTTTATCTAGAGGATACCTCACTTAATTTCAGTCAATGCGAGAGAAAAAGTTCAAATGCTGGCCGCATCGAAACAATTTCCTACCTGTGATACCGTTCCAAGATATATGAAGATTCAATTAGACTGGCTAAATGGCTCTAAAGTGATGACAGCATCGTTTGTGAATTCATTTTATATTGATAGAGCAATGAAGCAGAGCCGAGCTCTTAATTGGTTTACAAGCACATGCTCAGCCTAATTCCACGTAGGCGGAGAGAGATATTTCCATGGGTAAATGTTTATATCTGCTGGCATGAAAATTGCACTTTTTCATGTATATCATCATATTTTTGATTTGACTGAAATTATTACAATCCAGTTCTCATAATAAGGTTATCAAAAACTATAGTATGGTGACAATACGTGACATATAATATGTGCGATCCAGATTACCTGGAATTCTGGATAATTGAGTCATTTCCTCAGACGACTATACTTATTTATGTATCAAGGGCATAAAATAGGATTTTATGGACCGCAGCGTGTAAGTAATAGCCTGAGCGATAGCTACGGCTATTAACACGCCTAGGTCCATAAAAGCAAGTTACGCCAGAAATACATACAACTTTTTATGCACGACCAGTATATTTTATTGTAAATACCTCTTCACCTCTCAAGCATGATAGGAATAGAACGATTCTTGAAAACCTTTCAAACCCCTTTAAAATAATTTTTGTTACACGCATGACGTTCCTTTCGAAAAAGCATTACAAGAGAGTGTTTTTACTTTTTCTCTATCTCTTATAATAAGTGAGTTATGAAGGGTTTACAATTTGCTCATGTTCCAGACTGATGGGTGAATAAATAGGCTAGTAGCCATATTTGCTGTCAATACAGACAATAGTCATTACGAAATTGATTCCAGTGACGAAGAAGGTATGAATTGTACTCCACCAGAAATCAGTAAAGCAGCTGAGGATGTGAATAATCAATAATTCAGTCTCCGGCTGGCGGTATAGTGCCATTTTACGCCCGGCTGGCGGTAAATTAGTCAGAGGGCGGTGAAGTGCTATTTTACGCCCGCACAACCGGGCGATAAAGTGCCATTTTACGCCCGGTCGTGCATAAAAATACATAGACCATGGCCCTTTCTACTGCATTACATTGTTTGAAAGCAAGATCTAACTATCTCTCTTGGTATCGGAAGAGATGAGGAGAGCGGGCGCTAATGTTTACCCTTCTTGTTAATAGTCGTGCGAAATGTTTATAAAGTCAAATATTCAGACGGATTAAACCATAGGAATTTAATACGAAACATATTATATTCATCATTGTTCATTTCTATTATATTCTACATGAAGGTAATTTGTAAAATACAATTTCGATCAACTGAAAATATCCATCATCTTGAATAGAATGAATATCCATGCATTATTCCATTCCCGTACGTACGACTATGACACTCACCAATGAAATTACACTATTGACACTTTAATCCCAGAAACATGCTTTTATTCACAATTAAAACAATGTTTTAACATTTCAAGTGAAGAGCAATATATTTAATACACGAATAAGTGAATTAATCGATAGAAAATCCACAAATCAACGCCTTGAGAACGATAATACGACAGCACGAATGACCACGTCATGAATCGTAAACAATCTGAGAAACTCGTTCGAAACACGAAAACGGCGAGTTGGTCCGACGAGGCCCGAATGATAGATTCTTATCGTGAAAACACGAAGTTTTGACAGTCGTGTTGGCATCATGAACAGGATGGAAAATACCAGTCTGTTTCTTATTCGTCTGAGGTCATTTCAGACAAACTCATCGATTATGTTATCATCACTTAATTTCGTGAAATCTTATGATAAGAACCTTATTGTTTTCTTTATAAGAAATCGTCCGAATTTTTCATGGTGAGTTTCGATTCTTGGCTTGAAAAACTTAGAATTCATGATGGATTATTTTCTCATATCGTACTCTCATAATATGCCGACAAACATAATAGGGGACATCAAAAAGGCAAGCTTGTTTATGCTCATTTGCAGACATATATTTATACAAACAAATATAATTGTTCTGATGTCCCCTATCATCAGGTACTTTATATAGATAATGTGAGGGAGATCCATTTAAATTTTTCGAAAATTTCGATAAAATGATATAGAGCATTGTTCAAAGAATTCAGTAAATCGATAAATGTTGGAGATGTACATACATTTTGCTTCTAATTCCTCTGTATTAACAAAACTCAAAGCGATTATCGTAGATTGAATAACAGAATTGAATGAGAAATAAAATTTCCTCAGAGAAAAGGAAATACTGTATTGAATTCAAACATGGATTACGGTACGTTGACAATGTGATGTATAGATTCTGCATATCATTAGTTTATCAGTTCAAAATTGATTTGATTTATAGTAGTGCCACTGACCTAGGCCTGAATTTCTGGGAACTATCCCTGAATTCTTGTTGTGGTGACGATAGGTAAATGGTGTTGATGGATGTAATCAATTAAATAAATATGTACCTACAGGGTGATTGATGTGAAGAGATAATTATAACTAAGTATAGGTGAAATGAAAATAAAATAGGGAAAGCGATTTTGAAATATCAATATAATGACAGTGATATGCTTCGAAAAACTATTACTTACCTATATCAGATATTCAGATAGCGCCGTGACTTTGAATAAATCATTGTTGAACTCTGTCAATATAGTTCCAGGAGTTATGGGTTGTTATGGGTACATTGTTTTTGATGCCAAAGTATTACTATAAAATCTTTCAAATTATCTCCCCACAAATTGTATTCTAGGTATGTCAAATATGTCGACCTAGCTGGTTTATAAATCGATTCTTTTTTTTTTCTATCCAACGATTTGGAAACACCACATCTCTACAAGAGCGGACAGGTGCTGCATAATAAATCGAATAAACGACTTAGGTACCTGAAGGAAGTTCGTTCCATATATATGAACAAAGTCTTTTCCAAATATAACACTCTGTAGTAGCTTCATTGCGATGGAGGTATCGTACTTTTTGTCCACACTTTTTAACTGATGACTAACGATTTTTCCCCTGGCTTCCTTACCTCTATCGCTGTACTGGTCACAACACGATTCGTGTTAAAATCATCGCTTTTGAGAGGGGATCTTTTCCGAGGCGGGTGGGTATGAAGTTTTTGGAAAATACTTTGTTCATATAATATGGAACGAACTTTCTTCAGGTAAGTCGTTTGTTCCATTTATTACACAGCAGTCTTTTCCAAATATAACACTCTGTAGATGTTTAAATAATCAAGTCAAAAGCGATTTACCTATGTAATCAATTCATCATTATATAAACTTGTGAACATAGGTGTACAGTAAAATTTGGCGAAAGAATATGATTTTCCAATTCACCCAGCACTCAGCCCATTTCCTTTTTTTTAGTACTTACACCAGCTCTGCTCGTCGCAGATATATAGATGCCTGCCTAGTAGAATGATTTGTAAAACATTTTTGGTTTGGTATCTACACCTGTCCAGCATGGACTTCAACTATCTACTTGTTGACTGAGTAATGGTTGTATTTTAATTAAAGTTAAAAATAAGGAGTCATTTTGAGTTTTTTGATGTAGCTCAGTTCTTTTGATGCAATTCAAAATGGAAGATGCCACACACAACTTCGAATTTTCACGAAGTAATGGTTGTTATCGTTTATTGAATCCAGAAGTTTTTATAACATTGCGTACCTGTCTATAATAATTTCATATCCATTTTCATGTTTCATATTCAAACTCAATGTTTCCAAAGAATATAAAGTTTGTAAATGAATGCGAGAACATCCGATGGATGTTGACTTCGGGAAATTAGGTTTCAATTAAAATATCCCTTTGACCCTCGCTTTGACCCATTCACTAATTGTTCCTTATCGAAATTTTTATGAACCATCAATTTATTGTGAAGCCGACCTAGTAAGTAAGTAAGTTGATTATTTATCATCGACCAACTTTTCAAGGAGGCGACGATAATCATTGGTACCGACGGTTCCGTAATGAGTAATTCGTTGAACAATGGCTTTGCCAGTTTGGAGCAAAACTAAAATGCTCCCAGCTTTAATCAAATTTTACCTAAATAAAAAACATTGGCCTTTTCAATTTACTATGAAAACACCAGATTGCAGTTAGTAGGGGTTGTGAAAATTTTGGGTCGACTTTACCACCAACTTAGTTGCAAGCAATAAGTCAAAAGTTTGAGAGTTGTATGTATGAGTTGGGAAGTGAAAATGAATTGTCAAATACTACCTCCACGAAATTCTCTTCGGTACGTTTAAACACTGAGCAGGTACATGCGAATACTTTTTTGGTGTGAAGGAACACCATATCATGAGTGTGTTCATGCGAATCAGTGCTTTTCTTCACCACCTCCGATGTTTTTTATTAAGTTGGATTACCTATTGAGATATAATTCATTTTTAATGATGAACTACAAAAGAATCTATGGACAATTCGGATGATGACGAACTGTTTCGGTTTATTTATCCTGAACAGTGGCAGTGAGGCCTAGGCCAAATGAAACTGATTTTTATCGAAATCATCTGATATTTTATGCCCAATATTGAATTCAGGTACGGTAGGAAGGACGTCAGTGCCACCTATTGGCAAAAGTTCTAAGGTTCTAAGATCGAACAGATGAGCGCATGAAATTCACACCATTCAGATGCCTACATACAATATTTCGATTAATTTATATCAAATCGAGTGTTTTCAGGATGCAATACTAAACGAATGATTATTGCAACTAAATTAGATGATTCATACACCACCTCGATTCCATCGTGATATTACACGGTGTAACTCGGTGTTAATTTTATATAATAGGTGTTTTTTATGCGTTAACGTAAATAATAGCACCATTGAGAATATTAGATTTCAACCATATTGTGTTTCTTATGATTTTATGTTTCAGAATCGTTCTACTTCACCACATGCTTCGGATGACACTTAAAAAGCTAAGGGTCCTCGTCTTCCTTACTCACACAATTCTCAATGAGACTTCGAGGGTTGCTTTGCAACTAAGTTGGCGGTTAAAAACACTTCTCAAACACTTTTCAAACATTCGTGTCATTTTTCACTACTGAGATCGGAATTAACACCACTTAACACTCAATTGTGAAATGTATAATAAAAATGATACAACTTTGATATTCAGGTGTTGTATTCGTCGGAGTTTGCTCTGAGATCCATTGGATTGTAATTACACCCAAGTTTTTTTCACTGTGTACTTGGATATACCGAAGAATATTTACTTTTGTAATATAGCTTTTACTATTTCTCGAATTGCTCTGTATGTATAGATGTGAGATACTGCCGGGAAAACAGCCACTAGATTGCCTGTGATGATTGTGATGTTTTGTTTAATTTTTTTTCCCTTGTACATTTCAAGGTCCATTGCCTCGTCCATTGGGTAGTATCGTAGCGAAACCCTGAAGGTGGCTGATTGACTAGGAGTGAGCTGGCTTTCTTTATAAACCCATTTAGTTCAAAATCGATTTTGCAATCAATTCTCTAGACTGTTTTTCATTAGGTATATCATATAGATAACAACACAAATAATGTTCATATATATTATCTGAGATGTAGTATGAAGGTATTGAATATTTTTGTAATCAAATAAGATATTATCCAATTTCAAAATATAAGACAGGTATATAATGTTTATTTGAACCTGAACTCGAGTACCCTCGATTGTTTATATAAATTTTCAACATATAATCCTTCAGATCAGAGTTCAGATCAATACCAGAAAGAAATACATTTTCAATGATATTGTTAATCATACGATTCCATAGTTCTCTATAGTTTGAGATATGCATGGTAGATATAGGTATGTATTGAATTATTTTAGGTTTTTTTCTAGGGAGATAATGTGTGTTGATGAAAACTGGCATTTGATTTCTGCATTTTGATAAACATCTCTACCTAACAACGATTTATTTTATAGCCAATTCTGAAGATACAGTTTCTGATCTCTTTTCATTCCCTTATCCATTAAAAATTTAAATTTTTGAGGTGGTTATCGCCTGAATTTCATTTGGTATTGTTGTACTCGGCCAAATATTATTTTGCTGATGAGAGTCCACTTTTTATAAAAATATTTCAATGTACCCCTTTGTTTAATCAGCTGTAACTTCGGTGATTGTTCCTGATGGGATATTCTGTCCTTTATTGGTAGGCTCGCCCTTCCCCTCCTTTTGGTAACAGCTGATTGTTTTGGTATATTTTCGGCTTTTGTTGGATCCTCAGAAATAGATTGTAGGTAAGTCACAAGCACCTTGATCGATCAGATCATTGTGCATAACTCTTAATCTATTCGAGGGTCAAGATTCCGAGATTTCGTGCAAAGTTTATCAGTTTTTTCATAACTCTCGGTGGGTATCGGTAGTACAAAGGCGTTGAAAGAACCCTATTTTACCAAGTTCTAGCTGTATCCAATGATTTCGATTTCGATTGTCAGAAGCGCTTAAGGGGACTCTGTTATATTTCTTATACAGCACTACAGGCTGTGAGACATCTTGATTGATTTTTTTCTAAGTAAATTTCCATCATTCCAGCATCTCTAGCAACATTGTAACTTCGGAATTCATTACAATTCTTAATGTAGTATGATTGCATCATCTGATGAGAGTTTCGTGAGTTGTTATCATCTCTGTCACTGAATAATAATAATAATAATTATTATATAATCTCTAAGCCGAAACAGAAAAACGAAAAACCTTAATTAATTAATGTACAAACCTGGGTCATTTAACAAGGATGATGAAAATCAACAGATGGGTGATCTCGAGGGTGACCTTATTATTTCACGATTTTTTGGCATTGTTACAAATTTTCACTGAATGATTACCGATCATTTCATTTACGTACGACACGTTCCACACAAAGAAGTGTTCTGACTTCTGACCAGTACAGCGAGTTATATCACCATTTCATGGGAACTCTCGTAGACTCAAGATTCTCAGCGAGGAGCGGAGTCAGCAGTTCCTTTATCTTGCATATTATATTTCAGCTTTTGCACTTTTCACATCATAACGATTATTTTATATACACTCAGTCTTGTCTAGAATCTCATACTGTAAACATCAATCTCTATTGTATAATTTTGACGAATAAAAATATTTTTTATTCTAAATCCTGAACGGACTTATAAAATTGGCGCAGTCGGTAGGATTGTTGCGAAGAATCCAGTGCGGATAACTTTTCTATTCTAATAGTTAAGCAACAATTCGAAACAAACGTTCAGTGAAAAGTTGCTGAAAGTTCCAAAAGCACATCCCTGAGGACAAGCTGGCCGGAAGAAGCAACTAGAAGGATTAGCAGCAAGCAGCAGCAAGCAAATCCAAATGAACAGAGAGATTGTACTGTGATTAGATTTTCTTTTCATGTCAGACTCCTCTAGAACTTCTCCATCCTATAGTGAAAGTGAAGGCAATCTAGAGTTTGTTATACAATCCCTAACTGAAAACTTGAATTCAATTTCAATCGAAGACAGAATTTTCACAAATAGACCAGTGAATACTATCAACCAAGCAATAATGACAACCGTTCCAAATTTTTCCAAAGTTCATGCCGAAACTATTCCAGATTTCGATGGTGACGTGAACGAATTGAATTTCTTTCTAGAAAGTGTCGACAGCATTGTCAAACATTTTTTTGATAATTCAAATGTAAACAACTATCAGAATGTCATTATTTTTCGAACAATTATAAGCAAATTGAAAGGACCTGCAAGAGAAGTCGTTAATATTAGCTGTGCAAGTGATGTGCAACAAATTAAAGAGGAATTAATTCGAAATTTTAGTGATCCTCGTAATGAAACCTGTTTATCATTGGACTTGAACAATCTGAGACAAACACAAAATGAATCTCCATACCAGTTTCATGACAAAGTAAGAAAGGTACTGAATACAATATCAAACTATTTATCGATTCACGAAGCAGACGTTAATATTCGTAAATACAAACAGAATATGTATAATCAACAAGCTCTCGAAGTATTCTTAGCCGGGCTCAGAAACCCTTTCGGAATAATGGTGCGTACTAAAGAACCGAAAACAATGTTAGAAGCCATAAATTTCATTCGCAAAGAAGAAAATATTAGATACTTGCAAAATTCCGGATCCAATAATGGTTCAAATCAGAATTTTACACAAGGCAAGAAAAATCAGAACAAACCCGCGAATTTTAATGCTTCAAATCATTTCATTCAATCTAACCAATTTCGACAACAGCAAATTAGGCAACCATATAACCCGAATTTTGCTCAACCTGGCCCATCGAATGCACCAGTTTTCAATCAGAGACAGCAATTTCCATCAGCACCACTTAATGTTCAACCCAAACCAAATAACCCACAAAAATATTTTACGAATGATCACGTCTTCGGAAAACCAAAAAACGTTTGGAAACCAAACCCTAATAATAATAATAATAATAATCAAAATAATCAATATAAACCAACTCCAATGTCCACTACTACTAGACAATTCTCTTCGAATACTAGGCAAACGTATGCTCCAATGGAAATGAATAATACTGAACAATTTGATATACCTAATGACTATACAGAGTGTCCACAAGTGGAATCTGAAAATACTGAATATTCCGATGAATATGCAGAATATGAAGAACCTCAGGATTTTCAATCAACGGAGCCTTACCAAACGGAGACATAATTGAGTTCAACACTTCTTTCGATAAAAGACAATTACCCTATATTACCATCAAGAATCCACCACTCAAATTATTAATTGATACAGGAGCGACAAAATCCTTTTTAGATCCTGAAATAATTAATCGTTTTTATTCCGAATTCAAACAATACGAGCCTTTCGTGGTATCTACATCTTTCGCTTCTTCAAAGCACGATACATCTATAATTATACGAGCTTTTGATGAATTCAATGAAAATATAGATCTAAAATTTTATTCCTACAAATTCCATAATGTTTTTGATGGACTCCTTGGAATAGACTTAATACAAGCTTTGAATGCTCAACTAGATTTTCCAAAATCTAAATTCGTAACACCCAACGCAGACATTTCGATTCGATATTTCAACGCAAATCCGAAAGTTTTTATTGAAAAATATTTACCCGGAAACACGGTAACAAAAATCAAAATCCCCGTGACCACCGAATCAGGCGAAATAATAGTTCCGAAACAAATCATTCAAAATTGTATCATCCCAGAAACATTGTCAGTTTCCGTGAATGGCTGGGCAAACATAGAAATATATAATAATTCTACCAGTGATACAAATTTCACCCTACTACACCCTATAAAGACAATTCCTGTGCAAAACAAATTTGAATTCTATCACATGACAATAGAAGAACCTGATTATGAACATCATTCGTACGACATTGACCATTTAATACGAACAGACCATTTGAACGATGAGGAAAAACATAACATTCTCACTCTCTGTCGAAAATACTCAGATATATTTCATTCAAATGAAAATTCATTATCATTCACTAACCAAATCAAACACAAAATTAATACTCATGATGAAATACCTGTTCACACTAAGAGCTATCGATATCCCTTTATCCATAAAGCTGAAGTTAACGAGCAAATTCAAAAAATGCTTAGCCAAAACATCATCAGACCAAGTAACTCACCATGGTCATCACCTATTTGGGTGGTTCCCAAAAAGGCCGATGCCTCTGGCAGAAAGAAATGGCGTATTGTGGTTGATTACCGTAAAGTTAACGATAAAACAATCGATGATCGATACCCTATTCCTAATATTTCCGATGTGCTTGATAAACTTGGCAGATGCAATTACTTCACCACCTTAGACCTCGCTAGTGGTTTTCACCAGATAGAGATGCACCCGGATGACATCCAAAAGACCGCTTTTAATGTCGAAAATGGGCACTACGAGTACCTGCGGATGCCTTTTGGGCTCAAAAATGCTCCAGCCACCTTTCAAAGGGTGATGGACAATATTTTGAGAGGGTTGCAAAACGAAATTTGCCTTGTCTATCTAGACGATATAGTAATTTACTCAACTTCACTTCAAGAACACATGGTTAACTTAAAAAAGGTATTCGAACGTCTAAGAGAAACTAATTTCAAAATCCAATTGGACAAATGCGAATTTCTGAAAAAGGAAACCGCATATTTGGGCCATATAATAACAACAAATGGAATAAAACCAAATCCGGACAAGATAAGAGCAGTTAAAGAATTTCCTATCCCGACGACCACAAAAGAAATAAAATCCTTCCTAGGTCTCCTCGGATACTATAGAAAATTCATTCCTGACTTTGCGAAAATTACTAAACCATTGACGTCTTGTTTAAAAAAGGGTTCTAAAATTGACATCCAAGATCCAATTTATATTCAATGTTTCGAGACTTGCAAAGAACTTTTAGTAAATGACCCGATTCTTCAATTTCCTGATTTTTCTCAGACGTTCCACCTCACAACCGATGCCAGTCAATTTGCCATCGGAGCAGTCCTGTCCCAAGGACCAGTAGGTCAAGATAAGCCTATTGCTTACGCCTCTAGGACCTTAATTCAGGCAGAGCAAAACTATAGTACTATCGAGAGGGAGCTTCTCGCGATTGTATGGGCGACAAAATACTTCCGTCCGTATCTGTACGGCCGAAAATTCAACATATTTTGCGATCATAAACCCCTACATTGGCTATTCTCTATAAAAGATCCGAACGCAAGACTTACACGTTGGAGACTGAAACTTGACGAATACGACTATTCAATACAATACAAAAAAGGCTCATTGAACACCAACGCCGATGCTCTTTCTAGGATCAGAATAAACGAAATCAATACAAATGATATTTTCGAGTACATGAACGAATTCAATGCAACCTTTTCTGAAAATGTCCCTATTTCGAACAATGCCAACAATCGAACAGAAAATAATGACGTTGAATCGGTCGCAGGAAATATCGATGAAACACCAAATCTAGATGACGTTACCCCAGTTAACCAAATTGACAATTCCGACAACGAAACAGCCCATACCAGTATCGAACATCCAATACTCGAAATACCAATTTCTGAAACTCCTATAAATTCATTCCAGAATCAATTATTTCTTAAAATAGTTTTACATTCTCCAAATATTCCTAAAATCACGAGACTATTCGAAAATAAAACAAGAACAGTTATCCAAATAAGCGAAGATAATTTCGAACAAGAAATAATTAATACATTCAAGGAATTCACGACAGTCAAAAAGACATTTGCAATAAACATCGACAAAGAGGACTTCATTCCAAGACTCTGTCGAATATTGAAAGATACTTTCAAAAATTCTTCGTTCAAATTATTGTTATGTAAAACTATCTTAGAAGATGTGAAATCAGCTGATTCTCGTGATGAAAAAATAAAACTTTGTCACGAAGGAAAAACGAATCACCGTGGAATACTTGAAACCGAAGCTCAGATAAAACGCCGGTATTATTGGCCAAACATTCGCGGGACAATTACAAAATACATCAACAATTGTCAACTCTGTCAGCGTATGAAATACGACAGACAACCCCCAAAACAAAAATTCGAAGTCACACCTACTCCGAGTAAACCATTCGAAATCATTCACGCCGATACGTTCACAATTAGGAACCAAAAATTCCTAACGATAATTGACAAATTCTCCAAGTATGCTCAGGCTTACCCTCTTACAGGATTGACAGCCGTCCATGTTATCAAAGCATTTCTGATATTCATGACCCACCATGGCTCACCAAAGTTGATAGTCCTCGATAACGGAACAGAACTTAAAAATAATATTATGAATGATTTTGCGAAACTACATAAGATTCAAATCCACTACATCACTCCATTGAATCCAAACTCGAATAGCCCTATCGAAAGATTCCATTCAACATTGATAGAGCACTTAAGGATTATAAAAGAGACGCGAAAAGAACTGAATATTCTCGATCAAATGCCATACGCTATTCTTGGATATAACCACACAATTCATTCTACAACAAAACAACGACCAATCGATATAATCAATGGACATATGGATTCCAATAATCCATTCGATATCGACCTGAATCAAAAGTTATATACGAATTACGTAAATCAGCATAGAGAATGTACCCGAGAAATTTATAAGAATTTGCATGAACACATGTCCCAACAAAAAGAATCCCTGATAGAAAAAAGAAACGAAAACAGGCAAGATCCCCTTGTTTATGAACCAGGCACTTTGGCCTATCACAAAACACGTGCTCGTGACAAATCTAGCCCGCGGTTTAAACCTCATGTAGTAGCAGTTGACGAACAAAATAAAATTCAAACTAATACTACCAAATATCATAAAAGCAACTTGAAAAGACCTCTAGCTAATCAAACAAATGTACTATTACAGGATACTTCTCGTCATGACGACGAACCTCACTGCTCAAGAGATTAAACTGACCAATTTAGCCTCCAATCCTGGTATCCTACCCTATAGACTAGGAGACGCGAAATTAAAGACAACACATCATACATTTATACACTATTTTGACTTATACCCAATTGAACAAGAACTTGACGTAATAACCGAACAATATACCAAAATTAAAGAGAATACCCGTAACGCACATAACCAGTACACCAATGGACTGAGAAACATAGAAAATTCTATTGCATTCCAACTCAATGCCGTTAAAGATAAATTCAACTCTATTAATTCAAATAAACGAATAAAAAGAGGGCTCATTGATGGATTGGGATCAATTTTCAAAAGTATATCTGGTAATTTAGACGCAACAGATGGAAAAAGATACGACGAAGCCATCTCTCTTCTTCAAACCAATCAGAAAAATGTAGTAACCACCTTGAATAAACAGATTTCATTGACTACAAACATAATTGACGATTATAATAAAACTCTTGTTTTAATCAAACAAAACGAAAATCATATCACAGACAAAATTAACGAACTGAATAAGGAATATCGCAGTTTTCTATTCAATTTCAATTGCTATGTAATAGCACAAAATGGCTTGAATCAAATAAGCGAAATTCTTAACATCATGCTCCAACTTTTGAATAACTTAGAGAACGCTGTCACATTTGCTAGACTCAAAACCATGCATAATAGCATACTGAGAATCGAAGATTTGGAATCAATTGTAAATAAACTTCTGGAACATCATTCACCTGATGAATTATTATTCGGGAACGATATTTCAAATTCATACAAATATTATGAAATACTTGATGTCGAATGTTACCATTCAAAAAATAAAATAGTCTTCATGATTCACTTTCCAATCGTATATCCTAAAACATTTTCATATTTCCACCTTTATCCGATTCCAACAAAAAATAATTCAATTCTCATTCCCACCAAACCTTTCCTGGCAATGGAAGAAACATTCTACCAGTACGAGAATAACGAATGCAGAAATATGCATCCCCTGTATTTCTGTGCCAACGAGAACCCGATCTTGCAATCCGGAGAAGACTGTACACACCAAATTCTGCAGTTGAAGAACAAGAACCCGGTTAGCTGCGAGATAACCCCAGTTGTAATCCAACGTGAAATTATCGAAGAAATCAATCCAGCCCACTACATTGCTATCTTCCCCGAAGAAACCAAAGTAAAAATCGATTGCCTCAAAACCGATTTTACGATTCTCAAGGGTACCTACCTTCTAGAAGTACCCACGACATGTAGTTTCGAGACCCCACACAATATCTTCACGAACGACGAAACCGTCATCACCGGCCAACCATTGTTACTACCAGATATCACAATACCGAAGATCAAGAATACTCATCTACAAGAACTCGTGATCAATGACATATCGTTGGACCAAGTACATCGATTGCAACAGGATCAACATAGAATGGAGCGAATTTCGCTCAAAACCACACCTAGCGAGACAACATATTTTTGGTCAATACCAATATACATAGTATTGATCGTATCATTGGTTATTGGAACGATATATTTCAAGAAGCTTAGGAGTTCGAACCCAAATAGAACTCCGACACCAGTGGCAGCACCTACTTCTCTACCATCCCTGTTTCCAAGGGCTGAAGACGACGACGAGTGACTACCCACCAGAGATCCACCCCCTGTATGGATCTTTCTTAGGAGGGAGGAGTTATATCACCATTTCATGGGAACTCTCGTAGACTCAAGATTCTCAGCGAGGAGCGGAGTCAGCAGTTCCTTTATCTTGCATATTATATTTCAGCTTTTGCACTTTTCACATCATAACGATTATTTTATATACACTCAGTCTTGTCTAGAATCTCATACTGTAAACATCAATCTCTATTGTATAATTTTGACGAATAAAAATATTTTTTATTCTAAATCCTGAACGGACTTATAAAATTAGCGATAGCGATAACGAAGCCAGAAAAAAAGCGTTAGTCATTAGTTGAAAAGTGTGGACAAAAAGTACGATACCTCCATCGCAATGAAGCTACTACAGAGTGTTATATTTGGAAAAGACTGCTGTGAAATATAATGAGAAAATGCACCATATCCATCGAAAGTAGAATACATTTCTCGGATCAGCAGTTTCCTCTAGATCTGCAGAAATAAAGTCGTGTCGGAAGAAATTGAGACAAGGTTCTTAATATATTGCATCAGTTGAGTTCACGCAGGAATGAAAAGTCAAAATTCATCACTTTCTAGGAATATTGAGTGTGACACTGGGGCCCAATAACGGCTGTTTTCCTTCTTCTCTTGAATACACAAAAGAAAAGCCTATAATTTCCTTGGAACATCGTGCAAGCCAGTAAAGTGATATTTGGTATAGAGAAGATAGGTATTTCAATTTGTCTCCAGAGTTTGGAGGATGTAGGCGCCACAAAGTTAAAAAGAAATTACATCAGCTCACACCAGCTAACACCGTCTGGTGTCCCCTGAGGTCCTGATTGTTTTAGTGTCATTAAACGACAGCATATTATTCACCACTGTAGTTGTTATATGATCATTCCCATATGTCAGTACCTAACACTAGTGTTCAGCAGAATGAACAGTTTATGCATTTCCAAAAGTGCGATTTCCAAAAGTGCGATTTGACTCCGCAGTGGTGTGATGCACATTAGGTGATTTTCTTGATGTTGAATCCTACCACCACGAAATTCTCTTCGGTGCGTTTAACCACTGAGCACTTTTCTGGTGTGAAGAAACACAATATCATGAGTGTGTTCATACGAATCAGTGCTTTTCTTCACCACCTCTGGTGTTTTTTATTAAGTTGGAATACCTATTGAATTGAAATATAATTTATATGATGATAAACCAACTCAGAAGAATCTAGGGACAATTCGGATGATGACGAACTGTTTCGGCTTATTTATCCTTATCAGTGGCACTAGGGACTTGGCCAATTGATACTGATCTATTTATATCAAAATCATCTAATATTTAAGGAAAGGAATCCGTATACGAAGTTTATCGGTCTTAACATGACTCACCCTGTATATTGAACCATAAATATTTATCTGTTATGAGAGAAAATGTAAATTATGCTGAAACGCAATAACGATATGGTTGTTGCAAAAGTAATAGAAAATATCAAAAAAGAGGTCAAAACGATAACTAAATCATCGAAGCAAAATATTGAGATGTCAATGAACTGAAAAGATGAAATCAAGTGAACTAGAATACCTAATTGAAGAAAACTCAGATTCAAATGAGTCAATAACCTGGTAAGTGATAGGAAAGGAATATAAGAAAGGAGGATCTATATCTTTATCAATAACTTCTCAACTATTGAATGCTGTTAGGGCTCTGAAATTTAGGAGGTAAAAATACCTACTGGAGTTTGCATGCTCAATTTCATGTCAATTGGTCTCCTAATAGTGTCTTGAATAATTTATATTCAATTTTGAATCCAAAAGGATTATTTCCATGGGTCATCGATTGAAGGGGATATCCAAAATTACAGTTGCATTCATGAATGGTTCGAAATAGGTATAATAGATATTCCAACAAATTTTGAAATTAAAAACTTATTGGTGAGTATATATCGAGGTACCTATACCTATATCTATAAACATACCTTATATTATGTATGTTGAATCTGGAATAAATGCTCACTCACTTGGAGAAATTGTGTTTCCTCTTGCAAAAAAAACACTAAACGTTGATTATTGAACCTAAACAAAGTTAAATGAACTTAATCCAACTATGAGTTTGGCTTACTCGGCCCGAACGATTTGAATTTCCAACTTTCCGCGTGTGTTGGTACGGGGCGCAAATCTACGGAGTGCCTAGTGAACGACGCAAAGGTCGTGAACGAACTGAGTGAACTGACTAATGGAATGGTCATGGACTGCAGAGGAAGGTTCCCATATCTCCGTGCCCACATAGCACATGGCTTAGATATCTTGGATGACAACTAGTTGAGAGGGAGGAAGACGATGCATAAGAAAGAAGTGAGCATGAGCGTGTTGATGCTGGTATATTGTGTAAGAATTCTTGAGATGCAAATCGGAGTGGGATAGTTGACATCTAGAACGAGGTAGACGAAGATAGGAGATTTCGATGGTTTGGCTGATAATATGAAATAGTTGATGCATTATCTATGTTCTATAATTACTTGAATTTGAATCGAATCATCCAAGTGACATACAGTGTGTGCAACGTAAATCAAAAATAAAATAAAAAAAAACAAACACAAAAAGTAGGTAGGTACCTACGAATTGTTCTCAACCATATCAAATGGATTATTTTTCAGCTGAAATGTTTTTATTCATTCGATGGAAATTGGGAACAAAATATATATATTATAAGAAAACTTCATGACAAACTAATGAAACAATAAACAATGACCCAGATGAATATATCAAATTGGGGTAAGAAAGATATCATGAAAGAACAGTCGATATGAATGAGAAATCCAATATTATTCATGATAATATTATCAAAAACGAAACACTGCTTCAGATCTGTGTTGATTTTGAATCTGCAGATCGAGGAAATGAGTTATCATTGAATGAGAATATTATATGCTACAAGATTTTCCACAATAAAATAGGAATATATTCACAATATTCCATTGATTTCGGGAAATATGGAAGAATGAGTACCTACTACAACAGTTTGATAATATATCCATTATCCTTCTTTTTTTCTTCAGCTGGTACGTATAAAAACAACTGTTATTATAAATGTTCGCCTGATTTCGAAGAATGCAAAGGAGTTGTCAAAGGTACTCTTCATTTTGGCCACAGTGTTATATGGAAGGACTCAAAACAAAGGTATCTATTCAAGTTGGAGCAGTTTCCTCTAGCGCCAGCTTTTCAAAGTGGTAGGTACCTATACTACTATCTACTCCACTTTCTTTTTGGATCAAATTCGAAGAGAATGAAGGTCAAGAATTAATATATTATGTATAATGTACAGGGTGGCTGGAATTCGAGCCTCATCATCAGGATCTCGTAAACCGTAAGATACAGGGTCGGTTAAATTATGGCAAAGTTGCGCAATTTGATGCCTAACAAAATGTCGTTCTGATACTTGAAAAATTTCGACTACTTTCAGAGATATCCGAAAAAAATCTAATTTTCATGAAACCGTTTTTATTTTTTGCTGGAGTTATTCGAAGAAATTTTTTAAATTCGACGTTACTTTTTTCAAATACGGACCTGGATATTTCATTAAATTTTTTGTCATCTTCGGATAGCCCAAAAATTATGAGCTCTCACAAATCCTGAATTCCGAATGTTTCGATGACAAAAATTTACAGTTTCTCTTTTCTTTAAATATTCATTCCGAAACTATTTTTGAAACATTATTATTCATCAGCAATACAACTAAGGAACGCTAATCATCACCTAAACACTGGCAAGATTTTAATAAAAACCCCACCACTGCCTAATTATTATTAAACTGAACTCCTGGCAAAATAATATCTATAATACTCATTCAATTGATGAAAACTTTGACTAAAATGTAATCGAATAATCCTCATCTCTAGCTCGTACGAATGTTATTTCAAACATTAAATTATGGGTTATGAAAGTTTTTTTAAAATATTTCCATACGAAATAATCCAGCTAGTTTAACACTATGATGAATTCGGACCATATCACGTTATTCAAAACGTTGAACTGTCATACTTTGACGGCTGGTTGTGACTTTTCATATCTCAAATCGAGGCTGCCTTTGAAACTGTCAATTTTTGTCATCAAATAATTTGAAAATCAGAATTTGTGATAGCTTATGGTTTTTGTGCTATCCAATAACACGAAAAAAACAATACTGTAGAAATCTCTAGAATCGAAGTGATTATTACTGGATTATAAAGTTGATATATGGACAGAAAATGTTTCCAGTGAAAACTAATATTGAGTCCAAGTAAATTGAGTCAACTTACTAATCACATAATATAATAGTCAACTTCATTAGGGATACAGTTGATAAGTTACTATACGTACATCATTGGTGTGTACATTGAGGAATAGTTATAATTACACAATACTGGAGAAACACTGCTTCCTTGTATCAAATATTGTATTTAACCGAAGGTTACTAGTAGTTTTTATTTTTTATTCAGTTAAATAAACTTTATATGATAGATTGAAATGTACATTGAGGAATATTGAATCAGACAATACTTAAAGAGTACTTCTTCCTTGTCTTGTATCAAATATTATAATTAATCAATGAGCACTGGTTGTTCAAGATTTATAGTAATTAATCTCTGATATATTTCGTGACTCTGTGTCTTTATGTATTTTATATATGTTGTCATGACTTCTTGTTTTGATAGATAATGAATAATTCAATTTATTTCTGACAGTGACATTATAAGCTTATACCGTCATAGTTACGATATCTATAATGAGGGTCATAACTCCCTTGGGATATTAAGGTTCAAAAACTCCCTCTTACCTTTTACAGGTGAAAATGATACAAGAAATGCTTATAAACGTTTATATGTAATGAAAACTAAGACATATTTTGCTTATTCACGTCATACGTCATGCAGTCGAGGTGCCTGCCTCTTCTGATGGCAAAGTAGACAGCATACGCGCCGTTTTATTTCTCAATTCAATACTGTCCTCCAGATACCCCTCTGCCACCGTGGAACTTCTCCAACCTCCGTGTCTTTTTAAGTTTGTCATAGTTTCTCCTGCATTGGCTAGGGCAGTAGCAGAAGTGCGACGAAGGCAATGTCCCGTATAGGTTAGTGGGTTTGGCAATCCTAAATACATTGCGATTTTGCTGGGAATTTTGCCAAACATATTCTTTCCAATTGGCTGAGTTGTACATTTATTTTGTCGGATGCTCAAAAAAAAATCGTTTTGTACCTTCAGGACGCAAGGACATATAAAGTCTCAATAAAGGCAAAGCAGAGAACTCTTTTCCATCCACAACTGTAAATTTCTTCGATACACCAGTTTTACTTTCCGGTACGTTCACTACCATAACAGTATCCCGGTTCTCTATATCTGCTATACTTATATTTAGAAGTTCCTGAGTTCTGCATCCTCCAAAATAACCCATAATCAGAACAACCTATAACAAATAAAACGAAATAAACAAACGAAAAAGAAAATTATGAGAAAAAATTTCCTTATGCAATAAATGAATTTCATTAGGGGCGTCCTTTAGAAATTTGATGACATCTTTAGGAGATAAGACAGCAGACTTTTTCGGCGTATACCCCTTACTTTTCCGTTTCAAAAAAGCCTCTACTTCGTTGAACTTGGTGATATCTCTTTTCTCATATATGGTCACCATCGATTTGAGCATAACGAATTTGGGCTAAACGTTTCTGACTGTAACGAATAAATACAACTATTACCAAATCTACCAGAAAATACTGAAAATACTTTACCAGTTCTTGAAAATATGCCAGAAAGACAGTTTCGTTGGCATCTTTTGACATAACATTTCTCTGTGTCAGTCACTTCAGATATAACTTGTATTCTTTTTGATATAGGGCTTCACTTTCCGATGGAAGTAACGATTGTCTTGCTTTTTCCGCTTTCTTTATAATATCCTCCATTATATCAGAAAAAGATCGTCGATTTGTGGTAAAAAATAAATACGTTTTTTAACGGAAAAACATTGATTGATAAAGAAAGTTTGCTTATAAACATGTAACATAGCGACAACCTAGCAACAACCAACAATGCTACAATCAACGCTACCTGATTCAAATATACCAGAAAGGTTATGAATTTAAACATTTATTGCGTTCTAAATATGGACATATTGTAATGAAAATCGGTCAAAAATAAAATTATCTATGTACCACGGGAATTATAGAGCCTTAATAACCTCTGGCAATTGCTGTCCCTCGGGCCAGAGGCCCTCGGGACGCAAACTTTGCCATCGGTAATTAAGACCCTCATAATTCCCTTAATACATAAATAACTATTTGATGTCAGATAGAAATTTGTCTACTCAATAAAATATCGATATAATTGAATTACTGACGACAAAACATTGGTCCTTCGAGCAAACAGAGCCAGTTCTATAGGAGATATTACAGAATTGACAATGGCGCAAGATAAAGTGATGAAAAGTAAAACAGCAGGTACGCGGAATTTGGATACCAGTCATAGCTGCCCACCTGGTTTTGAAACTAGAAGGAATGTCAGTGTCAGTGCCATAACTGAAAATCACCCTGTCAGACCTTCTGGAGAAATTGAAATGATAACGACTAAGCAGTCTACAAAAAACACTTCAAGGTATGAACACGACGAAAAGGACAAACCTACCCGAAGTATACATTCCCAGTCATTGAAGTCAAAATCAAAAGTTTATTCAAGAAGATCTAATACGAACATATCTGAAGTTAGTATTGCTTTACGGAAGAAACGGAGGTCAAGCTATAGAAATTAAGAAGATGGAAAATGAGCTGAAACTATTGAAGTTAGGAAATGAAGTCCATGAAGCAGAAGCTGAAGAACTGGAAAGTATATCCGATTTCAGGTTTTCAGAAGAAAATGGTGAAGAGGAAAAGGAAACGAAGATCGCGTTGTTGCGAGGGTGGAACCAGAGGCAACTGAAATTATGAAAAATGAAGAGATATCCCAGATGAAGACTGTGTGCCAAACCATTGCAGATGCTATGAAAACTGTAGGTGCTAATCCGAAACAAGACAAATTCATTTCCAGACAAATAATAGAAAAGGATTTTCCCCAATTTGATGGTAATCCGGAAGACTGGTCAACTTTTATTGCCCAGGTACGACGTATTTCTTCTATTTGCAAGTTTTCTCCAGACGAGATGATCATCAAGTTTCAACGGTGTCTACGAGGTGAGGCAAAATATGCGGTGATGGGAATGATGCTATCTCCAGAGAATGTTGAATTGATACTACAGACATTGGAAGTGAGGTATGGGCGTCCAGAACTGATTATTGAAGGTCTCATCGATAAGGTTAAATCTTTTCCTCGCATGAAAAAACATAATATGGAAACTTTTATTCATTTTTCAAGTAAGGTTCGTTGCTTAGTTGCAAAAATAAAGTCATTGAAAAATACTGGTCATATTCGAAATCCTCAGCTTCTGAAGGAATTAGTTCAAAAGTTGCCTGAATCTCTGAAACTCAAATGGGGTGGAGAAATGATGAGTGGGACGGAAGGTATTGATTTAGAGTATTTTTCGGATTGGATCACGTATTTTGCCACAGCAGCAAGCTATGGCAGTACACCAAAAGTAACTAAAACTGATTCTCGATATAAAGCCAATACATCTACACCAAGGAAATCAGAATTTCTCATGTCACATCTGATACAAGTGATATTTCAGATCACGATGCTTGTACTTATTGCTAGCATAAAGGCCATAATGTCAACAGCTGTTCCAAGATGAAAGAAGATGAAGTTGATGCAAGTTGGGATACAGCGACAAAGCGAAAATTTTATGTTTCTCCTGGTTGAAGAACAATCACCAGACTATTAGATGCAGGACAAGAAGAATATGCGGAGTTGATGGTTGTCAGCGATGTCATCATAAATACCTACATAAGGAGACAAAGAAGACGACACCTGCAATGATGAAAACTGAGAAGCCTCAGACCTCTTCTACTCTGACTTCCAACTGCTCTCAGGTTCCTATTACATCCCAGAATCAAACTCCAGTTTTAGCAATAGGGCATGGAAAAGGTAATATGCTTTTACGTACAATCATGGTCAAATTACATGGAGCGAATTCAATGGTGGAAACCGTTGCCCTATGTGATGAAGCATCGACAGTTTCATTGGTTGACAACTCTATCTTAAAAAAATTTGGACTTCAAGGTGAGAAAGAGAGTCTATGTATACAGTGAACTAACAATTTAATGATGAAACATGAAAATTCGGAATGTTTGAATATAGGAATATCAGGATCATTCGTTAACTCCAATGTATTCACATTGAAAAACGTTGGATCTATTGAAAATTTATCTTTACCAGAACAAATTGTCAGACACAAAGATTGGCAATCTCGTGAGCATCTAAAACGACTACCCTTTACTGAAATCAATGAACGCCCTATGTTACTCTTAGGACAAGATAATATTGGATTGACTGTTGCTAGGAAAGTTATTGAGGTACATGAGAATACTCCTATTGAAACGACTACCCTTCACTGAAATCAATGAACGCCCTATGGTACTCTTAGGACAAGATAATATTGGATTGACTGTTGCTAGGAAAGTTATTGAGGTACATGAGAATACTCCTATTGCTACAAAGACGAGTCTAGGTTGGATTCTTCATGGAAGAGATGCTGATAATCAACCGAAGTCTAACCATTATTTTCATATTTGTTGCAAAGATGCCTCCGATGATAATCTACATGCCTTGGTGAAACAGTCATTCACAACTGAATCATTTGGAGTTTCAGTGTCTTCAGGATCTAAATACTGCAGGTCAGACGATAGAGCCATGAGTATAATGGAACAAACTGCGAAACGAAACGGCGACAAGCTTGAAATAGGACTTTTCTGGAAAAAGATGACATAGTGCTTCCAGCAATTATTAGACGATTATCTTGACAGTAGATGTTTTTCGCCGGTTCTAGACCTCCCCCAAGGTCACACACACCCCACGTGGCCTTGTGTGTCAATGACCTTGAGAGGAGTGACCTTGGGTGAGTGACCTTGGGAGGAGTGACCTTGGGAGTAGTGACCTTGGGAGTAGTGACCTTGGGAGTAGTGACCTTGGGGTGAATGACCTTGATTCGATCTTGGGAGGAGTGACCTCGAGTTGACCTCGAGAGGGGGCTGCCCATTGAAGTTGATGCGGCCTTGAGAGGAGTGAGCCTTTGGGGGGGACTCTCTTTTTCTGTGAGCGTGACCTTGTGTTTTCACACTCCTGAAATGGGAGGAGGTGCGACCTTGAACGCTGCTGCTGCATGCGCATGCGCCATTCTTCCACGACAGTTCAAGATCGCGTTGGTAAGAGTGGGGGAGTTCCTATAAATTGGGGATTCAGTGCTATAGTTGTCACAAGCAGTAGCAGCAGCATAACTAGCAATCAATAGAAATAAATATTGAATCGTAAAGCATGTGTATGCGTGCGTGATAACAAGTGTTATTTTTATGTAAGTAAATTCCTTTATTCTATATATTCTTTTGTAATCTCTTTCACTTGTTCAATCTTGAGAAGGGTTCACCTAAAATTGATTTGATCGCGATCAATAATCAAATCGCTGAAGGGTATGAATTCACCAAGCAAGTGCTGATATCATCGCTGGTCTTGAAAAAGCCTTATCTGATCAAAAAAATGACGATATTTGAAACTAGATTTGGTAGATATGCCACCGTTATATTATTAGATGAAGAAAGTGGAGAAACTGTGAAGAGTTGGTCGCCCAAAAGAGTTTCAGATGTGATTGAAGAAAGCGATCTCCATTTGATCAACTCTCGCGGGCTTTATACAATAGCATACCTGGGGCAGAGTGAACCATCATATGCTTGCGCGAAAACACGAACGCTTATGAGGTTCGGCATAACAGAAATACCCCAAAGCGAGACTTCGCCTCAGTAATTAATTGAATTAATTTTATGATTAGTTTCGTATTAGTGAAAGGGAGTTTAAAGATTATATGTATATAGTAGTTCTTACATTCTCGCCATCCTCGTCGCCTTCACCATTTATGGTGAGTAGTTTTTTAAAACTGAGGGTGTGAGCTACGTAATATGAAACGTATTTGTCGAATTATCTCCTGAACTTTTTTCGTTTATTCATTCGTAGAATCCAGTGCTCAACTTCTAAGGATATGTGGATGCACTATTCTAGCCAGTTTTGGGCAGCTGCTGAAGACATCGAATCAGCAGTCAGCAGGCTCAAATATGAACTCATCGATTTGGAGCGTGATTCACTCCATGCAGCCAACTATGATATGAGCGCATGTTTCAATCAAGAACGAGCCCGAGAGATTTTAGCGAGAGCTGATCGATATAAAATCGGTAATTTTCTATGCAGCCGCCTAGAACACGGGAGTTTAACTTTGGAGCAGTTTCTCGAAGAAATGATGAAGGAGGGTTTGAAATGCTTCCTTCACGATTTAGTTGAATTCATACCAACTATCATCATCGAAAAATACGGTTTGAGGGAAGCTTCAGAAGAAGAAGGTGGAGAAGGCGAAGAAGGCGAAGAAGGTGAAGAAGGAGAAGCAGAAGTTGGGGAAGAACAAGAAGGTGGCGGGGTACAAGGGGGTGTCTAGTATACTCATAGTCTTTATACTCACTATTTCAATCATTGTACATAATAGGAAAAATAAAACATTATTCGACATTTTCCATCTTTTATTATCCGAAAAAAACTGCTACTAATATATATCTCAAACTATGATGGTAGTGATTCTCATAGCATCATAATTCTTCGTTCACACACCCATCTGTATGGAGCCATCTAGAGCGCTATATGTCATGACTGCACCATGTAGAATGAGCGCATACACTCTCGTATTGGCTGGAAGTTTTGATTTGCGAGTCTCAAATTCCAAATTGTTGAGGATTTCATGGCGTCGGCTTGATGACTGCAATCGATGATAAATAATGGGTTCTTCCTGAATTCTTCTATACCCATAATCGGCTCACTCATATCTTCACCAGAGTAACTCTTGAAAATTTTCGTAAGCATAATAGGCTATAGCATTCAACTTCCTGTCGAATTCTAAATTTCACCGCTCATATGGATATACTTCTGAATTCAAATACACTAGAATATTATTAATGTCAGCATTAATGAATTGGGTGGCATCTTCAGATACATCATCCGTATTAGCAGATTTCTGGAATCCTATGATAATGTATCGCGGTCGCTCGAGGCTGTTGGTAGTTTTGACAGCCCAAATGTCTGAAGATGTTTCACGGATAGTTGGTAACTCATACAAATCCCACATTCTTTATGCTATTTTTATCTTCGCAGTTGAACTTTTATTGATGCGATTCAATAGTTTGAGTTTTTGTTTATCTGACGGCATGATATGCCTTATTCTCCATTCAATCTTATCAATTTCTATTTTCGCATTAACTACTCCCATATAGGAGTTTTTGAATGAGCGAGCAATGATTAGTATCAACTCTTGTTTTATATTCAAGACGCCCTTATTATAGTCCTCAGCGAATCCCATCAAGTATTTGAGTGGTAATTTTCTGCCGAGTACGTGATTGAATTTGTCTAGGATCGGTTGATTAGACATTTTTTATTCGATTCCCCATAGGAGATCATACATTTCATAGCTGTAGTGATGTATGGTTTTCGAATCATACACACTTGTTCGCCACCCATCTCATAGCGAAGGTCATCGAAGAGGAATGCTAAAGCATTATTGGATAAATAGCAATCTGCTGTCAAATCATCTGGTGTGAATTTTCCTTCGATGTAGATGTAGCTCTCTGCAATATCTAATATCAAATCTTGAAAGTTGACAGCTATTCTTATTTCGTCAGAGTTCTTGAATGATGGTGAACCATATGGTTTGTATGTGTGTTCATGCAGGCTGATGAGGGAATGATCAAAGATTGGTTCATCAAACACTTCCAATTGAAGGCTAGTAAAAGTTGTGGAAACCATCTCTATTTTTTCTGTACCACTTTCAGTCCGATAGATTTCAAGAAATCAATATCGCTCTCAGATAGGTTATGATGCCGCCTTGTCTGATTGAGACGTCGATCGCGAATGAATTCGCGACCACGTTTACACTTCTTTTTATTATTTCTGCGATCATTATGGGGTGTGCGCTTATGCCCTTTGATTGGTTACCGAAGCAGAAACCCATCTATTCTCTGCTATTTTTTTGAGATCAATCTAGTTGTTTCAGTTCAAGCTTCACTATAATCTTCTCTCCTCGGAAATCGACCAAACAATTCTCGTCATCCAAAATTCTCAGTGTAATGTTATCGATAGACTGACGTCCGGTCGGGCTGATTGGTAGATATATAATGTTTTTCGGTTTCATCGACAGCTTATATCCAGGATCCACATTGTTGTCAAATTCATACAACGTGTGAATGTCTCCCCTATTCAGGTACGCCCCGCTCGTGATATTGCAATCGATGCGTATTAGACGAACTTTAATAATTTTCACCGGCTTTGTGGATTTATGTAGAAAGTTGTATGGGTAAAATTTTTTCTCGAAACCCAACACTTCGGCTATGGAATTCTCAACTGACAACATAATTCCATATGAAGATTTCATTTCACACATTAAAGTGTTATTATTAGCGCGACGATAAAATACAATATTATTTTTACTATCAGAGGAGGGGTTCGAAGATGCTATAGCTTCTTGTATAACTATTGATTTCTTCTATTTCATAGGCGCCCGGTGGTATATGAATCATTTTCAAGTTCTCAGAGATGCGACCTTCTTTCTCATGCCAATAACCCAAAGCGTTATTTGTCTCATCTATATTGGCTATGGAATTGTAAGAAAAAAAGCCGTGTAATCCCAAACCGTAAGTTCTTCTCGCATCTAGTTCAATTGGTGGGTAAAAATCAGTGCTCAAAACACTATGATCACCCGATATGGTGAATGTTTGCGACATAATATTGGTGGTGTGTAAAGAAAACGGCGAAAATGGGTAACAAACCTCAATGAACATTCAACAGCTGCAACTTGATCGCTATGCGAGACAGTGAAGAATGTTTTTATTCTCGCATTGATAATCATTTATATATAAAAAAAAATTATTACATATTGCCACATCTACATTTTCATTCGACAAAAGCAGCAAAACACTTTTCGAGGTATTGATCCATCGTTGACATCACTACCGCCTTGATGATTATCGCATTTCTGGTCGGCGCCATGATGATGATCCTCACAAAATTGAAATTTCGACTCCTCTGGATCTTCTTTCAATCGTTGCGGTAGCTTATCCCACACTAGAGCTATTTCTTAAGAGGCCAATCCGATCAGTACTTACTTTGGTAGGTCTGCGAGTTCTTTCTCAGTCATTTTCAAGAGAGAGCGTGATTTAGAGTAAGCTAACAACGCATGGGCCATTTCTTTGATGCTTTCTCGATCCATGATGAGCTACTTTTCGTTTGTGTTCTTCTTCGAGAATAATTTCAAGCATAAATGTCCGCACCAGACTGTGTTGTAGTCTTGTTGGCGCTCATAGTTATATACTATTTTGATAGCTTTAAGCGCCTGCGGTCCTCTATTCAGATATTTCACCAACTCTTTTGGTGGGGGTAAATCACCATAGCTATCATAATACTCGACTACTTTACCGCTCTTTTTATATGCAACCCAATGTGTGCCATCACCTTGTTCGCTATCTGAATTCAATATGGCGGATTATGTACGGTATGGGCCGTATGAGGGTAAATTATCCCTCATATATATACCTCGAAAGTTCAGTATTCCTATCTTTTTTATATGTCGTGATAGGTCCACATCTGTTAAAGCCCTTCGAGGTAGGCCATCTAGTTTTTTGAAGTTTGAGACTTCAAATAGATACACAACCCTTTGCGGTATGGTTTCAGATAGACCCCTTTGCCGATTTTACCTAGAGCAATAGCCTCCATATGTGTGTTGTGGCGGTTCGCCTCAGCGAGTTTCTCCTAACTCTATTTGGCAGAATTGATAGCACGAACAATACTTGCACTGCCTGCAGCCAAACTAACCAATGCTGATGATCCCGCAAAAATTGGGATTGATGGGAGAATGCCGCCAACCTTAGGGATTGGTATTATGCGGGGTGTTTGAATATTTCTCCTTCCCCCTGCCATTCTCATGAATTTTTTAGCTGTACCGACGGCTTTTAGAGTTGTTTCACCCAAGTTTCTGGTGAGCGTTCCCCTGTTCCCCATTTGGCGTAGCGCATGTCGAACTTTGTGCACTATTCCCGATCCAAAAGCTAACTCTCTCATGCGTTTGGGCGTGGTCCGCTTCTTCTTCCTTTTCAGCACACTACCGCCGCACCCCATACCAAAGCGTCTTTTTCCCTTCATTATATTTGTTGTTTTCCCCTTACGACAAATACGCCAACTTTTTTTCTTTGTTGAAGTGTATCGCTTGGTGTTCATAATATAAATGAGCTTTGCGACACTCGCAGATCATTATAAAGTACTCGACAGTCGCACGATGCAGATTGTTCGACAAAAAGAGACATTCAGTGTGGAACATTTTGATGAAAAAGTTCAAAAGTTTGAAGAGCGCCCACCTCAGCGATCAGATAGTGCTTGAGGAGGTGTACACACCGCTAACGAAACCATTGAAAGCTATCTAAGAGGCTGCTGCGGTAGCGATAACCACCTCCCAAATATCGGGTCTGAAAGTACCACCTACCCTTAAAATACCGCAGCCTACGCATCATTCTACGCCGATACGTAGGAAAACGGTGGGAGATGCTACAGAAATGTTTGATAAACATTTAGAATCTGGAAATTCCAGCAAAAATTCGCAATTGATGCAGAGCGAACTCGATTATGTAACAATGATGGAAACACCACCAACATCATCAACTTCACACATTTCTAGCGATAATACTACCGCTATTGATACAACAACTCTACAAGATCCAGTGCAGCAGCATTTGGATAACTTGAAAACTGGAAAATGTAATTATGATACAGTATATGGTGTTCGTATCGATCCCAAAACGGGTAAATTAACGATGGGTGATATGGAAATCCGTTTATCGAACGATCAAATCGAATTATGGCGTGATAATAGAAGGAGTGAGGTATTTCCAGGTTCTTCTGAACTATATGATTTGATTTTTATGAATCAAGCACCGGGATCTATTAGCGATCGAGATAAGCAGATATATACCGTCATTCTGAAGACTGCAGGGTCCGCATATAAAAATTATGATATTAGAGGAGGTTTGAATGCTGAATCCTCTAACTCGAAAAAGAAATATCGACAAATCATCGAACCTCTCATAGATAGTCCACATTATATGAGGAGTCATCCTCAACGATTTGATATCAAAGGCGGTTAAGGAGTGGTGGGGACAATACCGCGCAAAAAAGTCCTGAATAGAAAACGGAAAGAATATGTTTATTGGAATGATGCTGCACAATTGGTGGAACGTCTTCGATTATTGTGGAGTTCTGAAATGGTTGGCCATACAGGGCATAATAATGAAATGATGTCGATAATAGAGGAATTGCGTGAAGAAGGTATCATACGTTGATTTTTCAAAGTGTGACCACCATATGTATATGCGAGTTTGGAAGATTGGTTATTAGTATATGAATGAAAGCCGAAGTAATCGCAGCAAGAAATCTACGAAGTGGAAGATGAAACTAAGCCCAATCAAAAGGGCGATTGCTAATGAATTACACAAACCCGCGAGGCAAAACTCCGAAAGGGGGAGAACGATAATCAAAGGATTTGCTGACCTGTGGCAAATTGATTTGGCTGAAATGCAAATATATGCAGATGAGAATATGGGCTATCGATATATACTATTCGTTATCGATTGCTATTCATAATATTCATGGGTTGAACCGATAAAAAATAAAACTGGTGTGGAAGTGACAAAAGCTATGGAAAAAGTGCTGAAGCGAGCTGAATATTCTCCAAAAAATATTCAAAGTTATTCAGGAAAAGAATTCTACAATTCACGCTTCAAAAATTTGATGCAGAGATATAAGATAAATCACTATTCAACTTATAATATAATGAAATCAGCTATTGTGGAGCGAGTAATTCGGACATTGAAGACTTGGATCTATAAAGAATTCTTCGCCAGAAGTGACTATAAATGGCTCAACATTCTCGCAAATTTCGCTGACGAGTATACTAATAGAAAACATAGAACAATTGGTATGAAACCTGCTGACGTAACACCTTCAACAATACTTAAAGTATATAGCCACCTAAAAATAGCACCACCAGCAAAATATAATGTTGGAATGTTGTCAGAATAAGCAAATTCAAAGGAGTTTTCGAGAAAGGATCCTCAGCCAATTTTTCCACAGAATTATTCACCATTGCTGAAGTTGATATTACCAATCCGACGACATACAACATCAAAGATGTCAAAGGTCGCCCTATCAAGGGATGCTTTTATGAATTGGAATTGTTTAAAACAGCTGAGCCAAATGCATATTGAAGACGAAGGGGAATAAGATATTTGTCAAGTGGTTAGGGTTTTCTGAAGAGCACAATTCTTGGCTTGATAAATCTGCAATTGTTTGAAGTATTTCAATTTTTTTTAATAAATGAGTCTTTTGACATTTCCTTTCGTCTATTTCTTTCCTTCCCAATTTTCACCCAATAAGAAAAAGTCGCATCAGAAATTAATATATTTTATTGTGAAATTTGCAAATAATATGATAAACACAAACATACATATATATTTATATTTCCATCTTCAGGGAAACTACAAATTGAGAGGAATTGTCACATTAATTTTTTTCCGTTAATACTAGTCACTGGACATACCTTTGTGAGGGTGATTACAATGATGTTTGAATTATATAATTTTGTGGAGGACATGTGGACAACAAATTATGAACGTGAACAGGTAAGTGTCAAGTACATATTAAAATATTAGTTATATGATTACATTATAGCACTGGTAGCACCATGTGCTTTTTGTTATAGGTTATTGGCACGGCATGTGACTCTCCCTTCTCTCCTCTATCTCCATGAACCTTGACTGGTTATCAGCTTGATTATTGTTAGTGTCAATTGTGACTTGCTCTTTGAGTAATTAGCCAGATTCACAAAAATAAGAGAAGAAAAGAGGAAGTACATGTCTAACCTACAATTCTTATAACCATATTATTCATAATTATTACAAAATATCAATTCTTTTAGACTGGAGAGTTCTCGGAGTCATCGAGAGCAGAGACAACCTCATTCACGGATTTTGAATCTAACAATAACAGGTAAGAGTATATTTCACTAAGGTGTTTAATATCAGTTTTTTCATTCATGCAATTCATTTCTTGTGCAATGTATGTCATTTCTAGAAAGGTTTATTTTTTCAGATTTGGTTCAATTGCTAGGGTCTTTACTGCTTCAAAATTCATAGGGTGATCAAAATTTTTCACATGTTCAGCTAAAGCACATCTTTCTGGATGCAATCTGCAATCGCTCCTGTATGAGTTTATTCTATCCTTAATGGATCTTTTTGTTTGTCCAATGTATTTTTTCTCACAATCTCGACACGGTATACTGTAGATTGCATTTATCTGTGATGTTATAGGAATTTTATCTTTTATGTTTGAGTAGATTTTTCTTATAGTTACTACCGTTCTGAATGCTAATTTGATATGTGTGAATGGTTTAAATATTCTAGCCAATCTGGGTGTGATCTCCCTAAAGTACGGTAATGTAAAATAAGGATTGGTTCAGAAACAGTGCCTGCTGCAACATTGTTACCACTCCTGTGAGTAATATTGATATTCGGGTCTATTGCTAACGATGTATTATATAATATTTTTTTTATTAATTTTGGGGGGTATGCATTGTCAATGAATAATTTGTATAGGATGTCAAGATTATTTTTATGGAAAGATACATCAGATATTCTCGAAACTCTATTCTTCATCTGTTTAACAAGATTAATTTTCATTGCTTCTCTGTGATAAGAGTGATCTGATGAAGTATCTGCCTGAGCTGCATGGTTTTCTATACCAATCTATAGTTATTATTACGCATTTTTTTTTAATTTGAGCGAAATCTCGACAACTTGACAAAAAGTGGACCATGACAGCATTTTTATTTTGCCCTCCGCAGTTGTCAGTGAATATATGCAGAACAGTAACTGAACTCTTGATATATTTTTTCATGAAATGCCACAAAAAGGATACGGTTTTTATTGACCCTTTCTTCGCAACCGTTTCGTCGAACATGTAACAAACTGACTTGTTATTTGAACAAGAGTAGAAGAGCTGATTATAGACCCAGATCTGCCTGGCATAAAATATTTGCCCCGTAGTCAAAACAGGAAAAGGCAAATTTTGCTGGTAATCGAAACAAATAGTTTCCACAGTTTCATCATTCTGTGCCATTTCAGTTTTTTCTTTCAAATCGTTGTAGAACGCTTGGGCTTTCCGGAGATGAATTTCTTTTTTGACGTTTAGTTACTGCTTAAGTTCGTCCGTAGAAGCGGCATCAAGTTGAATTTTCAACAAGTCACAAGTAGCACAAGTATCAATAGACAATATTGCTCGGGCTCATATTTTTGCAAATAAAGCTCGTACATTTTCCGGACATTCAACTCTGCTGATAGATATTTCTTCATATTTTCATTTCGTGAGTAGTGTGATTCACGAGCTGGAAAACTGTTTATATGCTCCTCAATCTGTGTAACAATATTTCCCGGAATTTTGTTTGGTCGATTATGGTGTTTACCACGGGCATCCTTCTCGAGCAATACACCAGAAGCCCTTGATTGTGAAATTCCTGAAACACGTGATTTGTGAATCGCATGTAAGTTACAAAATGCTGTGTGGCATACTTTTTCGGTTTTTGAAGCGACTTTGACACTATAGCCATAAGAATACTTTTTCGTTGCATGCACTCTAGTTTTTCTTCTTCTGGAGACTTTTTTTACATCTATGAGTGACCCTAAGTAGCCATCCTGAATTTTCTTATATCGCATATTTCTTCATTTCCGTAAATTTTTCATAGCACTGGTTACGACACTCACATCTGGGTCCCTGTTTCTTTGCTTCAATGGCTTTACCTCCACTACTGATATATCCTTTTCCACTATTCCTTTCCAACTTTCTCACATTTCTCTTCCAAGCTTGAGTATGTCTATAAATAATCATTATTATATATAATCATTTCCTCAAATATTTGATAAAATCACCTTGTTTGTTCAGAAATAGAACCAACTTTATATAATGATTTATTAAGACACTTTTTGAATATTTTTTTGCCATTCCCTTCATCCACCACATAATCCGGGTCAATATCACTATTATCTGAGTAATGGAATGGATCATCTTTACTGGACACCTCACTGAAACTGTCCATTTTCACGAAGGGATGTGCACTCGACAAACGAATAGAATGTTAGGTTAGACCTTCCTCAACCTTGGGCGCAAAAACCGGTTATGTGTGACTCGTGGCCGATTATTTCTACAATACAATCGATCGAAAGAACTGCCTTATGACCATGTTTGGTGCAATAAGCGAACACGTCGTTTTAAGAACAGTTTCTCACACAATACGTGTACGGTTTCTGCTCCAAACGATGCGGAGGTATTTTTGAAGGCAAGAAATGCCATAATCTCGATTTTGGAAAAAGTGGTCATTGACCGGTTCTTGCACCAAACCCTTCAATGGCGGGGGCGCCTTCGTGCCAGGAGACCTTAATCCCAGCACTGGAATGTGCCTGCGTTGCTCGTTGGCGAATACGACAAGAACGGGGCCCCAATCTCCTGTACCAGCGCAGTCTCCAAGTTCCGGATCCCGATGCAATAGGTGTTGTAAAAAGCTGAGGAATTCCAACTTTGGAATCTGCCGCCCAACGTGCCGGGAATGTAGCATGGGTGTATAAGCTGCTGGCAATATCGGAATGATTGCTGGCAAGGGATTTGCAGAGGCTGCCATTTTAGCAAGAAGTTATTCTGTGAGGTGGTGGGCCACTTTTATAGGGGGCCCTCCGAACATTTGGACAAGTGTTCCAACGGCACCAACATTTTGGTATTATAAGGGTGATATTGAAGGATACTATTGAATTAGTGTATATATTTGATTATTTATATTTCTATTTATAAGTTTTTATTTTGTATATATTTATGTATTTTTAGTTCATAAGATTTTATTTCGTATAAATTTAAAATTTAAGGGTGTATATATATTTATGAAAGAGTGTACAATAAATGAATGAAAAAAATACTAAATGAACTATTTTATTGCAATAAATTGGAAAAGAGTTCCAAATTATATCACCTAGTATTAAATACAATATTTTCACAAGTTGAAAAATTTATAAGCTTCAAATTATATAACTGAGAAAACTGATTCCTTTGCAGTGAGAACAAGTTATAGGTTATAACGTTTGGGAAAGTAATCAGAATGAGAAAAGAATTTAAAGTTTTGAACTTCATCATCTAGGAAAATATAATTCGGCATTATCACAATGAGAAAACTATCAGAGGTAGGGATTGTTGAACTAAGAAATCCTATGTTATCACAACGGGAAAAAATCATAAGTTCTAGGGTGAAAATAGCTCCAGAAAGAGTTGTTTCTCCCATCTTTCGAACCACTATTTATTTATTTTGAAGGTAGATAATGTCTGACGCAACAGTTGGTATGATTGGTGACATCCGGTATGGGAAATGACAGTTGGTAAATTATAGTTAGTACAGTAGATGGCGGTTCACTTCTGTCATAAGTCACACATTCCAAATAAGTTGATGATATGGAACACCCCAACAACCAACTACGGGTACAGAACACTTCCTAATTGACAGTTGGTATGATTGGTGATAACTGACATGACAGATGACAATTGGCAGGGCAGCTGTCACGGCGGCCATCTTAGGCGGAAAGAGCATTGAAAAGCGGAGGAGGTTGCAATTTTAACCAGAGCAATTTCAACTCCTGAGTCGAGCAGTAGTCATTGAATTGTTATAGATCCTTAGAACCATCTACAAGCAAGCAGTTAAAAACAAATTTTAATAAACGCTTCTCGTGATACAAATTGTTTGTCATAATTTCCCATATAGCACACGTCCATAGGACTTATATGGACGTTCATTGGATGTAAAATTCTGGATATTTTTTGTACTTTCATAACTGGATGTCTTGTACTTATAATATTGGATATGTGTCAAACATCCATATATGTACGTTATTGAACGTCTTTCGAATGTACAAAATTGGATGTTATATGTAAATCCACGACTTGTACGTTTATGTATAATCATCGAATGTACAATATTGGATGAAATTTTGAAACATCCATGAATGTACAATCTTGAACATCCATGGGATGAACAGACGAGGATCAATTTGTAAATGCACTTATTGTACGTTGTCGTTCATTCAATGGACGAATCATGTCTAATATGTCCAAATTTGTTCGTATATTGTACGTACAAACATGGGTGCTTATTGGATGTCCCAAATTGTTCGTTCAATGGACTTCGACTCCAGACCATTTTAAGACCAAACATTCATAAACGCATGATGTATATCCATTATGTACAAATATAAACAAACATTGTGTGTTTAAAACTGTATGTCCGTTGTACGTACGAAAATGGACAAAACAGGGATATTAGTCAGAAGAGAAGAAGAGTGAAGAGTGTGAGGTTATGTTAGTGTATGGTTATAAGGTTATATCACCTCGCCTTTAGCATGGTGAAAACTAAATGAATATTATATTTCTAGTTTTCTGTTACTCTTATTTCGTTATGTTGTTCGCTATAGAAGAAGTACGGATTCAATGTTCACAAAGTTTTCATCGTTTTTATACAATAGTGCCAAGAAGCTGACTGAAATCAAAGAGGTATTTGGAAAAATCTGATTTTCAAACAACAGTGAGTACCTACATGATGCATGATTGAGATATTCTTCATTGCTTTTGAATATTCCTATTTTTCAGAGAAATGAATAGTCCAATTCAATGAAGATATGCATGTCACAGCTCCAACCTCCTGACCAACTTATGAAGCTTGCTGAAGCTATACCAACTTAGTTTTCATGAAACAGAACATAAATTAAAGTTCATGGAAATGATAATAGCTGACATAATAAAGTGAGTGAAATATCAGGTTAAATTTTGAATTCAGTAGATGTAGGTATATCAGGATCCTTTGTTTAAATTCATTCAAAAATATGCAATTCCCTTCCTCATCATTCATATATATTTATAGATTTGATGAACTTATTTGCAAGATAACTTTTGTTACCCTATCCATTATTCAACTCAATTTCATTAGTAGTAGAAATGGATATCATCAGTACTATAGCATCCTACATAAGATTTGGCCAATTCATTGTATCCTATTCTATTTTTCTGTGTTTAAATTTATAGGAAGGCAATATCACAGCGATGCTTTGGAAATACATCATGAAATGGTCAAGAAGAGCTTTGGAATGGCAATCAATCTACTATCTTGCTCCCTCTGTTCTGTTATGAGGTTCAAGGTTCAAGGTATATATTTTGTTAAATTTCTATCATTTATTTTTTTTTCTCCTGAATTTTGTATCTATTAGTTTCGGTTTTTATATGTCAGCTATTGGGTACCTACTTGATTAACATATTGTATTTATTACATCCATTCATTACATTCAATTAATTTCATTAAAGAATATTGATTTCAATAATTTTCAGATTTATTTTTCCTGACTTTTCAGATGTCTAATGAACTTATTCAACATCCAGGTTGTACGTACGATAAATCTTCTTTATGTATGTACATTGTGCGTCCACGATGTACGTACATAAGATTTACTATATCTGTACGTTAGGTGGACCTATTTCGGACCTTCATGAACGTATAAGTTTCCCGTTGTACGTCCGATATATGTTCTTTATGAACGTCCATTGGACGTCCACAGTGTACGTACATAGTGTGATGTTATATCCAGTGTATCTGGACATTTGATGGACTTATTCCGGACCTTTTTGGACAAAACTGGATGTCCATTGGACGTCCCTTATATATATGTTGTACATTCATTGATGTAATTGGGCATTGATAATCCAACGTGCGAACTATGTTAGGCGAAGTTTAAATGATGTCTGAGAAGTAGTGCAAATATTAGAAACCAAAGTGGTGCCCCCCCCATTGGAAGCTCCACTCCCAAAAGATCCACATCTAAGATCTGTGTCAAGGTGAGATTCGATCAGCACCCCCCCCCCCATAGAATCCAAAATTCCTGCCAAGGTATCAAAATCTGTGTCAAGGTGGGATTCGATCAGCCCCCCCCCCCATAGAATCCAAAATCCCTGCCAAGGTTGAGAAAAAGGCCAAAAAATATCTGCCAAGGTAGACTTCACCCATAAGGTAATTGGTGTGGAAGGTGTCAGGTAAAATAATCTCGGGTGACAATATATATATTTTTATTTACATCATAAGTACAATACATTGGAATATAAATGTTTCATCACCATTTCAGATGTTGCTAGACCCAACTCCATACTGCGTGCATTGCCTCAAGCTACAATTAACCCTTGCAGATAGAGTATGATTGATACATAGAGCAGCTTCTTTTTCGAATACTGGTACAGGGTTTTGAAGCCACATATCATGCTAATATTTTTCAATGTTTACAATGTATGGCTTATAGGCCAATTGTTTCACATACTGATGTGAAATCTCAAACTTTTGATGCCCCTTCACATAAACTATACTAGCGCTTGCAAAAGGCTCAAGCACCTCACCCATCAGTTGATCATAGTCGATGAGCCCACTCGAGTATCTTATACCGTGGATGTTTCGTTCTACATAGGTTACTTGCTTCTTTGCACTCCGAGTTAAACTGTTATAGGGCTTAGGTGGTTTCAATATGTAATGATTAGTTTTCTCCCCATCTGTGATAGATATTTTTTTGGGATGGAACATACTATTATCACCGAGCACGAAACCTTGCATGTCAATAGCGAGTAGTTTCATGGTGGCCACCTTCCGTACAACTGACTCTAACACTCCTTTGCGGTGAAGAATATCAAGAATGGGTGAGGGGTGGGGAATTATAGCCTACTGCGCAATAATATCACAATAAATGTTTCGAGTATAGAAAAATATTATTACTTCAAAAATGGTGAATATAAACTTTGCTGCGTACATTGCAACAAATAGGAGCAACACCTGTCGAAAATATACATTTATAATATGGAAATGATCCCAAAAATCGAGAATATTATTGAATAAAAAATATACTCACAGCTTTCTCCCTTTCTTTATCATGCTCTTTAATTGAAAGTTTCGCAAGCGTCTCGCTGACCTCGGAAGTCATCTCAACTGCTGTTGCCAATATCGCAGCTAGTCACCAACTCGGAGGAATGGAAATATCTTTTACCATCAGCCTTCTTATAGGGCTTGTAGCAGGCAATCCTGCCTTCCCCCTACCCCCTATCCCAGTATAGAGCTCACTGCTGAGGTTCTAATTGCTCCATCAACATTTCAATAAGCGAGTCTAATCTTTTGGACCGTTCATTATCCTCCCCCTGATCATTCTGCGACAAGTCGCGTATTGCCTGATGTAGCCAAATTGACTTTTGCTCTGGACTAAATCGATAAAAATCGATAACATTATGACCCCAAGGAAGAGTTCTGACAGTATTGGGAATAATAAACCGCTTATCGTCGTGATATGAAAGAGCAACTTTGTTTCTCATCTCCGTGAAGATGTCATGCTTATAGCTACGAAAAGTATTCATCTTGCGAAATATCAAACTACCTTTCTCAACGATGTCTTTATAACTATCTAGAGATAGTTCGTTTCTTATTACAGCCCTGGAAACACCTTTCGCTTTTTTCACCTCGCTAGTCGTTGATTTGACACAATAAGCTTTGGCGCCAGTACCATAGAAACTAATTAAGGGATTGTTTGGGAATTCATCTTTCATTTTGCCTACGATCGATTATGTGCGAGGCATGTTGAAGTTATTATTTACAGGATGATAAGATGTGTCGAAATATTCTATGTTTTCTTTCATAAAATCATAGAAATTTTCGCTATCAATTTTCAAAATGAGTTAATCAGTATCAGTATACAATAATGATGATGACGTTCCTGGAAAATTTTTCTTGATACAATCATATAAGAAATCATCGATTACAATTTTCGACACATCTAATATACTGAAGCCCACATAGAGTGGTTTATCATAATGCACGCTAACCCTACCCATGTGAATTGCAACGAAATTTTCATGAAATATCGTGCAAGTCTTATAATTGGGAAGGGCCGTCAATGCATTAGCACCCTTCCGCTTCTTGATACTCTCCCAATGGGTCACAAGTTTGATATTGGTTCTTCTATCGACATTTTCTATAGTTTTACCGTACACACAGTTAACCATCTTTTTAAATAAACCATGATAGGCTTTGTTCGTACTTTTATTGCGCATCTCAGTATTGAGATCTACATATTTCTTCAACCAGCGAGATTGATTGAATTTGAGAACTCTATGTATTCGCGTCAAGATTGGACCATTTCTAATCGCCTGTTTCAAATTTCGATGAATTATATAATTCAACTTATTCGATATAAATTTGAAATCAGTTTCTCATGAGCGGATTTTGAACCTGGCGGGCTGATGGATTCCACAAGAAAAGGCAAATCCGAGTGCGCATCATGTGAATTTTAAGGGTAGTGAATATCTACTTCGAAAACAAACCCGCACGGATCATCATCTGCAACATTCGGGTCCAACTTGTATGTCTTCAAACTAACCTTCCGAAAATTTCCGAAAACATTGCATGATAACAAAACATCCGATTTCAGATATACGTCTGAATAATCCCCAAGCGTTTCACATTTGAATATCTTCCAAATACGCTCAGCTCTACGATTATCCTCATTCGAAATGTGTTCATTCGATAAATTATCGAAAAAGTCATTTTGTGAAGGTAAACCTTTATGCTCCAATTTATCGATAGTTGTTATAAAACTATATGGAAACATACCTCTTCGCGTCATTAGCTTGAATTGTTCGCGATCTGGAAATGCTCTCGCTGTCTCAACACACTGTTCCGTAGTCAGATTTTCAGCTAGAGAATGCAGCGGGTCAGGAATAAACTTATAGCTATCTAAAAAGCGCAACTTCATGATCATTTTATGATTTTTTCCATCTTTTCCCAAATACTCATCAACTAAAACATGGTCAGTGAATGAAACTTATTTTTTCTTCGTTTGAGCGATACAATCCACCCTCTCTTCATGATCGAACAATTGTTTGATAATGATGTGGCTATCATACCCGCTTATATTATGGAAAAAGATGGGAATGAAGTTAGGTAGCTTGAAATTCAAATTACATTCAGAATGTGCGGCGCCTTCTCTCTTTTCACCAGTCAGGTGACAGTGGTCTCTAACTTTAACATCTGCGGAATCAAGCGGCTTATCACAAATGTTGCAAATTTTGGCGGTAGCGAAATCAAGAATTTTAAAATATTCCCGGAAGCGCTATTTTCGAATTTATCAACCTTGATTTTTGGAAATCGAACCGTAGTGTATGTATGATTGCGATCATTCAATTTATGGCGTAGCAACTTCGACTCATCGGAGAAACATATCAGACACCCATCGCAAAAGAAATTCCTATGCTCTCTGGCATTCAATTGGCTTGACACTAATCGCGATAAATTTTTAATCCAGCAATAATGCCCATTACCGGAATCATCTAAGATATATAGTAAGTTTACATGCCTACCCAACCTATTCTTAGCATAATGAAGCGGCCCAACAACCTTATATTTCATTTTTCGATCCTCGAATATGCTCTCTATTCCATAAACATTGATGGAGCAATCATTTTGATTTTCGAACTTTGGAATATCACTTACTTTCATAGGAAACTCTATACCAACCAGATTCAATACTGTAGAAAAGTGTGGGTAGGAAGATGTTTCGGTAACCCTTACCCTCGCAGGATACAAAACTGATGTAACTGCCCAGGCGAAACAGTGCTCATCCTGATTCATAATGTTTACCACCGCTTTCTTGTTCGCAATATAGGTGGGCAGCTTTATGTGGGATCCGCCTCCTTATGAAATATATTTATTAATATTTATTTCTAGGAACAAAATCTCTTCTGAAGCCCAACCTGTAATATCAAAGTAAAAGAAGAAATGAGCAAACTTAGTCGACATCTGATTTTTTTAAACAACTCACCAGAATCACGTTTCTCGAATTCGATAAGCTAGATTCGAAAGACAATCCCGAAATGCGTCAACGATATCTTCCAAATCTGGCGATGAAGCAATTATGTGATTCGGAGCCATGAAAGATTTCACATCTCTCACATCTCGGGTTTCAATGACATATCTGCCAAAAACTTCCATGTTCACTTTAATCGAGTGATGAATCAGAAGCATATTATCCAATAGAGATATAATTGTAGCTCTATTCTGTAGCTAATAATGCGGCATTTGAACGCACTCTCGATCGCATATACGCCATCTCTGTAGTGCATGCACGCATTAGAGCGATGCTCCAAGGTTCTCTTATGAGCACCCATCCTATCTGATGGAACATCTTTAGCGCAGGGTACAGATCTTTGCACACTTCTAGATGTCGATGGCGCTGGCGGATTCGAAATATCCAATCGAGCCCTTTTAGCACTAGGTTCACCCAAATCACCCAAATCACCAACACATGAAATTCTTTGATGGCGGCGTAAATTATCACTACGCGTAAAGGTTTGGAAACAAGCACTGCAGGTCAACATGATGATGATAAAAACGCTTTCATCACTCACGAATAAACAAATCATGCTGATTAATATGTGATTCCCAAGAAACTGTGCTTCACTCTGCGCGTCCTTGTATTTATAGAAATACCGCCTCCCCCACTCTCACCAACGCGATCTTGAACTCTCGTGAGAGAATGGCGCATGCGCACGCAGCAGCAGCGTTCAAGGTCGCACCCCCTCCTATTTCAGAGGTGTGATAACACAAGGTCACGCTCACAGAAAAAGAGAGCCCCCCTCAAGGGCGCACTCCTCTCAAGGCCGCATCAACTCCGAAGGGCACCCTCCTCTCGAGGTCAACTCGAGGTCACTCCTCCCAAGATCGCATCAAGGTCATTCACCCCAAGATCACTCCTTCCAAGGTCACTCATCCCAAGGTCATTCATCCCAAGGTCATTCACCCCAAGGTCACTTCTCTCAAGGTCACTCCTCCCAAGGTCATCGACCCCCAAGGCCACGTGGGGGTGTGTGACCTTGGGGGAAGGTCTAAAACCGGCGAAAAACATCTACTCTTATATCTGAAGTTACTCGTACTCAGAAACAAGGTGGATTTGAACTTGTCAGTTGGCTATCCAATTCGAAAATGGTTATGGACACCCTTTCTACCGACAAAGATTTAAGGAAATACTTGAATTGAATGGAGATTCAATGATCCAAGTTCTAGGTCTGACTTGGAATTCAGCAACTGATTATTTTCGTTTCAAATTGAAGAAATTAGAAGACATCAGACCTCGCATCAGACAATCAATAATAGTACCAACTAAAAGGCATATTTTGAAAACTGTAATATCGATCCAATAGGACTTGCTGTTAATTTAACGATGAGGACGAATATTAATTCAAGATATATTATGGCGTTCTGGAATTGGATGGGACGACACTATCGATGAGGAACTACACAAAATATGGATATTGTGGTTGAATGACTAAGAGAAGGTGAGAGCTCTTAAGATTTCAAGATGTTATTCCATGAATATTCCACGAGCTCAAAGAATTGAACTTCCTGTTTTTTTGTGACGCGAGCAAAAAAGCATGTTCGACCACTGCTTACCTCAGGACAATAACCGATGAAGCTGTAGAGATAAACTTAGTTATAGCTAAACCTAAAGTTGCTCCAACAAAAAAATTATCCATCCCAAAATTTGAACTACAAGCAGTCTTACTAGGAAGCAGAGTTACAAAAATGTTGGAAGAGGTTTTAGAATTCAGAATTGACCAAATTCACATGTGGACAGACTCAACGACAGTGCTTCATTGGATTGATGAAGACAGAGCCAAACTCAAACAATTCGAATCATGCAGAGTTGATGAAATTCGTGAACTCACAAATAAATGCGATTGGAAATGGATTCCTTGGAAACATAAAGCAGCTGATGATGCAACACGAACTTATGGAACCAAAGCAATACTGGATCTCGAGAAATGGATTTCTGGTCTTGAATTTTTGAAAATCCGAGATGAAACGGCATGTCCTTCGAAGACAATAAATGATATCAAAACACAAACTGATCGTCGAGAGCATGAGGAATTTTCAGCAGTAACTATAAAAATATCAGCACCACTACTAGATATCGAGAGATTTTCGAAATGGTTACGTCTTATCAGAACTACTGCCTGAATTTTGAGATTCAGAAATATCATTATTTTCTCGAAGTTGAGATCGTCAGACAAACAATATCCGATTCAACTGACAGTGGATGAATTGAAAGAAACCGAGACGATATGGATCAAATGGTGCCAGTCTGAATCATTTCAAAAAGCGACGAGAAACCCATAAAAAAATATGATATAGTGACCATTGTCGAAAAAAATGCACCCAGAAGATCATGGATGTTAGGAAAGGTCGAGTCAATCTTTCCAGGCCCTAATGGACGAGTCAGAGTTGCGGATATCAAAACTTCTACCGGAGTTTATCGACGTCCGGTCACCAAGTTATGCCTGATTGAAGAATGTGAAAGAAATTTATAAAATTCCTTCACGGCGGGGGGCAATGTTCAAGATTCATAGTATCTAATCTTTGATATATTTTGTGACTCTGTATCTTTATGTATTTCATATATGTTGTCATCACTTCTTTTGATGTCAGATAAAAATTTGTCTACTCAATAAAATATCGATATAATTGAATTACTGACGACGAAACACTGGTAGTTCTTGTTTTTTATTCATTGAAATGAACTTTACATAATAGATTGAAATATACTACCTACATAACAAAATGTGATAATTTGAATCCCCATCTTTATTACCGGTAGTGGAATACTCTCAACTAATTTATTGTAATCCCTTCTTCATAGTATTCATGATTTCAGGACAAGAAACAAGCATTCTTCCTGAGCTTTCAATTTCGAAGGCCTTCATGATGAGTTTTTGATAATTTTCATGAAAACTATAGTGGTAACGGACATAGCGCCGCCGCTCTTCTATTATAAAGTTGATCCAGAGTAGATTTTTTACGAAAGATGTATCCATTGGGACTCTTCTTAGAAATGGTACTGAATCTAGAATTAACAATTATTCAGTTCGTATTTATCTGTATAAAATGAAAAATTAATTTTTCGTACCAAAGTTCATCCCAGGTTATGTTTATAAACAGCAAATGTCTTCAGTATACCATTAATGCTTTCATCTTTCGTAACCATAACCCCTTCTTGAAATATATTATAGGTATTCCATTTTTGTGTCACCATTATCCATGGATCCAGGAAATTTTTCTTCTATACGGAAGTATTCGTGTTTCTATAAGAAATGAATCAACCTACATAACGATCACAATTTACTGAAATAACGATATCATTACCTCTCTTTTCGCTTTTCTTATTTTCCTTCTTGGCTTGTGAAAAAGAGGAGTGAAAGTAGAGAGTCCAAATTTGGAACAAATGTATAAAATTGGAAACTGAGCAACTTTTTACTTACTTTACTGATTTTTTGAGGATTTTCGAAAAAAATTTTAAATTTGACAGGTTTAGAGTAGCACATGAAAAAAGGAATGATGTTGTATTTCACTAATTTATCAATCACACACTAACTGCGAAGTAAAATTTAATTTATATCAATTAAATAAAGAAAACTTCCATATGTTGCGATCTTTATGTGTGACAGTGTATGTTTTGTCCCCATCTCAATCATTTTTGTTGTGTGCATGTTTATTATTCACTAATACATTGTTAATTTAATTCGTTCAACCCAAACGAGCTAATTCTCGTGTCTTATCAGCAAATTCAAATCACAGAGTGGTTCCGGCCCTTTCTCCATCAGTGTGCTGGCAATCCTGAGACATTTTGCAGTTTAATCGAGTAGAAAAAAGGTAAGAATATTAAAGGCTCGTTACCACATTGTGCTGGCAATCCTGGCTGGCAATGCTGGCAATCCTGAGACATTTTGCATTTTAATCGAGTAGAAAAATGGTAAGAATTTTGAAGGCTCGTTACGTTTTTGGTTTATTGCAATCCTCGTTTACGGTACATTTATCTCATTTCAAAACATGGTCCTTCGGATGAGCCGGATTAACTCATTTGGGTTGAATAATATCAAAACGTAATCAAAGCATCCATTATAATTAGTTGATCGAATCAAAATTTGATAATTTTTTCCCCTATCACATACCTGTTGTACACATACATTCATACGCGACACCTGTTAATTTGCTATCTCGTTAATAGAGAGTATACACCGGTGGAGACGGAGGCGCAGGCGCAGGCGCAGGAGGCGCAGGAGGCGCAGGAGGGGCAGGAGGCGCAGGCGCAGGAGGCGCAGGAGGCGCAGGAGGCGCAGGAGGCGCAGGAGGCGCAGGAGGCGCAGGAGGCGCAGGGGCAGGGGCAGGGGCAGGGGAAGGAGACGGATCAGGTGGACGGTGGACGGGAGGTGGACGGGAGGTGGGCGGGAGGTGGACGGGAGGTGGACGGTGGATCGTGGCGGCGGTGGCGGCGCAGGCGGTGCAGGCGCAGGCGCAGGCGGAGGTGGACGGGAGGTGGACGTGAATGCAGTGGTGGACTTGAATGCATATACCTAAAACTGCCACGTTCTCGCGTAGGTAGAATATAATTTATTACATCAATCAAATTCTTAAGTTATGAGGTAGTGTGACGCAACAATGAACGATAAACTACGACATCTGATGTCAAAAAAAACGAGGGCCCTTCCGAGAAAAAAAAGTCACCTTAAATTGCCGAGCCCATGTTCTCACGCAGACGTTTAAAATAAAATAAAATTTATTACATTTATCAAATTCCAAAGTTATGGACATGAATAGTGTGCCACAGCAATGAACGATAAACTACGACATCTAATGCCTAGAAGGCAGTCGAAATGGGCCTCCTTTCAAATAAATTTCATCCTGATAAAATCTTTGTTCAAAACAATTCTCACCATAATAATAAAAATTCGATGGTTTTGGTCGTGCATGTCCCAGGTAATAAAAAAAACGCCAGTGCGGGCTTTATCGTTGACCCTCCCAATGGGTAATCTCATGAATTTCATAATTTATACTAAACAGATGGAAATCGATTTATTCATTTGAAAGGTATATGCGCCGATTCTATGGCAGGTAGTCGCCAGACCCCTCCAACCGCAGGGTGCCGCATAAAATTTAACCAGATAAAAACAGCCCTATTCATTTCGAAGTTTGACGTTCTGTTTCCATAGAAATATGTACTGATGTATTTTTTATGTTGAATTCCATATTTTATTAATCGTAAATCAGAGGCGGCTGCGTCCGAAGGCTGATCCCTACCCACATCTCGAGCTATAAATAGGCCCGCATTCGTTGAAATTATCACAGTTCAGTCTTGTGTGTTCAGCTGAAACGTTACTTCCTCTTCTCTTCGAACAACTCATCCCGATATAACCAAGATGTTCACCTGCGAAAAGTGCGAAAAAGTTTTCTCACGGAAGAATAAGTCTACAACGACGACTGCTCCAGCACCAATTGATCACCCTCCAGGTACGAGTAAAATGTTCAGATGTGCTGAATGTACTTCAACCTTCACACGTAAGAGTAGCCTGCTAAGGCATGGGAGGGGTTCTTGTAAGGTAACTGCTGGTGCATCTGCCCAACCTGCCAAGCGTGCTAGGATGGATTCACCGGGCCCATCGACCGCAACAAATCAACCAATTGATAGTTCTGCTGACGAAGGATGTGCGATTAAACCTGATAGAGAAGTGATTCGAAAATGTGGAAAATGCGATGAGAAGTTCACACGAATGGATAACCTGCGAAGGCATCAGAAACGTTCGTGCCAGGCGGGTGCTGGACCGTCGGATACTATGATGGATTGTATTGCCTGCAATAAATCAATCCCGACCGATATGATGAATGCCCATAGGAGATCTATGGAACATAGGAATAATTCTACCATTTATCATTCAGTCAATATTCGAAGGGTGAATAGCTCTTTGAAATGCCGAAGCACCCGACTTCAATGCATTCTTCCTGGACTCCAAGCCAGATATCATTTCACTCTTGGAAGGTGCGTTGGCAGAGCATAATTCGGTTAAAGTCAATATGGAGGCAGTTGGCAGGTATTACTTGCAAACGCAGGAAATTCATGAGAACAAGTCCTTTGGCACACCGAATCATATTGCCAATGCCAGCAGCGATTTGATTGAAATAATAGACGGTCGATTTCCATCTGTTTAGTATAAATTATGAAATTCATGAGATTACCCATTGGGAGGGTCAACGATAAAGCCCGCACTGGCGTTTTTTTTATTACCTGGGACATGCACGACCAAAACCATCGAATTTTTATTATTATGGTGAGAATTGTTTTGAACAAAGATTTTATCAGGATGAAATTTATTTGAAAGGAGGCCCATTTCGACTGCCTTCTAGGCATTAGATGTCGTAGTTTATCGTTCATTGCTGTGGCACACTATTCATGTCCATAACTTTGGAATTTGATAAATGTAATAAATTTTATTTTATTTTAAACGTCTGCGTGAGAACATGGGCTCGGCGATTTCGGGCTTATACAGTCTTTGACTCGATGATTTCTTTAAGGTGACTTTTTTTTCTCGGAAGGGCCCTCGTTTTTTTTTGACATCAGATGTCGTAGTTTATCGTTCATTGTTTCGTCACACTACCTCATAACTTAAGAATTTGATTGATGTAATAAATTATATTCTACCTACGCGAGAACGTGGCAGTTTTAGGTCTATGCATTCAAGTCCACCACCGCATTCACGTCCACCTCCCGTCCACCTCCGCCTGCGCCTGCGCCTGCACCGCCTGCGCCGCCACCGCCGCCACGATCCACCGTCCACCTCCCGTCCACCTCCCGTCCACCTCCCGCCCACCTCCCGTCCACCTCCCGTCCACCTCCCGTCCACCGTCCACCTGATCCGTCTCCTGCCCCTGCGCCTCCTGCGCCTCCTGCGCCTGCGCCTCCTGCGCCTGCGCCTCCTGCGCCTGCGCCTCCTGCGCCTGCGCCTCCTGCGCCTGCGCCTCCTGCGCCTGCGCCGCCTGCGCCTGCGCCTCCGTCTCCACCGGTGTATACTCTCTACTCTCGTTTCGACACTTTTATTAGCGAGCACGGACACAGCGCGCTTGTCTTTGTTTGTTTCATAGCTAGAGGTACCTTCAGTTGTAAACAAAAACGATCCTTTCAGCGTTTTCAATACGCACTTCATCTTCCTTTATTTCGATTCTCGTTTATCGCCTTCTATTATCGCGCTTTTTGGAATTGCTTCCTAGAGATTAATTTACACGTGAAATTATATAGGTATTTCGTCTGATTTCACCGCATTCACTTCGATACTTGATTCTAGTTGATCATCAACCTTCCAACAGTTTGGTCAGGTTTAAAACCCTATTGTTGAAATTATCGCACTTGTCACATATCAAATATGGCTTCTTCCGCTAAATTACAAAAGTATATTGCTTTGAGACAAACACAAATAAATAAAATGCAAGAATTGGAAGATGTGTCCAAGAAGGCTGAAACCGATGAAGAATTGTATTTTTCTTCATTCGAGATGTGTTTCGATGAAATTGATGTCATTAAACACGAATTTCTTGAGTTTCATAATGCCATTATTGGTTTAGTGAGTGAAGAGAGGGATGACCATGCTCGCGATACTGCCTTCAGCACCCAAGATACGATCAGAAAGAAATTTGATTTGCAATTTATGATTAAATCTTTATTCCGCAAACTCACAAAGGTTGTTCCGTCCCTCACCAACATAGAAAGTGAATTTAGTTCCGAAATTCCTCTTCCGCATATCGAATTACCAACTTACAGTGGCGATATCCTCACTTTCCTTATATCGATATGTTTGACTCGGTTATAGGAAACAATCCGAAGCTGAGCAAAATCGAAAAATTCAATTATTTGGTATCGTCCCTGAAAGGCCCTGCTCTTCAAGTAGTACAAAATTTACCAATGACGTCATCAAACTACGAAATCGCTTATGACACTTTAGTCAATCGCTTCCAAACCAAACGAGTAATTGAAAGTTCTTATTGGTCAGCGATAGATAATGCTCCTAAATTGAACTCTGACAATCCAGCAGAGTTGCGTCATTTATCAGATATTTTTTCGGATAATTTGTCTGCTTTAAACAATTTGAATGGGACTTCATTCTTGTTCAAATGCTGCTTAAACGGCTCGACATAACCGTTACTACTCAATTCGAAATGCATCAAAATTCGACTGACATTCCTCTTCACAGGGATGTTTTTGATTTTCTATCGAAATATTGTGTGGCCTTGGATAATCTGTACATCTCTCGTAAAAATGTCAGAACTAAAAAATCAGTGCATACTAAATCAGGTTACAATAATTCACGTTCTACCACCTCATTGCTATCGCATCGTAAAATCAATGGATCCAAGAACAGATGTATTGTTTGTGAAAAGGTTGATCATCAGATTTATAAGTGCCCAATGTTTTCCAATCTCAGTGCCTTGGATCGTTTCAAATTAGCAAAGAATAAAAACTTGTGTATCAATTGTTTGAGCCAAAGTCATAGTTTTCGTTCGTGCGCAAGTACCTCTAAATGCCGCAGATGTCGCCAACCTCACCATACTTCATTTTGAGAAGCCTTCTGGGACTGCCATAACTACCACCCCCTCGGATTCTGATGAGTCGGCTGCGCAGGTTATCCGTTCGGAATCTGTACCCCAAGTTGTTCACTCGGGATTTTCTAGTTCCCAATCTAGTATTTTGCTTTGTACTGCTCAAATTGAGGTTATTGACATTCGTGGTGGGTTTCAAACCTCACGTTGCCTGCTAGATTCTGGAAGTATGACCTCTTTTATAACTCAAAGAAGTGTGAGGCGCTTAGGCCTTCGGCCAACAAATACGTATGTTAGCATTAATGGTGTAGGCTCAACCCATACTTTGGCTACTCAAGGAGGAATCACCGTTTCTTTCCGTCCTCGACATACCACTACTTCAGTTCTGAGTGTTGACACTCTGGTTTTGCCCAAGATATGTGATATTCTTCCATATTCTAAGTTGCCTGTTGATAACTGGATCCACACTGCCAATCTCAAGTTGGCTGACCCACAGTTTGCTACCCCTGGTCCTATTGATCTTTTGCTGGGCGCGGATTTTTTTCCCAAGTTCTTCTTGAAGGTCGGATCTCTGGAGGCCTTGGAGAACCACATGCTATCAATACCATTTTTTGGTTTTGTCTTGATGGGAAAATTTACCATATCCCGTTCTACTCCCACCACATCGCTCGTGTGCCTTATAACGACTCCTTCTAATCTAGATGAAACTGTCAAAAAATTTTGGGAAATTGAGGCAGTTCCAGAGGTAACGCATATATCTCCGGAAGATTTGCTCGTTTCATTGTACAATTACCATTTAGAGAAAGTCTTCCAACCTTCTCAGATATGCGTCAATTAGCTCTTCAACGATTATATTCCTTAGGAAAACGATTGCTTCGTCAACCAGCTCTCTATGAACAATATAAAGCATTTAGCAAGAATATTTGGAACTTGATCATATGGAGCCTGTTGAAGTTGCATTTCGAACCACTATTACATACCTCACCATCCTGTTCTTAAACCCGATAGTTTGTCTAACAAACTTAGAGTCGTCTTCAATGCTTCGGCAAAATTACCAACTCAGCCATCTTTAAATGACTGTCTCTTGTCAGGACAAAAGTTGCAACAAGATGTATCATTCATTCTTTTGAATTTTCGACTGCATTCTCATGTACTGACTGCTAACATTCCAATGATGTATAGGCAGATATTAATCTCCCCTGAACAAAGATGTTATCAGCGCATTTTATGGCGGTTTTCGCCCATTCAAGATTTTGCTTTGAAACCGGTAGTTTATGGAGTCACCCTTCCTAGCGTTACGCACCTTATTGCGCCTTGTCGAGGAAGATGGGCACTGCTATCCATTGGCTGCTCAGGCCCTACGCACAGCTACGCATGTGGATGATATTGTGGTTTCTGTACCATCATCCGAGAAAGCCTTGACCTTGAAAAATGAGCTGATTGAACTACTCAAGAAAGGTGGATTTGAATTGAGAAAATGGTCAAGTAACGAACCCATATTATTGAAAGATTTGCCTTCCACACACCAGAGTCTGAATCCCCTCTCGTTTGATTCGCTGATGCCACTCTTTAAGTATTGAGTCCTCAATGGATACTTCTGCTGACTCATTCAAATTTTCCGTACAAATAGTGGATACCGGTTGCTCTAAGCGCAATATTCTGTCTAATTTGTTCGTATATTCGACCCTCTAGGTTTCTTGTCCCCAGTGACATTTCTGTTGTAACATCTAATTCAGCAGATCTGGAAATTGAAACTTGGTTGGGACCAAGAACCACCTCAGGAGATCATCCGAGTATGGAACAAATATCTCACTGATCTTCCCTTACTATCGTCTTTTTCACTTCCTCGCAGACTTGGTTTGGATCAATTTTCATCTTGTGAGCTCCATTGCTTTGGTGATGCCAGTGAGAAGGGTTATTCTGCCGTAGCCTATGCTGTATTTTTCGTATCTTCAGGGCCGCCTAAAGATTACTTTGTTTGTGGAAAATCCAAAGTCGCCCCTTTGAATCGGATTTCTGTTTCTCGCTTAGAGCTATGTGCTGCAGTGCTAGCAGCTCGCTTGGTAGCTTTTATACAGAAGGTTTATTCTGGTACGTTGTCGTTTGATAGTGTTTCATGTTGGTCGGACTCTAAGACTGCATTGTGGTGGATTCAACGATCTCCACATAACTGGAAAACCTTTGTGGCCAATCGGGTAGCTTACATTCAGGAACGAGTGCCTGAAGATCAGTGGTCCTACATCCCATCCAATGAAAATCCTGCTGACATCGGCTCCAGGGGTCTCCTTCCCGGTGAGTTTCTTCAATGTTCCTTATGGTGGGCGGGGCCTGATATTATTCACTCATCTCCTCAGCCTTGGGTTGGCGATGATGAACCTCCTCCAGAGGCTCTTGAAGAGGAGCGTACGGTCACATAGAACGCTTCAGTACACTCACCTCATCTATTGGACACTATTCTCTTAAAAAAGTCCTCTCTTTCAGTAAGTTGTCGAATCGTTGCATATATCTATCGATTTATTCATAATACCTCTCAACCCGCAAATAAACGCTCAGGGTGTCTAACTTCTCAATAAATTCATCAATCGATTCTAAAATTCGCCAAGCACGTACAAACTTCATGTTTTTCTCAAGAGTTATCGCTATTAGCGAACAGTAAACCTCTCTCCAAACCTCTAGCTCGATTTTCTCTGTTTATTGATGACTCTGAAATCCTCGGAGTAGGCGGTAGGCTCAGACATGCTCCGATCTCTTTCGATAGGAAATTACCAGTTTTAATACCCAGCATGAGTCCTTTTACTAACCTTTTGATTAAAACTACGCACTTGAAATATTTCCATGCTGGTGTCCAAACAGTTCAGTTCTTGATCTCCCAGTAGTTCTGGATAATAAATACGAAAAAATTAATTCGCAGGGTTCTGTCTCGTTGCATTAGGTGCTGGAAGACCCGTCCGAGGTCTACTCAGCCTCCGATGGGTGATCTTCCTATTGCTCGGGTTTCTCGGATGAAATCATCGTTCCTACATGCTGGAGTGGATTTTGCCGGACCTTTTCGGATGTCTATGTCTATGTCCAGAGGTGCCAAAATTTTGAAAGCATATCTATGTTTGTTTGTTTGCATGGCTACCAAGGCGGTTTATTTGGAACCTGTTTCCGACTTGTCCGCTGATGCCTTTTTGGCAGCTCTTAGGCGCTTCGTTGCCAGACGAGGACGTTGTGAGTATTTGTATAGTGATTGCGGCACTAACTTTGTTATTGCCCATAGACAGCTGAATGAGACGTTTGCTTCCTCCGCTTCTCAAGAAGGTATAGTATGGCACTTCAATCGCCCTGCGGCTCCTAATTTTGAAGGTTTATGGGAGTCGGGGGTGAAATCTGTAAAATCTCATTTCGTTAGAGTTGTTGGATACCAAGTATTGACCTTCGAGGAATTACTCACCGTTTTCACTCGAATTGAGTCTACTTTGAACTCTCGTCCTTTAACCCCATTCAGCAACGATCCCAACGACCTAACGGCCCTCACACCAGGTCATTTCCTCTCTCTTGCCCCCTTGACCTCACTTCCAGATGAAGATCTGAGAGAGATTCCTCTCAATCGCCTTTCCAGATGGCAACTTGTTAGTCGAATGCATCGGGACTTCTGGGATCGGTAGTCTAAAGAGTATCTCCATACTCTCCACCAGAGAACCAAGTGGGCAAGTGAGTCAACACCATTGAATGTAGGTACCCTTGTCCTCATCAAAGCCGACAATGTTTCTCCTCTAAAATGGCACATGGGACGTGTCACCGCTACCTATCCAGGAGCAGATGGTAAGGTGAGGGTGTGAAAACGGCTACGGGAATTTTGAGGCGACCAGTGACAAAGCTGTATCCGTTGCCTCTCGACTCCTAATCTTAAAAATGCCATGCATTTTAGGTGGGCGGCATGTTTTGTCCCCATCTCAATCATTTTTGTTGTGTGCATGTTCATTATTCACTAATACATTGTTAATTTAATTCATTCAACCCAAACGAACTAATTCTCGAATACCCCCGGTATAATTGCGCGAGGATCCTTTAAAGTTCTTTTTGCGCTCCGGGATGGGCTGAGAGAGCCTCGACACGAAAAATAGAACGGTCGGTTTTCTCGAACTGGACCCATCGTGCATCAATTAATTTCTTGTTCGTGCCTTATCAGAAAATTCAAATCATAGAGTGGTTCCGGCATTTTCTCCATCAGTGTGCTGGCATTCCTGAGACATTTTGCAGTTTAATCGAGTAGAAAAAAGGTAAGAATCTCAAAGGCTCGTTACGTTTTTGGTTTATTGCAATCCTCGTTTACGGTACATTTATTTCTCTTGATTTTTTTTCCAAATCATTAGTCATTTCAAAACACACAAAAATAGGTTCAATACCAGTTTTTAGAAACAACAATAAGGTGTTCCAAGGAAAAATTCTCGAAGTACTCACGTATTGGCCTCCAGAAGAAGAATCCGAAGTCAAAACGCTATAGTTTCGTAAAAACACCATATGTCATCTTAAATATCTTCTACTAAGAACACAAAATTTGTACTCCTCCCAACTAAAATACCAGACACGCTTACATTTACTTATTTTCTATACACGTTTTAGTTAAAAAAATATTTTTCTAAAAATTTATAGTTCTTCGAGAACACGAGACTTTGATGTGCCAATTTGACACTGTCACAAAGTTCAGCTCCTGTCATGCTCGGTTCTCGATGGTTTTGTAAAATTTTTCGATTTTTTCAAATATACTAATTTATTCTGATGAAAATTGTTGAAAACAAATAAATGTGAGTGTGTGTGGTGTTTTAGTTTAAAGAAGGATAAATTTTTGTGTGCTTTCTTCAGTGGGTTCTTCAATGAATATGAAATCAACGTAAGTGATTTAAATTGTATTGATATGCCAATACTTTCACTTGCCACGTATTTTAGTTTTTCAATTTTTAACACATTTTCTCTACTGTGTGGCTTATAGTCACATCACTCACGCACTGACTGGCGATGTATTTTTTTCAATGATATTGAACAATTTTGTGCTTGAAACAGGAGCTTCGTTGTGCTAAAAGGAGCTCGTAATTCAAAATGTAAATAAAAACGTTATATTATGCCCAGGATGACACATTAACCGTTTCCTATGGAGCGGCTGCCAATCGCAGCCGTCTGACGATGGCGGCTGACGCTCGATAAGAAACGGATACATTTAATTCTCACATAAGCAGTACTAGGCGTTAGACGCTGTGCGTCAGCCGCTCAGCGGCTGCACCTTTGAGGTGCATTTCCTATGGAGCAGCTGCTAATCGCGGCCGCTGAGCGGTTGCCGCGCAGCGTCTGACGCCTAGTACTGCTCATGTATCCGTTTCTTATCGAGCATCAGCCGCCAGCGTCAGACTCTTATTAATTCATGTATATGGTGCCTCCAGAATATGTTAATCAGTTACGAATCGTATTCTACATTATAAGTTATTGAATTAATATAAGTAGCACGTGATGTGAGAATTGGTTTTTAGAGAGATTTTCCAATAAATATACGAACTTGAGACATCACGTGCAGGACAATCTCTCCCATGGTCCAACGCAATAAAATTTATTGAAAGACTTAGCGACAAAAGAAAATGGATATTTTATCTAGTTCGAGGGCATTAAGTTTGTTTTCATAATAGAATAGTAATAAAATTGGGATCGTATAGTTTATTATGTTTTGAAAGTATTGAGATACTAGAAACGAACATCATGTCCACATTTTGTGAAGTTTACTTAACATTTGTTTTGCATGAATATCTGAAGCCTGTTACCAGATGTAGGAAAACATATTTCGTTAGTCAATGTCGAGAAACTATCAGTTATTCTTCTGACTAGTTCTGATAAGGTTAGTTTGGTTTTGTGGGTTAATTATTCATCATACTTACATTTTTATATTCTTCTATAAATTCAACAGTATGAGCCATTTCCTTTCTTCAATCGTCTTGTCGTTGCGTTTTTCTAATTTAATTAAATTGATAGAGCAGTAAAATTACTCTTTTATTCGAAAAAGTTTCACTTCTCTTGCAAGAAGTGCAACTTAAGATTAATTGCTAGTCGAGTGTGAAGAGGTACCTATAATTGATAATTTGAAAGTACAAAAGAGAAGTAACCAAAGAACGGAAGCGTTGTGTTGGGTTTAGATAGTAAGTGCAGCACCTGAGGGCACCGAAGTTACCCGTGAGAGCCCGAGGTTGCTGATAAACTATTTCTTTTCTTCTGAGCCATCACAAAGTAAGTGATATTCCTATTCGAATATGTTTCGACAATTTATGCGAATGAACTTTTGAACGTTACTTGCCTAACCTGTCCCGTTCGGCAAGAGGAAGATTTGATGTAATCATTTTTTTTTAAGAGTAACTTATTAAGAAGGTGAATCTCAGACAGGTATTCATGAGAATGCGAAAAATGATAAGAACCAACGAAACGGGATCACCCTTCTTACACAACTGCAAAATAATTCCAACAACAACTTCTGGAACTTGAATTCCCAAACTTTGCGTTTGCTGTATCGTATCATTTAATGCTTTTTCGACTGCAAGCCGGATGGAATTATTTGATAAATTTTTCAAGTCAGTCATGGTGCTTGACCCTGTCATCTCTTTTCTTTTTCTTCTCTAGAAAAAATCAAAACGTTCTGGAGATCACTCATAATATTATTTATAGTTGTGATTCTAGCCTGTCTTCGAATGATGTCTTCAATTCTACAATTGATCACAGTTGAATTTGACTACTAAAAAGGTGAGGAAAGAACATGTCATTCGTAAGATTCGGGTTTTCACGGAAATTAGTACAGAGGTTGATGAGAGCATGAGCATTCAAATCTATAATAATAATAATAATAAGTTTTATTCACCACTTATATATAAATACATGTGAAAAGTACAATCTTAAATGAGATGAAAAGTGAATAAATGAATACTCGATAAGTGTGTAACACTTGTTTCGAGAGACAACTAACAAAAAGCAATAACATAAACTGATGAGGTAAATATAAAAAGAAGAGTAACATAGGTATCTACATATAAAACTAAATATAAAAATTATATGAATATAAGATATACATATTACATAACACTTAATACAAACTCACTCAGACAGAAAATCAAAGAGTAAGATCAAATTCAAACAAACATCCCAATTCTATTAGATCTGCTGAATATAACAATTATTATAATATTCAGATCTGTTTAAAAAAAAAGAATAAAGAGAGATCTATGCATATGTATAACAGTTATATACAGAGGTGATGAAATTGTAAGCTATCTTAAGAAAAGGTTGATCTGCTAGCCACGCAAAAAAACACAATGCCATCTTTACTATAGCCGTTCATTCACATCCAACGAGGGATCCAACAAAGATGCCATATCAAACTGCATCAACTGGAGATACGCTCTTGTACTATCACTTTCTGAAATACTGTCAAGCAATTGTATTACTGATTCAGAGCACGTCTTTTCGGCAGATTCGAAGCACAATTTGTCTTCTCATTTTGAAATCTGAGGCTGTTAAAAATGTTTATTTTTCGAGAAATTAGCAATGAGCTTTTCCAAGTGCTCAGGATTCGCAGTGAATGATCCAATCGTTTACGTCACCTTGGAATTGAGGAATCTTGTGCGCAGTTTTGTTGCAATGTGTACAGTATCTTGTACATAAGACACGTCAGAAACGTATTTCTTGTATCCTGCTTGATACCATTTCCACGTAAGTATATGTCATACCCGAGGTCATACGCCGTTTCACAGATGAGCTTGCAGATGAGGTACTTGGACTTTGAGTGCTGTATCGTGATTTCCTCAATGTCTCTTGTTTAGGATGGACTTCAATCTCAGACAAGAACTCAGATATATGCCTAGCTGAATTTTTTCTTTGTAGAAAATTGAAATTACCAACATCAACTTTATGACCAAGCAAAAATTTGAGTTTCTTTGCATTCGTGAAAAAAATGCCATAATATTGCTCATATTTGCTCTTTGAAAACAAAATTTGAGTTGCTTCAGATGCCATGAATTTCTACATATCTTAAAATCTTCTTCAGAAATAATACGGCAGCATTTATACAAGCGTTGATTTTCACCACATTCTTCAGGGAAATCGGTAAAAGAATATCTTGAGAGCCTCTTCAACTTCACGGAAGCGGTCCTCTGTCGATTTAAAGTCTGGCTCGAGGTCCATTCCGAATAAAAACATCACGTGTGAAAAATCCTACAGGAAACTGTCAGAAAAGTTCCTGGCACCATTTCTGAAATTATTATTTTAATATTTTTCCCTTAAGAAATTGATTGTTTGATCAGGTACCATCAGGAACTGGTTAATATAATGAATATTTACGATACCAAGCCAAAAATATTGTTATTCTGTTCAATAAAAGTTCGTAGTAAAATTGTATATAATACTCGGATCACCCAAATTAACTGAGAAATAAATTCGAATCAGAGCTGGAATTAATCTTTTTTGTAGGTTATACACATAAAAATAATTATTTCATTTGATTAAATACGCTTTGATTCAAGAGTATGGCTTGTTTATATATACTGGAATAAATGTCTGCTCAATTCAAGACTATTATTTTACCAACTACCAACAACTCATACCAATGTTATAGATTCTTGTATCGTAAATGAATGGAGTTCTTCGTGAGAATTATACAATATTTCAGATTGGGAACACAATAAATTCAAATCAAGACAATCATAATCTCTCAATGACTCGCATTTTTCTGGAACAAAAAGAATCAGATTTTTAGTTTCAGCTGTAGATTGTTTTGTATCAAGAAACTTATAAAATTATAGGAATTATATCGATTTCTTGAAATGAGAATGGCCTTTTCCCCGATTCGTAGATATTATTTATGAACTTGTCCACCGGTTTACCTCTGGTTTCAAACGACTGAAAAATATGAAATATATCATTCACAACCACATTCAAGTTTTTCACGAATTATCAGTTTTCGGGATGATATAGTTACGTTAATTGATTGGATACAAAATAAAACCTACCCAAAAATAAACGTGATAAGGTAAGCATGACTCTCACCTCTGAAAGTGGTAATTCTATCCTCCGATATCCCTCAAGACCTCAGTTTTCCTTCCATGATAAGCCAATATTTCTATGCCAATAAATAAAAATAAAAAAATTGAACCGGTTGAATAATGATGAATGCACGCCAGGAGCACCGATACAACACACTCACACCGTTTGGCAACATTCTCGGCTAGATGGAATCGCAATTATATTCAAGAAAATGTGACGGTAAATCCAAAGAAACTTTCTCAGAAATTTACTTATTCAGAGATAAATTGTTTTGTAAATCTCGTCAAGAAAATACTACATATGTTATTTTGAAAGAAGACATTCCGTGATATATTTTTCAAGAATTTCATTATTTTATATCTGGATTCTTTGAATTTCTTGAACTGAGAACATTTTGTTACACCGAATGAATATTCCAGTGAAATAATTTTCTACTATTGACATATTCCATAAATTCGTTTCAAATAAATCATTTCAGAAGAAGAATACGCTTTCTCAGAACAAGAATTGAACGTTTACCGAATATATCGTTTTCATTTAAGAATTTGTTTTTATGTGCGTATGAGTTCTTTTGGGAATAACTGACCTAGTATAGCAATTATCAATAATCTGACCGCAGATTCGAAATCTACCCCCGAGATAATGCCTAAGCCTAATAACTATTTCTCAATCAACGACCTAAGTTCATTTGTTTAGTTTGTTTACAAACAGTTCTACCACAATGTCGATAACCTATATCAAGATAGCGCATGCGCTCTTGCACCTGCGTCCATAGAAAACCGTAGAAATCCATGAAAATCCACGAAAATCAAGGAAAATCCATGGAAATCCAAATGAGTGTACATCATAAATCCACAGCTGTTTACCCCTCGGTCAAGAGCCAACTCTACTGTTAGCTGAATATAAAAATAGAGTTCCACCTTATTGTTATTCCTTCATTTACATCTGTTGATAAAAACATAATATGCTTTCAAGTATACCAACAAAATAACATTCAGCAACTACTGACATAATGCACCCACTAACTGCATATCTACAGCATTCCTCTACAGCATGTACCTACGACGCCTGATTTATAGGTGCGAAGTTTGGTCGTGAATGCTTCTCCAAAGGAAATCAAAACATCGTGGCGAATCCGAACCAGGAAACCAGCTTAGCATTCTTGTTTATGGACTCGAGGAATGCCTGAAATTATAGTCTCGTGCATCTGCCGTATCGGTTATTTAATTTGATCGCAGAAAACGGTAGTGAAGGCAGTAACGAACGGAACCAAATAGAATGCCGACTGCCTACAGGATGGAATAAAGATATGCAAACATGGTTGGGAATGCGAACACACCAATGCGTGATTACCATTTTTTTTTATGGAGTTGAATCTATCGCCCTATATACGTGTGCTTATATGTTCATATCTCACTATTAATTACAGGTCTTCCTTCAGAGTTAGTAAATTTCGAGTAAGTGAAAGCATGGTATCTCAGGACGTTTGTTTGAAGCAACTTCAGCAAACTCAGGAAGCAACACAAACAATACTCAAAAATTGATAAGAGAAGGTTGATTGATGACAAAATCATTGATGGTAAACACTTTTCAGATATGGAAGAATTCAAATCAAATCCTTTATTTTCCTCAAAATGGCGAACATTTTCTTATTGTATATAGAAGTAGTCAACACTTATATTTAACTTATTACAACTAGTACTAGAAAACATGCAAAAGGAATTAAAAATATGGCACAGAAACAGTAGAGTAGATCAAAGATGAGTAAATAAAAGTTCATGTGTATAAAACAATTGGTCAACAACAACTTCAGACGTTTCGTAAATATCGCAGTATTCTTGGCTCGCTTGATGATTACACAAAGATGATTGAATTTTTCAGGTCCAAGGGATTCAGGAGTATATTGAGTTGTCTTCAATTCAGCTTCGACATCATTCTTTCCCGAGTGTTCTTATCATGAAAATTTCATAAATGTATTCTCAACCATTTAGAAGGCTAAAAAAAGGATATTACCGCGACTATTTCACGCACTTGCCAAATGAAACAATCAGGACCTCTAGTTAAGTTCGGATTACCGATCGCCTGTCAAGTTCGGTGTTTTCAGAGTTGTGTATGAGACAGTGAAACGTCAAATATAAATAATCACGCTGATTCTACCAAATTTCAGATTTTTACCATTTAATCTGTTTGTGAAATAGTCTACTGAAATTCCACTCGTGATTGGATTTATCTCATGAGTCTGTTTTTTATTTCATAACTCAACTGAGTTGCTTGAAGGCAACACCACTCGTCCTGCAGACTCGTGGTGTTTCCAACTGGGCTGGTGGTCGAGTGCGTTGAATCGCTGGCTTATAATAGTCTGGACCGTGGGCCCGTGTTCAAATCCCGCGGCGGCTACTGGAAATATTTATTTATTTCTATAATATTGTTCAGCGGGAGGAAACAGGTGACCAACCGAACATTCTTGGTACCTAGACGATATCAATCCTTCGGACGCTCAACGATAACCAGCCGAGTAGTGCTTCGGATAACACTCAAAATGCTAAGGTCCCCGTCTTCCCTACTCATACAAGTCTCAATGAGACATCGAGGGTTGCTTACAACTAAGTTGGAGGTTTAACATTTCAGTTTCGTATATGTAATAAATCAACAGACTTATCGAGAAAATCCAACCACTTGTGATATTACTACTTATAGTTTTGTTCGAGAATTTGTTAGTTCCTATTGACGGAATAATTAAGTGGTAAGTTTTCTGTCAGAAATGAAGCGCCTCATATCTATTGACAAAAGTCACTAAGAAAATCTGGGTAGACATGTGATATTATAGAGCCAGACATAAGTTATTTTTTGACAGACAAAATGTGGGGCCTCGAGTAGTGCTCATATGTACGATGAATTCCGGCATCTGCTGAGCTGGTCAGTGGGCCGATTTGTAGATAGGTACCAGGTGACAAAGGTGACAAAAAATAGGATCAACCTAAGTTATTTTCTGATTGCTGATAATCATACATATGCCATCAAATACTATTACAAAATGATAATAAACACTGCCAGACACTTTCCTTGAGCCACTACTTCCGCCAGACGGTTTAAAGTACCACAAACATTCTGCCGTGAATATGAGCGCGACGGTGCTATACGTTTAGGGCTTCGGAGAGACTGAGATATCTACAGTATTATACCGTGTAATTTGAATTGCGTTTGATTTAAATGCAAAGTTTTTAATAATGTTTTCAAATATGCTATTGAATATTAATGAAATCTTTTTCAATATCAATATTATCTGCGAGTATAGTTGAATACTTACAGCCAATGTCCGCCGCAGGCGTCCATCTTTAGGATGTTCCTGGGATATCACAAACAGAATTCTTCCTTAGTTTTTCTGATAGCCTTTTCATAGACACAACAAAACATTTCAAAAGCGTTTAGTGTACATTGGATTGCATAAAAACAAATTAAATAAACATTTATTACTAATGACATACGATGCATTAGCTGAATCAGTTATAAGGTACTGTATTATTGTTTGGGGTGGGTTGAATAAAACACACCTACATAATCTTCAAGTGATACAAAACACCTTGCTTAAAATAGTACCTACTGAAAAGAGATAGAAGATATCCAACTGAGTGCTAATATGAGGAGGCTAGGTCATTCAATATCAGAAAATTATATACCTATCACTGTATACTATGGACGATGAACTCGCCTCTTACATATCTGACACACACACACACGACACCCGAGCCAGATCTGAGAGAACAATCAGAGTGCCTTTCTGTAAAAATGTATATACCCAAAGGTTTGTCACTTACTTTGGACCAAAAATGTCAATCGAGTTCCTATTGAACTAAGAAATATAAATAATATCAATAAACGCAAGAAAACAATTAGATCCTTCGTTGACCATAATTTTGATTTCTTACAATAAACATTTGAATCAATCTGCTGAATCATGCCTGAATGATTTTTTACTTTATTTAGACCTGTCTCCCTATCGCCTGATTGTCAAGTTCAGTCCTCCTGTGGGTTGATCATTATAATAATAATAATAATACTCTTTATTAATCCTTTTAAACAATAGATGTATAGGACGAGTCAATTGATTTCTATATTGATTTTTATACTGATTTCTATTTATTTCTATCAATTTATATTAATTTGTATCTCCTACTGAAAGAAATAAATAGTTTCTTTCTGTTTTTTGTATTATTTATATTCATGATTGTGTCCAGATATGGAAAAATACGCAACACAAGCTCTGCATAGGCGTTTTCCAAGAGCTGAACACCACCACTTATTTATTGTTAACCTAGTTTTGAAATTTACTGCAATCATTAATAATGATATGTAACATCAAATAAGACAAGACTATGTATCTGAATTGAATAAACTGATTGATTGATTGATTAAAAAAACTTTTTTTGAGATTACTCAATATAGCATGTTGTTATTCATTTGGACATTTGGAAGATGTTTTCTTTCTTTTGTTTTATTAGAATTTTGATTAAAGTGGTTCAAGAAGAACTATTATTTTCTTGCTGAAGTTTTAAATTAGAATGAAGTCATCATCAGGACCCATTTTCAAAGAGCCATGATGATGGATCTATCATAGTTCGGCGCGAAAATTATAGTTGTATCTACTCCAACCACACTTATCCAAATTTCAACAAAACAACTGGAAGAACACTTATATCATATATGAACACTTTAAAAATATACCTAAGTGTATTATAATGACTTGAAATATAAATCCAATGAATTTTATTCCTGCTAGGACATATTCAAACATTGGGGATGAAAGATTTCATCACATGAACTGTCTTTATTATATATATATTATATATATTTACATTTTAGTTTTGACATAATTACACTATTATACTCAATAATTCCATATATTCTCCTCTGTTAACACTAACAGCATTCGGCTCTTGTACTTATTTGTACAAAAATATACAAGAATACCCGAGATAATACCACTCCAATCTGCACAGAAGCTATTCCATATTGATGGTATTTCATGGATCAGGATCACCAAAGCAAACTGTTCTCTTTACCCCATTGTCTATGCAGTTTTGTATTGATGTTTGTTCGCGAACTCTTATTTTTCTCCATATCTACCTCCAACTGAAAATAAAGATATTATTAGTTTACTAGTTTGATAATTCAATTTAGAACATAATTCACACAATTGTACCAAAAAGCAATACATTTGCCGACAACGTCTCAACGTTCACTGTTCCTATCTTCGCACCGAAGTGACTCGCTTCTTCTTACGTGATGATGACGCCTCATTCCAACGATGACTCAGGTGATTCATTACCTCGTGACAGCTTTCCATCTCAGTACGGGGTGTTCGTAGAATACTGTCGCTAATAATATAGTTACTTTATTTTCTCGACTGATCTACTTATTCACTCACCAGTCACCTTCATCAAAATGATCTTCAAACTTGGTCATTGTGATAGCTATATTAACAGCAGAAAACCATATAATCCTAATGTCTTTAGGTAAACCTGCAGCAAAGGGAACTCGCACAGATTTTGATAAACTTTTCATTGATGCTTCAGAACATGAATATAAACACCTATTCTAACAATAAAGAAATTTCCGCGGAAACACTTTAAACTATTTTTTTCAGAAAAGTTCGTTAAATTCTATCTCTTTTCAGATATCTGAATTCAAATATGCAATGAAGACTTTTCTATTCATTGTTGGTTCTTATTCAGAATGACTTAGATTTCTGAAGAGATAAACGAGTGAGCACAATTCAGATATCAGCTGTTTATAGTGTAGAATCCAATTCAGATATTCATCCATTTGCATACCCATGAATTTGACTGCATTATATTGGTGCTTTGTAAGTTGGTATCATTAACATTGAAATGGAGTGCTTCGGTTTTATACTGATAGTTGTAAAGGCAAATATCATGCGTTTTTTCAACATTCAAAAACAGATCCTGTCTGATATCCGTTCATTTGCGTAGTTTCCTCATCAGATATCGATATAGGTACTGATATCGTTTCATTATGTTATAAATAATGAGTATGATATTTTGTATCAATGTTGTTGATTTACAACTGGGCTGGTGGCCGAGTGCACAAAGGCGCTGGTCTATAGGCCAGAGGGTCCGCGGTTTGAATCCCGGCGGCTATTGGAAATATTTATTTATTTCTATCGTCGTGATAGGTGACCAACCGAACATTCTTGGTACCTAGATTTAAATCCTTCGGACTCTCCACTCCACCAACCGAGTAATGTTTCGGATGGCACTTAAAAAGCTGAGGTCCCCGTCTTCCTTACTCGTACAAGTCCTAGATTTACGAGGATTGCTTTGCGACTAAGTTGGCGGTTAAAAACACTTTTAAACACACACACAAGCAGCCCCATGATAGATCATTGAAGCACATCAGTCCGGACCAGTCTCTTTTCTGATGTGCGAGATGAAACCACACCACCTCGATCATATCATTCTTATTGAGATACGCATTGATTTATGTTACTTAGAAACGACTATATCCAAGCATGTGCATTTTCTCTCAGACCATGAAATTTCAATATATTTTTGGTGATTCATGCAACCACCTTCTCAAATAATACACAATTGCAACTTATATTAACTACATCAGATTTTCATGGAAAGAAAGTAGTGCTGTTTGAGTCGATTTTTCAGAACGAAAAACCGTGCTGCACTGCTGCATAAGAAACAAGATAATATGTGATTCAAGAGAATCATTGCTCTGGGGGACGGTGATAGGTCTAACATTTTCAATAGTTTTTATAATTTTTTGTGATTACGCAGGAATTATCTCACCAGTTCCCATAGACTTCCACAGAACCGGAGAGCCTGCATCGGCATTCCCATGGACCTCTACAATTTCGCTGACTCTATGAACCCTTGTACTTGTAACATCATATTATTTTACTCTTCATTTTTGTACTTCGACAAATAAAGTTGTTTTTAAAAAGAGACTTTGCAAGTTCAAAAATAAAATTGGCGCAGTCGGTAGGATAGTCGGGATTAGTGCATCGCGCATTAATTTTGTGTCTACAATTAACCGGCTATCTAGAACATTCGAATTTGGTTTTCGGGCATTTTTGTCGGACATCAGAGTGGCTCCTTGAAAATCAGGCAACCCAGTCGATCGAGGACCTATCCAGTGGAAATCAAGCAGAACCAATCGAAGGGGGTAAGAACAAAAATCGTCTTTCTCTGCGAAGCAGTTGACCAGGTGAAGATCCAGTTAGGTGGAACCGGCAACTTCTTCATAGATTAGGTGAACGATGAGCAAAGTCATCCTTATATTGTAAGTACATTTCATGTTTTTAGAATCACTATTCGAGAAACTATCTTTGGTACCGTCTTCTTCTGACTCAGACGGACAGGACAATATTTATTCAAGTACAAGTTTCAATAGTAATAATATTAATCAAGTTATCAATCAAAAAATGGCTCCTACAGATTTCAAAGCTGATTATTTGAAATGTGTCCCTGAATTTGACGGGAACCCTAACGAACTGAATAGATTCCTCATTACTTGCGAAAGTGTAATCGCCAATTTTTATGATACCGTTGATACATCTAACTTTTTGAATACCTTTATACTACATTCATTGATCGGAAAATTAACCGGTTATGCTCGATTAATCGTTAACATTCAGAATGTAAATAATTGGCAGGAATTGAAAGAGTCCCTGTATCGTAATTTCGCGGATCAAAGAGATGAAGCTTGCCTGAACCGAGATCTAGTTATGGTGAGACAATCTCCAAATGAAAAGCCCCAGCAATTCTTCGACCGCGTCCTACAACTCTTGAATTTATTGTGTTCATATGTCGATGTTCACGAAACCCAGGCCAACGCGAAAATATTAAAGATAAACTTATATAATAATCTAGCTTTAAAATCCTTCACGAGCGGATTGAGAGAACCCCTTGGATATACAATAAGATGTATCCGTCCAACTGATTTGAATCAAGCACTACAGTTCATAACTCAGGACGAAAATAATCAATATTTCCAAAATAATTCACAAAGTAATAATCGCAATGCGACAAGACAACAAAATTCACAAATCAGGCCAAATTTCAGACCACAACAGAACTTTTATCCAAGAAATCAAAACTTTTCCAATTTTTATCAACAACCCAATTTCAATCAACAATCGAATTTCAATCCCAGGCCAATGTTCAATCAATCGCAACCAATGAATAATTATTTTCCCTCACAACCTATTTATACGCAAACAAGACCACCAAATCAACCCCAACGATTTTTCAAGAACTCTGCAGTATTCAAACCGCATCAAAATAATAATGCAAACGTTTTCAAACCTAATCCGAATTTTAAACCAACACAAGCTCCATCACCAATGAGCGTGAATACAAGACAAACCTTTAATCAAAATCAAGCTGGCCCCTCCCAGTCTAGGCAACCACAAAGAAATTTTATTTCAGAAGAATTGTACAACACTGAAGTTGATCAGTCAACAAAGCAATTACAATTCGTTGACCAAAATATCGAAACTACCGAATATATGCCGTATAATGAAGAAACTCATTCTATGCCGTTTAACGTCGAGGAGAACGAATATTTCTATGATGAAAATTTTCATGTAGATCAACCGGAAAACAACCAGACATAATATCATTCAATAGTACAGATTCTAGTGAATTACCGTTCATAACATTTCTGGAATATAATTTAATAGCTATTTATGTACCAAGTGCGTTATATAGATCCTAACGCCCGGAGGGTAACATTCACCCGAGGGCCTTTGGCCCGAGGGATGAATGTTGCCCGATGGGCGTAAGGATCTAGTAACGCTCGTGGTGCATACAAGATTTAATTTTTCACGAAAAAATTATCTTAAACGACGTTGTTTACTTCATAAATATCTCATCGAAGAACAAAATTGCTAAAATGATAGCCCATTCCGTTTCCGAAAAAGAAAATGTTAACGTTCCGAACGAAACCGAATGCACATTGAGGAGTTCATCATCGGTCAACTCACAGAACTTCAAACTTGGTACTAATTTTTCAGGAACATTTGAAAATTGTAATTTCTATTTGAGAGAAAATAATTAGTCCCTTTTTTATGTACAGTTATAAATAAAACTTTTCTGAGTAATTAATTTATTGAACTACAGAAAAAAACATTTAGCGGGTGTTATGATTCATAATGCCCTCCATAACGCCCCGGGCGTTATGGGTCTGTTAATAGCAACCGTTGCCAAGGTATTATAAAGCAGTAACGATCAAGTGAAAAATAAAAATATTAATAGACTCCGGATCGACTAAATCTTTTATAGACCCGGAAATCGCGTTCAAGATTTTTCCAAATTCAATCAGAAATGATCCATTTATTGTCTCAACAGTTTTCCAAAAATCAGCGCACTAATACAGTGCCCATCTGCCTACTTCTAGTATATTTAATCTGCCAAAGCAAACAACGTTGAAATTCTACTTATTCAAGTTTCACGACTCTTTTCACGGTTTGATAGGTTTAGATAATTTAAAGCTATTGCAAGCTAACCTGAATTTTGTCAAATCAATTTTGATAACGCCTTTCGCGCAAATTCGGTTATTTTATCACAAGACAAGAAACTTGAATCTTATAAAATTTGCTCCTCGATCAGAACAAATTATTAAAGTTAAAACCTCCATAAAAGACGGCGACATTATAATACCTCATCGTAAGATTCACAATTGCGAAATACCAGAGTGCCTTACTACTGCAAAAAATGGCGAAGCGATAACTTCAATACTAAATAATAACACAAAAAGTATAACCCTAGATTTCTCTACCCAACTCGATGTTGAAAAATTTGATGAACATAGTATTCAAGAATTCAATTTTAATAATTTCGATGATTCGTCGAAACAAAATTTGGATATTTCGAAACTAAGAACTGATCATATGAACAATGAAGAAAAATCAATAATTCTAAATCTTTGCAGAGAATATTCGGATATTTTTTACAATTAAGATACATCTCTGAGTTTCACTAATCAAGTCAAGCATAAAATACGAACAAACGATGAAATTCCCATTTACACAAAAACGTATCGCTATCCTTTTATTCATAAGCAAGAAGTGGAAAAACAAATTAAAAGCATGCTTCAGCAGAAAATAATCAGGCCCAGTAATTCTCCTTGGTAGTCACCAATATGGGTGGTTCCAAAGAAGCTGGACGCCTCCGGTAAACAAAAGTGGCGCGTAGTAGTGGACTACCGCATCTTCTAGACAAATTGGGAAAATGTCAATACTTCTCAACTCTAGATTCGGCCAGTGGATTCCACCAAATTGAAATGGATGGAAATGCTGTAGCGAAAACGGCTTTTAACACAGAAAATGGTCATTATGAGTACCTAAGGATGTCCTTTGGTCTCAAAAATGCACCTGCTACATTCCAGCGTGTCATGGACAACATTCTTCGTGGCATTCAGAATGAAAAATGTCTTGTCTACCTAGACGACATAATTATATTCTCAACATCATTGCAGGAGCATATTGAACGTTTGAGAGCCATATTCCAAAGATTGAGAGAATCTAACTTCAAAGTACAGCTTGATAAATCGGAGTTCCTAAGAAAAGAAGTTGCGTATCTTGGCCATGTCGTAACCTCTGATGGAGTCAAGCCTAACCCTAACAAAATAATAGCAATTAAAAACTTTCCTATTCCCAAGACAACAAAACAAATAAAAGGATTTTTAGGTCTCCTGGGATACTATCGGAGATTCATATAGTACGATCGAGAAAGAGCTGTTGTCCATTGTCTGGGCGACCAAATATTTCAGGCCGTACCTATATGGAAGACACTTTGATATCATCACTGATCACAAACCACTTCAGTGGTTATTTTCTTTAAAAGACCCTAACTCCAAATTATTAAGATGGCGCATCAAATTAGACGAGTTCGATTACAGAATATCTTATGAAAAGGGTAAACTGAACTCGAACGCGGACGCCCTATTAAGGATTGAAATTCATACAAAAGAAACTGAAAATATTGATCAGTTTATCGACAATCTAATTAATACAGACCCAGGCTTAAGAGAATATTTCGGCGAATCTTCGAACAACAATAACTCTAATCAGAACCGCGATTCAGATAATATTTCAATGCAAGTTCAGCCTGATGAAGAAACAGTCGAAAATCCAAATGAACAACTAGAAAACGATGATGACGTCACTGTACATACCAATTGCGAACAAAACCCAATTGTCGATATTCCCGTTTCGGAATCCCCTGTTAATCATGGTCAAAATCAAATTATATTTTCCACGGTATTGCACTCACCCGCTAAGGTGAAACATACTATCTTATTTGAAAAAAAAAACAAAGGTTTCATGTCCAAATTTCGTTGTTAATTTCATAAAAAACTACATTGTTCCGAAGGTCCAGTATCACCTATATTTCGAAGAACCAAATATGTATGAGAAGTTCTCAGAAGTCGTGAGAAGAAACTTCGTATGGCCCTAAAATTGAAACGTTGTACCAAGAAACTTATAGATGTAACCAATAAGGACGATATTCTAGAAATCATAAAAAAAATTATCATGAAAGTAAGTCCAACCATCGCGGCATTGACGAAACTGAAAACAGGATCAAAACAAAATATTATTGGCCAGATTTGAAAAAATCAATTCCAATATACATCAATGAATGCGAAATTTGCCAGCAGAGCAAATACGACAGGAAACAAATAAAAATGCAAATGAATATAACGCCAACGGCTTCCCAACCATTCAAAATTATTCACTTAGATACTTTTACTCTGGAGCAGACTGAATTCTTAACAATCATAGACACCTTTTCAAAGTACGCCCAAGCCTATAAATTAAATACATTGAGCTCGACCGAAATAACCAATAATCTCATAACTTTCTTTTCACACCATGGCGTTCCCCAGTCTAATAGAGCAATAGAAAGACTTCATTCCACTTTAATAGAGCATATACGATTATTAAATACGCAAGGCTTTCAGAAGAATCCAATAAATCTGAAAATAACATACGCTATATTAGCCTATAATCACACAATACATTCTGCCACCAAATTCAAGCCTATAGACATCGTAAACGGGCACATAAGTAACGAAAATCCTTTCGATATAAATATAGATCGAATTTTAGTTAACGACTACGTAAATAACCACAAAGAAAAAACCAAAATCATGTACTCACAAATCAATCAAAGTCTCAGAGATAATAAGGAAAAAGTTATCACAAAATTGAATACGACTCGTGATAGTCCAGAACTATTCAAACAAACGGACAAAACATATATGAAAAAATTCATTCGGCAAAAAGACGCAAAAAAATTTTATACGCCCACGCAAATACAAACAGTTGATGAAAATCGTAAGACAATAGCTACAACCTCCCAAGCGAAAGTCCATATGGACAATCTCAAACGTCCCCTAAGGAATACGTATAGTTTTGATTATAGTTATAATTAATAATATTTCAGATTCCCTCTCGTGATGGAATACCACGAAACGATCCAAATAAAAAATTTGGAAACCAACCCTGGACTTCTACCTGTAAAATTAGGAACAGCCAAAGTGCAAGAGTATATGCATACCTTCATACATTTTTTCGACTTAAATCCTATAATGGCCGAAATTGATAGACTTGAAAAACAATATAGACGTTTGCTGAAGAATCTCAATCTCAATAAAAATTATTCAAATGATGCTTCAGAACATTTGAGGATCTTGACTCTAAAAAAGGAAAGAGCCGAAATTAGAATACAGGAAATCATTCCAAAGCCAAAACGCAGCAAGAGAGGTTTAATAAATGGTCTTGGATCATTGTTCAAAGCAGTATCCGGAAACTTAGATGCAAACGACGGCGAGCGTTATGACCGATTGATAAAAGATATTCAAGAAAATCAAAACAAACTAGCAAATAACATTATTAGACAAAATACAATTTCTATCGAGATTATAAACAAGTTCAACGACACAATTCGAAAAATCTTTCACAACGAAAAAGAATTAGAATCCAAAATTTATCAAATGGGTTTATTTATAACATTTAGTAAAAATCTAAATCACTCAATCATGGTGAAAGACCTCTTAAACCACATGATAAATATATACGATGTAATCAATTCTGTACTACAAGATATAGAAAACTCAATGACTTTCTCGAAATTGAACACAATGCACCCAAGCATCATTCAAATCTCTGATCTCTATAATGAGCTTTCAAAACTTAAAAATTCAATTAATAAAGATCAATTTCCATTCGAAATCACTTTAGATAATGTTTTATTGATTGAAAAAATCATAGATATCGAATGTTACATCAAAAATAATAAAGTTACATATCTTTTACATTTACCTATCACATATTCAGAAACATTTGATTACTATCAACTATATTCAATTCCTGTACCAAGTCATAGTGAGTTCAAGACTATTCTACCAAATGATAGATTTCTCTTGAAGAGTGATTTGTACTTCACATTCACGGATGATATTTGTACAAAAATCGTCTCTAACTACTTCATATGCAAGAAAATCGACCTAACAGAAGTCGAACCGGACGGCCCATGCGAAGTCCAACTTCTAGATAGGAAAAATAGGCCAACAAGTCCTGGTCAAAATGTCAAAACCTATCATCAGACAACTAGAATCGAAACAATGGATAGCTGTATTTCCACAAGAAGATATGGTTAGCCTGAAATGTCGAAAACAAGAAGAATTCATACGATTACTTGGATCATACTTGATAGAAATTCCTGTCGGATGCCAAGTTAAAACCAGTACCGAACAAATAGCCAACGAAGAAGAATCAATGAATCAACGTCAACTGATCCTTTTTCCACAATTGGAACAAAGCTTGGAAAGAAAACAAAATTGGACTATTTACCTAAAGGAAACGAATTTGGATGATCTTCATCTTATAACGAAGAAAATCTTAGAAAACCAACCGGCGCTACAACATACCAGTATATCTCGTTTTCCCTCGATTTGGACCATCATCCTGTATATTTTAGCAGCATCTGGAGTTGCCTACTTCATCATCAAGAACCTGAGAATCATCGGACCAATCATCAAGAATCCAAACGACCAAACCCAGGGGATGAATTTATCAGAGGTTCAACTTCCTCGCTCCACTGCATAAGTTGAATCTTCGAGGGGAGGAATTATCTCACCAGTTCCCATAGACTTCCACAGAACCGGAGAGCCTGCTTCAGCAGTCCCATGGACCTCTACAATTTCGCTGACTCTATGAAAATCTTCTTGTTTCATTTTGTTAATTCTCACAGTCAGTCAGATTCGAACCCTTGTACTTGTAACATCATATTATTTTACTCTTCATTTTTGTACTCCGACAAATAAAGTTGTCTTTAAAAAGAGAATAAAATTCAGGGAAGTTACCGTTCCCACCTTCAGGGATGTGGTGAAACTGCTATTCGAGAATTAAATATTATCAAAAAAATTATCGGTTTTATATTAATGTGCAAGACTCTTTTTGGTATGAAAACTGGTATCTTCTTACTTCTTGATGATCGTTTTCTCTTCAGCAGCTTGCGATTGATCAGATTCAATATTTCTGATTCACTGAATGGCGCTGAGAACATTGTGATTGAATTTATATTTATTCAAATGTTGCTTCTCTTTGTGAATTTGGATACTACTTTCCACAGAATTATCGGATCATTATACGACATACTGATTTAATTTTGGTAAAATCTATTTTTTGTTTCATCAACCAATTTCAGGTGTATTTGTTCATTGTTATTATGTATTTCAAATAACGCAGAGTTACTATTCGTCAGGTGAAATAGAAGTTTCGATGGACAACTAGACTTTTTGATGGGATCGTCAATCCACCCCTGTTTATTCTTGTTCGAAGATGTTTTCCGTTTGGGGAGAGCAGTTTCGAAATATTGAGAAATATTACATGAAAGAGATCAAGTGCTTCTTAACCAGCTTCATTTTCCATGTTACTTATACTCGATTTGAGTATTCAACCCTTTAGATTCAAGGTCACCAATTAGCTATTCAGTAGAGAGAGGGGATCCGTTCATTTGAGTGCGAGGTAAATTTTTCCTCTACCGATACGTATGTCACTATAATTTTCAAAATTTCCGAACAAGCCAGGACTATGACTTCCTATCCTAATGGTTATTGATCAATTATCAAATGTATGTTTTTTTTTCAAGTATTTTTTGAAAAATGTTTTTATAACCGCCAACTCAGTTGCGAAGCAACCCTCGAAATCTCATTGAGACTTGTTTGAGTGAGGAAGACGGGGACCTTAGCTTTTTAAGTGTCATCCGAAGCACTACTCGGCTAGTTATCGTTGGGAGTCCGAAGAATTGAAATCTAGGTACCAAGAATGTTCGGTTGGTCACCTATCTTATTCCGCCAAACGATATTATAGAAATAAATAAATATTTCCAATAACCGCCGCGGGATTTGAACACGGGGATTTGAACACGGGCCCTCTAGACTATAAGCCAGCGATTCAACGCACTCGACCACCAGCCCAGCTGAAGCCCAATCTGTTCTCGAACAATGTTCAATTCATGATCCTATAATTAGTAAATTTCAGATATGAGGCTACATCCTCACTATATGCACAAAATCAGCATGGAAAAAATCATTGAGTCTCCCAGAGTATGTTTGATTGAAAGGAGATATGGGGTTATATTATGTCCGTTGGTTGATAGGCGTCGCTTGAGCTATGCGCACTTGAATAATAATAAACAAAAAAATATATGTCGCAAAATACCCCGTTTACCTCTTCACAGATTATGTATAAATGGAAATTCGAATAAATGAGATCAATCAAATGTGAATCAATATCGTGCAACAATCACATGCACACAGTGAAAAAAAATTACACTACCTCACACCAGATAACACCGTCTGGTGTCCCTTAATAAGGTCCTGATTGTTTTAGTGTCAGTAAATACCGGCATATTATTCACCACTGTAGGTGTTATGTGACCTTTCCCATGGCTGTTTTTAATAATCAAACCCAGTTGTGAGTAGTAACCTAACAGTTAGTGCTGAATTCAGCAGGATGAACACTTTGGTGGTGTTCTTTATGCTTTCTAAAGTGCGATTTGACACCGCAGTATAGTGTGATGTACATTCTCCGATTTTCTTGCTGCTGAATCCTACCTTAACGGAATTCTCTTCGGTGCGTTTACACACTGATGGAAAGAAACACCATATCATAAGCGTGTTCAGACGAATCAGTGCTTTTCTTCACCACCTTCGGTGTTTTCTACTAGGTTGGATTACCTATTGAACTATAATTTCAATGATGATAAACTAGACTCAGAAGATTCTAGTGACAAATCGGTTGATGACGAACTGTTTCGGCTCATTAATCCTAATCAGAGGCACTAGGGCCTAGTCCAATTGATACTGATCTATATTAATATCATCTAATATATCATGCCCAATATTGAAATCAAGTATGGCAGGAAGTATTGTTATATTGATTGTTCCAATTTACATACTAGAGTCTAGACCATTTTTTTCTAAGCCTTTTGGTGGTTTCATGTAGATTTCTTCTTTCAGTATACCATTCAAGAATGCCATCTTGATATCCATTTGATGCATTTCAAGATCATAGTGATTTGCTAGGGTCATGATGACTCTGATATTTACAAGTTATGCAACTGGAGCATACGTCTTCTGGTAGTCAAAATGTTTTCTTTGGAAGTATCCCTTCTCAACAAGACGTGCCTGATATTTTTTTCAAATTCCCATTATCGTCTCTTTTTATTTTGAATATTCATTTACTTTCTACTGTGTCTTATCATTCGGTGCTTTACATAACTTCCATGTTTTGTGATATTCTAGCAATTTAATTTTCTCATCTATTGCTTCCTGCCATTTCTTTTTGTCTTCTCTCTGCTCCAAATGCCCGATCTTCTGTGGAACGGTCAACGAAATTTTCTACACTGAGGGCTAAACAACTGAAGTCAAAGTTTTCATTTCCTAGCGTTGTTTCTAGTTATTCAATTTCAGGAAGAAGTTATGATGCATGTTCGATAATAATTTCCTTTTCTATATCTCGTGTTTTCAGCATCCAACTATTCTTTCTTCCTGCCTTAGTGTATCAGCTTGTTACAAATATGTATTCTGATTTGTTTTCATTCCAGGAGCAATACTAGATGTTGTTCGACTTATTCTTTGGATTTTCCGAAGTTTTTTAATGTTTTCCCAGAAGTTCACAAGCTCGAACAGATAAATTAGGTTCGATGGAAGCACATGTCGGTTGGCAGAAAATCTCTTATGTGAAGGACAGTTCACCACTATAGCCAAACAAACTGGCCAACACGATAAGTGATAACTTGATTCGCACGATAGTGATTGTATATCCACAATAAGTGAAATATAGCAACTCTGAATTACCTAATTTTAAAAACAAGTACTAGCCTACATCTTTCTCTCATCAAATCCTTTCCAGTCGTTCCTCTAGAGCTCGAAATTTTCTCGATCTACTTTTCTCTCTCACCCTCAAGAGGAAGTCCATTGTGAAAAACTGGTGATCATTGTCAAAATTATAGGCACTCGGCCTCGACCGAGATTCCGACAAACCTTGACGATATCACGAGTTTCAACATGATCCGACCAGAGAGCTCACAGGACCTATTTCTACAGTGTGTACCAGCCATATGGAATAAATTCGTTAATAAATAAACGTTGGCATTTTGGAAAAAACGCTCGGACACGTCGATTCGTATCTTCAGTTGCGCTTTTTTTCAAAAAAAAACTTTTTATACAGGGTGTGTCATGCCACAGTGGCCAATATCAACTTTCTTATTTTAAATACAACATCCTGTATATTATTCAATTTTTGGATTCATCAGAAAATTCTAGACATATTTCATGTACAATGTCCTATACCTATCATCAACTGTTTCGGAAATATTGAGTGTTTTCGGATTTATTGCAACAATTAACATGGAAAATTCGCTGCAATACACTAAGAAACTAAAAAGTAATACCGTTTATTTCTTGATATTGTAAAAACAAAGAAAAACATGAATGTCAACGTAGGAGATGTTCAAAATGCTCGCCGCGAACGTCTTGGCAACATCCTAATCTTGTGTAGAAATTTCTTCTAACGTTACTCAACATCTCAGGTGTGACCGATCTAATCGCATGCGTTATTCGTCTTCTTAAGTCAGCTAAGTCGAGGGGTTTAGTTTGGTATACAATACTTTTGGCATATCCCCATAAGAAGAAGTCTAATGACGTCAGATCAGGGGATCGTGCTGGCCATTCCATCGATCCTCGCCTCCCTATCCACCGATTTGGAAATATTTGGTTAAGGTACTGCCGGACATTTATTTGATAATGGGGTGGTGCTCCATCTTGCTGAAACCATATCATATTCGCAGGAACTTGTGGGTTTGCTGGATCAGGATATAAGTTTGTCAAAGTCGGCACGACATCATTTTGGAGCAGTGCTAAATAATTATCTCCATTCAAATTGCCATCAATGAAAAAGGGACCTATAATATGATCTCCAACAATTCCTGCCCAAACATTAAACTTTTCGGGATATTGTGTATGTTCTTCCCTCATCCAGTGAGGATTTTGTGCAGACCAATAGCGGCAATTTTGACGATTAGCATGACCGTGAAGTGTAAACGTGCACTCATCAGAAAAAAAACATGTTCTAACTGCATCACATTGTTATCAAGCATTGCCATCATTTGTTCACAAAAATACAGTCGCCTATCAAAATCGTCTTCCAGGAGCTCCTGAGTTGGTATCAGTTTATAGGGATGCATTTTATTTTCTTTTAATGTTTGAAAAATTGATGAATGGCCAACATTGAACAGTGGGGGTGCTTTTCGACTAGAATTATGTGGGTTTTCTTCAAACTCAAGCATAATATCCAATTTGGTTTCATCATTTATTGTATTGGCAGCTGCTTTTTTTAACGTTCTTACATGACCAAGCTCGCGAAACTGTTTTTCTATTTTACTGATTGTCCCTTGGGATATAGGCGGCGAATCTGGAAATTTTTCATGAAATAACCGAGCAACTTCACTTTGTGTCCGTATGTTATCTCCATAACCAATCATCTGTAGAATTGTTATTTTGTGCATTTCTGTTAAATAAACCATTTTTCTGATATTATGGAGTTAACGAAATTAAAGCGACTATAACACTGACACTAATCACTACTGTCATGCAGACAGACAACACTCTGCTAAGGCCGTGCGTTTTCAACGCAAGTAAACAAGACTTTTTATAGTTCTTTTATTTCATATCAGTAAGAAGGAACGCTAAAATGGTTTATGCTTACTTTCTCATTATCAAAACCTGAATGGGAAATAAGTATTGAGTGTGTTGCACCGAATTTCTGTAATCAAATAATTTTTTGTTTTCCATGTTAATTTTTGCAATAAATCAGAAAACATTTGATATTCCCGAAACAGTTGATGATAGGAATAGGACATTGTACATGAAATATGTCTAGAATTTTCTGAGGAATCCAAAAATTGAAAAATATACAGGGTGTTGCATTTAAAATAAGAAAGTTGATATTGGCCACTGTGGCATGACACACCCTGTATAAAAAGTTTTTTTCGAAAAAAAAAAAAGCGCAACTAAAGATACAAATCGACGTATCCGAACGTTTTTCTTGAAACGCCACCGGTTATTTATTAACGAATTTATTCCATTTGGCTGGTACACACTGTATAATACCGTACATGGTGTAAAGAGCATCATCGCATTGACGGTGTGTCCTTTTTCGAAACGTATTCGAGACAAGGATATCAACGCGGAGAACAGTAAATAACCTACCCCATATAATATGTGTACTGAACTCCTCCGAGGAGCTGTGAGACCTCGAAGTTGGTGGGGGAGCCAAGTAGCCGCCTCTCCCCGAGCCTGACGGGACGGAGAGGGGCGGTGAAACCAAGGACAGCTCAGCCAGGAAAGTGTGGTCATGCACCGAGAGCTGTTTTCAGCATTGCACCTCGTAGACACAATATTTCCTGAGACTATCGCCAGAAACTTGTGGACTTGCACTGAGAGCTTTTTCAGCATTGCACCTCATAGTCACAAGGCAGGCAATGGACCTCACTTTACTTCAACTAGTTCTTGGGTGGGTCCACTCTCTCTTTGAATCTGTCCTTTCGGTCGCTCTTGGCCAACTCTTGTTCTCTTCCGACCTCCAGGCTCTAATGGGCCAGAGGTCGTCTTCCTTTCCATACTATCTCTTCACTTCCCAAACCCAAGCTAAGGTGAAAGGCAAAGTGCCGAGAGCTGAACGGCCGCAGGGTTATATGCGGTCTCGAACTTTCCCCTGGGGGAACCAGGCGAAACCTCCTTGTAAGCAGCCTTACCCGGCCATGCGGGGCTCTGATCGGGTGGACACAACTTCCCTAGCTTCTCGTGGGAACAACATGGAGCAAATACAAAAAAACACAAAATCGGCAGACTCCAAAGCTGAAAGGCAAGGGTTTGCACATAAGTCAATAGGCCACCAGACCACCAAAGCCGAAAGGCCAGGTGCATCGGTGAGGGCCATAAAGACAGCACTCAGGGTCAACTCACTAGAGGAGATTGACAAGATGTCGGAAACAGAAATCCGACAAGCAAAACTCTCGGGAGTTTCCAAGGCAAAAGTGCAGAAGCTGGTGAAGCAAGGCCAAGATTACATTGTGGCCAAAAAAGCCGTGATCAAGGACAACTTCACCAGGCATCTGCAAAAGGGCTAGGAAACTCCTAGAAAAGAGCCGGAAAGAGGTCCAAGAAAAGATTCAGCCAAAGCCCAAAAAGGGGCAAAAGGAGAAAAGCCGTCAGTTAAAGGCATCTCCACAAAAAGGCTGAGATCTGACGGAAACACGCCACCAGGAGATCATCGGGCGAGGAAGAAGACCAGGACGGAGGGACTTACCTTCACAGAGGTCACTTCCTCGGTGAAGATCGCGGTGGCAAGTGTAGGCTACCCCAGAGAGCTGCTGGAGACGGAGAAGCTTAAGGCTATCCAAAGTTCCATCATGAGGGCCTACGAACAACTGGCGGAGCAAGGGCTGCAGGTCCGATTCGCCAAGTGCACTCACAGGCCTGGTCACCTGACCATCACCTGCGCTGATAATGACAGCGCACAATGGCTGAGGGACACGGTCCCAACCCTGAAGCCGTGGGATGGTGCCTCCCTCATGGTCTTGGAAGGGGACCAAATGCCCAAGCCATGGGTGTGCACGGCCTACGTCCCGAACGAGGATGGTGAGAAGATCGAACTTGAGAGGATCCTCACCAGACTCCGTATCGGGAATAGAGGCATTAAGACCCAACTATGGACAGCATTAGGATGCTATCCAGATGAGAAAGGAGCCCTTTGGACCTTCTCAATTGACACCGAGTCGAAGGAGGAAATATCCAAACTAGGATTACGACCCTTCTTCGGCTACGGGAAACTCACGTTCCGCCTCAAAGAGGCGAACAAGAACGATGGTCAAGAACGTGAGTTATCCACAAAACCGGCAGCAGTCAAGGACACAGCTGCAGAAACGGCCATAGCCGGCTCCTCCAAAAGCCAGCCTACCGGGGTTAGTCTGCTCAGAAAGCAAATAGCCGAAGAGTCGACTGACATGGAGATAGGAAAGGGGATGGAGGAACCAGGAGAAAGGTCCCCCTTTTCAATTTAATGAAGAGGGAAATACGGTTCTTGCAGGCAAATCTCCAACATGCAAAAGCCGCCTCGGCAACGCTATGTAGGAGATTCGACAGCGAAGGCATCGACGTGGCCCTACTGCAAGAACCTTGGCTGCACGGAGGAAGAGTTGCAGGCCTATCACCGCAACATGGTAAGGTTCTATATAACTCGAAAGCCGAAAGGCCAAGAGCTTGCATAGTCCATAGTATTAGGGTAAAGTGCACATTAATACCGGTGCTATGCACTGGTGATTTTGTTGCAGGACTCCTAACAGCACCTACGGAAGAAGGAGAGAAGAGCTGGGTCATATGCTCCGCCTATCTTCCAGGAGATGACATATGCCCACCGCACGCGTTAGGCAACCTAGTTGCCTACTGCGTCGGCAAGGGTCTACAACTCATCATCGGCAGTGACGCTAACGCACACCATACGGTATGGGGCAGCACAAATATCAATCAAAGGGGTGAGTCTCTATTGAATTTTATAATTTCTGAAGGGCTTATAATCGCGAACATTGGTAATAAGCCTACTTTCGTCACAAAAAATCGGAAGGAAGTCCTAGATTTGACACTATGTTCCAGCAAGGTGAGTGACATAATTCGAAACTGGCACGTTTCGGAAGAGCCATCATGCTCAGACCACAGGCAAATCCGCTTTGACCTAAACACGTCAATTACTTTAGGTAAGTACAGGAATCCAAGAGAAACAAACTGGCAAGGCTACGTAGAGTCAGTCAGAGAATCTCTAAAAGGAAGTACAATACCCGTAAGGGACGTGGATGGCATAGAATTGGCAGTGGAACAGGTAAACGGGGCAATCATGGACGCATACCTGGAAAACTGTCAAGAAAAAACAGTCTGGTGGAATAAGAACTTAGAGAATCTAAGGTCCGAAGTTCGAAGGCTATTTAATAGAGCCAAAGAGAATCTATACTGGGAAAATTACAAGAGTAAACTAACGCTGTACAACAAGGAGATCCGAAAAGCCAAAAGGAACTCCTGGAGAAAGTTCTGCGAGGAGATAAACGAGACTCCAGTATGTTCAAGAATCCACAAAGTCCTGGCGAAGGATGGTGGTACAGCAAAAGAAGTAGGCTTCATAAAGAAAACGGATGCAACCTACACAGACACAAAATTGGAAAGTTTAGAGGTACTTATAAAAGTCCACTTTCCGACCTCAAAGGTCATAGGGAATCCAAACGAGCAAGACAGCCCTGAGCAAAGGTATAAAAGGCCAACCCAAAGGGACTGGGAGCTAGCCACGGAAATCACCCGGCCAAATAAGATAAAATGGGCCATTAATAAGTTCCAACCATTCAAATCACCAGGGGTGGATGGAATTTATCCAGCATTTTTACAAATGGCAGTGGACGATTTGATACCACACCTAGTCAGAATCTTCAAAGCCTGTGTGGCATGGGGATACATTCCAACTGCATGGCGAAAAGTGAAAGTTATCTTTCTTCCCAAAGTGGGGAGAGTAGCAGACCTAACACCAAAGTCATACAGACCCATTAGTCTGACATCATTTCTCCAAAAAACGTTGGAGAGATTGCTGGACAGATACATCAGAGACGAAATACTGAAAGAAAACCCTCTGAGTAATCGTCAATACGCATACCAACCAGGAAAATCAACGGACTCCGCTTTGGACGATCTGAACAGGCTGCTCTCAAAGTCAATAGAGGACAGAGAAATGGCCATGGCAACGTTCCTGGACATAGAAGGAGCATTCAATAATGCCACCACAGATGCACTAGTGAGTGCACAAACTAGAAGAGGAGTCCCGCCAAGCATATGCAGATGGATAAGAGCCAGCCTGGAGAAGAGGATAATCATATCCACTCTAGGAGAGGACACTATCATTGCGAAAGCAGGCGGAGGATGCCCACAAGGAGGAGTCCTGTCACCGCTACTGTGGGCAACCTTAATGGATGACCTCATAAAAAAATTAATCCAAGAAGGCTTTCATTGCCTTGGATATGCTGACGACCTAGCCATCGTTGTAGGAGGCCGGTTCACTGGAATTATCTCTGAGAGAACGCAAAGGGCCCTCAACATAGTAGACAATTGGTGCAAAAGAGAAAAAATATCAGTCAATGCTCAGAAAACACAGATTGTCACATTCACAAAAAAACGAGCACTGCAAGGTCTGAAACCACCAGTGCTGGAGGGCACAGAAATTCCATTCGTCAAAGAAGCGAAATACCTAGGGGTAGTTTTTGATCAAAGACTTACGTGGAAAGCCCATACGACAAAAGCAGCCAAAAAAGCATCCATAGCCCTAGGCATGTGCAGAAGGATGTGTGGCAAAAATTGGGGACTCAATCCCAAAATGACCATATGGCCATATACAAGGGTAATCAGGCCTATGATATCATATGGGTCAGTGGTGTGGTGGCCAAAAACTTCTCAGTTAGGAATCATAAAGCAGTTAACAAGCATACAAAGACAAGCGTGTCTGAGTATCACAGGAGCCATGAAAACCACCCCCACAGCTGCGATGGAGGTCATCCTGAACCTACCACCATTACATATATATATACAGGGATAGGCGAGATCTGTCACCTACAGACTCATGCACGGCTCATCACCCATTATCAAACTCCATGGAGAGGAATACCAAAGGCTAGAAGAGGAGCTGAGGGCCGATCCAATCACAGGAATGCCCAGGTAACCATGGTAACCAAATATAACTTCTATAGGAAATATGAAGTCAGTATTCCAGATAGACAACACTGGAAGGAAGGAGAACCCATCAGTGCAACATCAATCTGGTACACAGACGGCTCGAAGACCGAAGAGGGAGTCGGAGCCGGGATCTACGGCAAAAAACCAAGGACAACGATCCCAGTGAGCCTGTCGAAAGACACCACAGTATTCCAAGCTGAAGTAGCAGCAATACATCTCTGTATCGGGGAAATAAACCGACAGGACAGGACAGGTCAGTCCATTGTCATATTCTCTGACAGCCAGGCAACACTAAAAGCACTGAAGACCACCCAAGTAAACTCCAAACTTGTGTGGGACTGTGCCTGTGCCCTGAATGAACTAGCAAACCGCAAGAAAGTGACCCTGGCATGGGTTCCAGGTCACAGTGGACATCAAGGGAATGAAATAGCCGACGAACTGGCCAGAGAAGGCTCGTCAATGGCTTTCTACGGCCCAGAACCCTTTTGCGGCATAGCTAAAGCAATAATCAAGAAAACAACTAGCAAATGGGTGGAAAAACAGGCCCAATGCTGGTGGGAACAATCCCCAGGACAGAGGCAGGCGAAAAGGTTTCTCAAAAAACCCTCACCATCGCTCACGGCAGACCTACTGAGCAAGGATAGAAGGTCCGTAAAAGCAATAGTAGGCATGCTTACAGGACACTGTAAACTCAATAGACACATGAAAAACATAGGTCTGGCTGAGGAAACCACATGCAGGTTCTGCCAGACAGAGGAAGAAACTCCTATCCACATCCTTTGCGAATGCGAAGGAATAGCAAGGACAAGGTTTTCACAGAAGGGGACGGAATACCCAGAAGCAGAAAGCTATGTTAAAGAGCCACTGTCAGGGATCCTCAACCTACTCAAAAAGACGAAGCTAGCGCAGGTCATATAAATGTCAGGGGAACCACAATAGATCTGTAAAGGTCGCAGTGGAAATAGGTCGCATAGCGCCACCCTAATACGCATATCTATCTATCTATGTGTACTGAAATCAAACATAAATAAGTAAATATGACAGTGCGCCGGACGAGGTCATGTGAATCAGCTGTTCATTAACCTATGCTTATCATAAAAGGAATAAAACTGTAGACAAGGTCGACATTGTAGGCAAGAAGAAAGATCCCCACAAAAACTTACCAACTACTGAGCTGGAGAATTCACTTTCAATAAAAAATTCCGATGTAGGTTTTGGATTACTTAAGGAAGAAACTGCGATAAAAATGAATGAAATCATAAATTTAGAAGAGCAGAACGAGCGAAACACCGACACAATTTCTACAGGGGAATGGAAAAGAGTGGAAAGAAAAAAGATTGGTAGAAGAAATATCATCATTGGTAAAGATAAATCATCAGATGATATAAGGGGTGTTCCCTGATATATTGATTTGCATGTATGCAGAGTCAGTCCTCAAACCACTGGGGATTCTTTGAAGACACGCCTTGAAAGACATTTTCCCGAAGTGAAATGTGAAAACTGGAACTCTAAGAGACCAGATCTGTATTCATCCTTCAAAGTTTCGATCTATGGTGACAACTTCAAAAAGGCTATGAATCCAGATATATGGCCTTGTGGGGCTGCAATTTCACGTTTTTTATATCGGCGCCAGCAGACATCCGAAAGAACAACATAGTTTCCAGGGGAAACGAACCAACTTCTTCTGGAAACTCGAATATGAATTATGACAAAACAATTAGAGTTCTTTATAACAACATCCAATGTATAAGGAATAAATGTGCCGAAATTGAAGCTCTGTCTGAGGAAGGGAATCTCGACGTAATGTGTTTCACAGAAACCTGGTTACGTGAGCATGAAATTTCATCTTTAGTCCTCACAAATTTTAACGTTGCTAGTTTCTACTGCAGAAAATTGTTTGAACACGGGGGCGTCATCATTTATACCAAGAAAAACTTAGAAACTGTTACAATTACATTGTTTGATGATTTACTTGAAGACAGGATATTTGAATTTGCCGCTGTCGAATTAACCGACTACAACATTAATATTATTACGATTTATAGATCGCCTATTGCAGAAAATGTTAATAGATTCTTTGAAAACTTTTCAAAAATGTTACATCGTCTGACAATGTATAAAAAAGAAAAATTTATTATTAATGGTGATTTCAATATCGATGTAAGTAATACGAAACTGACCTGTACACGTGACTTTATAGACATTATGGAGTCCTTTGATCTCAAATTCTCTGTCACTAAACCAACACGTATATCAAAAAAGAATGGGACATGCATAGATAATTTGATAAGTAATATAGAAGACAATTTACGGGTTGAAGTTAATGACTACTGCTTATCGGATCATCTAGGCATTCTAGCCACTTTGAAAATAGAAAAGCCTAAACGAAAAATTGAAACTAGAAAAGTTAGAGTGATTTCCCAACAAAATTTGTCCGAATTCAAACAAACCATATCTAATTTCGATTGGACCAACTTATTCGCTTTAGAGAATGCCAAAGATTCATTCGAATATTTTTTTGAGTTTTTCTTAGACCAGTATCGTTCTCACTTTCCAGAAAAAAACTTGAAATCAAAAAATATATCAGACATAAAATGGTTCAATGAAGATCTCAAGAAAATGAGGGGTCAACTCAAAGTAATAAATACCTTGAAACAATGTATACGATCTGATGAAACAGTCAGTCTTTATAAAAAAATGAAATCAGATTATAAGAAAGCGATAGATAATGCAAAACGTAAAGCAAACAAGGATTTCATAGAAGCCTCGGCAAATAAGTCGAAGGCTATTTGGCAATTGATAAGGTCTAACACTGAAAAAAGAACTATCGAAAATGAAACGAATGTTTCTGCAGAAAATTTCAATAATTTTTTCGTCAATGCTGGCAGAATTATTGCCGACACAGTACCCCATAGCGACACTTATTACATGGAAGCTTTGAAGAATACTCATAGTTCTCCAATTTTTTTTTTTTTTATGTCTCCGACTACTAACGAAGAAATAAAAGGTATAATAAAAAATTTAAAGAACTCTCATAGTAAAGATGTATATGATCTCAACGTAAAAGTTGTGAAATATTTATGTAGCTCCAATATTGTGTGACATTTTCAATAAATGTATAGAACAAAGTATATTTCCAAATGAACTAAAAATTGCCAAAGTAGTTCCGATTCCAAAAACTGGCGACCCTAATGACGTAAATTCATTTAGGCCAATTTCAGTGCTCCCAATATTTTCAAAAATATTCGAATGCTTGTTGAAATCCAGGATAGTTTCATATTTCGAGCAGAATCAACTGTTTGCTGAAGAACAATTCGGTTATCGTAATAATAGGTCAACAACCAAAGCCTTAATAATCATTTTACAAAAAATATTGAAAGCAATTGATGAAAACCATTTCTCGTGTGCTACCATGTTGGACTTATCTAAGGCTTTCGATTGCGTTACGCATGAATATCTCCTCAACAAATTAGATTATTATGGAATCAGAGGCGCTGCACTTGAATTGCTTGCTTCCTATTTACATGGTAGACAACAACGAGTTGTTCTATCCTCTGGCGAGAAATCGGACATTTTGCCCATAGAAATAGGTGTTCCGCAAGGATCTATATTGGGTCCAATTTTTTTCATTGTTTTTATAAATGATTTGCCAAAATTCTTGAATGCTCATGCGATGACTTTATATGCCGATGATACTACAATTCTGAACATAAGTAACGATATCAAAACATTGACCCTTAAAAATGAGGAAATGGTAGCAAAGGCTTCAAATTGGTTTTCAGCAAACAAATTGAAGCTCAATACAGATAAAACAAATGAGTTATTCTTTCTCAACCATGAACTATCAAATAGTAGCAAGCTGCTAGGCATCCATATTGACACCAAATTGGATTGGAAGGACCACACTAATTTTATATCGAAAAAATTGAATAAAGTGGTGTATCAAATCAGAAAACTAATGGAATACACCACTCAGGATACTGCTTTAACATATTACTATAGTAACTTTTATTCCATCATCTCTTATGGACTTTTGTTCTGGGGAATTTCCATTGGAAGTGAGAGAATTTTCAAACTTCAAAAAAAAGTTGTGAGAATAATGAGTCACGCTAGTCTTCGGGATCACTGCAAACCATTATTCAAAAACCTGAACATTTTGACTCTACCTTCTGTCTTCATCTTACAATGTGTTATGTTTGTTAAGGAAAATGAGAATTCTATGTGTTCAAATTCAAAGTATCATTCTTATGATACTAGAAACAAAAAATCTCTATGCATTCCATATCACCGTTTGAAAAAAACACAACAGCCAATTAACTATACATGTCTCAAGCTTTTCAATAAGCTGCCAGCTACACTAAGAAATGCACCACTAAAAAAATTCAAAGCATCAATTTTAAAATGTCTTTTAAATAACGCCTTTTATTCAAAAGAAGAATTTCTTGGCTTCTCCTTTGATGAGATACCATCGTGAAAGTTCTTTTGTACTGACTGTAGGTTTTATTATATATTCAAATTTTATAATTCTATTCATTACAAGTGTTACATGTCTTCAATTTTTTTTTTGTGTCTATTCGTTATATACATATAAATATTCATATACAGGAATGTATTCGTTGACCATTCATCCATTTTGTATGTCTTATATTTTTTTTCATGTATTGTATTGACAACCTTAAATGTGACTCACACATAACTTGGGCTAATAAATTATTATTATTATTATTATTATTATTCGATTAATATGTATACAAAAATCAAACTCCCTTACAAATACCCTATATAAGAAAAATATGTAAGTTATTGATTATTCAACTAATATTTAACAAATATTAACTATAATCACTATTTATACGATACTCCATTCCAATTACACTTATTTGTATTGTTTTTTTGTAATTTCAGATTCTTCTTCTGCGAACGAGCAACAGGTACATCGCACTCAACAGCTGATGTGATATACCTAGTGTGTAGTAAAGTGCAATTGTCACCGTTTTTAATAAATTAATCGAGAATATCCTGTGTGTTATTTCAGATGTAACTTTTATAAGTATTATTATTAATCATGGATGAATAGTCACCAAATATTGTAGTAATACCACGAAAACTTTATATTCCTGATAAAATTAGGTGATACTCAATTGACCAACACTCCACTTTGAGATGACATGGACCTCTTCCTGAGATTAATAATAAAGAATATCTATCGTTCAAAATACTAAAACCAAAAGCATAGTTCCATACATATTAGTGATAATTAAAGCCCAAACAGGTGACAAGATAAGGGTTCTCTAGATGTTACAAGAATGAAGAATGAATAATTTATTATTATAAAAATGAAACAAATACATAACATTGACTTATATTAATCTGTACCTACGTATATACATACAATACCTTCAATATCATTCACATAATAAATCCTCATATTAACTATAGGTACCTACATATCATTACAATAATTGAAAGAAATATCAGAGGCGATATCAGAACATAACGAAAATTCCATGAAACTCTCATAAAAACGATGGAAAGTATATATACATTGCAAAATAATAAAAAAATGTGAAATGCAAATTCTGAACACATGAAACTGGTCTTTGGATTATTGAAAGAAAGTCCACTAAAAGTTTTTACGATTTTTCATTTCGCGATAAATATTCAGGTGACTCGTGTACTCCATATATAATCAGGTATTATCGAAATCATACAAGGTACCTAACTTTACTCGATTGAATGTTCTGGTTGATTGAAAATAACAAGAAAAAAATAATCAACCACATACTCAACTAGACCAGTGCTTCTGATATATTTATATAAGTAAGAACTTACTCTCACTCAAGTCTGATTTATTGAGATTATCTAATAATAATGTTTTCACTCCTTTGTCCATTACATTTTGAGGAAAATTATCCAAGAGTCCATTGACATTGTCATGTGAAACGTTGTAGTCCATGTAAATCTGAAAAATATGTGAGATGAGCAAATGCTCTATTAGGTATACCTACTTCTTATTATTAGCTTACCAGACGAAACCCAGAGGGCCGTTTGTACTGAGGCTGGTTCTCGAATACGTCTTCTTCTTTCCTGCCATGTATTTCTTGAAGTATCTAGTGGCTGTAAGATTTTCAGTAAGTATCGAACCTTCTGCCATCAGATTATCATATCTGAAAGCCTTCATGCAGGCAGCAGGCGCTGCAGCGTTTGTTTCTGGATCTGAAGAAATTTCATAAATAATCGGTAGTGATTCATACATAAAATGTATAAATTGGAATTTTTGACATTAAATCAATAAATTCAAAATTCAAAATAATTCTTAGAAAATTAGTGGTGATATGAATGGAATTCCCAACAGTGTTGTTGGTGAAAAGATCTTGATTCTGTTGAAAATTTAGATTTGAATATATAATATCAACATATATGTTCAATAAACACTTGTTGTATAACTTTCCTTCAACCTATACGAGAAATACTCAACTCACGTGACACTAGCACTTCACAACTCTCACGAAAGCGAGAAAACAATACGTTGGAAATTCAAAAATATAACCGATCCCGATATCGCACAAAAGCTTTTTCCAAATTCGATTAGACACGACCCCTTTATTGTTTCAACTGTCTTTCAGAAATCGGCTCACAAATATAGTGCAAACATGCCAGCTTTCAAATTATTCAATCTACCTGAGGAAAAATATTTGAAATTCTTTCTCTTCAAATTTCATGACATTTTCAAAGGCTTGATTGGTCTCGATAATTTGAAACTTCTACAAGCAAAACTAGACTACAGTAACGGTTATTTAATTACACCATATGCTAAGATAAAGCTCCAATTCCAAAACACCAAGAATAATTTGAATCTAGTTACAGTAGCTCCTCGCTCTGAACAAGTCATACGTATCAATACATCCATTCAACAGGGTGAAATAATAATACCGCACCAACGTATTCATAATTGCGAAATACCTCTGAATGTTTAACAATCGCGAAAGGTGGTAAAGCTCTAACCACAATACTCAATAACACAACAAAACCAGTGACATTGAACTTTTCAGAACCTTTTCTTGTCGAGAGATTGAACCGTGACGAAATCCAAAACATTGACCTCCAAAATTTTGATGACTCTCCTAAACAATCTTTAGATTTTTCAAAAATTCGAACAGACCACTTAAATGAAGAAGAAAAATCCAACATAGTCTCACTTTGCAAAGAATACCAAGACATATTTTATTATGAAAATACTCCTTTAACATTCACCAGCCGGGTAAAACATCACATACGTACATCTGACGAAATACCGGTATACACGAAATCTTACCATTACCCGTTTATCCATAAAAAAGAAGTTGAGGAACAAATCGGGAAAATGCTCGACCAAAAAATCATTCGGCCAAGCAACTCTCCCTGGTCTTCACCCATTTGGGTGGTACCAAAAAAACAAGACGCTTCTGGTAAACAGAAGTGGAGAGTGGTGGTGGACTACCGCAAGCTAAACGAAAAGACCATTGATGACAAGTACCCCTTGCCAAACATAACCGATCTGTTGGACAAGTTGGGAAAGTGTCAGTATTTCACGACGTTAGACTTAGCTAGCGGATTCCATCAGATTGAAATGGAAGAGCAAGACATTGAGAAAACGGCCTTCAATACCGAACAAGGGCACTACGAGTACCTCCGAATGCCCTTTGGCCTCAAGAACGCGCCAGCCACATTCCAGCGCGTAATGGACAACATCCTTCGAGGTATACAAAATGAAAAATGTTTAGTGTACCTCGATGACATTATAATTTTTTCCACTTCGCTACAAGAACACATTGAAAGACTTGAATTGGTATTCAATAGATTGCGCGAATCTAATTTCAAAATTCAGTTGGATAAATCGGAGTTCCTACGGAAAGAGGTAGCCTACCTGGGACATGTTGTGACCCCTACAGAAGTTAAGCCGAACCCAGACAAGATCAAGGCTATAAAACACTTTCCAGCTCCCAAAACGACTAAGCAATTGAAAGGTTTCCTAGGTCTCTTAGGTTACTACCGACGATTCATAAATAATTTCGCCAAACTGACGAAACCTCTCACAAAGTGTTTAAAAAAAGGAACCAAAATTGAACATAACAAAGAATTCTTGGACTGTTTCGAAATATGTAAGAACTTATTGATAAACGATCCCATATTACAATATCCGGATTTTTCCAAACCTTTCAACCTTACGACGGACGCTAGTAATTACGCTCTTGGCGCTGTGCTTTCTCAAGGCCCAATTGGCCAAGATTTGCCAGTCGCATACGCATCACGAACTCTAAACGATTCCGAACAAAATTATTCGGTGATCGAGAAAGAGCTCCTGGCTATCGTCTGGGCGACTAAGTACTTCCGCCCCTATCTTTACGGACGTAAATTCAATATAGTAACAGACCACAAACCTTTGCAGTGGCTTTTTTCATTGAAAGATCCTAATTCGAAACTTTTACGTTGGCGAATAAAATTAGATGAATTTACCTACCAAATCATTTATAAAAAAGGCAAGTTGAATACCAATAGCGACGCACTATCGAGAATAGAAATAAACACAAGCGAAGTCAATTCGGTATCCAATCAAATCGAAGAAATTATTCAGAACATCCCTAACGACAGAAATGACCAACATGACGAAATAGACCAGTTCATCAGAAACATAGTAGCCCCTGGCCCATCAGGCAATAATGACATAGACAATATTCCAATGCAAGTACAACCAGATGAAGAAAATCAAAAAGTAGAAAGTGGAGAAGATGATAACGATGAAACGATACACTCGAATGCTGAACAAAATCCCATCGTTGCAATACCCATAGCACAATGTGCAGTGAATTTAGGCCAAAACCAAATTATTGCAAGTTCAGTACTTCATTCTCCCACAAAACCTAAAATTAACATCTTATTCGGGAAAAAGAAACGAATTCTGATTCAAATATCTCAAAACGATACGGAAAATGACATACTTAAATTTATTAAAGAGTACATTTCGCCAGGCGTGCAGTATCATATATATTTCGAAAACCCCGAACTATACGAACCATTCTCAATAACACTCCAAAAATATTTCAAATGGCCCTCAATCAAATTCAGACGATGCCTGACAAAACTATTAGATGTTACTAACAAAGACGACGCAAACGAAATCATTCAAAATCTTCACGAAGGAAAATCAAACCATCGCGGAGTTGATGAAACATTTGCAAGGGTCAAAGATAAATATTATTGGCCAAATATCAAAGAATCTATTCAAAATTATATCAATCAATGCATAACATGTCAACGCAGTAAATACGAACGCAATCCGATCAAAATGACACTCAATATAACCCCCACCGCAACAAGACCATTTGAAATTATTCATCTCGATACATTTACAATTGAAAATAAAAAATTCCTAACAATTCTAGACAGTTTCTCTAAATATGCACAAGCCTATCATGTGAACTCATTGACAGGCAGTGAAATAGCTGACAATTTAATCCAGTTCTTTTCACATCATGGTATACCAAAGAAAATAATTGTTGATAATGGAAGAGAGTTCAATAATTTCCTAATAGCCGAACTTCTGTCATTACATAAAATTGAAGTACACTTCGTCTCGCCGTACCACCCTCAATCTAACGGTATGATTGAGAGATTTCACTTCACGATTCTGGAACACATCCGTCTACTGAATACGCAAGGTTTCACAAAAACCCCAGCGAAGATGAAAATGTTATATGCCGTCCTTGCATACAATAATTCAATTCATTCAGTTACCAAAATGAAACCCGTAGACATTATAAGTGGCCACATCTCCACTGACGATCCATTCAATATCGATATTGATCGAAAATTACTGAATGATTACACCAATGATCACAAATAACGGTCAAAGCTCCTTTATTCTAAAATCAACGCAGATATCATCAATAGGAAAGAAAAAGTTGCGGAACGCGAAAATAAAAAACGCGATAGCCCTATAGTTTTTAAAACAAAACAGAAAGTGTATGTTAAATCACACATAAGAAAAAAGGAAGCTAATAAATTCATGAACCCTACGGCAATAAAGGAAGTTGACAGAAAAATGAAAACAGTTTCGACTGAAAATCAACCAAAAATTCATATGAACAACTTGAAACGTCCTCTTAAAAAGTATTCATCCAAGATTACCAAATAATTAGTTTTTCAGGATATGTGGAATTCTCGGACTCCAAGAAAAAGTCACCATTCAAAACTTAAAGAACAACGCAGGGCTTATTCCTCTCAAATTGGGAACAGCAAAAGTAGAAACTTATGCGCATTCTTTCATCCACTATTACGATTTGAATCCACTCGTAGAACAAACCAACAAACTAAAATTGCATTCTTACTCCCTGAAAACACTCGTGAAAAGCAATCTGAATTATTCATCAGACCTGTCAAACTACCTGAAAATACTACAGTTCTCAGAGGACATTGTATTTGAAGAACTATTCGAAATATTTCCCCAAACTCACAGAACTAAACGTGGCTTGATAAACAGAATAGGATCGATTTTCAAATCTATCACAGGGAACTTAGATTCTAATGATGGAGAAAGGTATGATCAGCTGATCACAGATTTACCACATAATCAGGAAAAACTAGCTACAAATATCAAAAGACAAAACTCACTCTCAATAGCACTAATTGAAAAATTCAACAGTACAATTCAGCAAGTAGAACACAACGAAAAACTTTTGGAATCAAAAATCACACAAATTGCCTCAATAGTCAAAGGTCAGGTATATCGAGAAAATTCAATGTTTATAAAGGATATCTTGAACCAAATTATCAGCATGTATGAAATAATAAATTCCATTTTACAAGATGTGGAGAATTCAATACAGTTTTCCAATTTGAATATCATTCATCCGAGTATAATTGAGACGAAATAATTATTTTATGAATTAGAAAACCTACGGAAATTACTCGATAGAAACCAACTACCAATTGAAGTCACATTCGAAAACACCTTATTATTTGAGAAAATCATGAAGGTTGAGAGCTACATATCAAATTGTAGAATAACTTTCATACTTTCCATCCCCATAACAAATCCTTCTAAATTCGAATATTACCACTTATTCTCCATTCCAATTCTCACTGGCAGTCAGTTTAAGGTAGTTATTCCTAAAAATAGATACCTAATAAAAGACGAAAAATATTACGCATTCTTGAGCAACCCTTGTGCAAAAATCAATCGTCAATTGCACATCTGTCCCCCAACCGACATTGGAAACTTAGCCGAAAGAACTCCTTGCGAAGTCCAGCTTCTCGACATCAAGAATACCTCTACATGCGAGAAAATTCCCATTCGACTGTCCCCGCCAGCCATCGAAAAATTAGGAGATACGAATAAATGGATCATCCTCCTGCCATCCCGAGAGACTCTCAAGCTGAAATGCCCAAATCAAGAGGAAAACACGAACTCTGCTCTATTAATCTAAAATATTTTCAGCTCTGCGGCGTTACCGTTTCTATCAAAAAGTAGCAACAAATTTATTATTTTGAATGAGATGTTATTTTTTATATTTTGTTACATTATCAGATCCTCCTTGAAGAGCTTATTTCGTTGATTTATTATACTTGGGGACTAGCGAGAATGTTTACAGAGATATAAGGTGTGAGAAATCGATATTTTTTGACGTGTAAAATTTGTTTTGCCAAAACTATTCAGGCTGTTTCAAAATTATGAGTTTTGCACCACCCTGTATTTGTTTTAATTGATAGCCAGTAGGCAATAAATGATTAGTGGAGTTATACTTTTATAAGTGACTTGGCAACATGGGATTTAGTTTTTATTATTCTATGATTTCATGATCTCAAAGTTAGTTGACTTGACATTGTTGTTTTATAGTGATAGACTGACAGATGATGTTCTCGTGTCAATAATGTCATTTACTTTTTTTCCTTTTTCATTCCAATGGGGATGGTGGTATTTTTGTACGGCTGTATTGTGTAGAAGCTATTTTTGGTTCCTTTCTATAAAATAAATATAAAATAAAATGATCCACGCATTTTATTCAACATGGTAGCAGAGCGTGGTTTATAAAAAGGAACAAGATTGTCAAGTGTATGGATGATGTCCGTGGATGTAAAATTTACATGAACAAGAAACCAAAGATTTGTGGTTTGAGAAACTGAAGAAGAAAGTTAAAATGGTCGAAAAGAAGGAGGATAATTTGCTAACAATTTTGATGGAAAAGACTGGTCGAAGTGGATATTCAGATTATTATTAGTATTGGAAAGTAAGAATGTGAAAAATGTTATAAATGATGCAATATGCCTACCAATGAAGATGAGAGAAGGAAATGAATGAAAAATGATGTAACAGCACGTTCGATAATTGTCCAAGCAGTTTCAAATGCACAATTGGAATTAATAATAAATGAAACTAAGGCTGCTGACATGATAAATAAGTTGAAATCAATTTATGAACCATCTTCCACGTCCCTGAAATTGATTGCAAAAAGGAAGCTGTTGGAGTTGAGAATGAGAGAAGATGATGACCCAAAAGAATTCCTGACACAATTTGAGAAACATGTCAATGATCTCAGGAATGCAGGTGAATCAGTCAAAGAAGAAGACCAGCTCAATTATTTGTTACTAGCACTTCCAGAGTCTTACAGTAATATATAGTGGACATAGTTGATGCATTGGCACCAAACCAACAAACAGTTGAGTATCTCAAATCCAAATTGTTGATAGATTACAAAAGAAACACTAGAAATAAAGATAGCTTTGAAAGTTATGCATATAATTCACATGCATCAAATAGCAGATATGAAGACCAAACAAACAGAAGGGAAAATGAACAGAAGATGAGAAAACGTTATAAATGTGGACGTTTAGGTCACATCACCTACCTTAATGTTTACTGTCTTATCTAGCTTCTTTATTTCAGTAAAATACCTATCATCATTTGTTATATGATCACTGCATCCACTATCAAGAAGCCATGTTATTTCATTTTCTTCTACCTTTTCTTCTTTCTGGGTCATCATTACAGTTGCATGAAATAAATTATGATCATTGTTCTCATTTCTTCTCACTTCCACAGAATTTCCACTTGCATTGGGATGACTTTGGTTCATTTCATATTGATATCTGCCTCTGTGGTTTCCTCTAGGATTCTGTCCACCTCTGTAACTTGTTCCTCCCTGGGGGTTGAGTCACCTACCAGGCGCGTCCCAGGTGGCGGATAGGGAACGGCCTGGGTCATCACGGCCTGGGCCAGCGATTGCCATAAGTAGGGTGCGGAGACCTAAAAATCTCCCAAATCCTTTGCAAAATCGTCGCCGCGGACCAGCTCACGACTCAAACCGTAAACCGCTTGTGATGCAACGACCCGTCGGTCACCTAGTGCCCGGCGGTACGTGTCACAAGGGGCACGGGAGCCCTGGCTTAACCGCCCGGACTGCGTGGTGAGGACACTTTAAATCCTCCCCAATCTCAAGGTATTGTGCGCGCCGAAGGGATGAGTGGCCGGGGGGTACCCGGTCAATAGCGACAAAACTCTGGAGACCTGGGGACCTCCAGTTTCAATACCCTTGCTCCTGCATGCGGGGATCTGCAGGAGTCGACCTTTTAGTTCCCTTGCTACTCGTGGGATTCACCATGGAAGAAAATAAAAAAGAAACCAAACAGCGGGACATCCCCGCCACCCAATCTAAAACGGAGCATGTCATCCGTTCACACAAGAAACCCTCATCCTCTCATGTGAGACCACCTCACAAAAATAGGACAGAGGGAGATAAAAAAGGAGAGAAAGAGACAAAGAGCAGACATGCTCCATCTACATCCTTCTCGTATCACTCAAGGAGACGGGAAGCACCCCGGAAGAGAGAACACAGAAATCCATCTCCACTACCCGAACTGGGACAACCCGGGGGTAGAGACGACCTGCAAGGACTCAGTGGGGCAGGAGTTAAGTGGTACCTGCGCTACCTCAGACAAGGGCTTGCACCTGAGGAAGCCAGGAAAAAAGCCGTGGAGCACAAGACTCAAGGGTTGGAACAAACAATCCAACCCGAAGATAAGAAGCGAAAGCGGGATGAGACAAACATCACCCCGCAAAAGCAAGAACCGAAGAGGAGGAAAGCGGGAAAAAGCACCGCTACCACCACGGGAGGCAGCTATGCAGCTGCCTTGAAAACAGAGAAGATTGCTATCCACCCTAAAGCGTTCCCTGAGACTACCCTCAGCACGGACGAACAAACCTTACTGGAGGAGGCAATAGTGGAAGAAATGTGCGCCGGATGGGAGCACAAGTTACAGTTCGGAGGCATCCATTTTCGTCCAGGTATGATACTGGTCGACTGTGAAACACCACAGTCAGCGGAATGGGTGCGAACAAAAGTTCCACAGCTGAAGAGCTGGAAGGGAGTGGAACTGATGGTGTGTGCGGGAGACGACATCCCAAAAGTACACACCATCACTATCTTTCTCCCTAGAAGTCAAAATATGACAGAAGACAAGCTTCTGAACTTAATAGAAGCTCAGAACGAAGAGCTGAGAACATCTCAGTGGAAGATAATCAGCCTTAAAGAAGAAGGTACGGGCCAAATCTTGAGGGCAGGGATAGACGATTTATCCTGCCAAAGGATCAAGGACAACGGGTTCACCATCCACTACAGGTTTGGGAAGATCCCCGTGCATGGCCTCAGGAAAAATGAGGAAAAAAAAGAGAAAGAAAAAGAAGGAAAAGTGGAGGAAGTGACTCCCAACACCCCTGAGGAAGATGTGGAGAGCACGGGAAGCCCTCACATCTCCATCCTCTGCAGCGGAGAAACAACATCCGAAGCAACCATGGAGGTTGAAGAAGTGGCAGAAGAGGACCGCACTCTTACTGGTGGGGACAGCCCCATCAAAAACCAAGAAGATGGCGGGCATTGACTTCGCCCAGGTGAACGTTCATCATGCCAAGGGAGCCTCGGCGGTGACCTCTAGAACGTTCACCAAGAACCAACTAGGGGTAGTGTTGATCCAAGAGCCTTGGGTCTACGAAAACCAGGTAAGAGGTCTAACCTGTCAGGACTCCAAGGTAATATACCACATTAGTGAGAATACACCTAAAACATGTATCATGGTGAGAAAAAACATTAATTATCTTTGTCTTTCAGAATTCATGACGAGAGACCTAGTCCCTATTCGAGCCTACCTCGAATGTAAGAAGAAACTTCAAGAAGTGGTAATAGCATCATGCTATATGGCAGGAGACGGGCCTGTACCGCCTCCAGAAGTCCATGGGTTAGCAGAGTACTGCCAGAGGAAGAAACTGCCACTACTCCTAGGATGTGACGCTAACGCTCACAACACGGTTTGGGGCAGTAGGGACACCAACCAGAGGGGTGAGCAATTATTAGAATTTATTTTTGAAAAGAACCTAATAGTGCATAATATAGGAAATACTCCAACGTTTGTAACAAGGGTAAGAGAAGAAGTATTAGACATTACGGTAAGTACTCCGATCCTAAAAGATCTAGTGAAAAACTGGAGGGTATCGAATGAACCGTCAATGTCTGATCATAGAGTAATCACTTTCAGATTAGAGACAGATCCTCCTGAGCCAATTCTCAGAAGGAATCCTTGAAAAACAAATTGGGAAAAATACAAAACCAATCTGAAAACAAATTTAGCACATATCCAGACCAGAAGGGCTAGACACCACCTAGAACTGGAAAATGCCCTTGAAGAAATGAACGGGGCAATACTCGATGCCTATGAATCGAGCTGCCCCGAACAAAGAAGCAAAAACTGTAGGGACGCACCTTGGTGGAATAGTAATCTGGCAAAACTAAGATCCGAAATACGAAAGCTCTTTAATAGAGCAAGAAGTAGCGGAGATTGGCAGAGTTACACCGAGAAACTAACCTTCTACAATAAAGAACTGAGAAAAGCGAAACGAAATAGCTTCAGGAAATTCTGTGAGGATATAGACTCAACACCCGCTGCAACAAGACTATTCAAAGTCATGGCAAAAAGCAGAGTCGATAACGCAATGGCACTAAAGAAGTCAGATGGTAGCTATACAGAAAGTGAGGAAGAAAGAGCGCAGCTTTTACTAGACACTCACTTCCCTGGGAACGAACCTCTTCTCATAGGGCACACTCCAGAACAGCATTGTAGACCTACCAGAGAAGCCATAGTAATGGCCAAACATATTTGCAGCAGTAGACGGATAAGATGGGCCATGAACACCTTCCAACCGTTCAAATCAGCAGGAGTTGATGGAATATTTCCTGCCCTGCTCCAGTACGCACAAGAAGAAATTCTACCACACATAGTGAGGATTAGTCGCAGCAGTCTTGAACTGGGATATATACCAGAAGTATGGAGGAGGGCTAGGGTCACCTTTATTCCTAAAGCTGGAAAAAGGGACACAATCCCACCCCAAATCACAACGACCAATCAGTCTCACATCGTTCGTCCTAAAGACGGTGGAGAAAGCAACTGATAACTACATCAGATCAGAAATCCTGGAGCGGGTGCCTCTGCACCCCCGACAGCATGCATACCAAACGGGTAAATCTACGGAAACCGCATTGGTACAATTAACAGATGAAATCCAGGATGCACTGGGAAGTAAAGAAACAGTAATATGTGCCTTTCTAGACATAGAAGGGGCTTTTGACAACACACCCCATGAAGCTGTCAGAAGAGCACTTGAAGACAGAGGAGTAGATAACACGACAACTAGATGGTTGTCGCAATTATTATCTACCAGAATAGCAGAGACTAAGATAGGACAAAACACTATCTCCATCTGCACAACTAGAGGATGTCCACAAGGGGGAGTGGCCTCCCCACTTATGTGGAGCCTAACAGTAGATCGACTCCTCTGCGGTTTGACCGAGATCGGTATATCGTGTCAAGGCTATGCAGATGACATAGTCATAATCGCGAGGGGAAAATTCGAAAGTACTCTTTGTGACATAGTTCAAAGAGGACTTGACTACACTAAAGAATGGTGTCAAGCTATGGGACTAAACGTCAACCCCACCAAGACTACCCTAGTTGCCTTTACAAGGAAAAGGAACATTAACCTCAAAACCATTGAGTTGGATGGAAAAATTATTGAATGGAAGACAGAGGTCAAATATCTAGGACTTATACTAGATGACAAACTTATCTGGAACAAGCACGAAAAGGAAGTAACCAACAAAGCCACGAGAGCCCTAATGGTGTGCAGAAACTTTGCAGGAAAGAACTGGGGATGTAACCCAAATACCCTGCGGTGGATGTACACGTCAATAGTGAGACCAATCATCACTTATGGGGCAGTGGTCTGGAGCAGCAGAACTAGGCTAACTAGTACAAGAGCTAATCTTTCGAAAATCCAAAGACTAGCCTGTGTATGCATAACAGGTGCAATGAGAACGTCACAACGGCCGCTATGGAGGTAATCCTAAGCCTTACCCCCCTTCATATAGAATTAGAGAATATAGCAATAAGGACAACATACAGAATGACTAGAAAGGGAACCACCAAAGGCAAATTTAGACCCCTCTCTGGTAACCATCAAACCTGGGACATGCCCCAAGACGAGATGACAAGAAAGTTTAGCTTCGTGAAAGAATTCAACAAGAATGAATGGGATAAAGAAACCATCGACAAACTCAGGAGAAGTGCCATTAAATGGTACACAGACGGATCCAGAACAACAGATGGTACTGGAATAGGAGTATATGGGCCTGGAACCAAATACTCAGAAAGTCTGGGCAAATTTCCGAGCATCTTCCAAGCGGAAATTTACGCCATCGGAAAATGCGTCCAGTTCAACATGGAAAGAAATCTTCGTCGACAAGAGATTATCATCATGTCAGACAGCCAAGCAGCCATTAATGCTCTGAACTCCCATGTAATCAACTCCAGAATGGTTTGGGAGTGTCTAGAAAAACTAAATGAACTAGGCAAGAATAATGCGGTTACCCTCCTATGGGTTCCAGGACACACTGGAGTGGAAGGTAATGAAATAGCAGATATACTCGCGAAAAAAGTGGCTGAAACACCATTTCTGGGACCTGAACCCTTTTGCGGAATAAGCACCAGTAGAATATTCCATGAACTTGAAAAAGAAGTACACAACAAAAGATCCCAGCACTGGATAGAATCACAAGGAATGAGGCAGGCCAAGATACTACTGGGGAACTATAACCAGAAGAGATCAAATGACTGCATTTGCATGAGCAAAAACAAGCTCAGAATACTAACAGGAATCCTAACAGGGCACTGCCGGTTGAAAGGACACCTTAGGAAACTCGGATTAGTGGAAGAAGAAGAATGCAGATTCTGCGAGGAAGAGGATGAAACCTCTATCCACATTCTCTCAGAATGCATCTCCTTGCAAAATCCGAGGTTACGATATCTCGGAGAACATCAAATAGAAGAGGGAGATCTACCTAACTTGAAGCCATCCGATATCCTGAACTTTCTGAAAGCCATAGGACTGGAGGGACAGCTTTAGTCGTTGAGACATCCTGAACGGCTAAGCAGCAGAAGGGGGCACAATAGATCTATATAGGTCGCAGTGTACAAGACCCCTATATCATAGAAATAGAAATAGTTCCTCCTCTATAGCTCTGTCCACCTCTATGACTGGGTCCACCTCTATTACTTTGTCCTCCTCTATATTGTCCTCTACTCTGGATTATACTTCTACAAAATGCTTGTATATATAGAACAAATGGATGTCCAAACAGCCTTCTTGAATGGAAAGATAAATTCTGAGGTCTATGTATATCAACCCCAAGGTTTTGTTAAAGATGAAAATAAAGTTTGTCATTTAAGAAAAGCGCTATATGGATGACGTGAGAGTCCGATAACTTGGTATGATTGTTTTGATAATTATATGGTCTCTCAAAAATTCGAGAATTCAAAATATGATAGTTGTTTATACACTAAAAAAGATAAGGAAAACCCTGTATACATTATTTTGTACGTTGACGACTTACTTTTGTGTAGCCCAAATATGAATATACTGGAAGAAATTAAAAAAAATTTAAACAAAACATTTAAAATGAAAGATTTTGGCAGAATAAAAAATTATCTAGGAATCGATATTGATTATGTAATAAAAAACAAATCTATGAGTTTGAATCAAACAAAATATTTTGAACTAATTGCAGAAAAATACAACATATTAGATAGTAAAAATCCTCGAACTCCAATAGAGATTAACTTGAAATTAAATCATGCAGAAATTTGCGACAAAAACATCCAATACAGAAATTTGATAGGTGCATTACTGTATATTAGTCAAGGAACTCGTCCTGATATCGCTTATGCTGTAAATTATCTGAGTGGTTTCCAAAATAGTTATTCAAGTACTCATTACAAGTATGCCCTCAGAATTTTAAAATACTTGTATTCTACAAAAAATTTGAAATTGAATTTTAATTCATCATGCAGTATTTCTATTGATTGCTATGTTGACGCCGATTGGGCAAGTGATACAATTGACCGTAAATCAAGAAGTGGAATTTTAGTCAGAGTTTTAGGTAACCCAGTTTTATGGATTTCACGAAAACAAAAAGTAGTTACCAGATCATCATGTCATGCGGAATATATTGCTTTAGCAGAAGCAACAGATGAAGTTATTTTCACGATTGGTATTGCAAAAGACTTGTCATTAAATATAAATGAACCCGTGGAAATATTTGAAGATAATTCATCAGCAAAACACTTAGAAAATAATGAAAATTTTTCCAAGAACAGTAAACACATAGATGTGGGATATCATTATGTACATGATTTTGTCAAGAAAGGCATTATAAAGGTTTCGAAAATTTCATCTGAAGATCAGTTGGCTGATGTATTAACAAAAGCTTTGAGTTTTGTAATAACTAAGTAATAAATAAATATTTTCTTATATTCAAAATAATTATTATGTTTTTTTGTGGGATTGTCACTTTTAAAAGAAAGGAGGTGTGTTGAAGTTATACTTTTATAAGTGACTTGGCAACATGGGATTTAGTTTTTATTATTCTATGATTTCATGATCTCAAAGTTAGTTGACTTGACATTGTTGTTTTATAGTGATAGACTGACAGATGATGTTATCGTGTCAATAATGTCATTTACTTTTTTCCTTTTTTATTCCAATGAGGATGGTGGTTTTTTTGTACGGCTGTATTGTGTAGAAGCTATTTTTGGTTCCTTTATATAAAATAAATATAAAATAAAATGATTCACGCATTTTATTCAACAGAAACATGCAATAATGAAAAGTTTGACTCACAGAATTCCCAAAGTCGAAAAATATCGATTTTTCCTACGACCACGTATGAAAACATCAATAATCACACTGTTTTGTTATTCAGAAAGTAGCTCATATCACCATGGTATTGTTCATTTGAAAGAAAAAGAGCACAAGTGTTGATATAAAAAATATCACAACGGTAGCCTGAATTGATAGAAATAATTAGGTATATTGTGAAGGTACTCACTGTCAATATAAACGTTCTCAAATCAAATTCATATTATTAATTGAAATTTCTGTCTCGTTTTGAATTACACCGAGAATTCTTTATCTATTAATTTGAATCCACTTTAAAACTGGAACCTATACTCTTTGCTGGAACTATTTCGATGTTGATGACAGCGGGTGAGATCATTCAAAAGATAACGGCTACTGTTTTATACGCGGCTTGCTGCTTGCATCAGTTTGATATCACAGTATCACCAAAGAGAAGATTCTTTGGTATCACAATTCACAGATGTTTGCAATGAGTCAAGTACGCACTAACTCGAGTAACTCGTACGCGCATGCGCACTACGTACTTCTATGGTTCTGTATTCCTGGTTGCGTGATTTGTTTTCCAAAGGTGAAAAAAACGAGTTAAAACATCCGTTTTTATATTTGAAAAACAAAAAAAACACTTTTTTTTTGACACGGCACATTTTAACAGCGCATTACTTATGTGGCAAATGTATGACTGATAGATCTTATTGCTTACGGTATCCAGGTTACTTATTTTGTAGGTCCGGGGGGGTTGAAAGTACTAAGCCATTGATTGGTCGTTTTTATTTTTGTCCATACATATGTGTTGTACCACGTGATCATAGTACCTACTTTTTTGCAGACCCCTCTGATACCAAGAAAATATTACATGATGCCGGACCTAGCCTTATAAGATCTATGGTATGACTGTAAACACGCAGATTGCGCCTATATGTAATATTTTTCGCCGGAGAGCTTCTCGGGGCATGACACCGACACATCCGATTGTTCAGAATCAGAAAAATGTAACTGAAAGCTGCTCTCTATCATTCATCTTACACAAGAGTTCATTAGTTTTTTGTTATGTACCTATATGTATTTTTTTCAGCGGAAATATATATTTTTATTTGTGATGATTTTTGTGTATTTCATTGTGAAAAAAAAACATGCTTGTTTTTTTTTCATTTACATCACTACGCCCTATAGGCTTCAGCCTATTCAGTCTAATGGTAAATCCGCCACTGTTATTCATTATATATCGAAGGTTCTGTGGAGAATACCTTTCGAAATAAATGCAAGGGAACTATGATTTCTATCTCACATGTTTGAATTACTACTCATAATTGATACGGGCGCCTCGAGTTTAACATTCGTTCAATTTGTGCTAACAATGAAATGTATTTGCTAGAATTAAAGCGTGAAGTGTGGATATTGATTTTCTGCGAGAGTTTAGTACAATATAACTTATTGTTAATCAGGTTGCTTAGAAATGAGACTTAGGAATCGTCTCGTATTCAAAGATGAAACATTAAATTGATTCATGAGAATTGAGTAATCCGTATTCCGTCTCCCTTTGGAGATAAGATTTGAAGCATAAATAATTCGAAAATCTTTTCTAAACTGCTTACACGTGACTGATATAAGAAATAATTGGATACCGTATCAACGGCCCACATACTCTAGTTTGGACCTTTCATGAGAATTGAATAGTGTAAGATTTATTCTTGTATTCATAAATTCTCTTGAGCTTCTTATTAGGAAGCCTAACGTTCGATTTCTGATGAAAAAGTAAATTTTTGGTCGAATACAACTTCTAGATCTTTCATTTCATGAACTCGATTGATTGCATTATTATTGATCTCAAAGAAGAAATCAAATGTGTTATTTTGCCTCGAAAAAGATGAGACATGACATTTTGATATACCGGGTGTAACACCCCCCTTATCTCCGTTAGTTTTGAATGTAATTGATTGAAATTTGAGATATGCCATGAATATAATAAGCGGCACTTTTTGACCTACTAATGATGTGTTTCTCACTTCCGGTATCGTGATACCAACTTTCGATTTTTGAATGGAACACCCTGTATATCATTACATTTCTGAAATCTGCATTATTTTCTGAATTCAATGGTACTACACAAATGACATTTCAATAGTCAAATTTTTTTATAATTCAATTTTTAGTTTTCCATTTAAGTGTGCCATGATGGTTCCGATTCATTTCAATTGACCCGTCTAATGCTAGAAAAATCGAAATCCGGTCGAAAATACTAAATTGCGTTTTTTATGAGCAAATGAAGTTCATCATAATCATTTTTGAGGTAAAACTAAATTTTTTCAAATGGAACCATATTGGTACCGTTGTACCATTTATTAGTACTATTAATGAGGAATTTACTCATACCAGGTGATAAAATGTGCGATGAATATAATCAGAATTACAGCTAAAAGAAAAGAAGAAAATACAAATTATTTTGTGCTAAGTAGTGTTGAGAAGCTATAAGGAGGCTTTGAAAACAATGAAATTATTCCTTCAAATTGTCAAATAAATAGTTGGGTTGTCAGTGTTTTTATTGTGTATTTGAAAAGTATTCACATTTGTTGTTATTTTTGTTCAAAATGTCGCACATTTATACAAGGGATGAAAAAGTGGACATGTTAATTATTTATGGGGAATGTAGAAAAAATGCCGTTGCGGCTATAAACCTTAATGCCGACCGATATCCTGATAGACAATGTCCAGCTAGAAATTATTTTTATCAAAAATCAATTCCGAAGAGAGCCTAACCATGATCCCGAAAAAAACATTATCATTGACGAAGGAACGGAAATCAATGATTTAGCTCGAATAGAAGTTGATAAGACTGTTTCTTTAAGGCAAATTGGGTTTGAATTGGAAATGAGAAACCAAACAGTAAGCCGAATCTTGCACAAACATAATTATAAATCTTTCAAATATCAATTGCACCAGCATCTGTACGAAAATGATCACAAACGTAGGATGGAATATTGCAATTGGATCTTGCAGAATAATGTGCAGCCAAACAATGCCTTTTTGGGAAATATTCTATTTTCGGACGAAGTTCACAAATATGGGATTCTATTTTCGGACGAAGTTCACAAATATGGGATTATTCAACAGACAAAATACACGGTATTGGTCACAAGAAAATCAAAATTTATTGCGGGAGGGTAACTTTCAAGTGCGGTTCGGTTTCAATGTTTGGATTGGAATACTCGGTCCTAGTATTTTCGACCGGATTTCGATTTTTGTAGTATTAGACGGGTCAATTGGAATAAATCGGAACCATCATGGCACAGTGAAATGTAAAACTAAAAATTAATTTATAAAAAATTTTGACGTTTGAAATATCTTTTGTGTGGTACCATTGAATTAAAAAAATTATGCAGATTTCAGAAATGTAATGATATACAGGGTGCTCCATTTAAAAATCGAAAGTTGGTATCACTTCCGGTATCGCCGGTATCATTTGTAGGTCAAAAAGTGCCGCTTATTATATTCATGACATATCTCAAATTTCAATCAATTACCTCCGAAACTAACGGAGATAAGGGGGGTGTACCATGATCCTGTTACACCCGGTATACTCACAGATGTAAAAGGTTGGTCAAGGTAGCCCTATTTTTGAAAATGAAACAGCAGGCCTCAAGAATATATAGGAGCTTCTAATTGTTGAGATATTATACTTTTTGAAAATATCTTTGCATGAATTCCTCCTTCTTGATATTGCGATTAAGAAAGGGTAGGGAGTGACATTATATATACTTAGGTCATGGATTAATAAATTAATTACAGTTACATCCTCGGTTATATCTATCACCATAGATTATTACAAACTTTTATAGCCTTTTTTGCACGATTGATCATTTTTGACTGTTTACTGTGACAGATTTTACTTCAGTAGGTGACATTTACTAGCAACTCGACGGTAAGTAATCCAACTCGCCGCGGTAAGTACTCCAACTCGACGGTAAGTAATTCACTTACCGTCGAGTTAAAGAATCTCTTAATTTTAATTTATTTTTATAATTTATAATGGTATCAATCGTGCAAAAAACGTTATAGGCATGCCGAACGTTAAGGGTATAAAACCCTTACCGTTCTCCATACTTAATATACTATTTATTTGATTACCCTTATCGCATCATTTCAGTTACCCAAAGAAGAATGCCATAGGATATGACAGAGTTTGACCAAGTGGAATAAAGATAAGTTAGTAATTCTCATGACATTCATATTCATAACAGGTTTGAGTTGCCTCAGTATAAATACAAAACTATAAAAAATTAACTAAGGACATGTTCTACATGGTTTGGTATGTGCTACGAAAGTTATTCGGGTCAAAGGTGAAAATTTGAGGTTTTTTGAATTTTTCTCGAAAAAGGGAAGTTATCTCAAAATAACCTAAGACCAAAGTTGTAAATCTTAAAATTCTCTACAAAAATAGTCCATGATATATACAGGGTTATTCAAATTCGACTCTCATCATTGGAATATCGAGAACGGTATAAGAGATACGAAGAACTTTGAATTGGGAAAAAGTTGCGGAATATAATGACTATTTTAATGGTAAAAATATCCACGCTAGCTCTTTTGGTTTTCAAAATATTCGAAAAAAAAACTGAATATTTAAATTATCTATTTTATTTTATTCTTGCTTTATTACTGGAGATACAAAAAAACTGAAAGCACTTCTTCGTTGCCACATTCTGCAATCTTCAAAATGGCATTCTTAGATTTCGACGGTTTTCTTGCGGCCATCATCAACTTTCATTTTTTAAATACGAAGATTTATATTTCTCAATTTTTTTCACCATGGACACTCAATTCTTTGACACTCAAAGTCATGGATGTGATGTATTCCCAAAACTCGGAAAAAGGGTAAACAATAAAACATTGCAATAACACGAAAAGTATATTCCCCCAAAACCCAACACCTATATCAGAATACAACGTATCAACTGAACTGGTTGCCTTTTCAGGCGGCCAAAATGCGCGCGCACTATATAAACGGTGGAGCGACTGAATGACTGAAAGATAGTTTTCATATTGGATATATTACACCACTCCCCCCTTTATATAGTACCTTATTACATAAACAATAAACAAATAAGTCAATCAAACTTAAAACGTTCAGGAACCTTTCTATTTCGTTTAGGACGATCCATTAGAACTTAAAACGTCCAGGAACCTTTCTATTTCGTTTAGGACGATCCATGGGAGAGATTGAATTCGATTCCTGATTATTATCAGGCACCACTTCGTTAGAGATCGGAATATTTTCCGAATTTCTATTTGAAACCATATGATTATCGGTACTAGAATCCGCTCCGCATGTGTTACCTAATAATTGTGACTTAACAATTTCAAAATTACTAGTACCGGGTGTCGTTGAGAAACTAGGTGATACATATTCTGGATTGTCGGAACATTTGTTGAAGTCATTATCGTTATTTCCCAATTCAATATCTGAAACCGCATTGTTTTCACGACTTGCTCGTACTTGATTGAAATGTCTTTTCCACAATGAATTTGTGTTACATACTTTGACAAAACAAACATTTGTTCCTACGAATCTAACAATTTCCGCCTTACACCAAGTTGGTTTACTTCCGCGGTAATCCCTCACATGCACAATCTGGCCTATCTTGAAATTAGTTTCTCGCCTCCCCTTGTAATACATTTTATTTGCTTCATTTGCCGCAACTAAATTATTTTGGATCTCTTTTTTACTTTTAACCGCCGTACTTTTTTCACCATTTGGGAGAATCAGATCTAAGCGAGTTTTGAGAGATCGACCTAAAAATAATTTAGCTGGGGTTTCTCCTGAAGAGCAATGAGGGGTATTGCGATAATGTAATAAGAACTTGGAGAGTGATAAATTAACATTTTTCAATTGATTTTCGGATATTTCCTCCAACAGAAATTGTTTTACCGTTTTTACAGAGTTTTCTGCAGCCCCGTTCGAAGCCGGGTTATATGCCGGTATCGTCATATGCTGTATACCGTTAACATTCATGAAATTAGTGAAATCATCCGAAACAAGCTGAGGGCCATTATCAGACACTAACATGGATGGTAGTCCGAAACGTCCGAACAATTCTCGTAATTTTTCAATCGTAGCATTCGAGGTTATCGTATTCATAGGAAAAACTTCCAACCATTTGGAAAATGCGTCGGTCACTACTAGATAATATTTGTTTTTCATAGGCCCCAGAAAATTTACATGAATTCGTTGCCATACTTCTTCTGGCACTGACCAGTTTTGCAATTTTGTTTTTTCCGGAGAACTACGGATTTTCTGACAATCGTTGCATTTTCCCACGACTTCTTCCACTTGCTTATTTAGTGATGGCCACCAGACATAGGACATCGCGAGCGATTTCATTTTAACTATGCCCAAATGACTACTATGCAATTCATTCAAAATGTTTTCACGCAAAGACGATGGGACAATCACCCGGTGACCCCATAAAAGAACATCATCTTCTACGTTGATTTCAAATCTTCTTCTGAAAAATGGTTTAATTTCTTCCGACGAGTCTACTGGCCATCCCTTTTTTACGAATTTAAGGATCTTGCTCAGAACTGGATCGTAACCGGTTTCGATCCTAATCTTTGTAATATCAATCGGCATTTCACTGGATAGTGATAAGTAATTTAAATTTATATTCGAATCTTCATAATTTTGCATTTCATCTTCGTGAAAGAATATTTTATCATCGCCCACTTTTCCATCATTGATAGGTAGACGTGAGAGAAAATCTGCTATATTCTCCGACGTGTTAACGTATTTTATAGTGAAATTGAAACACTCAAGAAGTAGGCGTACCTCTGCAAGCGGTTAGCGGCCATTATCGGTATACCATTTTTGGGGCCAAAAATACTCACTAATGGCCGATTATCGCTAAGCAAAATGAAATGACAACCATATAAATATTGGTGAAACCGTTTTACTCCGAAAACAATAGCTAACGCCTCCTTATCTAATTGTGAATAGCGTTTTTCTGATTCAGTGAGCGTGCGTGAAGCAAAACAGGCCGTTCAACTCCATCGTTACATTTTTGGGACAAAACTGCCCCTAATCCATAATTACTACTATCCACGGCCAAAATAAAATCCAGTGATGGGTCGAAATGGACCAGAAACGTATCAGAAATTAAAACCTTTTTTATTTTTTCAAAAGCGTCCTGGCATTGTTTATCCCAGATCCAAGCAACATCTTTTTTCAGCAACCGGTATAAAGGACCTACAATATTTGGCATATTAGGTATAAACCTGACATAATATGTTATCATTCCTAAAAAGGATTTCAATTGCGTCACCGTGGTTGGCACTGGAAGTCCGTTAATAGCTTGAAGCTTGTCTAATGATTTGTGTATGCCAAATTTATCTAAAACTAATCCCAAATATGAAACACTATCTGCAAAAAATTCACATTTCTCTTTTTTTATGGCCAATCCACAATCCTGTAATACCTGAAAAACTCTCTCCAAATTGTTAAGGTGATGCTCCCTGTTTTTCCCGGTGACAATAATATCGTCTAGGAAACATCCTACTCCTTCCATATTCAAAAATAATTGTTCCATAATGCGCTGGAACTGCGCAGGCGCACTGGAAACCCCGAAAGGTAATGAATTATAGGCAAACAACCCTTTGTGAGTTGAGATTGTTGTGAGTATACGTGAATCTGGATGTAGAGGTATTTGCTGATAAGCATGAGCCAAATCAATTTTCGAATATTGTTCCCCACCCCCTAATTTAGCTAATAAATCGTCTATCCTGGGTAGCGGATATTTATCGACCATCAGGTAGGGGTTTATCGAAATCTTATAGTCCCCGCAAAGTCGGACACTGTTGTCTTTTTTTAGTATTGGTACTATCGGCGTCCCCCATTCGCTGAATTCAACCGGGGAAATAATATTGTTTTTTAAAAGCCTGTCAATCTCCTCATCCACTTTACTTTTCAAAGCAAATGGAAGTGGTCGAGCTTTGCAAAATTTTGGCACTGCATTTGGATGTAACGTCAGCCTCACCGCAAATTTGTTGAAATGCCCAGGAGTGTCAGAAAACACCGTTCTGTATTTATTTGCGAAATAATCAATATGTGTTCGATTTCCCTCTAAATAACATATTTCCTTGAACTGCATGTTGAAAATACGAATGAAATTTCTTCCAAAATTCTACTGATTTCTTGTATTTCTGAAAAGTAACTTGAAAAGTTGCTGTACCTTCAGGATAAACTCTATCACCCGAAAAATCAATCAATGTTATGCTCGTGTCTGATAACGGAACATTTGTAAAATATTTTTCGAAAACCGCCGATGGTAAAATCGACGTCGCAGCGCCGGAATCTAATTCCATCTTCAAAGGAATATTATTCAAACAAACTTCTAAAATAATCGGCTTGTCTGATTCCTTGCGCAAACATAAGACCGGCGAAAAATCATCCTGTATGAAAGAATCAGATTCGCAAGAGTCATGAGCTAGAAGATTCAACCGCTGTCCTTGTTTGCACATGGAACTCAGATGTCCTTGAATTGAACATTTGTTGCATATGTACTCACGATACGGTTATTTATTCGCGTAGTGCTCCTTTCCACATCGAAAACACTTCATGTTAGCACTTTGGTTTCCTCTCCCTCCAGTGCCGTTCCTTCCTCCTGAAGTCCCCTGCTGAAAACCCGCTGCTGCTGCCGAAGCGCTGTAATTTTTAGAAGAGTGGAAACCTGTACGATTCCCACTGAAATACCCTCGCTGGCTTCGGCTACCGCTACGGCTACTCAGATTGATGTCCGCTTCCTGCGGCTCCTGCTTGATTTCAGCTTCATCACACTCCAATATACCCGCTAGCGATGTTTCTTCGATGATCGCCACGTTCACTGCTTCCAAAAACTTTGTCTCACTTTTTTCACCTAACAACCGATTCCGCACTTTGCCCGGGTTATATCCAGTTATGAACTTATCACACAATTTTGTGTCTAATGCAATACCAAAATCATGCATGCATTGAAAGTTTCTTCAATCTTGCAGACCACTCTTGTGCACTCTCCGACTTAGTTTTTGTAGCAGCATGAAAATTGAACCTCTCGACGAAAATAATACTTTTCTTTGTATAGTATTCGTCCAACTTTTTAACGATATCATTTAAACTCAGTTGGTCAGGTTGTTCTGGTACGCATACAGTTTGCAATAATGTGTAAGCATCTTGATGTAAACTGTTTAGTAGGACTGCACGTTTTGTTACCTCCAAATCGATTCCATTAGCGATGAAAAATTGTTGTAACCGTTTCCAATGCACTGACCACTCATTTATTTTCGGGTTGAATTCTAACACAATCCCCATAGCTGCCATCTTTACTTCAGAAGAAAAAAACGGTTGTTATTTTCATTGGCTTAGACGACACTGTTTTGCACTTTTTATCCTCGTCGCCAGAAATGTGATGTATTCCCAAAACTCGGAAAAAGGGTAAACAATAAAACATTGCAATAACACGAAAAGTATATTCCCCCAAAACCCAACACCTATATCAGAATACAACGTAGCAACTGAACTGGTTGCCTTTTCAGGCGGCCAAAATGCGCGCGCACTATATAAACGGTGGAGCGACTGAATGACTGAAAGATAGTTTTCATATTGGATATATTACAATGGACACTCAAAGAATTGAGTGTCCATGGTGTATATGTTACGGTTCTCGAGATTCCAATGATGAGCGTCGAATTTGAATACCATTGTATGCACTATACCTGTGACTACTTGGCGCATTTTTTCACCGTGGTTTCCCCTGTAGACCTACTGCACTAACTGTCAACAATTTTTGAATAATTCAAGAAAACAATACCCGCCAAGTTCTAGATATTACCTTATTATTGATATTGATTATTGCTATTGATTATTGAGTTGACTTTTCAATCAGATTCATACTCTTGAAAGTCTACTTCAACTTCAACTTCGATTTCGTCTTCTTTCTCTTCCTCTTGCTGGATGTTCATAAATTGTTCAAATGTGGCTGAGTCATTGGTCTCTTCATTGAAATCACAGGAATCTTCCTCTCTTGTACTCAACTGGACATTTGAGCAAGACTGACCAATTGCCAAGGTACACGTTGGAGAATACATCAACCCGACTTTTTAACAGCCACCTTTTTTGCAATTGCAAAAAATAGTGTTGATGTAAGCAGTTTTACTCGTTTCCAGAGTATTATCTATCAATTTCCAACCCCAGTCTTCTGGGTTCAGTTGATTGCCTAGCCATGTTTGAACTGATAGTACCTATACTCGATACAAGTGTTGAATAGCAGATGCCGATGTTAGAGGAAGACATGACAGTTGTACTTGTTTCTTGTTTCACGTATTCTACCTATTCTAGCTGGTAATTTCCTAACCTCTAGCTGTGTTATGATATCCTGAAGTTACTTTCTTCTCCCCTCATTCAGAGATATTTTTAATGATCAATCATTATGGGATATGTTGTAGATTGATTACGATTCTTTGAATGTTTACATATTTCCATATACCTAACCAAATAAATTATTAAATGTCAATATTGAGTGATTAGTGACAGTCATCAGGTGTTAATTGAAAACCGCTTCAGAATAACAGCTCAGAATACTAGGAATCAACATAAGTACCAATTATTATTTTATGGTCCCAAGCATACTCTAATCATATAAAATACCTGTTACTATTCCTCTACCAATCGCCATATCAACGAGAAAAAACTTCACATCCGCGAGAGATGTTTTTGTGAAAGTTCATATTTAGATGATAACATCAAATGGATTTCGTTCATGATGTCATGGATGGCACAACTGTTCGATGTAGAAAATACAAATATGAACAAAAAACCACAATATATTTGGAAAAAACGAAATAAGTATTTCGGCAACTGAGTTGTCATCTTTAGTGGAAACACCAATGAAACTCCAATAGTCGTATTCGCCGTATATTATTGAGCTAAGCTCAAGGCATAAGCTCGCTTAACAATACGAAATTGTATGCTCGTAAACTCAGCTTAATAGTATACGGCGAATATGACAGTAAGAATTTTTTGTGTCTGTTCATATAGTCAAAGTCAAAGTCAAAAATCACTTTATTGTCTGAAGAATGTTATTCTTATTGACAAAGTGGTAGGTTGAAGCACACAATTTTCAGCACATGAAGAACATTAAAGATTACAATACAAAATAAATATATAAATAAACTTACATTTCTAACATAACTCTTTAGTAAGTGTAATATATAGACAATAACAGGTCAATCTACACAAGCAATGGTAGAAAAACACATATACATAACACATGAAGACTCACAGATATTCATCAAAATATATATAAACTATGCAATATAAAAAATATGAACTCACATGAAAATAAACAAAACCAAAAATTTTCGGAAAAGAATTCTTCCAGCGAGTAGAAATCTTTCTCAAGTAGAATATTCCTTACGGAAGATTTGAACTTTTTTTTCTCTGTGATTTTTTTTATTTCTTTAGGTAAGTGATTGAACATTTTTTTTTCATTATATATAAAGGAATTTTTTATTTGTGTAGTTCTCGGGAGAGGTTAAGTTAAACTGAAGGCTTGTCTAGTGGTGTATTGTGCTCTAAACTTACTGTGAATAAGACATACTGTTTCCAATATGTAGATACAAGGTAGGGGTAAGATTTTTTTATCTACGAATAGAGGCTTACAAGAGTCCCGGGGTTTGACTTTACACATGTATCTAATCGCCCTTCTTGGCCAGGTCCCTACGAAGTTCCCAAGAGGTAGTTTTTACTGCGAAACATCCAGAGACAATTTTTTTTTCAGTATCTTTATATGATCCTCAAAATTCAAATTATCATCAATGTGTAAGCCGAGGAATTCAGTTGATCTCCTGCTGGTAATTTCTTGATTTCCTAAATGAAGTTCTGGCAAATGACATTTAAATGTGATGATGTTAGTTTTCGCTATGTTTGAGGATAGCATATTGGCATCACATCACGTTTTTATCTTGATAACATCATTTTCGATTTGTTGATGCAAAACCATGTCATTTTCGTTATGCCAAAGTATTGTAGTGTCATCTGCAAATTGAGTAAATTTTCCCGTGATATTTATTGAGGCTAGGTCATTAATATAAATTAAAAAGAGCATTGGGCCAAGCACAGATCCTTGTGGAACTCCCCATTCAATCTCTAATTTTTTTGATAATTTGTTCTGAAGAGAAACACTTCGATTCAGTCCCGATAAGTACGCCTCAAACCATTTCAGGACTGAGTTTCTGAAGCCATACCTTTCTAATTAATTCAGCAGGATTTTATGGTTGACACAGTCGAAGGCTTTAGTCAGATCACAAAAGACCGCTGCTGTTACATTAGCATCATTGAGATTGAAATATACATCTTGCAGTAGGTTAAAAGTAGCATCACATGTTCCTCTTGCTTTTTGGAATCCAAATTGACAAGAATTTATAACGTTGTGTTTTCTCAGAAAGTCCATCATTCTGGATTTAACCAATTTCTCAATCAGTTTAGAAAGGGTAGGAAGTAGAGAGATTGGTCTTAAGTTGGCAGGATTTTACATATCACCACCTTCATGTAACGGAATCACCACCGCATTCTTCAGACATGTTGGAAATAGTCCTGAAGAAAATGAATCATTGATAGTTTCCACCAGACACGTAAGAACAACTTCCGGCAGGTGAGAGAAAATTTTTATCGATAAATCATCGTAACCAGACGCATTTTTATTTTTTACTTCATAAATAGTACGTTTCAATTCGTAGATATCCGTTGGCATGAAAAAAAAAAGATTCCAATACTGCAATATCATTTAGATAATCCATAGGGTCAGTTGTGGGGTGGATTCCTTCAGATATTTTTTTTGCTATCGAACAATAGTATTCATTAATGTCGCCACAATCTAGATTAGTTTTCATAGGCACGGAGTACTTTTTCCCCCTCAATTCATTGATGATTTCCCAACTCTTTTTTTGCTTATTACCAGAATTATCTATCTTTTTTCTATAATACAGTTGCTTTGCAGCTCGCAGGATTCCTCTATAAGTTCTCCGGTACTTGTTGAAAAATGATATGAATGCTTCATTATTTATAGCATATTTTCTAATCCAATGTAAGCTTCTCATATTTTCAGCAGAAACTTTCAACCCCTTCGTTAATCAAGGTTTTTCTTGTTTACTTTTGGAAATGCAGAGTTGAAAATTTCGGACAACATCGAATGGAATTCAGTTAATGGGTCGTTGCTTTTCAAAGTGTTTTTCCAGTTATTTGCAGTACAAAGTTGTTTGAATGTATTGAAATTCCTCTTGCAATATATTCTACCTATTTTCTTTTCTTTACCATAAGATTCAAACTTAATTGGTACATGGCACAAAATAGCTTCATGGTCAGAAATACCAGAGTTGATTACATCACATTCATTAACATCCATATTAGAGCATACATAGTCAATAATTGAACTAGATAGTTTGAAATATCGCGTCGGGGAGTTCACATGCATTGCCAGATTGAAGCTGTATAGTAATTTCTCTAATGACTGAGTTAATTTTGATTTTTTATCGCCGAAATCAATATTGAAATCACCAGTAAGTATTACAGATACATTGTGGGGAATTTTCGATAATAATGATCCTAACCTTTCCAAAAATATTTTATCACTGCATAGTGGAGATCTGTACGAGCAGAAAACAAACAAATTGTAATTTCCACAATATATTCCCGAAATCTCGAACTCATTTTCAACCAACATACTACTAAAACTACTCAATTCAGTGAATTTAAATGTATCAATGAAATCTTTATGCATGAGTATCAAAGTGCCTCCATGTTTAGTATTCATTCTGCAGTATTTAGTGATCAAAATAAAGTTTTGTACTTGAAATAGTTCATCTATGTTTTACCAGTGCTCCGTTAACATCACTATGTTGGGAAAGTTATGGCTGTCCAGAAGTACGAACAGTTCATTAGCTTTATTTCTCGCTGATAAACTTCATTAACAGAGTAAGAATCAGAGTGGGAATTTGGGACCACATCAGAGTGTAGTCTTGAACTGGAAGGTTTCTCATTTGTTTCATATGTGTTTAAGTCACTCAACTCTATCATTTGTATCGATTTCAAGACCACATTATTACAATTTGGTATATACATGAAAAATATTTTTCAATCCACTACAATGTTTGAATTTACTCCCTTGATGTTTATTATCAACGAGAAATGATGTAGAATGATTTCTTGTATGTCGTGCAAATCGGTTGAGCGAAAACCGTATCTTATTTATGATAATATGATCCATTTCAGTGTTACACTCCAAGGTAATTATCAAGTTCGTAGTTTTATCTATATTTAATACATTTTTTAATGCAGTATTGACGTTTTTCTCCACGAAGTAGGATTTGAAAACGCCACATAAATAACATTTCAATATAAAAATTCTATATGCGGGTCACTGACTTGACGCACCTCAAAATAAAATCAAAACAGATATTGATACAGCTTACAAAAATTTCATTGAATCAGCAGAATCGGATATAAATTGTGATCCCAATAAGTTCTGGGCTTTTATCAATCAAAAAAAGGGAACAACCTCTATCTCTAATGTTATGTCCTACAATGATCAGTCACTGACCTCTCCTCAGGATATCGTAAATGGATTCGCTAATTACTTCAGTAAATCATTCATTCCATCTACCGATCACATTCAAGATGATGATGAGGTGCATCACACCTCTATCAACATTTCAAAATTTGAACAAGCTGATGTACTATGGGCTCTCAAGCAAATAAAACCTAAGAAAACTACAGGTCCTGATGAGATACCAGCATTTATCGTCAGAGATTGCGCGCAAGTTCTGGCATATCCACTTACGATATTATTTAACATCTGCATCAAGACCTGTTCAATTCCCTCCTCCTGGAAATCCTCAAAGGTATGCCCCGTATATAAAAAAGGTAACAAATCTGATGTAACTAACTTCCGACCTATAACAATAATTTGCAACTTTTCGAAAGTCTTGGAGATTCTACTACAACATAATTTGTACACTTTTGTAAGCAATAAACTGACTCCCTATCAACATGGATTTATGAAGGGGCGATCGACCATCACCAATCTCATCAATATTTCACAGTATGTCGCTGAAGCAATCGACAATCGCAGTCAAACTGATGTTATATATACAGATTTTTCAAAGGCATTCGATAGACTTGACCACGGAATGTTATTGAAAAAATTAGTTCATTTTGGACTTTCTGATTCTCTTTTGACCTTATTTTCTTCATATCTACATGACAGAAAACAATATGTCGTTGTCAATGGCTTCAAGTCCTTCGAATACTTTGCATCATCCGGTGTACCCCAAGGGTCTAACCTAGGTCCACTGCTATTCAATATATTCATAAATGATATTGTTGATGTCATTGATGTGAATTGTCTGCTATACGCTGACGATATGAAATTATACTGGAGCATTCATGAATTGAGTGATTGTGAGCGTCTTTCTAATAACCTGGAGAGAATTCAAAATTGGTGTCATCTTAATAATTTATCCCTGAATATTTCAAAATGCAATGTTATGTCTTTCACACTCAAATCAGAACCAATAATGTATAACTACGATATCGATGGCAAAACATTGGATAGGCCGAAAACATTCGTCGACCTAGGAGTGACTTTCGATCCTCAGTTCACATTTGTACCACATATTGACAACATAGTTTCTGCTGCGTTGAAAATGTATAGATTTATAGTTCGTACAAGTCGAGAATTTTCTGATATGACTACCTCCAAAACGCTATACTACTCGTTTGTCAGATCTAAGCTTGAATATGCTTCACTAATATGGAACCCTCACTATCAGTTACATATTGACAAAATAGAATCAGTTCAACGACGCATCCTGAAATTTTTAAGCTTCAAAATAGATGGCTCCTATCCACCGAGAGGTATTGCTCAAAGTGATCTTCTGGAGAGGCACAGGGTGAATGAGTTAAATAGTCGGCGTGAATGCAATTCAGTGATTTTTTTTATACAAAATAATCAATAATCGAATAGATTGTTCCGCTCTGGTAGAAAAACTTGATTTTCATGTTCCAAGAACTGCATCACGAGTAAACATCACTTTTTATCTCCCGGCAGCACGCACAAATATCCTTAAGTTCTCACCAGTAACCAATATGTTCTCGATTTATAACTCAAAATGCTCTCAAATAGATATATTTAACTGTTCAATGAGACTTATCAAGTCCGAATTTTTCAAATAATTCTATAGGCTACATGTATGATTCCGCAGAATTATGTTATTATTTTATTTTATGTAAATTGATTCCTGCCTACATTCCTGTTCTGTAGATGGGATTTATCCTGTAGAACAGTGTATATAAAATAAATAAATAAATAAATAAATAAATATGATCGCATCCTATCAGGATATGAAAAATGCATTGATGTGACGAAGAAGCTTCATCATCAGTGATGGATTCTGATTCGTCCGCTGCTCGATCCGCAGCTGTAAAATCGACTTTTGACTCAATCAGTAAAAAAAATGTCATGATAAAGAGTTATAAGAATACATTTCAAACAATTCGTGAATGAAAATTGATGATTTCTTTGCTAAATGAAAGAATTGTGAGTGGTTTGAACCTGCGTATATAAATCAGCGTGTTCCTTCATAGTCTTTTCTGAATCCTCTCCTCAACTACTAGCTATAATTGCATCGCTCTACGATCATAAAGTATTTTCAGGAATTGACTTTTTTCCTTGTATGAGTTAAAGAACCAGAACCTTGTCTTCATCATTGATAGTAAAATGAGCTATTCAAGCTTTTCGAATTAAAACGGTGAATTTAGATTTGTAACCCATCAAAAGGTTAGCAATCAATTCTTGATCGTCTGAGTTCCTAGACGTGAAAGTAATTTATGATGCGACATTTTTCCTTTTATGAGTTGAAGAACTATAACCTTGTTTTGATTATTGACATTCAAATGAGCTTTTCAAGCTATCCGAGTTAAAACGGTAAAATTAGATTTGTAACCCATCAAAATATTACCAATTCGAGATCATCTGAATTCCTGGACGTGATAGCCTGTCTTATCTAATTAATGTCTGTGTGATTAGAGTTAATGGTATGTGTATCTTTTTCGTACTTCATTCGAATATATATGTGCAATAGGTATAGTGGATTAGTGAACGGAGACCTATTGAATGACAAGCATGTGAGATTTTTCGATCAAATCCCGAGGGAATATTTTCCTTGTGGTTGTTCGAGAACTGAAGATAATTTTAATGCGAGTCTAATCTCGAAATATTGAGGCGATAAGAAAAAACGAGTCAGTAAATTAGTTGAATCACTACGAAAATGGTGGAGATTGTTCAATAAGTTTTTGTCACTGAGTCTCTCGCTCTTAAAAGACAACAATAATTTGATTATTCAACTGGATTCATCATTCTTCTGTGATGAGTTTTGAGAATGATTACCTACTAGAATTCCGTTGTATCATCAATTCTTTATTCGAATGAATACTCGAATGAATGTATCAATCAAATGATTTCAGATTTTGTTATGTTCTATTTTGTAAAAGAAAATTATTGAATGAATTTCTTTGAAATTCCCCATCTTTTGAATTTATGGACGATAGAAGTGTGAAAAAAGGAGACTAAAAATGAAAAGGGAAAAGTGGTCTTCAAGATTTTGATTCATTGGTTTATTTCAAAATAAAAAAGCCATTGAATTGGACGAAGTATCAAAATTGAAAGAAATACATATCTCGTATTTTCCAATTGAAATAATCAAATACAGTTTGAATGACTTGTATGAGAAAATAACTACTTTCCTGGAAAATACCACGCAGAGAATTGAATTATATTTGCTCGTAGTCCATGCAAGGATTCACACTGTGAATGCATATAGCAAATGTTTCTTTTTTTCTAAGACGTGGAAAATTCACATCGAGACAGGCACGATTGCCAACCTACAGACCGGTTTCGGGCTTATTGGCCCTCATCAGTTCAGGGTATTCAACCAAGTTGAGATACTGAAATCTCCAATCGAAGCGGTACCTGTCCCAATGTATGTATTTCTTTTACGCCTATTTCTACGCAGTGAGTTCCTGTATTCTGGAAAACAGATATTAGATATCAGCCAATTATAAATACTATTCAGATGGGTTGCCAGCAACACACAAACAAAAATGAACTTATCACTCCAAACAATCCATATGCGAAAAGATCAAAACATCAACATCAAGTACCACTCACTTCTTAATCCAGTGGTGAGGAAGATTGCTAAACTAACTGAAAAAACATATACTTACTCATGAATTGACGCAGATGGTTGAACCAATGAAGAATAACAAGCTACTTATATATGAAAAAAATACTGCGGTCTATATGTTCTAAATTTTTATCGAACATAATCATTCTACTCGTATGAGAGAGATATTTCCGTAGATTTATGGTTTTTCAATTGCATGCATACTTACATTCCTCAAATTACAATATCACTAAGTTAATTATTGTATGCATTGTGATATATACTCAGAACTGAATATTTATTTCAATTAACATATTGGACATTTGTTGCATAATTATTCGTATACTCCACAAACAACTATGTATATTACTTCAGTAGATGTAATCTATGTTTATTCATATATTTTCATAGTACTCGGGTAGGTACTGTTAGTATCATATGGCAATTGAATCCTGTCATAACAAGCAAACACAACTATTATCATATCGAAACGACGGACGTTTCTGTGAATCGTTTTGAATTCATTTATTCCTTATATACTTCCTATTTGACTTTTTCATCTTGTAGTTCTATCTCTCGATATAAGTCGGGTTCCGATATTACTGAATTTACTGATGACAGTCAGCAATTTCGGAACGAATTCAGGTCGAGTAAGCTACCACCAGTATAATTCAGTAATTTCAGAACGATCTACAGTACTGGTTGGGAATTTCGGAACTCAACAATAGTTAAACAATTATTGTAATGAATTTATTCAGTTCCTACTTTATATGAATTTATGGATGCACTGGATTTTTTCGTGATATTTTAAATAATAGTAAATTTTTCCAGAAACCGAACCTCTATTTTAATTTCGCCCAATAATTCGATGAATCCAAATGTAAGCTTCACATCAAAAATTAAAAAGGGTTTGATAGATCTGAGGGCAGAGTGAATAATTTTTTAAAATCGGTCAATCATCCTGTATTTCCTTTTCAAAGACGACTGTTAGAGTTAGAATAATTAGATATTGTGTATTCCTTACCTTTACCTACCATTGAAATTTATTTCCGCTCACCTATCAAACAGATAACCGATAAATATACTGAAATATATTGTAGATTGTAGGAGCGGTCGAGAGGGCTATGCAGCCTCATGAGCACCTCGAAGTCTGAGTTGTTTTGTCCTTAATCTATTCGAGGCCCAGAATTCCGAGATTTGGTTCAAATATTATCAGTTTCCTGAGAGCTGAGTTTCTGACATCGAAGGGCATTGAGACGGCCTCTTAAAAGAACTCAAGCCTTTCGCAAAAAAGTGCTGGGCATTCGCAAAGAAAAATGTTCTATGGTTTCAGCGGAGTTCTCGCGATAGCGACAACTATCACTCTCAGATTTGCTCATTTTTTTGAGGTGATACCTCAGAGGGCAGTTTCCAGAGAGGAGTCATACCAGTTTCAAGTATCCCTTGTCTAAATCACAAATCATACCAAATACAAATCACTATTTGAACTCTCCTTCACATCGATGCTCAAAAAGTTATAGGTCCATTCCAAACATAAAAGATATTGATATTTTTTCAACTACCTCTGCGAACAAACTCAAAAAAAACTTCGTCACATTGTCCTATTGATATGTTCGATATTTTTTATGAATATTTTTTATATTTCACAATATATGCGCAGGATTTCAGGATGTGATAGCTCGTCCAGAAATATGAAAAAAGTTCAACTCACCCTCTGAAATGCAACATTTTCGAGATAGGGTGTTGAAATTAAAAAATAAAGTGTTTTCGCAAATATTTCTGGAACCGTTTATCACACAGAAAACTGCTTCTGTAAGCATTTTCTACTCATAATAGGCTATGTTTTGTGTAGTATTTTTTTCTTCAAGTCATGATAGGTGAAGATTTTTCAAGGAGTTTTGAGCCGCCCATTCCAACCGCCAATGTTTTCTACACAAGAAAAGTACTACTGGTCTGAGCTCTGAAGTTGACCGTTTTCGAGATAAACCAACTTTTTATGTTGAAAAACGTGCGTAAATTCTTTGAAATGCTGCATGCATTGAAGCTAACGGCGGACATATCCAACAATTAATTCAACTGAGTATGATTTGTTATTTTTTTTTTAATTTTGCAATTATTGTGGAGTCAAAGCTGTTTTTTGTGCGATAAACGGTTCCAGAGATGATCTCAAAAAACGATTTTTTTTTCAATTCAAACACTCTGTATCTCGAAAATAGTGCATTTTAGATGGTTATTGATAAAAACTTTTTTCATATTTTTGGACATGCTATCACATCCTGAAACCGTGCGCATATATCATGAAACATCCTGTATATAAAATATTTCTAATGTAATTTACTCGAATAACAACATGAAATATCTAGCATAAATGTGGATACTGTTTCGGGGTTCATTCTGTTTGTATTCCTATTTGTGAAAATAAAATGAATGAAACTTGAAAAACTGCTTAATTTTTTTGGGTTAGACTCACTTGCTTTTTCGCTTGCCTTTGTTCTGGCACTTCATGCCAGTGGAATTTTATCTCCTTTGTTTTCCAGTGTCGGCAGTGTCGGGACTCTTCTATAAAATCCACAGAAGGTTTCTGGGCCAGAAAATTATGGATGAAGAAGACTTGAAACTTGAAGACATTTGTTTCTTCAGAACGATGTATGCCCGGCACATTTTGCATTGATGTACGGAATCATTCAGATTTGAGATATTCTGACAATTGCATGGATAGGAAGGATCGAGTAGCGTATTTAGATGGCTATCAGTAGGGGAGGAGGGGTCTAGTTGTCTCAAGTACTCGTTGTCACAAACCTTCAAACCCCATCTACCACTAACTTTTTCAATCAACTGCGTGCAGTACATCGAACCTCTACTGTTCATATGCTATCATAGGAAACATTAGTGCATTTGAGATTGTTGTTGAGAAGTGAAAGAAATTCAAGTGTAAAAGTATATCGTAAGTGAATTTTTGCTTTGATTTGAATCTTCATTCATCATGTCAAAGGAACTTCCAATGGATCATTCTGCCATTCAATTATATCTATGACGATGTGATATTTTAATATATATAAGTATTTCTAGGTAAGGTACATAATTTTTCCTGATATGGGAATATTAATCGCGGGATGACCATGGGTACACGTTGTCACATCATTATCAGTGCTACTTGTCTCTTATGACAACTAACCCCATTTAATAAGTATTTAATTTCCAGATCATGCCACGTACTAGGAAACGACTGACAGAACGGAGTAATACAAGTAAGGACATTATAGTTCGAGCTATTGAACAGGTCAGAACTGGCCAGTCTATCAGAAGCGTAGCTAAAGATTTCGATATAAATTATCGAACCTTAACTCGATATTACACGAAACTAACTAATGAATGTTTGATCCCAGTTCCAGTGTTTTTTGTAGGATACTTGAAAATTAGACAGGTATTCACTAGTGAACAAGAAGAAAAATTATCCGATTATTTAACAAAGATGGCAGATATATATTTTGGTCTAAGTCCTTTCGAAGTGAGAAAATTTGCCTTGGAATACGCAACTGCTCTCAATCGAAAAATCCCTACTTCTTGGAATACCAACAAAATGGCAGGTATCGATTGGTTTAAGGGGTTCATGAAGAGACATGCAACCCTCAGTGTCAGGAAGCCAGAGGCCACCAGCTTGGCTAGAGCATCAAGTTTCAACAGAGTTAATTTGTCAGCTTTTTTCAAGAATCCTACGACTGTACAAAGACCTGAACGTGTTGTCGCCAGAAGAGGTGTCAAGCAAATCGGATCAATTACTTCAGCAGAACGTGGATGCCTAGTTACCATGGCTATTGAAATATCTGCAATTGGTAATTCTATACCACCATTTTTTGTCTTCCCACGAGTCCATTATTGTGACCATTTCGTTTCAAGTGGATTTCGTTTCATGGATCGGCCAACTCATCTGGGTGGATGAATGAGGATACCTTTTACGAGTTTATGAATCACTTCGTCAAATATACGAAGTGCAGTAAAGAACATCACTTCTTCTTTTACTGGACAATCATGATTCGCATTTATCTATCAAGACTTTAGATTATTGCAAAAAAATGGAATTGTTATCTTATCGTTTCCGCCACACTGTTCTCATAAACTACAACCGCTAGATAGGAGTGTTTATGGGCAATTCAAACATTATGTGAATGTAGCATGTGATGACTGGATTAGGACCCATCCGGGCAAAACCATGACCATCTATGACATTCCTTCAATTGTTTCAGATCAAACATGTTCATTTTTTCCTACGACCTTGTATGAACACACAGTTTCGTTTTCTGGAAAGTAGCTCATATTACTCATTTTTTAATAGAGAACATAGGAACATGAATTGAAATTAAAAAAATCGCTTGCTCGCATCTTTATCAGATAGAAATAATTTCTCGGTAGGTGAGTATCCACTGTCATCATAAGCGTTTTTCACATCACATTCATATTTATTGGCGTTTTCGCCATTTTTCGGAGTATAAGCAGAATTCGTGAATAATTTCAATGATATACATAATACAATCTCTCAATTCACTTTTATGGGAGACACATCGAGACTGAAACTATTTCTATTACATGACAGATTATGTTGATAGCAGCGGAAATCATCATACACAATAACATGCTACTAATGAGTACAGCTTGCATCAGAGATGTTTGCACCTTCAACATTTTATGTCTCATCTGAAATGTAAAAGTTTTGGAGAAAATCATGTCTCACTCATGTGTTCAAAAAAGGATGTTGTAAGAAGAACGTACGAGCGATTTTGAATGGTATCATTTACAGAAGGCCATTTCTGATACCCCATCAAATCAGTTTTCTGAAGGCACCATACGAAAACTGATAGAAAGTTTTTATGTTGATAATTGCGTCACAAGTGTAGATAACGAGGAAGAACTACACCAATTCATCAGAGAGTCACAGAATGTAATGGCTGATGCTAGGTTCGATCTACGTGGATGGGAATATACCACTTTTTCCATCTATAGAGCTGTACACTTGGAGTTGGTGTCTTCTATATCAACAGAAGCTTTCCTAGAAGCGTTCAGGAGATTTATTACGCGAAGTGGTCGTCCTTCTAAAATGTACTCATTTGCTTCACTAAACTAGGAGAAGATATCTGAACATCACAAAACAGAAAGGATCACATGAAAATTCATCCCTCCTTTTGCAGCATGGTGGGGTGGATTCAACTGATCAAACAGCTTCTGAGAAAAGTTGTGAGTAAAGCATGTTTGACATTCGAAGAACTCTCCACTATTTTGTGCGACTGTGAATCCATTGTCAACTCTAGACCGTTGACTTACATTTCCGAAGATGACTCAGACCTAGCCACTTTAACCCCTCGATGTTCTTGAGAAATGTGACAGAATCAGGTGTTTTCGATATAGATGAGGTGGTTGCAATACACTTCAGAAAAGGGTGAGATATAGCCAGAAGATCAGAGAGGATTTAAGAAGAAGATTTTGTAAAGAATATTTAGGGCAGTTGATGATTGAAATAAAGAGAGATGTTAGTCGTGATCCTCATATTGGAGAGGTAGTTCTGATTGGAAACGATACTGACAAAAGGATGGATTGACCTCTTGCAAGAATAGAGGAATTGATTTCCGGGAAAGACGGCAAAATCAGGTTAGTATACGGCTGAGAAATTCTAATGGTGTTATTTTACGTACTATCCAAAGATTATATCCCTTGAAAATATATATATCGGATAGAAATCTCCTAAAAAGTTGCAGTCTCTTAAATAAAACTGAAAAGTATCTACAAGACAAGTGTGGAACTTCAATTGAAAATACACGCTTTAGGAGATATGGAAGGAAGTTAGTTCCTGTTTCGAGATTAAACCTATGACCATATATCACGGATATCTATCTTTCGTGGTCGGCATGTTGTTGAGAATCGCACTGTATTAGATCGAAAATTGTTCTTGTGCTATTATCAGTTTTTCGATAACTTGTCATTAATTTGTAAAAGAAATACATATTCCTACCAAGTCTGCTTATTGATAAATTATATCACTGGGTAGGTGTTATAATTCCCCACACACAAACAAAATTGCGACACCATTCAGACATGAACAGAACAGTTCTCGAGGTAGGTAGGTACGCAATGGGTTGCAAGGTGGGATTTTTATAGTTTTAATGAATTACTATCATTGGGATTTTTAAGGACCACTCAAGTGTTCACTTACTAGAACTAGATTGTCTTCTCGTCCCAAGCTAGCTGGTATACTCATGAGATAATATTTTTTATTACCATAACTTATCAGTAAACTCATAGGAAAGGATTACTAACTCACCATAAGCTAACTATTAATTCAAGGTGAGCTAGTCAATAACTTACTGGCAAATATTACAACTCACTTATGGGTGATTTACCAGTCGACGGCTGGCTGGTGACCACAGTTCCTTTATTGAATTACTATTGATGGCGAGTGATTTATTTAACAACCTAATTTTGCTCGTGGTTGGTTAGTTGAATAATAAGTTTTTCTTTATCATTATTAAATATTCGCTGTAGGAGATATTCCTGGCTGCGATATATTTGTGTAGGCATGTGGTTTCAAATGTCAATAAAATTGTTTTTGCGAATGAAAATAATTATTAATAATTGTCGGAAAAGTTTTCAGTCATCACTAAAAATATGGGAATATACAGTGATATCGCATAGAATCCACCTCAAATAAGAGAACGCTCAAGTAACATCACTGAAATCATTTCCCGCGAAATAAAATATTTATGCTCATAGGACAAATAGTGTACAGTGTGTCCCATTTTCGGCACTTCTGCACAATATCTCAGTTGTCTTCGAGGATAGAGAGTTGCGGTTTTCACATTACTACCCTACTTTTTCGTGCAACATACATTGCCGAAATCAGAACTATCGTATCACTGCCTGTTTTTGAATTGAAAATATTGCATTTTGGGACCACCCCTGTATCTCAGCTATCTCCCAACTTATAGTGAAAGTGAAAACTGTAGCTTATACACCCTTTTACGTAGAATTCAGTGGCGTAGTCATATTTTTGGAATGAGCTATCATCATCGAGATATAACCAAAAGTTATGTTTTTTCAAATGAAACAGCCTGATGTATATTATTCAATATTTGACACAAAAATGCTTTGCGCTCCTCAAAAATTCATCAAACTTTACGATATTCCGAGTATTAGCTCTGTATTCAGATAATCTTCAGTTGTCATAGCTATTATAGTCATGACAAATATTACCATTAAAATAGACAATTTGGCGCAATAATCAATTACCAATTTCATTAATATAAAGATAGAATGAAAATTATTCGTTAAGAATTATTATTTGTAATGAGTATAGCTAATTCATTGATTTGTCAAATAAATTGGTTACTCATGTTGAATTATGATTTCAAACGAATAATTTCAATTCTACCCTATATAAATGGAAAAGGTCATTGATTATTGCGCCGAAATATCTAATTAAAAACTAATATTTCTCCTGATTATATAGTTATAAAATCGAATAATACACAACAAGTGTGGAAAGTGACATTTTTCACACGAGTATTAGTTTAGCACGAGCCGCGTAGCGGTGAGTGCGGAAACGTATCGAGTGAAGGAAATGCACTTTCCAATGAGTTTTGTACACTCTTTTTCCTACGACTCCGAATACTTTCATTTCGCGGGAAGTCTTGTCAAAAATGTAACTTGAGCGTTCTCTATAATTTCAGGTGGTTTTGATTCGATATCAAGTACTGTTTATTTCCATATTCAAGATGATATTTGAATACTTCTGTGACAATTCCTCATTATGTGAATTATTGATTGATTGAGTTAGTTCAGTTTGGACAAATTTTATTGATATTGACACCAGCGTACATAAACAAATTTGACACCATACGCCTGCTAGCGCCAGTAATCACGCAACCAGGAATACAGAACCATGGAAGTATGTAGTGCGCAAGCGCGTACGATTTAGTGCGTTCTTGACTCCTTGAGTCCTTGCAAACATCTGTGATACCAAAGAATCTTCTCTTTGGTTTGGTGATACTGTGATATGAAACTGATGCAAGCATCAAACCGCGCATAAAACTGCTGTAGCCGTATTCTTTTGAATGATCTCACCCGCTGTCATCAACATCGAAATAGTTCCAGCAAAGAGTATAGGTTCCAGTTTTAAAGTGAATTCAGAGGTTATGTATCAGACACATTGAAATCAATAGATACAGAATTATCGGTATGATTCAAAACGAGACAGAAATTTCAATAAATAATAAGAATTTGATTTGAGAACGCCTATATTGACAGTGAGTACCTTCACAATATACCTAATTATTTCTATCAATTCAGGCGACCGTTGTGATATTTTTCATATCAACAGTAGTGCTTTTTTCTTTCAAATAAACTATACCATGGTGATATGAATAACATACACGGTGTTTCATAAAAAACAAAACTTTGGGTTACATCTGATTAATGACAACTAGTTTCGAGAATCTGACTACGCCACTGGATTATACGTAAAAATATGTATGAAAGGCCCGTTTCTAGTTCTATCATGATTTGAAAAATAGCTGAGATACAGGGGGGGTCATAATACACTATTCTGAAATTCAATTTTGAATTGCATATTTATTAGGTTTATAGAGGAACGATAATAAAGGACCCCGCACCGCATCAATGAGAATTTGGCTTTCGATCGATTTGCTCTATTTTTTTATATATATAATAAAGATCTAAAGTCTTCACTGAAACGGTCTCAATTGAATAGTTTCAATTTTACAGGGCACTAACATTCACTTCTTCAAAATTTCAAAAGGCTATTGTGAAGATTATTCGAGAAATATAGGGTGAGTCCAAAGATAGCAAGTTTTGTAGTAGTTTCCGAAGAATTGCGCGTTGGTTTTATTGATTTTAAGATAGGTACAGGATGTCCCCTACCTAGAGATTTAACTGTAGGAGTTGGCAAAAAACATTGCATATAAAAGTTGTAGGGTTCGATCGGTACTATAAGTTGGCAGTTGACAGTATGAATAAATATATATTTTGCTGATATTCCCTTAGGCTATTTATCACTTATTCCAAATCCAATATTGAATAAGGTTATCTACCAATACAATTAGATTTACTTGGATACAATAGAATGCGAGATAGAATGCCATGGAAACCATGAACACCTCAATAGTCACTGAAAATCAGAGGAAGAAAATACGATATCTACATCAAATTGAAACAAAAACCATATTCTGTCAATATAAATATTGCTTATCTTGATTCAATAGTATTGGTCAATAATATAATAATCTTATCTCGAGGTTCTTCCAATATCAGCCTTCTTCTAATTCATTTATCATTCGGAATATTCTTCAGTTCAAATAAAAATTCAAAATGTGAATTGTTCTCGAGAATTGTCGCGTGTTAAAAAAACCTTTGCACACTATCCTCATTTAGTATAGATAAAATTCGATGTTCTGCGTGATATTTTTCAGTAAAGTATATTTTTGAACGTCTTAGATATTTATTGGTGAATTGTTGATGGTTTTATCATTTTCTTTTTCTGTTAGAATTAATGTCGAATAGTACGTGTTTATGAAAATGCATCAATAGAAGGAGCGTCAAGCATAACTACTTCGAAAAAATGAATAGCGAAAGACACTATACTCAGATCGACCATGTATATTGAAGATAATATGTTGAGTTTTATCGTGAACTATAAAGTTTTTCACCGAGTTGTCCGTCATAGTATATCAATAATAAGGTCAGTCTGATTCAGGAGATGCTAATATCAAGAGTTGGAATTGATTTCCTACGATATATCTAAAAATAAATGATATATCACAGCCCAATTTCTCGGAAATCACCACAAAACTCACTATCTTTGGACTCACCCTGTAAATTGTGGTTACGTTCAAGCGCCAACTCAATTGCAAAGCAACCCTCGTCTAAGACTTGTATGAGTTAGGGAGCCGGTCTGTTTAACCTAAAATACGATATATATATATATATATATATTACCATCTCTAATAAGAATATGCAGCGCTGAAATAGCAGCAATTCATAAGGCTATTATCGTATGTTTACAAAAGAATATTGAAAAATATATAATATTTATAGATTCCCTTAATAGTGCAATAAAAAAAATATCAGGGAATCACATTCAAGCGTCGAGTGATTATGTTTGTCTAACTACCAAGTCATTCATAGTATAGAAGCTAATCAATCCGGAATGGAGTACAAGCTTGCCTAGATCTCTGGACATATACAGGAATTGAAGGAAGGCAAACATCGGGCGTTCCCTTAACATTTCTCTAAATATAAGACTGAAACATAAATTAATACCAATGTTCGAAACGAAAATAAAAAAAACGCAATAATGAAAAACATTCGCTATAAACCAAGGGCGCTGGTACATAAAAATTCAGAACAATTTCCCCATAAAGCCTTGGTATTATTATTACTCATATGCATATGGGTAGAAGACATATTACAACTATTATCCGAATGAGAACAGGACATTGTTTGACAGCTCCACATCTATACCGTATGAAATAAGAAGGAAGACCCCTATTGTAAATGTGGACAAGTTGAAGATCTAGAACATATTTTTTTCCAATGTCCCATTATCTTGATACCTATAATGTAGACCTTTATAAAGAAATTAGAAGAATTGGAATTCCTATTCCAATGAATATGATAACAGTTCTAACCTATATAAACAAGAAAATTATGCTATTACTCATAAAACTACAATAAAATTGATTTATAACATTTGCCATTTTTTTTCCAGACCTCCTATATCTTTATACTCCTGGCACTATCTCAGTTGCTACTTAACCAAGTAAAACATTTTATATACTCCTATTAAATCATATATTCATTGTTCTACTGCTTTCGACCAGGAAAAAACAGACCAATTCTCATTGAATTCCATTGCATGAACAATAAAAATGAAGTAATGAATGCAGCACATAAATTGAAAAATACAAATATATTTATCAGTCACGATTTAGCTGAAGAAGATTTACAAAATAGCAAACTTTTATGGGAATATAAGAAACTTGCCAAAAGACATAACATAGATACTAAGAGTACCAAAGGTAAACTTATCGCAAACGACGTACAATACACCGTGGAAGAGATTAAACTGGATCCACTGCGTATAACGACCGATATTGAGGGTGAAAAGAATCCAGGAAATTCCACAGACGAAAGAATTACCAGACAGAAGGGTAAAAGAGGGAGAGAAGAACCAACCGCTGGATACCAAGCCAAGAAGAAGAATAATTTAGGAAAATAAATAGAACCCTAAAATTTCGAACATTTTAGTGAACAAATTATTTTTAGTTAATTTTTTATATACATAAAATACTAACATAGATTAGGTGAGTTCACTCTCTAGAACTATTTTATTAATGAATTATTTAAAAAGTACACCCTAGGGTTAGGTATACTTCATTCTTAGTTATAATCGAAAATTGAATATTATTGATGGAGTTTTGATTCACTTAGTCTCTTCATATTGTTTCTTATAGTGCTCTCCATATCACGTATTAAAAATGGAAAAATACGTAACAAACTTCGAAACCAAAACAATAAAAACAGAAATTTTATCTAACTTTGAAGAATGTAATGAGGTTTTGAAAGTAAATAGCGAAAATATCAATTTCAAAATTGTTCATAACAATATAAGAAGCATACAGAAAAACTTCGATGCATTCTTGGGTTATTTGAAACAGCTCACCTACGAACCAGATGTCATTGTTTTTACTGAAACTAGGCAAATAGGTGATGCAAATCTTTATAGTATTAGTGGATATGACAAAATATATAATGAGGGACTGTACAACCAAAATGATGGTACAGTCATGTTCATCAAAACAGAACTGGATTATAACTACGAAATAATTGATTTTAACCAAAAACACAAACTCATCTTCACCAAAATCAATTTTCATAATAAAAAAATCAGTATTCTTGCTATGTATAAGAATCCACCTTACTGCACTCTAGAATTCACAAACTCGCTAAAAAACTTTCTCAGGAACTGCGTAGGTGCTGATTATTTTGTTTTTCTAGGCGATATCAATATAGACATCTTAGATGAAAACTCTGACGTTCCTACTATCGAATATTTAAATACTATGAGTGAATCAAAATTCATCTCGCTGATAAATGACTACACAAGAGTAACTCAGAACTCAAAATCTTGCCTAGATCACATATTTATCAGAACCAAAACAAACATTGAACTACTTTTACCCATTATAATAAAAACCAATCTCACTGACCATTATTGTACTTTTTTACAAATAATAATCGAAAATAATACAATTATGGCCAATGAAACGAAAAAAAATATTAAAACTGTTGATTACTCCAAATTGAAAACACAACTTGGACATGTAGACTGGACAGAAATATATCAAATACCAAACCCAGTAAAAGCAACAAAAGAATTCATAAAAATATTGAATAATAAAATTATTAGCTGTACAAATACCCTGAAACTGAGACATAGAAAAAGAAAATGCTGGATAACTAATGGGATAATCAAATCTATCAATACTAGAGACAAAATGTATCAAGAAATTATTCAAAACCCAAATAATGATGTACTGAGAGAAAACTATAAATGCTATAGGAACAAACTTAATGATCTCCTAAGAAAAACAAAATCAAATTATTACAGAGCCAAAATTGAGAGAAATCAAACAAATAACACCAAATTATGGGAGACCGTAGGAGAAATTTGTGGGAAAAAGCGTAACACAACTGACATAAAACTTATAAATATTGCAGGGCGAAAAACGAGTGATATGCATGAAATTGTTGAAGCTTTCAATGAACACTACATTAATATCGGGGAAAAATTAGCAAAAAAAATTGTCAAAAATCCTCATTACAATAGCCCAAAACAAAACAAAAACTATCAGGAGTCCATGTTTCTATTTCCTACAAATGCGAAAGAAGTAAAGATGCTCATACAATCACTTAAAAACAAAAAAGCAGTTGGAATAGATGGAATCAAAGCTGAACTCATGAAGCATATCTCACCAAATATCTTAGAGCCTTTAACGTATCTAATAAATCGGTTTCTATCTGAAGGAATTTTCCCATCAGAATTAAAAACATCGACAATTCTTCCAATTTTCAAAAATGGAGATAGAGATGAAATAATCAATTACAGACCTATATCATTATTAACAACATTATCAAAGCTCGTTGAAAAAGTAATTAAATCTCGATTATCAGACTATCTAAAAAAATATAACATCCTCTCAGACAGACAGTATGGATTCCGAGAAGGAATCTCAACGCAAGATGCAATCTTGGACTTGACAACAGAAATGTATAATGCACTAGATAACAATAAAGTTGCTCTCTGTGTCTTCATTGATCTCTCTAAAGCTTTTGACACTGTTAGTCATCCACTCCTACTAAAATCACTCGAAAATATCGGCATAAGAGGAACCGCATTAAAAATGTTTAGTAGCTATTTGGAAGATAGACATCAATGCGTTAAAATCGGGGACTTCAATAGTGACTTTAAAAAAATAGAATACGGTGTACCGCAAGGCACTATTTTGGGACCGATATTATTCAATATATATTTGAATGATTTGCTCCTGATACCAACCACGGGAAAAATTTTCGCATATGCCGATGACACTGCCATCTTCTATGAGCACACATCATGGACCGACCTGAAAGCAAAAGTGGAACACGATCTCTTGAGTATTAAAGAATGGTTCGCACATAAACTTCTAACCATCAATTTTGAAAAAACTCATTACTTACCAATATATATAAATAGTAGAAACTCCCCCCCATCGGAAAATTTGAATATTGCTAACCTTTTCGAAATAAAACCGGTCCCTCATATGAAGTACTTGGGAATTTACATAGACTCTAATTTAAAATGGAATATACATATTAACCACGTAGTCAAAAAACTTCAATATTTGATCTATAGATTTATAACACTGAGAACTCTACTTGACGAAAAAACTTTAAGAACACTATATTTTGCCCTTATACAGTCGCATATATCCTATGGAATTCTAGCATGGGGGTCGGCAGGCAAAACAATCATGAACAAAATACTAATAACTCAAAAGCGTTTTTTAAAAATCATATACAACAAAAAAAGAACCTATCCGTCGGATGATCTTTACCAACAAACAGAAATATTAGACCCAATACAACTCTTCTTCCACTATAGCAACATCAGGCTACATAAGAATAAGCACATATTACATAGAATAGATCATAAACATCATACTAGAAGTAGAGAACACAAATTCAAAACACCATTCATGAATAAAAGTATTGGACAAAAAAGTTACAGATATCAGAGCTTGAAACTATATAACAACCTACCGGATATCTTGAAAGACATCAAAAACATAAATGCATTCAAAAAACAACTGAAAAGATATATCATCTCTATACCCCGTGCTGAGATGCATACTCTATTTTATACATAAGTGCACTCACTCCTACTTCTTATGAAAGTACGTAAAATAATAGAGTGTATATTTAAATGCCTAAGCATACGTGTGAGGTATGCGCATATATATAGGTATTACCATAATTACTTCCCTCATTTATTAGAAAAATATTGAAATCGAATTAAATCATATTATAACTATTGTCTGTTAGTTTAAGGATTATACTATTGTTCTTTGTTCTTTATTACAGTTGCGTTTTCAAATTGTATTTCATTTTTAAATTATTGTATTTTTTAAATAATTGTATTTTTTAAATTATTTATTATACTTAGATATGTCTGTCACATACAAGCGATGCTTAAGTGATGTATCACGTTTATTTCTCAACTTTTCAATTACTTGTAACTACTTTACCTTATTTATATGTCATATTGAAATAAACGCTTTTATTATTATTATTATTAATAGTATCTACAAACAGTATAAACAACGTGATTTATGATAAATCACAAATCTATAACTCAGTCGAGTTCCGAAATTCCCAACCAGTAGGTTTTACTTTAGATCGTTCTAGAATTACTGAATTATACTGGAAGTAGCTTACTAAACCTGAATTCGTTCCGAAAATGCTGACTGTCATCAGTAAATTCAGTAAAATCGGAACGCGACGAAAAGATACGAATATCAAGGTGGCTGTGTGCATCTGTACATGCGGGTTGACCGAAAATAAAAAGTCCATTAGTGACATTAGTGTTATTGAGAAGAGTAATGTCACTTGAATAATTTTGACGTTTTCTAATTAAATTGAGTGAAATCATTCCCCGATGAGTGGAGTGTTTTGTTGACCTACAAGGTAGTCAACAAAAAAATCATTTCTCCTTTGGCATGGAAACATATATTCTTCACATATTTCATCAATGCCTGATATCCGATACGTTCAATATTGAATACTATTGAAATATTGATATTTTTTTATCACGCTGAATTCGTCAATAATTCACAAAACCCATGTTTTGACGCCCTTCTAGCGCCGCATCTTATCTCGTGATACGATCAAGTTGGGACAATGGGGACTTTCATTCAGAATCGTTCCACCTACAATATAACAAAAATCTAGTCGTCGTTTTGGGCGATCAGGCACTGGTTCGTTGGACCTTTTTTTCGAGCTGACACATATTTGTAACGCTTAACAAGACTATCTCCGGGATAAGGTTATTAATCACTAGCAGCTGATAAGTTCAGACATTTGACCACATTCATTCTAGTGCTCTAGTTGACGGTCTTGATATGATACCGAGGAGAAATTTATCTTATCAGCATTTTTTTGTTGGAATGTATTATACCGAGAAATTTGAATATATATCACTGTTTGTAGACTTCGATACTGATGATATCCAATATTTAAAGACCTGATTAATTTGAAGAAAAAATAGTTATGTCATTGACTCCTCTTACTATGAATTCTGATTGGAATCATATCAAATTTCTACATATAGGAAAATGAGTACCTATAATCCTAATACTAAAACACGATCAGAAGAAATAACGATGGAAACTTCTTCGGAAATGTTTTTCAATGGTTTCCAATATTAGACGTGAAATATGATTAGGAAACCTGTTGGAGGTCCTTTTCAGTAATTTCAGTCGCACCGCATTGGTTTTCGATGTATTTGCTAAATTTTTCTATATCCGGAGCAATGGCGGATCATTCAAAACTAGAAATGTTGCCTTAGACATGGACGATTGTAAGATGCATCTTTTTGCCGATTTTGCTGATTATGCAATCGTGTACGAATCTGATATATACTTATGTTGACAGGGCTATTTCAAGAATAAATAACTACTTTTTAAGTTATTTCAATGGAAAATTTCACTCCCAACATTTTCGACAGATCGTATACAGTAGTATACAAGGTACAACAAGAAATCTGATGTTCGTATGATAATCGCAACCCAGCGGCGTGCATAAATTATTATGGAAAAATGAATAAAAATGGATTTAAATGTTACAAATCCAAATAATATAGCTGCTACCATTGCATTGTTTGTGTCGAGAGAGGAAATCAGATAGAAAAAGTGACGGTATAGAATTGAATAATTGCAAAACATTTTTTTCAATGAGTGCCATTTCAAAGCTCTAGAGGGAGAGGAGAAAATGAATAACTTAAAAAACAGAATATTGAAAAAGATTCTTACATTGAAAGGCTTCAAAGACGAACGTTAGACTTTGAAGAAGAAGTACTTGATAGTGAAAAACCTCACATTGACGAATTGAACAAGCTGAAAGAGATGAACGTGAAGTTAAAACAAAATCTGACGATATTGAAAGACACAAATATAAAATATAAGTACTTGATTGAAAGTTACAAGATAGAAATACATAGATTAAAATAAGACATGAGTGAATTAAACAATATAAATAAACAAATGATAGCAACAATCAGATTATTACAACATGAAAATAAAGAATTTAATGAAGACATCGCACAAATCGGAATGAAGAAACAGGGCAATAAAAAAACCGCCAAACACACTGAACACAATATTCATGAATGTGCAGATCAAACCAATATAAAGAATAATGAACAAAAATAATCAACGTTGATAGTAATTAGTAAATATTCATCAAAAGTCAAGAGTAGAAGAAGAAACAAAATTTTGATACTGTGCGATCAGAATGGTTTCAATGTGGGTAGGAAATTGAGTTTAAATTTGGACAAATTTGAGATACAAACAATTATGAAACCTAATGATTCAGGTACTGAATTAATATGTTATTGGAGATGTAGTAAAATTTTCATTAGAATACACTAAGTATGACTTTATTATCGTTATTGCTGCTTCCAGAGAAATTGATATAATGAATTATTGAACATGTACAAATTTTATTCAAACTTCAATACCATACCTCAAAAATAGCAACATTATCAACTCTCATCACTAAGGTCGGCGAGGTAAGATATTATGGAAACCATAAATCTCAGGGCTCCGAGAAAAAGATATTGAGGAATAAATTGGCCAAGAGAAATTGACGAAAAATATTTTCAAGTTCCTAAAATGACCGCTTGAGGGCGCAACTACTATGACATAACTGAAAATTCAATTTTTCTCGGAAAATCACCATATCAAGGTACTGTTTCAATGACGAAAATGAAGAGTTCAGCAAAATTTGCGTCAGTTTTATCTCATATTTTTTTTCATATCTTGAAAAATAATGGTGGGGGAAGCCGTTGAAAAAATAATTTTTGAAATCGCTGTATCTCCTGCACCCTTTCTCCCAATTCGATCAACTTGGGCTTGTTTGAAAGAAAATCTCACAATCATTCGAACGCTCCATTCGATGTTGATCTACAGTTCACACTACGTCTACTAGAGGGCGTTGTTCACCCAAGGTTCAGTTTTTTGAATTTTCTGAAAAAATTCAAATGGAATGCTACAAATTTTTACCATTTCTTCTTTCTAAGATAATGATATAAGCTACATTTTGGTGAAAACCGCGATTCGATATCCTCATTCGTTTTTGAGTTTTTCGCAAATAATTAATTTATCATTATTATTTTTTGCTGGAAAAATATTCTATGATTTCCGTTATCTTCATGCGGAATATGAGGTGATTCAATCCAATTCGCCTGTGCTAGTGATTAAAACGGTTATTATTCAAATGTTCAGCCTTTTAAGGCATTTGTGCGTTGATCTAAAAACGTATTAAAGATGCTATTGCCATCATTTCAAGAGCTGAAATTGAAACAACTGTGTTCAGCAGCCAACGAAGATTGAATATAGTTGCATTGAAAATAATGGAATGCATTTCGAACATTTGTAGTGACATTTTTTTGTTTCACCTTGTCGATAGAGATGTGTTTCCGTAATGACATTGCTGAATAGAAATAGCTTCAGAATGTAGAGGGTATTTGACATTCTTTTATTTGTTATTATTAGAAGTCACTTTCCGTTATCGAAGTTTAGTTTTTGACTAGTAGGATCCACATCTTCATTTTCAGTAAGTGGCATTTGCATCAATTGTTAGTTTGCGTATAGTACGGAATATTAGACGCACAAATGCACCAAAAGACTGAACATTTGAATAATAACCGTTTTAATCACTAGCAGAGGCGAATGGGATCAAACTACCTCACATTTTGAATGCAACGCAGACTTACTGAAGAAAACGGAAATCATAGAATATTTTTTCTACAATAAACTCGATTTTTTCAGGTTAAATTGATTATATGCGAATAACTCGAAAACGAATGAAGATATCGAATAGCGGTTTAATGTCATTCTCTTCGAGTGTAATGATAGAAATTTGCAGCATCCTATTCGAATTTTTTGAGAAAATTCCAAAAAACTCAATCTTGGGTGAACAACGCCCTCTAGTAGACGCGGTGTGAACTAGATCTCAATATCGAGTAAAGTGTTCGAATGATTGTGGAATTCTCTTTCAAACATGCCCAAGTTGATCGAATTTTGAGCAAGGGTGCAGGAGATACAGCGATTTCAAAAATTATTTCTTAACGGCTTGCCCCACCATTATTTTCCGAGATATGAGAAAAAGTAAGAAAACGAACTGACGCAAATTTTGCTGATCTCTTCATTTCCGCCATTGAAACAGAACCTTTATATGGTGATTTTCTGAGAAAAATCGAATTTTCAGTTATGTCATAGTAATGTCTATATTATACAATTATTTTAATGTTACAGCAAAATATGACTTGCCATATGTACAATTATGTGCCCAACTGGCCAATGAAGAATTTGAATTGTGCCCTCTAGCGGTCATTTTGGGAACTTGAAAATATTTTTTATCAATTTCTCTTGGGCGATTTAGTCCTCAATACTTTTTTCTTGGAGCCCTATGGTTTATGGTTTCCATAATATCGGACCTCGCCGACCTTAGTGGGACACATAAATTCAATATCAAACTAATTGAACATGTTTTCAAATGAAACAGATGTGCAGAAGGAACAATTACTTGTATTGACTAGGTCGAAAAAAATGGCGTTTCATTGAAGAATTTAGTGTGATGTAATTAAATAGTCGATAATAATACTAAATTCGATAGAAAAAAGTGAAATTAAAATAATCAAAAATCATAAGCAACGAACAAGAAAACCATTGATAACAAACGCAATATTGAAATCCATCGTAAATAGAGATAAAATACACAAAGCATTAAATATAAATCCTCATGATGATTACTTGAAAGCAACAGTAACAGAAATAGATTAAAAACAATAATAAAGTCAGCTTAAACAACAAACATAATATGTGGAATATTGTGAAAGAACTAACGAATTTAAAAAAAAACAAATAAATCTATAAAAGAAATAAAACTAGATACGAAAACCATAACTGACTAATGTGGGAGCGGATTCAGCAAGAAAAATAAAATAATATGATTTTGAACCAGCCAGAGACATTAAACTACAGTCTTTTTCTCACAACAACCAATTCTCATGAAATTCACAAAATGATTAAGGATTTGAAAACAAATAAATCACCCGGGTTTGATGGAATAACAGCTGAAATGCAAAAAGAAATTGTAGATGAGGTCTCTGAACCAATTTCTCACATTATCAATAGGATTTTTCATTCTGTAATATGCCCTTCTCAATTCAAAAAGGCTATAATAGAAACAATCCATAAGTCTGGTCCACAAATTTCTATTAAAAATTATAGACCGATTTCATTTATATCAAATGTAGCTACGAAAAATACATTGATAAACGCTCGACAATATGGTTTTCAACAGAATAAATCAACTCAAGATGCCATTGCTCATTTAACTTCAAGAATAGCTAATAATCTAGACAACTCTAAGAAATCAATCATTATTTTCTAAGACCTAGCTAAGGCATTCGATACAATCAGTCACTTCCAGTTGTTAGAAGTCTTAGATGATTTGGTATTCAGAGGTGTAGTTGATGGAATGTTACCTGACAGAACGCAAACAGCATACAAAAATAGACTGTTTCACCAGTACTGAGCGAACTGTGATGTATGGTGTGCCTCAAGGTACTGTTCTGGGTCCATTATTGTTTATTCACTACATTAATGACCGCTTGAATTTGGATATAACTGGAGAATTTATTAGTTTCGCAGACGATACCGCTATGATATTTGGATCGAGTACCTGCGAGAAACTGAAAGAGATAGCTTTGAAAGACATGAAGATATTAAAAAAAATGGTTTGACTGTAAATTTCTCACTATTAACTTCGACAAAACATTTATTCTACCCTTTTCATGTTACGAGAATACTAACCCTCCTTATTTGGTTCTAAAAATTGATGAAATTTAATCGATTAAATATTTGGGAATGAAAATCGACAAACATCTCAGTTGGAACATATACATTACAACACTATGCAACACGCTGAGGAGTATCGTCTATAGATTCAGATACCTAGCGAAATATCTAGAGAGAAAACATCTAAAGATGATTTACCATGCTTCAGTTGAATCGAGAATTACGTATGGCCTCATAGGATGGGGTAGTGCACTCAAAGACTCGACAAACATCTCAGGTGGAACATACACATTACAACACTATGCAACACGCTGAGGAGTATCTTCTATAGATTCAAATACCTAGCGAAATATCTAGAAAGAAAACATCTGAAGATGATTTACCATGCTTTAGTTGAATCGAGAATTACGTATGGCATCATAGGATGGGGTAGTGCACTTAAAGTCCATTTAAAATATTTAGAAATATTGCAGAAAACCCTCTTTAGAACAATTAAAAAAAACAAATCGATACTCGTCTGATCTTTTATTTTCTGAATCTAAAATTCTCGATATCCGACAAAATTATTTCCTTAGAGCATAGTGTTTTGAAATGAAACATATGTTAAATCTCCACATGTTTGAACATACAATAATAGGTGACCAACCGAACATTCTTGGTACCTAAATATCAATCCTTCGGACTCTCCACGGTAATCAACCGAGTAGTGCTTAGGATGACATTTAAAAAGCTGAGGTCCCCGTCTTCCTTACTCATACAAGTCCTAGACTTACGAGGGTTGCTTTGCAACTGAGTTGGCGGTTTTTTTAATCTTTTAAACACTTTTTTAAACAACACGAGGAAGAAAAATATGTAAAAAATATCACTTGCATCAAAACTATTCGTACTTAGTTCCACGATTCTTTAATTTTATACTCCCTCAAATAAGAAAAGTGAGCAATAAATGGTCATTCAAAAAAAAAAACTGAAAGCACACCTACTAGGAACAAATAGATGGAGAATTTGGAGCTTGATTGTGTAGTAGATATACCATATATTTATAGAAGGAAAGATAGTGTGTTTGAACACAGAACTAGGGTATGAAGTGAAAGGTTGTAGGTTGTAGGTGGCACTGTACCAAAAATCCGTATTCCTCACTGTTTAAGACTACATTGTGGTCTTCAAATAGTGACCGTGTCGTGTCGACTGGCCTAGTGCAACTGATGAGGCTTGGCGAGCCTAAACAGATCTGTATTTCACCAGTTGGCAATCCACACACGAAACCGAATCAACCTACAACCTTTCACTATATATTTATATATATATATATATATATATATATATTCATTTGATAGTCTGTTTATGTATGTATTATGCATGGGTGTGTATGTGTGTATGTATTTATGTTTGCATATGTATGTATGTTTGTATGTATGTATATAATAATTATAATGCTATCTACAGTAATTATCTTATTGTTATCTTTATTATCTCATTCATTTCATTTGATTCTTTTATGGTGTTGTAATTTCACTGTGTAATTAGCTATTCCTATACAAGTGTTCAGTCACTTTTTGAGTATTGTTCATTTACCAAATGATGTAATTGATATTTTCTTCTCAAATTTATTTGTATATTGGAAAAATTATGATGAGTAAATATTATTATTATCATTATTATCATTATAACAATTTATTTAGACAACACTATATCACACACAGTTTTGAATGGTATTATATCACAAACAAAACAAAAGTATAGGTAGTACCTACTCTTGTTTCTGACATTCTCAGTGTTTTTGTAAGTGATGTAATAAGCTGCAGGAATCTTATGATTTTCTGGCTATCTGTCTGATCCTAGGCCTGGAATTGAAGAAACGAGAGTCAATAATGTTATCCATTCGAAGGTAAATAAACGACCTACCGTTGTGTTCTCCAGTGTGATAAATTCTATGTCTCTGGAGGTTATTACAGGATTTGTGAAGGAAGTCTGTTCCATCTGAATTTGATCCAGATTGATTTATTGGGATTCTCTTTATTTTTCAGAATATAATCTCATAGGTTATATTTATTTTCACGTCGATGTCATTGCTCGGTTTGACATTGATCTTCTGTTAGTTTTATCATTGGTCTGGCTCTCGTTTGGTTAGCAATATATGCACATGCCCGTAACAGAATAGAAGGAAGAAGAATCAGTCTTTTCTGATCATCTTCTTTACCTTTGGCTCTGTCAAATGGGATAGGCTGTATTTATGGCTTTGACCAATCTGGAGCCAAGAATTCATAATTGGCGCTGATTTCAAGCAGGATGTGCAGTTTCCTTGATAATTTTTGGAAATAGGAGATGGAATCTGTCCTCTTGCTGCTACCTCGAGGCTTTGATGGGGTGCACTCAACTCAATTTTGTGATTTTTTTCTCGGTAAGCCAAAACTGTTGAATTAACCCTATTGGGTAATTTGTGTTGGAGCCGTTTTCTGAGCTCAACTGGCACCCATCATTTGGTGGATTTGGGATTTGTTCTGACCACCTGGAGACTGCCATGCGTTGAGTGGAAGCCGCCATTTGCTTCTGTCCTGATTTCCTGTTTGCTGTTCATCTTCTAAGCACTACCTCCCTTCTCAGAAGGTAAGTTTTGAGCCAGCAATGATATCGACAGGTTGAGAATATACCTGTCCTATTTTTTTCAGGTTTCTTCTTGGCACGTGGCTATTTTTTTGTTAGGGTGTTAGGTACAGCTTAGCTGCTGACATCGGATTCCTGGTTGTGACCGGCCCGTCAGGAAACTCTTCTTCAACCCTAGTCAAGATCCCTTAGCAGATCTGTGAGTTTTCCTGCAAGGTCTTCGGATCTTGGCCTGAGTCGACCATCGAGATACCAGACCGGAGTCCAGTAGCGTCGGTTGAGTCTGATCAGCTCAGCTGCACCAAAACCCCTGGCTGACCGTGGAGCTTTCTTCTCTTCTGTGCTGTTTCCTATTTCTTTCCTGTTTCGTGTTCGTTTTCGCAGTCTTCCTGCACCACCACTACAACCCATGGACCTTGGATAGGGGCTACATTATGGACCATTGAGGAGGATCATGGACCACTTATATCAGGATTTTTTCTACACCTTCAGTGTTTCCTTTTATTTAAATTTTCATAAAATTATACATATGATAAGATAATAATATTCATACATTATATACCTATCTATAGACGATAACCCTTAGAGTTCTTGTGAAGCTCTCACATAGTACTAAATGATAGCGGATTTATTCCACAGGTCAATACCCAATTATAAGCTTACTTCTGGTATAACATCAGGTATTGTATGTATATTTGATATGACAGATTTTTACTGAATTTTCCCTTTTGACATCTGATGTGATCTCCAAATTGGTTCATAACATATTTTGCCTTGTCTCATGGTGGTGTTTTTATTATATATATTCTTTTGAACTTGATATATTTTTATTCTCCTATTTGTCCAACCCAGCTATCTGAGAAAATTAAATTCTATTGACTTCTCAAGTATTGTTTAAAGGTAGAGGTATCTGACTTTGTTTATTTTTCAAATATTATATATCTTTTTAAATTGAGTGGCGCCCTCTTGATTTCTAATTTTCATTCTTAGAGCCACATATAAGCCGAACTCACTTATCTGTTCTCTGGCGAACAGCTGCCGTCAGGATAATGTGATCTATTTTTTTTAAATTTCAATTTTGGTTATGAAATAGTGTGAGGTGCAATACCAGTGCTTTGCACTGATGACTTTGTTGCAGGACTCCTAACAGCACCCACGGAAGAAGAAGAGAAGAGCTATATCATATGCTCCGCCTACCTTCCAGGAGATCACATATGTCCACCACACGCACTAGGCAACCTAGTTGCCTATTCCGTCGACAAGGGCCTAGAAGTCATCATCGGCAGTGACGCTAACTCCCACCACAAATATCAATTAAAGGGGTGAATTTCATAATTTCTGAAGGGCTTATAATTGCGGACATTGGAAATAAGCCTACTTTCGTCACTAAAAATCACAAGGAAGTCCTAGACTTGACACTATGTTCCAGCAAGGTGAGTGACACAATTTTGAACTGGCATGTTTCGGAAAAGCCTTCGTGCTCAGACCATAGGCAAATCCGCTTTGACTTGAACACGTCAATTATTTCAGGTAAGTACAGAAATCCAAGAGGAACAAACTGGCAAAGCTTCGTACAGTCAGTCAGGGAATCTAGTAGAAGGTTTAAGCCGATTCCAGGTCTCCCCCCAAGGTCGACCCCCCCCAAGGCCACCCCCAAGGTCGCATCACATATTATGCTTGCAGTACGCCACTGGTGACCTTGGGGGGAGTGGTCTTGGAGGGTGTCCTTGGGGGGTAACCTTCGATTGGGAGCGATTTTGCGTTTGGATGACCTTGGGAGAATACAGTGATCTCGGGGTGGAGTGGCCTTGGGAGTATACGTGCACTCTTTTGAGAGACGACCTTGGCGATTGATGATATATGCGCTCTTTTCGCGACCTTGGGAAAATGTGGAAGAGTTCCTCTGACTCAGAGAGTATGTGACCTTGATGGCTCGCTCGACATCCTACACTCGAGGTCACTCAGTTAGGAGGGGATAACCTTGCCGAGTTCTACGTCATCACTCCTCTCCCCTATAAATTGAAAGGTGTGTTCGTTAGACTTCAGTTCTCCCATTGCTCTCGATTGTCACACACTCCTTCTTCATTCTCGAAAGTGTACTTTGCATTCGCTTAATCGAAATGTTGTTCTGCAATGCTTGTGCCCAATCCTTTACACAAAGTGATAACCTGCGGCGCCATCAGAAATTGTCGTGTATAGGGAGTGTTGGTCCATCTGCGGCAAAGAAGTCACGATTAGATGATGCATCATCAACATCAGCGATTGGAAATGTGCAAACATGCACTGTATGTGATAAAACAGTTCCTGCAGACAGAATGGCGGCACATAAGAGGTCATTAAAGCATCGTACGAATGCTTGTATTAATCAAGGAAATGGCATATCCGTGATTGAGAGCGCATTCAGATGCCGCATCATCAGTTACAGAGTGGAATGTAGAACTGGAGTATTAGATTATAATACATTTTTTGATGAGAATAGAGCGACTATCATATCATTATTAAACAATATGGTCTCGATTCACCACACCATCAAAGTGAACATGGAAATGTTTGGGAGATATGTGATTGAATCTAAGGATATTCGTGATAATAAATCTTTCATTACACCCAATCATATCATCGATTCTTCCCTCGATCTAGGAGCTTGCATAGATACATTCAAGGAGATGATTGTGAATCTCTCAACGGAATTCGAAGAACGTGATTCTGGTGAGTTCAATTGTGACATTTTAGCTATTTATGCGAGCCCATTGAAGAATATTGTCACCTCAATATTTTCTATTGTTACAGGGTGGGCTCTCGAGAAGATATTATTTCTCGAGATAAACATCAATAAATATAGCCCGCTGCGAGGATGTTCCTACTTGAAACTCCCCAGATTCATCGAGAACAAGACGGCGGTGGTGAATGTGATTAATCAGGACGAATGCTGTTTCGCATGGGCTGTGACATCTGCACTATATCCAGCATACAGCAAGCCGTGTGAAATGTCTTCGTACCCGCATTTTTCAACAGTCCTGAATCTGGTGGGTATAGAGTTTCCTGTCAAGGTATCAAGTATACCTAAATTTGAGGTCCTAAACGACTGTTCCATAAATGTTTATGGTTTAGAAAGCGTCTTTGAAAATCAGCAAGTTGAGTATCAAGTGGTTGGCCCACTTCATTATGCTAGAAAGAGAATGAGTAAACATGTTAACTTACTATTGATGACAGATGATTCTGGTAATAGTCACTATTGCTGGATAAAGAACTTCTAGATTGGTTTCAAGTCAAATATCTTCGAGAGGTCATAAGAAATATTTCTGTGATGGATGTTTGTTATATTTCTCTGACGAGTCTAAGTTGTTGCGCCATCAACAGACTGATTGTAATCATACTTTTACAACAACACCGTCTACAAAACTAAAAATTGATAAATTTGGTAATGATACACAAGAAAATCTATTGAAATTTGAGAATTTCGAGAAACAGATGAAGGTACCCTTCGTTATATATGCAGATTTTGAGTCAGTATTGAAGCCGATACATACTTGTGAATCAGATTCGAAGAAATCGTTTACTAATCGAACATTCATTCATGAACCACATTCATTTGCATATGTGATAAAATGCTCATACGATGATTCCATCACGAAATTTGTTTCTTTTCGTGGCAAAGGTGTATCGAAGAAATTTGTTTCAAGTTTAGTGAATGATTCAAAAAATATATACAATACATATTTGAAGCATATAGTTCCGATGGAGAAATTGACTCGAGCAGAAGAGCTTGATTTTAACAGAGCAACCGAGTGCGGTATTTGTGATAAACCCTTCGAATATGGTGATGTTAAAGTGAGAGATCACTGTCATTTAACTGGTAGGAAGAGATTTGGAGCAGCACACTCAATTTGCAATTTGAATTATAAAATTCCAAATTTCATTCCCATATTCTTTCATAATATGAGCGGTTATGATAGCCATCTTTTTATCAAAGAATTATTTGATCAGAATGTACAAGTAGATTGCGTGGCTCAAACAAAGGAGAAATATATTTCATTCACCAAGCACATCTTGGTTGACAAATATCTGGGAAAAGATGGCCACAATCATGACATATTTCTCAAACTCCGCTTTTTAGATAGCTACAAGTTTCTTCCACAATCCCTTGAAACGTTAGCTGGAAATTTGAAATCGAATCAATTAATTGAAACTATGAAGCATTTCCGAGACCCAATACAATTTGAAGTCATGACTAAAAAAGGTATTTTCCCATATAGCTTCATTACTTCAATGGATAAATTGGACGTTCAAGTTTTACCTTCAAAAAATGATTTTTATGATAACCTTTCCAACCAACACATTTCGGATGGAGATTATCGGAGAGCTGAGCTTGTCTGGAACCTATTCAAGTGTAAATCTCTTGGAGATTACTCAGACATTTACTTGAAATCGGATGTTCTATTACTATGCGATGTTTTCGAAAACTTTCGGAAGGTTTGTTTGAGAACATATAAGTTAGATCCTAGCCAATACTTCACAGCACCCGGTTTATCATGGGATGCTATGTTGAGATATACCAAAGTTGAATTGGAATTACTAACCGACATAGACATGATACATTTCTTCAAGAAAGGAATAAGGGGCGGCATTAGCCAGTGCAGCCTCAGATCCCATGAAGCAAATAATAGTTTTCTTCCGAATTTCAATCCAAATGAACCAACATCATTTATTATGTATCTTGATGCAACTAATTTATATGGGCATAGCATGTCGCAACCGCTACCTACTTCTGGTTTCGAGTGGTTATCTTCTGATGGCATTGAAGAATTGGATGTAATGAATGTGGCGGACGATGGTCCATGCGGGTATATCTTTGAAGTGGATGTACACTATCCCGAAGGATTACATGACGCTCATTCGGATCTTCCATTTCTCGTAGAGTCAATGTCGCCTCCTGGTTCGATATCGAAATTATTGAAATTGATTCCAAATTTGTTCAACAAATCTAAATATATCGTGCATCAAAGAAACCTCAAACAAGCTTTGATGAATGGGCTGGTATTGGTAAAAACTCATAGAGTTCTCAAATTCAATCAATCCCCGTGGCTGAAGAAGTATGTAGACCTCAATACTGAAATGCGTAACAAGAGTACCAATAAGGCGGATAAAGATCTGTTTAAAGATATGGTTAACTCAGTTTATGGCAAGACAATGGAGAATGTAGATAAAAGAACTGATATCAAACTGGTTACTCATTGGGATAGTGTCAAAAGAAGGATGGGTGCCAATGCATTGATCGCGCAACCGAATTATAAAACCTGTAAAATATTTCATGAGAATTTTGTAGCGATCCACATGGGTAAAGTAAGGGTGCACTATGACAAACCTTTTTATTTGGGTTTTTGTATATTAGATGTGTCGAAAGTCGTCATATATAATTTTCTTTATGAATGTATCAAGAAACAGTTTGCTAGCAAATCACAATTATTATATACTGATACAGACTCCTTGATCCTGAAAATAGAGACAGAAAACTTTTACAATTTCATGAAGGAAAACATAGCGTATTTCGACACATCCAATTACCCCGTGAACAATAAAATGGGTATGCCGATTACGAAATCAGTCGTGGGAAATATGAAGGATGAATTTCCAGATGAAAATATTGTGAGTTTCTATGGAACTGGGGCCAAAGCATATTGTGTTCGATCTTTAGGTAGTGAATTGAAGAAAGCAAAAGGCATTTCAAGATATGTGGTTAGCACCCAATTAACACTGGATGATTACAAAAATATTGTACAGAAAGGCGGCTTTATCTTCAGAAAAATGAATTGTTTCCGTAGTGATCATTATGATATTTATACGGAAATGAAAAACAAAGTTGCCCTTTCATATCATGACGATAAACGTTTCATTATACCTAACACACCAAAAACTCTACCGTGGGGGCATAATGACATCGAATTCTATAAAGTGAGTCCCGAACAAAATGTGCTTTGGCTACAGCAAGCAATTACTCATGCGGAATCGGACCGAAACAAAAATTCAAACGATAGCGGGTTAGATGGGCTGATAAGACTATTGAAAATGGAACAAACAGGACTTCAATAGATAACTCTATACCCACGAAATAGTGATTAATTTATTTTATGTTTTCCCGGAATGATATTTCATATATCTATGTGTACATATAATTTTTATTTCATGATATTCTATATATGACGTAGATCTCGAATTTCGAATATTTTGAATCATCCTATACAAAGAAGAAGAAAGTGACGTATTATTTATCATATTATATCCGTTTCGAATTGTATCTTGTGAATTTGAAATGTATAATTATTGAATGTATTCTATGATTACTCTATTCCTTTCAACATATGAAGATGGAGATGAATATGTGTATGCAAATATATTCTAGAATGAAACATTTTCGAGCAACAATGCCTATTATTTCTGTGGAACAAAAATATTCAATAACTTGATAGAGATGGAGTTGAATGGGATATATGTATAAATATATTTCTTGGAACTGGAGGTGGGGTGGGAAGGAGAGATGCATTCGTACACAGTTCGATATTCAAGTAATATATAGTTAGTTCACGTCGAGCTGTTGTGGTTGAAGGATGTATAACACTATCGATAAATTTGGTCGAAAGAAGAAAAAATCGATTAGTTTTTCACAAGGGCGCCCAGGAATCGGATTCAAATTCGACAACAGTGGAAATTATGATATGCAGGGTAAGCGGCTAGTGAATATTGGCTATCCAATAAATGATGGGGATGGTATACCACTGAAATTCCACAACCTACAAATGTCTGAGATGCAAGAAGCAGTAAACGGGTTGAAGAAGTTCGTCAAAGATTATCCACAATTCTGCCAGAAGGTTCTCACGATGTCACCCGAATTGAATGATTCATTTGTAGCGGTGAATCTCACATCTAAAAGAATAGATGAAACGATATCGAGCTACGACATCAAATTGAAGGAATGTGTTGATAGAATATCTCAATTAGAACGCATGATGAGATTTGTTACTTCCCAACTAAATTAGTAGGTCTCTATCTTAACGTGATTTTATTGTACATTGTAGCAAATAAAAATTATAAATTTTATAATTTGATTTTCATTGAATAAAACAATTCCGTATGATCGAAGTTCTTCCCTACCGCGCTGGTTAGGTATTTTTCAAGTTTTTCGGCCCGTGGGGGTGGGGGTGGAGGCGGTTTCGCCCCGGGTGCGGCGAAACCGCCTCCAAAAAAATTTTAAACACATTTGTGGTGCCCCACACCTGCGTCAAAAAGTTTTTTTTCCGGCGGTTTCTATGCCGCACCCGGGTCGAAAAAATTTTCTTTTTTTGTTTTTTTTTTTGTTTTTTTTTTTTTAATTTTTCATTTTTTTTTTTTCACTTTTTTTTTCGATTTTTTTTTTTCGAATTTTTCGGAATTTTTTGGATTTTTTCTGTTTTTTTTTGCATATTTTTCCAATTCTGCAATTTTTTTTACTAAATCATCTCAATTTTTCGGAACCACTCATATACATTCTATTGCGACCTTGGGCCACTCTGCAACAAGGTCGATTTGCATCAAGTCAAGGCGAATGCTGGAGTAGGGGGTTGTGAATAGGAGGGGGAAGGGTTGAGAGTGGGGAGTGAGTTGACAAAACCGGTGACGCGCACACCAAATCTTCATTCTGTTAGCAGACGCCGTCTACCACCAGAATATTCCTCCTCTTTCGTCAATCGTTATTCCACACTACAGCAGCAAACATGATGAGTGAGTACCTATTTTCATGATTGGCTATTGCCTCATTTGACTTCTTTTTATGTATAAAAAATTGGTATCGAATGTGACTTTTATTGTTTCAGATATGTCCGATGATAGTATATTCAACGATGCCTTCTTCGGGGAAGATGCAGAACAAGCTCTACCCATCTTAAGTGAGTTTATTGTCCTAAAACTGTTCGCTTCAACAATTTTTCATTTTATACTTTGACTATTGCAGATATGGAGAAGAGCTTCAGCGATCTACCAATGGATCCAAAGGACCAGACCGAGTCCCAGCGAGAGTGGCTCAGTGGACAAATACGAGAGTATTTGGAAGGGGATGAAGCATTCACTGACCCATCAGAACAACCTCTCACACTTCCATCATTGGTTGTTGAGGATATACCCCTTCTCTGCCCTAAAGGACCATCTGAAGCCGGCAATAGCGTCTCCGGGAGTGGAATGAAGAGATCTTACAAAGGTTTCAAGAGACCTCCGCCATCGCAGATGCCATCAACATCTAAGGGAGTTGGTGGTGATTATGCTCATGATGACGATGGTGATTTCCAATCACCTAAGAAGGGTAGGAAACTACACCTTTCTAAAAAAAGGAAATCAGCATCATCACCGCTGTCGTCGTCGTCGTCGTCGTCGCCATCTGCGAAGGAGAAAGCGGGATCTTCATCAGTCCTTCAAAAATTCCTCAAACACACGAGCAAGGCAAACCCATACCGAGGAGGCGAGATTTCAAAATGGTATAGGCCCCATAATAAAGTTGCTGCTCCCTCAACGGCTATAGAACGCACGAATCCATCGAGGCCTGAAATAAATGTGATTCGTGTTGATGTTGTACGCCCGGCCAATGAGAATGTACAGCCTGTTGATGATAGCGTGGCAGATACAGCCGACCATAATGCTCGCATTCCCACATCTATTCCACTGCCGCCAAAACAGCTGATCGACTACGTAAAACGGTATGATGCTGATTTAAAGCAATGGAATTCTGGTGTGGATGCTAAGATTGCTGCGAGTAGAAAGAAATGTGAATCTATCTTGCAGCAAAGAGACGCACTGCTTCGACAGTTGGAAGCTGAAGAAAAATTTCAGCGAGACTGTGAAGAAGGCAGAACCCTCTTTGAGCGTTATGCTCGGCTGAATACGGAATTTTTGAAGGATATGTAGTTGTATTTATATTTGAGGCCCATGTATTTAGTTAGGTTTAAGTGATGTATAATAATATTAGGTGTATATGATATGATTTATTTTGTTTATATACTATACTAAGATATTTTGTAGATATTCTTGAATAAATAATATGTGCTAGACAAATTCAGTATCTTCTTCCGCCCGTCTCATGTTCCTCTCGACTTATCTATCCCCACCACTGTTTCCGCATAGCCACTCCTCTTTTTATCGTATATAAATGCACCCGCTCCACTAAAATCATTCAGTTGAATTTCAACATGAGTTCTCCAAGTGTCATCATTGTACAAGAAGCTGACACCACCACCACTAGGGACGGGAATGAGATGTCATTCACCCGTCGCTTAGCACCACCAGGACCGTGCGATTCGACGACAGCGACGACTGACTTCTCCCTCAACGGACTCATCGAAGAGGTACAGAATAGACGGGGCGCAGAGGGCGCCATCGGAGAGCACCGAGCAGTAGCCGATATGTTCGATGATATGAAGGAAGACATCGATAACTTCTTCAGGGATTTGGAAGTTGGCGTGGCTGAACTAGACGAGGCGTCAAGAGAACGACGTCGACGGCAGGAACAAAGGGCTGTACTTCAGAGAGAAGAAGATCGGCGACAAGAACTGAGAGCAGAAATGCAGAGGCAAGAAGATCGACAACAGAGGCGTCGCCTCCGCCACCAGCGGAGGAATGTATATTATGGAATAGACGACTTCATGCGGCAAGATATGGAGCTTGACAGCGATGACGAAAGAGGGCTGCATGAATTCGTCGAAGATTTCATAAGAGATTGAATATGTATTCAAGTTTCAATAAAATTATTATTCAGTTGAAATGGTGTATGATTTTTCATAATCTGAACTAGTCTTTACATGATGTTTTCGTAATAAACCCAATCCAACTTTGAATTAACACACAATTTTTTTCTCCAGACATTTTCATATGTCAGGCGCACAAAATGTTTAGGAGGGAAGGATTCAAGCATTTAAAAGCGGAGGATGTCAGTATTTTCGATCATAGTGTTTCTACCTTCCACAAAATAGTCTTCAAGAGGAAGTTAAGTTTTATTCACTCTGAAAATATGTCCTACCCCAAATCCTGGGATTCGAAACCAGTGGTAGCTGTGAACCCGGTGAGAGTTAATGATTTCATCATATGCCACAATTGCGACGTTGGTTGGAGCGCCATTGAAATAAACCCCTGCACCGGGGTGTGCCAACACTGCACGTTGGAGAATAGAAGACTACGAGGCCCTCAAGACCCTTCTAGAAATGTGCATCATGAAAATGGGATCGGACCAAAATGCATTAAGTGTTCGAAGTTGCTGCGGAACACGAATATGGGAATATGCAGGAATACTTGCAGAGAATGCAGCATGGTGGATCGGCTGTACTTTCGTCGATGTTTCAGCTGTAGCACATACCGCAACGATTGTTGGAATGGGGTGTGTGCTGGATGTTCAAGTGTCAGCTACTTCTGCGAGAATGTTGGCTACATATATAGATCTGCTGGCCACCATTTCAGCACATGTTGGTGTTTGCCTTATGAGAGGCGCATGTTTCGGCGAAGTCTGAATCAACCTCCACCAGAATCATACTTTGTGCCGGAAGCAGAAACCTCCGACGAAGATTAGTTCCGAAATGTATTTGTTTCCATTTTATACTTAATAAAAATATCATTCAATAAGCAAATATGAATTTTTTTTGTCGGGTTAGGGGTGATGTATATATAAATATTCGAACAATTGATCTGAAAATATTTATTGAATTAAAGTAGGTAATATTAAATATTAACACTTCAAATAATTGCGGACTTATCAATCCAAGAGTTGTGTTTGTTGGAAAATCCGAGCCATTTGACATATATTCTCCCGTCTTTCTTCCTGAAGACTTTCTCTACCAAATATGCATCAGGATTGTCAGTCTTTAATAATTCCATTTCATAAAAAGATCCTTCGATTGGTTCACCTTCCATACCCTCAAGTTTGTACGTTCTAGGGTTCGTCATATTTACCTTGACTATTTTGAATAGTTCTGTGGAGAAATTGGCAGTATATCCTTTTTCAAATATGCCTTTATATTTACTTATACGAACGACATCACCAGTACAACATTTTGCCTTTGTTGCTATTTTAATGTGGCTATAAGCATGTAGTATTGTAGTAGGTGTCACGTCAGAGGGTTTCATACCAATTGTTCTATGTACTCTGTCATTATACATTTCGGTTAGGTGTGAAAGAAAGTCGCACCACTTATATTCACCTCTCACAGAAAATTCTTTATAAATCCAATTTTTCAATGTTCTTATGACCCTTTCAACGATCGCAGCCTTCATAGTACTATACGTTGAATAATGATTGATTCCATATTTTGCCATCAGAGAAGTGAAGGATTTATTATAGAACTCTTTTCCAAGATCGCTTTGGATATTCTTCGGTGAATATTCAGACTTTTCCAATACCCTTTCCATGGCACGTGTCACTTCTGGACCAGTTTTGTTTTTTATTGGCTCAGTCCATAGATATTTGAAATAACAATCGATGATAAATAATATGTATCGATAACCGCTATTTTCTTTCGAATATGTTTGCATTTCAGCTAAATCTATTTGCCACAGGTCTGCGAAACCTTTTATTATAGTTCTTCTTCTCTCGAAGTTGCGTCTTGCAGGTTTATGCAATTCATTGGCATAGGTTACAAAGTTTTCTAAGCAAACACCAAATACTCACTGCAGATCAATATGGTTTTATGAAAAACTCTTGCACAGAAGATGCTGCAATGAGTTTGCTGGGGGAGGTGTCGGGAGCCCTTGATAGGTCGAGGAAGTGCCTTGCAGTTTTTCTCGACCTCGCAAAGGCTTTCGACACAGTATCTCACTGCATACTCATTGACAAATTGAGTAAATACGGCGTAAGAGGCATTACACTAGATTTATTTAAAGATTATTTGAAAAACAGAATGCAAAGAACGAGAGTAGGAAGTAAGCACAGTTCAGAACAAACAGTACAGATAGGAGTCCCACAAGGAACAATTCTAGGGCCCATTCTATTTTTAATATATATTAACAGCATTGCCAAAATAAAAAACTTCGAAGGAAAATTAATTAGTTACGCTGACGATACCGCGATTGTCTTTACGGGTGAAAACTGGAGTGAAGTCCACAGAAAAACAGAAACAAACTTAAAATACATTAAACTTTGGTTGAATCACAACCTATTGAGCCTGAACATTAATAAAACAAAATATATCAAATTTTCACCCACAAAAACCGATCAGCCCACCATTAACATTAAACTTCATAACCCCAAATGTAATCTCCCCGAATGTGATTGCCCATCTATAGAGTGTGTAAAAGTCATTAAATATTTAGGTATCATGATTGACCAGCATATTAGATGGTCGGATCAAATAGTTTTTCTTACTAAAAGGGTACGATACATAATGCATAAATTTTACAACATCAGAGATATTTTATCTAGGAAAATTCTACTAATGATATATAGGTCATTGGTAGAATCTATATTAAGCTACTGTATAACCATCTGGGGAGGAACGTTCACGACCACAATACAAAACTTGCAAACGGCTCAAAACACCTTAATTAAAATAATATTTAAAAAAGACAGACAGTTTTCAACTACAATACTCTACGAGGAAACCAATTTATTTAAAATCAGACAAATATACGTCTATCAGTGTCTCCAAAAAATATTTTCTGAGCAGGATAAATATCCAAAAGTAACCTCCACCACAAGATCAGCCACAGGGCAGAATATGCAAATAAACGTATTTAGGAAAACTCTCACACAAAAAACCTATTTTTACTATGGACCCAAGCTATTCAACTCACTGCCCGTTAACATAAAACAAATTTACAAAAAACCTAAATTCAAAGAAGAAATAAAAAAACTGCTCATACAGTGCCCCGAGAAATTTGATATATTTCATTAATACCTATTTAAGTACTATTATTACTACTACTGCAAACTGCCAAAATTAATTAACCAACACCATAAATTCCGTTTCTTTTCCTGCCATTCATTCATTCATTCATTCATTCATCCACTCACTCTTGAAACAACTGAAATAAAGCTCAATTTACTAAAGGTAAATGGTCCTGCTGAAGGATCCCAACAATACAGGTACTCGTACCTAGGTTGTATCCTCCCAGCAGAACCATCACTTAAACTTAATTATGCAATTATGTAAAAATAAATGATATGTATGGGTGTAAGAATAAATTTTGATTTGATTTGATTTGATTTGATTTGATTTGCCTCTTTGTCGCACTCATCCCCACGCCAGTAATATGCCAATGCAAAATGCATGTGACCTCTTTGAATAACGTTTATATACTAGTATGATAGCTCCTACGATATGGATATTATATATTTGAAAAATTGTGTATGTGAGATTCAGCACAACTCAATACACGATACCTTCTTCACGCATTTCCTCAATTATAGACATTATCTCATTATCATGTCCAGTGTGGCCAGCCATTTTCGAACTCCACAGTAGTCGAAGCCGGTCAACTAATTCTGTAGCCACATTCCAATATACATAATCCTTAGGGCACTTACTTACAAGCTTTTCAAAAGGTATCGGTTGCATTATTCTCCCCCCACCTATACCCATACGTTGCTTACTCCTCATGTCATGGGGTGAACCAATTAATGGTTTGATGATCTGCTGAAACTTTTTTCTCGATTTTGTGCTTGTATTCAATCCTTTCCGTATACTGTATTCCTTATATGGTGCTCTGGTAATTTCCAATATCAATGCATACACCTGCCCATCTCTATCACTCACCGATGTCGGAACATGTTTAATGAATATCAGATTATATAGCTCGGGAGTAGCTGGAAAAAACTTGCTCCTCTTATTATTGCGCCATAATTCGATTTGTCCTGAGGGAAAACGAATCTCCATATTTCCCATCATCATACCCCCTGTGGAAGAATCGATACGGACACCGTATGTGGTATCATAATTGGGGTCGCCAGAATTCAGATTTTCTAAATGTTTTTCCAACTGTTGACTCAATTAGCTCGTGATTGTGCTATTAATTGGTGAAATGGCATCGGTGGAGATGTGCGAGTTTGATGATATTGGCGGTGTATTCAACATTTTCAGATAATTGGGGGCTACTTCGTCTTCATCACCATCCAATGATGCAAAATCGTCGGCAGAACTGTCCGTTTTCATGAGTTTCCTAGATGATTTCATAACACTCGACTCTTTTCCCGACATCGGTGTGGAATAATGCATAGGTTGTGTAATCATAGACTTGACTAGTTTCTCATCGATATTCTTCACCATAGATGATGTAGTTGCAATATTATCACCCACAGAAGTTGCAGCTGAAATAGCATTCAATGGTTTTGTTATAGGTTCATACATCTTCTCGAGTACCATTTGAGTATCCATACGATCACTCTTGAGGCTTCTGAACTTTTTCCGCACTGCATCGGTTGCTTCTATGAGTTCACGTTTTAGGATGATTTCAGATTCCGTCCCGAAACTGTTTTCATTAGATGTAGCCATTGTCGCATCTGAAGATTGAATGGATCAAATTCTACTGACATGTCATGGATATATGAAATTATCGAATCCTTTTCTATAGCGTCCCTCATGAATCTCACTATCTTTACCGATAACGAGAAACCCATATTTACTTGTCCAACTTTGTGCGCACATATCCTGGAATTGTTTGAAAGTCACATCTGGAGACACGTGATCGGAAAAAATGTGATGTAGATTCATGTCATCTTGTTTGAACATCACTGTGAAGTTTGAATTATCACGGATCAGCTGCTTGGGAACTCTGGAATATGTTTGTGCCAGATAGAAGCAATCCACATTCTTATGTCGCCCCATAGAGAAATAAGATCTGATAACATCCTGTTTTTCACAAATAACATCATCAAATTAAAAAAATGCTATCAGATTTTGCATCGCTCGGTTCTATACTATGTCTACATTACTATCGAAAGTGTGGAATCCCAACCCCCTGATCGGCTCCAACACCTTCCGCAGATACTCATACTTTGGTTGATATAGTGATTTTGAGTAGAGGTGAACATTGGCAAATCGTAAACCATTCACGTTGGTGAGAAGTGATATCATAACATTCGTTTTGCCGCAATTAGATGGACCAATTATGAGGCTGCGCATCGTGTTTGGAAATAATGCACCATGCCGCCGTTGCGTAATTGCACCATTTCCCAATCCCACCTTCCCATCAAAATTGTCCACATTGAACACTTCTGACTGCTGGACAATCCGCATCGTATGACGGTCGAATGATATATAAGGAAGCGCAACACATATTCACACCATTTATATTATGAGTGTGGCACACTGCACATCGATTGCGAAAAAAATAAATCAAAGAAAAAATAAAAGTGGAACCGGGCTTGTCAACAACCTGATTAATAAACTGCCATTCGAATTACATATTCCCGGTGGTTATCAATATTGTGGGCCTGGAACAAAACTACAGAAAAGATTAGCTCGAGGTGATCTGGGGATAAATCAACTTGATAGAGCCTGCAAGGAACACGATATAGCGTATCTCAAGCATCCAAACGATTTAACTGCTAGGCATTCAGCTGATAAAAGATTGGAGGAAGCTGCCTGGGAAAGAGTTAAATCGAAGGACGCCAACGTGGGTGAAAAGACAGCATCCTGGTTAGTAACCAACCTAATGAAAGGAAAGAGGCATTTTGGTATGGGGTGTAAAGATAAGAACGGTGGGTTGAATAGACACCGAGTAACGAGAAAGATGAGTAAATCGAAGCGTTTCAGGAAAATTGCTTTTGGTTCTGGTGTAGTCAACAAGGTTCGCAACGTAATACGTCAAATGGGTAAAAAAGGCGATATCGTACGAAATTTGAATAAAACGTCACTTATGGCGATTGGAGCTGCTCGAAAATTCGTGAAGATGGCTGGTGAAAAAAAAAAATCCGGACACCCAGAATAATACCAATCCCAAAAGTTGGTGGAATCCTTCCACTCATACCAATTTTTGCAGGCTTATCAGCGTTAGGTAGTTTGGCTGCAGGATGCGCTAGTATAGCACGCGCAATTCATTCGACCAAAGAGAGTAAGGAGCAACTTGCCGAATCAAATCGTCACAATAGACATATGGAGGCGATTGCTCTCGGAAAAGTTGGTAGCGGTGTTTATCTGAAACCGTATAGAAAGGGATTAGGTATCTATTTGAAGCCCCAAAATTCAAAAAACTAGATGAATTACCTCGGAGGCCTTTAACAGACATTGATCTATTGAATTACATAGATGAAATGAAAGTTCCACACTTCCGAGGTATATTCATGAGAGATAGCCTACCAAGGTCCGCCCCACACACTATCGAATCAGCTATTATAAATCTAGATAGTGCTCAAGGTAGAGGTACACACTGGGTTGCATACAAGAAACGCAACAGAGCAATAAACTATTACGATAGCTATGGCGATTTATTTATAACTACGAGCGCCATCAAGATTACAACACAGTCTGGTGTGGTCATTTGTGCTTGAGATTTCTCTCGACGAACAAAAAAATCAAAAACAGTCGCAGTGAAAATGGATAGAGAAAGCATCAAACAAATGGGTCACTCATTATTGGCTTACTCAAGAATGCGTTCCTTGCTGAAGATGAGTAGAAAACAGCTTGCAGACATGCCAAAAGAAGTTCTCATCGGGTGTGCTTCACATGAAATTGCTCTAGTGTGGGATATGCTGCCTGAAAAGTTACAGAGTGATCCAGATATTTCAAAATATCGATTTTGTGAGGAACATCACGGTGAAGAGGGTGGCAGACCACACAATGGTGACGTCAATGATGGGCCAGCGCCAAGAAGAATATTTTGCTGTTATTGTCAAATCAATGATGTGAATGTGGCAACTGATAATAAATTTGATATTAATACTTCATCTTCCGGAAATAGCGGCATTCTTCATTGTTGCAAGCAACAATAAGGTTTTTGTTGCATATATTGACGTTTGCCACCGTTTGCCGCCGTCGTTTTTTTTCTTCGTGATACCATGTCACAAACGTTCACCATATCTGGAGATCGCAGTGTTCTCAGTGTCGACTTTTACCCGCCCATTGAACTTGATACAAAAAAAAACCTACGGTTTGGGGTTGCATGGTTTCTATTCATACAACTCTATACTCAATATAGATGAGAAGAATAATCGTTTGGATATTTGGGTGAAATCAGGAGCTACGGTTACCCATCGAGTACTCTTTATACCACCCGGTGTCTATGAAATAGATGAAATCAATAAAGCTCTACAGAAAGGTTTCGCAAGATCAGAAACGCTAGATGATCGAAACATTGACGAAATATTTTATCTCCATGCTAACAATAATACTCTCAAATGTGAAATGAAATGCATGCATGAGGTGGATTTGACATTCGAGAATTCTATTGCAAGTGTGTTGGGATTTGAGGCGAAAAAATACTCACCGAACGTGTTGCATGAATCCACAGAGCCTGTAAATATAATAAAAGTGCGCCTCATAAGAGGAGCATTCCTGAATGGTAAGGAGGTGCATACACTATATGAGTTCGATGTTGATGTGGAGCCTGGATATAAACTGTCAAAGGAGCCACAAAATATTATATATCTACCCATCAGCCCCGCTGGACGTCAGTTCATCGACAACATTACACTGCCGATATTGGACGATAATAGCTTTCCAGTTGATTTTCGAGGAGAAAAAATCATCGTGAAGCTTGAATTGAAACATATTGCTTAGAAATCGGATATTTTGAAAGGAACATGGGATTTTGTTTCGGGAACCAATCAAAACGTACTTTGCTAACTAATACCAACACTCACCGTCAGAAAACCAATAAGAAGGGTGGAACAACTGGTAAAGGATTCATTCGAGCTGAGCTACCCGGACGAGTTAGACATATATTGTCTGCAAACGATAAACATTTCTTGAAGTCAATTGGTCTCAAGCTGCGGCGATAAACAGCGAGAAAATGGTTGCTACAAACTCAATCAATCCGCAATTGGAAGTATTCGATGAACCAATTTTGGATCATTCGCTCATAAGCCTACATGAGCACACATACAAACCATATGGTTCACCATCATTCAAGAATTCAGATGAAGTAAGGATTGCAATCAATTTCCAAGATCTAATTCTCGACGTTTCTGAGAGTTATATCTACATCGAGGGGAAATTCACACCCAATGATCTCACTAAAACCTGCCATTTGTCGAATAATGCTTTGGCATTTCTATTCGACGAGATACGATATGAAATGGGTGGTGAACAAGTATGTATGGTTCGAAAACCAGGTATAACCACTACTATGAAAAGTATGGTGTCATATGGTGAGGCGAATGCGAAATTCCTAGAAACAGTCGGATGGGGCCTCGATAATAAAAAACAGGGAATTCTGGATGAAACTAGTCACGTTTTCAGCGGTAAATTCCCGCTCAAGTATCTGATGGGGTTTGCTGAAGATTATAATAAGAGTATTCTGAATATTAAGCAGGAGCTCATACTCATCATAGCTCGTTCATTCAAGAACTCCTATATGGGAGAGGTTGATGCGAAAGTGGAGATAAACAAAATTGAGTGGGAGATAAGGCATGTTATTCCATCAGATAAGCAGAGATTGAAGCTGCTGAATCGTTTGAATAAAAGTGCTACGGCGAAAGTGAAAGTTGCATACAGAATGTGGGATTTGTACGAATTACCAATAATTCGGGAAACGGCTTCCGACATTTGGTCTGTCAAAACGACTAATAGTCTTGAACGACCTCGATACATCATCATAGGCTTCCAAAACTCTAATAATACAGACGATAGATCTAAGGATGTAACAGAATTCATCCATGCAGGAGTGAACAATATTCGCCTGTATCTAAATTCAGAAGTTTATCCATACGAGCGATGGAATTTGGATTTTGATAAGAAATTGGATGCAGTAGCCTATTATGCATATGAAAATTTTCAACGCAGTTACTATGGCAAAGATATGAGTGAACCAATGATGAGTATCGGGGAATTCCGTAAAAATCCCCTATTCATCATTGACTGCAACCATAAGCCAGATGCTATGAAATCCTCAACTGTCGACATCAAGTTGGAGTTTGAAACACGTAAATCAAAGTTTCCATCTCATACCAAGGTCTACGCACTGATTCTTCATGACGCATATTTGACGTATAGTGCATTGGATGGTTCCATACAGATGGGTGCCGTATGAATATCAAATTCCTACAACTATTGTTATCATAACTAGAATAACATATATGATTGATTATTGTAGACGTGGTTCGAATATTATACTGAATAAAACGAAAAAATATATATATAGCATTGTTTTATTTTTACACCAATATTTTTTATTTGGATATATATACAGATTCACGCATCATATAAGGATCTGATACAGGATCATAGACAATTTTCTTCAGCATCAGATGACGTTGGAGTTATACCAATGTTGTATTTTCGAACAAGGTAATTGGGTAGGAAATCGGAAATTTCATAAAGGTATTGTACCAAGTCACCTTCGAACATTGCTTCAACGAATTGCTCCAGATTAATGTTACTATATTCGAATCGGGAACAAAGTAGGAAGCCATTTTTGTATTGTTCAGCCTGTTTGTAGAGACGTTGAACATGGTCTTGATCAAAGCACAAGCTCACCTCATAATTAACTGCATGTAGAATATCACGCTCCAAATCAGCGAATTGGCATTTCATCCTCCTCACACCTGACATGATATCTTCCACTATCGGCCATGACTGACTAGAATAATGCATCCACATTTTATATATCTATAGAGGCTGATCGGTGTATTCTGCAAAAAATAAAAAATAATTAGATTCGAAAAAAATTGGTGAATCATGATTTCAATCAATTATTGTATGTACTACCTCTGTTGCACTTACCAAATAATTTCACCGTCATTATTGGTGCGCAATAATAATGATTATGTTATATGTGAGGATAATTATTATCATAACAAATTCGAACCCCTTTTCACTATATAAATCAGCTTAACATATCTATGAACTCTGATTATATTAATATTTTTTTCATATTCTTTTGGTGTCGAATCTGATAAGCGTTCTTATCTTCGCACCAATAAAGGTAGGCTCACTCTGACCCAAATACGTTAAAGTATAATGACCGTTAGAAGAATTCATCTCATCAATATCACTTTCCATCAATCGATCGACAACTCTTTTTGGAAACCAACATCTCAAATTTATTTCAGTCTCTTCATCATAGAGTATTACTGTCCCACATCTACCATATCTAGTCCCACACAATGAAATTTTCTTGATTGTGTGGCTTTTATTGAGAGGTAGTGATGATATCAAGGTTTGTTTGATTATTTCATTATCCTCATTGATTTTTTCATTGATCGCAACTAAATCAATTTTTGAATCAGCCATTATTGTTTCCTGAGTGAAAGGGGAACGAAAAAATATAATAATAAGTGTACTTACATAAAACACGTCAGAACTATAAGCGCACAATAACTTTTCAACTTGCGTCGGTGGATTATAAGCGCAATGTTATGGAAAGAGAGAACTATGATCCTGTGCGTGGCGGACCCCGTATTTATATGTGATTACAACCCCTACTACCGTGAACGATATATGGTGATGGTATGCCAACATGCCATCAAGGTCACATACTCTCTGAGTCAGAGGAACTCTTCCACATCTTCCAAGGTCGCGAAAAGAGCGCATATATCATCAATCGCCAAGGTCGTCTCTCAAAAGAGTGCACGTATACTCCCAAGGCCACTCCACCCGAGATCACTGTATTCTCCCAAGGTCATCCAAACGCAAAATCACTTCCAATCGAAGGTTACCCTCCAAGGACACCCTCCAAGACCACTCCCCCCAAGGTCACCAGTGGCGTACCGCAAGCATAATATGTGATGCGACCTTGGGGGGTGGCCTTGGGGGGGACGACCTTGGGGGGAGACCTGGAATCGGCTTAAACCTTCTACTGAATCTCTTAAAGGAGGTGGTACAGCACCGGGTAGGGACGTGGTATAGAACTGGCAGGGGAACAGGTAAATGGGGCAATCATGGACGTATACCTGGAAAACTGTCAGGAAAAAACAAGCCGAGATCGGGGCAGTCTGGTGGAATAAGAAATTGGAGAATATCAGGTCCGAAGTTTGAAGGCTATTTAATAGAGCGAAAAAATATCTAGACTGGGAAAGTTACAAGAATAAGCTGACGCTGTATAAAAAAGAGATCCGAAAAGCCAAAATGATCTCCTGGAGAAAGTTCTGCGAGGAGATAAACGAAACTCCAGTATGTTCAAGAATCCACAGAGTTCTAGCAAAAGAAGTAGGTTTTATAAAGAAAACGGTTGGAACCTACACAGACACAAAAATGGAAAGTCTCGAAGAACTTATAAAAGTCCACTTTCCGACCTCAGAAATCATAGGGGATCCAAAGGAGCAAGATAGTCCTGAGCAAAGGTATAAAAGGCCAACTCAAAAGGACTGGGAACTAGCCACGGAAATCACCTGACCAAACAAGATCAAATGGGCCATCAACAAGTTCCTACCTTTTAAATCATCTGGGATGGATCCAGCATCTTTACAAATGGCAGTGATATCACACCTAATCAAAATCCTCAAAGCCTGTATGGCATGGGGATATATTCCAACTAACTGGCGAAAAGTAAAAATTATCTTCCTTTCCGAAGTGGGCAGAGTGGCAAACCTTACACCAATGTCATACAGACCCATAAGTTTGACATCATTTCTTCAAAAAACGTTGGAGAGATCACTGGACAGATACATCAGAGACAGAATACTGACAGAAAACCTCTGAGTAATCGTCAATACGCATACCAACCAGAAAAATCAACAGACTCCGCTCTGGACGATTTGAACAGGTTGCTCTCAAAGTCGATAAAGGACAAAGAATTAGCCATAGCAACGTTCCTGGATATAGAAGAAGCATTCAACAATGCCACTACAGACGCACTAACTAGAAGAGAAGACCCTCCAAGCCTATGCAGATGGATAAGAGTGTTGGATTAATTGCTGTTGGCAGATTTTCGAATTCGCCCTTTATATGGCTATTATGTTTTTGTTCGATCTGATATGTACTGGATATGTATGTCATGCTTTTGTTTAACAAATTTATAACAACGGTGTTTTGTTCCTGAAAGATACTCTTCAATATAATTACTGAATATTTAATCATCGTGGTTCCTTCCACTACTGATTTTCATTAAAGAGCCAGCCTAGAGAAGAGGACAATCATATCCACTCTAGTAAAAGACACTATCACTGCGAAAGCAGGCCGAGGATGCCCACAAGGAGGGGTCCTGTCACCGTTATTGTGGGCAACCTTAATGGACGACTTCATACAGAGACTAATCCAAGAAGGCTTCCATTGCCTTGGATATGCAGACAACCTAGAGATAGTTGTAGAAGGCCGGTTCACTGAAATAATATCAAAAAGAACACAAAGGGTTCTGAACAGAGTAGACAATTGGTGCAAAAAATAAAAGCTATCAGTCAATGCTCAAAAAACACAAATAGTAGCATTCACACAAAAACGAGAACTACAAGGTCTGAAACCACCAGTGCTAGAGGGCATGAAAATTCCATTTGTCAAAGAAGCAAAATAAGCACCTAGGGGTAGTTTTTGATCAAAGACTTACATGGAAAGTCCATACGACAAAAATAGCCAAAAAACCATCCATAGCTCTAGGCAGATGCAGAAGGATGTGTAGCAAAAACTGAGGACTTAATCCCAAAATGACCATATGGTTATATACAAGGGTAATCAGGCTTATGAGATCATATGGGTCAGTGGTCGCACATCGCAGTTAGGAATCATAAGGCAGTTAGCAAGTATACAAAGACAAGCGTGTCTAAGTATCACAGGGGCCATGAAAACCACCCCCACGGCTGCGATGGAAGTCATCTTGAACCTACCACCACTATACATATTTATACTGGGAGAGGCGAGATCTGTCCCATACAGATTCATACACGGATCATCACCCATTATCAAACTACATGGAGAGGAATACCGAAGGCTAGAAGGAGAGCTGAGGGCCGATCCAACCACAGGAATGCCCATCAGCGATGCCATGGTAACCCAATACAACTTCAATAGGGAATATGAAATCAGTATTCCAGACAGAGAACACTGGGAGGAAGGAGAACCTATCAGTGCAGCCTCAATCTGGTATACAGACGGCTCGAAGACGGAGGACGTAGTCGGAGCCGGAATCTACGGCAAAAAACCAAGGATAACGATCCCAGTAAGCCTGTCGAGCTGTCTCTGTATCTCTGCATCGGAGAAATAAACCGGCAAGATAGTATAGGTCAGTCCGTTGTCATATTCTCCGACAGCCAGGCAACTCTTAAAGCGCTGAAAACCACACAAGTGAACTCTAAACTTGTGCCGGTGCCCTGAATGAACAAGCAAACCACAAAAAGTGACCCTGGCATGGGTGTCAGGACACAGAGGACATCAAGGAAATGAAAAAGCTGACGAATTGGCCAGACAAGGCTCGTCAACGGCATTCCCAAAGCTGGTGGAAACAAACCCCAGGACAGATACAGGCAAAAAGGTTTTATAAAAAACCATCACTATCGCTCACGGCAGACCTACTGAGCAAGGATAGAAGGTCCATAAAAGCAATAGTAGGCATGCTTACAGGACATTTTAAACTCAGTAAAGATACGAAAAACATAGGCCTGGCTGAAGAAACCACATGCAGGTTTTGTCAGACAGAAGAAAAAACTTCTATCCATATCCTTTGCGAATTCGAAGGAATAGCAAGGACAAGGTTTTCACAGAAGAAAAAATGGAATACCCAGAGGCAGGAAGCTACGTTGTAGATCCGAAATTTAGGGAGACTGGGGTTACTTGTTATAAATTCCACTTCAGATTTTTTTTCACCTCCGCATACAAACGTACATGAGAGAAATCGCGTTTCCAGTCGCATTTATCGCTGCAACTGAGGGATCGAAGAATTTGTTCACATTTTCTCTATTGAAACTGGTGGATCTACTGAAGCTAGTAGCCTCTGGAGTTCGTAGTGATAGATTTGGATATCGCTTATAAATAAATAAATAAATAAATAAATAAATAAATAAATAAATAAATAAATAAATAAATAAATAAATAAATAAATAAATAAATAAATAAATAAATAAATAAATAAATAAATAAATAAATAAATAAATAAATAAATAAATAAATAAATAAATAAATAAATAAATAAATAAATAAATAAATAAATAAATAAATAAATAAATAAATAAATAAATAAATAAATAAATAAATAAATAAATAAATAAATAAATAAATAAATAAATAAATAAATAAATAAATAAATAAATAAATAAATAAATAAATAAATAAATAAATAAATAAATAAATAAATAAATAAATAAATAAATAAATAAATAAATAAATAAATAAATAAATAAATAAATAAATAAATAAATAAATAAATAAATAAATAAATAAATAAATAAATAAATAAATAAATAAATAAATAAATAAATAAATAAATAAATAAATAAATAAATAAATAAATAAATAAATAAATAAATAAATAAATAAATAAATAAATAAATAAATAAATAAATAAATAAATAAATAAATAAATAAATAAATAAATAAATAAATAAATAAATAAATAAATAAATAAATAAATAAATAAATAAATAAATAAATAAATAAATAAATAAATAAATAAATAAATAAATAAATAAATAAATAAATAAATAAATAAATAAATAAATAAATAAATAAATAAATAAATAAATAAATAAATAAATAAATAAATAAATAAATAAATAAATAAATAAATAAATAAATAAATAAATAAATAAATAAATAAATAAATAAATAAATAAATAAATAAATAAATAAATAAATAAATAAATAAATAAATAAATAAATAAATAAATAAATAAATAAATAAATAAATAAATAAATAAATAAATAAATAAATAAATAAATAAATAAATAAATAAATAAATAAATAAATAAATAAATAAATAAATAAATAAATAAATAAATAAATAAATAAATAAATAAATAAATAAATAAATAAATAAATAAATAAATAAATAAATAAATAAATAAATAAATAAATAAATAAATAAATAAATAAATAAATAAATAAATAAATAAATAAATGAATAAATAAATAAATAAATAAATAAATAAATAAATAAATAAATAAATAAATAAATAAATAAATAAATAAATAAATAAATAAATAAATAAATAAATAAATAAATAAATAAATAAATAAATAAATAAATAAATAAATAAATAAATAAATAAATAAATAAATAAATAAATAAATAAATAAATAAATAAATAAATAAATAAATAAATAAATAAATAAATAAATAAATAAATAAATAAATAAATAAATAAATAAATAAATAAATGAATAAATAAATAAATAAATAAATAAATAAATAAATAAATAAATAAATAAATAAATAAATAAATAAATAAATAAATAAATAAATAAATAAATAAATAAATAAATAAATAAATAAATAAATAAATAAATAAATAAATAAATAAATAAATAAATAAATAAATAAATAAATAAATAAATAAATAAATAAATAAATAAATAAATAAATAAATAAATAAATAAATAAATAAATAAATAAATAAATAAATAAATAAATAAATAAATAAATAAATAAATAAATAAATAAATAAATAAATAAATAAATAAATAAATGAATGAATGAATGAATGAATGAATGAATGAATGAATGAATGAATGAATGAATGAATGAATGAATGAATGAATGAATGAATGAATGAATGAATGAATGAATGAATGAATGAATGAATGAATGAATGAATGAATGAATGAATGAATGAATGAATGAATGAATGAATGAATGAATGAATGAATGAATGAATGAATGAATGAATGAATGAATGAATGAATGAATGAATGAATGAATGAATGAATGAATGAATGAATGAATGAATGAATGAATGAATGAATGAATGAATGAATGAATGAATGAATGAATGAATGAATGAATGAATGAATGAATGAATGAATGAATGAATGAATGAATGAATGAATGAATGAATGAATGAATAAATGAATGAATGAATGAATGAATGAATGAATGAATGAATGAATGAATGAATGAATGAATGAATGAATGAATGAATGAATGAATGAATGAATGAATGAATGAATGAATGAATGAATGAATGAATGAATGAATTTTCAGTCTACTTCTACCAATTTAAATATGAAATGATTGGTAGTCGTTGTGAAAATGAAGTCAGAAGTCATTCCTGATCATTATCAATTATAATGAATGCATAGTTAGCCTATTCATTCTAGCAAAAGAAATCTTATCATATGGTTAGCATCTACTGAAGTGAATACGCATAGAAATCATGTGGATCCAATAAAGAAAGAAACAACTTCACTGTAGTCAAACATTATCGCTCACCTTTGTATAGCCGCGGTAAAATGCTAGGTGCAATGGACTTCGAAAGAATCTCTGTTCACTTACATATTTGTAATCTCTATGAGAAATTTGTCATACCAGACAAACAAAATATCCGTGATTTTATCGATTGAATAGATATTTCCAACCAAGATTTTATGGTATTCAATTTTGTGTATAATAATAGATAGATAGATAGATAGAAATCTTTATTTGTTCCTTTTGTAAAAAGACCTTAAAAGGTGTAGAACATGTCATTTAACTAACTAATAACTGATTGTGTAGATAGACAAAATGACAAACAGATAACATTACAAAAACCAAATAATTTTATAGACACATAAATGTGCTATTTATACAGAGATAAAAATAAATACAAATATAAATATTCATTTGTTCCTTTCAAAACCCCTTCAAGGTATAGAACATGTCATTTACTAATTAACAATTGCCCATTGTGTATATAAAATAATTAACGAGTGGATAAAGTAGTAATACATAGACTATACATACATGATAATTAAGTAAATACATAATATACATTAAAAAGATAAATAATATAGTCAAGTGTTGAAATCAAGATTGTCATTGAAATATTCTTCAATTGTATAATATGCTTTAGATATCAAAATGGTTTTCAAACTCTCCTTGAATTTCTTGCTGGATAGCAATTTCAATGTTTTTGGAAGCTTATTATATATGCTCACGATAGAAAAAGGAACATTCCTCTGAATATAAGAGAGGCTAGTTTTTATGTTCAACAAATTGCTTGAGTTTCTTGTATTAAATGTATGGGTTTTGATTTGCTCATTGAATAGTGACATATTTTCGTATATAAACACTACACTCTCATAAATGAATAAACATGTTAAGGTGAGCATTTTCTTTTTTATAAAGAGTGATTTACAACTCTCAATTCGAGATATGTTGAAAATGTTCCTAAGGCAGCGTTTTTGTGATACAAAAATTTTATTCACAGTGGTCGACATGCCCCAGAATATTATACCATATCTTATGCGGCTTTGGATATAAGAATTATAAGCCAGCATCGCTGCATCTATCGTTACATTTCTGGATATAATTTTCAGTGCATAACAATATCTTGATACATTCATGGCAAGATTGTCAATGTGATTCTTCCAGTCTAGTCTAGAATCTATTGTAATACCAAGAAAGGATATTTTTGAGACTGTGTCTAAGCTAAGCACGCCCCCATCAGTGTAATTGAGTTTTCTATTACAATTATTTCGAGAAAAGCTTATTATTTGAGTTTTATCATTATTCAATTTGGGATTATTGTCAGTAAAATATTCTTCCAAAGTACTCAGTGTTTTGAAGAGATTGTCCTGAAGTGATTGTTGAGTGTCTGAGCTGAATATTAATGAACAGTCATCTGCATACTGTACGAGTGTTTCTGTTGTGACTTCTGTAAGGTCATTGGTGTACAGAATATATAATAATGGCCCTAACACTGAACCCTGCGGCACACCTCTAACTATGTTAGCTTTTTCAGAAATTAGGAGTTCACCGGTAGCATTAACTTCAATGACAGATTGTTGTCTATTCTTTAGGTATGAAGAAATTAGTTCAAGCGGTATACCTCTGATGCCATAGACTGACAATTTTGTAATTAAAGTTTTATGATCTACGCTGTCGAATGCTTTTGATAGGTCCAAATTCACAGCTGTTGTGACTTTTTTGCTATTAAGGGAACTAATTATTTTACATACGCACGGATTGTCGATTTATTCTTTCTAAATCCATTTTGAGTATCACTAAGTAGATTATTATATTCCAAGAATGTGATGAGCCTATTATAAATTATTTTTTCAAAGATTTTACTTATGTTTGATAGAAGGGTCTATAGTTATTAAAATAGTTTTTGTCTCCTTTTTTGAATATGGCTTTTACATTGGCAATTTCAAGTTTGTCTGGAAAAATCCCATCTGGAAAAAAACATTGAAATGTTTATTAGATAAGCTAGAGGCTCACATAATTCTTGAGCACAAGTTTTCAATAGTTTTATAGGAATTTCATCGTAGCCAACTGAATTGGTATTTTTCAAAGATTTTATGATATCAAGGATTTCTTGGGCATGTGTAGGCATAAAAAAACACTATGTTGATAATGTTTCATCGATAATATTCTGTCACTTCTGGTAGGTATTCCATTTTGTCCACTACTGACAAAGAATGAATTAACTTTGTTGAGCGTTGCTATTTCGTTTTCGCCTTGAGTGTTGATATTTTCTAGTATTGAGTTATTTTTATTTTTTTTGTTGCCACTTAATGTTTTTACAAGATTCCATACAGCTTTGGATTTATTCGTTGACGATTTAATATATTCAGCATTATACCGTTTTTTGGCTTCGTTTACAACATTTTTCAAGATCATACAATATATTTTATGATTTTTCTTCGCTTGTCCTACGATATAATTACAATGTAGTGCTCCCTTATCGGTCCCCAATGGTACGTCTTTGAAAGTTGCATAATCTGAAAAATGACTAATCGCGCCCGATCGTACGACTGTTATCACCAAATCCAGGTAGTTTATTCATTCCTTTTTCGTACCTAGAGAACGTCGGAAGTAATTTTATTCAGTACGTAAAGAAGTTAGGAGTTGAGGATGCCGAAAAGATCGAGATCTATTGATGTGGACAAAGACAAAAGAATGAAAAAACTGAAGAAACAATTGGACATGCTTCAACAGGCTTTCAAGGATTTGAATTCTAGCGACTCCGAATATTCGGATGGAGGTGAGTCATTCTTTTTCCTCGCAATATCATTTATTTTTTAGCAATGGATTGAATACATCTTGTTTTTCAATATATAGTTCTGATTGATAAAGACATGCAGTGACAAACGTTACTATAGCCTTTAGGGCAGGCATGTTCTTACGCATTCTTTGTGTAACATACGTTATACAATATGAATGGGATCAAACGATTCAACAAATTCAAGTAACATACGTTACAGAACACCATACAGTGTGATCAAACAATTATACTTATATGGTTCTTTGTCAACAGAATCGGTTGATGACGTGGAAGAGATCCTGGTTGATACAGAGGAGACCGAAAATAACGATAATCCAATTCAGCAACAGGATCCTTTACAAATGGCTACAGAAAATGTAGAGCAAGAAAATGATGATATAAATTATACGTTATTGGGCAACAAGCCAGATGACAAATCAGCAGAAGGAGAACCGTTTCACGAGGAGGTGGCGGTTAGATGGACGGCATATTTGCAAAAAGGCATTGGTAAGGAAAAAAGATCCGAATTAATGGAAAAATATAAGATACCAAAAAACTGCCAAGCACTTCTACCACCTCATATAAATGGGGAAATTCAACCTTGCCTTCCAGAAACCGCTATGAAGCATGACAGATTTATGATGCCATTGCAGCAACAGCTCGCTCATGGACTGTCTGCATTAGGATCAGTTATTAATGCTCTGATTGCACAGAAGGATGAGAAAACACTATCCGTTTTAGCAGACATGGGACAAATAGTGGCAAGCGTACATAATGGAATATCTCTCCATCGCAAATACAAGATTATGCCATTTGTAAATACCGATTGTAAAAAATGTCTAGAAACATCTCTAATCGATGAGTTTTTGTTCGGAAAAAACTTCGGGGAGGAGCTGAAGTCGAATCAATCTGTGAAGAAAATCAGCTATGATATCAAGAAGAAGACACAGTATCCTTCTACGAGCAAATTTCAGGGACTACCGCAACCAAGCACATCGAAAGCAGCGACAGTGCAACATTTAAACTACTATCGTCCAGCATTCAAGACAAAAATGAAGGAGAGAAGAGAGGAGAGGGGACAGAGGACAGAGGAGACAACCAGAAGATTGGGGGAAGAGAGGCCGGCAAACCACTCGGAACCAGCACAGCCGGAGATATTGAATGAGGTAGAATATTATGCGGGTACTCTTGCTTACCATTTAGACAAATGGAAAAAAATCACTGATGACACGACAATATCGAATTGGGTAAAGGGTATAAAAATACCATTCTTCAAAAAACCTATTAAAAACCGAGAACCATTCATTAAAAATGATGATGATCAAATACAAAATTATGAAACGACTATAAACCGATTATTAAATATTGGAGCGATTTCAAAATGCGAACCTACAAGACATCAATTTTTATCACATTATTTTTTAATTAAAAAACAAGATGGAAACTTCAGGTTTGTATTGAATTTGAAGAAACTCAATAACTACATCAGAGCCCCACATTTCAAAATGGAAGATTTTAGGACTGTGTTGAGATTATTGTCAAGAAATAATTATTTATGCAATATAGATTTAAAGGATGCATATTTCCTTTTTCCTATCGATAGGAGATATAAAAATTATTTAAGATTCAAATTTCAGAATGAATATTTTGAATTCAATTGCCTTCCCTTCGGAATGAATGTAGCCCCGTATATATTCACAAAGCTTTTCAGGCCTATAGTAAAATATTTGAGAAATTTAAACATACTTTTTGGTCATCTACCTAGATGATATTTTGATTATTGGCAGGGATAAGGAGGAATGTAAGAAGAATACTATATTTGTAATGAATTTTCTTCGTCACTTAGGATTCATCATAAATGTAGGGAAAAGTAGTCTCGTACCTAATCAGTGTTTAAAGTATTTAGGATTCAGATACAATACAATCGATATGACAGTTTCATTACCAGAAGAAAAATGTATTCAAGTAAAGAAGTTCATTAAGAATTTTATCAAGAAATCCAGTTTTACCATAAGAGAATATGCAACTTTGATTGGCAAATTGGTCGCGAATTGCCCTGCCACAAAATATGGTATGTATCACATGAAGACCTTGATATAAAGACAGAATTGCAGTGGTGGTCTAGAAACATAGGTTCAGGGCAGGATATTAAACAAACCGAATTTGCAATCACTATTTATTCAGACGCATCACTGACGGGTTGGGGTGCATGCTGTGGAACAACAAAAATACATGGACACTGGGATACTGAACAAAAAGAATACCATATAAATATTTTGGAAATTCTGACTGCGTTTTATGCCTTGAAATCATTTGCAAAAATATTGAAGAATTTACGAATTCTTTTGAGGATTGATAATATAACTGCCATTTCATGCATAAACAAAGGAGGTAGCATCAGATTCCAACATTTGAATTCAGTCACAAAAAATCTTTGGGACTGGTGCGAATCTCAAAAATTGTCAGTATTTGCATCTTATATACCATCTAGTGAAAATAAATATGCGGATGAACAATCACGGAATACCAGAATAGAGACCGAATACGAATTGAACAATGAAGCTTACAAGCATATAGTTCATGAATTTGGAAGACCTGACATCGATCTATTTGCGACCAGATTGAATAATAAATGTAAAAAATATGTGTCATGGTTTCCAGATCCTGGTTCTTATTCTGTGGATGCATTTACTATATCTTGGAAAAATACATTTTTCTATGCGTTCCCACCATTTGCCATCATTAATAAGGTAATTGAAAAAATATGTGTCATGGTTTCCAGATCCTGGTTCTTATTCTGTGGATGCATTTACTATATCTTGGAAAAATACATTTTTCTATGCGTTCCCACCATTTGCCATCATTAATAAGGTAATTGAAAATGTTATCCAAGAAAAGGCTTCAGGGATTCTGGTAGTGCCACAATGGCCTACACAATCATAGTACCCAATATTCAAGAATATCTTGGTGGGGGAACCAATTATATTCAGTCCTAACGAATATTTACTTATATCTCCTTTCAGGAAGAGTCACCCAATATACCAGAAGATTACCCTGGTGGCAGCACATATATACGGAGGGTTTTCTTGAAAAGAAATATACCGGAAGCATCTATACCAATCATGATAGCATCAATCAGTAGTAGTACTCTAAAACAATATTCAGCATGTTACAAAAAAATTTGGCTCTTTTGCAAGAACAGAAACGTGGATCCTTATGACTATAGACTAGAAATAATTCTGTTATTTTTGACGGAAATTTCAAATTCTAATATTTCATACTCAGTTGTAAATTCATATCGATCAGCTCTGAATATGATATTCAAACCACTAAGTAATGGGGATGAGGAAGTCATAAACAGGTTGATCAAAGGTGTTTACAACATTAAACCTGCAAAACCCAAATATAAATATACATGGGATCCCGCACCTATATTATCATATTTAGCAAACCTATACCCGCTCAATTCTTTGAATATTATACACACAACTAATAAACTCGTAACATTAATGGCTTTAACAACTGCTCATAGAGTATAAACATTGTCTAAAATAAAAATTAGCAATATTTCAAGAAATGATATTAAACTTGAAATAAAAATTTCAGACCGTATAAAGACCTCAGGGAAGAATATAAATCAACCACTATTGATTTTCCCGTATTATAAAACCAACCCAAAGTTATGTGTTGCATCATTGATAGATTTTTATATACACTCCACAGCTGATAATAGAAAAGATTGTGATTTTCTTATTCTAACATACAAAAACCCATATCATGCTGCAAGTACTCAAACAATTAGTAGATGGATCAAGAATACTTTAACTTCTGCAGGTCTAGATACGAATAATTTCAAAACTCATAGTGTAAGACACTCAGCAACTTCGGCTGCTTATAGAGCAGGAGTAGACATAAATCAAATTAAAAATGCAGCTGGGTGGAGTGCAACATCAAATACTTTCTTTAAATTCTATAATAGACCACTTCTACCTCGGAATGATACATTTGCTACGACAATACTGAATCATAATTTAAATGAGAACGATTGATATGGCACTGATATTATGCATATCAATTCTCAATACTTGTGATATTCAGATCTAATCTTAGATATCATTTAATGTTAATTATTATTGTACTTATAGGAATTGTAAATAATTACCATGTTTGAATTGTTTGCTTTAATAATTTTTTGTTTGTTTGTTTTTGTTATTGTTCCTGTTTACAGAATAAAATTACTTGACAAAAATCTGTCTGTTATCTTTAAACAGCTACATTGTAATAATATCGTAGGACAAGCGAAGGAAAATTAAATGATTAATCGACTCACCTGTAGGAAGATTAATCGTAATTTTCCGAGCTTGTCCGTAGATATAATTACAACCCACCCTACCCGAAAAATTTGTTTTTCCCTTAGATTTTTGTTTGTCGAAAGGAATGAATAAACTACCTGGATTTGGTGATAACAGTCGTACGATCGGGCGCGATTAGTCATTTTTCAGATTATGCAACTTTCAAAGACGTACCATTGGGGACCGATAAGGGAGCACAACATTGTAATTATATCTACGGACAAGCTCGGAAAATTACAATTAATCTTCCTACAGGTGAGTCGATTAATCTTTTAAATATCGCTTGGTATGATCCCACTCCGCATTTGTTTATGCATAATTCGTTTTCGCTTACTTGAGATTCGTATTCCTTTAGTTATCCAGTATCATTTGGCTCCATGACTTGTCTTGAAATTTTTAAAGGAGTTATAACATTTAATATTTGTTTTAGTGTACCAATAAAGCAATTATAGGCTTTGTTTGTTTCGTTAGTAGAATAGAGATTATACCAATTTATCATTTGCAATTCCGTTTTGTATTGTCTTAGTTTTGCATCTGAAAATAATCGCTTTTTACATGTTTTTTCTTTGGTCGTGTCCTCAGCATCATGCAACTGAAGGACCTGAGCTTCATGATCAGATAGTGCTGAAGCAACGACTTTACCAAAAGAACTATTTTCAAAATTGATAAATATGTTGTCAATTAACGTTTTGGTAAGTTTTGTTATTCTAGTAGGAGCGTGTATTTGTTGTTGTAGGTTGTGTATATGCAAAAAAATCAAGAAGAGTTGTGTCTGTTCACTATCATTATTCATTAAATTAATATTGAAATCACCACAAAGTAAAAGTCTATATTTTCTATACCTATTGTACACGAGATCAATAATGTCGTCAAGTGTTTCTAAAAATATCTCAATGTTGCCTGTCGGTGGTCTATATACGCAGAGTACAATAAGATTGATAGATTTACAAATAACAGAGGAGCACTCTAAGATGTCTTCAACACTTTTTTGTCTTACATCATTTATCACCATACATTCCAGATTAAATTTTACAAATATACATGAACCACCATGCCTTGTATTGCTCCGAGAATAGGACGAAATCAAATTATAACTATCTAAGTTCATGAGACTTTGTTCATTTTGTGTATACCAATGTTCAGTTAGACATACAAAAGATGTTTCCATGTCTAATGTTTTTAAAAATATTACTAATTCTAGTGTTTTATTACCTAAGCTACATATATTTTGATGGACAAGAAGGTGATTTTTCTTTACTATAGTTTTGTCATTGTCTTTTTTAACGTCATTTGTACTACATGGATCAGTATTCCTATTTTCTATAGTGTGTTTTTTACTACATTACAATTACTATTAATAATATAATCACTCATATCACTTGAGGCCTCGGAACAATGTTTGATCGTCATTATCCTCACTAGTGTAATTATAGTTATAATGAAAATACTACCTTCCCAGCAGAAGGCACAAGTGATTATTGCATCTACAAGAGGCACACGATAACCATGCCACTAATCACTCACCTCACGGCGTGGGATGTGGTTACTGGTTTTTCTCCAGCTGGGATGGGATGGGATGGGATGGGATGGGATGGGATGGGATGGGATGGGATGGGATGGGATGGGATGGGATGGGATGGGATGGGATGGGATGGGATGGGATGGGATGGGATGGGATGGGATGGGATGGGATGGGATGGGATGGGATGGGATGGGATGGGATGGGATGGGATGGGATGGGATGGGATGGGATGGGATGGGATGGGATGGGATGGGATGGGATGGGATGGGATGGGATGGGATGGGATGGGATGGGATGGGATGGGATGGGATGGGATGGGATGGGATGGGATGGGATGGGATGGGATGGGATGGGATGGGATGGGATGGGATGGGATGGGATGGGATGGGATGGGATGGGATGGGATGGGATGGGATGGGATGGGATGGGATGGGATGGGATGGGATGGGATGGGATGGGATGGGATGGGATGGGATGGGATGGGATGGGATGGGATGGGATGGGATGGGATGGGATGGGATGGGATGGGATGGGATGGGATGGGATGGGATGGGATGGGATGGGATGGGATGGGATGGGATGGGATGGGATGGGATGGGATGGGATGGGATGGGATGGGATGGGATGGGATGGGATGGGATGGGATGGGATGGGATGGGATGGGATGGGATGGGATGGGATGGGATGGGATGGGATGGGATGGGATGGGATGGGATGGGATGGGATGGGATGGGATGGGATGGGATGGGATGGGATGGGATGGGATGGGATGGGATGGGATGGGATGGGATGGGATGGGATGGGATGGGATGGGATGGGATGGGATGGGATGGGATGGGATGGGATGGGATGGGATGGGATGGGATGGGATGGGATGGGATGGGATGGGATGGGATGGGATGGGATGGGATGGGATGGGATGGGATGGGATGGGATGGGATGGGATGGGATGGGATGGGATGGGATGGGATGGGATGGGATGGGATGGGATGGGATGGGATGGGATGGGATGGGATGGGATGGGATGGGATGGGATGGGATGGGATGGGATGGGATGGGATGGGATGGGATGGGATGGGATGGGATGGGATGGGATGGGATGGGATGGGATGGGATGGGATGGGATGGGATGGGATGGGATGGGATGGGATGGGATGGGATGGGATGGGATGGGATGGGATGGGATGGGATGGGATGGGATGGGATGGGATGGGATGGGATGGGATGGGATGGGATGGGATGGGATGGGATGGGATGGGATGGGATGGGATGGGATGGGATGGGATGGGATGGGATGGGATGGGATGGGATGGGATGGGATGGGATGGGATGGGATGGGATGGGATGGGATGGGATGGGATGGGATGGGATGGGATGGGATGGGATGGGATGGGATGGGATGGGATGGGATGGGATGGGATGGGATGGGATGGGATGGGATGGGATGGGATGGGATGGGATGGGATGGGATGGGATGGGATGGGATGGGATGGGATGGGATGGGATGGGATGGGATGGGATGGGATGGGATGGGATGGGATGGGATGGGATGGGATGGGATGGGATGGGATGGGATGGGATGGGATGGGATGGGATGGGATGGGATGGGATGGGATGGGATGGGATGGGATGGGATGGGATGGGATGGGATGGGATGGGATGGGATGGGATGGGATGGGATGGGATGGGATGGGATGGGATGGGATGGGATGGGATGGGATGGGATGGGATGGGATGGGATGGGATGGGATGGGATGGGATGGGATGGGATGGGATGGGATGGGATGGGATGGGATGGGATGGGATGGGATGGGATGGGATGGGATGGGATGGGATGGGATGGGATGGGATGGGATGGGATGGGATGGGATGGGATGGGATGGGATGGGATGGGATGGGATGGGATGGGATGGGATGGGATGGGATGGGATGGGATGGGATGGGATGGGATGGGATGGGATGGGATGGGATGGGATGGGATGGGATGGGATGGGATGGGATGGGATGGGATGGGATGGGATGGGATGGGATGGGATGGGATGGGATGGGATGGGATGGGATGGGATGGGATGGGATGGGATGGGATGGGATGGGATGGGATGGGATGGGATGGGATGGGATGGGATGGGATGGGATGGGATGGGATGGGATGGGATGGGATGGGATGGGATGGGATACGAGATGCGAGATGCGAGAAATTGGTCGATTACGTGACCACGGATTGTCAGATAAAGAACAATGCTCTAATTTGAAATCTTAACCAAACACCATCAAGATGAACCATACTCCACCTGACATCATAAATTCAGATTCATCGTTTGCTTCGTCAAAATTCAGCATAGAGATCGTCGACGGATCGATCAGATCGATAGGAGCTGTCTGATATTGATACCGAACGCAGCTACGTGAATCGATGCGATGCGAGTAGATAATATAAACCAATGTTCTACGTGGTATTTGCCAAAAAAGTTATCATATTAAATATCTAATTTTTTGTGTTATATGAATGTCATGCATGATAGCAACTGTATCAAATGAAAATTGTTATAGAAATAAGGCGAATACACTAATAGAATATCAGCACAATATTCCAATAATCACCATTATAAATCGCGAATTTAACAAAATAACTTTATAACGAGCGGGCGGTCGATTCAGGCATCGAGAATGAACTGGGACGTGTTCAGTGTCTCATGACTGATAGCGGCTCGTCGTGTTTTTTTCGTCTGTGAATCACCGTTGCTAACAATATATCATTATCCAATCGAAAATTCTCAATACTACCCAATGGGCCAATGCTACCCACATTCATACTCATTATGCGATTCAATAATGAAATGCCTCGTGTTCTCGATGTTCCTCATATCAGAAATTCACGTGGAATATTAGAAATTATGTCATAATTGGTATCTTTTGAATGTTTGCGATTTGTTATCGTTATATTCAAGGTTTCTACTAATAATACCAAAATATCAAGAATTTCAAAATACCCATTAGGTAGGTACATACACGGTACCTATCAGTATGTCTCCTCGAATATATCTACATAACTAGTGTCAAAAGAGATAATGCATTTATTAATCACATATTCATTAACAGGTTCCTATGGTCACGTAGAGATATCTTATCATTCCGAAATAATGAGATATTCAAATTTTTATGGGTATTTATAATGTTTTCACGAGCTCAAGTTTCAGGTTTGCTTATCACCTACGACTGCATCACATTATGATTTATTGTATAAAAACATCTCAGTATTGTATAGTTCAATATTAACGAAATTGATAATAAAAATAAGGGATTTTGTTGGTTACTGATCTCAAACTTTTCTCAATAATTGAACTTTCTGAGATATATCTTCTTGATGAAATATTATTCTCTGCATTCATTATCTGCCTAACAGTTACAGATTCATCGAAATGTACGCATAACTGGTCAACATATTCATCAAATAAGTAACCCATTCACCTTTTGATGGCTCAGAAGGAAGCACACCCAATCATGCCACGTATAACATCGGTGTCCGTAATATCTAAATGATGAATATATTTCGGCTGGCCGATCTATCTCAACAAATGATATTTGGTGATGAAATATCAAATAGCAGTTGTAACCATACAAATGAACAATGGGATGTATGCTTTGGAGATCACTGCTTTTCGGAGACAATATTCTGAAATAGGAACGCCAAAAGTCAACTCCCACTTTGAGAAAAGGACGAACAATTGAAAGTCTATCAGACGACAATGGAGCCATTCATTATTTGTTGAAACGAATATGCTTTGAACCTGAAACAGTTCCTGCTTCTGCATGATGTACTAAATGTTCTTGTATAAAAAGCAGATTCATTCAATGGTTTTTTGGAGGTAAGTCATAGTATGTTTCTCAGAAGAAGACGAATTGGATTATGATAGCCTACCTCCCACAAGAAGTATAAACATTATATCCAGAAATTTACTCAATTGTGCTAAAGTACCTACGTGGTGAAAAAAAAATACAACAGCTCACATCAGCTAACACTGTCTGATGTCCCCTGAGGTCCTGTTTTAGTGCCAGTGAACACCGCCATATTATTCACCACTGTAGGTGTTATGTGACCTTTCCCATGTGTTTTCGATAAACAAACCCAGTTGTGAGTGACACTAGTGTTAGTGCTTAATTTAGCAGAATGAACACTTTGGTGGTGTTGTTGATGCATTTCCAAAAGCGCGATTCGACACCGCAGTGGTGTGATGCACATTTTGTAATTTTCTTGATGCTGAAACCTACCTCCACAAAATTCTCTTCGGTGCGTTTAAACATTGAGCAGGTACATGCGAATACTTTTCTGGTGGGACGGAACATCATCATGAGTGTGTTCACAGGCCAATCAATAAGCTTCTCTTCCACACCTTCGATATTTACTAGGTTGGATAACCTATTAAAATAAATTTATATGATGATAACAGAGAATCTAGGCACAATTAGTTCGATGACGATCTGTTTCGGATCATTAATCCTGATCAGTGGCATCTGGAGTTACATTTGGCTATATTTCACACTTATTGTATGTATAATATCAAAACATAAAAATAGATAGAATCATGCTATTAACAACACAAGATATAACCAACAAATACGTCCGACCAACACCATCGTATTTACATTGTTTCCTGAGGTTGGTACCTCTTCAACGATGCTTTTTTATACGTTTGCTAGGACTGGCAGGTAATTCCAAGTTGAAACTTGATCCTCAGGGTTCTCTCTGAGGTAATTAACATCAGGGGAATTGAAACCCCTGTTTAAGTAATCCAGTGTCGAGTGAGCAAGAATATGTATGGGATGTGAGCGATGGGAAGGAAAAATGTATGGAAAGTGGAATGCGTTTTCCAAATTACGGTATTCTGGCAATCAGGGTGGGATATATTCTCTGCGTTTTCTTTTTTATGAGGAGTGGAGTGTGCTTTTCACTTTCCATAAGATTGCGATCAGTGGTTTCTATAACGGGTTCCCGGAATAACTCGCAGGTTTCGTAAATGAGCCTATGTCGCCTGAGTGTGTTGTTTATTCTGGTGTTTATTATCAATTGTGTTTTCATGATATGAATAACATGAAATGTATTCGCTATTTGAAGTATGTAATCTTGTATGAGTGGAGGGTCATGACACTTTGCATGCATTTCCGCCACCGGAGAGTACCGTCCCACCTGTAACCTCCTCTGTGGGAGGGTGAGATACTGCAGAACACCGGACAGGCGTATGTTAGTACAGAGCGAATTACTTGTTTTCCAAATTCAGTTTTCAGTTTCTGCTAATTAGTGGGTATATTGATTTTATTGTAGCTTTGGTTTCCTGTGATAAAAAGTTGGTGTTACCATGAAAGTTCAGACGCCTGTCCATTTTGATCCCCAGGTATTTCACAGAGGGCCGGTCTATTGACTTCCGTTTTTGATTCATTATTAATTTTGATTTTTGATTTTGAGAAAAAGAGAATGACTCCTCTATCAAGATGTATTTGTATTTGTGTCCTAGCGACGTCCGAAGAGAACGAGCAAGCGTGAATAGCAGTAGTCACCGTAGAGTGCTCTGCTCGTTCTCTCGAACATCGGGAAGTCGTATATATGAAGCGAGTACAATATCGGTGAGAGACAGGACCCATGTGGAACACCTGCTTCGAGGGGCAGGCATGCAGAAACTGTGCTGTTTACTCTTGTTCACATGGTTCGATGGGTCAGATACGAGTGTATAATTTTAACAATTGAAATCGGAAAGCCGGCCCACATCAACCTCGACATTAGTCCCTCGTGCCAGACCATGATGTCGAAGGGTTTTTCGACATCCATCAGGACGATGATGACTATGTTCTTGTTCTTATGGCATTTTTTCTTGACTCGATGAGCAATTCGGGCTACCTGGGTTCTACTGTATCAATTGTAACAATTGAAATCGGAAAGCCGGCCCACATCAACCTCGACATTAGTCCCTCGTGCCAGACCATGATGTCGAAGGGTTTTTCGACATCCATCAGGACGATGATGACTATGTTCTTGTTCTTCTTGTTCTTATGGCATTTTTTCTTGACTCGATGAGCAATTCGGGCTACCTGGGTTCTACTGTATCCCTTGCGGAAACCGAATTGCTCATCCGAGATAATTTATAGTTTTTCGATAGCATTTTTGAGGATTTTGTCGACCACTTTTGCGATAAAGTTTGAAAGGGGCGATAGCTCCCAGGATTGTTGGGTTAGCACTATGACCTAGGCCAAATGTCCAATTGATTGATTTGATGATGATTTATATCAAAATCATCCAATATGTTTTGCCCAATATTGAAGTCGAGTACCGATGGAAGAAAGGACGTCATTATCACCTATTGGCAAAAGTTCTAGGATTCTAAGATCGAAAAGATGAGCGCATGAAATTTACAACTTTCACATGCTTACATATACAGTTGCGTTATCAATTTCTATCATATCTGGTGTTTTCAGGATGCAATACCCTACGAATGATTATTGACACCAAATTTGATGATTCATACACCGCCCCGATTCCATCGTGATATGACACTGTGTAACTTGGTGTCATATAATACGTGTTAACGTGCGTTAACGTGAATTATATGGGAATTGAATTTTTCAACCATTTGGTCTTATGATTTTATGTTTCAGAATCGTTGTTGTTCACCATATCCGTGTCATTTTTCACTAATAACATCGGAATTAACACCACTCAATACTCAATTGTGAAATGTATAATAAAGAGGACCCAACTTTGATATTCAGGTTTTGTATTCGTCGGAGTTTGCTCTGAAATCCATTTGATTGAAATTACAATTACAAAGTTTTTTTACTATGGAACTGTATCCATTTTTTCGATTGAGTATCTTTGATTTTCTTCATAAAATGAACTTTAGCCATCGGAGAATTTTGAAGGGAGCCATTCAGTTTATGTTTAGATTTTGAATAACCAACGAAGTCAATCAATCAATCAATCAATCAATCAATATACTTTATTGTCAAAGAAAAGGTATTCTTATTGACAAAGCGTACTTGAAGCTAGGACATAAATAACAGATAATCACATATATATATGTAAATTATAAATGTAGAATATACAGACAAATACATAAATAAACATACAATTTATCACAATTTTATCACAAGAAAAATTGATCATCATAATAGAACTCCTGTAGGCCATAGTATGCCTTGAGCAACAGTATATTTTTGACTTTCTTCCGGAACAAATGGTGTACCGTGATTTCTTTCAAATTTGTGGGCAGTTTGTTGAATATTTTCTTGCTCTCGTACAAAATAGAGTTCTTTGTCAGTTCTAAACGAGGGATGGGTAGAGCTATATTAAACTACGCAACACTAATTACGTCGCACCCCGAAATTTTGCCCCTGTTGAAATTTGAATAACTTTTTTCTGATTTCAACAATACGAATTCTGTTTGCACTGTTCGCTAGCTCAGTCCTTCAGCTATAATCTCGTACTTCTTCGATACATAAGGTTATTTCCATAAAATTGCTACAGGATGTTTTTTGGAACTGTGCAAAATTTCGAAATTTTCAAAAGGATCCCAAAAGAAGAAAAACAGTTTTTTTTCAACTTTAACAGCAGAGGCATGAAGATCATCTCATTACCTTTGGCCATTTCCAAAATTGTCTTCTCATCACTTTTCTTTACAGAGTGATCTCAAAAAATCAATTTTTTGGTTTTGCAGTCATAACTTTTTTCCTTTTCAACCGATTTTCAAAATCTCAGGCTCATTTTGAAGCTGAAACCTCATATGAGAAGATTTAAAGATCAGAATTTACTCAAGATGAACATTCAGAATCGAGGGTTTCCTCAAAGGTGACCCAAATCTGAAACATTCTGTAAATCCCGACTGGGAGGAGAATTGAATGAAAATCAACTTGTTTTCGGAAGGATCTTTCATTCTTGACACATCCAGATCTTTTTTTCTTTCAGTAGTCAAAAATTGTGCGTGAGAAAACCGAAATGAAACGCCATGTTCTAGAAAAAAAATCAGCCCAAAAAAAATTCATGGTCCGTAACCAACGTAACAAAAATCATAATGAGTGACTGACAAGACAGGTTGAAAATTACGTTCTCGTGAAAATAAAGACCAGGACAGAAAAAACTATTCGTAGGTCTTTCTTTTCTGAAGATATAAGACTTCATAAAAAAATTCAAAATAAAAAAAAATTCTGAATACAACAAAATTTCAGGGTAACCTTCTCACCCCTATACAAAGTCTTCCATCATGTTTGGGATTTTTTTCGGAGAATTTAATTTTCAAGACCCCCAAAAAAATTTTATACGTACGCCTATAAAACGAATTTTTTTTATCTCTTTGATCAACTTTTTCCGCTGAACACAGCTATGGGTAGCGCTTGTCTCGATTCTGAAAAATATCTTTTTTTTCGCCCTGTACATCAAACTATGATACTTGGAGAACTCGAGTTTGGGCGATTCTTAGTAGTTTTGTACGAAACTCACGAAAATTATATGTAAAAAATTCACAAGAATCTCCTTCCCCTTCTTTCGTACCCAAAGTACCCCAAGGGGGCAAGGGGGGCGAAATAATTTTATTTTTTTTCAATATCCGATCCCGATATGGGGGTCAGGTGAAATATGTTTACCGATATATCTAACCGTTTGACCAGCAAAAATTTTACCCGCAAAAAAAATTTTGGGGGGGAGAGGGTAAAAAATTTTTTATCAGTATTTTTGGTAGTGATATTTTCGTTTCGATCAAACACCGTTTTGGAAATTTTTCTTTTTTAATCGGGATTTCGAGGGGGATTTAGATTTGGGTCACCTTTGCAGAAACCCTTGATCTTCAATATTTATCTTTAGTCAATTCTTATCTTCATGTCTGTTCGTCTAACGTTTCAGCTTCAAAATGATCCTGAAATTTTGAAAATCGGTTGAAGAGGAAAAAAGTTATGACTGCAAAACCAAAAAATTGATTTTTTGATATCACTCTGTAAAGAAAAGTGATGAGAAGACAATTTTGGAAATGGCCAAAGGTAATGAGATAATCTTAATGCCTCTGATGTTGAAGTTGAAAAAAAACTGTTTTTCTTCATTTGGGATCCTTTTGAAAATTTCGAAATTTTGCACAGTTCCAAAAAACATTCTGTAGCAATTTTATGGAAATAACCTGATGTATCGAAGAAGTACGAGATTATAGCTGAAGGACTGAGCTAGCGAACAGTGCAAACAGAATTCGAATTGTTCAAAGAAGAAAAAAGTTATTCAAATTTCAACAAGGGCAAAATTTCGGGGTGCGACGTAATTAGTGTTGCGTAGTTTATTATTAACGACGCGTATTATGGATTCTCACCGGTGGATGTTCAGTATCAATTATGTTAGCTCTATGTATGTGTACCAAACATGTAGTCTCCAATATAAATATGGATGTTAGAGTGAGAATCTTGTGCTCTATAAACAAGGGTCAACAGTGAGCAGTGTACTCAACGCGGGACATGAATCTTGCTGCTCGTTTTTGAAGAACGAAAATGGAATTAAGTAGATGTTTAGAGCAATAACCCCAGAAAGCTATGCCATATCGTAGGTGTAACTCAACCAAAGAAAAATAGGTCACCCTACCAATTGACATACCAAGTTCCTTGGATACCACTCTTACTGCATAGCAGCCTGATGCAACTTTTTTTGTACCATTTGTACTTTCGACCAAAGAAGTTTCCAACAGATCCAGAGCTTTACTATGGTTACCGTCAGACATATTGAAATCACAAATGAGTGAAAGTGGTTAACATTTCGAAAATGATATCGTGTGAAAAAAAATTTGAAATTTTTACAGTGCACTATCATTATGAACAGGAGCCGTGAATTAATATATGTGCTCGACTCTCCGAAATTACCACTGAGGTACAATGAGGGGAGCCAAATCAGTTGGAACGTTCTCACCTCAATTTTGATTAATTTGTCTCGCGTTGATTTCACTTCATATCCTTGGAGATAAAAATCCCTGTGAGAACTGCGTGCCTTCTGATGATGAGTTTATTCTTGCCTCTCGCGAATTGACTTCATATTTTCTTTCAGAGAGATGAAAACATAATATTTTTCTTCTAACCCAGCAAACACTGGGAAGTAACTGTAATGTACTATGGAAGTAACTTTGCGACTAAAACCTTGCATGCGATGTACCAAAAACATTCCCTCCCGCTCGCATTTGCAGCGAAATGTTAGCCCTCAATAAACATCCATCCGTAGTCACGTTTGTGGAAGATTTCAAGTCAATAAATGTATGATTAATATCCACATTGCGTACTTTTATGCGAGGTTTCTTCGAGACCTCATTATGCCATCTCCTTTTCGTAATACAAATCTCAATTGTTCAGTAGTCCAATTGATAACCACATTGGGTCGTTTTATGCGAGGTTTATTCGAGACTTCACTATAATATTCCCTTTGTCACCACACGGCAAACGCATGCCTAATAGTCTTCAGTCATTAATCATTATACATGTTAATAATATCAATAGCTCAGTAGTCGCAGCGATATCCATTTCGGTCACTTCAGGCGAGGTTTCTTCGAGACTTCAAAGTTGCATTGCTTCTTTCACCATACATAGAAAACATATTTTCAATATTATATGGATTTCCAGTAGTGCTTTTGTATCATTGTTCATGAGCGATAATGGATCGCGCGTTAGCCGCTCCCTCTGTCGGTGCGGTCAACTATTAACTGAATGCTCACGCAACTGACTTAACTCATTGCTGATACTGGGCGGGTATTTATCGAATCTAGGGATTCATGCTTTGCATTTTCCGAGGTTTTTGAGTCTGGATCTATCCAAACACATGCACATTTTCAATACTACTATTCCATAATATAATTAACTGATCTGAATAATTATTATGAGAAAAACATCGATGTTTTTCTTTTTTCAAACAAAATCAGCGGAACGAGCAGAATCTTATGCTAAATAATTATTTGAATTTTATTATTCATTTATGAACTTTACATCTGTGTTCAAAAGTTCTCAAAATCTACTAATTCATCAAGTCATTAGTTAAAAACAGGAATAACGCAAAATTTTGTTTTCCTATTAATTAAATTTGACTGAAAATGGTGTAATGAAATTTTATTTTATATTATTGTTAAATTGTCTACCTATAATATCTTTCACCTACCTAATATAGGTACATACTGTTTCAAATTTGGTTACTCTACAGGGATCTCAAACATAATGCTGAGGGATATATAGGTACAGTTGAATCGGGGTAGCCTAATATTTTTTTCAATTGAATGGCCAAAGGTGAATCAATTTCAGATTGCTACAAATAACACTCAGAAGACGAAATTTTTGAATCTGAATGTCGGATGCTTCATTCCATGAAGTATATAAAAGTGGAAATTGTTCATCCATATTGTCAATGATCAGCTCGAAATATAGAATAAACGTGTGAATATGCGAATAAATACAACTTATATTCACAAGAATAAACAGCCACATTGGGAACATGAAGTGACGCACTCAGAGAAGAATTTAAATTTCATCCATTTCATGTTAACATTGTGATGATCTCGAATAGACTTCGTTGCGAAGTTTCTCGATCGCAAAGTTATTTGCCACTTTCTGTGGAAGTGGCATTGTGGTTATTAATCAATATCCCCAAATTATCATCACTTCATCATTGGATTCTTGTCAACAAAGCAATGTCTCAATATTGCTATGTTTGGAATGAATATGCGTAATCACAATGAATATATCTTTCAATGTGCAATTTGAGACTTCGCAAAACTGCCAAGTGATGTAACGTGTTTGCTGGGAAGTAGTTGTGCCTCGTGCAAATCTCCATACCTTCATAAGATCCGGCTCGAAGGACCAAATTTGTCGAGTATGGATATTGCTCGTTCTAAATTGATATTGGACTGTATATATTTTGTTCTCTTCGAATAGACAAACAGTAAATCAGTTAATAACAATAGAGGTAAATCAAACTACCCTAAAAAAAATGAAATAGCTGAATGTAAGAGTAGGTTGGATATCCTATTGGTATTATCTGAGAACAACGATATTGATAGAGCAAAATATATTGAAGCAAAAATAGAATACGATAAATTACTAAGAAAAACAAAAAGAGACGCCTATTCTGAGAGAATTCGAAATTCTGATAACAAAAGCAAATGCATGTAGACTATTTGCTCAGAAATAACGGGTAAGGTAAAAAATAGTGAGTGTAGAATCAAAGGAGAACCAGGAAAAGTAGCAAATGAATACAATTCACACTTGACCAGTATAGTCCCAGAATTGATATCAAATCTTCCTTATGTACCTTTTCAATGTGAAATAGAATATAATATTGAGTCAATGTTCACGAGGCCAATATTACAAACAGAATTGATAGATCTGTCAAATAAAATAAAAAATAAATTTTCAAGTGGTGTAGACGATATTCCAACATGCATTATGAAGAAAAGTATATCAAACTTAAGCGAAATTGTGTCATATATCATCAATAACTCCCTGAAATTTGGTATCTTTCCTTCAGGACTCAAGCAATCTCTTGTGATACCAATATTTAAAAAAGGTAACCCCGAACAAATGGAAAATTACCGGCCAATAAGTCTCCTGCCTAGCTTCTCTAAACTATTTGAACTAGCAATGTGTAATAATATATCCTCATTCATGCAGAGATGTAACCGCCTAAGCAATAATCAACATGCATACCTACAAGGAAGATCAACTCAGAGCGCCATTTTTCAGTTTACTCAAAGTATCACAGAATTAATGGAAAGAAAATACCTAGCCCTGGGCATGTTTCTAGACCTATCCAAGGCTTATGATTGTTTGAACCACCAAATACTTATTGAAAAACTTGAAAAGTATGGTATAAGAGGAAATGCCTTGAAATGGGTTGAGTCTTATCTTACAGACCGCCAGCAAAGTGTCAGCATAAAGCGTAATGGACAGTCACACCATTCAAACAGATTACCAACAAAGGTAGGTATACCCCAAGGGAGTATCGTAGGGCCATTATTATTTATCATATATATTAATGATCTATGTAAACTGAATCCAAGACTTGACCTAAACATTACGGTTTTTGCTGATGACACAAATTTATTAATAGGGGGAGAAACATACCCAGAGGTAATAAGAAGTAGCATTGAAGTATTTCATGAAACAAAAGAATGGTTCACAAGAAATAGATTAATATTGAATGAAAATAAAACTAATTTAATTTTATTTAGAACACCCCAAGTTCAATGCGAACCGAGACAAAATATAAACTTAGAAAGCACCAAAGTGACAATAGCGGAAGATACCAAATTTCTGGGTATCTACATCGATGAATTCCTGAAATGGAATAAACACATTGATTACACAGCAAACAAACTCAGCAGGATATCATATGGAATAAGAGTGGTCAATAAACACCTAGAGAAAGAATCTGTGAAAATGATTTACTATGCCAACTTTGAATCAGTTGCTAGATACGGTATTATTTTCTGGGGAAGCAACAGTAACATTGAAAGGATTTTTGTTATCCAGAAAAGAACCCTCAGAATAATCAATAATATGAAACACAACGAAACATGTAGATCTGTATTTAAAAACAACAATATAATGACAATTTATGCTCTGTATATCTATGAATGCCTGATGTTTTTATTCAAAAATAAACATCTATTTAGTAGTAGTATCGGTCAACACACATACCATACTCGCAGAAATGACCTCACATATCCTGTACATAGGTTGACCCGATCGGAAAAAACGCCTTACTATATGGCAATAAAATGCTACAACCATTTACCTAACAATTTTAGGAATATTAATGTCCTGAGTAAATTCAAAAAAGAAATAAAAAAAATGCTGATTGAATTAGAACCCTACAACATGAATGATTATCTGAAATAAAAAATATAAAGTGTACAATTTTCCTCCTGTGACGCCATTTCATTCTGTGCCGCCTGTTACAAAAATTGTAATTGTCAGCTCAATTTTGAAATAAAGATGTTTATTATTATTATTATTATTATTATTATTATTATATTTGATGATAATGGGTTTGCATTCCGAAATATACAATATCTACTCCTCCCATTACCCGTCCTACAGGGGAATTCGCTGGCATATAGGTGAATAGTGAATATTTCTACTCAATACAACTTCAGGCAGCTGAAACTAACCTCAACATATTTTTTCCAAACGCATAACCTTATGGCTTGGGATGCATCATTGATGAAAAGCTGGTGGAAAGAATCTATAACGCTCTGATTAAATTTGAATTATCATTACGTTTGAACGTAACAATTACTCACATTGTGTACCATTTCCTACTTGAAAGCATCCTAGTCTGTGGTAGGTTTCGTCACACACCTTCTGCAACAACTTCGGTGTTATTTTACTGATTTCCTCACTCACCCTTTCCTGTTGACTTCTTGAGGAACTTGTTATTTTACTTATTTCTAGAAAAGAACGGTTCCATGAGAGGGGGAAATAGCAGCATATGAGCTCGTAAGGACTTTAACATAAGCTATGCATGCGAATTTAACACAAAACTCATTGTGAATCGTTTGATAATTGAGAAGAGTACATTTGAAGAAAACTTGAAAAAATCAAATTGTATCAATTGATCGTTTCAGTGGAATATAAAATAATAGTTTTCGGACAAACAATGCCCGACAATACAACTGGAGCAGTGCCATTTTGTTCGGTAGGGCTCCGAACGTAAACTTCATTGTGTGTTTCTGACTTTTTGATTATATATCTGCACATTTGTCATCTTTCATTTCAAGTAGAATTGATCTCTTATAGTTGTTTGAAATACTCTAGATACTTTTTTTGCCTTTTTAAGGTATTGCTGGATCAGTAAGTCCTGTGACCTCAACTTTTTTGAAATATTTCAATTTCAGACTATTTGAGGGTTTTATAATATATTAAAGACCCGAAAATCAGCTCAGGTGATATCAGACAGAGCCAAAGAGTCAGAGAGGCAGAGTGGATAGGCAGTTGGTTGTGAAGTGATGCCGATCTGATCTTAGTTCTCTGAGATGGTCCATGGGCCATTCTCAGTTTCAATTCCAATCGCTTCACGTATGTTAAGGTGTGATTGCAGTGCCGTACGTCCAGGCCCCCATATTAATCAATCAATCATATATTTTATTGTCTGAAGAGTTTAGTCTTATTGAGAAAGCATGAGAAAAAATAAAGAGTAATTCATAAATGATAAGATAATATCGTGTCGAGTAGACAAAAATGTACCATATTAAATATAAATATTATATGCATAAATAAATAGATATTGTCGAAAGCCTAAAAAAAAGAACAATTGAAACACATTAGCAATAAATACATACTGAAATGAGATATCACAAAATTTTACAATACTAACAATGTATTAGATAAAATAAGTGAATAAATAAAATATCAAGGGTTAAATTTATTTACATGATTTTTTGAGGAAATTACGTTTCCATAACTATTTGGTAGATGATTATAGATTTTTTTGCTTCCATATATAATGGATTTTGGCCAAACTAGATTTAGGTGTGGGTAGGGGAACACAATATTCATTTCTTGTTACATATCTACGCATTTCACTAGGTGCTGAACCATATTTTGTGAATTGTGTGGATGAGGCATACTGTTTCCGAAATGAATAAACAAGTGAATGTTAATATTCGTTGGGTAATAAAAAGTGGTTTGCACGGAGAGCGATATTGGGCTTTACAAAGATATCGCATTGCTCGTTTTTGTAGTACAAAAACAGATTGAAATAGCTGATTACTGCATAAACCCCAAAAGGCAATGCCATACTTCAAGTAAGACTCAACTAGGGAAAAGTATACCAGGCTAGTTTTTTGCTCAAGGACGTTACATGCTCATCAAATTTTAGTTTGTTATCTATAATCAGACCAAGAAACTAAGTTTGTTGCTTATTATTTGATTTGGTTATCTAAGTACAGATTATCAAAATCGAACTGGAAAGTGACTAGATTCGTTTTTTTCAAATTGAAACATAGTCAGTTGGAGTCACACCACTGCCTAATCATTTCCAGATCGAGAGCTATCGATTCTTTCAAGTGTTTTATATGGAACGCCGTTTTACCATTTATTACTTGGTTGTTTCTTAATATATTTTTCATATTTAAAATGTTTAATATATGTTTTTGAGGTGATGACAAAGTACATGTCATTGATTTTCTTGTTTTATTTTGTTTGTTGCCTACGTATGTCGCATGAATTGAATTGTTTCATGAATTATTTCGAGCAATTCTCACAATTCCTGTAATTCAAAGACAGTTCTGAACATAGCATCATTCATAATAATTAATGTCACTTTTGTATCCATCAACCCAGAAAATGTATATTTAATTTTATAATGGAAATATTATTGTTTAGAATTTTTTATTGAATTCGAACGAATAATATTCAGTCATTCAGTGGTTTTTCGTTGATTCGTGAATTTTATTGTTTGATGAATGTTTGTTAACAAGAGTTTAAATTCGCTCATCTACTCTAAACGATAGTTCATAGATATTCAGATATCTTATTAATTCATGTAACATTTCAGTTCTTCAATCAGGAAAATACATATCATTGAAATTTTACAATTGAATGAAAGAATGATTTAAATGATGTTCATGGTAATAAATGTATTTCAATGATTATTAATCATTTAAATTCAGCGCTACGGATGCGATTGTTGCGCCGTATTAAAATGATTAACAATCAAAAAAATTCAAACAATTAAATTCATCAATCTTGTCAATTGAGAAATTTTTGTGAGAGTTTTTCTGTATGAAGAATGTGACTGATACAGTCGCAAGTTATGTGGTTGAATGATTTGAATTGTTTAATGAAAAATATTTGTCAATCCTTTGAATTATTCACATACCTACCTAATTTTCTAATTCATCAATGTTATATCCTTCCAACATAATAATTCATGTTGAATTTCAATGCATCATTCTGAAATTACCTTTCATGAATAAAATCAATAAATTAATAGGATGAATTAAATTGTTTGACCATAATAGTAAATCCCGAATTAAAATGATTGTTGATAATTTTAATTGGGCGCCACAAGCGTGCGGTTGTGAAGTGTACTAAGCTATATGGATTGTGGCAACAGCGTACCAGAGACTGAGCCTACCTTAGATCTTACAGCCAAGTACAGCCAAGCGTGTCTTGTCTGCAAGAATTCAAATCCACATGAATACAATATTAAAATCCACCAATAACAACCATTTACGTTTTGGCGGTAGGTTCGAAATGGTTGGTATCGATAAAAGCGGTATTGACGAAGGTTTATTGACATCAATGAAGGCAGGGATCATTACTATTAGTAAATTTTTGAAGAAGGAAAATTTTATTGAATAAGAAAGGAAAATTTGAACGCGCTATCGCGCTATATTCATCTAATGATACTTACCTGACCTGAACGTGCTAACCTATCAGTAGATCATTATTTTCAGTAGATTTTTGATGAAGGGAAAGTGGAACGAAAAAAATCGAATTTGAACGCGCTATCGCGCTATATTTATTCAATGAGACTTACCTGACCTGAACATACTAACCTATAACTAGATCACTATTTTTCGGGACCTTTGAGGAAGGAAAATTTGATTAAAAAATGTGATCTTCAACTACTGGGTGCCCGGTCAAATATGATTAAAACTTTTGACTAAAAAAAAAATACTTTTATGGGAATAGAACCCTGGGAGCCAGTTTTCCAAGCTAGAATGTTACTCTGTGACCATCTTGCTTTTTAAAATTAATTTGCTAGCTTTGTTTTCCATCGGACTGTTGTATCAAATCCTTCGTTATACGCAGGCGCAAATATAATAGTTCTGATTGGTGGATTTTAATAGCTATGCTTGTATTCATGTGAATATGAATTCTTGCGTCTTGTCTTGGAGTCTTGGTCATAGATCTTACTGCTTACGCTAGATCCGGCATCCTGTAGTAATTTTTAGGTCAAGAGGGGTCTGCAAGAAATTAGGGGTCACGTGGGACCACACATTTGTATGGTCAACAACTGAAACGACCAATCAATGGCTTAGTACTTTCAACCCCCCCGGACCTACAATACAAGTAACCTGGATACCGGATCTAGCGTAAGCAGTAAGATCTATGGTCTTGGTTGTTCGTGGTTCGAACTTTGGCATCGATTATCTCGACAACTAGATATATGTTCACGATAATATTATGAAATTCGTGTTTTTCAGGTCAAAATACGTAAGTACCAACAAAAATTTTCATCAAAATATAGAATATGATAAGTGCAAAATTACCAATCGATATAATAGGTATTTGAAATATGCACATTTCTAAGTGATTTGTGCCAGAAACATAAGTACCATAAACCACCCCATTGAATTATTGGCTGTTCATTCCAGCTTTAACCAGTTTCTTGAAAGAATAATAATTTTTGGAATGGTTCAGAATCTGTTATACTTATCAAGCCTGCTTAACCACTACATAGTTACTTTCGCTCATTTGTGACTGTATTCTTGTCAAATTCATCATGCATTCTGTTATTTCACATGAGAGTCTTTCTGAATTGAAGGCATATCCCTGATTTATTAGTCTTTCTGCATGAATGAGAGTGTATCGTATTCTCTGTTTCACAGCAGATACATCCATAATAATGAACCTGAATAGGTATTCCCGATGGTATTCCTGATTCAATATGCTTCACGTATTTATTTACCAAATCCAATGATTTCATTGAATTGACTGTTTTAGTTGTCTCGCTGATGATGAAAATATACCATATACATCTCTGTCTATCAATCTTAAATTCAAAATTCTAAAAGATTACTAAGAATTCTAAGATAAGATCTGTCAAGTAGTCAAAACAAAAACAAAGCAGTGTTGCCGCACAATCCATATAGCTTTCAGTACACTTCACAACCGCACGCTTGTGGCGCCCAATTACAATTATCAACAATCATTTTAATTCTGGATTTTCTATTATGATCAAACAATTTAATTCATCCTGATAATTGTTTGATTTTCATGAAAGGTAATTCCAGAATGAGGAATTTGGAATGTTACATGAATTATATATGTTGGAATGAGGATATGAAAAGATTGATGAATAATAAAATTAAGGTATAGTATTTGCATGAGGTATTCAAAGGATTGGCAAATATTTTTATTATACCATTCTAATCATTCAACCAAACATAACTTGTGACTCTTCAGTAATATTCATCATACAAAAGGCTTTCATCAAAATTCCCCAATTGACAAGATTGATGAATTTAATTGTTTGAATTTTTTTGATTGTTAATCATTTTAATACGGCGCAACAATCGCATCCGTAGCGCTGAATTTAAATGATTAATAATCATTGAAATACATTTATTACCATGTTCATCAAACAATTTAATTCATTCATTCATTCAGTTGTAAAATTTCAATGATATGTATTTTTCTGATTGAAGAACAGAAATGTTAATGAATCAATAAGAAAACTGAATATTTCTGAACTATCGTTTGAAGTAGATGAACGACGCATTGAAACTCCTAAAACAAATATTCATCAAACAATTTGAATTATAATTCAAATGAGCAAAACAGATTAATGGAATCATTTTCTCGCATTTATGCAAGCATTTACTCCCAGAACTATTTTAATTATTGAATGAAATAAACATTACTTTGATTGATGGATACAAATGGTGCATGATTTTTTATGAATGATGTTAGGTTCAGAACTGTCTTCTGAAATACAGGTATTTGATTGATTGATTCGAAATTTACATTTGAACAATGCAATTCATACAATTACAAACAAATAAAATGCCAATATTCTATAATTAATCATTTATATTTCTATCAATAATTCAATCAATCACTTTTATTTTGAGATCCAAATGGTTTTGAAATAAAAATTAAACACCGGAAAGATGAATTTTCTGTTTGAACTAAAATATTAATTTATTTGATGTATTATTAAACATATTTCACGAAACTTTATGATTCATATAACAATATTTTTTCATTAACCGTAATAACAAATATTTTTCAAATGGAGTAATTAAATTGATTATTGATTTTCAATAATCATTGATAATTGTATATGCCTTCACCCATTACTTTAGTTAAGCCGATTTATATTTATTGACCAAACTTCAAATTGTATCATTTCTTTTCACCATTAAATATATTATATGAATTTGAATGGTTACCATTATCATGACTAATAAAAAAAAAACGCTTTCATTTGAATTTCATTCAGAAAAATGTATACCAATCCTAAATAAGTATTCATGAAAGAATTTTTGTAATAGATGGTAAAACGGCGTTCCATAGTTTTATGTCTTTGCTATGCCATAAAATGGTGGTGTTATCTGCAAAGAAGGTACATTTTCCTTGGATTCGAATGGTGGATAGGTTATTTAAATACAACAAGACTGGAATAGGACCAAGAACCGATCCTTGTGAAACGCCCATATCATCTTTGCCACTGTAAGAGTATTTTTTCTTTATCTTCACTACTCGACTCCTCTCTGAAGAATACGTGCGGAACCAGTTCAATGAGGAATTGCGGAAACCGTAGAATTATAGTTTTTGCAGACTAATACAATCAAATGCCTTAGAAGTCGCAGAATACTGCCGCTTCGATTTATCCATAATTTAAAGTAATAAACGTATTCTCTAGTACCGAGAAAATGACATCATTTGTGCTTTTAGAATTTGAAAATCCAAATTGGGTATTGCTTAATGTCATTTCTGGTAATTTGTGAGATCATTCTACTATTTACTAGTTTTTCTATTATTTTGGATAATGTTGGTAATAATGAAATAGGGCGAAAATTCGAGGGATTATCTGTGTAGCCACCTCCAAACAAGGATATTACAACTGCTTGTTTCAAGCAGAAAGGGAACCGTCCCATTCTGAAAGAACTGTTAATCGCCTCAACTATAGGACCAATAGGACATGATCAGGTAGATTTTGGAAAGTATTTACAGATAATCCATCCATACCTGATGAGCTTTTTTATCTCATTGATAACCTCTTTCAACTAAAATATATCTGTATTTTCAAAGTGTACATTTTGTGCAATTCTAACATACTTCAGATAGTCTGAAGATTCAACCTGTGAATTTAGATTGCATGTGAGTTGATGGCCTATGGTGCAATAGAAGTTAATCACTATATTGGGGTCAATTTCAATATTAATTAGTTGTGAATTCTTATTTACTCTTGATTCATTCATTATCCTCCAATTCCCTATTGTTTTGTTTTTTGAGTTATTTAAGCGAGGTTTGTAATACCTATGTATCTTTCGCATTATTGATAACTAGCCTATAATAATATGTACGTTTGTAAACATTCCCAGATAACACAAAAACCTTTTGAGGATCTTCTGAAGCGGTCACATTAACGTCCTCAATACGTCGAGAGGCTTTCAGAGAACGTCCCTAGGACGTCCTCCTGTTACCATTTTCCACGTTCAAATAACGTCTCAGAAGATCCCCACGAGATCTTACTTTTTTTATTCACTCCAGTTATGCCTTTTTTGAGTTTTTATTATTCTTAGAATGAGTTTTGAGCATATCTGAGAACTAATTAAAATGAAAAAAAATTAAAAAAATTAAAAAAATCAGCGCTATCATGGTCACCCATCCAAATCCTAGCCACTGCTGTCGTTGCTTGACTTCTGTGATTTATCTTACCTCCTCATTGCAATGTCGCTATTCCGTGAACTTATAAATGTTTAACTTTCAATGTGATTTGAACAACAATTATTTTCAAGGATTTTTATTACTAAAATTGGAATACTTTTTTTTTTCAATAATAATGGACAAGATACTTTTTCTTGATATATATAGCTCACTTCTGAATTGGGAAATTCATATGGAGTGGAGAACCAACCAATATCGAATAATTAAAAATTAATTCAATAATAAAGAACGCTTCGTCCGATTTTGATAATTTGTAACTCGATTTAAAAAATATATACATCGTGACTTGGAAGAGATTGAATTTACATAAAAATATTTACCTCTTTCAATTATTTTTATGAGTAGAACATTCTCCGGTCAATTGCTCCTAACTTCACATGAGTACCTATACATATTTAAAGACGAAAATATCATCAGAATACATCCATATAGGCCCACACATATCCACATCCCTAGGCTGCCGCTGAAAAGACTAATGTGAGACAATTATGTTAAAAATTCTGAGCCTAGTGACGTTCTCAGGATGTAGAATATGGAACATCCTCCTACAGTCGTTTGGCGACTATTAGAGGACGTCCTTAGGCCCACACATATCTACATCCTCAGGCTGCCGCTCGGAGGACTAATGTGCGACAATTATGTTGAAAATTCTGAGCCTAGTGACGTTCTCAGAATGTAGAATATAGAACATCCTCTACAGTCTTTTGGCGACTATTAGAGGACGTCCTTAGGCGAATGTGTGTTACCTGGGTTGAAATATGTTAACAAAAAATCATTTTGTACTTGTTTTCTTATGGTATGTGAGTTTTGTGCAGATATTTTGATGCCTTGTGTTATCCACGATTTTTTTTTTATTTTGAGCTTCTGCAATTGAAAACACTTTTCGAATACTGTAGCAAAATAATTATGAAATGTGTTAATAGGTTCCTCAGAATATTTGATGGTGTTCCATGGTAGGTATCTGCTGGCATTTTTCCAGCAATTTTATAAAAAAATTTGCACTAAAGATCCTGCCATACCTGAAACCCTTTTCATGGGGTTTGATATATAGGTTGTTGGACTGAAAAAGTACTGCTTCATGATCAGAGATACCTGCAGAAATAGTACAACAACTAATACTATATCTATCTAAATTTGAACACATATAGTCAATTACAGTAGCAGATTGTTTGGTGATATGTGTTGGTTGTTCAACATGCATCGTTATGTTGAAGAAGGACAATAAAATCCTCAAATTTTCTTTATTTGAAGAGTATTCAGCGAAGTTTACATTGAAGTCACCGGCTAATATGATGTGAGCATTTGGCGGCAAGTTAGATAAAAGAGTTTCATGTTTCACTAGGAAGGCATTCACATCCGAAATGGCAAATGAGGAATATATTATTTTTGCGCTCGTGATTAGATATGATATATTATGATGAATGGTACTTTTTTCAGCTAGCCACTAGGTATTTATGCACTGGATAGATGTAAATGCTGTTAATTATAACAATTAGTTTCTTTAGTTTGTTCATTACCCACAGATAAAACACGATTTAAAGCAACCCCGGCTTGAAGTTCGTGACAATATCGTTCGTTATTTTCATTATCAATCACAGCAGTTACATCTCAAAGAATAAATGGACGAAGTAATCCCAAAAACCCAAACTAACCGAAACTGATTTTTTCTCCTTATTGAAAATCTTCACTACTGACATTTCACAAATCCCATTCAAAAACTTAGGGCATGATAATTTTAATTTCGAGGTATACTGAAATACCAACAATATTACTATCTTTCCTTAATACTTAGTCAATTTTTTCATATATCACTATTTTAATGAAAACAAAATATCATTATATTTCACATTTTTCAAAAATTCATGGGGTGTGTCATTTGAAATGTTGCCGCCATCAGGTTTTGAAATCAGCGTGTACAAGAAATCAAAAGAATGTGATGACCGGTTACCGAGATATTCACTTGGTTTCTCACTTCTGCCTATCACTGTATGAGATTGATCCAAGAGCCCCATATGAGCATTATAATCGTGCAGGAGCTGAAAATATGCAATGTTTTGAGATGAACAATCCCTTTGTTTTCAGGAATCAGTTTGGACATCATTCATGAAAATTGCTTGAAAATAATACAGGTTCATTATCCATCAAATTGGGATGAAATATTCCTTATCTACTCATCTTCCAAGTATCTACTCACTTGTACTTCTAAGCATTTTATTATTATATCTGTATATTATTATCTGTGATACCCTTGAGTTATTCTTTTATATTCTTCCTGAAAAAGAAATAGGTAGTTGTGAAAAAGCTGTTAAAATAAACGTCATAGTACTTGACCACAAGTGGATGGTCAAATCTTTCACCACTCTTAATGTAGCTCATGAAATCCAACAGATTTTCCGGTATAGACTTGAAACATCGAAACGTATATCGATTAAGCTGCCCGTATCTGGTTTCAGAGGCATATACTTCCAGAACCCATTTCAGCCCTAATTGTAATTTCATCATTGACTCATCTATACTTTGGTGTTAATTGAGCTCATAACTCTCCAAATGAGTTTTTGAAAAAATATCAATCAACGGTCTAAGTTTATGTAATTTATCAAAGCTGGCTTTACATCTTTTTAGTTTAACCGTTCAAGTGTATATTGCTCAAGGTTGAGTCAAATCGATCACGAAACATGTTCATTTCTACGGGTTCTGTGTTGAAGAGGACCAATGATCTCTATATCTCAATACCTTTGTAAGACCTATCATTAGATTCATAGCCAGGAAACACCTCATTTCTTTTGCGTGTGTTGAAAGAAACCAATCGCCGTACCGCTAAGTTTCATACAAATTTGTTCGAAATGAGGTCCGTGTTAACAAATGGAGAAAAATGTCGGTGGGGCTCTCAGCATCAACAGAAACACTAGGACCTATATCTTGCAAAAAGAGATGTGCTTCATAAGCACAATCAACAAATTCAGTCCATTCGAAAAGTCTCATAGTGAAGTTTATTAAAGAATATTCATCTTCGCTATCAAATATCATACTGCTTGAAATAGCTGTATGCTTGGTAGGTTTATTCTTGATGAGATTCTCTGTGGGTCCAATATTTTTCAATGAATCATCATTGTCCCGTTATTCCTCTAGATCGTCAATATTGATTTCCTCCAGATCATTTATGGAGGATGGACCTTCTGAACCAAACGAGTGAATATCTGAAGGAAGATCGTCTAAAATAGCATATACCTCATCTGACCTTACTTTATTCAAATTAATGATTCAATATCAGAGAAAAAAAAGAAGATTAATATAGAATATTATGAATAACATTCAAAGGCCTATTGGTTCCTTGGCACCCCATCGTTTTTCAACCTCTACATCATATACCCTCTAGATATTTCATATCTCAAATGTAACCTTACATTACAATTTATGATACTAAACCAACATTAAACCCACCTCAGAATAATTGACAAAGATGACAACCAGACAAATCAATGATTTCAACGTTTTTTTACATAGGTAACGCGTGACCTTCAAGCGTATCTCACACTAAGGCACCTCGAACAAACTAAACTTAGTTTCAGGAAGAAGTCCATGGCATCTCAAAGTGGAGTGATAGATTACAGAGCAGGAAAAAATTCACGAATTCATCTCCACAATATTTAATCGGCACAAACGACTAAAGGGGACATGTTTCGGATGTGAATACATCCATCATCAGCCTAAATATGCAATTGCTACGAGAGAAAACATACAATATAGCTTAAGTACATGGAAATCAGTATAACTTACTTGAAGATGAAAATTGTTAAGTTACATTATAAAAAAAAAAAATAAATATTAAACAAGTATTGAGAAGGTCACGCAACATTAACATCATATATCACTTGATACAATATTGGCGATCAAAATTAAATCGAATCGGAAATAAATATGACAATGGCTTAGTCAATGAAGACAATTGACACAAAACAATCAAGACAAATGTCATTGATTGTTGTATCGATACATCAATATCGATTTTCATGATGTAACTCAACAATTTTCATCTTCAAGTAAGTTATACTAATTGCTATAGTGTATCTTTTCTCTCGTAGCGATTGCATATGTGGGCTGATGATGGATGTATTTACATCCGAAACATGTCCCCTTTAGCCGTTTGTGCCGATTAAATATTGTGGAGATGACTTCGTGAATTTTTCCTACTTTGTAAACTGAACTCAGATCAGCGACAGAGGTTACTAAAAACATATGAATCTAGCAAGCGCTTACTTTTTGAAAAGCAGAAAAATTCTAACATTTATGGTACTTCGACGAAATCACCTGACATCAAAATAAAAGGACTTTTTTCGTAGCTATCTACTATTAACTAGGTATATGTTAACCCAAAGGGTAGTCCTACATGAAGGAGACGATTAGGGTATCACTATACACTATAACCAGAACTCACGATCTGCTCTCAAACAACCGTGCTGCCGTGAATAACTAATTTCAAAACTCATGAAAAACTAGAAACATAAAAATTTTATCATTATTGCAGGTATGTATTGTGGTATGTATATCCAATGATGGTAAATAGTCGAATATAATTCCAATGACTATTAGTAATTGGAATTATTAATGTGGTCCCAAAATAATTAACAATATGCACTGCTTATCATTTCTTTTATCCAGTAATTTTTTAATGGCATTCAAACATTATGTTTTATCAAATACTCGAGTTATGGTTCCCATAGTTTAAATATATGTATCTCCGATTTGCATTTAAATAGAAGCAGCTTATTTTTTGGATCATTGTATTACCAACGAATGAGGTGAGTTGATTTGAAAATATTTTGAAATCATCCGAAACTATAATTTTCTTTCGATCCAAAATATCCTATAGTTACTTACAGTTTTTTCTGGATTTATTTAATTGTCTCTGAAAATTTGAAAGAAAAATATTTATCTCGACATGAAAATGCGATTCCAAATTCAACTTTCAGTTACGTTTGAGATTAATCATTCGGTACTCAATATGACTCTGTGTCAGGTGCTCGGTCAGGTGTCATGACATAATGGATAAATCACCTCATGATTTCAATAAACCAAATAATCGATAGACATCTGAGTGTAAGTTTTTCAGTGCAACTGCTGAGTAAATAGCATCTTTTTGGTTTTTCGTGTAGAAATTCTGAACACACCAAAACATCCAACAGAAATCTCAGTGTAAGTTGTTGTGCACCCCTCGGTGCACCTGCTGAGTAAATGGTCTATTTCATTCAGTAAAGTAGTAAGTTATGGAGTCAGTCCTGCAATCGTGATTTCAAAAAAATCTCCTGAATTAAATGATATTTGATTTGGCAATAATCATGTCCCCTTTTGTGCTTGATATCCGAACAAAATAAAAGTTGCTGATACATTTGTTTCGAATTTGCGAAATCAGACAGCGATTAAATTTCTGTGGCAAACGGGTTTCCCAATGCCAAATCCCTCGCAAAAAAAAAAAAAAAAAAAAAAAAAAAAAAAAAAAAAAAAAAAAAAAAAAAAAGACAGCGATTATATACTGTAAATACATTCATACGTACAGAGTTCAGAATCTACTCATTCAGTTCGGAAAATGAAAAAGAACTACATTCTAATTAATCTAATTCCTTCAGAAAGTTTAGAGCTACTATTGGACATTGGAGATTAACAATGGTTACCTACTAATTCTATAGATGCAGTAAAACACACATATTTTGTCAAAAAAAAACTGATATCAGCTGCACGTTAAATGCTTGCCGATAAAGCTTATGACAAATCAGTCTTTGATGCAAAGATTCGGTGTAACTCTCAAAGCTGAATGTGATTCATTCTTTGAGAATAATATTTGGATACAACAAATTATCAAAAACTTGATGTGATATGAAAAATCATATAAATTGATGTTATTGCAGCAAAATTAGAAGTAATTGAAAATAAAATTACGTGAACGTAGGAAAAGTATGGCCCCAGAGGGTCCTTATTCGAATCTTGGCGCGGCTATTGAAAATTTTGATTTCTGTAGCTTCGTTTAGCGGGAGGAGATAAAGGTGACCAACCGAACATTCTTGGTACCTAGATTTCAATCCTTCGGACTCTCAACGATAACCAGCCGAGTAGTGCTTCGGATGACACTTGAAAAGCTAAGGTCCTAGTCTTCCTAACTCATACAAGTTCTAGACTTACGAGGGTTGCTTTTCAACTGAGTTGGCGGTTAAAACACTTGAAAACACTCAAACACTTAATTGCAATATAATATCACTCCAAGATACCTTGATGAATGCCTTCTTGTTTAGAATCGTGTAAACTTATAGGTTTCGGACCGTATGCATGGGTATCGAATGGGTATTGAATTGATTTCGCATGTTAAAATTATTCCGAAACCTATTTCAATATACAATAATAATCCATATAGGCAATGATAATCTATATTAAAATAATGAGGACGTCTTACAAAAGCGTCCTGTTACACTTCCAAGTTATGTTACTTGGGAGGTTTGTTTCTGGAGTGTTTCTTTCTTCTGCCGCATGGTGTCGCCACTTCCAAGTGTCTTTTGAAACGCGGCTCAGTGCGGTCAGATAGACGCGACAAAAATGCATTGGGACAGGCAACGCTTTGAGTGGAGATCTCACGGTCTCTACTCGGATAACTACCCTGCACTGATGAGGGCCAATAAGCCCGACACCGATCTGTAGGCTGTTAAGTATGCCTGTTCCGATGTGAATTTATCACGTCTTAGAAAGAAAGAAACATCTGAGATCTGCATAGTCTACCAGACATTCATTTCAAACTATGTTTGATATTTTTGATTGGATAAACTATTTTCTCTTTCAGAAATATTTGTCCAATTCATGGCTTTTCCATTTATCACCTGTTTAGTTTTATCTAATTAATTGATAAATTAAATTCACATTGAGTAAAGCTACATCGTTTCGATTCGATCATACCCCGCTCCGTTTCAGGAGTCGATATAATTCGTATTCCGCATGGTATGTGCCGGAAAAGTAGTTGTTTTCCTGCTCGTAGTTTATCAATCATTAAAAATGTGTTTGATATTTTCAACTGGATTATAAGATAATATGTCCTTTCATTTTTTGTTACTTCGTTCAATCAATGGCTTTTCAATTCGCAATGAAACTCTATAAATTATTTCTTGAGAAAGGAAAAATGAGAGAAATTTAAATTCAAGTAAATATATGGCGCGTTCCTTTAAAAAAAAACAAAACTTTGATATCCTGATGTAACTTTATAAATCACCATACTTATATTGAAATATAATTTTCGAATGTGGGAATGAAGTAAATCAATGACTCTCACAAGAATATTTTTTTCGTATCTCTCAAGAGGTATCGAATTCTGGATTATAACTTGATCGCCCTGTATGAACTAGGTAGGTCCCGAGGTTGGTACACAATCATATTCAGTATGAGTATCTGGTTATTTTCAGAATATCGGCGAGACGGCAATATATTTTTCGTGTTTGTACAAATGCTAGGGTATAAATCGAAAGGAGAAATGAATAACATACACATTCGAAGCGTTTTGAAATATAGTCCAGTAACCTTATACACCAGACCTTGCGTTACCGGACGCGACTTCACAAGAGTTTTTTTGCTATTTTCACCCTGTAAGACTATTTTTCGATAATATACAGATAGTAGATTTCTAAAGTGGACCTTATATTCTACAATTTGAGATAAGAATCATTTTTGTTGAACGAATAATTTTTGAGATAAAGCACTTTAGAAACTAACGATTTTTTCGAACTAGTCAATGTTCAGAAATATCTTATTGTCCTGAGTGAATTTTGACCTGTTTCTTTGGGAAATGCTTTTCCATCGTCGTATCCCAGTGAATCCTAAAGATGTATGTAGGGCACTCAGTCCCTTTGTATGTACGTTTCATGATGAGATGTTGAACAAGAATTGTTAACGATGCATTATAATGATAAGCTAAGAATAATTCATGGTGATGAATGAGATACCTAATGATTAAGGGAAATCAAATCCTCTTGAGGTTCATCTATATCTGGATCTTCGTCATAACGGAATGACGAATCTTTGATGTCTTGTGCCCACAACTCATCCTCGATCATGTCGTCATCAGACAGATCGTAGCCTTCTTGAGAATCAAATGCAACATCTAGTTATTTTAGTATGTTGCCATTGGTGCCATAGGTAGACTAATGAGTATTTCCTCCCAGCCTTTCCTGCAGCTGCACGTGTTTCCAAAACTCCTCTCGCAGCCGCAAGAAATCACCCGCAAGAGGTGTTGTGGGTCTGCGTGTCTGGCCATCATTTTGATAAGCGAGGCCTAACTGCTGAGAGTACTAAATATGGAATAGCAACACACTTCTTCCTATTATAGAGATCTCATCAGACACAAGAAGCCCAAGAGGCTAAAATGTAGCTGGCAATAGGATATCAGCATTCGAGCATCCGAGGCAATCAGCCTCGTTTGTATATCAGAATCAGTGATTCCAAAAATAGTCTGAATGAATCAGGGATCGCAGAATTCACATTCTGAAAGGAGTCGCCTGATGGTATGAATTGTTTTGTCATAGTCCTCTCGTATAACTTCATCAGATGCCTTCACTACGCGTAGTCTTTCTGCTTGAGAATCTGAGCTTCCACTATCATACAACAAAATGTCCTCTCCATACTTCCCAAACAGGCGATATTTGACTGTCCATGGTTGGGGTCATTCTATCTGGTCTGGTTCATCTAGACTCTAGGTAGAGAAAACTGAAGTTCCTCCAAAAATAAATAAATCACTTCCATGGCTCCATCAACTGTGGGATGCTCACGAATTTCCTTAGATATTCTTGTTGATGGTGCCTGGTACAGCTATGTTTGAAAAAATCGAAGATATCTCGCATCTAGGGTAACCAAATATGTGTTCTCAGATATACGCTCTCTTATTTCAAGAGACCACTCAACACCACGTTCCCCAGCTGCTTTCGAGATTGTCGCATTGAGTGACATCTTTTTCACAGTAATGACTCAGTTCCTTCTTTCTGGCTTCTTCTTTCTTTCAGCCACGAAAAACGCTTCCACAGAAAACAGTGTTATCTGAAACTGAACTAATCAGAGACTGATCTCGTGGAACTTGATGACGTAATATTTGATTCTCCACGGTGAACAGTTGCTTGGATCAACTTGGGATTGTTGTATTTCACCTGACAAAATATGTGCACATATATATTATTCAAACCCTTCGATAAGAGCTGATTATCTCTGTTCTTGAGAGGAACACTCGACGCAATGAGTGTTTTAACACTTCTTTCCCTCACTAATTGCTCCTTGTATGTGAAATAAAAACCCGCGCTCAGACATAGATTCGACATTCTGAAGATTTTCAATTCAAGAGATAAAGGCTCCTTTTCAAGCTATCACGAGAGTTATAATATTCCACAGACTCCTTCGACTCCGATCAGTACTACAAGAAATGTCGAGGTTTCTTCGTATCGACTCATAACATAAAAGGCCAATCGATTATGGAAAATATACTCTCGAACCTCATCCAAGATCAAATGAAATACGACGAAGAGGAAGCATTTCCCAAAGAAACAAGGTCAAAATTCAACCAGGACAATAAGATATTGACGACCTGAGTCGAGAGTGTACGGTTGAAACGTGTGTGATATCAGCTCCGATCAAATATACAATTTGTACCGAACTTGAAGTGAATATTAACTTCAAACTTTAGATGATCTATTATCATCTAGCAAGTGAGCAGTTATATGTGGATTGGATTCACCTTCATTCGATTTTAGCGTAAATAAGACCATAATAATTATAGTATTTGTTTACATCGACCGACCAACGCCAAACCGCACAGCTTGGCTGGTGGCTTGACCACATTTGGACAGGGCCGTATTCGTTGAGGTCCGCGAATGGGTATAGTTACTCCAAAATAATGAACAGCCAGAAAGGGGCTTCTGACTACAGGAGCTCTCAAAATACACAACCAAATATGAACCCACTACCACCAAACCAACCACCCACATCATACTCGTCTGCTGTAAGTACTCAACAAACACCAACATTTCCGAACAAGCACCAAGCAGTGGTCTTCAACTCATTGAATGGAGTGAAACTAGAAACATATCTCTTAGGAATAGGAGAAGTGATAAATCCAAAGCACATTTTATTCTCATCAAGAATATCCAATAATCGCATCTGTGTATATCTATCCAGTGAAGAAATGGTAGAAAAATTCATGAATGACCATAATGGCTCGATCATGATAAATGATGAGCGCCTGCAAGCTCGCAGGCTTATTACCCCAAGTGAAAGGCTAGTTATGTCCAATGTGTGCCCGACAATACCACACTACATACTAGAAAGAGAATTGAGAAACCATGGAATCAATCTCACGTCTACAATTAACTTCCTAAGAATTGGTTCCTCAAATCCAAGCTACAAACATATTCTTAGCTTTCGGCGCCAAGTCTTTATCAGCCCTTCAGAAACACCGATACCAGAATCAATCCTTATCACATATAAAGATACTCAATATCGTATATTTTCATCTCAAGATGTCCAAACAGGCTTCGAGTGTAAGCAGAGTGCAAACAGAGCACACATGAAGTAATTGCCTAGATACACCAGAACATTCCAGAACCAACTCCTCCGCAGAATAAACAAGGTAATTAAATTCAAGCACCAACTCCTTCATCTAGTTCACCCACCCTTAATCTGGAAACAACTTCCTCTCAGTCAAATCCTACACCTAAACGAACCATCTCAGAAGTATTAACCCCTCCACCAACTCACTCAGACCCCAACATATTTGCCAAACCAAATGAAAGATTACTGAAAAAAAGCAAGCGGGCTCCCAGAAACCAAACAGAACCGAACATTGATAAACTCATGGCCCCAGTCAAGGAATTGTTCGAAAACGAGAAATTTATTCTGAATTTTCAAGAAATATCAGACTTTTTTGAAAATGTCTATGGATCAAATGACCCCCTAAGTGTAGCCAAGACCTATTCAATCGTTCCTTGATCTTTTAGCAAGAATTTATCCTTTCTTCACAGAAAGGAAAATGAAAAGTAGAAGCACGAAAATTCAACAGAAAATTAAAGAACAAATCGAAATCGATGGCATAGCACTAGATACAGAATCGGAAACAGACACATCACTAGACTCATCTCAAGAAACACACTAAAAATTAGTCTTCAAATATATTCTGCAGTGGAATCTCAATGGGTTCTTCACCCATCTTGAGATGCTTAAACTTTTAATCACTGAGCTAACCCCATCAATAATATGTATACAAAAAACCAATTTCAAGAAAAAACAGTTTGGAAAACTACGGAAATTCAATTGCTTCTATAAAAACAGACTCAATCAGAGGAGAGCCAGTGGAGGAGTAGCAATATATGTCAAAGATGACTACGATGTACAAACGATACCATTAGTAACCGAACTAGAAGCTATTGCCATATCTATTGAAACTCCCAAGATCATGAATATTTGTAACATCTATATACCACCTGATGGAGAGATCGATAAAAATCAATTACTACACCTTATTGATCAAATTCCTTCCCCAAGAATAATACTAGGTGACTTCTACAGTCACAACCCCATGTGGGGCTCTAGGGATTTCAATGGAAGAGGCCGTATTATAGAGAGCATCCTTACAGAACGGAACCTCAATTTATTGAACGACGGTCAGAACACCAGATTCGATCTTATTACTGGAAATTCTTCCTCCATAGACCTATCTTTATGTGACCCAGTGATCTCACCTGTGCTATCTTGGGAAGTGCTTCCTTACCTATATGGTAGCGACCACTTTCCGATAACATTATCGCTTGACACCTCTGACAATATGTTAACAGGAGTCCCCTTCCAGAAATGGAATTTCGAGAAAGCTAACTGGACTGACTACTCGAACGCCATTGAATCAGAAATCTTCAAACAAAAACCAATATACCAACGGAAAGACATCAATGAAATTGTAGAATCATTTACGATGATTATAACCGATATTGCAGACAAATTCTTTGGTAAGAAAAAACATCTCAAAAAACATACACCTCTTTCTTGGTGGAACCCTGAATGTGAAGAAGCCATTAGGTTATCCAAAAAAGCTCACAACAAATTCAAGAGACATAAAACCAAAGAAAACCTCCTTGAATTCAAGAAACTTCGTGCCAAAGCCAGGTACGTAACGAAAAATAGTAGGAAAGAATCCTGGAAACAATTTGTCATGAGCATTAACACCACAACCCCCGCAACCATAGTTTGGAAAAACCTGATAAAGATCTCAGGAGTGATTACCCACCGCAATATTAATTTTCTAGTCTATGATAACAGAATCATTTCTTCCAGTGAAGAAATAGCACAGACATTGGCAGAAAACTATGAAATAAATTCTAGCGATGTTAACTACACACATGATTTCATAGAAAAAAAAGCACGTGCAGAAGCGTTTCCAATAGATTTCGAAGGTCACAACGACAGCCTACTCAATCTCCCTATCTCAATGGAAGAACTTGATGACTCTATTAATAATAGCAAAAACACTAGCCCAGGTCCTGACAACCTACCGGCGATATTCCTTTAAAAACTTCCGAGATCTGCGAAAACATACTTACTACAAATCCTTAATTTGATTTGGCTAGAAAACGTGTTCCCCGATACCTGTTCAGACGCTATAATCATACCTATCCCAAAAATGAATAAACCGAGATCAAACCCAGAATCGTACAGGCCGATATCCCTCACATGTGTTCTATGCAAAATTCTGGAGAAAATAATCAACAAAAGACTCGTGTGGTTCCTTGAAGACCAGAAACTACTGATCCCAGAACAGAGTGGTTTCCGAAAGAATCGATCCACGAACGACAACCTGACTGATTTGGAATCAGAAATTCATGAAAGCTTCGCAAATCATGAAGAGTGCCTCGCAATTTTCTTCGATATAACAAGGGCCTACGATACCACGTGGCGTTATGGCATCATTAACACGCTAAAAAATCAGGGGATTACAGGTAATATGCTCAAATTCATAGCCAATTTCCTGAAGAAACGTTATTTCCGTGTAAGAGTCAATGGTATCACTTCATCCAGAAAATCCTTGAGCAACGGAACACCCCAAGGATCCATTATCAGCGTTACACTCTTTCTCATTGCCATAAATAATATTTTGATAAAATGTCACTCCCCTGTGAAAGGAAGACTTTACGCCGACGACCTCGTACTTTTCGCGAGAGGTAAGAACATTAATACTATCCAGAACTATCTACAAAAAGCACTGAACGAACTGGAAATATGGTCAAAAAACACAGGATTACAATTCTCCCGAAACAAAACGAAATGCATGCTCTTCTCCAAAAAACACCAAGTGTCAAAACCAGAACTCAAACTAACAAACCACACATTGGAATATGTAGAAAACATCAGATTCCTAGGAATGATTTTCGATCGGATATTGAACTGGAAATCCCATATCAATAACCTGAAAATGTCATGCCAAAATGAGCTCAATTCAATGAGAACATTAGCAAATAGGGAGTGGGGGCCTTAATGAACATCTATAAAGCACTTATACGATCGAAGCTCGACTACGGCTGTGTTGCTTACTCTTCCGCTAAAAAATCATCACTGAAACAATTAGACAGTATACAAAATACAGCCCTTAGAATCGCATCGGGAGCATTCTGCACGAGCCCAATCACAAGCCTACTCTGCGAAACAGGAGAACTTTCACTCAATAACAGACGCAAATATTTGAGCCTAACTTACGCATCCTCCATTTCAACATCACAACACATTCTACAATCGACTCAAGCATACTTACAATACTAAGAAGAGACTTGACCCACCATTTTATGAGAGAATAAACATATACTCAGAAGAACTGAACCTTTCAATACCTAAAACTTTTTATGGTAATACCCCAACTGCTGCACCATGGACGATCAAAATTCCTAAAATAAATAAAAATTTGCAATGTTTCACAAAATCTGATACCAATCCCATCATATTCAGACAACACTTTCACCAGATATTGAGCAGATACGAAGGCTTTCACCAAATTTACACAGATGCTTCAAAAACCAGTGAAGGAACAAGCGCAGCATTCATAACATCGGATCACAACGCATCATTCAAACTCCCTATAGAATGTAGTGTATTCAACGGAGAACTATACGCTTTACTTAAAGCAATTGAATACGCTAAAAACCAGGAGTATGAAAAAACCCTTATATTATCTGATTCCCTCAGTGCTTTATCATCCCTATCAAAAATATATCCATCTAATCCGATCCTCCTCCTAATCAAGAGAGAGCTCCACTCAATCCAACAAACTGACTCGAATATCCAGCTACTCTGGGTTCCATCACATAATGGAATCAGACGTAACGAACAAGCAGACCAATTGGCGAAAGAATCAATAAACAGGACAGAAGTTCCCATTATCAAGAACATAGTACAATCGGACTTCAAGAGGATGATTAGAGAAAAGATATCAATCCAGTGGCAATCTCAATGGAATAACTCAGAATCAGCTCTGGCACAAATTAAAACAACAATCCGACCAAGGCAGAACATGCCCACTATCAGAAAGAACCAAATTATGCAAACCAGACTACGCCTAGGTCACACAAGGCTCACACATGAATATCTTCTCACAAGATCCGAAGAACCAATACATGCAATACAAGAATCACCGTGAAACACATCATAGCAGAATGCCCAATCTACAACGATCACAGACGCAGGCACAAAATACCTCCAACCGTCCAAGAAGCCCTGAATGAAACCTTCGACGCTAAGAACCTTTCATCATTCTTAGCAGACATTGGTGTTATCAACAGAATTTAACAGTTTCACCCTTATATTATACTGATGTCTCTAATAACCTTTAGGGTTGATGAGACAATAAATCATTATAAAAAAAAAGATATTGCTGGTAATTGAAAAGTTCAAAAAAATCGTTACATTCTGAAATGCTTTATCTCAGAAACTATTTGGTCTATAGAGATGATTTCCATCCCAAATTGAAGGAAATTTAGTCCACTTCAAAAACCAATGCCTTGAATTTTATCGAAAAATCAGTCTTACAGAGTGAAAATAGCAAAAAACTGTCTTGCATTCGTTGCTCGATTGCTTGGATTTTCCATTGGACCAACATCATTAAGAAGTAAGCAAGAAATCAGAACTACTGGATTTGACGCCAGGTTCACCTTGTTGCAGACCGACAAGGTCACTGGACTAATATAAAGGTGCTCGTTTCCGGGAATCAGCCTTGGAAGTATTGTATCTTACTCGGTACCTTGGGACCACTTGATATAATTCATCCCCTTTAAACGATGACTTTGGGCTGCAGGAAGTCCAAAGTCTATCGAATTGATTGATTTTCATCGATAAATAAATCGGACTATCAATCATCATTCAATCAATCAATTCATTATTTCAAGGTGAACATAGTTTGTGACGGGTAGACAAAAAGCAGAAAATGAAATAAATACGTATGTCACGGCAGAGAGAAATTTACGAAACTGCAAACAATAATGACTTGCTGCACAGAGAGTAGGAACTTGTACTCATTCTTTCCCGTAATTGGCTTTGTTTTTTCTTATTGACCAAATGAAAAAACGTTGAGTTTAGACAAACTGCGTAGGTACTACATTTAACTTTCAGTTACGATCAATCCATGGATAGTAAATATGAATTCGTGAAAGCTAGATGATTCATAAACATAATGTATGGTGTTAGGGAAGAAATTATAAAAAACAAACAATTCAATCGTGGATAAATCACCTTTTAAGATTTGCAAAATGAAGAAGCCATAATATTGGACAAAGTAACTGAATTGAGAAAAAGGCATAACTCGTCTTGTCCAATTAAAAATCAAACACAGTTCGAATGACTGGTAGACCACGAGCAGAAAACAACTACTTTCCTGGCAAATTGACTATCCAGCACTGATGAGGGCCAATAATCCCTAAACCGGTCTGTAGGTGAATTTTTCACGTTTTAAGAAGAAATAAACATTTGCTATATGCATTCACAGTATGAATCGTTGCATGGACTACGAGCAGATATATTTAAATATTCGGCGTGGTTTTTGCCAGGAAAGTGGTTGTTTTCTGCTCGTGATCTACCTGTTATTCGAACTGCGTGTTTGATTTCGAATTGGACAAGACATGATATTATGTCTTTCTCTCAATTCACCTTGAGATTTATTCCGTGTAAGAATTCTGAATATACCAAATAATCAATATACACCTTAGTGCGAGTGTTCCTGCTGAGTAAATGGCGTTTTTATTGAATAGAAGTGAATAGTGTTGAGACTTTACGTCGACTTCATTGTCATTATCATTAAACACACAAGTGTGATACATCGATGTGATACAATATGGCTATCATTAGAAATATCAAAGTTGACTTCGATATCTTCAAATCTATAGTGTGCCTGGATTTTTATTCCTATCACCGTTGAATGCAGTACGCGATCTTTGGTAACTTCACTGAATTTAAAAATCCTAGTAGCAATGCTTGAAAAGTTATCGATGACTATAATGCTGGGTTTATAGATTCAACTAAACTAAAAATTGAATTAACAACCAAGAATCAAGAATGTTGAATATACGAAAACGTCTATGGGGAATTATACATTTACATCTGTCAATTGAATTAATAATTAAGAATCACGAAGTTGGTCAACTTTCAACTTAACAACTAAGAATTAGGAAATTTTGTGGACAGAACGCACAAAACGATTAGAGTCGTTGGAATGCCATCATTTGTCATTGTTTCTTATAGTGTTCATGGTTTTCAGGTTCAGGAGTTTTTAGTTTTTTCAGGTTTTTTGCTCATTTGATTGATAATATCATTCAATGCAACACTTTGGAATGACATTGTGCTTTCAATCATGTAACATTCAACATCTGATTCTTAATTATTAATTGCATTGTATAAACACCTTTTCAATTTTTAATTCCTAATTAATAATTGTTAATTCCTAGTTGTTAGTTTAGTTGAATCTATAAACCCAGCATAAGAATCGACAATTTTCAGTTTTCTCGGGATATTACAGGAACTACTCAAGATATTCGATATAACCATAAAATTGCGGTTTTTTTTCGTAACTTAGTTCGTATCTCTCTACATTTCCGATTTGATAATATGTACCATGAAATTTGCATTACCCTGTATGCTGTTAACCTAAAAAATGGCATTTCCCTATAATTTTCTTTTTTTATCACCATCTTGGTTACATAAACCACGGCCATTTTGAGAAACCCTGGGCGAATACTGCTAAACTACTCATAGTAGCATAATATGTTTCCTCTCTTCAATACATGTCAAAAAGAAAGATATATATCAGTAAAAGAAGGTGAAATTTCGAACTTTGGCATAGATAATCTTTGAAAGTCGTAGTTTGTTTATGATTTCATCATCATCAATCAAATTCGGATTCGTGAGGTGAAAATACATGGGTACAAACAAAAATGTTCAGTTAAAAATATATCGCATGATGAGTGCAAAATTACCAATAGTTGTCCAATTTAAGTGTAATTACCAGAGGGGGAGTTGCCCCCCCTGATGATTTCCAGAGGGGGCATGGGGGCCTCAGTGCCCCCGTGTAATCGGCGCCTATGCTCGCGGCTACACTTCATATAGTAAATGATTGTATAGTAGTGTCAGCCGTTTGCGTCAGACGCTGTGCGGCAGCCACCTCATAGAAAACTCATCTGAACTATTCCTTTTTCGAATCTTACTGGATGTGGAACTATACTTTTATAAATTTTGCTTCAATTCTTTCTCCAGTGAATTTCTATACTTTCGCTTGATTCAAAGTATCTATTGTATAACGAGGATTTTTCACTGGGTACATTATTCATCAGTGTTCAGAATCGTGTATGTAGTTTCTTAAGTTGTATAATAAACGAGTTCAAGTAATATTTTTTGCTTTGTTGACAGGTCTGACCATAATAATTTCCCAAATGAGGCCAATAATATGCATAGAATTTATCCTCTGTTCCGTTTCATCAATACTATGATGGCTAGATTTCGCTTGGTGATAAGTAGTTTCTTATTTTTTCTGAAAAGGGCCGCTTAAAGTATGTCTGTATCACTTCTCAAAATGTCTCGTAAAGACTAGAATCTTCGAAATACAGGTGATATTGTTTATCGGGTTAATCGAAATTTCTGATCAACTGCACAATATCGCGTCATCGAAATTATTCAGTGATATTCAGGCTGAAAATCTTCTTTTGTTTTCGAATAATAACGTTGAAATTTTAAGTTTGGCTTGACTATGTGAATCCAAAGTTATAACTATTTGATTTTGGCCTCGATTTGATGGGATTCAGATATAGGAATTTATATATGATTGGATTTTGATCAGAAAAAGATCAGAATCCGGTTGAATTCGTTCTGGCTTTGTTGGTTCGTCTTCAATTACAGTATCGAATACATCATTTGTTTGTAAGAGGAAAGAAAAGTTTTCGACATCCCGTAATTCCATTATCTTAATCATTGATGAGTTTCGTGTGTTTTTCAATACAAGATAAAGTGTCAACGTTAGTAATAACATTATTGCATAAAATCACTAGAGGTTTTACGTTTCATCGTCTGGTTGAAGGATGATCTGAAAATTTTGATCAAAAGTGTATATTTTATCATTCGTATAATCAGAGTGAATTTGGCGAGGAATTTGGTGATGCTGTTGATTTTGATAATTATAATTGGATGATTGGTGTTATATACCTGTTCAGAATTAAATTGTTTTTGTGATTGTCTCAATATTGAGGGATGCTGTCTGCAATTGCTCATTGGCTGAGGAAATAATGTACGTCTGGTCGATACACTCATTCGTGTAGAGTTTGGAAAATGTCTGTATTGGTTTGGTTCGAAACATTTATTGTTGATGTTGATGAGTTTGTTTGAATAGTTCAGAATTAATAATATAAACTTCTTGGGGTTCATTGTTCGTTCTTGTTTGAATCAGGATTGGTTGGGAAGGAAAGTTCTGATTTAGGAAATGATCATTTTTATTTGTGTTTCTATCGAATGGCATATGATTCTTAGCATGAAATCCATTTTGTTGAGCCCTCAAAACGGTCTTGACTGATATTGAGTTTTGAAGAGATTAGGTTTCGTTGAATTTCGAAAATATTGAACGTTTTCTTCCTGAATCATAAGTGAAGCTTCTCAACGAATTGGCACTACAATTAATGGTTCTCCTCATAACCTTTTTTTTGCGATTTTTAAAAGTTTCATCCTCATGAATAACACATGACTACATGATGAATTGAGAATATATTGGCATTTCTCATGAAACTGTTGTGGTTTTTATTCATTCTGCATGTGTTTCATACTCAGTTTCTAATCAGACATGTTTCGTCTCTTTGGTCAGCGAAATTCCTTACAAGAGTATTTTCTTGATCCTTCCAAGAAGAAACATTCCGAATATTGATAATCAACTTAGCACTTTCCGTTAATTGGGAAATCGAAGAGTTCAGCATGAAAATTATTGGATTTTTTTATATCACAAAAATGCGAAACTGTCACATACGGTAATATATATCTATTCATAATTATTTTCCTATCCAATTATTCATAGCTGTATGAGAAATCGGTCGTATTTGGAATTACGAGTGGTTTGTGAGTCAGTTGAAGATTTTTCTTTTTCAACAATTGTTGAATTTTTCAGAGCTTGAGTCAAGTTATCGAAATTTGAAACCATTGAATTGTACCTACATAAAATAAATGACGACTATATGCATCATACATGAGGGTTACATCTGGATCGGCGATTTTGTCTTCACTAGGGTTATTTTCCTCGCAGAAATGAATTAATTTGTTACAAATCTCGGTGGGCTTTGCTGCTGTGGTCTTCTCTGCGTATCTGCGATAAATTGGGCTGCCTGAAGTTCGAGAAACCATTCCATTGCAAGTTTTTAACACAAAATTGTTAATCGGTTGATCGTTGAAACGAAAGTTGTCAGTTCGATACGAAACAATTCCGGATATCCTAATCGACTGCGCCATATAACTTGGGATGCAATATAGTTCGGTTAAAATCAATTTAATTCACATTATTTCAACTATATCATGTGAAATCTAGATCTTGACTTTTGTATTGTATAATGGGAAGAAGAATGTAATCCTCGATAGAATCATAATACAAAAAAGTTTTTTTAATGAATCTGATACGAAGGTTTATGAAATCGTTGAAAACGACACCTTCTAAAATCTTCGTGCTGGGTAAAGGTGAGTGGACACCAAGGTGGCACTGGCATCTAATAGTGATGATTTAACACGTGACATTCTTGTAGGCATGTAGTTTTGAATATCAATGAAACTGTTGTGCTAACGATGAAAATTCAGTTTTTCACAACTGAAATTGTCGAAAAAGTTTTCGATTATTACCTCAAATATGGGGATACACGGTGAGTAATATCGAATCGACACCACTTGAAATTATATAGGGATGGTGAAGTTACATCTTTGACATGACTTCCCGAGAAATGGGAGTATTTTTGGTCGTAGGAAAAATAGTGAACAAAACTCGTTGGAAGGTGCATTTCCAGCTCTCGCTATATTTCCGCACTCTCCGCTAAGGGGCTCTTGCTTAACGACTACCTACTCGTTGTCACTTTCCACACTTAATATGTAATATAAACTATTTCAGATACGTATCAATGATGTTGACCATGGGTTATTCATATCCGACGCTCGTCTCTGGGATCTAGAAAACCGTGATAGACACGAATGAGATTAATTCAATGCGAAGTTGCGTAATTCCATGCTCATTATTGGAAGAAAAGCCACGTCAGCTCATCTCATTTTGAAATTAATAGTAAAAATCTGAAATTTTGGTTGTTAAGCTTATTATTTTTTAGCATAATTATTGAACATATGATAAAACTGACAGCACTCATTTGTTGCCACTTTTTTATTGATTATATCGATTTTGTTCTGCAAGTTAATTTCATTATTCAAAGGCATACACAGTTTGGGACTGTTAGACAATGAGCAGAAAATGAATTATATAAATGGAAAATAGATTTCCATCACTGTCCAGGGTAATGTAGTTCACATATATTCTAGATGGAAATTCAGCTATTTTGTATTTATCTTTTCTTGCACATTTGAAAAAATCATTCAGAATTAATGATGTTGATATAATATATCTCCAATGAATCGGGTAAAAATCGCATAGTTTGAATATGTTTACTCAATTTGCATTTCTTCTTCTTCCTTTTTTGTGTTTTGGTTTTCTGGCTCCTTGCGGTACCAATTTTACCAGATGAGGTAGAAGTTGTAATGTTCAGGAATGGATTAGGATTCGATGTTAATAATCCGATTAGTCAGGTATATTTTGTTATTTATTTATTTATTTATTTATTTATTTATTTTCCATACAGGCAACTTGCCTAATTACATGGAAATATAAACCTATATATACTCATTGATAATATGCAAAAATTCATGAGATACATGGATTACTTAGTATGCTAGATCGTTGTTTCCAAAAAGTAAGTAATAATAGTATTCGAAAATTTATTTTGTGACAGAGAATAATCTAAATCTTTTAATACGTTAATTTCATTAGCTGTACGAAGCATGACTGAAAGATGAGAGCGTGAAGTAAGAGTCGTTCTTGTGTGTGGTACTTTGAAAAGTCGAGAAAACCTAGAAGTGTGTGTTGGAATATGGAATGTTATAAGGCTTAGTATGTTGGAGTCCGAAATATGGTTATTAATTATTTTATACAAAAACATGGACATATTTACATTCCTTCTTATGTCTAATGATAATATTTGAAACGTTTTCCTCAGCTCTGTTGTTCTTATAGTGTGATAATCTGGCCATGTATGATGTGTTTTATAGTGGAGGAACCGTAGAAACTTATTCTGAATCTTTTCGAGTCGGTTCAGATGAGTCTGTGACTGTGAACCCCAAATAATACTACCAAAATCTAATCTCGTCCTGACAAGTGCATAATATAACGTTTTGAGTGTATTAACATGGGTGAAACAATATGAATTTCTGATGATGAAGCCCAAGCTTCTATTACATTTCTTCGTCATATCTTCAAAGTGAGGTACGAATGATAAGGTTGAATCATACTGAATTCCAAGATCTTTCACCTTCGTTTTTCTATTGGGCGCTACTGTATTCATTTCATGAAGATTATAGGATTATTCCTTAAGGTGAGACTCATAATGAAACATTTGTTTATATTGAAATGTAGATTATTTGCAACGCTCCATTCCAAAATACTCTCAATATCTTTTTGAAGTGCTATACAATCCCTCACAGTAGTGATTTCTCTGAACAATTTGAAGTCGTCCGCGAATAATAGTCCTTTCGAATATTTTATAACAGTAGGAAGATCATTTATAAATAGAACAAATAACAATGGTCCAAGATTAGATCCTTGATGCACTCCCGAATTTATGTCGAATTTTTTTGAGATGTTTCCATTATACTTCACTAAAAAATTTCTATTTTCCAAATAACGGATAATGAGTCCGTGTCTAATACCAAATTTGTCCAGTTTAAAGAGTAACTTCTCGTGATCTACCTTATCAAAAGCCTTTGAGAAATCTGTAAAAATTGCATCTAGTTGATTTTTATTTTCAAAAGCGTTGTATACTTCATTAGTGAATGAAAACAAATTCGTATTGATGGACTTTCTATTTACAAATCCGTGTTGATATTCATTTATGCTATTTTCGACATGCTTATAGAGTTTCGTGTATAGTATATGTTCGAATAGTTTAGCAGGTAATGAGAGTATCGATATACCTCTATAGTTCGTAATGTTAGACTTGTCTCCTGATTTATGTATAGGAACACAAATTGCTGTTTTCCAAGATTCGGGAAATGTATTAGTTTTTATTGGCAAATTATATATGTACAGCAACGGTTTTTCTAACCATTCAGCACATGCTTTACAGGGTGCGGCACCGAAAACGAAACAGATCGAATATCTTATAGACACATGTGTTGTGAAAAAAATGCAAAAACACGTCGATTTGTAAACCAAGGGGGACATCTTTCTACCATAACCTCAAATGACAGTGTATGAACAGTGTATGAACTTAAAAATTGGAAAGGCTTGCATAAATTTTACTCCAATCATTCCAAACTACAATAATTCACAATAGCTGCTCAAAGTGTTCTCCATTAACTGCCATACATGAGTATAAGTTAGTCTCGAAACGTCTGAGGTTTTGGAGCATTTCTGGAGTTATTTGACGACATTCGTACCTTTGAATAAATTTTTTTTTTCCGCAAGAGGGCGCCAAAATGAAAAGTTACGAAGCGAACACTCACATGGCTGAATTCTTTTTCAAATTACCTTTTCAGTGATGTGTCACACTTAGTACTTTCCCTATTTAAATTGTATGGGTGATAGTGACCAAGGGGAGGAGAGAGAGGTATGACAGTTGAGGTTATGGTAGAAAGATGTCCCCCTTGGTTTACAAATCGACGTGTTTTTGCATTTTTTTCACAACACATGTGTCTATAAGATAGAAGATAGATGTGAAGATATTCGATCTGTTTCGTTTTCGGTGCCGCACCCTGTATATGGGGGAATTCTATCTACTCCGGCGGAGTTTTTTGGTTTTTTTTGTTTTTTTTTTTATTGGCATTAGCACTAAGTCTTTTTGCCACAGAATGATAGTTTTTTGGTTTCAATTTCCGAATTCCAGCTTTGAAATCTGATTCATCTAACTGCTTCAAAATGAATATATCGTTGGTAAATTGGTCAGTAGTATTAAAATCAACACAATAGTTTGGTTTTACATTTGAGTATACTGATGAAAAATATTCTGCGAAATGTTGACAGGATTCCTTTGATAATTTGGTGCCATTCAAATGGAAATGTTCGTTATGTGATGTACTATTAGTTTTCTTTTTATTAACATATGTCCAAAATGCATTAACATTTGTCGAAATATTTTCTTTCGTTTCTGATATATATACTCTGTAAGCTGCTCTAGTTAAATTTTTCAGTCGCCTCCTAATTTATTTATATTTTTCATCATAATGTGTTGACACATTTCTTAATTTTTTAAATTTATTTTTCTCTTTTATAATATCTTTTATTTCTTTAGAGAACCAAATTGGGTAACTATCATGTTTATGATATGATTTAAATTTTGGAACGTTTTCATCTAACAGATTATAGAAAACTTTGTAAAATTCGTTTATTGACTTGTTAACATCTGTTTGTTCAAATATCCTGTCCCACTGGGCCTTTCTTATATCAAGGGTTAAAGATTCGAAATTAGCTTTCTGAAAGTTATTTTCAAGGATAGATTTTTTTTCCTTGTTTATATAGTTCTTATTTTTCAACACATTAATTGTAATATCCAGAGACGGATGATGATCATCTTCTTTAACAATAGGAAGCACTTCTTTGATGACCTGACAAGTCCGCCTATTCGGTAGTATATTCTCTCCCATTACCAAATCTAGCAATTTTCCATTTCTGTTTTTGATATGATTGAATAATTCGAAAGAATTGAATTCCAGGAAATCAATTAAAATGTGCAATTTTGGACTCATATTTTGTGAAGTTGCAATATCTGTTTTCAGTTCGGGGATAATAAAGTCTCCAAATATATAAGTATTTTCGTTCCCTATGTTTTGTTGTAATGTCTGAAAATTTTCAGAATAAGTTTCATTTGTGGTATTCGGTGGTATGTAGACTATACCAATGGTGAATTTATTATTTTTGATTCTCAAGTCCACTACCAACATTTCATAGATCAGGGTATATTTTGCAACTTTCAATATTTTTGTATTTTTCTTATTGACACTAATCAATACTAAACCATCAGTACTCTGACCTGTATATGTCAAATTTCTATCAGCTCTGACGACTTCATATTTTGTTAAATCGAAAAGTTCACCGTCTGAAATATCATATTGCAGCCATGTTTCGACAGCCAGAAATATATCATAATGTTTATCCAATGTATTGCAATAAATTTCATGGGTTTTAGTTCTCAAACCACGACAGTTTTGATAGTAAATAGATATCGTGTCCATTTAGTGTTTAATGTATAGTGTCTAGAATCTAGATGCATCTCTAGTAAGCCCCAATCTATAATTAAAATCATATAACAAAAGGTATTACAAACTAGATTATTATAGTGCTAATATGAAACAGGTAAGTTTATACATATGACCTAAGGAAATAAGAAATTATAATAATAATAAAAATGATTATTATTCTTTATCTGAAACATCTACAAAAGAAGCTGATGGGTAGGTACAGTAGCCACAACCAATTTATTTCATTCCACAGTCGTATAAAAAAAAAAGAAAAAAAAAGCGTGTCACTTCTTTCAAATGTTTTTGCTGTCTAGATTGACTGCCGAATAAAACTTGCTGATCAAAACAAAACAGTAAATATTGTTTCTTAATATGAATTCGGCATGCAAACATACTGATTAAAATATATCTGTTTCCTACCTATTCAATCAATTACCTGTTCAGCTTAGTTTCTATAATTATATTTAGTTTTTATGCCCTGAGAAAATCTTATAGTTCATTTATAGATGTTATGCTTCTTATGTTATCTTCTGATTTCACGAATACTCTCCCCGATGATGTCCATACTTGTCTAGTCCCATATTTTTGTTTTGCCAACTGTAGTAGGTTATATTGTTGTTTCGTTAGGTCTTTATTCACATATATTCCTGTTTTTTTCAACGTTTGCTTTGCCTTAAATAATTCCTTTCTTTTCATATATATTACAAACTTGACCATGACTGTTCTGCATTTATTATTATTCAATTTGCCAATTCTATATATGTCATCAATTTCATTTCGACAGCATTCCACTTGCATAGTTTTATTTACCAATGTAAGAATGGTATCCAGGATATTTTCCCCTTCGATTTCTTCCAATCCATCAAATCTCAGCCAGTTCTTCTTATGTAGATACTCAGCTTCGATGGTTTTCTTTGTAGGTTCCTGGACTGTTTTTTCCTGTGTTTCAACTGTCTTACTGATCTTTGTTTTTATTTATTTGGCTCAGCTTTGTTTCTAGTTTTTCAAACCTGTTTTCCAGTTTCCGCAGCAGTTTTTCTCCTAGCTTTTCCAACAAAGCCTCTATTTGTGTCTCATCTGATGGTGTCTAATCTGACCGAGTTTCTATATGTTTTCCTCTAGGTTCTTGTTTGCGCATTTTTATGATTATTTGTACTTCTGAGATGTGTCGTAGCCACAGCATTGTTTTTTTTCTCTCACCGTAGATTGGTATTTTGATTATTGTGCTAACTTAAACTATTCCTCTATCTTTCACTATTTTTTTGTGGAGATCCTCTAAATAGTTTCTGCTACAACTAATTACTCTCTATTATCGGGTAACTCAACAGAGAATACCATATATTTTTAAAACTACGGAGCTCACCGAGAACACGTCTACTCTCGAGCGTGCATTCTTACTTAAGAATTTCCCCAAGTAACATCACAATTCTACTAAAACAAAAAACATATATAGAAAATAGGAATAGAATAGAAGAAATATTTAAGTAGATATAGGAAATGTTCTGATTTCTAATATTTGGAAATAATTCATATATTGACTCCACTTTTTTCAATGAATGACTTCAGGGTTTTAATTTTCTCAAAATTCAAATCTCTGATAAGCATTTGATATGAAAAGGGGGGAGAAAGTCCAATATCAATAAGCTTGCGGTATAATATATCAATATTATGTCTATTGTTTTCACACTCAAAAAAGAAATGATTAATATCTCCAACTTTTCCACATTCACACAAATCAGTATATCTCACTATAATTCGGTGTAAATGTTCTGGAAGGCAGCAGTGACCCAATCTCAATCTGATCAGGGATGTAAATGTTTTACGAGACATAGGAAGACATGAATCAAACCAGGGCTTATCTTGTATATTAGGTTGAATTGCACTATATTGCCTTCCTCTTAAGTTTGCGGACTGTGTCCAGAGAAATTGAAATTTAGTCCTAATTAAGGACTTTGTATATGAGATCAAATCTAGAAATTGAATTTTATCAATTTCATACCTAATATGAGCGTTCTTTGCAATATTATCTGCCTTTTCGTTTCCATCAATGTTACTATGACCAGGGATCCAACATAACTTGATAATACAGTTATTGTTATTTTTTTGTTCATACCATATTTCATTTATTTTCCAGTATAGATCATTCATATTTATTTTTATTTGATTATTTTTGAGACCAGTTACTGCACTTTTCGAGTCTGTAAATATAATATAATCATTTGGTTCCTCATTGATCAGCAAGAATGCAAAATAAATTGCCGTAAGCTCTGCTGTCAGAATAGATAAATTTGGATGGATGATACCCCCATTTTCTAATTTTCTATGTGGAATAAATATACCAAAGGAAACCCTATCTTTTGTTTTTGATCCGTCTGTGAAAATAAGTTTGTGATTTGGCCATTTTGCATTGATTATTTCCCTAAATTCAGCGTTATTATTTTGACATATTTTGTTAGTTTTGTTGATACCAATGTTTTCAGTGATATCAAATTTTTCATAAAATATTTCTGAGGGAACTTTAAAAATGAGATGTTCATTATTTGAATTAATTTGATAAAATGGGGGGATCAAAGATTCCCTAATAGTCTTATATAATATACATTCCTTAAGGATGTTACTGTTAGAATTATTAACCAATCCTTCATAAATAAGCATTTTTCTCTTAATTGGATTTGATTTTATTATCGAGTGTTTCATTATAAATTTATAAGTGATGAAACTCTGATTAATATCTATAGGGTATTGATTTGACTCAACTAATATAGCATTTGTGGGGGATGATTTCATAATCCCTAGACATATTCTGAGGGATTTAAATTGAAGACTAGATATCTTTTTAATATTATACCTACTGGTATTTCCATATATCAGCAATCCATAATTTATTCTAAAGGATATCAATGAGTTATGAAAATTCATCATTATTTTGGGATCTGCTCCCCAACTAACTTTAGCCAAATATTTTAGAATATTCAAAATTTTATTACATTTATGGATTATTTCATTAACGTGCAATTTCCAAGTCATTTTTTTATCAAAAGTGAGTCCCAACAGTTTTTGCGCTTCAACCTGTTCAATAATGTTATTTGATATTTTAATGTTTATATTTTCTTGATGATGGTATTTTGAAAATGTCATACATTTCGATTTTTGAGGAGAAATAGAAAGGCTGTGTTCATCTAACCAAATTTCTAAGGATGCTATAGCCCTATCAATTTGATGTTTGGCAAATTGAATATTTTTGTGTGATTTATAAATTGTGATATCATCTGCATATAGAATATAGTTATAATGCGGGGATATAGCATCCCATATAGTTATGGTATATAAGTTAAAAAGCATGGGGCTGAGAACGGCCCCTTGTAATAATCCATTGTAACATTTTCTAGGACCCAAACAATTATGACCTTTTTCCCTAATGTAAATATTCTCTTCTTTGTTCAACTTATAGATAATTTTTACTACATTTTTATTAATTCCCAACTTCAGAAGATTATCAATCAATATTTCAGGAATTACATTATCGTAAGCGGATTGAATGTCTAAAAATACGGCTAATATTTCTGTTTTGAACGTCCATATATAGATTGAACAGAGCCTCCATAGTCCCCTTTTCTTTTCTAAAACCAAATTGATTTTCTGGAAAGATGTTATGATTTTCAAGCAACCATTCGAGTCGGTTTTTGATGAGGTGTTCAAAAGTTTTCTTAAGACAGGATGTTAGAGCGATAGGCCTATAATTATTTGGATCGTTAGGCTCTTTACCAGGTTTCAAGATAGGAATTAAAATAATATCATTTTATTCTTTTGGTATACTCTCCATGTTTAACCAAATATCATTTTAAAAATTCACCAGCCATTTGAAAGCCTTTATGGGTAAATTTTTAATCATTTTGTAAGAGATTTCATCTTTTTCTGGCGAAGTATCCTTGAAATTTTCCATAATTAATCTCACCTCTCTTTCAGTGAAGACATAATGAATATCCCTATTAATTTCAATTGTCTCGATATTTGAAGGAGGACTCTTAACATAAGCTGGACAATATTTATCAAATAGGTTTTCAAAAAGTAATTTCTCATTTATATCTTGAACATTATTACTCTGAATACATTTGAAGGGCCTAGAAAATTTCTTGATATTTTTCCATACCAAAGATATATCATTCTCTCTAGAAAGTGTTTCTGTAAATTGTTGGAATGATTTCTTCTTTTTTCTTTTAAATAATTTCCTAGATGCAGCTATATATTTTTTTAATTCAATGAAATTATCTTGATTGGAGTTATCTTTGTATATTTTGAACTTTTTTTTTCTTTCTCTTATAGATTCTAAACACTCATCATCCCACCATGGAGGTTTCACACTATAATTGATATTTTTGTATAACCTTTAACGTAAATACATGAGTTTGGTTTTATCCAAGATTCTGTTAAACAAATGATATCTCGGTTATAATTATCTATTAGCTGCAATAAACTTGTTTTATTTGCGTGAAAGCTTCTTAAATTCCAATTTATCACTGTTAAGTGTCCCATTGGACGCCTCTTCTTCTGATTCTGACGAGTTCAAGTTACAGGAAGGTGGAATAAATTCCTTAATTAGTTCAAGAAAAATATCAGGATATTTAAAATATAGGTTCGAAATATCATCTCTCATTTTCTGTTTGGTATATACCATTGGTGGAGGGGTTCCAAGTGAAAAGTTTTTCATTATTAAGGGAGAAGGGGATTCCCTGATTCTTCCTTCAGGGTTAATGAGACAAGATTTGTGCAAGTCATTAACTCCTCTCTTCACTGTCCTATTTTCTTGTACAGATTTAGAGGAATTGGCTTTTGAGTTGAAAGGAGTGTTATTTTTAATGATATTATTGTATCCCTGAAGGGTTTTTATTCTAGGTGTATTTTCATTTTGAATTTGAGATGTTGATTGAATATTAGTAGACAATTCTGGAAAACTATTTATATTGAAATTATGGGAAGGTTTTTCTTTCCTAATAGGATTGATTACAGGTGGAATAGTTTTAGATGCCACAAAGAATGATATGTTTCTTTCCCCTAATATCTCTTTGATTCGTTTTTGTCTATGGAATTCCGGACATTTTCTGTTTTTAAATGCTGTGTTGGGTTCATTTGTAAGGTGATCCCCATTGCAGAAAAGACAAGACAATGCTGTTTTCGAACAGTTTTCTCTGGAATGATTTTCTGAACAAATTGGACATCTCATTTTTCCTTTGCAGAGATTTTTGGTGTGTCCATATCGGAGACAATTATGACACTGAATGACTGGAGCATAATAGTTAAGTGTTTCGAAAACACAAGAGAACATGTATACTTTATTTGGAATGAATTTCTCTCTGAATGTTATCAAAACTACCAGGATGTCTTTGTAATGTATTTCACCATTGACTACTACTTTTTTTTTAAGTCTCCTCACATGTACAATTTTCCTATTATCTATTGTTATCATATTGTCTTTTATTTCTTCTTCTGAAATATTACTATCTATGTCTTTAATAATAGCCTTAGAAGTAATCAAGTTATTGGGAATGCTTGCTTTAAAGTTATTTTTCATAAGAAATTGTTTGTCTTCTAACAGTTTATTAGCTTCTTCAATTTTTTTGAATGATATCAGCAGTCTATTTTTCCCTCTCCTATCTATAGAGTTAGGATTATATTGAGAACATTGATGGAATAACTTTCCAACTGCTAAATTAGACAGATATCCAATATTTTTGTCCAAGGATTCAATATAGATATTGAATGGTCCTTGATCACTTTTCTCATATCTATCTTCAGGGTCAAAGTCCTTACTTGGGTTTAAATTTTCATTATTATCAATTACCTCATTCAAGTCCATCAATTCAGTATGAGAATCTTTACTGCTACTACCATCTTTAGAAAGTTTAGCTTTTTTACTTTCATTGTGTTCCAAATATGATTACTTTTTGTTGGGTTTTTTGCCTGAAATTGAGGTTGGGTCAGCTTTTTTAATCACAAGATCAGACAGAACATTGACTTTAGGAGATATTTTAATTCTCATATCATTTTCATCATTGTAAAAGAATCCCTCACGGATTGATTCACTAACTTCTATTACAAATTCTTCATTGACTTGGATAACAGATATTAGATCTTCACATTTTTGAGTGTTATATTCACAATTATTAGCGAACATAAATAAAGTAATGACCGCCTCCTTAGTGGATGGAGATCTATCAATTAACTTTCTGAATGTTAATATATCATTATCCTGTAGATTCACATTCCCCCCTGGATCACCAGGGGAGTCATCCCCCATTTTGTACCAAGGCCTTACACTATATTAATCGAAAAGTAATATATTAAAAAAAAAACAAGAAACAAGAAAGTTTCCCCATGTAAGTAATGAATATCCCTTATATTACCAGAACTACTACTACATAAACTTACTATACTGTGTTAATCTACTATGATAATCCCTTCAGGAATTATATGGAGTCACAGGAAAGATCTGTTTCACTAACGATGTTTTCGCTACAACGTTCACCGCAAGAATCCAAGTATCAATTTGCATTTAAATAGGAGCAGTTTATTTTTTGTGCCATTTTATTATTAACGAATGAGGTGAGTTTATTTGGCAATATTTCAAGATCTTTCGAAATTACAAATTATGTTAATACAAAATATTGTAGGTGTGATATTTCACAGTAATTAAATGAATACAAGGTGTCGTTCATTTTCGGAATTTTTCCTAGATTTATCTCATTATTTCTGAAAATGAAAAATTGCCGTTAATCTAGACAAAATGTGATACTTGATTCAACTTTCAGTAACCTACCTAATCAAATTTTTTTCTCTGTATTTTATTGCATTTTTAGATTCTCCCTGAAAAACTGATTTCATCGATCTATCACAGATTTAGAATGTCGAAACAGCTCAGATTTACTTATCCTAACTTTTCATTGAATATTAAATGAGTGAAAGATCGATGAAATCGGTTTTTCAGGGAGAATCTGAAAATGCAATAAAATGCATTCGAAAAATAAGTATTGTTTGCTATTAGAAAATAATGCAACACTCTGAGCATCTTCAATTATTTTCAGAACGCGTATTTCTGATGCCGTATAACTTTTACAAATAACTTTTTTTTAAACTCAGGGTTACCCATAATTAGGCTGCGAAACTTTACTAGCGACTTAAACGATAAAAAATGGGTAAAAAGTTCCAATGAAGAAGAACTCCTGATAGGGATGGTAATAAAATGATGCAATTTGATACGAGAACAAAACTTTCCATGTCCAATGAATTGAAAAAAGGAGAGTTTCGAAATTTCGGTCAGGAGTGTATAATACAGGGTGGGACTCAAGTTGATGTTGTTTCAACTTTTTTTTCTATGCGAATTAAACGACGATTTGGTTCAGAATTATGATCATTCAGATAGCATCACAAGAAATATTTATGTTTCGTATCGATCAGATTTAGCACATCGCAACTTCGAATCATATGGAAAAAACTCTTCGCAGGCCATACTATATATATAATATATTTGTTATTGACAACAGCGTTTCGTAAAACCATCCTCAGGAGCCTCTGTCAGGGAGCTGGCAGCTCCCATTTTTTGACTCATGGAATTCATTCGAACTTTCTGCTCTATTTTTGGTCGTGAAAGCCGCTGGTGAAGTTTGGCAGGCTTATCATGGGACACCCTGTTTATCAGTATAATCGATATATGGAGCAAAAACGCTCTGTCGGGTATGTCGAGGTAAAGCATACTGAAACAAATTGCTACAGAGCAAAAAATGTGTTTCTCAAGAAAACTTTGGTGGAAGTTTTCGATGGTATAGCTATAAAAACTCACTTTTCAAAAATCCATCCTCTTCGCGACTTTTTCACAATTATAATGGTGTAATGGAAAAAGCTTTTTTGATTCAATTCAGTGATGATATAGAAAAATTCAACCTGTTTAACTTGAATCAATTCGAATTTAGGAAAGGAAAAAACAATATATAATCAATTTGCTGATAACATCCTGGAAGCTTATTAAAATTAAAAAACTGTCTAACCATATTCACTAACCTGTCAAAAGCAATTGATTCTTACCTCACAAATCGAACAAAAAGGGTTTACAACAATAATAATGTTTTAACCACCAACTTAGTTGCAAAGCCACCCTCGAAGTCCCATTGAGACTTGTATGAGTAAGGAAGACTGGGACCTTAGCTATTCAAGTGTCATCCGATGCACTACTCGGTTGGTTATCGTTGAGAGTCCGAAGGATTGATATCTAGGTACCAAGAATATTCGGTTGGTCATCTATCTCCTCTTGCTAAACGATACTATAGAAATAAATAAATATTTCCAATAGCCGCTGCGGTATTTGAACGCGGGCCCTCTGGACTATTAGCCAGCGATTCAACGCACTCCACCACCAGCCCAGTTTTCCAATTCTGATCAAAAGAGGTATATCACAGGGATCCATACTGGGACCTTTTTTTATTTTTATGCTAACGACCTACCCTCACATATGTTACTGAAACATGAGCTATTGACAATAATGTATGCTGCTCCGCAATCCATCTCAATCCACTTAAATCCTACTGATAGAGATAATGACGATATCTCAGCTGACCTTACTGCCCATGCGAAACAATGGTTTGACAACAATTAATTATTCTTGAATGAAACAAAAACAGAAAAATTACTCTCCTCAAATTTTCACAATGTCCAATCCACTTGCACCCATTCATTCAAATTTCTAGGAGTAAATCTTGATCAGTCCCTCACCTGGGCTCAACATATCGACAATATCTGCAGTAAACTAGCAATTTCTGTCTATACCGTCAGGCGAATAACTTCAATAGTGAGCCAGGAAGTGGCCATAACAGCTTATTACTAAATGTTTCATTCAGTGATGAGCTATGGGTTACTTTGCTGGGGTCATTCAAGCTTCACACATTTACAAAGAGTTTTTACACTACAAAAAGCGGCAGTACAGAGCATTGCTGAAGCCAATTATACTGATCATTGTAAACCACTCTTTCAAAATCTGGGAATAATTACTTCAGTCACGAATTGTCTGAGAAAATCTCATGAATGTAAAGAAAAACATACATACATACATACACTACACATTCAGACATACACGAGTATAATACCAGATATGGACATCACATCGTACCACATAAAAAGAGATCAGAAAAGAGCAAATCTATAGGAATCTCTCTTTTCAATTATCTTTCTATGGACATTAGAAATCTTCTACTGAATCGTTTTTAAAAAAACGCTCGAAAGGATTCTCATCCAAATGAGCCTGTACAAAAAAATAGATAGATTTCAGTGAAATGACACTTGTAGACAACTAGTGCTATTTTGATAATTGATTGTTTTGATTACTTGTATTGAATTGTAGTTTCTCTAGTTGTATGACATGTCCATAACTTGTAAACCTAATGGATGTAATATTTTCTATTTCTATACGAAGCATTGTCCCTTTTATCCACATATATCCAAATTACAAGCTTACAAAAAAATATCAACGATACTAATTTCCACTGGACAGGTATGGTATATATAACGTTAAACATTGCCTATTGCTTCTGGTGAATTGAAGTTAGTTAGAATATTAGTTAGTCAAGTGCGAATATTTATGTTCCTATATTTTTTGTAATACCAATAATTTATCCACTTTGGAATTCTATCACCGCCGTGAGCCGCGACTGGTGTCGGCTCGTGGACAAATGTCAATAGAAAAAGATAACAGGGAAGTTTGTAAGTTGTTATCTTGTTTGTCGGTATATTAAACAGATTGAACGTACGCCGCCGCACCGACTGTATTCAGCCGGTAACAGCCGCCGTATGCCGCGTGTAGGTTCGTTTGCAGAATAATACGTGAAATGTCAGTAGTGCACCTAGGCCGGTATCATGACAAGATGGCCGCCATAAAGGCGGGAAATTCAAATTTTGCTGACGTCATTCAAATCATGTGGTATTTGGGTTCGGGCCCCTCATGCCTCCGCTGTACCCCCTTGGCCCCCTTAGGCCTCCACTGTACCTCCTTGGCCCCCTTAGGCCTCCGCTGTACCCCCTTGGCCCCCTTAGGCCTCCACTGTACCCCCTTGGCCCTCTTAGGCCTCCGCTGTATCCCCTTGGCCCCCTCAGGCCTCCGCTGTACCCCCTTGACCCCCTCAGGTCTCCGCTGTACCCCCTTGGCCCCCTACAGGTATTCGCTATACCCCCTTGACCCCCCTAAGACTGCGCCCCCTTAGCGCTCCGCATCCGGAAACATCTCATGACGTCATATTTTATTTAAAAAAATCATTCTATCGGCGGGATTTGAACTCCAGACCACCGGATTACGAGTCCGATGCGTTCCCACAGAGCTACGACCACTGTATAATTTAATTGCAGTCAATGTCGATGCAACGTTATCGCACAGCGTGACGTAGTCGAGCAGATCCTTCCTAAAGATAAGAGACCACGCGTCTCTACATTTCGTCCGATGAATCGACAATGAATGAGGTCTTTGATAAGATTGCAGGTGGCCAATGATGATATCATGAATCACGATCATAATTATCCATAGATAGCGATGATGATGTCATGCTTATCTCAGCATTTTATTCAATATATTGATGAACAGGTCATTCATAAGTTTACACGTGGCCGGCGAATCATGATTTTATTTATTCACAGATAGCGATTTTGTTGACCTTGAATGAGCATTCTTATTACAGCTCGATATACAACTATGCACTTCTCGGTGCAAAACACATTCATCAATGACTCTATTGTTCTAATCAGCTATAAAACCAATTTCATATCGGGTGGAGCTTCAGTTTGCCTTCGATCATCAACGGTGAATCATCGTGGGTGTGTAGTTCGACAATTAGTATTTTGTGGGTGTATATTCCAATAATCTAAGGTGAGTTTTATTTATTTATTTTTCTTGATCTCTATCACCATGCAACTTGAGTTTCGAAATAGGGTATTCAATCAGATGTTCTGAAATAGGGTATATCCATAGTATTTTTCTTAAATGTTTCGACAGTTTTGTTGTATATCTGATTTTTTTTTGTTCTTGTTTGTTTTGATAGATGGATCTTTCAGGAATAAACGCTGCCACCCGAGTTACTGTATTCAAGCCGACAGTGCCACTCCATAGCCTCCCTCCAAATAAGCCACAATTGATTAAAGATATTAGGGTGGTTCAAACAAGATACGGAGAAACAATTGTGGTTGAATTGGAAGAGAAGACAGTATTCTTACCGAAGAGAGCGGTTGAAGCAGTGAAGCTGCAAATCCCCCTCTTCACCCCTGACGACTACTCCCTTATTTTCAAAGGGTTGGCAGGACTGTCCTCCAACTTCGAAATTGTAAAGAATTAATCAAATGTGAGTAATCTTCGTAATGTCTAGGATGAATTTCCTCAACTTCTTTAAAGTGTGCATACATTTAACAAAACTGAACTTTTTCAGAAACCAACAGTGTCCCTCTACAACCCTCCAGTCAACCGGTCACAAGAGAACGGCGGGGACTTCCATAATAGTTTTAAGATTTTGGTGAGTGGAACGTTTCTTTTTATTTGTGAAAACAATGGAAAATGCTAACGAGATTGGTCTTGTGAGTGATGAAATTATTAGGAAATTCAAGGAACTAGAAACAAAATAATTATCAATCAATGAAAAGAGCTTTTGGATCAAGACAATCAATAAACATATTCAAATTTGTAATAAAGCAATTCGTGAGGATGATTTGACATCAGGAATTCTTAGAAAACTCCAAACAAACGTGGGACATTTGAAAAGATTTTACGCTCTAATTAGAAATACGAAACATATTGGATCCGGTCTCATGAGTCCTAGGAGAAACCGGATAGCATGGAGGGATGTCCAATCGGTTTTTGCAAGCCGAATAAGGACGGGTATCATCATTAATATTTCTCACAAGGACGTAGCACAATTTCTGACCGATGCTTGTCATATTTTCAAAATTAAGATCAAAAATTGTCTCAATAATTTTCAATTAATCAAGGCCAATACCAACTTTTGTGGAGAATTCATAAAAAAATCTAAAGATGGTGACATAATCGAATTCAAATATTTCAACACAAAAAATGCTTCAATAGATATAGGAACGGATTTAGACCTTTGGTTTCAAGATAATGTTACTGATGTCATTTCAAATAAGCTTTCGGAATTTCAAGAAAAAGATAGTGGCTGGGCCTTACATCGCATCATTTCTTTGGAAGTAAACATAAATAAATTAGAAATTGGAAATGGATCCTCATACATCGGTCTGCCTGACCAAATTTCAAAAAAGCGAGCTTGTATTAATGTTAAAAACACTGATGAAGCCTGCTTCTTTTGGAGCGTGGTCAGTGCCTTATACCCTCCTACGAATCATCGTGTAGATAGGCCCAGCTCGTACCCTCATTACAACCAAGTTCTCAATACCACAGGCTTGGAAACTCCCCTAATGTTTAATCAAATTGGTAGGTTTGAAAAGTTGAATGATATTTCGGTGAACGTTTATGGTTTGGAACTGATCCAGGCAAACGGTAGAGAGTATTTTGAAGTAGTACCCGTAAGACTCACAAAACACAAGTTAGATAGACATGTCAATTTGCTCTTAGTTCAAAGTGAATATTTTCCAAAACCCAACGATTATGAAGCTCTACCTGAGGATGATTCTGATGTAGAAATTCGGTATCATTATTGTTGGATAAAGGACATGTCAAGACTTCTTTCGGCCCAAATTAATAAACATGAGAAGAAAAAATATTTTTGTGATAGATGTTTAAATTATTATTCTAGTGAATCGAAATTAAATGATCATAGTGCTGTCTGTGAAAACATCAACGATTGTAAAATTTTTTTTCCTGATTATGATTTTGTCGAGTTCAAAAATTCCATTTATAAGCAAAAAGCTGAATTTATTATATATGCTGACTTTGAATCTGAATTGCAGCACTATGATCACGAAATTTTTTCGAAAACAAAAAAATATCAGAAACACAATGCGTTCAGTGCAGGATACTACTTTAAATGCTCCTACGATGACAACTTATCATATTTTAAGAGTCATCGAGGACCTGAATGCATGGATTGGTTCGCATCGGAAATGACAGAGGTCGCAAAATTTGTAAAGTCCAAGATCAAGACAATCATTCCCCTGACTGATTTCCCTGAAAAGGTCGGTGTAACAACTTGTCACATTTGTGAAAAGACATTCAAGGCTGGCGAAACAATCGTCAAAGACCACTGTCACTTCACGGGTCAGTTCAGGGGGTGGGCACACAATGCCTGTAACTTGAATTATCAAAAGTCTTTTGTAATACCTATAGTTTTCCACAACTTGAGTGGTTATGACTCTCATTTTCTCATTAGAGACATTACCAAACGTGGGAGGTTGAGCGTACTTCCTATAAATATGGGAAAATACATTTCTTTTACGCAACACGATAAGGAATCTGGAATAAAATTTAGATTTATAGACTCATTAAGATTTTTAGGCGCCAGTCTTGATGAGCTGGCATCAAATTTAAATAAAGACGATTTTCGAAATTTGAAAAAAGAATTCATCACTTTGAGTGATAGTAAATTCGAGTTGCTCACAAAGAAAGGTGTATTTCCATATGACTACATCAATAATGTAGATAAACTGAATGAAACTGAATTACCATCCATCGAGCATTTTTACAACAAGTTGAATGATGAAAATATTGATGAGGAAAAGTACGCTCATGCTCTTAACGTATGGCAACAATTCAATATCAAGACTCTAGGTCAATATAGCGATCTTTATATGAAGACAGATATCCTTCTGCTGGCAGACGTCATGGAAAATTTTAGAGAAGCTGCTTTGAAAACATACGGCTTAGATCCCGCATGGTATTACACCCTTCCTGGCTATACGTGGGATTGTATGTTGAAATTCACGAAATGTAAATTACAAATTTTGAAAGACGTTGATATGCTTATGTTCATTGAAAAGGCCATAAGAGGCGGCATTTCAGTTTGCAGCAACAGGTATTCCGAGGCTAATCATAAATATGTGCCAACATACGATCCTACGAAACCTTCAAAACATCTTCTCTATTTGGATGTCAACAATCTGTATGGATGGGCAATGTCTAGACCCCTTCCTTTTGGAGGGTTTGAATGGACAGATACCAATATAGATGTTACATCTATTCCTGACGATGCACCAGAAGGGTATATCCTACAAGTTGACCTAGAGTACCCCGAACATCTGCACGATCTACATAAAGATTTCCCGTTCTGTTCAGAACACCGTAAACCTCCTGGCTCAAAATTGGCAAAATTAATGACAACATTACATCATAAGCAGCAATACATATTGCATTACGTAAATTTGAAACAAGCTATAGCCAATGGTTTGAAATTAACGAAAATCCACAAAGTGGTAAAATTCAAACAGTCGGCATGGTTGCAGCCCTACATTGATCTCAACACTAGATTGAGAACTGCAGCCACCAATACTTTTGAAAAAAATTTGTACAAGCTTATGAACAATGCGGTGTTTGGTAAGACCATGGAGAACATCCGCAAACATCGCATTGTTAAATTATGTAGATCGTGGGAGGGGCGGTACGGGGCAAGGAATTTGATTGCAAGTTCTAAATTCCGTAATCGGACAATATTGAGTGATGACTTGGTAGCTATCGAGCTGGGCAAGTCCAAAATAGTCTTCAACAAGCCCCTCTATGTTGGAATGGCTATTCTGGACTTATCCAAGACTCGTATGTACAACTTCCATTATGATTTCATGCTACCTACGATGGGTGTGGAAAATTGTAAGTTACTGTACACAGATACTGATAGCTTCATTTACGAACTCGGTTGTGATGATGTGTACGCGGAACTTATAAAAACCAATCTGAATGAATTCGATACTTCCGACTATCCTTCAGACAATATTTTTGGAATTCCGCAAGTGAATAAAAAAGTAATTGGAAAAATGAAGGATGAAGCAAATTCAAAAATTATTACACACTTTGTAGGCTTACGTTCGAAAATGTATGCCTACAAGGTGCAGGGAGGTAAAGTAACCAAAAAATCTAAAGGGATCAAGCATAATGTAGTCAAGAATAAGATAACTTTTGATGATTATGTAACATGTCTTAAGGAATCAAAGGAACAAATCGTTACCCAACGAACAATATGTTCCTATGCTCATGAAGTATTCAGCATCGAACAGACAAAAATTGCGCTGAGTCCTTATGACAGTAAAAGACATTTACTACCAAATTCGTATGATACCCTTCCTTTTGGACATTTCTCCATCACGCAAACTCCAATGGTGTCAGATCTGCCTGACGAAGAATTTTCAGAATGAATAGCAATTTCCATTATTTTCCACCAATAAAAAAGCGAAATCTACTCCACCATGTTAGATATACCTATACCTACCCAATTATTATATTAATTTTAGTTTTATTATGATATGTATTTTTGTTTTCCATCTGTATAGCTGATGCTTGTATACATAATTCCCATATATAATATATATATTATACCCCTTTACTTAAGTTTGACATAAATATATTTTCTGTATAGCTAATGTCAGTTGAAAATGTATCTCTTTCATTGAATAAAACACTTTGAAATATATATCTTTGTCCTTTATTCAAAATATTTTAGAGCATTGCTTTTATAGAAAAACAAATATTCTCTCAATGCATTACCTAATAAGCTACAATTAGACATCTCACAAAATGCATACAAAACATCTAAACGACTATTTTCATCATCATGGAAACTAGATCTAATTAAATCTACAATATTATTAAAATAAGCACTAAAGTTCATGTGCTCCAGCATGGCCACCCGATGAATCACCACACCTCGATGAACTTCGAGGATTTGGTTGGCATCTTTATCGTCGATGTAGAAGTCAACACCAAATTTGCTCACCATTAGAAATTTCACTTCGCCGTACACCATCTGTGTAACTTTACAGTAATTTCCACATGGAAACGTGACGGCTTCACACTCTTGGCTAGTTGGTGCATTGAAAAATTTTTCCAATTGATTTTGCAGCAAATCGGTGAATACAGCCCACTCCATTAATCCAAAAGATATTCTGTATGATGAACATGTTAAAATGACAGCTGGACTGAAAGATCTGGCAGGGCTTAAACCAACCCCAATATTGAAACACCCTGACGAGAATGATGTGTGGAGTAGGTAATACATCTCATCTTTGGCTGCATTCTCGAACATTTCCAACAGCTCGTCTAATTCTCCATCAGATTCTTCATTGAATGATGCTGCTGGTGGTGATGGTGGTGGTGGTGTCATCTCGACGTCACTTACATCTGACATACTGGCGTAACCACTATCTTGACTCGACATTGCTGGATACAAACTCGACTGAGACTGAAATCAACTTCATGCAGATATTTATATCCCCCTCCTTCTTTCCCAGACTTATCCGAACTTGAATTGTGATTTCTGTTCTTGATGATGCAGATGAAAAGGCCCCCATGACTGCAGAATTTTGTGCGTGTTTTCCATAAGATTCTATACTAAATCAACGTCTTCTATCCAACTGTTATGTTTTCTGTCAAGTCCTAGCCACTTGATGTACATTTTCTTTCCCTTTCTCCTCAATACTTTTTCAATGAGGTAAATGTCGGGATTTTTGGTTTTCTGCAATTCCTCCTCATAGAAAGCACCGCTGATTGGCTGACCATGCATGTCTTCGAGTAAGTATGTTACAGGATTGGTTATTTTAACTTTAGTGATTTTGAATAACTCTGTCGTCCAATTTGGCGTGTACCCTTTTTCGAAAATATGTTTAGACTTGGATATCCGCACGATATCACCAACTTTGGGCTTACGTGGACCAGCAATTTTCAAATGACTATATCTCTGACGTAAAATCTCTTTTTCGTTGGACTTGTTCACTTCAGAAGGTTTCAATCTAGTCCTACTGTGCTTGGTGTCATTATATTGTTTAGTAATTTTTGACAATACATCAATCCATCTGTATTTTCCATTCAGACTGAAATACTTGTAGAAATTATTTTTGAGTGTTCTTATTACCCGTTCAGCAATGGTAGCCTTTTTCACAGTAAATGTATTATAGTGGTTTATGTTATATTTTTTCATCAAGGTCTGAAATTTGCTATTGAAAAATTCCGTTCCTTGATCTGATTGCAGATTTTTTGGTATACGCTTAGCTTGGTGCAGTATATCCGCAAAAGATTTAGTGATCTCTTCACCCGTCTTAGTTTTGAGTGGGCGTGTCCATAGGTATTTAGAAAAACAGTCGATAACTACCAAAATCATTTTGAAACCTTTATTTTGGTGTGCATAAGGTCTCATTTCGGCCAAATCCATTTGCCATAAATCGTCTAAGCCCTTGATGATGGTTCGTCGTCTAGGGTAAGTCTTGCGGGCTGGCGCATAAAGCTCATTAACGAGTTGAATCTTGTCTGTTGAAGTCATACTATCAATGGGTATTTTTACTATTGAGTCTATTTATTGATCCTTCGATATTTTTCAAGGCATTTGTCATTTGACTTTGTAGTGCATCAATGCGGTTTGTAGTACTGTTTGCGTGACCACTAATCAATTCATTCAATTTTGTATTGAGCTTATCGATTTCAACTTTACTCACTTTTCCATCGAGTACCCCTCGCACTTTTTTGGTATAATTATCAATGGCCAACTTGAAATCAAATTTAATTTGTGAAATCACATCATCTACATACTTTTTCGTTGACATATGTTCACTAGCCGTTGGAGGGTTCCTCGAAATGAATTCTTCAAATTTATTTATTTTGTTGTCAATCAAATTCAATGCATCAGTTAAATTCTTTATCATAATATCATGTGATACAAATTGTTTTCTTAAATGAGTCAATTCAATAATGTTATTGCTACCTTCATGTGGAGCATATCTATGTCCGAACTTGTTCAGACTCATTGTTCAAATGACTCATCATTGCCAGTGTTATTAGTATATATAGCCAGCTTCCTGAAGTTCATTGATTATGGAAACTATTTCATTATCGAGTGAGGTGTTTCCAGCTGCCTTGGAAGCTATCAACAGCTTCAAACGATCAACGAGTTCATTCGGATCATCCCAATAAATATACTCCACCGGTTTTTCATTGTACGTTAATTTCAAACCATTACCAGTCGTTGAACGTCTTCTACCTTTTCGCAACTCCATTATAAGCGGTTTTATGATTTCTGTGTATTTCCATCTCGTAGAACCTTTAAGTCTTCCATCTTTATTGATATATCGATCACTCAATTTCAATAGCTCCTTGTAAGCTTGCACATCTTATTCGTTAAAATCCGTAGGATCATCATAGAAGATGAGCTTATACAGTCCTGGGGTTCCTCGTATCTGTTTACCTCCAATTTTGATGAAGCCAGTCCTTTTATCAAAGTCAAGTTCTTGCGTTCCTAGATACCATTTTGATGTTTGGGGATCATACGTTGGTCCATACATTGTATCTATTTTTTCACTATATGACCAATGATCTCTGATATATGGATGTGACATGACTGGATATTGATCTAGATATTCATCCATAACATTTTTCGAAATATTTTGTTCAGGTATATTTTCGCGAAATACTTCATCATCATCATCTCGTTCACTCGTGTTCGCACTTATTCTGCCTACTTCTTCCATTGGGAGAAATTGTGTTTGTTCTTTTTCTTCTCCTTCCTCTTCTTCTTCTTTCTTCAGTTCAGGCGATTCTTCTTTTTTGATACTTCTTAATGCATTATTGATCTTCGAGGATTTGACAATTTCATGTAGTGGCTCCGAAATGGGTTTAAACATTTTGATGAGAGATTCATCTTTTTCCGATCTACCCAGTTTCAATGCCAAGTACTTTTTCCTAATTGAACGGGTGGGCTCTGCAATTTTGCGTTTTCGTGCAGCTATTTGATCGTCTATGTTCAAATCAGTGGGGGAGGCAGCACGTTTGCTGCGTTTTTTGTATTTGTGTGTGCCAACACGACTTGATGACATCATGATGGGGAATGATCTGATGATGTTTGATACTTATATTTTTATATATTTATCAAACCCTTGACGATATCTACCATCATTCATATCGAAATCTTTGACAATCACAAGAGTACCATATGCAACATTCCAACATTTCGAACACAAGCATTTAAAGTCTTCGAAACTCATGTCTGGAGATACGTGTTCATCAAATACGTGCTTCAAATTGATTTCATCTTGTTTGAATAGTACAATCAGGTTACAGTTGTCTCGTATGAGCTGTTTAGGTATTTTTGAGTAGGTCTGACAAAGGTAGGCAGCATCAATATCCTTGTGTCTACACATTGAAAAATATTCCCGGATTTTCTGTTGGGAATCACACGCTACATCATCGAATAGAAATATAGAGTTGGGTTTTGCATCTGATGGACTTATAATCTCATCATTATCCTTGAATGGGAAGTAGCCAACCTCTTTCACACCATTCAATACCTCTTGGAGTAGTTGATATTTCGGTTGATACAATGACTTGGAGTACACGTAAACATTTTCGAATTTCGCACCATTTGGATTGAAAATTACTGACAACATGACGTTCGTCTTACCACAACCACTCGGTCCACATACTATTGCCCGAAATGAATTGGGCAATAATTTACCATGTTTACAAGTGAACGTTGATGTGTGAAAATCTAAATTTTCAATAGGTAACGACTGTTCTTGTTGAATGACCTTCATCTTGTGACATGATTGACGTTTATGTTAGCCTATAAATATATGTGTAACAGTTCCACTTTATCAGTTTCAATGTCTTCGTACGAGGGAGAAGGTGTTTTGAATTCCCTGATAAACAAGTTACCTTTTGAGCTCCATTTACCCGGAGGCTATCAGTATTGTGGACGTAAGTCAGATTACTGGACGATGCAAACGATTACTAATATTTCATTTATTTTACAGCTGGAACTAAACTACAAAAACGATTGGCTCGTGGAGATACTGGCATTAATCCTCTAGACGCTGCATGCAAACAACACGACATTGCATACTCGCAGCACAAGACTCTGGAAGATCGTCACAAAGCCGATTCAGTATTGGAAGACGCTGCTTGGCAACGAGTGAAATCAACAGACGCCAAGTTTGGTGAGAGAGCTGCAGCCTTATTAGTTACTTCTGGAATGAAAGCTAAACGTAAGCTTGGTATGGGATGCTCATTCCAAAGACATATCGTGGGTAAAATTGGAAAATCTCTGAAGAAGAATTCCCCGACCAATCTAAAGAAGACTGCTTCGATTGCTCTGAAAGCTGCTAGACTTGCCATCAAGCAAGCTGGTGGAAAAAAGAAAATTAGAATACCACGCATCATACCTTTCAATGCAAAATCCGGAGGTATTCTACCACTATTGCCAATTTTTGCAGCCCTTGGTGCTCTCGGTAGCATTGCAGGGGGAAGTGGTGCGATAGCAAAGACAATTATCGATGCGAGGAATGCGAAAAAGAAATTGGAAGAAGATCATAGACATAATAAAGCTATGGAAGCTATTGGTAAAGGGCTGTACTTGCGTAAAAACGCCAAAGGAGGCTTTGGTTTATATTTAAAAAAACAAAAAAACTCCCAATGAAGCTACCCAATAGACCGTTGTACGATACCGAGTTGTTAGAGTATGTGAAATTCTTGAAGATACCACATTTTCGAGGCGTTTTCATGCGAGACAATTTGCCAAGCAGTGGTCCTCGTCAACGTGAAACTGCAATTCTAAATTTAGATGTGTCGAAGAATCAAGGCACTCATTGGGTAGCTTATAGAAAGATAAATGATGTCGTTGAGTATTTTGATTCATTTGGTTGTCTGAAACCACCGAAAGAACTTGTCCGATATCTGGGTAAAATCAAACTATACTACAATAACGATCAGATTCAAAACTATAATCAGTTCAACTGTGGACATCTCTGCTTAAAGTTTTTGTACAATAATGGAAGCCGTTTTAGCATTCCTACATGGTGAGAAGAGGTTGCAAGACTTTACTGAAGATGAATTGAGAGAATTTCCAATCAAATATTTGATACAACATGCTAGACCATGGGAATTGTTGAATATTTGGCATAAATTACCAAACGATTATCAGTGTAATTTCGATTTGAGAATACGTCTACCATGTTACATTCATTATAATAGGCCAGATGCTCAAACACATGTGGATGGACCTGTCAGTTCACAGTACGATTGTCACGGTTGTAATTATTTTTTGAAATGTAGAGGGACCGTAATCTATTAATAAATAATATGAGGTTATGTCGATGATGGTTTCATTATAAATATTCCTGTACCACTGGCAATGTCATCAGTCATGTCTCAGCTGCTCACGCTGACTAGTACTACCAACGAGTTTTCTTTCACCCCTTCCACACCGATCATACTAGATCCCAGGAAAAGTTATTACATAGCTGTACTAGGCTTTCATACTTACCATTCTATACCAAACATCGATGGTGAAAAATTTTACTACTACGAAAATAATAATCGTTCAATATTGAAGGAAATCAAGCTGCCAACAGGTTGTTATGAGATTGAAAACATTGAAAGTTATATTCAGGAGCATTTGAATAATACAGATTTCTCATTGAAACCAAACAACAACACCTTAGAGTGTGAAATCTATAGTCGATTGCACGCCATCAGTTTCGAAAACGATAATAGTTATGGAGAATTGTTAGGATTTTCGAAAAGGATCTTGGAGCCTGGTATAGTGCACTCTTCAGATCGACCAGTGAATATTCTCAAAGTATCTAGCTTACATTTCGATTGCAACATTACCGAAGGAGCCTTCTACGGGAACAGACCGGCCCATACTATATTGAGCTTTCCCATTACAGTCGATCCTGGATACGCAATCAACGAACGTCCCAATACCCCCATCTATTTGCCTGTGAGAAGTAACTTGACAGAGATCACCAACATCAGTGTTAGAGTATTGGATCAAGATCTCGGACCTGTGAATTTTCGAGGAGAGAAAAGTACTTTGCACTCGGACTTGAAGGAACGTTGAATGGGTTTGGTAATTCAGCATAAAAGGGTGCCACCCACTTCAAACCTATCAGTATCATCGAGTTCTTTCAAGCGACGTGACCAGCTCTCCCCAGAAAATATTATTTTTCTCCAATCTGTTGGATTGAAAGTTAGAGATGGTAAAACGCAAGTACGTTCATTCTGAGCAATCACCGACAACATCTGCAGCATCGTTCAATCAAATAAGGATGAACCCAATTTTCGATATTTATCGTCGACCCCAATATGATGAAACTATCCGAAAGGAAGAATATCGATCCTACATCCCGTACGTGAAATCATTCGATAACAATGATATGGTGGAGATCAATGTGAATCAAGCAGATGCATTTTTCGCAATGCATGAATCTTTGTTGGAAATCAAAGGAAAATTAGATATTGACGGAGCTGGTAACGTGTCATTGGCTCCCAATTGTGGAGCGTTTCTTTTCGATTCGTGCACTTATGTGCAGAGTGCCAGAGAGATAGAAGTGATCAGAGATCCTGGAATTGTTAGTACTGTACGAGGATTCCTCTGCTGTAAACCTGAGGACTCTAAACATTTGGCGACGGCTGGATGGACGTACCCCGAAAAACCGTTCCTGAATGCTGTGGATAAGTCGTTCAGTTTGTTGATACCTCTCAAGCACATTTTCAACGTATTCAATGACTACACTTCGATTGTCTACGGAAGACAAACGATTCGTCTAGTTCGAGCACGTGACGATAAAGATAGCGTAATTGTCAAGGAACTTACCAATACTGGTGTAACGACTACTACGAAAGTCAAAGTTTTGATAGATAGTATGGTACTGAAGGTCAAGCATATATTTCCCAATGATGAAATCAAACTACAATTGATGCAACCCATCAAGAATGATACACCAATAATGATACCATTCAGAAAATGGAGTCTCAGCGAATTACCTGCGCTCACAAAAAGTGCAAAGAATGAAATTTGGGCAGTTAAAACCAGCGCCGCAGTGGAACGCCCACGTTACGTCATCGTTTGTTTCCAGAAGAATATACGCAATAAACTCGACAGTGATGTCACTACCTTTGATAACATTAACATATTTAGCATCAGACTATCATTGAATGGAGAATATTGGCCAAACGAAAGAATGCAGTTGGATTTCGATAGAAACGATTATGTCACTGCTTACTACAACTATACTGGTTTCTACTCGAGCTATTCACATTCCACACAAGTTCATCCAATTTTGGACTACTCAGCATTCAAAGATCATGCATTATTCGTGATTGATTGCTCCAAGCAGGAAGATAGCATGAAATCATCGACAGTGGATATAAAGCTGGAGATTGAGTCTGCTAAAGGATTTCCTGCTGATACTAAGGCCTATTGCATCATCGTGCACGATTGTCTGCTAGAGTACTTCCCTCTGACGGAGGTTGTGAAGAGCATAATATAAGTGGTCGAGTACCGTTCGTGCTCGCCATTTCACCGTTGACCATCATGAGAATCGCATTCGTTGACATTCAAGGTTTCACGCTCGATGGCGTCTTTCATCCGAAAGAATTGACCATTCAGATTGGTCGTCAAAGATCAAACTTTTTGTTCAAGCCTCCTACACCTTATGCTGACGTGAGCGGAAAAGATAAAAAAACTACACAATACTTGGAAAAATTTGTTCATGGAATATCATATCATTCTGGAGATATTGACTATAGTGAAATGAATGCCATTTTGGAGAAATATCTACTACATTCAGTTGAGTGCATTTATGTAAGAGGAAATCAGAAGGCTGACTTTTTGAAAACAAAGTGTGCTGAGCTTGCAGTGTATCCAACCATTTACGATGTGACGCTGTATGATGACTCATCATTGACTACGGAAAACTTCCAGCCCACCATTACGTATTGTCCTAACCACGCCAATGGAAAATTCATGTGCACCCAACGAAATGTTGATCAATTACATCAATGGTTTACATATGTTGTATTACCCAAGTAGAAAAGTATTGTATATTTTCCTCAATATATGTAGAAAAGTATTGTATATTTTCCTCAATATATGTATTATTATTCTAATTATTGAGTTTTATTGAAACACCTCGTATATCTGTTGAATTGTTTATTTTTCATGTACTACAAGACGATCTATACTTTTTCATAGTTTTTACGAAAAAATTAATTATTGAAATGATTATAGTTGCTAATATCAAATATAGTATTGAAAACATTTTATAAATTTCATTTAATATGTTGACATCTGTTGTTGTCTTCTTGAAAGGTGTAGCTTGCCATTCTCTTTCCTCTTGAGTTCCATCATTCAATAGGAATTTCATTTTGTAAAATGAGTTATTTTCTTGTGGTATCTCCTTGTAAAATACTGGTAGTCGTCCATTATTCACTACTTTATGTTTCATTATTGCCCATGACGATTGACTGCAGTTTTTTCTTTCATCGTTGAAGCATATCTTTGAAATCTTGATATCAGTGGGTACGTTTGTATAGAATACATCATTCAAAACGGCTGTCAGAATGATTAATGATAGTCGTGACATTTTTAGAGTTATCTATATTAGTCACAGGTCTTCTACTCTCACAACTGAAAACTTTATCCCACAAACTCAGATACTCCAACTTCTTCAATACTCTAGTTTTCTCTTCGTAGAAAGTTATATCTCTACTCAACTGACGGACACGTTCACCGAATTCTTCTAGTTTCCTTCTGTACTCGTCTGAAGTCATTGTGATACTAACATGAATCTGCTTTCATCATTATATTTCAACTTTATGTCACTGAACCATAGAACTGACGTTTAACATTTGACATTTGACATTTGATAGTTGGCTGCCAAACGTTAGATGTCAGACGCCTAACTACAGCAAGCACACCCTGTATACATCAATTTAGGGTATTAACACGTGGTGGTTCGGAGTGGTTCGGATTCCACTTGGGTAAGCTGTAGGTGCATTATGGTATATTTCCAGATATTTTCAAACGTCTGGCATCAATGCCTCATTTTTTAAAACGTCTGGCAACAGTGTCAGTCGCTTTGTCGTCTCTTATCTTTGTAACGTTACGCGAAATATTGTATCATGTTGAATCATCAATGGAATGCAGCGAACCTGACCTTGAATGCGATTATGTCTATTAATACACTAATGTTTAATGAATGAATAAGCCATTGTTCCTTTTCCTGCTCCATGGATCTGCATGTTGAGTCATCATTGGAATGCAGCGAACCTGACCTTGAATGCGATTATGTCTATCAATACACTGATGTATAATGAATGAATAAGCCATTGTTCGTTTCCCTGCTCCCCGCTTGCCGAGGTTGCTACGTTCTCTTATCTTTGGGACGGATCTGCTCGACTACGTCACGCTGTGCGATAACGTTGCATCGACATTGACTGTGGGAACGCATCGGACTCGTAATCCGGTGGTCTGGAGTTCAAATCCCGCCGATAGAAGGATTTTTTTAAATAAAATATGACGTCATGAGATGTTTCCGGATGCGGAGCGCTAAGGGGGCGCAGTCTTAGGGGGGTCAAGGGGGTATAGCGAATACCTGTAGGGGGCCAAGGGGGTACAGCGGAGACCTGAGGGGGTCAAGGGGGTACAGCGGAGGCCTGAGGGGGCCAAGGGGATACAGCGGAGGCCTAAGAGGGCCAAGGGGGTACAGTGGAGGCCTAAGGGGGCCAAGGATGTACAGCGGAGGCCTAAGGGGGCCAAGGAGGTACAGTGGAGGCCTAAGGGTGCCAAGGGGGTACAGCGGAGACATGAGGGGCCCGAACCCAAATACCACATGATTTGAATGACGTCAGCAAAATTTGAATTTCCCGCCTTTATGGCGGCCATCTTGTCATGATACCGGCCTAGGTGCACTACTAATGTCAATCAACCACTCCCAAAAGTGTCCAAAAGATTATGTATGGGAATTATGGGATTCAAGTCCAGGCTTCGAGCTGGCCATGCCATAGTAGCGATTTTCTCGTTCTAGATAATTTTTCACAACTAGAGCAATTTTATCGTTTGAAATGTTTATCGAAACCAATAAAATCATGGTTTCATGTAAATATCGTTTCTCGTGTAATAAGAATTTGAAGAAAAAGATGAGTCGGGAATGTGAATTAATTTCTTACTTGATATTGCAATTGTCTAACTCTACAGGAAATTACTAATTTTATGAAAATAACACGATATCATTTCTACACCCCGTATTTGCAAGAAAGATATTTTTCAAATACAGCTAGTATACTAACGTTTTAAAGAGGACAAGCAGTTATTTTAGAGAAAATCGTCCAAATCGAAGTGGTTGCGGCGAAAAATGGATTCAAACTTTTCGGTAATTCTTGATGCTGCGTTAATTTCTTGGAAAGTGTGAATTGCTAACTTATTGTCATTGCTCAATGCGGAATTTCGTGATAATAGAGGATATACATTTTTCATTGCGACTTGCGCGTTGATAAGCTGGCTGATATATGAAGTTGAAATCTAAGACGCATGTCAAATTTGACTTCCAGGTATTTCACCAGGGATGATGCCTGTACCTCAGCATCTTTGATCTTCAAAGAACGACGTCAATTCCGGGAAATGTGGAACCCATTACTGTTTGAGATTTTTTCTGTTGCGCATAACCTTCAAACAAAGAAAAATTCCAATGCCTATTTTCTTTCCCAATATCTTTTCACTGGTTAACACGATGTTACACGAAAGATATAGAATTTTATCTGTTGCAGCCAAGAGATAAAGTTAATCAAGGGATTAGTTGACAACATCGCAATAATTAGTATAGTTGTGACTGTGTCCATTTTTCCGCATCATTGTGGAGAAAATTACTTTTCCCCACTAGTGGTGGATAATAAAATATGCCAATTTCAACGTTGTCATATGCATTTCGTTGAATATGGGTGCATTTATAAGTTTACTATTCTTACTGATTCCGGTTTCAATATTTAATCAAACTTAGACTTATTTTTCCTATTCCCTATTTTTCATCCGATGGATTGGAATAAAAGTTCTGTAACTTCCATACTCACCGGCATCTATCGTTCACATTTTTTAATCAATTCACAAAAGAGACTAAGCTGTGTCAGGTGGTTTGCAACTGATGACGTCGATGCCAATAGCAACAAATTTTTGAATTCACATCAGCACCCATGATAATTAATATATTTCCATTTAAACTTTCTGAGGTTGAAATGAAATGTATCTAAAAGTATATTTTTAATATTTTTATCATTTAATTTGTATCCGATCGTGAAAACAATAATGTTTCCAATTTATAAGGACAATAACTATTTCATTACCTTCATTCAGTACCATATGGAAGAATCCACTTCGGATTTTATTCAGGAGTTTGGAGTGAATTCGATATATTTTTTTCAGAATCATGTCTTGCGGAAACTGTAATTCATCCTACTATGGTCCACCGTTACCAGCTGCTTGTCCTGGTGCCAGTTATTTTATGTTTATGTCCATGGTAGACGTCGTTATCAGGAACATGTGCGATGTAGCCGAAACATGCGAGAGAGTTACTCCCAAAATCAAACCAGAGGATGAGTATGATTTTATTGTGATAGGAACTGGACCAGGAGGATCTGCGAGTGCTGCTAGGTTGGCAGAATTGAGGAAATGGAAGGTGAGCTGAATAACTTATTTTGAGGTCCTTTCTTTGGCAATTTCATCGGTGTTAGTTCATAATTATCATGAACACTTCCAATTCGCGAATCATAATTTTAATAATGAGGAAACTTAGAAAGATGAGGAAATAATCAAATGAGCATTTTGCTAGTCTTGAATAGATTCATGGGAGAATTTGAATCGAAAGATCTTGAGGGCCAGATATTATATCATTTTATAATATTAAGCTCAATTCACACCTGCCCGTGTTAAAATTAAATCGAGAAAATGGTTAGTTTGCTTTTAGTCGGCAGCCGTGAGAGAATGAAAATTATAAGTTTGCTATCGGTCTGCAGCCGTGATAGAAAGTGTTGAAATATCATGGTACAAAAAATTCCTGTATTCTTTTCTCATGCTTTATCTGCAATGAGTACCTACTTAATTGTCTAACCTTTTTTATATAATCACCAGCGATGGGAAACGACATCTTTTTCAGTTTTATCTACCGTCAACTACTGCCAAAAATATACAAAGTAACATCAAAATAAATCATGAGATATCCAGGAACACTTCCTCCTAGTGATAAACTCATATTTCTCACTCCTGGATACAATTTCGCCACTGATCGTCTGAATGGTTTCAACATCAGCGACTCTAATTCAGTCATCAGTGCCTGGATATACTGCCGGGACAAGTCGTGTAAGCCAAAACTTCCGGCATAATTCTGAATCTAGGACTTTAACCACATCACCTATTTCAATTCTTCACGTGAACCATTTCGTTCTCTTGCTCAGGACAGGTAAGTATTCATGAATCTATCGGCGCCAAAAATGGACCGCTAATAATTGAGAAATTCGCCAATGTTTTCGTGACACCAAATAGTGCTCGTCGAATTTTCCAGGAATCTGTGTTCCACTTAAGGTGCCCATTAAGAAATGGTTAGGTGTCAATGCTTCATCATCAGCATGATCCAGTGAAATATAAAATTTGTAAAGTTCCTTCACGTGGAGCTTCTTTTTTCAGTATCACATTCAATTTCGTTTTAAATAACTATACGTTCCCAGCTCCCTCCCATGTGAAGGACTGATGTTGAAATGAGATGTAATTCAATATCACTTATCGTTAGTGGCCACGTTTATACCATCTCTTGGTAGGCATACCGATGACTTCATAACAACCAGATACCCTTGGTCATGTTGGTATAAATGGAACAGTTGGTCAGGAAAATTGTTGCGTACCAGACTAAACTAGTTATGTGATCAAGATGGTGTAAACACCTTTTGGTGATATGAACTAACAGTGCCATTTTATGAATTCTAATAACAATATCTTCAAAAATATATGTATAATATATATATTTCAGATTGACATTTGAAAATGGACGTTTTTTCGCCAGTCAGTAGAGTGGGAAACCGACGGACCCCAAATAGTACTGTGGTGCTGAATAACCATAAGATTACCAAACATACCAAATCAGAACCAAGCTGTTTACTGATGGAATGGGGTGGAAATAGGCAGCAACTTATTTCTTTGTTATGAATTTGGTATGATCAATTTGGCCAGGGTACCAAATTTGCGCGCGGTATAAACGTGGCCAGTGTCGATATGATCTGGTTCTGTTTCAAAGCAGTTATTTCTGCGCAACTCTATGATTGGTTTCATCATCGGAATATATTTTGCTTGTACATCCTCTGTGATCAACTAAGCCATATAATCGCCATATTAGCAGAATATGTGCTTAGTTAATGTGCTTTTCCTAGATGCACAGCACGAAAAGACATAAAGGTGATAGAATCCACCCAAAAAGTCGCTCCGTTCTCATAAAAAATGTTTTCGAAGTATAACCAGTTCCGACCTTCACAATACAGTTAGGTATATATTTTCCTGAAAGAATACCATTGGACGACATTAGTGAGTGGGGACAAACTTTTTTATTTCGAAAAAACTGAAAAAACTATGATTTCTCTAAAACACGTTACTTGATGAATATCACCACATAACTAGAAGAGGTATGGACATATTTTTTTTACAATAGAAATATAATTCTTTTCTGCTGTTACACTTCGTTTCAGTAGAGTGAAAATACTGCCCTAGAAGCTGATTCCACATACCATCTTCAAGGTATTAGCTTAGGTAGATTTTAGCCTAGTACATCAGTATTCAATTACCTTCTTCTGAAAATCAAAAACTTTCAATGTTTTCCTTTGCAAAGTTGTGGTACCTACAATAGTGATCTGTTGTCGTTTTAGATTTGTTGGTTATTATTTACATATTACATTCCAATAATATTGAGAGGAAATGTCAGTGTCACGGCCGATTTGACTATTCACAACGAGCCCAGACTTCCATATCTCCGATCTTCTGATTGGTCTGAGTTGCGACCAGAGTTCTGTGACTTAGCTCAGAATACATAATCTTCTTCTTCTTGGTTTCAGAATAGAATCAGTAATTCACCACGGTTTTCTTCTATTATTATGATTGTCATATTTCCTGACAGGTAGATTAGTGGATTCTGTCACTCGATTTGAAGGAAGAAGACTTCCAAAGATGCACGATCTTCCAATATGGGTAGTGCGCATGTGCACAATATGAAATTCAAAGTTTTGAATAAAATAAATATACCAACGGCCAGAAATATGTTTGTTCAGAAAAACACAGGAATCAGTTATTACTTTAATTATCGACCTGAGAATTGTCCTACAACAGAAATTTAATTAAGGATCCTTTCTAGTGAGTGAATTCCAGACCCGTTCGGTTGACTGTGTTGATGTTTATGATAGGGGGGGAAATAGATAAAAAAGGGGGTCTTCCGGGGATAAGATTGCCTGATCAGATCTTGAAGACTCCATGTTGAGATTGGCAAAAACTACTTGGTGTTGATTTGAAAGCCGGACATTCGATTTCATAATTTGTATATATTTTTCTGAGTAGATTTTTTTTTCCAAATAGTGTTGGGATTTGAAGAAATCGGATTTCAGTTGATGATACCAAATTTTTATACTGGTTTCATACCTCAATTGAAGGAGTTTTAGGCTGAGAAACACGTGTGGGCCAATCGCCATCATCATTTAAGAACCCGCACTCCATCAAAGGGTTCTTAGTTTCCTATTTAATCCACTGACGTGTGTACGTCGATACTTCTTCATTTGAGGCAAAATATTGAAGAATAGGAGACTGTGTCCTTGGCCCTCAGATTGTCCTCCAGATCTTGGCTGACTGCAGGGATATCGGGTCCAGAAGTACTTCTGCTCCTGTTGACAACTTGTCGCTAGGGCATTACACTCGAGCTGTGGAGGCAGTCGTCGCTGCTCCCGTATACCACTGTGCACCCACCCATAGTGTTGTCAGAACTTTAGAGCTTGGTGAGTCCGTTCCATGCCCTGTGACTATTAAAAACTACCACCAACTACCGTCTATATCATTAGATTATACTGTTTATGGTTTTTGTTAACATTTATATCCATTCTAATAGGTATTTTGTAAAGGCATATTGAATTCGGAACCAACGTGCACTGCGGTAACGAGATTCAGATCCTCTATTTGCGAAATTATTGATGAGCAGATAGCTGCAATAAACTGGATATTCATTTGTTCACCTTTATCATATTAAATCATAATAGCCATAGTTCATAGTGAACATATACTCCTTTGAACACCTTCTAGTCCCAAAGTACTCACCCATTGTCCCGCTGAACTACCAGTGTCTGGTTTTCCACAATTTTCCAAAACTGGGCACTCAAAATACTTTTTTTTTGTAATTAACCACTTTGAAGGTTTTGTAAACAACAGAAAACCTAGGCAGTTGATCAACCAACTTAAGGGCCAACCCCTGAACTAAATAAAACGGTTACACTGCTTCTCACGCAAGTATTATAACAGCAATTTTCTTCAGCAATCGACAAACTTTATTGTATATATGCAGGGATGAAATGTTGACAAATAGTCATAAAAGTTTTTGAACTGACAAGAATTTGTATATGTAGTATAGTTTTCGAGATATGATTTTTCAAAGATGTGGAAAAGGTACGCACGGCGGTAAATATGTCTATCGCGACAGGATCGTGTCAGTGCGTCTATAATGTAGTTGTAGGTTTAGTAGTAGGGCAGAGGGCAGTTTGCAACAATCTGTTCAACATACAGTGAGAAAATTGTACTTTCTACAATGATAAAAATATCACAAATAATCAATGGAGGCAAGGCCTGCTTTCGTTATTATCATCAGCAGCAGAAAAGGGAAAGGATATTTGTGGATCACGACGATCACATATTCTTATGCAAAGTGAGCAAGTTTTGTCTGGAAATAGTACAGCAATGAATGAAGTGAAAACTGACTGGAATAATTTTCGAAACGTTGGTTTCAGCAAAGTTTGGTTTCAGGGATAGGACAAAAACTTCCAAGAAAACCAACATCGTATCGGAAATAGCTTACTAACGATCTCGTATTGGATCAGAACTATAATGTTTCGTAGAGTGATTATTGCTGCGCGATCACATAAGAGATGAAACTTTTCAATATTTTATCATATGAACTCACATTGGTACCAGCATCTTTGTTCAATGACGATGATTCCATTAGGAAAACAGAAAACAGTGAAATCATGGAATCCGAATTATAGCCAAACGGTTGGAATCTCATGTTGACTGTAAAAATTTGTAAAATTCTCTTATAATAGACATTCGATATGGGGTGACTGTATATTTTTTTGAACTCGCATTATTGATTTCGAAACCATTATACAAACAATTTCTCAACATAACATAGTGCGCTATATAATAGGCCGGGTACTGAGAATAGGCCCTGGTATTGCGACGATCGCGAGCAGTTTCCGGATGCGCGGAATTATATTTTTGAAAAATAATTTCGTCAAAACCATTACATATGTTTTTCATTCTTAAAACTTTTTCAACTCTTCATCTCAATTTTCTTATCTGCATGTATACCTTTGTGTGATAATTTTTCAGATCTCAAATGATCAGGAATTTTGTATCTTCAGTCAAGTTATTCGAATTTACAATTCTATTCTACACTCGAAAAATCGGTGACAGTTTGAAAATTCTACTAGAAGATTCAATAGGTATGAATATAATTCAGTAACATTCTTATTTTTTTTTCAGAAGTTTTGTCATTGAACATATTTTATCTATAGTTTTTCAGCTTCATTTATCTCAGCAGGTATAGTAATCCACTAGTAACTTGGTGAATCTCAGAGTCCAGAATATTATAAGAATTGATATCAACCAAGATAAGTATCTAGAAATTTCAAATGATGATAATGTGAAGATTAAAAAACACATTTCATTTAATGAATTTACTGATAATGTTCAATTATGTGTATACTTATTTTGGAATATGGTCACAACTAAGAGAAAGCTTTGGGCAACTTTGGGCCAAAGCCACCCTCATGTCGTGATCGGGGGTTACTACAAAGGGTAGCAAGAGGTATTTCATTGAAACAGGTACTAATAGTTTTATGGTAGTTGAAAGTATTCGAAACATAACAACATTCATCAAAATATGGGAATAAAAAGATGACTAGGTAACATATGGTTATGAATATGGATATACTAGGCTGGTGGTCGAGTGCGTGCATCGCTGGCTTATAGTCTGGAAGTTCCGGGTTCGAATCCCGGTGAGGCTATCAGAAATTTTATTTATTTCTGTAGAATCGTTTAGCGGGAGGAGATAGGTGACCAACCGAACATTCTTGGTACCTAGATATCAATCCTTCGGACTCTCAACGATAACCAGCCGAGTATAGTGCTTCGGATGAGATTTGAAAAGCTAAGGTCCCCGTCTTCCTTGCTCATACAAGTCTCAATGAGATTTCGAGGGTCACTTTGCAACTAAGTTGGCGGTTAAAAAACAATTTTCAAACACATTTCAAAACGAAATGAAGATGATCCTAAAACGCTAAAACTAACTTACCTACATTACGATGATGTGGTGTCACGAGTAGCCCTAGACCAGACTAACTTCAGAACCCTCACATTTACTATTTATAAGAAATACAAATTCGTGTGATCACGTTTCTGTCATTTGTAAAACAATAAAATCAATTTGAAATATACCGAATGTTCTACTGTGAGGATATTCTACCAAAGTGTTCTTAGAGAATAATGATTTATCATGCAATTCTCGTATAATAACTGAATATGATTTCTCCAACTCTACCCATCGGGATCTAGGGAATACTCATCAGAAAATTGCACAAGAAGATGAAATAAAGTAACATATAAAAACCTAATCAAATCACAAATATGCAATGATATTATATTCGGCAAGAGATGGGGCAGTTCGGGATGCTTGTGAATTCAGATCTCGCTCTTCTAAACCACGCACTAATTTTGACTCATCCTGTCAGAATCCATTTTTCCTAGAAGTGGTTCGGACCTCAGTAGGTATGTAGTGATATCTTCTCTAGTTACTCCATTATCGGATGTACAATCCCTAAAGGGGATGATTTAAAAAACAGTGGTTGGCAAGTGGACTGTATTTGCCGATAGGGCGGCAGATAGGAGAAAACAAAAGAGAGAATATCGAGATGTGGCGACAGATGCGAGCAGAAACAGAAACTTACCCCGGATCACCCTGGTCTGGTAACGATGTCTTCTCAAGCTAGCTCTGGTTGGGACGTTTGGACCTCTTGTAGTAACTGTTCTTTCACCATGCCACGTACCCACATACAGGGCCACCAATCTCAATCCATAACACAAATTATGTAACGTAATGCGATAATCCACTCCAAGGGAGTTGGATTATGGATAGAAAGCGTTTGAAGGGTATCTTCAAAAAAAAGTAATTAGATATAACGAAAAGCAAAAACGAAGACCGAACTTTTCTGGTTCGAAGCCACAAAGCGTCTCTGCGACGGGCAAGGTCATTCTCGAAAATCTCTGTTATCTGCGGAATACCGAAAAAAGCCACTTCGCGTGATTCTATTCACAACATTGCGAGTACAGGGTGTTGGCCGAGAATGAACATTCCGCCTCCCCAAAAGCCACAGTAAGTGGTCTTTTAAGGATAAAGGATCGAAAGAAAAAAAAATTATACAAAAATCAATAGAGACACACATACAAAAATCGATACTAAAAAGGATAAGAACTTCAATCTGAAATTGGCAAAGGACACAACTTAACCAACGGTCTTTTGAAAATCCCACTGGCAGTCATGACGTCGGCCACACGAGACACTCCGTCCGGACCATAATACAGTTTTTTGATTCGGGCTAAAGGCCACTTCAAAGGTGGTAAAACTTCACTTTTGATAATAACTAGAGCGCCTTCGGTAATTGAAACCGGCGGATCAATCCATTTATTCCGTTGGTGTAGAGTATGCAAATATTCTTTGGCATATCGATTCCAGAAGTCCTGGTGGAGCCGTTGTACTAACTGCCAGCGGGATAATCGATTGATAGCAAGAGGAGTTACATCTGGTGTTGGAAGCGCTGATAATGGCTCAATAGTGAGGAAATGACCGGGTGTCAACGCTGAAAGATCATTTGAATCTGAGCTGAGGGCTGTCAATGGTCGCGAATTTAAAACGGATTCGATCAAAACCAAAACAGTATACAATTCTTCGAACGTTAAAACCTGTTCTCCAATAACACGTTTCAAGTGGGTCTTCACAGACTTTACCCCAGCCTCCCACAACCCTCCAAAATGGGGGGAAGAGGGAGGATTAAATGACCATTTTATACACTCGTTGTCAGCGGCACTCTCCAGGAATTTGGAAATCTGTTTATATGCTCCAATAAAATTGGTACCGCAATCACTGTATAAATGGTCACATTTACCTCTTCTTGCGATGAACCGTTGTAAGGCACATAAAAATACATCGGAGGACAAATCACTGGCCAATTCAAGGTGGATGGCCTTAGTGGACATGCATACAAATATGCAAATATACGCCTTAGAGCTTTTAACGCCTCTATGACGGCTCAATGTAACTGAAACTGGGCCTGCAAAATCCACTCCACTGTGGGAAAATGCCTTGACCTGATTAATGCGTACCAAAGGTAACGACCCCATGGGGGGTTGCAGAGGTTTAGGATTTTGTCTCCAACACTGAAGACAGCGGGACAATACAGTTCGAATCGCCCTCTTCGGGGACAAGATCCAAAACTGCTGAGCTAAAAGAAAATGCACAGTTCGGAGACCAGCATGTAAATACTTTCTATGATAAAAGGTGATCAACAGAATAGTCAAAGGACTCTGTCTGGGTAAAAGTATCGGATGTTTGACGTCATAAGACAAATTAGAATATTTCAATCGACCACCAACTCTCAAAATACCTTTATCGTCAATAAAAGCGCCCAATTTTTTGAGTGGTTTAGAGAAATGTCCTTGAAATTCGGTTTCGAAAGCAATGAGTTGGGTTCGTTTAACCAACAACGTAAGAGAATCATATAATTCAGTGGAAGTGATTGGTCCAAGTAACCAATCACCAGGATGGCGAGCATTGAAAGAAAATCTTTTCAGGTATGCCACAATCCTCTGTAAAGAGAAAAATGAGGAATATCTGGTCATTAGCCTATCTAAAATATTTTCCTCGAGGGGACCAGCGAAATAAGTGGTAACTTTGCGTTCTTCGTCTACCAAAATATCAACTTCAACACAACTGTCAACTGAAGAAAGCCACGGATGCCCACGCTGACGAATTATAGAGGGGCCATGGAACCACAGCTCATTCGATAAAAATTCCGAAGGATATTCCCCTCTAGAAGCACTATCGGCGGGATTTGATTTAGAATCAATATGAAACCAACAAGAGGTGGGAAGACTATCTTGAATTATAGCTATACGATTCGATATAAAGGTGGGGTACTGATGAGGACTAGATCTCACCCACTTCAGTACAATCTGAGAGTCCGACCAAGCGAACACGTCGTCAAACTTCAAAACACCCTGATACGTTTTTTTAACAAACGAAATTAGAGACGTCACGAGCACCGCCGCACACAATTCCAACCTTGGAATGGTTATTTTCTTGAGAGGTGCCACTTTAGATTTGGAACAAATCATGTATGTTGAGATTTCGTTCGATTCGGAAATGGCTCTGATATACACCACAGCACTATAACCTCTTTCCGAAGCATCTCCAAACCCATGGAGTTCATAAGATTTAGAATTATCAGGAATAACTCGACGAGGAACGCATAGTTTCGACAAAAGAGATAATTCAGAAGTTTATCGAGACCATGTACGTAAAATCTCAGGAGAGGGAAGTTGATCCCAGTCCATCCCAGATATCCATAATTGTTGGATTAAATGTTTGGTGAAAAATGTCACTGGGGCCAAGAACCCGAGAGGATCAAAAACTCTTGCTAATTCGGACAAAATATTTCGTTTAGTGCAAGGTTTATGGAGAGATTTAACCGAAAAAGAAAACGCATCATTTGTTGGACTCCACTGAAGACCCAAAATTTTCAGAGTAGAATTATCGTGATCATCCTCGAACGAAAGCGGATTCATGGATAAATATTCCTTAGGGAGATCCGACAATAAAGTGGCATCATTACTGGCCCATTTGCGCAGATGAAATCCACCTTTTTCGAAAAGAGATATCAATTCTGATTTCAGGGTCATTGCCCCTTCTAACGTAGTATGACCACATATAACATCATCGATATACGTGGAGGTACGAATAGCTTGAGCAGCTAACGGATAATTATGACCATCCTCAATAGTCAGTTGAAGAAGGCATCGTAAAGCGAGGTAGGGAGAGGGTTTTAATCCATAGACCACAGTGCGAAGACGATAATCCCGAATGGGATCTGATGGGGAAGATCTCCAAACAATTCGTTGGAAGTTTTGATCATTAGGAGAAATTAGTATCATACGGTACATTTGTTTGACATCAGCGCACAAAACATATTTATGCACTCGAAAGTTTAATAAAATACTACATATATCTTGTTGCAATTTAGGCCCCGTGAGTAACTGAGTATTGAGAGATTCCTGGCAAGAAGCTTTGGCGGAAGCATTGAACACAACCCTTACTTTAGTAGAAATGCTTTCAGGCTTGACAATGACATGATAAGGAATATAATACATTGAATTGGTTATATTATTCTCCATTATGGGTTCCATGTGCTTCAAATCCAAATATTCTTGCATAAAGGTACGGTATTGTTCAAATAACTCGGGTTGTTTCAAAAGTCTCCTTTCTAATGAATGCAGCCGATTGACTGCCAAAGAACGACTCCCTGGAAAAGATAAAATTGACGACTCTTTAAACGGCAACGAAACGATAAACCTTCCAAACTCATCGCGTTTATAAGTGTCGACAAAGTGTTTCTCACAAAGTGCATCATCTGGAGCTTCCAAATAAACTGTTGGCACATTTTCTAACTCCCAGAATTTTTTGAGAACCTTTTCCAACGAGTCGTCGTTCATAGTGAAAAATGTCGACGGAATATTTGAACGCGATGAATCAATTTTATCCATCATTATATACCCAAAGCTGGTACAGATAGCATCAGGGGTACCCTCCCTACCTGAAATTTTACCCTCACGTAAAATTTGGGAGAAAATATCAGCGCCTAGTAATATATCGATAGTACCAGGAATAAAGAACGAGTTATCCGCAAGACGTAGATTTTTTATATGATTCCAATTATCCACTGATATTGGAAACGGAGGCAACGAATTACAAATTTTCGGTAATATTAAAGCGTCGGTCATCAATACCGGGTACGTTGACCCATTAGGGCGAATAGTCAAGGTTACACATCCTTGATTCGATGTGGTGAGCATATTACCTAATCCATTAATTTCAACAACAGAATTAATTTTTGGCAACCCTAATCGGTTCACCATTTTGTATGTAATAAAGGAGGTAGTACTACCCGAATCGAGTAGACACCGACAAGAATGATAACCTCCAAAGATATCAAGTACCTCGACCCTAACCGTTGACAAAAGCACATCAACATGGTCAGAAACTACTCCAGCAGCTAAATGCAAAGAAAGCGGTTTATTTTCCGGAACTAAATTACCCGGAGTTTGACTCCCTGAACTGGATGACTCGACATGGGGATCCTTTACAACAGATACATTATCAAAATGTAATAAGGAATGGTGACGTCTAGATCCACATGTCAAACAGGCAGACTGTGACTTACAAGTCTTTAAATCATGCATATGACTCAAACAGTTGAAACATAAATGCGAACTTTTGCAAAAACTATGCCTTTCTACAGGAGTTTTAGTCAAAAACGTAGGACAGGTATAGAGCGAATGATTTCCTTTACATAACCGGCATTTATTTTGAGAAGAACCATTCTTATTAGCAAAGAAAGAATTTGTTTTTCGTGAAAAAGAATTATTATTGTTTGCTCGAGAGTTCTCAGTTTTAGTTTTAAACTGCAATTGGGGAGAAAGAGCAATAGTATCTAAAGCAATACAATGTTTGTTCAAAAAAATTACGAGCGAATCATATGTCGGAACCTCGGTAGAACCATGTTCCATTTCAAATTTGGTTACCAATGTCGAATCCAACCGTTTCAACAACATCATAATCAGAATGAAGTCCCACTGATCCACCGGGAACTTCATATTTTTTAAAGCGGCTAAGTTCTCAGAGAATGTATCTAACAGCTTACGCAAAGCATTAGCATTTTCGGGGGGAATTCTAGAAGTTGAATCAATCTGTGCCCAATGAGCCTGAGCTCTCAATCTCGTGTTTGAATACCGTTTTACAAGCGTATCGTAAGCAGTCTGATAATTTGATGCATTCATTGGTAATGTTCGAACTAATGATAAAGGAGCACCCTGTAAAGATGAAATTAAATAATTAAATTTTTCGATGTCTCCCAAAGCGTCGTTACCATGCACCAAAGCGTCATATAAATCTAAATACGTCGAAAAGGCGGTGTAATCCCCATCAAATTTAATTAATTCGATCTTAGGTAATCGCGCATTATGTGAATTGTTATGAGACAAACTAGTATTGTGCAATCCATTATTCAACACTTGGGTTGGTGCATCAAATAATTCACTATGAATGGCTTTTATAGTGAAGAAGTCGTTCAAGAATTTTTCGCGAATCGTATCCTCTTCAGCCAAATCAACATCATTATCTTGCAACAACAACCCAATCGATGCACTATGGTGTTTCTGAAATTCGTCGCGAATCAGATCGATCTCCTCAAAGCGCAATTGAAAGATCCGATGAAGAGTAGCATCTGTTTTGGCTTTGTTTGCAAGCGATAACATAGTTTGAATTTCATTTCGACAAGAATTGCGGAACGCGTTGTATTTCCGAAGTTTATCAGCCATACTTTTCAAATGATCTACCTAACAACTCACAGCAAAATATTGAAATGACACCGCGAAGCCTGGGTCAACAGCGAAATGATTGAAGCAAATCAGAATAATCGCGAGAATTATTTATTTTCGTTCCTCAACACCAAAATGAATTTCCTATCTCAGAGGCTAAACGCGATCCTCATTCCTCGGTGTCCGAAATATTATGACTGAACGCGCACCGTATTCGCGTCGTCGATGGGCAGAGAGGAATGCGACTTCGCGATCGCGAATGGGTTTACCGGCGTATGGGACCACAAAGTAAAACTATGAAAATAGCAGAGTTTTATCATGAAATTGCTCACGGCTCGACCAACGATACTCGCAACCTTTTGAATAAAATAAAATTAGATGAAATAATAAAAAAAAAATGCCAAAAGGGCCTATCCGGCTCGAAGGACCATGTACAATCCCTAAAGGGGATGATTTAAAAAACAGTGGTTGGCAAGTGGACTGTATTTGCCGATAGGGCGGCAGATAGGAGAAAACAAAAGAGAGAATATCGAGATGTGGCGACAGATGCGAGCAGAAACAGAAACTTACCCCGGATCACCCTGGTCTGGTAACGATGTCTTCTCAAGCTAGCTCTGGTTGGGACGTTTGGACCTCTTGTAGTAACTGTTCTTTCACCATGCCACGTACCCACATACAGGGCCACCAATCTCAATCCATAACACAAATTATGTAACGTAATGCGATAATCCACTCCAAGGGAGTTGGATTATGGAACTTTTCTGGTTCGAAGCCACAAAGCGTCTCTGCGACGGGCAAGGTCATTCTCGAAAATCTCTGTTATCTGCGGAATACCGAAAAAAGCCACTTCGCGTGATTCTATTCACAACATTGCGAGTACAGGGTGTTGGCCGAGAATGAACATCGGACGAAAATATTCAAATTCTTATGATGATAAGCAATGATAAGATCTCTGAATGAAATTGAATGAATTTAAAAGGAGATAGTAGCCATCATACGATTTAAAAGCATTTTCCATCACAGATATGAAGCGAAAATTGGCGCAGTAACTGTAAGGTGACACTGACAATCTTTATTTCATTCCGTTTTTTGGAAAAGCGGTAGATATAGTCTGTAGACCTAGTAAGTGGCCATCGCGACATCGCGCCACTTTTAGAGTAACTTTAAAAGCTCGCACGTATCATGTCTGCTGAGTATAATATATAATTAACCACGTTCAGATGAATATGTCATATTTACAGCCCAATGTACCCACGCCACTTCCGCGGATTTTTTCACAGAATCAATTTACTTTATCTGCCGAATGTTGAGTACCTGACTAAGATAAATTATACTTTCTAGATATTGGTTTTGGAAGCTGGACCTGACATACCACCAACGATGAACATTCCTGTTCTGACAGCACCGTATGATACAGGATCCGGAGTAGAATGGGGTATCTCCTCACCCTTCAATAGAACTAGTCCTTTGGATTGGGGATATAAAACCGAACCGGAACCGGTAGCATATCAAGGTATATTTATTCATCTCAAATCCAAAAATATTTGTTATTTGATCTAATGAAATAAATGGTGTAAGGCTCTTTTTTCGGTGAAGAGCCCTACAAAGGGCCTCAGGGCTTAGTTCTCTATTTAATTTAGAGCGGTTGCCTCGAGCGCCAGTTTTTTTTGAAGTGGTATGCTCCACTTTCTTCCAGAACTAGGAGTTCTTTGGAAGGCCCTAGGTAGCTAACAGTGAAGAAGGGATACAAGGTACCCCCTTATGTAAACCAGGGGTCAGATGAGTAGACGGGTTGATAATGTTTCTAAGGAAAATGTAGTTTTTAATTACACTCGCTTAAGCTAATCTGGATTACAAGCTACTTCCAACAGATGTTATATATTTAGAATAATTTTTGGATTTAACAGGATTTTAATCAGAAAATATGAGATCTACAGGTAAAATCAACCACAAGTTCAGTACAAAAATAAAATGAAAGTAAAGGTTTTAAAGCATTTATTTAGTAAAGTCAACTTCCCACACTTTGTACGAATTTTTCGGAAACATGAAAATCAAACAGTAAAAGAAAAATGACAGGCTACAATTGATTAATGAAACAAAACAATTTATTCGCTGGAAATCTTATTCAAAATTAGATAAACACATATAGACAATTTTAATTATCAATACAAAATTAACATCTTACTGAAACTGGTAAAATTTGACAAATCAGGCTTGTTCCGTAAATCAATGCAAATCAATGGAAATAAAATATACCGATGACCAGGGACGCGCCGTCCATATGTGCAAAGTCGTGCGGCGCACGACGGCGCCAAGACCAAAAAGGCGTCTACGGTCGTTTTGAATTTTCTACACAAATCAACATTATCAAACCAGTGGTGAAAATGTACTATCCACCAACACAGTTCGCCGATCGGCAACCGGTTGATTCTTCATTATTGTCGCAATAAGCGCCTAAGTCGTATAGAGTGCCTTATTTGCTATTATGTATCTGAGGCAATTTTGAAAAATAATTGAGCAAGTAAGATTTCAGTAGGGCGAAATTTACGATGTTCTTTATGAAATTTTTTCCGGAAATGATTTCGACAATGCTACAAAACATATAGCTACTTCCTTAGGTAAAAAAATTAAAAACTATGAGTTTGTGTGTATGGTAGTCTTGTGGTACAAGATTATGAATTAAGTGGATGTTGTTACTAAGATTCTGCAATCAAAAAAATTAAATATTTCCCAGGTTTCCGAAAGTTTGAATAGCCTTAATGAATTTCTCAAACAATATCGATCTGACAAAGGCTTTATTGACTTATTAGTAGATGCCAAAAATAGCTTCTTGCTTAGAAGTTGATGCAAAATTTAGATCTACAAAAGTGTTAAAGCAAACGAAGGTGACGACCAGCCGATTGAAAATCAAGAAACGAAATTCAAAGTAAATTGCTTTTTCGGAAAGCTAGAGACATCACTCTTTCATCCGTAAATTAAAATTTTCAACTATTATCGTGTCATTCTGATGTTTTTAATTTTTCGTGGAATGTTGAGGATTTATTTGGCAAATATTCCGATCAAAATCAATTTGATTTTTGTAAGAAACTGGAGGAGACCTTAACCGACAAAGATCGAAACGAGAAAGATATAGATGGAACAGATATTTCACACGAATTACAATTTATGCACAATGGCGACAAGGACGCGATGTCTGTAACAAATAACCTAACCCGCACTCATTTCCAAACATTACGATTGTATTGCGCAAATTATTAACCATTCCAGTTTCTGTAGCTACAGCCGGGAAGTCATTCTCTAAATTGAAGTTGATACAAAATTATTTAAGATCTAGAATGGTCAAAGAGCGGTTAGATTATAAAATCTTGCAATTATTTCTATAGAGTCTGACTTTTTAAAGCAACTCGAAATGGAAAGTATTATTGATGAATTTGCAAAAAGTAGAGCTAGAAAAGTCCAATTACTGAAAAATCTCTCCATCATTATCTGTTCCAAAACAAAATTGCTATTATATTTTTGTTTTCTCAAATACTGTTGTTTCATATTCTATTGATATTTCTCGTGTATTTTTTTGTCACAAATAAAGAGATTTGACAGAAAAGTATAGTATTATTGAAAAAATTCAACAAACAACTAGAAGAGAAGGGTGGTAATTTAACCTCAATATTATAACATTGGTTATTAGAGGCGCTTATCATTATTTCGCACGACGGCGCCGAAAATACTTGGCGCGTCCCTGCCGATGACAACTCCACTAAAGAAAATCCGCCACTTACAACAAAGGCAATAACAAATCGGCAACTTTCCTATACAGAGTGATTCATGTAGTCAGGGCGCAAAAAAAAAAAAACAGGTCAGGTTCCTGGAATTGATCAGGAAGTTCTGGGATGACTTTCTTAACTCGTGGACTCAATTTTCCGTGATGTTTACGTATAATTGCGAGAAATGATTTTATTTAACAGGTTATGGTAACCAGGGAGAAGGTGAATTTCTGTCAACTACTGGGAACGCCGAAACGTATCCAATATCAGGATGGTTCTATATCGGAATATATATTTTTCTCTATTGTATTCAATAATTTCCACTTGACTGATCTGGACCGGACAGGAAATAACTTATACGCCCGTTATTTGCAGTTGCCTGCCCGACTATCGGGAGTTACTGAAAAAAACAAGTAACCCTATCAAGTCAAAGCTTGGACAGAAAAGAAAGACCAAAACAACTCGGGTTCTAAATTCTGGGTTTTACTCGGGGTTTTATAGAGCTACAATAACGGGGTTCTGGATTGTGAGTTGGTTATATTTCGTAATGGCCAGTTAATACAACCAATTCGCAATTCGTCGATGGGCAAACTTTACCGAGCTGACGACTATCGAAAGTTACCGAAAAAGGCAAATAACCCTCTCAAGTCAAAAGCTGGGATATAACGAAAACGAATTTTTATTTCAGCAAATTTTTCACTATATCAGGGATACGATATTACTTATTCTCGAAATTCACCTTTTCTCGAAATACCCAAGTAAAATAAAGAAAATCAGGATTGTTTGAAAAATCAACAGGAATAATTATCAAGCGAGTTAAGCTAGTTGAAATTCCACGCTTACATTTATTCTGGGTGGTAAACGGCAGACTACCACTGGCACAGCTAATCCTTGAGATTCAGGGGCACTACACTTTTCCGGACCGGACGAAAAAGTGATTACAGGACGGTCGAACTCACGAAATCAGGACAGGTCAGGCGAAAGATCAAAAACACGGAAAATAGCGGGAATTAGAACTTATCACTCGCGAAAAATTTGGGCAGCATGCACGGCAATAACTCACGATAAACTGAACTCCTGAACTTCGGGTCTGGGGGTATATATGCACAATCGACTTTTTTAAAAAAAATCATAGCAAGAACTGTACCGGTTGTCATTGTTTGACCTCTAAATTTGAGCAAGAAATATGGCAAAACACTACTAAGTGAAAAAACTCTCAACAAAAGTTCAGCAAAAGTGTCACAAGAAAGACCAGGAATAACTCTTTTTGTTCATGAAAATACAGGGAGATTTTAAGTGGACATGGCTTGAAAATACTATGTATGTTCTGGAATATAGTCTATCTGAATACCAGATGAGTACCCCATGTCATTGCCAATGCTGTTGCATGATTTCTAATACATTTAAAAAAAAATCCAGCCAACATCTAGGGAGATATCTTTATCCAAAATCATAAACTCGTTATTATTGCTAAGACAGTTGACTAATTTCAAAGATATCATTTCTCAACCAAATATACATCTTTCTATTAACATTTATTGATATAAAACCAGAAAATAAGATGGACAACAGGCAACATCTTCGGAACTATTACAGGGTGATACACGGAATCCTTCTCACGGCTGGATCTAGATTGTCGGGTTGAACAGGGTTAATTAACAATATGGATACAAATAATAATTTTCCCGGTTACATCCGGAATTCTTAGTAATGAATATGAGGAAACGAAATACTTCATTACACACCCCTCGGACGTACAAAAAAAAATATTGCTTCAGCTGTAGTTTTTCAAAATCAAACTCTCCTCGAAAAATAAAAAAAAACGTATATTGCGAATTCTCTCGAAAAATGCATAAACTTTCTATATGCAAACAAAATACAGGTTTGTAACAAACTACCGAATTCTAAACAAAAGTAATAACAAATTCAAAAAAATAATAATTCAACAATAGTTATCACCACTTTGGAGCTAGTATCGGAAGCCGGTGCGGGGCTCCCGGCAGGTGCATAGATTGCACTGGGTAGATCGATCGGCCACGATGACGGTGGCTGTCTGGACCTTCTGGTTTATCTGGTCCGGTTTTAGCTGCCTGTTGGAGAGTCGACGACGAACGGGTTGTGGTCGTGCTGGTACCAAAACCGGGAAATATCCGGGTAATCGGGGTTGTCTGGGAGGGCAGGCGCAGTCGCAGGATCTCACCCCTACGAGGCCACAGCGGGAACAGAAAATCCGGGACGTTCCTTGGCACTGGGGTCGATCATGGCCTGGGTAGCCACACCTCCAGCACAATCGCCGTTCTACCGGCAGGTAGATGTTGCAAGGGGAGGCATTGTGGCGGGGCGGCGGAAGAGCCGTCATTACCGGGTCCGGTTTTCTAGCGTCGGTGGTGGGCTCTTGGAATGGGGCTTCGGCGTCCGGTAGTTTCGACTGGTTTTCAACGGGAAGCTTCGAGACGTCGGGGACCGGTTCCTCGGGCAGGTGCTCGACCTCTCGTTGAGACGATGGGTCGTTCTCCTGGAGACGCGGCGTGGGATCTGGAACCTTGCCGGGGTTGATGTCTGGCAGGGGTTCGACGAGGCTGGAATCGGGCTCTACGGGTTTATCCTTCTTAGTCGGGTCCGGGGTGACGGTGTCGGCGGGGGTGTCGGGATGGTCTGGTAACAATTCCCATCCGTCAAGGGAATTGTAACAAAGTTCCAGGACGTCCTCCATATTTATTCTGAAACATATATAAGGTAGTCAATATTTCTGTAGTATTACCTGGGTCTCTCGTGCCTCTGGTATCTTAGTGAGGACCCATTCCGGCCGGGATGGTAATCCAGCGGATTTTTCCCTCGGGGGTCACAAGCCGACGACGACACCGGACGTTCAGAGGGACGTTTTCAGGTCGAAGTTGTCCCACCATTTGCCACATTAGGGGTGACCACTCAGCTTGGCTGGACATCTGTTGATATTCGGCGAGGACCCATTGTTCGATCGCCTCTTTACCCTCGAAACAGGGGCCTGGTCCCAGTTGCTGAATACCCTCAACGATAGACAGGTCGGAACGTTCCTGGTCGTGGTGTGCGAACTTTGGATTCTGGAGATTACTGAGTAACTCTGGCCATCGAGAAGGAGGACTAACACCCATCGACACTTTCCTTTCTACAGGAGAGGATGAGTCTACAGGGGCAGATGCTGGAGAAATAGGGGAGTATTGAGGTTGTAACAGCGGGCCGGTAACTGGTGGGGGAGTATCTAACAGGGCTAGATCGAAATAAAGGAGGGAGTGATCGGCGTTGCTGGAATCGAACTGGAATCTTCTGGGCTGGTTTGATCACAACATCTTGTAAGATGCGGATTTTTCTGGATGAACAGGCCGGGGTACTGGTCGGGGGTCGTTTAGACATCTGCAGGAATTACATTAGGAATTATCCAGATGGAACGGTTTCAGGTCCTTTATATGTATGCGGTTATAACGTTTGCCAATGCTACTCTTTAGATTGTACACTACAGGGGAAATGACACGGGTAACGGTGAAAGGGCCGGTGTACTTCGGAGCCAATTTTGCGGCATAGCCACGAATCCCAGACGAGAGATTATATTCTCTTTTCATTACTTGGTCACCCAGGTGACATCTCCAGTCCCGTCGACGCAGGTTATAATAGTGGCTCTGGGTGTTGAAAGCACGAGCCAGGTTTACTCGAACTAGTTCATGTACTTCTTTGAGTTTTTCCAGGTGACTCATCCAGGTTTGTGACGGGATTTCTTCGGAGGTATTTTCGGTTTCGGCGGTCATTTCCGGTCGGGACGCATGGTAGAGCGCTTTCGGGGGTTCTAACTCTCTTCCAAAAACCAAAAAGGCAGGGCTAAATCCTGTCGAATCGTGACGGGCTGTGTTCAGGGCAAATTGTAACTCCGTGAGATATTGATCCCATTTTCGGTGATCATTATCACAATACTGGGAGATCATTGTTTTAACCGTCTTGTTAGTTCGCTCGACCGGATTAGCTTGCGGAGTGTATGGAGGGGTTAAACGGTGTTTTATTCCCAGATCTTTTAAAAGATCTTCGAATATCCTTCCGGTGTACTGAGTACCGTTGTCACTAATGACGGTTTCGGGACGTCCAAATCTCAGGACGACATCCTCATAGAAGGCTTGAGAAACGGCTCTGGAAGTGGCTTTACGAAGGGGTCTCAATTGCACCCACTTAGTAAAACGATCCTGGTACACCGCCAGGTAGCAGTTTCCCTTACTGGATCTGGGTAACGGACCGACCAAATCGGTGGAGACAATATCCCAAGGTTTGGTATTCCGGGACGGATGCATTTTTCCAGGGGGTTGTTGTTGGGAATTCTTATATTCCTGGCAGCTTTTACAACTTCGGACATATCGAGCAATTTCTCTGAACATTCCAGGCCAATAGTATTTCTGGGTGATACGAGCGATGGTTTTCGCAATCCCCATATGTCCGGCTGTGACGTCATCATGATTTTCCTGTAATACTTGAGTACGTAAGGCTTTCGGTACGCACAGTTTCCAGGGATCCCCCATTTCTTCCTCAGACAAGTTATTGAAATCCCAGAAATGACGAAAAAGACGGCTATCCTTGATACAGTAATCAGGGTGAGCTTCGAGATTCTGCTCGATTTCATTTTTCTTTCCTCGATACCAGGAACATTGCTGTCCCGCCTCTAGTTCAGCGTCGGTAGTACACAGGAGAACATCTATTTCGACTTCTTCGGTACTGGGATGTGGTAACGGTTGACGGGATAATGCATCGGCAACCTTGTTCAGAACCCCTCGGCGGTACTTGACTTCGAAGTCAAATTGCTGCAGGAACATAGCCCACCGGGCGATGCGGCCAGCGGGACTCTTTATGGACTGTAACCATTTTAATGATAGGTGATCAGTCAGGACGGTAAAGTGGTAACCTTCCAGGTAGGGTCTGAGCTTTTCTATGCTCCAGACTATCGCCAAGCATTCCTTTTCGGTGACGGAGTAGTTACGTTCTGGTCCGGTTAACATCCTACTCGCATACGCCACTACTTTTTCCTGACCCTCTATGTTCTGAGTAAGTGCAGCTCCCAGGCCACAATCGGAGGCGTCAGTTTGTAGTATGAACGGCTTGGTAAAATCTGGGCAGGTCAAAGCGGGAGCTTCGGTAAGTCGGGTTTTCAGAAACTCGAAGGCGGTGTCCTGAGCTTCTGTCCATTTCCAACGATTACCTTTCTTCAGCAGTTTCGTCAGTGGAGCCACTATCCCGGAGAAATTCGGTATCAATCTCCTATACCATGATGCCATTCCTAGGAACTGACGTAATTTCTTCAGGGTGTTCGGGGCAGGCCACTGGACTATAGACTCTACTTTGTCAGGGTCGGTTTTTATTCCTTCGGATGTTACTACATGACCCAGGTATTTCAGCGAGCTCAGACAAAACTTGCACTTTTCTGGATTGAGCTGCAAGTTAGCTTGACGTAGCCGGTGAAAAACTCGTTGAAGATTGGTCAGGTGCTCATCGAAAGTCTTGCTCAGCACGATAATATCATCCAGGTATGCAAAAGCAAAGGGTTCCATCTCAGGACCTATCAGGGTGTCCATCAATCTCTGGAACGTAGCTGGGGCTGAGTGGAGCCCGAACGGCATCACCCGGAACTGGAATAACCCTCTTCCAGGTACGGTGAAGGCGGTTATCGGTTTACTTTCGTCTGACAGCGGTATCTGCCAGTATCCTTGCCTCAGGTCCAGGCTGGATATAAACTTAGCTTCCCGGAGCTTATCCAGGATAGCATTGATAAACGGTAACGGGTATGCATCCTTTTCGGCGACGTCATTGACCTTCTGGAAATCAATGCAGAAACGGTGTTTTCCATCCTTCTTCTTCACAATGACTACGGGAGAACTCCACGGACTACTGGAAGGTTCGATAATGCCGTCGGCCAGCATCTTATCGACTTCTTCATTTATTACTTCTTGCATTTTCGGATTCTGGGGGCGGTACCTTTGTTTGATCGGTTCGGTCGCTTTCAGGCGAATATGGGGTTCAACTAAAGGTGTAGGACCCTTTATTCGTTCAAAAGCAGGTAACTCTCTGTCCAGGAAGATTTGTAGTCTATTGTGTTGATCAGGAGAAAGATTTCGGCAAGGTGATTCCTCAACTTCAGTATGATTGAAATTTACCTCAATTCTCGGTGGTATTTCAACAGGTTTTGAATTTCCGGAATTTTTTCGATGTATACGGTTCGGTGGGCCACCCTGTTTCGCCTTCTGGGTACCCTTCTCATTTCCCGGAGTCTTCCGGGGTGCTGGTGGTGCCGGATTCTCAGTTCTGAGCTGAGGTTTTGGTGCTGGTTCAGGAATTGTATCAGGACTTCCAACGAAACCAAGAACGGAGACGTTCTTCTGGTTTAGATACACAGTGGCGGTTGGCAAATCGATGCTAAAACCCTGTGTACGAAGGATGTCCATCCCCAACACTATATCGGCAGCTAAACTGGGAATAATCAGCAAAGCACTAGAGAAACATTCGGTACCGATCGTCATCCAAGGTGCAAAAGAGCCGGTTACCTTGATGAGCGAACCGTCGGCTTGGCGGGACTGAACTACAGGGCTCGGGTTTTCTCGGAATCCAAGTAATTGGCAACAATCCGCTACCCTGGTACTGGCAAACGATCTGGTAGCTCCTGTATCGACCAAAGCCGCAAATCGCATGTCTCCAATGATAACTGGGATGAAAGGTCGGTTGTCATCTGGTCGGGTTGTCTGGAAATTTTCCGGGATATTTAGCTGCTGGAGCCGGCCTGTCCTCGGTTCGGGCGGGCTCCGGTTGAGTTTTCCGGCTGGGCACAGGTACAATCCTTCGAAAGGATTCCATCACGGCCACACCTTGAGCAAAATAACCTAAAGGCATTACGACAATCTGCTCGTTGATGCCCAGACTGTCCACATCTCCAGCAGGTATTTCCTCGGTTGTATACAGGTTGTCCGGATGCTGGTGATATCGTCGGAGTATTTGCGTTCGGGGGCAGGATAGCCCTCGGCGGCGGTCTACTGGTTAGGGGTTGACTATCTGGAGGTGGTCGAGCGACTGGTGGCGGTTCGGGGTAAGACATTCGAACCGGGGGAGCAGAAGGCGGGTTCCGGTAGTACATTCGGCGTATCTCGCCTCGCAGTTGTTGAAATTCCAGGATTAGGGAAATCAAGGACGGAACATCGAAGAAGTCGTTTTTTCGGATGTATTGCCGGTAATCTGGAAGTAGATTTCGGTATAGCCAGGTTAGTTCTTGGGCAGGTTCAAGACTTCCATGACGTCTTATCAGAGTTTGTAAATCTACCACATAGTCCATGGCAGGCTCGTTATCTCTCTGGAGTCTTCTACTTATTGCCATTTCCAAGTCATCCTGGTAGCCGATGGGGAAATATGATTTCTGGAAAATCCTCTTGAATGACGACCAAGAATTCCAAAATCTTTTATTGCAGCGGTACCATAAAAGCACTCGTCCTTGCAATAATTCAGGTAATACATCCAATAACTGTGCTGGACTGGCTTTTTCGGCTGCCCCGATTTCTTCAAGTCTTTCCAGGAACGCCACTGGATCTCTGGTTCCATCAAAGTGAAGATTCCAGTGATGCGTTTTCAGTTTAGTGGGTACGGGGACTGGCAACGGCGGTCGTGGATGTAGCCACTGCGATTGAGCCATTCCGTCACTGGCCGCAGGATTGACAGTGACAGGATCGACAGGTGGAATATTATTCTGCGGGGGGTACGGGGGGTTTGTCTGGTTTGTCGGGAAGGTTGGATTATTTCCTCCTGCTGGTTGTGTTCCGGAAAACCCAGGGGGTACGTTGGGGTTGGTGGTTGCTGTATATCCCGCCTGCTGATATTGAAAACCAATCAATTTGGGGAGTTCTTCCCTCAGGAACCACACCAAACGTTTCCGGAGTTCACTCACAGTTCCTTCTGTATTCATGCCATACCTCCCTAGTTCTTCCTCTAGATCTGGTTTCTTCAAGCGATAAACCCAACTTACTCTAGGTTCAAGGGTTGTCAAGTTATCTTCGCTACTCTCTTTATCAGGATCAGGAGAGGATGGTTTACTAGTCCTAGGGTATTCTGGAGGTATGAATAGCTGGTCCGGATTATCACAGGATGTTTTATCTTGAGACATGTTATCTATCAATCTCTCCAATCAGGTACAATCAAATATCAGATTCCAAAACTAGTGTTGTGTGTACTTGCTTTTGAAATCTGCCTGGACTCAGGGAGAAAACTGTTCCACTGGTATGTAAATTCACGGAAATCAACTACTTATAGGAAAGGTATCAAGATATAGGTATCCTGTAAAGTGAACACCTATAGAGTAGCCAGCCAACAAAAATCCACAATAGAATGCAATGGTCTCATATAACACTAGGCCTCAAAACTTTATTAGTTGTACCTGTTTTATGACCCTATCTATTCCAGAGGGAAATCTCTGGACAACACAGTATTCACTGTATTGTAAAAGTTCTGGACGGCAGTTCAACTTGTATAATATAGCAGATGTGCAAAAAAACAAAACAAATATCTATAGTAACAACTACCCAGTTTATCAGAAATTTCAATATCCAACAATCATATATTTTTATAGGACGGCTATCAGGAAATTAGTAAAACCAAGTTTTCTGAAATCTAGCAAGATATCTATAGAGTGAACAGGTAAAATTGAAATTTAATAACACTGCACAAGTAGGTTGAACTGCAACTTCAGTGGAAATAGGCTATAGTGATCTGAACAGGAAAGTGGTTCAATTGTCGATTTGTATTGCCTTCAGTGGGTGAAGTTCTCTCAGTATCTATGTATGCAATGATTGAAATGAAAAGTGAAAAAAAAATATTTCAGGTACCAGTCACAATCAGGTATGATCAAAAATTTTCCAATTGTCCGGTATTTTCACTAACTAGAAAACAAATTTCTTAGTCTATAATCCAGAAGATTCCACTATCAAGTTCTTAAATTACTTCAGGAATTTTCAAAAACAAGTATTTAAGTTTTCAGGTATTTATCAGGTCTTTGTAGATTTCTACTCCAGGTATTTAAATTCAAGGTATTTCAAACAATAAAATATTTGGAAAAATCAGGAACTTTTCAAAGCCAATTATCTTTATCAGATTTTCTAGCTGCAGTATTTCTAAGTCCAAGATTTATTACAAAAATTTTCTCAACTCAGGTTTTCAATCAGGCTTTTCTGAGTCAGATTTTCCAGGCAATGAAAATTTCAGGGAAATTCGGAAACATAGGCTGCAACTGTAGCTGAAGTGATTACTAGACAGTAATGTTATATTCAGGTTGTATATCCAGGTTCTAATGAAAATTCACCTCTTTACTTTACTTGACTCTGAAAGTCGGTGAATGTGGAAAGCTGGATGGAAAGCACTAGTGAAATTTATTTCAGAAGTGGTTTGATTTTACCTTGTAGTTGAAAGAATACTATTGAGTGTATTTTCAGGAACAAACTAAAGAATTATCAGGAAATTCGTAAAACAGGTCTGACTACAGTATTTCAAACTCGGTTTTTCACAGGTTTTCCTCGGGTTTTCTTTCAGGTTTTCCTAACTCAGGTCCCTGCTCGGGCGCCAATTTGTAAGGCTCTTTTTTCGGTGAAGAGCCCTACAAAGGGCCTCAGGGCTTAGTTCTCTATTTAATTTAGAGCGGTTGCCTCGAGCGCCAGTTTTTTTTGAAGTGGTATGCTCCACTTTCTTCCAGAACTAGGAGTTCTTTGGAAGGCCCTAGGTAGCTAACAGTGAAGAAGGGATACAAGGTACCCCCTTATGTAAACCAGGGGTCAGATGAGTAGACGGGTTGATAATGTTTCTAAGGAAAATGTAGTTTTTAATTACACTCGCTTAAGCTAATCTGGATTACAAGCTACTTCCAACAGATGTTATATATTTAGAATAATTTTTGGATTTAACAGGATTTTAATCAGAAAATATGAGATCTACAGGTAAAATCAACCACAAGTTCAGTACAAAAATAAAATGAAAGTAAAGGTTTTAAAGCATTTATTTAGTAAAGTCAACTTCCCACACTTTGTACGAATTTTTCGGAAACATGAAAATCAAACAGTAAAAGAAAAATGACAGGCTACAATTGATTAATGAAACAAAACAATTTATTCGCTGGAAATCTTATTCAAAATTAGATAAACACATATAGACAATTTTAATTATCAATACAAAATTAACATCTTACTGAAACTGGTAAAATTTGACAAATCAGGCTTGTTCCGTAAATCAATGCAAATCAATGGAAATAAAATATACCGATGACCAGGGACGCGCCGTCCATATGTGCAAAGTCGTGCGGCGCACGACGGCGCCAAGACCAAAAAGGCGTCTACGGTCGTTTTGAATTTTCTACACAAATCAACATTATCAAACCAGTGGTGAAAATGTACTATCCACCAACACAGTTCGCCGATCGGCAACCGGTTGATTCTTCATTATTGTCGCAATAAGCGCCTAAGTCGTATAGAGTGCCTTATTTGCTATTATGTATCTGAGGCAATTTTGAAAAATAATTGAGCAAGTAAGATTTCAGTAGGGCGAAATTTACGATGTTCTTTATGAAATTTTTTCCGGAAATGATTTCGACAATGCTACAAAACATATAGCTACTTCCTTAGGTAAAAAAATTAAAAACTATGAGTTTGTGTGTATGGTAGTCTTGTGGTACAAGATTATGAATTAAGTGGATGTTGTTACTAAGATTCTGCAATCAAAAAAATTAAATATTTCCCAGGCTTCCGAAAGTTTGAATAGCCTTAATGAATTTCTCAAACAATATCGATCTGACAAAGGCTTTATTGACTTATTAGTAGATGCCAAAAATAGCTTCTTGCTTAGAAGTTGATGCAAAATTTAGATCTACAAAAGTGTTAAAGCAAACGAAGGTGACGACCAGCCGATTGAAAATCAAGAAACGAAATTCAAAGTAAATTGCTTTTTCGGAAAGCTAGAGACATCACTCTTTCATCCGTAAATTAAAATTTTCAACTATTATCGTGTCATTCTGATGTTTTTAATTTTTCGTGGAATGTTGAGGATTTATTTGGCAAATATTCCGATCAAAATCAATTTGATTTTTGTAAGAAACTGGAGGAGACCTTAACCGACAAAGATCGAAACGAGAAAGATATAGATGGAACAGATATTTCACACGAATTACAATTTATGCACAATGGCGACAAGGACGCGATGTCTGTAACAAATAACCTAACCCGCACTCATTTCCAAACATTACGATTGTATTGCGCAAATTATTAACCATTCCAGTTTCTGTAGCTACAGCCGGGAAGTCATTCTCTAAATTGAAGTTGATACAAAATTATTTAAGATCTAGAATGGTCAAAGAGCGGTTAGATTATAAAATCTTGCAATTATTTCTATAGAGTCTGACTTTTTAAAGCAACTCGAAATGGAAAGTATTATTGATGAATTTGCAAAAAGTAGAGCTAGAAAAGTCCAATTACTGAAAAATCTCTCCATCATTATCTGTTCCAAAACAAAATTGCTATTATATTTTTGTTTTCTCAAATACTGTTGTTTCATATTCTATTGATATTTCTCGTGTATTTTTTTGTCACAAATAAAGAGATTTGACAGAAAAGTATAGTATTATTGAAAAAATTCAACAAACAACTAGAAGAGAAGGGTGGTAATTTAACCTCAATATTATAACATTGGTTATTAGAGGCGCTTATCATTATTTCGCACGACGGCGCCGAAAATACTTGGCGCGTCCCTGCCGATGACAACTCCACTAAAGAAAATCCGCCACTTACAACAAAGGCAATAACAAATCGGCAACTTTCCTATACAGAGTGATTCATGTAGTCAGGGCGCAAAAAAAAAAACAGGTCAGGTTCCTGGAATTGATCAGGAAGTTCTGGGATGACTTTCTTAACTCGTGGACTCAATTTTCCGTGATGTTTACGTATAATTGCGAGAAATGATTTTATTTAACAGGTTATGGTAACCAGGGAGAAGGTGAATTTCTGTCAACTACTGGGAACGCCGAAACGTATCCAATATCAGGATGGTTCTATATCGGAATATATATTTTTCTCTATTGTATTCAATAATTTCCACTTGACTGATCTGGACCGGACAGGAAATAACTTATACGCCCGTTATTTGCAGTTGCCTGCCCGACTATCGGGAGTTACTGAAAAAAACAAGTAACCCTATCAAGTCAAAGCTTGGACAGAAAAGAAAGACCAAAACAACTCGGGTTCTAAATTCTGGGTTTTACTCGGGGTTTTATAGAGCTACAATAACGGGGTTCTGGATTGTGAGTTGGTTATATTTCGTAATGGCCAGTTAATACAACCAATTCGCAATTCGTCGATGGGCAAACTTTACCGAGCTGACGACTATCGAAAGTTACCGAAAAAGGCAAATAACCCTCTCAAGTCAAAAGCTGGGATATAACGAAAACGAATTTTTATTTCAGCAAATTTTTCACTATATCAGGGATACGATATTACTTATTCTCGAAATTCACCTTTTCTCGAAATACCCAAGTAAAATAAAGAAAATCAGGATTGTTTGAAAAATCAACAGGAATAATTATCAAGCGAGTTAAGCTAGTTGAAATTCCACGCTTACATTTATTCTGGGTGGTAAACGGCAGACTACCACTGGCACAGCTAATCCTTGAGATTCAGGGGCACTACACTTTTCCGGACCGGACGAAAAAGTGATTACAGGACGGTCGAACTCACGAAATCAGGACAGGTCAGGCGAAAGATCAAAAACACGGAAAATAGCGGGAATTAGAACTTATCACTCGCGAAAAATTTGGGCAGCATGCACGGCAATAACTCACGATAAACTGAACTCCTGAACTTCGGGTCTGGGGGTATATATGCACAATCGACTTTTTTAAAAAAAATCATAGCAAGAACTGTACCGGTTGTCATTGTTTGACCTCTAAATTTGAGCAAGAAATATGGCAAAATACTACTAAGTGAAAAAACTCTCAACAAAAGTTCAGCAAAAGTGTCACAAGAAAGACCAGGAATAACTCTTTTTGTTCATGAAAATACAGGGAGATTACAAGTGGACATGGCTTGAAAATACTATGTATGTTCTGGAATATAGTCTATCTGAATACCAGATGAGTACCCCATGTCATTGCCAATGCTGTTGCATGATTTCTAATACATTTTAAAAAAAAATCCAGCCAACATCTAGGGAGATATCTTTATCCAAAATCATAAACTCGTTATTATTGCTAAGACAGTTGACTAATTTCAAAGATATCATTTCTCAACCAAATATACATCTTTCTATTAACATTTATTGATATAAAACCAGAAAATAAGATGGACAACAGGCAACATCTTCGGAACTATTACAGGGTGATACACGGAATCCTTCTCACGGCTGGATCTAGATTGTCGGGTTGAACAGGGTTAATTAACAATATGGATACAAATAATAATTTTCCCGGTTACATCCGGAATTCTTAGTAATGAATATGAGGAAACGAAATACTTCATTACAATGGATTCTCATAGTTTTAATGTCAATTGTTTGAACGTACCGCAAACAATATTCCGGTCATAGAAGACTTATCAAATCGTTTTGTGACTCAAGTTATAAAAGTTGGTATATATAATATTATTTATATCGCCATATTTATTCCGTCCTTACAAAGTTAGTTTAACAGGTTATGGCGAGGGTTATGGGCTTAGTCATCCAATTTAGGGACAAAAAGCAGAAAATGATGAAATCTGAGTGCGATTATAAAGTAAGTATCTATTCTAATCAATAATAATTGTACTGGCACTGATTTCTAGAACTGCAGATTCGAGGTGCATATTCTACTTATTGATGAGGATCAAATAAAATAAGTGATGACTACCTTATCGATAATGAGTGTAGAACAAGAAGTAGGTTATGAAGCAACATCAAAGTTCATTGTTAATTTAGCAGAGGTAGAAACTCTGCTAGGAGAATTGGAATCACAAGTATCTAAATCAGATGAAAATAATGAAGCATATGTTTCCTATAATTGATTATGTCAGAGAAATACTTGTCTATCATCATAACTGCACTATAAGAAACATTGTTGTAAAGGTTATTTATGATTTCTTGAATAAATGACTATCAATTGCCGAGCTCAGATTTGAGATTGCTGATCAAATATAAACAGACATGGATGATAGTTCTTCCAATTCAAACTCCACTCAAGGACGTCAAGGAAGATTGTCCTAAAGTTGGTACTAACGAATTGAATACCAGATAATCCACAAATAGAAAAAAAAACGTTAATTCAGAAACAGAAAAACAAATTCTGATACAAGCTGATAATGATCATTGACAGCTAATGTGAAAATGGAATTTCATTTTTTCTCTTCTCAAGAGGAAAAGAAATCATTCGATGTAGTTGGGTATCAGATATTAAATGATTTTATGATTATCATCTCCGAAAGTATATAAAATTTTATTATGAATAATAGTATAAATCACAAATATCTATGGAGATGACTTCTATGTTTTTATTTCCAGAAACATCTTATCACTTCACTGTAGGATGCAATGGATACATACATATATTAAAATTTTAAATTTCTGAATGCACTAAACATTTTTGTCGTATAAAGAGACTATTTTTCAATAACTCTAATTTCACTTCTCATTGCGGATGAACAAATGATTTTATCCTATCTATGTTAACCAATTTGATAATATCAAGTCTTCAACTGATATGATATTCATGCATATGATAGTATTGAGCACCAAACAATGAATTCTCAGAAAAAAAACTACACCAGCAATAAAAATTCCTGAAAGACAACTCGAAGAATGAATACGTTCAATTGTAGGTTATCCCGAGAAGAGGTGCAACTGGCTCAGAGGTAAAGGTCTTGGTGGCTGTACTTCTGCGACTGAGGGTTATGTTCGGGGGGTTCCACGAGACTACGATGACTGGGCAGCAATGGGAAACGATGGATGGAGTTACAAAGATTTGTTACCAATTTTCAAAAAATCAGAAAAAAATTCCAATGGTAAGCAATGATATTAAAATGAGCTACACGAATTGCAAGTGCGTATCATCCTAACTTCTTCTTGAAACCTATCGTCATAAGTCAATTGATACGGACAAGTTTCACTCAAATAGTTGATAATTGTTCTTCAGTCTACACAGTTATCTTATTGTGCAAGAATGATCATTTCAATTTGGCATAATTTCTTTCACATTTAAGTCATACTATGTATTTATATATTTCAAAATTATTATCGCACCTTATATCGCGACTTAAGGAATTCCTGTCTTTTATTTTACTGTATACAATGGAAATAATTCGTGGCGATAGATCTTATGAAATTCGATTACTCTCATATTTAAATTTCCTTCGTATATTCAATATATATCTTATCTCTTATTCTGTTGAGAAGATATTGTAGGTACATACACCCCATTTTTATCATAGTCATTCATTATTTTCTTGAAATGGAATATCAATAGGAAGCTGAAAACTAAGACTAGATTAATTTATATAGGAAATTTAGTTGACAAAGAATATCATGGATTCCAAGGACCACTTACGATAGAAAGGTACAACTATGATGTACCAATGGATAAAGATATCCTTATGGCCGCCAAACAATATGGTTTTCCAATGACTGATGATTTGAATAATAGAGAAAAAGGAATTGTCGGATTCACTCGAATGCAATCCAATGTCAAGTGAGTTTTGGAACATTAAAATGCGCTTCAATGCTTGGATGTTCTATATTGAATTCTTGTTTCATTATTTTCTATTGAAAAATTTCAATATTTTATTCAGGTCAACTATATTAAATGATGAATAATGAATGTTTCCATTCAATTTCTAGGAATGGTCATCGCCAGACTGTAGCCAACGCCTTTCTGAGTCCACAGAAAGATAATCCCTACCTGGACATAATGATAAACTCAACAGCGACCAAAATAATATTTGGTAGCAATAAAACAGCTACAGCAGTTCGATTCGTTTACAAAAACAAGACTTATTCCGTTAAAGCTAAGAGGGAGATCATCTTGGCAGGTGGAACTATCAATACCCCACATCTCCTCCTACTATCTGGAATCGGTCCAAGAGACACCTTAGAGAAAGTTGGGATCGATGTCGTGCATGAATTGCCTGGAGTCGGAATAAATTTAACAGATCATGTCTCGCTTGGATTGGTTTACAACCTCAATAAAATGAAGGACTTCAACGAAATGAGTGTTGAGAATGTCAAATGGTATAATGAAAGTAGAGGAGGACCTTTGTCAGCCCCAGGTATTATAAAAACTTCAACAATCCGTATATAATCAAATATGTATTGAATCGTATACCGGCATTCGTCTATATATCGTGTTACTCGTTTTCTCAGGTCGATATCGAAATAAAAATTATAGATCATCATACAGGCTTCTTCAAAAACATAAACCATTTTGTATCCGATTTCTAAGAAACAAAAATTTGGTTTTACTCAAGAGCTGTGCTGCTCATTGGGGATTCATCGTGTTCTCGAAGCCAAGAGCATGACTGGGTGTTATTTCCGTCGTTTTATCAGGAGTTGACTCTTCATGGTTTCTTTGTTGCTTCTTTGTGTATCCTTGTAGTTTCATTGGTGTTGGAGTATTAAAAACCACCGTTATAAGTTCGGACATTCTTGTTCTTATAACATTTTTCTGATCCTATCAACTGCATCTATTGTTAAATCGCGATTTGCATTTTTGAAAAATACTTATTTCCGAAAACTACCTTTATTACGTTCACATTGGGTATGTCGTGTAGGAGTCATTTCATTTCATTTGCTGTTACCATAAAATTCAACAATCCTAAGAAGTGTTATCTGGTGATCTGATTATAAGTCAGCCTATTTTTCCATATAAGTAACTTCTGAGATGTTTAGAATTATTATTTATATTTGAATTGCATAACTCCTCGCTATCGCTCGTCGTAGGTACTCCAAACAACGCGTGCGACAAAGTAGCGTCTTATAAAACTTGTATCATAATTTACTATTCTGAACCGTCTGAGTCTAAGACATGATATATTTCTTATGCTGGGAGGCAGGTGATTATACATTTTGATGTAATTGTGAATTCACCATCGTGTTGGAAATTTGATGCAATAATTGTTATGTTGAGAATTGTATATTTCAATAAATGAAAAGACACAACAGTTGAGATCCTGTATCCTCTAAACAAGTTCTGTGAATACGCGTTCATTAAGAAAGTATATTCAAATAATTCTGTGGTGATGGGAATTATTTGATGCGTGACATTCGATTGATTCGAATCCCTATAATGCAGTGTCAATTTATTTCAGGATTGAGGCAGCTTCTTGCCAGACTAAATACAAAATACGCTGAACCTTCTGGTGAATATCCTGACCTCCTCTTCATGTTTCTGGGTTTCATCCCGAAATGTAGTAGAACAGGCTCATCAGATGAACTTGCTGATCCCTCAAACCCCAACGAGCCTGCAACTATCCGTATTGCTCCAGCCATTCTGCATCCTGAGAGCAGGGGATACGTTTCCATTAGGTCCGCAGATCCATTCGAGAAGCCGATATTGGTAGCCAACTACTTGACTTCACCAACTGATCAAAAAGTCCTTTTGGAAGGAATACGAATGTTGCAAAAGTATGCCAATAATACTCTTCTCAGAGAGAAGTATGGAATGCAATTGAACAGAACAATGTATGGAGATTGTGGAAGTATACACGAGTAAGTTTTTTGTTCTTGAAATGAATTATTTAAGTATTCTTGGTATTTTAACTTGCATATATTGTAAATGAAATATCATCTGCAGAAATTGAATAATATACCTAACATTGAATCTTGCTCAATAGTAAATAACAAGATATCGAATGAAAGTGAAATGATTTGACCGCCTTGAATAAAATTTCATTTCGATTCAAATGGTTGTAGAAGAATAAAAGAACGATAAGTGAATGAAATCCAGTCAAATGTTATCCTTGAACGATACATAATAATATAAATAGCCTGGTTTAATGGGGCTTGGTCAGTTTAGAACTGTTCTCCCCTAAGTACCTACCAGATTCAAAAATATATGTATACTAAAATATATGCGTCCGTCTTAAAGGACTATACATTATGAGAAAAAAGAATTATATTTTAAGTTCGGAAAACTCTAATGGCTGTTCGTTTATGCTTCTCTGGCAACTGAAAAATTCGTTTCGACACATGTCACGTGACCTCAAATTTAACGGTAATTAATGAAAAAAGTTAACTGTATTGACAAAAATGGGTCGAAGTAATAATATATAGCAAAATTTCATCAAGAAAATTTGTTTGAAATCCAACGAGGACCTCATTTACTGTTTTTGAAACAGATTGAGAAACAATAATTAACAATAAATTATTCATTCCTCTACCCTCACTTAAAAACAGTCATGTCTTCTAAGAACAGATTAATAATGCATCATCAAGTTACAATCAGAAATATTAGTTGGTTCGAATTCTATTTACGGATTGACAATATTGACCTAGTGAAAACCTAAATCTATAATCTTATATCTATTCCACAGATTTCTGATGAGTTTCAACCCTTACTTATGAAATTAGAGTCAAGTACTGTATATAATATCAGTATATAATGTTAATTAAGGGTTGAGGAACGAAATGGTATCTTTTATTTGGTTTTTCAATCTGGTTCAGAATTTGTTCATGGGATCCATGTTGAATTCCAAACATATTTTCTCGATAAAATTTTTCGATATATTTTCAATTTGACCCATTTTCCGGCACCACAGAAAAGTTTCTGTTAATTTTCCGACAAATCTGTGGTCACGTGATATATGTTGAAACTGATACTGAACTAACGGTAACAATTTTTTCCAATATGTATAGCCTTATAACGGTCGCTCTACATGAGAGAAACAAACAAAATGATATCAAAATAGTCCTAATAATATAATTCAATTTCACAACAAGAAAAATTCCTGACCGTGCTCTTTTTAGATATTCATGAAGTTTTCTTCTCCGAAAGTGTTGATGAATTTAACTTTTCAAGTTTAATGTTTAGGAATATTTTTTTTTGCGTCTGTCAATAACATTATGTACAGTGTGTCTAATTTTTGACACTTTTGTGCTATATCTCGCAGTTGTCTTCGCGGATAGAGAGTTCTCACATTGATGTCCTTTTTTTTTGTGAACCAAACATTTCAGAAAACAGAACTATCATAGAGCCCTTCCTGTTTTTGAGATACCTAGCGGAATTGAAAATATTGCATTTCCCTTTCTGTATCTCAGTCATCTTTCAAATTATAGGAATAGTAAAACATGTATCTTATACATCATTTCACGTAGAATCCAGTGGCGTAGTTAGATTTTCGTGATGAGCTATAATTATTCAGATAAAACGCAAAGTTACGTTTTTTATATGAAACACCCTGTATATTTTTTAATATTTGAATCGAAAATGTTTCACACTTATCAAAGATATATCAAACTATATTTTGAGTATTAGCTCTGTATTCGGATAATCTTCAGTTTTTATTGTTAAAGTCAGGACAACTCTCACTTTCAAAATAGATCTTTTGGCATAATGATTATTGTTATTATTTAGGTAAAATGAATATTATTCGTTTGAAATTATTATTTAATATGAGTAGCTGAACTATTTGACAAATCATTGTATAGCACGGTATGTTCTTCAACGTATCCCGGTGACCCCTCTTTCTATGACCTCAACACTCTCCCTTCCCCAGTCTCAAAGTGAGATTTGTCAGCCCTGAGCCCATATTACAACCTAATTGGTTGGTAAATTCTACCACTGATACTCATTAGCTAATTTATCACATATTATTATCGTTCAAAATGTAGTCTATAGAGTGCATTTTCAAAGCTCGTCAGCATTTCTGAGGTTGTCCTGATTACCTAGTGAACTATGCCCATATAGCACGTTGTGTTTTCTTTGAATTTTCGATACAATATTTTGCTCTAAGAAAAATTGAATGGATCAGCAGAAACAAATAAAGAGTGATTCTGTTACAATAAATACTGTGAACATATAATTTCCCATGATTCTTAATGTTCTATTTGAAATATCAAAATTACCACCGAAAGTGGCAAGATTGCATCGTCGTGAATATTTCAGTTGATACTCTCGAGCAAATTTTTCAAGTGGTCTGCTGCCTACTCAACCAGAAAGTCTTGTGTGCATATATCTGCCTGTTATTTTGGACAGTGATAAAAATTGAGCGAAATTCTAGGGAGAAGTACCCTATTAACATTGTTAAGGATGACTATAATGAATCATAAAACTAATGATTTTCATCCGAAATCCACAAAGCTCGTCCAACCATCTATTTTTTCAATGAACGATTTATGATCTCATCTAATCCTGCTTTTATAACCGCCCTCTTTACCATGATTTCAAATTGTTCCAGATATGATACAGATGATTTCTGGATATGCGCTATGAAGTACAGAACTCTTGCTTGTAAACATCTCACTTCGAGCTGCAGAATGGGACCTTCATCTGACAAATATGCAGTCGTAGACAACAAATTGCGAGTTCATGGAATAAAGAGATTACGGATTGCCGATGCTTCAGTTATGCCTAAAACCGTTTCATCTTATACATTTTCTACCGCACTTGTGATTGGAGAAAAAGCAGCAGAGTTGATCAAAGAGGAATGGTTGAATCGAACATAAATTCTCGATATCTTTCACTTTATTCACCTTCTTGTGCATAGTAGTATTATTTCCTCTCCTTGAAATTATATTTGCCTACCACTGTTGATATTTATGCAAAGCAAGTGATATCAATGATACTGCTTAATACTACTGCTTAATACTACCAATAGATTCAATATTGTAATGTTAACAGTTCTAGTAACCACCACTGTGGAATAAATTATATATACATTAAATATTGTGGATCTATACCCAATTTTTATTATTCGTTTATTCTATACCTGCTACACATCAACAACCTGTTAGAAGTGGCCTCCTGTCCTCTATATTATCAAAAGAAGGCAGAGGTGCAAGGCGGAAACACATCGATACAAACAATAAAGATGTAGTAAATATTTTGAGATGGAAAATCACCACCACAAGCGAATCCGAGTAGAAGGACCAGACGGGCACATACTGGCTATTGCCAAGCTCGAGACCTGCATAATTTTTCTTTAGCAGATTTTTTTTTCACCAGTTGGAGATTATTCTGATGCATTATACATTCAAACTCACAAGAAGAATTCCCATACCTATTTCGCCTCCAAATATCTTTCTACTGGCTCAGATATTTCAGTATACAGATATTGTTTGTTCTGCTCAACACCGGAAATTATGAGTTGTTTCAAATATCCGTTAACAAAATGCCTCAGTTCGTTTTCTAATATTTCATCGTCTTTGTTTATTTCTACTCCATCTATTGTAATGGAATTCGGCAAAGTCAACAAGAATTATCGCCGATATTGAAATATCCTCCTGATGCATTGGACATTCCAGATAGAACAGAAAAGGAAGGAATATCCTGGGAGCTGACTCAATATTTCTTCGACTTCTTATAACTACTGCCAACTTGTCCTAATTTATTGACAGACTAGATAGACTAGATAACCTAAAACCAAGTGTACCTCTGTCCCAACAATCAGGTGTCTATCAAAATCTTATCATCAAATAGATCAAATGCAGTAATCGAAGAATAGGCCTGCTGTTCAACTTTCTCAACAGCCTTCAGAAGGGATGATATTATAACATCTTGGGTATTGCATTCCTTCCTCAAACTATACTGTAAGTTTAGTATAACATTGTTATATTTTATAAAACAAACAAAGCGACAATAGAAGGCCTTCTATTATAATTTGGAAAAATCACTTTATGAAGAAATATCTCAATTGTCGTTATCTTAAAAAGCTAAAGTCCCCGTCTTCCTTACTCCTACAAGTCTCAATGAGACTTCGAGGGTTGCTTTTCAACTAACTTGGCGTTTAAAAACACTTGTTTTCAATTCTTTAGATCCAGCCTTTTTGTATATAAGATAGACCATGGCCTTGTATAGTTTGCTGGAAATCTGAGGACTCAACTCAATGTGCCAAAAATATCTTGGAGATCATTATGCTATGAATGGAAACTCACAAACCTAATACCAACAAAACATATTCAATAAAATCCATTCGAGGTCTTTCGCTTCAAAATAAACACGTGACTAAACGTGACTACACTGAAAAAGCAGTTATATTCTAGAAGAGGTCAAGTGAATTTCAGAATAGTCTTCTGCATTTCAGGAAGTATAAATTCATTCCAGAATAGCGAGTTCGATTCCAGAAAGCAATAATAGAATTTCATAGCCACTTGTATTTCAAAAATAAAAGTTCATTCTTAATATCCTATTTTGGTGATTCTATTCCCCATTTCTTTCTGATAGGTTATGTAGGTGACTGACTAATTAAGAGGAGTTAGGTGATCACATAATTGTTTGCATGTTGTTCCTATGATGATTTATGTGTAAAGTGGGCCGAATCATACAATTACTCAAGAATGTTATGTGTAAAGTGAGCCGAATCATACAAATACTCAAGAATGTTGCATCCCCAGTTGTACCCGAAATGAACCCAAACTTGGTTATTTGGAATGGAAAATGCAATAGAGCAATTGCAGCTGAGGTTACAACATGGCGGCAAACAGCTGATCGGGGGACAAACAAAGCATTTGGTCTCATGCAGAACATTGGGTTCTTACTGTTTTTTGTGATAATTACTCATTTTTATAAACTTTTAGTGACGACAGGTATCTGTTGAAATATGGTAAGACGCCTTTTTATGATGAAAAATCAAATAATTTTTCTAAAAATTTCCATTTTGATGGCATCTGAGGTGAAGATGATTAGCAGTATTTTGTTTCAATTATTTTGTGTTCTCATGATTCCAAACAATGAAATGGTGAGTGGGAAACATTACTATTCGGGATAATATCGAATATGAATTCTTATATGTTTTAGGCAAGGTAGGATTATAATAAAAAGTTGGATTCCATTGGAGGTCTCCATATGCCCTGAAACCATCAGATTTTGATGTATCTGTTGATGATAATCCTAAGATATACAAAAATGTTGTTCTAGATTACTGTCTCTTCAGTGTTAACACTTACTTAACATATGTATGTACATTGCAGAATAGGTAAGATTGTATCTATTTATTATTATTATTATTGTTATTATATACTTATGATCGATTTGGTTCATGATTCAATCTCGATCTAGATTTGACTTTCAATTTCCCTGTAGAACAATTTGACAAGTATCGAATCTGAGACTCTAAATGCAATTTGCAAAGAAGGAACATACTCATTCAACACCGAAATGAGAACCATTTGATCACCGCCTAATCAGAACAACTGGTGCTATGAAATATCATGAAAAACATTTATATGCAGTAGGTATCAGAATAATTACACTAAACAAATACCATTTTATTATAAACGTTGAATAATATTTATATCAATATAAAAATATACATTACTTAACATACAAGAAAGGGAACTTAATCATAAACATATACAACTTACTGAAACTGATATTTGTTAATATTTAACAAATACTCCTCCATTCGGAAAACAATATCCCCTAATATTGAACTGAACATCTGTTCAGAATCCTCCAATAAACCATTTGTTCACCATGACAATAGATAAGTTAGTCCATATTCAACAATGGCATTCGTTAACAATGAATGTAATTCATTTGATGTGAATAAACTGCTCTCTCAGTGTGGTGCTGGTGGAAATTGCTGTCTCTGATTGAAATCTGGTGCATTCGATGGGCCAGGTTGAGCAAAATTTGGGTTATATGGTTGCCTGACTTGCTGTTGTCGAAATTGGTTAGATTGATTGAAATGATTGAAAGCATTAAAATTCGCGGGTCTGTTCTGATTCTTCTTGCCTGGTGAAAAATTCTGATTTGAACCATTATTGATCCATAATTTTGCAAGTATCTAATATATTTTTCTTTGCGAATGAAATTTATGGCTTCTAACATTGTTTTCGGTTCTTTAGTACGCACCATTATACCGAATGGGTTTCTGAGCCCGGCTAAGAATACTTCGAGATCTTGTTGATTATACATGTTCTGTAGGTATAATGATAAACAGGTTTCATTACGGGGATCACTAAAATTTCGAATTAATTCCTCTTTAATTTGTTGCACATCACTTGCACAGCTAATATTAACGACTTTCCTTGAAGGTCCTTTCAATTTGCTTATAATTGTTCGAACAATAATGACATTCCGATAGTTGTTTACATTTGAATCAAGGTGGATATAGGATGGTGAAACAGCTCTTCAATTGTTTCTGCGAAAAACTTGTAGACCGTTTGAGAAGGTAGTAATATTTCCACGACTTGAATGAAGATGGCGGTGAGATCGATTATCGAAGAAGATTTCTGTTGCTCATGTATTTCTGTGGTTCGCATCTGACAGACGTGAGTTGCAACGACATTAAAACACAATATTTTCTGTGAATCTGGAATAATTATCGATATCTTGACTCTTCTCAGTCATTTTTCATCTAGAATAGATGAAACTGATAAAAAGATAACAGATGCACAGTTTCTGTTTTACCGACACAAGGTATGTCGCCATCTCTGTAAATTTCAGGAAATATTACTACGGTATGAAATCAAGTAGGCAAAGGTCTACAACTTATTCTAGTGCTTGTTAATAGGAAGCTGTTTCACCATCCTATATCCACTTTGATTTGAATTATCGAAAAAATGTTTGACAATGCTGTCGACACTTTCTAGAAAGAAATTCAATTCGTTTACGTCACCATCGAAATCTAGGATAGTTTCGGTATAAACTTTGGAAACATTTGGAATGGTTGTCATTATTGCTTGGTTGATAGTATTCACTGGTCTATTTGTGAAAATTCTCTCTTCGATTGAAATTGAATTCAAGTTTTCAGTTAAAGACTATATAACATACTCTAAATTGCCTCCACTTTCAGTATAAGATGGAGAAGTTCTAGAAGGACTCTGACATGAAAAGAAAATCTACTCACAGTACAATATCTCTGGTCATTTGGATTTGCTTGCTGCTAATTCTTTCAGTTGCTTCTTCCGACCAGCTTGTCCTTCGGGATGTGCTTTTGGAACTTTGCGCAACTTTTCATCGAACGTGTGTTTCGAATTGTTGCTTAACTATTAGAATAGAAAAGTTATCCGCACTGGATTCTTCGCAACAATCCTACCGACTTTCATAAGTCCGTTCAGGATTTAGAATGAAAAAATGTTCTCGCAGTTACGGCAACTATCACTCTCTGTTTTACCCATCTTCTAGAGGTGATACCTCAGAGGGCAGTGTCCAGTGAGGAGTCCCGTTACCAGTTTCAAGTTTTTTTTTGTCCAACTCGAGAAGCTGTTTATCTTTCCTTGGCGAGTGGCTCACTAGCCTTTTCGCTTGTCTTTGTCCTGGCTCTTTCTTCCAGTGGGATTTCATTTCATCCGCTTACCAACGTCGAACCTCTGCTCTCAAGTGGGCCTTGGAGAGTCCACAGAAGGGTTCTGGGCCGTAGGTTGTGTATTTGTCCCTTCTTTGGCAAGGCAGTCTGCTTCTTCGATGCCTTCAACTCCCTTATGACCTGGCACCCACATCAAAGTGACCTGGTTGTTCGCTGCCAGTTGTCTCAGGGATTGTTTACACAAGTGTATGACTTCAGAGCTTTCAGTGCTACTTGGCTATCTGATAGAATATATATTTTTGCCCTTCGAGTGTCCCTCTCGAGGCACTCCTGGGCACATATCTCTATAGCATGTACTTCTGTTTGAAAGATGGTTGGGGTGTTACCAAAGGGGTTCGAGAGCCTGAAATTAGGCCCAGTAACTCCCACTCCAGCCCTTTCATCCATCTTGGATCCATCAGTATACCATACTGATGCATCCCTTCCCAGTTGAGGTCCGTTCTCTGTGCAGATTTGGTGGTTGTTTATCACCACTTCAAACTGCATTTCGAAGTCGTACCTAATTGGCATAATATTTGTCGGTTTAGACATGAATTCTAGGAAAATATTTTCCGAATTCTCCAACTGTCCAATCCGATTTCCTGATTTGAGATATGTTGTCTGGCTCAGTCTGAAGGCACTGATTGCTGCTTCTTTCATTACACACAGGTGCAGAGGTGGGAGGTTCAGCATTACCTCTAAGGCTGCAGTGGAGCATGTGAATATTGCCCCTGTGATTCCCAGACAAGCTAGTTGCTGCACTTTCTGCAGCTTGACTTGTGCCGAAATTTGTTGCATTTTTGGCTACCATATCAATGAAGCGTACGTGACCATAGGTTTTATGATCGTTTGGTCAATAGATCATTATTGGTTTCAGATCCCATGTCTTGCCTAAGACTCTGCGGCACGTCGAACTTGCCACTATAGCTCTGGAAAGAATCTGGTTGAGTTGGCTGTTCCATGTCAGTTTTTGATCGATTATCACGCCCAAATATTTAACTTCTTTGGAAAAGATGAGTTGGATTCCATTCAGAGTTGGGGCTTTGAGTTCATACTTTCGCCTCTTGGTAAATGAAACCAGCACTGTTTTGCTAGGATTGAAATTGAGTCCGTTCTCTGCACACCAGCTCTGACCGTCTCTTCCCCGAGAGTCGCCACAATGATTCTGTTTTTCAGCATTGATTGTATACATCTAATCAGTGAGGCATTTATATTCCTTTCCTCTAGTGATCTAGATATGGATGCGAGATATTATCAGAAGCACACTCTATGTCGATGAAGGCACAAAAAGCCATTTCTTTTTCCACAAATGTCTTTTCAATGCTTTCAACTAGACATTGTAGAGCATCAATCGTGGATTTATCTGCTTTATAAGCAAATTGTTTCTTGTGGAGCGTTCTTAACTCAAGGAGTTCGCTTCTGATGTAACAGTCTATAATTTTCTCCATCGCTTTGAGACTCTGGTTCGTCCATTGGAACATCTTTCAGCCTTCGATATAAACGCCACAACGGCCTCCCGTTCAAAGAAGGCTCAAGGCCATGTTGCAGTAAGGCGGGAAATATTCCGTCTTTTCCTGGCGACTTGAAAGGTTTAAAGTTTTTGATAGCCCATTTAATCCTTTCAGTTGTGAAGATCTTCCCAGCTAGGCTTCTGCTGGATCTGTTGTGGTTGTGGTCACCTTCCAGGTGAGCGCTTTGCTGTTCGTTCTCTACAACTGTTTCGGAACTAGGAAAATGTGTCTGCAGGAGAACACTTGAGCTTTCTTAAGGGTTATCAGTATATCCCCCGTTCGGCTTTTTGATTATAATAATAATAATAATAATAATAATAATAAAGCATTTATTGCCCAACAGAAACCATTTATGAGGCAATTTTAAAGGATAACTAATGAAATATAATTAGAAGTAGTAACAGTGTAACAACATAAAAAAAGATTAGACCGATGCCGTTGGAGTATTCTTTTGAGAGAACTTTTTGAAGGCATTGTGCTGGGGCAAATTCGGTGATCTCCTCACACATTTTCCTCCATGTTCTTTTTTTCGATTTTCTGAGTTCTCTGTTGTACCTACTCAGAAAGAGCTGTTTTTCAGTCTTTCCAGTATCCGCTCAATTGAAAACTCTTCTGACTTTTTTCCTAAGTTTCGCTGATTCCTTATTCCACCCAGCCACATCTCTGGTGGTAGCCTTTTGTTTTTCAGGACAGCTCAGGATTGGTACCTGAGATACCAGGCTCTGAGGGTTCAAGTGTGGCTGATTTAGGTTTGCCACTCTTTGCCCTGAGGGTTGTGTAACCAAGCTTATAACTGATCACAAATCTCTTTTTTCTTAACTTTTCGGCAGATTAGATATCAAACGAAACGGTAAGAAGTTCTAGCGGGCCTTCGGATGTTCTCCTCAGTGCCCTCCAGGTGGTTGCTTCGAGGCTTTCATTCTGAGCCTCTATTAGTCCAAGGATTTTCTCCGTGGAATATCCCTGGCTGGCTGCCTGGTAGGTACGCCACCAACATCTCGCTGTGAGGCATTGCTGCCTTTTCAACGACCCTCAGCCGCGCATCTTTCCAGGGTTTTATATCCTCAATGGTATATTTCAACCACTGCACGGTGGCGTTATCTGCACACATTAGGGCTAACCAGCCAGGTCTATTATGGGAGCTGTGGAAGTAAGGCTTTGTGGCAGCCTTTTCTCTTTGCTCGATGATTTTATCCAGAATTGCCTTCTTCACGGATTCGATTTGTTCCGTTGTCAGGAGAGCCTCTGGATAGTCCATCGGCAGAATGCCCACCCTCACGCCTTCTGCCACTCGACTGGAGGTAGGTTTGGTGGGCACTGAGGCACTGCTGCCTCTGTCTGCCGCTTTTGGTATTTTTTTGACCGTCGGGGGTCTTTTCCTCTGACCGGATCCTTTTCAGCCCTTTGTCAGATGTTGACCCCTTCACCGGTTCAACCGCTTTCGCCCTGGCCTCTTCTAATGGGAGGCCTTGTTTGACGAAGTACTCAAACCCTATTCTAGCAACACCGCTGAGCCTGATTCTATCCTTTCTTTTCGAGAGGGATTTTGCGGACTTATCAGTATCTCCGTCACCACCAGATTTTATGTGAATGTCAGCCTCGAGTTCAGGACGTTCGGCGTCCTGTGTGATGCTGCCCATTTCCATGAGAATTTCGTCATCTGTATTTTTCGGGAAGTTTTCCTCACCCTATTTTTCTCCTTTGGTATCCATAAATGGTCCCACGAGAAGCTAAAAAAAAACGGTCACCTGCGACAGAGCCCCGCATATCGCAGGAAGGCAAATGAAACCAGGGGGCGCCAGGTACCCCGGAGTACGCCTAATCGCGACTAGTTCTCCCACTAGCCATGCAGACTTTGGCTTATTTTGTTGTTGGATTATCTTGGAGAGATTTTTATTGTAGTTCTCTTCTACTTGACCAGCTAGTTAAGGCAAGCCCCCACGCATCATCAGCGCGGTCTGTACCATGCAGGTTTTCACAGAGAGTTCCAGCTCCCCGGCGCGCCATCAGGGATGCTCTCAGTCGCCCCCCGACCCCCCGGGGAACAGGTTCCCCCCTCCACGCTTTGGTTTCTGGTATCGATGGGTTGCTCAGCGCCACCTCATTTGTTATTCGGTGGTAACCTGCAACTTGATTGTGGGTCACACGATCCGCGTCGCAGGCCGTCCGGCCGTCACCTGCCGACGCTTCCAGTAGCCACCTAAGCCCTGGGTGGTTTGAATAGAAGGAAAGTTCATAATTTGTTCCATACATGCGTTATGTCACCACTCTACGACGGTTTCCACAAGAAGATGCTGACATTGCTGATCCCACGTATTACCGTTTCCATAAAATCAGCAAGATCGTCAAGCTACCAGAAGGAAGCCGTTCTCAAATCAGTTCTTAACTCAACTTTGTATGTAACACAATCATCTAAATATTCGTATTCCTCATTTTTGTAGTCACACATATAATAAAGTTTTTAAAAAGAGTCTTCGAGCTATCGGAATTATTATTGGCGCAGTCGGTAGGATATCTGAGTTATTGCGTATTGAACGTAGTAATTTCGTATCAACGATTAACTGGATATTGAAAATTGTTGTTTCGTCGTGGAGGTGTTTGAAAGTAGACCGTCCAATAGAGACCCATCGGAAGCTCTTCACCAGCGAAACATCGAGAACTGAAACCTATATCGTCCAGTTCTACAAAGATCGAACTTCTGGAGGAGACAAGAATCGCAAATCTAGGATTCATCTTTATAGCTGTTAGGAAGGATATGCTTGAAGTGACTCTAATAATATTGTAAGTAGGTACATTTGAATGTCTGTCGAGGATTTAATGCAAACACTTAGAAGTTTAAATTTAGGTGACCCTTCAACTGACTCTCAGATTATTATGAATACTAGTGAAAATTCAATTCAAAATACAACAATAAATCGAAATAAAATGGTTCAGTTCAAACCAGAAAATTTTAAATGTGTCCCCGACTTCGATGGGAACCCAAATGAATTGAACCGCTTCGCTTTCGATACGCGATGAAATTATAAAAAAACTGTATGATGCTGCCAACCCATAACTAGTTTCCACAACGTATACCTATTGCATTCTCTTGTAGCCAAACTGACTGAAAATGCTAGATTAGTTGTAAATATTCGAACAGTAACCAATTGAGACGAATTGAAATAAACACTTCGGAGAAACTTTGCTGATCAGAGACACTAAGCCTGTCTCAATAGAGATTTGGTTATGCTGAAACAAAATCAAAACGAAAGATCACAGCAATTTTACGATCGTTGCTTGAAAACTCTAAATCTCATGGGTAGCATCACGAAAACAATCAGGAAGCAAAAGCTTTGAAACGTACCTTGTTTAATGAATTTTAACTGAAAACATTTTTATCGGGCTTAAAAAAACCTCTTGGAACAACCCTACGTTGTATGAGACCAACAACTCTTAGCGAAGCGTTACAATTTGTTACCCAACAAGAGAACACCCATTATTTCCAAAATTCAAATCAAATCAGGCAGTTGCCAAGACCATGCTCCACCAAGGCAATTGCCACCACAAAGATTTTCCAATAATTTCCCTTATAATAACTTCAATATTCTATTCGATCAAGTCAGAAAACAAGCCTCACGAATGGCCTTTCCATCTCAACCAATTCAATTTCAATATCGAGAAAACATTCGCCCACAACGATTTTTCACGAATGCTCAAGTATTCGGCAGAAATAATCAACAAAGAAATGTTTTCAGACCAAACCCTAATAATACTTTTGACAAACCTACGCCAATTAGCGTAAATACTAGGAATACTTTCAAACGAACGCCAATGAGCGTAAGTACTAGAAATTCCTGGAGACCATCACGAATGAGCGTTCAAAATAACCAAAATCAAACAAACTTTCATTCATTTGAACAGCCTAGACGAACATTTGTTTCCGAAGAATTATTCAACACACAGTTAGAAGAAAATCAAGGAGATTTCGCAGTACAGTATAGCAATGTACGGTTCGAATAAAATCCTGGAGATTTCGAGGAACATCATAGTAACTCGCATAATAATCATAATCATAATTTATTGGCCAAGTTATGTAGGTTACATTTAAGGTTGTCAAGTAATACGAAAACAAGTATATGAACAAAACTGAGTACAGGTATATATCTGACAGAAAACGTCAACAATTATGGTGAAAATTTTAATATAAAACTGTGTGTATATATAAGTATACTCATGTTAAGTTCAGTCACAAGAAATACATAAAATTCAAAAAATGTACATATAATTTGAAATTAGTCAAAATTGAATTCGAAATATTCTTCTAGAGAATAGAATGTATTTTTTAATAATATATTGATGATTGCTGCCTTTAACTGTTTGGTATTGCCATTTTTCAGTGCATCCGGTAATTTGTTAAAAATGTTTATGGATGTGTGATTAATTGGCTGTTGAGTTTTTTTCAGGCGGTGATAGGGAATACTCAACGAATTTCTATTTCTTGTGTTATGAGAATGGTAGGAAGAATTTGAAAATAGAGACTGTTCGTTCTCTTTTACAAACATCACACATTGTAGAATGAATACCGAAGGTAAAGTTAAGATTCTGAATTTTGCAATGTTCTCGATAACCAGCCTTTGATATTATTCGTACAACTTTTTTTTGTAGTTTGAATATTCTTCCACTTTCCACGGAGTTTTCCCGAAGAAGAAGTCCATAAGAAAAAGTTGAATAAAAGTTACTGTAATAATATGTTAACGCGGTATCTAGAGTAGTAAATTCTATTAGTTTCCTAATTTGATACATTACTATTCAATTTTTTAGATAAGTAGTTGACATGTTCTTTCCAGTTCAATTTCGTGCCAATATGAATACCTAATAAATATACGTTACACGAACAAGCATTCGATAGTGAAAATGCTGACTGTACTAGCGTAAATTTTCAGAAACCATCTCACAGCAACGACCAAGCTTAGCAAAGCATATTATTTCATTTAATAGTACGAACGCGAGTGAACTGCCGTATATAATATTATCCGAATATAACATGAAAGTTTAACTTGATTCTAGTTCGACGAAATCATTCATAGACCCCGAAATTGCAAATGAGTTTTTTCTTCATTTAATAAGAAAAGACCCATTTGTCGTTTCTTCAGTTTTTCAAAAATCAGCACATAAATTCAATGCATGTATCCCATTAGATTCAAAATTATTCAATTCTGCGAAAAATCAATCATCGAAATTTTTCTAATTCAAATTCCATAATATCTTCAGGAGATTGATTGGATTAGATGGCTTGAAAGCACCACGAGATTACTTTTCCAAAAAACGCAGCCAGATCTAAATTTAATTACAATCAAATGAAAAAATCAAAGTCGGTCGACCACACAATTGTGTGGTCGACCGACTTTGAGTTTTTCATTTGATTGTATTCAAATTGGACCACTTTGAGAATGGATGATTTCCATAACTATACTAAATTTAATTATTGAAATCGATGCCAGATCGGAACAAGTTATCGACATCAAAACATCCATAACTGATGGTGAAATTATTATTCCACACCAAAAATTACACAATTGCGAAATACCAAAATGCCTCACAGTTGCAAGAAATGGACACGCTTCAACAAAAATTCTCAACAACAAGATTTTTCTGAACCTATAACTGTAGAAAAGTTTGAACGTGAAAATATTCAAGAAATAGAACTTCATAATTATGACCATCTTTCAAGAAAATATCTAGTCTCATCAAAAATCAGAATAGATCATCTGAACCAGGAGGAAAGCAGTGAAATACTAAAATTGTGTAGGGAATTTGCAGACATATTTTATAATGAAGAAGATTCCTTTACCTTCACCAATCGTATTAAACATCAGATTAAAACCGTAGACGAATTGCCAGTGTATACAAAATCCTATCGTTACTCATTCATCCACAAACAAGAGGTAGGAAGTCAAATCAAGAAAATGTTAGATCAAAATATCATAAGACCAAGCAATTCTCCGTGCTCATCGCCTATTTGGGTGGTACCAAAAAAATTCTGACGCATCAGGTAAACAAAAATGAAGAGTGGTGGTAGATTATCGTAAGCTCAACGAAAAAACCGTTGATGATAGATACCCACTCCCCAATATAACCGACCTTCTCGACAAACTGGGAAAGTGCCAGTATTTCACAAGTATTGATCTGGCTAGCGGCTTTCACCAAATTTAAATGGATGAAAAAACAGCTTTCAACACGGAGAACGGGCATTACGAGTGCTTTTCGGGTTCAAGAACGCCCCCGCTACATTTCAAAGAATCATGGACAACATCTTACGTGGAATCCAAAATGAAAAATGTCTGGTGTACTTGACGATATAATCGTTTATTCAACATCATTACAAGAACACCTAGAGAGACTCAGATGCGTTTTTCAAAGGCTTCGAGATTTCAATTTTAAGAAACAATTGGATAAGTCCGAGTTTCTGCGAAAAGAAGTCGCGTATTTAGGCCACATAGTTACTCCTCAAGGTGTAAAACCAAATCCTCAAGGTGTAAAACCAAATCCCGAGAAAATAAAGGCAATTAAGCAATTTCCAATACCAAAGAACACCAAACAGATAAAAGGTTTTTTGGGATTATTAGGATACTACCGTAGGTTTATGAACGATTTTGCTAAGGTAACAAAACCACTTACCAAGTGTCTCAAAAAAGGAGCCAAAATTGAGCATAATCAAGAATTTTTAGACTGTTTTAATACGTGTAAAAATAATAATAAAAATTAATAAACCCATACTACAGTATCCAGATTTTTTAAAACCCTTTGTTCTGACGACCGATGCCAGTAATTTCGCTTTAGGCGCTGTCCTATCCCAATGACCGATAGGTAGAGATCTGCCTATTGCTTATGCTTCTCGAACCTTGAATGATTCAGAACAGAACTATTCGACAATTGAGAAGGAGCTGTTGGCAATAGTATGGGCCACAAAATATTTCCGTCCATATTTGTTTGGCAGAAAATTTTATATTGTCACCGACCACAAACCTCTAGAATGGTTTTTTTCTCTCAAAGACCCCAACTCAAAATTAACGAGATGGCGTAAAAAATTAGAGGAGTATGACTATAACATCAAGTACAAGAAAGGGAAACTAAATTCGAACGCCGACGCTTTTTCGCGCATAGAAATTCACACCAAGACAGTTTCTGACGAAATTGAAGACTTAGTAAGAGACATGACGAATAAACCTAGTAACCCCGAGAATGAAAAAATCATTCGAGAAATTTTTGAATCACAAAGTATAAATAAACGGCGCGATTTGGACGACATTTCCATGCAAGTACAGATGGACGAGTCAATGAAAGACTTTGAAAATGACAACGAGAACGAAGAACTAGACGATGACACTATGCATTCCAACGCAGACCAACATCTCGTAGTAGGTATTCCAACTACAGATTCGCCAGTTAATTTCGGTCAGAATCAAATAATCATTTCAACAGTCTTACATTCTTCCGCGAAGCCGAAAATCATTATTCTATTCGAGAAAAAACAGCGCATTAAACTTCAAATTTCTGAATATAATTTCGAAAACGACATTATAAATTTTATCACCTTTACTTCGAAAACCCTAAGATTTATGAAAGATTTTCAGTAGTTCTGCAAACTCTTTTTAAATAGCCTTCTATAAAATTCAAAAATTGCACAAAACTACTAATAGACATAACAAACAAAAACGACATCGAAGAGTTAATCATAAATTATCATGAAAGCAAGTCAAACCACCGTGGAATCGACGAGACTGTGAACCGAATTAAAGAAAAATACTATTGGCCTCACATCAAAGAATCAGTCCAAACTTTCATCAATAACTGTGATATTTGCCTACAAAGTAAATACGAACGACACCCTATACGAATGGAAATGAATATCACCTTAACAGCCTCCAAACCATTTGAGATAGTTCATTTGGATACATTTATACTGGAAAAGTCGAAATTTCTAACTATTGTAGATAGCTTCTCAAAATATGCGCAAGCATATCATTTGAATTCGTCCTGCGGGACCGAAATTGTTGATAATTTGATAAAATTCTTTTCACATCATGGTACCCCTAAACAAATAGTGGTAGATGTTATGAATGTAATAACTTTTAGAATTATTTAGAATCATCCGATGTTGGCAATACTGCAATTTGTATTTGAGACATGATTGGCAGCCCTGCGGATAGCGCACGAATGGGGGTTAATGTCAGACCGATCATGAGGCATTGTAGAAAAGCATTGAACATCAAAAGTCTAGATAAAACCAAAGTTGTGTGTATCTTAGTATAATACATAACAATTATTCTGGCGACGAGTAAAATCGTGTCTCACGTGCCAAATTAGTGGAAGCTAGAAGTGTGGTGACGAGTAAGTCAAATAAAAGGAGGTCGTCCATTTTGATTGTAACGTCGTGTCAGCAATAAGTTCAATTCGTCTCCTCCAAGTCCTGTCGGATAGTCAAAAAGTCAAATATGGCTTTGATTGGTTCAATCGAACAGTTCAATCCTAAAGTCTCTGATATTGCCGCGTACATGGAGAGGTTAGAGCAACTTTTCATATGCAACGCCGTCAGGGAAGAAAAAAAAGTTCCTCTGTTGCTATCGCTAATGGGAGGTGAGGCATACAACGTCCTGAAGGATATATTAGCTCCGGTTTTGCCAAGCACCAAGTCCTATGACGAACTGAAGCAAGCTTTGCAGAGTCACTACAGTCCAAAGAGGTTAGTCATAGCAGAACGCTACAAATTTCACATGGCAGTGCAAGAACAACAAGAAGACATCAAAATGTTTTATGCCAAGTTGAAAAATCTATCTCAATTTTGCGAGTTTGGTGCATTTTTGAATGACTCCTTAAGAGATAGATTTGTCTGTGGTGTTCGATCTTCTGTGATTGAAAGAAAACTGTTGTCTGAAGATAGGTTAACTTATGAAAGAGCTTATGAGTTAGCTGCAGCTATGGAATTAGCAGAAGGTCAGGTAAAGTCAATGAATTTTGAAAATTCAGTAGCATCAATGTCAGAAAATCTAGACAAACTGTCAGTCAAGAAAAGTAAGTCATATGGTAAACATACTAAGGATGTGTCCAAAAGTTATTCAGCTAGTCCAGGGCATAACAGTCAAAAAAGGTCATGGAAACAATGTTTCCGCTGCACACGAAAACATGACCCAGAAAAGTGTCCTGCAAAAGACTGGGAGTGTTTCAATTGCAAAAAGAAAGGTCATACAAGTAGAGTTTGCAGAAGTGCCAGTGTCAACATTGTTGAAGAATCACATACATCAACTGAAGAAGATGACAACTCTCTCCTAGGATTCTTGTCGTGTCTACAATCAAAAACGGAAAAACCAGTTCAGGTACAGGTGGAAGTGGAAGGAAAACAAATTTCTTTTGATATTGATAGTGGTGCATGTCGTTCTGTCATTCATGTGAAAGATTTTAACACTTATTTGTCAGAGTTGAATCTTTATCCAGTAAAATATGATTTGAGAGTACTAACTGGTCAGGGTGTAAAAATACTAGGTGAAACTGATGTTTTGGTAAAACATAAAAATCAAATTGTCAATTTACCCATAGTGGTTTTGGACAGTAGTCACAAGTTTACACCTTTATTAGGCCGAAATTGGCTCAATATACTAAATCCAGGTTGGAAAAAAAATTATGATAAATATATATTGACAGATGACGAAACTAAACTAGGTCAGTCAGCTGTAAAAAGATATCACACATCCCAGTTTATGTCTGAAGGTGAATCCAGTAATATGGATCAGTTGAAGTCGGATTTTCCAGGAAAAAATGTCAGTTTTTGTCAAAATCCACTAAACGAGTCAAATTAAGCAAAAAACGAATCATTTATGATTTCAGAATATGTATCAAAAATTAAAAGTCAGTTTGAACAGGTATTTGATGATCAGTCCGATTCATATATAAAAAATTTTCATGTGGAGTTGAAGCTCAAGGAGGGAGCACAACCAATATTTCATCACGCTTATGATATGCCTTTTGCTTTAAAGGACAAGGTAGAGTTAGAATTGCAAAAAATGGTCAATTCAGGAATACTAGGAAAAATAAGCTTTAGTAATTGGGCTAGTCCTATAGTGATAGTCCCTAAGAAGAATAGTTCAGAAATTCGTATTTGTGTTGATTTTAAAAAGACCTTGAATCAGGCTTTAGATGTAGATCATTGTGTACTACCACTTCCTGAAGACATTTTTGCATGCTTGAGTGGAAACCACTATTTCACAGTCATAGATTTGAAAGGTGCATACCAGCAACTAAAGCTGAGCGAAAAATCACAAGAGTTAGCAGTCATAAATACACATTTGGGCTTATTTACCTTCACCAGAATGACTTATGGAATAAGCTCAGCCCCGGGAATATTCCAAACTGTAATGGATACCATTCTAGCAGGTTTAAAGAATACGAAATGCTACCTAGATGACATATTAATATTTGGTACCTCTTTGCAAGAATGTTTTAACAATGTGGTCAATGTCTTCAAAAAACTTACTGAATTTAATGTCAAGGTAAATAAAAAAAAATGCAAATTTTTTCAAAATTCCGTAGAGTTCTTAGGTCATAAAATTGATGTTAATGGAATTCATCCAACAGATGAAAAAATCATGGCAATCAAATCTGCCCCATTACCAAAAAATGTAACAGAACTTAAATCGTATCTTGGGCTCATAAATTACTACACCAAATTCATTCCAATGCTATCTTCAAAATTGAAGCCTTTATACAAACTTTGTGAATCAGGTATTGATTTTAATGAAAATTGGTCTGAAGAGTGTGCCGAGACTTTCCAACTCAGTAAAGAATTATTAGCTTCAGACAGTGTCCTTACACATTATAATCCAAAAATACCAATATATGTAACCTGTGATGCCAGTAGCTATGGGGTCGGTGCTGTCCTCAGTCATGTTATTGATGGTAAGGAAAGATCTGTATTATTTGCCTCCAGTACCCTGTCTTCTACTGAGCAGAAATACTCTAATCTTGAACGGGAAGCATTAGCAATTATTTTCGCTTTAAAAAAGTTCCATAAATACCTGTATGGTCATAAATTCCATCTTATTACAGACCATCAACCACTACAATTTATTTTTGGGAAAAATAAGGGTATACCGACTTCAGCTGCATCCAGGATTACAAGATGGGCTATCATTTTATCAGGTTATCAGTATGACATTCAATACAAAAAAGAAAAATCTATAAGTAATGCAAATGGTTTATCAAGGTTGCCTTTGAAAACTAAAACAGAAGTGCCTGAGTTTCTCTATTCATTCAATCTTGTCAATGAAATTCCATTGAACTCTGATCATATCAGAAAAGAAGTGAATAAGGATTCAACTTTATTAAAAATAAAAGACTTTATTTTGTCTGGTTGGCCAGGTTCCGTGGAGGATGAAAACATCAAACCTTATTTCAAGAGGCGAAATGAGATTTGTCAACAATGTCAAAATTTCTCCAATTGTAATCCTCTGCCTTCTTGGCCTACAGCACCCCACAAATTTTATAGAGTTTATATAGATTTCTATCAGAAGTATGATCATGTGTTTTTGCTCCTGGTAGATCAAAAATCAAAATGGATTGATGTCAAATTAATGCGTAAAGGTACTAATGCCTTAGAAACCATCAATACACCAAAAGAAATATTTTCGATTTTTGGTCTCCCAGTAGAACTTGTTTCCGATAATGGACCACCATTTATTTCAACCGAATTTGTTTCATTTTGTCAGGCGAATGGTATAAATCCTGTCAAGTCACCGCCATACCATCCACAGAGTAATGGTTCAGCAGAGAGGGGTGTTCAAACCATAAAAAAAGGCCTCCGAAAAGCTCTATTTGAACAAAACGAGGGGAATATTACAGAAAAAGAAATTTCTCAAAAATTAACTAGTTTTCTATTCACATATAGAAATACACCCTCTACCATTACTGGTATTTCACCTGCTGAATGTTTGTTTAAAATTAGACCAAGAACCAGATTCGATCTACTCAAACCTTCTTGTCATGATAAAACTTTCAAAAGTTCTGGAAACCAGACAAAAACAAGTAAACTTTATAAAGTTAATGAAAGCGTTTTTGTAAAAAATAAACAAACCAAATTATGGCAAAAAGGTAAAATAGTGAAAATTTTGAGTTTTTGTACCTATTTAGTTCAAATTGAATCAGACATTAAGTTTGTACATGCTGATTCTGTGCGTTCTCATGGTCTTGATCTAAGTGAGTTGTGTAATTCAGATATTTTTAATCATAGAGTTAGGGGGGAAAATACTTCAATTATTAATCAGACTGTAATGCCTGATGTTGGTATGCAACATCAGTTGCCAGATATGTTGAATGAATCTATCTCTCCTAAACCTCCTATAGATAATACTCAAGTGTTGCCCTGTTCAAGTCCACAATCACCTATTTCAGATGCTCCTTCGGAATTACCAACTTTACCCAAAATATCTCGTGTCTCTGGGAGAATTGTGAAAGCCCCAAACAGGCTTGATCTTTAATTTAAGGTAGGGAGACATGTTATGAATGTAATAACTTTTAGAATTATTTAGAATCATCCGATGTTGGCAATACTGCAATTTGTATTTGAGACAGGATTGGCAGCCCCGCGGATAGCGCACGAATGGGGGTTAATGTCAGACCGATCATAAGGCATTGTAGAAAAGCATTGAACAATAAAAGTCTAGATAAAACCAAAGTTGTGTGTATCTTAGTATAATACATAACAGTAGACAGTGGCACTGAATTTAAAAATTCTGTTGTAACCGAATTGCTGAAACTACACAAAATTGACACTCACTTTTGTAGTCCGAACCATCCACAATCCAATGGAATTGTTGAGAGATTCCATTCAACGATAATTGAACATATTCGAATATTGAATACAAAAGGATTCCTAAAAACTCGATAAATAAAAAAATAACTTATGCGATTTAGGCCTATAATCATTCCTTACATTCTACAACGAAGTTCAAACCAGTTGACGTTGTAAATAGACATATAACTGATAATAACCCTTTCAATATGGAGATTGATCAGATATTGGTAAATGACTATATCAACGATCATAGGGAAGAATCGAAATTTTTGTATTCCTAAATCAATTCGGATCTCATTGCACTCAAATCAAATAACATACAAAAAAACAATTCCAACCGAGAAAAACCCGAAATATTTCAACCAGGACAAAAGACCTTCGTGAAAAAACACATCAGACAGAAACAAGCTAACAAATTCAATAAACCCACTCAATTGACAACAGTGAACAATGAATCTGAAACAGTTTCGACCCCATCACGAGAGAAAATACATATGGACAATTTGAAACGCCCACTCAAGCACACATATACGAAAAAATAAAACGTCCGTCTCTGTTATTTCAGGATCCCGGGGATCCTCGGCCTTCAGGAGAAAATTCTTCTTCAAAAACTAGAAAATAATCCAGGCATCATTCCAGTGAAACTTAACACAGCCAAAGTCGAACAATACATACATACACTCATACACTACTATGATATGAATCCCATAATTTCAGCAATGGAGAAATTGAATTCGAAATCTCACAATATTACAAGCCTAATATTAACAAATGAAGACTATTCCTTTGATACATCAAACTATCTAAAAATCTTAAAATTCACTGAAGAGAAAGTGGAGTTAAAGCTGAGAAACATACTTCCACATCATAAAATAAGCAAAAGGGGACTAATTGACGGTTTAGGTTCAATATTCAAGTCCGTCACTGGTAATTTAGATGCCTATGATGGTCAACGCTATGAAAAATTGATTTCTCAACTAGAATCAAATCAAAAACAAATAGTCTCTGATATGGGCAGACAATACTCTCTATCTCTGAATGTAATAGAAAAATTCAACAAAACGATCCGAAGAATAAATCATAATGAACAAAATTGAATCAGATCGCATTGATAGTCGAAAGCCATACATACAGAGAGAATGCAATGTTGATAAAAGATATTCTCAATCAAATTATAATATGTACGAAATAATTAATTCCATCCTTCAAGACATTGAAAACTCGATCACTTTCTTGAAATTACAAGTTATGCACCCGAGTATCATTTCAATAAATGAATTATACATCGAACTGAATAAACTAAGTGAAAAAACCGAATCAAAACAACTGCCTTTCGCAGTAACTTTCAATAATACCGAATACTTCGAGAAATTGATAAAAATCGATAGCTATATATTGAACAATAAAATCAAGTACATTCTTCAAATACCAATAACGTTTCCTTTCGATTTCGAGCTATACCACTTTTATTCAGCCCCCGTATATTCTAAGGGTCAGTTTAAGGCAATCATTCCTAAGAATAAGTTCTTGATAAAAGACATAATGTATTTTGCATTCCTGAGCAATGCTTGTAAAGAAATCCTTCCTCAATGGTACATTTGCGATAAACAAGAACTACGTGAAGTAGAAGATGGACCTTGCGAAATCCAGCTACTCAACATCAAAAACAGTCCACTTGACCAAACCAATGATGAACCACCTGGACGCATCTAACCAATGGATCGGATTATTTCCATCCGAAACAACCACAAAACTCAAATGTTACAAGCAAGAAGAAATTCGGAAAGTGATTGGCACATACCTCATCGAAATTCCAAAGGGGCGCCAATTTACAATCGATCAGTTAACCATAACAACAATATACAAACCCGAACCAGCCGGTCCTGTTTCCTGACATAGACGTTGCCGTCACAATGTCTCCAAAAGCCAACATCGACATCGAATTAGAAGATCTCAGATTAGACGAATTACAAGAAATCCGAACTCAGATGGTAGAAAATCAACCCGATTTTCATTTCTCCAATCCACCCTATGTACCTAGTGCCTGGACAGTAATCTTATACGTACTTCTGATTGCTGTCGCTTGCTACCCGATATACAAGAAGATCGCCAGCAGGGTGTGAAACCCAACATCCCCAGAAGTTGACCACTGCGATGTTCGTCTTCCTCTCTAACCCTCGGAAGCCGAAACTATGGGGGGAGGAATTATGTCATCACTCTACGACGGTTCCCACAAGAAGATGCTGACATTTGTTAGAAATACATACTTCGAAACAATAATTATATACACACTTTTATTCTCTCATCCTTCTAATACTACGTCTGAACGGTAACTGACTCTCAGCCTAACTTCTTCACGTAACATCCCTTGATTCATCGTATCACTGAGTCACCCGATTGAGTCACTAAGTGATACTGTCAGCGTATACGGGGTGGATGCATATCCTTCATATCCTACACATTGCTGATCCCACAGTACGGATTCCGTGAATCAACCGTTTCCGTAAAATCAGCAAGATGGTCAAACTACCAGAAGGAGCCGTCCTCAGTTAAGTTCTTAACTCAACTTCATATGTAAAACATCAATATATTCGCTCCAAATAACTTTCGAGACCGGAGGACTTGCTTTTTAAAAACAATTATTTTATTTTATTCTGAATTTCTACATAGAATGAGATGTTTCTAGCTTGAGAATTCGGATCTGACTGCCGGTACGATGGTTTCTGCGATGAGGTAAACAAACTACTGGCTTCGTCAGCATCTTCTTCTCGGTTGATGGTGGAAAGGGCTTCGTCAGCGGAATCTCTGGGATGGATGGTGACATAATTCCTCCCCCTGAAGATTCAACTACACAGTGGAACGAGGTAGTTGAACGGTTGACATCTGAATCGTTTCTGAGGGTGGTCCAACAGAAGTGGATCTGTGTTGGATAAACTTCTTGTATATGGTATAAGTTGCAGCCAGGGTGATAACAATATAAATTGTCAAAGTCCATATGGTTGGAGAATAGGAGAATCCGTTCAAATCGAAGTTCAGTTCCGGTTTGTTTCTGATTAATTGGTTCTTCACATCTTGTAGTTCGTCCAGGTTAAGGTCGTCCATGTGTATACTGAAGTTAGTATAAACTGGTGAACGATATTCTTCTTGATCTAAGTTCGGTATCAGTATTGGTTGGCTCTTATCGATTGTTCGTTCTCTATTGGATACTTCAAATTGGTCGGTTTTTATTTGACATCCAATCGGTATTGTGATTAAATATGTACCAATAACTTTGGATATTTCGTCTTGTTCTTGGCATTTGATGTTGATGTTTGTTTTTCTTGGAAATATGCCAATCCAAGTGGTCGAGTCTTCAAGTTGATTGATTATCGGCTCTGTGATTTCGGTCGTGGTTTGTTGACAAGTGGTTGTATTTTTCATTGTTAGAAGCTGTACTTCACAGGGGCTGTTGTTGGATATTTCGAATAGATCTGTCTTCTTGCAAACGTACATTTGAGGTTTGACTCTGACACAGTTTTCGCTCTCAAATGCGAAGTACAATGTATTCTTCAATAAGTATTTCCTTTTCGGTAATATTGCCCTAAACTGATTTCGACTAGGAATGGGAATTGGGTATAAATGATAATATTCAAAAGTATATGGGTACAGGATTGGAATTTTGAGTAAGTAGGTAATCCTATTGTTGAGGATATAACATTCGATAGTGATGATATTTTCAAAGTTCAAAGTATTTTCTAGGGTAAGTTCAAATGGAAATTGATCTGATTTAATTGTTCGTTGTAGGTTTTTAAGTTGTGTATAGAGTTCAGATGTTCTAATTATGCTTGGATGTAGTACGTTCAATTTTGCAAACGATAGCGAGTTTTCGATATCCTGCAACATTGAGATAATTACTTCGTACATATCTATCAGCTGATTCAAGCTATCTTTAAGAGAGATAGACTGTTCAACATGAGAGCTATTTTCGAATGCTATTATGAGACGAGAAATCTTCGCCTTTAATGATTCTTCGTTGTTGACTATTTTCTGAACTGTCGCATTGAATTTTTCTATAATTTCGACGGATAAGGAACTTTGCTTTTCAATGCTCGATTCAATTTTGATTTGATTATTTTGAATTTGATCTATAAGCTTGTTATATCTTTCACCATCTTCAGCATCTAAATTGCCTGTAATTGATTTGAATATCGATCCAATGCCATTTATAAATCCTCCCTTCATTCGTTTTGGATGCGAAATGATTTCTTTCAATTTCAATTCTGCTTTTTCTTGAGTCAAAACTAGGATTTTTACATAGTTAGCTGAATTGTCAATATGTACTCTGCTCAAGTTGATTGCTGTGAGTATGTTTTTAGTCTGTGAGTGTAACTCATTCATTTCGTCTATAATAGAGTTTATGTCGTAGTAATGGATGAATGTATGAGCATATTGTTGTACTTTCGCTATTCCTAATTTCAGTGGCATTATTCCTGGGTTATTTTCGAGATTTTTGAGTATAACTTTGTTTTGGAGTCCGACAACTAGTGGTAACAATCTGAAATAGAGCAGGTTAGTCAAAACTGTATGTTTGTCTTAACGGTCTTTTCAAGTTGTCCATGTGTACTTTTTCATGCGCGAGTTACATTCCACCTATTCAAGGAAACCATGAGAAAGAAGCTACATCATCAATTCCGCAACTCAGCACTTCTCGTTCCCATGAGATACGAGAGAAATTCTAGGAATTGAATCAGCATTTTTATTTCACCTTTTCCATAGTTCATTTCTCATGTAGTTAGTCTTGACTTTATATTCGTACTGCTCACATCATACATACCTTGTATCATCGTTTTGAAAATAAAAGTTTTTTAAAACCTCAAACTCGAAACGAGTTATAAAATTGGCGCAGTCGGTAGGATTGTTACAAAAGAATCCATCGCGGATAACTTTTTCTATTTCAATAGTTGAGTAACAATCGAAAAAGTTCCTACGTGTCTGTTCGTTCGATCGTCGAAAAGTGGATACAAAAGGACAATATAGTTACTAAGGATACTAAGGATACAAAGGATCAAGAAGCAGACGCAACCAGAAAAATTCGACAAGCCTGAAGTTCGATGAAGACGATACTCTTGCTGTAAGTCGTTTTTGTTTCATGTCAGACTCCTCTAGTGATTTTCCCTCCCCAAGTGATAGTGAAGATCCCCTAGAGTTAGAAATAAGTTTTCTTGCAAATTCACTTAATAATATTACATTAACAACCGACAATTCATCAGTCGAGAATATACCTGCAATCAATATCATGGCAGTTCCAAATTTCACTAAAGTTCACGCTGAAACTATACCTGATTTTAACGGTGACGTTAATGAATTGAATTTTTTTCTTGAAAGTATTGCTAGCATTTCCACCTACTTTTATGATAACGAAAATCCAAATAATTATCAAAATGTGATTATTTTTCGCACTATTATTAGTAAATTGAAAGGCCCAGCTCGCGAGGTCGTTAATATTAGCTGCGTAAAAACTATTACTGAAGTAAGAGATGTTTTAATAAGAAATTTCAGCGACCACAGAAATGAGACCTGTTTGTCCCTAGATTTAAATAACCTGAGACAGGGTCCTAGTGAAACCCCGTACCAATTTCATGATAGAGTTAGAAAAGTACTTAACACGATTTCAAATTACTTGGCGATTCACGAAATAGACCAAAATTTGCGCGCTTTTAAACAAAATATGTACAATCAGCAGGGTCTTGAAGTATTTCTAGCAGGTTTGAGAAACCCTTATGGTATAATGGTTCGTACCAAAGAACCTCAAACTATGTTGGAGGCAATAAACTTCATCAGAAAGGAAGATAATATTAGGTATCTCCAAAATTCTGTCCCACATTCAAATCAAAATTCGAATCCGAATCAATTCAAGAGAAATCCTGGTAGACAACAAAACCCCAGTATTTCCTATCAATACTCATCTCCGACAAATCAACAGCAAATGCAGAGATCAAATTTCGGTCAAAATTTCAATCAAAATGTTTATCAGCAGAGATATCAAAACCCCAATTTTGCCCCACAAACATCTCAACCACAACCGAGACCATCCTTCCCAACAGGTGCTGTGAATATTCAACCACAACCTAATAATCCCCAGAGATTTTTCTCAAATAATCAAGTTTTTGGGCCGCCAAGAAATGTTTGGAAACCAAACCAAAACGCTCAGAATTATAACCAATCAAAACCAACTCCCATGAGTACTACTTCTAGACAGCTCACGGCAAACACCAGACCTCAGGCTCAATCGACAAATCGAAAATGGTTTTCAGAGGAATTGCATAACACCGAACATTTAAATATTCCTGATGAAAATTTCCAAAATCAGATAGAGGGTCAAATCGAAAATGAGTACGATTATTCGGAAAATCCCGAATATTTCGAGGAATCCGTGGATTTTCAGTTGGAATCTGCTCCAAATCCAGAGACGTAATTGAATTTCATACATCTTTTGATGATCGGCAATTGCCTTATATTACTATCGAAAATCCACCCCTGAAATTATTAATAGATACAGGGGCAACAAAATCATTTTTAGATCCAATTATTGTTAACAAATATTTTTCCCAATATAAAATGAATGATCCATTTGTGGTCTCCACTTCATTTGCGTCTTCTAAACACAACATTTCTGTAAACATACCAGCTTTCCAAGAATTCAATGAAGGCAAAAATTTCAAATTCTATTCATACAAGTTCCATAATGTTTTCGATGGTCTTTTAGGAATCGACATCATAAAAATATTGAATGCCAATCTAGACTTTTCAAATTTGAAGCTCTCGACTCCCAACGCATGTATTCCAATCAAATATTTCAATGCGAATCCAACAATATTTTATGAAAAATTTCTGCCTGGAAATACAGTGACAAAAATAAGAATTCCTGTTACCACTCAATCTGGCGAAATCATCATTCCCAAACAAATCATTCAAAATTGCACAATACCAGAAACCTTGTCAATATCAACGAATGGTTGGACTTTTGTAGAAATACATAATAATTCGAGTGATGATACAAACTTCACGATCTTACATCCAATTAAGACCTATCCAGTTCAGAATAAATTTGAATTTTATCATATGAATATTCAGCCGATATCAGAAATAAGTAGTAAATGTGATATAGACAGTTTAATTAGACAAACCACATGAATGAGGAAGAAAAATCTCATATTCTCCCATTGTGTAGAAAATATGCAGATATATTTCATACGGACGAGAATAACTTATCTTTCACGAACCAAGTAAAACATAGAATTCAAACAACCGACGAAATTCCCGTTCATACGAAATCATATAGATACCCGTTTGTTCACAAAGCCGAAGTTAATTCACAAATTCAAAAAATGCTCCAACAAAACATAATAAGGCCAAGCAATTCACCATGGTCCTCCCCCATCTGGGTAGTCCCAAAAAAGGCCGACGCTTCCGGTAAAAAGAAGTGGCGTATCGTGGTAGACTACAGAAAAGTAAATGAAAAAACCATTGACGATCGCTACCCGATACCAAATATCACCGACGTCTTGGACAAACTTGGCAAGTGTAACTATTTTTCCACCTTAGATTTGGCTAGCGGGTTTCACCAAATTGAGATGAGTCCAGATGACATCCCAAAAACAGCATTCAATGTCGAAAATGGGCATTATGAATACCTACGAATGCCTTTTGGGCTCAAAAATGCTCCTGCTACCTTCCAAAGGGTAATGGACAACATTTTGAGAGGACTCCAAAATGAAATTTGTCTCGTTTATCTTGATGATATTATCATCTTTTCATCATCTCTTCAAGAGCACATTTTAAATCTGAAGAAAGTATTCAATCGTCTACGCGAAACCAATTTCAAAATTCAAATGGATAAGTCGGAATTTTTAAAGAAAGAAACCGCCTATCTAGGTCACGTGATCACCACAGAGGGTATAAAACCAAACCCTGACAAAATAATCGCGATAAAAAGATTTCCAATTCCTAAGACCACCAAGGAAATAAAAGGCTTCCTAGGTCTTCTGGGTTATTACCGTAAATTCATTCCAGACTTCTCCAAAATTACAAAACCCCTAACATCTTGTTTAAAGAAAGGAGCAAAAATCGAGCTTAACTCAGAATATATGCAATGTTTCGAAACGTGTAAGGAACTATTAACAAATAATCCAATTCTCCAATACCCCGACTTCACGAAATCTTTCAACCTTTGTACTGATGCGAGTCAATATGCCCTTGGAGCTGTGCTGTCACAAGGTCCGGTTGGTCAAGACAAGCCAGTAGCTTACGCATCTAGGACACTCAATCAAGCAGAGCAAAACTATAGCACAATCGAGAGAGAACTTCTTGCAATTATTTGGGCCACCAAATATTTTCGTCCATATCTTTATGGCCGAAAATTCACAATATTCTGCGACCATAAACCTCTTCACTGGCTTTTTTCAATAAAAGATCCAAGTGCAAGACTCACCAGATGGAGACTCAAATTGGACGAGTATGATTATACCATCCAATACAAAAAGGGTTCGTTGAACTCGAATGCAGATGCCCTCTCCCGAATAAAAATCAATGAGACCAACACTAACGACATTTTTTCATACATGAAAGATTTTAACAAATCACTCTCAAATGACCCACAAGCATCAACATCGCGTAATAACACTATACACGATCATGAAAATAATATCGAAAATGATACAGAATCAGTAGCTGGAAATATTGACGAAAGCCCAAATTTAAATGATGTCAACCCCAATGTCAACGACATAAACGAAGAAGATGATAATGAAACCATACACACAAGTCATGAAAATCCCATACTTGAAGTTCCTATTTCTGAAACCGCAATCAATAATTTCAAAAATCAAATATTTCTCAAGGTAGTTTTACATTCACCGGAACTCCCAAAAATTAAACGCTTATTCGAAAATAGGACGAGAACAACAATTCAAATTTCAAAACAAAATTTTGAAGAGGATGTGATAAAAACGTTTAAAGAATTCACAACGACTAACAAAACTTTCGCGATTAATTTGGACAGTAAAGATTTCATTCCAAAGCTCTGCCAAATACTGAAAAACACATTCAAGAATTCCGCATTCAAATTAATTTTGTGTAATAATGTTCTGGAAGATGTATTCTCATTAGATTCTCGTGACGAATTCGTAAAAATGTGTCACGAGGGAAAAACTAATCACCGTGGGATTATAGAAACAGAAGCCCAAATAAAGAGACGCTTTTATTGGCCCAATATCAGGGGTACAGTCACAAAATACATAAATAACTGCGAGTTGTGTCAAAGAATGAAATATGACAGAAATCCACCAAAACAAAAATTTGAACTAACACCAACACCAAACAAACCATTCGAAATAGTTCATGGAGATGTTTTCACGATCAAAGGTCAAAAATTCCTCACAATAATAGATAAGTTTTCGAAATACGCGCAAGCATACCCGCTTACTGGATTAACTGCTATTCACATCGCAAAAGCGTTCTTAATATTCATGACCCACCATGGTACTCCTAAACTACTTGTTTTAGACCAAGGAACTGAACTGAAAAATACAATTGTCAAAGAATTCGCTGCATTACACAAAATCGATATCCATTATACTACAGCGCTGAACCCCAATTCAAATAGTTCAATAGAGAGGTTCCATTCTACGATCATTGAGCACCTTAGAATTATTGGAGAGACGAAAAAAGATTTGAATATTTTAGATCAGATGCCTTATGCAATACTTGGTTATAACCATGCCATTCATTCAGCAACCAAACAGCGCCCTATAGATATCATTAATGGACACCTCGATTCTAATAGTCCTTTCGACATCGATATCCAAGAAAAATTATATAGCAATTATATAGACCAACATAAAGAATGCACCAAAGAAATTTACAAAAAACTCAATAAACAGATGACAGAGCAGAAAGAAAAAGTGTTAGCTAGAGTTAATCAAAATAGACACGAGCCACTAACTTATCAGCCAGACACCTTAGTTTACCACAAAACCAGAGCTCGTAATAAAGCAAGTCCTAGATTCAAATCTCACCCTTTGAAGAAAAATCAAGAAATTAATATTTTAACGACAACAATGCGCAAGGCAAAGTCCACTACTCCTTCGATGATAAACAGATCAACAAAAACGAATTATTTGAAAAACAAAACAAAACTTATTGCTCTAAGCACCACTTACCACAAAAACAATCTGAAAAGACCATTATCTAATCAAAAACGTATCACATTACAGGACGCTTCTCGCTCTGAAAGCGAACAATGCTCAGGAAATTAGGATTACCAGCTTGGATTCCAATCCCGGAATCCTACCATATAAGCTAGGTGATGCCAAATTGAAGGCTACTCATCACACGTTCATCCACTACTTTGACCTCAACCCAATCGAGACCGAGTTACTAAAATTAACCAATCAATATGAATCTATAGGAAGAATTATTCAAAGTCGACACCCTCTATACTATATCGAATTGAAAAATATAGATAACGCCATTCTTTTCAATCTCAATCTTGCTAGAGAAAAATTTAATTCCTTACATCCGAGTAAAAGAGTTAAAAGAGGACTTATTGACGGCTTAGGTACCATCTTCAAAAGTATATCCGGTAATCTAGACGCCGATGATGGCAGGAGATATGACGACGCTATCACAACCCTTAAAACCAATGAAGAAAACATAGCAATAACTTTGAACAAACAGATCTCATTAACGAAGAAGGTAATAAATGATTATGAGAAATCTCTAACAATGATCAAACAAAACGAGAATCAAATATCAGATAAAATCAACGAACTTGATAAAGAGCTGGACAAAATTTTATTCGACTTCAATAGTTACATCTCAGCGAAAATTGCCTTAGATCAGTTAGGAGCAATACTAAATATCCTATTGCAAATACTCGATAATTTGGAGAATGCTATCACCTTTGCAAGATTGAAAATCATTCATACTAGTATTTTGAAAATAGAAGATTTAGAATCAATCATTCAAATAGTTCTACGTCACCATCAACCAAATCAACTTTTATTTGGTAATGATAATTCTACTTTACACAAATACTATGAAATTTTAGAAATCGAATCTTATCAATCAAACGATAAAATTGTCTTCATTATTCACTTTCCAATAATGTTTTCCGAAACCTATTCATATTTCCATCTATACTCGATACCTACTAAAACAAATACAATTCTGATACCTACCAAAACCTTTCTGGCTATGAACGAAAACCTCTACCAGTATCAAGATACAGAATGCAGAAATACACACCCAATATATTACTGCAATATTGGAAAACTCCAACAGCACTCCAATCAAAAGGACTGCATATACCAACTTCTTCAATTGAAAGCGAAAGAACCGACATCCTGTGAGCCAGTCCCAGTCGTTCTTGAAGAAGAAATCGTTGAACAAATCAATGCCGCACACTACATAGCCATATTTCACGAAGATACGAAAATCAAAACCGAATGTCGGAAAAGCGATCTGACAATTCTCAAAGGAACCTACTTCATCGAAGTTCCATCTGGATGTAGCTTCCAAACGTCTCAAAATACCTACCTGAATAATGAAGAGACAATCAGCGGCCAACCCCTACTATTACCTGCTGTGAAAATTCCCAACACAACAGCTCGTACACATCGACAAGAGTTAGTCCTCCACAACGTACCCTTGGACCAACTACATCAAATCCAAAAAGAGCAGCAGAAGATCCACCAGGTGACTCTGAAGAATCTGAAGCAAGATATATCGTATATTTGGGCCACACCTATCTATATATTATTGATAGCTATATCAATTCTCGGACTGATATACCGATACCGGTCCAGACGCTCCGTACCAAAACCCGCCGTACATCAAGAGGCACCCAGTGAGGTACCTGAAAAACCAAGACAACCCACCAAAAGACTTCACCCCTATCCAAGGACCGAAGACGACGACGAGTGATGGATCCACCCCGTGTATGGATCCTTCTGGGATGGGAGGAGTTACATTCCACCTATTCAAGGAAACCATGAGAAAGAAGCTACATCATCAATTCCGCAACTCAGCACTTCTCGTTCCCATGAGATACGAGAGAAATTCTAGGAATTGAATCAGCATTTTTATTTCACCTTTTCCATAGTTCATTTCTCATGTAGTTAGTCTTGACTTTATATTCGTACTGCTCACATCATACATACCTTGTATCATCGTTTTGAAAATAAAAGTTTTTTAAAACCTCAAACTCGAAACGAGTTATAAAATTCGCGTCAGTTGAAACAGTTTTACGACTTTTATTGACGTTACTGATTGTTTCGGGTTTTTGAAATTTATTTGAACCTTTCTGGCGTATATGTTTCTTAATATAGGTTTTCTTTTCTGGTTGGAATAATTCGGGAGAATCACGATTTTCATTTAATTTAGAAATCAATTTGCTTTTATTTTCTATTAAATCTTCATTTATCTTAGAGTACATTAATTTAGTTTTTTCTTTATGATTATTGATGTAATCGTTTACTAGAATTTTATCGAGGTTTAAGTCGAATGGGTTGTCATTGTTTATATGACCATTGATAACGTCAATTGGTTTATATTTTGTAACAGAATGAATGGAATGGTTATAGGCCAGGACAGCATATATCATTTTCATCGAAATTGGTGTTTTCAAAAATCCTCTCGTATTTAGTAACCTGATATGTTCGGTAAGAGTAGAGTGGAATCTTTCTATCTGACCATTCGATTGTGGGTGATTTGGTGAACAGAAGTGAATTTTGATTTTATGCAAACTCAAAAGTTCTGTGATTACTGAGTTCTTGAATTCTGTGCCATTGTCGACTATGATTAATTTTGGTACACCGTGGTGTGAAAAGAATGATATCAAATGGTTGACAATTTGTGTGGATACCAATGAAGTTAGTGAATATGATTGTGCATATTTGGAAAAACTGTCGATTATGGTTAAGAATTTATTATTCTCAAATGTGAATGTATCAAGATGGATTATTTCGAAAGGCTTGGATGCCGTAGGAGTCAAATTCATCTGCATTTTTATAGGATTTCTTTCATATTTGCCTTGTTGACAAATTTCACAATCGTTAATATAAGTTTGTATAGAATTTTTTAAGTTTGGCCAGTAATAAATTTTCTTGATTCGTTGCTCGGTTTCATCAATACCTCGATGATTGGTTTTGCTCTCGTGGTATGATTTTATGATTTCTGGAATGTCTGTTTTGGTAGTGACGTCGACTAATTTGGAAGTGCATCTCTTAAACTTTAATGATGGCCATTTGAAATGTTGCCTTACTACTTCGCAAAATGGTTGGTACATTTCGGGTTTTTCAAAATATAGATAGTATTGTACATTTGGGACAATGAAATCTTTAACGAAGTTGATGATATCTTGATCGAAATTATTTTGCGAAATTTGGACTGTAATTCTTTGTTTCTTTTCGAAGAGAATTTTTATCTTTGGTTTTGCCGGAGAGTGTAAGACTGAATCTATAATTAGCTGATTTTGGCCGTAATTTACTGGAGAGTCAGAAATTTTTATTTCACTTATAAGGTTTTCTTCCGCATTTGTATGGACAGTTGCGTCGTCGTCTTCTGGTGTTTGGATTTCAGGTTCAACAGTTTCTATGTCAGGTGGATTTTCGTTAGGTTGTACTTGTGTCGATAATGTATCGTTGTCTACCGGTTTTTCAAGGGTTTTATTGAAATCTTCTATATATCGTAAAAGGTCGGATAGTTCTGTTTCTTTTGTGTGTAGTTCGATGCGGGAAAGAGCATCAGCATTAGTATTCATTTTGCCTTTTTTGTATTGAATTTTGTAATCATATTCCTCTAATTTTATTTTCCAGCGTAATAATTTTGAATTGAGTTCCTTCAAATTGAAGAGCCATTCCAATGGTTTATGATCAGAAATGATTGTAAATTTTCTGCCGTAAAGATAAGGCCTAAAATATTTAGTTGCCCATACTATAGCCAAAAGCTCTTTTTCTATTGTACTATAGTTTCTTTCAGAATCATTTAGGGTACGAGATGCGTACGCCACTGGTAAATCTTGTCCTATTATACCTTGAGATAATACAGCACCTATAGCTACATTACTGGCATCGGTGGTAAGCAAAAATTCTTTGGATAGGTCAGGGTATTGTAAAATGGGTTCGTTGATGAGTAAATTTTTACAAGTCTCGAAACATGAAATGAATTCTTCATCGTGTACGATAGTTGCGCCTTTTTTTAAACATTTGGTCATTGGTTTTGTTTTTTTCGCGAAATTTTGAATGAACCTTCGATAGTAACCAAGTAAGCCAAGGAAACCTTTGATTTGCTTAGTCGTTTTCGGTATCGGGAAATTTTTAATGGCAATTATTTTGTTCGGATTAGGTTTGACACCTTCAGGAGTTACCACGTGGCCCAAGTATGCCACTTCCTTGCGTAAGAACTCCGATTTGTCGAGCTGGATTTTAAAGTTCGCGTCTCTCAGTCTTTGGAATACACATTTAAGAAGGGGTTAACCTTTACAAACATGTCAGAGTATATTTGCGGTGTAAAGGGGGAAGTAAAAATCTCGAGCGAAAGGGGCGGAGACCAATGTCGAACAAAAAACGCTAAGCGCTGTTGGCGTCTCACTCCAACTCAGTGTCGCGTAAATTCGTAGTAAATAGATTCGGTAAACTTTGTAAATAGTCTTGCCCTGGTCGAGTGGTCGCTCGGAATCTGTGGCTCGGGATGGCTCGGGTCTGCGGCCGTCGGCCGGCCGTTACAATTCTCAGAATAGGCCTCCGGCTTTTCATCACTCATCAGTATATTTTGAACTTACTGTGTCTATGAGGATAATTTGATATGATATGGGAAATATAAAAAAACTTGTCGAAACAGATGAAACCCTTTCGAATATCAAAAACAGTAACACAAAAACGTCTACACGAGCTAAATTGAAACTTATAAATACACAAATTAGAAAATGTCTCTCGGTCGTGGGAGAAATGGGACTTTCGATTGGACAAAAGAGAAAATTTCAAGCAAAAATTGGTGAGCTAAAACGGGTTAGATTTCTCATTCCAAAAATAAATCGGGGGCATGTAGGTTCAGGATTGAGAATTCAGACAGGGCTCGTTATCAATTTGAATCACGATGAAATTGAATGCTTTCTCATTGATGCATCGTATGATGAATATGGACACAGAATAAAAAATGCTGTTTATGGAGAAACTATACTGAACATTTTTATACACAACAAAATATATCGAAATATTCTTCTTCGATAGGTATGAATGAATGACATTTTTCAAGGTATTCAGTATATATCTTTACTGAACTTGAAAACTCGAAAACTCACATGATATATTTGAAAACAAAATTTACAAATAACATCCTATTTGTCTCTTATATTTTGACCCTTACCTACAGCATCAAGTATACGAGGTGGAAAAAACATTGAATATAAAAGTTGTAGGGTTTCATCGGTCCTATATTTTATCACTTCCAAAACGAACAAATGCGAATCGCAATTTTTTTTTCAAATGGATCACCCCCGGTCATAGGTTTATAGTCAGAAGTCCACTTGTTTGTTTTATCTTCTGGTCTATGGTATATTGTATCCATATGCAAGGAAAGGGTCAAATCAAAATTTCATTGGAAATTTTCATTCAATATTGGAATTGAAATAAGTGGAAAGCGGCTTGAGGAAAAAAAAAAGTATTTCATTCTGGTTGAAAAAAAACTGTATTTTTTTCAATTTTGCGATTCGCATTTGTTTTTTTTGGATGTGCCAAAAGATAGTACCGATGAAACAGCCCGAAGGTAGTACAGAAATATCTCTTATTTCCATATTACTCTCGTATCTACTGGTCAACTATTTCAGGCAGCAAATATTTCATGTAAAAATCTACTAATTTTGATTCCATCTTATCTTGCCAAAATCTATCATTACGATGAATTTTTTTAATTTTTATTCCTTTATTTGTCCATACCGCGAAATAACCTGCATGAAATTTCGAAAAAAAAAAGTCGATGGCGACCCTCGAATGACGAAACGTCGTATTAAAAATTCTATACTGCTAAGTTATAGAGCATGAAATACAGTTTCAAGAAAATGTCTGCTATTTTCGTATCTATTAAAATAAAGCCAATAAAAAATTAAAATCTAAAATCTAAAATTTGTATTTCTTTGCGGCTCATTGTTGCGCACATGAATACACAACTTTTTCTTGATTCAACCGATCCTGTATCTCTAACCGTTATCGAATTCCCAATGTAGGGCTTCGAATATGGGACACCCTGTACATCGATTCCAATTATTTCTTATAAAAACATTCGAAAATATTTACGTACCTTATCAATCTCAATATCTTTTTTTCGACTGACAATTTCCTCACAGAAAGTCTTTTACGATGTTTATCGCCAGTTCGATAATTTGAACTCGACATGCTTGATCACAATAATAATACTAGTTCACAAACTAACAATAGTGTCACCATCTGAATGCAATCGCAAACTATGATACATGCATATCTGGACGGTCCTTTGATGTGCACATAGCGCCTGCCGCCGCCGTTCGCAAAAAATGTTTACGTTTTCTTTCACCTAATTAGTCTTATTCGAGAATGCAATGAATCCTTTTCGCAACTTCCATTGATATCATCACATGTGCTAAAATTATTGGAATAGCTTCAGTGCTATTTTTGGTTTTTATGAATGAAAATACGATTCATTCATAAATTCATAGTATCCATGTAAAAGTGCTTATTTGGTGCGAGGGCGCTCGAATCAGTCATGAAAAATGCTCCGTAATTGAGTCTGCAGGGGTTCAGCAAAAATCATTTTTGAGCTAGTAATTATTGATGGATCGCGATAATTTTTTTTTTCAATAGAGACAATTGTATGATTGAGGCATCTCTCGGAGTACTTTTTCGAAATACGATATATCTTGTGAGATAAAAAATAGTGAATATGGGAGAAATTTCGCAACTTTTTTACTAGTTTTTTTTCAAAAAATCAAAAAAGTACTACGAGAGATGCCTAGATCCAACCTTCCTCAAGCAGAAAGTGAAAAAAAAATTCGATTTTTTTCAGCGAGGTCCGAGTAATATGATTTTTGCCATTCCTTGTTTCACAAAGTTTTACCATCAATCCCAAATAAGGTTAACCCCCTCTTAAGTCTCTCTATATGTTCTTGGAGGGAAGTAGAAAAGATGATAATATCATCTAAATATACCAAACACTTTTCATTCTGAATACCTCGTAGGATATTATCCATTATTCTCTGAAAAGTGGCGGGAGAATTCTTCAATCCAAAGGGCATGCGAAGGTATTCGTAATGCCCGTTTTCGGTATTGAATGCCGTCTTTGGTATATCTGTTTCACTCATCTCGATCTGGTGGAAACCACTCGCGAGATCTAGAGTAGTGAAATACTGGCATCGACCTAACTTGTCCAACAAATCGGTGATGTTGGGTAGAGGATATTTATCATCGATGGTCTTTTGGTTGAGTTTCCTGTAGTCAACGACTACGCGCCATTTTTGCTTGCCTGATGCGTCCATCTTTTTTGGGACGACCCAAATTGGGGACGACCAGGGAGAATTGCTGTGCCGAATGATATTTTGATCTAGCATATTCTGAATTTGTCGCTCTACTTCTTTCTTATGGATGAAAGGGTATCTATAGGTCTTAGTATAGATTGGGATCTCGTCACTAGTTCGTATGTCATGTTTAAGTTTGTGAGTAAAAGTGAGTGGAGAATTTTCGTCATAAAAAATATCGGAATATTCTTTGCACAAATTTTCAATCATACTTTTTTCTTCAATATTTAGATGGTCCGTTCGAATTTTTGAAATGTCTAGGGTTGGTTTTTCACTGTCGACGAAATTATGACATTGGAATTCTTGTAAGTCTTTTTCTTCAAATATCTCTACGTCTATGGGTTCTGAAAAATCTAGAGTGATCTGTTCGGTGGTGTAATTCAATATAGTCGTCAAAGCTTCTCCATTTCTCGCAACAGTGAGGCATTGTGGAATTTCGCAATTGTGCAGTTTTTGATGTGGAATTATTATCTCGCCATGTTCAACATTAGTTTTTATCTTAATCACTTGTTCTGTTCTAGGAGCGACAGATATCAGGTTTAATTCTCTTTTGGTTTGATAATATTGTAACTCAATCCTTGCATAAGGTGTTATAAGAACATTAGTATCAAAATCTAAACTGGCTTGAAGTAGTTTCAGATTATCCAGTCCGATTAATCCATGAAAAACATTATGAAATTTAAACAGATAAAATTTTAATGATCCGTTTACTCTAAATAACTTTGAAATAGGAATTTGGGCGCTATGCTTGTGTGCTGATTTCTGAAACACAGTGGATACTATGAAAGGGTCGTCACGAATGGAATTTGGATATAATTCATAGGCGATGTCTGGGTCAATGAATGATTTAGTAGAACCAGTGTCTATTAATATTTTCAGATTATTTTCAGGAAATACTATATAGGGTAATTCGCTAGTGTTTGAATTGTTAAATGAGATAATTTCTGGATTCAAGTTTGTTCGTTCAAAGGAAGGTCTGAATGAAAATTCGATTGCTCATTGTATTCGGGATTATGTTCTTGGTAATAAGTGTCGTCATAGGGTTCTTCTGGGATTTCAGAATTGTCGTTCATCAAGGTGAAATTTGAATATGATTCGTCAGTTTGGTCAGTCTCGGTGTTGTATAGTTCTTCGTTTTGCCTTTGCGGGGTTCTGTATTGATTAAATGGGGTTGTTTGACGATTGAATGTCTGTCGTGTTGTTATGCTCATTGGAGTAGGCTCGGGGAGATTTTTATTCTGATTTGGTTTGAAGACGATTTGTTTGTTTGCCGGTTGTCTAAAGACTTGTGAATTTGTGAAAAATCTCTGAGGAGCATTATTGGTATTCGGTCTCATTTGAATGGGTTGAGAAGGAAACATGTTTTGTGCCCTGAAATGATTGTTTTGGGTCTGTGTGTTGAAAGGCACTCGATGGTATTGATAATTTTGAGTCTGTACATTGAATGGCATCCGATTGAAATTATTGAAGTTATTATTTGGTTGTCTTTGTTGGTTCCTTTGTAAATTTTGAATTTGATTAGGTCTAATAGGTGTTTTATTGGTAAAACTTTGATAGTAATTTATATTTTCTTCTTGAATAATGAATTGCAAAGCTTCATTCAGGTTATTAGGACGCATACAACGGATTGTTGTACCGAGTGGTTCTCTTAGTCCAGTCAAAAATGTATTCAATGTGAGATTATTGTATAAGTTACGTTTCAATAGTTTCGCTTCTGGAGTCACCTCGTGACTATCTATAAAGCTACAAATTAAATTTAGAATTTGTAAACAACGATCGAAAAACTGTTGAGGCTTTTCGTTTTGTTGTTGCCTTAACATAATGAGATCTCTATTCAAACAGGCTTCATCACGTTGATCCGCAAAGTTTCTAGTCAGAGTGTCTTTTAATTCTTGCCAAGTTGTGACATTTTGGATATTTACTACTAGTTTAGCATTGCCTGATAGTTTCCCTATCAATGAATTGATCAAGTAAATATTCTGAAAGCAATCGATGTTAGCTATATCATAAAAAGTTTCAATAATTTTCTCACAAGTTGCAAGGTATCTATTTAGTTCGTTTGGATTTCCGTCAAAATTTGGAACACAGTTTAAATATTCTGGCTTGAATTGATTGGCCATAATTACTATAGGAATTGAATATTCGTTATCAACTATATTGGAAATATTACTGTTTTCTTGATTTTGGATTGTTTGGGGGTTGATTTGTTGAGGGTTTGGTTCAATGTCTGAGTCAGCTAGAGACAAATTATCGAAAAGGGTTTCAAGTGACATAAATACGATTGACTTACGCTATGAGCAATCCTCTGGTCATTGTCTTACTGCTATAGGTACTATGAAGCGTCTGCAATGGGTTGCCGATTGATGTCCAATCCAATACTGATCGCTTCGCAAAGGGGACGATGCTGTTCCTCCTTTCGAGAAGGCTGGTGACGGGATCTTCCACAGGTCTTCGATAGACGGGGTGTCCTGATTTCTAAGGAGCCGCTCTGCTTCCGATACAACCACAAAGTCTTCACTAAGTTCAATTGCCGATAAATCGTTGATACGAAAGGTATTCGTTCGATACGTCTACCTTCGACAATCCTACCGACTGCGCCAAATAACTTTCGAGACCGGAGGACTTGCTTTTTAAAAACAATTATTTTATTTTATTCTGAATTTCTACATAGAATGAGATGTTTCTAGCTTGAGAATTCGGATCTGACTGCCGGTACGATGGTTTCTGCGATGAGGTAAACTACTGGCTTCGTCAGCATCTTCTTCTCGGTTGATGGTGGAAAGGGCTTCGTCAGCGGAATCTCTGGGATGGATGGTGACATAATTCTCCTCACTTTTTGTTGTCAGACAAATATAATAAAGTTTTTAAAAAGAGACTTCGAGCTATCGGAATTATTATTCATGACTGATAGCGGCTCGTCGTGTTTTTTTCGTCTGTGAATCACCGTTGCTAACAAATAAAACATTATCCAATCGAAAATTCTCAATACTACCCAATGGGCCAATGCTACCCACATTCATACTCATTATGCGATTCAATAATGAAATGCCTCGTGTTCTCGATGTTCCTCATATCAGAAATTCACGTGGAATATTAGAAATTATGTCATAATTGGTATCTTTTGAATGTTTGCGATTTGTTATCGTTATATTCAAGGTTTCTACTAATAATACCAAAATATCAGGAATTTCAAAATACCCATTAGGTAGATACATACACGGCACCTATCAGTATGTCTCCTCGAATATATCTACATAACTAGTGTCAAAAGAGATAATGCATTATCACATATTCATCAACAGGTTTCTATGGTCACGTGGAGATATCTTATCATTCCGAAATAATGAGATATTCAAATTTCCATGGGTATTTATAACGTTTTCACGAGCTCAAGTTTCAGATTTGCTTATCACCTACGACTGCATCACATTATAATTTATTGTATAAAAACATCTTAGTATTGTATAGTTCAATATTTACGAGATTGATAATAAAAATAAGGTATTTTGTTGGTTACTAATCTCAAACTTTTCTCAATAATTGAACTTTCTGAGATATATCTTCTTGATGAAATATTATTCTCTGCATTCATTATCTGCCTAACAGTTACAGATTCATCGAAATTTACGCATAACTGGTCAACATATTCATCAAATAAATAACCCATTCACCTTTTGATGGCTCAGAGGAAAAATGCATTTTTCAAGCGCACCCAATCATGCTACGTATAACATCGGTGTCCGTAATATCTAAATGATAAATATATTTCGGCTGGCCGATCTATCTCAACAAATAATATTTGGTGATGAAATATCAAATAGCAGTTGTAAACATACAAATGAACAATGGGATGTATGCTTTGGAGATCACTGCTTTTCGGAGACAATATTCTGAAATAGGACCGCCAATAGTCAACTCCCACTTTGAAAAAAGGACGAACAATTGAAAGTCTATCAGACGACAATGGAGCCATTATTTGTTGAAACTAATATGCTCTGAACCTGAAACAAGTTATTTAATTTTTTTCTTCTCTCTTAATTGGTCTTAATCCATCAATTGGCGAAAATCATTATCTAAGATGAACGAGAACAGTTCCTGCTTCTGCATGATGTACTAAATGTTCTTGTAAAAAAGCAGATTCATTCAATGTTTTTTTGGAGGTATAATCATAGTATGTTTCTCAGAAAAAGACAAATTGGATTATGATAGCCTACCTTCCATAAGAAGTATAAACATTATATCCAGAAATTCATTCAATTGTGCTAAAGTACCTACATAGTGAAAAACAATACAACAGCTCACATCAGCTAACACTGTCTGATGTCCCCTGAGGTCCTGTTTTGGTGCCAGTGAACACCGCCATATTATTCACCACTGTAGGTGTTATGTGACCTTTCTCATGTGTTTTCGATAAACAAACCCAGTTGTGAGTGACACTAGTGTTAGTGCTTAATTTAGCAGAATGAACAGTTTAGTGGTGTTGTTGATGCATTTCCGAAAGTGCGATTCGACACCGCAGTGGTGTGATGCACATTTTGTAATTTTCTTGATGCTGAAACCTACCTCCACGAAATTCTCTTCGGTGCGTTTAAACATTGAGCAGGTACATGCGAATACTTTTCTGATGGGACGGAACATCATATCATGAGTGTGTTCACAGGCCAATCAATAAGCTTCTCTTTCACACCTTCGATATTTACTAGGTTGGATAACCTATTAAAATATAATTTATATGATGATAACATAGAATCTAGGCACAATTAGTTCGATGACGATCTGTTTCGGATCATTAATCCTGATCAGTGGCATCTGGAGTTACATTTGGCTATATTTCACACTTATTGTATGTATAATATCAAAAATAAAAATAGATAGAATCATGCTATTAACAACACAAGATATAACCAACAAATACGTCCGACTAACACTAACATCGTATTTACATTGTTTCCTGAGGTTGGTACCTCTTCAACGATGCTTTTTTATACGTTTGCTAGGATTGGCAGGTAATTCCAATGCGAAACTTGATCTTCAGGGTTCTCTCTGAGGTAATTAACATCAGGGGAATTGAAACCCCTGTTTAAGTAATCCAGTGTCGAGCGAGCAAGAATAGGTATGGGATGTGAGCGATGGGAAGGAAAAATGTATGGAAAGTGGAATGCGTTTTCCAAATTCCGGTATTCTGGCAATCAAGGTGGAAAATATTTTCTCTGCGTTTTCTTTTTCATGAGGAGTGGAGTGCGCTTTTCACTTTCCATAAGATTGCGATCAGTGGTTTCTATGACGGGTTCCCGGAATAACTCGCAGGTTTCGTAAATGAGCTTATGTCGCCTGAGTGTGTTGTTTATTCTGGTGTTTATTATCAATTGTGTTTTCGGGGTATGGATAATATGAAATGTATTCGCTATTTGAAGTATGTAATCTTGTATGAGTGGAGGGTCATGACACTTTGCATGCATTTCCGCCACCGGAGAGTACCGTCCCACCTGTAACCTCCTCTGTGGGAGGGTGAGATACTGCAGAACACCGGACAGGCGTATGTTAGTACAGAGCGAATTACTTGTTTTCCAAATTCAGTTTTCAGTTTCTGCTAATTAGTGGGTATATTGATTTTATTGTAGCTTTGGTTTCCTGTGATAAAAAGTTGGTGTTACCATGAAAGTTCAGACGCCTGTCCATTTTGATCCCCAGGTATTTCACAGAGGGCCGGTCTATTGACTTCCGTTTTTGATTCATTATTAATTTTGATTTTTGATTTTAAGAAAAAGAGAATGACTCCTCTATCAAGATGTATTTGTATTTGTGTCCTAGCGACGTCCGAAGAGAACGAGCAAGCGTGAATAGCAGTAGTCACCGTAGAGTGCTCTGCTCGTTCTCTCGAACATCGGGAAGTCGTATATATGAAGCGAGTACAATATCGGTGAGAGACAGGACCCCTGTGGAACACCTGCTTCGAGGGGCAGGCATGCAGAAACTGTGCTGTTTACTCTTGTTCATATGGTTCGATGGGTCAGATACGAGTGTATAATTTTAACAATTGAAATCGGAAAGCCGGCCCACATCAACCTCGACATTAGTCCCTCGTGCCAGACCATGATGTCGAAGGGTTTTTCGACATCCATCAGGACGATGATGACTATGTTCTTGTTCTTATGGCATTTTTTCTTGACTCGATGAGCAATTCGGGCTACCTGGGTCCTACTGTATCCCTTGCGGAAACCGAATTGCTCATCCGAGATAATTTATAGTTTTTCGGTAGCATTTTTGAGGATTTTGTCGACCACTTTTGCGATAAAGTTTGAAAGGGGTGATAGCTCCCAGGATTGTTGGGTTAGCACTATGACCTAGGCCAAATGTCCAATTGATTGATTTGATGCTGATCTATATCAAAATCATCCAATATGTCTTGCCCAATAATGAAGTCGAGTACCGATGGTAGGAAGGACGTCAGTATCACCTATTGGCAAAAGTTCTAAGATTCTAAGATCGAAAAGATGAGCGCATGAAATTCACAACTTTCACATGCTCACATACAGTTGCGTTATCAATTTTTATCATATCTGATGTTTTCAGGATGCAATACCTTACGAATGATCATTGACACCAAATTTGATGATTCATATACCGCCCCGATTCCATCGTGATATGACACGGTGTAACTTGGTGTAAATTTCATATAATACGTGTTAACGTGCGTTAACGTGAATGAAAGGTATATTAAGAATATTATATTTCAACCATTTGGTCTTGTTTTTTTGTTTCAGAATCGTTCTTCTTCACCATATCCGTGTCATTTTTCACTTATAACATTGGAATCAACACCATTCAATACTCAATTGTGAAATGTATAAAAGAAAGGACCCAACTTTGATATTCAGGTGTTGTATTCGTCCGAGTTTGCTCTGAAATCCATTTGATTGAAATTACAATTACAAAGTATTTTTTACTATGAAGCTGTATCCATTTTTTCGATTGAGTATCTTTGATTTTCTTCATGAAATGAACTATAGCCATCGAAGAATTTTGAAATTCATCAATATGAAGATAGCCATTCGGTTTATGTTTAGTTTCGTGAGTTTTACAAAAAAGTAACCTACGTTCGCGAAGACCGCAATCTTTGATAATAAGCGGGATAACCCGTGAGGACATCGAAAATGGGACATCGTGTACATCAAGGTAGTATTCCTGCAGGTTATAATAAGCTTTATGTAATAGAGCCTTTTTCAAAGTGTTTCGAAAGTTTTTTGATAAATTATGTTTCCATAACTATTTGGTAGATGATTATAGATTTTTTTGCTTTCATATATAATGGATTTTGGTCAAACTAGATTTAGGTGTGGATAGGGGAACACAATCTCCATTTCTTGTTACATATCTACGCATTTCACTAGGTGCTGAACCATATTTTGTAAATTGTGTGGATGAGGCATACTGTTTCCAATAGCTATTTGTATTACTAGGGAGGAAAGTGCCACTTTTCCTCCCGCAAGATGTAGTTTACTGCACGACGCGAAGCGGAGGGCAGTAAACATCCAAGGGAGGAAAAGGCACTTTACTCCCATGTAATACATATGATTTTTCCTCCTACCCACTAAATAAACCTTTTTCTACAAGCGCAGCTCTGAGAAAAAAAATGATCAATCACTCAATAGCAATCCGAAATGTATAAGCTATCTAAATGTCCAATAATTCAAATCACTAACAAGAAAAAAGTAAAATAACGTTCTTGAAAAAAAAAAGTTGCAATTGCCAGGAGCTGAACCCGGGACCTTCGGAATTCTGATCTCAAAAAACGTATATCTAAGATTCCCGAAGTTGAAATTTGTGTTGAAGAACTACGTTGAAGTAACATTAATGTTTGATTATTACCAAAAAACAGGATATACAGGATATTCTAGAAATTATTGAAACAATATGAATTTAATGAATTCACAAGTTTCATCGTTTGCAACTTACTTGAAATGAGGGGGACGAAAAATACTTTCCTCCCTAGGGAGGAAAAGTATGAGTTTCCTCCCTGATTTGAGGAATGAAAGTGTGTACTTTCTATAGGGGTAGGAGGAAAAATAATTAAACAAGTTAATGTTAATATTCGCTGGCTACTAAAAAGTGGTTTGCACGGAGAGCGATATTGGGCTTTACAAAGATATCGCATTGCTCGTTTTTGTAGTACAAAAACAGATTGGAATAGCTGATTACTGCATAAACCCCAACAGGCAATGCCATACTTCAAGTAAGACTCAACTAGGGAAAAGTAGACCAGGTTAGTTCTTTGCTCAAGGACGTTACATGCTCATCAAATTTTAGTTTGTTATCTATAATCAGACCAAGAAACTTAGTTAGTGGCTTATTATTTGATTTGGTCATCTAAGTACAGATTATCAAAATCTAACTGGAAAGTGACTAGATTCGTTTTTTTCAAATTGAAAAAAAGTCGGTAGGAGTCACACCACTGCCTAATCCTTTCCAGATCGAGAGCTATCGATTTTTTCAAGTGTTTAATGTCTTTTCTATGCCATATGATGGTGGTGTCATCTGCAAAGAAGGTAAATTTTCCTTGGATTCGAATGGTGGATAGGTCATTTAAATACAACAAGACTGGAATAGGACCTAGAACCGATCCTTGTGGAACGCCCATATCAACTTTGCCACTGTTAGAGTATTTTTTTTATCTTTACTACTTGACTCCTCTCTGACGAATACATGCGGAACCAGTTCAATGAGGAATTTCGGAATCCGTAGAATTATAGTTTTTGCAGGCTAATACAATCAAATGCCTAAGGAGTCGCAGAATACTGCCGCTACGATTTCTCCATTATTTAAAGTAATGAACGTATTCTCAAGTAGCGAGAAAATTACATCATTTGTGCTTTTCGAGTATTGGAATCCAAATTGGTTATTGCTTAATATGTCATTTCTGGTGTGATATCATTCAACTTTTTACTAGTTTTTCTATTATTTTGGATAATGTTGTTAATAATGATGCAGCATTTAAAATTGCTACAATGAATATTTTGTTTTTTTTTGTTTATGAATAAACTCAAGATAGGGAACATACTTACAAGACATCTGATCAATTAATAATAGAACGATCCTCACTGAAACGTTTAATGACCATAAAGCTTTTTGATTAATAAATACCATCATGATTTTCTGAACTATAGTATCTTCTGATAATCAGTACACCTGTGGGATATGATGATTTTAACCTCAGGCTTGTGCTGATCCACCGTAAACAGGTTCTGAAACAGTGAAATCTTTCTTCTGGTAAACAGTACACCTGTAGGATAATGAGTCGAGCCTCGGGTTGTGCTGATCCAATGTAAACAGGTCTGAAACAGAGAATACTGTAAGTATATGATCAAGTCTTGTTGTGAATCAGAAAGTATCGTGATCATCGAATGTGATTTTCAAATGGGAAAGTTATGTGACTTACCCGTGGTGTTCCCTAGCATTCCTTGAGGATTTTCAGGATGAATTCTTTTTATTTTTCTGGGATATTTTTGAAGGTTAAATATAGGTTAACATTTCTTGCAGCGCGAAGTGTCAACTTTCGTCGGCTGCATTCAGAGTGATCTGTACCTGTCTTTTGTTCTATGCTGTTCTGTCCTGCTGTGTGCGCCACTGACCTAAACCTGCTCGTTAACTGACCAATAGGATAGCAGAATTTTCTTGAGGGTCAGCTGAAGTTGTCAAATTGGAATTGCAGGAAGTGGTTTTTTTTGAAAAATATAACTACGTATTTTCCGGCATCTTGCTCGAGGCTTTTTCCTGGTGGCCATGATGGAGTTCACATGTGTCGGCAAGTAATTTTTCTTTGACTTGACATCAGCACCCTGATGGGGGATCTGTAAGATTAAAATTCACTTCGTCGACCGTGCCTACGTTGCTGGACCTTTTGGTCGTTTTGTTCTGCCACCTGGAGACTGCCAAATTTCCTGAGAAGCCCTGCAGCATGGCCCCATTTTGTTTTTGCGGAAAGTGGTAACCCTTCATGGAAGGTGAGTGGCAATTCTTGGCAATGCAGATCACTTTGTATTGTTGCCTGCGAATTTTGTTTTTTTGTGTCTGCAAGAGATGTTAGAACCTATATTTCTACTAGGGTGTTTGGAAGAGTCCAACTTTTGAGGTGTTAGGCTATTGGTAGGGTCACTACCGGCCTCACATGTGGTACTTCTGTCCTGATCCCATCAAGGACACCTTGGACACTCTTCCCTTGTCAGGACTCCTGGGAAGGGCCTCATTAACCACAACCGGATCCTGGCTGGAGCAGACAACCCTAGGACACCTTGGTGGTTGAGCAGCTCAGCAGGGAGCTCATCTGGGACTGGTAGCGGGCTTACCAACAGCCCATCTTCAGGGTGGATTCGTCAGCGAGGACCTATGCTGCCCATCTTCTCATCAGGCCAACAATAGACCTTGGATAGGGGTGATAGGACTTATGAAGAGGACTTCGATATCAGGACAGGCTTTGTTAGGATGTATTTTGCACTTTTCAGAAATAATTTTATATCACAGTGAGACACCCTGTACACTTTTCCCCATAGTACTATGCGGTAATAGTTTCACCTTTGCTGATAATCACTTCCCATCATTTTTACATATTTCTGATTAAGTAGGTATATCTTAATAATCCTCATATATAATCCTGTCCTCTGCATCAATCTACACAATCACCCTGTCTATTGTTCGGCATATTAAATAGGTCTTTCAAACTATTTGGTATTTTTATTCATTTATCTGTGTACTATGACAATCTAGTGAAATGAGTATTTGGTATTTTTTTTATTTTCAGATCAATATCAACTTGATACTATTAACTACTTGGTTTTCTCAATTATCCTAGTTAAATCTCTTTTATAATAAATTGAGTGGCGCCCTAGGTACTTGAATTTTATATACTATTTCAGGCCCCGGATCCACTTTATCTGTTCTCCGGCGAACAGCTGTCGTCAGCACTTTGTGTTCTATTTTTTCTTATTTCATTTTTGAATATAATAAAGTAGGCCACAATGAAATAGGGCGAAAATTCGAGGAATCATCTTTATACAAGGGGATTACAACTGCTTGTTTCAAGCAGGAAGGATACCGTCCCATTCTAAAAGAACTGTTGATCGCCTCAACTATAGGACCAATAGGACATGATCAAGTAGATTTTGGAAAGTATTTACAGATAATCTATCCATACCTGATGAGCTCTCATTTCTTATCCCATTGATAACCTTTTTTAACTCAAATATATCTGTATTTTCGGAGTAGAAATTTTGTGCAATGCTAACATACTTCAGATTGCATGTGAGTTGATGGCCTATGGTGCAATAAAAGTTATTCACGATATTGGGGTCAATTTCAATATTTATTGGATGTGAATTATTTTTTCCTCTTAATTCATTCATTTGGAGGATATCCAATTCCCTATTGTTTTGTTGTTTGAGTTATTTAAACGAGTTTTGTAATACCTATGTATCTTTTGCATTATTGATAACTAGCCTATATATACATTTGTAAACATTGAAATATGTTAAAAAAATCATTTTGTACTTGTTTTGTTATGGTATGTAATGACCTGAAGTTCTGTGCAGATATTTTGATGCCTTGTGTTATCCACGGTTTTTTTTCTTTTATTTTGAGCTTCTGCAATGGAAACACTTATCGAATACTGTAGCAAAATAATTATGAAATGTGTTAATAGGTTCCTCGGAATATTTGACGGCATTTTTCCTGCAGTTTTACAAAAAATTTCGCACCAAAGATCCTGCCATACCTGAAACTATTTTCATGGGGTTTGATATATAGGTTGTTGGACTGAAAAAGTACTGCTTCATGATCAGAGATAGGAATAGTGCAAGAACTAATACTATGTCTATCTAAATTTCAACACATATAGTTAATTATAGTAGCAGATTGTTTGGTGATATGTGTTGGTTGTTCAACATGCATCTTTATGTTGAAGAAGGACAATAAAATACTCAAATTTTCGTTATTTGAAGAGTATTCAGCAAAGTTTACATTAAAATCATCGGCTAATATGATGTGAGCATTTAGCGGCAAGTTAGATAAAAGAGTTTCAAGTTTCACCAGGAAGGCATTCACATCCGAAATGGGTGCTCTGGAAAGGCAGATGAGGAATATATTATTTTTGCGCTCGTGATTAGATATGATATATTATGATAAATGTTACCATTTTTAGCTAGCCACTAGGTATTTATGCACTGAATAGATGTAAATGCTGTTAATTAGAACAATTAGTTTCTTCAGTTTGTTCATTATCTACAGATAAAACACGATTTTAAGCAACCCCGGCTTGAAGTTCGTGACAATATCGTTCGTTATTTTTATTATCAATCACAGCAGTTACATCCCAAAGAACAAATGAACGAAGTAATCCCAAAAATCCAAACTAACCGAAACTGATTTGTTCTCCTTATTGAAAATCTTCACTACTGACATTTCACAAATTTCATTCAAAAACTTAGGGCATGATAATTTTAATTTCCAGGCATACTGAAATGCCAACAATATTACTAGTAATCTTTCCTTAATACTTAGTCCATTTTTTCATATATCACTATTTTAATGAAAACAAAATATCGTTATATTTCACATTTTTCAAAAATTCATAGGGTGTGTCATTTGGAATGTTGCCGCCAGGTTCATTATCCATTAAATTGAGATGGAATATTTCCTATCTACTCATTATCCAAGTATCTACTTACTTGTACTTTTAAGCATTTTATTATCATTTGTTATCCCCTCGAGTTATTCTTTTATATTCTTCCTGAAAAAGAAATAGGTAGTGAAAAAGCTGTTAAAACATACGTCATAGTACTTGACCACAAGTGGATGGTCAAATCTTTCACCACTCTTAATGTAGCGCATGCCTTGAACTCCAACAGATTTTTCGGTATAGACTTGAAACAGCGAAACGTATATCGATTAATCTGCCCGTATCTGGTTTCAGAGGCATATACTTCCGGAACCCATTTCAGCCTTAATTGGAATTTTATCATTGACTCATATACTTTGGTGTTCATTGAGCTCATAACTTTCCAAATGAGTTTTTGAAAAAACGGTCTAAGTTTATGTAATTTATCAAAGGTGGCTTTACATCTTTTTAGTTTAACCGTTCAAGTGTATATTGCTCAAGGTTGAGTCAAATCGATCACGAAACATGTTCGAAGAAATATAGGTACGGGTTCTGTGTTGAAGAGAACCAATGATCTCTATATACCAATTTCTTTGTAAGACATATCATTAGATTCATAGCCAGGAAACACCTCTTTTCTTTTGCGTGTGTTGGAAGAAACCAATCGCCGTACCGCTGAGTTTCATACAAATTTGTTCGAAATGAGGTCCGTGTTAACAAATGAAGAAAAATGTCGGTGGGGCTCTCAGCATCAACAGAAACACTAGGACCTATAACTTGCAAAAAAAGATAAGCACAATCAACAAATTCAGTCCATTCGAAAAGTCTCACAGTAAAGTTTATTAAAGAATATTCATCTTCGCTATCAAATATCATACTGCTTGAAATAGCTGTATGCTTGGTAGGTGCATTATTGATGAGATTCTCTGTGGGTCCAATATTTTTCATTGAATCATCATTGTCCCGTTATTCCTCTAGAATCTAGATCGTCAATATCGATTTATGAAGGATGGACCTTCTGAACTAAACGAGTGAATATCTGAAGGAAGTTCGTCTAAAATAGCATATACCTCATCTGACCTTACTTTATTCAAGATAATGATTCAATATCAGAGAAAAAGCCAAAAGCCTATTGGTTCCTTGGCACCCCATCGTTTTTCAACCTCTACATCATATACCCTCTAGATATTTCATATCTCAAATGTAACCTTACATTACAATTTATAATACTAAACCAACATTAAACCCACCTCAAAATAATTGACAAAGATGACAACCAGACAAATCAATGATTTCAACGTTTTTTTACATAGGTAACGCGTGACCTTCAAGCGTATCTCGCACTAAGGCACCTCGAACAAACTAAACTTAGTTTCAGGAAGAAGTCAATGGCATCTCAAAGTGGAGTGATATATTACAGAGCAGGAAAAAATTCACGATTTCATCTCCACAATATTTAATCGGCACAAACGACTAAAGGGGACATGTTTCGGATGTGAATACATCCATCATCAGCCCAAATATGCAATTGCTACGAGAGAAAACATACAATGTAGCTTAAGTACATGGAAATTAGTATAACTTACTTGAAGGTGAAAATTGTTAAGTTACATTATGAAAAAAAAAAACATTAAATATTAAACAAGTATTGAGAAGGTCACACAACATTAACATCATATATCACTTAATACAATATTGGCGATCAAAATTAAATCGAATCGGAAATAAATATAACAATGGCTTAGTCAATGAAGACAATTGACACAAAACAATCATGACAAATGTCATTGATTGTTGTATCGATACATCAGTATCAATTTTCATAATGTAACTCAACAATTTTCATCTTCAAGTAAGTTATACTAATTGATATAGTGTATCTTTTCTCTCGTAGCGATTGCATATTTGGGCTGATGATGGATGTATTTACATCCGAAACATGTCCCCTGTAGCCGTCTGTGCCGATTAAATATTGTGGAGATGACTTCGTGAATTTTTCCTGCTTTATGAACTGAACTCAGATCAGCGACAGAGGTTACTAATAACATATGAATCTAGCAAGCGCTTACTCTTTGAAAAGCAGAAAAATTCTAACATTTATGGTACTTCGACGAAATCACCTGACATCAAAATAAAAGGACTTTTTTCGTAGCTATCTACTATTAACTAGGTATATGTTAACCCAAAGGGTAGGCCTACATGAAGGAGACGATAAGGGTATCACTATACACTATAACCAGAACTCACGATCTGCTCTCAAACAACCGTGCTGCCGTGGATAACTAATTTCAAAACTCATGAAAAACTAGTAACATAAAATTTTTATCATTATTGCAGGTAGGTATTGTGGTATGTATATCCATATATGTATATATATATCGTCGTAGTGAGTAGACCTGTTGTGTGCGCTGTTGAAATCAAAACACGAAAAAATGAACAGCGATGAATCGGAATCGGAAATAAACATTAAAACGCTGTACGACGAAATAGTGAAGAACAGGATTTAACTGAAAAATTCCATCGAGGCTAGTGAAGCTCGACTATTATTGAAACTTGAATATTTGAGTAATAGGATCATAACATTAATTTTGGTTGTTGAACGACGACAAGGCTTTTTAAAAATAAGGTTTTATTTTTAATCAGCAACTGCTCATTACAAAGGCTTATAAGAGAATGAATCTCGGATTAAGTTATACAATTCAAATCACGAATAGCGCAGTGGGGTTTATCTAATGCAAGCTCAGTGGTTTTCTTGATAAGTGGACATTTTCTATACATATAACTCCCCCCTCCTTAAGATCAAAAAATCACGGAGTGATTTTTGGAAGTGATTTCACCAATTTCCAAATCTTGAGGTTTCCTTTTTCTTCTTTTGATGAAAATGTTCTTGAATAAGGGCCTCTCCCAAATTCTTGTTCTCCATGCAATAATCACAATGATTGCTATGATTACTGCAATGACTATCCAAAGGATTGTGTTGTACTGGGTGTTTTTCTTTCATTCGGTATATCTCGTCCATGTTGATTCTTGTTAAATTTGGCATCTGGTAATCTTCTATTTGTTGTTTTTCTTGAATGTTGATCTTCGGTAAGATGAGTGGTTTGCCTTCTTGAATGTTTTTCTCATTTACGTACTTTCTTGTATTCACTATGATGGAACAGGAGTCTGGAATTTTAATCAGGGTTGGAAGTTTAACTTCAATATATTGGTCTGCTTTGCATTTGGAAAATATCCTTTCTTCTTTGGCTGGTACGATCAGTATCTCTTCATTGGTGACTTGTTCGACGATGGATTCTTGTATATGGATTTTCAACACCTGGCAATGTTGCGGGAAGTTGTTCTCTAGTAGTTCAAGGGTGCAGTTGTCTTCAGGGTAGAAGTTTTCTTGACAATAATGGTTTTCTTCTAGTAGTGGACATGCTATTTCCTCGAATTGGTATTTTCTTGGTGTTCGTGCCAAATATGGGTATTTTGGGATAAATATTTGGTTATTTTGGATAATAGGATATAGGTGATGAAATGTAAAGACTTCAGTTCGAATTATGGGTATATGAATTGCAAATATCAATTTGGTATCTAAGAACGTTACTTGTGTTCCCAAAATTTGATAGTATGTTAAGATGTCTTTAAATTGTGGAACTTCTTCTTTTGTATAAATGTTTTCTACATACTTAATAATTTCTTCGAGTTCATCACTTGTTACAATTGAATTATGTAAAGTGTTTAGTTTTGCAAACATAATAGCGTCTTCTACATTGTCAATAAATGTTATCATGTTTTGACAATCGAGATTAATTTGTGTTAATATTCCTTGAAAACTGATGTAATCAGACATGTTCTGAATTGTCTTTTGAACAGCTATCTGAAATATTTTCAATCCATGTTCAAGACTTTCTTGGTTTTTGCTGATAATTGCAATTGTTTTATTATAGTTACTTATCAATTCTTTTGAAAGATATATTTGTAAGTTCAATTCATTGACTATATTTTTCTGATTTTGTTCTAATATTGATATCGATTGATCGTATCTTTCTCCGTCTTCAGCATCAAGGGTTTCAAAAAGCCACTTATTTACTTTTCCTACTCCATTAATTATTCCTCTCTTATGACGAATATGTGGGTATAGGTTTCTTAGTTTTTTCTGAGTTATTTCGATCAGATATTCTGTTCTCAATAATAAATTCTGCGATAAACCATGATATGATATAGGGTTTGTTACATTCACTTCGTTAATATTACTCTTTATAGTATTAAAATATTCCAATAGATTATTAAGTTGATTAATAATTGGTTCTAAATCTAAGTAATGCAAAAACGTATGCTTAGTATATATAAGCCTAGCTTTTCCCAATTGTATAGGAAGCATGAAATTATTCAATGTGATCATTTGTATGTCATCATTATTACATTTTATACTGAGTGTTTGAAGAAGAAGGATTGTCTTCATCAACAATATCTTCATGTTGTCTTGTTTGTTCTGTTTTCTTGTCCTGCAACAAGGGTTTCGTATTAGTTTTCGCTTTAGGTTTTTTCGCGATATTTTTATGGTATGTTCCTTTACTCGTTTTTAGTTTAATGTCAGTTTGATCGATTAATTCGGCCTTTTTGAATTTCGGTTTATCTTTGTTTCTGAATTTATTTTTTATATATACAGGGGTGTCTTTAGGATATTCCAAAGGTGTATCTCGTTTTTCATTAAGTTTTTCAATAATTTTCTCTTTTGTACTTTGGTTTACTTCCTGAATCTTTTCATATAATTTTTTAGAGATTTCTTTATGGTCTTGAACGTAATCCGAAATTATTATACGGTCGCTTAAATCAAAAGGATCAGTGTTATTAATATGGCCTTTTACTACTTCAAAAGGAGTAAATTTTGTTACACTATGTATTGAGTTATTATATGCTAAAATTGAATGTTTCATTAATTGTTCAGTTGTATAATCTTTATATTCCTCTTTTAGGCATCGAAAATGTTCGATTATAGTTGAATGAAATCTTTCAACAGGGGAATTAGAATTACTATTCTTCGCTGTTGTATAATGAAGTTCTATGCGATGTATTTTACAAAAATTTTCTACATCTTTATTTTTAAATTCACTACCTGAATCAGTTGTTATTTTTTGTGGTAGTCCATGATGAGATATGAATGTTAACAAATTGTTAAGTATTGATATTCCTGTTGTGCTTTTTAAAGGGTATGCCTGCCCATATCGTGAAAAAGAATCTATAATTGTTAGATAATTTTCATTTGATATAGTGAATGTATCCATGTGTATATGATCGAATGGTTTAGATGTGGTGGGTGTTAAATTGAATTTAATCACTGGTGGATTCCTGTCATATTTGTTCTTTTGGCATGTTTCACAATTATTAACATAGTTTTCGATGTCCATTGACATTGTCGGCCAGTAATATCTAGAAGATAATGATGTTTTCATCTCATTTATTCCTCTATGTCCACTCTTGTAAACATGGTAATATTCAAATTTTTGTTTTTGTTCTTCTGTGGTTTCTATATCAGTTAGAAATTTGGGACATTGTAAAAATTTAAAAGCAGTATTATGGAAATATTTTTGACTCACAATTGTGAATAGTCTCGATATTTCTTGATTTTTAAAATTTATTGCATATAGTTGTTTAGGGTCAATAAAGTCTTTAATGAATTTCATAAGATGTTGTTCTGAATTAATTTTTGGGATGGTTACGTTTGTTCTTATGTGATCGAAAACATTTTCAATTCTACATTGGATTTTATTCGCTTCACTGTTACGTATAAATAATTGATTTTTATAGGTGTTAAGTAATCGTTCTGATATTGGGATTTTTAAGATGGGGTCTTCGACAGATGTGTGCGCTGTTTCTAGGTCAGTTTGTGTTTGTGGTTTTCTTATCTGAATGTCCGAGATAATATTGATACGTTCATTTTCTTTGGGTTGTATTAGTTCTAGTATTTGTTCGTCTAGCTGTGGTAGTTGGTCAGCGTTTTGTATATAATCTCCAATTATATTATCTACGTCTCCTGGATTGTTGACAATGGATTCTGTTTCGAATGCATTTAATTCTAGGTCATTAGTTATTGGATATCTTGATAAACAGTCGGCTGCTGTATTGTTTTTTTTCTTTTTGATATTCAATACTGTAATCGAATTCTTCGAGTTTCAAACGCCATCTGACTAATCTAGAATTCGGTTCTTTTAATGAAAAAAGCCATTTTAGTGGTTTATGGTCTGTAAAAATAGTGAATTTTCTTCCGAATAGATACGGTCTGAAATATTTACAACTCCAAACGATAGACAAGAGTTCTTTTTCAATCGTGGAATAATTAATTTCCGCTGGATTCAATGTTCTTGATGCATAACAAATAGGAAGTCCGTTTTGAGAGAGTATAGCGCCTATTGCATAATTTGAGTCGTCTGTGGTTACTTCAAATTTTTTATTGAAATCAGGATATGTTAACACTGGTTCTGATGTTAAAATGTTTTTACATATGTTGAAGCTTTCTATGAATTCTTTATTATGTTCAATTTTTTCATTTTTCTTCAGACATTGAGTCATTGGTTTTGTTATTCTGGCAAAGTTCTTTATAAATTTCCGATAATAACCTAATAGTCCTAAAAATGATTTAATTTCTTTTTGTGTCTTTGGAATAGGGAATTTCTTTATTATTTCGATCTTTTTAGAATTTGGTTTGATACCTTCTGGTGTTACTATGTGTCCTAAAAATTCTACTTCTTTCCTGAGGAATTCTGATTTATCGAGTTCGATTTTCATACGTGCTTCTCTGAGTCTAGAAAATACTTGTTTTATATTCTGTATGTGTTCTTGCAATCCAGTGCTGAAAATTATTATATCATCCATATAAACCATGCAAATTTTATTTTGTAAATCTTTTAAAATTTCGTCCATAACTCTCTGGAAAGTAGAGGGGGTATTTTTCAAACCGAAGGGCATTCTGAGATATTCATAATGACCATTTTCTATTGTGAAGGCTGTTTTTTCAATTGAATTTTCATTCATTTCAATTTGATGAAATCCGCTCGCTAAGTCGAGTGTTGTGAAGTATTGTGCTCTTCCTAACTTGTCTAAGATGTCAGTAATATTTGGTATTGGATATCTATCATCAATTGTTTTTTCATGACCAAGGACTATGTGATGGTCTTATAATATTCTTTTCAAACATGTCATTAATTTGTCTCTGTACTTCTTGTTTATGTATGTACGGGTATCTGTATGACTTGGTATACACCGGTTGTTCATCTGTTGTTTTAATGTCGTGTTTTATTTTTGATGTGAATGTTAACATTTCATTTGGGTTACTGAAGATATCAGAGAATTCTTTGCATAATTTTAAAATTGATGTTTTTTCTTCAGAATTCATATGACTAGAACGTATTTTCTCTTCAACTTTGAACATTTTTTCATGTTGGATTTCGTTGGGATTGATGAAATTTTCAATTGTGAATATTTCATAATGATTTGAATCAAATTGTTCGACTGGTATAGTTTCACTTAAAATAACTGATATACTTCTGTCTGTTGGATTAAATATTTCAATAGGTGCAAATCCTTTATTTGACGTAGTTAAAATTTGGGGAATAATTAATTCATTTATCGATCCTTCAATGGTGAGAATTTCTCCTTCGTAAATACTTACTGGAATATTTTTTATAATTTTCTCTTGTGGATTCACTGAGAATGAAAAACTTGCTTCGTTTGATTTTTTGAATTCAAAAGGTATTTCTATATGAGTTCCTATTAGTCTTTTATTAATCAAATCGATGTTTAATCCCATATTTATTAAGTCTGTTAATCCTATGACTCCATCAAAGAAATTATGGAAATCAAAGAGTATGAAATTTATATCGTAATTTGTGTTGAATTCTGGGAATGCTGGTATTATTGCTTGATATCTTGCTATCTGACTTCCTACAGCTGTTTTAATGTTCGAATTACAATGAAATATCATGTTTGGATAGTATTCTTCTGCGACTGATGGTTTCAATATAGATTTAGTACTACCAGTATCAATGAGAAAGCGTAATTTTGGATGTTTAATTTTAACGTAGGGTAGGGCGTTGTTAGAAGAGACGTTTATCTCTACTATGTCTGTGGTTTCGTAAGGCTGGTTAAAGAAAAATTTTCATTTTCATTTACTTGGTCGTTAATGATTTGTTCTTCAAAATAAAATGAATTCTCATTTTGGAGTTGAATATCGTATTGGGGTTGAATGTCGTATTGGGGTTGATTATTGTCACAATAAAGGTTTGAATCGAAACAATCGTTTGTTTGATATTCAGTATCATCTTGATTATTATAATAACAATCATATTCATTTTCATTAGTATATAGCTCTTGAAATTCAAAGTTTGGTTTCTGATTATAATTCTGAAAATGATTTTGATAGGGAGGTCTACTATAATTCTGCATTGGTGGTCTTTGAGACATCATTGTGGGATTTCGGGATGTAGTTGACATCGGTTCTTGTTTAGGGAGTTGCGATACAGGTGCATTTTTTGGCTTAAATACATTTTGAGGTAGTCCAAATACTTCGCGATTTGTTGGAAATCGTCTCTGTGGTATTTGTCTCGGTTGAATGTTCATTGGTTGATTGGGCCACGTTTGCCTTTGATTAAAGTTCAGAGGAAAATTTGGTTGTGGTCTATATTGATTTTGAAATACTTGTTGTCTATATTGATTCTGATTTGGATGTTGTCTAAGCGAGTTTTGAATTTGTTGATAATTATTGTTTCGGAATGGAAATTCATTCGCTCTGTTATTACTTGGCATTTTAGAAGGTGGTCTATTATAATTATCATTCGTATTGTTATAAAGTTTTTCGAAATTTTCGTATTCATTTATATAGGCCATAGCATCTTCCAGTGATGCTGGATTTTTGATGTGTAAATTGTTTTTCAGGGTGCCTGTACATCCTGCAATAAACGTATTCAATGCGGTTTTGTCATAATGAGAAATTTGAAAAAGTTTTTCGGCTTCCTGTAATTCACTGTTACTTATTCTTTGAATGACTTTACTTCTTAGCATCTGTAATCTACTACCGAAATTAATTAGATGTTCTCCTTTATATGGTCTTGTTCGTGTTAACTCTTGAACTAAACAGTCCAAATCTCTGCGATCTGAAAAACATTGTTTCAGTGCATTTTTAATACTTGGCCATGTATTTAGTTCTGCTCTATTTCCTACCATCAATTCAGCTTTACCTACAAGTTTTCCTTGCAGACATTCAAATATGTGGATGTTCAAGCTTTCATCGTTCATTATTCGATACGAATCGATCAATCTCTCGCAATTGGAAATAAATCTATTTAAAGAGTCACTATCTCCGTCAAAAGGTTTGATATTGTTCATTTTGGATTTGAAAAGATCCCAGTTCATTCTAGGTATTGGCTGTTCGTGTGCCATGATGAAAATTTATTTTCTTTCTGAGTTTCTTTGAAGTTTGATTTGGATTTTACTAATTCTATGTTGGTGATGTGTTTTGCTTTCTTTGTTGATTTGTTCTCGATGAACTGATCCTAACTATCTTCACTGAAATCCTTATACAGAGGGTTCAGGAAAGGTGAAAAGGAATTTGGCACTTACAGTTTCGATTTTCTTCGAAGCGCTGTAGTCTCCGGTTTTCCTCTCCCAGGGTTGATTTTCTTCGCTCTGCAATGACAGCTTCTTCTTGACGGCGGCTCAACTGGTTTGCACGGCAATGTTCTGACTTTGAACTGATGTTCTGTCCGATATACACTCGAACAAGTCTTCTCACTACCGAACTTTCGTTTTCCCGATTAATCGTTGATACGAAAAACTGCTCGTTCGATACGGTCAATTTTCGGGAATCCTACCGACTGCGCCAATTTTGGTTGTTGAACGACGACAAGGCTTTTTAAAAATAAGGTTTTATTTTTAATCAGCAACTGCTCATTACAAAGGCTTATAAGAGAATGAATCTCGGATTAAGTTATACAATTCAAATCACGAATAGCGCAGTGGGGTTTATCTAATGCAAGCTCAGTGGTTTTCTTGATAAGTGGACATTTTCTATACATATAACTCATTGGAGAAAGAAAACCTTCCACAAAAAAACAAGATCGAATTATTAGAAAAAGAGAGCAAGAAAAAAAATCTAATTATATTTGGGCTGAATAATAACACGAGAGAAGTGTATGTTGCTTTTATCTGTAGAAAAATAAAACAACTACTAGATGTTCAACTAATCGAAACCGACATCAGTGACGTTTATACACTGGGCAGAGCTGATAATAGCCCAATAAAAATTGAATTGGTATCATATTGGAAAAAATTCTGAGAGAACACCTTCATCAAGCCAGGGAACACACTGATGACAACAGCTACATAAAAGCGAATAGGCTTTACGTGAATAAAATTTCATACACCGTTGAAGATTTACTAAAAGAAGAAGATCCAAAACCAATGAATAGCAGCGCCCCACCGACCCCTAACATTGAAAAAAAACAATCAATTACCATCGAACCTCAAACAAAGAAAGAACATGAAACAAGAAAAGAACTTGAAGAAGAACATCACACTCCAATGACAGTAGCGATTAAAAAAATCAACAAACAAACCTCAGTGCCATTGTCCAAGGACACCAGAGGAAGGCTCAGATCTAAGGATAAATTTTGAAAACCTTCCAAGTTTTGTAACATTCGACTGGTTAAAACAAGTTTCAAATGTGAGTGCATATAAATATAAATATAGGTACCTTAATATTGTATAAGTGATTTTGTTAAAATTATGGATGATTATATCAGAGATTTTGACATATTTGAAATAGATACGAAAGAAGCCACAGATATGGATCATTTGAAGCAATATTTGAATCATGAAAATAATCAGAACACATTCACGGTTTTTCATACTAATATACGGAGTGCCAAAAAAAATTTCACTCAACTCGAAGTTTTGTTGGATGAAGTTAAAGATCATTTTGATGTCATCATTCTCACGGAAACATGGAAAATAAACAACTCCAATTTATTCAACCTTGAGAATTATAGAAAAATTTATAATATGGGAGAAATAAACCAAAACGATGGAGTCCTCGTTTATGTGAAAATATTTTTCAAATAGAATGCACAATTCATACTGTAGCAGGAATAAAGATAATAAGATCGACAGTGAAACTGGATAATAAAAATACATCTATTACTGCGGTCTACAGACCTCACACGATCGACATGGACGTCTTTGTAGATGAATTATCCAACTATGTAAGAAATACAAAAAATGACACCGAAATTTTAATTGGCGATATAAATATGAACCTACTTAGTGAATCAATTGAAATACATAACTACTTAAACAAATTGTACGAAAACGGATTCGAATCACTGATAAATAAACTCGTGAATAAACAAACTAGAATAGAAAATAATTCTTCATCTTGCATAGACCACATTGTTTTCAAAAGTAAATGCATCGCGGAAAATACCCTGAATCCAATAATCCTTCATTCAAAGATAACAGACCACTTTCCAATTGTTCTCCAATATTATGTTTCAACTCAAAAACCAAATCGCACAATTACGAATAAATACATAGACTACAAAAAACTAAAATCTATATTACAAAAAAAAACTTTTGACGACCTCTACATTAATAATAACATTCAACAAATTACAGATCATTTATCAAAAATTATAACAAAAAGTATAGACAAAAGCACAATTACCAAAACAATTCTAGATGAACATAAAAAAAAACCTTGGATAACAAAAGGTATAATAACAAAAGAAAGAGACAAACTATTCAAAATATTTAAAAAAAATAAAGATACACACTCATACAATGAATATAAAAGCTATAGAAATAAAATAGTTAAATTGATGACAGAATTGAAACAAAATTACTACAAAAAAATTATAATTGAAAACACTAACAACAGCAAAAAAATATGGCAAACAGTTAATGAATATAGTAACAGGAATGTAAAAAAAGGTAATGATGAAATATCTGAAATTCTGAATGATCATAATGAAATCGTGAATGAACTAACTAATATCGTCGAGATATTCAATAAACATTACGCGACTGTGGGAGAAAAAATGGCAAACGAGATTAAGCTCACAAACAAACAGACAATAAATCCTAATAAAACAACCCGCACCATATTGAAATCGATATTTCTGCAGCCCGTCTCTGAGACTGAAATAAAAAATATTATTAATTCTTTAAAAAATAACTCAACACCGGGTTTTGACAATATCACATCTTTAGCCCTGAAAGAAATGTCTGAATTTATTGCGAAACCGTTCTGTCACTTGATAAATCTAATGTTAGTAAAGGAGAATGCCCAACCCAGTTCAAAATCGCTGTAATAAAACCAATTTTCAAAAATGGAAATAGAAACGATTCAAAAAACTATCGCCCTATTAGTGTTATATCAATTCTTAGTAAAATTTTTGAAAAGGCTTTAAAACAACGATTGGTGAACTCTCTGGAAAATAACAAACTTCTATCCAAATTCCAATTCGGATTTAGAAATGGAAAATCAACCAGTGATGCTATTGCTGTACTTGTTAATAAAATTTGCACAAGTTTGGATAACAGCAGGCCGTGTGCTGGGATATTTATCGATCTGGCAAAAGCCTTCGATACCGTAAGTCACAGCAAACTATTAGTAAAACTGAATGATATAGGTATTCGTGGCACCACTCTCACACTTCTCCAAAACTACTTAACTGAAAGGAAACAAGTGGTTAAAATTGATAACACGATTAGTAGTCAGAGACAGATAACTTTTGGAATACCACAAGAAACAGTTTTGGGCCCCATATTATTTCTTATATATGTGAACGAACTCTTAACGTTAAACTGCCATGGAACGATACTCTCATTTGCCGAAGATACCGTGCTTTTTTTAGATGGGAACTCATGGGAGGAAGTAGAGACTAAACTGAAACAAGACATGGAAATAATGATAAATTGGTTCGATGAAAATCTTCTTACCATCAATATAAATAAAACTGTCTACCTACCTTTTGCGAACTATAAAAATGGAATACCAAAAACTGAACAAATAGACTTACACTTACCTTTCAGAAATCATACATATCACATTCAGACTACAAACAACACAAAATACCTAGGCATAATTATTGATAATAACGTGAAATGGGACCTTCAAATTCAGCACTTGACCAAAAAAATAAGATCATTATTGTATTTATTTAAACAAATGATCCACATACTGGACGAAAATAAACTTAAAATCATGTATTTTAGTCTAGTCCAATCACTCCTGAACTACGGCATAATCGCATGGGGTAGCGCATATTCTAATAATATAAAACCCTTGGAAATAATACAAAAAAATCATAAAAATAATATTCAATCTCAATCAACAATTTCCATCGAACTTACTTTTCCAGAATTCGAAATTACTGAATATCAGACAGTTATTCTATAAAACTGCTTTACTCCATTTAGTAAAAAATAATCTGATAGACATGAATATAACACATACTTATCGAACAAGATTTCGAAAAAATGCAAACTTAGTTCTTCCTAAGTCTCAAAGGTCTATTGGACAGCGATATTTCATATATGTGGGACAGAATGTATATAATCAGTTACCACTCAATCTGAAAATGGAAATTCACATCAAACATTTCAAATACAAATTAACACATTGGCTCATAACATCAATCAACAAAATATTACTATAGACCTATCGTAGCAAGGATTGAGTATATCATATGATAATATGAAAAAAAAAGTGATTTAATTTTTTTATATTTTATTACCAGTAATAGCAACTTCATAGAATTTTACTTTATGTCGAGTAAGTTTACAATATTTTAATCATATTTTATTTATAGAAATTTTTAAATGTTTGTGGAGTCGTTATTGATATATTATATTATATACTACTGTTTTAAGTTAGGTAATTTTTTTTAGTGTTCATCCTTAGTGTTCAGTTTCTAAATTTTCTCAATCTGATATTTTTTTATTTTTTCAATTTTCTTGAATTTTATTGATTTAAATTTTTGTTTTTTTAATATCTCCAAATGACCTAAGTTATTTCACGTTTGGGAACACAGTCTAGCTTTTGGCTAAAGTGAACCTGAACATGACACAATACTAAAACAAAAAAAAAAAAGAGAAAAAAGGTCATTTTTAAATACCTACCTGATATTTATTCACATAAATATGTCTATGTTTTTTTTGTTGTTTTACTAGAATGAAATTGAATAAATATTATTATTATTATTATTATTATTCATGATGGTAGATAGTCAAATATAATTCCAATGACTATTAGTAATTGGAATTATTAATGTGGTCCCAAAATAATTAACAGTATTATCATTATGTTTTATCAAATACTCGAGTTATGGTTGCCATAGTTCAAATATATGTATATCCGATTTGCATTTAAATAGAAGCAGCTTATTTTTTGGATCATTGTATTACCAACGAATGAGGTGAGTTGATTTGAAAATATTTTGAAATCATCCGAAACTATAATTTTCTTTCGATCCAAAATATCCTATAGTTACAGTTTTTTCTGGATTCATTTAATTGTCTCTGAAAATTTGAAAGAAAAATATTTATCTCGACATGAAAATGCGATTCCAAATTCAACTTTCAGTTACGTTTGAGATTAATCATTCGGTACTCAATATGACTCTGTGTCAGGTGCTCGGTCAGGTGTCATGACATAATGGATAAATCACCTCATGATTTCAATAAACCAAATAATCGATAGACATCTGAGTGTAAGTTATTCAGTGCAACTGCTGAGTAAATAGCATTTTTTTGGTTTTTCGTGTAGAAATTCTGAACACACCAAAACATCCAATAGAAATCTCAGTGTAAGTTGTTGTGCACCCCTCAGTGCACCTGCTGAGTAAATGGTCTATTTCATTCAGTAAAGTAGTAAGTTATGGAGTCAGTCCTGCAATCGTGATTTCAAAAAAATCTCCTGAATTAAATGATATTTGATTTGGCAATAATCATGTCCCCTTTTGTGCTTGATATCCGAACAAAATAAAAGTTGCTGATACATTTGTTTCGAATTTGCGAAATCAGACAGCGATTATATACTGTAAATACATTCATACGTACAGAGTTCAGAATCTACTCATTCAGTTTGGAAAATAAAAAAGAACTACATTCTAATTAATCTAATTCATTCAGAAAGTTTAGAGCTACTATTGGACATTGGAGATAAACAATGGTTACCTACTAACTCTATAGGATGCAGTAAAACACACATATTTTGTAAAAAAAAAAAACTGATATCAGCTGCACGTTGAATGCTTGCCGATAAAGCTTATGACAAATCAGTCTTTGATGCAAAGATTCGGTGTAACTCTCAAAGCTGAATGTGATTCATTCTTTGAGAATAATATTTGGATACAACAAATTATCAAGAACTTGATGTGATATGAAAAATCATATAAATTGATGTTATTGCAGCAAAATTAGAAGTAATTGAAAATAAAATCACGTGAACGTAGGAAAAGTATGGCCCCAGAGGGTCCTTATTCGAATCTTGGCGCGGCTATTGAAAATTTTGATTTCTGTAGCTTCGTTTAGCGGGAGGAGATAAAGGTGACCAACCGAACATTCTTGGTACCTAGATTTCAATCCTTCGGACTCTCAACGATAACCAGCCGAGTAGTGCTTCGGATGACACTTGAAAAGCTAAGGTCCTAGTCTTCCTAACTCATACAAGTTCTAGACTTACGAGGGTTGCTTTTCAACTGAGTTGGCGGTTAAAACACTTGAAAATACTCAAACACTTAATTGCAATATAATATCACTCCAAGATACCTTGATGAATGCCTTCTTGTTTCGAATCGTGTAAACTTATAGGTTTCGGACCGTATGCATGGGTATCGAATGGGTATTGAATTGATTTCGCATGTTAAAATTATTTCGAAACCTATTTCAATGTACAATAATAATCCATATAGACAATGATAATCTATATTATAATAATGAGGACGTCGTTACACTTCCAAGTTATGTAACTTTGGAGGTTTGTTTCTGGAGTGTTTCTTTCTTCTGCCGCATGGTGTCGCCACTTCCAAGTGTCTTTTGAAACGCGGCTCAGTGCGGTCAGATAGACGCGACAAAAATGCATTGGGACAAGCAACGCTTTGAGTGGAGATCTCACGGTCTTTACTCGGATAACTACCCTGCACTGATGAGGGCCAATAAGCCCGAAACCGATCTGTAGGCTGTTAAGCATGCCTGTTCCGATGTGAATTTATCACGTCTTAGAAGGAAAGAAACATCTGAGATCTGCATAGTCTACCAGACATTCATTTCAAACTATGTTTGATATTTTTGATTGGATAAACTATTTTCTCTTTCAGATATATTTGTCCAATTCATGGCTTTTCCATTCATCACCTGTTTAGTTTCATCTAATTAGTTGATAAATTAAATTCACATTGAGTGAAGCTTTCGACTCGATCATACCCCGCTCCGTTTCAGGAGTCGATATAATTCGTATTCCGCATGGTATGTGCCGGAAAAGTAGTTGTTTTCCTGCTCGTAGTTTATCAATCATTAAAAATGTGTTTGATATTTTCAACTGGATTATAAGATAATATGTCCTTCCATTTTTTGTTACTTCGTTCAATCAATGGCTTTTCAATTCGCAATGAAACTCAATAAATTATTTCTTGAGAAAGGAAAAATGAGAGAAATTTAAATTCAAGTAAATATATAGCGCGTTTCTTTTAAAAAAACAAAACTTTGATACCCTGATGTAACTTCATAAAACACCATACTTATATTGAAATTTAATTTTCAAATGTGGAAATGAAGTGAATCAATGACTCTCACAAGAATATTTTTTTCGTATCAATCAAGATGTATCGAATTCTGGATTATAACTTAATCGCCCTGTATGAACTAGGTAGGTCTCGAGGTTGGTACATAATCATATTCAGTATGAGTATCTGGTTATTTTCAGAATATCGGCGAGACGGCAATAGATTTTTCGTGTTTGTACAAATGATAGGGTAAAAATCGAAAGGAGAAATGAATAACATACACATTCGAAGCGTTTTGAAGTATAGTCCAGTAACCTTATACACCAGACCTTGCGTCACCGAACGCGACTTCACAAGAGTTTTTTTGCTATTTTCACCCTGTAAGACTATTATTCGATAATATTCAGAGAGTAGATTTCTAAAGTGGACTTAATTTTCTACAATATGAGATAAGAATCATTTTTGTTGTACGAATAATTTTTGAGATAAAGCCCTTTAGAAACTAACGATTATTTCGAACTAGTCAATTTTCAGAAATATCTTATTGTCCTGAGTGAATTTTGACCCTGTTTCTTTGGGAAATGCTTTTCCACCGTCGTATCCCAGTGAATCCTAAAGATGTATGTAGGGCACTCAGTCCCTTTGTATGTACGTTTCATGATGAGATGTTGAACAAGAATTGTTAACGATGTATTATAATGATAAGCTAAGAATAATTCATGGTGATGAATGAGATACCTAATGATCAGGGAAATCAAGTCCTCTTGAAGTTCATCTATATCTGGATCTTCGTCATAACGGAATGGCGAATCTTTGATGTCTTGTGCCTCGATCATGTCGTCATCAGACAGATCGTCGCCTTCTCGAGAATCAAATGCAACATCTAGTTATTTTAGTATGTTGCCATTGGTGCCATAGGTAGACTAATGAGTATTTCATCCCAGCCTTTCCTGCATAGATTCGACATTCTGAAGATTTTCAATTCAAGAGATGAAGGCCCCTTTTCAAGCTATCACGAGAGTTATAATATTCCACAGACTCCTTCGATTCCGATCAGTACTACAAGAAATGTCGAGGTTTCTTCGTATCGACTCATAACATAAAATGCCAATCGATTATGGAAAATATACTCTCGAACCTCATCCAAGATCAAATGGAATACGACGAAGAGGAAGCATTTCCCAAAGAAGGTCAAAATTCAACCAGGACAATAAGATGTTGCTGGAAATTGAAAAGTTCGAAAAAATCGTTACATTCTAAAATGCTTTATCTCAGAAACTATTTGGTCTATAGAGATGATTTCCATCTCAAATTGATGGAAATTTAGTCCACTTCAAAAACCAATCCCTTGAATTTTATCGGAAAATCAGTCTTACAGAGTGAAAATAGCAAAAAACTGTCTTGCATTCGTTGCTCGAGGTCAATGGATTTTCCATTGGACCAACATCATTAAGAAGTAAGCAAGAAATTAGAACTACTGGATTTGACGCCAGGTTCCCCTTGTTGCAGACCGACAAGGTCACTGGACTAATATAAAGGTGCTCGTTTCCGGGAATCAGCCTTGGAAGTATTGTATCTGACTCGGTACCTTGGGACCACTTGATATAATTCATCCCCTTTAAACGATGACTTTGGGCTGCAGGAAGGCTATCGAATTGATTGATTTTCATCGATAAATGAATCGGACTATCAATCATCATTCAATCAATCAATTCATTATTTTAAGGTGAACATAGTTTGTGACGGGTAGACAAAAAGCAGAAAATGAAATAAATACGTATGTCACGGCAGAGAGAAATTTACGAAACTGCAAACAATAATGACTTGCTGCACAGAGGGTAGGAACACTTGTACTCATTCTTTTCCGTAATTGGCTTTGTTTTTTAAACATTTATCTCATTGACCAAATGAAAAATCGTTGAGTTTAGACAAACTGCGTAGGTACTACATTTAACTTTCAGTTACGATCAATCCGTGGATAGTAAATATGAATTCGTGAAAGCTAGATGATTCATAAACATAATGTATGGTGTTAAGAAAGAAATTATAAAAAACAAACAATTCAATCGTGGATAAATCACCTTAAGATTTGCAAAATTAAGAAGCCATAATATTGGACAAAGTAAGTGAATTGAGAGAAAGACATAACTCGTCTTGTCCAATTGAAAATCAAACACAGTTCGAATGACTGGTAGACCACGAGCAGAAAACAACTACTTTCCTGGCAAATTGACTATCCAGCACTGATGAGGGCCAATAATCCCTAAACCGGTCTGTAGGTGAATTTTTCACGTTTTAAGAAGAAATAAACATTTGCTATATGCATTCACAGTATGAATCGTTGCATGGACTACGAGCGGATATATTTAAATATTCTTTGTGGTTTTTGCCAGGAAAGTAGTTGTTTTCTGCTCGTGATCTACCTTCCCAATTTTTAATTCCTAATTAATAATTGTTAATTCTTAGTTGTTAGTTTAGTTGAATCTATAAACCCAGCATAAGAATCGACAATTTTCAGTTTTCTCGGGATATTACAGGAACTACTCAAGATATTCGATATAACCATAAAATTGCGTTTTTTTTCGTAACTTAGTTCGTATCTCTCTACATTTTCGATTTGATAATATGTACCATGAAATTTGCATTACCCTGTATGCTGTTAACCTAAAAAATGGCATTTCCCTATAATTTTCTTTTTTTATCACCATCTTGGTTACATAAACCACGGCCATTTTGAGAAACCCTGGGCGAATACTGCTAAACTACTCATAGTAGCATAATATGTTTCCTCTCTTCAATACATGCCAAAAGAAAGATATATATCAGTAAAAGAAGGTGAAATTCTGAACTTTGGCATGGATAATCTTTGAAAGTCGTAGTTTGTTTATGATTTCATTATCAAATTCGGATTCGTGAGGTAAAAATACATGGGTACAAACAAAAATGTTCAGTTAAAAATATATCGCATGATGAGTGCAAAATTACCAATAGTTGTCCAATTTAAGTGTAATTACCAGAGGGGGAGTTGCCCCCCCTGATGATTTCCAGAGGGGGCATGGGGGCCTCAGTGCCCCCGTGTAATCGGCGCCTATGCTCGCGGCTACACTTCATATAGTAAACGATTGTATAGTAGTGTCAGCCGTTTGCGTCAGACGCTGTGCGGCAGCCACCTCATAGAAAACTCATCTGAACTATTCCTTTTTCGAATCTTACTGGATGTGGAACTATACTTTTATAAATTTTGCTTCAATTCTTTCTCCAGTGAATTTCTATACTTTCGCTTGATTCAAAGTATCTATTGTATAACGAGGATTTTTCACTGGGTACATTATTCATCAGTGTTCAGAATCGTGTATGTAGTTTCTTAAGTTGTATAATAAACGAGTTCAAGTAATATTTTTTGCTTTTTTGACAGGTCTGACCATAATAATTTCCCAAATGAGGCCAATAATATGCATAGAATTTATCCTCTGTTCCGTTTCATCAATACTATGATGGCTAGATTTCGCTTGGTGATAAGTAGTTTCTTATTTTTTCTGAAAAGGGCCGCTTAAAATATGTCTGTATCACTTCTCAAAATATCTCGTAAAGACTAGAATCTTCGAAATACAGGTGATATTGTTTATCGGGTGAATCGAAATTTCTGATCAACTGCACAACATCGCGTCATCGAAATTATTCAGTGATATTCAGGCTGAAAATCTTCTTTTGTTTTCGAATAATAACGTTGAAATTTTAAGTTTGGCTTGACTATGTGAATCCAAAGTTATAACTATCTGATTTTGGCCTTGATTTGATGGGATTCAGATATAGGAATTTATATATGATTGGATTTTGATCAGAAAAAGATCAGAATCCGGTTGAATTCGTTCTGGCTTTGTTGGTTCGTCTTCAATTACAGTATCGAATACATCATTTGTTTGTAAGAGGAAAGAAAAGTTTTCGACATCCCGTAATTCCATTATCTGAATCATTGATGAGTTTCGTGTGTTTTTCAATACAAGATAAAGTGTCAACGTTAGTAATAACATTATTGCATAAAATCACTAGAGGTTTTACGTTTCATCGTCTGGTTGAAGGATGATCTGAAAATTTTGATCAAAAGTGTATATTTTATCATTCGTATAATCAGAGTGAATTTGGCGAGGAATTTGGTAATGCTGTTGATTTTGATAATTATAATTGGATGATTGGTGTTATATACCTGTTCATAATTAAATTGTTTTTGTGATTGTCTCAATGTTGAGGGATGCTGTCTGCAATTGCTCATTGGCTGAGGAAATAATGTACGTCTGGTCGATACACTCATTCGTGTAGAGTTTGGAAAATGTCTGTATTGGTTTGGTTCGAAACATTTATTGTTGATGTTGATGAGTTTGTTTGAATAGTTCAGAATTAATAATATAAACTTCTTGGGGTTCATTGTTCGTTCTTGTTTGAATCGGGATTGGTTGGGAAGGAAAGTTCTGATTTAGGAAATGATCATTTTTATTTGTGTTTCTATCGAATGGCATATGATTCTTAGCATGAAATCCATTTTGTTGAGCCCTCAAAACGGTCTTGACTGATATTGAGTTTTGAAGAGATTAGGTTTCGTTGAATTTCGAAAATATTGAACGTTTTCTTCCTGAATCATAAGTGAAGCTTCTCAACGAATTGGCACTACAATTGATGGTTCTCCTCATAACCTTTTTTTTGCGATTTTTAAATGTTTCATCCTCATGAATTACACATGACTACATGACTACATAGCAGTAAGAACTATAAAAAATGTATCATCCAGGAATTCTTGCAAACCACTTTTCGCCGAATTGAATATTCTTCCTCTGGCCTGTCTTTACATAATGGAGGTTGCTTGCTACATTCATAAGATGAAAAACACTCTTCCTAGGCATTCGGATATGCATGTTTACCAAACCAGAAACAATCAGCTGATCTATCGAAATCATAACAATCTTCAAATAACATCAAATGGACCACTCTCAACAGGTGTAAGAGTTTACAATCAACTACCCACTGGCATTAAGAATCAGCCTACACACTTCAAATTTCGAAAATCTATAAAAAGTTTTATGCAAGAAAATTTATTTTATGACATTGACGAATTTTTAATGTAACTTTTTAATCACATATTTTATTGCTGTTCTTTTATATTGTTGATGTTTAGTCGTTTTACGTATGTAGTCTTCATTATGTTATATTTATATGCATGTACTCAGACATTGTATCATGACATGTTCTATACCCCTAATGGGTCTTTCGAATGAATAATTTGATTTGATTTGATTTGATGAATTGAGAATATATTGGCATTTCTCATGAAACTGTTGTGGTTTTTATTCATTCTGCATGTGTTTCATACTCAGTTTCTAATCAGACATGTTTCGTCTCTTTGGTCAGCGAAATTCCTTGCAAGAGTATCTTCTTGATCCTTCCAAGAAGAAACATTCCGAATATTGATAATCAACTTAGCACTTTCCGTTAATTTGAAAATCGAAGAGTTCAGCATGAAAATTATTGTTTTTTTTTATATCACAAAAATGCGAAACTGTCACATACGGTAATATATATCTATTCATAATTATAATATATATCTATTCATAATTATTTTCCTATCCAATTACTATTGTGAGTCAGTTGAAGATTTTTCTTTTTCAACAATTGTTGAATTTTTCAGAGCTTGAGTCAAGTTATCGAAATTTGAAACCATTGAATTGTACCTACATAAAATAAATGACGACTATATGCATCATACATGAGGGTTACATCTGGATCGGCGATTTTGTCTTCACCAGGATCATTTTCCTCGCAGAAATTAATTAATTTGTTGTTTGTGGGCTTTGCTGATGTGGTCTTCTCTACGTATCTGCGATAAATTGGGCTGCCTGAAGTTCGAGAAACCATTCCATTTCCATTTTTTAGCACGAAATTGTTAATCGGTTGATCGTTGAAACGAAAGTTGTCAGTTCGATACGAAACAATTCCGGATATCCTAATCGACTGCGCCATATAACTTGGGATGCAATATAGTTCGGTTAAAATCAATTTAATTCACATTATTTCAACTATATCATGTGAAATCTAGATCTTGACTTTTGTATTGTATAATGGGAAGAAGAATGTAATCCTCGATAGAATCATAATACAAAAAAGTTTTTTTAATGAATCTGATACGAAGGTTTATGAAATCGTTGAAGACGACACCTTCTAATATCTTCGTGCTGGGTAAAGGTGAGTGGACACCAAGGTGGCACTGGCATCTAATAGTGATGATTTAACACGTGACATTCTTGTAGGCATGTAGTTTTGAATATCAATGAAACTGTTGTGCTAACGATGAGAATTCAGTTTTTCACAACTGAAATTGTCGAAAAAGTTTTCGATTATTACCTCAAATATGGGGATACACGGTGAGTAATATCGAATCGACACCACTTGAAATTATATAGGGATGATGAAGTAACATCTTTGACATGACTTCCCGAGAAATTTTTGATCGTAGGAAAAATAGTGAACAAAACTCGTTGGAAGGTGCATTTCCAGCTCTCGCTATATTTCCGCACTCTCCGCTAAAGGGCTCTTGCTTAACGACTACTCGTTGTCACTTTCCACACTTGATATGTAATATAAACTATTTCAGATACGTATCAATGATGTTGACCATGGGTTATTCATATCCGACGCTCGTATCTGGCATCTAGAAAACCGTTATAGACACGAATGATATTAATTCAATGCGAAGTTGTGTAATTCCATGCTCATTATTGGAAGAAAATCCACGTCAGCTCATCTCATTTTGAAATTAATAGTAAAAATCTGAATTTTTGGTTGTTAAGCTTATTATTTTTTAGCGTAATTATTGAACATATGATAAAACTGACAGCACTCATTTGTTGCCACTTTTTTATTGATTATATCGATTTTGTTTTGCAAATTAATTTCATTATTCAAAGGCATACACAGTTTGGGACTGTTAAACAATGAGCAGAAAATGAATTATATAAATGGAAAATACATTTCCATCACTGTCCAGGGTAATGTAGTTCACATATATTCCAGATAGAAATTCAGCTATTTTGTATTTATCTTTACTTGCACATTTGAAAAAATCATTCAGAATTAATGATGTTGATATAATATATCTCCAATGAATCGGGTAAAAATCGCATAGTTTGAATATGTTTACTCAATTTGCATTCCTTCTTCTTCTTTTTTTGTGTTTTGGTTTTCTGGCTCCTTGCGGTACCAATTTTACCAGATCAGGTAGATGTTGTAATGTTCAGGAATGGATTAGGATTCGATGTTAATAATCCGATTAGTCAGGTATATTTTGTTATCAACATTTAAGGAAGAATTTTCCCAAGTAACATCACAATTCTACTAAAACAAAAAACATATATAGAAAATAGGAATAGAATGGAAGAAATATTTAAGTAGATATAGGAAATGTTCTGATTTCTAATATTTGAAAATAATTCATATATTCACTCCACTTTTTTCAATGAATGACTTCAAGGTTTCAATTTTCTCAAAATTCAAATCTCTGTTAAGCATTTGATATGAAAAGGAGGGAGAAAGTCCAATATCAATAAGCTTGCGATATAATATATCAATATTATGTCTATTGTTTTCACACTCAAAAAAGAAATGATTAATATCTCCAACTTTACCACATTCACACAAATCAGTATCTCTCACTTTAATTCGGTGTAAATATTCTGGAAGGCAGCAGTGACCCAATCTCAATCTGATCAGGGATGTAAATGTTTTACGAGACATAGAAAGACCAGGGCTTATCTTGTATATTAGGTTGAATTGCACTATATTGCCTTCCTCTTAAGTTTGCGGACTGTGTCCAGAGAAATTGAAATTTATTCCTAATTAAGGACTTTGTATATAGGATTAAATCTAGAAATTGAATTTTATCATTTGTATATCTAATATGAGCGTTTTTTGCAATATTATCTGCCTTTTCGTTTCCATCAATGTTACTATGACCAGGGATCCAACATAACTTGATAATACAGTTATTGTTATTTTCTTGTTCATACCATATTTCTTTTATTTTCCAGTATAGATCATTTGTATTTATTTTTATTTGATTATTTTTGAGACCAGTTACTGCACTTTTCGAGTCTGTAAATATAATATAATTATTTGGTTCCTCATTGATCAGCAAGAATGCAAAATAAATTGCCGTAAGCTCTGCTGTCAGAATAGATGAATTTGGATGGATGACACCCCCTTTTTCTAATTTTCTATGTGGAATAAATATACCAAAGGAAACCCTATCTTTTGTTTTTGATCCGTCTGTGAAAATAAGTTTATGATTTGGCCATTTTTCATCGATTATTTCCCTAAATTCAGCGTTACTGTTTTGACATATTTTGTTAGTTTTGTTGATACCAATGTTTTCAATGATATACAATTTTTCATAAAATATTTCTGAGGGAACTTTAAAAATGAGATGTTCATTATTTGAATTAATTTGATTAAATGGGGGGGATCAAAGATTCCATAATAGTCTTGTATAATATACATTCCTTAAGGATGTTACTGTTAGAATTATTAACCAATCCTTCATAAATAAGCATTTTTCTCTTAATTGGATTTGATTTTATTATCGAGTGTTTCATTATAAATTTATGAGTGATGAAACTCTGATTAATATCTATAGGGTATTGATTCGACTCAACTAATATAGCATTTGTGGGGGATGATTTCATAATCTCTAGACATATTCTGAGGGATTTGAATTGAAGACTAGATATCTTTTTAATATTATACCTACTGGTATTTCCATATATCAGCAATCCATAATTTATTCTAGAGGACATCAATGAGTTATGAACATTCATCATTATTTTGGGATCTGCTCCCCAACTAACTTTAGCCAAATATTTCAGAATATTCAAAATTGGATTATTTCATTTACGTGCAATTTCCAAGTCATTTTTCTATCAAAAGTGAGTCCCAACAGTTTTTGCGCTTCAACCTGTTCAATAATGTTATTCGATATTTTAATGTTTATATTTTCTTGATGATGGGATTTTGAAAATGTCATACATTTCGATTTTTGAGGAGAAATAGAAAGGCCGTGTTCATCTAACCAAATTTCTAAGGATGCTATAGCCCTATTAATTTAATGTTTGGCAAATTGAATATTTTTGTGTGATTTATAAATTGTGATATCATCTGCATATTGAATATAGTTATAATGCGGGGATATAGCATCCCATATAGTTATGGTATATAAGTTAAAAAGCATGGGGCTGAGAACGGCCCCTTGTAATAATCCATTGTAACATTTTCTAGGACCCAAACAATTATGACCTTTTTCCCTAATGTATATATTCTTTTCTTTGTTCGACTCATAGATAATTTTTACTACATTTTTATTAATTCCTAACTTCAGAAGATTATCAATCAATATTTCAGGAATTACATTATCGTAAGCGGATTGAATGTCTAAAAATACGGCAACAGTTTTTTTCTTTTCTAATATTCCTGTTTTGAACGTCCATATATAGATTGAACAGAGCCTCCATAGTCCCCTTTCCTTTTCTAAAACCAAATTGATTTTCTGGAAAGATGTTATGATTTTCAAGCCACCATTCGAGTCGGTTTTTGATAAGGTGTTCAAAAGTTTTCTTAAGACAGGATGTTAGAGCGATAGGCCTATAATTATTTGGATCGTTAGGCTCTTTACCAGGTTTCAAGATAGGAATTAAAATAATATCGTTCCATTCTTTTGGTATATTCTCCATGTTTAACCAAATATCATTATAAAAATTCATCAGCCATTTGAAAGAAAATTTTTAATCATTTTGTAAGAGATTTCATCTTTTCCTGGCGAAGTATCCTTGAAATTTTCCATAATTAATCTCACCTCTCTTTCAGTGAAGACATAATTAATATCCCTATTAATTTCAATTGTCTCGATATTTGAAGGAGGACTCTTAACATAAGCTGGACAATATTTATCAAATAGGTTTTCAAAAAGTAATTTCTCATTTATATCTTGAACATTATTACTCTGAATACATTTGAAGGGCCTAGAAAATTTCTTGATGTTTTTCTATACCAAAGATATATAATTCTCTCTAGAAAGTGTTTCTCTGAATTGTTAGAATGATTTCTTATTTTTTCTTTCAAATAGTTTCCTAGATGCAGCTATATATTTTTTTAATTCAATGAAATTATCTTGATTGGAGTTATCTTTGTATATTTTGAATTTTTTTTTTCATTTTCTTATAGATTCTAAACACTCATCATCCCACCATGGAGGTTTCACACTATAATTGATATTTTTCTTTATAATAGGGGTGCTTTGTTCCAATCCTAGTTTCATTGCATTAATGAGATCTGTGTATGAATTGATATCTATTGAATCTACAACCTGATCATATTTCAACCAGTCTGTTTTTTTTATAATTATAGAAGAAATCATTATCTTTATTATTCAGAACTTGATTATTAAAATTAAGATACCTTAGTGATATTACTACATGTATAGGAAAATGATCTGATCCGTATATATCATCTGAAGTTTCACACAGTATTATATCATTATAAATATTAGGAGAAGAGATCACCAGATCAATCACACTTTTTGATTGGCAGGCAAGAACTGTAGGTTTCATATCATTATTTATTGTCATATAACCCTCATCGACTACTGAATTAAGTTCTATTCCTCCTCTGTTATTCATTGAATTTCCCCAATTCTTATGGTGGCAGTTAAAGGCACCACATATCAAAAATTTCTGGTTGTTAGAAAGATTTATCCAAAAATCTTCATTTACAGTAACAACTGGAGGAATGTATATGGAATAGAAGACCAAATCATTCACCCTTATTCCCACTACATTTACTCAATTTGGAATTCGAAAGTTGAGATTGATTGTGGAAGTATCAAAGCAATTTTTGACTAAAATCCCTGATCCCCCCTTTCCATCATCTCTATTATGTAAAAAAAATTTATAACCTTTAACGTAAATACTTGAATTTGGTTTTATCCAAGTTTCTGTTGAACAAATGATATCTGGATTATAATTATCTATTAGCTGCAATAAACTTGTTTTATTTGCGTGAAAGCTTTTCAAATTCCAATTTATCACTGCTAAGTGTCCCATTGGACGCCTCTTCTTCTGATTCTGACGAGTTCAAGTTACAGGAAGGTGGAATAAATTCCTTAATTAGTTCAAGAAAAATATCAGGATATTTAAAATATAGGTTCGATATATCATCTCTCATTTTCTGTTTGGTATATACCATTGGTGGAGGGGTTCCAAGTGAAAAGTTTTTCATTATTAAGGGAGAAGGGGATTCCCTGATTCTTCCTTCAGGGTTAATGAGACAAGATTTGTGCAAGTCATTAACTCCTCTCTTCACTGTCCTATTTTCTTGTACAGATTTAGAGGTATTGGCTTTTGAGTTGAAAGGAGTGTTATTTTTGATGATATTATTGTATCCCTGAAGGGTTTTTATTCTAGGTGTATTTTCATTTTGAATCTGAGATGTTGATTGAATATTAGTAGACAATTCTGGAAAACTATTTATATTGAAAATATGGGAAGGTTGTTCTTTCCTAATAGAATTGATTACAGGTGGAATAATTTTAGATGCCTCAAAGAATGATATGTTTCTTTCCCCTATTATCTTTTTGATTCGTTTTTGCCTATGGAATTCCGGACATTTTTTGTTTTTAAATGCTGTGTCGGGTTCATTTGTGAGGTGATCCCCATTGCAGAAAAGACAAGATAATGCTGTTTTCGAACAGTTTTCTCTGGAATGATTTTCTGAACAAATTGGACATCCCATTTTTCCTTTGCAGAGATTTTTGGTGTGTCCATATCGGAGACAATTATGACACTGAATGACTGGAGCATAATAGTTAAGTGTTTCGAAAACACAAGAGTACATGATTGTATACTTTATTTGGAATGAATTTCTCTCTGAATGTTATCAAAACTACCGGGATGTCTTTGTAATGTATTTCACCATTGACTACTACTTTTTTTTTAAGTCTTCTCACATGTACAATTTTCCTATTATCTCTTGTTTTCATATTGTCTTTTATTTCTTCTTCTGAAATATTACTATCTATGTCTTTAATAATAGCCTTAGAAGTAATCAAGTTATTGGGAATGCTTGCTCTAAAGTTATTTTTCATAAGAAATTATTTGTCTTCTAACAGTTTATTAGCTTCTTCAATTTTTTTGAATGATATCAGCAGTCTATTTTTTCCTCTCCTATCTATAGAGTTAGGATTATATTGAGAACATTGATGGAATAACTTTCCAACTGCTAAATTGGACAGATATCCAATATTTTTGTCCAAGGATTCAATATAGATATTGAATGGTCCTTGATCACTTTTTTCATATCTATTTTCAGGGTCAAAGTCCTTACTTTGGTTTAAATTTTCATTATTATCAATTACCTCATTCAAGTCCATCAATTCAGTATGAGAATCTTTACTGCTACTACCATCTTTAGAAAGTTTAGCTTTTTTACTTTCATTGTGTTCCAAATATGATTGCTTTTTGTTGGGTTTTTTGCCTGAAATTGAGGTTGGGTCAGCTTTTTTAATCACAAGATCAGACAGAACATTGACTTTAGGAGATATTTTAATTTTCATATCATTTTCATCATTTTAAAAGAATCCCTCACGGATTGATTCACTAACTTCTGTTGCAAATTCTTCATTGACTTGGATAACAGATATTAGATCTTCACATTTCTGAGTGTTATATTCACAATTTATTATATATATAATATATATATTATATAACCTTTCTAATTATTTCTATTGTTTTCTCACTTTTCTACTAACATCGTTCAAATTGTCGTTCAAGTATTGTATTGTATATTATGATGTGTCATCGTTTACACTGTTAATTTTCTTTATTTCTTTGGCATGTTTATATAATGAGTAATATGTGGTTTATTGATTGGATTCTGGGAGGCCAATGATACTGCTATTTAGTTTAATTATTTTCACAGGTTAGGTGGTAGAGCAGGGCTCCTCCTAGGGGGAATACCTGAACCTCGCCTGGGACATTTATTTGAATATTAAACTGTTTCTCGTAAATTCGCTGTCCAATAAAGACATTATTATTATTATTTGAAAATTTGAATTTAATCAATTCCAGTCACGACTCTGCGGTCTCCGACACCACACAGAGTCGAGCTGGAGAAAAACCAGTGACCACTCCCCACGCCGTGAGGTAAGTGATCACTGGGACCGAGAATCGTGTGCCCTGAGTAAACGCAATGATCCCAGGATGACGGCCTTCTGCATGGCTCCAGCTAAAACGCTTGCCTTTTGTCGGCAAGCTGGAATTTTCTGGAGTTCTGAGAGCAGCGTATGTCGTGTACCACCAAGAGAGCCTATAATCAGGATGACTAGTTCGACAGAATGGTCTGGATAAAGTCTGCGGAGTTCGTAGAGAAGATCTCTATATTTCGTCCGTTTTTCCTCCTCCTTCAAAACGATGTTCGGTTCGGCTGGTGCCGAGAATTCGATCACGAACATCGTTTTGGTTTGATGGTCGAGGAGGACTACATCAGGCTTATTAGCTTGTATCTGCCTGAGGGTGGGGAATGAGAAGTTCCAATAAATTCGGCACCTCTCATTCTCCACAACGGACTCAATATCCCCCGGAGCATAAGGCAGCACTGGAGTTTCATCAATACCGTACGTGTGTCTAAGATGGTAATAGAGCACACGTAATGCCGCATTATGTCTATGGATATAGGCCGAAACTGCATACACCGTGCATGCTGAAAGCAGGTGCATCAGCGTTTCCGGCGCCCTACGGCAGGCCCTGCATCTTACATCAGGGACCTCTATACCCATGACTCGGCTTCGGTAATGTAGGGTATTGAAAACTCCATCCTGGCATGCCATGATGAACCCCTCTGTTTCCGATTTAAGCCCGCCTGACCTTAGGAATGCGAAGGTCAGCTCTTTGGATAAACCCCTGTCTTCAATGTTGTTGAAGAAGACAGAATGTAGAGGTTTATCCATGTGAAGCTGCAGAGTTTTTTCAACTTCTGCAGCTTTGATGCGGGCTTTCCTCCGAGCGTGGTCGAGCTCAGTGACTGAGTCACGGGCTTCACGCTCGGAATCGAAAATCAGAGAGAGCTCATCGGCTGCTCGATGTGCTGCCTTGAATAGGAATGCTCCTACTCCTGCATTCTCATGGCTTTTGACCATTTGCAGGAGGGGGTCCGAACTCCTGATGACCTTGCAGGCATTATCCAGAACCATTCTGTTATGGAGATACTCCAAACTTAAGAGTCCACGGCCTCCCTGATCTCTTGGGAGATATAACCGTGGAACGGACGAAGATGGATGAAGGCTCCTATTAAGGTGCATCATCTTGCGTGTACTAACGTCAAGTTGGCGCAGCTCAGCTAGTGTCCACTTGAATACTCCAAAGGAGTATAGTAGGATCGGAACAGCAAGCATGTTAGTAGCAGCGACTTTATTCTTTCCAGACAGTTCTGAAGACCAGATCTGTCGAAGTCGCTGCCGATATTATTATTATTATTATTATTATTATTATTATTATTATTATTATTATTATTATTATTATTATTATTATTATTATTATTATTATTATTATTATTATTATTATTATTATTATTATTATTATTATTATTATTATTATTATTATTATTATTATTATTATTATTATTATTATTATTATTATTATTATTATTATTATTATTATTATTATTATTATTATTATTATTATTATTATTATTATTATTATTATTATTATTATTATTATTATTATTATTATTATTATTATTATTATTATTATTATTATTATTATTATTATTATTATTATTATTATTATTATTATTATTATTATTATTATTATTATTATTATTATTATTATTATTATTATTATTATTATTATTATTATTATTATTATTATTATTATTATTATTATTATTATTATTATTATTATTATTATTATTATTATTATTATTATTATTATTATTATTATTATTATTATTATTATTATTATTATTATTATTATTATTATTATTATTATTATTATTATTATTATTATTATTATTATTATTATTATTATTATTATTATTATTATTATTATTATTATTATTATTATTATTATTATTATTATTATTATTATTATTATTATTATTATTATTATTTGAATGATTAAATTCAATCTATTCCAGTCACGACTCTGCGGCCTCCGAAACCACGCAGAGTCGAGCTGGAGGAAAACCAGTGACCACTCTCCACGCCGTGGGGTAAGTGATCACTGGGACCGGATATCGTGTGCCCTTAGTAGACGCAATGATCCAAGTATGACGGCCTTCTGCATTGCCCTAGCCAAAACGTGTGCTTTCTGACGGCAAACTGGCATTTTTTGCAATTCTGAGAGCAGCGTTTTTCTCGTACCACCGAGGGAGCCTATAATCAATATGACTAGTTTGACAGAATGGTCTGGATAAAGTCTGCGGAGTTCGAAGAGAAGATCTCTATATTTTGTCCGTTTTTCCTGCTCCTTCAAAACGATGTTCGGTTCGGCTGGTGCCGAGAATTCGATCACGAACATCGCTTTGGTTTGATGGTCGAGAAGGACTACATCAGGCTTATTGGCTTGTATCTGCCTGACGGTGGGGAATGAGAAGTTCCAATAAATTCGACACCTCTCATTCTCCACAACGGACTCAATATCCCCCGGAGCATAAGGCAGCACTGGAGCTTCATCAATACCGTACGAGTGCCTCAGATGGTAATAGAGCACTAGTAATGCCGCATTATGTCTATGGATATAGGCCGAAACTGCATACACCGTGCATGCTGAAAGCAGGTGCATCAGCGTTTCCGGCGCCCTACGGCAGGCCCTGCATCTTACATCAGGGACCTCTATACCCATGACTCGGCTTCGGTAATGTAAGGTATTGAAAACTCCGTCCTGGCATGCCATGATGAACCCTTCTGTTTCCGATTTAAGCCCGCCTGACCTTAGGAATGCAAAGGTCAGCTCTTTGGATAAACCCCTGTCTTCAATGTTGTTGAAGAAGACAGAATGTAGAGGTTTATCCATGTGAAGTTGCAGAGTTTTGTCAACTTCTGCAGCTTTTATGCGGGCTTTTCTCCGAGCGTGGTCGAGCTCAGTCACTGAGTCGCGGGATCCACGCTCGGACTCGAAAATCAGAGAGAGTTCATCGGCTGCTCGATGTGCTGCCTTGAAGAGGAATGCTCCTACTCCTGCATTCTCATGGCTCTTGACCATCTGCAGGAGGGGATCCGAACTCCTGATGACTTTGCAGGCGTTATCCAGAACCATTCTGTTATGGAGATACTCCAAACTTAAGAGTCCACGGCCTCCCTGATCTCTTGGGAGATATAGCCGTGGAACGGACGAAGTTGGATGAAGGCTCCTATTAAGGTGCATCATCTTGCGAGTACTTACGTCAAGTTGGCGCAGCTCAGCTAGTGTCCACTTAAATATTCCAAAGGAGTATAGTAGGATCGGAACAGCAAGCATGTTAGTAGCAGCGACTTTATTCTTTCCTGACAGTTCTGAAGACCAGATCTGTCGAAGTCGCTGCCGATACTTGCTGCGGAGAGCGTCTTTCACCAGTCGTGTTTCCTGGATGTGGCTTTCCTCCACACCCAGGTAGGTGTACGTCTCTCCGGCATCCAGGTGGTGTAGGATGCTTCCGTCCACTAGCTGCGCGTCCTTGTCATAGTCCTCGCATCGTCCTCTCTTAAGATGAACCAGTGCACATTTGTCCATCCCGAATTCCATCCCGATCGCCTGTGTATACTCCTGTACCACCCTGAGGGATTGGTCTAAGTCCCTCTCACCGGAATCATAGAGTTTAAGGTCATCCACATAGAATAAGTGAGTGACCTTATGCCTCCGTTGACTGGGTGGTCCGCAGTAGTAGCCCTTGGTTTTCCTGAGCTCAACGGATAAAGGCAACAGTGAGATACAAAATAAGAGAGGGCTGAGGGAGTCTCCCTGGAAAACCCCCCTCTTGATGATAACCGGCTCTGTCTGGACTTTCGCATTACCCGATGTTATAGTAAAGCGAGTCTTCCAGAGCGGCATCAGTTGTTCTACGCATCTCACTATCGGATCGGGTACCGAAAGGCACTTGAGCAGGTACACGAGTAACTCGTGGGACGTTGTATCAAATGCCTTTCGATAATCGATCCAGGCCATAGAGAGATTCCGCTTGTACTGCACGGAGTCTTGCGTGATAGATCTGTCTATCAGAAGGTTCTCCTTGCAGCCAGCGACACCTCTCTTTGACCCTCGTTGCTCATATATCCGTTGGTAAACCGGGTCCACTACTAGGAGTATGCGCATGTACAAGATGCGGGTAAACAGCTTGTAGCATGCGTTCAAACAGGTTATCGGTCTGTAATTTTTCGGGTTGGACAAATCTCCTTTCTTGGGGAGAAGCACGGTTCGCCCCTCGACAAACCACTCCGGAATTTGCTGCTCTCCATTTAGCCAATGATTGAATATTATTATTATTATTATTATTATTATTATTATTATTATTATTATTATTATTATTATTATTATTATTATTATTATTATTATTATTATTATTATTATTATTATTATTATTATTATTATTATTATTATTATTATTATTATTATTATTATTATTATTATTATTATTATTATTATTATTATTATTATTATTATTATTATTATTATTATTATTATTATTATTATTATTATTATTATTATTATTATTATTATTATTATTATTATTATTATTATTATTATTATTATTATTATTATTATTATTATTATTATTATTATTATTATTATTATTATTATTATTATTATTATTATTATTATTATTATTATTATTATTATTATTATTATTATTATTATTATTATTATTATTATTATTATTATTATTATTATTATTATTATTATTATTATTATTATTATTATTATTATTATTATTATTATTATTATTATTATTATTATTATTATTATTATTATTATTATTATTATTATTATTATTATTATTATTATTATTATTATTATTATTATTATTATTATTATTATTATTATTATTATTATTATTATTATTATTATTATTATTATTATTATTATTATTATTATTATTATTATTATTATTATTATTATTATTATTATTATTATTATTATTATTATTATTATTATTATTATTATTATTATTATTATTATTATTATTATTATTATTATTATTATTATTATTATTATTATTATTATTATTATTATTATTATTATTATTATTATTATTATTATTATTATTATTATTATTATTATTATTATTATTATTATTATTATTATTATTATTATTATTATTATTATTATTATTATTATTATTATTATTATTATTATTATTATTATTATTATTATTATTATTATTATTATTATTATTATTATTATTATTATTATTATTATTATTATTATTATTATTATTATTATTATTATTATTATTATTATTATTATTATTAATTATTAGCGAACATAAATAAAGTATTGACCGCCTCCTTAGTGGATGGAGATCTATCAATTAACTTTTTAAATAATATATCATTATCCTGTAGATTCACATTCCCCCCTGGATCACCAGGGGAGTCATTCCCCATTTTGTACCAAAGCCTTACACTATATTAATCGAGAAGTAATATTTAAAAAAAAACCAAGAAACAAGAAGGTTTCCCTATGTAAGTAATGAATATCCCTTATATTACCAGAACTACTACTACATAAACTTACTATTGTGTTAATCTACTATGCTAATCCCTTCAGGAATTATATGGAGTCACAGGAAATATCTGTTTCACTAACGTTTTCGCTACAACGTTCACCGCAAGAATCCAAGTATCAATTTGCATTTAAATAGGAGCAGTTTATTTTTTGTGCCATTTTATTATTAACGAATGAGGTGAGTTTATTTGGCAATATTTCAAGATCTTTCGAAATTACAAATTATGTTAATACAAAATATTGTAGGTGTGATATTTCACAGTAATTAAATGAATACAAGGTGTTGTTCATTTTCGGAATTCTTACTAGATTTATCTCATTATTTCTGAAAATGAAAAATTACATAATCTAGACAAAATGTGATACTTAATTCAACTTTCAGTAACCTACCTAATCAAATTTTTTCTCTGTATTTTATTGCATTTTTAGATTCTCCCTGGAAAACTGATTTCATCGATCTATCACAGATTAAGAATGTCGAAACAGCTCAGATTTACTTATCCTAACTTTTCATTGAATATCAAATGAGTGAAAGATCGATGAAATCGGTTTTCCAGGGAGAATCTGAAAATGCAATAAAATGCATTCGAAAAATAAGTATTTTTGCTATTAGAAAAAAATGCAACACTCTGAGCATCTTTAATTATTTTCAGAACGCGTATTTCTGATACCGTATAACTTTTACAAATAACTTTTTTTTCAAACACAGGGTAACCCATAATTAGGCTGCGAAACTTTACTAGCGACTCAAACTATCAAAAATGAGTAAAAAGTTCCAATGAAGAAGAACTCCTGATAGGGATGGTATTTCCTGAATATTTCAGAAACGCTATGTGATAAAATGATGCAATTTGATACGAGAACAAAACTTTCCATGTCCAATAAATTGAGAAAAGAAGAGTTTCGAAATTTCGGTCGGGAGTGTATAATACAGGACTCAAGTTGATGTTGTTTCAACTTTTTTTTCTATGCGAATTAAACGACGATTTGGTTCAGAATTATGATCATTCAAATAGCATCACAACAAATATTTATGTTTCGTATCGATCAGATTTAGCACATCGCAACTTCGAATCATATGGAAAAAACTCTTCGCAGGCCATACTATATATATAATATATTTGTTATTGACAACAGCGTTTCGTGAAACCATCCTCAGGAGCCTTTGTCAGGTAGCTGGCAGCTCCCATTTTTTGACTCATGGAATTCATTCGAACTTTCTGCTCTATTTTTGGTCGTGAAAGCCGCTGGTGAAGTTTGGCAGGCTTATCATGGGACACACTGTTTATCAGTATAATCGATATATGGAGCAAAAACGCTCTGTCGGGTATGTCAAGGTAAAGCATACTGAAACAAATTGCTACAAAGCAAAAAATGTGTTTCTCAAGAAAACTTTGGTGGAAGTTTTCGATGGTATAGCTATAAAAACTCACTTTTCAGAAATCCAACCTCTTCGCGACTTTTTCACAATTATAATGGTGTAATGGAAAAAGCTTTTTTTATCCAATTCAGTGATGATATAGAAAAATTCAACCTGATTAACTTGAATCAATTCGAATTAAGGAAAGGAAAAAACACTATATAATCAACTTGCTGATAACATCCTGAAAGCTTATTAAAATAAAAAAACTGTCTAACCATATTCACTAACCTGTCAAAAGCATTTGATTGTGTCTATCATGATATATTTTAGATATTGAGGAGAATATCTAGAAATATAATTGATTCTTTTTTTTCACAAATCGAATAAAAAGGGTTTACAACAATAATAATGTTTTAACCACCAACTTAGTTGCAAAGCCACCCTCGAAGTCCCATTGAGACTTGTATGAGTAAGGAAGACTGGGACCTTAGCTATTTAAGTGTCATCCGAAGCACTACTCGGTTGGTTATCGTTGAGAGTCCGAAGGATTGATATCTAGGTACCAAGAATGTTCGGTTGGTCATCTATCTCCTCTTGCTAAACGATACTATAGAAATAAATAAATATTTCCAATAGCCGCTGCGGTATTTGAACGCGGGCCCTCTAGACTATTAGCCAGCGATTCAACGCACTCCACCACCAGCCCAGTTTTCCAATTCTGATCAAAAGAGGCATATCACAGGGATCTATACTGGGACCTTTTTTTAATTTTATGCTAACGACCTACCCTCACATATGTTACTGAAACATGAGCTATTGACAATAATGTATGCTGCTCCTCAATCCTTCTCAATCCACTTAAATCCTACTGATAGAGATAATGACGATATTTCAGCTGACCTTACTGCCAATGCGAAACAATAGTTTGACAACAATTAATTATCCTTGAATGAAACAAAAACAGAAAAATTACTCTCCTCAAATATTCACAATGTCCAATCCACTTGCACCCATTCATTCAAATTTCTAGGAGTAAATCTTGATCAGTCCCTCACCTGGGCTCAACATATCGACAATATCAGCAGTAAACTAGCAACTTCTGTCTATGCCGTCAGGCGAATAACTTCAATAGTTAGCCAGGAAGTGGCCATAACAGCTTATTACTAAATGTTTCATTCAGTGATGAGCTATGGGTTACTTTGCTGGGGTCATTCAAGCTTCACACATTTAAGAGTTTTTACACTACAAAAAGCAGCAGTACAGAGCATTGCTGAAGCCAATTATACTGATCATTGTAAACCACTCTTTCAAAATCTGAGAATAATTATTTCAGTCACGAATTGTCTGAGAAAATCTCATGAATGTAAAGAAAAACATACATACATACATACATACATACATACACTACACATTCAGACATACACGAGTATAATACCAGATATGGACATCATATCGTATCACATAAAAAAAGATCAGAAAAGAGAAAATCTATAGGAATCTCTCTTTTCAATTATCTTTCTATGGACATTAGAAATCTTCCACTGAATCGTTTTTAAAAAACGCTCGAAAGGATTCTCATCCAAATGAGGCTGTACAAAAAAATAGATAGATTTCAGTGAAATGACACTTGTAGACAACTAGTGCTATTTTGATAATTGATTGTTTTGATTACTTGTATTAAATTGTAGTTACTCTAGTTGTAGGACGTGTCCATAACTTGTAAACCTAATGGATGTAATATTTTCTATTTCTATACGAAGCATTGTCTCTTTTATCCACATATATCCAAATTACAAGCTTCCAAAAAAATATCAACGATACTAATTTCCACTGGACAGGTATGGTATATATAACGCCTATTGCTTCTGGTAAATTGAAATTGGTTAGAATATTCGTCAAGTGTGAATATTTATGTTCCAATTTTTTTTGTAATACCAATAATTTATCCACTTTGGAATTCGATCACCGCCGTGAGCCGCGACTGGTGTCGGCTCGTGGACAAATGTCAATAGAAAAAGATAACAGGGAAGTTTGTATGTTGTTATCTTGTTTGTCGGTATATTAAACAGATTAAACGTACGCCGCCGCACCGACTGTATTCAGCCGGTAACAGCCGCCGTATGCCGCGTGTAGTGTTCGTTTGCAGAATAATACGTGAAATGTCAATCAACCACTCCCAAAAGTGTCCAAAAGATTCTGTATGGGAATTATGGGATTCAAGTCCAGGCTTCGAGCTGGCCATGCCATAGTAGCGATTTTCTCGTTCTAGATAATTTTTTACAACTAGAGCAATTTTATCGTTTGAAATGATAATCGAAACCAATAAAATCATGGTTTCATGTAAATGTCGTTTCTCGTGTAATAAGAGTTTGAAGAAAAAGATGAGTCGGGAATGCGAATTAATTTCTTACTTGATATTGCAATTGTCTAACTCTACAGGAAATTACTAATTTTATGAAAATAACATCTCTACACCCCGTATTTGCAAGGAAGATATTTTTCAAATACAGCTAGTATACTAACGTTTTGAAGAGGAAAAGCAGTTATTTTAGAGAAAATCGTCCAAATCGAAGTGGTTGCGGCGAAAAATGGATTCAAACTTTTCGGTAATTCTTGATGCTGCGTTAATTTCTTGGAAAGTGTGAATTGCTTACTTATTGTCATTGCTCAATGCGGAATTTCGTGATAACAGAGGATATACATTTTTCATTGCGACTTGCGCGTTGATAAGCTGGCTGATATATAAAGTTGAAATCTAAGACGCATGTCAAATTTTACTTCCAGGTATTTCACCAGGGATGATGCCCGTACCTCTGCATCTTTGATCTTCAAAGAACGACGTCAATTCCGGGAAATGTTTGAGATTTTTTCTGTTGCGCATAACCTTCAAACAAAGAAAAATCCCAATGCCTATTTTCTTTCCCAATATCTTTTCACTGGTTAACACGATGTTACACGAAAGATATAGAATTTTATCTGTTGCAGCCAAGAGATAAAGATAATCAAGGAATTAGTTGACAACAATATGGGTGCATTTATAAGTTTACTATTCTTACTGATTCCGGTTTCAATATTTAATCAAACTTAGACTTATTTTTCCTTTTCCCTATTTTTCATCCGACGGATTGGAATAAAAGTTCTGTAACATCCATACTCACCGGCATCTATCGTTCACATTTTTTAATCAATTCACAAAAGAGGCTAAGCTGTGTCAGGTGGTTTGCAACTGATGACGTCGATGCCAATAGCAACAAATTTTGGAATTCACATCAGCACCCATGATAATTAATATATTTCCATTTAAACTTTCTGAGGTTGAAATGAAATGTATCTAAAAGTATATTTTTAATATTTTTATCATTTAATTTGTATCCGATCGTAAAAACAATAATGTTTCCAATTTGTAAGGACAATAACGATTTCATTACCTTCATTCAGTACCATATGGAAGAATCCACTTCGGATTTTATTCAGGAGTTTGGAGTGAATTCGATATTTTTTTTTAGAATCATGTCTTGCGGAAACTGTAATTCATCCTACTATGGTCCTCCGTTACCAGCTGCTTGTCCTGGTGCCAGTTATTTTATGTTTATGTCCATGGTAGACGTCGTTATCAGGAACATGTGCGATGTAGCCGAAACATGCGAGAGAGTCACTCCCAAAATCAAACCAGAGGATGAGTATGATTTTATTGTGATAGGAACTGGACCAGGAGGATCTGCGAGTGCTGCTAGGTTGGCAGAATTGAGGAAATGGAAGGTGAGCTGAATAACTTATTTTGAGGTCCTTTCTTTGGCAATTTCATCGGTGTTAGTTTATAATTATCATGAAAACTTCAAATTCGCGAATCATAATTGTAATAATGAGGAAACTTAGAAAGATGAGGAAATAATCAAATGAGCATTTTGCTAGTGTTGAATAGATTCCTGGGAGAATTTGAATCGAAAGATCTTGAGGGCCAGATATTATATCATTTTATAATATTAAGCTCAATTCACACCTGTCCGTGTTAAAATTAAATCGAGAAATTGTCACATCTAGGAAGAAAATGAATCCTTTCACTATTGGACAGTCTCATCACAGCATGAGTTTTCGGTGTAAATATTCGGTTCATAACGTTCGATAATACATTAATTGGGACTATCATACCTTCTCGCCTTACTGGCGATACTTTAACTGCTCAGAAAAATAATGCCAGTCTTACTGGATGACGAAAATAACGATGTTGTAGGTAATTGGCCCTCGAGATAACTCGATTCAAATTCTGTGAATGATAACTTTTGAAAATATCTTGAATCTACCAATATGAATACCAGGGAGAAGCTTATTCAGATTATGGAAGGAGAAAATGTATCAATAAACATGAATTTCAATTCGAGCCATTATTCTAATAGTAAGAACATTACCACAACATAATTCAGATATTTCTTGCATGTTCTATGTATATATTCGAAATGGACGATTTTGAATTTTCTAAGAATATCTCTCGAATATACAAATAGTGTAAACATTTATTCTATGAATGTGTATATAATATTCTCTAAGAATATGTAAACATTCCCAGAATGTTGTGAGAACATTTGAAAACTAAGACAGTGACATCACGCAGACTCAGTCACCCATCAATCCCTAACCGTGCTTATCGTTACCATAAACACAAAAAAGCTGCGCGATTTTATTTATAAAAAAAAAAAATTCATGATGCATGGCTCGCGGAATTATGAAGACATATCGAATTTCTGCTGGTACTTTCTCTCACTTCCTAGTACTTCCTACGTACCTACTTCCTAGGCACCATCTATCCTAGGAAATGTCAAAATGAAGAGCCCATTAGCTACATTGCAACTATGGTCTTCCAGATTCATCAGCCAACGTTTCGTCTTTTGGTTACCATCATAATTAGGTGCCATATTGGATTTTCACGATCGAAGGTAGCAAATTTTACTCCAATTGCATGGATGTTAAAAATATTATAATTTTTACTTCAGAACCTAGGAAAGGTATTTCGAAGAACTAGTATTTTCAAGTTTGCTCTGACTCCGTCAGATAACCTTGTCGATATAATTGATTTGTTGCAACGCAATCATCTGTGAGGTCTCCTGTCACACTTTCAAAGTGATAGTGAACGTGAAATGGCTCAAACCAAAAAAAAATATTCAATTCAATATATTGTCATTCAGAGAGCGTGTGATGATGGCTATCACTTATGATAATAATTCATGAGCAATAGCCACGCAAGTAGTATACTAAACTTCATCTATGACTTTGTGCTGACCAGTCAATTGAACTATGACGACGTATTTCTTATTCATCGTCAGAAAATTGATAATTCATTTATAAGTTTTACCTAGTTGAAAATGATTAGTAGGTACTATGAGGAATATCGAGATAGTATATTCCTCAACTAGCGTATAGAATGGCTATTATTCTCGAAGACGAAAATTTCGAAACGAGCCATAGGCGAGAGAGAATGATAGCCATCAAACGCGAGTAGTAGTCTATACTTTCTCCACGACTATACATAATACATTTTGAAAGATTCCAAATCGCTATTATCACTTTTGCTCATATAGTTTACAAAGCGACTAAATTTATTGAAATTTGAACGTCACATTCGTAAATGCGGGGTCAAGGAACATCAGCCAACTTCATAATGTTAGCTCGATAGTAATTGGTCTCAGCCCGTGAGAGAATGAAAATGGTTAGTTTGCTTTTAGTCGGCAGCCGTGAGAGAATGAAAATTATAAGTTTGCTATCGGTCTGCAGCCGTGATAGAAAGTGTTGAAATATCATGGTACAAAAAATTCCTGTATTCTTTTCTCATGCTCTATCTGCAATGGGTACCTACTTAATTGTCTAACCTTTTTTATATAATCACCAGCGATGGGAAACGACATCTTTTTCAGTTTTATCTACCGTCAACTACTGCCAAAAATATACAAAGTAACATCAAAATAAATCATGAGATATCCAGGAACACTTCCTCCTAGTGATAAACTCATATTTCTCACTCCTGGATACAATTTCGCCACTGATCGTCTGAATGGTTTCAACATCAGCGACTCTAATTCAGTCATCAGTGCCTGGATATACTGCCGGGACAAGTCGTGTAAGTCAAAACTTCCGGCATAATTCTGAATCTAGGACTTTAACCACATCACCTATTTCAATTCTTCACGTGAACCATTTCGTTCTCTTGCTCAGGACAGGTAAGTATTCATGAATCTATCGGCGCCAAAAATGGACCGCTAATAATTGAGAAATTCGCCAATGTTTTCGTGACACCAAATAGTGCTCGTCGAATTTTCCAGGAATCTGTGTTCCACTTAAGGTGCCCATTAAGAAATGGTTAGGTGTCAATGCTTCATCATCAGCATGATCCAGTGAAATATAAAATTTGTAAAGTTCCTTCACGTGGAGCTTCTTTTTTCAGTATCACATTCAATTTCGTTTTAAATAACTATACGTTCCCAGCTCCCTCCCATGTGAAGGACTGATGTTGAAATGAGATGTATGTCAATATCACTTATCGTTAGTGGCCACGTTTATACCATCTCTTGGTAGGCATACCGATGACTTCATAACAACCAGATACCCTTGGTCATGTTGGTATAAATGGAACAGTTGGTCAGGAAAATTGTTGCGTACCAGACTAAACTAGTTATGTGATCAAGATGGTGTAAACACCTTTTGGTGATATGAACTAACAGTGCCATTTTATGAATTCTAATAACAATATCTTCAAAAATATATGTATAATATATATATTTCAGATTGACATTTGAAAATGGACGTTTTTTCGCCAGTCAGTAGAGTGGGAAACCGACGGACCCCAAATAGTACTGTGGTGCTGAATAACCATAAGATTACCAAACATACCAAATCAGAACCAAAAGCTGTTTACTGATGGAATGGGGTGGAAATAGGCAGCAACTTATTTCTTTGTTATGAATTTGGTATGATCAATTTGGCCAGGGTACCAAATTTGCGCGCGGTATAAACGTGGCCAGTGTCGATATGATCTGGTTCTGTTTCAAAGCAGTTATTTCTGCGCAACTCTATGATTGGTTTCATCATCGGAATATATTTTGCTTGTACATCCTCTGTGATCAACTAAGCCATATAATCGCCATATTAGCAGAATATGTGCTTAGTTAATGTGCTTTTCCTAGATGCACAGCACGAAAAGACATAAAGGTGATAGAATCCACCCAAAAAGTCGCTCCGTTCTCATAAAAAATGTTTTCGAAGTATAACCAGTTCCGACCTTCACAATACAGTTAGGTATATATTTTCCTGAAAGAATACCATTGGACGACATTAGTGAGTGGGGACAAACTTTTTTATTTCGAAAAAACTGAAAAAACTATGATTTCTCTAAAACACGTTACTTGATGAATATCACCACATAACTAGAAGAGGTATGGACATATTTTTTTTACAATAGAAATAGAATTCTTTTCTGCTGTTACACTTCGTTTCAGTAGAGTGAAAATACTGCCCTAGAAGCTGATTCCACATACCATCTTCAAGGTATTAGCTTAGGTAGATTTTAGCCTAGTACATCAGTATTCAATTACCTTCTTCTGAAAATCAAAAACTTTCAATGTTTTCCTTTGCAAAGTTGTGGTACCTACAATAGTGATCTGTTGTCGTTTTAGATTTGTTGGTTATTATTTACATATTACATTCCAATAATATTGAGAGGAAATGTCAGTGTCACGGCCGATTTGACTATTCACAACGAGCCCAGACTTCCATATCTCCGATCTTCTGATTGGTCTGAGTTGCGACCAGAGTTCTGTGACTTAGCTCAGAATACATAATCTTCTTCTTCTTGGTTTCAGAATAGAATCAGTAATTCACCACGGTTTTCTTCTATTATTATGATTGTCATATTTCCTGACAGGTAGAGAATATTAGTGGATTCTGTCACTCGATTTGAAGGAAGAAGACTTCCGAAGATGCACGATCTTCCAATATGGGTAGTGCGCATGTGCACAATATGAAATTCAAAGTTTTGAATAAAATAAATATACCAACGGCCAGAAATATGTTTGTTCAGAAAAACACAGGAATCAGTTATTACTTTAATTATCGACCTGAGAATTGTCCTACAACAGAAATTTAATTGAGGATCCTTTCTAGTGAGTGAATTCCAGACCCGTTCGGTTGACTGTGTTGATGTTTATGATAGGGGGGGAAATAGATAAAAAAGGGGGTCTTCCGGGGATAAGATTGCCTGATCAGATCTTGAAGACTCCATGTTGAGATTGGCAAAAACTACTTGGTGTTGATTTGAAAGCCGGAGATTCGATTTCATAATTTGTATATATTTTTCTGAGTAGATTTTTTTTTCCAAATAGTGTTGGGATTTGAAGAAATCGGATTTCAGTTGATGATACCAAATTTTTATACTGGTTTCATACCTCAATTGAAGGAGTTTTAGGCTGAGAAACACGTGTGGGCCAATCGCCATCATCATTTAAGAACCCGCACTCCATCAAAGGGTTCTCAGTTTCCTATTTAATCCACTGACGTGTGTAAGTCGATACTTCTTCATTTGGGGCAAAATATTGAAGAATAGGAGACTGTGTCCTTGGCACTCAGATTGTCCTCCAGATCTTGGCTGACTGCAGAGATATCGGGTCCAGAAGTACTTCTGCTCCTGTTGACAACTTGTGGCTAGGGCATTACACTCGAGCTGTGGAGGCAGTCGTCGCTGCTCCTGTATACCACTGTGCACCCACCCATAGTGTTGTCAGAACTTTAGAGCTTGGTGAGTCCGTTCCATGCCCTGTGACTATTTAAAACTACCACCAACTACCGTCTATATCATTAGATTATACTGTTTATGGTTTTTGTTAACATTTATATCCATTCTAATAGGTATTTTGTAAAGGCATATTGAATTCGGAACCAACGTGCACTGCGGTAACGAGATTCAGATCCTCTATTTGCGAAATTATTGATGAGCAGATAGCTGCAATAAACTGGATATTCATTTGTTTACCTTTATCATATTAAATCATAATAGCCATAGTTTATAGTAAACATATACTCCTTTGAACACCTTCTAGTCCCAAAGTACTCACCCATTGTCCCGCTGAACTACCAGTGTCTGGTTTTCCACAATTTTCCAAAACTGGGCACTCAAAATACTTTTTTTTTGTAATTAACCACTTTGAAGGTTTTGTAAACAACAGAAAACCTAGAAAGTTGATCAACCAACTTAAGGGCCAACCCCTGAACTAAATAAAACGGTTACACTGCTTCTCACGCAAGTATTATAACAGCAATTTTCTTCAGCAATCGTCAAACTTTATTGTATATATGCAGGGATGAAATGTTGACAAATAGTCATAAAAGTTTTTGAACTGACAAGAATTTGTATATGTAGTATAGTTTTCGAGATATGATTTTTCAAAGATGTGGAAAAGGTACGCACGGCGGTAAATATGTCTATCGCGACAGGATCGTGTCAGTGCGTCTATAATGTAGTTGTAGGTTTAGTAGTAGGGCAGAGGGCAGTTTGCAACAATCTGTTCAACATACAGTGAGAAAATTGTACTTTCTACAATGATAAAAATATCACAAATAATCAATGGAGGCAAGGCCTGCTTTCGTTATTATCATCAGCAGCAGAAAAGGGAAAGGATATTTGTGGATCACGACGATCACGTATTCTTATGCAAAGTGAGCAAGTTTTGTCTGGAAATAGTACAGCAATGAATGAAGTGAAAACTGACTGGAATAATTTTCGAAACGTTGGTTTCAGCAAAGTTTGGTTTCAGGGATAGGACAAAAACTTCCAAGAAAACCAACATCGTATCGAAAATAGCTTACTAACGATCTCGTATTGGATCAGAACTATAATGTTTCGTAGAGTGATTCTTGCTGCGCGATCACATAAGAGATGAAACTTTTCAATATTTTATCATATAAACTCACATTGGTACCAGCATCTTTGTTCAATGACGATGATTCCATTAGGAAAACAGAAAACAGTGAAATCATGGAATCCGAATTATAGCCAAACGGTTGGAATCTCATGTTGACTGTAAAAATTTGTAAAATTCTCTTATAATAGACATTCGATATGGGGTGACTGTATATTTTTTTGAACTCGCATTATTGATTTCGAAACCATTATACAAACAATTTCTCAACATAACATAGTGCGCTATATAATAGGCCGGGTACTGAGAATAGGCCCTGGTATTGCGACGATCGCGAGCAGTTTCCGGATGCGCGGAATTATATTTTTGAAAAATAATTTCGTCAAAACCATTACATATGTTTTTCATTCTTAAAACTTTTTCAACTCTTCATCTCAATTTTCTTCTCTGCATGTATACCTTTGTGTGATAATTTTTCAGATCTCAAATGATCAGGAATTTTGTATCTTCAGTCAAGTTATTCGAATTTACAATTCTATTCTACACTCGAAAAATCGGTGACAGTTTGAAAATTCTACTAGAAGATTCAATAGGTATGAATATAATTCAGTAACATTCTTATTTTTTTTCAGAAGTTTTGTCATTGAACATATTTTATCTATAGTTTTTCAGCTTCATTTATCTCAGCAGGTATAGTAATCCACTAGTAACTTGGTGAATCTCAGAGTCCAGAATATTATAGGAATTGATATCAACCAAGATAAGTATCTGGAAATTTCAAATGATGATAATGTGAAGATTAAAAAACACATTTCATTTAATGAATTTACTGATAATGTTCAATTATGTGTATACTTATTTTGGAATATGGTCACAACTAAGAGAAAGCTTTGGGCAACTTTGGGCCAAAGCCACCCTCATGTCGTGATCGGGGGTTACTACAAAGGGTAGCAAGAGGTATTTCATTGAAACAGGTACTGATAGTTTCATGGTAGTTGAAAGTATTCGAAACATAATAACATTCATCAAAATATGGGAATAAAAAGATGACTAGGTAACATATGGTTATGAATATGGATATACTAGGCTGGTGGTCGAGTGCGTGCATCGCTGGCTTATAGTCTAGAAGTTCCGGGTTCGAATCCCGGTGAGGCTATCAGAAATTTTATTTATTTCTGTAGCATCGTTTAGCGGGAGGAGATAGGTGACCAACCGAACATTCTTGGTACCTAGATATCAATCCTTCGGACTCTCAACGATAACCAGCCGAGTATAGTGCTTCGGATGAGATTTGAAAAGCTAAGGTCCCCGTCTTCCTTGCTCATACAAGTCTCAATGAGATTTCGAGGGTCACTTTGCAACTAAGTTGGCGGTTAAAAAACAATTTTCAAACACATTTCAAAACGAAATGAAGATGATCCTAAAACGCTAAAACTAACTTACCTACATTACGATGATGTGGTGTCACGAGTAGCCCTAGACCAGACTAACTTCAGAACCCTCACATTTACTATTTATAAGAAATACAAATTCGTGTGATCACGTTTCTGTCATTTGTAAAACAATAAAATCAATTTGAAATATACCGAATGTTCTACTGTGAGGATATTCTACCAAAGTGTTCTTAGAGAATAATGATTTATCATGCAATTCTCGTATAATAACTGAATATGATTTCTCCAACTCTACCCATCGGGATCTAGGGAATACTCATCAGAAAATTGCACAAGAAGATGAAATAAAGTAACATATAAAAACCTAATCAAATCTCAAATATGCAATGATATTATATTCGGCAAGAGATGGTGCAGTTCGGGATGCTTGTGAATTCAGATCTCGCTCTTCTAAACCACGCACTAATTTTGACTCATCCTGTCAGAATCCATTTTTCCTAGAAGTGGTTCGGACCTCAGTAGGTATGTAGTGATATCTTCTCTAGTTACTCCATTATCGGACGAAAATATTCAAATTCTTATGATGATAAGCAATGATAAGATCTCTGAATGAAATTGAATGAATTTAAAAGGAGATAGTAGCCATCATACGATTTAAAAGCATTTTCCATCACAGATATGAAGCGAAAATAGGCGCAGTAACTGTAAGGTGACACTGACAATCTTTATTTCATTCCGTTTTTTGGAAAAGCGGTAGATATAGTCTGTAGACCTAGTAAGTGGCCATCGCGACATCGCGCCACTTTTAGAGTAACTTTAAAAGCTCGCACGTATCATGTCTGCTGAGTATAATATATAATTAACCATGTTCAGATGAATATGTCATATTTACAGCCCAATGTACCCACGCCACTTCCGCGGATTTTTTCACAGAATCAATTTACTTTATCTGCCGAATGTTGAGTATCTGACTAAGATAAATTATACTTTCTAGATATTGGTTTTGGAAGCTGGACCTGACATACCACCAACGATGAACATTCCTGTTCTGACAGCACCGTATGATACAGGATCCGGAGTAGAATGGGGTATCTCCTCACCCTTCAATAGAACTAGTCCTTTGGATTGGGGATATAAAACCGAACCGGAACCGGTAGCATATCAAGGTATATTTATCCATCTCAAATCCAAAAATATTTGTTATTTGATGTAATGAAATAAATGGATTCTCATAGTTTTAATGTCAATTGTTTGAACGTACCGCAAACAATATTCCGGTCATAGAAGACTTATCAAATCGTTTTGTGACTCAAGTTATAAAAGTTGGTATATATAATATTATTTATATCGCCATATTTATTCCGTCCTTACAAAGTTAGTTCAACAGGTTATGGCGAGGGTTATGGGCTTAGTCATCCAATTTAGGGACAAAAAGCAGAAAATGATGAAATCTGAGTGCGATTATAAAGTAAGTATCTATTCTAATCAATAATAATTGTACTGGCACTGATTTCTAGAACTGCAGATTCGAGGTGCATATTCTACTTATTGATGAGGATCAAATAAAATAAGTGATGACTACCTTATCGATAATGAGTGTAGAACAAGAAGTAGGTTATGAAGCAACATCAAAGTTCATTGTTAATTTAGCAGAGGTAGAAACTCTGCTAGGAGAATTGGGATCTAAATCAGATGAAAATAATGAAGCATATGTTTCCTATAATTGATTATGTCAGAGAAATACTTGACTATCATCATAACTGCACTATAAGAAACATTGTTGTAAAGGTTATTCATGATTTCTTGAATAAATGACTATCAATTGCCGAGCTCAGATTTGAGAATGCTGATCAAATATAAACAGACATGGATGATAGTTCTTCCAATTCAAACTCCACTCAAGGACGTCAAGGAAGATTGTCCTAAAGTTGGTACTAACGAATTGAATACCAGATAATCCACAAATAGAAAAAAAAAACGTTAATTCAGAAACAGAAAAACAAATTCTGATACAAGCTGATAATGATCAGTGACAGCTGATGTGAAAATGGAATTTCATTTTTTCTCTTCTCAAGAGGAAAAGAAATCATTCGATGTAGTTGAGTATCAGATATTAAATGATTTTATGATTATCATCTCCGAAAATAAATAAAATTTTATTATGAATAATAGTATAAATCACAAATATCTATGGAGATGACTTCTATGTTTTTATTTCCAGAAACATCTTATCACTTCACTGTAGGATGCAATGGATACATACATATATTAAAATTTTAAATTTCTGAATGCACTAAACATTTTCGTCGTATAAAGGGACTATTTTTCAATTACTCTAATTTCACTTCTCATTGCGGATGAACAAATGATTTTATCCTATCTATGTTAACCAATTTGGTGATATCAAGTCTTCAACTGATATGATATTCATGCATATGATAGTATTGAGCACCAAACAATGAATTCTCAGAAAAACAAAACTACACCAGCAATAAAAATTCCTGAAAGACAACTCGAAGAATGAATACGTTCAATTGTAGGTTATCCCGAGAAGAGGTGCAACTGGCTCAGAGGTAAAGGTCTTGGTGGCTGTACTTCTGCGACTGAGGGTTATGTTCGGGGAGTTCCACGAGACTACGATGACTGGGCAGCAATGGGAAACGATGGATGGAGTTACAAAGATTTGTTACCAATTTTCAAAAAATCAGAAAAAAATTCCAATGGTAAGCAATGATATTAAAATGAGCTACACGAATTGGAAGTGCGTATCATCCTAACATCTTCTTGAAACCTATCGTCATAAGTCAATTGATACGGACAAGTTTCACTCAAATAGTTGATAATTGTTCTTCAGTCTACACAGTTATCTTATTGTGCAAGAATGATCATTTCAATTTGGCATAATTTCTTTCACATTTTAGTCATACTATGTATTTATATATTTCAAAATTATTATCGCACCTTATATCGCGACTTAAGGAATTCCTGTCTTTTATTTTACTGTATACAATGGAAATAATTCGTGGTGATAGATCTTATGAAATTCGATTACCCTCATATTTAAATTTCCTTCGTATATTCAATGGTTCGGCCTATATATATCTTATCTCTTATTCTGTTGAGAAGATATTGTAGGTACATACACCCCATTTTTATCATAGTCATTCATTATTTTCTTGAAATGGAATATCAATAGGAAGCTGAAAACTAAGACTAGATTAATTTATATAGGAAATTTAGTTGACAAAGAATATCATGGATTCCAAGGACCACTTACGATAGAAAGGTACAACTATGATGTACCAATGGATAAAGATATCCTTATGGCCGCCAAACAATATGGTTTTCCAATGACTGATGATTTGAATAATGGAGAAAAAGGAATTGTCGGATTCACTCGAATGCAATCCAATGTCAAGTGAGTTTTGGAACATTAAAATGCACTTCAATGCTTGGTTGTTCTATATTGAATTCTTGTTTCATTATTTTCTATTGAAAAATTTCAATATTTTATTCAGGTCAACTATATTAAATGATGAATAATGAATGTTTCCATTCAATTTCCAGAAATGGTCATCGCCAGACTGTAGCCAACGCCTTTCTGAGTCCACAGAAAGATAATCCCTACCTGGACATAATGATAAACTCAACAGCGACCAAAATAATATTTGGTAGCAATAAAACAGCTACAGCAGTTCGATTCGTTTACAAAAACAAGACTTATTCCGTTAAAGCTAAGAGGGAGATCATCTTAGCAGGTGGAACTATCAATACCCCACATCTCCTCCTACTATCTGGAATCGGTCCAAGAGACATCTTAGAGAAAGTTGGGATCGACGTCGTGCATGAATTGCCTGGAGTCGGAATAAATTTAACAGATCATGTCTCGCTTGGATTGGTTTACAACCTCAATAAAATGAAGGACTTCAACGAAATGAGTGTTCAGAATGTCAAATGGTACAACGAAAGTAGAGGAGGACCTTTGTCAGCCCCAGGTACTATAAAAACTTCAACAATCCGTATATAATTAAATATGTATTGAATCGCATTCGTCTATATATCGTGTTACTCGTTTTTTTCTCAGGTCGATATCGAAATAAGAATTATAGATCATCATACAGGCTTCTTCAAAAACATAAACCATTTTGTATCCGATTTCTAAGAAACAAAAATTTGGTTTTACTCAAGAGCTGTGCTGCTCATTGGGGATTCATCGTGTTCTCGAAGCCAAGAGCATGACTGGGTGTTATTTCCGTCGTTTTATCAGGAGTTGACTCTTCATGGTTTCTTTGTTGCTTCTTTGTGTATCCTTGTAGTTTCATTGGTGAAGTATTAAAAACCACTGTTATAAGTTCGGACATTCTTATTGTTCTTATAACATTTTTCTGATCCTATCAACTGCATCTATTGTTAAATCGCGGTTTGCATTTTTGAAAAATACTTCTTATTTCCGAAAACTACTTTTATTACGTTCACATTGGGTATGTCGTGTAGGAGTCATTTCATTTCATTTGCTGTTACCATAAAATTCAACAATCCTAAGAAGTGTTATCTGGTGATCTGATTATAAGTCAGCCTATTTTTCCATATAAGTAACTTCTGAGATGTTTAGAATTATTATTTATATTTGAATTGCATAACTCCTCGCTATCGCTCGTCGTAGGTACTCCAAACAACGCGTGCGACAAAGTAGCGTCTTATAAAACTTGTATCATAATTTACTATTCTGAACCGTCTGAGTCTAAGACATGATATATTTCTTATGCTGGGAGGCAGGTGATTATACATTTTGATGTAATTGTGAATTCACCATCGTGTTGGTAGATATTGAAAATTTGATGCAATAATTGTTGTGTTGAGAATTGTATATTTCAATAAATGAAAAGACACAACAGTTGAGATCCTGTATCCTCTAAACAAGTTCTGTGAATACGCGGTCATTAAGAAAGTATATTCAAATAATTCTGTGGTGATGGGAATTATTTGATGCGTGACATTCGATTGATTCGAATCCCTATATTGCAGTGTCAATTTATTTCAGGATTGAGGCAGCTTCTTGCCAGACTAAATACAAAATACGCTGAACCTTCTGGTGAATATCCTGACCTCCTCTTCATGTTTCTGGGTTTCATCCCGAAATGTAGTAGAACAGGCTCATCAGATGAACTTGCTGATCCCTCAAACCCCAACGAGCCTGCAACTATCCGTATTGCTCCAGCCATTCTGCATCCTGAGAGCAGGGGATACGTTTCCATTAGGTCCGCAGATCCATTCGAGAAGCCGATATTGGTAGCCAACTACTTGACTTCACCAACTGATCAAAAAGTCCTTTTGGAAGGAATACGAATGTTGCAAAAGTATGCCAATAATACTCTTCTCAGAGAGAAGTATGGAATGCAATTGAACAGAACAATGTATGGAGATTGTGGAAGTATACACGAGTAAGTTTTTTGTTCTTGAAATGAATTATTTAAGTATCCTTGGTATTTTAACTTGCATATATTGTGAATGAAATATCATCTGCAGAAATTGAATAATATACCTAACATTGAATCTTGCTCAATAGTAAATAACAAGATATCGAATGAAAGTGAAATGATTTGACCGCCTTGAATAAAATTTCATTTCGATTCAAATGGTTGTAGAAAAATAAAAGAACGATAAGTGAATGAAATCCAGTCAAATGTTATCCTTGAACGATACATAATAATATAAATAGCCTGGTTTAATGGGGCTTGGTCAGTTTAGAACTGTTCTCCCCTAAGTACCTACCAGATTCAAAAATATATGTATACTAAAATATATGCGTCCGTCATAAAGGACTATACATTATGAGAAAAAAGAATTATATTTTAAGTTCTGAAAACTCTAATGGCTGTTCGTTTATGCTTCTCTGGCAACTGAAAAATTCGTTCCGACACATGTCACGTGACCTCAAATTTAACGGTAATTAATCAAAAAAGTTAACTGTATTGACAAAAATGGGTCGAAGTAATAATATATAGCAAAATTTCATCAAGAAAATTTGTTTGAAATCCAACGAGGACCTCATTTACTGTTTTTGAAACAGATTGAGAAACAATAATTAACAATAAATTATTCATTCCTCTACCCTTACTTAAAAACATTCATGTCTTCTAAGAACAGATTAATAATGCATCATCAAGTTACAATCAGAAATATTAGTTGGTTCGAATTCTATTTACGGATTGACAATATTGACCTAGTGAAAACCTAAATCTATAATCTTATATCTATTCCACAGATTTCTGATGAGTTTCAACCCTTACTTATGAAATTAGAGTCAAGTACTATATATAATATCAGTATATAATGTTAATTAAGGGTTGAGGAACGAAATGGTATCTTTTATTTGGTTTTTCAATCTGGTTCAGAATTTGTTCATGGGATCCATGTTGAATTCCAAACATATTTTCTCGATAAAATTTTTCGATATATTTTCAATTTGACCCATTTTCCGGCACCACAGAAAAGTTTCTGTTAATTTTCCGACAAATCTGTGGTCACGTGATATATGTTGAAACTGAAACTGAACTAACGGTAACAATTTTTTCCAATATGTATAGCCTTATAACGGTCGCTCTACATGAGAGAAACAAACAAAATGATATCAAAATAGTCCTAATAATATATTTCAATTTCACAACATGAAAAATTCCTGACCGTGCTCTTTTTAGATATTTATGAAGTTTTCTTCTCCGAAAGTGTTGATGAATTTAACTTTTCAATCAGATCTCAAATTATTGTAAGCAGTGTCGCGATTGGATATGTGAAAGATCGTTGAGATAGTGAAGTTTAATGTTTAGGAATATTTTTTTTTGCGTCTGTCAATAACATTATGTACAGTGTGTCTAATTTTTGACACTTTTGTGCTATATCTCGCAGTTGTCTTCGCGGATAGAGAGTTCCCACATTGATGTCCTACTTTTTTATGAACCAAACATTTCAGAAAACAGAACTATCATAGAGCCCTTCCTGTTTTTGAGATACCTAGCGGAATTGAAAATATTGCATTTCCCTTTCTGTATCTCAGTCATCTTTCAAATTATAGGAATAGTAAAAAATGTATCTTATACATCATTTCACGTAGAATCCAGTGGCGTAGTTAGATTTTCGTGATGAGCTATTATTATACAGATAAAACGCAAAGTTACGTTTTTTATATGAAACACCCTGTATATTTTTTAATATTTGAATCGAAAATGTTTCACACTTCTCAAAGATATATCAAACTATATTTTGAGTATTAGCTCTGTATTCGGATAATCTTCAGTTTTTATTGTTAAAGTCAGGACAACTCTCACTTTCAAAATAGATCTTTTGGCATAATGATTATTGTTATTATTTAGGTAAAATGAATATTATTCGTTTGAAATTATTATTCAATATGAGTAGCTGAACTATTTGACAAATCATTGTATAGCACGGTATGTTCTTCAACGTATCCCGGTGACCCCTCTTTCTATGACCTCAACACTCTCCCTTCCCCAGTCTCAAAGTGAGATTTGTCAGCCCTGAGCCCATATTACAACCTAATTGGTTGATAAATTCTACCACTGATACTCATTAGCTAATTTATCACATATTATTATCGTTCAAAATGTAGTCTATAGAGTGCATTTTCAAAGCTCGTCAGCATTTCTGAGGCTGTCCTGATAACCTAGTGAACTGGGCCCATATAGCACGTTGTGTTTTCTTTGAATTTTCGATACAATATTTTGCTCTAAGAAAAATTGAATGGATGAGCAGAAACAAATAAAGAGAGATTCTGTTACAATAAAAACTGTGAACATATAATTTCCCACGATTCTTTATGTTCTATTTGAAATATCAAAATTACCACTGAAAGTGGCAAGATTGCATCGTCGTGAATATTTCAGTTGATACTCTCGAGCAAATTTTTCAAGTGGTCTGCTGCCTACTCAACCAGAAAGTCTTGTGTGCATATATCTGCCTGTTATTTTGGACAGTGATAAAAAATTGAGCGAAATTCTAGGGAGAAGTACCCTATTAACATTGTTAAGGATGACTATAATGAATCATAAAACTAATGATTTTCATCCGAAATCCACAAAGCTCGTCCAACCATCTATTTTTTCAATGAACGATTTATGATCTCATCAAATCCTGCTTTTATAACCGCCCTCTTTACCATGATTTCAAATTGTTCCAGATATGATACAGATGATTTCTGGATATGCGCTATGAAGTACAGAACTCTTGCTTGTAAACATCTCACTTCGAGCTGCAGAATGGGACCTTCATCTGACAAATATGCAGTCGTAGACAACAAATTGCGAGTTCATGGAATAAAGAGATTACGGATTGCCGATGCTTCAGTTATGCCTAAAACCGTTTCATCTTATACATTTTCTACCGCACTTGTGATTGGAGAAAAAGCAGCAGAGTTGATCAAAGAGGAATGGTTGAATCGAACATAAATTCTCGATATCTTTCACTTTATTCACCTTCTTGTGCATAGTAGTATTATTTCCTCTCCTTGAAATGATATTTGCCTACCACTGTTGATATTTATGCAAAGCAAGTGATATCAATGATACTGCTTAATACTATCAATAGATTCAATATTGCGCACCTATTTTATAATGTTAACAGTTCTAGTAACCACCACTGTGGAATAAATTATATATACATTAAATATTGTGGATCTATACCCAATTTTTATTATTCGTTTATTCTATACCTGCTACACATCAACAACCTGTTAGAAGTGGCCTCCTGTCCTCTATATTATCAAAAGAAGGCAGAGGTGCAAGGCGGAAACACATCGATACAAACAATAAAGATGTAGTAAATATTTTGAGATGGAAAATCACCACCACAAGCGAATCCGAGTAGAAGGGCACATACTGGCTATTGCCAAGCTCGAGACCTGCAGAATTTTTCTATAGCAGATTTTTTTTTCACCAGTTGGAGATGCATTATACATTCAAACTCACAAGAAGAATTCCCATACCTATTTCGCCTCCAAATATCTTTCTACTGGCTCAGATATTTCAGTATACAGATATTGTTTGTTCTGCTCAACACAGGAAATTATGAGTTGTTTCAAATATCCGTTGACAAAATGCCTCAGTTCGTTTTCTAATATTTCATCGTCTTTGTTTATTTCCACTCCATCTATTGTAATGGAATTCGGCAAAGTCAACAAGAATTATCGCCGATATTGAAATATCCTCCTGATGCATTGGACATTCCAGATAGAACAGAAAAGGAAGGAATATCCTGGGAGCTATCAGTTCCAGAAAGTTCAAGTAGAACAACTCAAACACTATATATACAGGGCCAGATAATGGCAGAAGTCAGTTGAATACGAAGTCGCAATACGTGAACATCATTCATAACCTCCAAAATAAATAGTTGTTAGTCTGTAATAAGTGTTAGTTCAAATAAATTAGTTGAAAACTCGTTCGTCGTACATTCTACCCACGAAGAACGTAACACAATTTTTGTGAACAGACAGGATAACAAATTGTGATAGATAGCAGAGGGCGCTTGGCTGAAAGGAGGTCATGAGATCTTCCTCTATTTTCAGGAAAGCCTCAGTTTTTGGAGCTGAATAATAGGGAAAAATGTTGGTATACATCGAAAGTCAAAGTCTTGTGACCGATGTCCATTAACTGCTAACCAATGAGAAAGTATACATTCAATGTTTCAAACTTACCTTGTTCAGTCATTATCTCGAGCTAAATTCTCATCGAAAGTGTAATAGAGTCAGTCTCTCTATGTCTTTAATGAATACGAAACTTATTCGTTCTGACTTCAATATTTCTTCGACTTCTTATAACTACTGCCAACTTGTCCTATTCTATTGACAGACTAGATAGACTAGATAACCAAAAACCAAGTGTACCTCTGTCCCAACAATCAGGTGTCTATCAAAATCTTATCATCAGATAGATCAAATGCAGTAATCGAAGAATAGGCCGGCTGTTCAACTTTCTCAACAGCCTTCAGAAGGAATGATATTATAACATCTTGGGTATTGCATTCCTTCCTCAAACTATACTGTAAGTTTAGTATAACATTGTTATATTTTATAAAACAAACAAAGCGATAATAGAAGGCCTTCTATTATAATTTGGAAAAATCACTTTATGAAGGAATATCTCAATTGTGGTTATCTTTAAAAGCTGAGGTCCCCGTCTCCCTTACTCCTTCAAGTCTCAATGAGACTTCGAGGGTTGCTTTTCAACTAACTTGGCGTTTAAAAACATTTGTTTTTAATTCTTTCGATCCAGCCTTTTTGTATATAAGATAGACCATGGCCTTCTATAGTTTGCTGGAAATCTGAGGACTCAACTCAATGTGCCAAAAATATCTTATGCTATGAATGGAAACTTACAAACCTAATACCAACAAAACATATTCAATAAAATCCATTCGAGGTCTTTCGCTTCGAAATAAACACGTGACTAAACGTGACTACACTGAAAAAGCAGTTATATTCTAGAAGAGGTCAAGTGAATTTCAGAATAGTCTTCTGCATTTCAGGAAGTATAAATTCATTCCAGAATAGCGAGTTCGATTCCAGAAAGCAATAATAGAATTTCATAGCCACTTGTCTTTCAAAAATAAAAGTTCATTCTTAATATCCTATTTTGGTGATTTTATTCCCCATTTCTTTCTGATAGGTTATGTAGGTGACTAACTAATTAAGAGGAGTTAGGTGATCACATAATTGTTTGCATGTTGATCCTATGATGATTTATGTGTAAAGTGGGCCGAATCATACAATTACTCAAGAATTTTATGTGTAAAGTGAGCCGAATCATACAAATACTCAAGAATGTTGCATCCCCAGTTGTACCCGAAATGAACCCAAACTTGGTTATTTGGAATGGAAATGCAATAGAGCAATTGCAGCTGACGTTACAACATGGCGGCAAACAGCTGATCGGGGGACAAACAAAGCATTTGGTCTTATGCAGAACATTGGGTTCTTACTGTTTTTTGTGATAATTACTCATTTTTATAAACTTTTAGTGACGACAGGTATCTGTTGAAATATGGTAAGACGCCTTTTTATGATGAAAAATCAAATAATTTTTCTAAAAATTTCCATTTTGATGGCATCTGAGGTGAAGATGATTAGCAGTATTTTGTTTCAATTTTTTTGTGTTCTCATGATTCCAAACAATGAAATGGTGAGTGGGAAACATTACTATTCGAGATAATATCGAATATGAATTCTTATATGTTTTAGGCAAGGTAGGATTATAATAAAAAGTTGGATTCCATTGGAGGTCTCCATATGCCCTGAAACCATCAGATTTTGATGTATCTGTTGATGATAATCCTAAGATATACAAAAATGTTGTTCTAGATTACTGTCTCTTTAGTGTTAACACTTACCTAACATATGTATGTACATTGCAGAATAGGTAAGATTGTATCTATTTATTATTATTATTATTATTGTTATTATATACTTATGATCGTTTGGTTCAAGATTCAATCTCGATCTAGATTTGACTTTCAATTTCCATGTAGAACAATTTGACAAGTATCGAATCTGAGACTCTAAATGCAATTTGCAAAGGAGGAACATACTCTTTCAACACCGAAATGAGAACCATTTGATCACCGCCTAATCAGAACAACTGGTGCTATGAAATATCATGGAAAACATTTATATGCAGTAGGTATCAGAATAATTACACTAAACAAATACCATTTTATTATAAACGTTAATTAATATATATCAATATAAAAATATACATTACTTAACATACAAGAAAGAGAACTTAATAATAAACATATACAACTTACTGAAACTGATATTTGTTAATATTTAACAAATACTCCTCCATTCGGAAAACAATATCCCCTAATATTGAACTGAACATTTGTTCAGAATCCTCCAATGAACCATTAGTTCACCATGACAATAGATAAGTTAGTCCATATTCAACAATGGCATTCGTTAACAATAAATGTAATTCATTTGATGTGAATAAACTGCTCTCTCAGTGTGGTGCTGATGAAAATTGCTGTCTATGATTAAAAACTGGTGCATTCGATGGGTCAGGTTGAGCAAAATTTGGGTTGCCTGACTTGCTGTTGTGGAAATTGGTTAGATTGATTGAAATGATTAAAAGCATTAAAATTCGCGGGTTTGTTCTGATTCTTCTTGCCTGGTGAAAAATTCTGATTTGAACCATTATTGATCCATAATTTTGCAAGTATCTAATATATTTTTCTTTGCGAATGAAATTTATGGCTTCTAACATTGTTTTCGGTTCTTTAGTATGCACCATTATACCGAAAGGGTTTCTGAGCCCGGCTAAGAATACTTCGAGATCTTGTTGATTATACATGTTCTGTTTGTATAATGATAAACAGGTTTCATTACGGGGATCACTAAAATTTCGAATTAATTTCTCTTTAATTTGTTGCACATCACTTGCACAGCTAATATTAACGACCTCTCTTGAAGGTCCTTTCAATTTGCTTATAATTGTTCGAAAAAAATGACATTCCGATAGTTGTTTTCATTTGAATTATCGAAAAAATGTTTGACAATGCTGTCGACACTTTCTAGAAAGAAATTCATTTCGTTTACGTCAACATCGAAATCTAGGATAGTTTCGGTATAAACTTTGGAAACATTTGAAATGGTTGCCATTATTGCTTGGTTGATAGTATTCACTGGTCTATTTGTGAAAATTCTCTCTTCGATTGAAATTGTATTCAAGTTTTCAGATAAGGACTGTATAACATACTAAATTGCCTCCACTTTCAGTATAAGATGGAGAAGTTCTAGAAGGAGTCTGACATGAAAAGAAAATCTACTCACTTTACAATATCTCTGGTCATTTGGATTTGCTTGCTGCTAATTCTTTCAGTTGCTTCTTCCGACCAGCTTGTCCTTCGGGATGTGCTTTTGGAACTTTGCGCAACTTTTCATCGAACGTGTGTTTCGAATTGTTGCTTAACTATTAGAATAGAAAAGTTATCCGCACTGTATTCTTCGCAACAATCCTACCGACTTTCATAAGTCCGTTCAGGATTTAGAATGAAAAAATGTTCTCGCAGTTACGGCAACTATCACTCTCTGTTTTACCCATCTTCTAGAGGTGATACCTCAGAGGGCAGTGTCCAGTGAGGAGTCCCGTTACCAGTTTCAAGTTTTTTTTTTTGTCCAACTCGAGAAGCTGTTTATCTTTCCTTGGCGAGTGACTCACTAGCCTTTTCGCTTGTCTTTGTCCTGGCTCTTCCTTCCAGTGAGATTTCATTTCATCTGCTTTCCAACGTCGAACCTCTTCTCTCAAGTGGGCCTTGGAGAGTCCACAGAAGGGTTCTGGGCCGTAGGTTGTGTATTTGTCCCTTATTTGGCAAGGCAGTCTGCTTCTTCGATGCCTTCAACTCCCTTATGACCTGGCACCCACATCAAAGTGACCTGGTTGTTCGCTGCCAGTTGTCTCAGGGATTGTTAACAAGTGTATGACTTCAGAGCTTTCAGTGCTACTTGGCTATCTGATAGAATATATATTTTTGCCCTTCGAGTGTCCCTCTCGAGGCACTCCTGGGCACATATCTCTATAGCATGTACTTCTGCTTGAAAGATGGTTGGGGTGTTACCAAGGGGTTTTGAGAGCCTGAAATTAGGCCCAGTAACTCCCACTCCAGCCCTTTCATCCATCTTGGATCCATCAGTATACCATACTGATGCATCCCTTTCCAGTTGAGGTCCGTTCTCTGTGCAGATTTGGTGGTTGTTTATGACCACTTCAAACTGCATTTCGAAGTCGTACCTAATTGGCATAATATTTGTCGGTTTAGACATGGATTCTAAGAAAATATTTTCCGAATTCTTCAAGTGTCCAATCCGATTTCCTGATTTGAGATTTTTTGTCTGGCTCAGTCTGAAGGCACTGGTTGCTGCTTCTTTCATTACACACAGGTGCAAAGGTGGAAGGTTCAGCATTACCTCTAAGGCTGCAGTGGGGCACGTGAATATTGCCCCTGTGATTCCCAGACAAGCTAGCCGCTGCACTTTCTGCAGCTTGACTCGTGCCGAAATTTGTTGCATTTTTGGCCACCATATCAATGAAGCGTACGTGACCATGGGTTTTATGATCGTTTGGTATGACCAATAGATCATTATTGGTTTCAGACCCCATGTCTTGCCTAAGACTCTGCGGCACGTCGAACTTGCTGCTATAGGTCTGGAAAGAATGTGGTTGAGTTGACTGTTCCATGTCAGTTTTTGATCGATTATCACGCCCAAATATTTAACTTCTTTGGAAAAAATGAGTTGGATTTTATTCAGAGTTGGGGCTTTGAGTTCATACTTTCGCCTCTTGGTAAATGGAACCAGCACTGTTTTGCTAGGATTGACATTGAGTCATTTCTCTGCACACCAGCTCTTGATTGTGTCATCCTGACCGTATCTTCCCCGAGAGTCGCCACAATGTTTCTGCTTTTCAGCATTGATTGTATACATCTAATCAGTGAGGCATTTATATTTCTTTCCTCTAGTGATCTAGATATGGATGCATGCGAGCTGTTATCAAAAGCACACTCTATGTCGATGAAGGTACAAAGAGCCATTTCTTTTTCCACAAATGTATTTTCAATGCTTTCAACTAGACATTGTAGAGCATTAATCGTGGATTTACCTGCTTGATAAACAAACTGTTTCTTGTGGAGCGGTCTTTACTCAAGGAGTTCGCTTCTGATGTAACAGTCTATAATTTTCTCCGTCGCTTTCAGACTCTGGTTCGTCCATTGGAACATCTTCCAGCCTTCGGTATAAACGCCACAACGGCCTTTCTTTCAAAGAAGGCTCAAGGCCATGTTGCAGTAAGGCGGGAAATATTCCGTCCTTTCCTGGCGACTTGAAAGGTTTAAAGTTTTTGATAGACCATTCAATCCTTTCAGTTGTGAAGATCTTCCCAGCTAGGCTTCTGCTGGATCTGTTGTGGTTGTGGATAACCCCTTCCAGGTGAGCGCTTTGCTGTTCGTTCTCTACAACTGTTTCGGAACTAGGAAAATGTGTCTGCAGGAGAACACTTGCAGCTTTCTTTAGGGTTATCAGTATATCCCCCGTTCGGCTTTTTGATTATAATAATAATAATAATAAAGCATTTATTGCTCAACAGAAACCATTTACAAGGCAATTTTAAAGGATAACCAATGAAATATAATTAGAAGTAGTAACAGTGTAACAACATAAAAAAATATTAGACCGATGCCGTTGGAGTATTCTTTTGAGAGAACTTTCTGAAGGCATTGTGCTGGGGCTGATTCGGTGATCTCCTCACACATTTTCCTCCATGTTCTTCTTTTCGATTTTCCGAGTTCTTTGTTGTACCTACTCAGAAAGAGCTGTTTTTCAGTCTTCCCAGTATCCGCTCAATTGAAAAGTCTTCTGACTTTTTTCCTAAGTTTCGCTGATTCCTTATTCCACCCAGCCACATCTCTGGTGGTAGCCTTTTGTTTTTCAGGACAGCTAAGGATTGGTACCTGAGGTACCAGGCTCTGAGGGTTCAAGTGTGGCTGATTTAGGTTTGCCACTCCTTGCCCTGAGGGTTGTGTAACCAAACTTATAACTGATCACAAACCTCTTTTCGGCAGATTGGATATCAACCGAAACGGTAAGAAGTTCTAGCGGGCCTTCGGATGTTCTCCCCAGTGCCCTCCAGGTGGTTGCTTTGAGGCTATCATTCTGAGCCTCTATTAGTCCAAGGATTTTCTCCGTGGAATATCCCTTGCTGGCTGCCTGGTGGGTACGCCACCAAGATCTCGTTGTGAGGTATTGCTGCCTTTTCAACGACCCTCAGCCGCGCATCGTCCCAGGGTTTTATATCCTCAATGGTATATTTCAACCACTGCACGGTGGCGTTATCTGCACACATTAGGGCTAACCAGCCAGGTCTATTATGGGAGCTGTGGAAGTAAGGCTTTGTGGCAGCCTTTTCTCTCTGCTCGATGATTTTATCCAGAATTGCCTTCTTCACGGATTCGATTTGTTCCGTTGTCAGGAGAGCCTTTGAATAGTCCATCGGCAGAATGCCCACCCTCACGCCTTCTGCCACTCGACTGAAGGTAGGTTTGGTGGGCACTGAGGCACTGCTGCCTCTGTCTGCCGCTTTTGGTATTTTTTTGATCGTCGGGGGTCTTTTCCTCTGACCGGACCCTTTTCAGCCGTTTGTCAGATGTTGACCCCTTCACCGGTTCAACCGCTTTCGCCCTGGCCTCTTCTAATGGGGGGCCTTCTTTGACGAAGTACTTAAACCCTATTCTAGCAACACCGCTGAGCCTGATTCTATCCTTTCTTTTCGAGAGGGCTTTTGCGGACTCACCCTATTTTTCTCCTTTGGTATCCATAAATGGTCCCACGAGAAGCTAGAAAAAAAACGGTCACCTGCGACAGAGCCCCGCATATCGCAGGAAGGCAAATGAAACCAGGGGGCGCCAGGTACCCCGGAGTACGCCTAATCGCGACTAGTCCTCCCACTAGCCATGCAGACTTTGGCTTATTCTGTTCCTCCCTTGTCTTGGAGAGATTTTTATTGTAGTTCTCTTCTACTTGACCAGCTAGTTAAGGCAAGCCTCCACGCATCATCAGCGCGGTCTGTACCATGCAGGTTTTCACAGAGAGTTCCAGCTCCCTGGCGCGCCATCAGGGATGCTCTCAGTCGCCCCCCGACCCCCCGGGGAACAGGTTCCCCCCTCCACGCTTTGGTTTCTGGTATCGATGGGTTGCTCAGCGCCACCTCATTTGTTATTCGGTGGTAACCTGCAACTTGATTGTGGGTCACACGACCCGCGTCGCAGGCCGTCCGGCCGTCACCTGCCGACGCACCCAGTAGCCACCTAAGCCCTGGGTGGGTTGAATAGAAGGAAAGTTCATTATTTGTTCCATACATGCGTTATGTCACCACGGATTACCGTTTCCATAAAATCAGCAAGATCGTCAAGCTACCAGAAGAAAGCCGTTCTCAAATCAGTTCTTAACTCAACTTTGTATGTAACACAATCATCTAAATATTCGTATTCCTTATTTTTGTAGTCAGACACATATAATAAAGTTTTTAAAAAGAGTCTTCGAGCTATCGGAATTATTATTGGCGCAGTCGGTAGGATATCTGAGTTATTGCGTATTGAAAGTAGTAATTTCGTATCAACGATTAACTGGATATTGAAAATTGTTGTTTCGTCGTGGAGGTGTTTGAAGTAGACCGTCCAATAGAGACCCATCGGAAGCTCTTCACCAGCGAAACATCGAGAACTGAAAACTATATCGTCCAGTTCTACAAAGATCGAACTTCTGGAGGAGACAAGAATCGCAAATCTAGGATTCATCTTCATAGCTGTTAGGAAGGATATGCTTGAAGTGACTCTAATAATATTGTAAGTAAGTACATTTGAATGTCTGTCGAGGATTTATTGCAAACACTCAGAAGTTTAAATTTAGGTGACCCTTCAACTGACTCTCAGATTATTATGAATACTAGTGAAAATTAATTTCAAAATACAACAATAAATCGAAATAAAATGGTTCAGTTCAAACCAAAAAATTTTAAATGTGTCCCCGACTTCGATGGGAACCCAAATGAATTGAACCGCTTCGCTTTCGATACGCGATGAAATTATGAAACAATTTTATGATGCTGCCAACCCATAACTAGTTTCCACAACGTATACTTATTGCATTCTCTTGTAGCGAAACTGACTGAAAATGCTAGATTAGTTGTAAATATTCGAACAGTAACAAATTGAGACGAATTGAATCAAACACTTCGGAGAAACTTTGCAGATCAGAGAGACGAAGCCTGTCTCAATAGAGATTTGGTTATGCTGAAACAAAATCAAAACGAAAGATCACAGCAATTTTACGATCGTTGCTTGAAAACTTTAAATCTCATGGGTAGCATCACGAAAACAATCAGGAAGCAAAAGCTTTGAAACGTACCTTGTTTAATGAATTGTAACTGAAAACATTTTTATCGGGCTTAAAAAAACCTCTTGGAACAACCATACGTTGTATGAGACCAACAACTCTTAGCGAAGCGTTACAATTTGTTACCCAACAAGAGAACACCCATTATTTTCAAAATCCAAATCAAATCAGGCAGTTGCCAAGACCATGCTCCACCAAGGCAATTGCCACCACAAAGATTTTCCAATAATTTTCCTAATAATAACTTCAATATTCTATTCGATCAAGTCAGAAAACAAGCCTCACGAATGGCCTTTCCATCTCAACCAATTAAATTCAATATCGAGAAAACATTCGCCCACAACGATTTTTCACGAATGCTCAAGTATTCGGCAGAAATAATCAACAAAGAAATGTTTTCAGACCAAACCCTAATAATACTTTCGACAAACCTACGCCAATGAGCGTAAATACTAGGAATACTTTCAAACGAACGCCAATGAGCGTAAGTACTAGAAATTCCTGGAGACCATCACGAATGAGCGTTCAAAATAACCAAAATCAAACAAACTTTCATTCATTTGAACAGCCTAGACGAACATTTGTTTCCGAAGAATTATTCAACACACAGTTAGAAGAAAATCAAGGAGATTTCGCAGAACAGTATAAAAATGTACGGTTCGAATAAAATCCTGGAGATTTCGAGGAACATCATAGTAACTCGCATAATAATCATAATCATAATTTATTGGCCCAAGTTATGTAAGTTACATTTAAGGTTGTCAAGTAATACGAAAACAAGAATATGAACAAGACTGAGTACAGGTATATATCTGACAGAAAACGTCAACAATTATGGTGAAAATTTTAATATAAAACTATGTGTATACTTATGTTAAGTTCAGTCACAAGAAATACATAAAATTCAAAAAATGTAATAATTTAAAATTAGTCAAAATTGAATTCGAAATATTCTTCTAGAGAATAGAATGTATTTTTTAATAATATATTGATGATTGCTGCATTTAACTGTTTGGTATGGGCATTTTTCAGTGCATCCGGTAATTTGTTAAAAATGTGTGATTAATTGGCTGTTGAGTTTTTTTCAGGCGGTGATAGGGAATGCTCGACGAATTTCTATTTCTTGTGTTATGAGAATGGTAGGAAGAATTTGAAAATAGAGACTGTTCGTTCTCTTTCTCTCTTTCACAAACATCACACATTGTAGAATAAATACCGAAGGTAAAGTTAAGATTCTGAATTTTGCAATGTTCTCGATAACCAGCCTTTGATATTATTCGTAAAACTTTTTTTTGTAGTTTGAATATTCTTCCACTTTCCACGGAGTTTTCCCGAAGAAGAAGTCCATAAGAAAAGTTGAATAAAAGTTACTGTAATAATATGTTAATGCGGTATCTAGAGTAGTAAATTCTATTAGTTTCCTAATTTGATACATTACTATTCAATTTTTCAGATAAGTAGTTGACATGTTCTTTCCAGTTCAATTTCGTGCCAATATGAATACCTAATCAATATACGTTACACGAACAAGCATTCGATAGTGAAAATGCTGACTGTACTAGCGTAAATTTTCAGAAACCATCTCACAGCAACGACCAAGCTTAGTAAAGCATATTATTTCATTTAATAGTACGAACGCGAGTGAACTGCCGTATATAATATTATCCGAATATAACATGAAAGTTTAACTTGATTCTAGACCCATTTGTCGTTTCTTCAGTTTTTCAAGAATCAGCACATAAATTCAATGCATGTATCCCATTCGCTTCAAAATTATTCAATTCTGCGAAAAATCAATCATCGAAATTTTTCTATTTCAAATTCGATAATATCTTCAGGAGATTGATTGGATTAGATGGCTTGAAAGCACCACGAGCTTCTATTGATTTCAATAAAGGATATTTAGTGACGCCAAATGCAAAAATAAATTACTTTTCCAAAAAACGCAGACAGATCTAAATTTAATTATTGAAATCGATGTTATCGACATCAAAACATCCATAACTGATGGTGAAATTATTATTCCACACCGAAAATTACACAATTGCGAAATACCGAAATGCCTCACAGTTGCAAGAAATGGACACGCTTCAACAAAAATTCTTAACAACAAGATTTTTCTGAACCTATAACTGTAGAAAAGTTTGAACGTGAAAATATTCAAGAAATAGAACTTCATAATTATGACCATCTTTCAAGAAAATATCTAGTCTCATCAAAAATCAGAATAGATCATCTGAACCAGGAGGAAAGCAGTGAAATACTGAAATTGTGTAGGGAATTTGCAGACATATTTTATAATGAAGAAGATTCCTTTACCTTCACCAATCGTATTAAACATCAGATTAAAACCGTAGACGAATTGCCAGTGTATACAAAATCCTATCGTTACTCATTCATCCACAAACAAGAGGTAGGAAGTGAAATCAAGAAAACTTTAGATCAAAATATCATAAGACCAAGCAATTATCCGTGGTCATCGCCTATTTGGGTGGTACCAAAAAAATTCTGACGCATCAGGTAAACAAAAATGAAGAGTGGTGGTAGATTATCGTGAGCTAGACGAAAAAACCGTTGATGATAGGTACCCACTCCCCAATATAACCGACCTTCTCGACAAACTGGGATAGTGCCAGTATTTCACAACTATTGATTTGGCTAGCGGCTTTCACCAAATTTAAATGGATGAAAAAATAGCTCTCAACACGGAGAACGGGCATTACGGGTTCAAGAACGCCCCCGCTACATTTCAAAGAATCATGGACAACATCATGAAAAATGTCTGGTGTACTTGACGATATAATCGTTTATTCAACATCATCACAAGAACATCTAGAGAGACTCAGATGCGTTTTTCAAAGGCTTCGAGATTTCAATTTTAAGAAACAATTGGATAAGTCTCAGTTTCTGCGAAAAGAAGTCGCGTATTCAGGACACATAGTGACCCCTCAAGGTGTGAAACCAAATCCCGAGAAAATGAAGGCAAATAAGCAATTTCAATACTACAGAACACCAAACAGATAAAAGCTACTACCATCATAAACGGTTTTGCTAAGGTAACAAAACCACTTACTAAGTGTCTCAAAAAAGGAGCTAAAATTTAGCATAATTGGAAATTTTTAGACTGTTCTAATACATGCAAAAATCTTTTAATTATTGAACCGATACTAAAGTATCCGGATTTTTCAAAACCCTTTGTTCTAACGACCGATGCCAGTAATGTCGCATTAGGCGCTGTCCTGTCCCAAGGACCAATTGGTAGAGATCTGCCTATCGCCTGTGCTTCTCGAACCTTGAATAATTCCGAACAGAACAACTCGACAATTGAGAAGGAGCTGTTGGCAATAGTATGTACCACAAAATATTTCCGTCCATATTTGTTTGGCAGAAAATTTGATATTGTCACCGACCACAAACCTCTAGAATGGTTCCCAACTCAAAATCAACGAGATGGCGTATAGAATTAGAGGAGTATGACTATAACATCAAGTACAAGAAAGGGAAACTAAATTCGAACGCCGACGCACTATCTCGCATTCACACTAAGACAGTTTCCGACGAAATTGAAGACTTAGTAAGAGACACGACGAATTAACCTGGTAACCCAGAGAATGAAAAATTAATTCGAAACATTTTTGAATCACGAAATGTAAATGAACGGCGCGATTTGGACGACATTTCCATGCAAATGCAGATGGACGAGTCGATAAAAGACTGTGATAATGACAACGAGAACGAAGAACAAGACGATGACACTATGCATTCCAACGCAGACCAACATCCTGTAGTAGGTAGGTATTTCAACTACAGATTCACCAGTTAATTTCGGTCAGAATCAAATAATAATTTCAACAGTCTTACATTCTCCCGCGAAGCCAAGAATTCTATTCGAGAAAAAATAACTTATTAAATTTCAAATTTCTGAACAAAAACGTCATTATAAATTTCATCAAGGAAGATATTGCACCAAATATTCAATATTACCTTTACTTCGAAAACCTTAAGATTTATGAAATATTTTTAGTAGTTCTGCAAACTCATCTTAAATGGCCTTCTATAAAATTCAAAAACTGCACGAAACAACTAATAGAAATAACAAACGAGAACGACATCGAAGAGTTAATCACGAATTATCATGAAAGCAATTCGAACCACCACGGAATCGACGAAACTGTGAACCGAATTAAAGAAAAATACTATTGGCCTCACATCAAAGAATCAGTCCAAACTTTCATCAATAACTGTGATATATGCCAACAAAGTAAATACGAACGACACCCTATAGGAATGGAAATGAATATCACCCCAACAGCCTCCAAACCATTTGAGATAATTCATTTGGATACATTCACACTTGAACAGTCGAAATTACTTAATAGTAGATAGCTTCTCAAAATATGCGCAAGCAAGAATTCAATATTTATCCTACAAAAACGAGCCATCCGCTACTATATTATATCAATGAGGGAATCACCTGCCAAAGAAAACATTTGAAACTGCCCATTCATTCAACTACTTTGATCAAAAAGTCCCTTATTTATAATGCTGCAAAAATATACAATTATCTCCCATTGAGTTTAAAGAATATTGAAGAATACAACGTGTTTAGATCTTCTGTTGAGAAAATTCTCCTAGAATTAGCAATTTATGAGATACAGGAGTTCTTTCATATTTCCTGGATAAACACCTAGTGACAATGCCATTTCATTCAGCCATACCATATCATGGAGTGTACTTTGTCTTATATACTTTAGCTATCTATTATATATATTTTTTTTAATATTTATTTCATATTGTGATTGTGATGTCTGTAATAGGAAAATTATTTTTATTGTTTCAACTGGATGCTCAAAGTGTCTGTGCATGCAATTATGACATGACAATGATTTTATTCAGTATGAAATGATGATTTTAGGAGTCACTTGACTTATTATCAAGCTTTTTTATATCTACAGTAGGACTTATATGTTTTTATATCTACAGCAGGACTTTTTTCACTTATTTTATGACTATCAAGTTATATATATTTTCAAGCTTTGTCAATAAGAATTTTGTTCTTCTGACAATAAAGTATATTTTTGATTGATTGATTGATTGATCATATCATTTGAACTCGTCCTGCGGTACCGAATTCGTTAATAATTTGATAATACTCCTTTCACATTATGGTACCCCGAAACAAATAGTGGTAGACAATGGTACTGAAAACTCAGTTGCAACCGAATTGTTGAAACCACACAAAATTGACACTCACTTTTGTAGTCTGAACCATCCCCAATCCAATGAAATTGTTGAGAGATTCCATTCAACGATAATGGAACGTATTCGAATATTGAATACGAAAGGATTCCTAGAAATAAGAAAATAACTTATACGATTTTGGCTTATAATCATTCCTTACATTCTACAACAAAATTTAAACCAATTGACGTTGTAAATGGACATATAACTGATAAAAACCCTTTTAATATGGAAATTGATAAGATATTGGTAAACAACTATATCAACGATCATAGGGAAAAATCTAAATTAATGTATTATAAAATCAATTCGGATCTCATTGCACTCAAATCAGAAAACATACAAAAGATCAATTCCAACCGAGACGAACTCGAAATATTTCAACCAGGACAAAAGACCGTCGTGAAAAAACACAAATTCAATAAACTCACAACTGACAACAGTGAACAATGAATCGAAAACAGTTTCGACCCCATCACAAGAGAAAATACATATGAACAATTTGAAACGCCTACTTAAGCAAACATTATACCACTAAAAAATAAAACGTCCGTTTCTGTTGCTTCAGAATCCCGGGGATCCTCGGCCTTCAGGAAAAAAATCTTCTTCAAAAACTAGAAAATAATCCAGGGATCATTCCAGTGAAACATGGTTCAGCCAAATTCGAACAATACACACATAAACTCATGAACTACTATGATATGAATCCCATAATTTCAGAAATGGAGGAACTGCATTCTAAATCTCACAATATAACAAGCCTAATATTAACAAATAAAGACTATTCTTTTGATACATCAAACTATCTAAAAACCCTACAATTCAGTGAAGAGAAAGTGGAGTCGAAGCTAAGAAATATACTTCCACATCATAAAATACGCAAAAGGGGACTAATTGACGGTTTAGGTTCAATTTTCAAGTCCGTCACTGGTAATTTAGATGCATGCCTATGATGGTCAACGCTATGAACAATTGATTTTTCAACTAGAATCGAATCAAAAACAAATAGTCTCTAATATGGTCAGACAATATTCTCTATCTCTGAATGTCATAGAAAAATTCAACAAAACGATCTGAAGGATAAATCATAATGAGCAATCAATCACTTCAAAATTAATCAGATCGCCTTGTTATTCGAAAGCCATACATAGAGAGATAATGCAATGTTAATAAAAGATATCCTCAATCAAATTATTAATATGTACGAAATAATCAATTCCATCCTTCAAGGCATTGAAAACTCGATCACTTTTTAGAAATTACAAGTTATGCACCCGAGTGTCATTTCAATAAATGTATTGTACATCGAACTGAAGAAACTAAGTGAACAAACCGAATCAAAACAACTGCCATTCGCAGTTACTTTCAATAATACCGAATACTTCGAGAAATTTATGAAAATCGATAGCTATATATTGAACAATAAAATCACGTACATTCTTCATACCAATAACGTTTCCTTTCGCTTTCGAGCTATACCACTTTTATTCAGCCCCCGTATATTCTAAGGGTCAGTTTGAGGCGATCATTCCTAAGAATAAGTTCTTGATGAAAGACATAATGTATTTTGCATTTCTGAGCAATGCTTGTAAAGAAATCCTTCCTCAATGGTACATTTGCGATAAACAAGAACTACATGCCGCCAAACTCGAATCCACTTGATCAAACCAATGATGAACCACCTAGACACATCTAATCAATGGATCAGATTATTTTTATCCGAAACAACCACAAAACTCAAATGTTACAAGCAAGAAGAAATTCGAAAAACCCGAACCAGCCGGTCCCGTTTCCTGACATAGACGTTGCCGTCACAATGTCTCCAAAAGACAACATCGACATTGAATTAGAAGATCTCAGATTAGACGAACTATAAGAAATCCCAACTCAGATAGTAGAAAATCAACCCGATTTTTATTTCTCCAATATACCTCATGTACCTAGTGCCTGGACAATAATCTTATATGTACTTCTGATTGATGTCGCTTGCTACCTGATATACACGAATATCGCCAGCAGGGTGCGAAACCCAGCATCCCCATCAGAAGTGGACCACTGCGATGTTCGTCTTCCTCTCTAACCCTCGGAAGCCGAAACTATAGAGGGGGTGGAATTATGTCACCACTCTACGACGGTTCCCACAAGATGCTGACATTGCTGATCCCACAGTCTGGATTCCGTGAATCTACCGCTTTCATTAAATCAGCAAGAGGTCGAGCTACCAGAAGGAAGCCGTTCTCAAATCAGTTCTTAACTCAACTTTGTATGTAACACATCTTAATACTCGTATTCCTCATTTTTGTAGTCAGACACATATAATGAAGTCTTCAAAAAGAGACTTCGAGCTATCGGAATTATTATTCATGACCCCTCAACTAATCGAATAATATTGATGAAAGTCTCAATTAGGGATAAACCTTGATTTTCCTGTGTCAAGATATATAAAGAAGGCTTCGTCAACATATGATATTACACTCTGTGTTGAGTTACTATGATAAAGTTGTTATTATAGATTTCATGTTCTGATGTTTTTGAGTAAAGTATATTTCAAAATATTTTCCTCTGATTTTCACTAATATATTCATACTTAGACCACTTACGATAATTTCCAATAGGTAATGGGCCCAGCCATCCAGTAATTCTAAGGTGAAAAGTTCTGCAGTGAAAAATAAGAAGTTACATCGTTTTCGCATTTCCTATCGTTGCTGTAACGAAATAGCGAGGTAAAGATGGACAAGAGAAAATACTCAATTCAGAAGTTCGATGGAAATAATTTCTCATTATGGAAGTACCAAATGGAAATAATATTCAGAGCAGAATGTATCAAAGACTTGATTGATGGAAGTAGGACAAAGCCCGCAGAAGAAGCTTCAGTTCAGGAGAAGAAAGCTTGGGAAGAAAGTAATGCAAAAGCTATGCTGTTAATATCAACAGCTATGGAGTTCGAGCAATTACAAACAATCATGACCTGTGGATCAGCATCAGATATGTGGAAAATACTAAAGATTATCCACGAGCAGCGATCAGCTGTGAATAAAGTATCGCTCAAGCAGCAGTTCTTCAACTATAAGATGGATGATAAGGACAGCATTGCGAAACACTTGAGTACAATCGAATCAATCACTCAAGCTCTCAATGATGTAGGCGAAACAGTCAATGAAACTGATAAGATTGCCAAAGTTCTTGGTAGTCTTCCGAGCAAATTCAATTCATTTATAACAGCCTGGGATTCGTATGAAGAAGCCAAACAAACCTATGATAATCTTGCTGCAAGACTCTTGGAAGAGGAACTTCGGTTATGTCAAATGGAGGAAACAGCTACGGCTTTCGCAGCTTTACAAGTTTCGAAACCTAAGAGAGATGAAAAATCTGGTGGAAGCAACATGAAATTCATGAAGAAGAATATTGAATGTTTCTTTTGTCATTTCAAAAGTGAGTGCCGATTAAGACAATTTTCCCAGCAGAAGAAACCCAATTCAACAGAATCGTGTTCGAAGGATCAAGCTCTGAGTGCTGAAACCAAGAATATATCTGCGATGAACGCTGAGGATATTTGGCTCGCTGATAGTGCAGCATCTAGACATATAACATATCATCGAGAATGGTTCAAAGATTACAAAGCATTACCTGCTAAAATTGCTATTCAAATCGGTGATAATACACTCGTCTACGCTGAAGGAATTGGTACAGTTGCTGTAAATGCGTTGGTTGAGGGACAATGGGAGCCACGAACTCTCGAAAATACAATATTTGTCCCACAAATGAAGAAAAACCTATTTTCAGTGGGAGCTACAACAAGTAGAGGACTGCGAGTTACATTCACTGACGACAAAATCGAAGTTAGAGGCGAAAAATTGTTAGCTCAGGGTACAAAGCAAGCAAATCAGTGCTACAGAATGAATTTCAAAGTGGATGTTGATGAACAAGCAAATGTTGCCATAAATGATCAAGTTATGTTGTGGCACGAAAGACTAGGTCATGTGAACTTCCAGAAACGAAAGGAAATCAATAAAAGAGAAAACTTGAATATACCTATTCCTGTTAATAGTTTGCCTATTTGTGAAGCATGTCAGTATGGAAAGTGTCATCGAAAATCCTTCAAAATCAATCCCAAAAGAGCCGAGTATCCTGGTGAATATATACATTCAGACGTTTGCGGAAAAATGTCAATTTCATCACTTGGGGGTGCCAATTATTTCGTTATTTTCAAAGATGATCGCACTTCATTTCGAAAAGCGTTTTTTATCAAGAACAAGAGTGATGTTTTCAGTCGATACTTGGAATTTGAAAAATTCGCTAAGAACCAAACAGGACATGAAATCAAAACATTTCGTTCAGATAATGGTACCGAATATGTGAACTACAGTTTCAGTAATCATTTCAAAGCGAATGGAATAGTTCATGAAAGATGTGCCCCGTACACGCCCGAACAAAATGGTAGAATCGAAAGAGATCAAAGATCAGTAGTGGAATCTGCACGAACAATGTTGCTGAATTCAGGTTTACCAGAAACATTATGGGCTGAGGCAGTAAATACAGCGGTGCATATTCTTAATCGGATTTCAACCCAGCAGGAGATTGCATCACCCTATGAAAAATGGACTGGTAAAACAAATAATTTGAACTACTTCAGAAAATTTGGTGCTGTAGCCTATGTACATACCCCAAAACAATTTAGATCAAAATTTCAAAGTAAGTCAAAGAAAATGTTCTTCGTTGGCTATGATTGAGAAAGTTCTAATTACCGTCTATATGATCCTATCACAAAAAAAGGTTATTGTTTCAAGGGACGTGAATTTTGATGAAAATCTGATAAATAATGGACCCCCATTATTCAAAAGCTATGCTGTTTTTGAATTAATGTCAGATGATATGACAGATCAGGATAATGACACGATAAGTCAACAGACAGCTGAAAGTCAGTTGGAAAATGAGCTTCTTGATCAAAACCATATACAGGATGAGTCAGAGCGTCAATTACGGGACCGAAGTAATCTTCGAAGGCCAAATCGATTCAGATTTGAAAATGATATTGCATGCGCAGCTGTAATCGATGAACCTGTTACTCTAGAGGAAGCAATGTCAAGTGAAGCGGCTATTCATTGGAAAACGGCAATGAATGAAGAAATGAAGTCACTAGAAAATAACCAGACTTGGACTTTGATGCCCCTTCCACCTGTAACGTGAAAATTTACCTTTTTCATAAAATTTTCAGTTCTTTGATCTTAATAGGTAAAGTTCATTGGGTGCCAGGTGTTTGGCTGATACCTTTCTATTCTCGATAAATAAAGATAAGCACTCACACTGTACGTGATGGTTTTTATTCAGTTCTTATTAAATGACACTGCAATATTACTGGGTTCTGTTTCATGAAGTTCTTGGCCGTGCCTGAAAAAGAATAAATAGAATGTTAGACACAAAATATGTTCGGTATGGTGATTCAGTTTAATTTAGGAAGCATTCTGGAAATATAAAGGAAACTTCGCTACTTACCCTGAATGGTGATCGATGCATTTAATGAATATTGCTGTTGAAAGTTGAATCAATAAGTTTATCAATATTGTTTATGTTTTGGATATTGTTTGACAGTGACATATGATTAGGGTTATATCTTCTCATTCCCTTTTGAGTGACAGATGTATCGGTGTAGGTAGTTCCATTGGTATGGTCGCAGTGAGATGACACGGGACCAAAGGTTTAGCAAGGTTCTCTGTGGCAGGACTTCGAAGCGGGCTAAGTTCCGATTCATTCTGAGGTCATATAGTTTATGGCTATCGGGTTCGTGCCTCGGGATAGATCGAGTAGTCTCTCAGTGATACTAACCAATCAGGGATCAAAATTATACTCACGGGACCGACGCTTCCGGCTGTCGTGGTGCGCAGAGGATTTGTAGGTTTTTTCTTTATAGAATTTCGTTGAGAAATTTCTAGAAGGCGCCGGAATTGATATTGGCAGCTTCGGGGATCATTTCCGTCGGCACCATCATGGTTCGATCACAGGTTCGATACAAAATGACCAAAGATTATTCGTGTATAGATTTTTGTGGTGGTGAGGCCTCTCCTGATCTCAGGGGTAAGTGTTGAGTTTTCGTGGGAGATGAGCTGTCTTCTTTACCTTGTAATTTTGGTATACGGCATGCAATAAGGAGGGTTTTTTGTGACAGATTCGTGGGCCTCCTGGGTTACCACACGTGCTACGACCATTTTGATTTTGGATCCGCTGGACTTCTCTTTGGTTGTTCCTCGTGGTACGGGGACTACCTTTTGGACGATCTCGTGGAAGATTTGGGGAGACCAATGGGGAGCTGTTTCTGCTGAATTCTCCGATGGAACATCTGAGGACGACCTGCCGCTATTACCCCTGACGACGAACTTCCAGACCACTAGAACATCTGACGACCGCAGTCTGCAGGTTCTGTTGCAGTCTCTTTTGCTTGCTCTTCAGCAGCTTACGGTGCAGGCTGTGCTACGGTCTGCTCGGCAGTTTCTACCGCAGATTTATGAGCAGTACAACCAGCATTCACCAGGGCAGTCGTTACTGCAGGCGTCAGAGCAGTCTTCGTCGATGCAGTCTCTGCAGTCACCTTATCGTGGCTAAGATACGCTGCTACAAGTTGGATGGGGGTTACTCTGTCATGGGGTTCGAGTAAGAAGTATCTGATCTGATTTTCTTTTATTTATGAAGTTGATACCTGTCAGTTCTGGTTAAAACCTCTAGTTAAAACTAGTGTAATTTTCACTAGATTGCATCATCATTTATTCTTAGTACTTATGTTATATTTTTCCATATGAAATGTGCGCCCCAATATAGATCTATAACGGGAACATAGGATTCACATAAGAGATAGTGAATATTAATTCTATGATCATACTCTGGTTGTTTATAATTGAAATTTTGAGTGTCATATGATTTTACCATATAAATGTATATCATCAGGGTTTTACAAGATACCATTAAACCACAATTGAGTTCACACAGTGTTTCTATTAATTTTTCTTACAGGAAAGTAAGTGAATCGTAGATCTATATTTTTTCTTGGTTTAAAGTCTGATTCAAACTAAGTGGCGCCCTATCAACTCAACCTAATATTGAATTCACGATCACAGCTCACCAGATGAAAAGCTGCCGGTGCCTTGCTAATCAGTATTTAGAATGATTGTCTTATAAATAGCACGTCAAGATAAATTGTCTAAAGTTGGTTACAAGAAAGTGGAGCCCATAAACGTGGGGCCCGAATAAATTTGTTGAGTTGAAATAAATATTTTTTTTTCTCTTGTTGAAAGAACACTTTGGGAACTCTTTTGGTACTTGAATAAATTGAATCTGATCTGGTAGGTAAATGACTTCAATTTCGAATTTATTATTATTTTTTTGATTTTCTTACTCAATCTTCTAATTTTGGCCATGTACAGGGTGAACCAAAAATTGCTTACCATTTTTGAATTTTGAATTGAAACTTCAATAGTTTCATTATTTTGAATTTAGTATTTTTGGATTTTAGGTGGTCCATTCATTGAAATTATAATAAGATTTCAGTGAATTTTTTTGAATTTTTGGTGACAGCTGTTAGGAACAGTTAGTCAATTTTGATTATTTTGATACTTGTATACAGGGTGGAATACCTTACAAGTTTATTAATTTTTCTGAGATAGTCAGAATTTCAGTATAATTTTTTTGCGTGAGCATTAGACCAATGGTTATATTCCTTTAAATGTTGAAAAATTTTGAATTCGATTTTGAATCTGAATCATAGACATTGCATACTGTGTGAGTACCTTATAGAGGTTATAATTTTTTCCCTGGGGAATTCTGATAAGCTGTCAGTCCTCATTTAATTAACTAAATACTGAATAGATATTTCTAAATATTTTGAATAAATATTTTTCTAAAAAAAAAAATTTTTGTTGAAAATGGATACGGTGAAGGCCAAGCATTTGTTAGTCAATGAACTGAACTATGAACTGAGAATCCGGGGAATTGTTACCAATAGGGACATGAATGAAAAAAGAAAAATTCTTGCTAAAGCTATGTCGAAGCGTAGTCCTATTCAGGTTGAACTGGTTGATCCTGACTATTCATTTGAAACCGAAGCTGTGGAAATTCAATCATCGCTTGATAGCATTAGGGTTCTAATTAACGATTTTGAAGGTTCAACTACTGACTCTGTTTATCAAAGACTACGTTCTCGCCTATCACATGTTGGCGCTAGAATTCAACGGATAGATGTTTCTACTGGCATTAAAGAACACATAGAATTCAAACAAGAATCTTATGCCACCTGTATTCTGTTAGAATCTGAATTAGAAGACCGTGTTGTGACTGAGGGAGTGCCTCCAGGTCATATGGTGGATCTTTCGCAGTCATTTATGTCTATGGGTAATGCTCAGGCTACTCAGGTTTCAAACCCATCATTCAAGCCAGTATCATTATATAAGTGGGATGTTAAGTTTGACGGTACTAAAAAAACTTATGGTGTCAAAGCTTTTTTAGAAAGAGTTCATGAGCTAGCAGAGGCTAGACATGTTTCTAAGGACCAGCTGTTTGAGTCAGCTGTTGACTTATTTTCAGGAAATGCCCTTTTGTGGCTGAGACATATTAAAGATTCAGGAAATGTTAAAAATTGGGATTCTTTAACTAATAGATTAGAACAAGATTTTCTCAGCAAAGATCATGATGAAGAGTTATGGGATCTGATAAAACATAAAAAACAAAGTGAGGAAGAATCAATAGTTATTTTTGTTGCGGTAATGGAACAACTTTTCAACCGGCTCAGTTCTCCTCCGGCTGTTGTTACCCGAGTAAAGTGGATTAAGAAAAACTTGAGAAGTGCATTTGTGGATCGATTAGCTCTTAACACTTATAGCTCTGTTGAAGAATTGATAAGGGATGTCAAGATTTTGGAGGAAGTTTTTAAAGAATCTAAAGATAAATCACTGAGAAAATCTCATGTTAGTACCCTTGAATATGAATTGGCAATGAATGATGAGGCTGGAACTAGTAGTGCTAATAATTCCTCAAATAGAAATTCTGGAGCCAGAAATTTCAGAAACACAAATAGGTCAAAATTCAATCGTCCTGGTAATAATAGTGGTAATAATGTTTCCCATGGTAACAATCAAGGTCACAGATCAGGAGGTAGGGATGATCAAAATGGTAGAAAAACAGTTACCTGTTGGAACTGTAAGTTAGCAAACCATACTTTCAGGAATTGCACTTTGAAAAGAAACATTTTTTGTCATGGTTGTGGTGAACCAGGGAAAATAAAGAGTAACTGTCAGAAGTGCTCGGGAAACTCGCAAGGGAGGTAGAATATTTTTCTAGCGGCCAACATTCTCCTCCTTTTATACCGGCCAAAGTTAGGAAACCATATCCTTCTCCAGAGCAAGCTGAAGGAATAATATTTATCAAAAATTTTTTGTCCAATTTGAAATCTGAAATTTCTACAGCCCCAGTATTTGTTGAAAAAGAACGGGATAATAGACCCTTTATATCGGTGAACTTGTTTAATAAAGAAATTATTGCATTATTGGATTTAGGTGCGAATAATTCCATTGTCGGAAGTAAAGGGATTAGTATAATTAATTCACTGGGTTTAAAAATTAATGAAACAGTTCATTCTGTATGCACTGCTGATGGTGTCAAGCAATCTGTAATAGGTTCAGTTTCACTGCCTATATGCATTGAAAAAAAATGTAAAATAATTCCATTTTTGATAGTACCCTCCTTAAATTACAGTTTCATTTTAGGAAGTGATTTTTGTAAGGAGTTTGAGTTGAAAATAAATTTCAAAGATAATATTTGGGACATTAACTCAGATTCAAGTATTAATGTCAACTGTGTGTCAGCTTTGAATTTACCTGAACATTTTGACAGCCACATTTCTTCCTTGCATAGTTTGCCTGGGGATGAATTAGCCACTGCTAAGGAGGTAATTTCTTTATTTCAAGATCTTGGTAAAAATAAGGCATTAGGCAGGACTGATAGGATGATCTACCATATTGACACTGGCGACGCTCCAGCAGTCAAACAACGACAGTACGTCATGTCTCCATATATGCAGGGTCACTTGAACAAGGAACTTGATAAAATGCTGTCACTGGGAGTAGTTAAACCTTCAAAAAGTAGTTGGTCATCTCCAGTACTTCTTGTCAAAAAATCAGATGGTAACTTTAGATTCTGTTTTGACGGCCGAAAATTAAATTCATTAACGAAAAAAGATAGTTACCCTTTGCCAGTAGTAGACCGTATCTTGTCTATGCTGGGTCATTCAAGATTTATGTCTTCAGTAGATTTGCGCAGCGCTTTTTGGCAAATCCCTCTTGATGAGAGTTCTAAAGAGAAAACGGCTTTTTCTGTCCCGTCACGTGGGTTGTTTCAATTTGAGGTTATGCCGTTCGGCTTAGCGAATGCTGCACAATTTCAACAACGTTTAATGGATGCGATTTTCGGACCAGAATTAGAACCAAATATTTTTGTATATCTGGATGATTTGATAATCGTTAGTTCAACTTTTGACGAACATATTAAATTACTTAAAGAAGTAGCAAAGAGGCTAAAGGACGCGAAGTTAACCGTCAATTTTGAAAAATGTGAATTTTTTAGGGAATCGTTAAAATATTTGGGGTTCATTATTGATAGGTTCGGACTGAGAACTGATCCTAATAAGGTCAAGGCGATGGTTGAGTTCCCACAGCCAAGGAATACAACAGAGATTAAACGGTTTACTGGCATGTGCAGTTGGTACAGGCGGTTCATTCCTCATTTTTCAACCCTTATGGCACCAATAAACGACTTACTTAAGGACAAGAAAAAAGGTCAGAAGATTAGCTGGTCAGATAAGGCAAATCAAGCATTTAAAGATATCAAACATGCATTGGTTTCAGCACCGATTTTGTCAAGTCCAAATTTTTCATTAGATTTTACTATACAGTGTGATGCCTCCGACTCAGGACTGGGTTGTGTTCTAACTCAGATACAAGACAACCAAGAACGGGTGATAGCATTTGCTTCTCGAAGTCTATCCAGGAATGAAAGAAACTACACAGTCACAGAGAAAGAGTGTTTAGCATGTATTTTTGCTTGCGAAAAATTTAGAGGTTATATTGAAGGGGTGCATTTTACGTTGATCACTGACCATGCATCACTTAAATGGATGTTCAAGATTAAAGAACCCATTGGTAGGATTGCCAGATGGAGTGTTAGGTTGAGCCAATTTGATTTCACAATTGAACACCGAAAGGGAAAATTCAATGTTGTACCAGATGCCTTGTCTAGAAGTCCAGTAGAGCCAGCTGTGCAAGAACCAGATATTTGCGTACTAGAAGAAAAGGGGTGCATAAATCTGAACATTACGTTGGAAAATTTAGATTCATTTTATCAGAATTTACGCAGTAAGATTTTGAGAAATCCTGATACTTATCCACAGTGGTCAGTAAGGGATAATTTTGTTTATAAATTGGTACCTTCCAAATGTCCTGTAAGCACCAATATTTCTGATTGGAAATTATTAGTCCCGAAATGTCAGCGATCTGAGATTATGAGGTTATGTCACGATATTCCTACCGCGTCCCATATGGGCTATCATAAGACGTTTTCTCGAATAGCGCTTACTTATTATTGGCCAAAAATGAGGCATGATATTTTTCGGTACATTAAGTCCTGTAAAGTTTGCTCAGCTCAGAAATCCACTAACTATGCCAAGTTTGGATTGATGGGTGCTGAAAAAAAGGTTAGATTTCCATGGCAAGTGATAGCACTGGACCTTATGGGCCCGTTGCCACGTACTTCTAGTGGATATCAATATATTTTGGTTGTAAGCGATTGGCTAACCAAATATCCGGTTTTGTGTCCGCTTAGAAAAGCTACATCGGTTAGTATCAATAAGTTTTTAGAAAACGAAATTTTTTTGGTGTATGGAGTTCCTCAACATATCATTTGCGATAATGGTAGGCAGCTGATCAGTAAATCGATCAAGGAACTTGTTAAGAGCTATGACTCCAATATCTTTTACACTGCTTACTATCATCCGCAAGCCAACTATGTTGAGCGAACAAATAGAACCATCTGCACAGCTATTCGCAGCTATATTAATAAGAATCATAAGTTATGGGACAAGGAATTGGCAAAAATAGGGTATGCTTTAAGGACTAGCGTGCATGAAGTCACCGGGTATAGCCCAGCATTTTTAAATTTTGGGAGAGAAGTACCAGGCAGTGGTCAATATTATGGGAAGGGTAATGTGGATTTAAATTTGGTTAATCGCGATTATTGGATTCAAAATCTGGGTAAAATTTCAGGAATTTACGAAGATGTTCAGAATAAAATTCATCTGGCACATCAGAAAAATGCTAAATATTATAACTTACGTAGACGTGATAAGGAATTCTTTATTGGGGATAAGGTTTGGAAAAGGAACTATGTTCTGTCTAATGCTAGCCATAATTTTGCACAGAAACTGGCACCGCGTTTCGTACTTTGCACAGTAGCAAAGAAAAAATCAAAATTAGTATATGTTCTTAAAAATGAAGATGGCTCTAATGCCGGAGTTTGGCATATTCAAGACCTAAAACCATACCATGGATCGATGTCTGACCTTTCTGTAGAAGAAGGAGCGGGATCTGAAGCATCCGATGAGTAGTTTGGGTCAATCAGTTTAATAGCTTGATGCATATCTGAAGTGGAATAATTGTACATACATAGTGGCCAATTAGGTTATTCTAGGATATTAGTAAGTTAGTTATTCTAGGATATTAGCAAATTAGGAATAGCTAAGGATTAGTTAGATTAAGCTTAGTATAAGGCGCGCATAATTAAAAAAAAAAAAAAAAAAAAAAAAAAAAAAAAAAAAAAAAAAAAAAAAAAAAAAAAATTTGAATTCACTACTGAAACGGTTGTGGTGAAACTCATTTTACAGTTAGAAAAATTTCAACGAAAAATTTTATGTCCTAAAATTTTTCTATCATTTGTGGGGGGGTGAGTGTAACGTGAAAATTTACCTTTTTCATAAAATTTTCAGTTCTTTGATCTTAATAGGTAAAGTTCATTGGGTGCCAGGTGTTTGGCTGATACCTTTCTATTCTCGATAAATAAAGATAAGCACTCACACTGTACGTGATGGTTTTTATTCAGTTCTTATTAAATGACACTGCAATATTACTGGGTTCTGTTTCATGAAGTTCTTGGCCGTGCCTGAAAAAGAATAAATAGAATGTTAGACACAAAATATGTTCGGTATGGTGATTCAGTTTAATTTAGGAAGCATTCTGGAAATATAAAGGAAACTTCGCTACTTACCCTGAATGGTGATCGATGCATTTAATGAATATTGCTGTTGAAAGTTGAATCAATAAGTTTATCAATATTGTTTATGTTTTGGATATTGTTTGACAGTGACATATGATTAGGGTTATATCTTCTCATTCCCTTTTGAGTGACAGATGTATCGGTGTAGGTAGTTCCATTGGTATGGTCGCAGTGAGATGACACGGGACCAAAGGTTTAGCAAGGTTCTCTGTGGCAGGACTTCGAAGCGGGCTAAGTTCCGATTCATTCTGAGGTCATATAGTTTATGGTTATCGGGTTCGTGCCTCGGGATAGATCGAGTAGTCTCTCAGTGATACTAACCAATCAGGGATCAAAATTATACTCACGGGACCGACGCTTCCGGCTGTCGTGGTGCGCAGAGGATTTGTAGGTTTTTTCTTTATAGAATTTCGTTGAGAAATTTCTAGAAGGCGCCGGAATTGATATTGGCAGCTTCGGGGATCATTTCCGTCGGCACCATCATGGTTCGATCACAGGTTCGATACAAAATGACCAAAGATTATTCGTGTATAGATTTTTGTGGTGGTGAGGCCTCTCCTGATCTCAGGGGTAAGTGTTGAGTTTTCGTGGGAGATGAGCTGTCTTCTTTACCTTGTAATTTTGGTATACGGCATGCAATAAGGAGGGTTTTTTGTGACAGATTCGTGGGCCTCCTGGGTTACCACACGTGCTACGACCATTTTGATTTTGGATCCGCTGGACTTCTCTTTGGTTGTTCCTCGTGGTACGGGGACTACCTTTTGGACGATCTCGTGGAAGATTTGGGGAGACCAATGGGGAGCTGTTTCTGCTGAATTCTCCGATGGAACATCTGAGGACGACCTGCCGCTATTACCCCTGACGACGAACTTCCAGACCACTAGAACATCTGACGACCGCAGTCTGCAGGTTCTGTTGCAGTCTCTTTTGCTTGCTCTTCAGCAGCTTACGGTGCAGGCTGTGCTACGGTCTGCTCGGCAGTTTCTACCGCAGATTTATGAGCAGTACAACCAGCATTCACCAGGGCAGTCGTTACTGCAGGCGTCAGAGCAGTCTTCGTCGATGCAGTCTCTGCAGTCACCTTATCGTGGCTAAGATACGCTGCTACAAGTTGGATGGGGGTTACTCTGTCATGGGGTTCGAGTAAGAAGTATCTGATCTGATTTTCTTTTATTTATGAAGTTGATACCTGTCAGTTCTGGTTAAAACCTCTAGTTAAAACTAGTGTAATTTTCACTAGATTGCATCATCATTTATTCTTAGTACTTATGTTATATTTTTCCATATGAAATGTGCGCCCCAATATAGATCTATAACGGGAACATAGGATTCACATAAGAGATAGTGAATATTAATTCTATGATCATACTCTGGTTGTTTATAATTGAAATTTTGAGTGTCATATGATTTTACCATATAAATGTATATCATCAGGGTTTTACAAGATACCATTAAACCACAATTGAGTTCACACAGTGTTTCTATTAATTTTTCTTACAGGAAAGTAAGTGAATCGTAGATCTATATTTTTTCTTGGTTTAAAGTCTGATTCAAACTAAGTGGCGCCCTATCAACTCAACCTAATATTGAATTCACGATCACAGCTCACCAGATGAAAAGCTGCCGGTGCCTTGCTAATCAGTATTTAGAATGATTGTCTTATAAATAGCACGTCAAGATAAATTGTCTAAAGTTGGTTACACACCTAACCGGAAAGCAATCAAATGTAAATGGGTGTACAAATTGAAAAGGAAACCTGATGGATCAACTGATCGTTACAAGGCACGCCTATGTGCAAAAGGGTATTCTCAGGAGATGGGTATTGATTACACTGAAACATTTGCACCAGTGGTAAGATATGATTCAATACGTATATTACTTTCAATAGCAGCAGTTCACGATTTTGAAATCCAGCAATTTGATGTGAAAACTGCCTTCCTCAATGGTGTTTTGGACGAAGAGATTTACATGGCCCAACCACCTGGATATGAAACACCTGATACATCTCTAGTTTGCAAATTGAATAAAAGTTCATATGGTCTCAAGCAATCTCCATATTGCTGGAATAAGACATTCATCAAGTTCCTCAGTGCTTATGAGTATAAACAACTCGCTTCCGATAAAAGTGTTTTCAAGATAAAGTACAAAGGAGAAGACATTTTACTGGCATTATTTGTCGATGATGGTTTGATCATCAGTAGAACCCTCAGTACATCGGAAACATTTCTGAAAGAACTTGATGCCAATTTTGAATGTACGGTATGTGATCCGAATCAGTATGTAGGATTGGAGATAGAAAGAGACAGAACCAAAAGAGCACTCTTTATTCATCAATCAGGATATATTTCACGAATTTTAAAGAAGTTTAGCATGGAAAATTGTAATCCTGTTAAAATTCCGATGGATCCGAATACAATTCTACAGAAAAGACAATCTTCAGATGGTGACGACGATAGTATGGATGAAACACCCTATAGACAAGCTGTTGGATCTTTGATGTTTGCAGCTATTGTTTCTCGACCTGACATTATGTTTGCTGTCAGTCAAGTCAGTCGTTTTCTCGAAAATCCTGGTAAAGTACATTGGTCAGCAGTAAAACGTATTTTTCGATATCTAAAGGGAACCAGCGATTTTAGAATATGTTATAGGGGAACTGATATATCTCCAATCGCTTATTCAGATGCAGATTTTGCAAATGATGTGGAAACTCGACGATCTGTTACTGGATACACTATGATTATGGCTGGTGCTCCTGTAACTTGGACTTCACATATGCAAAAATGTGTTTCCAGGCCAACTGCAGAGGCAGAATATGTTGCAGCATCAGATGCAGCCCAAGAGGTAACCTGGCTGAAACATTTTCTGGAAGAATTGGATGTGAATATGAGTGGACCTGTCAAATTGATGATGGACAATCAAAGTGCCATACAAATTTGTAAAAGTACTGAAAACCATCGTCGAACGAAGCACATTGATATAAAATATCATTTCATAAGAGAACGTGTCGAAGATGGAACACTTGGTGTATTGTATGTATCGTCAGAGAATCAGTTGGCTGATATATTCACCAAAGCGTTACCATATCCGAAATTCAAACTGAATAGATCGTCACTTTCGATGATTTCTTCAAATATGGTTGACGAAGAGTGGGAGTGTCAAGATATATAAAGAAGGCTTCGTCAACATATGATATTACACTTTGTGTTGAGTTACTATGATAAGGTTGTTATTATAGATGTCATGTTCTAATGTTTTTGAGTAAAGCATGTTTCAAAATATTTTCCTCTGATTTTCACTAATATATTCATACTTAGACCACTTACGATCATTTCCAATATCCTGTATGAGAAGCGGTTCGATTATATTTCGAATATATGGAAAATATATTGCGTCTACTTCTACCAATTCGAATGTGAAATGTTTGGTAGTAGTTGTGAATCTACATAATTTCATGCATCATTGTTATTTTCTTTCCACATGTATTATCGATAATAATCCTTCTGTTTGTCATTGAGGATTATTCATTCCTGATCATTATCAATTATAATGAATTCATAGTCAGCCTATTCACTTGCAGATTTCGATTGTTGACAATATTGATAAGGTATTCATGTCTCTACGCTCATTATGAAATGGGTGAGAAATTTGCCCCAAAGTTTCTGTATGATTTGAAATTTAAATGGGTTCATTTCAGCAGAAGAAATATGTTCATCGGGTTACCATCTATCGAAGACGTTGCTCATGGATGATCATCATGATGTCATAATCCATCCCAGGAAACCATTGAAATAAGCTGCATTATGAATACCTTCGCATGCCCTTTGGATTGAAGAATTCACCCACCAACAAAACTATAACGTTGAAAGAGAAAATTGAATGAATATGATTATAAAATCCAATACAAAAAAGGCAAGATGAATACGAACGATGATGCTCTCGTATTGAACTACACACAAAAGAAACAGAATCATCCGACATTTCACGATGTATACAAAATGTCAACAAAACCCTAGAAACACCGGTAGACGACGATAATTGTTCGACACAAGTACAACTCAACGAAAATCCACCCAACATAGAGACTAACGAAACCGACAATCAAACACTAGAAGACGATGACGCAACTGTCCACACAAACGCGGAAGAGAATCTGATGAGAATTCAAAATCTCTGACTCTTCAGTAAACTATAGTCAAAATTAGCTAATAATAGATTCAGTGTTACATTCTCCGGCAAAACCTTATATTTTATGAAATCTCTGACTCCCCAGTTAACTTTGGTCAAAATCAGCTAATAATAGATTCAGTGTTACTTTCTCCGGCAAAATCTGAAATAAAAATTCTCTTCTAAAAGAAACAAATAATTACAGTCCAAATTTTGCAGAATAATTTCAATCAATCGCCTTCTTCAAGGGTTTCATTGCTCCAAATATACAATACTATCTATATTTCGATGAACCCGAAATGTACCAACCCTTTTGTGAAGTAGTAGGAAAGCATGCACTTCCAGGTTTGTCGACGGTACCACTAAAACATTCCAGAAATTATATAATCGTATCACGAGAGCAAAACCAATCATCGAGGTATCGATGAAACTGAACAACGAATCAAAAAGATTTGATACTGGCCGAACTTGAAAAATTCTGCACAAACTTATATTGAAGATTGTGAAATTTCTCTACAAGGCAAACATGAAAAACATCCTATAAAAATGGAGATGAATTTGACCCCTACTGCATCTGAGACTTTCGAAATAATCCATTTTGATACATTCACATTTGAAAATAATAAATTCTCAACCAAAATTGATAGGTTTTTTTCCAAATATGCACAATTCTATTTCCTGAATTCATTGGTATCATAGTCTGCTGTATGGGGTCGGCTTTAGAATAGCCTCATGGTAAATCCTACCTATCGACTTTTGTGTGCTGTGAAATAGATCATTCCATGTTTCAGTGTTCAATCGATACTTTCTGGTTCACCTCTTCCCCTTTCCTTTTCCTTTTTCCTCAGGTGCATTTTGAGAGTGATGATGATGAAGTGTCCTAGAGTAAAACACTCCAGAATCAAAATACCTCTCCATTCGGATTTCCGGGCGAGAGGTAGGTACTCGAGGGGACTCACCATTAAAGATTAGTTTTTGTAACATGGCGTCCACCATCACCTAAAGACGAAAAAACCGGATATTCTGGCCCTAACAGAAACACGAGTAAACTCGTTTACCAACAAGGTCCACATGCTTTGTCCTGGTTACGACCTCCATTCTCGATTCAGGTTCAAAGGTGGAGTCTGCCTTCATGCTAAGGCTAACCTTTCATGCCATCGTGAGGAGAGTTTGGAACCGAAAGACTTTGATGTGATGTGGTTCAAGCTAGCTGATACCAAACAGACCAATTTCTAGTTTTTATCACTCAAACTGGACTTCATTCAGGAGAACCATCCAACAGCTGAAATTATAATCATGGAAGACTTTAATGTACATACCGCTGCCTGGCTCAAATTCTCTAACAAAACAGATGATGCGGGTCGTCAGGCTGAAGCCTTCGCCATCTCTCATGGTCTAGAACAACTAGTCGAGCATTCCTGATGTCAACAATCAGTCTGTCAACACACTAGATTTTTCTCACCACCAATCCTGATCTATGTAGAATAGAAGTTTGTGCTCCACTTCGATACTCTGATCACACCCTCATCTCCACAACCTGTTATTTCCATCGAGCAGCACAATACTGCCCCGTCTCATGTGGCATTACAATTCGGCCGACTGGAAAGGTCTTCGTATGTTTTTCTCAGCGATTCCATGGAAGAGAGTTTGTTTCTCTTCAGTAGATCCAACACGATGTGCTGAGACAATTTCTGAAATCATCATGTTTTGGGGATGCAAACTTTCATACCGAACATCGCAAGAAAAACATCATCCGATAAGCCCTGGTTCAGCAGAAACTGTTCTAAAGCTGTTGCTTCCAAACAGACAGCATACAATCCATGGCTAAAAAATCCGGGCCCTGAGACTAGAGAAGCATATGTCAAGGCTAGAGGCATATGCAAAGAGACAATAGAATCCTCAAAAGAAGCTCACAATGCCAAAATAAGATCAAAACTTGTTGAATGTCCTAACGGGTCCCGTTCATTTTGGTCTTTCGCCAAAGCTGTGGAAAGAAATTCAATTTCTAGCTACGACTGCCCAGGCAAAAGCCAATATCTTTGCGCACCTTTTTGTTGGGAATTCTGATCTGGATTAATCGAGAAAACAACCCCCGAACATAACACCTATTGACAATCATATGCCCGAGATCATTTTTCGCCAACGTATCAGTATCAGAAATACTTTGTTGGGTCTCAACACCAACAAGGCCTGTCGATCTGACGGAATCCCACCGATTGTTCTCAAGAAATGTGCCCCCGAACTATCACCTGTTCTTTGCAAGTTGTTCGACCACTCTTACAATTTGGGGGTATTTCTGCTCAACTGGAAAAATGCAAGAGTACAACCAGTCCCCAAAAAAGGCAAAAAGACATTACCTAGCAACAACAGACCTATCGCACTGCTATGAATTATTTCAAGGGTCATGGATAAAGCCATCAACATCGAGCTCATGAGGAACACTCAGTAATTGTCAACGATAGGCAATATGGCTTCCGTCATCATAGATCAACTGGTGACCTGCTCGCTTACGTCTGACATTTATTTCCGAGGCATTTGATCGAGTTTGGCACCAGGGACCCTCGACAAGCTTTCATCTTATGGTTTGTGTTCTCTGCTTGCTAGTTTTCACTCAAACAGGCCTCTTCATGTAGTGGTCGATGGAGTTTCATCTTATACTCTACTCATAAATGCTAGTGTTCCGCAGGGATCGATTTTAGCACCAACACTATTTCTACTTCACATCAATGATTTATTGAAAGCAACTTCATGTCCTATACACAGCTTCGCGAATGATAGTACCCTCCATACCGCTTTCTCTTCCAGGGCTTCTATATAGGCCCGTCAAACCAGAAATGAACGAGAAACAAAATATACATGGACTTAGCAACAATTCTCGAGTGGGGATCTAATAACCTGGTAGAATTTAATGCAAACGAAACACAAGCATGTCTTTTCTCTAGAAAAGCCGATGTCACTGTGCCCAACATAACCATACCATTGAAGTCATCAATTTCGATGTTTGGCGTTACTATCAGCAATAACATTTCTTGGGAAAATCACGTGATGTTTTATTGCCAAAAGTCTATCCCAAAAACTTGGATTTCTGTTTCGAGGCAAGAGCTAGTTCACTCCCAGTCATCAGCTGCTTATGATCTATAAAGCACAGATCCGACTTGTCCTAGAATACTGTTCTCATATTTGGAGTGCGGCACCTAAACATATCCTGACACTATTGGATTCTGTCAAAAAAAGGGCAATTCGTCTCGTCGGTGATGCCTCGCTTACAAACTCGATCACTTTTCTGGAACACAGTATAAAAATAGGCGATTTATAGACATTGTCATAGGTGATGCTCTTCTAAAATATCAACAATCGTTCCCCATTAACAGTCTCTTCAAGATTAACCCGTCAAGTTCAGTTTCCACACCCCTTCGTGGTCACTTTAGAGACCTGCAGAACGTCCTTTTCCAAGGACTCGTTCATTCAACGAACATCTAGACTTTGGAACTCATTGCCTAGGGAGGTGCTCTCCGAAGCATACCATCTCCAGAAATTTAAGAAAAACACCAACTCTTACCTTCTTCACCTTGTTATTTCTCACGAGGTTGTCTGAACATTACAGAATATTCCTTTTCGTGAGAACCAGAACATAAAAAAATTTGCCAACCATCTGATATCATTCTTCTCACACCACGGTGTACCTAAATTAATCATAGTTGACAATAGCACATAATTCAAGAATTCAGTAATCACCGAACTTTCGAATTGATTAAAGATAGCTTCAATCAGCTGTATGGAGTGATAATTTGTCTCAATTTTGCAGGATATCGAGAACTCACTAAATGTATTACATCGTTGCATCCAAGTACCATCCGAACAAAAAAGGAACGAATAATGAGGTGAGATCAGTTCCTACACTAGAGTATACTTTGAAACCATCATCAACATGTAATGTTATATTCTAAACAACAGGATCATATCTACTTTATCGAAGTTGCAATCATGTACCCATATATTATCATCTATTTTCAATCCCTATCCTTAGTCAAAATCAGTTTTAGACAATATTGCCGAAATGAAAGTTCTTGTTGAAGAATACATTGTTCTTCGCATTTGAGAGCGAAAACTGTGTCAGAGTCAAACCATAACTGTGGCTGTGAAGTAGAAACAGCTTCTAACCATTCTAACCAATAGCCTCGCAGAATACAACCAAATATCAATCGTTCAAATACCTCGTTCCACTGTGTAGTGTAGTTGAATCTCCAGAAGGAGAAATTACTTCATCATCTATTCCATCCCAGGAAACCATTCAAATAAACTGCGTCGAGAAATGATTAGCGCCAAAAATCGTCATTGTAATATTCCTTCAAGTCATAGTAGGCTTTCTGCAGAAGTACTCCTTCAACCAACTTTCTGAACTTTCTTAAATTTGTTATTGTTCTATGGAAAATTGGGAGGTGGTTGTTGTAATGTCCGGGGTTGTAACAATAAAAAGCCGGTAATTATGAATACTCTTTCAACCCCAAAATAAGACATACACTTTATAAATCCAAATCTACACTACCGTGTATAGGTCATGCTGAGCTATTCAGTGTTCATGAAAACAAGCAAGGTCATGCGCAATTATCTGAGGTATTAAATAGTTCCAAATGATTATACCGTATGTCACAGTTGTATATTTTCTTATTCTCATAATATCAATGAAAATTTTGTAACCGCTAATTTTGGGATTGGCAGGGGTAGATTCCAACTTCCTCTTGTATGGTATCGTCTATCATTATTTTCTGCCAAATTAGCATATTTTTTATCTATTAGACACACAGTTTCTAAAAGGAACGAACAAGGTGAAGTTTAAATTTTTTTCCTGATGAAAAGTGGCTTGCAGTGATCTTGTGATTTTGTCTCACGTATATATCTGACTGGTCTTTTTTGCAAAACGAATACTGAGTTCAGTAATTGCTGACTACATAAGCCCCAAAAAGCTATTCGATATCTCAAATGCGATTCTATCAAAGAAAAATACACAATCCTTGCAGAGGATTGATTGATTTCATCAGAAACAACACGAACTGTATAGCAGCCAGATGCTATTTTTTGCATTAGTTCACCACATATTTATCCAATTTTAATTTTTCACCAATAGATACCCCTAAAAATCTTGTGTGAGTTTTGTTACCTATAATTATGATTCTCAAACTTCAGGTTAGAGTCTATAAATAGTCCCAAGAACTTGGTTTCTCGTTACGGCTGATGATGAATCGAAATATCAGATAAATCACATTTGAAAGTCAAGACATCAGTTTAATTGATGTTGAAAGTGGGATAATTGGAGTCACACCAATTCCTAATTTTTTTTATATCCACACTGAGATTAAATGTTTTATCAGAGTGCCACAGGATAGTGGTATCATCAGAAAAATGGTAATCTCACCTCTTATGTCAGTATTGATTATATCATTAAAATATATAAGGAAAAGCGGTGGTCCCAGAATAGATCCTTGAGAAACTCCACATGTTACTGGAAATTGGTTAGAAACTTTTTATTTGATGTAACACTCTGAAATGAACCTGTTAAATAGGAACCAAACCACTTCAATGCAGTGTCTCTATAAACCCATACATTTCCAGTTTATTTAGCAGTATTTCATGGTTAACACAGTCGAACGCCTTGGATAAGTCACAAAATACCGCCGCTGCAACATTTTATCCATTCATGTTTAAATATACTTTTTCAATAAAGTTGAAAATTACGTCTGTTTTATTTTTTAATGGCTGAAAACCAAATCGCCTACTAGAGATTAGATTGTGTTTGTAAAGAAATGCCAACATTTTATTCTTCACAAGTTTTTCTATGATTTCAGATAACGTTGAGCAGTGATATGGGTCGAAAGTTAGATGGATTATCATGATCACCTCCCTTCTGTATTGGTAAAAATGTTGCTAGTTTTCAGAAGCTTCTAACTGTGCCTGTCCTGAAAGAAAAAATGATGGCTTCAACTGAAACTTCTAGGGCATTGTAAGTGTTCTATTCTCGAGTTTGGTTTCAAAAAATAACAAAGAAGAACTAAACATTAATAATTATATTCGATTAATCGATAACAACTGATCGTTGTTCCTTGTATTGAGCGGTCGAGGAGTATAAAAAGCTACATATAAAAAGAAGATCTGAATAGTTGCTCACAGAGCCGGAGTTTGATAATACACAACATACCTCCCCTCTTAGGTTATTACAAAATATATATTAGTATGAACATTCAATACATAATCACACAACATACTAGGCAGGTGGACATCTTTCTAGTAGTTTTAATTTATACCGCCTTTGTAAACAAATTTTCCTTGATTATACCTGATCAGTTTCTTCAGGTGGGGGCAAATCACAATCATCAGAATTTGTGATACTCGTATCATTTGATACATATTCGGAATGATCGTTATTAACGTTATCGTCATTTACGGCGGATGGAGAAATAGGTTGGCTGGAAGCATTTCCAAATAAAAAACTCTTTTGATTATGTGTGTCATCCACTCTCGATTTTAATTGATTAGTATGCCTTTTCCAAACTATATTTACATCGTTCAAAGCCACTAAATATGTCCTAGATCCAAAAACTTTTTTTATCTTGCCTTAACTCCATCCTGGAGTATTTAATCTGTAGTCCTTTACCCAGACTTTTTCCAGCAACACAAAAGCCTTTCTCATTTTTTTCCTCATATTGATGTGTTTGTTTCTCCTGACTTTTTGTTACTACATTTTCGACAGATGACAACAAACGATCAAATTCTGATCTTAATCTACGACCAATAAGCAATTTTGAAGGTGTTTCTCCAGTGGTGGTGTGAGCAGTATTCCTATATTGAACAAGAAATCTATTCATCAATGAATTTATGTATGAAATACCTTCACTGTGACCCTTCAAAATTGCAATTTTCATAGTTTTCACGGCACTTTCTGCCTGGATATTCCTTTAAGGATTATAGGGTGGTCCAATTAAATGTTCTATTCCACAATCATGAAGAAACTTTTGGAATTCTTCCGAACAAAACGCTTGAGCAAATAAACTGCGCAAAAGTTATATACTCGAATATGAAGTTAAATTGTTCACTTCGAAGTACTCGATCCATTTTGATGTGGCATCTTCTAAAACAAAAAAGTTTTTTCTTAAACACGGACCAAATAAATATAGGTGAAGCCTAGACCAAACCTCTTTTGACCAATTCCAAACGACCAATGATGATTTTGGTGGAGAATGTGAGAATTTTGCGCAGATTTCGCAAATTCTTGCGATACGTTCAATATATTTGTCCATGCACGGCCACCAAAAATAGGAACGAGCTAACGCTTGCATTTCAACCATGTCCATATGTGATTCATTCAATTCTTTTAAAATAATTTTTCTGATATCTGAGGGAACCACTAACCTGTGACCCCACAGTAAACAGTCTTGCTCAATACTCAGTTCGTTTTTTGTTAATATGAATGGTTGATAATACGGTTCTGAACATTTTGCTGGCCATCCATTGACAACGTAAAATAAAACTTTGCTCAAAATCGGGTCTTTTCTAGTCTCTTTATTAATCTCATCAAAATCAACAGTCAAATTGGATCCTGACAAGAAATTCAGATATGAAATTTCATGATTTTTTTCGTGTCAGTGTAGATATTTTATTTATATTTTCGAGAACACCTGAATCTGCAAGATTATTTTCAGAATTCACAAAATTTATATCATAATCGAGAGCCGAAAGAATATGTGCCTATCTTTGTAACTTATTTGCCGCGAACTTATTTGGGTTGAATATTGTCAATAAGGGCTAATGATCTGTATAAAGTAGGAATTTTCTACTGTAAAAATTTTTGTACGCCGAATATTGTCGCACAAGCTTCTTTTTCTATTTGGCGGTATTTCAGCTCCGAGAAATTCAGTAAGCGTGACGTGAAAGCTACGGGTTTTTCGGTTTTGTCGTCGAATATATGACTTATGAATGCCCCAAGGGCAAAACTACTCGACAGTGAGCTTTACTTTTTTACTGGGATCGAAGTGAGTGAATACCATTGGTGACATCAACATTTGTTTTACTTCATCAAAACTTTTTTGGCACTTGCTCGACCAAACCCACTCCATGTCTTTTTTGGGTAAATTGTAAAGGGCCTGTAGAATAGACGATGCAGTTTGTACAAATGTACAGTAAAAGTTGCACATTCCTAGAAAATACTTCAATTCTGTTATATTATTGGGAATTTTAGACTTATTTATCGCTTGAACCCTATCTTCGTAAGTGTGTAATACGTTTTTATCAATTTGTCCAGATATTTTACGCTATCCTGGAAAAATGAACATTTCTCTTTTTTTATTTTGATACCACATTCGTGAATTTTAGATAGAATTCTCTCTAAATTTTGTAGATATTCATTATCGGTTTCGCCTGTGACTAAGATATCGTCCATGCAACACACAATTTCTGGCATGTTTACAAAAGTTTGTTCCATGATTTGCTGAAATATACTGGGTGCACTGGTTAATCCGTAGGGTAAGCGAGTATAACCCCTTGTGTGTTGACATGGTGACAAATTGTTGGAATCTTCCGTTAGGAGAACTTATTGGTATGCCTCTGACAAGTCAATTGTCACCACCGTGTAATTGAGAGAAGAGATATTCCACTCTTGAAATGGGGTACTGCTGAACTTCCAACTGTGGGTTTATAGTTATTTTAAAATCCCCGCAGATTCGTACTTTACCGCTTTATTTTAGTACTGGGACGATAGGTGTGCCCCAGTCAGAAAACTCAACAGGTTTTAATACTTTATTTTCAACCACTCGGTGAATTTCTTCCTCTATTTTTGGCTTTAAAGCGAATGGAACCGGCCTAGCTTTGAAAAATTTTGTTCTTGCTACATTTTTCAATCTCAAATGAATGCTGTGTTTGTTGAATGTACCCTGACGCTCGTCAAAAACTTCTTTACGTTTGTCGAATAGAGAGAAGTATTACTGATACATTGTGTACAATTCATTTCTACCCATTCTAGAAGGACCCCTGTTTTTAATACATACTCTTTCAAAATGTACTGATTCTGCTCATGAGTCCCCTTCAGTTTCAAATAACCAAGATGTTCGAATGCAATTCCAACGTAATCGCGTAGGGTGAGATCTTCTTCATGAAATGTTTTTTACATAGTTTTTCGGGGATTGCTGTATAAGCAAAGTCGGAATCCGCCTCGAAACTGAGAGGTACTTTTTCGACAAGCATATTAACATAAGATGGTTTAATATTACCCTTATCGTCCAAACAGTTACTTTTGATGTTATAGATGTCTTCTTCGGAGAATTCTTGTTTATCATCAGCCACTATTAAGTTTCGTCGTTTGAATCATATATCTAATAATAACTATATAGGTAACATGGATACCAGAGCTGAAGCCGAAAAATAAAACAAATGACAGTCTGCGGGACCAATCGCGAATATGCGCATGCGCAAGTTTGAATTAAGAATCGACATTCGTTTTCATCATGGAGGAGAGTAGCTTTCTAGTGAGCGACACACGTATGATAATTATTAAAAATCAATCAAATGTGTCACGTAACCTTCAATTCGATGTTTTTATTTTTTCATAACATATATTTTTCAAATATTCATTTATCGATGGATTGTTGGACGATTTTGGATAATAGTTGATGATATATGCAGGAATGGATGTGATCTACAAAGTGATACTTGCGATTTGCATAGAAACTTGTGACGATAAAGTCATCGAAACAAGATTTCGTGGGCTAATTTTTGATGGGAAAAAGTATTTTGCTGACCAGAATAGAATATTCCATTAGATTTCAGACTTCTACTGCGAATATCGGGCTCATAATACAAAACAGATATCTATGAAGAAATACCTTCTTGCCACCATAACAAAAATTTGAATACACCCCCATACGGGGGTAGTTTATACTTGTGATTTTTCTAAAAACATTGCTGACCGAGGGTTTCCAGTTGAAATATTCCACTGAAACATCATATTATGATTGTTCAATGCGGATACTTCGTGCCACCATAGAAAAAATCTGAATCAACCCCCTCACAAGGGTAGTTTATACTTGTGATTTTCCTTAAAACTATGCTGACTGGGGTTTCTAGTGCAGATATTGCAGTGAAACAGTAGATTGTGATTGCTCAAACCATACTCTTCATGCCACCATGGTAAAAATTTGGATCAACCCCCTCGCAAGGGTAGTTTATACGTGTGATTTTCCTTAAAACCTTTGCTGACAGGGGGTTTCTAGTGTGAATATTGCAGTGAAACAATATATTATGATTGCCCAAACCATACTCTTCATGCCACCATAGTGAAAATATGAATCAACCCCCTCGCAAGGGTAGTTTATACGTGCGATTTTCCTTGAAACCTTGCTGACAGGGGGGTTGCTAGTGTGAATATTGCAGTGAAACTAAAGATTATGATTGCTCGAACCATACTTTTCATGCCACCATAGTGAAAATATGAAGCAACCCCCTCGCAAGGGTAGTTTATACGTGTGATTTTCCTTAAAACCTTGCTGACAGGGGGTTTCTAGTGTGAATATTGCAGTGAAACAGTAGATTGTGATTGCCCAAACTAAACTTTTCATGCCACCATAGTGAAAATATGAATCAACCCCCTCGCAAGGGTAGTTTATACTTGTGATTTTCCTTGAAACTTTGCTGACTGGGGGTTTCTAGTGCAGATATCGCAGTGAAACAGTATATTGTGATTGCTCAAACCATACTCTTCATGCCGCCATAGTAAAAATTTGAATCAACCCTCTCGCAAGGGTAGTTTATACGTGTGATTTTCCTTAAAACCTTGCTGACAGGGGGTTTCTAGTGTGAATATTGCAGTGAAACAATAGATTATGATTGCCCAAACCATACACCATAGATTTTCTTTCATTTGATTGGATATCTCCACTGAAAATCGCCAGTCAGTAGAATTTTTGAAGATTAACTTGTATAAACTAACCTTGCAGTGGGGTTGATCCAATTTTTCACTATGGTGGCATAAAGAGTATGTATTTAGTCGACAAGAGATTATCATCATGTCAGACAGCCAAGCAGCCATTAATGCTCTGAACTCCCATGTAATCAACTCCAGAATGGTTTGGGAGTGTCTAGAAAAACTAAATGAACTAGGCAAGAATAATGCGGTTACCCTCCTATGGGTTCCAGGACACACTGGAGTGGAAGGTAATGAAATAGCAGATATACTCGCGAAAAAAGGGGCTGAAACACCATTTCTGGGACCTGAACCCTTTTGCGGAATAAGCACCAGTAGAATATTCCATGAACTTGAAAAAGAAGTACACAACAAAAGATCCCAGCACTGGATAGAATCACAAGGAATGAGGCAGGCCAAGATACTACTGGGGAACTATAACCAGAAGAGATCAAATGACTGCATTTGCATGAGCAGAAACAAGCTCAGAATACTAACAGGAATCCTAACAGGGCACTGCCGGTTGAAAGGACACCTTAGGAAACTCGGATTAGTGGAAGAAGAAGAATGCAGATTCTGCGAGGATGAGGATGAAACCTCTATCCACATTCTCTCAGAATGCATCTCCTTGCAAAATCCGAGGTTACGATATCTCGGAGAACATCAAATAGAAGAGGGAGATCTACCTAACTTGAAGCCATCCGATATCCTGAACTTTCTGAAAGCCATAAACTGGAGGGACTGCTTTAGTCGTTGAGACATCCTGAACGGCTAAGCAGCAGAAGGGGGCACAATAGATCTATATAGGTCGCAGTGTACAAGACCCTTATATCATAGAAATAGAAATAGAATAGAAATGTATTTAGCAATCATAATCTACTGTTTCAGTGGAATATCTTCACTGGATACCCCCGGTCAGCAAAGTTTTAGAAAAAATTACAGGTATAAACTACCCTTGAGAAGGGGTTGATTCGGATTTTCACTATGGTGGCATGAAGAGTATGGTTTGAGCAATCGTAATCTATTGTTTCACTGCAATATTCACACTAGAAACCCCCTGTCAGCAAGGTTTTGAGGAAAATCACAAATATAAACTACCCTTGCGAGGGGGTTGATTCAGATTTCCACTATGGTGGCATAAAGAGTATGTATTTAGCAATCATAATCTACTGTTTCAATAAAATATCTTCACAGGATACCCCCGGTCAGCAAAGTTTTAGGAAAAATTACAGGTATAAACTACCCTTGAGAAGGGGTTAATTCGGATTTTCACTATGGTGGCATGAAGAGTGTGATTTGAGCAATTACAATCTACTGTTTCACTGCAATGTCTGCACTAGAAACCCCCAGTCAGCAAAGTTTCAAGGAAAATCACAAGTATAAACTACCCTTGCGAGGGGGTTGATTCGGATTTTCACTATGGTAGCATGGATAGGGTATGATTTGAGCAATCATAATCTATTGTTTCACTGCAATATTCACACTATAAATCCCCTGTCAGCAAGGTTTTAAGGAAAATCACAAGTATAAACTACCCTTGCGGGGGGATTGATTCGGATTTTCACTATGGTGGCATGAAGAGTGTGGTTTGAGCAATTACAATCTACTGTTTCACTGCAATATCTGCACTAGAAACCCCCAGTCAGCAAAGTTTCAAGGAAAATCACAAGTATAAACTACCCTTGCGAGGGGGTTTATTCGGATTTTCACTATGGTGGCATGAAGAGTATATTTTCAGCAGTCATAATATACTGTTTCAATGAAATATCTTCACTGGATACCCCCGGTCAGCAAAGTTTTAAGAAAAATTACAGGTATAAACTACCCTTGCGAGGGGGTTGATTCGATATTTTCCTACGGTGGCACGAACACCTCATCAAACACAACTCAGATTTGGATTTTCACTTGGTTATATATCTTCCAAGGTTCGGATTGGCAGGATTATTTTTTGGTCAGCAAATTATCCACACTCATTTTTGATCAATCACTGTTATCACTCACTAATCACTTCTGTAAACAATCAGTAAGTACATTAATAACTATATTAACGCTCTTTTACATAATTTGGGTTAACCTAACCTTTGAAATTCCGAAAACGTCAGTGGACTTCAACTCGTCAAAACCCGCGCATGCGCACAATTCATCATTAGCAAGCCAGAGTCTTTTGTTTTTCCAAAACTGGCTTCACTTTCGCGTAAAGAGAAGAATAGGTGTTATCCATATAGTTGTTGTTATATATATGGTTTGAATCTCCGTGGATTCGTGCGAGGACAGACGGAGGTCAAATGGCCTACCACATTACATTTATGGCAAATGCACATCCTGAACGAACACTTACTAGATTTGTGGTTATTTCGACCACGAACACTATACACTTTTTGGTAATGATTTTGCGGTGCTCTTCCTTGGTTGGACGAATATGCGCCCACAGAACGTTGGAATGTTGGTTGTCCTCGGTGCCGAAAATAATTTACAGGCTCTGTCTTGATTTCTAACGTGTTCGATGACCTCCTGGAAACTTCTTCTCCTAGTCCGATCGTGAAAACGTCTCGAAGAACCGTTGTCAACTCAGTTCCAAATTCAGAATCCGCAGCTAACGACTCCACTCTGGCTGACCATTCCGAAACTGTATCCGTTTCTACTTTTTTGGCTGTGTAGAATTTAAGCCTTTCAGCGAAAATTGATTTCACTGGAGCAAAGAAATCAGACAAGGTTTTCACCAGGTTTGTGTATGTTTTGGTGTCTGGCAGAACTGGTGTACACAGATTTCGAATTAAAACATAAGTTTCTTCGCTAAGCGAACACAGAAGAATGGCCCTTTTTCTATCCTCATCGTCTATTCCATGCTCCGAAAACTTTTTTCAACCTTACTATAAATACCGAGAAGTTTGATACTTCGAAATTGAATTTGTCCATATTTGACAATGACAATGAAAAATATACGACACATCCGATTTATATTCGAACAATATGATTCGAAATAATATTAACCGTGTGTCCGAACTTTTCCTCGTCGCCAAATGTTCTATTTTCGAGTTTGGTTTCGAAAGAAAAGCAAGAAGAATTGAAAATAAATTATATTCGATTTCTCGATAACAACTGATCGCTGGTACTGGTCTTGAGAGGTCGAGGAGTATAAAAAGCTACAGATAAAAAGTAGATCTGAATAGTTGCTCACAGAGCCGGACTTGGGTCCGTTTGATATTACACAACAGTTAGGAAGATGTAAGTGTAGTGTATTGAATTATACAGGGTGTCCCCTCTCAATTGGAAAAAACTTCTGGGGCATATTGAGGAACCATAGACAAGCAGTTTGAGATAAGAGACTGATGTCCGGAAGTGCTTGGTTTTCAAAATACAGGGTGTCAAAGTTTTTTTCAAAAAACTTTTTTTAATTAATATTTCAAAGACACGTTAACCGATTTTCTTGAAATTTGCTAGTGATGTAAGCTTTGATAAGACGCTCAGTTAGCACTAATTAAATGTTAATTATGACTTCCAGTGGCGCCCCGGGGGACAGTGTCACGAATAAAAATGACAAAAAATGTACGCTGCTGACTTTTTTTATAAATTTTATATATTTTTTAGAAAGCTCAGTTTAAAATACAACTTTTTTGTCACTTGATATTTTTTCGTATCTCTCTCCGTTTTCGAGAAAAAATTTTTATTAAAAACTTTATTGAAAGGTTCATTATCTGAAAATCTAAAACAAAACAATGTTGTCATGGTAACACATAAACATGTCAAACTTTAGTAAAAGTGTCAGTTTCTAAGTACTTAATTATCTTCAAACGTTACACTAATTGCAAAAATGAATCGGTTTGAATTAGCCGAGCTTGCAGATATGCATCTCTTGTATGGGGAAGCGCGGGGTAATTCTTTGTTAGCACAACGGTTGTACGGGCAGCGGTTCCCAAATCGTGAATTGCCAAACCATAAGATTTTTATCAAAATTCATCAAAATCTACGGGAGACCGGCTCATTCGTGGTAAGTATTGCAGAAATGGCAACTTTCTGTGTTTTTTTTCTTGCGCGTTTCTGTTTTACAGCCAATCTAAGAGGCTTTGTTATCTTTGCAGCCTATTCGAGAATTTGCAAGGCAGTTTCCGATCAGAGATGCCGTTGAGGATGAAGTCATGGCACGCATTCAGAATGAGCCCAACACTAGCACTCGTCTGATTGCGTCGCAACTTGATTGCAGCAAAAATACTGTTCATCGAGTATTGAAAATCCACGATCTCTATCCATTTAAACTGCAAAAGGTGCAGCATCTACTGCCTGACGACGCTCCTCGGCGGCTCGAGTTCTGCGAGTGGTTGCTCCGTCAAGCGGATGAAAACGCTGATTTTTTAAGTATAATCTTCACGAGCGATGAAAAAGGATTTTCGCGCGAGGGGACATTCAATCCTCGTAATAACCACGAGTGGAGCGAACAAAATCCCCATGCTACGCACATCAGAGGATATCAGCAGAAGTTTGGTGTTAATGTTTGGGCAGGTATTCTTGGCGACCATTTGATTGGGCCGTACGTTCTACCTGATCACCTCAACGGGAATAACTATCTAGTTTTTTTGCGAGATATTCTGCCCGAGCTGCTGGAAGATGTACCCCTCCAGTTGCGTAGAGAGGCCTGGTTCCAACACGATGGTTGTCCAGCGCATTTTGCGCGCACCGTGAGAGGTTACCTCGACCAAACCTACAACAACAGGTGGATTGGTAGAGGTGGTCCCGTCCCTTGGCCAGCAAGGTCGCCGGACTTGGCCCCCCTGGACTTTTTTCTTTGGGGCGAAATGGAACGGTTGATCTATGCAACTCCTGTGCCGACCATGGAGGACCTAGTTGCTAGAGTTGTGGTGGCAGCGGAATTTATCGCGAACAATCCAGGCGTGTTTGCTCGGGTGCGCGAATCCTGGCTCGACAGGTGCAGAAAATGCATCGAAATGCATGGTGGACACTTTGAGCATTTGCTCCACTAATTAATAATAAATTATTTGTAAAAAAGCCTCCTTGTTTTTCTTTCTAATAATAATGAACCTTTCAATAAAGTTTTTAATAAAAAATTTTTCTCGAAAACGGAGAGAGATACGAAAAAATATCAAGTGACAAAAAAGTTGTATTTTTAACTGAGCTTTCTAAAAAATATATTAAATTTTCAAAAAAAGTCAGCAGCGTACATTTTTTGTCATTTTTATTCGTGACACTGTCCCCCGGGGCGCCACTGGAAGTCATAATTAACATTTAATTAGTGCTAACTGAGCGTCTTATTAAAGCTTACATCACTAGCAAATTTCAAGAAAATCGGTTAACGTGTCTTTGAAATATTAATAAAAAAAAGTTTTTTGAAAAAAACTTTGACACCCTGTATTTTGAAAACCATGCACTTCCGGACATCAGTCTCTTATCTCAAACTGCTTGTCTATGGTTCCTCAATATGCCCCAGAAGTTTTTTCCAATTGAGAGGGGACACCCTGTATAATGAATAAAGATATTCGCATTCACTGAGTCACGGTCAAGATATCACGATGAGTGGTTCAGTCGATATCAGACCGTGACAAAGTGAGGGTGGACAAATAAGATATAGTTGTTTAATTCAACCCTTCACATCGAGTGTAGGAGTGATACAATAAATAGACACCACGTAATTAGCGACGAGGATGAATTTGAAAAGGTAAGGAACTGAGCATCATAAAGATCAATAGTACTGGCATGAAGATATAACTCCTATTTTCTTGCACTTAAATAAAATATAAGAATATGAAATATAAGAATATAAAATATAAGAATCAAATGATTCAGTGAATTTGAAACGCAGATTGAACTTATGAAAAAGACACATACATTCAAATTCATACTACGAATGAGAAATGTAGCTATGATAGATGAAATAGATTTTCACAAAATTCAGAATTGAATCTATGAATTTGACACATAGATTATCAATCGCAGCATTATTATGATGGATTGAATTTATGAATTAGACACATAGATTTTCAATTACAGAATCCTGACATGGCCAATATGACACCACTAGAACCGTTCAACTGTGTTGGTGAAATTGGGTTCGTTGGAGTAATATGGAAAAAATTTAAGAGAGGCCTCGAAATTTAGTTAAAAGCCGCCAAAATTCAAAACTCTTCACTGAAGAGAGCTACCCTATTGCACACTGGAGGTTTAGGCTTGCAAGACGTATTATAATTTTCCAGGAGCTCACGTATCTGAGAATGAAAATACCGAAGAGGGCACCATTGATGTGTTCATGGTAGCATTGGAAAAACTCGATCAATATTTTTCTCAAAAACAGAGTGAAGTATACGAGCGACATATTTTTCGTCTGATAAAGCAGGAAAAAAATGAAAATTTTGAAAAATTCCTGATACGATTGAGAAATCAAGCGACAAAATGCAAATTTGCTAATCAAGAAGAAAACCTCATCGACCAGATAGTCGAAAAATTTCAGTCTACCGAGTTGAAGAAGAAAATCCTCACTATAGGCGATACCATCAATTTAGATACAATTGTTGTACAAGCAATTGCACTCGAGGCCGTGGAAAGACAGTGGCAGCAATTCAATGAAAGAGAAAGTCGTCCTGAAGAAATAAATGAAATTTCAAAAAAGCGAAAACTAAATGGAAAACAGGAAGGAAGATACCATCGAACAGAAGTCAAAATTTGCTGCCGTTGTGGAGTAACGAAACATTTGGCTTCAAATTGTCCAGAAATAAACTCCATTTGTAGCAAGTGTGGTTTCGCTGGGCACATTCATCAACAATGCAAAACTAGAGCGAGCAAGAGGAAATCATCCTGATGGAAGACAACACAAAAACATCATCAGACGAACAATAAATCAAGATACTCAAGACCGAAACGTGATGATAAAGATGAGGACTATGTATTTCACGTCAATCGTGATTATGATCTGGTGTGCTCCATAGCTGGAATTCCTGTTGAAATGGTAGTTGATTCAGGTAGTACTTGTAATATATTGTGCGACAAAACGTGGGAACAACTAAAGACTTCAAAAGTGACCTTATTCAACCAAATCAAGAATCCTGAAAAAGTGTTCATGGCATACGCTAGCAAAAAGCCATTAGACATTTCAGGTTGATTCGACGCCGGAATCAAAATCAATGGTAAAACTACAAGCACTGCATTTTATGTGGTGAAAAATGGCTCAAAAAATCTACTGGGTAGGAACACTGCGAAGTCTTTAGGGGTACTACGTATTGAAACAAATTTTGATATCAATCACGTATCCAATTTTCCTAAATTCAAAAATGTGTTGGTGAATATACCCATAGATGAAAATGTAAAACCAATCGTTCAACCATTCCACTAGAAAGCAAAGTAAACAATAAAATCGAGGAACTTGTGGTATCCGATATAATTGAACCGGTGGATTTGAGGTCCAAATGGGTTTCACCTATGGTTCCAGTATTGAAACCTAATGGGGAAATAAGGATATGTATTGATATGAGAAGGGCAAATGAAGCAATTATAATAAGAGAAAATCATCCGTTACCGACCATGCAACAACTTTCAACACAATTTCGAAAAGCTAAATTATTCTCTAGACTAGACGCTTTTCACCAAATTGAAGTCGCTCAGAATTCACGATATATCACAACTTTCATTTCTAGAATAGGACTTGTCAGATATAAAATGCTAATGTTTGACATATCATGTGCACCAGAAATGTTTCAAATAATTTTGGATCGCATTTTAGCTCCATGCGACGGTACCTACAGTTGATTTTATTGACGATATCGTTATTTTCGGAGAGAACGAAATCGAACACAATAAACGGTTGAAAATAACATTGACTACTTCACATTCATCTGTCATACAGTTTCTGGGGCACGGGTTATCGCCAAAGGGTAAGAGGATTCGTAATCTAGCCACCATAACCGAACCACTGAGACGCCTCAAATTGGGTAAAAATGGAAAAATTGGAAAACATTGGCTAATAAACCAAAATGTGGCATTTCTCAAATTGAAAGAATCTTTGAGCAACATCGAAACCCTAGGCTGCTACGACCCTCAAGAGAGGACAGGGGTTATAGTAGACGCCAGCCATGTAGCGGTTGGAGCAGTTTTAATACAGTATCACTCGGAAGGTCCACGAGTAATAGCGTATGGAAATAAAAGTCTGTCAGACTGCGAAAAGCGATTTTGCCAGACAAAATAAAAAAGCTGTAGCTCTTTTCTGGGCGGTGGAACATTTCCACATTTATTTATATGTCAAAATGGGATTTGAACTGGTTACCGATCATAAGCCACTGGAAGTAATCTTCGGCCTCGAGTCAAAACCATGTGCCAGAATAGAAAGATGCGTACTGCGATTGCAGTCCTATAATTTAAAGTTGTCTATCGCCCAGGCAAGACTAATATAGCAGACCCTCTATCAAGACTTTGTGTCAGTAATATCAAGTGCACCTCTTTCGACGAGGAAGAACATTCAACAGATCGTTGAACATTCGCGACCCGTAGTTGTTTCATTATCAGACATTATGAAACATTTAAAAACTGATTAAAAAATATTGCAAGTGAAGAAATGGCTGTCGCACAATGAGAAGAACGACTCTATAAAACAAATTTCAAGCATTCGAAACAGAGTTATGTTTTTATGAAGACATCCTTCTGAGAAGTAATGAAATTGTGATTCCAACAACCCTCAGACAGAACGTATTACAAGCAGCCCATGAAGGTCATCTGGGTATCGTAGCGATGAAAAATAGACTACGTACTAGAGTATGGTGGCCCATAATGGATTCAGACACGGAAAAATTGATGCGAGGCTGGAAAGGGTGTACATTGGTCACATCACCAAATCCGCCGCATCCAATGAAACGACGTCAGTTACCAACCGAAGCCTGGATAGATGTAGCGTCATTTACCAAGTGGACACCATCTCTTGGTGGTAATCGACTATTTCAGTCGATATAAAGAGATAAAAATTATGACAACAATGATTGCCAGTAACACCATAAAAGCACTCCAAGAAATATTTTCACGTTTGGAATACCCGGTATCCATCACAGCTGACAACGGTAAACAGTTCAGTGGTACAGAAATGAAAGATTTTTGTAAAGAATTCAACACTAGCGTCAAAATAGGGATATTTTTAAGCGACTTGAAATCAGCCGGTCAATGAAAACCGATTGGAAACAAGACTTACTTGACTATATCTTGATGTACAATGCTACGCCACATTGCACTACCGGTAAAACACCTGCCAAATTATTTTTTCGTAAAGAGTTTCAGGATAAAATCCCAACAGTGAGGGATTTAGAAAACAAAATAACTGATGAGGAATTTAGAGATTATGACATGCAGGAAATCGAGTGAAAAGAAATATAGTGATAAAAAAAGGAGCACATCAAAGTTCTTTAGATTTAGGCGATAGGGTTCACATAAAGAATATGATATAACAAAATAAATTAACATCGAATTTCAACCCCATACCACACACGGTGATCGGAAAAAACGGCGGTGATGTAGAGGTAGAGAATGATGAAATTGTACAGCAATATCGTAGAAACATGATTCATTAAAAAGTGGAAGCAGAATGGATAGAAGTAGATAAACCAAATGAATTAGAAACGTTTTCTGAAGATAGATATAATGATACAATTCCATGAATTAGTATTAGTTATATGTATGTATTAGGCTATTTATATATGTTCAGATTCAGTTGCTATATTATATTATTATACTTTATAAAAAAGGGAGACATAAAGTGTATTGAATTATTTAAGGAATAAAGATATTCGCACTCACTGAGTCACGGTCAATATAGCGTGTTAAGTATCATCTCGCCTTGTATATGGATACCCACTATCACGACGCCCGTAGAAGCAAGATACGGACCTCAAACACGTAATATTGTATAAATGCAAGATTGCTTGAATCTGCATTCTCGAGATAAAATTATTATATGCATCTATTCAGTTTCTGTAATTATGTAGCTCAGTTTTAATTCAGGCTTTGACATTGCCGTTTGTAGCTCAACCGAGTTTTTGAAATAAAGTTTTTTTAAAACAAATTTTGGAAGCTCCCTACCAAAATTGGCGCAGTTGGTAGGATAGCAAAAGGCTCTAGTGATCTAGCATCGACATTATCCTCAGCTATCCCGCGAACCGGTAGACTTTGAACAAAATCGTCGGAGTTATTACCAAAAAGTAGTGTAAGGACAAACAAACGAAAACAAAAAACGCGTAATCGTACGGAAAAGTGAAAAGACCAATACGAAAAAGTGGACTAGAGAAAAATTGTGCAGTGCACTTGGATTATACTTTATTGGATTACCATACCAGCACCGATGAAGATCATCTTTACAATCACCATCTCAATGTAAGTGATTGCTCATTTCCCATTTCCTATACGAAAAATCCATTTTCTCCGTTTATCCCTGAATAAATGTCATTGGAAGACAACTTAGCCGAATTACTCGCTAACGTAAGTCTAGTCGAAGAGAACGAAACCCAAAGAAACGAAGAAACCATCATGGCAACAGCTTTCCATACTAGTTATCTGGAAGCCATTCCCAAATTCGGAGGTGAACCAGCCGAATTAGCCGATTTTATCGAAGCATGCGACCTCATCGTTCAGCAATTTCAAAATCTAACAGACCCAAACGCATTCATTAATAAGTTCCTCATTACATGCTAAAAAAATAAACTTGTTGGCAGAGCTGTCCCAAAGCATTGTGCTTAGTGCTTATTGAAGCACTTAGAGCACTTTTGTGCTCGTAAGCACTGTGCTCCCAAGCACTTTCTTGAACAAGTGCTTAGTGCTTAGTGCTTCGAGTATTTTACGAGAAGGCTTAGTGCTTAGTAATCCCGATAACTGCTACCGAGCACTGGTCTTATTAAAGGCTAATAACGATTTGTAGCAAGGCCATAACCTTCAACTTCATTCGACTGATGATGAAGATATATTTTTGTTAACATTAAATGATATCACTGATGTGATATATATTTCGTTTTTAATAGTGATAAAGTATAGGTTCAAGCAAAATCACTCGAAATGTTGGTGTTTTGAGAAAACGTTCGGCCCCTTTTCGGTTAGGTTTTTACAGTTATTTCATTTATTAAGGATGACCCGAGAAAAATGAATTCAGGTATTATTTAAATATTGCCTGAAACTCCAGATACATATTGAATGAATTCGTTCAAACCTTCACTATGTTACTATATGTCAAATGAGTTTTCAACGATTTCCGTTTTCACTTTGTTGAATGAAGTTTATATTTTGAAGTGAACACTTACAAATAATGAATTATAGGCGAAACATTGCGATCAACGTTCAACATAATATGCTGATTCGTTGATGTTTTGGATTGAATTTGACGAGATTATTGTACAAAATACAAAAACCATGTCAGAAAGTGATTCAAGTTCATAACTTAACAGAATCATCCTTTTCAAAAGTGCTTAGTGCTCGCTATGTCGAATTACTTTTTGAGAGTGCTTAGTAATCGCGAGCATTTTGTCAATGAAAGTGCTTAGTGCTCGATATTCCGGAACACTTTTTAAGAGTGCTCAGTGCTTAGTGCTCGAAGCACTTTTTGTCAGTGCTCGGCACAGCTCTGCTTGTTGGACGAGCCAAACTCGTAGCCGGGGCTCGCGAAATTAAATCATGGGCGGAACTTCGTATGCTGCTTAGACATAACTTTGCTTTTGAGAGATTTGATGTTACTCAAACAAGACAATGCCGAAACCCCACAACAATTCTGCTCAAGGTGTCAGGATATTCAAAGTCTCCTACTTTCTAACTTATCATGTACAGAAGGAAATGCTCAAACCTAACTTTGAAAGCTTTCCTCAGTGGATTGAAAGAACCTCTAGGATCTATAATACGTTCTAGAAACCCACATACATTGGAAGTAGCACTTTCCCAAGTCATGACAAAAGAAAACATTTATTATGCCCGAAACAAAACAAATCATCTGATCCAGCAACAACAGAGAAAATACACGAGACCACAACCTTTACATTTTCCACAACAACAATCATCTAGCAGCAGACAAACTTTCAGACAGAATTTCAACCCGAATATTCGTCCAATACAAAATTTCCCTCCAAGGCAAATCAGACCATTTGTGCCGCAACAACAAAGACAATTTCCCAGACCACCGTTTCAACAAAATAATTATTGGAATCAATCTCAACAAAGACCGCAGCAAAGAAATGTTTTCCAACCAAATCCATTCAAGACACTTCCGAAACCAATCGCAATGGATGCGTCTTCAGGAAATTTTTCGAAAAACACACAACAAAGACCAAAACCAAACTTCGTAGCTGAAGAACTTTTCTACCAAGAAGACGGCTATCACAACGAAGAATACCCATACCCATATTACGAACAAGATTCTCATTATGAATTTGACAATCAATTAACGGATTATTATTACCCAAATGAAGAAAACGAACAACCATCTGAACAACTACCTTCTGAAGCCGAAAATTATGATGACCAAAATTTTCAAATTGGTCCATCGACCAGCAAGAAAACGTAATAGTTATCAACGCCACTATAACTTCTAAATTACCATATATGATATTTCAAAATTCATGATTGATACTGGTTCCACAAAAACATTAATCAGTTCAAATATTGCCAATAATTACTGTCCACAATATATTCGGAATGACCAATTTCAAATTCAGTCAGCTCACAGTATTAGTAACCATGATTATAGTATTACTATACCGCTTTCAGAAATATTAAAAAACCAGGAATTGCCCAGAAATTTTATGTTTTTGACTTCAACCCCAAATATGACGGATTGATCGGAATTGACCTATTAAAAAAAATTGGAGCATCAATTGATTTAGAGAAAAATGCACTCGTTACTCAAAATACATCGATCCCATTACACATGGAAGAAAACAGTGAAAATCAATCGAAACGACCCCCAAAAGAAAAAACTTCGATATTTCATATAGATCTTCAACCACGAACAGAACATATTGTTCAAATACCGGTAGACAAAGACATCTCTGAAGGAATAATAAGCTATAAAAATTCAAAAGTGTAGAAATGCCTGCTGTATACGTTTCCGTCAAAGACAAAACGGCGACAACTACCATAGTCAACCCAACAGAAGAATCATTAACCTTGGATTTATTCGAACCAATAGAAATTGAAGAACTGAAGTGTTTCGAAATCCATAATTATGAAGAGACATCCTCACAAGACACTTGTGACAAAAATAAGAACTATTTCCGACAACTACAAACACAAAATTTGAAAAATCTACGTCTCGACCACATGAACAAAGAAGAAAAGTCAGAAATCGCTAACCTTTGTTATGAATATGAAGATATTTTTTACTGCGAAGAAATTCGGATAATACTTCAATATTCACGAAATCGTATAGATATCCTCAAGTTCATCAACAAGAGGTGAGAAGCCAAATACAATCTATGCTTCAACAAGGTATTATACAACCCTCGACATCACCATGGAGCTCTCCAGTATGGATCGTTCCTAAGAAAATTGATGCTTCAGGTAAGAAAAAGTGGAGGTTAGTCATTGATTACAGGAAACTAAATCAAAAAACCGTCGATGACAAGTATCCACTACCTAACATCAACGATATATAAGACAAATTGGGACGCAGTCAATATTTTACAACGCTGGACTTGGCATCAGGATTCCATCAAGTCGAAATGGAACCACAAGATATAGAAAAAACTGCTTTTAGTACAGAGAACGGCCATTATGAATACAAAAGGATGCCATTTGGCTTGAAAAATGCCCCTGCAACATTCCAGAGGGTAATGGATAATATGCTGAGAGGTATACAAAACGAGAAATGTTTGGTATACCTTGACGACATTATTATATTTTTCACATCCCTGCAAGAACATGTCGAACACTTGAGAGAAGTATTTGATCGTTTACGTCGATCCAATTTTAAAATTCAATTGGACAAAAGTGAATTCCTACAAAAAGACGTAGCATACCTCGGTCATGTTATAACACCAGCAGGAGTTAAACCCAATCCTTCGAAAATAAAAGCAATATTGAATTACCCAATACCGAAAACTCAAAAGGAAATAAAAGCATTTTTAGGCTTACTTGGGTACTATAGACGATTTATTAAAGATTTCGCAAAGCTGACAAAACCCATGACAAAATGTCTTAAGAAAAATTCTAAAGTGATACATTCCAGAGACTTCATCGAAAGTTTTGAAAATTCGAAGAAAATTCTAACAAATGATCCTATTCTGCAATATCCGAATTTCTCTGCCCCATTTATATTAACGACAGACGCTGGCAATGTTGCATTGGGAGCAGTTTAATCTCAAGAAAAAATTGGAGAAGATAAACCTATTGCTTTTGCATCCCGAACATTGAATGAAACAGAACAAAAATATTCAACGATAGAGAAAGAGCTTCTTGTTATTGTTTGGGCCACTAAGTATTTTCGTCCGTATTTATATGGAAGAAAATTCACCATCTTCACTGACCACCGACCTCTGAAATGGTTATTTTCTCTTAAAGAACCCAATTCCAAGCTCGTTAGATGGAGGTTACGCCTTGAAGAATACGATTATACCGTGGAATATAAAAAAGGAAAACACAACACCAATGCAGACGCACTGTCTAGAATCCAAATTAATCCATTAGATATTGACGCAAGATCAACAGCAGTCGAAATAGACACTGAACTCGATGAAATACTCAATGAATTGATTAATTATGAAGAAGAAAGAAGTAATCAACTGAATACTCCTGTACCAATGGATTTAACAGTTTCCCTACCAAATTTCCAAGAAACACGACCCTGTATAGACGAAGAAATGGAACTAACTATTGTACCACCCCAAATTGAAATAGTTCAAGAAGAAGTAGTGGAACAAGAAATAACAGTGGGATCACGACAAGACCCAGATCCTCCTCAAAGCATTTCTATTTTACAAGATGCCATAGATAAAAAAAGAAAGACAATTCATTATCACAACCGTATTCAATAACCCTCAAGAACCGAAAATTGTCAAAAAAGGTAAACAAACAATTATTTACGCCCAAATTTCTAAGGAAAACAATGATGATCATATCAAGGCATTACTGATTCAGTACTGTGAACCAAGAAAAAAATATTTCTGCTATTTTGAAAAAGAAGCAATGTATAAGGATTTTTGTAGAGTATTCTGCAATACATTCAATAGAGACCACCCAGTACTTATAAGATGTACTAACAGAATGATATCTGTAGATGACCCAGAAGATCAACAAAACCTTATAAAAAATTACCACGAAGGAAAGACAAATCATCGAGGAATTAATGAAACATATAAAGAGCTAAATCGAAGATATTTTTGGACACACATGAAAAAATCAATTGAAAGTTTCATCAACTCTTGCCTCGTATGTAAGAAAGCTAAATACGAAAGACACAAACCAACTATTCCTCTGAAAGTCACAGAAACAGCCACACGACCATTCGAAAAACTAAATGCAGATATATTCACGATTGAAGGAACATCATTTTTCACAATCGTCGATGAATTTTTCAAATTAGGTCAAGCTTATCAAGTAACTAGCAAGAATGCCATTGAAATATCTGACAAACTAATACATTTTTTCCAACATTTCGGAATACCAGTTTCAATTACATTTGATTCCGGCACGGAATTTGATAATGAAACAGTCACATCTCTACTAAGTCTTCATAAAGTGAATGTTCATTTTATTACTCCTCAACATCCCCGATCAAAATGATTGATAGAAAGATTACATGGAACCCTAACAGAACATTATCGAATTGTGAAACAACATTCTCCAGATACCCCTTCACGATTAATGACATACGCCATAATCGGATATAATAATTCCATACACTCCGCTACTGGATTCACACCATTAGAACTTGTATATGGCCACACAGCATCAAGAAATCCATACGATATATATTATGATAAACAATATTATCAAAACTATGTCGAAGAACACCAGAATAAACTCAAATTGGCATACGAGAAGGTTAAAGAAAAATTAATGAGACATAAAGAGCGAATAATCACCAGAAAGAATGACAACCAGATGATACAAAATACCTTCAAGGTAGGAGATATAGTATTCGAGAAAAATCCCGAAGCAGACAGGAACAAAGCCAAAGATAGATACGTAGGACCATTTACTATCACAGAAATAAGATTGGAATATTTCCCAACGAGACAACAGTGAAATCAATTTGTAACAAAGAAGAACAAAGGTCGACAATCAAAGGAAGCTACATCATCGAAGTACCAGAATCCTGTGAAACTAAGATCGAAACCACACTTTTACAAACCTACAAAGATCCACGCATAGAAACAAGAATCATCGAGGTGCCGCCCCTTGAAGTGAAGATAGAAGAATCCCTCAAAGGAAGAACTCGTGAATTACCACCTATTCAACTCGAATCCATAAACCTAGATGAAATGATGCCAATCCAGAATAAGATGAACCAAATCGTAGAAAAACTACAAGATGAAGAACAACCCATTTCTTCAAGAATCAGTATATGGACAATCATCCTGTATGCTGCCCTTGCCGCCATCGTCGCCTACCTACTTCAGTCGATGTACAAGAAGAAGTTTTGCAAAAAATCATCAAGTATCACCCAGAAACCAGATGGCCCTGACAACCAGTTCGTGCCTATAGAAGAACTTAGGATTAGAAATTCGGAACCAGGCCCTAATTTCTAAACAATGAGGGGAGGTGTTAAGTATCATCTCGCCTTGTATATGGATACCCACTATCACGACGCCCGTAGAACCAAGATACGGACCTCAAACACGTAATATTGTATAAATGCAAGATTGCTTGAATCTGCATTCTCGAGATAAAATTATTATATGCATCTATTCAGTTTCTGTAATTATGTAGCTCAGTTATAATTCAGGCTTTGACATTGCCGTTTGTAGCTCAACCGAGTTTTTGAAATAAAGTTTTTTAAAAACAAATTTTGGAAGCTCCCTACCAAAATTAGCGTGATGAGTGTGGCAGTCAATATCAGACGGTGACAAAGTGAGGGTGTACAAATAAGAAATAGTTGTTTCATTTAACCCTTCACATCGAGTGTGGTAGTGATAAAATAAATGGACACCACAATGTCCCCTGTTAGAATTATCACAGCATTTATAGGTAGTTCAGATAATATTACATCTAATTTACGTAAAAATTCATGAAGATTGAGTTTAGGACAGTAAAAAATTGGGAATTCAAATAATTTCTCAGCAATTCGATCAGCAAATTTATCTATCACAAAAAAACGAAATTGTTTCAATCATTCCTCTTTGATAAGAATCAGTGTGCCACCATGACCAGAATTATTTCTAAAAAAAAAAGAGGAAAGTAATATATAATGTGAGATACGAATCGGTTCTTGATATTAGATCCAGTGTTCAGTAACTATTATAAAATCAGGATAATCTACATGTTAACATCTCAATTTCTTCAATTTTATTCCGCCATAATTCTGACAGCCTTACGATTGTGGCTCAGCAGGTCTGCTGTGAATTTGCTTTGAAGAATTCTTTTGCCTGTCTCATTCTTGGGTGTTTTTCCACCATTCATGTATTTTGGCTTACATCCATTTGTGTATGGATGTCTTTGTATTCGCTTTAGCGATGCCGCAGAAGAACTCTGGGTCTACTTGAGCTCTTCAATTCAATTCATTTTATTTCCTTCAAATGACAAATGACAAATTTGTATAGTACTTTTCAAGAAATACTTAATGCTAAGGAAACAAAAACAAACATATAAGATACAATGAAAAATAAAAACATACCAAAGAAATACATTGAATGAAAATACACCTAGTTCTGTGAATTCACACATGATGGTCATATGAAAACTCGTCAAGAGTATAAAAACATTTATCAAGCAGAAAAGATTTCAGACTTCTTTTGAATTTTATTTGGTCATTTTTGGATTTTATTTCTTCCGGTAGACGATTGAAGATTTTTGGCCCAATGAAATTTGGAGATTTTTGACTAATCTTATACTTAGCCATTCTGGTTTGAATAAAATGTTTTCGACGAGTATTGATTTTATGGATATCACTGTTGACTATGAAGGCATTTCTGTTGATGTAAATGTATACTGACAATTCATAAATGAATAGGCTGATAAGAGTGAGAATCTTATGATTGTGAAAAAGTGTTCTGCATGAGCTGCGTTTTGGAATTTCAAATATGCACCTTAAAATGGCTTTTTGTTTGATTAAAACATTGTTGCTCATTGATGAGTTACCCCACAAACAAACACCGTAACGCAATCTAGATTCAACTTTAGCATAATATATGCGTATCAATTGATTTGAATCTAAAACAGTGTTTATATTTTTGAACATAAATATTATTGAGCTCAGCTTAGATACTAGATGTTCGCAATGTGTATTCCAATTCAAATACTCGTCCATATACATTCCGAGAAATTTCACATTGCATCAGCTGCTTACAATGCTATCATTAACACTCAGTTGGAGTGCATTAACTTTATTTTGATAACTGTTGAAACAAATCACCTGTGTTGTCACGGCATTGAAATATAGATTCTGTGTATCAAAATATCTGGTAGCTGAGGACAAGATTTCTTCACATTTACGAGATAATAAATGTGTTTCTTTAGTTGATACCAGAAAGCTAATATCTATACAACAGAAACAAAACTGGTCCCAAGATGGATCCCTGTCAGGCGCGCATACAAGGGGGGGTAGAGGGGGTAATTACCCCCCCAGAATACGGGATGAAGGTTCGAAAAAATGAAGTTGAAATTCTCATACTTGACGCTAGTATTGGCAATGGCAATTTGGCATTTCTGGCAACATTTTTTTAAGACCAACAGCGGCCCTCTGAATGTGCATCATTCATTTTTGTTTAGTTACTTACCTACTTTTCCTAACATCTGTGCCCTAACTGTGCCCTTACCCTTACCCACAGTAAGTAGGCGGCAAGCGGCAGAGTGGCTCTAAGGTCAACTCAAACGGTTGTCTTTACTGAGAACACGCTGTGCGCGCTGTGGTGAAAATTTTTGATTTTTCAAATTGGTATAGGTATACAAATTCATTCAGAAAGTGCTTCTATCAAAAGGTATGGTTTATTTGTCGAGTTAATCATATTATGTGATCTGATCCGATCTGAACCAGTTTAATCTCAGATGTACAGAAATATAGTGCATTATACCCTTATCGAATTTGAGAGATACATATTGATATCGATCAGTAAGAAACGAAGAAATCCAGGTCAGTGACTTTCCTCTAAGACCATATCTCTCCAAATAATTTAGAAGTTCAGAGTGATTCACACAATCGAATGCTCTGCTCAAGTCACACAAGATCGCGGGGCATTCGCCTGTGTCCATGAAATCCATCAGATTATTGAAAAAATCGATTATCGCAGTTTGTGTTGATTTTCCAATGCGAAAACCATGCTGCATAGGTATCAGAATATTATGCAAATCAATAAAATTCATTAGACGTTCTGAAAATGATTTTTGAGAAACTTGGGGGTACGGTCACTGGCCTGAAATTATCGATTGTGAATATTTTTGATTTTTTTTTAATAGGAGTAACCTTTCCCACCTTCAAAGATTCTGGAAAAGTACCAGTAAAAAATGAGAGATTCACCAGAAAAGTAATTGGTTCAATGATTATGTGTAGAACTCTCTTCACTATAAAAACAGGTATCTCGTCAGTTCCTGAGGATTTCTTGTTCTTGATGCACCTTCTCGGGCTATTGTATCTGCCTCTTCGTTACCCCTGTACCCTTCGTGTCCTGGTACTCTGTTGTGGTTACCTACTTCATTCGGATCACTCAGACAGTCCCACATCAGTCAAGAGTTGATCTAGTAAGTGCTGAGTGCTTTTATAGCCGCTTCGCAGCCTCCAACCTAATTAATTATTTGGTGCAATGTTGTATGGTCGTTACCTCTGCCTGAAATACTGTAACATATTGTTTTTTATCCCCGTATATTCCAGCTCCCACACCTTCAATGTTTTTCGAGCCGTCTGTATACCAGGCCTCCACTGCTCTCAAGGGTGGGCCTTTCTCCCAGTATTTCCTGTAAGGAATGATTGTTTCAAATGATTTTTAAAAACTTCACTTTTGGACCATATAGTCTCTACACGCAATCCCAGATGGATCTGCCTTCAGTTCTTCGTATAGCTTCCATGTACATGTCTGCACCATATAATTGGTTTATTGGAGTTTTCCCCTGCATCAGCCTATGAGGGCTTCTTTTTTGAAAAGTCTAGAATGACCTCTAGAGCAGCAGTAGGAGTACGCATGGCTCCAGTAACACTCAGGCAAGCCAGCCTTTGGATACCACTCAGAAGCCTAATCGTTCTCGACTGCTCTGTCTATCAGGGGTGAGTCGATATGGATTATAATGGTTTTTCAGGATATATTTGGCCAAATGTTCAGATATTTGCAATTTTCACAAGACGGGTTCCTTTCAATAAATATTAGGTGAAACGGGCTCAATCGAAGATATTTTGTTATAGCGATTCGAGAAAGAGTCTATTTCAATACTATTATTAGGTGTTATCAGTGGAAATTTGTTGTCAGAGTAGAATTAGAGATTTGATATGATCTTTCAGAGTTTTATCATGGATTATTCATTCATAAGCTTTGACATAGTTTTTTTCCAAGCATAAAAGAGTCCACATAGTCAAGTAGTTCCCAAAGTTTTGAAAAATTTATCGAAATTACGAAGGATCCGTATTTCTCAGTATTCTACATTGAAAACGATCATTTTTGTTTAACTATGTTTGATGTTTGATCGCAAAATATTTTGTACATTGAAGTCAATTCTCGATTTCATTTCGTATCTACTGAATTGCACATCCCCTATACTGAACACTACGCATTTGTGAAGCCGTAGTCATTCTCACCGCCCTCAAGGAGATTCTTGGTGGTCTAGTTTAACCAGTAGCCTATTTGGATTTTGGATAGTCAACGTTAAAGAATTCATTTTGACAATTGAACATAGGATACATATTTTAATACAACTTGTTTGGTCTGTGTGAGTTATTAATAAAAAATCTGACCTAGTGGCATTGCTTTCCTCAATAAAATAATTACCTACTACGACGTGGTAGATTATTATAGAAAATCAACTGGCAAGACATTTCATATAAAAGAGTCCCCGTTTTTCAAAAACCAACCCTTATAGTCTATGCATTCAGCTGAATAACGCAAGTCCAATTACTTCTATCATAGCAAGAGTTGAATTTACTGAGTTGACTACAAGCAATGGAATATCGAGCCTAGTACGAACACCTAGATAAACACTCAAATACATCAAACCTCCTATCGATCTTCTAAATTGATATTTATCATCAGAAGAAATATCCTCTTCACTAGGTTCCACTAATTTTGCATTTGGATTCATCCATACCAAATGTTATCAATGAATTATTACAGTAATCAAACTAACATGAAATCAATAGACCTTGACTTCTGTCGCGGAAAACTTTCGTACCTAGACAACTTGTTACAGGAATTGAATATTCGACTTGAAATTTTTTTCAGAAGATCAATAAATATAATTTTCTTTTTCTTTTGAGAATTGTTGGGAGAAAAAAAATCGTTAACATATACGGCAATCACGAGCAAACTTCTATCCAATCTCTTCATGTTGATACATGCTTCACATTTTGATTACACATAACCAGCAGTTGTCAACAGCATGTTTCGAACCGTATGTACCAATTTTGTTTATTTCCAGTCACAAAACTTTGAGATGTTAAATGAACAGAGGAAAAAAACAGAAGTGAACTGAGAAATGTCATTGAGGCTATGGTGAAGAAATAGAAATAGAAATAGAAATAGAAATAGAAATAGAAATAGAAATAGAAATAGAAATAGAAATAGAAATAGAAATAGAAATAGAAATAGAAATAATAGAAATAGAAATAGAAATAGAATAGAAATAGAAATAGAAATAGAAATAGAAATAGAAATAGAATAGAAATAGAAATAGAAATAGAAATAGAAATAGAAATAGAAATAGAAATAGAAATAGAAATAGAAATAGAAATAGAAATAGAAATAGAAATAGAAATAGAAATAGAAATAGAAATAGAAATAGAAATAGAAATGAAATAGAAATAGAAATAGAAATAGAAATAGAAATAGAAATAGAAATAGAAATAGAAATAGAAATAGAAATAGAAATAGAAATAGAAATAGAAATAGAAATAGAAATAGAAATAGAAATAGAAATAGAAATAGAAATAGAATAGAAATAGAAATAGAAATAGAAATAGAAATAGAAATAGAAATAGAAATAGAAATAGAAATAGAAATAGAAATAGAAATAGAAATAGAAATAGAAATAGAAATAGAAATAGAAATAGAAATAGAAATAGAAATAGAAATAGAAATAGAAATAGAAATAGAAATAGAAATAGAAATAGAAATAGAAAATAGAAATAGAAATAGAAATAGAAATAGAAATAGAAATAGAAATGGAAATAGAAATAGAAATAGAAATAGAAATAGAAATAGAAATAGAAATAGAAATAGAAATAGAAATAGAAATAGAAATGAAATAGAAATAGAAATAGAAATAGAAATAGAAATAGAATAGAATAGAATAGAAATAGAAATAGAAATAGAAATAGAAATAGAAATAGAAATAGAAATAGAAATGGAAATAGAAATAGAAATAGAAATAGAAATAGAAATAGAAATAGAAATAGAAATAGAAATAGAAATAGAAATAGAAATAGAAATAGAAATAGAAATAGAAATAGAAATAGAAATGAAATAGAAATGGAAAATAGAAATAGAAATAGAAATAGAAATAGAAATAGAAATAGAAATAGAAAAGAAATAGAAATGGAAATAGAAATGAAATAGAAATAGAAATAGAATAGAAATAGAAATAGAAATAGAAATAGAAATAGAAATAGAAATAGAAATAGAAAGAAATAGAAATAGAAATGAAATAGAAATGAAATAGAAATGAAATAGAAATAGAAATAGAAATAGAATAGAAATAGAAATAGAAATAGAAATAGAAATAGAAATAGAAATAGAAATAGAAATAGAAATAGAAATAGAAATAGAAATAGAAATGAAATAGAAATAGAAATAGAAATAGAAATAGAAATGAAATAGAAATAGAAATAGAAATAGAAATGAAATAGAAATAGAAATAGAAATAGAAATAGAAATAGAAATAGAAATAGAAATAGAAATAGAAATAGAAATAGAAATAGAAATGAAATAGAAATGGAAATAGAAATAGAAATAGAAATAGAAATAGAAATAGAAATAGAAATAGAAATAGAAATAGAAATAGAAATAGAAATAGAAATAGAAATAGAAATAGAAATAGAAATAGAAATAGAAATAGAAATAGAAATAGAAATAGAAATAGAAATAGAAATAGAAATAGAAATAGAAATAGAAATAGAAATAGAAATGAAATAGAAATGGAAATAGAAATAGAAATAGAAATAGAAATAGAAATAGAAATAGAAATAGAAATAGAAATAGAAATAGAAATAGAAATAGAAATAGAAATAGAAATAGAAATAGAAATGGAAATAGAAATGGAAATAGAAATGGAAATAGAAATAGAAATAGAAATAGAAATAGAAATAGAAATAGAAATAGAAATAGAAATAGAAATAGAAATAGAAATAGAAATAGAAATAGAAATAGAAATAGAAATAGAAATGAAATAGAAATGGAAATAGAAATAGAAATAGAAATAGAAATAGAAATAGAAATAGAAATAGAAATAGAAATAGAAATAGAAATAGAAATAGAAATAGAAATAGAAATAGAAATAGAAATAGAAATAGAAATAGAAATAGAAATAGAAATAGAAATAGAAATAGAAATAGAAATAGAAATAGAAATAGAAATAGAAATAGAAATAGAAATAGAAATAGAAATAGAAATAGAAATAGAAATAGAAATAGAAATAAAAGAAATAGAAATAGAAATAGAAATAGAAATAGAAATAGAAATAGAAATAGAAATGAAATAGAAATGGAAATAGAAATAGAAATAGAAATAGAAAAGAAATAGAAATAGAAATAGAAATAGAAATAGAAATAGAAATAGAAATAGAAATAGAAATAGAAATAGAAATAGAAATAGAAATAGAAATAGAAATAGAAATAGAAATGAAATAGAAATAGAAATAGAAATAGAAATAGAAATAGAAATAGAAATAGAAATAGAATAGAAATAAATAGAAATAGAAATAGAAATAGAAATAGAAAATAGAAATAGAAATAGAAATAGAAATAGAAATAGAAATAGAAAAATAGAAATAGAAATAGAAATAGAAATAGAAATAGAAATAAATAGAAATAGAAATAGAAATAGAAATAGAAATAGAAATAGAAATGAAATAGAAATAGAAATAGAAATAGAAATAGAAATAGAAATAGAAATAGAAATAGAAATAGAAATAGAAATAGAAATAGAAATAGAAATAGAAATGAAATAGAAATAGAAATAGAAATAGAAATAGAAATAGAAATAGAATAGAAATAGAAATAGAAATAGAAATAGAATAGAAATAGAAATAGAAATAGAAATAGAAATAGAAATAGAAATAGAAATAGAAATAGAAATAGAAATAGAAATAGAAATAGAAATAGAAATAGAAATAGAAATAGAAATAGAAATAGAAATAGAAATAGAAATAGAAATAGAAATAGAAATAGAAAATAGAAATAGAAATAGAAATAGAAAGAAATAGAAATAGAAATAGAAATAGAAATAGAAATAGAAATAGAAATAGAAATAGAAATAGAAATAGAAATAGAAATAGAAATAGAAATAGAAATAGAAATAGAAATAGAAATAGAAATAGAAATAGAAATAGAAATAGAAATAGAAATAGAAATAGAAATAGAAATAGAAATAGAAATAGAAATAGAAATAGAAATAGAAATAGAAATAGAAATAGAAATAGAAATAGAAATAGAAATAGAAATAGAAATAGAAATAGAAATAGAAATAGAAATAGAAATAGAAATAGAAATAGAAATAGAAATAGAAATAGAAATAGAAATAGAATGAATAGAAATAGAAATAGAAATGGAAATAGAAATGAAATAGAAATAGAAATAGAATGAAATAGAAATAGAAATAGAAATAGAAATAGAAATAGAAATAGAAATAGGAAATAGAAATGGAAATAGAAATGGAAATAGAAATAGAAATAGAAATAGAAATAGAAATAGAATTGAAATAGAAATAGAAATAGAAATAGAAATAGAAATAGAAATAGGAAATAGAAATGGAAATGGAAATGAATAGGAAATGGAAATAGAAATGGAAATAGGAAATAGAAATAGGAAATAGGAAATGAATGGAAATAGAAATGAAATGGAAATAGGAAATTGAAATGGAAATGGAAATGAGAAATGGAAATGAAATGGAAATGAAGGAAATGAAATGGAAATAGAATTGAAATAGGAAATGGAAATGAAATGGAAATGAAATGGAAATGAAATGAATGGAAATGGAAATGGAAATGGAAATGGAAATGGAAATGGAAATGGAAGAATGGAAATGGAAATGGAAATGGAAATGGAAATGGAAATGGAAATGGAAATGAAATGGAAATGAATGGAAATGGAAATGGAAATGGAAATGGAAATGGAAATGGAAATGGAAATGGAAATGGAATGAAATGGAAATGGAATGAATGGAAATGGAAATGGAAATGGAAATGGAAATGGAAATGAAATGGAAATGGAAATGGAAATGGAAATGGAAATGGAAATGGAAATGGAAATGGAAATGGAAATGGAAATGGAAATGGAAATGGAAATGGAAATGGAAATGGAAATGGAAATGGAAATGGAAATGGAAATGGAAATGGAAATGGAAATGGAAATGGAAATGGAAATGGAAATGGAAATGAATGGAAATGGAAATGGAAATGGAAATGGATGGAATGGAAATGGAAATGGAAATGGAAATGGGAAATGGAAATGGAAATGGAAATGGAAATGGAAATGGAATGGAAATGGAAATGGAAATGGAAATGGAAATGGAAATGGAAATGGAAATGGAAATGGAAATGGAAATGGAAATGGAAATGGAAATGGAAATGGAAAGAATGGAAATGGAAATGAAATGGAAATGGAAATGGAAATGGAAATGGAAATGGAAATGGAAATGGAAATGGAAATGGAAATGGAAATGGAAATGGAAATGGAAATGGAAATGGAAGGAATGGAATGGAATGGAAATGGAATGGAAATGGAAATGGAATGGTGGAAATGGAAATGGAATGGAAATGAAATGGAAATGGAAATGGAAATGGAAATGGAAATGGAAGAATGAATGGAAATGGAAATGGAAATGGAAATGGAAATGGAAATGAATTGGAAATGATGAATGGAAATGGAAATATGGAAATGGAAATGGAAATGAAATGCTTATCCCATCCCATTCCCTACATTCCCATTGGAAATGGAATGGAATGGAAATGGAAATGGAAATGGAAATGGAAATGGAAATGGAATGGAATGGAAATGGATGGAATGGAATGAAATGGAAATGGAAATGATGGAAATGACATGAAATGGAAATGGAAATGGAAATGGAATGGAATGAATGGAAATGGAAATGGAAATGGAAATGGAAATGGAAATGGAATTGGAAATGGAAATGAAATGGAAATGGAAATGGAAATGGAAATGGAAATGGAAATGGAAATGGAAATGGAAATGGAAATGGAAATGGAAATGGAAATGGAAATGGAAATGGAAATGGAAATGGAAATGGAAATGGAAATGGAAATGGAAATGAATGGAAATGGAAATGGAAATGGAAATGGAAATGGAAATGGAAATGGAAATGGAAATGGAAATGGAAATGGAAATGGAAATGGAAATGGAAATGGAAATGGAAATGGAAATGGAAATGGAAATGGAAATGGAAATGGAAATGGAAATGGAAATGGAAAAATGCAATGAAATGGAATGGAAATGGAAATGGAAATGGAATGAAATGGAAATGGAAATTCCAGTCCATTCCATTCCATTCCCATTCCCATTCCTCATTCCATTCCCATTACCATGCCATTCCATTACATGGAAATGAATGGAAATGGAATTCGAAATGGCAATCATGCCATGTCCCATCCTCATTCCCATTCCCATTCCCATTCCCATGCCCCATTCCCATCCCATTCCCATTCCCATTCCATTCCACATTCCCAGTCCCATGCCCATGAAATCTGGAAATGGAAATGGAAATGGAAATGTCATGATCCCATCCCATTCCCATTCCCATGCCATGAAAGAAATGCCATTCCCATTCCCATTCCCATTCCCATTCCCATTCCATGTCCCATTCCCATTCCCATTCCCATCCCATTCCCATTCCCATTCCCATTCCATTCCCATGCCCATTCCCATTCCCATTCCCATTCCCATTCCCATTCCATCCCTGCCCATGAAATGGAAATGGCAATGGATTCCCATTCCCATTCCCATTCCCCATGCCATTCCCATTCCATTCCCATTCCCATTCCCATTCCCATTCCCATTCCCATTCCCATTCCCATTCCCATTCCCATTCCCATTCCCATTCCCATTCCCATTCCCATTCCCATTCCCATTCCCATTCCCATCCCTTCCCCATGCCCATTCCCATTCCCATTCCCATTCAATTCCCATTCCCATCCATTAACTGGAATAAATTAATGAAATGGAAATGAAATGGAAATGGAAATGACATTGAATCCATTCATCCATTCCCATACAATTCCCAAATCCCATTACATGAAATGGAAATGGAAATGGAAATGGAAATGGAAATGGAAATGGAATGAAATGGAAATGGAAATGGAATGAAATGGAAATGGAACATTCCATTCACATTCCCATACCATTCCCATTCCAACCATTCCCATTCCCCATTCCCATGATTCCCATTCTCCCATTCCAATTCCCATCATGGAAATGGAAATGGAAATGGAAATGGAAATGGAAATGGAAATGGAAATGGAAATGAAATGGAAATGGAAATGGAAATGGAAATGGAAATGGAAATGGAAATGGAAATGAATGGAATGGAAATGGAAATGGAAATGGAAATGGAAATGGAAATGGAAATGGAAATGGAAATGGAAATGGAAATGGAAATGGAAATGGAATGGAAATGGAAATGGAAATGGAAATGGAAATGGAAATGGAAATGGAAATGGAAATGGAAATGGAAATGGAAATGGAAATGGAAATGGAAATGAAATGGAAATGGAAATGGAAATGGAAATGGAAATGGAAATGGAAATGGAAATGGAAAATGGAAATGGAATGGAAATGGAAATGGAAATGGAAATGGAAATGAAATGGAAATGGAAATGGAAATGGAAATGGAAATGGAAATGGAAATGGAAATGGAAATGGAAATGGAAATGGAAATGGAAATGGAAATGGAAATGGAATGAATGGAAATGGAAATGGAAATGGAAATGGAAATGGAAATGGAAATGGAAATGGAAATGGAAATGGAAATGGAAATGGAAATGGAAATGGAATGGGAAATGGAAATGGAAATGGAAATGGAAATGGAAATGAATGGAAATGGAAATGGAAATGGAAATGGAAATGGAAATGGAAATGGAAATGGAAATGGAAATGGAAATGGAAATGGAAATGGAAATGGAAATGGAAATGGAAATGGAAATGGAAATGGAAAATGGAAAGGGAAATGGAAATGGAAATGGAAATGGAAATGGAAATGGAAATGGAAATGGAAATGGAAATGGAAATGGAAATGGAAATGGAAATGGAAATGGAAATGGAATGGAAATGGAAATGGAAATGGAAATGGAAATGGAATGGAAATGGAAATGGAAATGGAAATGGAAATGGAAATGGAAATGGAATGGAAATGGAAATGGAAATGGAAATGGAAATGGAAATGGAATGGAAATGGAAATGGAAATGGAATGGAAATGGAAATGGAAATGGAAATGGAAATGGAAATGGAAATGGAAGAAATGGAAATGGAAATGGAAATGGAATGGAAATGGAAATGGAAATGGAAATGGAAATGGAATGGAAATGGAAATGGAAATGGAAATGGAAATGGAAATGGAAATGGAAATGGAATGAAATGGAAATGGAAATGGATTGGAAATGGAAATGGAAATGGAATGAATGGAAATGGAAATGGAATGGAAATGGAAATGGAAATGGAAATGGAAATGGAAATGGAAATGGAATTGGAATTGGAAATGGAAATGGAAATGGAAATGGAAATGGAAATGGAAATGGAAATGGAAATGGAAATGGAAATGGAAATGGAAATGGAAATGGAAATGGAAATGGAAGGAATGGAAATGGAAATGGAAATGGTAATGGAAATGGAAATGGAAATGGAATGGAAATGGAAATGGAAATGGAAATGGAATTGGAAATGGAATTGGAATGGGAAATGGAATGGAATTGGAAATGGAATGGAAATGGAAATGGAAATGGAAATGGAAATGGAAATGGAAATGGAAATGGAAAGGATTGGAAATGGAATGGAAATGGAAAGGGAAATGGAAATGGAAATGGAAAGGAAATGGAAATGAAATGGAAATGGAAATGGAAATGGAATGGAATGGAAATGGGAATGAATTGGGAAAGGGAATGGAAATGGAATGGGATTGGGAAATGGGTATTGGGTTTTGGTTTTGGGTTTGGGTTTGGTTTGGGTTTGGGTATGGGAATGGATTGGGTTTGGGTATGGATTGGGTTTGGGGAATTGGATTGGGATTTGGGTTTGGGTTTTGGGTTTGGGTTTGGGTTTGGGTTTTGGTTTGGTATGTATTGGAAATGGTATTGGAAAATGGAAATGGAATTGGAAATGGAAATGGAAATAGGAAATGGAAATGGAAATTGGATATGAATTGGAATGGAAAAGGGAAATGGAATGGGAAATGGAATTGGATTATGGAATGGAATGGGTATGGG